>CM041745.1:10042500-14842500 GCA_023373885.1 Hestina assimilis
TGTAAAATCAAGTACAGTGCAATATTTTTATTGTAAAGTCCTTAATTGTACTTTACAACAATATTATCAGCTGTTATGTATGATAGGCATATATCATACAATGGTATACTCGTGAAATCAAGGATTCCACCACCCCAGTCCCGGTAATCACTTACGGCAAACGTTGCCGCCACAAACCTATGAAATATTCAAATGAACTGCGCCGGCGGCCTCAGCTATCGTATTACACGATTTTCCTCACAAATGCCGCGGGCTTTTACGAATATAACGCAACAGTATTGCGATTCTTTGGTTCAATATTTTATGTTAATCTAATGGGGAGAAGGAAGATATTTCAAATGATTTTAGGTGACCTTCTTTTCTATTTCCCTTCTACAAGTTTATGAATACAAGAGCCTTGCTGTCTCTGGCATGAATGGGCTTTCTCGGTTAGGGAAGTACATAGAATGTCGTCGTTAAGAAGCAGTACTTATATTGTTAAGTGTGAGTACCGGAGTCTGACACAGCTTGACCTTTTTCTCCTGTTCTTTTTCCTCCTTCTATTTCCTTCTCTTGGTAAGTCATACTCACAATAAAGAAAAAATAAAGACAGTCACACTCAGATGCACAAAAAATATAATGGGTTTTACGAAAAAAAAAAAAAAATTACCAGTCAAGTGCGTGATGATTCACGCACAGTGGAAACTAAAGGGTTCCTATAAGAAGCAATCACAATTGACGGAGTAATTTTGGTGAACATATAAAAACACACACACACACACCTCGAACATAGAACCTTCTTTTTTCGATTAAAAGTTCTTTAATAACTAGACAGACACTGTTGTAAATTCGATAAAAAAATTACAGGCAAAAAATGTTTTTAAAACAAACTTTCTCGAGCACGTTGTCTGTTACCTAAGTATATACTTGACAGGAATTCAAAACATACTCATTATTTTATCAACGCCGCATAAATTTATTTTATACGAAGTTTTTTTATAAATTCATGGATATGTTCACGATCCGTATTCGAATTTATATTTTTTATTGTTATAATACTTTTATTATTGACGACCGTCGTGGCGTGATGGTAGTGAGTTTGCGTTGAGCCTCAGCGGTCGCGAATTCGATGATCGCTTGCAGCAGATGTTTGTTATAAATATCAGTTTCGGTCTGGGCGTTATTCCTTGCGGGTCTCCCCAGAGTGCCAGAGTGGAGAGCACATAAGGCTGTCGGTCTCAGTTATTATCATAACATCCGATAATAATCTTTAAGGTAATTTTCTCTTATCCAGTGAGTTACCGGTTCGCCCTTTGGGTTGCGAAGGTCAGATAGCAATCGCTCTGTTTAAAAACAGTAACCTGTCAAGTCCGGATAAATGCCGGGAATAATGCTAGGAAGAAGACGAAGAATACTTTTATTATTTAAAGTATATATCTTATATTAAAAATATGTCTTAATATTATAAAGTTAATACGGAACTCGCTGAAAATCAGTGTTAGGGCCACAGCGTCTTAAGGATTACTGAGCGAAATCTGTTTTTTTTTTAAATATTAATAATTGTTATGTTTTGATTTTTATACATACCGCTTGTCATCAAATCAATCTTCTTTAAACTAATGTTATGTAACAGTGTATTTTTGCTCTGTCAATAAAGTTTTTATTATTATTATTTTCTTAATATAAAAGTTAAAATTTTAAAATGCCGAAGTATAACTGAAAGAAAAGCATTATACTTTGTGGATAGTAAGCTAGTGGCCACCATGGAGTCGAAAATTTTTATATTCTTTACAGCAATTTCATTCATTTACTTACACGTATCTCGCTGCGGTGAACCGTAGTTTCCAAAATTATCTCGACAACGAAGCGACGGTACATTTTGTCTTTTCATCAAAAATGTACCGAGAATGAGAGCGAATAAAAGACTTTTATAAATTATGCATTGTTCTAATGAAGCATGCAAATGAAGTAACATTACATTATACGTTATTATTTTAGTAACGATATTTTAGTCTTAAAATTTTTATATCAAAGAAAGATTTCAAAAATATATTTATTTGCAAAATTTAATGAAATAATGCAAAACAGTTTTCGGATAGATGACATTTTTTAAAATATATTTTATTCATTAAAATATTTGCCTCACCTCCGCTTATTTTAATTTTTTTTGCCATATTCATTCTGTGTCTATTTATAGCAATCTACATAACTGGCATTAAAATTTCGACGACGCTGTGGCTCAGTGGTAGCGAACTTGCCTTAACGCGCCACAGGTCGTGGGTTCGATTCCCGCTATGTATTGGTCATGACGGCAAGTTTTCCGGTCTGGGTGTGTTTGTCCTTTTCTTGCTTATGTTTACAGATCCCCGATACTATCAATATGGTGGCCGTTGAGTGTGTAGCGTTTATTTACTTATTTATTTTCAAAAAAAAAAATTGAGTTTTATTTTTTTTAACCTTTTGTGGTTATAAAATACACATCAATTAAGTTAAAATAACAATTAAAATTTAAAACATTTCTGTATTTAATATTATTAAAGTGAAAAACAAGAATTTTAAACACTACGCATTTTAACTATTACATTATTATTATTGAGAAACGAAGTACGTTATTGAAAAATATGTAATTAATATTATGATTTCATTAAAATCTTATTTTCTACATAGCCACACTAAAAATGCCAGATGAACAGTACGTCACGAAACAGTCACACTTCGTTGGCCGTGTAATTGTAATAAGCACAATTAAATTTCGAAAACTATTTCGCTGAAAATCAAATACTACGCCATTTACACGCAAACTTGCTCCGCTTGAACGTATAATTAGTAAATATAAGAACAAGATGAAAATAAAATTTGCTTAACCTTGTTGAAAGCTTTCATAGAAAATGACTTAAAGAAAAAGAAATGCGGGTGTTTACTTTGGCTTTGTTTATTAGTCTTTGGACCGTAGAAAGAGAAAGAAGATAGAAAGAACTACCTAAAAAACGCGTGTCACATTTTACGTATTTTGTGTGCGTAATATGTCTAACTACCTATATAATCGACAAATGCACCTATATAATAGACAGACCGGGTATAAAACATGCCATTATTGACATTTAGTAAATAACAAAATTAGTTGCCATACCTAGATATATCTATTTCTTTCATTCGTGTTAGTGCTCCGAGTAACAGACTAAGATAGCAATATCTCCTTTGAGATAAGGTTACAAGAGCGATAGCAGGGAATGGCTCCGTCCATGAGATTCTTAGTCTAAGCTTTGGACACTATGACATAGATCGTGTCCAATGCGTGTGCAGGGGACACGCTAGGCGTGAATGTACGTCATTACTAAATACCCACGTTGTCAAAGAAACGAACCACTACAGCTAACATGCCAGCGTGCGCTTAAAAGAAAACTTTATAAATAGCAAGGGTGAAATTAAAATTTTAGCCTGCCTTTAAGTGGTAATTAAAAAGGGATATGAATTTGAATGGCTGCTTTAATAGTTGAATCGCGTGATATGCATATCGGGGCCGTTTCAGACTAGCGTTTTCACACGTGCGCTTAATTTCACACTGCAAAAATCCGAACACGTCTACACGGGCTTATACTGGCGTGTATAATAATAATAATAATGAACGCTGCACACTCGCTGTGTATGCTCGAACCGTTCGTGGTCAGTAGCATATCATTAAAAAATATTACGCGCTTATACAAGGTTATAAGTGCGCTAACGCTAATACGACTCGGGCGTTGTAAAGGCGCATCTATACGCATCTATACACGTTTAGAAAAACCAGCTTATACACTCGTTTAAAATGCTAGTCTGAAACTGCCGTTACATCTATAGCAATCTTTAGCTACTTGATAAGACATATGTGAGTTTTTAGCGTCTTGAAAGCGGTGCTTATATTTTAATCTATGTTAAGGAACGCGACGCTGCCTTTTAACCTAGAATGATTTTCTTTATCTTTGTGTGAATGTTTGTGCTATTTTTAAACAAAACACTGCATATTGATTCATTATAATACAACAATAATAATGATAGAACTATTATATAATAGAGAAATGATCATGGAAACTGAAGTTAAATTTCAAAAATGTTTTCACAATCCTTAAAAATATTATAAAAGTTTAGAATAAATGCCTAGTTTAAATTGGAAAATATTCAGAGGCTTTAGTTACATTTGGATTGATTAACTTTCCACCCAGGGCTGTCTATTATAAGACATAGTATTTTTTAAACGAAAAATAAGTAAAGCTAAACCAATATATCTCTCACTATTCAGTCGTGCGCCGAGTGAGACCGTTTTCCATGAGTGACGACCGACACTCATCCATAAATTGACCTAACTATTCAAAACTTGTTTCTTTTTATCATACCAAAATTTCAAAAATGATATTGGAATAACTTATTTGTAACAGCTAACCCGTCTTATTAAGTATAAGTGCCCCTATGATTAGACACCTACTTGTCATGCTAAGAGCTGCTGATTTCATCGTGATAAAAGATATCCACGTTTTTTTCCAGGTCTTATCTTGCAATGAGTTGAAAGACTATGAGCAGGTTTGGTGAGAGAAGCTATGACTTGTAGGAAAACCCCATAGGTAAAATCTACATTGGATGTGGTTTCCTCAAAGCTTTTTTATACAACATTAAAGTAAATACAGTCAGTAAAAGAAATCAGAAGTAGAACTTCTACACTTGGGTCCTGTAAAATTTATTAAATTACTTGTAATTTTATTAATGGATTTGGTTACATAACGAATTAAAAGGTAATGTGATAAGGCATTATGTAAGAAGGGACAGACGGACAGGAGGCTCACCTGATGTTAAGCAATCGAGGTGGTAAGGGTGGAATTTCGAGTTTTGTCGCGATGTCCGATGGTGAAATTCCACCGGCGGGATCAATCCAAACATTACCTCAGAACACTCCGCCTGATAGATGCCATAGAAGATGTCGAGTGATCGAATATCTCTACGCAGTGCCAAAGGTTCAAGCTAATCGGAAAGGGCTCGATCGCCGCCAGTTTGAGCCGTTCTACGTTAAATGCGGTCAATTGGAAGGAGCTGGTACTGGGGAGCTCCTGCCCAGAAATTAGAGCAGTACTCCACGTGTGGACACTTATTTAGGAATAACGAACATTGAGTAATGATACTAATCTAAAACCACACATTATATTATACTCTATTAGTTTTCAAGCTTAATGTTCACGATTGAGAGTGATGTTTGTATCCTTTTAATCCTGCATCAAACATCCCGATCCCGCAAACTATCCCGTCAGTGACGTAACACTAACATATTATTTCCTGACTCGCACATCGTTTGCATCCATCATGTTGTTAAAGTGTTTGAGCGTTATGAAATCCTCGTATTTTTATATACATATCAGTGTCATGTTCTTTATTTCTATTGCAGGAAAACTATATGAATTACAAAATATACGGCCAGGTTGCGTCGCACTTTGTTAGGAATGTTCCGGCGTAGTGTTGCGTATTTTTCTTTTATGCCGATAGCTCGAAGACTTTTTTGGTATTGTTAATTGTTATAGTCTGTTAAATGTAACTTGAACCCTGCGCAGTAACACGTTTTTGGGTCTCAACCGTATGCGGTATGAGGGGGCCGGGTTTAGTACACTCGCTCACGGTTGTTTTAGTTCTTTAATAATAAATTATTAAAATATAAATTAGTTTTGTCAAGTGTGTTAACATTTATTTCAAGATAATGCCTCGACCACAATCAACTTTAAGGAGAGGAGAGTAGGATTGTATTTGACGTTTATAGTTATTTTTTTAAAGAAAATAATGTAACTAATTCTCTGAATAATACTGCGGAAGATACGAAGAAGTCTGTCTCACTATTAATAATGTACATTAATTTTTTTTTTAAATATAGATACCTTTTTCTATACTATTTATTTGTTTTATTCGATTTAAGTAATTAATAACGATAATGAATAAATAATTAATTGAATTTAGAAGAAAAAATAACTATATTATATACTTCATTCCGTTTTCCTACTTTATAAAGAATCGATATAAGCAAAACGAAACCAATATTTTTGTCTAACATTTTTGTCCATTATTGTACCTGCGCAGAAGCGGCCATTTTGGTTCAAGTTACATTTAAGGAACTATAAAACTATTCCAATACTTTATAAACTTAATTATGTTAGATTGTTAAATATAAAAATAGTACCGTTACTGATCTCGAGTCTACAAACGAAACGACTCTTGTAACAGAAATATAATAATTATTATCGGTTCCAGAAAATAAAAATTTAGATTAAGTAATGTTTCTGATTTATTTTAATCTATTATTCTATGATTGCTTCTAGCAATAAGACAGCCTTTGCACACACGAAACTATCCTATTTTTAATGGCTTAACTGATTTTGTTTTGTACTAAGTGCAATAAAGCTTTTTATCTATTTATTAATTTTCCAAATATCATATCATTATATTATTATTTTGAAGCCTCAATAACTCAACGGTAGAAGGGCCGACTTCGCTCCATTAACGTGAGAGTCGAGGGTTCGATTCTGACTCCCTTGGGCTATTGTCGTACCCACTCCTAGCGCAAGCTTCGAGGTTATTTGTAGGGGCAATAGGAATATTAATAATGCCTTGAAAAGCATTGCTAATATTCTTTAAATAAAAAATTATTAGAGTTCCGTAGCGTACTTTCGTCAAGTCCGTATTTCCGTATTTTGTTATGTATTTAAATAAATCATAATTTCTTTCTATTTGTTGTATGGCGGATATTCTTTAATAAATGCCTTTATAAAGATTGTAAAAAATAATATATTATGTAAATATTGTCTATTGTAGCACAGAAATAAATACTATTCTACGTTCGTATTCGTGTGATGAGAGAGATAACTTCCGAGCAACTGAATGTCAATTTCAAAGTGCTCAGTATAATTCTAGAGTAATATTGGGAATATTGCGCTTCGCCAGACAATCATATTGCACCAATGTTGCCTAAAATCGCATTTATGTCGCTCACACTCTCACAGACCACGATAAAAGATTTAAAGCTATACGGATGAATTCCGAATGTCCCAATCTGCAATCAGCGCTGGAAACTGTGCGTTAGTTCTATTATTCTACGGCGACCAAACAATCAACATAGTGTTAGGATTTATAGGTATCAATACTTATCACATATCACACCGAAGTAAAATGTTTATACTAGGAAAAAAATACTTAAGTTACTTGAGGTATATTTCTTGGAAATATTACTAGATACTTATTGAGAAGATTCGATTTTATAATAAATATATATAGATATTCTAAAGATTTTGTTTGACGTCTTCTTGATATTGATTACCTTCTAAAAACCAATATATATGTATTTAATAAATTATCATATTTTTAAAAATAAAATAATTAATATTGAATCTGGAACTTTGTGTAATCGCTCGCAGATGGAGACCCGACCTATCCTTTTTATAAAAATGCTTGCTTGCCAACTTAGTTTCACAAAAAACGTTTTTAAATTGACGGTTGAGGCTTTCGATGTTTTACATTGAACTGTAGTAAAGTGTAAAATTAAGGGCGAATATAGATAATTAAATTATTTATTGATGAATTGGATTGGAGGTGTATATTATTCACTTCATACAAAAATAATGATTTATTGAAGAAATTGAATGTGTGAAATAGTGAATAATACTTCACTTTACGGTAGACCTTTGTGGCGTTAATTATATAATTCTGAAGTACCGAGGTGCTAAATAGTGTGGAGACGGTACTGCAAAAGATTGTTAATAAGCTTTTAATATAAACTAGCTATTTACCCAATCATTTTATTACACATGTATATCACATACATACAAAATATGTATGAGTAACTGAGGAAACAATCATGTCCAGTTATGTAATATGTTTGTATGTATATTACAAATAATATTGTGATTATTTTTTATTTTATAAATATAGCACAGTAGACATAGTATAGGTGTAATGTGTTTGTAGGGAAATATTCTGGGGGTGAAAACCCACAGAACCATACTTATCAGTAACTATCTGTAAGTACCTTTAGTTTTATATTGTAAAAAATGTATATATAATTCCATATCAACAATGCATTATTTTACTAATATAAGAGAAAATTTTAACTCAGTACTCCATCAATTAAATGCCAAATCCTATTCTCTTACTCGCCCGATATTATTTCAAGCCGCAACCTCTAGGATAATGAGCAGCTTTGTGGCTTAGTATACGGAGTGAAAATAAACTTGTAAAATTTAATCAATATTCATGACGAGCTGTCACCTGCGGCTTATTGTAAGCCCCTAAATAGTTCTTATATTAACGGAGACCAAGTTTCATCCGAATGCCTCACAGTCAACTTCAGCTTCAAAAAATATCGATTACACTTTTATTAAAATGTAGTGGGCCTGACAGACTTTGTATTGCCCCGAAAAAAAATCTGGGACTCGATAGCAGCGCCCCCTAACTGAGTCTAATTGCGAACAGAAGTGACACCGGGCAAAATTATTGAATTAATAATTCGCTATTAAAAAATAGTTTTTAGGTGATAGACGGGTGAAAATTTAGTGTTATATGTATTTTTAGTGGCATATCATAAAAATTTTTTTTTTTGAAAAAATATAAAAAAAAACCTACCCGATTGGCACACAAAATTCACACTTTCGAAGAAATTTGGTAACAAACACCGCGACACTAGAATTTTATATATTAAATATATTACCGTCAATATTATGAGAAACATCGTTCATAATGAATCTCAAAAACAACTTGTAAACGTGACTCAGTAGCAAGATGTTTCTGCAATTCAGCAATAAAGCAATAATCACGTTCCTACGCTACGTCTCTTAGCTTAGTGCTCTTATGTAAGACGGAATCAAACGATCACTTTAAGTTTTCCACTGGCTTTCAGATTTATAGTCATTACCTTGAACTCCGTTGTGGCGTTCTTGTGGCAAGCCTGCTTTGATCCTCGACGGTCGCGGTTTCGATTCCCGCTCGGAGCAGGTGTTTGTTATAAATATCTGTTTCGGTCTGGGCATTTTGTCCTTGTAGGTCTCTCCACCGTGCCTCGGAGAGCACGTTAAGATTACGGTTCTGCTTGTTATCATAACATTCGAGTTCGAAGAATGTGCGTATTATAAGTATTACCCATAGAAAACAATATTCTTAAATATTTCAAATAGTTTAAGTAAGTAAGGACAATGGGATGGAAAGTTTTATTTAAAAATAATTGAGATCCAAAATAATTTATTTTATAATAATAAAAAATATAAACATTTTTAGTTTTTGAAATTTGGTACACAGATAGTCTAGAGACTGAGAAAGGACATTGGCTACATTTTAATGCGAAAAAAGAGTTGTAAGGGGTTGAAAGAGACGGATGAAAAGTTGTATGGAAGTATCGTCATTTCTAGAGCTAGAAGCTTGAAACTTATTTTTGAGGCTATTGGTTTGATATAAATAAATATGACATTCAAAGTTTGTAAAAGGGGAAAGAGAGGGGGGGGGAGATTGTATCGTAGTTGTTATTCACACGGGCGAAGCCGCTTGCAGAAGCTAGTAAAATATATACTGACCAGCAAGTCTTATAAGGCTTAGATGATATCTATCTGATGATGTTGATACCTGTATTATTTTTAGAAAACGGATGTATTTTTTTTTAAGTGGAAATTATAACAGACCAGTAAGTGGATTGTGACTAAATTAGAAATTACCATATTATAGACATACTTCAGAATTCAAATATTATAATGACTGTGTAACATATAAACGTAATAAATAACATATAATAAGTTTAAAGCATTACTACTTGTAGGAGGTCTGCTTAAACTTGTAAATTTATGCGAGTCGACTATAACATGTCAAATCGTCTTCGCTTTAAGAACGCGATCCAAATCCGATTCGACGCGTCATTGCAGTTGTAAAATACTTAGCAGTAGGTTGATTCGCGTCTCCTTGGAGACCAATTTTTAGTCAAGTTGTGATATTCGGATTTAGTTACAATATCTACATAATATCAAGATATTTGTAATGTGACAATGAAAGTTATGCTCCAAATTTTACTGAACGAAAGTTTATATATAGTTATTGGGGATATATTTTTGTTATTATATATTTTACTACATTAAAATTGATGATTTTAAATTTGATTTTGCATTAGTCTTCAATAGCTTAAAAGGAAAACTGGATCCATATAAACTTTTTCTCCAAAACTAAGAAACATGAAATTCTTTATAACGATAGATCGTCATGACATTGAATAAAAAAAAGATATTACGCTGAATAAAAAAAAACTAAAACTGCAATTCTTTCTGTACTGTTCTACTGTTGGAAAACTCTTTGAGATTCCTATCTTTGTTTTAAATAGAATTTGTAGATGTTATTCTATAAATAAATTGTATTTTTTTAAATGGAGAAGTAACCGTGGAAAGTAAACAAAAGTAGATAACAAATAAGAAACGCTTAAAACAGCAATAAAAAAAGTATCTAAAAATAAGTACAATACCGTCAGTGTTGGCCAATGTAACGGTCACTATACGAAATCCGTTCATTTCAATTACAATTCACAGGCAATGGTCATGACAGTTGACACAAATAATATTTAGAACAACGTCACATATCTACTGGACGTCAGATGCATCTGACCTGGTCCAGATGTGCGAGACGCGAAGTGAATTGCATCTGTCCTGTACCAGTAATACTTGAATTAGGCCGTATATAATTTAATTCAGATGTTGATGTCAAAGCCAAATACAGAAAATAATATTGTTGTTAGATTTACTATATTTCTTTTATTTTCGATTCTAATGCATATGACACAACCATTTGAGTAAATAAGCCCCTTGATTGTACATTTATTTATTCATTTGGATAGGAAAATTACTAGATTTTGTACCTTCGTAGCAGTCATGATTTTAAGTCATATCTTGTTCATACGAATTTAAATATAACATTTAGCATGAAGAAATTTTAATAAAGTCGTCCGACTTTTAGTTCATGATATTTTAAATAGTGTATACAGTATACACAACGGAATTCTTAGGTCTCGGCCCTACCGATGTGCACGGAGAGGTTACGTACGTGTCTAGCTACGCTTTCTAAGAAAATGTATGTTATGTATGTTATCACTTTAAGCCACAAATACGCTACCCATGAAGTGACGTCATTGTTACACACGTGGCTGGCTCAAATTAGTCGTTCACGCAGCTCAGGCGGTCAACGCTATGCTGGCGGTACAAGAAAGCGTGCTTAGTCCTTCTTCGCTTAAGCGTGCGTGGTGCTACGAAATGTGGGACGGGCAGGGAAGAGATTTTAATATTCGTGTATAGCATGTACTTTAGCGTAATATAGACCCACGTTGTCAATTAAACAAACCCGCGCAGCTAACTTAGCCACGCGACGCATGTTACACAGCACATGCACAGTGCGCGCGGTGGTGGGACCGTGGAATTAATAAACGGAGAAGTAAAATGTTAACAAAATGGAGTGCACTTCAATACTGACAACGTCAACATTGTACTTTATGGGCTGTAAGAGATTGGCCTGCATTCGGTTGAAAAATTTAAATATTCATGTAAGCAATTTCATTCACTTACTTTCACGTAACTCACTGCGGTGAACCGCAAATTCCAAAACAAGCTCGCCGTAGGATTCAACAGTGCATTTCCTTTTCAACTTTATTAAAAAATGTTCTAAGGTATTATCTTATTTACAAAATACAATTCTATATAAAATAAGATTAAGCGAAAGTACAATAACGATTTTCAAATGTATATTGCTACTGGCCTTATCACATTTAAAAAGAGTAATCGCGGAAAGGCTAAGAACTGAGACCCAGTCGTGACAAGGGACGGTCTTCGTGGGGTTTCAAAGTTGATTCCATCATCGGGGATACAAGAAGTGCCTTGAGTGCATGTCTGTGATGTCTATGTAGCATTGCAAGGCATACTTAGTATGCCTAATTTTAGCCATTTTGTCTTCTAAAACCGTTTCACGATAAATGATTCCGTTGTTTTGGCATCGAATCGATTTCAAAGTCTCCATGAAGATCAACGTTACACACAAATAGCCCGAGGTCATGGGTAAGAATCGGATTTTATCGGTTACAAATAAATTTTCTTAAAGACCATAATAATTCCACAAGTAACATATTATGACTGATATCATTAATACTTAATCAAATCAACGCGTACAATTTTAAATAATAATTAGGTATCAATTATACATTACAATTTATGGAGAGTTCAATTTTTGTTTTTCATTTGTCATTATTACTATATAATTTACAAAATGCTATATAAGATATATTATAAGAACACCTTTAATGCAAAGAAAAAATACTTTTAATTAAACATTTGCATTATTCTTTAAGTTTTTATGATAGAGCAAACTCGAGGGTAGCGATATGGCATAATTTTCATAATCTATAGACTAATATTTTTCCTTACCCGGACGTTTGGAAAATAGCGGAGAGATAGTGTTTTCATTTAATTTTCTAGTGAAGCAGACTGTCCTCTTTGCTTTAATTAGAAAGCTGAATGTATCCCTTCAGTTATATCTTGCTATCTTTAGATATTTAAATTTATCGACATCTATATAGAGAGTATCATACTGTCGTTATTACTTTTTGGGGTTCTCAAATAATACACTTATTGATATAACAGAATTTCTTTATTAACGTGACTGCGCCGGAGACCCAATCTCCCACCCCATCTGTTCAGCATTTTATCCTTCTCATTCTAACACTCCTATCCCGTGGGTTGGCAACGCATATGATACTTCAAGTATCGCAAGCGTTTAGGTACATATAGGTTGCGGTGACTGATGGTATCAGGCGTATGCTTTTTTGCCAAACGTCTTGAATTAAAAAAAAGAATGCGTTGAGTGTTTTTGAAATTTAGAGGAAACCTTTGTAATTATTAACATTTCTATTACATGACTACGTATTTTGCTATTTTAAGCGAACTATAACTTCACGACGCAGTACTTATTTTAAGCACCGCAATAAAGTGGACACGCAAATAGGTGATCAGGTACCAATACCACCCCAGGTTGTGGAGTCAATCGAATTTATTCAGTAATTTCCTGCGCCGTTACGGCTGTTACTAATAGGTAACTTGTGTAAATGTGTTTACATATTGAATATTTTATGCTACGTTGCCTTAAAAAATGGAGCAATAAACTTAAAAAAAAAAAACAGTCTATTTCTACGTACTTTCCCGTAAAAGCAATGACTCAATCACGATTGAACAGTCCAACTTAGTCGGAACGTGGAGAAGGATACGAAACTTAGAGTCAGCTCGCTACAACTTTTTATCAGCTAACTTTAAAACCTTGTGTATCAGTGTAAAAATTTGTGTTTCTAAAACATAGGAGCTATCTTCATCGTATATTTGTAATTAAATTTAATCAGCTTTTTTGATGTAACCAAATATTAATTAGGTATAGGTGATATAAAATATATGATTCTGATATAATTTCTGTCTGATGAATGTATGTGCACCTAAAGAAGTAATTTAAGGTGGTACTAGCAGATAGTAGGAGTTAACCGATATGGGAAGTTAAGATCTATCATCAATGCCCAAAATTTCATTGGGGAGGAAATATGGCCTCTAATAAAGAAACCTGTGCTTGGTTTGAATAGCTGGCATGTAAGATAGAACAAACAAAGATTTCAAACTACCCTCTTAAAGTGGAGGGAGATCTAATTAAGATAATATTATTATTGGATAATCTGATTATCAAATTACAGAAGAATTTATTTAGATGATTTTTTTATACAAATCATGTCCACTTGAAATACTAGCAAGAATGGCTGCATGTCCCTGCTGAATCACAATCGCAATCAAAAAAATTGTAGACAAAAAATAAACCAGTCCTCCTGTTATCTGTGGAAGCAAAGAGAAGTTATATATTCAAAAAAATATTTAGTACTAACTCTCCACCGCCGAAACGCACATGTCGCAAAGATGTAATCTAAAATAATTGATAAATACTTGCACCATTTACTGAAATCAGCTTTTCCTGCAGCGATTTTCATCGGTAATACAATCTCCGTAATAATAATTTATGGTATTGATTAAATTTTTTCATTTTTGAAAAATAAACGTTATAATGTCATTTTACAAAGAAATTACAAGAACCTTCTAATTGACGTGAAGTTAAAAATTTTCTTTGAAGATTATCTTCAAGTTTCAAGACAAAATAAATTTTTAGAGTAAGTGAGCATTACTTTCATTTTACATTAAAAATTACGTAAAGAAGCATAACCAAATAAATTTAAACAAATATATCATTTAATCGTAGAGTGAGTGAGTGGGACCGTTTTACGTGAATGATGCCAAACACTCATTTATATTATCATTTATAAATTGCCTTCACTTCCTGTTTGAAGATTGATATTATTTTTTATATCAGAGGGGGCAATAGGAGGTCCACCAGATGTTAAGTGTTCACCACCGCCCATGAACATCTGCAACACCAGAGGGCATGCATGTGCGTTGCCAACCTTTGAAAAAGAAATTGGCCCTTTTCCTGAGGGTTCCGAAGTTCGCCCGGTGGAAGCTGGTTCCACAGATTAATATAGTAAAATAATAAAGTTAAGATTTTATTTGCTACTAGTTGCGCCCGTGGCTCCGTTAGCGTGGTGTATTTATTTTTATTTATTGCACGTAACCCTAATTATTTTCCTAAAATAAAAGTAGCCTATGTTACTCCTTATAACATCAGCTATCTGCCAGTGAAACTCCCAGTCAGTAAAATGAGTCACCCGTTTCATAGATTAGACGGACAAAAAGGCAGACAAACAAAAACTTTAAAAATTGTTTTTTATATTAGGACCGAATATATTTAGTGAAAAACTTTTGAATTTAAAAACAGACACTTAAGTATTATTTATTTGGGCATATTCAAAAAAGTCTTGTCTTCATGAAAAGAGAATTTTATGTCTGTTATTATTATTAATAGCATTATTCTATTTGTTTGTATCTCCATAAAAATATTGCATTAGTTTATTCAACCATTGTTTCCGTTATAGCGGCTAATGCAGTATTATACTCGTAAATGATATTGGATTTCAATCCACCATTAAGTATTCAAATCTCTCTCTAATGGCCAAGGATTTAAGTCATGATTATCTTTAGATATTAATGGAGGTAGCCGAAAAGTGAATTTGGCTAACGTTTTCATCATTAAAATATAATAAGCACTTCTTGGCATACGTATTTAGTACTGAAATATGCATTACTTTATTTTCAAGGCAAAACTCAAGGGTATAGTTTTTATAAGTTAAACCAAAATTTACGTTAATTACGCAATGTATGATTGATAATAAAATCGATGTAGTAATAATGATAAAGGAAGGGTTATTGTTATGAAAATGATTGAAGTTAACTAAATTTTACAGTATCTTACCTCATACAAATTCACTTCTAGTCTTTTAAAGTAGTAGAAGAGGCATGATTTTCTCAGCACATATTGGACCGCTCGATCGGGGAAGTACTACCCTCTCACAGAAAATCAGCGTAAAGTAACGAAGTACTGTTGCGTTTCGTGCGAGTAAGAATGCCGGTGGCCAAATTTCCGAAGCCCTCTGTCCCCTTTCTCTTTTCCCTTCTCATTTCCTCCCTCCTAATACCTTTGCTTGGCAACGCGCAAGTAATACCATAAAGTGGACCGTATGGTTATTTGCCAACCGTCACGAAAAGAACCTACCATTTTTAACATATAAAGAAAAAAGTCCAAATATACATTACTTTGTAAGATCAAATCCTAACATCACATAATGGTATTGCGATTTATAAAATATTGCTATATCAAACCACCTAAGTATGTAAACAGCTGTCGTGTGAGATAAACGTATACTTTATGATACAATACTTGTACGTTAAAGCATCTTCCCATCCCGGCCCGGTAATCACTTACGGCAAATGCTGGCGCCGCAAACCTATGAAATATTCAAATAAACTACACCGACGCGACGGCCTTAGTAATCACATTGCGCGATTTTCATCATAAGTACTCAAACCTTTTATGTACACAGCGCAACAGTTTCGTCGATACTTTAGCCCGATATTCCTTACTATACATATTTAGGAAGACAAAAATAAATATTTCAATGTTTTAAAACAGATGCTTAAGCTTTCGTTTATAAAGATTTTTTTATGTTACAAGTTGGCAAACAAGCATACAGCCCATCTGATGGTAAGTGGTTGCCGTAGCCTATGAGCGCTTGCAGCACCATTAGTAGGCGCCACTCACGCGTTGCCAACCTCGAGATATTAGTTCTTAAATCTCCTCTGCCCAGATACTTACTTATTATATAGATACCTTACTTTTTCAAGAAGATACAAAATAATTGCCCAAATACAAACTAATTAAAATGCCAGTACTTTGTATAGTAAAATAATACTATAATAACATTATGATATCAATATTCTGAATATGAATGCCGCACTAATAATATTTAATGCGGTACCTTTAATCGATTCTGCATACAATCTTTCAAAAGTAACCTATGTCCTTTACCTAGGTCTATTTACAGAGATACTGTACCAAATATCATCAAAATTAGACATACAGAGGTATTTGCGTATTTATAATATTAGTAAGGATGTGGAATCCAATTATGTACAAATGTACATAGCGTCTGAAAATGTTAAAAAAATACATAAAGTAACTTTGAATTCACACGTGCGAAGCTCTCAGTATTGCCATCTAACTTAATTTATGAATATGCCTCCGCCACTTTGCATAAAGCTGAATACTTTACAAGTGGATCCTCGCTGAGGCTTTGAAATTGAGGAGATAAAAGTAAAGTCACGAATAAGATGATATGACTTTTTAAAAGTCAACCAACAGTATTATTATATTTTAAAAAATTCAAGACAACGCAACCCTATTACTAACTGGGCTGTTTCTCATGAACCCTAATAGGTAGAGAGTTGAAATTTTCAAAGAATATGTATAAAATTTAAAAATAATGGGCGTCCCTATACAAGAAACTTGATATTTTTCTTCTACGGTTGTATGGATCCCTTTAATGTTGGAGTCCAACACGTACATGCCGGATTTTTTTTTAAATATTTATAAGTAGTAGAGCATTGTTTAAACTTGAATGTTCCATTTCAATCGAAGGAGTATAATGTATGTATATCCCTACACAGAATCTTCATATAATTGAGTTTGGGTCAAAGCGTATATGTACCGCGAGTACAAAAGTATAACCCGTCTGTACTCACCTTCGTCCTACTTTCCTTCTGACCAGCTTCCTTTCGATAATTCTTTTGGCGTCCTAAGCATTTATATCATCAGGCGGGCTGCTTGCTTCTCTTTTTTTGTCACTTGCTTTGTTTTTGAAATGAATAGGAATCAAATAAATACTAATCACAAAGCTAGCAAAATTATTTAGGAGTATTTCGAAGATATTTTATTTAAAACATTTTCGACAAGAAAAAATCTCACACCATCTATTATGTATGCATTATATACATAATGTATTTTCAATGTCGTACATTTTTGTCACACACGGAAGTCTTATAAATCCATGTGTTCACGGTCCGCGTCACAGCTTCCTCAAACCCAAAGTAATCTAAAACAAATAAAGATAAGTGGAACCCCTCAGACGCTTCACGAATATAAAATTAAACTTTGCATTCGTAGCAATAATAACAAAATTTTATGTTCACATTATTTGTGCTTGTAGAAGCTTTTTGGATCATGTTGACTTTACTTTGCATCAACATAAATTGTATCGTTATTGTATCGTGTCAACAACGATAGCTAAATTTTAATAGAAGAATAACAAATTTTAGACTCCATTTTTATGAACATTTTTTATGCTAAAATGATTGCAAATAGTAAATATTTTTGTTTTTGAGGGTGCAAACGGGGAGGAGGAAGAAGGAAAAGCTTAACTGATGTTGAGCAATTACCACCGCCCATGAACATCTGCAACACCAGAGGACATGTAGGCACATTGCCGACTTTTAAGATGTAACTGGTTATACACTAACTGATCTAGAAACGCTGTTGACGAGCATTTACTTCACGAGTTTTTTGCCAACCTACAGCCTACCACCTTACGGTGGTAGATCGATAGAATCAGAGAGGCATTTTAAGACCATGTAGGTTTCCTCACGATGTTATCTTTCACCGCTAAGCTAGAGATACATGTGAACCATAAAATGAGCACGTAAAAACTTAGAGATGTTTGCCCGTATTAGGACCCGCGACCACCTGGTTAAAGTTTCAATGTTTTATAAATTCCCATCTTGTCTTAGCATTCAACAGAATGGATTAATGATTTTGTAAAAAAAATATTGAATTTACCAGTTACTGCAATATTTTTTTACAAATAAATAGTTCTTTATCTAAAAAACAAGAAAGGGTGAACGTTCAATACATCCA
Source organism: Hestina assimilis (assembly GCA_023373885.1). Taxonomy (NCBI): domain Eukaryota; kingdom Metazoa; phylum Arthropoda; class Insecta; order Lepidoptera; family Nymphalidae; genus Hestina; species Hestina assimilis. The sequence goes on from CM041745.1 coordinate 10,060,873, forward strand.
TTCATTTAATCCATACCATCAACACTCACTGATGATATTCTAAAAAAACATTCAACAAATGTATGACTAAACGCTACATAGCATTCAAGTTATAGTTCCGTAGCCCTATCTTGCTTGTAACTAGTTCTTCTATACGTACACCATATCTACTAAATTAGTATACCCAAGCGTAAGTGTGATTTATTAATAAAAGTTAAGGAAGATGCAAACACAAAATAAATATTTTATTCATTAGTGTAGCAGTAAAATGTTAACGGAATAAGGACGTGGAATTTTAAATATTCTATTCACTAATTTTATACATGTATTTTCACGTATCTCGCTACGATAAACTCAAGTTTGCAAAACGTTTCCAACCTAGCATGCGGAGCTGATTTGGTCTTTACAGCTTCATGAAAACGAAATTATACTGTCATAATATTATTCTATTAACATAATGGGAATTTGAAACCAAATTTTTCATTTATTATTAAAGGTAGTTATGATATTGTTAGTGTTCATAATAACTGCTAATGCTAATAAGTGATTAGCAGTAGAATGAAATCACTTAGATTTAATGAGAGTATATTTAAATCGTCACGAAACTTCCATATTTTGTTTTCATTTACATTCAAATATTATATGCTACTTTAAGCAAAATGCGTGGTATTTATTCACAATAACGCAATAAAGGACACGCAAATGAGTGATCTAGCGCCAATGAAGTCTGAGTGTGTGGTCAATCGAATTTATTCAGTAATTTCCTGGCCGTAACGGTAGCTAACAACGGCTACCTCGTCTTGATATGTTTGTACAACAAATATTTCATGGTTTGGGTCTTAAAATACAAAGACCTCGTTTCCACTGGGTCTGTGTTAAGTGAGTCCAGGTAAATGAAGTGATTCTATTGGTTCTTATCAAACATATCCTTCGCTTCCTCACTCTGGTGGAAATGCAGCTTAACGGTCTCAACTTCAAGCCTTATCTATATGCGAAACGTATTCCATTTTTTTGGACAAATTTAATGACTAATTTTGGTTTACTGGTAGTATGACTTTATATTAAGCATTTCGCTCACAGAAATCTGTGTGTGTTTGGGTTTTGTTGTGCTTGCGTTGGTATCTATTTTGAAATCCTATTATTTTATTAGAGTCGTTAAGTACATTGTTGATATCAGTCAAGAACCTATGTTTAATTGAAATTAGTCACTAGTACTATCAGCCTACTATTGAGAAAAATTTTGGAGCAAAAAAATTTATTATAGGTGTTTTTAATCGTTGTATTGCGTGACACAACTACTGTGGCCGTGGCGCTTTTAAGGTACTTGATAAGACGGCATATAATTATTTCACGTCATGAAAGAAAATGGTAAAAAGGCGTAAAGATGCCCTGTTGGGCATTTTGCCAAGTGGTTTTGTGTTTAGTGGAATGTGACGTTTTCTAATGATACAATATGTTATGATAGGTATATGTATATATATTGTGGTTTTCATATATATAAGTAATAACGAGTCTCAAATTATTTTAATTTACTTATTTGCTGTTTGAGATGAAATAACATACGTTACCTTACGTTACTTAAATGTCTGCCCTATCTGAGGTAACGTATGTACCTCAGACAGGGCAGACATTTAAGCGAGTGGACTGTATATACTGATAGGAGAAAGAATTTCTTCGTCGCCGCCTCCATTGGCCACCCTTATTATTATTCTATATAATTGTATTACAAATATTCTTAATAGGGATTAAAATACGGAGCTATTCATCAAAACAATAAGAGGCTAATATTATTTTAATGTATTAAACTGTATTTAAAGAAAACCGAAGCGACTTCCACATGATTTGTGTTAATTTAGAAATTATCAACACGTTTTCATTTTCACTTTCATTAAAGAATCTATCAAACTTCCGATTGAATTTGAAAAGTTAAATTGAAAACCATTTAAAGGCAATCATTGAAGAGCTTCGGGTTCCTATCTAATAATACTTTCAATAAAATTCTTTCAATCCATAACTATCTATTATAAAATATAGCGTTTTCTTAAATGTCAAGGCACTTAATCTAGTTCAATAAATTACGAAGTCGTGCTGTGAATAAGATGGTTTTCTAGTAATGGCCAACGGTTATATCTAAATATAGCTCATTTATATTGTGAAGCTTTTTTAAATTAGTAGTAATTTAATTTTAAATAGTTGAGTCATGCTCTTTTCAGCATAGATGCGCCGGCTCGATCAGGAGAGTACTACCCTCTCACAGGAAATCGGCATAAAGTAACAGTATCAGTAGCTAGTGTTGTGTTTCATGTGATTAGTAAGAGCGACGGAGGTCCATCTCCCACCTCTTCTGTTGTCTTCCCTTATTTCCCTCTCATCCAACGTTCTCATCCTTATTATTGGGTGGAATTATTGTTGTGGTAGAAGTATCACATGCGCGTTACGAACCCAACGTTACTTCAAGTATTCCAAACGTTCATAGGTTACGGTGACTGCTTACCACCAGGCGGACCGTATGCTTGTTTGCCAACCGTCATGAAATAAACAAAATCGATCGATGTTTTAGTCTCACGGTTTTTTAATTTTAAATTAATAACATGTTATAACTTTTAAATTTATATGTAAGAAAGTTTTCAATAAAATATTGTGTTGCGTTGTCACTTTATTCACAGACATGCAAAATTATGTATTTATAAATACAAAAAAGAATCAAGGCTTATCTACATACATAAGTCATAGATAGCATGTAATTACTAAGTCGGTGAAAGGCTCAGTTTCGCTCATATTAAGCTAATATTTTCATTTACATTTTTGATAGTAAGAAACTAATGGTACTTGACTCCGATTTGCACTGTACTGGTATTTTTTTAATTATGGTATTAGGTCATTATCTTCTTTAGGTTATGGAAATGTTTATATAAAATAACTTTTAATATTAAATATTAATCATTTAACAATATGAGTAATACATAATATGCTTCAAATATAATTTACAATTTATCTTACTAAAGGCAGATAGATATAGTACGATATCAGAATATCGTATTAATGAAACAATGTTTCATAATTTTAAAAACATAAAATTCATTTGTGCTCGTGTATAACTCGCAATAAAAAATAACGAAGCTGTATATTTTTTACAGAAAACAATAAAATTGAAAGCCGATATTAAAGCACGTCACACACACGAGTGCCGTACAGCGCAAAAACTGGCTTTTACAAGGGAACGCGAAATCTAGTCCCGTCCGGCAAAGGGAATAAAATAAAAAATCAAATACTTTGTGTTGATTAGACAGAGAATTTTATTATTTATTATAATTTTCTTGTATTTTTGTGGATGATGGATAAAACAAACGTGAAATAAAATTACTATTAAATTATTTCTCTTAATACGAATTATTTATCTTATCTTTTTACTTTCCTCCTTTTAAACAAAATCCTTTTAAAGCAATTATTTGTCAGTTACATTAAGTAAAATTCATATCAAATATTAAAAATAGGAATACTTAAAAATGTTTATATTTAATTATTAAATACGCGAAAAATTCTTGAAAATGATCCTCTTACTAGGTTATTTTTATTGAGTAAAATGCTTCAAGTGCCGTTAACTGACATTTACTTATCACGTCATTAATCCATTGCTAATGGGTACACGACGTACTTCAATGGACAGTGATAAAAATATCTTCTATAAAATGGAGGATGCTTTTAAAATACAGGAACTTCAATACCATCTCACCTGCACCAAACAGATTAATACAAAATGAATACAAAGATTCCATAACAAAGTTCTTCGGGGAATTGTAAATGCACTCTGGTACGTAAGAAATGACGATCGGGACATGGGTTCATCGGGACTCGGTTGCAAATACAGTATGCTGAAGCTCATCAACAAAGAGCAAAACCTTTTGAGTTAGTGTATTAAATGATATTTCAATGAGTTCTACATAATATGTATATAAAGATGCAAAAACAAAGTGCCTTCCCTCTAATAGAGACAGTAAGTAAAGTGTTGATGCAAAGATTCATAGCTTTTTTTTTAAATATTAGCATTGTTTTCTCTAGGCATTACTAATATTCCTACTGCCCCTCCAAATAAGCTTGTAGTTTTGCGATAGGAGTGGATACGACAATAGCCCAAGGGGGTCAGGATGGAACCGAAGTTTTTATTTATTTTTTTTTAATTTACTTATTAAGGTCTACCAACAATTGTTTACACATAATCACTCTCATTACAACTCTCATTACATCAATAAATTAGCTTAGTGCAACAATTAAATATAGGTAAACACCACATGCATATTAAAATGAAGAAAGTACAATATTCTTTGTGATTTTGCTGCCTACTACATCTAAAAAAAATAAAAGAATTTAATAACTATATATAAAAAAAGAAGTTATAAAAACTGAAAAACTATACAATAATTTGTGTTAACTAGAAGTGATTAACAAATAAAAAATAATTTAAAAAAAGTTACAAATGAATTAAAACCAAGGAAAAAAAAGATAAAATTGCTTTAGTTTACAGAAACACATATTGTTACACTTTTACAAAATATAAGTGACATATTACAAATATAATATTAAAGACGGTTAAAGATAGAGTTATAAAAGACACTTGGTGAGTCATAATGTAAATCAAAAAAATCGCTGTACTCATTAATAACTTTACTAAACCTAGCTAGAGGCGAATTGGAGCCTAAAACGGTTCTTCTTAAAGGGGGACATAGTGGGGTAATAGGGCGACGAGGCACTCTATAAGGTACACGTATGTTTAAAGTTTGCAAAAGAGAAGGACATTGTATTTTATTATTGAATAATTTATGAACAAACATTGCGTCAGAAATTATTCTACGTTTGGCTTGAGAAGTTATATTAAAATGTTGTAATCTGCTTTCGTAAGATTTTTTTTCTTTTGCTATTCCTAAAGAAAATGCGAGGTGCCAAAGAAAACGTTTTTGTATACGTTTAAGACGCAATGTATGTGTTGCATAGTGTGGTCGCCAGACCACACTGCAATATTCTAAAATGCTTCGTATGAGGTTATTATACAATAATATTTTAGTTTTAGTTTGACGAAAATTTCTGCTATTCCTTAAAACAAAACCCAACATTTTAGACCCCCTTTGGATTATGTTATCATAGCGTGCCGAGAAAGTTAATTTTGAATCGAATAGTACTCCCAAGTCACGCATAGTTTTTACTTCTTCAATTAATTCATTGTTTATATGATAAGCAAAGGGTATAACGTTTTGTTTTCTACTGAACCTTATAACGTGGCATTTTTTGAGTTCAGGCACATATTGTTCAGCTGACACCATTCAATTAACCTATTCAAATCCTCTTGTAAGAGAAGTGAGTCTTCAGAAGACTTGATAACTTTGACAAATTTTAAATCGTCGGCATACATATAAATTTCGGAGGAACTAAAATTCTTGCAAACGTCATTGATGAAATAATTAAACAGTATTGGTCCCAAATGTGAACCTTGTGGTACACCCGAGGCTATACTACGAGGAGTAGATTGGTAGCCATTGACTACCACATAAAATGTCCTGTTAATCAAATATGAAATCAATAATTTTAATAGCTGGCCGACTATACCGTACGCGTGTAACTTCTTTATTAATATTTTGTGGGAAACTTTGTCGAAAGCCTTACTAAAATCAGTATAGATTACATCGGCCTGATGACTAGAATCTATGGCTTTAAATAAAAACTCTGTAAAAGCAACCAAATTCGTACTGGTCGATCTTCTGTCTACAAACCCATGTTGCTGATCGCATAAAAATAGTTTTAAATGGTTTTTGAGATAAGGACAGATTAGTGATTCAAAAATCTTCGCAAAGACTGATAAAATAGAAATAGGTCTGTAATTCGAAACTATACCATTGTTAGAAGATTTATGAACTGGGACCACTTTAGCCGTTTTCCAAATTTCAGGAAAAGTACCAGAGACTAGGGAGTAATTATAAATAAGCATAAGTAGTTTGACTAATTGGTATGCACACGCACTAACCAAGATGGGTGGTATTCCATCCGGCCCGGCCCCTTCCTACAATCTAGATTTTTTAACTTTAAAAGAAGCTCACCTTCGGATATAGTTGGACATGTTATGCATTGCCCCCCCTGTTCCAAGGATTGTAAATATTCGGATTGCAGCGTTTCAGAAGACGAATCTTCGGAACTATACACAGATGAGAAATAGTTTGCAAAAAGTTCACATATTTCAGTCCCATCTGTGGTATTATTAAAACCATCAGACATTGTCCTAGGATATGCACTTACACCACCCCGTTTATCTTTTAAGTATTTCCAAAAATTCGTGTATTTTTTGAAGCTCATGCTCTATTTTATAGTTGTAACTTTTGTAACAATTCTTTGCCAAATTAACGCATCGTTTACGAAGTAAATTGAGTTCTATGAGGTCTAAAGGGTTTTTGTACATATTGTACCGTTCTTCTTCTTATCGATTGGTTAGTGGTCAACCTAGTGTCAGAGTTGTTCAGGTCGCCCGTAGGCCTCTGACTTGACTTATCGACTGTTGTCTAATTGTCAACAGCCGGGACCGACTTCTTACGTGCCCTCCGAAGCACGGAGACGCTCAGTTGAAATACCACTATGCGATCACCCATCTAGTGACTAACCTCGCCTACAGTTGCTTAACCTACCGATCGTTTACCGATCAGCGGGTGCACTCGGCTATGAGCGTCTCATATATTATATTGTACCGTTTACGTATTTTGTTTTTGGCGTTTAACATTTTTTTTAAACAACTATTAAACCATGGGGGATATTTTTGTGATTTTGGTCTAGAGACAGGTATATAATTGATTACAATAGAATGTAATGTTTCGTAAAATATTTCAGTCATTTTGTTGACGTCAGACTGTTCACTGAATAAACCGTCCCAGTCGAGTTCACTCAGATATTTTCTAATTGGCTCATAATTGGCTTTATAAAAATTTGGTCTTTGATTAGTATTGTACTCTAATTTTATTTCGTTATTTAAAAGTAAAGTAACTTCTAATGGGGGGTGCCATTGATCTATTCTGCTAAAAGCGAGTGCACTTTCTCTTACAGAGCATAACTTAGTAGATAGCACTAAGTCTAGTGTACGACCAGTAAAGTTAGTAACATAATTAAATTGTGAAAAATTATTTACATCGATAAAATCTAACAATGTGTTACAAGTAAAAGACAAGGCAATATCATTTTTATTATTCTTAATGGAATCCCAGTCGATACTCCCTAAATTAAAATCACCTACAATTAAAACTTCTACATTTGAGACTTGTTCAAATATTGAGTTACAGCTGTCAATGAAATGCTCTAATGTGGAACGACTGACAGGAGGCGGCAAGTACACCGCACAAAGTATTATTTGACTAACAGATCGCGAGGTGGGCAGGTCTATTGCTACCCAGACATCTTCGCAATTACTTTCCCACTCCGCTACACGTTTCGATTCAAATCTTTTATTGATTGCTATTAAAACCCCTCCTTCCTCTTTACGACGCTGATGTGTTATACTTGTCCTATCCCGTCTATAAACTACGTATCTGTTGTCAAAAAGTTCGCAGCTGAATACTGAACTATTAAGCCACGTTTCAGTAATAATAATTATGTCGTAATCATGACAACATACATTTCGATAAAAGTCATGCGTTTTTGTCTTTAACCCTCTACTGTTTTGATAGTACAATTGCAACGAACTGAATTTTATAAAAATATTATCCAATGCATTTATTAATTAATACAAGAACTATGTTAATATAGTAACAAATCAAATTAATTTTTTCAATGAATCCATATTTTTGATTAAAATGTGCTCAGTTTCTTCATTCTTCCTAACAAAAATTCTCCCGTTCCTGACCCAGACGAAACTGTAGTATTTTTCTTTTGCTTTGAGCCTGGTAGCAGCATGAAGAGCTTTTAACGCTGGGGAAAGATGTTCCGATACATAAATAGGACTTCCTTTATCTGCAAAACCTAGATGTGTTGAGTTAAGCTTATTTTGTGGGTTTGTCTTATTAAATTTAACAACTGACGCAAGAAACTCATCGCGTATTCTTGGGGAAGTAAGATGAACCACAACAGATCTAGGACGCGTATTGATTCTGCTCATTTTAGCTATACGAGTACACTTTAGAATATCTCTCTCATCCAATTTAAATCCAACTACGGCACTTAATTGCTTCACTACAGTGTACAGGTTTTCACTCTTATTCTCTGGAATGCATTGAATCTCTACGTTGTTTGAACGCGATTGTTGCTCTAAGTAGTTGAGACGCAAAGTTAAATCTGTTATTGTACTATCCATTTTAGTGTTAGCCTCTTGCACTTCTTTTAATGATTTTTTGAGAACTACTTGTTCTGATTGAAATATTTCGAAGTGACTGTTAATAAAATTCATAGATTCATTAATATCTCCTATTTCCTTTTTAATAGGTTCAAGCTCACGATTGATTATATTTACCATGGAATCTTTGAGTTGTTTGAATAAATCACTTATCTCCCTCTTGACAACTTCTTCCACAATAGTTCGCACCATCCCTCCGGAAACAGGTGTTTCATCTGGTGGAGAATTCAAAGCTGGTCTTTTATTACCTCTTGAAGTCGTAATATTCCTCACAGGTGTGGAATCCTTTTTAGAGGTCTTGGGCATTCGATTAAAACAAATTGGACAGTGCCATGTATAATAATTTTCATTATCTTTAGAAATTTCCGGTATAGAGAGACACAGAAAGTGATACGATTTATTACAAGTACAACAGGCTATGCCTCGCTCGTTTTCATCAACTTGTTCCAGGGCACAGCATTCCCATTTGTTAGTTAATAAAGACATATTCATAAAAATAATCGAGCAAAGTGTAATTTAAAGTAAATAAAAATAAAGTTCTAAAAATTCTATAACAGAATTTTATGACGTTCACTTCACTTAATATTATGCAGTCAATACAAAGCTAGTTCGCGACGAAAAGGTCGTAAGCGCCGTGGAGAACGCGTCGTTTACGCGTTTTAATTAAACGTTCTGCGTAGAATATCACTGACGGTACTTGATATGTTTATTTGTTATTTCGTTCTTAAATACACTGTTTTTTTGTTAGTTAAACTGTATTAATAGATTCTATAAACTTAAATTTGAAATATTACGTACTTTATCACTTGTGATAACTTAATTTAGTATTGTAATTTAAAATGATATTAGGAGCAAAATCACTTAGATGTTAACTGTACGGTAGTCCGAATACGAATGTTGAAGGTAGTTTTGTTAAATGTTGTTTATAAATTTTAATTACGTATTTTAGTAATTTAGAATAGTTATAATTAATTGTCTGCATTAATTAAAACAGTTTCAATACTTCATTTATTAAATAAATTTGTGGTATTTGGTAACTAAACCACATACTAAATTTTCTTATTAGGTCATTTGGTATCAAAGCGTAAATATATTCACATTAGGAAGCTATAAAACAGCCGCTGCTCCAAATTGCAATTGCAGGTCAAAATATCCGAAATATCACATAGCTTTAAGCCTTTTATCGTGGCCCGACAGTATAAGTCATATAAAAACGATATTAGAATATCTCTTTTTCATGGCTGGGTCTCAGGACTCGGCTCGAGGCTAGCATCCTGAAGGTCGGCAACGCACCTGCACGCCCTCTGTGTTCTAGAGGTTCATTGCCCCCTATAACATAAAAATTTCAGTACCAATACTTGGGATAGAATAGAAGTTAGACTAAAATATTTTATGTCAATATATATTAACTTATACATAGGATACAATCAGAAAATTATATCTACGATCCTTAGTGAAAAATTTACCTTAACTTGGAAAATGCTGAAAAAATATTAGGAAGAACATTATATGTTATGACTATTATTTATAGGTATCAAATTGGGTGAAGTGGAATGTAAATCGTAGACTTATTCGGTATCATAAGACTATTGGACCGAAAATCATAAATTATGAGACCCTCAGAGCCTTTACCTTACATACAATCACAGCATTGAAACTATTTTATTAAATTCGGTTGAACTTTTATTAAAATCTCTAACTAATATAAAACCCTGTAACAATTAACAAAATGGAATATTCTTTATGTAAAAAAACATGAAAATGTTGTTAATTATATACATAATCAAGGGCTCAATATAATAAATGGTAATAAAATAAAAATTTATTCGTCCACTTTGAACGCAATATCTGGTAGCACAAATTATCGGCTGCGGTCATGTCCAATCAGTGCTACCACACCAAAATAAAATTGCCGAAGGCGTTAATATATATTCACGAAATATATTCTAAAAAATGTAAAAATGTACATTCAAGGATAGTTCTTTTCTGAACTTTAGCTACTTGTATAATTATTGTGTATTATACTAAAGACTTATTTTTGCTTTTGAGATTTTTTTAGATTCAATGTGACATTGACAAATTGTCAGAAAATAAATTCGCAATTATTATTTCATTCTTAAGAATATAACTATGATAAGTTAATTTAAAGTTAAAGTAACAAAATTAAAATTTACTTTATATATTGCCAGAATTACTACTACTTATTACCATTCTTCGTTCAGTAGTCACACATTTTTAATAACTGAAAAAAAAAAATCAGAACAATTTGAAAACCCAACAAAAAAGCATAATGCTGAACGACAATAACATTATGATGAAGAAAACTTTTTTTTTCAATTATTTTACTAAAACGAAAACGCCCATATTATACAATTACAGCAAATATAATATAATATTAAAAAACTTACATTTAGATTTTTTATTTATTTTATAAGTCGGCAAACTAGTATACGGCCCACCTGATGGTAAGTCGTTGCCATAGCCTATGAGCGCTTGTAGAACCATTAGTCGGTGCCACTCACGCGTTGCCAACCTAGAGATATTGGTTCTAAAATCTCCGGCCTCTTGCAACAAAAGACCTATCACCAGTCTGACTGATTGCACCGGTGGAATAATCTCTGCTGTGACAGAGGTTATCCCGACGCCGGTAAAAAGTAGGTACTATTAAATTCTATTTGTGAAATAATTATATATTATTAATAATCTCAGCGTGTTCCAAAGATAACTTTTTTCTAAATGTCTATTACTATTGCCTCTAATACCATTGAAAAAGTCACCGGGCGGACTGTGAAATACTCCTACAATATTATGCAAACATTATGGAAATAAAATTTTATGATTCATAATATGAAGATATGAAATTCAATGAAATATATGAGAAAGCCCGCTAACTTTATTTGTTTTAGATTACTTTGGGTATAAAAAGTTTGAGCGCAGAATGTGAATGCATCGGAGGCTCAGTAAGAGTACTTCAAGCGTGGTAAAACTTATGCGACGTTAAAAACATAATAGATAAGTTTTTAATTTGCGTCTGTTGCTATATTATAGTGATCGTTCTTTTGATTTAAATAACGTATTTTTGTGCCTATCTTACTTTACAATGTTTAACACAATATTTTAAGATATTTATTTGTATTTTTTTACTTTAAAATGTTATATATATTGCTTATATAAAATATATTGTATAACTTTTTTCATAATAACTATATTTATATAAAATATATTATTGACACCTTAGCGAGATAGTAAGCAACAATATTTTGGAAATAAGGCGACATTGTGAGTACTATAAAGTTATAAACTATTATTATGTACGTACAGTCGTACAAGCGTCCGTACGCACAGATAAGCACACTATAAAGTCTGATATCTGTCTCCCATTGAAGAAAGTTAATTTGGTGAATAAATGTTGATTTTTGATTAATTTCACTATTTAAAAAGTAAAACAAAAAAATGTGTAAACTCCGAGACAGAGAGAGAGGGAGAGACATTCTCCGGCTGCGCACTCACTTGCTCGTATGCTCATTTTCTTGTAGGCTCGAAACACACAGGCACACACACACAACATACGGAATTTCATTACGTGATGATTTCTACTAAATCGCACTACCTGAAAGCCGCGTTAAGGAACCTCGTTCCAAAAAAAGAATCCAAAACTAAATATGTTTGTATAAAATTTTTGTTATTTTACACAAGTAAATGTAATTTTGTGAAGCGTACTTCAATGCAAACTATCCTTTCCTCACAAACGACCTTACGAAGGATCCTCTGTCCTTTGTTAGAATTGTTTTAACAATTCGAAAACCCTTTTATGTATATCTGACAAATCTGTTTTTCTTAAAGCATTTATAGATACGTATATAAATGTTGTACATTCGTAGTGTGTTTATTTTTACATAATATTAGTAATTAATACAAAAGCTAATTTCATTAACTGATCATTGCTTTCCATGTTTTTCTAAATCATGCCGATATAACAGTTCCAAAGTATTGTGTAAGTTTTTATTTAGTTTTTGATGTTTAAATTTTGTATATCGAAATCCATCAAACAATAACTCGCCTACATTTTTCACTGACAGATTTATTTCATACATTTATGGGCAACAGGGCATAAATAAGTGTATACATTTATTTCTATAAAGTGGCGACTGAGAAACCTTTGGCAAAGAGGCCGACTCTGATATGTTTGATAGAAATATGCGTTCTTGTTCTTGCTCTCTCTATAACCTTGTTTATAATCGTAGAAAGGAGGTTAGTGCGTAAGCGGCGTCAGTTCTTTGATTATAGTGTGTGTATGTAATATGAGCCTTTGAAAAACTAATCAGCTGACATAACAAGAAAAACAACCCTTTTTAAGAAGGGGAGAAATTGGCACATGGTTATGCTCTGGCACCGTACTACTGCTTACATCATGTATGTTAAATACAAGTCAGTCGCTAGCTTCAAAATAAATTAACTTTTCAAATGCGGCTTCAAACCTTAGCGGTACGTGATACTTCTGTCAATATAATTTAAAGCAGTACTGTGTGTCAGCCGTAGACGTCGTGGTAAAGGAAATTGAAGACGTGGTTAAAGAAGAAAATTCAATTTTAAATTACTGTATTTACGATTTCTAAACAGCTAAAATCATCTAAAATTGTTTGATAATTATGATTAAGTAGGAGTTCTGTCATTCGTTTAGTTAGTCTTCGAGTGCAGAAATATGCAATTTCTATTTTCAAATTTGCTTCATATATAAAATATGAAATTAACAAAATATTTATGACATACTAAACATTTAATTACGATTACTTTTTTCTCCCATATAAAAAAATAACAAATTATTTTCAGACCTACTTTTTAGGGGTCATAATAAATTTGTATTGACCATGCAAGCATATTTTCCGGTCTGGGTGTATTTGTCCTTGTTATTGTGCATGTTTTCGGACCCCGACACGGGATATCACTATCCTAATGGGGGCCGTTGAGTGTGTAGCGTTTATTTTTATTTTATTTTATACATGTAACTGAGAGTTGAAAAAAAAAATTTCAACGTATGCCAACAAGTGAGATATCTTTGGATAGGTCTTTCAAAATGATAAGAAGGTTTGATTTTGACTTTTTTCATTTAGTCAGTAGTTGTTGAGATATTAGCTCCTAAAGTCATAAAAATCGTGTCCCCCCTCTAACTTTTGAACTATGTGATTTAAAATTCTGTAAAAATTTCAGCTTATAGGACATCAAATAACATTTCAACCACATTTGGTTTAAAGGAGATAGGTCTACAAATTTAATTATATGTATAAGCTTTTCCCATAACTTTGTTTTTCATATAAGTTTTGATAATTACTATGAAATTACCAACTTATTTTTGCGGTCGATTTTAATTCGTTATTATTTTTAAAGTCCTTAAGATTCTTCATAAACAAGCTGCGGAACCCTTTAGTTTCGACTGTCTGTGGTCCACAACGCACTTAACTGATAATTATTATTTTTCTTGTCTTTGTTTTCCTTTCCCTTGACTCAAACTCAAACAGAGTTTAGTTCTAAAGAAAGCGAATATACAACTAATTATGTAATTAGTACTTTTTATGACCTTAAAGAGACTTTTCTTATTAGTATACACACATGTTTTGTAAGAAGATATTACTTTATTTAAGAAGTAATTAGGAGGTCCAAATTGTTTGTTGTCAGTAAAAGCCAATTAATATCGAGACCCTTCTAATAGTATTAATGATTTATTCGATACCGTTGATTGGACGTGGAATATGGGAAGGGAAGAAATCATTATTAATTAATGAACAGAGAAATTTCTTATAGAGACGATTTAAGGATGAATAATATACATTTACACGGAAAGATAGATTAATAGAGTCAGTATAAAAACGTGAATGGGTACCTCATTAACGAATGTGACATGTTTCATACTGTAATTCCTGATAAACGAAGAGGGAAACAACGTGAAAATAAATATACTTACATTAATAAATTACTTTTATTATTGTATAAAAACTATAATATTTTCTTTCGACATTCAAAAAACATATATTATATAGAAATAAGAATTCTTTAGAACGCTACTTCCATAGTGGTTTTTTTTACCTACCTTAACCTGTATTGTAAAGAAGAAACCAGTTTATTTGGTTTTCCCAAAACGTACTACACTGCAGGGAGGCTTTGCTGGAGACGTAAGGCACGTGAGGTGCCTTGTGAGTCGATCTGTGCAGTTTTTATCGATCAAAAGTAGGAACGTCAGACCTTTTCGAATTTCAAAAATTTTCTATTGACATCCATAAAAATACTCGTTAACAGACTGTTCTCTTCTACCGCTGTGAAGACCTAAAGTGTCTGTGATTAAGATTCAGTCTTGAAAAGTATTTAGTCATCTGCACTTCTTTACAGGAAATACTTATCACAATATGCTTCATCCTAATCGCTTCAATGATTCCTTGCAGGTATGTTACTTTTGGGTATACAAATTGTGAAGTCAATAATACAAAGAAAATGTGACCCATTTCTTTTAGTAACTTTTCCTTGAAAACTTCCCTTACGAATGCTCCAGCAAAGTGCAGAGAGAGTTCAGAGACAGACGAAACATGTATATTACTTGTAAATATTGACAGTGAAAGTAACTTCTTCTTTCTAACATTATTCCAAGCTTATTATATAAGCTGACCCCGGGCTCAGAAGAAATATTAACAATACACTTAATCACATTTAAAAATAATAATAAAAACATTATTCATACAGTAATGCTGCAACATTTGCTGAGCGTTTCATTTAAACATTACGTCATTTACTCTTCGTATTATTTGTATAAATAAAGAGCACAGTATACTTTGTTTTCAGGAGGTTGAATAGTCACAATTTTCTGTTGAGCTTATTTTGGAAAGTATTCGCCGCAGCAAGCTACGTGGAAGCTAATGAATGAAATTACTGCTAGGCGCTCTCTCTCAGTCCATTGAATACAATGTTGTCATTGTCAATATTACATTGAAATTTCGCAATCAGGTTTATGCATCCTTTTATATGGAGTTCTCCTACTTTCTCTTTTCACTTAGTAATAATATTATACATTTCTACATTATTTATTATATTAGTATATTGGTAGTAATAGTACAGCCATGCTTCTCTCAGTATAAAAGGGCTGGCTCACAACCACCCACAGAAAATCGGAGTGATGTAAAAGTATCAGCGCTATTGCGTTTCCTGCGATGAGTAGGCATATCGGAGGTCCAATTTCCCCCTCTGTTCCTTCTTCCCTTCCCATCCGTTCTATTCCTTCCCGTGGGTTGGCCGACGTATTTAAGACGTACTTCAAGTATCGCAAGCGTTCATAGGTTACGTTGACTAAGTAATTACCATCATGTGAACCGTATGCTTGTTTGATATCATAACAAAAAAAAACATTCTAAAACTTGCTTATGTATTCGATATCGGCGAAACGTCCAAGCCTTCCACTCATCTTTATTTTTTTAAGATTACTTTGGGCTTGGAGATGTAAGGGTGTGGACTATGATCATATGAGTGGTTTTATTAAATGTATCCACGTAGAAAGAAACCTTTTTTCGATGTTGTAAAAATAATGACTAAGGTTTTCATTGAGCGTCAAGTGCTATGTAATGAAGTCCGACATAAAACTTATCCTGGAAAGTTTACGTTTTAAAATTCTGATATTTTTTTATTATACTATATTAATACGAATAAAGTATACTTTACGTATTATACTGATGAATATATTTAATAATATTAAAAATGAAATAACTTTGTAACAATAGAAAACTAAAAATAAAAAGATCCAGACAGATTAGATATCCACAAAAATGTGTGAGAACAATAATTCTAGATAACGAAAAATGTTAGAAATTAAAACCAAAGTTGGGAACAAGTTGGGACCAAGGTTGGGCCTATGTCAATCTGTCATGTCATTACCAGATACTTGACATATATAAGTAGAGCGCTGTCAGGAAATACCTATAATAACTCCACGTCAGCTTACAGCCAAATACTTATGTTCAATGTTATATATTATTTTCCCGAAAATCAGTTTCATCTTTTCATCCACATGTAGGTAGTACATTTTACTCTTATTCAATGTCGTAAATGTGGTCCCAGTGGTCCTTTTTGCCACTAAAATCGCCCCCTATAACACAATATGTCCGGTCTTTGTTTTACGAGCGAGTACACAAACTAGTTGAAATAAATAAAATATATCGCTCGTTGCTTTATTTTATGACGCAGTAGATTAATCAATTGTTCTAATTCGTTTCAAATAAGTATAATTTAAATATATTATTTATTACATTACTCATGTGGGTAGTTCCTTTTTAATTGATAAATAATTATATAATGCTTTCATTAAACTTTGACTAAAAGAATGAAATTATTTTTGTTTGTATGTTTGTGTTTACGTCCATGTACATATTATATTGATTTAGATATAATTGTGTTTGAGTAAATTAAATAATTTAAAAATACAATATCATTTATTACGGTTATTAAAAAATTGTATTTGGGTTCTTTCACTTGTTTTTTAAATGCAACGAAATCATAAAAATGTTGAGGTGGCATTGAAAAAGTTCAATTTTTTAATGTATTAAATTAGCTATATTGAAACCATTCCGGAAGATTCCTATTGATTATTCATGAGTCGCTTCAAAAGATAGGGATAATAAAGGCTTAAACGTTATTACAGTTCATCCTTTTGAGTTACTAGCCGAGATAGCCCCAGGGATAGAAAGAGGCTTTAAACAAAAGTTGTGTTTAAATTTGGCTTATTATCAATTTCTCAAAAAACAATAGAACAAAATACAATTTTTCTTATAATCTTTAAAAATAGCTACAATTAACAGCTTTTCGATAAGTACACATGGAAGTATATTACTTACTTACAAAAAAAAAATCAAGTATTAAATGTATTTATTATTTTTGTCTGTGTGTTTGCTTATTCTGGCTTATATCTAATATGGGTAGACCGATTTTAACGGGACTTTCTCTGGCAGATTGCTGATGTTAAAAGGAGTAGCTTATGCTACTTTTACTATAGAACAATATTTAAGGTTCCATGCAATAAAGAAAAACGGTAAATCGCGTGAGCGTAGCCGAGGTATTTGTTAAATATAAAATTAAATGTAAGTGGTAATAAAATAAAACTTTTATTCATTTTTGCCTAAAATAAAATGATCAAGCATTTAAATATTATAGTAATATAATATAAAGTCGCTACCAGCCTTTGGATCTGTTAGTGCACATAGTCCCAGGGTATGTACTTCCAGCTTTCTTACTGAACTATATAAATGGTGTAAAATATAGAAATAGGAAAAATATGTACAAAAATATGTACAAACTATTTGGGAAATCTTGGTAATATAGATAAAAACGTTCTAAAATTATTCAGACTATAAAAATATTTTATTTACATATATTTTTGTTGTATAGATTTTCAGAAATAGAGGTACGGACTGCTTGCATAAAGCATTGTTAAGCTAATATAGAAGCAAAACTTGTACATTTTATAATTCATTAAAGGGAAGTTTTAATGTAATTTGTTTGTTTCAAACTCGTAGAAAGATAATTTGCGCTAATAT
Organism: Hestina assimilis; assembly: GCA_023373885.1. Classification (NCBI taxonomy): domain Eukaryota; kingdom Metazoa; phylum Arthropoda; class Insecta; order Lepidoptera; family Nymphalidae; genus Hestina; species Hestina assimilis. The sequence goes on from CM041745.1 coordinate 10,078,774, forward strand.
GACGTTACTGTTTTCGAGTTTGACCGCGATGTTTAAAGTTAACTTAGTTATATAATGTTACAGCTTCATTTAAATATCACATTACGAAAGACATGTACTTAAACTTTACATCATCATCATCACCTTCCGCAGCCTGACTTCGCCCACAGCTGGGTATAGGCATCTCTTTGATGTTGCCGTTTAACGTGGTCCTGTGCCCGCCTCAACCAGGTTCGACCGATAACTTTGGCGATATCCACCCATCTCGCTGCTAGACGTTCGACGCTTTCTTTTGCCAGCTCTAGGCCACCACTCTGTCAGCGCCTTGCTCCATTTGTTATCACCACACCTCGCCAAGTGTCCTGCAGTGTCATTTCAATTTCATCACCCGAAATCTGTCCTGTGTCAGTGGCATTTCAATTTCATCACCCGAAATCTGATTAAGATAAGAACTAAAGTTCAAAACTTTACATATTCCTATGTAATTAACATTAAAAGTAGTATGTGCGTAGAATTTCAATAATTTTTTGACAACATATTTGGAATTCAATTTTATATTTACAAATAATTAAAAATATACAAATCATGTCCACGGGAAATAGTGGCAAGAATGCTAGCTGCATTTCTCCGCTGAATCAAAATCGGGATTCTTTGGGCGAAAAATGAACCAGTCCCATGAGTACTCGGCCCCCGCTCGGTGACGCTGTCAAGGCCAGTAGGGCCAACAGCAATACACATTCCGAAAAAATAAAAGAACCAGCCTTCCTGTCACCTATGGAGGCACTGAGTCGGGGTGTAATATCTTTTAGAAATTCTTTTGCACTAACGCTCCATGACCCAAGTTGTTAATTTATAAATAAATATAATTTCAAGAATACCATTGGTTTATTTAATAGCACCCACTGCAAAAAGAGGAAAATTTATATGTCCTAAAAATAATATAAAAAAAATATCACGAATTGTATTTTTAATAAAGTCTCTATAACGTACCACATGTTTATTTTTATAACTATATTTGGCTTTTTGACTTACCAAATTTCTGTTATTTTCTGAACTGCACTCGTACATTTGATTGACGGGCTTTTGTAGCTTTAACTAACCTTTTTTATTGATATAGTGAAATAATTATATGGCTTTTTTCATTATTTAATAATCTGTAAACAAAATATATTTCAAAACCGAGATAAGAAAACATTTTTGCGATCAACCATGTCAATAACTATATTGGTATATCTTTTGTTTATTCTTATAATACAGAACAGATATTTTGTCAGTTTTTATAACGCAACAGTTTTTTAACATTACGTGACCAGCTCTGGTAATAGTTTATAACCTCTGGCCTCCGCACGAATAAATCCGGCTGGGAATTTTTTCCTTATCGGTTCGATCAATCGAATTTCGCGATCGAACTACACGGCCGGAGACTTTATACCTGCTATCATAAGTTTTGTCAGCTCATCATAAATGACACAATTTCGCGCACAATGAAACACAGTATTGTGCATGAAAAGTGACATAAGTTTACAGAAGCATAATTTGGACATAAGAAAATCTTTCTTTTAATAAGTGCACAGCTATAAATGACACTAATTGGTTACGATAGTGATTTTATTCCACAGTATAAAATATTTTGTTGGATAGTAAGACATTCATAAAGCAAAGACCTATGAAAAGTCATTTTTGTGCCTTTTAATTTTATAAACAGAACACCGCTTTTGCCAACATGCCATTGTAATAAGAAGCTAAGCGGTTTGGTGGTCGCAATAGCATGTCACGCGATCCAAGCTAACAACACTGACGCAATCGCATTTTCATTATTCGCTTTCGAACATTTTAACGTGCTAAAATTACTAGCTTAATTCAACATTGACTGTTATTAATCTTTGTGGTTACTATTTAAGCTATTCAAACCTAATTGAGCTTGAATACTAAATTACGTCCTATTTATTGGTACCGACAGTTAATTTGATTATCATATATTACCAGTAATCAAATGTTTCTTGATAAATTTGCAATATAAATTAAATATGTTGATAAAATATCATTTTATTAAGCTGTAGTATGTCACGGGTTTCGGCGTGAATTGACAGCCTCGACCAAAGGTGCTTACTACCATCATACAGAATATTAAGATGAAGTAGTAGTATTATAATGACGACGTTGTGGCGCAGCGGTAGCGAACCTGCCTTAAACACCACAGGTCGCGGGTTCGATTCCCGCTCGGAGCATAATATGTTTGTATTGTCCATGCAAGCATATTTTCCGGTCTGGGTGTATTTGTCCTTGTCATTGTGAATGTTTCCGGACCCCCGACTAATGTATAATATAATAAATATTACTATCCTAATGAGGGCCGTTGAGTGTGCAGCGTTATTATTTATTTATTTATTCGTACTGTAGCTTTTCATTCTGTGACTATGAATCTAAGCCATACTACCTTTAAGAAGAAAAAAAAGGAATATTTGCAATGGTTTTTCGAGCCTTTACTAATAGTCCTATTACCCCTCCAAATAAGTTCTTATCTAGCGCTAAGAATGGGTGCGACAATACCCCAAAGAGGGGGATCGAACCCGTAGCTTGCGCGTTAACGGAGTCAGACCTTTAACCGTTGAGCTATTGAGGCAAAAGCCTTACAACAGCAGTATATTTTTTGCCTGCATCTCTTTTCTCTTATCCTTCATCTCATCTCAACGCCATGTGATGCCTCCGTTGATGCCTCCGTTGTTATTAGTATTCATAAAGTATTTTAACACGTTTTTATCAGGCCATGTCTGCTTTCATAGGTTAAAATAAAAATTACATACATTTATAGACAGCATTCGAAAATTTATATTAAATTTATACATAGCTGTAAAAAATTACTTATAACCGATTTATATATACCTTTGCGTTTCCACCTAAATTAAACTGAATAAAACTACTTACTATTAAACTATTACTTTTAAAGGAGTCGGGATGTGACGACCCCATCGCCCGCTGTTGGGATAACCTCTGTCACAGCAGAGATTATTCCACCAGTGCAGTCAGTCACACTGGTGGTAGGTCTTTTGTTGCGAGAGGCCGGCTAGGTACCACCGCAGTGTCCAATATTCTGCCGCCAAATAGTAGTGTTTAGGCATTACTGTGTTCCGGTTTGAAGGGCACTGTACGCTAGTGAAATTACTGGGCGAACGAGATTTTAGAACTTATATCTCGAGGTTGGCAACGTATGAGTGGCACCTACTAATGGTGCTGCAAGCGCTCATAGGCTGCGGCAGCCACTTACCATCAGGTGGGCCGTATGCTTGTTTGCCAACTTCTAACATAAAAAAATAAAAATCTTTCTTTTTATGTCAAATTGATATAAAAATATTCTAGCTTATAAATACTAACTAACATTTTTCTTTTAATTCTATAAAGACTCTGAGCCATAAAATGTTTATTACGTAAACAATTTAGTAATAGCTTCGTTTGATCATAATACATTTATATAGAGTAACACAGATTAAAGTAAATGGAAACATTTTGTTATTACTTAAAATACAAATAAGTATAAATTCTCATTTAGTGATTTTATTTTGTTATTTCCTATAAAAGCAAGCCTCTATAACCTAATTATAAAAATGTTACAACATAATATTATTATAATGTTTAGAACGGTTTCATGGGCCTTTCGATCAGAGCGTCATGGTTGTTTGCGCTGGCGACTCCTTGAAGTTCCACTATGGCGATGAGGGTACCGCTAAGTTTTAGAAGGTATTGCCGCTTGATTAACAAGCGGCCGGGTTCCACACTACCACTGCCCAGTGTACTTGACGAGTACACTAAGTAAAGTTTTCATCCTAGCATTATTTCCTGTATTTTTATGTACCCAGGGTCTGCTTATTACTCTTATTCGGATTTGACAGGTTACTAGTTTTTACACAGAGCGATTGCCATCTGACCTCCGCAACCCTAAGGGCGAACCATTGGATAAGAGCAATTTACTTATCAAGAGTCAACGATTATTATCTGATGTTATTGATAATAACCGGGACCGACAGCTTAACGTGCTCTCCGAGGCACGGTGGGGAGACCCACACGGACAAACGCCCAGACCGAGACAGAAATTTTAACAAACATCTACCCGAGCGGGAATTGAACCCGCAACCGTCGAGACTAAAGGCAGACTCGCTACCCATAATGCCACAACGGTGTCAAGTACACTACCACTGCCTAGTGGGCCGGGTTCCACACTACCACTGCCCAGTGTACTTGACGAGTACAATATGTGAAGTAGTGTGCGTAAATGCATTTCTTAGCGAAAGCAAAAAAGAAAGGTTTCAGACTACAATACTTTTGGGCGTATACGGTAGTTTCGGCATACGCTCCTAAACAAACTTTTCATTTCGCGTTTAAAATGACCGAATACGCGTACACCGTACATGGTCATATCTAAATCTGCTGTGTATGCTCGAACCGGTAGTTGCGAGTATCAGTGGCATATTTATAGCGTTTTATATTACAAGCTTATAGGAGTACATGCGCGTCAACGCTCGTAAGATTTGCGTGTGTGGTAAAAGGCATTCATATAATGGACGCAAATAAACAATACCATGTCAACCCACAAAATTGAAAAACTGAGTTATATATGCAGAAGTGTTGGTAAATGGCTGAAGAACATTTTTCTTTAATATTTGTAGGGTTTTAAGCTTTCAAACTTCTAAAAAGCCATTTTTAATCATGCAATTTTGTATTATTTCAAACGTTTTGCGTTACATTATATACGAAATATGCAGTTTGTATGCTTATTTTATGTGAAAATAAGTAAATAACTTACATACATCTTGAAATTGCCAAAAACTTGACCAATAACATAAAAAAATCATATAAAGCAAGTTGTTCAAAATTTTCAAACGCGTTTTTTCGAAATGACATTCGTGTGGGTGGGACATGGTATTGCTTATTTGCACCTATACGTGCTAAGAAAAACGAGAGCATATGCTCGTATGAAACGCTGGTCAGATACCGCCCGAAGAAAACTTCATGGTATGATAATTTTCATTACATTTTATTCATAATCGGCTAAAAAGAGGCTTCCACTATACCGAGGCTATTTTGCTAATTACTCGTATAACTGTGAAGAGAAAGTTTGCATGTAAATGGCGTAGCATTTGCTTTTCAGTTAACTTGTTTTCAAAATTTAATTGTCTTAACTAAAATTACACGGATAACAAAGTATGGCTGTTTTGTATTTGTTTTTGAAAATTCAGTACAATTTAATGTTAAATGTATGTTATTATGTAGGAAATTGTGTGATAAGCATAGAAGACTATTTTATATTACTGACGACGTTGTGGCGCAGAGGTAGTGAACCTGCCTTAAGCACCACTGGTCGCGGGTTCGATTCTCGCTCGGAGCATAATATGTGTGTATTGACCATGCAAGCATATTTTCCGGTCTGGGTGTATTTGTCCTTGTCTTTGTATGTGTTTCCGGATATAGGATATCACTATCCTAATGGGGGCCGTTGAGCGTACAGCGTTTATTTATATTATTTATTTTATTTAATATTATTCCAATACTGTTTAATTTTCTAACGGGTAATATTGTGAAATGTATGGAATTGAAGTTTAAGGCTCACCATTTTTTTCCTACAAAACCGACGATGACCGTTGTGGCGTGTTGGTAGCGAGCCTGCCTTTAGTCTCGACGGTCGCGGGTTCGATTTTCTTTCGGGACTTTATCTGACTCGGTCTGAGCGTTTTTTCTAGTGGATATCCCCACCGTGTACACCGTGTAGCACTTAAAGCTGACGGTCACGGTTGTTACCATAGCATCTGGTAATAATTGTTAACTCGTGATTTGCTCTGTCCAGTGAGTTACTGGTTCGCCCTTAAGGTCACTCACGAAGGTCAGATGGCAATCGTTATGATCAAAAACTAGCAACCTGTCAAATCCGGATACGAGTAATAAGCAGACCCATTTCTTATAATGCTAGGAAGAAGACTTTTTCCAAAAAAAGAACAGAGTCTACTCAAAATTAGGAAATACAATGAATTAATGTAAAGTAGTCTATACTTATTACATTAAGTGGAAGTACATAACTCAAATATTTCTTTTTTAATTTAGTGAATTGGCGCTAATTACATATTGTGGTATATATTATTAAACTGTGCTACTTTAAATAATGTGGTTTTAATTGATATTTTGATAACATAAAATTGACGAATACTAAGAATACTTAGCCATAAGCTTGACCGATAATCTCGAAGTCCATATTGCTCGTAGCAGATATTTATGGGCGCTGATTTTATTTTAAGGTGAACTTAGAATTATAATAATAATAATCTATGTTTTGATACATGTATTTGAATTTTTGTTTATAGTTAAGTGTTGAATTTTTATTTAAAGTTAAGTGTAATGTCAACACCTTCTTGACAACTTACGGTAACGTTAATTTTTTAAACTGTTAAGTCCATATGTTAAAATATTTGTATGTTTAAATATTGTTTTAAATTATTTTGTGATTTAAAAAAATACTTACATGCTTTTTGTAATGAAAATTAATTATTTTGCTAATATTGTTACCCACTTGATTTTAGTTTAAAAGGCGGTTGTTATGCCGTGTCGAGCTAGTTCTCCGATATCTCTCGTAGAGCAAACAGCTATAATAAAGTTAGTTGTGTGTTACTCTGTTGGTTTTTCTCCTGTAACATGGACCCTGAATATCAATATGATGAAGCCACGCCGACATATTCGTATTGATTAAAGATAAACAAATCACAGACTTTTAGGTATAAGTATTCTTATGGGCGTTCTCATTGTTTTTCACCCCGGAGTGCATATTAAGCTTTTGGACTGAAATACTTCTTCCAGCACAAATGGGCTCTCTCGACGGGGGAAGTACAACCCACTCACAGAAAATCGGCGTAAAGTAATAGTACTGTTGCCTTTCGTGCGACTAGTAAGAGCTCTAGAGATCCAGTCTTTCATCCCCTCTATTCTCTTCCTTTTTCCCGTCTCACCTCTTCCTTCGGGAGGGATTAAGGGATAGGCCTTGGGTTGGTAACGCGCATTTAATGCTACTTTTATTGCAAGCGTTCATAGGTTGCGGTGTCTGCTTACTATCAACCGGACTGTATGCTTGTTTACCAACCGCCATGACATTCAAATAAATAAGTAAATAATATCTAAGAGAAATAATAAATTTTCCAGGAATAGCAAAATAACCAAAGAGCTTTTTCATTTCATTCAACTACCTAATTACGGAAACGAAGAAACACTACTTCACTGTAAAATTGAATGAAAATAATTTTCCTAAGCTGATAAACGTAAAGAAAGGAAATTGTTTTATTAATTTGTTTATAATATTACGATACCTTTCCAGTTGTGCATGACTGCAATTAAGAGACAAATTATACTAAATTGAATACTAACCCATGTTTTTCATGTAAAATTGAAGTTTTACATTTTGTAATAATAGCTCTTTTGCATAGCTTCTATAACCGTGTCCATGGTCCGGTCTATATCTATACCTAAATTTATTTATTATAGATAAAGCGTTATAAACAAAAAAACACTTTCGCATTTAAAATATTTGCCAAGCCATTAACCTAAGAATTGGATTGAATATTAGTTTTTATATACGGATTCTCTCTTTGTTTATTAAGGTCGATTTTACTATATCAGTAAACTGTATATCGTTGTAACAATTACACAGACAAAATTTAATAATATTTATTGCTAGTAAGCTTTATTATCTCATCATCAGATCATAGTATGGAGATCAGATGCCGAATTGAACAAGCCCGTGCAGCCTTCCGCAAAATGGATAAGATTCTATGTGACCGCAGTCTCAGTCTTTCTTTGCGCATAAGAGTCGCACGCTGTTAAGTTTTTTCCGTTCTTCTATATGGAGTAGAAACCTGGACGCTGACAGACACTCTGTGTAAGAAGATAGAGGCTTTTGAAATGTGGGTGTATAGAAGAATGTTGAGAATTTCGTGGGTTCAGCGGGTGAAGAACAAGGCTGTATTGGACCGCTTAGGAAAGGAACTTGAAGTGCTGAAAACCATAAAAGTACGGAAACTGGAGTATTTCGGCCATATAATGAGGAACACCAAATACGACCTCCTACAGCTTATTATACAAGGGAAGATAGCCGGCAGAAGACCACCTGGCCGTAGAAGAACGTCCTGGCTAAAAACTTACGCCAATGGTTCGGGAAAAGTACCCGATCTTTGTTCCGAGCAGCAGCTTCCAAACTTTAAATAGCCTTAATGGTTGCCAACCTCCGATAGGAGACGGCACTATAAGAAAGAAGAAGTAAGCTTTAGTTTTTATTAAAGTGGTAAAATATTTTATCAAATCTATATTATGTCCTATAAGGCATAAAGATATTAAAAAAATTGCAAAGTGCAAGTTTTATTCATAATCATGATCACAGAACAAGAAAATATCTGATCGTAAAAAAAGTTATGTAAAATTCACTAATTCATGACGATTTTTTCAGTAACTTATGCATTATGACTTGACTTTGGCATAGGGCGTCCACAGTGCCCCGCCATCACTTTCTGTCTCGGGCTGAATGCTTCACCACGAGCCATGATAGTCCAATTGTCTTCAACTCCATGCCACTGAATGTCTCCAGGATTGTCTGGAACGGCGACATTTCCTCTTACCTTGTGTGGAAAGTAACTTCAATTAACTGCATAAAATAAAAAGTCATTTATCTATATATACATTAATACTAGTTCTTATTAAAAGCGTTAATTCATAGCGATTCTTTATTCAGACTAGGAAGCAATTAAAATTGTGAAGATGACCTAATTATTCTCTTTCTCTATTCTACAAACAATAATAGAAGACGTTTATTGAAAATGAACTACGACGGTACTTTCTAATATAATAGAAATGTTGCATTTAAAATGTAAAAATATAATGTTATATGCTAAGTATGACGAATTTTTATTCCTTAACTGCCCGCAGCTCCGCTCGAGATGTGTAGTTCTTTGATGATCCCACGGGAACGCAAAATTTTGGGATAAAAAGTATATAGGATACTGTTAATCCAGGTAATAAGTCATAAAAAAATAAAAAAAAAAATAAAAAAATAAAATAAAAAAAAAAAAATAAAAAAAAAAAAAAAGGTAATAAGTCTGTCTGGTAGTTTTTGTTTGAAAGAGTGACAAACATCTATCTATCCATCCAAACTTTCACGTTTATAATATTAGTGAGATCGAGGTTATACCACTAAAATGATCACAATTCAGCGAAAAAAAGATACTCCATTTGCTGAAATCATCATTTGAACAATATATTATTTTACTTTTTCTTTTTTCAAATAAAACAAATCATAATTATACTTCAATTGTTTTGAATAATGCGGTTAACCCTAGCAAGATATATGTATGTATAATTAATTAAATTTGTAGAACCAATAATTATTTACAAGTAACCTATCAATGCTATGTTACTATTTTTCAATTTGAACACGTTTCACGTGTAAAATTCTTTAAATCTTTTCTATACATTCAATTATGCTTATCTTCAGTAAATAGCTAAATGATTATTAATTATGTAAAATGCTCTAATCTTTGTGTTACATTTTTTTCTTTCGTTACTAAAGAAACCGTTAGTGAAATATTGTATGACGAGATTAAGTGAATGTGATACAAACTTTATGGAATTTGCAAATAAAGTAAGCAATTTTTTTTATTATTCATACGAGCGTAAAGGAGAATATGCGTAAAATATCTGAGAACTCATACTATTCTTTATTTGATTTAGATTACTTTGGATTTGAAGAGTTTGGTACGTGGATCGTGACTAAGCCTGTGGATTTATAAAAAGGATTCGTGGAAATATACACGTAAGAAGTTGAAAAAGCTACATCGAAGTATTTCAATTTCCATCTGATACATAGATTTCAAGAGACAACTTGCTCATAAATGATGAGTTCAATGACTTATCTATGACGTTTGTCCTTTAACATTTCCACATTTTATATAGAAATGTTTTAGCTATATAACTGTATAATTACGTTGAAGTATGCAATTTCGTATATTTATTCAATTTATTTTATTATTGAATGGTTACACTCACACTCGTTGCCAGATGAAACCAGATGAAACGTAACACAAAGTATATTACTACTAGGCGTATATAAAATAAATAAACGCTACACACTAAACGGCCCTCATAATGATAGTTATACACTGCTTCTTGGTCCAGAAACATATACAATGACAAGGACGTGTATAGTCTCAAAACAAACATCTGCTCCGAGCGGGAATCAAACCCTATCACCTGTGGCGCTTAGGGCAGGTTCGCTGCCGCTGCGCCACAGCATCGTCAAATGATATCGTCGTATTTTTTTTTATTACTTTTGCAGTGGAGCCAGCCTGCCAGAGTGCTAAAAGAAGATATACTTCCTCACTTACTTTGCACCTCTCTTTTATTCATCCACTCTTTTCTAATACAAAATATTTTCATAATTTGATTAAATATAAATATGTTTTTATAAACATATTAAACAATATAGAATGTCCACTGTAAGGGCTATTTCTCAGGTTCCGGTTGCCGGGTAGCCGGCGCCGGGTACGTGGTACGTGTAAAAAGGCACTAATAGCTCCGAGTTGCATATACAAATGATATTGAAACTAAGAATCGATTCTCGAAGATATCGGAATTAAACTACAAATGTGCCAACTGCTAAGCGTTTCACGGCTGAAATGACGCCTGAATCTTATTTGGATCACGTTCCTGAAGCGAAGACGGTTTGACGTGTTGTAGTCAACTTGCATAAATTTGCAAGATTAAGCAGACCTCCCGACCCAGACTGCGTTGTACTTATTTACATAAGCATATTCCCTTTCTGTGTTCGATTGTTTAAACTTACCAATGTTTTACCAAATAAATTTTTTGTGCACAAAAATCGCAATACAATTTCTATTTCCATTTAGCTACATAGCATTGAATTAAGTAAAAACCACACTGCTCTATCGTTCCGATTGGTATTTGTTGATTTTTAGCTTCAATGCAATTTTGGATGGGAAGAAGATTAAATTCTTCCTTGTCCTATCTATCATTTATTATGACATTGCATTGTTTTTACTGTTTCGAGCGATTAGTAGAATTGTGTTTTGTAACCGCTGTCTGTCAGTTATCGTTTAGCATGAATAATTTATTATTTTGATTGTAGGTACTACTTTCATTTAATAATTTGTTTCTGTATATTCTACCTAATATTATGTTTAGCATATTTTAAGATTAAAAAATGACAGAAGCGTGGAATATTTACTTTTAAAATTCATCACAAAACTCAGTACAAAATTATATGTTTTTGTAACTTGAGGTAAGTCCATAGCATGTTCAGTGAGGCTTAGTCGAATGCAAACTCACCTTTATTAACAGAAGACTTCACTTATGGGTATCTTTTCTTTGTTAAGCTTTCTGTTATTGTTACAACTTAAAAGATATATTTATTTCTCCAATATCTTATTTTAGTATAATGAAATTTATAGATGAAATAGTAAACGTGTTTCGCTTTTGCCATTTTAGCCCGGAACTCTAAAATGGCAAACTAGGTTAGATTAAATTCGTAATAACATTTTCTTGTTTTTGTCGTGTGATTAGCTTAGCGATTGTCTTTTGTTCTAGTCGCCTAAATAGGCCTCTGACTTTTTTTTATATCAAGACCGTATTGTGTGTGGACACACAGGTGATACACAAGCTTATGACCCGCCTGATAGTAGGCGATAACCGCAGCCTATGGACGTTTGCAACAATGCCCCTAGCATTACATACGTGTTGCCGACTCTCTGACTTTTCACAATAATAAAAAAAAAATTACGTATCTCCCGGAAAACCTACCTACTCCTCTTCCGTCTTCTTCTATTTCTGTTGAAGACCAGTATTAGAGATCATCTTTATTTTTATTTTACAAGTTGGCAAGCAAGCATACGGCCCACCTGATGGTAAGCGGTTGCCGTAGCTTATGAGCGCGCGCAACACCATTAGTAGGTGCCACTCGTCGTAAGTGATGAGATATTGGTTCTTGAATCTCTTTTGCCCAATATTTTCACTAGCCTACAATTTCAAACCGGAACACAATAATGCCTAAGCACTAATGTTTGACGGTAGACACTGTGGTGGTACCTACCTAGCCGGCCTCTTGCAACAAAATACCTACCACCAGTGTGAATGATTGCACTGGTGGAATAATCTCCGATGTGACAGAGACTAACCCAACAGCAGGTGATGGTGTCGTCACGTCCCAACGCCTATAAAGCATCTATCTATCATCAGCTATCAAATGACTGAATACATATTAAATTTATTAGCTCAGCAATATTGTGTCGACCATCAAGAGTATTCAGCGTCTCAAAAAATTACATAGTACCTAAATAAAACTCAAATTGATCTGATTATTTTTTCCTAAACATTGTAATGTTTTCGAAGCACAACGTAAATCTAAAACCTTTCTGTCAATTCATGCACGACAATGTAATTTGATGAAGCTTACTCGATTGCAAATTCTTTACAAAAGCCCTCACGAAGGGACTCTGTCCTTTGTTAGCTTTGTATTGTTGCTATGATTTGAAAATCTATTTATTTCTCATATAAAATTGTTTTTATTTCTGCTTATATAGAAAATAAAGGGATCTTAGAATTTTTCTTTATCTTTGTTTGCAACAATACGAGTAGAGACGTTTAAACTAAGAATTCTTAACAACATATTTATTTGATAATTTTATTTAGTACTCGTTTTAAAGTCAATGAAACAGGATATTTAGTATAATTACAATGTACATAATTATATGTTTTAAAAAATAATTTAATGTAGGAAACCTACTAAAAATAATTGAAATATTAATAAATGTAAAATATTCTATTTATCATACTTCGTAAATATTTGATGCATTTGCATTTCGATAGTTGATCTAACTGATTGCAGCTTTGGCAAATATTTTAAAGTGCTGCCAATATTTTTGTTTTCAAATGTTATGAAAATACAAAAAATATTCATCGAAGCAAATATTATGCAAATATGAATATTGAGCAAGTCTTATTAAATTATTATTTAAAAACTTGCCAAATGAGTGTCTGACCACACATAAAGAGATTTCCTAAACACGAGGAAACTTACAAGCTAAAGTTCAAGACTATAAAAAAATAAAAATAAAAGATATTTTTAATTTTTACTACTTTAATTTTTTCAATAGTTGCAATCGCATAGTTCAATAAATAGAGAGAATATATAATATTTTTCAATAAAGAGAATTAAACGTACTCCGAAGACTCTGTACATTCGTTTTTTCAAGTCCCAGTTAACTACCATGCCACTTTTTTTATTGTACTGAAAATTTTATATACAAATATAAAGCGGATCATGGATCATTTTCCTTCCAAATTTCGCCTCTATAGTGTCAATAATCTTTGAATATGATAGACATGAGACTGACGGACGAAGGGATAGAAACTGCCAAACATTTCATACCCAAATAGCGAAATTGAAAACCAGCATTTGTATAAGTAATTTTTATATTTCGTTATATATATATATATATATATATATATATATATATATATATATATATATATACTATGTACTTTATATACAGAAAGCACCGTAATAGAAAACAAGTCTTCGATTTTCCATTTCGTCTGGTTATACAAATATTTTTTTAAAATAATGTCCTGGAATTATCATAATCACGCTACTTCAGCATTATGATACAATAGTCACGTTTTTCAAACCTAACATCGGAAGCATTAATCAACTCGTAAAAGTGACAGCGCAATAAGAAAGGGATTTGAATCCGCTCTTTTGATATATCTTCGTACTAAATATAGATATCAACGTTGAATTTTTTTTTGTCTGTAAATGTAATCGATAATATTAGGGAACAATATTGCATACAATTTTCAATTGATTATCTACTACGGCCCATAACTGAGGGAATTTTTGATAGAATTGATAAAATCTGATGAGAAACTTACCCACTCCCATCAACCGCATTCCATGCTGGTCTGTTAAGTGACATGTTCACATATTAAATCACTGATGCATACGAAAATCTGTTAAAAAAGCAAGGCTTTCTTCAAAATGACAGGTGGCTCAGGGTATTATGCGCTAGAGCTGTGGTACTGACGAACGGGATAAGTTTTGGGATCAGGACGTAAGTATATTTCGGATTCATAGAACCATGAACGTGGTGTTCTGTGTGTGTGAACTCTATTGAAAAAAAAAACACGATTGGCGGGCTATTCGTGTTTCAAAATAGATTAGGAGAAAAAGACATGCATTTCTTTAAAAAGATCTGTTACAATTTTGTTCATAAAAAAAATAATAAAGTGTTAACACAATTACACGAGTGTCAAAGTAAAAATGGAATTAATATTTAACCCTTAATACACAGCTGCAGATAACTGTGAAAGATTAAAATTAAATATTCGGTGTGTTAATTACACGCATGTCTCTAGAGCTCACGTGTCACAATGTAATCAAAGGAGCTCATGCATAATATGCAATTGTCTTTCAGCGTAAAGTGTCGGCCACAAAAATTACTTTTTCTCTATTTTATAATTGATATAGAAGTTTAGAAAGTATATTATATCTAATTCTCCTTTACCCACAGGTAGTCTGGCAGAAATTGCTTTTTAGCAATAAGACTGCCTGGTTGTACCAATTTATCTGATTTTATAATGTCTTGTCAATTTTTATGGTGTACAATAAAGAATTTTATTATTATTATTATTATTATATCATAATTATATGGCCATAGTTTGTTTTTTTAATAAATTAATCTCAGGAACTAATCTGATAAAAAAAATCTTTAAGTTAAATGGCCTGTTTATCCCACTATTTTTTGTAATAATTTAACAAAAATAACATAATTATAGACATTTGATGACGTAGTGGCACAGCGGTAGCGATCCCGCCTTAAACTTTACAGGTTGCGGGTTCGATTCCCGCAAGGGACAGATATTTGTATTGACCATACAGACATGTGTTTCGGTTTGGGTGTGCTTGTACTTGTCGTTGTGAATGTTTCCGGACCCTCAACACAGAACATCACTATTCTAATGGGGGTCGTTGAATGTGTAGCATTTATTCATTTGTTTATTTATTATTTATAAAAAGGCAATTTTTAGTTCAGGGTTCCATCATAGATGTTAAGAGTTTCATATTGTGATACTAAAATTATTTATAGAAATACAATAAAAAATTAGAAGATGCCTAATATATTATATATTGGAAGACTAAAAATCTCTATATAAAACACCCTAAAACCTCGTTAATGAGCATGATATTTTTCCTTTGCATGTGTAAGCTTTTGATAAAATCTAAGCATAAAAGGACGCAAATAAGCAATACCATGTCAACCCACACGAATGTCATTTCGAGAAAAACGCGTTTGAAAATTTTGAACAACTTTCTTTATATGATTTTTTTTAATTTATTGGTCTTAACCAACTTATTTATGGCAATTTCAGATTTATGTAAGTTATTTTACTTATTTTCACACACACAAAATAAGTATACAAACTGCATATTTCGTATATAATATAACCCAAAACGTTTAACATAATGCTTAAATTGCATGGTTAAAAATGGCTTTTTTAGAAGTTTTAAAGCTTAAAACCCTACAAATATTAAAGAAAAATGTTTTTCAGCCATTTACCAACACTCGCATATATAACTCAGTTTTTTCAATTTTTTGGGTTGACATGGTATTGCTTATTTGCGTCCAAATTATAGTTGGTTAAACGTACAAGAAATAATTAGATTACGATTTATTTTTGTAAAATTTCGGAACATCACCAGTAACAATTAACTGACTAGCAACAAAACCAACTAACCAACTTCAACTAAGCTAACTAAAGCTCTAAGGCTAAAACAATATAGATATGTACAGTACAGTGAATAATTCTTTTATGGTTTACTTTATAAGGGTTTCTGTCTATTTATTCTTTATGATGCTGATGATGATGGTCGTGATGATGATTCAAAATGAATCCAAATTTTTATCGATTTAATCTACCAGGGCCCTCACGTTGTTGAGGTCACTAGGACCAACAGTAATAAACACTCCAAAAAAAAAATAGATTTATGGAGGCACTCATGAAACAAGCACCTTAACATAAAAATACTAATTGATAACATCCTTCTTTTTAAATCCAGTTAACAAATAAATACGAGTTACGAGTCACCAGATATTCCATCAAAAAGTAATGGTTTGTTTATAACACGTTAACGTGCTAATGGTGTACCCCAAGGGACGGTAACTGGTCTTGTTGATGGAGACGTGCTATAAAATGGAATGGAATCGTGGATGTCAATGGACAAAAGTTTTATGCACAATAGATACCGGACGGCTTATTCATCATGATAGTTTACCAATCTATATAAGAGCTACCTACTAGGCCATGATGAACAGTTACGAGTATTCGTTACTGTTAAACAGATACGCATGTGCGTGTATGTTTTTTGAAGTTATACTTCTTTTATAATAAACCTTTCAGTGTATTAAATACCTTTTTTCTATTGTTAGTGTCGTTTTTTCTACAAACGTAGAATATGGCAAAAGATAAAATTTTGAAAAGATTTTTATCTTGTTACGCCAAAGAAGTATAACTTCTAACGCGTGTACATAAGTACACGCACACTTTTTTATTATTATTATTTTACTTTTTTATGTATGTATGCTTGTTCGCATGCATGTTTGTAGGTCTGGTTTGTCTTCATTTATTTTTATTTTTTGCCTATTGGCCATTAAAAAAAACCGTACTTAAGGAGTAAACTCCAGTTGTGCATCGGAGGTGAAACACACACGTTTTTTATTAATAATTAGTAGCAAATTCCTTACCGTAAACTTCTTTCAATGTTTGAGAGCACCGGAGGCTCAAACTCTCCACACACAGTTATATTTTTAATTTTTTTCATTTTCTCTCGTTTAACCCTAAAATTTGTCTTTTTATCTTTTTCTCCTTCCTAACTCTAAAATTTGTCGGCAACAAACGTCATATTACGTTATGATACTAGTGTTATAGCGTCCATAGATTGTAAAAATTGCATTTTGTCTACTCGGCCGTACATGTATTGTTCTATAAAAAGCTAGTCATGTGTTACAAGTTTTATCTATCAATCCATTTTGCTAATACGTGTACTGTCTAGAAACATTCAGCGTAAGTACAAAGTTCAATTGGACGCAAATAAGCAATGCCATGTCAACCTACAAAATTGAAAAAACTGAGTTATATATGCAGAAGTGTTGGTAAATGGCTGAAGAACATTTTTCTTAATATTTGTAGGGTTTTAAGCTTTAAAACTTCTAAAAAGCCATTTTTAATCATGCAATTTATGTATTATGTTAAACGTTTTGGGTTATATTATATACGAAATATGTAGTTTGTATACTTATTTTTTGTGAAAATAAGTAAAATAATTTCCATAAATCTGAAATTGCCAAAAACTTCAAAAACAAAAACCAATCTAATAAAGCAAGTTGTTCAAAATTTTCAAACACGTTTTTCTCGAAATGACATTCGTGTGGGTCGACATGGTATTGCTTATTTGCGTCCAATTATAATGCTATATCTCTACAATGGTGACGGGGCCAATAATTTACAATCAGTAAAACCATATCAGTCTTAATAAAAAGCGCGCTTACTTTTTAAAAGACTCAAACTTTAACTATTCGCGTCTAAAGAAAGAGACAAAGAAATACCTTATCGTACCCTAAAGACAGCCTTACGCCTCTTAATATAGATTAAAAACATAAAACACCGCTTTCACGACGCTAAACCCTCACATGCCGTCTTATCAAGGAGCTAAAGAGCGCCGTGGCCGCAGTAGGCGTGTCACGCGATACAACGATTAAAACAGCTATTCTTAATTATACCGTTTTTTAATTATTTGCTTACGAAAGCAAGCTTTAATACGATAAAAACAGTTATTTTAATTAACATAATATGTATCAAGATGTCCGTAATAACTATATGGAAAAATATTCTAAATATATTTCAATCTTTCATTTAGCCTAAATTGGATGGCAATAAAATTGAGCACTGACTTGACTTTATTAATATCTTATTCAAAGAGATTACCGGAACAACAACGGAATTAAACATGTACCGGAAAATATTATATATTCCGCTTATAAAGGCGAAAAAGGGACTACTACTACTTATATAGAAAATTAAATGAAAACACTTTTCTTTTCAAATTCAAATGTTCGGGTAAGTAAGAAATATTAATGTAAAGATTATGAGATTTACTTAAAAAATAAACTGCGTCCTTTCGAATTGTATATAATTATAATATTAATTATTGGAAATAATAAAAACACGAATTACTTTTATTTAGTATAGAATTAAAATTATTTGAACAGACCAAGTGTGGTGACAGGGAGAGGTTTCGGCCTCGTATGGTTTCCCTTTTAATATTATAAGAAAATGCAACATGGGTCCTGCTTCTTTATGTCTGTGAAAGAATAGTGGGCACTTCCTAAATTATAATCAACAGTAAGATGAACACGAACATAACAGATTATAAGGTTTCCGATTTTACCATTTGTCTCCGGAACCCTACAAACTTTCTTATAGAAAATATTTTTCTTTTATTACAAGTTTCGTTCTTCCTTTATTGAAGTAAATTTACCCATAAAGTAACAGTATATGATGAGAAAAAGTAAAGTCAACATGATCCAAAAAGGCTCGTACAGTTCCCAAATAAAGTAAAAATATAATTTTGTTATTATACGAACGCAAAAGAGGATTCGATATACACGAAACGTTTCCCACTCTTTTTATTTGTTTTAGATTACTTCGGGCTTGGAGAAATATGAAAGTGGACCGTGAACACATCTTTGGATTTATAAAAAGACTTGCCATAACTTGCAATGCAAAAAAATAACGACAAAGTTTTTCATTTCGAGTCAGGTGCTGCGTAATGAGGTACTGGCAGACAACTTGCTTGAGAAACTTTTGTTTTATATATCTTTACATTTCAATATTTTGTTTAACTTGTACAGAGTATGACATTTTCGACTACATTAATATGTATATTTATATATATTTATAGTATAGTAAATAATAATAATATATTCGTTACAGAAACAACGCATCCTATATATTATATTTTAGCTCAAATGAGAAATTTCTAAAAAATATCAGACGAAAAATTTTAATAAATACGAGATAATAATATCAATCGCCGTTAAAATAATCGCACCATGAAACAATTTCGTCTTTACTATTAATAGTTACGTAGAAATCGACAGCCATAAACACGGATTTATTGCCTAACGGAATACCTCATATAATTCAGATCTTGTAGCACATATCGATGTAGTAATCATTTGAATATTCAAATCCAACTAAGAATTGATCTCTGAGGACATCGCAGTTGTAGGTACAACAAATATCCCAACCACAGATTTAAAGTACCTAGGTTAGATACCGTATATTCAACAGATAGTGTGAAAATCTTTTGTATTCCTACGATGACGTCACCTCAGACATTTAGTGAGGTGCTCAACGTTAACCGAATAGTTCCATTTGTCTGCGTCATAAGGGCTGGTGATTTCTTTATATATCGCATTTTCGTTATATCGATATTTTTAAATATATAAATATCGAAGTAAATAGCGCGTCAAGTTTGTGTATAGCAAAAACTTCGGGGATGCTTGGTCGGACGGCTTGTAGTATCTCCCCTACTTTCAACCCGTGGTGCCAACTGCTAAGCGTTTTACGGATGAAATGACCCTTGCATCTTATTTGGATCACATCCTAGAAGCAAAGTCTACTTGCATAAATTTGCAAGATTAAGAAAACCTCACTCCTCCTAGACTGCTTTATGTTTATTTACTTAATCTATTCTGTATCAGTGTGTCATGCATGAGCTGGCTGACCTCGAAACGTTGCTGACGAGCAGTCAATGGTATTTCACGAGTTTTTCACCAACTTACGGTGGTAGCTTACCAGACGGATATTAAGATCTACCACCAAAAGAACACCACGCCTTGGGAATGAGACAGTCACTCCAGGCTTTTCAGTGATTATAATATGTAAACTAATATCAGTTTAAAAAAATACATATAAAAAAAGATAAAACTCTTCTCAGGTAGAGGTTTAATTTGGAGCCGGTGGTAGAATCTGACTTTCAACAAATAAGTATAATGCTTTTTATGTTGAATAAAAATATTTGATTTGATTTGATTTAAATAACAGCAGAGTATGAGTGTTCAGTCAGGTGACATGTTGTGGATCAGTGTACAAAATCCTTTTTATTGACCTGTGTCTGTTTTCGACATGACTTTTTATACCCACGATCCCGATTCAACCCAATTATGAGTCTGTTCGTGTCTATTGGCCTTGAGCAACAAATACTATGAGGTTTTGTATGTATAAATTATTTGAAGAGATCCAATTCGTTAAGATATAGTGTTTTTTTTAAAGACCATGCCTAATTATTGGTCTGTTTAAATACAAAAACATCATTAAATAATGTTATGGGATCATTAAAAAATTACACACTATTCAACGAAGAAAGACCCACCAAAATTAGTTTCAAATCGGCCAAAGTATAGAGCAACGTACCTACCCAAAAAACTGTTACCAGAACTATCAACCCCCTTCTTTTAGAAATTGGTTACTTAATAACTTATTTTAAAAGCGTAAAATGTGGTTCCCACTAGTGACTATTACTGAGTATAATATATTTTATTATTTCAACTATTTACTGCCGGCGGATTCACCCACGTGAATAACGTTTTTTAGTGGGGCGCCTATAATGGATTATAGAAATAATTTGTTTTCCATACAATCTTTCATCCCCGATTTCACCCCTTCAAGTTTTGTTTTCGCGACATAAAGCCTATAACCGTCTCCATGGTCCCATCTTTATTCGTATCAAAATAAATCATAATTGGTTGAGTGATATTTACGTAAAAGCGTCACAAGAAAACAAACAAACAAACTCATTTTCCAATTTACAATATTCGTCAGGATATAGCGAGAATAATCTACGTCTAATATCTTGTACGTATCATGTCTCCGGCGTCGGGACGTGACGACCCCATCGCCCGCTGGTGGGATAATCTCTGTCACAGCAGAGATTATTCCACCAGTGCAATCAGTCAATTCAACTAGTGGTAGTGCCACGCTGCACAGCTTCCTGCTGCAGCCGAATTGGGCCGGCACGCCCGGGGAAACACCACTCTCTCACAGAAAACCGGCGTAAAGTGGCAATTGTCGCGTTTCGTACGGTGAGTGAGAGTCCCGGTGGCCCACTACACACTCCCACCTCCAATGAAAGTGCAGAATTTGGTATATTTACCCCAGGAGGGTACCACCAGCTTCTGCTGTGGAGAATCCCTCTCTGGATGTCCATCTTCAGGACGAACCCTTCCTGAACATGGATACCCAGGCTGCCCTCCGAATTCTGGGGGGGCAATTTTGTGCTTAACACTGTTCGGGGCAAACGAAGCAGGCAACTTGAGGCAACCCCTTCCACGCTAACTGTGGACTTTTGTAACATTAGAGGGCTGAATTCCAACTTGAACGCCGTCCATCACCATCTTGAGACGGCGAAGCCGGCCTTGCTTTTTCTCACCGAGACCCAGATATCTTCTCTGGCTGATACTTCCTTCCTCTCCTACCCGGGATACAATTTGGAACATTCCTTTGTACCCCGGGCTGGTGTGTGCGTGTACGTCATGGAGGATGTCTGCTCTCGTCGCCTCGGCAGCCTTGAAGTAGGGGACCTATCGATTCTTTGGCTGCGCGTAGACTGCGATGACCATCCGCGAATCTACGCGTGCCTTTATAGATCCCATAGCGGAAATGCCGAAACTGACCGACTCATTGAGCACATCCAAATGGCTACAGATTCCGTGCTGCAACAGATCCCATCTGCTGAGATCGTGATTCTTGGCGATTTCAACGCCCACCATGCCGAATGGCTTGGTTCACGTACCACCGATCACGCGGGAGATCTGTTCTCGACTTTGCTTTGGCATATGATCTGACACAACTGGTAACCTCGCCAACGCGAATCCCAGATGTAGAGGATCATACACCTTCACTGTTGGATCTTCTGTTGACCTCTCATCCGGACAACTATTTGGTATCCGTCGATCCTCCTCTAGGCTCGTCGGATCACTGCCTTGTTCGGAGTACAGTGCCGGTCTCGCGCCCAGCACGGCCCCGCTTCGCGGGCTACCGGCGCGTTTGGCACTACAGGTCGGCAGACTGGGATGGGATGCGTTCTTTCTTTGCGTCCTACCCATGGGGACAGATTTGCTTCTCGCCGGATGATCCGGACGTCGTTGCCAACTCTGTCGCCGATGTGATACTCCAGGGCATGGAACTTTTTGTTCCGGCTTCTGCAGTGCCCATCGGAGGCAAGTCTCAGCCTTGGTTTGGTCGCTCCTGTAAAACGGCGTTTCGCCGAAAACGGGAATGCTACCAAGCCTGGGCTAAGGCGTCGACGTCTCGTGATGTAAATACCAGCGCACTTAGAAAGGAGTACAACTCTGCCTCCAGGTCCTTCAAAAGAGTTATTGCCAAAGCAAAGTCGGAGCACATCGGCAGAATTGGCGAGAGACTAGTGCGTCTTCCTTCGGGTACACGTGCATTCTGGTCCCTCGCCAAGTCTGTCTTAAGGAATTTCTGTAAGCCATCATTTCCACCTCTGCATAGGGACGATGATTCGGTGGCCCATGCCGCGAAAGAGAAAGCTGATCTTCTGTGCTCTCTCTTCGCGTCCAACTCGACTGTGGATGACCAAGGAAAGTCACCACCGGCAATCCAGCGGTGTGATACTACGATGCCGGAGGTTAAATTCCGGCAAAGTGTAGTTCGCAGAGCACTTCTTTCCTTGGACATTCATAAGTCGAGTGGGCCTGATGGAATCTCCCCGATCGTGTTGCGGACATGTGCTCCTGAGTTGGCGCCGGTTTTAACGCGTCTTTTCCGGTACTCCTACTCATTAGGCGTCGTCCCGAACTCATGGAAGACGGCTTTAGTGCACCCGATCCCTAAAAAGGCAACCGCTCGGATCCGTCCAATTATAGGCCAATTGCCATTACCTCCTTGTTCTCAAAGATAATGGAGTCCATTATCAACTGCCAGCTCCTGCGGTATCTAGAGGAGCACCAGCTGATTAGCGACCGCCAGTACGGTTTTCGTCGTGGTCGTTCAGCTGGTGATCTTTTAGTTTACCTGACACATAGATGGGCGGAAGCAGTTGAGTCCAAGGGGGAGGCATTAGCGGCCAGTCTGGACATAGCGAAGGCCTTCGATCGGGTATGGCACAAGGCGCTTCTTTCGAAGCTTCCTTCCTATGGGCTTCCTGAGAAATTATGCGAGTGGGTCACCAGCTTTTTGGCAGATCGGAGCATCAAGGTCGTTATCGACGGTGCATGCTCTGACTTAAAACCCATTAATGCTGGTGTCCCGCAAGGCTGCGTACTGTCCCCTACTTTGTTTCTTCTGCATATCAATGACATGTTGGAAATTTCCAACATTCATTGCTATGCGGACGACAGCACTGTAGACGCTTTATACACCGGCCGCGCTAATATTTCTCGGGAAAACGTCATTGAGTGCCGGAACAAACTTGTGTCTGAAGTCGAGACTACATTGACCAAAGTCTCGGACTGGGGCCGACTAAATTTAGTCCAATTCAACCCCAAGAAGACACAAGTTTGCGCGTTAACCGCTAAAAATCACCATTTGTCGTATCTCCTCGTTTCGAGAACACTCCCCTGGCTGCCACAGCTAGTATCGGAATACTTGGTGTCGACATTTCGAGCGTCGTTCAGTTTCGCGGTCAATTGGAAGGAAAGGTCAAATTGGCCTCTAAAAGCTTGGTGTGCTCAGCAAGGCGAGGCACTACTTCACGTCGGCTCATCGCCTAAAGCTCTACAAGGCACAAATTCGACCGCACGTGGAGTACTGCTCTCACCTCTGGGCGGGAGCTCCCCAGTACCAGCTACTTCCAATTGACCGCATCCAACGTAGAGCGGCTCGAATTGTCGACGATCAAGCCCTTTCCGATCGGCTTGATCCTTTGGCATTGCGTAGAGATGTCGGATCACTCTGCATCTTCTATCGCATATATCACGGAGAGTGTTCTGAGGAATTGTTTGGATTGATCCCGCCGGTAGAATTTCACCATCGGACATCGCGACAAAACTCTAAGTTCCATCCATACCACCTCGATGTCTGGAAATCCACAACAGCGCGATTTAGAAGACATTTTCTTCCTCGCACAACCACTCTGTGGAATCAACTTCCGCCGGCGGTCTTTCCGAACCGATACGACTTGGGAACCTTCAAGAGTAGAGCCTATTCTTTCCTTAAAGGTCGGCAACGCGCCTGCATGCCTTCTGGTGTTGCAGATGTTCATGGGCGGCGGTGATCACTTAACATCAGGTGAGCCTCCTGCCCGTTTGCCCCCTCTTACATAAAAAAAAAAAAAAAAAAAAAAAAAAAAACATTACACTCCGCCTAATATCTTGTACATTACACTCCGCATACTCCAGTATCTCACAATGTTATTGATTGATATTAATCCTTAAATATCAACTGTAATATAGGAGATGTGTTCGATGAATTTCAAAAAATTAATCAAAATGTATGTCCAATTGGAATAGCAAATGTTTGTCTTTGCTTTACCGTACAACAACAGCAGTATAATTCAGTTGATTTACGATTGCTTCACGTTGAAGACAGTTTCGAATCGCATGATCCCTCTTGATTGGATCTCATATAATGGCTCTTGTCTCCGGAGATCTAAATGTAATTGTCATTTCCGATAGTACTAATATAAATAACAGCTTATGTCCCCCTATTTTGTTGAAGTGAATTCTATTCTTACTGTATTTCATTTAATTTTATTTTCGTAACAACAAAAACAGACTGTTGGGATAACCTCTGTCACAACAGAGATTATTCCACCAGTGCAATCAGTCACACTGGTGGTATGTCTTTGTTGCAAGAGGCCAGCTAGGTAGGTACCACCGCAGTGTCCAATATTCTGCCGCCAAATAGTAGTGCTTAGGCACTACTGTGTTCAGGTTTAAAGGGCATTGTACGCTAGTGAAATTACTGGGCGAACGAGATTTAAGAACTAATATCTCGAGGTTGGCAACGCGTGAGTGGCACCTACTAATGGTGCTGCAAGCGCTCATAGGCTGCGGCAGCCACTTACCATCAGGTGGGCCGTATGCTTGTTTGCCAACTTCTAACATAAAAAAAAAAAGACAAATTAGCGTTGCTTAATATATACGAGTATTTATATACAAATTGAATATAGTTATATATTTTTAGTTATAAGTGTATTTACATATACTTTAAGCGTTTGTTTATAATTATGAGCTAGAGTTCGAACGTACGATGGGTCTAATAAAAGTGTGTAAAATAGTACAAAACAATTTAGAAATAATGTATGAACTACATTACAGTCACCAAAAAATATCTTAAAAGTATTATAAAAACTATTTTTTATCAGCTGAACTACTGAGCTTGCTCTGCTTTACTCAATAATCTTAAATTAACAAAGAAAAAAATAATCATAACAAATAGTTTTCTAATAATAATGGTACTGAATATACCCTTTCCTTAGAAGGATAATCCTACGTTGTTAAGCCTCACATCATAAGCACCAACCGGTAAAAGGGATTTCTTCAAATGATGAGAAATATTTGTAACTTATATACTTATATCTCTTGTGCTACGTGACTTTATCTACTTATACCATAACCAAAGGAATACAATAGAAGTTTATTCACAGCTAAAATATCTGAATGCCAAATAATATTAATAAATAGGTCAATTTATTATGTGAATTAAAGTGCATATACCTACACACGAAATACCTACATAAAATGTTATTATATAATATTGGTAGAGTATAGATGATGGTAACTGTATTATGTTTGTATGAACCAACTGGTTATACGAGTAAATATGGAAGCAAATAAAACTGTTTCTTCTTTCTACCATTATTCCCGGTATTTAGCCACGGTCTGCATATACTCTGATCCTGATATGACGGGTTACAAGTTTTTACACTGAGCGATTTCCATCTGACCTACGCATTTCCGCAACCCAAAGAGCGAACCAGTAATTCATTGGTTAGAGCAAAAGTTAAGCCTTCTATGTATAATATTATTATAATTAATTTCAACTGAAATCATTTATTGTATCATCACCTTCCCTCGTTTCATTTAATATAATTATGCGCAATCGTTTACACTGAGATTTAATTAAAATTTTAATAAGATCTTTTTCAGCGGGTCTGAAAACAAACGATGGCTCCTCGTAATATAAGAATGAGAAAAGTACTCAAACATTAATTAAAGATGATATGATGTTTTATATACAATTTTGCAACGTATTTTGCAAAATTGTATATAAAACATCAAACATTTTCTATGGGATATACTTATTGCACTGATTAATTTCTACCGCTCATTCTACTTGACATTAAAATTTAATACAGTTGAATTAGTATAATGCTAAATAAGCCATTACTTGATATTAAATTTATACTTGATATTAAATTTTTCTTTCTTTTTTTTTACATGAACGCTACACACTCAACGGCCCTCATTAGGATAGTGATATCCTGTGTCGGAGCTCCGGAAACACATTCAAGGACAAAGACAAGTACACCCAGACCAATAAATATGCCTGCATGGTCTATACAAACATATGCTCCCAGCGGGAATCGAACCCGCGACCTGTGACGCTCAAGGCAGGTTCGTTACCGCTGCGCCACAAGGTCGTCAATTACCTACAAAATTATATTAATTGATTTTCTTTATTATATATATTTCATCACTTCCTTTGACGACGCAGCGGTAGCGAATCTGCCCTACGTGCCACAAGATCTGGCTCGATTCCCACTTGGAATAGTCGTTTGTATTGACCATATAGGCCTGTGTTCCGTTCTGGGTGTGTTTGTCCTTATTATTTTGTGTGTTACCAGACCCCAGGATACCACTATTCTAATGGGGGTCGTTGAGTGTGTAGGTTTTATTATTATTATTCTAGAAAAACTATTTAAGGATAGTACTCCTCCCAATCTAACCCATTAAATTCATTTGGAAAACGGCAAGGTTCTAGTAGTAGAAGTAGAAAGTAAAATACATTTAAAATGATTTATAGTTAGGTGATGAGTTTGACCATGTAATATCAAATTATCATTCATTTTGTATTGAGCCGCCTGTAAGGAAGTGTTGCTCATGGGACATCGTTCATTAATTTTGCACCTACTTTTGTCGTCACCCATTTGGGTCGTGCCGACGTGACGTTAATTAGATATTGATGACTGTGATAATAATACAAAGGTACAAAATATTTGTCTGTTTAATTAATTTCAATAATTATAATAGCTTTCAATTAATTAATTAAATTGAAAATAATATAAGTTGTTCGTGAAAATGTTGAGTATAACGAAATTATAATTATAAATCACAAAATCTTCTGTTCAAGGTTCATTGTAAAATAATATCCATAAAAATAAGGTAAAAGGGCCGTAATTTCGTAGAAGACCTGAGCAGATAACAAAATAAGAATCGTTAATTAAATAAGATTTTCAGTCTATGTAAAATTATATTAATTACACATAAAATAAAATAAAAAAACTATTTTAATAATTTGTTGGCTAGGGACTGTATCTGTACCTTATGAAGGCGGATTGGTCTTAGTCGAGTGTTTAGCTCAGGCTGTAATTGCTCATTGTTTTGCGTCAAAATTTGATAAGAGTGTGTGTGAAAACAAATCACAACCATTCATATATATACTGCATAGCTCACTCGCCTTCGTGGGATAGAACAACTAAAATGGAAATCTGAAATTCGTAAAAAATAGAGCGAAAACCTTTTGAGTCATGTTACAATATAGATCAATAGGACACGTAACTGGGCGAAGGAAATAATTCGGCGTTATTTTGTCGATCTTTTACAAGCATTATTGTATGCTTCATTTATAAAATAAATTATTTTCGCTAGCAGCCAAAAAGTATATTTTACTTCAATTCAATATCGTAAATTTCGTGTCTCAGCGGTCCCATTTGCAACTGAAAACGTCCTTTATAACAGAATATCTCTGGTCTACTTTTACGAGCGCGTACACAGACTACTCGTGTGCAATAAAATGGCGTGGTTTTATTTTATGGTGCCATAGATTAAATAATAAACATTCTTTTTCTTTTATCATAGAACGGTGTTAGGCGCTCACTACAAGCAGTTAAACTTAAAATATTTGGACCAAACATTTTATGCAAAGGCAATATTGAATCCAATTATATAAGCTTAACACCACCGTACAACTTCAATAATATTGCTGAAAACAAGAAAACTAGATACGGAAAAATCCTATATGAAAGCCAAATATGAATAAAACTTACTCCTACTTTAGTGAAATAACTAAAATGGAAAAATATATCTGCCACTAGCTTTCTACAAAAACACCGTATCAGAGAGATAATAGCGCTTAATATAAGCGCTCTATAAAGAATAAAAAAATTCCTCAAAATTCTCAAAATAGCTAAAAAGCCGTTATAATAGCAAAATAGCAATATCACCACTTAATCATAAAGCATAAAGCTAAACGCTTACATATCAGCATAAAGCTAAACGCTTACATGCCATGTTATCAAACAGCTAAAAAGCGTTGTGGCTGCAAAAGGCGTGTCACGCGATTATACGGTAAAAACGGTCATTCTAAATTATATCGCTTTTTTAATTACTTGCTTACGAAAGCAGTTTTACGTTTTCTATTCTTTTAGTAGCACAGATGACTAACTATTAGGGACTGTTAAAATAGTGATTACTGAATCATCAGAATCACGAACTGTAAAAGTCAATTCATTGTAGTGAGTTGACTCACTGCAGTGAGGTGTTTTATCCTACTCCAAACTAAGTAAAACTGTTACATGAGTCATTAACAGCAAAATATGTAAACAACAAAACAAACAAAAGATTCGTTCCCCGATTTCGCTGCTCCATTCTTTAAGGCTTGGAAGCACAAATTATTCGTTACATATACATAATATTAAGATAAGATGGTTATTAGTAACAGCCGTTACTGGACAGGAAATTACTGAATGAATTCGAACGACTCCACAACGTGGGGTGTTATTGGTGCCTGATTACACATTCGCGTGTTTACTTTATGACGCTATTGTTGATAAGTACATCTGTGTAAGTACCGTATAAATACCTACAAAAATTATTCCTGAGAATGTATAGTTTGGTTGCTCAACCGGCTGCTTCATAATAGCTCAGCTAACTGAAGAGAAAGAAAAAAATGGTTAACACAAGCTTGTAGGTAAATCCTATCTGCCTGTGAGTTTGAAGAAAGAAATAAATAGGCATAGTTATAATTAATAATTTCTAAACTAAATAACGGGAAGTTGTTATGTGCGTACAATACTGCAAGATTTTCTTTTATATGATATTTTATGTTTATTTTGTACACTGTACATGGAAATTATCATTGCCAAGAAACTTACATTTTTCAAATATTAGCTGTTATTATATTCAGGATATCGAAATTCCCACTACAAAAATAAACATTTAAGGTAACCTTTAAAAATGTAATGATTTCTTTTACGTTAAAGATTAAACTTAGTGATAAGCTAATAAAGTTTATAATATTTTTACGTCATAATACTAATCCTAATATAATGTTGCTGTAATGTGCACCTAATCGATTACACAAAATCTATAATATGTGTATTTTATAATGTATAAGTTATATCGGCTCGCAGTAATCACACACCGTCTTTACTCCGCGCCGGTCGCTTTACCACTACCCACAACCGCGCTGTCAGCGATGTGTCTCACTCGAGACGACAGTTAAATATACAAATACTTATTATATATATTCTAATAAATAAACTAATAAATATTTATTTTAAGATATATATATATATATATATATATATATATATATATATATATATATATATATATAAGTATATATATATATATATATATATATATATACCATATATACACTACAGTTGCTTCAATTTTTATTAAATTACAAAAATAATCAAAACATTTTAAACGATAAGAAATTGCTTTGTGTATTACTTATAATTATTTCTTTATTTTTTATTAGCAAAATAAAAGCCAGCCCTATCGTTATGGATGCTAATTATACGCTTAGGCAAAGCACGTTTGCGTGTTAACAGCTTTGCAATTGCTTTTCA
Organism: Hestina assimilis; assembly: GCA_023373885.1. Lineage (NCBI taxonomy): Eukaryota > Metazoa > Arthropoda > Insecta > Lepidoptera > Nymphalidae > Hestina > Hestina assimilis. Next base: position 10,108,955 of record CM041745.1, read on the forward strand.
GTTAACTGATTTGCAAAATTTAATTGTCTTCATTTTAATCACACAGTAATTGAATTGTTGCTGTTAATTAAAAAAATAAGAACAATAAACTTATTGCATTGTTATTTTTTCTGTAGTGGTAGAGCCATGCTCCTCTCAGCACAAATGAGTCGGTTCGACGTCGAAATTCCCTCTCAAAGAAAATCGTCGAAAAGTAACAATAGTGCATTTTGCGCGATGAGCAAGAGCGCCGGAGGCCCAATCTCCCTCCCCGTCTGTTTCGGTATGCTAGTTTGCGAACCGCCAATTTAAAAAAATTAGCGGTTAAAAGTATTTATTTTTCAAATTGTTTCTTATTATAAAAGATCGACAATAGTAAAGAAGGAGACTATATATATGCTTTGAAGATATTATATTTTAGAAAGTAATTCGGGTTACGGTCGTGTTTATGTATGTATAATAATATTTACAAATCAGTACTAAGTCTGCTGCTGCCTGAGTAGTAATAAAAAACTAGTAACCTGTCAAATCCAGACAAGAGTAACCAATAACCAATCACCAGACCCTGAGTGGATACTCGTATAGTACCGGAAATAATGCTAGAAAGAAGAAGCTGCCGGGGTAGTAATAAGGAAAGCGTATTGCTTGCAATTTGTACCATTAAAATGAAATATAATTTGAAAATAATAAATAGATAAATAACTGTCCTTCTCGTCTTCATATAACGCGCCAAATAATATTTTTTTAGTTAAATGTAGTAAAATTTGTGTCTCAGTGGTCCCGTTTGCAACCGAGAACGTCCTTTATAAAAGAATATATTTTACGAGCAAGTACACTGACCAAGTGACCACTCGAACGCAATAAAATGTCGGAGTTTTATTTTATGACGCCATAGATTATGTAAGATTTCCATATTAACATAGGAGCTGTATGAAAGGATATATATTCTGAAGTACATCTTGATATTGTGGCGTGACAGGGGTCACGGGTTAGTTTCCCGTTAGGATAAGATGTTTATTATAAACATCTGTTTCGTCATGGGCGTTTGTCGTCGTGACAGAAAACCAAGCCTCGAGAGCAGGTTAAGATGTCTAATGAGTTACTGGTTCGCCCTTTGGGTTGCGGAGGTTAGATGGCAATCACTATGTGTAAAAACTAGTAACCCGTCGAATCAGGATAAGACCCAGGGTCTGATGTATATCAGACCCTAAGAATTGGTTACTAAGTTTAACTTTGTCTTAAAAATTTAATATTTTTGAGCAAAGCTTATTAACTAAATTTAATATTAAAGAATCTAGTTTATATCTAGTTTTATTTTTGAAGGTACGATAAAACTATTAGCTTTATAATACAAAGGAGAACGTTGCGGGAGGTGCAGCTATGTGGCTTTAATCCGACGTAGTACGTGATGGTTGTGTCAATATAATTTAAAGCAGTGTTGCAGGCGCACTGTTAACGCTGTAGGATAGGAAATTATTGTCACGTTTTTAAGGAGAGAAAACATTTTATTACTTTTTATATGAATTTATAATAATATATGTTGACGTGGAATAGTCTAATTTCTTGTTTTACGTTTCCATACACACAGTGTGCCAACGGAACTTTACCTTACTAAGCCTCCGTTGTCCGTCCGTCCTTCTGCCAGCGGGCTGTATCTCACAAGAGATATTGTGTATTTCTATACAATAACAAATACTAAAAATAAAATAAAACAAAGATTACTCCCATTCTAGCAATTCGTACAACCTTCCGGTGAAAAATCCATTGATTTCCATCTGTACATAACCTGTTAAGTATTGTAGCGTGTCGTTAAATGAAACTACAGCAATTGTAGTACAATAAAATAAATTTAAAGGAAATTCTATTAACTGTCTTTATTCTTTGGTTATCGTGTTAACAGTAAAAGGTAATAATTACTAGCCGAGTTGTGGACCACGGACAGTAGAAACTAAAAGGTTCCGCAGCTTGATGATCAAGAATCTTAGCGACTTTCCTAATATGAACATAAGTTTTTAAATTAATGATAAAAAAATGTGAAATAATTTGTTATACATTATACAATTATACATTACTAGCTTTTACCTACATCTTTATCCACTATAAATTTAAATAATATTATTTGGCTCTATTATTGTTTTTGTATTTATATATTATGCATTTTTTGTATTTATATATGTGAGTGTATAGATTTATATATAACATGTTTTTTAAAAAAAATTATATTATTTTATTGGTTGAAAAAAAGATATAACTTTATTCCATCAGGTAGTGGATGTTGACATCCAAAAAATGGCTTACTGAGCACATGTTACATCCAAAAAATGGCTTACTGAGCACATGCCATTTATAAACTTTTATATTATAGTAGCTGTGCCCGCGACTCCTATTGAACTATGTAGTTTTTTGATGATCCCATGGAAACTCAACATTTATCCGGTGTTAAAAAGCATCTTTAGTCCAGGTTAAGCTATGTGTGCAACAAATTTCATCAAAATGTGTCCAATAGTTTTTGCGCGAAAGAGTAACAAGCATCCATCATCATCATACATCCAAACAAAATACATAAATAGGATAATAGGACTAGCTTCTGCCCAGGCCATCATCTGCGCCTGTAATATAGATATCATTGGTTCCCCATACAAATTATTGAATTCCCTCCATGCTTAGTTTTCACGACACAGAGTCACCTATAACCGGCATAGTCCAATTTACCACCCTAACCCTATGAAAATGTTCAAGAGGAACATTTCTAACCATATACTAAAGAAAAAAATGTGTGCGTGTACTAGTGTACACACGTAAAAAGTGAAACTTCTTTATAACCTTATTTTTCGAAAAATGATCTACTATATGCAACTTTACAGAAATTGGTTAAATAAAGTTAAAGTAGATAAAGTTTAACAAAAGGCTTTTATTATCATAGACATGAATTATAATTTCCAACGCCGATAAGGAAGTTTCACTTCAGAAAAAAACTTAAAATCATTTACTAATGTAATGATTGTATCTTGCACATAATGCGGCATAAGCATATGAAAAGATAGGTGCTAACCGCTGACTCGAGTTGAATACCTCGTAACGAAGCGATGTTATAAGCTGAATGTGGGATTTTAAACTAAGTAAAATGCTCGCTTTTACTTTTGATGTTATCTCGTTTACTTATTTACACGTACATGCGTGGGGTTGGCGGAGGCTAAAGAACAGTGATACCCTAAATGTATGCTTTTCCTTTTATTTAATATGAAGCTATTTCGTATCTAACTGTGTTTGCTGTGTTATATTTATTCGTAGTTTACAGAATTTAAGAAGTGTTAACTAACTCAGAAGTTCTCCAACTGTACATTACGACGCCCGAGGGCGCCATGAAGACGTCCAAGGGTGTTGCAAACTTAAATGCTCATGAGCATTACACGTAACGTAACGACGTGTGATTTGTAATTTTAAAAACTTAACCCCGATTCTATAAGCTATGATAAAAATTAAGCTTGTACAACGCGTACCTTTTTAATGTCTTCTAAGATTTATAATATATTAAAAATAATAAAAAATATAAACAGCTATTGATATTTAATGAACTTATTAGCATTATTGTTTTACCTCACATAAGTGGCAAATAATATATTGGTGGCCCGCGATATGCTAAACGCTAGTGTATTTATCACTAGCGTCTTGTCGACCAAATTGTAGGCAAAGAAAGACTTATAAGATACGAAAAGAAGAAGTTGGGCTTAGACTCCTGGTATTCCCTATTATCGAACCTATATCAATTTCCCTTAGTATTAATAAATTTGAAGCCTCAATAGCTCAACGGTACAAGGCCCGAATCCACTCTGTTTTCGCGAGAGTCACGGGTTCGATCCTGACACCTTTGGGCTATTGTCGTACCCACTCCCAGCGCTAGCTTCGAGCTTATTTGGAGGGGCAATAAGAATATTAGTAATATCTTGAAAAAGCATTGCTAATATTCTTTATATAAAAAAAAACGTTTTAGCGTCGGAAGCCATAACTATTTAATTCCATTTAATAATTATTTTTTTCATTGATGTTAAAGTTTTTATATAGGACGTGTATCAATATGTTTTCAAACTAGTGAGTTTCGATATCACATTGAGCGCAATTTTTGTCAGAGCACCGTATAGGTTTAATTAAAGCTATAAATTGACTCGGTGCAGTTATCTGACAGTTTTGTGGAATTACAGCTGCGTCGGGACGAGATTTGACTGTAAATTGTTCCTCAAACGGCCTTCTTCTCTTACCTTTCGAGTGTGTGTGACTGGGTAATTCTTATGACTTATGAATACAATATACGAGTATACTCGTATTATCGGAAATAATCTCTTTTCGTTATTAGAGGTTTATTAATAACTCGCTAATTCGGTCGAATGATTTGATTTTAGATTTCAGCATTTGTAAATTTATTAATCAGCAGTGCGCGCGGCTCCACTCGCGTTGATATAGTTTTTTGATAATGTCAAAGAAACCCAATATTTTTATTATGTGTTAATCCATGTAATAAGCTATGTGTGTAGCAAATTTCATCCAAATCCGTGCAGTAGTTTTTGCGCGAAAGAGAAAGAAACATCCATCCACAACTTTCACATTTATAATATAATATAAAAATGTGTAAATGTCATATAATAAATTATGTAAATTGATTATCTTAATTGCTTTAATTATACGCATTGCACTGACGTTGAAACTTAAATTATTCTACAATAGCGCTTCGGTGTAAAACGAGACTGCACGAAATATGAAGAAAATATGAATTACGCTCTTGAATATGCAACATATAAGTTCAACGACAATAAGTTTAAATTATCTTATTCTATGCAAAACTTCAGGTCGCCAACTGCAAATAATAACGAATGGGAATAGCATTGTAGCGCGAATAAACATTCAAATACATACAATACACTCACAATATTACAGAGACAGGCTAGTGAAGTTTTCACATAAATCAGTAGGTTAACTTTATTCAAACGACTCTCTGGCGACATTTGTTCGGAATCCACGTCAAGTATAGTTGTACCGTTCTTGTAAAGGTGTTTATCGAGTTGATATACTTCTAAGTTCCTTTGTTTTGTGAACATACTACTCAACTTTTCGAGCTTATGATGAGTTTATTTACTATATAAAATCTCTGTTGCATATAAATTATTGATATTTTTGTCATCTTGTCATCATCTATTTTGAAGAAGATACTACAATGAAATTCATAGAAACAAACACTAAGTAAACTTAAATATTTTTGCGTCATAATTATAATAAATGTTATATTTTTTTTATTTCATGGTGGTTGAAAAACAAGCATACGGTCCACCTGATGGTTAGCAGTCCCACCAACCTATAAATACTTGCAATACTTGAAGTATCACATGCGCGTTGCCAATCCAATGAACAAGAAGGAAGGGATAAGAAAGGAAAAAGGAAGAAAATAAAGGGATGGGAGCTCGGGCCTCCATCTCTTTTACTTATCGCATGAAACGCAACAGTACAATTACTTCACACCGATTTTCTGTGAAAAGTTCGTACTTCCTCGGTCGAACCGGCCTATTTGTGCTGGGTACCTCTACTACCGTATATTGTAGATAATACTGTAATATTAGATAGATATTACACACTCAACAGTCCCGGATCCGATAAGGATAGTAGTATCTTGTTTTGGGGGTTCGGAAACACACATATTCAAGCTCTAAATAATGATACAAGTATCTGCTCCGAGTTGGAACGTACAACGTAAAGCAACGACCTTTGACGCTTAAAGCTATTTCGCTACCACTGCGCCAGAACGTCATCTATCATAATTATCAAGCTATATAAAATGAGAAGAAGAAAAAGTTCATATCCGTGATTAGTGAGGTTCGGGTAAAGATTTTTGCCAAAATACTACTATTTTCATACCCAAGTAAATGAAAGAATATATTCCCTACTAATATTATTTTTCAAATAAGTAGGGAAATCGATTCGAAGTCCGGGGAGCAGTCGCGACCACAAACAGGATTTTAATAAAAGTTAATTTATTCAATAAAAGCCAGCAGACTGCTTGGCCCTTATTCGCTATGGATTTAGATCTCGAATTCATTTTGAATTCACAGACAATCTATGAAAAATTATTTTTCGGTTTTGTGGAATAAAAAATTCAAAATATAATAATTAAAGTATATTTAAATATTTCATATTTAATAACAATTATTATTATTGATTGAATTCCGTAAAAGATTTTTTCATGGTTCCGCTTTCATTTATTTAGATGCCAATAACATACATATACAATTACGGACTTAATAAAATTAATTTGTTTATTAAATTAAAAAAATATTACTTTATATTTCAGGTTTTTTACTGAAGCTGATCGCGAGTATGGCTCAATTAAAACAATTTTCATTCCTGTCATTCTTATAACAACTTTACCTACGAAGTATTTATTGCTAAACTACTTGTAGATAGAATGGTTATTCAAGTTCTGGCATATTAAATCAGTTTCCCCAAATGCCGAGTATACTTTTTGTTCCTGGTACGGAGGAGAAAAGTGCCCGATTCTCTCCCAGCAAGATTTCACTAATTATCTCACCTTACCTCCCGGTAACCTATATGTATGTATGTATGTTTATCCCTCGTACCAGCGATTAAAAGCGAACTTTTTATTATAATAATAAATAAACGCTACACACTCTTTTAACTTTTTATTATACGAAAAATAATCGTATACGAAACGTAATCGAATTGCGGATGTCGTGCTTGAATCACGGGTGAGAATGTCCTTCTTTTCTCCCTATGTGCGTAATTTACTATTACTTACCTCTTTACATTTTAAAATAAATACAGAAATATCCAGACAAAATTGCATGCTACCTAATGTATATAGGTATAAGTTGAGAATTGTCTTTGTACGTTATTGTACTTACACCTGTAGTCACGTGCTACGCTAAAGGAGGAAACTACGTGGATAAGTTAAAGCCCCCAGAAGCGCTGCCAGTGACGGCCGCCCGCTGGGAAATTATGCGCTAACTTGCAATCCTCGTGTACCTGTTAAAATTTCAACATACACGTAATTATATAATTTGCTTAGAAATTATTATGCAACTAATAACTAGAAATTATAATGCAACTAATAAATTCCCGGCGTCGGCATGTGATGACCCCATCGCCCGCTTTTGGGATAATCTCTGTCACAGCAGAGATTATCCCACCAGTGCAGTCAGTCACGCTGGTGGTAGGTTTTTTGTTGCAAGAGGCCGGCAAGGTACCACCGCAGTGTCAAATATTCTGCCGCTAAATAGTAGTGCTTAGGCATTACTGTGTTCCGGTTTGAAGGGCACTGTATGCTAGTGAAATTACTGAGCAGATTAGATTTAAGAACTAACATCTCGAGGTTGGCAACGCGTCAGTGGCACTTAATCATGGTGCTGCAAGCGCTCATAGGCTACGGCTACCACTTCCCATCAGGTGGATGGTATGCTTTTTTGCCACCTTGTAACATAAAAAAGGTAATTTATTAATTAATTAAAATTTATTAATTAATAAAAAAGGTAATTTATTATTAATTTTATTGTTAGTTACTACTGAAGTGGTAATAGTTTTGTTATTATTGGTTCGATCTAAATACCTTTCAAGTTGTAGCTTCCAGCTTTCAAACCGTTAAGGCCGCAGTATACCTAATTTATAATTGTAAATACTCAAAGAGATAACAATTAGGATAAACATTGTTATAATCAATGAGAAGTTAAGAAGTAAAATCATGAAAAATTACAAAAATATGAATATTCTAAAATCAATAAAAATAAAACCGTCTACTCTATAAAAAGCTTTAGTCTATTGAATTATTGCATCTATTTTGATCTAATTGCTCTTTTATTGTAATGATATTGGAATACGAATGTAAAATATGGTTGTGTATATAGCTCTCAATAGAAATGGAAATAAACGTATGGGTGAAAGTTTTACAATTCGTAAAAAAACTTTGGACTGTATTTCGAGTTACGTGCCAAAAACGCTGAAAAGTGTATTTTATTGAATTAAAGTAAACCAAGTAATTTATTTTTATTCACGTCATATTGTTTTAATACATTTATAGCTAATTTAATTATATTTTCCAATTGTAAATTTATAACTTATCGCTACACACTCAACGGCCCCCATTACGATAGTGATATCCTGTGTCGGCGGTCCGGAAACATTCACAATGACAAGAACAAATACACCCCGACCGGAAAATATGCATGCATGGTCAATACAAACATATTATGCTCCGAGCGGGAATCGAGCCCGCGACCTGTGGCGTTTAAGGCAGGTTCGCTACCGCTGCGCCACAACGTCGTCAATCGCAATATAAAATAGTAGTGATAGTATTGCGTCCGTTTAACGAGGAATTGACAATTTTAATAGGTTACCTATTTCATGGATCATATATGAAAATATCATTTCTTAAAATATAATAATATATTTGTACCATAGCGGTTACTTATGATAATGAATTAATATTTTGTGTTCGAAAACTCAAGAAGCCTTAGAGACAGTGAATATATTTTTAGTTTTGAACACCATTGTGGCGTTCCACGTAGCGAGTCTGACGTAGCGAGTTGGCGCGTAGTGGGTCTCGACGGTTGCGGGTTGATTCCCGCTCGGGCAGATGTTTGTTATAAATATTTTTTGTCAGGGCGTTTGTCCGTGTGGGTTTCGTCACCGTGCCTCGGAGAGAACGTTAAACTGTCGGTCCCAGTCGTTATCACATATCATCTGATAATAATTGTTAACTCTTGATAAGTAAATAGCTCTTATCCAACTCGTTGCTGGTTCACCGATAGGGTCGCAGAAGTCAGATGGTAATCGGTCCGTCTAAAAACCAGTAACCTGTCAAATCCGGATAAGAGTAATAAGCAGACCCTGGGTAAATAAAAATACCGGGAATAATGCTAGTACGAAGAAGATGTATTTTATTTTAATTTCCAAGTTAAAAGACTATTGTAACTAAATTTATTATTGCGTGGTACTCAAGGGGATGATATGGCATAGCGGCCTACTATTTCTAAAAATAAACTCAAGATCTCGCAGCCAAGTCCCAAAAGCGTACTTATTAAATGAACTAAATAATCTAAGAATATTTATGTTGCTGAAATGAGGTTGTCTACATGATTATTCTTTAAGTAAATACTTCTTAAAATAACAGAAGCTTCTAATTTTTGTAATATCTGAAATACCTACGTCAACAATTTCTAGTAACTATAAGACAATAAATTTAAAAGACGAAAAACGTTTTTTGCTCAACTCTAAATTCTTCTCATTTTGTATATTTAAGTGGGAGTAAATCCTAAAATAAACGCTTTCACTAACGATCATGTCGTCCCTTTTTAAATTTTTTTCTTTGATTATGAAAATAATTTTTGCTCCTATTGCTTGCAAAAATATTGGACTTTAAAATATAAGTTCCACTTTATTTTTAAAGAGACTGGAATAATAAATAACCTACTTTTTATATTCATGTAAAGTTTGTGTTATTAGAATTTTATATAGTAATGAAAAATAATAATTATTATAATAAAAATACACACTCAACAGCCCGAATAGCATTTTTATTAATTTTTTGAAATCTTATTTTATAGTTGTAGTTTTTTTTTATAACATAATGTTACTTAGCTTTTTGTGTTTATATCATTATTGATAAACAGTTCAATGCCTGTCTTATCCTATTGTTTGTGCACATACTGAATAAGACTGAAATAAAAAAGACTTCAGAAATATGTGTTAATAAGTGTGTATACATGGGTGTTTGTGTATACACGTCCCTACCATTGCCTATAGTAAAGCTATGCCTAAACAATATATTATTATTATATTAAAAAATATTTATGTTAAAATCTAATATATTGTGCATGAAATGGCTTAGGATGACTTTTAATGCATACAGATTTTGTACACTGAACACAGGAGCTTTGAGACTTCAGTATTGACTTCAGTTTTGAAAGATCAGCTAAAGTATTGAATATTAGCGGTAAAGGGGAAGCAGGTATGGAGGTCGTTATAAAGAGAAATATTATCTTTGAAGAATTGAATGTATTCACATGAAGTACGGAACGTCTTTTCATTATTTGATATGTAACTTGTATCGGAGATTTTATTGCATGCAATCGTTAACGAAACACTTTGTATCTGTATGCTTTACAACTTCGTTTCAAAGAAACTATGATTATTTACATATATAGTTGTATACAAATAGCTATTCTGGTTCTGTTTACCTAAGTAATTAATTATGTGAATGCTGATGATGAAATGGTTATATACTAAAATAAAGCACTTTTAGACACGTTTTAAAAGATTTATGACACCTTAATTAAGAATGATAATATATTTTTTTTCTATGGATTTTAATATTTTTATTAGAAGCAATTAATAAATAGTTAATACAAACACTTGCTCCGAGCAGGAATCGAGCCCGCGATCTGTGACGCTTAAACAGAAACAGAAACAGTACAATGCTCTTCGTATTCAATACAACAACGCGCTTAGAGTGCTGATGGGGCTGCCTAGGCATACGTTCACCGAGTCGATTGCTTTTATACAACCATGCGAAAACGGTGTACGTCACTGGTGCGCAGGGTCCGAAGCAGCTCCAACTAAATTATCAATATGTTCTCATATAGGTTCGACTGTCAGTACTTGAACAATTGCAGTATGGTTCATTTATTGACTTCATAAAATAATGATAAGTTTATTATGTACATTATGTCTATTTTATTATTATATTTAAATTCAAACTATAATAATTAATCTCTGTAATATTTATGATCTGAATGATTGAAATAAACGATTATTATTATTATTGTTAAGGCACGTATTTTACCCACATAGTCGTATAGACATGAAAATATTTGTACCAAAATAAAAGTGGTCATAAATAAATTTGATCAAATGAAATTATTATAAAAATTGGCGAAATATTGCCTGTAAAATCTTATTTAAAAAAGTTTTAGTATATATAGCTTAGAGAATTCATGTGTTATTTGATTTTGAGTATAATTTTTTTTATGAAAGATACTAGTATTTTCTACATACTACTACTAAATAAATAACTAATATACCTCCAAGTTACATTTTAACTTGGTGTTTGTGTATCGCTATTTTTCATTAAGTGACATTCCATTGTATTATAGGGCCAAGTTGATGCACTAAAGTTGCCAAGTTTGTAAGTAGAGAAGGTTCTTTGATGCACGAATTTAATGATCTCGCAAGTCGTAAGCAGCTCACGTTTCAAGCACATCTAAAATAATACTTGGTTGAGCCTGAACTTTCAATATATAAATACTTAATATTTTACAAGATAATTTATGAAGTCGGAAAAGCCTAATTTAAAGTAATCCACTTCAAACGCACCTTTGAGTTTTCATGGGCTTGATGTTTTTTTTAAGTTACTACGAGTAAGTTGACAAACGCTACGAGTAGGATACGGCCCACCTGATGGTAAGCGATTGCCGCAGCTTATGATCGCTTTCAACACCATTAGTAGGTGCCACTCACGCGATGCCAAACTCGTCGTTTTTTTATGTAAGAGGGGCAAATGTGCAGGAGGCTCACCTGATGTTAAGCGGTCACCGCCGCCCATGAACATCTGCAACACCAGAAGGCATGCAGGCGCGTTGCCGACCTTTAAGGAAAGAATACGCTCTTTTCTTGAAGGTTGGTCTCAGAGTGGTTGTGCGAGGAAGAAAATGTCATCTAAATCGCGTTGTTGTGGATTTCCAGACATCGAGGTGGTATGGATGGAATTTAGAGTTTTGTCACGATGTGAAATTCTACCGGCGGGATCAATCCAAACAATTCCTCAGAACATTCCCCGCGATATATGCGATAGAAGATGCAGTGTGATCCGACATCTCTACGCAATGGCAAAGGGTCAAGCCGATCGGAAAGAGCTTGATCGTCGACAATTCGAGCCGCTCTACGTTGGATGCGGTCAATTGAAAGTAGCTGGTGCTGAGGAGCTCCCGCCCAGAGTTGAGAGTAGTACTGCACGTGCGGTCGAATTTGGGCCTTGTAAAGCTGTAGGCGATGAGCCGACGTGAAGTAGTGCCTCGCCTTGCTGAGCACACCAAGCTTTTTGAGGCCAGTTTGACCTTTCCTTCAGACCTTTCGTGGTGTAGGTTCATAGTTCAGAGAGGTAAGTAAATATACATAAAGATCTGTGCTTCGAATTCAAAAACGAAGACTTGTATGTAATCGATATCCACCAGTGTACGCTCTTATTCCTTGCGAACTACAGGACCTCCTCTCCTGACCAGCAGTGGTACATTAACAGGCTGCTATTAAATATAAAACATAAATTTCTTATCCATACAAATATTTTCAGAATAATATAATAATTATGATAACATAGATTTTCGTTACATAATATTTTACCAAATGGGTGGATTTAATTTGATACATTTGGTACCCTCATTAATTTAAGAACGAACTCGTAGAAATTCCACTTATAAAATATTACGATCTCCGAAACGTTTCAATTTAGAATAGTGAGAAAAAAATCTCTTTTCGAATAAACCGCAATTTTTTATAGGTTTATGTACGTTATTCTCATTAATGTCGACATAGAGATTTAATGAATAGAATAATTTATTTTTCAATGACGCTTTTGCCCGCAGCTTTGCTCCCCTTAAATTTTGAATAACATAGATCTACTTTTTACGATTGTGCTATCTTTATTTATATATCTATACAAATAAATAAAATGGGCGTATCTGTTTGTAATTCAAAATTAACATTTTTTCAATAAATGCATATGAAAGTAAGTATATACGCTACTTACAAATTTTTTTTTTATTTTTGTTTGTCTGTCTGTTTGTTCAGGCTAATCTCTTACTAGCTCATAGCTGATGTTATAAGGTTTAACTTAAGCTACTTTTATTTTAGAAAAAGAATTAGGGTTCCGTACAATAAAGAAGAATCGGTACACCGCGCAAGTCGAACTATGGGCGCAGCCAGTCTTTAATAACTGTTGTTAACCTAAAAAAAGAATAACGTTTTTCGCTAGACTTCTAAGTAGACAACTCAACTCATAATCGTAATGAATTTATATCACGAAAAAATGTATTAAAACAGTGTAAAAACGATATAATTTGTATAAGATAAAAGTATATAATAATATATAATAATTAAGCAATCCGACTACGTTATAGGAAGCAAGGAATGAACTAGATCCCGCAGTTGCGTTGCTAATGACGACCACCGACCGGGAAATTATGTTGTTACTTAATAACCGTATACTTGATACAAGGTTGACAAAATTAATAAAGTGAGTGTTCTCAAATAACCGGAAGGCAACATTGGGGCTACATAAAGAATTTTCTTTGGAATGTCACTTCCTACAGTAAACATTGGTTTCATTAGCAATTCTTATGAATTTCTTGTTTTTTTAAATTAAGTAATTTATGAATACAGTAAAATTCTGATTTTTGACTTTTTGATCTATGTTTATATTTTTAAATGGCTTATTATGGCGATCAAAATTGAAATCTATACTATCATGCTGCGATTTGGAAGAAGCAAATAAACACAATTTTTATTAGTACTTCCTGACAGGAAAAGAAAAGAGGGGTTCTTTGTCCTTATATCTCTTCTTCAGTCGATGCTGTTACTTGTATAACAAACATCTATAGACCGTCAGCAACGGTGATCACTTGCAACGGTCACCACTATGCGGACCGTACTGGTCTATAAGTGGATAGTATAAAAAAACAAAAATGTCTATAATATAGATATTAAACGTATTATTTTTTATTTAGCCCCGCGAGAAGATGACTCTTCTCCAACTCAAAGTAAGTGGAACTAGAGTCTAAATGCGAAGGTGGATCATACTGTTGCAGAAGGCGTACTGCATTAGCCGCCTTTGCCCGACCTACTCAAAAGATACAACTAGTTATATGCTGGTTGACCTCAAAACCTGTAACTCTGGCTTTGCAGATGTTTATCGGCGATGGTGATTGCGTATGAACCCCTTTGCCTCCTCTTTATTTGCATCCTCCTCCTGCATTTTTAAGCATTAAATATCCTTTTGTCGTAGTTATTGTGGAACTTTGTTTAAACTAGTTGTATTGGAAACGTAGCAAGAAAACTTTCTTGTAACAATAAATTACATTCCCTGTGGAATTGCAGTAGCGCATTGAAAAATGTACCAATCTTGCTCGGTTTATGGCAAAAGTCAATAAGTATTATTGCAAATTATTGTAGGTAGTAAATATGCAACTGAGAATAAAACTCGTATAAAATAATAAAAGAATACAACATACTATTTCATCACTCAAATACAAAGCACTTCCTATACAATAAATTAATAATAATAAATAAATGCACACTCAACTGCCCCCATTAGGATAGTTATATTCCGTGTCGGGGGTATGGAAGCTCACACAAAGGCAAGACAAATACACCCAGACCGGAAAATATGCTGACATGGTCAATACTTTTTTTTTAATCGATACTTTTTAATTCGATCAACGTAGCCTCAATGTAATTGACTGTGTTAACGTCACAATGTGTATAACACGGGAACCTCAAAGTAGATTCACTCTATACATTAATATTTATTTATTTATTTATTTAATTAGAAAACCAACAGCAGTTATCCTTAAATATAGTGTACAATGACAATTTAATTAAACATAAGCCAAATTATAGGTTTTCCTAGAGTACTAATACATGTTAATGGCGTGAATTTGAAGCATAAACAAGAAATACAAAAGTACAGTATGTTGTTACACAGTCTTTAGTTATAAACTACATTTGCTATTCTAATAATACCAAAGAAAAATATAAATATAGATGAGGTAACAAACAAAAAAAAAATACAATTTCTTATTTTCCTAATAAATCCCAAGGGTAAGTCATATTTGCATTTAGTGTAAGTGTGTTTGCTGTTGTATAGGGTGTGTGTGTGTGATATAAGTGAGTGAATGTGTGTGTGAGGATGTGTGTTAGTGATATTGAAATAGTTTATGAAAAATCTGTTTTTTGAACGTGTTTTTACTGTTGCTAAAAAGATCTATGTTTGAATTTAATTCTGAGAAGGAACTGTTGTAGGTGGAGCATATTCTGGTTATAGGTGAGTTACGTGCATAGTTAGTCTTTTTAGTATTTATGGAGAATAATGCAGTGTGCCTGGTGCGATAAGAGGGTGTAGAGAATTTAACTTCTGCAAGTAAATTAGAGTTATCCAAATGGCCATTAATAAGATCATATAGAAACATTTGACCTAACATGATTCTGCGATCTTTTAAAGTAAGGAGTTTGTGATGTATACATCTATCTATATAAGTGTTATGGTATAATTTAGTTTTATAGTCTAAAAATTTCAAATATTTTTTTTGTAGGCGTTCTAATTTATTATTATATATATGGTATTGCGGACACCATACTACACTGCCATAATCTAGGATGCTGCGAACATAGGAAAAATATAAGAGATTTATGCAGGCTAAGTTGTCAAAGGGTTTGCATGTACGTAATACAAAACCTAAATTCTTATATGCTTTATTGGTGATATGATCAATGTGAGAGCTGAATGTTAGTTTGGCATCTAGTGAGATACCTAAGTCTCTTACAGTGTTTACTCTTTTGATAGGTGTGTCATTTATTGTGTATGTAAAGTTGAGAGGTTTTGTTTTACGAGTGAAAGAAATTGATTCACACTTAGAAACATTGATAGTTATGCGATTTTGATCATAATACGATATTAATCTTCTCAAATCATTTTGTAGTTTAAAACAATCGTGTGTATTATTAATTTTAAGAAATACTTTTTTATCGTCCGCATATAACATACATGACGAATATTTAAGACATGTGTATATGTCATAAAGATATGCGTTATAAAGGAGAGGTGCTAAGTGGGATCCTTGAGGAACGCCCGAAGTTATATTGATAAAGTTAGAGCGGTGTCCTCCTATGACCACGGCTTGGCTGCGATTTCGTAAATAGGATTCTATCCAACGTAACAAATCTCCATGAATTCCAAGTGTCTCTAATTTACGGAGCAGGATGACGTGATCTACGCGATCAAACGCTTTTTCGAAATCTGTGTAGATCACGTCTACCTGACCGCCACCATCCATATAGTTCAGAGTTTCTGTAATGAACTGTGTTAAATTACTTATAGTGGATCTACCTTTAAGGAAACCGTGTTGAAAGCTCGGAATAGCATGATAAATTGTGGGATAAATGTAATTATAAACAAACTTTTCAAAAATTTTTGCAAAAATATTAAGTATAGATATCGGCCTGTAATTTTCTGCTTTAATACGACACCCCTTTTTAAAGATCGGGACTATATGAGTTTCTTTCCATTTGCTAGGAAACTGTCCTTTAAGCGAGCGGTTGAATAAAATAGATAAGGGTAAGGCGAGAGATTCGGCACAACAGGAAATGAAAATAGAGGGTATTTTGTCACTGCCAGGGCCCTTGGTGATGTCCACATGTTCCAAAGCTTTAAGAACTTGAATTTTGGAGACCTGTAAATAGTGGACATGCCTAACATCACTTCCAGGTGGGACAGGCAAATGAATATCCGAATATGAGGAGGCTGATGGAGAGAAAACACTTTGGAAAAACGAATTAAAAGCATCTGCAATTGCTTGGCCGTCAACATAGATTTTATTACTGTATATAATTTTGGTAGGATAAGTATTTGAGTGACAACGTTTAGATTTTGAATAGGTCCAAAAATATTTCGGATTTTTTAAGATGGCATTCTCTGTAGATTGTATATATTTAATATAACACTCGTTATGAATAACCTAATATAATATTGATACCAAAGTCTTTTTTCTGTACATGTTTAAAATATATCAGAACAACATGAAAGAGTTAAAACAATAAATCAATCAACGTTCAACTGTAAGCGCTCCAAATCTTTCTAAAACAAATCGAAAAAAAATACTTCAAATATTTTTTACTATCGGAAAAAAAATTCACTCAAACAATTTTCCGTGAAATGTTTCAAAAATACTACAAAGTAAATGTCATAAAATTTAAGTTATGGACATGAAACTGTTGGAATGCTCGTTTTATAATAGTTTTCCAGATATCTTGTTGAAGGAATATACTGGTTTCAAATTAAAAGGATTTAAATAAGTATAAAATTTATTATATTTTTATTCACTTTGAAACAGTTCGTTGATTTTAACAATCATGAAACTAACTCGACCGAGCCGGAAACGTTTTTTTTTTTCAATTAGAGTCGTCATATTTTATTCAAGCTGCTCGTATATGTTGAAATTGAATTAATTATTACAGCTATGATATTCTAAAAATAATTTTTATTGTTGGAATAAATCGTCCAATCGATGGACTTAATTTTATTCTTTTTGGTCGCAGTTACAAACCCTCAAATTATTTCTCAATTATACATCATTAATAAAGATATAAATACATATATTGACAATCGTTCTGATGGATCATCAAGACAACCAATCCCAAACGTCAAACATACTGTTCTTATGATTATATCCATATATTTATAAAACTAAATTAAAAAAAAAAAGTTATATATTTATCAAAGCAAGCAATCCGATTCAACCCACGCTAACCACCTGCCCGATGTTCTATTTTTCAGAAAATGACGAACCAACTTTCAGCTAGGTGTTTATTGGTATTGTGGTCACGTTCTTACGTTCCCTGGAGTCACCTATGTATTCTAAAATATATTTTACTTTGAATAAATTTGTTGAGCTCGACCACAAAAATACTCGAGTAGTCTACAATTTTAAATGTTAGGTAAAATATCTTACCACGCTTTAGTAAAGTGTCAAATAAATTCATGAGTTGTAATAAGCTAGTAGTTCCAAAAGCAAAATGTATCCCAAGTAGAAAGATATTCAGAACATCTTAGGTTGATTCACGTTACATTAAATATCATGATTTCCATGTGTCAGTCATGTGTTTCAGACTTAGACCAATGTTAAATGGTCTAAGATTTTAGACATTAAGCTTTCATGTTAAAAAGGCATGTTACGTCTAAAATGGAAGGAGTTCGCTTTGAACATATCTAGTAAGATTGAAATAAAGACCAGATTAACTATATAATATAATATATATTATATTAATACTATGTTTTTTTTTCAAAGGCTTGACCTCGTTTGTAGTTTTAATGGGCTTAATGTAAAGAAACATACTTTATAAAAATAAATATAGCAATTTAAACTAATCATTTTAAACGTCTAAAATTCTTCATTCATTAGACGTTTACGGATGTACCATTTTTCAGTTAAATAAATAGTTGACACATATTTGCTAAGTCTGACGTTCTGAAAGCCTTACACAGCTGTTTAATTTAACACGATTCGTCAAGGAATTATCATTAATATTTGTGTTATAAACATTAGTTAAATTCATTTAGGAATTTTGTCAGACACGTGAAGATAACATGTCACGACGTCTACCCCTTGTAAGCCTATGAGATATTTCAAAAGATTTTGAATGTCACCCTCATAATACCTAATGGGATGTCATTAATGTCCTTGATGTTTGTCAATTATAAAGAACATATAAATTCAACGAAATCGTTACATATTACAGTCGCAGATTATAACAATAATAAATAAACCAAAAAGGTGACAAACATTACTAATTTTCCTATTGCCTCTCCAAATAAGCTCGAAGCTTGCGCTAGGAGTGAGCCCTTGACTCTCGCGTAAAAGGAGCGAAGTCGGCCTTCTACCGTTGAGCTATTTGACGACGTTGTGGCGCAGCGGTAGCGAACCTGCCTTAAACGCCACAGGTCGCGGGTTCGATTCCCGCTCGGCGCATAATATGTTTGTATTGACCATGCAAGCATATTTTCCGGTGTGGGTGTATTTGTCCTTGTCATTGTGAATGTTTCCGGACCCTCGACACAGGATATTACTATGCTAAAGGGGGCCGTTGAGTGTGTAGCGTTTATTTATTTATTTATTTATTGAGGCTTCTTTACCGCCTAGGTCTACTGACTTCACCACGCAGGCGTTCTTAAGTTGCAGTAACTGCTTACAATCTGGCGGATCGTATGCTTGCTTACCAAAATACTAGCCATCATGAAATAAATAAAATAATATATTATTAAATATATTAATAATATGATTCTATGTAAAACAATTCCTTGCATAATAAATACGAAACTGGAGGTGTCATGTTAATCCATTACAAAATGGTGTACGATACGAGCCCGTCTGACAACAAACAGTTCTTTTAATTTTATTTTATTTCAAAATTTATTGTCATCCCGCTTGTATTTTCACAAAGCCACTATCTGTAGCAGAGTCATTTGCACCGTACATCTGTCGATGTCAGAGATTACTTCTATCTAAATTACACCAGGATACTCTGACACTGGCGAATCCATTTGGAAGCCACTAAGGAAGAAGAAGAAGAAGAAGAACAAACAGTCAATCTTTTGACGTGTGAATGTAACGTATCATCACGAAGTAATATACACAAAGCTTAAATTGGATCAATTCTAAAAATATAACTAAAGAATTTATGAAATACATTATGGAACTTTTCAATTAAAACATACAAATATATTCTTCTTCCTAGCATTATTCCTGGTATTATACGAGTATTTACCCAGGGTCTGCTCATTACTCTTGTCCATATTTCACAGGTTACTAGTTTTTACGCAGAGCTATTGCCATCTGACCTCCGCAACCCTAAGGGCTAACCCGTAACTCATTGGATAAAAGCAATTTACTTATCAAGAGTTAACGATTATTCTCAGATGTTATCTGATAACAACCGGGACCGACAGCTTAACGTGCTCTCCGAGGCATGGTGGGGAGACCCACAGACAAACGTCTAGACCGAGACAGAAATTTTAACAAACATCCCGCCGACGCACCCGCAACCGTTGAGACTTAAGGCAGACACGCTACCCACAACGCCACAACGGTGTCAATTACAGCATATATATGTTAAAATTATATTAGAGCAAAACAATGATTGTTGTATTTTTTAACATATCGAAATATTTTTAAATGCACAGTCTAACAAATACAGAAATTCGATTTGCAACTGAACTTATGGAATTGATTATTTATTTTTGTTTCCAGTCATTGGTACAAATATATTAAAATAATTAAATTTATATTTGCTTTGTCATCGTTGGTTTATTTAAATATTATATTTTTATCCCATCCTAGCAATATTATAAATGTGCGAGTTTGTATGTGCGTTTAGATATTTGGACTTTATTACTCAATCGCAGATAAAGACCTGAAAAGATTGGATGAAATTTGACACACAGATATGCACCTAGTTTATTACCAGGATAACAAATAGGATACTTTTTTTCCCGGAAAAGTTTAAGATTCCTATGGGATTATTAATAAAAGAATTAGACGTATTAATGCGGAAGATGGTACAGATGTGCATAAGTGTATTACTAAATTGAAAAATAGCTTTTAGATGGTCGTCTACAATGGTCTATTTGGTCTACATGGTCAACTACAATAACGCGAGCGAAGCCGCGGGTATTGTTAGCTACAAACAAATACAATACAATTACACATTAAACAACACCGACGAATTGCATATTGGTTAATAAAAATAACATGCATGTTTATTGTTTAATTTGCAAAAGCCGCAAACAATTATTTTAGTTAAAAACTTTTATGTCACAATTTTACTTTTACGACTAAAATAAAATAATTACTCTTACGGGTATATTATAATTAATAATTATAATTATCTTTATGCCTTTGTTTTAGAAATTTAAAAATTAGTGTTTGAAAATAAACTAAATTATAATATTGACGACGTTGTATCGCAGCGGTAGCGAACCTGCCTTAAACGCCACAGATCGCGGGTTCGATTCCCGCTCGGAGAATAATGTTTGTATTGACCATGCAAGCATATTTTCCGGTCTGGGTGTATTTTTCCTTGTCCTTGTTTGTGTTTCCGGATCCCCGACACAGGATATGACTATCCTAATAGGGGCCATTGATTTTATTTAAAAAAATTTTATACAAACATGAGTTTTTACTTTACTATATTTTGTCTTGCGTTGGTTTATGATTCCGTAAAATTACAATAATAAATTAAAAAAGCTAAATTCATTTATTTTAGTAGTGCTAATCGCTTGTGGCAAAATTGTTCAGTAACAAATGGCATGGCAAACGAACGGACAGCTTTCGGGTTGAATAGTTGAATGCACTAATTTGGATTCCGATTAGAACATTTCAAATTCTGTTCTTGTGTTCGTGAATCGTGAAATGAATGTCAGTATCATGTTATAAGGTTTGTTGCTGACGTATTAGCTATTACAACAATGTTAATAGTAATATAAGATTCGTTATAGCGGAAAGCCACTCTTGGTCAGCGGCTCGAATTCGGCTACGTTTTTACTGGTTGAAACCACAATCTGAAAAACACACAAAAATTAAAATTATTTTCACCTATTCGTAAATTTTACGAAGGATTCAAACATCAATATTTATTTAATCAAATTTATATATGACCAAAACTACTTTTAATGAGCTTTAGTTTATAAACATACTATCTTGTTATATTATCTTGAATTCTGGAATAACCTAGAATTTACAATAATTTCATATAAATGCCTTTTCGGAGCGGATGCAGAAGCTCTTGGTGGGACGACTTTTTGCAGATACGTACCAATTTTGCGAGTTTTGGGAATATCTTGACTGGAACCTGGCTGGGAAGATTTCAAGATCTCCGCGCTAGAAAACTTTCTCCGCGCTTTTAATTTCTTGGCAAAGTTACGGTCTGATATCTTTCATGAAGCCGATCCCTCATCACTTCGACTGCCATTTCTAATGCAAAATACCTTTTTATGGTTTTTTATCCATTTCGTGTACAATTTTAACATAATAAACCTATAAAAATGTTCCTGTGATATCCAAAAATATATTCGTGAATTGTAAAACTTTCCTAATAATGTGAAAGCCCGTTAAAAGGGATATTTACAATTATACATCTAAAGCATTTTGTGTGTGAATAAATAATATGGTAAAATATAAATGAATAACAATTCTAACGTGTCGACCACATTGACAATTCGCTAATTCATATTTACATTCGAATAAAGCACTTACCACAAAATGGAAAATATGATCAGTTAAATGCAGAATATATCATTGCATTTGCTTTTCCGGTGTCGGGATATGACGACCCCATCGCCCGCTGTTGGGATAACCTCTGTCATAGCAGAGATTATTCCACCAGTGTAATCAGTCACACTGGTGGTAGGTCTTTTAATGCAAGGGACCGGCTAGGTAAGTACCACCGCAGTGGCAAATATTCTGCCGCCAAATAGTAGTGCTTAGGCATTACTGTGTTTCGGTTTGAAGGGCACTGTAGGCTAGTAAAATTAATGGGTAGATTGAAGCACATTTGGTTAAAATACCTTAATAGCAATCTAGGGTCTTAGTCTTAATCTAGGGATGGTAAGCGGTTGCCGTAGCCTATGAGCGTCCGCAACACCATAAGTGGGCACTACTCGCACCTTGCCAAATGTCCTTTGCCCAGTAATTTCACTAGCCTACGGTGTATTTCAAACCGAAACACGGTAACGCCAAAAACACTACTGCTTTGTGCTAGAATATTTGACACTGCGGTGGTATCTACCAAGCCGGCATCCTGCAACAAAAGACCTACCACCAATGGGAATGATTGCACTGGTGGAATAATCTCTGCTATGACAGAGATTATCCCAACAGCGGGCGATGGGGTCGTCACGTCCCGACGCCGTAAATAAATTCCTATAATATATGAATTGCAATCACGTCAATGTAGTTCTGGATAAGCGATATATCCATATATCCATGAATAAATCCATCATAAATGTTCTACATAGATTTTGAAATCGATTTATCTCAACATACAAAAACAATCGTAGAGGTAACAACCCAACGGAACTCAAGAATCCTAAGCACGTTTACCGAGACTCTGAAGTTAGGATTGCATTAGAACATGCCGCTTAGACATCATAAACACTCACACAAAACTGCTTCTGTTGCTCGGTGGAAATAAGGTCTTGCCTTGTGCTTATTAGATTTTATATTTACTTTATCACTACATAAGCTCAGAGACCAAAAGAGGATCTCTGGTTCCGACCCCAGAAGACGCCATTTATCACAGTCCTGCACCACTTCATGCCAATAGGCTCCTAATTCCTAGAGGATTCAAGGCTACACAAACTTAAATCGCTCAGTGTCAAATTCATTTCGAAAGTCACATGCGATTTGCGATGTCAATCAAAAACGATAGGTCACGTGATATTTTGAAAGCTTATGCTAATTTTCATACATTTCGGGATTATCTTATTTCGTTATCTATAATCTATCTTATAATTAAATATGACTGTCTAAGCCCCCAGGTCATTTGTGACTAAATCGTTCCCGCGATGTATAGGATGACCGACTTGCCGTTTACCGATCGGCCGTCCTAAATATACTCTCTTAGTAAAGGATCATTTATTTTATTACCTATCAAAATAATATCGAAGTATAATAATCTAAGTCAAATCATTATAAGAGATTCCATCTTTATAAATTACGGAGTCATTCCTATTCATAATATGTAGAATCAATTAGTAAAATCTATACCTAATTTATTAACAAAGTTCACTTTAAAATAAAAATTATATTAATAAAAAGGTCTTATTGTAACGAAACCAATGGCTACTTCTCCCAGTACAATGTTATATTTCTAAATCAAACGTAACATATTACTACCAAAACCTTATCATTAACAGACACGCTGAGCAGGAATAATATTACCAGACTGAATATCCTATATCCTATCTTATAGGATAAGAAAAGTTATTATCTAGTTAGGCTTAACGTTTACTTCTCTGCGGCAAAATTTTATTGATAAATAGCTTATAAATAACAGGAATATAATTATTGTCTTTCGATGGAAAAGAGTAACGATAGAATTCAATAGCTATTTACTCCTTAGCATTAACTTTTTCATACCAAGATGATCGTTAATATATTGTCAAATGCTTTATCGTAGTGCGAAAAGTAATTTATGTTAGTTATGTTATAGTGGAAACGCTGCTTTATTTTCAACGCATATTTAGCTTTTATTTACTACAACATATCACATAAAGATTACGATAATCATGGTTGAAGATCATTCCATACAACAAGTCATATACTTTCCATTATTTTATTAAATCACAGTTGTTTTGTATGATTCTTCTTCTTCTTATCGAGTGAGTAGTGGCCAACCTAGTGTCAAATTTGTTCAGGTCGCCCGTATGGGTCTATGTCTTGACTTTTCGACTATTATCAAATTTATAATAGCCAGGACTGACTTTTTCCGTTCCTTCCGAACCACGTAGACGCTCACTTGGAATACCAATATGCGATCACCCTTCTAGTGACTGACCACCCCTAAAGTTGCTTAACCTACCGATTGTTTACTGATCAGGGAGCGCATTCGGCTATGAGCGTCTCTTTTAATTGATGGCAATTAGTAAATAAATGTTTAAGAGTAATACAAAAGCTTTCATTTCCTTTCGAATCAATAAACTGTTACAAGGAAGACTGATTGTCGCAAATATCAGACATTTATCATTTAAAATCGTGATTAGGCCCACTCAATTCAGCCCGAGACAGGTAATAATCGTTCTTTCGCGTGACCAAACTCAGGCTTCAATTAACAAAATGGATAAATTCAGTGTCATGGCGACAAATTATTTATTTTCCTTAATGGAATATCGAAAATGTAAATATCTTTATTTTGATACACATAAATGTAAAGCAAATTGCTTTATAAATGTGTATAATAGGAGATAATCTAGCGTGAAATTAGTTGCTTTGATTTCCATATAGGATTATTAATTTCAATGTAGAACTTAATTTAAACTCGCAAGTATTATTAATAAAAGAGTAACAAACATTTCTCGTCGGTTCAAGTTATCGGTATATATTTGATATTGCAATTCTTACTAGATCAATTGATCCTTTAATAACAAAGTTTACAGAGGCCATTTCAACCCATTATTCAGAAGTGAGGTGAGATATCTTATCCAAAAATTAGTAGCCTCAGCTTTTTTATGTAACAGGGGCAAACGGGCAGGAGGCCCACTAATGGTAAACAATTAGCGCTGCCCATGGACATGTGCAGCACCTTCTTTATTGACGGAAAGGAAATCTGTTTTCAGATACCCAGGGTCTTGGAGAGGAAAAACGAGTTATGTGGGGTTCCATGAGCCCCTAAGCCACTTTACGACCTTTTTACTAAAATACGTTAGCTAACCTGGTGGGCATTTAAGTCGTGCCACTAGCAAGGGCCACTAGTATTACATAATATATTTTAGAATTTCTAATAAGGTTTCCATTCACGATGATTTTCTTCACACTTAGGTATTTAAGGACTTGAAAACTCAGAGGTGCTTGCTCGGATTTGACCTTTCAAGTTTACGTTTTCTAGCCATTTGGCCATCTCGGCTTATGATGTTAATTGTTCTATTTAAAAGGTATAATATTCATACAAAGCCTTCGCCATAGCGTTATTAAAATATATAAAAAAATAATAGCAATATACTGAGTTAGATATTAAACAACTTTAAAGTCAATGCTTTATTAAGTCAACACTAAGTTGTTATTATGTGTGCTCAAACTATACCTAATCATACAGAGCGATATTAAAATTTAGAATAGAACTCCAATTATTAATTTCCAATAAAGTTAATATCTATAAAATACATTTATATCGTTTATCTAGAACTAGCTTCTGCCCACCACTTCGTCTGCGTAGACCTCATATTTTTATTCTTATCAGCTCTTTGATGCAAATGCTCTATCATTCAGGCATCATGTTCCATTTTATCAATCTCATTAAATGTAATTTTGTAACTCTCGGAAATCGCACTTTTTCTGTCCCCCTTGAAAACTTTAATACCAAAATTCACGATGATCGAGTCTTCTTCTTCCTAGGATTATTCCCGGTATTTCATCAGGATCTGCTTATACTTTTATCCGTATTCAACCGGTTACCTGTTTTTACACAGAGCGATTGCCATCTGACCGCAACCCTAAGGGTAACGTATGCACCTACTAAATAAATTATTCGATAAGAGAAAATTAAACAGCAAGAGATTAATGATTATTATCAGATGCTATAATTGCAACAGGGACCGACAGCTTAACGTGCTCTCTGAAGCACGCTGGAGAGACCCACAAGGATAAACGTCCAGACCGAAACAGATATTTATATCAAACATGTGTTCCGAGCGGCAATTGAACCCGCGACCGTTGCGGCTTAAAGCATGCTCGCTACCAGCACGCCACAGCGATCGTGACGTGCTGATAGCGAGCAATCTTACATTTATATTACTCGTTAGGAGAACATTTTGCCGTATATCTGCCTGTACTATAGCGTTTATTTGTCGAAGTGGCAGATCAATTTGCATTCTCTCCAAATTGGACAGTGATGTTTCGCCTGCATCCGTTTCATTTCCTGCTTACAGTTACTAAGAGGGGTCTACCATGAACTTCAAGTAACAATTCTATTGCGATCCAATTAAATTCAGGTAGTAAAATTATTCAGATTTTAAAAGCACATGACGTATAAATAATTATACTTATATCACATTAAGTTGTCATTGGAATTACAATAAGAGTTCACGGTAGCCTCCCTGTACTAAATGTGAACTAAATAGAAATAACAATCACTGATTACTTAATCAATGATTATCTGCAATTCTTCTCCATATAAACTCATACATTCGCGCAAATTCTTTGAAAAGAGGTATAAATATTTCCCATTACATATTTTGGTAAATATGACACTTATTAACTTTGAACATTGCATTCAAAGATACCATTTAGATAATCTTATCTTATCGAGTGGTTAGTGGTCAACCTAGTGTCAGAGTTGTTCAGGCCGCCCGTAGGCCTCTGACTTGACTTATCGACTGTTGTCAAATTGTTAACAGCCGGGACCGACTTTTTAGGTGCCGTCCGAAGCACCGAGAGGCTCGGTTGAAATACCACTATGCGATCACCCATCTACTGACTGACCGTGCCTAAAGTTGCTTAACCTACCAATCGTTTACCGATCAGTGGATGCACTCAGCTATGGGCGTCTCAAGAGAAGAAGATTTAGATAATTATGTAAGATAAGTAGATTAATGCATTTATGGGTTCTATTTGCCTTTTTATCTCATTGTTTTCTTGGTATCTCTTATCATTATAAAGCAAAATGATGATTAATATCACAATGCTTATTTCCTTTTGTCCTACTCCTCTTCTCAGGCAACGCATTGTAATGTTTGTTTATAGTGTGAATATAAGCTATGTTAAATGCTTCTCTCAAGTAAGACATGGTACGTTTTTGGCTCTTTTTTGATTTGAAAAATATTGCCCGTATTAGTTAACACTTAACAGGACCATTTTTAGGAATTTCATTCATATTAATGCCTTTCAAATCCTCGTCTACCTAAAAAACTGTGTGTCATTTTAGAGATAATATATACACAAAAATACACTTAACTATTTTACTTTAGGATATGTGGACATTTCATATTTTAAGATTTGAAAAGTTCAGCTATAAATCATTTAAAGATAAAAGGATTTAAATTACTGAATGTTATCCATAACAAATTAATAAAACCAACGATTGAATGTATAAATGATCACTTGCTTCTATAGAGGATCTGGTAAAACGTGTTTTAGCCACAGCGTGTGGTACAATTGTTCGGAAGCAAATGATGTGGCAACCGTACGGACAACTGACTTTCTGGTTAACTGGTTGAATACACTAATTTGTCAACGACGAATACTTTTCAACCAGCTCAGTTTATTTTGTAGAATCCTGCAGTTTACCCAGAATTTGCTTATATTCTTATCTTGATTTGACACATCTTGATATACTAATTTTTACACAGAACGATAGCTATCTCACATCCGGAACCCTAACCATTCAATAAGAACGAATTATCTATCAAGAGTAAACGATTACTCTGGTCAACATAATATTATTAGCTATTTGTCGTTTAGAGAACTATGTATCAGTTTTCCATAGTTACAAAAATAAGTAACTTGAAATAAATAATTCTTAGTCCTAGTTTATCAAAGTGAATGCTAGTATTTATTTATAAAGATCTCGTTAAATCTTACAAAAATACTTTTGTATAAAAATCATCTTTACTAGTAATTCTGTGCTATTGAAAAGAATCTGAATGATGCAAGTAAAAAAATACGCTTTTCATACGTCGTATGTTTCCAAAAAAATTGTGCTGCAAGATGAACGGTACGTGTAGCGTCCATTCATCGTTGTCGTTGTTTATCACATTTGCTGTGCTATATTTTTGAAACTGCGCCTTCACTTCAAACAAGAATCTGAGGCGATGGATAGCATTGTCTAGTGTCTAGAGATTTATAGCCTTAAACTGGCGTAGCATGTAGGTTGAATTGTTCATAGCAGTTTTTTAATTGGATACAAAACCTTAAAATACGTTAGTTCTCAAAATTTTACCAATCATTTGCGTAATACTAGGAAGCTTAATCAAAAACCAATATGATTCACTAGTGCAATCACTAGCGGGATTTCTCACAGTGGCGACATATCGATTTTAAAACTAATTAAAAACAAAATATTGCTTTGCTCTGTCGTATCAACGATAATTATTTTCTACGGAAAACAGATAAAATGTTATGCGTTGCTGCGTGATTTCAATGTTTTGTATTTTCTACTATTATTATTGTACTAGCTTTTTCCCCGTGATTTCGAAACTCTTGGAATTATGTTTATAGTAGTAGTTATTACTATTATAGACTAATGAAAAGATATATCTATTTATCCACTAATATAAAAAATGTGAAAGTTTGTCTGATGATGTTTAGACGATTGTTACTTATACAAATAAAAATCCAGATATAATTCCCAGTGGACACGCCCGGCAGTACTGTTTTGCTAACTCTATGGGAACTTAACATTTGATAAAAATATCCTATGTCCAAGTTGCGATCTATATATGTGCCAAATCTTCATACAAATCTTTTCAGCAGTTTTTTCGTGATTGAGTAAAAACATTCAAAAATCCAAAAGTATAAACTTTCACATTTATTATATTAGTAGGATATTAATAGCTAAAAGCCCTTATTAGTTATATCCAACCTATCTGCATTACTAAACGTGATCTGTAGTAATTAGTGCGGCGTACTCGAGCTAACACTGAGCAGATTTATAAATGATCAGTGCTTGAGGCGAGAAACTGATTAATGAATGTATTTTACTCACAGCCAGTGTGTGTTGTGAAAACATTTGTGAGTAAATGGTGCGGCAAGCGGATGGACAGTAGGCTTTCGGGTTGACTGGTTGAATGCACTAATTCGTATGCAAATAATGATTTACAGATAATCTTGCATAAATGAATACATTTTGGTAAGCCTCTACCACCTCAGTTGGCTTTGGCAACATAGTATCACATTTTGTTTATATCGTTTTTTTATAATACCTAACCTTTGCTGAAGTTCCGTGGTTTTTTGTCGTGAATTACGTACTTGCTGCTTCTTTCTTAGTTTAATCCCAATTTTATATAATTATTACTGCTAAATATAATCCCTGGATAAATAAAGGATTATAGATGGATCATGATGAGTAAACAAACGAAAGATTCTTTCGTTTGAAAAAATTGTGCTGCAAGATGAACGGTACGTGTAGCGTCCATTCATCGTTGTCGTTGTTTATCACATTTGCTGTGCTATATTTTTGAAACTGCGCCTTCACTTCAAACAAGAATCTGAGGCGATGGATAGCATTGTCTAGTGTCTAGAGATTTATAGCCTTAAACTGGCGTAGCATGTAGGTTGAATTGTTCATAGCAGTTTTTAATTGGATACAAAACCTTAAAATACTCTGACTATAGATTAACTAATCTAAAGTAAGCTATAATTTACAAAGAAAACAGAGTCAGTCTCAAAATTTTACCAATCATTTGCGTAATACTAGGAAGCTTAATCAAAAACCAATATGATTCACTAGTGCAATCACTAGCGGGATTTCTCACAGTGGCGACATATCGATTTTAAAACTAATTAAAAACAAAATATTGCTTTGCTCTGTCGTATCAACGATAATTATTTTCTACGGAAAACGGATAAAATGCCAAATTGACTATTATTGCATTTTTAACATTATGCGTTGATGCGTGATTTCAATGTTTTGTATTTTCTACTATTATTATTGTACTAGCTTTTTCCCCGTGATTTCGAAACTCTTGGAATTATGTTTATAGTAGTAGTTATTACTATTATAGACTAATGAAAAGATATATCTATTTATCCACTAATATAAAAAATGTGAAAGTTTGTCTGATGATGTTTAGACGATTGTTACTTATACAAATAAAAATCCAGATATAATTCCCAGTGGACACGCCCGGCAGTACTGTTTTGCTAACTCTATGGGAACTTAACATTTGATAAAATATCCTATGTGCTAATCCAAGATGCGATCTATATATGTGCCAAATCTTCATACAAATCTTTTCAGCAGTTTTTTCGTGATTGAGTAAAAACATTCAAAAATCCAAAAGTATAAACTTTCACATTTATTATATTAGTAGGATATTAATAGCTAAAAGCCCTTATTAGTTATATCCAACCTATCTGCATTACTAAACGTGATCTGTAGTAATTAGTGCGGCGTACTCGAGCTAACACTGAGCAGATTTATAAATGATCAGTGCTTGAGGCGAGAAACTGATTAATGAATGTATTTTACTCACAGCCAGTGTGTGTTGTGAAAACATTTGTGAGTAAATGGTGCGGCAAGCGGATGGACAGTAGGCTTTCGGGTTGACTGGTTGAATGCACTAATTCGTATGCAAATAATGATTTACAGATAATCTTGCATAAATGAATACATTTTGGTAAGCCTCTACCACCTCAGTTGGCTTTGGCAACATAGTATCACATTTTGTTTATATCGTTTTTTTATAATACCTAACCTTTGCTGAAGTTCCGTGGTTTTTTGTCGTGAATTACGTACTTGCTGCTTCTTTCTTAGTTTAATCCCAATTTTATATAATTATTACTGCTAAATATAATCCCTGGATAAATAAAGGATTATAGATGGATCATGATGAGTAAACAAACGAAAGATTCTTTCGTGACCTTTGTCTGTCCGTTTGTCATAATCAGAATCTATAAAAAAAATTTACGATTTGTGCTCAATAAGGAAATATCTTTGTCTTAATATTTTTTCCTAAAAGATGCAATCTGTTCAGTTTTGCACATGTTAATATTCCCTCGTTTTTAGGTTTTATGTAACAATCGTCTTGGTTCTGGAGATGTATTTGTTTTAATCATACATATATTAAGGTTTGGGTGGTTGTGATGGCAGAAATCATTTGTTAATTGGAGCATCAGTTTTATAATCTATGGGGCCAATTAAGACCTGCCTCTCATCCCATTTTGGTTAATTACTTTTAAATTCAACTGAAAACTACCCATATTAGGCTACAATAGACGCTTTCGCTATAATTGCTGTTCGAATAATAACGCCAGTTTTGAATTTTAAATAAAACGTAAATAATTGGAGCAGAAGTTTGAAATATTTATTGTATGATGATAATCATAGGGATTTTGTACACTACCAAAATAAGATAAATTTAAAGGCGTCGGGATGTGACGACCCCATCGCCTGCTGTTGGGATAACCTCTGTCACAGCAGAGATTATTCCACCAGTGCAATCAGTCACACTGGTGGTAGGTCTTTTGTTGCAAGAGGCCGGCTAGGTAGGTAGCACCGCAGTGTCCAATATTCTGCCGCCAAATAGTAGTGTTTAGGCACTACTGTGTTCCGGTTTGAAGGGCATTGTACGCTAGTGAAATTACTGAGCGAACGAGATTTAAGAACTAATATCTCGAGGTTGGCAACGCGTGAGTGGCACCTACTAATGGTGCTGCAAGCGCTCATAGGCTGCGGCAGCCACTTACCATCAGGTGGGCCGTATGCTTGTTTGCCAACTTCTAACATAAAAAAATAAAAAAATAAAAAAATAAAAAAATATATATATTAATTAAAATTGCATGGTAGTTCAAATCTAGGTGGCCAGCAATCCCTCCTAGACAACAATTAAAATAAATTTATTCAAATAAATGACTTTTAGAATCTATATAGTTTTAGGAATCAGAAGTGAGTAGACTTTTTAAAAAAAAAATTTTTAATAGATCTTCTTTACAAATGATCGAAATACACATACATGGATGAGCGACATATATCTTTATAAGCCTTTCAAACACATCATTAATACTATTAAAACTTTTACATAACTTTAAACAATGTATCAAATATACGTTAAATCAAATATAAGTCTGCTCAGTACGAGGTTTACGAAGGACAAGAGCTCTTAGAACTTGTCACACGGTGTTTTATACTTTCGTTTCTTCTTTATTTTCATCTACCGCCAACATTATTCCTAACAATAGATAATTATATGTTTAAATCCCTAATTGAGTTTAAATATAATTATTTAATTAATTTTATTAATAATTAAATACTTAAATTTAAATTGAATTGCTATAAATATGAACTATAACGAATGCAATTCAGCTGGAATTCCTAAATAATTTTGCCTTAAATTTAGGAAAAATTCATTAAAGTGGAAAAACATCAAAGAAATTTGATCACGAACGTTAATCGAAATAATGTGCGCTTTTGTCACCGACTTAAAGAACAGCTTATTGGGAATTTATGTTGGAGTTATTTATTTTGTAAATGTTTTAAGAGCAATTCCGAGACATATAGGTGTCGGTGAATATTCCCATAAAGTAAATTAGTTATTGACAAATTATTATTTTAATCGCATTTTTGTTTTTTATGGGGGCAAACGGGCAGGAGGCTCACCTGTCACATGGAATTTAGTTATACACATAACTAAATGATTTTTCAAAGACTAACTAAAAAGAAATACATATAACTAAATGAATGTTCAAAGAATTCATTGAAACATTGCTTTATATACTTCATCAAAGCCCATACGATATACAGAGATACTCATATCCGGGTGTGGCCACTGATCGGTAAACGATCGGTGGGTTAAGCAACTTTAGGCGCGGCCAATCACTAGATGGATGATCGCATAGTGGTATTTCAACTGACTATCGTCCTGCTTTGGAGGGCACGTAAAAAGTTGGCCCCACTTGTATCAAAAATAGTGGAAAAGTCAAGTCAGAGTCCTATACGGGCGACCTGAACAACTCTGACATTAGGTTGGCAATTATCCACTCGATAAGAAGAAGAAGGCCCCTAAAATACCTTGAGTAATTAGACAAATAAAGTTGTGTCGTGTTGTGTCTCGGATACTCTTAATATCACTATATGAAATCAATTACTCCTACTTAGTCACTAGTTATGACTTAAGATCCAGTTGCTTTCACTTGAAACATAGGGTTTGAAAATCAAAAGATTTCGGTGTAGGTAACCGAAAACTATAGGTTGAAAAGATAAACAACATTGACAAGCGACATGTCTGTGTTCTGGGTGCCACTCAGGACTTCGACATCGGACCCTAAACATTTCAGTCTGACTTTGTTTCGACTACTTCGACGTGTAGTGAATAATAAATGTTTCTTCTTCGATGTCCATCGTAAAATTATTACCAATAGAAAAATACGTATATGTAATTATTACCAGTGACAAAAAATAGCAACTCAAGACTTTGTTGATAGCATCGATTCGGGCACCCCAGCAACTACAGTTGTCTGTGTTGTGCTGTGTCGGCAATACGTGACCTGTGATTGATATCGATATAGCCAGCGTATTAACTAATTATGAATTGTCCAAGAGCAATTAAAACCCACAAAGAACGATCTCTCTTTCCCATTTTAGTCTACTTAATAAAAGAAATCTCTCCTTCTTCTTCATCTTTAAAATTAATTTCGATAGTAGGTCTGGCACTAAAATAAAAATTAGGGCTTCTTGCATTTCTATTTTCGCGTCGTGGCGACGACAGCTATTGACAGTTAGCGCCGGCTGAAGTTAACGCTGTCGTCGACAAGATCACGTTCGTGTTTCAAACCGCTATATTCCATTAAATTAAATTTAACTGGACTCGAATGAATCAATGATTACCGAATACTATTTCATAATTATGAGTTGAAAAAAGAATTAATTATTGTTTATTAATAATTTGACGACATTTTATATCATCTGTAGCGAATCTGCCATTTGCGCCAGTCGTCGCGGTTTTAATTCCCACTCCAAGCAGATGCTTGTATTTACCATACAGGCATGTATTCTGGTCCTTGTATATAATATGTTACATACCCAGTCAGGGACACAAGATATCACTATCCTAGACGCTCATAGCCGAGTGCACCCACTGATCGGTAAACGATCGGTAGGTTAAGCAACTATATGCGCGGTCAGTCACTAGATGGGTGATCGCATAGTGGTATTTCAATCGAGTGTCTCCGTACTTCAGAGGGCACTTAAAAAGTCGGTCCCGGCTGTTGACAGTTTAACAACAGTCGATAAGTCAAGTCAGAGGCCTACGGGCGACCTAAACAACTCTGACCCTACGTTGGCCACTAACCACTCGATAAGAGGAAGACTATCCTAATGGGTGCCGTAGAGTATGTAGAGTTTATTTATTTATTATTATTTCATCTTATTAATTTCAGTATTTTTTTAAGTTATGACGGTTGGCAAACAAATATACGTTCCGCCTGGTAAGCAGAAATTGCAACCTATGAACGTTTGCGATACTTGAAATATATATGGAAAAGATCAGAAAGGAAAAAAGGAAGGGAACAAAAGAGGGTGGGAGATTAGGCCTCAGGCGCTCTCACTCCGTGTTACTTAGTCCGATGAGAGAGGAAAGGGGAAGTTTACGTGGTCGAGCCAGACTATTTTAGCTGAGAGAAGCATGGCTACTTTTTTATTACATGTTTTATTTATATGCATTCTTTATTTTTAACAAAATATCTATTCAATCTGTTATTTAATTTATCTTTTATAACAAATATATAAAAGATTGTAATATATTTGATGTACATAGATATTATACTTGTAACAATAAATTGAATCCCCAGCGGAATCGGAGTACTGCAGTGATATATATATCAAAACCTGCTCGTTTGATGGCGAAAGTCAATAAGAATTATTACAAAATATTGTAGCTTGCAAACATAATATGAAAGTATATCAGATAGTAATTGAAGTTTTTAATTAAAATAAAATTATATGTGATATTCATTGATGAAAATGGATACGATTTGAAATTGTCAAGTTAATGAAATATTTAAAAATATTTTTACTAATGGTAAAATAATAGGAATGTTGCCATTTATATCTTTAGTATCAAGTGTAAATGATTAGGCTTAAATAAAAGTAAACAGCCTAAATTTTATAAGTCAGAAAATTTGTTTAAAACGATTTATAAAAAGTTTTAAAGGCGGTTTCCAGATTTCGCGACAGAAGGGCGAAGTTTTTTCGTAAATATTCATATCATTACAGCAAACGGTCGCGGTGCTTTCTAACTTTCTTGGTAAGTGCCTTTTAAACATCAGAACCAAGAATATTCTGACTATCGAATATGTTTCTTTCCCCGCTCAGAGAAATTCAGAGAATAACTTTTCGTATAAATCAGGAGGCTCTGCAATGTAATCTCACGTGAGATTGTAGCTATTACTCTAGTTATAAAAGCTTTAGTTTTTAATTTATGTAAAAAGTAATAGTTTATTTATTAAAGTGGTTTGTATTTGATTTCATAAAAGCCCAGCTAAGGGAGTTCGTGAGAAAAACTTATTTAATAACGCGTTAATAGAGATACAATATAGCTATACAGCTATACAGCTTTGTCCAGACGAAACCGTGCCTAAAAACCTTTACATACCAACAAGTATTTACAAACTTATTTTAATTTTTATAATTCGATATTCTAAGAACAAAAACAAATTTTAATATCAATTGTAATTAGAAAACTTGAAATTTAATAAAGATCTAGATCCATTATAATCAGCAGATCAGCTGTCCGTCTGCTAGATTTTGTTGAATAAATTAACTATAATTAAATCTTATTTGTAATTATAATTGATTTATGTCCTTATTCAAAAAGTTATTTTAACATAGGAATATATTTTTCCATTTTGTTTAATGAGTTTATATGATACATGGACGCAAATAAGCAATACCATGTCAACCCAAACGAATGTCATTTCGAGAAAAACGCGTTTGAAAATTTTTAACAACTTGATTTATATGATTTTTATTTACATATTGGTCAAGTTTTTGGCAATTTCAAGATGTATGTTAGTTATCTTACTTATTTTCACATAAAATAAGCATACAAACTGCATATTTCGTATATAATATAACCCAAAACGTTTAAAATAATACATAAATGGCATGATTAAAAATGACTTTTTTAGAAGTTTTAAAACTTAAAACCTACAAATATGAAAGAAAAATGTTCTTCAGCCATTTGCCAACACTTCTGCATATATAAGTCACTTTTTTCAATTTTGTGGGTTGAGATGGTATTGCTTATTTGCGTCCAAATATCACTATTTGGCTTCAACCACTACCTAATTTTAGCGTAAAATTAAGCGTATATTCAATAAATGGTATAATTTATGTGTTTTTTTGTATTTTAAAAACAGCGTTGCTGGCGTCGACTGTAGACAATTGTACAGATTTTTTTATTTTAATTCAATTAAGGTAGGATTTCACTCATTCGTTTGTGTTGGAGTTGACTAAGGTGTGGTGTCATGTTGACCAAAACAAACCATACGATATCGATTTTTTAAATTTATTATTGATTAACAATAATCGTATTAATTTCAAATAATATTTTATTTTGCTAAATATTGCACCCTTTTCACTGCTTGAATATCGCTTAACATCAGGTGAGCCTCCTGCCTGTTTACCCGCTCTTACTTTAAAAAAAAGACATAGAATGAGATCCTTGTTTAATATCGGGAGATTTAATTTAAAAAAAATTTGTTTCTTTCATCTTATCGATTACATTTTCTCTGAGAAAATTCTTATAAACGTTAATTACTTATCAATATTTTCTTAGTAATTCTGACCAATTATTTTAAGTTTATCAAAATGAGGAAATAGCGAACGCAATAAAGTGTTTTTTGTGTAAAACTTTTCATTAAATTTGTAGTTTGAATCTTCGAAAATAAATTTAATATAGTTTGCTCGAATTATTTTTAATCCGGAAAAAAGCCCGTGGATAACACTCGTTGTAAATAAACGCAAACGTTCGTATTAAAAAATATTGATTTCAATGCAGTGGCGTAACGTACGTTGCATGATATTTGTTGCAATATAAAAGTGGAAGGTAGATTAAATTTAATTGAAACTATGCACTGAATCATGTCATTCGAAATGGCTATGCAAATGCAGATTAGTTAATAATATCGATCGATAATAATACTACTCTTGCCACCAGCAGCTTGACCATGTCAGTTAAACTATTTTTTGAAGTCACCGTGGGCCATGGATGCTAGCAGCATCAGAGTCACAACGTCATGCCGAACAAAAGGGAAGAAGAAGACAAAGAGGAAAGGCAATGGAGAAAGGTGGAAATACACCAGTAAGCCATTTTGATTACGACCCAATACTAATACTCATCGAGTGAAATGCAATGCTCCATACAATTGTCACACTTCCCTGGATATATAAATCATATACAGCTTTTATTGTTTGATATTTCTATATGCATAATATTTATACTGAAAAGAGATACTTTCTACTATTTTTAATATTAGTACTTTTATATAGTAATTTAGAAATGATAGTCAGTTACTATTAGTTAAGTCAGATTAAGGTTTTCACGAATAAGCTTGTTAAGATTTATTCACAGACTTAGAGTAAGACTATCATAGCTGTGAAACAAAGCAAATTTAAAGTAAAGTAACTTGGTAACACTTTTACAAAGAAGCTGTTCCGCAAAGTTACATTTGTCTTGAAATCCAAACGAATATCGCCAGAGACTCGTTTGAATAAAGTTAGCCTTCTGATTTATGTGTAAACTTCACTAGCCTGTTTCGAAAATAATGTAAACCCATGTGTTGTGTATATTAGAATGTTTATTTTTGTATATGAGTTGTCGCCCAACATTAAAGCCTAAACTTAACTTCGAACATATATTGATCATAATCTTTAACAACTAGAAACGTTCATATCCAGGTGTACAACCTGGCAAAAAAGGCTTTAGTGGACTAAGCAGGTTTCAGTACGATCAGTTTACAGATGGGTTACCATTTTTGGTATGGTCTCCCTGCTTCTGAGGCACGTAAAATGTCGGTTTCATCTGTCATCGATATCATATTAATAGTCGATAAGGCAAGGCCAGAAATCTAAAATATTGCCTCTGAAAATTTAAACACTTCTTTCCTAGTAAATTCTATTAAAGAAAGGTTTTTAAAATAAGTCTATTTTAAGAACTGACAGGAATGTAAAGAATAAAATTTCCGTACATTATACTACTAATATAGTAGTTAAATTAAGTTAAAACTCAAACGATAATATGCAAATGTCCATAAGCCGTGACAACGATCAAACTATTAAAAGCACAATCGTAAGGCGGTAAGAGAAGAAAGCCGCTTGAGGGACAATTTACGGCCAAATCTTGCCCCATTGCCGCTTTAATTCCACAGTGCTGCCAGATAACCGCTTCTGAGTCGATTTATTGCTTTAATCAAACCTACAGCTTGCGCTGACAAAAACTGCGCTTAATGTAACATCGGAGAGCACTGGATACATGCGTAACGTAAAAGTTGATCAAATCAAAATTACGATTCAATCTTCCTACTATTGAATTTAATTTTAAAGCAAGCCATTATATTTGTATGTATATTAGCAACATTTATCATATCATAATAGCAGAATTAAATAAATGAAAGTACAATAGGTAGTTTTCGAAATCGACACAATCATGTTAATGAAATATATTGGCCCTTTATGGTGCGAGGCTGGCTAGGTAGGTACCATCGTAGTGTCAGTTATTCTACCGCAAAGCAGTATATGTTTCGATTTAAAGGACACTTTAGCTAGTAAAATTTAATAATAATAAACGCAGCACACTCAACGGCCCCATTAGAATAGTGATATCCTGTGTCGGTGTTCCGGAAACACATACAAAGACAAGGACAAATACACCCAGACCGGAAAATATGCTTGCATGGTCAATACAAACATATTATCCTCCGAACGGGAATCGAACCCGCGACCTGCGGTGTTTATGGCAGGTTTGCTACCGCGGCACCATAACGTCGTCAAATTACTGAGCAAAGGAGAAGGAGACTTCTTAAGGAGAATTAAGAACCAATATCTCGAGGTTGGCAACGCGTGAGTGGTACCCACAAATGTATGGTGCTGCAAGCGCTCATAGGCTACGACAACCGCTAACTTTAAGATGGGTGTGTTTTCTTGCCAACTTAGCCTCATAAACAAATAAATAAAAAGCAATTAAAATAATGATGAAATGAGATAAATCAGTATCTTCTGGTATACTGTTGCCCTTTTTATGCTCCATGAATACACATGATTGTGTAAATAAGTAAACGAGCTAAAGTAATCAGGAGTAAAAGCGAGCATTTTACTTATTTGAAAATCTCACATTCAGCTTATAACATCGCTTCGTTACGAGGTATTCAACCCGAGTCAGCGGTTAGCTAGCTATTCATATATGCCGTATTATGTGCAGGATACAGGCGTTAGCTAATGATTTATAACGAATACATTATTTACTAAAAGTAAATAAAATATATTTTAACATTTTAGATAAACTAATAAACGCTACACATTCAACGGCGCCAAATAGGATTGTAATATCCTGTGTCGAAGGTCCGGAAACATACACAATGTACAAATACAGTCAGACCGGAAAATATCCCTGTATGGTCAATACAAACATCTACTCCGAGCGGGAATCGACCCCGCGAACTGTGGCGCTTAAGGCAGATTCGCTACCACTGCGCTACAACGTCGTCAATGTTTTTAATTTTTAAGTAATACATTAAAACTTTCATAACGGTCTCGTTCTTTTATCTGAATCTAGTTAACCAATTAATTCTGTAACAAGTGACGACTATACTGTTATTTATTAACTTTAGTTATACAATCTTGTTTTTTTGTTTTATTATATTTTTATCACGGTGATTGGTCAGTAATTTTGTATGAATTTTCAGTCCTAAAAGCATTATATTTTCAAAAATAACTAAAAATATATTTATTACAAATTTCGCGTGCAAATCTAAAAACGAAAACTGTAAACTTTTTTACTTCAATGGCTGTTTTTAAAGGCAGCTTTAAAAAAAATAAAAATAAAAACTATAGAAAAGTTATTGGTATATTTATTGCTAAGCTGAGGGATTAATACCTTCTTTTTCTTCCTAGCATTATTCCCGCTATTTACATAGAGTCTACTTATACTCTTATCCATCTTTGACAGATAACCAGTTTTTAACACAGAGCGATTTCCATCTGAATGAACTCCGCAACGTTAAAGGCGAAACAGTAACTCATTGTGTAAGAGCAAATTACTTATTAAGACTTAACTATTATCATCAGGTGTGTGACAGCTTAACGTGCTCTCCAAGGCACGGTGGGGAGACCCAAAAGGACAAAAGCCCAGAACCAGACAGATATTTATACGATCAATAAAAATATCCGCCCCAAGCGAGAATCTAACGAAAGACACGGGTAAAGGCAAGCTCGCTACCAACACGCCACGTTTATCTGAGGGAGTATTATTACGATTATATGTTAAAGTAATGTATATTTCATTTCGTTACGATGAGAGTAGCAAGAGATATAACAAAATAATCAAACATTATATTTGGGGCCGCAAGCGACCGGTACTAATTAATAAATCAAGAGTAATGAAACATTAATAAAACAAAGTATCTATTTTGTCTGTAACCAGTGTTGATTCAGTACGTGAATCGTGATCTAATCAAGAGGGTCGCCTGAAAATGGTTAATCAGTTAAATAGAAAACGTTTGCACGGAGACCACTCGCTTTTGTAATGATTTAATTATTATAACATATAAAAATGCTAAATAATAATTAAAGCCAAAATAAGTAAATTAGCTAATGAGAAATAATAATTGAAGCTAAAAAAATAAATTAGGGTTTTCCTGATAAGGAATTTCAGGGACGGTTACGGTATGTCAGCAACACTGAACCAAAGGTTCGTTAAAATATTTAAGAATATCAATCAGCATTTACAAAAAAATATGGGATCATAAGGCACTTCTGTTGCAGCAAAAATTTATTTATCATTTTTGTTGACGCACAGCTGTGGTCCACCGTCAACTTTTAGTAACAATTATATTGCGATCTAATTCAGTTGATGTAGTAAAATGATCCAGATTAAATATGAGTATGACGTATCATTATATAATATGTCATGGTAGGAAATAGCAATGCTCAATTTAGGCTGTCATTACAATCGGAATAAGAGTTCATGGTAGGCCCCCTGATATTATAACAATATATAAAAATAAACGTAGACAATTAGAATCTCTAATAAAAGGTGAAAATAATATATAAATCGAGGTTCCTTTATTTAAAAACGTGACTGTAATTTTCTATCCTACAGCGTTAACTGTACGCCTGACACACTCGTGCTTTAAATTATATTGACACAAGCGTCACGTACTGCGTCGGATTAAAGCCGCATCGCTACGGCTCCTACAAATATTCTCTATTGTAAAGCAAACTAAAAAAATATCATACCTTAGAAAATAAGGAATTGGGGAGGTTGCTTTAAAAATTAGTAAGTAAAGAATTGGTATATTACTAAAAAAATCTGACTTTTTTAGATGATGGTGGTGTTATTGGTCTCTATTTAGATGAAAAGATTATTGTAGATATTATTCAATATCTACAATAATCTTTTTATCTAAATAATTAAATGGCACTGTAGGCTACTGAAATTACTGGGCAAAGGAGATTCAAGAATAAATATCTCGAGGTTGGCAGCGTGTGAGTGGTACCTACTAACGGTGTTACGCGGGCTCAAAGGCTATGGCAACCGCTTACCATCAGGCGGGTCATATGCTTGCTTGCCAACTTGTTACATTAAAAAAAATTGTGTATAGAACAAAGATCAAAGGTTTCCTTCAGTCTTCTGAACTTTGTTAATATTTTAATGCATTCTTTCGAGGTTTCGGTGTCATAAATCGCGTTGTTTTTTTAAATGATAATATCTAAATCGAATTTATTTCAACGAATAAATGTTTTGTGATTTTTAGTAAATGTCTGCAATATGTATAAGTAAGTCATACAGTTATAAATATGT
Organism: Hestina assimilis; assembly: GCA_023373885.1. NCBI lineage: Eukaryota > Metazoa > Arthropoda > Insecta > Lepidoptera > Nymphalidae > Hestina > Hestina assimilis. The sequence goes on from CM041745.1 coordinate 10,151,196, forward strand.
CTAGTCAAGTATAAAAATAAACTCTCGATCAAACGTGAATGAAAGATGAGTTATACTTTTTTAATTCCTGTATTTCAAATAAGAAATATTAAATTGAAATTTTTGGTTAAATAAAAGTTGTATCTACTCAGAATCATATTTCAATCTTATTTTAATTAACACATAATATCGCTTACAAACATTTCAATGGTAAATGTTATATAGACTAAACTTCTTCTGTCTGCGAGTCTAAAACAAGCGACTATTACAAAAGAAACCAAGTTTTGCTAGTATATTAGTTTTACAATGTTTCGTTGTTGTTAATATAATATAAACTTTATAAACATCTTTCATTTTATATGAACAGAACTTTATAATGAGCGAAACATATTTTAAGAGTCATATCTTATAGTTACATCGCTAAGATAAAAGTAAATCATAATTATGTAGAAAAGTTCTATCACATCGTCGCATTGTAGTAGGAAAACCATGACTCTACAGTCTATGGTTTTCCTGGCACAAATGGGCCGGCTCGACCGGGGAAGGATTGCCCTCTCACTTCTGATACTTCAAGTATCGAAAGCGTTAATAGGTTGCGGTGACTGCTTACCATGAGGCTCACATATGCTTTTCTGCCAACCATCATCATTTTGTTGACACCGTTGTGGCGTTGTGGGTAGCGAGTCTGCCTTAAGCCTCGACGGTTGCGGGTTCGATTCCCGCTCGGAGCAGATGTTTGTATTAATCGTACAGGCATGTTTTCCGGTCTGGTTGTGTTTGTCCTTGTCATTGTGAATGTTTCCGGACCCCCGACACAGGATATAATTATCCTAATGGGGGCCGTTGAGTGTGTAGCGTTTATTTATTTATTTATCATGAAATAAAAAAAAAGGAAAAATGATCGCGATATATTGCACACCTATAAACGTGATTGAATTATATCTGATTCTTCTGACCAAAAATATTATTTGAAATATGTTCGTATAAGAGCACTACAGCATTATACACACAGATACACTACAGATAGATATTCAAATATTTTTAATAAAGAATAAAGAAGAAGAAAGAAGAAAAGAAACGAAATTTTTCAAGTTTGTACTAAAATCGTTATTAACGCGGGCGTAGCCGCTGGCAGAAGTTAGTCTTAAATTAAATTTATACTCTATTTTTTTTAAATATTCTTTTAACTTTTGCTTTTTAGTATTAAAGCCGGTATTTCTTTTCAAGAAATTATTTTATTTTTAACATTTTAGTTAAGAGTACCTTTTTACTAGGCACTTTAGTGTCTAATTTTGTAGTTTCAGTTTTCATCTCTCTTTTTTTTTAAGTTGCTTAAAAAGAGCTACCTACTTAAAAATAGGTAGCCATAGACAATAAAAAGCATATTTTTAACTTTAAAGACATAATTAATCATCTTAATCTCCTAAATCTAAAAGGGCAAGATTTGAAGGCTAGATTTCTAATTTATAAAGTGACCTTAATGACTAGAGTGTGAGCAAATTTAATACCATTTAATAGCCGAGTTGCGTGGTAGTAAGTTTTGATATAAAGTAAAGATTGCAAGATTGTATATAAATTCAAAGGTCGTAATGACCATACTTCACTAGTTATTATGCTCAAGCTTACATTTTTATAATATAATTATTTAAATGGAGAGATTATTTTTAACAAGCATCTCCCCCGATGTCGTCCGCGATGACCTTAGTATTTGTAGGTAAATAAAAAATCATCTATACCGTTAATTGCATCTTTTTATTAAATTGCGCTGTTGGGATAACCTCTGTCACAGCAGAGATTATTCCACCAGTGCAATCAGTCACACTGGTGGTAGGTCTTTTGTTTCAAGAGGCCGGCTAGGTAGGTACCACCGCAGTGTCCAATATTCTGCCGCCAAATAGTAGTGCTTAGGCATTACTGTGTTCCGGTTTGAAGGGCATTGTACGCTAGTGAAATTACTGGGCGAACGAGATTTAAGAACTAATATCTCGAGGTTGGCAACGCGTGAGTGGCGCCTACTAATGGTGCTGCAAGCGCTCATAGGCTACGGCAAACACTTACCATCAGGTGGGCCGTATGCTTGTTTGCCAACTTGTAACATAAAAAAAAAAAAAATTTCATCCCATTCCGTTAGCCGTCTATGCGTGAATGAGTAACAAATGTTCCAACATAATTCTAAGTGGATACTCCTGTAGTAGTCTTTTGATAATGACAAAGGACCTAACATTATTTTGGGATAAAAAGTATCCTATGTACTAATCAAAGTAACAAACTATATCTGTACCTATTTTCATCAAAATCCATTTTTGCGCGATTGAGTAACAAACATCCAAACAAAAAGTAGGGACATACTACCCGGTACCCAGTATCAAGCTTGCAACAATCGACTTAAGGCAGGTTCACTATCATTTTGACATAATCATCAGTCATGGATCATAATTTGGATTATTCCAAGTAGGACGGTACGTATCCCTAATTACTTTAAGTTAACTTTGTTATATAACTACTTTATATACGAAATAGTAACATATTTCGTGAAATATTCGTCTACAAATAAACATGAAATATCAAAGAGTTCAGTAAAATTCACATGAAATGCAAAAATTTTCACAAAAAATACAAGCTTTGGAAATCGTATTACTAAATGCTGCCTAATATCGCATTTATGTCGTTCCATATACTGCCGGACGAAGATAAAAGGTTTAAAGCTAAATGCGGATGAATTTCGGATGTCCTTATCTTCAATTAGCGCTGGCAACTGCGCCTCTTTTCATGTAAAATATGATATATGATTATTGATCCCCTTTTTATATGTAGAGACTAAAGAATATAGTGACGCAACAATACGGTTACTTAACGCCGATTGTCTGTGAGAGGGTAGTACTTTCCCTGTCAAGCCAGCAATTTGTGTTGGGAGCAGCATGGCTCTACTACCGTAAATTATTTAGATAATTATTTATCTATTGGATTCTATGAGCTCTTAAATATCGGGTTTCTTTGAAAAGGTACATTATAACCATTAGGTAATTAAATCTCAAAAGAGTACCTTTTGCAGAACATGACAACGAACCTGTAAAGAGAAACAACATTTAAAGCTATTCCTCAAAAAAGTCTTTTCTGTTGTTCAATTTATTTATACACTTGTCTTTTAACGTTATCACTCAATTATCTGATTGTAGTCATTGTATTTCAAATTCTATAGAGTTAAGTTATAGTTTGAATTTAATGAAATGCCATAAACTTTACTTATGCAAACAAAATGTCAAAGATTCGCTGGTGCTCCTTCGTAAATACAGCATCAACGCAGCGACACGAAGCTAGTCACACCTTGCAAAATAATCGAATGAAGTTAGTGGCACAAACTTACAATATATACAAATAGAGTTAGTGTGTAACTAACTTCGTTTCGTTTGGTTAGTGTTGAATTTACAAAGGATTAGAAGGAGAATATTTTTCTGGATGGAAAGGCCTTTCCTTAGTTTATAATTAGTCAATAACATTAAAAATGTCAGTATTTAAATACAAACTTTACTTAAAACAGGTCTGCTAGATCGTTTTTAGCCTATGATATAATATATTTCTATATCACTGCGGTTTTTTTTCCTTCAAAGTCAACAAAAGTAATTTATCTCTCATTAGCGTCGCGTCGGCATAAAGTGACAGCGACAAAAATAGACAAAATTAATGATCGTGTCCCATGAGAGAAATCTACTTCGTCTTAATGTAAAATTATGTGATCATTTACTAATACTTCCCTGTAAACTTAATTACCAGCAATTAGTAAAATTAAGATTATGGCATATCTTTTTTCTTTCTTCTTCTTGATAATGCGGATTCTAGTTTTTAACTCCATTTAATTTCTATCTGAACTCCGTGACCATAGGGGTGAACCAATAACTCATTGTATAAGAGTAAACTCCATAACAAGAATTAGCGATTATTATCAGATGTGCATTGAGAGAGTAACGTGCTCTCCGAGCCACGGTATCTTTTTTATTCTTTGTACAGAACAATTATTTTTTATCCCGAAAGAAGTTACCACACTCCCAAATCCATAAATATAATTCATACTAGATAAATTATCGTTTTCTATTATTCTATCATTTTCATCATTTTATCAGTTCCCAACTGAGATGAAAAACATAAAGAGAGAAAGAGGATTAAATCATACTTATCTAAATAAAATAGTGTTTAAATCGTCTTCGAATGTATCCTATTACAAGTTTATTGAAATGTTTACCGAATTTATATATAATCCCATATATGGACGCAGATAAGCAATACCATGTTAACCCACAAAATTGAAAAAACTGAGTTATATATGCAGAAGTGTTGGTAAATGGCTGAAGAACATTTTTCTTAAGTATTTGTAGGGTTTTAAGCTTTAAAACTTCTAAAAAAGCCATTTTTAACCATGCAATTTACGTTTTATTTTAAACATTTTGGGTTATATTATGTACGAAATATGCAGTTTGTATGCTTATTTTATGTGAAAATAAGTAAAATAACTTACATAAATCTGAAATTGCCAAAAACTTGACCAATACATTAAAAAATCATATAAAGCAAGTTGTTCAAAATTTTCAAACGCGTTTTCCTATAAATGACATTCGTGTGGGTTGACATGGTATTGTTTATTTGCGTTCATATAGTTACGGGATTTTTTATTTAAATTGTCATTTAACATGCTACATTCTTGATTCGGTAATAAAAATTAATTGGATAGATACCGAGTGAAAATAAAAATATTGGCAGCTCTTCAAACTCGTTGCCAACGCACCAATCAGCCAGATCAGCTACCGAGATGCATATTCATCGAATTTCACAAAATATGATGAATATCCTGTTTTATATGGATTGGATTCCTAGCTTTAAATTACGTAAATATAAAATGTTACTACAATTCATTAGAAAATGTAATCGTATCTATCGTGGCATGTATGCATAGCATATTACTTAGTTAGGCATAATTCCTGAGTTACACTTATTTATGTGATACATACACATACACATAGCCCGGGGCGGTTCTATTAGATAAGATATTAGTAGGATGAGTTCTGGCGTTGCGGTGATGTGGGTAGCGAGTCTGCCTTTAGTCTCGACGGTTGCGGATTCCAATCCCGCTCGGGCAGATGTTTATTAAAATTTCTGTTTTCGTCTGGGCGTTTGTCCATTTGGGTCTCCCCACCGTGCCTCGGAGCATTTTAAGCTGTAGATCCCGGTTGTTATCACACAACATCTGATAATAATCGTTAACTCTTGATAAGTAAATTGCTCTTATCCAATGAGTTTCTGGTTCACCCTTAGTGTTGCGGAGGTCAGATTGCAATCGCTTCGTGTAAAACTAGTTTTTAAACCTGTCAAATGCAGATAAGAGAAATAAGCAGACCCTGGGTAAATAAAATAACGGGAATAATGCTAGGACACAGAGGATTAGTAGGATAAGTTCTGGATGGGTAACATGGCCCTATAGCGCGCACCGTCCACTGTCGTCCTTTGACCAGTGACTTCCTCGAAAAAAAAATGGCCCAATGACTCCTCCAGCGCGAACAGCGCACCATGCAGTAACTTTGAGCGGGTGTAATGGCTCCTTGTGCATCACTCGTGGATTTTCGGTGCCACATAAGCGATAGTTTTGCTTGTTCACCTACCCGCTGAGGTGGAAATGAGCCTCATCGCTCATTATGATTTTGGTCGAAAAATCGTCTACTTCGTTCTCGAGATTGAGGATGGCTTGGGCTTAGGTTACAAGCGTTTGGCGGTCGACAGGCAGCAGCGGATACATGGACTGGATTTTGTACGGGAACATGCGCAGGTCTTTGACCAAAATTCGCCTTAGGGACGACCGGCTGATGGCAAATTGCGAGAAACTGGTCGATGTTTCTGGCGACAGCTCGACATCCTCGCCAACAGCGGCAATATTCTCGGCAAAACATACAAGAAGAAGAAGACCTATTATTGTCAATGAAAGAAGGGGTATAAAAGAGGGATAAAAAGAGTGGAAAAGAGGGAGTCGGAATTTGAACTAACTTCAGAAGAGATACTGCTAATTCTAGTCTATATTATTATAGAGCTCTGTAGCTTTCCAGTCTATTGATGCCGCAAACAACTAATTATTAGATAATGCAGTATTCAAATTCTTTTCCTATTGATAACTTTTAAAATTTATATGACATATTCTGTACTATATTCATTAAATCAAAACTAATGCTTGCTAACTGTTAAAGGAAAAGCTAAAATACAACGCTTTTAGGTATAGATGGAATGAGAACTAGCTCTTTGGCAGTAGTCTTAGTTATGTTAATGCAGCTATAGTTACATTTTAATCGTGTAGTTTTTGAACTCTGCTTACAATCTGAGTTAAGTAATAATAATAATATAATGAACGCTATACACTCAACGGGTTCCATTATGACAAGCTTATCCTGTGTCAGGGATCCGAAAACATACACAATGACAAGTACAAACACACCCAAACCGGAAAACATGTCTGTATGGTCAATATAAACATCTGTTCCCAGCATAAATCGAACCCACGATCTGCGTTATCCACCCACTATCACTACCGCTGCGTTACAACGTCGTCATTATGTAGTATCATGTATCGAACAAAACGCTAACGCACAATATTTATTACTCACGCATTAATGGCTACCACTCAGCTACTAAGTAGTCCTAGAGATTACAAAAACAAAAAACCTTCGACGACGATGTGGCGCAGCGATAGCGAATCTGCCTTAAACGGCACAGGTCGCGGGTTCGATTTACTCGGAGCATAATATATTGTATTGGCCATGCAAGCATATTTTCCGGTCTGGGTGTATTTGTCCTTATCCTTGTATGTGTTTCCGGACCCCCGACACAGGATACTACTATCCTAATTGCAGCGATTGAGTGTTCAGAGCAAAAAAAAAAACTATTGCAATGGATTAAACAAAACATGAATAAAACATGACGAAGTTAATTGAATAAAGGGTCCGGGCTCAGTCACGTTAGTTTTGTGATTGTTTGAAATCAACAAACCGTTCCAGCGTGAGCAAAATATATACACGCTAGAGAATTAACATGTAACACGATTAGTAACTTTTATACTATTTTGAATAGGACAAGTTATGTAGTTTGGGACATGAAAATAAGATAATTTTTAATTTGAATAAAGAATGCTTAGGGTTAAAATTGATTCAGTAAATTTTTATACAGTCTGAACTTCGTCATGTAGGATATTATAATTGTTTTTTTTTTTTTTTTATATTTTTTAATCAATACACACTGCATACAAATCTTTCTCCAAGCAGGAATCAAACCCTGAGTAGGTTTTATTGTTGTTCTTTATAATTTAATAAATAAAAAACGGTACACACTCAACGGCCCCCATTAGAATTGTTATATCCTGTGTCTGGTGTCTGGAAACATACAAACACCCAGACTGGAACATATTATGCCTAATATTTATATGTAAGCATCTGCTCCAAGCGGGAATCGAACCCGCGAACCGACCTAAGGCAGGTTCGCCACTGCTACTCCACAACGTCGTCAAGCCAGTCGTACTTCAATACCAGAACAATCTTCAATAAATCTTTATAAAAATAAATAAAATTAAAGTGTCTGTTTGAATACGAAATTAAGAGCTTTTCACTGAATGCTTATAAAATTTTACAAAGTACTTACGTCTGTCTGCCCGTTTATTCCGCCTAATCTCTGAAAGGGCTGGACCTATTTTCACTGGCAGATAGCTGAAATTATAAAGAGTAACGAAGGCTATTATATTTTATTTAAGAAAAATAATTAGGGTTCCATGCAAAAAACAAAAACACCACGAGAGCGGAGCCTCGGACCAGCGAGTATTAATTTTTTTTTATCTTACAAGTTGGCAAGCAAACATACGGCCCACCTGATGGTAAGCGGTTGTCGTAGCCTATGAGAGCGCGCAACACCATTATTAGGTGCCACTCACGCGTTGCCAATCTAGAGATATTGGTTCTTGAATCTCCTTTGCCCAGTAATTTCACTAGCCTACAGTGTTCTTCAAACCGGAGCACAGTAATGCCTAAGCACTACTATTTGGCGGTAGAATATTTGACACTGTGGTGGTACCTACCTTGCCGGCCTTGCAACAAAAGACTTACCACCAATGTGACTGATTGCACTGGTGGAATAAACTCTGATGTGGCAGAGATTATCCCAACAGCGGGCGATGAGGTCGTCACGTCCCGAAGCCGGTAAAAGATATTTAGAAGAAACAAAAAGCAATGTAAAGCTGTCGTATTTGAAACAGTAACAAAATATACCATTAATAAAAGAGTCACGTTCAAATATTCTAAGGTGAATTTATAATTTAATATCTTAAGCAAATCTTATTAATTATGCCGTGTTTGTATCAGGTACGCGGATTGCAAGGTAGAGTATAATTTCCCAGCGGGTGACTGCAGATGCATGGACAATAACTTCCTGTATATAATTTATTATTAAATTTAAGCACTACTGTTAGTTTGCAGCTTCACCAACTTTTTTATTTATTCGATACCAAATCTTACCAAGATTTTTAAGCTATTGCATAGCTTTTATCGCGGGCTTTGAGCGCGGCGACCGAATCAAGAAATTCCGTAACGAAAATAAAACCTAACACCGAACGCTCGACCGAGCTACATGGTAAGCAGAGTGTCAAAATGACAGATCTCCTAAATTAAAATATAAACAAATTGAAAAAAAAGGTTTGTAAATCCTAAACTAAAATATTCTGGCCACTGCGATGTAGAAATGAAAATTTCTATCTTACTCTACTGCCATCTAGTATGTTAATTTAACCTTTATTGTTTTATTAATTATAAATTATCATTCAAAAAATTATTTAAATTAATTAATTATTTAATAATAATTAATATAAAAAAATGTCCCCGAGTACCACAGGTTTTTGTTCTAAATATCCTGTAGTTCACAACAAGCCGCTCTATCACAAGGTACAACTTTAAAAAAATGGCACGGTCTTTTTTTAATCCAAATCTGGAAAGAATACCGACCCACTTGGTCGGTATTCTTTCCAACCAAGATTAAGAGTTCCGTACTATCATATAATAAAAATATCAAGTTACTTGTCTGGAGGGTACCCTGTATGGATACCCTCTATAATTTTAAATTTGAAGTAGATGTTTAGAAAATTTAATCACAAATGCCTAGTTTCACTCTGAAGATCGGTCATCGTCAAATAACCATGGGCTTATGCTAGTTTAAAATAATCCGAAAAAATTATTCATATATAATACTTTTTCTAGGTAAAAATAAATAAATAAATGTGTCGGGGGTCCGGAAACATACACATGGACAAGGACAAATGCACCCATACCGGAAAGTATGCCCATATGGTCAATACAGACATCTGCTGCGAGGGGAACAAAGTCGTAAAAAAATATTTGGATAGAGTTGTTTTTGTAGCAGACAGAAGTTTATGATAGAAATGATATTGTAACGAATGGCCGCTTGTACTTTCTAACTTTATCAATGAGTGCCTTTTAAACATCTGAGCCAGAAATATTTTGAGAGTCGAATATGTTTCGGCCCTCGTTCACTTTAATTTCAGACAACTTTTCATATAAATCATAAGACGCTGCAATGAAACCTTTTGTAGCTTTGTTATCTTTGCAGTAGAATTTTTTACGTTCTTACATTCTAGTTTTCTTAAGATAAGAGTATTTTAAAATTTCTTTACTTTTTCGTTGTGAATTGCTGGTGGCTATAGTAGGAATTTCGAAGAAACCTGTATAACAGCCACCAGCTATTCATCTATCTATTAATATTAAAACGTATTTTTAAATTTTAAATATCTCAAAATGTATTCTAAAATTTTTAAACAGGTTTGCAACGCGGCTAGAGTTCTACATATTAAAGAAAAAATTAAAAATTCGCATGATAAAATTAAAGCAACCTGGCATGTGATTAATTGTGAAACTGGAAAAGTCAAATCTCGCAACACTAACTTTTCTTTAAACATTAATAATAAAAATATTTCAAGAGACCAGGATGTTGCGGCAGCTTTTGAGAAGTTTTTTGCTGACATTCCAGCTTTGACAACTGAATCATTAATTTCTTCTCCAACCTTTGCTGAATCACTACTTATTAATAGTGTCAAAACATGTGAAACTAAGTTCAATTTCAGTTTTGTGAGCCCCAAGGACATTATTAATGTATTCAAAACGATTGATATGAAGAAAACAGGAGATTTATGGGGCATGTCTGTAAAAGTAATAAGCTCAATTATAGATCTTATTGCACCGTATCTCGCGACCATATTTAATGATTGTGTCAAGTGTGGAATATTTCCTGACTTAATGAAATATAGCAAAGTGATACCGTTATTTAAGTCTGGCTGTACATCAGACCCATCTAACTTTAGACCCATATCGGTGTTACCGACTCTTAGTAAAATTTTTGAGAAAATAATGTTAAATCAGATGCTGTTGCACTTTAATAAATATAAATTAATGCATAAAAATCAATTTGGTTTTACCAAGGGTCGCTCGACGTCTGACGCAGGTATTAAACTTCTTTCTAATATTTATGATGCCTGGGAAGAGTCACGGGATGCACTTGGTGTTTTTTGTGATTTATCTAAGGCTTTTGACTGCGTACAACACGAGACGTTGGTCAGGAAGTTGAAGCACTACGGTATACGTGACACTGCGCTCGATCTTCTTATTTCTTACTTACAACATAGAATTATGAAGGTCGACGTAAACAGTAAGAGATCTCCAGGTATAAATGTAAATATGGGAGTCCCACAGGGTTCCATTCTCGGCCCATTTCTCTTTCTAGTTTACATTAACGATTTACCATATTTTGTAGAAGGAGCTCAAGAAATAGTATTGTTTGCTGACGACACTTCTTTTATTTTTAACATTAAAAGACATAGTACTAATTACGACGATGTAAACAATGCTCTTTCTAAGGTACTTCATTGGTTCAGTGTGAATAATTTACTGTTAAATAGTAAAAAAACAAAATGTATTAAATTTTCAATGCTCAATGTAAGACAAGTTCAGTCTAATGTTATATTAAATGGAGAATTACTAGAAATTATGGAGTCTACAGTTTTTCTTGGAATAACTGTAGATTCTAAACTACAATGGGGCCCCCATATTGCTAAATTGGCGAATAGACTTAGCTCGGCAGCATTCGCGGTAAGAAAAATTCGCCAATTAACAGATGTAGAAACAGCCAAACTAGTTTATTTTAGTTACTTCCACAGCATTATGTCATATGGAATTTTACTTTGGGGTAACGCGGCTGATGTAAATACAATTTTTGTGCTGCAAAAGCGAGCTATTCGTGCAATTTATAATCTTGGTTGTAAAGATTCCTTAAAAGAGAAATTTAAAGAAATCAATATATTGACTGTTGCTTCTCAATACATTTTTGAAAATGTTATGTATGTACATAAGAACATTAATGAATTTACTAAATGTAGTGATAATCATAACATTAACACTAGGAACAAACATAAATTAACAATGCCAGTTACTAGACTGCATAAAATTAGTAACTCTTTTAAAGGTAACTGTATACGTTTTACAATAGGATCCCAGAAAGCGTTCAGAAACTTTCTATAAATAAATTTAAAAAAAGATCAAAGAACGTTTGTGTGGTAAAGGTTATTATAAAATTGGTGAATACCTTGAGGACACCACGCCTTGGGAATGAGACAGTCACTCCAGGCTTTTCAGTGATTATAATATGTAAAATAATATCAGTTTAAAAAAATACATATAAAAAAAGATAAAACCCCTGAGTTTGTTTCGCCGGTTCTTCTCAGGTAGAGGTTTAATTTTGGAGCCGGTGGTAGAATCTGACTTTCAACAAATAAGTGTAATGCTTTTTATGTTGAATAAAAATATTTGATTTGATTTGATTTGATTTAAAATAACTTAAACTATTATTCAGTTTAAAAAAACTTCATATCTGTAAAACGCTGTTATTTAAATAATATAAAACTTGAGACTTAAGGGAATAAAATTTAAACATAATATTATATAAAAACTAAATTATTTTCTTCAACAATAATAAAGATAACTATTTTTTAGAAAACATTATTGATCCAAACAAAGATATAGGGGGTTACAAGTGCCTCGAGTCGCTTCGAGAAAAGATGTTACGGCTGTACTTTTTGGTCGACTTAGTGGGGGCACTTTTGTGTCCTCTGATATAGGAATGTCAAATTTGAAATTGCACTCGAATATATGATATACCCTTTATAATTATTTTATACACTATTATATATTAATATTATAAATAATTCTATAAGGATACAGAAACATGAAAATGAAAATAATCTTTATTTTGTAACTTAGTCTACACATAGTTTTGGTTTGGAGTGTACAAAAAATTACAAATTTACCAAGTAGATGATTTTGCAGAAGTAATTTTGTAAATGAGTTTAAAAACAATTATTTTGCGTTTGGAGAATTGTTTGACACGGCATTTTATACTTTGGACTCACGGCTTTTTTTTAAATAATAAGTCCAATAGCTGCTCCCGCGACTCCGCTTACGTGGTGTACTGATTTGTCTTTATTGCACGGAACCCTAATTCTTTTTCTTAAATAAAGGTAGCCTAAGTTACTCTTTATAACATCAGCTATCTCCCATTGAAAGACCCGTTATAGTCCAGCCGTTTCAAAGATTAGTCGGAACAAACAGACAGACAGACAAAAAAATAAATAAGAACCATATTAACTGTCATACGCATTTAGTGAAAAGCTGTTAATTTGGAATAACAAACTGACACTTCGATTGTATTTATTATAGTATATTAAAAGTATTTTCATACAAATATAAAAAAATTGTACATTTTATAACATCATGGTTTAAAAAATTCTTGCATGATTTACGGTTAGATTGCTTTATGATTAAAAATTACTTCTTTTAGCATTATAGAGCGACTTGAACTCACGTCACGCGATATGGGTTTTAATAAAACTACTTTTTTATTACCCAATATTTTTTATTATTTTACAAAGCATTTGATAAATTCTTACGTAGTGTATGTTTGCTACATAGTGGTTTAGTCTATTCATTGAATAAAACGTAAGATTACTACGATTCTAATCACTTCAATACGCCATTATATTTTTAGGAATTCAGTTTCTCCTAATTCCTTTACTATCTATAATAATAAAAAGGAATTAATAATAATATAGAAGAGCCTCGCTGTTTTCCGCCTGAGTACTCGAAAGGAAAGTACTACAGAAGTAAGAGACATGATCCTCTCAGCACAAATGGGCCGGTTCGGGAAAGTTTTTTTAGTTACTAAAGACTACTTTTTCACAGAAAATCGGGGTAAAGTAACAGTATTAGTATTGTTGCGTTTCGTGCAATAAATGAGAGCGCTGGAGGCCCAACCTCCCACCTCCTCTGTTCCCTTCCTTTTTTCTTATCTCTTCCCTCCTATCCTTTTCTCATCTCTGGTCGGGCGTCCCTCAGTATCAGCTGGAATGATCGTCCTCACGAGGCTTTTCCAATGAACTACAATTTAGAGGTATTCTAACGTGGAATATTCATACCCGTTAGATATCCTTTCCCTAAAGGCCCGAAATACGTTTGCAAGCCCCTTGAGTTGTGGACTCTATGGACAATAGTAGCCACTTACCATCAGCTGGAACTAGCCGCACGTTTGCCTCTTATTAGTATAATAAAATATGCCTTGGTACTCGTATGGCCTTTATAGGTTTCGGTGACTGAGGTACCATATGTTACTATCATGCGGACCGTATTGTTGTTTGCAAACCATAAAGTCATTATAAATTCATTACATAGAACAGAAAAAAACTACTATTACTTATTGTAATAAATATTGAAACAATTATTGTTATTATTAACTGCAAGCGAGACAGTTATATAAACATGTAGAGATAAACAAAATCTAAAATATAACCCTGCTAAAATATTTATAAAAAGCAACCAGAGTAGTACTTGAGAGAAATTTCAAAAAACTATCACTACAGAGCATTTGAATAGTCATGCAGTAAGCTAGTCAGTGGATTTACATATATGATAACTAAACAAACCGGACTGTATCAGCGTATTGAGTAAATTTTGAATAATTCCTAACGATCTACCAACATTATTCCTATTAGTTTATATTTTAAGTTGCCGAGGTAGAGTTTTGCATAAAGTAAACCAATTTAAATTTAAAGCCTGTCAAGTATATATTGCATATTCAAGAGCATAATTCATATTTTCTTCTTATTTGTTGCACAGCATCCCGTACGACGCTGCCGCGCAGGCTTAAAATGTTTAAAGTTTCGAGGGAACTATACTGTATATTATAATTAAAGTATATTGAATGATTTACATAATATAGTAATTACTTGTTGTAAAACAAACGTAAAATAGAAAGAATAAATAAGTTATTTTCTTAGTCTTGTACTCTAAATGCTTAGAATGCTTTATTTTAAGATAGTATTTTCTTTTAATTGGAGCCAATATGTGGTCGTTTTAGATTTTTCAAATTATTTTATTTAGTATGTTGTATTGTAGTTACAATATAATATAATGGGATGAAAAATAGTTACATATATCCTACTCAAATATAAAAAACCAATAGCGGTCATCGACAGTCAAGTGGTCCTTTCACTTTAAGACATTAGTGATGATCTATTACGATACGATACAATCTGATATGGGAACCTCACCTATATCAAACGTATTAAAAAAACTTTGGCGGAGTGCCAAATATATATAAAAACATGCTATATAGTGATTCTCACATAGTAATATACATAGTTTTAAATTCTAAGCTATATTTTAGCATGAAACAATTAGGTTGTGGAAGGCGACGACTTGAGAAATGCCTCCAACACAACGGGAGGATCCTCCGACCAGGCGGGTTATATTGCCTGGCAGGTCGAAGCTCTGGGCCGAAGCCCAACGACTTACGTTGGAAAGTTGTATATATATCTCAAGAGCGTAGGAAACTTTCATAGAGCGATTTAGGATCGTGACGTTCGTTGATCGTCCATATCGTTGCGTAGTATGCCCTGTAGGTGTCGTTGTAGCTTGATGCGACATTGTGACAATCTTGTCTTTCTATTGCGTTACGTCATGTTGCGTGTAGATGTCGCTACAAGGTACTTATAAAGGCCCCCAAAAATACTAAATACAAAAAACAATATATATACTACTTCATTTCTATATTCTTGAAAGAGATATTACTTCACATTATATAATACAATACCGAGATTTTAAGAAAAAATTTAAGAAATACAATACGCGTTATTCTTAGAATTTTCCTGCTAATTGTGTAAGTCGAACTTACCGCATAAATCCAAAAATAGGTTAATAGTTCTATTTAAAAGTATTATTATCTGACCTTTAAAATTCAAACCAATATTGAATTAGATAAGAGTCAATTTTCCTCTAAAGAGCTTACAATTAATTATCAGATGAATTCTATTTGATAATAACTGGGAACAACAGTTTAAAGTATTCTCCGAAATTTTGAGACTTTCAACAAAAACAGACAACGGGTTCAAGAATACTTAAAATGCTACCATGGTTTTTGAATATTTTGACCCACAATTTAAATAGAGTGATTACGGTAGTTAGCAGTGTATATATGACATTTTGAGATGACATTGACATTTTTAGATTTTTTCTAAGCCATGGTCAAATACTTACAAAATTATATGAGATTACATTGAGAACAAACTCTTTCTCGTTTTTTCAGGGCTTTTTTCAGATACGCTATCTCATAACATGTACAAAAGTATAGACAGAATAGTTTTACGTATACGTTTGACTAAAATAACTAAGTATTGATTAAAAAAAGTCAGTACTGGTTAAATTATGTCAACTAATTGAGTAATTGATAATCACTTTCCGATCAAATTTAATTATTTTTTAAAGAATTTAAGCAATATGTAATAAAGACAGCATAAGTCATATCCCATTTTTTGTACTTTCGGAACACTATTGTTGGTAGATTTTCAGTACGTACACCAGAAATTGGCTTTACCTAAAAGTTATCAGGAAAACGGAAGAATACTGAAAACATGAGCCCACGACCCGTTTTTTTGCAGAGGATTAAATTCAATATCTCTGTCGTGGCTTAAAACTTCGGCTTTTTTGATTCAATGCTCGGAAAAAGTTTGTTGATTACAGTGTTGATACGAATTGGAAAAAGTTTGGAATTGAAATGGTATTGGTTCCATGTCACTGTTTTTTCGAGGTTTTAATTACATATTAAAGTATTTACGATATTTATATATCGCCTGCGCATAAGTCTTACGTTAACAAGGTTAGTAAGGCCAATAAAAGTAACTGATACTCTTCTTTCTTACTTAAATGACGCCATATAATTATAACTTTCGATAGAGTGAATGGATTTTAATAATATTACTGAATATTTCAGTGGAAATTATTAAATTATTTCAGTACTAAGATTTAAGATTTTCTGGCTGAATTTTTAAATGAAATTCTCACCTCAGAATTTTTTTTTGTAGAATGTAGAGGTTTATTGTAAAAATAATATTAATGTGTCTATTAGATATTTTTAGTCTATTACAGTAATTTTTATTACTAAAAAGTTAAAAACACACTGGAATTTATTATTTTTACAATTTGTTTAGTATAAAGACACAGAAGGAGAAGTAGAATACATTTTGATGTGGATAAAGCAAAAACCCTGTAGATTATCTTTTCTCATTCAGAGTTTACTATATCAACAATACTAAACATAAATTGAGCTTTGTTCGCATATGAAAGATGCTAACATTCAATTTAACTGGCAAGTCTTGTACCATAACTTCTTCGAACCAATTTTTAAGTCTTTCTTCTAACCATTTTAAAGACACAATAATATTGTTTAATTTATCTGAAACTGGGCTTCCCCTGATTAATCAAGAAACTCTTTAAAATAAAAAAAAAATCATAATTCAATTAAATTTAATATTTAAATATCGAAAAATAAGAAGCAGCGTTTCAACATTTCAGTTTTAATGACGTGAAAGTTTTATGTCCAATTAATGGGAAGAAGAAATAATACCCGCTTTATTAACTACTATTTGTTAATTATCTTACTATTACAATCCAATCTGTTAATCCGATTATATTAGTATTAGTTCTGGGGTTGTTTTGATCGGATTTCATTTGAAAGGCCCCTCAACCTTTGTAAACATCCAATTAACAAACTTATATTGAAAATAAAGAGTTAGCAGTTGACTTATGATATTAATCCGCATACTAGTTAAAAGTAGATTTAATTATATTTTTCAAATAAGCAATTATTTTATTTAATAAGTAAGAATTGGTTAAATACTACAAAATAATATTACTATATATTAAACGAGTCTGGTAACATGATAATTATGTCGAAAATAATGCTTAAACTAAAATTCCTTTATTACATACCACTACCTTTTGCCCAGAGTTTCACTCATCTTGAATTAAGACTTTTTTTAATGTCAGAGGCAGGATGCAGGAACAGACAGGATACTCAGCTGATATTAAGTGATTAGCGCCGATCCATGATCTGCAGCATCAGCGGGCATCCAGGTGTGTTCCAGCCATTTAGGAACTATACATAGATATAGAACATCATAGTCTGTAGATTACCGGTCTAACAAACAAGAATGTTACTGTGTCTGGTTCACTGATCAACTTACGGAATTCAACGGCATATGAATGTTTTAATTATTATAATATACCATAATAAAATAATATACATATGAAGGCCTTAGTTAATATATTAATGATATAAAAGCAAGATTCATATATGCTTAAAATGATGCAGGGTTTCATATACTAAGATGTACAACGCGGAAAATATGGATAGTCGTTATTAGAATTAAAATTAGGGAAGCTAAACTAAAAACAGACACTGACCTTATTCCACCTCAGATAGTACTAAACTGATGCTCCAATTACCAAATGAGTTCTGCTTGTAATTAGCAAACTAATATTTCATCAGCTTATGCTGTTTGTATATCGAACGTTTATTATTATATATTTTCCCTCCCTACTTACAATACGACATTTGTAACGAAAAATGTATATATTTGTTATATTTATTAATTATTTAATTCAAATAGTATATATATGGCATTAGATGAATCTGGCGGTTTGTGAATGTCGGCAAATTAGGGGTTTTAAAGCAAAAGCCTCCTATGTTTATTTGCGTTATTGTTTTGTTATACGGAAAGGCCATCTTATAGATATTTTCCTATCTAGGCGTCGGGATGTGACGACCCCATCGCCCGCTGTTGGGATAACCTCTGTCACAACAGAGATTATTCCACCAGTGCAATCAGTCACACTGGTGGTAGGTCTTTTGTTGCAAGAGGCCGGCTAGGTAGGTACCACCGCAGTGTCCAATATTCTGCCGCCAAATAGTAGTGCTTAGGCACTACTGTGTTCCGGTTTGAAGGGCATTCTACGCTAGTGAAATTACTGGGCGAACGAGATTTAAGAACTAATATCTCGAGGTTGGCAACGCGTGAGTGGCACCTACTAATGGTGCTGCAAGCGCTCATAGGCTACGGCATCCACTTACCATCAGGTGGGCCGTATGCTTGTTTGCCAACTTCTAAAAAAAAAAAAAAATCCATTAATACTCATGTGTACCATTTCTCCTTTACCAACTCGATGTCTTGAAATCCACAACAGTGAGCATTTAAAAAGCATTTTCTTCCTCTCACAACTACTCCGTTCAACCATCTTCCGCCGGCAGTCTTTCCGAACCGATACGACCTGGGTACCTTCAAGAGAAGAGTTCTGTAAGTAATTCGTTTATTGATAATGCCACAGGATTCTTACATTTATTTCAAGATAAAAAGTAACCTTTGAGTTAGTCCTGATAATACACTATCTAACTATCTATATGCCAAACTTCAAGCAAATCTGTTCAACTGTTATTGCGGGATTGAGTAATAAACGTCGAAACATCTAAACATCCAAACATACAATATTTATAATACTATAAGGGGAAGAATCTCTCCTCCCTCATTAAAGCACTAGAGCTATTATCGGTCAAAGCTATCAACAACTCCATAAGGCTTTTACTTATAAATTTATACATTGTTATTATTTGAAAAATTCTATATTTCATCAAATTAAACAATTGCTGCATTGTACAATGCTATATACCAATATAGCTTTGTACGAACATGTGCAATGCTGTGTGTATTTTCATCAATTTTAAAATCGGTTCGGTATATCGCTAATGTGAGAATTCGATCTCACGGTTGGACGAGTGATGCATATTTGATTTGTTTTCGATTTACCCCCGGTAGTATTACGCTTAAATGGTTCGTAAAATTTTGTGGATAAAAATTGGCCTTTTAGATTTTTGAAGCGTAGCCTTTTTTAATAGGTAGAAATTGCGTCCAATTTATTTAATTTTAGTGTAACATAATACATCTAACAATCATGATAAAAATATCGTACATAAAGATTTGATATCTTCTTTGCAAGATTATAATTATCGATTAGGAGTTTTTTATTAATCATTATTTTAAACACGCATTCGACTATTAATAGTTACGTTACAAACGGTACTATATAAGCAGTTGTAGCCACAATTACATTGTCACTAACAATTTTAATTTGTAATAATAGACGGAACTCGTACCAGAATTTGCCTATATATGGTATTAACCGCATAATAGCAAATCATGTAACGAACTGTAACATAAACGAACTGCGAAATTAACTTTATAATTAATTGATATAATTTACTACGATTAAAGTATTTGGATATAATGCAAATATAAATGTGATATAAAGCAAAGTTGGTGGTTTTTGACACCCATCATGTCGTTCACGGTGCGTTGTTATTCTAGTGATCATGGATGGTAGTTTTTCGAGGCAGTGCCTGTTACGACTGACGTACTGATTGATAAACTTATGCCAGACACAAACATTGACCACGCGAATCTTAGTCTCTTAGCGGGTTTCTGTTTTTTGGAGCGCATCATTTTTAGAAGATTTGAAAATTTTGTCAATCGCATCGCATTTCGCATCATATAGCGAAATATCAACATATAAATAATTACCAACTTTGTAATGTTGAACTATAATATATGAAAGTTTTTTTTGCGTTCAAGCAAGTCCAAGAATGCACGTCGTTATCGCTTGCTTCAGGAAAAATATCATGGTGTTTGAACGATCTATCTATCTATCTTGATATATATATGTAGTAGTAGTAGAGTCATGCTCTTCCCAGCCGACTAACCGATCGACCGATCTCACCAGGGAAGTACTATCCTCTCACAGAAAATCGACGTAAATTAAAACTATCAGTAGGTACTGTCGGGTTTCTTGCGATGAGTGAAGGTGCCGAAGACACTATCTCCCACTTCGTCTATTCATTTCTCATCCCTTCCCTCTATCACTTGGGTTGGTAACGCGCATGTGATACTTCAAGTATTGCAAGCGTTCATAGTTTGTTTTGAATGCTTACCATCAGACGGACCGTATGCTTCTTTGCCAACCGTCTTGAATAAGGCCCGTTTTGTATTAAAGCACATCTATTGCAATACAAATAAATAGTTCCCAAAACGAACTTCCATATCCTATCTCCCTCTTCAAAAAATCTTAAAGGTATAGCATTATGAGATTGAATAATTAGTCTGGATTCCATAAGACCCGTGTGATCGTAATTTAAATCAAATTTTGTTATGAATACGATTATTTCGAATTTTTAATTTTATATTTCACAGCAAAGGCTCATAAAATGACTGTTTTTGATACAGTACATTTATAATGCTGATAGCTGATATTCCCAGTCAACATTGGTTTATTCGTCAGCCTACACGACTATGAACAGGAAATGAGACGGACGCAGACGAAACAGCCTCACGATCCATTTCGGTGAGGATGCAAATTGATCTGCCGCTACGACAAATAGCCTCCAGCTACGATCGTGACCGGTACTACAATGGATTTCTAAACATCATTTTAGACATATGAAGGTTAAATAATATGATTATATACTTCGGTGTGATTTTTCAGTATTCCACCAAATTTTCCTCCCACAGATGCACACATGCAAACAAGCACAACACGCAAACTTACATAATTATTATTTACTCATGCAAATGCAGGCCTAGTTTTCTGTGTTCACATGATTTCTGTATTTTGCTTACATTGTAGGATGTTTATCATTTGTTGAGTGAGTGTGTTAAAATGAATGCTGATAATGCTATAAATTCATTTTTTTGATGTTGGTTTATTTATTAATTTTGGCAAAGTCTCTTTCAGAGTCTTATAAATAAATGTGTACATAATTAAATTTTAATTTAAGACGTACCAAAGTTTTAGGATATGTTAGGGCAAGCATGGTCTTACGGATACATCAAAACCCGTAATTCTTTTGGATATTAAAAAAACTGTGCTGTGTTGTTATAATTATGTACCGTGCTGTATTATACATACGGTTAAGGTATTCAATGTATTTATTTTTTTTGTTATGAGTGTGTAGAGTGTCAGAGTGTGTAGAGAGTAGAGGGGCATGTAATCAGTAAAACAATTACACTAGTATATATAGTAATAATCATAAAATTGGAACCCGTATATTTAGAAATTTCTACCGTTTGTTTGTTGTTACTGGGAGGGAGATTTATTAATTACGCTTACTATATATTAGAGAGAAAGCTATTTAACACGTAATATTTTACAAACGCATCTCAAAGTAATTTAGATATTCTCGGAAAGGAAAATAAATAATTTATCACTATGACGTTGCGATTATCCATTTTGTTTTGTTAAGTAAGCTTGGGTTCGGTCACGCGAAAAGCCGTTATGGACCTGTTTCTGAATTGAGTGGGACTAATCACGAATTTAATGATGAATGCCTAGAATTCATAACGATCGATCTTGTCAGATACGGTTTCTGGACTTGAAAGAAATAAAACCAAGCGATATCTTAGATCATAAGCAATATTATCAAAGACTATTTATAAGATATAAAATACATATATGCAATGAATAATACATATATGAATGGTAGTAATGAAATTATATTCGTTAGATAAACAGTTATTATAATTTTTAGTCAAAGCTTTAATATAATAACATTTTAACAAAATAATATATTATTTATATAAAAATAACGTTTATTTTAAATTAAGGCTTTATATTCTTTAGCTTCTAAGCATTTTAGTAAAAATATTGAAATATTTTTACTAAAATTCCATTAAATAATTTCCATTTTTGTCAACATGCTAAATTAGTAATTCTCACTTCGCGTTATTCAAGACGTTGTTCGCAACAACGTAATAGAAAAAACAAAATTATCCAATTAAAAGTCGATGTAGTATTTAATTTTGTTATTTATGTAGTATAGATTTTCAAAAACTATCGCTAAATTGTGTAATTTGCTACTACTACCTTATATAAGAAGTCTTAGAAGTCTAACTACATGAAAACATCGATAAGACTTCATTCTGATAACCGCAAGAGCTATAGTAAACTTCTCTTTATTAATAAGAAAATCTTATGTTGATTAATTATATGTCACATTACACCCGTATTCGCCGCTTGCAAACATAATAATCTTCTTTCTTTGGTTTTTTTTTTTTATGTTATTAGTTGGCAAACAAGCATACGGCCCACCTGATGGTAAGTGGCTGCCGCAGCCTATGAGCGCTTGCAGCACCATTAGTAGGTACCACTCACACGTTGCCAACCTCGAGATATTAGTTCTTAAATCTCGTTCGCCCAGTAATTTCAATAGCGTACAATGCCCTTCAAACCAGAACACAGTAATGCCTAAACACTACTATTTGGCGGCAGATTATTTGACACTGCGGTGGTACCTACCTAGCCGGCCTCTTGCAACAAAAGACCTACCACCAGTGTGACTGATTGCACTGGTGGAATAATCTCTGTTGTGACAGAGGTTATCCCAACAGTTCATTATATAAACAGGTTCATTATATAAACTAAAGTATTTTTTTTTCTGTATATGTTTATGTCTTTTATTCTTTATATATTTAGAATGGATTTTTTTTTGTGATATTATTTCGAATTGCTTCTTATTTGTGATATTTTATTTGCTTGACGACGTTGTAGCGAACCTGTATTAAGCGCAAAAAGTTCGGACTCGATTTCTGGTCAAAGCAAATGTTTGTATTGACCATACAGGCATGTTTTCCGGTGGTTGTTTTTAAACATACATGTCAAAGGGCAATTAAAGTACGTAGTACGTAAGTAAGTGTTATTCAATTTGTTGTTAAGACCTCTAACAGCAGAAGTTTTCCAGTGACATAGAAAAAATAAAAAAGTGTTTTTATTTCATTAATCAAAGGGATTATGAGTAGCGGACTCGATTCCCACTCAAGAAAGATATTGATCATATAAATATTTGTTTGGGTAAGAGTGGTTGTGCTCTTTTTGTGTGTATTCGGTTTAACGGGTCACTGTCAATATCCTAGCTAAGACCATTGAGTGCGCGATGATAATTTATTTGTATCTCTACTAGTAAGTTTGAAATTGCGATTAATTTTGTCAAAATCATCTTCTTTGCATTTTTCCCAGGGTCTGTTTATTACTTTTATACGCATTTAATAAGTTACAAGTTTTTTTATATAGAGCGGGTTAACGATTATTATCAGATATATGATAACAACCAAGATTAACAGACAGAACAGACAGAGACAGATATTTGTAATACACATACCATTGTCCACCCCGAGCGAGAATCGAACCCGTGATGGTTGAAACTGAAGGTCGACCAACACGCCACAACAGTGGTCTAATTTTTTATATATTTTTTTAATTATAAAAAATATATTATGTTCGTGCTGTGTATTATATTATCTTAAGGAACTAGACAGTGGTATGGGAATAAGAAAATGCTTAGGATGCTTTTAAAAACAACTCGATAATTATTTGTTAATAAGAAACAGAAAATCATTATTAAAATGTTTAAACTATGCATTTGTAATATTAAAATACCATCATTATATTCAACATGATTTTCAATCGAAAAGAACAATGTTTGAATATTATTTTACACTAATGCGAATATGTATGTGAACTATTTAATACAATTAAATTGTTGTGCAATTGTATAAACTAAATTTACCAATGAATGAAGTACTTCATAAGTTTATGCAGCATGAGGCCTTATGGAATCCAGACTATTTATTATTATTTGATATTGTACCTTAAAATATATAATTATATTTTGTATATATATTTAAAATTTCAAAGTACAATATCAAAATATATAAATATATTTTAATATAAAATATCAAATAATAATAATTAGACTTGATAAGACCTCATAATACCCTTCTATATTGAAATTCAAACTCTGTAGGTAATTTTGTTTACCCCACGGGAACTTTACATTTTTTCGGGATAATAAAATATCCTATGTATTAATCCACATGACAATCTACATCCATAGATACATAAGCTTTCACATTTATTATATTAGGTAGGATTCTCGTAAAATGTAATTTTATTTTATGACTGAAAGTCGATCGAGACATTTTGAGTTTTTGTGAGGAAACCGCTAGGCTAATACTTTTTATATCTATCGTATAGAATGCGCTCGGAGCGCTGCCTCCATCTCCGATGACGTCCTTAGCCGTGGTTCGGCAATCGCAGGAGGCACCCTAAGGACGGAATCAAATTTGAGCTCCCGTGAAGGCTGTCCCTTTATCACGGCTGAGTCTCAGTACTCGGCCCCCGCCCGGTGACGCTGTCAAGGCCAGTAGGGCCAACAGCAATACACATTCCGAAAAAAAAAAAAAAAACTATCCCACATACATAGTAGAAGACGAATTAGTTTCAATTGACGAATAGACTATTGATCTAGTAATAGTATTCCGGCTCGTTAGCGCTCCCTTGCCACGCACTCTGATAATCCGATTCTATTGGCAATTCCGATGAATTTGAGGTCCGTAAAATCGGCTTTTAGGTTTTGTGATATCATTTATAAGGGCAAGAAACCTAATACCTATTTGTACTGAGCATTTCAATATTTTTAATGATAACGTTAACAAGTTTAATTTAAATTTTATTACGATTTAAGCCAGTATATAGCTACTTGCGCTTATTATTATAGAGATTATTTTAAGTAAGACTTGTAAAGCAAATATTATATTTTTACACAGAAAAACATGTCTCCTTTGCTATTCTTATAGATATTATTTTGACCTCGAGCTAAATTAATTTCATTTACCTTTTATTTATATAAATTTAAATGTTATCTAATATGAAACCTATTTTAAAATTCTTATATAGATTCTTACTTTATATTAATATTCCATTAAGTGGTAAAGTGCTTTATTGAAATGCAAATTTAAATTAGCGGCGTGTAAATGTGTTCAGAGCGTTATATTAATTTATTCATTTGAAATATATTTTACGATATACGTCAACATAAATATAGATTCGGTGAACAAATCGTATATCATTGATTTGAATCAATATTAACTAATAAATACATTGATAAATGCTTTACAATTACTGCTGTGTGATGTATACGTTTTAATATTCCATAAAATTTGAAATTTCTCTCAAACTTAATTGAAGCTTTAACCTCAACGGTTAAAGGACCGATTCCACTCTATCCGTTAGTTGAGCTATTGTCGTGCCCCCTACTAGCGCAAGTTACGAGCTTATTTGGAGAGGCAATAGGAGTATTAGTAATTACTTGAAAATTTGCGAGCCGTGCGCTTGTTTGCCACCATCGTGGTATAAAAAAGTCACACATACTCTTATGCTGATAGAAATACAGTCATTCATTTGTAACATCATGCTGGAGTTATATTTTTAATTTTGCATTATATCTTTTATTGACACTGAATGTGGGTATTGTTATTGTGGGCGCTTATACAATGGCTCAGAAAGTATGGCAGGATGTTTGTCTCATGCTTTTTCTTACTACAAATTCTCTTATTAAAAATTATTGCTAGCACTAAGATAGAAACGTAACTCCATGAATCTCTTCTAAGTTTTTAAAGAATAATTAAAAGAAAAATAAAGGAATTTATATTGAAGCTCACCTACGGCTTAAAAACGTTATATGTATACACGCCACGCCGTGTGCCAGTACACAAAATATAAAGCTTAATAAATATTTTTGAAGCCAGCAAAAATAAAGTGATATGAAAATAGGTTGTACGAAGATTAGACGCGAAGCCAATGGACAGATAAACCTATTTGCGTGCTATAATTTTATTTCTGTTTACAGATAAAATAAAATGCGTCATGTCAAAATACGAATAATTATTTTGGTCTCCCTTAATCTGCTGGTCTTCGTCGAGCGAATCAAATTATTTTCTTATTTTTTTCATCTTTATTTAAAGAGATTATTCGCTTAGCGAATATGCATCTCTATAGGGTTGAAAAATAACGTAATCACTGTTTTATAATTATAATTTTTATACTATACTTATGGTAACAATCATTATAATTATCTTAATTATAAATTAATTAATGGAACAAAAATAAAATGCTATCGAAAAGGAAATTATTTTCTTTCAAATATTTAGTATCATAAAGTAATCATGGTTATATTTATATAAGGAACTAGTTATAGTTATTGGATGTAATACACCAATATTATTGTGAAACATTTTCACTTAATATACTGTTATAAATCTATGCAATAATGTTATTATGGTAAAGATTTATGAGCATACCTTTAATATATAGGGATCTGGGAAAACTAATTTATTTTCGTAATTACATGAAATAGTATTTGAATCTTAGTTAAATAGATATATTGTCATGTTTGTAAAATACTAGACGTACTTTATTTTCGAATAATTAAAATATAAATAAAAACACCTTTACGATAGTATTATAATTAAGTTGGATATAAAAAACCAAAGCAAAGTAATTTATAAGTAATTATTCATTTCCATTATTTATTATCACACTCATATAGATCTCAATAAAAAATCTTCGTTTTTATTATTATTTTTTTTAATAAAATTAAAAGCTAAACCCGAAAATAGGACATCCAGTTAACTTTTAGATCTAAGTTACAAAAAACTGTTGATTAAATTTTTGATATAAAATGTTAAAGTTTAAAATTGAAAGACAGCGTTCCATGCTGGTAAACCTTTTATATTGTTTCAACACAAACTCAACTTTTTTCAATAATAATGATAAACGCTACACTCAACGGCCCCCATAAGGATAATTATATTGTCCGGTCCGGAAACATAGACATCGAGAAGGAAAAACACCTCCAGACCGGAACTCACGCATGCATGGTCAATACAGATATCTTTTCCGAGCGAGAGTCGAACCGGCGACCTGTTGCGCTTAAGGCAGGATCACTACCGCTGCGCCACAAGTTTTTTTTCAATGTCTACTTTATTTACATCCTTTTTTACTGAAGTCTTCATTGGTAATCTATGATTCTTCTTAATCGTCTTATTGAAAATTAAAATGAGTGTATAATATAACAGAATTGTTATCGTTGTTAGTTCGAATCTGAAGATACTATTGATGTCTAGTAATGGTATTTCGGCTCGTTAGCACTCCCTCTGGTAATCCGATTTCACTAGCAGTTCCGACAAATTTGCGGTCCGTTGACTCGGCTTTTAGATCCTATCAGATCCTTATTACGGACAAACTATTTTCAGTCTTAACGGTATTAAAATGATAGTGGAGTGTTACTCTAAAGCATAAAAATATATTCATATATAAGGACAGAAAATGAATTGAAAATAATGTATTGATAATATAATAATAGTAACACCAATGCTTCGCACAGCGCAACAAATGTGACCGTCTCAACCGGGGAAGTACTTTAACATAACGTCTTCTAATAAAATTAAACATAGCTTTTAAAATAATTCACTTTAGGCACAACTCTGTATCAAATAGCAGAGCAGCAAGTTCCTAGAAGTATATCCAAGCGATTACTTCTCCGGAACAAAAAAAAAGAAAAACTCCATGCCAGAACATCGATGTAATGTAACAAAGTAGTTACGTATAGCGCAATGAGTCTACCATTAGAGAGTAGACCAGCATAAAATAAATATAGTAATATTAATATATAATGTCTCACAACCTACTTGTAGGCAAAAGCCTCATTTCTTCATAAAGAGTAGGATTAGGAGTTTATTTCATTTTGTGATATCCACTGCAGATTGTTGAATTTTTGCAATTTGTACATATCTTTGTGACCTTTATCTAGACAAGGGATTAAGTAGACTTTCCAGTACTTCATTCATAACTTAACCATTTAGAGTAGGAAATAATAAAAATATTAACAGATATTATATAATGCTAGCTATATATGGCACTAAAGTTCACGTTCTGTCTAGGGTCTCTTCAGTCTATTCTCACACTTTCAAGAGTCAGTCTGTTTTGATCTAATGCACATAAAATGCTAGTACTTTTAATATATATGCGGAGTTTTTAGATTATAACGAGGTTTGGCTGTTTATATAATAAATTTGGTAAGATTGCTTAAAATATTATTTGCGACTAAAATATCTTTAAAGTTGAGGATTCAATTATAGGAGAGGATTCAGTTATATCGTTATTGTATCGTATTGTGTATCGTTTTTCTTACCGTTTGCTTAAATGAACAGATCGAATAATCCTCTCAGCTGTAACGCATATTTGTAAATAATTCATCATTGTAAACCCTCTCATATGTCAGCTAGTTGCCTGATCACATGCCATTGACATTCACTTCAAATTATGATCACAGACAACAGAATTTGAAATATTCAATCAGTATTTCAATTAACGCGTTCAAATCAAGCCGAGCGCTCATTTGTTTGTATCACCATTTTAGAATAGTTTCTTTACACACTCTTGTAAGTCTTGTAACTGCTGCTAAGTATATAATAATATGTATTTTGTCACACATTTATTAGTATGTATGTGACTGTGACACATTTATTAGTCTTGTGTAATTTCGGCGTCTTCTTGTGATAATCATCAGATGTTCTACATTACCAAATAGTGCTTTTCCGCATTAAATGACAATTGGCAAACCAAATTGCAATTGGTGTATTTATAAAATTTAAAGAGTTCCATTAACGGAGTCATTGAGCATGCAAAAAAATAAACATACAATCCAGTATAAAACCTCGTTTTTTGAAGTCGGTTAAAATGTTGATAGTAAAATAAAACTATAATATGTGAGTGTGACTCTATTAGAGTATTCAAAATAATTAAATTTCATATATCATTATTATATCGAAGGATTTGCATGTAATTTTCTGTAATGAATGACTGCAATAATGCGACTACGGTCACGATTTATGACCATACCCTTCATTAAATAGGGATCTCGGAAAACAATCTGTTTCCTTAATTATATCGAACGGGTTTTCATTCAAACTTTTAAATAATAATAAATTTGTACTTTTCATATCGTTGTAAAGAAAATACCCAAAATAGCTTCTGCTCGCGGCTTCTTTCGCATTTATACTACGTAAGCGTAGAAAGTCTAGCCGAAGTCTGCATGCTTTGCAATGCCACTTAAAGAAAAAAGGTTGAAAATCTCAGTTCAAATATTTGATATTGAATACAGTCGTTAGTAGATTGTTAAATCAATTTCACAACCATTACTTAAATATTTAATATAAATCAAATCAAACCATAATTATTTTTATTCAAGTAGACTTTTAAAAAGATATTTAAATCAATCTCTCTCCTTTTATTATCGATACAAATTGGAAAGAGCTAAGAATTAAAAGACCTTCATATTGTTGTTTAACTCCACTATAGTTTTTAATTTACGTAAAATCTACATTATAAATCTACATTTCAATGGTATTGCTTTTGCTCAGAATTATGCTTGCATAGTTCTTTATTTTAAAGAAAACAAAGGTAGAAAAAATTTTATATTAAAAAAATTATATAACTATAAGTGTGATGAAACTACAAAATTATGGTTTTAAAGCGGTTTTAAGCGGTCACAGTGTTTCGGTATTAAATCGTTTCCTCATAAGATAGAGAGTAAAATGACAAAACAGAAATAGAAAAAAACATTTTCATACATAACTTCGTATATTAAGAAAATCATACAAAACATTAAAATTACCAGTCAAGTGCGTTGTGGACCACGCACAGTTGAAACTAAAGGGTTCCACAGCTTGGTTATGAAGAATCTTAACGGCTTTAAAAAGTTTAAAAATAATAACGAATTAAAACCGATCGCAAAAATAAGTACGCAATTTCATAGTAATTATTAAAAGTAATATGAAAAACAAGTTGTGAGAAAAACTTATATATCTCGTGGATAAACGAAATGTGGATGAAAGTTGATGTGGTATTTTACAAGCTCAAATTTTTCCAGAATTTTAGATCCCATAGTTCAAAAGTTAGGGGGGGGACACGATTTTTACGACTTCAGGACCTAATATCTCAACAACTACTGGCTTAATGAAAAAACTCAAAATCAAACCTCGTTATCATTTTAAAAGACCTATCCAAAGATATCTCCCACGTTGCCATACATTGAATTTTTTTAAGTCCTCAGTTAGACTGCTACCCTTAATTCTTATATATATATATATTAAGATTTTATTACAAAATCGTTGTGCGGTTCATGGAATACACCCATTTAGTAAATTTCGTATAGATAGAGTCAAAGGTCTCCGAATAAAATGACTGTGACATACGGACGGACGGACAGACGGACATGACGAAACTATAAGGGTTGGTTCCGTTTTGGCCATTTGGCTTCGGGACCCTAAAAATAACGAAATTAATTACTTCACAGTCTTAAAATATTTATGTCCGTGATTCAAACGGATTGGTATTTTCATGACCAATATTGGTGTCCGCCATGATAATTTTTATCTATCAGTGTGCCGCGAGGAACAGGCGCTACCGGAAAAACCACCGTCAACAGTTTTTCGAATAAAATACGCACGAATGGCAGACACGACGGATGTCAATCACCGATAGCTTTACGTTTTATTATAGGCTAACAACCTATTTCGTTTATATTGTACAAGCGGCCCGCTCCGGCTTCGCACGGGTATAAAATATATAGCCTATGTCATTAACTGAAAAAAATTGCTGCCCATGGCCCACACGTATTAAATGTAATTATTTACAACATCACATTAGAAACCTCAAAAATAACAGTATTTCTCCACTATTTAATGGATGTTATTATACATATAAACCTTCCTCTTCAATCACTCTATTAAAAACCGCATTAAAATCCGTTGCGTAGTTTTAAAGATTTAAGCATACATTGGGATGGGGACAGAGAAAGCGACTTTGTTTTATACCATGTAGTGATGATATAAAGAAAAATAAATAAATAAAACAAACTCTAACATTTATATTTTGAATTTCTTTACATTCTTAATCTTTACTTTGAAATCAATAAAGGCCGAAAATTATAATGAGCTCTTCTACAAAAAATATCTCATCCTAGACAAAAAAATTCATACTCATTAAATAATTTTAATTGGTTTGTAAAAAATGTAGTTCATAATAATATTTTAAGCAGCAATTAAGTTTAATAATTAATGTTTCTGAAACGTGAGCCGTCTAAAGTCGCGAGATCATTAAATTAATGCGTCAAAGAACGTTCTCGACTTCCTAACTTAATACTTGGTAGTTTGAATGGCAAGCCAAGATTTTCCGCACAATGGAGTACATGAAAAGCAGCGATACTTGTTGTTTTGATACATAAATTATTATATAAACAGTAGCGAGATCATAGTATATATTAAACTTGGAAGAAATTATATCATAATATTAATAGTATTTTTTCCTCAAAGCTAGTTCCTCATCGCGGGTTGGGCGGTTTGGCGTACCAGAAGCTGCCAAAAAAAACGTTATCTGAAAGCTTTGACAGAAAAGCGTTCGACCTTTTCTTGTAGAATTGTTTGGGGTGGGATGGCAAAAGGTAGCGATGGTATGAAATTTCACACTAGGTTTTGTGTAATTTGACGTTTAAAGAGATAAAAAAGGTTTAATAATTAATTAGTA
Organism: Hestina assimilis; assembly: GCA_023373885.1. Classification (NCBI taxonomy): domain Eukaryota; kingdom Metazoa; phylum Arthropoda; class Insecta; order Lepidoptera; family Nymphalidae; genus Hestina; species Hestina assimilis. Next base: position 10,183,103 of record CM041745.1, read on the forward strand.
AATCGATTGTATATAGCCTTAAATGCGGTCAATTCTGCATATCAACTGCATTGTGTTACTCTCAGTCCAAGTGACGATACGTGTTCTTTGCTAGACACTGATGTTTGTATTGTACTCACGTAGATCTTTTCACCAAAGTCATCCCTTGTATTCCGAAATATAACGTAACGCTAGGAATAAATTTGTACAAGTAGACCAGAAGAACAAATTGCTTTTAAACTGACTCGAATATATTGTTAACATAATTTTTAGTTGTTTATTGACACTTTATGCAATGAACCAACAATTAACCCTGTTTTTGGAAATTCCACAAAAATTGACTATAGTAACAAGTTAATTAATTTATTTAAATATTACATCAGTATAATATCAACATTGCATTATAAAAACATATCACACTCAACAGCTCATCATAATGTTGTATTCATCGAAATCTTAATAGTATATAATAATGTATTAGAAGTGCCATATCCGCCCTCGTAACCTTGTCGCCACAATTGTGACTTTTGAGCCACGAGCACTTTGCTTACTATTGCTTTGTAAGCTATTCTATTTCCAGAGCCATGTACAACTGCACGTAGCAATATACAAGACACGTGTTTCGTAAGTGAGTTTTTGTAATTTTTAACATTTCTAGTACCTTATTAAGATGTCTGTAGTGGAATCGGTGGTAAGGAAACAAAAATACGAGAACAGAATCGAAGCAACGACCAGAATAACTATTATCAACATGTTAAAAAATAGTAAAACATCTGTGAAACCTCATGAACGAACACTTACATAATAACAAACAATAAATCTCGCCTATATCCTCACACTTTAATTATTTTTTCTTGTTGATTAATTATAACAAAGATTTCAGTTGTTCTGATAAGCAAGAATGTTTTCAAAATGAATATCAATAAAAAATAGAATCAATATTTTCTCATGAGATATTAAATTTCCCTTTCAATTAACTGTAATAATCTATTAGTGAGTTGAGCAAACAACAAGCAACATTATTGCTAATAATTGCTTGATTATTTGTAAGTTCTAAATGGAGAAGAAATTATTTGTTACATATTTGACAAAAATATCTATAATAAAACCGTTTTCAATACGTCTATAATAAATGAGAATTATAATTTGAAATGAAAATTTTAAGTCAGGAAAGGAGATTCAAGATAAATATCTAATATCTCGAGGTTGGAAACGCGTGAGTGGCACCCACTAATGGTGTTGCGCGCGCTCATAGGCTACGGCAACCGCTTACCATCATCAGGTGGGCCGTATGCTTGCTTGCCAACTTGTAACATAAAAAAAAGTTAATTGTTTCGAAAATATTCCTTTAATTAAATGTTTGTTTTAGACGACATGAGCTATCTAATTACTATGATCGTTTCTTTAAAAATAAATTAAAATGTATTGTTCTCTTCTGTTTACAGAAATACTAGTTACTTGTGGTATTACTGGTGGTAGGTATTTTATTGCAAGAGGCCGGCTAAGTAAATACCACTGCAGTGTTAGATATTCTACCGGAAAGCAGTAGTGTCTTTGGCATTACTGTGTGCCGGCATGAAGGGCACTGTAGGCTAGCGAAAATATTGGGTAAAGGAGACTTATGAACCAATATCTCGAGGTTGGCAATGCGTAGATGGCACCTACTGATTGTGATGGAAGAACTCATAGGCTACGGCAACCGCTTACAGTCAGGTGGGCTGTATGCTTTTTTTGACAATTTAGTAATATAAAAAAGTATTAATGATAATATTATAAAATAGCTGAAAATTAATAATATTTATATTCATATTTTAGACGGTTTTGACTCATTTGAATTATCATACATTAATTATAATTATAAATATTACTATGGCCGTTATAATAAAAAATAATAAATTTCAAAGGGAGGAACCCCGTTTTAGTTTTTAAATTAAAAAGAAACTTGATATTTTTACTCTACAGTGCTACAGAAACCTTTATGTGCGAGTCCGACACACACTTGGCCTGTTTTTGTAATTACCAGGTCTATTGGGATTGCTGTGATACAAACAGTAAAATAATAACAGTAATTACTTACTCCGGCTCGGTTTTGGAGGGTTAGGAATGAGGGTCGGTGTGACAATGATTTACGTTATCCAGTAATTGTTGAAATTGTTACTAATGGTGGCAAGGAAAGTGAATTTAAATTAAACTTTTTGTTGCATAACATTTGTCAATACAACTCACATTATGATATAAATAATAAATAAATAAACGCTACACATTCACCGGCCCCCATTAGGATCGTCACATCCTGTGTCGGGGTCTGGAAACATAAACAATGGCAAGCACACCCTGACCGGAACCCATGCCCGCATGGTCAATACAAGCATCTGCTCCGAGCGAAAATCGAATCCGCGACCTGTGGCGCTTAAGGCGTGTTCGATACTGCTGCGCCCCAACGTCGTCATGAATATATGATATGAAGCGTTGATAGTGAAAGTAGGTATAAATCTTATTTTCTTCATTTGAAAGTGGATATTATTATAATCTCCTCACTGCATACATCACAATATGTATTTATTGTATCCCAACTTTTCTTTCGGCCGATGTGACCTATTTAATGTTACAGTTTATTCACGTTTCGATATTATATCACTTTAGATCAAATGATTCAAATATAATCATACTATATAAGTCTTCTTCATAGCATTTACCCTGGTAGTTTGTCCAGAGTCTGCTTACTACTCTTAACTTGATTTGACAGGTTGCTAGTTTTTACACAGAGTGAATGCCATCACCGGCGTCGGGATGTGACGACCCCATCGCCCGCTGTTGGGATAACCTCTGTCACAGCAGAGATTATTCCACCAGTGCAATCAGTCACACTGGTGGTAGGTCTTTTGTTGCAAGAGGCCGGCTAGGTAGGTACCACCGCAGTGTCCAATATTCTGCCGCCAAATAGTAGTGCTTAGGCACTACTGTGTTCCAGTTTGAAGGGCATTGTACGCTAGTGAAATTACTGGGCGAACGAGATTTAAGAACTAATCTCAAGGTTGGCAACGCGCGAGTGGCACCTACTAATGGTGCTGCAAGCGCTCATAGGCTGCGGCAGCCACTTACCATCAGGTGGGCCGTATGCTTGTTTGCCAACTTCTAACATAAAAAAAAAAAAACCTCCGCAACCATAAGGGCAAAACAGTAAATCATTGGATAAGAGAAAATTACCTATCAAGAGTTACATACTATTATCACATGTTAATAATAACCGTGACCAACATTTTAATGTGCACTCCGAAGCACAGTGGGGAGACCCACAAGGACAAACGCCCAGACCGAAACAGAGAACAACATCTGATCCGAGCGGGAATCGAAACCGCGACCGTTGAGGCGAAAGGCAGGTTTACTACCGGCACGCTACAAAGGTCGTCATAATCATACTGTATAATGCACTCCGTAATTACTGGTCGCACTTGAACTGTTGAACTACTAGTATAACAAGCCACGTAATGTTGATTACCGGTTCCTTAACATAGAAACACAGTACGACATGTATATGCATCTTAGCCTTATATGTATGATGCCTACTTGCATCTACGTGCAAACATAAGATTCAATTAGGTACTTTTATCTAACTAAAAACATATTTTACAAACTACTTCCTATAAATCTTTATGATTTGACAATTTTTTTTTTAAATTGGCGGAATAGGCCGTTATTGTATCCAATATAAAGTACCTCCTTAATGAAATAATCAAATAAACAAGTGAAATGCAAGCTATTTTTATGATAAAAATAGCAGAGCTCTACTACAGCAATCTTTCACTGTTACATCATAAGAAATGAGTTACAAAAACCCTATAAATATCTCGATAAGTCCTTCAAAACTCTTACGCAAAGTGTCTTATCGCAAATCAAATCAGTCACACTGGTGGTAGGTTTTTTGTTGCAAGAGCCCGGCTAGGTAGGTACCACCGCAGTGTCAAATATTCTGCCACCAAACAGTAGTGCTTAGGCATTACTGTGTTCCGGTTTGAAGGGCACTGTTCGATAGTGAAATTACTGCGCAGACGAGATTTAACAACTAATATCTCGAGGTTGGCAACGCGTGAGTGGCACCTACTAATGGTGCTGCAAGCGCTCGTAGGATACGGCAACCACTCAGACTTACTTAGCCAAGTCGCAAAAATAATAAGGTACTATAACTTCACATGTCCGTCAGTCCGTGTTATCATATTTCTGTACATAGTTTCAATTATTTTACTCGGCGACTTGTTACTGGAATTTATTATATGGTTACTCGTTTTAGATTACATGTTTACTTTAGTTTAAAAGTTATGTAGTGAAAATTTAAATGCGTTCTTACTCTGATGATTTCAAGTGGTAAGAAAGAAAGATTCTTTGATTTTCTGACGCTAGACTGAGCATACTGTAATTAGTATTTATTAATAGACAATATCGTAATATCATCAATTATCAAATAGAAAACAACAAAACTTATTATATTTATTAAACCCTTGCAAAATCCAATGACTATTTTCTAAGCAGTAGTTCATTAACTTATGTTATAACTAATTATTATTTTGTATAATAATAATATAAGGGATTCTAGAACGAATCCTTGATTAAATCATTACTACTAATGTGATAAACGAGGGTCTTCTGTTTTTAAAATGGGTTAATTAATAGCCTGAATATTATTACATTTGATATGAAAGAAAATCTGTTTACGGTTTAAAAAAAACTTTGAAATGCCGTAGGCTGTTTCTCGTTTTCCGTGACGGAGGAATGAAGATTTTTTTTCACAAATATTTATCTAATTACAGCTAAGGGTTGCTTGTACTTCTTAACTTTCTTATTGAGTACTTTTTAAACATCTGAGTCAAAAATGTTTTGACTGTCGAATGTTTCTTACCTCAGCTCACAACGCTTGAAGCTAAAGAACAAGTTTTCATATAAATCAGGAAGCGCCGCAATAAAACCTCACGTAGTTTTTTAGTTATTGTAGTCTGAATTCTTAAAGTTTTGAGATTTTTCAGTTTTATTTTCATGCAACAATAATATTTTTTTTGTACAATATAAGAACATCAAAGTACAATGTAGAAAGGCGTATAAATACATGTAGCTGACTTTCATAAATCATTTATTATTTTTTACTTATTATTTTTATTTATAAAATAAAATATTTATTTATTATATTTTTACATACATACATAAATACATTATATAAAGCACTACTTATTACTACATAAATATATCTACATATATACATCATATAATATACATAACAAATTAAATATATTATAATCCTGACACACGACCCGTTTTATATATACGGATTAGAAACCTGTTTGTGAGCTGCGCTCGCGCAGGATCGTTGATCGTCGATTCCTCAGTCCGTATCCTAACGCTGGACGCGAAACCTGTGTCGCTTTAATTGCAAAACGCTTGCGTGCGTAGATTTAAAGATTATCGTAATTTTATATTCTAAAATCTCTTCCTATAGTTTTACGCTTTCTTTATATGTGCTTGCCTTCGTTTCTGTGCTCTGTACTTTCACCTTCTTTCTATCTCTTGTGCTTATAAAACTTATTGTGCTTGTGCTAATAAAAACTATTGTAAGTGGACTTTTTATTTCTATTTCTCTTACTATAAACTATAACTGGTGACCCGTTTTGAACATAATAATGAGCAGTGACGAAGGAGATTCTAAATATAGTGCCGCGAGAGACCGCGACCCATCGGGTGAATTATATCGCGTTGGCGTAAAAGTACCGCCATTTTGGGCGGAGAGACCGAAAATTTGGTTCGCACAGATTGAAGCTCAATTTAATTTAGCGAGAATCACGGATGACAGTACGAAGTTTTATTACGTATTAGCTCATTTAGAAGCTCAATACTCGGCTACTGTAGAAGATATTATCGAAAATCCTCCTCCTTCTGGAAAGTTCGAGAAATTAAAATCTGAGCTGATTAAGCGATTATCTTTATCTAGACAGGCAAAAGTTAAACAACTGCTGCAGTCTGAGGAATTAGGTGATCGTAAACCCTCCCAGTTTTTGCGTCACTTACAGCAATTAGCCGGACCGAATATGCCTGACGAATTTATAACGGATGTTTGGACCAGTCGTTTGCCAAATAATTTACAAACGATCATAGCTTCGCAACCGAATATGACTTTGCCGGACTTAGCAGATTTAGCTGACAGAGTGCATGATATTGCACCACCAACGCCACAGACGGCAGTAGCTTCTGTTTCAAGGCTGGAGTCAGCTATAGATATGATGGCACGACATATAACGGAACTGACCAAACAGGTTAGCGAACTTACTACTGGACAACATCATCATTCACGTTCCAGAGGAAGGCAGAGAATGCGACAAAGAAGTCGTTCAGCTTCTAGAAGATCACATTCGAATTATAAAAAGTTTCCGCTCTGCTGGTACCATCATAGATTTGGGAATCGTGCGAGTAAGTGTATAAAACCATGCGATTATGACTCGGGAAAAGCCACAGGCAGTCGGTAATGGCGACTTCCGATTGCCCTTCCACTACTGGTCGCCTGTTTGTTACGGACCGCAGTTCGAGAATTCAATTTTTAATTGACACCGGAAGCGATTTAAGTGTTTTCCCTCGTTCTGCGCTTCATCAAAGGCGTGCGAAGACGGACTATCAGCTGTGTGCGGCGAATGGTACTACAATCAACACATATGGTTACGTACATCTTAAACTTAATTTAGGCCTTCGTAGAGACTTTGAGTGGCGCTTTGTTGTAGCAGATGTATCTAAAGCAATCATTGGTGTAGATTTTTTGTCATATTTCAATTTAGCCGTAGATATTCGCAATAAACGCTTAATAGATAGTAAGACTATTTTGTTTACTGTAGCCACGATTAATGTAGCAGATAGTTTGGTGTCTAGCGTTAAGGTTATGACTGATGATAGTAAATATAGTAAATTACTTTCAGAATTTTCGGATATAACACGACCAGCTGGCCCAGTACGTATTATTAAACATAACACAGTTCACCATATTCGCACCACTCCAGGCCCCCCAGTATCTTGTTGCCCCCGACGACTTGCCCCAGACAAACTACAAATTGCTAAGTCTGAGTTTAATGAAATGCTTACAAATGGCACTGCTCGACCATCAGAGAGCTCCTGGTCGTCGCCCTTGCACCTAGCCCCAAAAGGACAATGGCTGGCGTCCGTGCGGCGACTACAGGTTGCTTAATGCTCGAACAGTCCCAGATAGATACCCGATCAGACACATACAAGACTTTTCACATAATTTGTCTGGTTGTAAAATATTTTCGACGGTAGATCTGATTAAAGCATATAATCAGTTGCCAGTTTTTGAAAGCGATATACCAAAAACCGCAATTATCACACCATTCGGACTCTTCGAGTTTCCGTTTATGACTTTTGGCTTAAGGAACGCAGCTCAAACCTTCCAAAGGTTTATTGACGAGGTGACACGTGGGTTAGATTTTTGTTACTCTTACCTCGACGACATTTTAGTATTCTCTAAAAACGAGAAAGAGCACGAGGAACATCTTCGTCAACTCTTCGAAAGATTAAAAGACTACGGAATACTAATAAATATCTCTAAATGTTTATTTGGGGTAACAGATGTCACTTTTCTAGGCTATCATATTTCGCAATACGGAACTAAACCTTTGGAAGGCAAAGTTGAGGCCGTAAAAAATTACCCAGTACCTAGGACAGCAAGGCAGCTTCGAAGATTTCTGGGCATGGTAAATTTTTACCGAAGGTTTATACCTCAAGCCGCCCAGATCCAAGCTCCTTTGAATGCCTTGCTTACTGGTGCCGTTAAAGCCTCTCAGCCGGTAGACGTAAGCGGAGACTCGTTAACAGCTTTCGAGAAGTGCAAAAGTAGCTTATGTAATGCAGCTATGTTAGCACATCCTGACTCGACGGCCAAATTGAGTCTGGTAACGGACGCTTCAGACGTTGCTATAGGAAGCGTATTACAACAGCTGAAGGATGGAGATTGGCAGCCGTTAGCCTATTTTTCACGTAAATTAAGCCCATCACAGAGGAAATATTCACCTTATGATAGGGAGCTCCTTGCAGTTTACGAGAGTGTCAAATATTTTCGACACTGGTTAGAAGCATCAATCTTCACTATTTACACTGACCATAAGCCATTGTGCTACATGTTTAGCGAGCGTAAAAATAATTGTTCACCACGTCAGTATAGGTACTTGGACTACATATCACAATTCTCCACCGACATACGACACATTGCCGGAAAGGACAATGTTGTTGCAGACACATTGTCGCGCATCGAAGAATTGCATGTACCCGTAGATCTAGAGATGCTCGCTAAGGCTCAGGATACTGACGCCGAGCTAGCCAAATACCTTACAGAAGATACTTCTCTGCGTATGAAAAGGATGACAATCCCAGGTAGTCGTATGCTTTTGTACTGCGATGTCAGCACAGCGACACCCAGGCCTTTCATACCACAATCTTTACGCAGACAAGTTTTTAACAGCCTTCATTCGCTCAGCCACCCTGGTGCAAATACCAGTGCTAAACTTGTAGCACAACGCTATGTATGGCCGCATATAAGAAAGGATTGTCGTGAGTGGTCCAGAGCATGTTTGAGTTGCCAGCGCGCAAAGGTGCATCGACATGTATCTAGCCCTTTAGGTACTCTCGATTTACCAAACGCGCGTTTTAAATATGTTCATCTGGATCTCATCGGACCGTTACCCCCATCTGCCGAATATCGTTATTGTTTAACAGCAGTCGATCGTTTTACACGATGGGCCGAAGCTGTACCTATTTCTGATATTACGGCAGAGTCAGTGGTCAAAGCATTTTTATCTGGATGGGTTGCTCGATTTGGTTGCCCAACAGACATTGTAACTGACCGAGGTAGGCAGTTTGAATCCGCACTATTTCAACAACTTTCTAAAAGCATAGGCTTTAGACATCGAAAAACAACGCCTACCACCCCAGTGTAACGGTTTAGTAGAGCGATTCCATCGACAATTAAAATCAGCAATAATGAGCCATGCCGATTGCCGATGGTCAGAGTCTTTACCATTTGTACTGCTCGGAATAAGAAGCTCTTTCAAGGAAGATCTACAATGTTCTTCTGCTGAGCTAGTATATGGAGAACCTTTAAGACTTCCAGGTGATTTTTTTAACCATAGTGTTGACAAATGCACGACTGATATAACAGATTTTTCAGCACGTATCAGATCATTTGCCAACAATTTAAAACCAGTTCCTGTTAGACATCACACAAATTCTAACAAGATTTTCGTGTACAAGGATCTATCTTCTTGTACACACGTATTTTTGAGAGAAGATGCCCTAAGAGGTGCACTTCAGCCGGCCTACAGTGGCCCATATGAAGTGGTTACTAGAAACGCTAAAGTTTTTAAAATTAGAGTAAAGGGTAAAAATGTCACAGTTTCTGTAGACCGTTTAAAACCAGCCTACATACTGACGGACAATAATATGCCTATTAAAAAACAAAATCATGAAATTCCTCCCAGCACTCCTATAGTAAAAACATCTCAAACTCCAGCTATTAAAACCACAAGATCGGGACGTCAAGTTCGATTCCCCGACTACTTTCGCCCGTAGCACGGTCTCTGGAGGGGAGTGAATGTAGCTGACTTTCATAAATCATTTATTATTTTTTACTTATTATTTTTATTTATAAAATAAAATATTTATTTATTATATTTTTACATACATACATAAATACATTATATAAAGCACTACTTATTACTACATAAATATATCTACATATATACATCATATATTATACATAACAAATTAAATATATTATAATCCTGACACACGACCCGTTTTATATATACGGATTAGAAACCTGTTTGTGAGCTGCGCTCGCGCAGGATCGTTGATCGTCGATTCCTCAGTCCGTATCCTAACGCTGGACGCGAAACCTGTGTCGCTTTAATTGCAAAACGCTTGCGTGCGTAGATTTAAAGATTATCGTAATTTTATATTCTAAAATCTCTTCCTATAGTTTTACGCTTTCTTTATATGTGCTTGCCTTCGTTTCTGTGCTCTGTACTTTCACCTTCTTTCTATCTCTTGTGCTTATAAAACTTATTGTGCTTGTGCTAATAAAAACTATTGTAAGTGGACTTTTTATTTCTATTTCTCTTACTATAAACTATATACATAAATATAACATATAATTACGTTGGTTGTGAGTTGAAAACTAAGCTGACTAGAAGTCACTACACGAGTTTTACACCAATGTGAGGTGATTCTAACCACACAGACATTTAACCACTACCAATACCATGCGACTACTACCACTATGGTTAGCGGATATCCATGTCTTTAAATTTCGTCTACGACATGAGCTGCGTCGCGATGTCTTGCTTTGCCGCTAAACATCATATAAATTTCAAATACAAATTAAACACCTGAAAACTTAGAGGGGCTTGCACAGATTTCAACCGTGATTTTAAAGTCTACATATAAGACACCGTTGTGGCGTTGTGGTTAGTGAGTCTTCCTTTAGTCTCGACGGTTGCGGGTTCGATTCCCGCTCGGAGCAGATGTTTGTATTAATTGTACAGGCATGTTTTCCGGTCTGGGTGTGTTTGTCCTTGTCATTGTGAATGTTTCCGGACCCCGACACAGGATATAATTATCCTAATGGGGGCCGATGAGTGTGTAGCGCTTTAAAAAAAACATATCCTTTGTGGCATCTCGGCTTACATCTATCCAGTAAAATGTTTGGGAATTTTTAAACCGTGACTTTATATTTTAGATTTTTTTTAAACAAGCTTTCCATAAACCATAACAGTAACTACTTAATTTAATGGATATTATGAGTTTAATACTATGATAAATTATATACTTTGGATGCCAGAGTAAAATTATATTCAAACTATGCTCAATTTCAATTTAGTATTGTTGACATCCCAAACTCTTCATGGGCAAAGTTAAACTATGAAGCTGCAAGCATAATGGGAGCAGCGCATCAAGCACCGATTATTTACTTGTTGCGTTAGAAACTACAATGTTTCAAACGGGTTTTTATTTTGTTGTAAGGTTTTAAAGTTACTTTTTCAAATAGTCATTGTATTAGAATTCTGAATGCAAACGACTTTTTAAATATCCATTACGGCGTTGTTAAAAAAATTGAGCATTCTAGAATTTTGCTACGAGACATTTTTGTTACTATACAATAAAAGTAAAACAAACAAACAAACGTTACACACTCAACGGCTCCCATTAGGATAGTTACAACCTTGTTGGTGGTCCGGAAACATACACAACGACAAAGAGCGGGAATCGAACCTGCGAACTGTGGCGCTTAAGGCAGGTTCGCTACCGTTGCACCACAACGTCGTCAAAAAGTAAAAGATAAATTATACGAAATAAAACGTCGCGGCTAATCTGAAATAAATTGCCAGCTTAGACTGAAGGTTAATAATACGGTTTACGCTTTTGGTACATAACCTTTATATTCATAAATATTTTTTTATGAAAATTCTAGATCCTTAACTTTAGGTTAATCCGTGCCACATAATAGTTACGCTTTTTGAAACAGCTTTTAAGAAGAACATTAGATACTACTATATACTTCCCGAGTGATCGCAAAAAATATTATTATTTTTCATTAAGTAATTAATAAAGTATAAAAGCTGATTACCCGATCACTGTAACCACATAATTTAAGTATACTTGTCTGTTATATTGAATATAAATGTAAAATATAGATTATAACTTGACACCGTTGTGGCGTTGTGGGTAGCGAGTCTGCCTTTAGTATCGACGGTTGCGGGTTCGATTCCCGCTTGGGCAGATGTTTGTTACAATTTCTGTCTCGGTCTAGGCGTTTGTGCGTGTGGGTCTCCCCACCGTGCCTCGGAGAGCACGTTAAGCTGTCGGTCCCGGTTATTATCAATAAGATCTGATAATAATCGTTAACTCTTAATAAGTAAATTGCTCTTATCCAATGAGTTACTGGTTCACCCTTAGGGTTGCGGAGGTCAGATGGCAAACGCTCCGTGTAAAAACTAGTAACCTGTCAAATCCGGATAAGAGTAATAAGCAGACCCTGGGTATATAAAAATACCGGGAATAATACTAGGATGAAGAAGAAGATTATAACTATACAGGAAAACTTAACCCATTTACTGATCAAACAGTAAACAACAGTTAAACAATGACCGGTCCGTATATGAAAAATACATGTTATGTATAATGATATTATTCATGGGACAGGGTACCTGTAAAAGTTTTTCAATATTCTTATTGCTTATGAAATAGTAACATCATGAGTGTTTTAGAAAATTTTCTCATACAAAACCTTTATATATGTAATTAATTTTAACATACATTGTCTCGAAATACCTGGGTATAGTATGGACTGTACTTACCGACAGTTTGATAAAAATTTACCGTTTCATTCTATATTTTATTTACTTTTCAAATGGCGATATCGCTTTAAGACTCTCCGTTTATCTCTTAAGATGTTCAAAGAGCTCTTATCGATTAGTACTGATAGAAAACTGAAGTTTACAGTGTAAGCCTCGATTAGTGGTGGCTTTGTAGACAAGAAACTTTATCTCACAAAGCGGGAGTTTCGGAAGCATTATTTATTTATTTAGTTGCAGTAACTTGTTTAAGTCCCGTAGTAATTACTTTGGTGATCATGAAATGACAATTATCTTGATATTTTCATTAGTTTTTCTTCAATTTGACAAATCAGGATTCTGTAGTCATCGTGTGCATACGCATAAGCATACGTTCTGTGTAATGGTAAGTAGTCACCGCAACCTATGAACGCTTGTGATAATTAAAGTATCACATGTACATTTACAACCTAAGGGATAGGAGGGAAGGAATGAGAAGGCATTAAACGGCCTCCGGTGCTCTCACTCATCACACGAAACGTAACAGTACTCTGTTACTTTACGCCGATTTTCTTTGGAAGGTAAAACTTCCCCGGTCCCACCGGCCTATTTGTGTTGAGAGGAACATGACTCTACCACTACCGAATGATGTAGGTGGGTGTATGTTGTATTAAAAATTAATTACGACCGATTGGACCTATCTTGACCTATCTTTTATGATTAAGAGTTTTGAAAGTAAATAATAAAGCTGGCTAATTGAGAAGTCGTTCTACAGCTACAATGAAATTTTTTTTTTTTTTTTTTTAATCTATTTTTATTTAGAGACTTTTATCCGACACGGACATGTCAGCCCCATCGTAACCTAACCTATAATAATAATAAGACAGCGCGCGAGAGAAAGTCAATGATGCTTAACCATTTCTACCACAAGCTTTGCAACATCAGAATTAGGATTGGCAAGAATACATGAAAAAGAACCTAAATTGTATTTGTTTATATTAAACTTTTGCATCAAAGACTTTCTCTCACCGTCATGTTTAGTGCATTCCGAAAGAATGTGCTCAACATCGTCAATGAAATTTTTGAATGTGTCAAAACAAATAAAAACAATATTCGATCTATATATATGTTAAAAGAAATAATGATAATATTGTATTGCTTTTAATATTAGAATGAAATTTATATTGTTATTGATTAACTGTTTTATAAATTCTAATACAATGAGAAGTTAAAATTGTTTTAAAATACAGTAAGTATTTTTAAATAAAATACGATAATACAACTATGTTAAGACTACTATTTTTTTTTTTTTTTCGGAATGTGTATTGCTGTTGGCCCTACTGGCCTTGACAGCGGGGGCCCGAGTACTGAGACTCAGCCGTGATAAAGGGACAGCCCTCACGGGGCTCAAATTTGATTCCGTCCTTAGGGAAGACTACTATAAAATTGACTGTCTGTACTGATTATGTCTTCAACTGTAATTACTAATTACCAATAAAATGATTATGATTATAATTATGTTGATATTTTACAATAAAAAAAAGAATGGTGTTAAAATAATGTACATATGTAAAATATACACTTCTACAATATTTCTCCTGGAACTGCATTGTTCATTGGTGCATATCATTCTTCATGAATATCAGATGTTTAGATAGCTTGCAGGAGATCGGATGCCAGCAGGGCTATGCAGGGTGTTTTGAATTCATTTCCGGCCATTTACGGAAACGGAAATAGAACTGAGTATCGCCGGAACTCTATTCACTTGCAGACGTATTGAAACTAGTTACATACAGCTATGTTATTTATTAAATAATATTTAAGTATTCTTTATTGTTTGTATGTCACACTATTTTAATGTTAATTTAATATTAAATTATATACTATACAGTAAATATAATACATAAGAATGTGCAATTTAATTATTTGTCGAACAATTTGAAGTCAAGATGGACGTTAATTTTTTGTGATTTTAAAACAATTATTTTTCAATAACATATTGGACATATAAAGATGATTTTTTATTATTTTCATACACAAAAATAAAATATTAGTAAGTTTTATTCGGTCATTTTAATTACAACGAATAGCTCCATATTTATGCTTACAGTTGTGACTTTTACGGACCAGAAGTTGGGCGATAAATTGCTGCAATAAGCATCCGGCGATATTATTCATGACGTTTGTAAAGTTTGTTTTAACGACTTATGCCTAAATATAACTCTCAAATTTTTGTTTTTTACCGTACCAAATTTCAATTATAAATTTGAAGGATTGAAGGGACCCAAAATTAGTATGTTTATTTAATTCTTTGAACCACAATCTGTTCAAACCAACGGACGGTTAACGGTGACCGTAGATTTAAATCTATGACACTTATTGTGTTGTACATTATACAATGTTGGTAGTATCGCAAACTTGTTGCTTAACCAACGGAAAGGAAGAAAGAATGAGACGGCGGCGAGAGGGAAGAGACCGAAAGGAAATAAGAGTTTGGGCCTCTTGGCTATTAGGTGAAAGGCCTATCACCTTTATGAGTATTTTATACTTAACGTGAGTATTCTCTTTGTGAGTTGAATGTGGTCAAGAGATATTTCATTAAAAAACAACAGAAAGGCTCTGTTGCTACTAAACGTAACCCTCGGTAAGCCTTATTTTCATAAAAGAAATGGTTCAGAATTATGTGTTGATAATCATAATTTATATACATACTTATCCCTATGTCGTTATATCTTCAGTATTCCAATATTAAATAATAAATCTTTCGTATAGGGAGCATTATCTGTAATTACTTTTTTGGGATTATTTTTCTCCTTTTCTTTACCCGTATTTACACAACGATATTTGCTATTATTTGCGACGAAATAAGTCTGAATATAATGTCGACAAATTTCCAAGGAAGTCACGAGCTTATTTCGTAATAAAATGTTTTGAATTTTTATTAAACATAAAAATGTAGCAAATGCATGACTAAATTAAATTCATATACCTAATTATTGATTTACTTAGTATTTATAATAAGCCCTTTCTCTATACTTCCTTCTCACCTCACAGGGATTAAAACCAAACCAACCCAGGGAACTGTAAGAGTAAAAGGAAGCACCAACAACAATATTTCAAACCAAAAACAAACTGAAGTTATATTTATAATTCTAGTGTATATTATTGGCCCTACTGGCTTTAATAGCGTCACTGAGTAGGTGACCGAGTTCTAACACTCGGCCTTGTCAAGGCACAGTCCTCACGGGGGTTAAAATTGATTTCAATATCCTGGGTGCCACCTGCGAGGCCGGACCACGGCTTATGAACTCGTCGGGAATTGAGGCAGTGGCAGCGCTCCGAGCGCGTTCTTATCAATGGACTCACCCAACGGAGTGAGCGCGTCGCGACGTGCGAAATAAAGGACCTCGTCCTCGGTGGTGAAGACCGCCTTGCTTCACATTGATATAGTCAAGGTAGTACTTTTTTAGTCGAGGCTACATTTCTCCGTTTATGTCCTAGATGCTTATATTTATACATACATATTTATACCGATTTTAGCAAAATGCAAGCATTTACCGGTAGGCAATCACTGTACTAAGCAGCTTAAGTTGCGGTCAGTCTTTCGTGTAGTAGTATTTCAAACAAGTGTCTCCATGCATGATGACAGTTATAAAGTCCAGTCAAAGGGGCGATCTGGAGATTACTGACACTAAGCCAGCCAAAGTACGACTAAACACGAGATGAAAAAAAATTCTATAATGGTAATATGTACTATGATGCTGAATAATTTGCATCTGCCGTGTGTCAACCTAGTCTAACATAGGGCCTTTTTGTCAAAAATAAGGAGTGTTTTCTCAGAGGAGCTTCGTTAGATGGTTTTACGAGGCGACTACATTCTAGTGGAGGCAAGATTTCCCCGAGGTAACGCATATTTTATATGCTTTGTAATTTAAGTGGCTGCTGCTTTATTATGACGTCTATGGAGAGACGCGTTTTACTTCTTGTTTTAAGACTAATGCAAATGTTCTAGACGTTATAAAACAAGTTTAATGATGATGAACTAGTCTTTATACTATTTATATGCAAAATCATAATAAGTATATTTATGTTACTACTAAATATTTTTATAAGTATTAAAGCTTAAATTATACAATTCTATTATTTAAATGCGTCTAACCACAGTCAATATAATATCTGGATTTGATATTCTGCTTAGTACCTAATCTTATAAAATTAAAAGCACAATATTTTTGCTAGAGAAATTAATGTCCTTATCTTTTCATTTTTTTAGTTTGTACTTCAAAGTTTTTACTTATCATAAACATTTTCATTTAACTCAGGTGCGACTTAGAAAATCAAATCCATATTAAAAATATGCTTAGAAGTTGGAAATCCGGATTTCATATACCGGAACGTTTTTGCCTCGCACGCACCCTACACTGTGTCTCTGACGTAGAATAATGGACCAGTCGCTTACCAAATGGAAATCCAGATTATGATAAATCACAAACTTTTGAAATTTGCCTCCTATCGCGTTGATTTATTTTCCAAGTACAAAGCGATATGTGATGTTTTGCTCGCAATCGCTATTTCATATCCCAAAAACGGAATCGGGATTGAACGATATACGAATAATGGTTCTGACGTTTCGATAATAGAATGAATTTGCCGATTGCTTTAGAATAAATCTGCAATATGCAGTGCTTACAGAATATCGAAGTGAATTAGTAGAATTTGATCAGTTGTGTTTCCTTGGGCGTTGTGTGAACGCCAAAGGCACTAATCTCCACCACTCTGTCTCTTTTTTTCTGGTATTGCCAGCGTCTAGAGGCTACTGTCAACCTTACTATTACGAATCTTTTGACATATTTGTCCTATAGTACAAAAAAATACTAATCTGAGTAGTTATGTGTGTAAGCTATCATATCATGGAAAGTGTGTCATGCTGTTGGTCCGTATAGTATTACGTTATTAACTAAATTATACAATTAAAATTCTTCAATTACATTCTGTATAGCTTTGTCTTCTTCTAAGCCATATATCCAACTAATAATTTTATAATAATACTGAAATAGTTCTTATAATATAAAAGTTTTTTTGATGATTTTACTTAATCCAGCAAAAACGGTTGAATGGATTCACAGTCAGTTTATTACTTGATATCGTTATCATTTGGATATATATATTGTTTATCATTTGGATTTGGATAATTTTGTCCCGGAAAAATGGGTTCCAGTCGGATTATCAAAAAAAGAACTACAGGAATTGTGGTATAAATCTTCTTATCGATTGGTTAGTGGTCAACCTAGTGTCAGAGTTGTTCAGGTCGCCCGTAGGCCTCTGACTTGACTTATCGACTGTTGTCTAATTGGAAACAGCCGGGACCGACTTTTTACGTGCCCTCAAAGCACGGAGACGCTCGGCTGAAATACCACTATGCGATCACCCATCTAGTGACTGACCGCGCCTAAAGTTGCTTAGCCTACTGATCGTTTACCGATCAGCGGGTGCACTCGGCTATGAGCGTGGTATAAATGTGTCTTACATTGTTGAATAATAGCTTTTACGAGTAGACGGATATCCGGCATAATAATTACAGTAAGGCGGCCTATGCTGCGGGCATTGCTAGTAATAAATAATAGTAGTTTTGAATTTAACGAAGATAAAGCTTAGACACAAAAATTTATACATAATTATGTATTAAGACAATAAATATGAATGTAGCAAATGTTTCTTACTTTTATATCGCCTTATTGCCATTTTAATATCTTAAGAGATATCTTACAATACATAATATAATCACGTGTCATATTGTAAGAACAAATATGAAATTTCATCTTACGATTCCACACTAAACAAATATAGTATTTTTTTTCTTTTGTTAGGAGGTTAAGTATTTAATTCAAACAATAAAACAATACAATTAAATTGCATAGCTCATTTCTGTTAGGTACAATTATGTATACTACATGTAAATTATTATCAATCACTGGATTATCAAGCGAGTAATTATCTAGCAATCTATTGTATCTAAATGAACTAGTTATTGATATTCGTAGCATCTGCGTTGGATGTTAATAATTAGTCAAGAATGTGATTTCAAATTTAATGTTTGAATAATTTGAATATTGTGTTGATTGATTTTAGTTTTGAGTTATCCATTGAATTTATACTATTTATTACATTATTAAGTATTTTTTAATTTAAATATTATTTATTGGAATTATTTTGTACAAGCATTTGGGCCATGACGCGTTAGAGCAAAACAATTTCTAAAAAACACAGGCTCATTGCCTCAACAGGCTGGTTCGCCCAAAGTTTCAGGGGGGAAATGCAGCTAGCATTCTTGCCACCTTTCTCCATGGACATGATTTGTACAGTTTTAATTATTTGTAAATATAGATAGTATTGAATTGTAAATGTATTGTAATATGTATTACGGCTCGTCATTTCTTTTATTTTGTTGAAGGGGAAGGAAATCTGCTAAAAATGTGAAATTTCACGACAAGATGGTAACGTCATGGTGACCCACTAAAACCTGTTCAGTGTTCAAACAAGCAACACAAGTGTAACAAGCTACAGAAGCCAAAGAGAGCGCCAGCGCAACAAGACGGGCGAAATTAGTAATTCGCATAGTAGGAGCATGACTGGACCACTACTAAAATCTTCTTCTTAGCATTATTCCCGGTATTTACCCAGGGTATGCTTATACTCTCATCCTGATTTGACAGGTTTCTATTCTAGTTTTTACACAGAGCCATTGCCATCTGACCTCTGAATAAGAAAGTGGGAGGAGGACGTTAACGATTATTAGCAGATTTTAAGTGACAACTATCGGGACCAACAGCTTAACGTGCTGTCCGAGGTACGGTGGGGATACCCACAAGGACAAACGCCCAAACCGGAACAGATATTTGTAAGATCAATACAAACATCTGCTCGAGCGGAGTCGAACCCACAACCATCTAGGCTAAAGGCAGAATCGCCACCAATACGCCACAACGGTGTCATATAATATAAATATAAGAGAAAATTACGCATCAAGAGTTAATGATTGTTATTAGATGTTATGATAACAACCACTACTACTTAAATATTATATGTAATCACACATTCGTATGGGTTGGTTGCTGAATTGGTGCCTTGTTAATGCGGTAATTACAAAGATACACACAATTGTTATTCTTCAAAAGGCAATATTTCTCAATCATCGTTTATTGCTTGGCGTGCTTGCCCTCTATCTCTGCTAATAAGGAATACAGTAACTAACGAAAACAAATGTCCTTGGGAGGTGTTACATTTTATACTATTGTAGCACGCAAGCTTCGATTTACTATTCCGTGATTGTGGTGCTAAAAGTGTCAAATAAACAAATAGAAGCTGAATATCTTTTGTTCACGAAAACTACAGAAAAATATAGGTTGATTTCAATAGATCTCTTTAACTAATTAGTAGTAGTAAATAATGTATTAATAATGTCATACCAATATGTAACATAGACATTGAAAAGCCACTACAGCATCTTCGCCGGCCAGGACGAGGTCCTTTGTTTCGCACGTCGGGTTGCGCTGACAGCGAGTCCATGATGTAGAATGCGCTCGGAGCGCTGCCTCCATCTCCTTGACGTCCTTAGCCGTGGTTCGTCTTTGCAAGAGGCACCCTAAAGAATGAAATTTGAGCCCCCGTGAAGGCTGCCCTTTTTCACGGCCGGGTCTCTGTACCACTCCCCTCCACGCTCAGTGACGCTGTCAATGCCAGTAGGGCCAACAGCAATACACATTCCGAAAAAAAAACTTAAGAGGATAGGTTAGGTAAATTCAGTGCCCCTTGCGAGAAATAGAGAACGAAGCTCGTCACCGTAACAATGACATTTTAACATTGATAGTTAAATATAAGTACTTTTAAAGTCGGAAATATATACTGCCTTTCTACGTTAGAAACGTTTGAAAATCCTGAAAAATAATTTCAAAAAATTTTAACCAAATTCATTGTGTTTTAAGTGTGCAAAGTTTATGTTTTGAATTGTACGTGTCAAACCATATGAAGTAGTTACGCTAACCATCCTAGCACCTTCCCGGAGTCGAGAACAAGCCTGAAGCTATTTCTGTTTCTTTGTGCGTCAGATACGTACTTCCTTTGTTTATTATTACGTCTGTCTTTGTTGTAAATATACCTATTTTATATAAGTATGGGATTATTGTCATGTTATTTTATTTGTAATTAATATATTAAATTACGTTGAGTGTGTAGCATTTAAAATAAGGTATTATTAATTTAATTTGTCCATAATAGATAAATATTGTCAATTTTAAAATTAACTATAAGCCAGCGATTCAACTACATAGTCGAACTGTCGCTTGCATTTCACTCTCTTTGAAACGTATAATAAACAAACAAAAATTAATCGAATGTTATGCATATAGTATTACTATATTGCATTAAATATTTACTTTCAAAAAGTTGGTCAATATCATAATATTGTACTACCTTTATTTGTAATTACCATTAAAGTTGAATTTTTTTCAAACTGTCACCTATGTCAGCGTAAGATAAAACTAATGAATCCAGTGTTATGTACGCTTAGTAATAAGAAAGAAAGATAACTAACTTTACTACGCAGAAAAAAACGTATTTTATTTAAAGCTTTCAAATATAGTTCTTTCAAATTAATGTAAAACGAGCATTGTCACCGTACTTTACTATCCAAAGCGTGTATGCAGGAAAGGTGTCCTATAAGGAATGATAAATGATCCATTTCACTTCGCAGAAAGCTAAATTCTGAAATCTAGCTTATAACTCTTTGTAATACATTTAAATACACTATTCTATCAAAGAAATCTTAATAATAGAAGTTACATATCCATTTGACCTTTTCGCCCTAATTGTGACTTATGAGCCACGAGCGGTGCAAGCATGCATTAGTGTCGTTTATTCACCTTGCTTACTTTTGCTGTATAAGCTATTCAATAAACGGATCGATCCAAGCACGAGTAGCATTGTAATGTGAAACTTTTGGTATTGCTCTACGTATGTAGTAGTTACAGCACGAGTGGGATCTACACAGACGCGTGTTTCGTTAGTATTAAGCGACGTTTAATATTTCTGGTACTGGTTGTTTTTGTTTTTGCGTTCTAATGTTGGACTACGCGTACACAATTCGTGTCACACGTTACCATTGATTGCTCTTAAAAAATACTTATACGTAAATTGTAAATAGTATTTTGTATAGATTTTCTCAACCCAACCCAACCCAAAAAACCAACATGTTGAAGCATCCCCAATGGAGTTGAGTAATCAATAAATAATAACAAATTATTAGTTAGCGACAATAAATAATAAATAAATAAACTCTACACACTCAACGGCCCCCATTAGGATAATTATATCCTGTGTCGGGGGTCCGGAAACATTCACAATGACAAGGACAAACACAACCAGACCGGAAAACATGCCTGTACGATTAATACAAACATCTGCTTCGAGCGGGAATCGAACCCGCAACCGTCGAGGCTTAAGGCAGACTCGCTACCCACAACGCCACAACGGTGCCAACAATAATCGCCGCTTGCCCCCACTAAGTAAAAAAAAATTGAAAACTTACAATAGATTTCTGATAATATCAACAACAAGGAAGCAGAAATAATTTAAACCTATTATCCTGATCTCTTCAAATCTAATATGATTTGAATGCTCTAATAAATCATATAATAATCCATTAGTGTAATGGGCTTATCATCTATTCCTATTAGATTAGATTTGAAACGTATCGAGTTTCAGTGAATTTAATAAATACTGTAACATTTCCCACGTTAATATTAATATTAAAACGTAATTGAAATTTGAATAATATTGTAAACTAGTCATGCAAAGAAATCAGTAATTTATAGCAAACTATTAAGGCTGCATTTCGTACCCCAAATGGACCACGTTTTATTTATTTCTGGGATTGTTTCGCCGGCTCTTCTCAGGTAGAGGTTTAATTTTAGAGCCGGTGGTAGAACCTGACTTTAACAAACAAGTGATATGCTTTTTATGTTGAATAAAAATATTTGATTTTGATGTTTTTCGTTTCATTTTATAATTTTTTTTTTCATAATGTATTCACAATTCCAAACACCGATTCCAAGTAATTACTATTGTACAAATTATGGAATGGTAACAAGAATACTACCAACATTTTTACGATGAATCGTAATCTCATTCGACTTATGAAGCCTCACTAGCTCAACGGTTAAAGAGCCGACTGCGCTCCGTTATTGCGAGAGTTGCGGATTCGATCCTGATCCTCTTGAGATATTGTCTTACCACTCCTAGCGCAAGCTTCGAGCTTATTTGGAGGGGCAACAGGAGTATTAGTTATGACTTGAAGAAGCATTGCTAATATAAAAAAAAAAACGATTTTATGGTTTTAAAATAAACCAGCCACTTTTCACATGTGGGGGTCCACATGTGAAAAGTGGCTAATTTGACGGACGGAAATTTGACGGAATATAAAATATTTAAATATTGTTGAGCACTAAGAAAATTTATGTTGTGTTTTATTATATATACCAGTAAAGTATATGCCATCAAAAACATAAAACGTAAAAATTTCAAGTCTCGCAACGTAGTTCTTCTACTACAAAAATTTGTGAGATCTCATGTAAAACCAGGACTGAAACTTGGCAATTTCATGACAATATTTAATTGTACTTTTATGAGTAGAATATGTTGCCGTACTACCAGTGTTATGTATAATAAATGTATATTCTATATTTAGGGCAATGATTGCTTGAATTTGGCCTAAAGTATCTATATTTTACGTTTATTGAAATAGTATAGGTTGTTTCAATAATAGAGTAATCGCTAAACGTGACCGTCGATTTATAAACATATTTAACGTACTATATTCTTATAGGCAAACAAGCGTAGGACCCGCCTGAGGGTAATTGGTTACCACAGCTATGCGCACTTGTGTTATTATAAAATCACATGCTCGTTCGCAAATTTTGGATGAAGAAAGGAAGGGGAAAAAGAAGGATGAATACAGGGGCGGAATGTGGTTTTTTATATAAAAGGAAACAAACAGGGCAGAAGCCTTACCTGATGTTAAGCGATCACCGCCGCCCAAGAACATTTGTAACACCAGAGGGCGTGCAGGTCTCTGGCAAATACGAATACTACATCACTTCGATATTCTGTGCCAGAAGTCGAGACACAGTTTTATTTAATACATAAAATATACTTTATCATAATAAGACAGTGTCCATAAGCATAATATTATATTTAAATTTGAATGTACAATGAGGTCTACGCTTTGTCTACAGTTTACTGCACCATCGGTACACTTTTCAGATGGCTCCGTGAAAAGTGTAAACACTCGTTATAAGAGTCAGTGCCCTGAGACAAGAAAGGATTATTCTATATATAGTTTGGTAAGTTATAATCTTTTAAATATTTACTATTTATTTCATAAATGTATTTTATTTATAGTATTTTTTTATAATTTGCAAAAATAATGCTGAAAACATTTAACATTGCTTCCAATTTATAGTGAATACAAACGTCAGTTGTTGTTTATTTTTACGTTATTATTTAATTTTATACAATATTTTTTGTTTTTATTGTGAGTAAGCGTATAAATAAACTGAAAAACACACGCGAACCTTTCAACTGGGTTCTAAGTGCTGACAAAATGGTACTTGCGTCTCTTGTAGACTTGAGTGGCTCTCATGTCTGCTGGCTCGGTCTTGCTTATATTTGTCTCATAGCTTTGTGAAAATGTTAGAAAAAAAACTGAGAGGAACAATAAATCTTGGTTCTTAAAATTTATTTAAAAAAATCTACAGTATTCGATATCAATTAAAAAAAATGTACTAGTTGTGTCTCTTAATCTCATCCGTATATTATTGATACGACCTGGGAACCTTCAAAAAAAGAGCCTTTTATTACCTTAAAGGCGAGAACGCACCTGCATGCCCTCTGGTGTCACATCTGCAATGTTCATAGGCGGTGGTGATCGTTTAACATCAGATGAGCCTCCCGTTTGCCCCTCTTACGTAAAAACACTGATCGTAATAGAAACTTACATGCAAGTGATCCCGTAATTATAAAAATTATTATCAAAGAGAAAGGGTTACAGTTTTATTTATTTGGTTTAGATAATAAATAAAATTTTAAGAAAAAAAGACATTTTATAACTATTTTACTTATTTGAAGAAGAAATCCATATGGTATTCAACACTATTTTATTTAAATGAACCATCTCGATAAAGTTTGTCCACGGCCATGAATGTTGCTCCTAGCCTATATATTTCTCTTTCAAGGCGACACCTGGTTTAGCAATAAATTATTTAGATATCGCTTCGGATTGTATACCGGTGACTTCATTTATATTCAGTAAGAAAAACTGTTTGAGCAGTGGACAAGCCGTTTCTTGCATAATTTATTTTCCAGGAAATAAACTAAAACATACATTATGTTTTGTCCAGTCAACGATATCAGAGGAATAAATTATTTTACATTGTGTAATTTATTATATTACGACATATTCTCAAGCAGCGGAATTCATTTCTTTAAATTGAAAAAACTAAAAAACGACTATTTAAAAACAATGTGAATATAGTGATCTCATTTAATTAACTATTTTTTATGTAAATAACTTGGCAAGCGCTTGCTTGCATATACGAGCCTATACGAGCCAACTGATGCTACGCGCCACGGTGCAAATCACGCGTTGCCAACCTCGAGATGTTGATTCTTAAATCTCCTTTGCCCACTAATTTCACTAGCTACAGTGTCTTTCAAACCGAAACATAGCTTCGCGGAAGAGTATTTATAGAGGTCTATAAGTTCGATTTTACCTGTCTAAAGTCGTTGATGAGATCATCAAAACATTTATATAAAATGACCATCAAACATCAGAATCGCGAATAACTTGACATTAACTTAAAGATTCATCCGAATAGTTAGTATTCTCTGGAGTTCCCAAATATTTATTCAATATTAAAAAGGAATTAGATTTTATATTTTTCAGAACACATTGTATTTGTACTAATTTAAAACACGATATTTCTTTATAAAAAATCAGTCTCTATGACTAATGATCGTTCAGGCAAGAAGAAAGGTATCTCAATTTGTCATGATATTTTCGCATTTTAAAGCATTGACGTGGAAATTATGCGATATTGAAGAGGGTTCAATTGTGAATAACTATCGACTCGGAAACACTTTATCTTTTTTAAAACGATATCGGCGTGTTTATTAATTACTTAAATATTTTCATTTCATAATAAAATGTCGGTTTTTTTATGAATTTTGTTATATACAAACTTATTTATTATATAAATAATTTTTCGGTTACGAATGAGTTTTTACAAAATAAATGTAAAATGAATACTAGCACATTGAATGTATAAAGCTGTGTATGTATATATATGTATGCGGCTGCGTATTACAGCTTTTTAGTACGAAGTCAGCGTGGTGGTGTTAATTTGTCTGCACTCCTTCTGTCTGTTTTTCTGTTTGCTTGTTTATTATTTATTGCACAACACATTTACAAACAGACACATATTGATTAGTTAATAATAACGTTAATATTTTTCAGTACAATTACGGGATCCGCGTTATAAAACCCGATATATTTAACAATAAGACGACTTATTAATTATAATGCAACACAGATGAAGCCGTAGTTACGAGGTAGTTTTGTACATTGTGTTAGTTAATTGTTAACCAAAATTCTTGTCATTGTGTATTTTTCCGGATACAGGATATAACTATCCTAAAGGGGTCTGTTAAGTGTGTAGTGTTTAAAAAAATATTAGGGATGCTTTTTTGGTTTTCTGGGCTTCTTTCATAATAACTATTATCGTTATTTTATTTGAAATTAATCAAGCACGCTGGAGATGAGTTTTAGAATTCGCCTTTATGCGTTTATCTTTAACATTACATATCTTTAACATTAAAGTCGGATTCGGATTGGACATAAAGTGGTAAGCACATTTATGTTTGTTGGCATGCTTGTTTACCTGTCTGTTTTGTCTTCTTGTCTCCTTGATTTTAATTTTTATATATATTTTTTATGTTTTTATTATTTTTTCTTTATTTTTGTTTTAAAATGAAATATGATTAAGAACGCAATTTGAATGGCCTAAATCGAAAAATGTTGCAAAAATTATCAGTTAAATGTCTAAAAAATGTTCAATCACTTCGTAGTTTCATAAAACCACATTGCATTTTTTTTTAAATATTTATTTTTAATATCTCAAACTATAGTATAATATTAATACCAAATATATTAAAACACGGTTGTATAGGAGCACAATATAAAGAGTATTTGAAAGACGTCTTCATAGGGTTTATTGCATCATTGTTTGCTTGAGAAGCAATTGAGGGTGGCTCGCCCCTGTAGTAATACTACAACTTCTGATTGTTATTACCTTGTGGCCGGGGATATATTGCTATTATGACGGGGTCGTGTCTGTGGAAGTTGTTTTATATCTATATTATATTCAATACAAGAATATTACATCAGCTATTTGATAGATAGCTATAAGTTGCAATGAAGTACTACACTCTACAGAAAATCAGCGTAAATTAACAGTACTTTTGCGTTTTGTGCGATGAGTGAGAGCGCTGTAGGCCCAATCTCCCATCCCCTTTGTTCCCTTCCTTTTTCCCCTGGCAACACACATGTGACGTGCATTCATAGCTTGCGGTAACTGCTTACCTTCAGTCGAACCGTAATTATGCTTGTTTGCCACCCGTCATGAAGTATAAAAATAAAAAATAAAATCAATGAAGGCTTACAAAATAATAAAATGTTTTTAACCAAAAAATGAGCTTTCTTTGAAACTGTCTATTATATTATGAATAAAATATATAGGTAACTTGAAAAATCGGGAGAAACACTACTTCCTATCTATTGTTCGTTAGAATTTTCCACAAAACAATGTTGTCCGCATCAAACAATATCTGAAAGCTATCGAAATTTAAAAAGAAACGTATTCTAGTGAATTTTTCTTCGATTGCTACGAACATTTTTCTTTTTACTTATTCATAAGAGAAAGGGGACTAAAACGGGTACAAGCCACTCGGAAAATACGTGACCGTCTTATACTAAATAATTTAACATTTGAACCCTTAAGATAAATAGTTAATGGATGTATTGCCATTTTTTAACCACTGGTGTACAATTTTCTATAAATTATGATTGCTACTGGATAGTACTTTTATCATAGAGTAATAAAATAATCAAGTCCGCTGTTAATTCTGCCACTTTTATGTTTTATATTTTACTGGCCCTTAGGGGGCCTACCATGAACTCTTATGACGATTCAAATGACAACCTAAACTGATCTCCATGGCTATTTCATGTAGACTTACCATGAACTTATAGTTAAAATTATATTTCAATACAATTCAATTCTGACAATCTTTTTATTTATATTTTGTATAAGTATGACGTATATATATAATATGTCATGGTACGAAATAGCGATGAAACTCAGTTTAGGTCATCATTTGAATCACAATAGCAGGTAACGGTAAGCAGCTACCATGCCAATATAAATTTAAACATCATGCTCATATAAAATCTAAATCGTTTTACTACCTGAATTGAATTGGATCTCAATGGATTGTTACTAAAAGCTCATGGTGGCCACACGTGTCTGTAACAAAGGATTCAGCTTAATTTATTCGGTCTTTTCAACAATTATTATTATTTCAAACATTTTAAGCGATACATTTTTTAAATTATGTATACTGGTTATATTGGTATACAAATAAAGTATATATTATTACAAAATATTATATATTTAAAACTTTCGTATGATTAACTCTGTCTATTGGAAAAAATATGAAAATTAATTCAGTAGTTTTTGAGTTTATCACATACATAGAGACAGACGCGTCGGGAGATTTTGGTTTATAACCACCTTCACTATATTTCAGTTTCGTATGATTTAAGAACACAATTATTCTAATAGTATAATCAATATAATATAATATCCGTTACATAACACTATTATAGTTTTCATGAAGCTGTAGTGGATGCGAAACTTTAGCCCCAATATCTTTTTTATACAGTGATGTTGTAACGCCAAAAGAATCATATCCGTGACCCAAATTAGAAACGAAAAAAAAGGGAATCAGAGGGTGCAGGAATTTGTGCCCTAAACACAACTAGCAAGCAATAGAAAACAGAAAGTCTCTCATATGTACTGTGTACTACAACTGTTGTCTGTATCTCTCCGAAATAGAGTACGTTAAGTTACCGTTCCTGTTTTTAATAGAACATTTGATAAATTAGTACGGATAATTTACTATTATGTTATTAAACTACTTTTATTATTCCGATTAATTAATAATCCAAATACTATCAAAACTTATTGTATTGACTATTTTTAGTCCACGACAAGGCTTGCTACGACTTTTTATTCCTCTAAAATAAAACATTTTACAAGTAGTCTAGTATCATGGATACCCGATAATCCCATGTTACCTTATCTTATCGGACTATTCCGGTATCTCGCCCTCAAATTCGTTGCGTGCCAAGAAATTTGATAGAATAGATTTAAAGGTATCGTATTTCAGATAAGCCTACTTAATGTTCCGACTGTAATAAGTCTATTAGTGACCTTGAGGGTATTTATTAATAAAACGTATCAAGTACTTAGCTAGTCTTAAGATACAAGACAATATGAGACTTTAAATTTTATAGCGACCGTGAAAGTGACACTTTCAAACAGAATGTGGTTCAGCTATTATCCGAAGCCTCTACGTTTCTAGTACATTTTTCTAGTTTAGCAAGAAAATATACTATAGTATAAAACCTAAGCTATTTTTGTAATAGCTGAGCTTAATTAAAATGATCGTTCTACAGTATTAATGTAAACATAGGTTTATATCGAAATAGATTACCAGACCTCAGTTTTCTTGATTTTAATAAAGACCATTTAGTAGTGAAATAACCGCCTTAGGTCTTTTTCATAGTACCAAATGAAATAAAAAAAATATTGTTAATATATTTTTACTTTCGAAAAAATAATTCTATCTGTTGGGATAACCTCTGTCACAACAGAGATTATTCCACCAGTGCAATCAGTCACACTGGTGGTAGGTCTTTTGTTGCAAGAGGCCGGCTAGGTAGGTACCACCGCAGTGTCCAATATTCTGCCGCCAAATAGTAGTGCTTAGGCACTACTGTGTTCCGGTTTGAAGGGCATTGTAGGCTAGTGAAATTACTGGGCGAACGAGATTTAAGAACTAATATCTCGAGGTTGGCAACTCGTGAGTGGCACCTACTAGTGGTGCTGCAAGCGCTCATAGGCTGCGGCAGCCACTTACCATTAGGTGGGCCGTATGCTTGTTTGCCAACTTCTAACATAAAAAAAAAAAAAAAAAAATCCCAGTAGCTTTGAATCATTATACTCGCAATAAATATATACTTTATTATCATGGGTGTTAAAATCATGGAAGTGATTTGAATAATTTCTCCGTCTATCACTGCTGAGTCATAATCTTCCAAGTTTAAGCTAATAATATCTTTAAATCTATCTATTATTAACAGGAAAATTACTTAAAATGCTTGAAGTGTATGATATATTAAGTCAATTAATTACAGAATATCACAAAGGAGTGGCCCAGTAAGCGTTGTCTTAAGTGCGGCTCAAATCTTAATGATCGTGTGATCCTCATTCGCTGAAGATTAGCGAAGTCGACTCGATTACCAATCTTAATGACACTTTGTTCCTTTTTGTATATTATCTTATTAATCTTTATGAAGAGTTAACAAATAAATAGTTACCGTGACACTTAATTCACTTCAACGAAATATAAGTGATACTAAAGTTGTTATTGTTATTATCCTTTTCTTTTTTTCAGTGAGCATATCAACTATTCTCGGGGTAGCTTTATTCCCTATAGAACGCGTCCCCAGGCAGCGGATAGGGGAATGCTTGGAGGTTTGTGAACTTCTACAAAGGAGGGCACCAAATCGACGGCTATTAGAGAAATACAATACCTCCCGTGGACCACAAAAAAAAAATCCGATTTTATAAATAAATAAACGCTGCACACTCAACGGCCCCCATTAGGACAGTAATATCCTGTGTCGGGGTCCGGAAACATTCACAATGACAAGGACAAATACACCCAGACCGGAATATATGCTTGCATTGTCAATACGAACATATTGTGCTCCGAGCGGGAATCGAACCCGCGACCTGTGGCGTTTAAGGCAGGTTCGCTACCGCTGCGACACAACGTCGTCAATCCACCGTCAAACCACAAGACCGAAGAAGGACACTTCGTAAAAAAACCTCGCCAGTGGGCTGCTCTGGAATATCTGGAGTTAAGGCCTCTCGTGTACTGGGGTCTGGGTTGGAGAACTCAGCATGGATGGCGGCGGAGGAACTAATGGTCAACGGTGGCACCCAGGCCCCCCAGGTCACAACCAGGTAAAAATCACGTAGCCAAAATCAATTTCTCCAAATTTATGAATTAACCGACAACCCAGGACAGATTGCCCTGGTGCAACAATTAGGAGAGCCGACCCCACATAAAGTGGGAATGCGCAAAGAAGAAGTGTGAGAATATCTACTAATAAATTTGTAGAGAGGAGAACCGGGTCGTAATGGAAAGCCACTAAAAGTTCCTCCGTGAGGGACACAAATAAACCTGACTAGATAATATATTTTATTACTTAAGATAATGATTGTCTAAAACCAAGTGGTTCTTAAGATATATTCGCATGTAGATTAGACATACTGACAAAATATGTTGTATTTACAAAATGTAAAGATAAGGATGAATTGCGATTTTACCCAGTATTTCTGCTGCCGTAGGTACATATAATTATAGTGTTTGTCTTAGATTTTCGACATATTAATCGGATACTTTGGTATCCGATTAAGATCACTAGAGCATACACATCTTTTCTTTGATAAAGGTAACATTTTCAAGTGACCTTGACGACGTTGTAGCGCTGCGGTAGCAAACCTGCCTTAAGCGCCACAGGTCACGGGTTCGATTCCCGCTCGGACAATATTTTTGTAATGACCATACAGACATGTTTTCCTGTCTGGGTGTGTTTGTCCTTGTCATTGTGTATGTTTCCGGAGCCCCGACACAGGATATAATTATCCTAATGGGGGCCGTTTAGTTTGTAGCGTTTATTTACACCTTCTTAGCCTGTTCTTGTATTCTCATTATTCAGTCAAAAATAATCATCCATTCCATTACAGCATTTTCGCCTCATTGTTAATAACAAAAAAGGAATTACACAGTGATGTAACATTTTATTAAATTATAATTTATAAAAATTAACTTTTTACTATTTCTATAGTCAAACGATCATCATTCGTTTGTTTTACGGATAAATTGTAATAAATGTTATGTTATACAGCAACATACTTCACATATGCTGGTCTTATCAAAACAAGAAGTAGTCTTATGTGACGTGATTAGGGGCTAATGACATCACGCCACGTGCAGATTTATATGAGATACGAGAATCTCCGTTGAAATTTTAATGAGTACGAGAAATGAATAAATCACTGTGAGGGTTCTCGCATATGGCTTTTAATGTATACTTTAGTACATACAATATTATATATATGTAAGTCCGTCTTTTCAGAGCGTTCTAATTACGATTGAATTTATTTATTTTAATGATAGTTTTAATTTTCATAATTTTTAGAACGGATCAATTTAGAAGTCGGTATTAATATTTAAGACATACTATTAAGAAAATAAAACTCTATAAAGATTTTAATTAACCTCACCAAAATATGACAAGGTACGGCCTTCCAGATTGTTAGCATTATCTAACACTAGGCCTTTTATTGCAAGAGGCAGGATTCGTTAGGTACCACCGCAGTGTCAGATATTCTACCGCAAAGAAGTAACTTTGTTTTGGTTTGGACGACACTCTAGATAGTGAAATTACTGAGCAAAGGAGAACTAAGAACTAATATCTCGAGGTTTGCAACACGTGAGTGACTCTGACAAATGAATGGTGCTGCAAGCGCTCATAGGCTACGATAATCGCTTGTAGGCAAAACCATTAGGTGGATAGTGCTTGCTTACCAACTTGCTCAGTAGCAACAATAGTGCTATAATCATGTATTACTAATTGAAGAGAGTTAAGAGATATAGAAGTATGGAAATAGGCGAAGTCAGCCCTTGGCCTAGGGTACGGCAAAATATTAATTTAGGGTCCAGTGGGGTATAAATGAATATTTCCTTCCATAGTTATTATTTAAAGGTTCAAATAAATAAACGCTACACACTCAACGGCCCCCATTAGGATAGTGATATCCTTTGTCGGGGTCCGGAAATACATACAAGGACAAATACACGCAGACCGGAAAATATGCTTGCATGGTCAATACAAACATACTATGCTCCGAGCGGGAATCGAGCCCGCGACCTGTGGCGTTTAAGGTAGGTTCGCTACCGGTGCGCCACAACGTCGTCAAAAATTTCATTCTATTCGTGTAGACCGGGATACTCATGAAATGAAGCACAACAGTAGAAATATAACGACATGTCGACGTTATCTGTATTGTGTAAGGGTATTTCTGTTCCAGTGGAGCCTGACGTATCCCTTTACGGATCTCTAATAAAGATTTTAAAAAGAAAGCAATCACTTATTATGGTGAACTAAAATAATTATATTATAATTCTACTGATTCACTGCTTTTTTTAATTAATTAAGGAAATTAACAATACAATAAAGCAAATAAATTATATAATTTTCATTACATTAAACTGTAAAATTGCTAAAGCTTTCCTTTTAGAATAACTCATTCATTAAAATTTAGCTTAATATCAGAATTACGAAACAAAGCTTAATTAAATAAGGCGTTTAAGCAGAAAATACAGCCCTATCAATGATAAATCCCATGCTTTTATAATGAGCGGTGTCTACCGCAATACAAAGAGAAGGATTTAGACAATTGTAGGAACTCTGTAATTGTCTAAGAGATTTACTGTGTAGAATATGTAGCGAAAAATGTAGCAAGATTTTGTTTTCCGACTAATTAGTGCCAATTTGTTGAAATCGTAGAAATAGTTCATGACAATGATAGTGCTTATAAATATCTTTCAAGTTTTAAACCTAGATATAATCTTCTTGTCTTGTCTTGTCTTGTCTTCTTGTCTTGTCTTGTCTTGTCTTGTCTTGTCTTGTCTTGTCTTGTCTTGTCTTGTCTTGTCTTGTCTTGTCTTGTCTTGTCTTGTAATATATAAAATTCTCGTATCACAATCTTCGTTCCCATACTCCTCCGAATCGGCTTGACGGATTCTTATGAAATTTTTATACATATTCAGTAAGTCTGAGAATCGGCTACTATCTATTTTTCAAACCCCTAAGTGATAAGGGTGTCCACCCCAAACATGTTTTTTTATTTTTGGATAATTTTTATTTTTTATTATGTGGCATTGAAAAATACATACGACCGACCCTAAATTTTCACTTTTTTATCACCAACCCCTGCTTTTTAATAGTCATAATAGTAAACCAACAACTTTCACCGGTGTCACTTGTAGACTCGGGTAGACGGCGCTAATATCGGGTCCCAGATTTTTTTCGGGGCAGAACAACTCAGTCTGCCGGTCTACCAGTCTGCCGGGCCCGCTAGTTATATATAGTATTAGCTTCTACCCGTGGCTTCACCCGCTCGAATAACGATTTTAAATAAATAAATAAATAAACGGTTCACACTCAACGTTAACCCATTAAAATAGTGATATTCTGTGTCGGGGGTCGGGAAACACTACAACGACAAGGACAAATACACCCAGACCAGAAAATATGGTTGCATGGTCAATACAAAAATATATACTCCGAGCGGGAATCGAACTCGCGACCTGTGGCGTTTAAGGCAGGCTCGCTACCGCTACGCCACAACGTCGTCAAATACGGTACCTATAATGCAATATGTACTTAAAAATATTTAGTTCCCCATACAGCCCTTCATCTCCCTTAACCTCTAGTTCGCAATAAGAAGTAGCCTATGTATCAGAGTCTATACAAGTCGGTTCAATAGTTTATACATGAAAACATGACAGACAGCGGTCAGTCTGACTTACTTACTTTCGCATTTATAAAATTGGTAGGGATCTATTGTCTATGTTCTAAGCTATCGATAACGAATAATATATTACTAATATGTATTTTATCTAACGAGAATCATGGTATAGTAATATTTAAATTTACAATCTAATGAATAAAAGTTAATTAAAGTAGAACATTACATTTTCTCATTTAGACGAAGCAGTGAAATGCTTCCAAAAAACTTAACAAAATAATTAAGCCGACGCATGTACTATCCGAGAATTTGGCAGAAACCCAAGAGAACCACAGACCAAACAATCTTTCCGTATAGTGAGGACTATCTTACCTAAATGTATGCAGCGAAGCTATTTGCCGCGCCACCATTTTACCACCTCGCTTCCGACACTCAGAACAAACATTTTCTGGAAATAACATAATAAGTAAATTAAATTAATACAAATTGCTTAGTTTCAGAATACCTCGATCAAATGTGATATTTTCCAACTTATACCAGCATCTGATAACAATGATTATCGTTTGGTCCGAATAATATTCTAATCCACTGTGATTTTGGAACGCCTTTTACGTTTACGCTGGGACAAAGGGTTTGCGTTCTGCATAAAAATTAGAATAATAAGCAAGATTTTGTCTATACTTAAGAAAATGAAAAATATAATATAATTTACATAGCTTATAATTGGACTGAATGAAACGAAACTTTGGGTTTACCAATGGCACCAATTTTCTTATTTACAGACTTCATTATTATATTTTCATCTCATAATTATGATGATGATCATATTTTGTAAGTCAACGTCTATTATATCCAGGTGGTAGCATTTCTTACTATGCGCTATTCTTAGGATCAAATACAAACGTCGTTCTATTAAATTAAGTAGTCCGTAATGAAGAGGCTCGGCTGGTATTTTTACGCCCGTAATCTACAAAACGAAGTGTCAGAAGGTGAGCTAAGGAATGAGTGGACGGTCGCGTGCAACACTTCTGCGTGACCGCAGACCATTGATCACTATCCTCGAGATACAGCGCTAAGGACATTTTTTAACACGAACCGCCCTTTAACATCGAAAGTGGTTTTTTGTGGGCTTTTCGTTTCTTTTTTTTGTTGAAAAGCTACTTGATTTGAATAAAAGTTACAATAGTATCTAAGTATTTCTTAAATAATCAAAATCCTTGTGGTAAGTAATTACATATTTCTTTTAAGGAAAGAATAATAAGGGATAAAATATTTCATAGTATTATGAAAATCTATAACTATCCCAAATAAAGACAGTTTCTCGACTCTTGGGATCTGATGTGTGGTGTGTACCCACATCAGCCTATAGAGGATTCATCCACTAGCGATTATTTCAGGCTTATCGTAAGTTCTAACCGCTTAATTTCATGTATCAGAAAGTATTAAAAGTTTCATATTAACAAACTACTGAGCACTTTATACCCTTCTACTTTTAATTAGAAAATCGTCTGAATAGAGTTAGCAAAATTTAATAAATAGCGAAAAAGCTTATAGAGTAGTTGGAGTCTTTTCACTACCTAATAATATATTTTTGTATGTAATAATATATTTTTATGTTCCATTCATCATAAACCATTCATGAAAGTAAACTGATATACTCTTTGCTATCAATTATTTGAGAATGGAAGAATTTGAACTCAGTCCCAGTAAAGAGGCTTTACTGGGATTGAGTTCTGGTCACATTGCGATTAATAACTTTGCATATAAGTAACCTTTTTAAGTCCTTATTAGCAAAGGGAGCGAAGAAGATCACTCGTGTTTGCTGAGAAGGAAGCGTTTTGTTATATATATATATATATATATATATATATATAAGTATATTATCACTAGACTTTATAGAGCCGAATCAATAGTCTATTTTAAGAAGTTGATTAAATCAGTACTGTTCTTAGTTTCAGTAACATCAAATTAGTAAAGTTAAAGTCATCTTAGAGTATAATTTATTATGCTAAGTAAAATTTATTGCCAAAGACTTTTAGCTTAAGGTCATTAGAGTCATTTGTAAAATTAGAGTTGATAAGTTACCCTTTACTAATGTATACTCAACATTTCTTATTCTCTGTATCTTATAGAATCTTATTTATAACAAATTCG
The DNA here is from genome assembly GCA_023373885.1 of Hestina assimilis. NCBI lineage: Eukaryota > Metazoa > Arthropoda > Insecta > Lepidoptera > Nymphalidae > Hestina > Hestina assimilis. Next base: position 10,219,605 of record CM041745.1, read on the forward strand.
CCGTATTATGTAGTTTCAATTTATACCTAATGTTAATATTAGTATGATAATTTAACGGAGCAATATTAATTCACTCACATTTATAAAAATATTTTATTTTTATCACCCTGACTCTCAGCCAAATTAACGATGAAAAGTTGATTAGGTAGGCTAACTTTTTAAGTCAATATAGGCTTCATTTTACTTATTTTTATTTCTCAAGGATTTTTTTATGAGAAGAATTAAAAATTTGCCTTGAAATATTCGAATTAAAAGAGTATAGTCCTTCAGTGTTTTTGGATAAAGGTGTTTCAATTTACGCGAGAGAGGTTTCAAACGTTGAAAGTGCTGTTATTAGGAAGCTGCATCAAAGTTATAAAATAAATTTAACCATTTTAAATAAGTCATAAATAAAAACTCAACCATTCAAACTATTATTTCCTGCTGTCTATAAATAAACTATAGCATATTTTCATTTGGAATAAATCCATTTATCTCAAAAAGACAGTTTATTTTAGATGGTATGACCACAGTATTTATAGCTGTTTCTATTTGTTCTATATGCGTATAATCTGACAGTTATTTTTAATATAGCTACGTTTTCTTGGCTTTGTTCCATGAACTGGCGATAAATGTCCCACAAAGTATGTAATATATCATTGTAGTACCCATAACGAGAAACAATAACCACACGTACGTATACTTTTAATCATAGCGTAATTTGAAAGGGTGTTCTAAGGGTGTACTCGATTCGATTTAAAGATTATACATATTAAAATTTGGATGAAAATATCGTTTTCTTGGAAAACAGATTTTTTGCAATTGAGTTTGTTACACTTTTACTTGACTTAAATTCAATTAATTTTATTTCATAATTCTATTAAAAATGTACATGATTTTGTTACAAAAATAGAAACAGCACACTCAACGTAATATAAAAATAAAATGTTCTGAAAAGAAGTCAAATAATAAGATACGCTATACCATTGTCAATTCACTTCTATGTGCCTGCCATATGCGACGAATTACTTTCTTTTGTGAGTCGCTTGTGAGGTTCACATTATATTAGAAGGAAGAGGAGCCAAACATCTTTTTCAACGTTTTACGAAAATCGGAAATTCCTTATACGAGTACATCTTTTCGAAAATGTTTTATTATACATAATAAAAAAATATATATATTAGTACCATCATCGACGGCTTTTGTAAATAATCTAGGTGATTGAATGAATAAAGATCTAATTTATTATGCTTAGTGATCATAAGTTATATAACATATTGCAGGCCTCAGCTGAAAGTCAGCGCTGAATGACTTGAAGTCATGAAGCACATGCTGAGCTGTTTGGCCTTTCGCTGTTTTGTCTGTATTTTTTTTATTCTTTTCTTTATGTCTTTTATAATATAGAATTAATTATTGCATGATAAGCCTACTATTTAGTTATTAATTAGAATTTAAGTTAAATATTTGTAAGACGCTACAGTGATAAACAAAATAAATAAATAACTAGGTACATTATTGTATTTTTAGGTTTCAATGAAGAAAATGGAAAAACCATTCCTAAAATGAAACTTTTGTATAATATTTTATATTCAGTATGTTACAGTATGAATTTAATCGATGAAATATAACAAATTCCGGAACACAAGTGTGCAAGATTGCTGACAAAAGAGATAGAGCTTCAGCGATTTGTCGGAGATGGTCAGGATAAAAATGTGCTTTGTGAACCTTAGAGGGATTTACTCTTTTAACTCGACGACTTTCTCAGTAATAAGACTTGAGACATCGGATTGAATTTCGAAATAAATCCCGTTAAGGATTGACAAAAGAGACAATCAACATTGCTCCATTATAGTAAGAGGATAATGTATTATGACATATTTAGCCACAATAGGAATATAGTTTTAACATTAGGATTGCTTATAGTAGTTGAGCGATTCTTTTCACAGCACAAATAGGCCGGAACAGAAAATCGGCGCAAAGTAACTGTGCCGTTGCGATGCGTGTGATGAATAAGGGCTCTGGAGTGCCAATCCCCCACTCCCACTATTCCCTTCGTTTTTTCCCTTCTCATCCCTTCCTTCTTGTTCCTTAGGTTTGCAACGCGCATGATACTTCAAGTGTCGCAAGCGTTTTTAAGTTAGGATGACTGCTTCCCATCAGGCGGATCGTATGCTTGTTTACCAACCGTCATGATGTAAAAAAAAATGATATACATTAAAATATCTCAGAATTAATAGAAATATTCCTAGCGTCTCGTCTACTCTTGGTCTATAAAAATTATATTAAAATATTTTTTCGTTTAGGTTTAAGAGATAATTCAAAAATTTCTGATATTTGCTATGATAAGAATTTGATAAATAAATACCGTAGCAGGTGAAAAAATAAGTATTTTAATAAACCTGATATTTTTCTAAAATAATATTCCAATGAGCTCGTAAGCAACTTTAATAGCATTTTAGAGGTATCTGCTTAATAACTTTTTATTATTTACTTTTTTCGTTGCAAGATAAATACTCGTAATGTGCAATATTCAAAATATTTACAACTGATTCAGCTTTTATGAAAATTAGCTCGGAAATTAAACCGTCAGAAACTTTAACTTTATTAATATGAACTATGAATATGACTTCTTACTTGATAGTAAAAAGAAATGCATACGTTTGATTCTATAACTTAATAACAGCTTTTATATTGGTATTCAAGAAATCCGCAAAAAAATACCGAAGAGAATAAATCCACGGTATTACTTATTTGTGACAAATGAGTACAATTGAAACGGTCGAACTCCCTTGACCTTTTAAATTGGACTTTGATCTATGCCTTTGATCGTTTATCTTAATTAGCTTCAAACAGGGTGAGAAAAAAATCAATAAGCAAAATCTTAAAATAAATAAAACGCTGCACACTCAACGGCCCCCATTAGGATAGTATTATCCTGTGTCGGGGTCCGGAAACATTCACAATGACAAGGACAAATACACCCAGACCGGAAAATATGCTTGCATGGTCAATACAAACATATTATGCTCCGAGCGGGAATCGAACCCGCGACTTGTGGCGTCTAAGGCAGGTTCACTATCGCTGCGCCACAACGTCGTCACGTAAAAGACTTAATAATTATTAATAATGCGGTAAATTGTACATTCAAGGCGGCGGAAAAAGAAACACCTAAAAGCCTACTGCGCTCACACTCACTGACTAAAACTTAGGTTACGTCAAATTATTTCTAGACTGTACCTGGCTTTATTGTTAAACAATAAACGATACTGAATTTAATAACAATCTTTTCAGATTATATGCATTTATGTCCTGCTCCAACTCGTGGAACGATGCCAAAACCTCAAACTAATGTTAAAAATTAAGGGAAAATTTACTATGGTAATCTAATAAATTTGTTATAGCTGGAAGCTAAAGTTCATTTGCTCTCTGTGCCAAACCATATAGTACTATTACTCTGATTCCTTTTTTAAACCTCTCCTTCCATTGTAAAGAAAGTTTAAATATTCTTCAATCGTTCAATCTTTGTTATTTTCTTTTTCATTTCATTCATTTAGTTCTCAATCATTGTAAGAACGATAGCGGCTATAAATAAAAACAAACAGAAAATATAGTATCATAATACATGAAAAATATTTTGGGCTGTTGCTTTTAAAATATAGTGGTTTATTCAAATTATACAAAAGGTTACAAACAAGCGTGGGGGAGCTTTATCAGGTTACGGAGGCATTATGTAGCATTTTTTTTTTTTTATGTTAGAAGTTGGCAAACAAGCATACGGCCCATCTGATGGTAAGTGGATGCCGTAGCCTATGAGCGCTTGCAGCACCATTAGTAGGTGCCACTCACGCGTTGCCAACCTCGAGATATTAGTTCTTAAATCTCGTTCGCCCTGTAATTTCACTAGCGTACAATGCCCTTCAAACCGGAATACAGTAGTGCCTAAGCACTACTATTTGGCGGCAGAATATTGGACACTGCGGTGGTACCTACCTAGCCGGCCTCTTGCAACAAAAGACCTACCACCAGTGTGACTGATTGCACTGGTGGAATAATCTCTGTTGTGACAGAGGTTATCCCAACAGCGGGCGATGGGGTCGTCACATCCCGACGCCTTTAAAAGAAAAGCATCAAAGGTGTCGCCGTGTTTTGCTGTTTAAAATGGGAGTAAAGTAGACAGAAGAAGAGTAAACAAAGAGGGGACTGAAGAGGTTTGACGTATTGTGCTTCCTTTTTTAAATCACAAAGTTAGAAACCAAGCGTACTCCTGGTGGTAAGAGGTCACAATAGCCTAAAGACGCCTGAAAAACCATTAGTAGGTGCCACCCACGCGTTGCCAACATCGAGACATTGGTTGTTAAATCTCCTTTGCTCAGTAATTTCAATAGCCTACAGTGGCCTTTAAACCGGAACACAGTAATGCCAAAAACACAACTGCTTTGCGGTAGAATATTTGACAGTGGGTGGTACCTACCTAGCTAGCCTGAGCAACAAAAAACGCAGGAAATATATCTCTGATTAAACGAATAAATATGTATTATCTCACGTAATAATTGTTTTGCCCAACAAAACTCCATTTGCCTGACACATCGGATATTGCGTGACAAGACACCACTGCCTCGTAATCAAATTATCTGGCCATTTGGTCACCGAACTTGCCTTTTATCACTGGTCTGAATTAAAAACTGCTGGTCTCCACACAAACATATACAAACCATAAATATCTTTATCTTTCTTAGCTTACATTAATTTCAACGTTTATTTCAAGTATATTAATTCCTGTAATCAAAATAATGATTATTATTCAAAAATTAAAAAAAAAAAATTAATTAATGGTAATCAATTCAACGGTACACAAATATCATTTTTAGACTTAAGAATGCGTGTTATTAAACAATTAACTTTTGCATTTTTATACATTTTAACTGTCATTTTTGGTTAACAATATTGAAATTCCCTATGTTTTATGAAACAGATAAATAAGTAATTGGTCAATCATTAATGTTTTTCAAAAGTCACGTCTTTAAAAATGTTAGCCTGAGTACAATTGTAGGTATATCAAGGTAAATGCCAATGTATATAACAATATGTAGCTCAAAAATAAAGCAACAAACAGAAATTAACAAACGAACTTGAAACTTTGACGAATAAAATGGAACCCTTCACAATACGCGTCGCAGTGAGTATTTCTATGCATGCATTGAAACACAGACTAGACTATTTCAAAAAGTTGAATCGGGTCAAACGGGTATGAAAAAGAAGTCATCATTTAGGTGCCTATTGCATGCCTTAAAATATTTTGACTGCATGCAATGCATTGACCATGCTGTGCAGATGTTTTAAAAGGTCTAATTTTATTCTTTAGACTACAAAAGTAATTATATTTTTTAAAACTACAACTATGAACCGTATTCTTTATCCTGGCATTATTCCCGGTATTACATTTTCCAAGGGCCTGCTTATTACTCTTAACCAGATTTTTAATATATTTTTTTGACAGGTTACTAGTTTAGTTAGATACACAGACCGATTTCCTTTTGACCTCCGCACTACTACGGGCGAACCAATAACTCATTGGATAAGAGCAAATTACCGATCAAGAGTTAACGATTATTATTAGATGTTATGATAATATCCGGGACCAACAGCTTCACGTGTTCTTCGAAGCTCGGTAGGGGAACCCAAGAGGAAAAACGCCCAGACCGAAACCGAGCGGGAATCTAGCACCCAACCATCGAGGCTAAATGCAGACTCGCTACCTAATGGGGTCGATTAGGAACATTATTATATCCCATTTCATACCTACTAGGTTTTAGCCGCTGTTAAAATCACACTAAATTAAAATGATACATGCCACCATACGATACATCACCCGGTTCTATTTGTCAAGACAAATAAGAAGGACACAAGAAGAAGAGTAAGATTAATGTAGTCATAGAACAACACGTATCTTCTTCATCCTAGCATAATTCCCGGTATTTTTATGTACCCAGGGTCTGCTTATTACTCTTATCCGGATTTGACAGGTTACTAGTTTTTACACAGAGCGATTGCCATCTGACCTCCGCAACCCTAAGGGTGAACCAGAAACTCATTGGATAAGAGCAATTTACTTATCAAGAGTTAACGATTATTATCAGATGTTATTGATAATAACCGGGACCGACAGCTTATCGTGCTCTCCGAGGCACGTTGGGGAGACCCACACGGACAAACGCCCAGACCGAGACAGAAATTTTAACAACCATCTGCCCGAGCGGGAATCGAACCCGCAACCGTCGAGACTAAAGGCAGACTCGCTACCCACAACGCCACAACGGTGTCAGAACAGCACGTATCTAATAAGTTAAAACCACACACATGCTAACTGGTGCCATTCTCAAATGTTAAATATGGCAACAATGTGCGACTCATTATGCTTTATGGAGATATTACTCCCTCAAACGCTACTGTGCGATAATAGAGGTGAGCTAAGTTTTGCATGTGTATATTTTGTGTTCATGTTTAACTTCTAATTTTAAAATAATAATTTTTATAATAATGGAGACGGATTTTTTGATAATATCTGTAATTGAGATCTATGTTCTAGACAGGCAAATCGGCAAAATATTTAAAAATAGCATAACTCGTGATGCACCATTTTGTATATAGTAGTGTATAAACATAATATTTAAAAAAATCTTCGAAATTTCATTTTTATTCATAAACATAATCTTGTTTCGCATGCATAATTCGTTTTGCCATAAAATATTTATAATATTAATGAAGTTTATACTCCTGATAATCTGCTTAATTAAAACCAGTAGCTAAGAGCAAGGTGCTCTCTTTTTTAAATGAACGCCGTAAATATTTTTAGAGCGATAATCACGTTAGATTTTATTAAAAACACGAAGGTATTAGCTTAACCTGATTTTATTTTATTCTAAATTTACGTTATTTGATCCGATTTTTTTCTGTATTAATTATAAATTCTTTTAATTTATTCAAATATTACTTTATACGTTACTTATAGCAAAGTACCTATTTTTTTAATTTTTGTGCGTCTGTCTGTCTTACTATAAGCATCTTCCGGCCAAGCTCCGAAACGGCTTGACGAATATTGACGGGACTTTCACATGTTGACTGCTAATATAAGAACTAATTAATAGATAGAGAAATATTTTGAGAACGTACTATTTTGATTGATTGATTCTTTGTTTACTTTAGACGTGCCAAACCTTTGGCACTTGGGGACTGCCGCGGTAAAGCTATTGCATAGCATTTTTTATCAACTTATGCAATGCATAAAATTTTGGCTGTTTTTAAAAAGTTAAAATAAAAATGAAATCGAACATTAATTTCAAGCCAATAAGATACAATTTCGTCTATAATTCAAAATTTCATTGAAATAAAGTAAGAAACTTCGTAACTAATTCAAAATATTTTAACTATAACTTTATAGAATAATCGCCTTAATTATCTTTCAGTTAAAGACGAAAATCCTTTGCATTTATAAGAATTATGTATAAATATTATATATTATTTTTTTTAATTGAACGTTAGCCGTTATAGCGTATTATTTAAAGATCATTTTCCAATACATTTATTGAGGTATTTTCTATAATTTTTTCTTTTGGGGAGTGTTAGGTTTTATTTTTGTTACGGAATTTCTTGATTCGGTCGCCGCGCTCAAAGCCCGCGATAAAAGCAATGCAATAGCTTAACAAACCAAAAATATCCACAACAGTTTTTGTACAGCGTCGTATTGAGAGTTATAAAATTATTTAGCATTTCCTTTAACTGGATTATTTCCAAGACTTACACCACAGAATAAAATAATTATTTATTATTGTCAATGATAATTATTTACGAATTTAAATAAGTCGTGTCATGTCGTCTGACTAAAATTTAATTTTGGTATTTCTTACCTTTTATTCCAAACACCTACCAAATTGTTTAATAGATGCTTCCATTTTCATTCCGACAACTATATTTTCTAACAGTTGTCCCCGCAGTTTCACTTGGAGACACAACATGATCACACGATACACAATCACGGTTTATTTTTAGGGTTCCGTATCCAAATGGCAAAAACGGAACCGTTATAGTTTCATCATGTCCGTCTGTCCGTCTGTCCGTCTGTCCGTCGGTCCGTCCGTATGTCACAGTCATTTTACTCGGAGACCGTTGGCTCTATCTATACGAAATTTAGTAAATAGGTGTACTCTGTGAACCGCACTACGATTTTGTAATTAAATCCTAAAATATATAAAAATTAAGGGTAGCCGTCCATACATGTAACTGATAGTTGAAAAAAAAATTCACCATATGGCAACGTGTGAGATATCTTTGGATAGGTCTTTCAAAATGATTACGAGGTTTGATTTTTCTTTTTTCATTAAGTCAGTAGTTGTTGAGATATTAGCTCTTAAAGTCATAAAAATTGTGTCCCCCTCTAACTTTTGAACTATGGGATTTAAAATTCTAGAAAAATTTGAGGTTGTAGAACATCAAATAAACTTTCAACCACATTTAGTTTGAAAAAGATAGGTCCACAAATTTTAGAGATGTATAAGTTGTTCCCATAACTTTGTTTTTCATAGTACTTTTAATAATTACTATGAAATTACCAACTTAATTTTGCGGTCGATTTTAATTCGTTATTATTTTGAAGTCCATAATATTCTTCATCATCAAGCTACGGAACCCTTTAGTTTCGACTGTGCGTGGTCCACAACGCACTTAACTGATAATTATTTTAAATGTGCGGAGCGGAGCGGAGTGCCCTTTTGATTTTTATAAAATAAAAGTAACTTGGAGTAAATTACTTTAATCTGCCACTGAAAATCCCTTATATACTATACTTTCATATGTATTTAGTAAATAAAAATATTTATTTACCTTAGACCATTTAACATAGATAACATAACTTAACATTTGACAAACTATGAAAAATTGTAGTCTATAGAAACCGGTCGGATAACTGTACTATAACATCCAGTTACAGGAATGTACTGACAAAGTTTGTGGAACGAAGCCAATGCCTAAGTTAATGATAAAAAGTAAGGTATATTACCATAGAGTTCTTATAAATTCGTTATGGCTGGAAGTTACACCTTAAATTTTTTTTATATAATCTTAACTCTTAATTTATTGTGTGAAAGTTTAAATTAGAAGTCCTGAACAGGCTGTATAAAATAATAGTATTGTTGATCTTATTGTTAAGTAGTACTTACCTGCGACTTCGCCCACATGAATCACATTTTGTAATGAGGCACCTTTATTGCAATATAATATACAATATAATTAAATTGGTTCCCGATACAAACCTTTGTTCCCGTTCTTTTTGTCTCCCGTTGTCTAAAGTTCCATCTATTTCTATATCAAAATTCTCAAATGTATTATTATTATTTGTTTGGATTCCATAGCACCGTAGTTTATGTTGCAGTGTATTTCTTGTTTATCCCAAGGGAACTTCAGATTTTTTTGGGATAAAAATTAATACTATTTCTAATCCTTCTGTCAGTCATATAACAATCTATATCTGTGCTGAATTTCACCCAAATCCGTTCAGCAGTCTTTACGTAATTGAGTAACAAACATCCATACATACAAACTTTCACTTTTATTGTAATGTATGTATATTGTACACAACACACACAATGGAGGGTAGATTTATAATAGATTTTTTATGTTACAAGTTGGCAAACAAGCATATGGCCCACCTGATGGTAAGTGGTTGCCGTAGCCTATGAGCGCTTGCGGCACCATTAGTAGGTGCAACTCACGCGTTGCCAACCTCGAGATATTAGTTCTTAAATCTCCTCTGCCCAGTAATTTCACTAGCATACATTGCCCTTCAAAGCGGAACACAGTAATGCCTAAGCACTACTATTTGGCGGCAGAATATTTGACACTGCGGTGGTACCTACCTAGCCGACCTCTTGCAGCAAAAGAACTCAGCACACTGGTGGTGACCAGTGGTTGCAATCAGTCACACTGGTGGTGACCAGTGTGAGTGATTGCACTGGTAGAATAATCTCTGTTGTGTCAGAGATTATCCCAATAGAGGGCAATGGGGTCGTCACGTCCCGACGCCGATAAATAATTGGTAAACTATGTTATGTAAATTGTAAAGCTCTTGTCTACCAATATACCTCATGCTAATAACCTTTATTTTATTCTCGAATATTTCTTAACTACCTGCTACCAGCGGCTTCGCCCTCATGAATAACGATTTAAATACAAACTCTGAACCCTCTCCTTCTCCTCTTTTACAAACATTGAATGTCATATTTATTTATATTTATTTATTTATTTATTTATCACTGTAATGTCTTACAAATATTTAACTTAAATTCTAATTAAAAACTAAATAGTAAGCTGATTATATAATAACTAATTCTATTTTATAAAAAATATAAAGTAAAGTATAAAGAAAAATACAGACAAAACAGCGAAAGGCCAAACAGCTCAGCATGTGCTTCATGACTACAAGTCATTCAGCGCTGATTTTCAGCTGAGGCCTGCAAGTGACGTGACAGTTGACAGATACAAATTATTTCTTAAGCTTATTGCTAATAATTTAACAATACTAATGTATAAAGAGAGAAAAAAATCAAAATAATTAAGCTATACATATGAAGGTAAAATTGAAGCTTCTCTCTCTGAAAATGACGATAATTCCGTACAACTTTTCACCCCCTTTCAACCCCTTATAACCCTTTTTTCCTGTCCTTTCTCAGGCTCTAAAGTATGTATTATAAATTTACAAAAAAAAGTTATTAAAACAGACAAAATATCGTAAATTTAAGGTAAACAAAATGCTAATAAAAAGATTTACGAAAAGCAAAATTTGACGTGCACTGACTATGATATCGTAGCACGCGAAAAATCTTTAACGTGTCATAAAGGGTGCTAAGGCATTCATCAGAATAATTTAATTACACGACCAGATATGTTGATCCCTCACGTTTTTTAATATAAGCGTTAAAACTCTAACTTACGAGTAGCAATAGATGGCTCTGTGGGGTCAAATTTATGTAGTCGTCCAACAACACGTAATACAGTTAATAACCACCGACACGCAAACGGGTGTAGTCATTCCAACGTGTTAAATGTGCGAACAAAGCGCGAATAATTGTGCTTTATTAAAATATTACTACTCTAAAAACTTAAACGTGACTTTAGTGCTGATAAACTACAGAACGATTTACTGGGCTCTCTCAGCTAAAATGGGCCGGCTTAACCGGGAAATTACTACCCTCTCACAGAAAATCGGTGTAAAGTAACAGGATCAGTATGGTTGCGTTTCGTGAGATGGGTGAGAACCCCGGAGACCCAAAATCCCACCTCCCTCGTTCTCTTCCTTTTTTCCCTTCTTATCTCTTCCCTCTTGTTCCTTGGGTTGGCAAAGCGCATTTTATACTTCAAGTATCGCAAGCGTTCATAGGTTGCGGTGACTTCTTACCATCAAGCGGATTGTATGCTTGTTTGCCAGCCGTCATGAAATAAAATAATTAAAAAAAATTAAATTATGGAAGTAATAAATGAATATCCGCCAAATCAACTGGAAGGGTTGTATATAAAAACTAAGAACCAGCTTTCCAAGTTATTTTTTTATTTGGAAAGTAACGCAGATGCAAAAAAAGTCCAAACGCGGAGGCGACTCGAATACGTGTTCTATAAGAGACCAATTCTGATGATATTAATGTATGACGACCGTCATTAATAAATGGATCCTCAAATTTTCTCCTCCTTAACAAGCCGAATAACTTTTAACGGTAGCGCTAATGACGCATCGGCGGAACATATTTTGCAGGAATCATAATTTAGCAGTTGGTTTAGCAAGAAATTCAATTTACATATATGAATCCTGATTTAAGAAAAGGTAAGCCATTTCACTGGTATATATATGCAGAAGTCACTGATCACTACGCTACACATGAAGTGAACGTATTATATCTTTGTAGGAGACTAGTTGTTCCAGCGGCTTCACCCGCCTGAATAGCGATTTGTAGATATAAACAATTACTGGTTTCCAATACAAAATTTCATCCCATATTTCAATCCCCTTTTTATGTGATAAAAGGTAGTCTATGTCTTTTCTCGAGGTATATCTTTGTAGCAAATTTCATAGAAATCGGTTCAGTGGCTTAGGCGTGAAAACATACCAGACAGACAGACTGAGCTGTTCGCAGTTCGCATTTATATTATTATTTCACTATGTCCGTGTTGTCGAGGAGCTGGATAGCCTCGACGTTCACATGATGATGAAGTCTTTTTTGGTGAGCTTCTGCAGTTTTTTTCACTATATTTGCGACCGGGTCTATGTTGAGGTCCCGATGAAGGTCGTCATTTCTTACGTACCAGGGTGCATTTACAATGCCCCGAATAACTTTTTTCTGGAATCTTTGTATGACTTTGTTTGGTGCAGCCCCAAAGCTGAATTCCATAAGTCCATACGGGCATAAGGACTTGTTTATACAAAAGTATTTTGTTGTGCACTGATAATGTAGAATACTTTCCGAGTAGCCAGTACATCTTCTTGTAGCGAAGCTCTAATTCATCGCGTTTTTTCTTGACATGAGCCTTCCAGCGAAGCTTTGCGTCTAGTGTCATGCCAAGATATTTGGCAGTATTTTCGTACGGTATCACGATATTGTTTATGTACACCGGATGATAGTTGCCCCTTTTATTTGTAAAATCTATGTGAACTGATTTGTCCTCATTCAGTTTAATTCGCCACTTTTTTGTCCAGTCATAAATGGCATTAACAGCTCTTTGGACTTTTTCCACTGCTTCTTCTTGAGTGGACCCCGTAGCTATTATAGCTGTGTCTTAAAAGAACAAAACCTTTTGAGTTAGTGTATTAAAATAGTGTAAATGATAGTTTAGTGAGTGCTACATATATATAAAGACGCAAGAACAAAGTGCCTTCCCTTAATAGAGACAGTAAGAAAAGTGTTGATGGACACATTCTTAGTTTTACTCTACTTAGCAATTTATGTTAGATTTAAATTACTTATTAGTCTTTCTAGGCTAGATCGTAGTATCAATGAAGTGTCTTTAAATAATTAAAGGACACGTCATTAAAAGCAAAAAAAAAAATATTATTATTTATATAAGTCCCAGATGCTAGAGTATCTTTAATTTGTTATGATTACCGGTATTTTATATTAAATGTATCTTATATAAAATGTCAGTTGGTATTGTTGCTTGGTATTATTAGCCTTATAATAATTGACAATAGAAAATGTCAGCCAGACGCATGACACACAAGAGCTTGGGACGTTGCGCCACTAAGTGTGTGTGCAATACCACGTTAAGTTAATCCTTTTTATGTTTTAAATTGTATGTTTTATACAAAAGCTATATGAAACCTTATAAGAAAAATATATATTTAATGAAATAGTAGATTGTTTATTTTCAAATCGCTATCTCTTTCCCTTTATTATAGAGTGTGTGTAGGGTTTACATATCTTTATTTATGAATAAAAGAAAAGTTTATATCCTGTTAAACTGGCCTCGATAAATATAAATATTTACAATAGATTACAAACCTTTAAAAAGATTGCTATTATGATATCTGAAACTGAAAGAACTGATTATTTTTAAAATACTTTAATATCTAAAACATCGTAACATGTAATATATAATTTACTTTCAAATCAAAAAAAAATACGAAACAAAATCAATAATGAAAACTGATCGGTCCCTTGTAACGAATAAGTGAGGAGACCAAATAGTCTTACAATCTGATTATGAGCTTGACGTGTTTCGTCACGCAATGCGACCCTCACACACCACTTATAAGGGACGGTCCCGTCAACAAAACTTGTTTATTACTTGTTTTAACTGGCCCTACCCAACGACTTACTACTTTGTCAAAATATTATCCATATAATTAGAAAGTGTCATTTTCAGTTCTTCTATCTAGTAGATTTTATTAATGAGTGTAGTAATATATAAAAATACCTTTGTTAACATTTATTTAAATTTTTGCTACCCAACTGCGTTTTAGTGCATTTACTAATTTTTAGGCCGGTAATGAATGTACCACCGCGGTGTTAGATATTCGACCGCAAAGCAGTAGGGTGTTTTGCATCATGTTACTGTTTAAAGTACTGTTGTGTATAACCATTGTTATTAACTGTTTTCGCTGTCAGTGGTGTCACTCGAAATAAACGGTACTCGCTGAAAATCAGTGTTGTGGCGGCCATGTCACAACTTATACTGAGCGAGCAACCTATTGATAGATTTACACTGCTGCATGTGTCCTTTATATTATTATACTTGGTTCGTTTCCTATGATTTAAGTTAAGTTTCACCATTTTACTTATTTTATAATCATTATTTTTAAACTTTGTTTGCATTAAGTTAATTTTAAGTTGTGACAGTAGTGTATTTTATAATCTATCAATAAAATTATTCTTATTCTTATTCTTATTCTAAAGTACGCTGTGGCTATTGATATTACTAGGCAAAGGAGTTTTAAGAACCAATATCTAAAGGCTGCCATCGCTTGAGTGACAACAACAAACGATGGTGTTTCCAGTGCTCGTAGTCTATGACAGCCGCTTGCTATCAGGTGGGTCGTGTACATGCTTGCAAACAGTGAAGGGTTAGTGTCATTAAAACAAAACAAGATTTATTTTTAAATGTTTATAAGAACCATAGAATTAATTAAAAACAGTAATTCTATGATAAGAACATAAATATGAGTGGATTAATACGTGCCAGTGCATTTGCCTGACATCATTATATTAATGTAATAAAAGGTACCTCATGCTTTTATACCTCACGTTTTTATAACATAAAATATTTTAAAATAAACTCTTGAGACTAAAATATACTTTTATATGTACTTTTTCTTTACTAAGACATGGAAAGTTTACTAACATAACCTACCAAGTATCAACTTATTAAGTAAAGATGTCTTTGGATTTTATTAAATAGGGCTTACATTAGTTACTGTTTGTTCTTTATAATATGAGTAACTCGAATATTGTAATACATATTTTAAATACCCATTTTTATTCAGTAGCATTATGTAATAGCAATATCACTCAATAATACTTATATCAAGCCGCTTTCGGTATAACTAGGTCATCGAGGTAAACCAATAAAGTAGAAGCTAAACTTTAGAATAATTTTAAACGAGATCCAGAATAGCGCTAGAAATATATTCAAGCGTATTTTATATTTATAGCATTAAGTAAAGACGGTTACCCAATTTTTGGAAGATTTATTTCCCGATAACGAAATTTCAAAAAAGTATAATTAGCAATTTCATCGATAAAATTTTTAATTAATTGCTTGTGCTTACTTATTAATGTTTATTTATTCAATTAGGAATGTTTCGACGATGGTTACATTGTGGATCAAAGACTTCAGAAATATAATGAGAAACTCTTAAAATAAGGGCTAATTACTACACCTTTTTTTTGGTTCACTCATATTTTTTTGTGTACTTATGCCATGTATGGACGACCGAACAAGAATAGTGTAAGCACAAATATCGAACAATGTTATCGAACGTGTTTACCATTAACGAACATCGAATACCGTGTTCGTCAAAAATGTTAGTTGCGATCCAATTTGGTTGTTCAGTGCGGGCGATGTTCGTGGAATTTTGAATCAAGATGGTTCTTTTACCAGGTGCAGGCATCACTTCAAAGCCAACGGCGAACCCATGGCTACTAAGCGGTTGAAAGCGATCACAAGTCGAACTTTATTCGTAAAGTGTTTATGTTCGCTTTGCTAATTATTAACGTCCACATGTTCCGTGTTCAAGGTTCGTTTTCAGAATATTTCGTATTAATATTTCAGTCTTTTAGACTTGGCTTCAGAGATGAGGTTCAAGTCGATTATTTATTTTTTTGTTAGCAGTTATGTTTCAAAACTCCAACTAATGCGTAGGAAATCATTTCAGACTTGTTGTTCATTTAAAGTAAGGTTATATAAGAGTCAATTTAGTTCAAGAAAAGAGTTAATATAATTTTATCAGCTTAATCTATAAAATAATATAGATGTAGATTAATATCAAGATATTTTTACTAGGGCTAGTTAATGCTTTGCGTGACTGAAGGCACTTTAATGATGTTTAAGTTGAATGTAGCTTATTTTGTACAATAATATTTTAGCTTAGGCTCACGTAATCCAATGAATAGAGTGCATTATCCAACTATAAATTAAAATGCTTTTTGACCTTTGAAAAAACAGTCGTGGACGACTAATATTTCAAATGGAACCTTTGGTATTTAGAATAAATTTCCGCGAACAAAGGCAAACAAAAATAATTTATTATTATGAGTAAGTGTCCAATGGCGTGCATAAGATTTTTGTGACATGTAGTTCAAAAAAAACTACTATTAATACTAGGATTTTTCCCGTAACTTCATCCATGTGGAGTGCACATATCTTGTACTACACAGAATTTTATACTAAAAAAGTTAAAGCAATAGATGAGATGTAGCTTAGTTTTCCCTGGCATATGAAGAAGGAAAAAAGAAAGTGGAAAGGAGGAGTGGGAGTTTTAGGCCTTCATTACATACTATCATCAAACAATACTGTAAAAATATAATATGCTGTAAAAATGTTGTTTTAAGTTGAGTCGGACGATAGAAGATGGCTTCCGCACGAGAGCGGAGGGTTATGCGCATGGGTGGTTGTTTTTCATTCAAAATTACTGACGCAAAAACGTGCGAGTACAGTTCAACACACGACCTTTGGCTAGACAACTAACGATGTTACTGGTGTAGTCAACGCACCGTGTCTTTAATTTTTGTATAAAAAATTTGGGTACCTCACATTGATGTTTATAAAACCAGAAGAAACACAGTTACTGCCCCTAGTCGTGTAATCGGTAATTTTTTTGTCCTGCTGTGTAAAAAATGAATAACACAACGCCATTTCAAAGCTTATAACATATAGCTTTGAAATGGCGTTGTATTATTTATTTTTTACACAGCAGGACGAAAAAATGACAGATTACTCGACTGAAGTTGACTACAAAAGGACAATAACAGTAATTGGATGGAATCTCTAAAATATGAAAGAATTGCAAATTAGACAGTTTGTTTCGTAATGTTCCACTGCAGAACAATGCACATGGAGTAATATATATACTAATTATAAAAGAAATATATACATAACAGAACATTCTACTGTAAAGTTAGCGGAGAGTACCAATTTTTTTTAAAGTTTTTGTCTCCTAACAACATTTCAATTACATTAGTTGTGCACCAACCACGCGACAGCAATCCGACACCGATGGCCTAGATTGAAAGCAGCCTTAATCATATAACTATAATTATTTCAGAGCATATATTGCACACGTAATGTGCATTTAAATACTTAAGTTTATGAACGAATAATTAATAATAGTGATTAATTAATCAAACAGCCTCTGAAACTATGATAGAATATATTTCTTTTTATAGATTTCCCATTCCATCAACATGATTTTCATAAATTTGATTAGCCGAGGATTATGGTTGAAAATAAAAATCAAGTGCTAGCCTTAATATAATTTTATTTAATAAAATAATAAAGATCAAACATATATGAAAATTACTTTAACATTTCCAATAAATTTATTCGTACAAGTTTTAATACTAGTATACGCAATCATAATACAAAAAGAACTCTTCCTAATTTATTTACAACATTTATAATATTATTCTAAGAAGGCGATCCTAAAGATGTATTTACAATCACAAGATATAATAAAGCATAATGATCCACGTTAAAAAACTTAACAATTGACTTTTTGGTTTTGACAAATGTCCTTTTAAACAAACTATATCACGTGATAAATAAGCATTATATTACTTAGATAAAGATATGTGTTCGATATGACGATTTCACAAATAAAAGTCACGATTTTCTATCTATTTAACAGAATCGAAACACTGAAGTCTTTGGGAGAACCAACTTATCAATCTAATTTAATATTGCTATGAAACATAACTATAACCAACGTGCAGAAACCTTTTTCCTCCAAGTGACGAGTATTCCTGACAGTGTTAGAACAAAGTTAATGATACAAAAAATAAACATAATTTATCACGTTTTTGTTATCATAAACGTACTAAAAACTTGTAGAACCGAAAGTGTTAATAACATTATACTTAATGTAGATGCCGCGCTTGAGCTCTTCACTGAAACAAACAAGACAGTTATTATTCGAGATAATGGACGTACTTTGAGAATAAAATGGTAATGGCTTTAAAAAGTTTGTTTTCGGTGGCCTCTTTAAATTTCAATAAGTCTTCACGCTAAGGGCCTATAACGGTAGGTAATAAAAGTAAAGTTATTATTTTTGATTCAGACTATAAAATGAATCTGATTTTTTAATGTTTCGTTGTATATTTATGAGGGGTACGGAACAGAGGGATATGATATGATATCCTGAGGGTTATTGTTTTTATTTTATGACGGTTGGCAAACAAGCATAATTATGGTCCGCCTGATGGAAAGCAGACACCACAACCTATGAACGCTTGCGATAATTGAAGCATCACATGCGCGATGAAAACCCCCTTAACTGGAGGGTAGGGATGAGAAGGAAGAAGTAAGGAAGGGTTCTGAGGGAGATACGGGCTTGAACATCGCACGAAACGCAACTGTACCTACTGATACTGTTCCTTTACGTCGATTTTCTGTTGGAGGGTAGTACTTCAACATTAAAGATGGGCCCTTTCGTGCTGGGAAACGCATGTCTCTGCCACTACAGATGGCTCTAGGACTATATTTTTACATTATAAAAGCCGATTCAATTAATGTTAATCCTAACAGTATAACTGTATTAGATTTTAGACACAGTTTAGGGGACGTGCTTTTTCGTAAGTGTTGGACATTCTGTGGTATTTTATTTATGTTTTTGTTCAACTGATAAATTTAAAATAGAAAACTTAAAAAATTATAGCCGGGAACCAAAACGAAAACATATATCTAACATACATTTTACGTATAAATAAATTCAAAAGAACAGTATTACCATTAATTTTATAAGATTATGTTTAGGTGGTAGAATACAAAGTAACAAAAAGGATAAAATAAGATTAGCTTTACGTCCTCTAAGCTGTCAGTGCAATGAATCCTCCTAAATAAAGGGTCAACGCGATATGTAATAGATATGACCACGAGCGTTGGAAACGTTCATAGGTTACGTTGACCGATTACCAGTGATTAGTACGCCTATTTGCTACTGTTGTAGGGTAAAAAAGATATAGTACAAGCTTCTGTTAGCGGCTTCCGTATTTTAAATCCGATATTGTTCACTATTCTATTGGTATACAATTTTGTTTTCGCGGAACACAATTTTTTTATTCTAAAACAAAAGTAGTCTATGTTACTCCTTATAAAATCAGCTATGTGCCCATGGAAGTTCAATTAAAATCGAATTATCAGAGATAAGCCGGAACAAACAGACAGACAGTCCAAAATTTTCATAAATATGTATTTAGTGAAATGCTGTTAATTTGGAATTAAAATCAGACACTTCGATTTTATTTATCTTTATAGATAGCATACTTTGATTGGAATAAATTTAAACTCATGTCACAATTATGGTAAACAAATGTATGTTTTTAAATTAACGTTAAAACTATACATAACTTAACACTTAAATTCACTACTTTGAAGCCCACGTGGTAATAGCTGTCATACATTTTGAAACAGCTCTGAATATCTTCTCTTTTAAAAGCGGACGCTACGAAGTGTTGATAATATGAATACTGAATGACACAATTTTCTTTAAAATGAAAAGTCATCAGGAGTACAACTTGTTAAAAGCGCTTTTTAATGGATTTCGAAAGACTAACTGCTACATTCATGTTTATTAAAACACAAAATTTTACATCAAAGTCCCTTCATTAATTACATTTTACTTGTCAAACTCAAAACTTGAATAATATGGGAAATTAATAAAGCAAAGTTAGAAAAAGTTTCACACATAAAGTATCCTTCCTTCAAATGATATATTATTTCTTCCCGTTCTCTGAAGACATACAAGACAAGGCAAGACTCGCGTGAGATAAAAATAATATTCTAGTCTCGATACAGCAAAAGTCTCGTGGCTCGTGTGTTCATTAAAAATATAAGAAACCAAAATAAGCCCATATTAATGAAAGCTGAGTTTTGTAAAACTCCGTTTTATAATGCTACTTCTACTCTTCTTCTGTTATAGAAATAAATAAACGCTACACGTTCAACGCCTCCCATTAGGACGGTTACATCATGTGTCGATTGTCCGGAAACATGACAATGACATGGACAAACACACCCAGATGTGTTCCGGACACATGCCTGTATGGTCAATACAAACATCCCTCCCGAGCGGGAATCAAACCCGCGACTTATGGAGCTTAAAACAGGTTCTCTACCACTGCCCCACAACGTCGTCATAAAAATAATTGGTTCTCCATAAAATCTTTCATCTTTCTATGTCCTTTCGCAAGGTCTAATATATCTGTACCAACTTTCATCAAAATCGGTTCAGTGGTTTAGGCTTGAAAGCGCGACAAAAATACAGAGTTATTTTTCGCATTTATAATGCATTAATAAAAAAAGGGATTTTAATACTTTTCTCATAATATAATAAAAATATCGTAATTAAAAGCTGAATTTATAAATAATTTAATTATTTAATAATACTCTGGTTAGTGTGGCTTTAGTAATTTTCAAATAATAGCATGTGCCATGATTATGTGGTCAGGATTAATATTCGGAAATATATGTACAGTTCATTAATCGCTATAATAAATATGGCATTTCTACTACGCCATTATTACTACAATTAATAAGGCCGTCAATATACATCTTTCAGTTTTTAAGTTACTCGAAAGTAAATGGTATTTTAGGCAACTAAGTGCAGGCATTCAATTAATCTGAGTTTTTCATGCGAGTCGATTTTGATGACAGTTTTTATTGGATAACTCATACTTCTCGGACCAATTTTTTAAAGTTCTGATTAAGGACTCTGGAGATATAAGCTACCTAGACATATGATACTTTATATATAATTTTTTTTTTTTTGCATTCTTATTATTAATTGTCTATCTTCGTATTTCAAGAAATTTACACAACACAGAGTGTTCTGTCTATTGGTGAAATACACACGAAAATCCGCTCAGTAGTTTTTCATATATTGTTATATACATAATTTGTGTAAAGATATCTTATCAGAAACCGGGGAAAGGTGTTTTAATAATTGCTTCCTTCAGAAATTGTTACTAGGGCTTATTAAAAGTAATAGTGACATTACTACACTAAGGGTACTAACGTTTATGAACCACAAAGTGTCATTTTAGTATCAAAGGATCTATTTGGGAGAGCTCTCAATGGACTCGTCTAGACCACGGATTAAACTGTGGCTTAAAAGGCAGTACAACTTTGAAGGTTCAAAATTTTGCTTTATTTAGGTGGACCCTTTTCAAGGAGACTTCAACATTTAGGAAACTGTGGATACGATATGGACACATACTTGACGACCATTGTTGAACAGCGTTACGCACCTAACAAACACCAATGGTCGTGGGTATAACTCCTTCTCGGGGCAGATGTTTGTATTGACCATACAAGCATTCATTTCGAAGCCTCAATAGCTCAACGGTAGAAGGGCCGACTTCGCTCCGTTAACGCGAGAGTCGAGGATTCGATCCCGACCCCTTGGCTATTGTCGTACCCACTCCTAGCGCAAGCTTCGTACTTATTTGGAGGTGCAATAGGAATATGAGTAATGCCTTGATTGCCATGCCTTGAAAAAAGCATGTATTCCAGTATCGGTGGAGAGGGTTGAAGCCGCCAACACAGGATATTGGTATACCAATGGTGGCTTTTTTGTAGATAGCGTTTATTATTTACTAAAGGAATTGTTGGAGAGACAGTCTTTCAAAATCTTTGGTCTGGCTTATACATTTAACAAGAATGAATAAATTACGATATTACACATCGAAGGAATTTATGATGTTACACGCTTAGGTTGGTGAGTGACCCAGATTACAGGCACTAGGGAAATCTAGAATCAGATAACCAAAAATTGAGAAGCTAACTGGGCAAAATTGTATAATAGTTTTATATATATTAAACTTTATGTCGCTCCACAAAGTTTGCCGACCTTTAACGTTTTGAAATGTACATTTGCCATAAACATTCTATCAGCATTTTAAATATTATCAAAGTTTTTAGCTTTCCAAAAAATAAACTAATTAACGCCGGCTACCCGGCAACCGACATGTGTGAAAAGGCACTTATGATATGCACTCATGCCCCACATAAAGTCATATATTTTATATTAATTTTTAAAACCACAATTCTTCTGTATGATCATATAAAATAACGTACCTAAAAGCATGGCTTCTTTGCTGTCAGCTAGCTGACTATTCCCGACAACTGCTTCGCTGCCTTCTCGCCATGCAAGAGCAACTCGAGCGGTGCAACGAACTTGCATCGTTCGACCGGCTGGAACTCTTAAGCCGAGCGCCGTCGACAGTAATCCGTGTGCATGCTGGATTGGCGGATATTCTACAAGTAGATTTGGATCCGACACCTATGAAAAAAATATTACCATTTATGTAGGGGATCCGGAAACATTCACAATGACAAGGACAAATACACCCTGACCGGAAAATATGCTTGCATGGTCAATACAAACATATTATGCTCCGAGTGGGAATCGAACCCGCGACCTGTGGCGTTTAAGGCAGGTTCGCTACCGCTGCGCCACATCGTCGTCAAAATAAACAATATTTTTAAATTAAAAATATATTCTGATATGGTAAAGAACGATAAGTAGATAATGAATAGAGTGAATTATTTATAAATAAATAGTAAAGGCTAGACAGTCCACGGCCTCCATTATGATAGTAATATCCTGTCCAGAAACACGCTCAATGACAAGCACAAACACACCCAGACCGGAACACATGGCTGTGTGGTCAATACAAACATCAGTCCCGAGCGAGACTCGAGCTCGCGACCTTTGGCGCTTGAAGTAGGTTCGCTACAGCGTCGACAAATTTAATTTAATAATGAATAACATGACTGTTTGATTGAGGTTTCTTATTAATTATTAATAAAAATTAATTGTTCAATAAAAAGAAAAGAAACGTGCATTAACTTTATATTTCTATAAAAAATAATTTGATAATGAAAATTAAAGTAATATAATGTAACAAACATATTATCAAAGCATTAGCCTACAAAATATCCGGTTTTCATTGTACGCTTTAATGTCAAGACAATTAGCTGACAATGCAGAATTTAGCTTTGTCTGCACACCTGGTGCTTTCAACAATAGGAAATTCGCTACGCCATGGTTTTAGTTTTAGAAATATGTAGAAACCATTTAATACAACATCATAGAATTTATAATTGGAATTATATATTACGGCATGTGTTGGTTCACACAATAAATATATTTTTTTAATAGAACAAAGTAAAATTATAAGCTGTCGTGAAACTAAGTGCAGCAAGCCATTACATACTGTCAATTAATCTGCTTTTTTTTTTTTTAATATAAGCTGCACACTTAATGGCCCCATTAGGATAGTGATATCCTGTGTCGGCGGTCCGGACACATACATGGACAAGGACAAATACATCTGGAAGACTAGACCGGAAAATATGACCTATAGAAACATGCTACTAGCGGGAATCGTACCCGTGACCTGTGGCGTTTAAGTCAGGTTTGCTACCGCTGCGCCACAACGTCGTCAAAAGTCATTTTATGTATTATGTTTGTGAAGGAATTTGATATTCGTGAATATCTAATTATTGACTCCAGAGATAGAGATCGGCCTTCCTCAAAGTTTAATACAAACATATACGCTTGTTTTTTTTCGAAAATGCTAACAATATACTGTAAATATATAAAAAAATATCCATTCGTTTATCCAGACATAAAATATTTACGCATTTGCATAACAAAAGAATTTATCAAACTTTGAAGTTTAATAAGAGCCGAAAGGTCGTACAGACTCCGCGAACAATAGAACTTTGGAAAGATTATAGCTATTATCAGATTGTTAATCAGAAAAGTATTCAAAACTTTTTAAAAGTTAAACCCGAGAAAAAATTCTAAATTAGCCCCGCCGCTGCCAAATTTTCGCATTTAAAATTTAAGCTATTACATGAGATATCCCTGAGAGTCTTTTCTTCATTCTTTTGTTTCATACTATCAACAAATTAATTTTAACAAATATTGTATGCAATAGTAATAAGGAAATGAAATTATTACTACAACTACGTACTATTACATTTTCAATTAACAACAATTTTCGAAAAATATTTTTGATTCAATTTAACGTTCCTATATTGCTTATGAATATACTTTCATTGATAAAAAGCAGATAATATGTATTTCTTTATAATAGTTACCTTTTCACCGTCAATGTCCCAACTTAGAACTGTTGCAGGGTAAGACCGGCCAGACGTACAATTTAAGAATAAGGAATCTCCTCTTCGATTTTCTTGTTCGTTACCTGTTATTTTTGGGCCTTCTCGAGGTAAATCTGTTCAGAAAAATACATTATAAAAATGACACTCTTACCGTAGATTAATGAGAATCAATTCAATTTCATTGGAGTATTTCATTAAGACAAAGATAATTAAGCGTTGAAAAAAGGCAATCAAGAAATTGATTCCAAGATTTTCTTAATGTCGAAGCCACCAGCCAAGATTTTATTTGAGCTTGTTCATTAACAAGCTCAAATAAAATCTCACTTTTTCCCATCTGTATCAGTTTTTATTATATACTGCATTTGCCCGTGGCTTCACCCACGTGAATAGCGATTTTATGAGATACTTTATTGCATTTTTTCCATTCATTTTCTTTAACATATTTTTGGCAACAAAAGTGTTGTGTATGTTGAAATTCAAATCCCACGGAACTTAATATTTTTCCAAATCCCACTTTTTATTTTTGATAAAGTTTTTGCTTGATTGAGTAACAAACGTGCAAACTTTTACATTCATTCTATTAGTAGAACAGTTAGAAAATATTTTTTTGGTTAAATTATGATAACCCTTATCAATCATACAGTAAACTTGATAGAAAAGTATGTAAAGTTAAAAAGTCTAAACTTAAATAAAGTTAGACAAAAGACGGAGTGTTATTTATTTAATTATGATATAAACTTCTACCCGCGGCGTCATCGCGTCACCGCGCCGCACCCACGTCACTTTGCGTACTTGCCTACATCTGGCAGTTTTCTAGATTGATTGACATTATTGTTCAATGCTCCAAAAAATGAAGTATCACGTCAGAGTAGGTAGTAGTTAATGAAACAAGAAAATTCAATAACAATACATTATACTAGTTTAACGATAGGAATACCGTAATCAATCTGTCATATCTGGTTATTAATTCATCGATATAATTATACATATAAAAGGAGAAAGCCTGATTGACATAATATCAACGCCCAGACTAAAAACCCTTGGACGTAGAAAACTTAATATTTCAATTTCATTAGTATCGTTTTTAAAACATAGACAAGCACTTTTTTGAAATTCAACCCTTAAAAGGGTTACAGGTTGAAAGTTTGTATTGGATGTCAGTCATTTTTTAAACTAGAAGCATAAAACTTTACTTTTGGCGAACAACTAAACATAAAGACGTGTTTAAATATATTCTAAAATTCCACCCCTGAAATAATGGTTCTAAATTTTTATTAAAATCGTTATTCACGCGGGCCACGCTGGAGCAGAAACTAGTTATCGTACAAAATACAAACTGCTTGTGTCCTACATTAAATATTAAATAAATAATAAGCTGTTACAACAATTAGGTACTGTTACAATATTATTTTGATTGATGTAAAGCGTAATATGATACACAATTTGAATACAAAAACAAACGATCTAGGTCATGTTTTTCTGATTTAATGTCAGGCTGTTATTCAGATATTTTATTTTGACAAATGATTTACACATTAAGTAGGTACTCAGACAATTCTACGAACTTTACAAAATATGAGACACGTATGTATAAAACATGGAGTCACATTTATGTTACTACTTCTAGGTAGAGTTGTTATTGAGCTCCAAAACCGTATCCAAATCTCAAATACCTAAGAGTTTAGAATAATTTCGGATAGTGGCAAAGTTTAGCTAAATAAGTACCGTTTAAGACAGTTTGCGGCGATGGCGACTGAGGTGGCACTAGAAATAAAGTTTAATAATTACTTATTTGTATTTAACAATTCCATAAAATTTGTGATCTTTTCCGATGATCATTCTCTCTCCCCCTCTACATCTTAAGTTTAGGCAGTACACTTGTTTTATTGCAAACCGATGAATAATATACATAGGTAAACGTTTACCATAAAGCCAGTGACGTAACTTGCCATGTAACAAAATTTTCTTCTACCGAAGCTCTCACGAGAAGACAATAAACAAAAATAATAAATTGTATTAATTTCATAATTTGCGTAAATAGCAAATCTCTCCGGTTTCGCACGGTTGTAAAGTGTAGGTTTAGCTTAGCATACGGACGGAGTGAGAATTTTGATAGTATTTTGCGAATTTTTGCTTACAAGGGTACGAGGCGCCTGTAGTTGGGGGGCCCCGTACCTGTAATACGGCTGCTACGGCGGCCACGCCCCTGAATAAGGCATTCTGTGCTTTTTATGGTCATCAATTTGATATAAAATGCAACTACATATTATAAATATATAATAAATGCTTACCTTAATATTTATCTAGTATTAAAGATTGTAAATGAAAGCACTTACATATAACTTCCATTTTGCTTTCCCCAGCAGCTGAAGCAAAACTTGGCGCTTCAGCTGAAACTTCACATCGGTATAGTCCTGATGATTTTAATGTCACCGGATGCAGTACAACCTTTTTGTCATCTGATTTAAAAAGCTACAATAACATTTTGAATAAGTAAAAGCAATGAAATACAATTAATATTCTTCATATGGGAAATTCCGAAACTTGGAGGGCTTGATAAGTTAAGTAATTGCAATGAGTACAAAAATAAAGTACATAAATAAAGTAATATAATACATAATATATAATTTACAGAAAGTCAAAGGTCACATAGATCGCCTTAATGGTCATTTGTTTGAAAGTTATTTATGTATTACAAAACTAGCTGGACCGGCGGACATAGTTTTGCCTTTTAGGGACACAATCAATTTGACTACAATAAGTCGACTTCAGCGCCTCGTAATCATCAGATCGTAATAAAATAAATTTATAAATTTCATGAAACACTGACGTGAAAAATATATTTTAGGAATATGACGTCGAGTGTAGTCATTAAAGGATACACTAGTAAGTATTCAAAGAGCACAAAAGATTTGTACTTTTTATATTTTGAAATTAATATATAATAATTAATTAATGTTCCCACAACCTTATGACATATTTACACAACTCTATAAATAATATAAACGAAGGACAATCGTTTAGGAAAAGATCCATTGAAGGTTATTTAAGCGTTTAATGGACTTTAAAAAGGTATTTATCATATATTGGTGAATTATTATGAAAAATGTCGAATATAAAATAAAAATAGTTTTTCAGTTATTATTATCGAACAAAGAAGTATTATAATACAAACATTGTTATTTCTAGTAACCTTTTATTATTAATTCATATAATAACTCTTTCTTTTCTTTTTGTAGAATAAAAAAGTTTAAATGTCAGACATTTTACCGCAGAAAAGCATGTCGTACACCTATATCTATTTCAGTATCTTTCCGAACAGACTTTAATATGATCTACTGACGCCCTACTTAAATTTAAGGTTATACGTAAGATACTCTTACATTATGGAAGTTCAAGTTTATATTATTATTATATTCAGTACGTGTGAACTGTTATTGTATATTTTATAATAGATCTTCCGATAAATTACTATACATAATTTATCAGGAATTTTTGAATATGTTACAGTATATATTCATTGTTATGTACTAAAAATATATGATGGTACAAATCTTTATTACCATTGTTAAATTATTCTTGGTAGAAAAATAATCTTTTTCAAAGTCGTTACGTCAGTCAAGAGATGTAAGTCTATTGATATTTATGACTTAACGAAAAAGTCGACTATCGGATATCAATATTGAAGATAAGAGCGTTGAAATCCCAGCCGGGATATTAAGATAGCTATCACAATCGTAACAGTTACATGAAAACGAAAAGAAGTTCGTAGTATGCATCAATTTCTAATTCTATAAAAGTGTTTGACGGACTTATTCTCTTTTTATTCTTATCGATTGGTTAGTGGCCAACCTAGTGTCAGAGTTGTTCAGGTCGCCCGTAGGCCACTGACTTGACTTATCGACTGTTGTCAAATTGTCAACAGCCGGGACCGACTTTTACGTGCCCTCCGAAGCACAGAGACGCTCGGTTGGAATACCACTATGCGATCACCCATCTAGTGACTGACCGCGCCTAAAGTTGCTTAACCTACCGATCGTTTACCGACCAGCGGGTGCACTTGGCTATGAGCGTCTCACTGACCGCGCCTAAAGTTGCTTAACCTACCGATCGTTTACCGACCAGCGGGTGCACTTGGCTATGAGCGTCTCGCGGACTTATTATACAAGGTGATGACTAATGTCATCATAATGATGATAATGACGTGATAATTTTCGCAGGTCACAATGATGAAAGGGTCGAAATCATTTTCAATAAAGAGCATAATTATAACAAGTCTGATAAATAAAAAAGTAAAACTTTATCAAAGTTGTTATTACACTTATCTATAAATGAAGTTAAAGTTGTTGAAAACAACTTTAACAAAAACATTAATTGATAACTTTTTAATAATCGCACTTCAATACTTCATCAGTTAATTAAAATTAAAACTAAATTTTCAAGGTGACTTAATAAAATATCGAAAACCAAACTATAAAACCAATTAACGGCTTAAAACTAAAGCAATCTTTGAAGTGTTTTGAAACTTAATTCTCTTTATATTCAAAAGCATTTTTGGCTGAACTAGCTAAAAGAAAGTACTTACATCCACTTTGATCCCTTCAAGTTTGTAAGCGTGTTTAGGAGGGTCAAATTTTGGCATAAACCGATAGAACTCTTCATTATCTCTGTACCATTTCACCGAGTAAAGCGTGTCGTCTCCCAGCTCGTAATCACAATCCAACTGGGCTGGCTGACCCCTCAATCGATGTGAAGGGATCGAGACGCGAACTATCCTTAGTAATAAGGATTCTGTAACAAGAAAATTAATCTTCTTAAGGGCTCTTCTTATCGTGTTTTTTTGCGTCATTTGCTGTATGGATCCTCGATATTAGTTTCTGAATTAGACCAAGTGGTCTAGGGTTTTTCTGTACAGAAAAAAAGTATTTCTAAGAACGTTATTGTTTGCAAGCCTCAATAGCTCAACGGTAGAAGGGCCGACTCCGCTCTGTTAAACGCGAGAGTTGCGGGTTCGATCCTGACCCCTTGGGCTATTGTCGTACCCACTCCTAGCGCAAGCTTCGAGCTTATTTGGAGGGGCAACAGGAATATTAGCAATACCTCTAAAAAGGCATTGCTAATATTCTTTATAAAAAAAATATATATATTTTTAGAGTCCGAAAGAATATCACATTCGATGTTTTATGTTTTTAATGTTGTTTTTTTCTTCAACACATGTGTCGGAAACAGCATATAATTCAGAGGTAGTCCCATATAAATTATTAAGAAAAAGCGTTTATAGTGTGAGATATAGTATGAGCTAGACTCGTTACAAAAAAAAACAAGTCTATAGTAACGAGTCTATTCGTTCGGTTCGACAAATTCGATTGTAATAAAATCTTTTACAATGAAACGTTTCTTCACCAATAGTTTAAGCTAATTATACTTTTAATCATACCTTTCAAAATAAAAAACACAACTGACAGTCTGACACCCATTTTAACATCTGTAGGTCAATCTATTTAAAGCGCTTCGATCGCGGTGTCGATTCCCGTTTTGGGTAGACGTTTATATCGACCCCACAGATATAAGATGCTGTTCAAGTTTTCAAAAACTAACGCAAGTAGCGTTTGTTCGTAAATAACGAATGCTATATAAACATGTCTGAAATCAATAGGAAATAGACATGGAAGTGGTAATAGTGATAGTGCGTCGGAAGGTCACTGTGGAACATTTGAAGTGGACATAGGTGTTTTTTTTAATATGACATATGATCATAAATTATAGTCAGGGTAGATAATTGTGATACATACATACAAGAATTATATCATATACATATCGCACCATTAGAACGAAAACGCCAGAATTAAAAAAAAAAAACAATGTTTAGTTATCACCGTAAAATGTCTTAAAATGAAATTCTCAATGTAGCAATAGTCCAAACATAGCCATATTCGAGGGTTAATAACTGACGTAAATAAAAAAGAAAAAATATACCAAAGATTGTGCTGGTCTCAATATTTAAAAAAACTTATTTTGTTGATGCCAAAAAAGTTGCATTTTGAATTTACGCAGTTTTCTTCCTAAAGGTGCGATATGGACTGGTCGAAATACAACTTAATTGGTATAAGAATGACAATAAGTGTAGGCCGTGATATAATTTTAATGCCAACAGAATGACAATGAGAATCAGGGTTGATTGGGATAGAACGTGGGACGAGGGAACGGTCCGTACACCAAGCCGCAAAAGTTTGAAATGCTTCCAGATACCACACTGCATAGCTATTTATAGAATCGTACACACAATGAATGCACGTGGGAATAGAGGGACTAATGTCAAATATCTAACCACCGCCACATTTTATTTAAATAATAATATCCAAGTACCGCCGTCTTGGTCTAGTTAACATGGAATATCCCGTCAAACATATAAATCAATAGTATGGGTTATGTCTAAATATACATGAATCTTCAGTAGGAAACGTTTGCAAGTCAAGTCAAACCAAAGCGAAAACTAGTTGAAATTGCGCTTGTATAACTTCCCAGTAATTAGCACATCTGACATATTCTATAGTTTTATCGATTTTCAATACTCACTCCGTACTGAAAGTTTAACTTCAATTAACTTACCCACGACTTCGTTTCATAATTAAAGCATAAAATAATTTGTAAGAGAAGGAAACTTATGAAACTACTTCTTACAGCTATTCAAATTTTGTACAAAAATTAAAAAATATTAAATATATAAGAGAAAATACTGCACATATTGGGTTTTTAATATACTCGTAATTTTTTTTTTCATTTTCATTTTTTTTCCTCAAGGCGAGGATATTAATTTAATACGAGTACTAGCTTCTGCCAGCGGCTTCGCCCCTTCAGGGCGTGAACAGGTTTATGCAAAATTTAAAGTAGTTTGTACCAAGGAATTGTCCCATATAAACTTTGCCCCCCTTTTTCATTCTCTTAGGGATGAAATTTCAAAAAATCATTTCTTATCATATGTCTACTTCATATAAAGAACACACCCTCCAAGTTTCAGGCGTCTACGACCGGTTCAGGCTGTGCGTTGATCTGTCAGTCCTTCAGGACTAATATATATATGTGTAATGAAATATTTTTTCATTATTTCATACTATATCCTTATGCGAGCATCAAGGTTAGCTAAGAAATATTTACTATGCAAGATTATAAGAAAATAAATTTAATACGATCAAATATAGAACAATTCCTACCTACCTAATTAATACCTAATTAATGTGAAAAAGCTGCCGATGATGCTGCTTTATTTATGATGAATTTATGTACACATATATATATATATATATATATATATATATATATATATAGATGGGACCTTCAAATGGTATGATGGGACCTTCATATATATATATATATATATATATATATATATATATATATATATATAGATGGGACCTTAAAATGGTCCCGGTTATTAGGCTTCTTTTCATCAGGAAACTGAAACTTGAAGGGTCTGAAATAGACGATAAATTTTGTATGGTTACCATACCACCAATTATATCTATATTGCAACAAAAGATGCCTCATTAAAGTCATCGTTATTCACGTCGTCAAAGCTAGTAACTGTAATATAATAAAACTTAATAGCGTCGTCACTTGTCTTACGTAGTATGCCTAAATTACGAGCGAAAATGTCTAAAAGAAAAAGTAAAACGAATATATTATAATATAATAAATGAACACAGTTTCGAGCTTATGCCAGAGATGCCTGTCAGTAAATATTTCTATTCTCCTTTATTTCCCCTGAGGTACCTTACGAATGGGTCGAACCCAAGAGTCATTTAAACTAAGTAAACACAGGCATAAGCACCCGAGTAACTCATAATAAATTCGTACAATTTAATCTTAGAAACGGAAACTTGAAGATATCAAGACGTTAAAATAATTGGGTTTAACAATTTACAGGCCTTATAAACATAAGAAAACTTAAATAACAAATTGCTTTTGAGGCTCTTGGTACAAGTCAATTAAGTTTATATATTGCAGTCTGTCTGTATTTTCAGGTCCAAGCATCCCTATTCCGTGCGCTTATCTTTGTAGCTTCCTGATGTCAAAAATGGGACAAGGAACAACAGACTGAAACGGTTGACAGTACTGTCATTCTTGAGCAGGATCAGATCCATGCATCATCGTGTATTACCCCAAAAATCTAAAATAATGGAAAAAACTACAACTTATTCCGTAATAGTTGAATGTTCAGGACGGCTAAGCCTATTTGATGTCGGCGTCAGGAGGTGACGAAGCCACCGCCAGCTGTTGGAATAATCTCTATCTCAGCAGATATAATCCAGAAGTACAATCAGTCACACTGGTGGTAGGTCTTTTGTTGCAAGAGACGAGCCAGGTAGGTACCACCGCAGTGACAAATATTCTACTGCACAGCAATAGTGTCTTTGGTATTACTGTGTTTCGGTTTGAATGGCAATGTAGGTTAGTGAAGTTACTGGGCATAGGCGATTTAATAACCAGTATCTCGAGGTTGGCAACGCGTGAGTGGTACCCACTAATGCTAATTCAAACGCTCATAGTCTACGACAACCGCTTATCATCAGGTGAGCCATATGCTTGCTTGCCAACTTAGTAACATAAAAAAAAATACTAACCACTCCTTTTGATTGTCTTTCAAACCGTGATTATAGGCAGAAATATATTAAGCAACCTTTAATTACTAAACTGGTTAGCAATGGCTTAGATAAGATATAGGGAAATGGAAATACAACACGCATTTCAACATTAGTTTAGCTATCTATAAAATTCATATCGTAGACCCGTATATATTTTGTTACGAATATTGTATTTGAGTTATTCTGAAGCTTTTCCCGATTCCGTAAACCTTCACCGAGTTACTAGACAAACACTTGGCTGGTTTATTTCTCATATCAATTCTATAAACGTAAAACAAAAGTATGCTACGATGTAATTTATAACACATTCTGAATCTTAATACTATTTCACTATGATTTTTTTGGACTAGTTAAAATAATTGTGCTGTAAGATAATATAAGAAGAGTTGTATTACGGGACATTAAGGTTTGGTGTTACTTAAGTTATATAATATATATGGACGCAAATAAGCAATACCATGTCAACCCACAAAATTGAAAAAACTGAGTTATATATTATGCAGAAGTGTTGCTAAATGGCTGACGAATATTTTTCTTTAATATTTGTAAGGTTTTAAGCTTTAAAACTTCTAAAAAATCTATTTTTTAATCATGCAATTTGTGTATTATGTTAAACGTTTTGGGGTATATTATATACGAAATATGCAGTTTGTATACTTATTTTTGTGAAAATAAGTAAAATAACTTACATAAATCTGAAATTGTCAAAAACTTGACCAATACATGAAAAAAATCATATAAAGCAAGTTGTTCAAAATTTTCAAACGCGTTTTTCTCGCGTTTTTCTCGAAATGACATTCGTGTGGGTTGACATGGTATTGCTTATCTGCGTCCATATAAAAGGAGAAGACACGACTGACATATCAACGCTTAGCCTCAGCTAACCTATATACATACTCTTGGACATAGAAGGTTAATTTTTTCACAAGTGATGTTTTTAAAACGTAAACGGGCACTAAGAAAGGATTTTTCTAAATTTTTCTCTTAAGGGGTGAAAAAGGTTCTAAATGTTTATGGCAGTCTGTCATTTTTGAAACTAGAAGCATAACACGTTTTTTCTTGGCGAACAATTCAAGATAAAGAAACGTGTTTTCATAATTTCAAAAATTCCATCCCTGAGGCAGCGAAATTGGGAATCAAAGTTTGTATTGAAAATCGTTATTCACGAAATGAAACCCCGAGCAGAATCTAGTAAGTGACAAAAAATTGACATAGTTATTTTGGAAGTATCAAAATTTATATACCAAAAATAATACAGAGACGTAAATTGGTTCTTAAATGAAAACAATGAAATATTGGCGTTACATGATCGCATAATTTAGACGTGGCTAAAAGACTAATGCTAAAAGACTCATGACTTTTCCTCACATTGACCATGAGCCACGCGGACTGTTATAATTGTATAAGTTAAAATGTAAGATAACAACAATGATAAAAATATTAAATAAACAATATGAGGAAATTATACTGACGCGCATTATTTCTACAACTATTTAGTGAAATGTGTCTATTTAGTTTTCAAATAAAACCTTTTTCGTATATCTTTTGTAATAGACCCCATTTTTAACACAATTGTGAGCAAATCCCATCTTATTAATGAGAATTATATCAATGAGATTTTTAAAAATAATTTATAAGGTGAATCAAGTAAAAGCCAATTCTAATACATTTCAAAATTTATGTTTATACGACTTTAATGTAAATATATAATGAAGTAGGTATAATGTACTATATAGAATGTCTTTTTTGTAATTCTT
Source organism: Hestina assimilis (assembly GCA_023373885.1). NCBI lineage: Eukaryota > Metazoa > Arthropoda > Insecta > Lepidoptera > Nymphalidae > Hestina > Hestina assimilis. The sequence goes on from CM041745.1 coordinate 10,254,364, forward strand.
GTTTCCGTAAGTCCTCACGAAAATCTTTTCAAATATATCCTCATTTTGCGCAAATATATAGTGATGACACAGAAATTTTCTTTCAAATAAGATTTTTAATCGCTTTCAAAAATGGAGCTTAGTTCTCTATTCATTGATATATAATTATGTTTTTTTAAGTAAGTACATCTATTGAATTTGATATTATTTTTCTATAGACTCCAAAATGATTCCATAAAACATATTGATTGAACAAAAATTATAAAGAATGATATTCGTCAAATGTAATTACTAAGAAATATTTCTAAGTATATAGCTATAACACAGGAGAATAAAGTCGGTTGGATTTATTTAAATCAGTAAAATAATTTAAATTTATTACTTTCAGGGGATATGTTGGAATTAAAAGAATCCTATGTGTTAATCCAGGGTAAGGGCTGTCTGTGCGGCAAATTTATCTAAATTGGTCCGGCCATTGTGAAGATTAGCGTACAAACATTGGGCTTACGATTTTTTATATATAATTATATTATGAAACATACCAAACATTTACAATAATATTGTATTATAAAAAGATTTTAAATTCAAATTAAGATAGTACTAAAACAAAACAACCGTATATTAAAAATTGTAAGAATAATAGAAAATTCCAGAATTTTCATATTTTAATTTCTGTAGTGTTGTTAATAATAGACATATCCCATGTTTGGCATCACAATGGCAATGTCCAACAAGACTAATACCTCTTGCTGGGCCAATATTCATGAATATACATACCCATTTATTAGTATTAATAGTAACCGTAGTTAGTTATAACATATACACGTCAAACTTCTTACTTTCAATACACATTTAAAGGTATCTATTTATTTTACTTAATATGTCTATCTATTAATACTATATATGTCGTTACTCTATGTGACACTTTGTAAATTTCAGTTATTTTTCAAAAGAAATTAAAATTTACTAGCAAAAAGAACGAAAATAACAAACAGTTATCGCGAGGAAATAGTTCTTAAATTGTGAGAAGTTCTGTTTTAAACCTATTTTCGGATATAAAAAACATCACCAAATAAATACGGATATAGCGCGGAGATAACCTACCTAACCTGTAAGCTACTGTAAAAATTATACGTATCACAAACCCCAAAAATAATGCATAATTACTAACATACAGGAAAAGAAAAATAAACTTGAAATTCAAAGGAGTTTAGGAAGTCGGTTGGAATATTTTTTCAACAACAATTACAGTAAAAACGCTACACACTCAACGGCCCCCATAAGGATAGTGATATCCTGTGTCGGGGGTCCGAAACATTCACAATGACAAGGACAAATACACCCAGACCGGAAAATATGCTTGCATGGTCAATACAAACATATTATGCTCCGAGCGGGAATCGAACCCGTGACCTGTGGCGTTTAAGGCAGGTTCGCTACCGCTGCGCCACAACGTCGTCATAATTCTTCATAATTTGTGTCATGTCAGTAAATCTAAGTTCATAGCTTAAAGTAAACACATACAAAACAAAAAATGTTTTACTTAAGTAGGTATACACAGCTCGAAAACTAGGCTTTTTGAGTGCGTTTATGTTCACCCCAGAACCACTGATGTATGGGTGGGTATTCTATTTGTTGACATGTCATATTTTAGTACACAGATAGGTACGTTTAACTAAGCCTATTTATCGTGCTGTAATAATTCTAACAAATAGTGGATTGTGTGAACTACACAGGAAATAATCGTTACTCCAATAAAAACAGCCACGAGTTGATAGTTTGATAATGCTACAAGACCGTCATCATTTTATATTAAATATTGATTTAACTGATGTCATACATTAAGAATGAAAAGAAATCTCACTCTAGTAGATTGCCAAACAAAAGTATATGTCTAGTTAATTAATAGGTACGTTATACGTACCCATCAATATATTTGGTACTTGCAAAACTATATTAAATATAAGTACAAATACTATTCATAGATAAGATATCAATAATTATGCAATGTTATGGAAAAAGTGTCTACAAATAATACACTTTATTGTACTATTTTAAAATCATCTAACCGACATCAATCAAATAAACTAAGGCATAGAAACGCAAATACTATGCGGATGCAGTTATCGCGGTATAAGTAGCTCTTCTAATTTCTTTAGACTCCAAAAACCATAATAAGACCGAAAAATTTATATCTGTACCAAATTTCATCCAGAACCGTTTAGCCATTTTTGCGCGATTGACTAATCAATCAGTCAATCAGTGATCCAAACATCCAGACATTCAAACATCTAAACACCCAAACATACAAACTTTAACATTTATTATATTATAAGTAAGATGATTATATTTTGCTGAAAATTGTTATTGAAATATAAATAAAAAGTATAAACTAACATAATGTTAGTATAAAGTATATTGAAAAGCATTCTGTTGTAATTTGATATAGCTAACCATAATTAAATTGATTCAAAAAGAAACGTAATATTTTTAAGACGTACTATTAAATTTCATTATAGCACCGAGTATCAGCATTTCAAAGACTTCTGAATGAAGAAGTTATCATTTATTATAAATTTAATAATTTGTGTCATGTCAGCGATAATTATAGTCTTAATACCAAAACCGATGTTATAAATACTATGTACGAACACCAGAAGAAGTGCAATAATTTAATTACCTTTTATAAGTAAGCTGAGAATCGCTAATAAAACAAACATCCTCTCCATCATCCAACAAGTCCCGTCACATGTCACAAAATACCCTTTTTTATTTTCAAGGATCGTATTATCACAAGCCACCAGTGAAACAGTTTGAATAACACGTCAATCTTTTGTATCACGTAACGTTTCAATAATAACCTCCTACAGAGACGTCAACGTCCAACGACAGACTGTACTCGACTGAGCGCTCGCGTTTGACTCTACGTCCACAGCCGCTCGCCCCGCACCTAGGCTGGGTCACAAAGACCCTTTTACATTTTTATGATCTTACAGGTTAAGTTGACATAGTTTATTGTTTGATCAGAGGACAGTTTCGTTGGTTAAGTTAATTATTTATAATTATTTATTATAATATTTGGGAAATTTAATAGCTGTTTTATTCCTAAAATTGTTTCAGCGTGTATAAAAGCTTTCATCGCAAAAAGCCATTAGTAAAAATATTCTTTATCATTTCATATTTGAAGAACCATTTCATTTATACGATTGTGTTTTCCTAACGATATTAAATATTAATATAGGGTATAAGAAAAGCAATATCAATTTAATTAAGAAGCCATATATGAAGCAAATGTATCGCTTTGACGACATTATATTTTCATACATCTCTTTGCCTTTTATCGGGTTATTAACGTGAGATGTCAACATCGCATGTTCTTATTAAAGTAAATAGCATTAGCTCTTATATCCTTTATGTCTAGAACGTGTGTTCGTGAAAGATTTTTTTTCTTATCCTCTTCACATTCAGAAAGTCGTAACACTTTGTCGTTACGATACCATTTTGGGGAATAGAGGAGTATCATAAAATCATAAACAGCGCTTTATCCCGAACAATTTTCTTACGCTTACCCTCAATAGCCAATAATAAATATCGTAAGCGATACGTGATGTCCATGTTTCTTGAAATATTGTTTTTCAAGTATTTACAATGATATAATGTTTTTTTTCTTTAAAGAATATTAGCAATGCCTTTTCAAGGCTTTACTAATATTCCTATTGCCCCTTCAAATAAGCTTGAAGCTTGCGCTAGGAGTGGGTACGACAATAGCCCAAGGGGTCAGGATCGAACCCTCGACTCTCGCGTTAACGGAGCGAAGTCGGCCCTTCTACCGTTGAGCTATTGAGGCTTCAAAATGTTATTGTTATAATCATTTAGGAGTAGTGTTTTTGAATTTTTGTGTTATTTAGTTAGTGATTTTAATTTGCCAGAAGTAGAGCCTTGCTCGTAACATTTAGAATATTGATGTGGAGTAGCACTATTGCATTTTGCTAGATAAGTGTAAGAAGGAAGTTTCCACCTATACCCTCTTTATCTCATCTTAAGTCACAAAACAATGATAAAAGTGATGCTACTGGGCCTTTTAATGGAATATAGTATACCTGTTCCCCACTTTTGTAGTATAAAAGATTTTTCTATAAAGTACACAATGTAAGCTACTGTAAAATTAGCTCATTTAGTATCCACTATAGATTATATACTAAATACTATGGATTGACCGGCAAGATTCGTAAATTTAACACTAACGCAACGAAACGAAGTTAATCACAAGCTTGCAGCATAAGCGAGTGATGTTAACTAGTTAGTTATGACGAAGATAGAACGAAGTTGTCGTTCTATTCCCTAAGTCCATGTAAGCATACACTCGCTTACTATTGAGAAGCATGACACGTGTGTAAATTAAAATCTACGAAAATATGTGCATTATTCTTGTACGCAAAACATTGAATAATAATAAAAGTAATCCGTTGGAAAATCAAAATTATAAATTTACAGGAAAACTCATAATGGGATTAGGTTGGGGTTGATAACACAACTACAACAGCACGTGGCATCTTTGCGCATTACCCGGTGACAGCCGGGCGCAGGCGGAGAACTCCCAGCGCTTTATCACTTAATTTGAATCGTGCCCTGAATTTCGAATTCCCTGTATTGCCTAGAACCCATTTCGGTGCACGAAAACGAAATCATCATTGGATGATTAATTTCCCCAGCTCACGACGAATATAAAGTAACCCGAAAAGAAATGGTACCCAAAAATGTATTACGTAAATTATGCTCAAACAACGATAATAATAAGACACACCGTTTGACACCGTTGTGGCGTTGTGGGCAGCGTGTCTGCCTTTAGTCTCGACGGTTGCGGGTTCGATTCCCGCTCGGGCAGATGTTTGTTAAATTTCTGTCTCGGTCTGGGCGTTTGTCTGTGGGTCTCCCCACCGTGCCTCGGAGAGCACGTTAAGCTGTCGTTCCCGGTTGTTATCACATAACCTCTGGTAATAATCGTTAACTCTTGATAAGTAAATTGCTCTTATCCAATGAGTTACTGGTTCGCCCTTAAGGTTGCGGAGGTCAGATGGCAATCGCTCTGTGTAAAAACTAGTAACCTGTCAAATCCGGATAAGAGTAATAAGCAGACCCTGAGTAAAATAAAAATACCGGGAATAATGCTAGGACGAAGAAGAAGAACGATAATAACAAGAAAACACAGTGATAGAAGGCTTTACGATATCTTTATTAGAAGAAATAAAATAACAATACCCATTTTTTTATTGAAGACGATAGCTTTTGATCAATTGGGCGCTGACAAAATATTATGTTTTTTTGTTCTTATCTCCTTAGCTTTGATTTCTTTACGACAGACATTTATTTTCCATTTCTTTTGTACTTCTGAAAGCAGTTTAGTCAATTTGAAAATAAATGTATGAAAGATATATGTATGATATTTGGTATTAAGTGATCTTATATCTACGTTAAATAAAAGCGCCTACATATTTGACTATCTAAACAAAATTTACACTCAAATTACAAAAGAATAACGACGATGCAAATTATAATACAATTGTTATAGCTCTATAAGCAAATAATTCTATTGTACTTTTATACTGAATAATTGTTTTTAATAACATTTTATTGTCTCAAGTAAAGTAACAAATTAAATTTCTTAAAAAAAAAATTACTACTTAATCATTACTTCGTCGACGACGTTGTGGCGCAGCTGTAGCGAACCTGCCTTAAGCTACAGGTCGCGGGGTCTATTCTCGCTCGGAGCAGATGTATGTATTGACCATACGGGCATGTTATCCGGTATCCTCTCCTCGGTGTCTTCCATATCCCCGATACAGGATATAACTATCCTAATGGGGGCCGTTGAGTGTAGCGTTTATTTATTTATTTACTTTTGTAACCTAAATTATATTTAAAAAAATTAAAAGGAGGATTACTATCATCGTGTTTATATACCTATTATTATAGAACGTCTGTGATATGACAACGTTCGGTTCATTGTAAATCAAACATGCATAAATCCAGGCCCTTCCCTTCACGCCATTATGTCAACCGAAGCGATTTATGACCGCATCTATGAGATTTTCACGAGGGAGAAAATCGCACAGTAAATAGTATTGAGCATAACTCTTGAGGTTATATTCGTAACATGAGATTTTTGTATTTTATATTATGAATATTTTATAACATTAAATAAATATTGAAAATATTATTTTTACTACTTTATGTATACAAATAAATAAAATTTAAGAGTATGTTTGTAATGTCAAACAGCTGTTAACTGGATTTTGACTTTCACTGGCAAATATCTCATGTTATAACAAGTAACTATAGCTCCTTTTATTTTAAAATTTTTTAGTTTTATTTTAACAATAATTCTGATACTACGCCAACGAAGCCGCGGGCACAGCTATTATATTATTTAATTGATATATGTATACCGACCATACAAATACAATTAATTAGTTTTGCCACAGACTTGGTAAGATTCATCTATAATAAATTTTTCCGATAATGTATTGACATAGTCGTAAGAAAATATTTATATCATAAAGACGTAACGAATTGAAATAATAATAATCAAGGGCTAATTGAGTGAGTATTGATATAATTATTTTTAAAATATATGTATACTAACATTTTCGATTATATTGAAACAACTAGCTTTTGTCAACGGCTTCTCCCGCGTGAATAATGATTTTAATACAAACTTTGAACCCCGATTTCACCCCTTCAGGGTTGGAAATTTTGAAAACGTTTACACGTGTTTCTATATCTTCAATTTTTGGCGAAAAAGCAAAGTTTGAAGCTACTTCTTGTTTCAAAAATGTCAGACTCTCACAAACTTTCAACCCCTTTTCACCCTCTTAAGAATTGAATTTCGAAAAATCCTTTCTTAGTGCTCGATTACGTTTCAAACAAATATGTAATAGTTTTTCTTCCCTCAATTTTATGTATTAGTGTACTGTTTATTTCCATTAAATAAAGCGTTACAGGTTGCGGGTTCGACTCCCGCTCGGAGCAGATTTTTGCAGTGGTCACGGCATATGGTCCAGCTTCAGTGTGATTGTCTTTATCTATGTTTCCGGACCCCCGACACAGGATATCACAATCCTAATGGGGGCCGTTGAGTGTGAAGCGTTTATCATTATTTATATTACAATAATATTTAAACAATACCCATTTCATCAGATTACATTTATGGTATTTTTCATCCCAATAATTATATCCTGGATCGAAATCTTTATGAGTAAAATCGCGAGTCACAACTAGCCAGGAATATAATAATAAGCAGATATTGCCAAAAACGCCGAAATAGTGGTAGGAAAAAGTAATTTTAACATATATTTACGAAAGAATAATTTATGGCTGGTTTTATTTATTATGTTTGCTCGTGTATAGTTTCATCTTTTATTTTCATTTTTTTCTATTAGTGATCCAAAATATTGTTTATTTTCCTGGTTTTCTCCCTTGTACCTTGTATCAGTAATTAGTGGCCAACCTAGACGAAAAATGCTTCAAAAAAAAAAAATTAATAGAGCTTCGATTGAATTAGATTTTCAACTTCTATTGAATGATTCTGTACTATATTTGAAAATGTATCAAAACATTGAATATTATAATATCGTCGATTTCAAAAACAAAAAAAAAATGGCTTGGTAGACTTTAACCAAAAAGATTTAAAATAAAGACTTAAGTTTTAAAATACTACTCTAAGACTCTATCGACTCTTTATCGTATACCTTCATTTAATGGTTTCAATAATGAGCACTAAGTCCCTTAGTTAGAGTTATTTATATCACCTACAAGCTATTCTGATTTGACTTATCGACTATTATCAAATTGAGAACAGACGTGAATACTACTTTGTGGCCACAGAAGCATAGAAACGTTCAGTTGAAATACAGCTTTGCGGTCTCAAAGTCACTTCAGCCACAGATCATTTACCAAACAGTGAGTGCACATAGCTATGCGTGCTTCAGTCTGTATAGATAAGTAACATACAACTGTTTTTGTATTATGAGCGTTCTATAACTGCACATTACAGCAACAAAGATTGTTATTTTGCAATTTATTTTTATTTTAGTATATATTTATTGTTTGGTATGAAAATAAAAATGTTTTTTTATCCAACGTATAAAATATTACACTTATTTGTTAAAAGTGAGATTCTACCACCAGCTCCAAAATCTCTTCTTGGGAAGAAGACGCGAAATGAACTCTGGGGATTATATTTCTTTAAAATGTAAAATATGCTTAAATTTATATACACTGAACACTGATAATTTAAAAAAAAAAACTAGTATTATATAGTACTTCATTGTTTAATTAAAGCTATCTGCCAAGTTAACCATAACTTACAGCTCTAAAGTATTTCACCAGGCTACGTCCGTTACTTAGCAAAGTATTTGTAACACTTTCAAGTGAAGCTGGCCCTTGGCCAAAAGTGATGATATTATTTCGTATTATGTTTCTTAGCATATGAGATACTTATAAGAGTCGATACTCACACCGAACAATATTTATAAATGTAAAACAATATTTTTTCTTATATCAAAAAGCTGTTGTATATAGTAGTAGTAGACCCATGCACCACCCAACCCTAATAGGCCTCGATCGAAGAAGTACTGCCTTCTCAAATAAACTCGGCATAAGTATCTGTACTCTTGCGTTGCAGTGAGATCGACGGAGGCCCATCTCCCACTTCCTCTGTTCCTTTCATTTCTTCCCTTCTCGTCCCTTCCCTCTTATCCCTTGGGTTGGCAACGCGCATGTGATACTTCAAGTATCGCAAGTGTTCATAAGTTGATGTGACTGCTTACCATCTGGTGGAGCGTATGCTAATATTTTGTTTATTTCAAAAAACTAAGTACAATGTAACAATAAAAAAGAACTGATTTCTTTAATTAATTCACTATAAAAGTGGAGTTCTGAAATTTTATTTTTATTAAAGTATTGATTATAGTATTTGTATTATTACATATAAATTATAATATTCACTATATATCAAGGTTCAGGCAATTAAGGTTATGTTAGATTGCGTTTTATTCCTCGGGTGACAAGGCTATACGTCATCATAAAAGCAGTCATAGCGTACGTTAAGCGCTATGTTGTCACGCCGAAAAAATCACAATTCATTTAAATCCTTTGTGTGGAGTACAAAATAAACGGCAGAAATAACGGTGTTATAATTTTATTTTAAATGTACATAAAATTTATAAGTCACATTATTTATACTTGTTACGACGCGACGTTTTGGCTAATGGGAAAGCTTTACTTTTCAACTCATAGCTCAATTTATGCCAATTTATAATATCTACAGGACTATTCTAGTTTTTATCTTTTTTTCTAGCGCATATAATAATGATAATTATAGATCTAATCGATAACTAATCAAAAATCTAAAGAAAACTTACTGTAACATATCAAGCAGACTCGTATATGAATGAGTCGTTCTTGGTACCCACCGGAAAGATCTGGAATACCCTGCCGACCTCCATCTTCCTCACTACCTTCTTACTTTCTTTTAAATCAAGAGTGAAAAGGCATCTTCTAGTCAAGCGCGCTCCATTTTAGGCTGAACCGTCCCTTTACATCAGTTGTGGTAACCGTCAAGGGCTAGCCTATGTATTTTAGAAAAAGTAATATAACAAAAATATAAAGAACATAAAATGAAACACTATTTTTTTGCTATTACATTCAGTTTTTTGTACGACAAAAAGATGAAAATGATTTATTATAATATTATTAAAGTTCACATTCAACAGTAAGTATTGAAGCATATTTTAGCAGTACCTATGTGATTTATTCTACGATATTACGCACCCCAACCTGGCGTGAATGGTATTACGTTGACAGCTTATGAGGTCCTTTATTTATGTATGATTTATGTAGTGAACAGAGATATGGACTTTTAGTTGGAGTTGCGTTAGTCGACATTAAATTACAGAAAAAGCAAACGTTTTATATTCCATTTTAAAACAAAACCTGCTGATACAAACATTTTAAGGTGAAATATGATTTAAGATACACGTTTTTTCTGTTAAAATCACAATTGAATATTTATTAATATTATTAGTAGTAACAACATCAGTAGTAGTAGAGCCAATCTCCTCCCAGCAGTCCCAGCACTAATGGGCCGGGTCGACCTTGGAAGTACTAGCGTCTCACGGAAAATCGGCGTAAACTAACAGTATTAGTAGTGTTGCATTTAGAATTAGAGCGCGGGAGGCGCATTCTCCCACCTCCTCTGTTCCCTTTGTTTTTACTTACTCATCCCTATCCCTTTTATCCCTTGGGTTGGCAAAGCGCATCATACTTCAAGTTTTGAAATCATTTGCAGTGACTGCTTATCATCACGCGGACCGTATGCTTCTTTGACAACCGTTATGATATAAAAAATCTATGTATTAATATGGTAATATACAAGCGTCGATGGAATTAAGTTCGCATCCAATTATCTTCTTTGTTTTATATAACGGTCAAGTGATTAAGGTTTGGTTATAGCGGGTAATACTCATACATAAAATTATAAGAGTCTGAAGTCTAAATTCACTTGGGCATTCACATAACAAATCGCGTTTGGTGTTGGGAAATGTCATGCAAATTTTAAGGGCTTCCTGAATCCGGTACAGAACAGCTATTGTTATAAAAATAATTGGGGTTACATAACCGTTAGCCCCCTCGAGTCTTTATTATTCTGTTTTATTCTGACAGTGATGTTAATCTCTATATTCTATGTTTTTTTCAGTAATTAATCAAACAAAGCCGTTTTAATTTGTTTTTTTCACAATGGTGACAAAAGTTACAAGCTTGCAACCTAATCGAATAACGCTAGCGTGTGACTAACTTCGTTTCATTACGCAATGAATTAGTGTGGAATTTAAGAAGGAGCACCAGCGATTGCTTCGTCTTTTTGTCTGTATAGACGGGCCTGTCTTTAATTTTAAGTTTGGTGGAAAGCAAACGCTTGCTAATTCATAGATATTGTGTGATATCATAGATATTCCCCTGGCTGAGATAGCCCGTAAAATAAATCCAAAATGTCCACGCTTACAATATTATAAAAAGATATTACATGCAACAAAATTGACGCTCCTACACTCACTCAAGAGAAAACTTTAAATTTTTTATAGCACTCTCTAATTACAGAGCTCAAGGCGTCGCAAAATACCTCCTTAGTCATTATAGATGCCGTGACGCAAGCTATAAAAGCTGGGAAAAGCTTTATGCAAATTATTTTACCTAAGGCAGTGCTTGCTATTAGTAATAATCGTATAAGTCGGAGCATGTGAGTAAATATAGTCACTTGCCTTTCATATTTTGTGGTACAGAGTACTTATGTGACGGTGTTACAAGGTTGTTTGTGGGGTTTTATATATGCATATTGCCAACCACACGCTAACGACTGCATTGTGTTTTAAGCACTGTTAATATTAAATTTGTAGACGCTCTGCAAAATTTCTGTAGGTATTTGATTGTATAGATAAATATTTTTTACTTTACAAATTTTTATATGTTTATGTACATACTAATGTTATAAATGTGATAGTTTCTTTTATTCTTACTACCTGTTCATGTCTACAAGGTTGAAGGGATTTCAATAATATTAGAAAATTGAATGAAGGTTCAAGCGTCAGAGAAGGACGTAGGATAATTTATATCATGATGAACTTTAGTTCACGCGGACCAAATCGCGTATAAAATCTAGAATATAGTGCGTATATGTATATAGTATTGCACACATAAAGGAAGCCTCAACTAATTTAGGTAATTAGACCCCTCAAATAAAATCTAGGTCGTATGTACAGGAGTGAAACGACTGGGAACTAATTAGCAGTCGTACTAATTACGGTATTTAGTTTGTTACTTTATAGTTTTATAAAAGGGGTCGCCGTAAAATGTTCTCATCGTGACTTTTACCAGCTGTCATAGATTTGAAGTGACCAGTTTACGCTCGGAGTAAGTGATACTTCGCTCAAGAGTTTATGCGACATGTGCATTTTAGCCTCGTCAATATATTTTACTCATTTTCATCTAGGGACAAATTCGATCATTATACATTATATAGGTACATTAGAAGTTTCAGCGTGCTCTATTTTTCACTTGAATTTGTAACATTTTTTAATTAAAAGTGGTATAAAAATCAAATAAATATATGCTGTCTGATTGTTATGGTGAAGAATAAATTCACTTCTAACTAGATCCAGTAAATACATTTTAATGATGGTTTTTTTTTTTTTTTTTCTGGAATCAGGGTGTGTATTCAAATATTTTGAGCCTCGTTAGAATCAACTGTGGTGCCGGTTTGAGTGTAGAGTGAATTCATTATCGCGGTCGGGCAGTCGTTAGCGGTTTACGACTGTGTTCAGCATCTCTTTGAAATAATGCTCCCTTGACGCCTTGATGTGTTTTACACAGGCCATATATTATGCCTTTGAGATATTTTAAAACATCGCTGAAACCCCCTTGATAATGCAAAGATTTATTCCATAACTTTTAACTAGCAAGAGACATGCTGGATATCATTTTAACAATGATGTATGTTGTTAAAACTATGTTCCCTTCCTGGAAAGTTTATTGTAGTAATATAAAATTAGGATTTACTATCCTATTAGAAGATGATATAATATTACATTGCTTTTTTTTAATAATCTTTAGTTATTATATGGTTTTATGTAAAACATCACAATAACAATACATGTACTGCGTCAGTAAGATATGTATGGATACCAAAGTATAATATATCTTATTTATATTTTATATGACAATCCAATATTCAATATTCCCGGCGTCGGGATGTGACGACCCCATCGCCCGCTGTTGGGATAGCCTCTGTCACAGCAGAGATTATTCCACCAGTGCAATCAGTCACACTGGTGGTAGGTCTTTTGTTGCAAGAGGCTGGCTAGGTAGGTAACACCGTAGTGTCAAATATTCTGCTGCCAAATAGTAGTGCTTAAACATTACTGTGTTCCGGTTGGAAGGGCACTGTAGGTTAGTGAAATTACTGGACAGAGGAGATTTAAGAACTAATATCACGACGTTGGCAACGCGTGAGTGGCACTTAATAATGGCGCTGCAAGCGCTCATTCATTACGGCAACCACTAACCATCAGGTGGGCCGTATGCTTGTTTGCCAACATGTGATATAAAAGATAGGTATCCTGATGTTCTGTTATAGAAAAGTTTAGAAGGTTGGTCCTTCTAAATTCTAAAACGTAGTTCTGAATTTCGTTGATGTGATATAGCTTTGCCTAATATTTTAAGGATTGAATAGTAATATAAATGATTCAATAGATTCTTGGATCATTTGTGTTTCTTTCTTCTATATATTTTTATTCTATCTAATGTCCCACACATTATTGTTGTCTTATAAACAAATTTATTATAAATATTATAATAAACCTTTTTGAGACTAACTATAAAATAATATAAAAAGTTTATGACAGCAATGTAGGTTTTAATTCTTGAATATTAATAGATGTAACATCGTGGTTGTTTGATCTATTAGTAAAGATAATTTTTCATTGCCTAGTATTGATTCTGTCTAGTACTAACGATTCAACATTATTTTTATGAGATTCAATATTATTATTAATCTATAATTAAAAGTCGTTATAATATTTCGACGAAGAAAATATATTTAAGAAAAAAAATTACTATTTAGTCGGTAAGTGGAGTATTTTATAATATTAAAATTGAAGTAGTGTAAATCATTGGTAGTTAAAAACTTGCGTAATCATCATGATACTTATAAAATAAAAGCCAAAAAGTATACTTTTTGCGATAAAATAACTTATATGTCATATTTACTTTACACATTTAATAGTGGGTTCCAACTACAAAGGCGTGAAAATATTCGCCGCAAAAAGTGTTTTGTCAGATATAACCCTTAACTTCTATGTGGGGTCTGACCCACCCACTACATTAAAGGAACGGTAAAGGCATAGACGAACAATAAAAGGTAACTCCTACGACGTGCGTGACCACCGACTCAATGCAAATTACACTCCCATCCATTTTATACAATAAAACCAAATGAGCCCTTTTAACGCGACATGAGAAATCGATAAAAGTCCACGTCTGGCTTTACTCCCCACATTGTATATTACGGCTTTTATGATAAGTTCAATTTTTTTTATGTAATGACGGTAGGCAGACAAGCATACGATCCACGTGATGCTAAACAGTCACCACAAACCAAAGCATGAGAAGTGATAAAAGGAAAGGTGGGTTGGGGTGGCAAATTGGACCTTCGACGCTTTCAATCATCACACGAAACGCAACAGTACTGTTACTTCACGCCGATTTTCAAAGTACTACCCATACTTCCCCGGTCGAACAGGCCCATTTATACTGGGACTGTATTAGACATACTGCAAACTATTTTCTATTTTATGAAAGGTATTAAAGGTCTATTCAACCAGACTTCTAGACCAATCAATATAACCACTTACCATCAGATGGGCCATATGCTTGTTTGCTAGCTAGTAACAAAAAAAAAAAAAACAAAATAAAACTACCTGCAATTCTTTATGATATAATTATAATGTGTATATATTACTTATAAAACATATTATAGTGAGCTTCATATGAGCTTGTTTCTAAAAGTACCTTTTAGACAAGCAAATTTAACGGTTAAGTGCAAAACAGTGTTTAAATTTGTATCATTGTCCTATTACCAAGCGAAGACGAAAAGGTTTCCTTGTCACCCTAAAAGCGAAACTTGAAGGTAAATTAAACAGTTTTCCGACTTTACCGTCAAAGTTTTAAAGTAAATAATGATTATTTTATTTTGTTTTTAGAATGACTTATTTTCATAGCCTTTGGAATAATTATGTCACAGCGTATATTTTGGTCCCGTCTTCAATTTTTTTAATTAATGCACAATCAACGGTCCCCATTAGGATTTTGATATACTGTGTTGAGGGTTGAGAAACATACACAAGAACATACCCAGACAGGAACACATGCCTGTATAGTCAATATAAACACCTACCATGAGCGGGAATCGAACCCGCGACCCGTGTCGCTTTAGACAGCTTTGCTACCGCTGTGTCACAACAATAAGAAAAATTGCAATTAATCTGATGACAAAATCAATCAATTGAATTTATGAAAATTATAAAGTAATTTTAATCTTTTTGCTTCAGTACATTACATACATTTCAGTATATTTCGCTTCAGTATATATATTCGATATTTTTAAATTTCAGCATCGAAAAATGTGTAGTTATATATAAAATGATTTTTGTATAATATAAAAAAATAAACAAATACACAACAAGCGGGTACTATGTATCAATTGACATAACACATTATAACATTGTTAAAAAATAATGAAGTTTTTTTAGCCTAAGATATTCGTAGAATGCTATCTACGAAAAGCTACGACTTCGTAGCACGTAGCTTACGATGTAGCTTCTATTTCAAATACTACTAAAATTGTACGTATAATAAAATTATGTCCACTTTTATCTATATAATTTATATACAGTATGCCCTAACAGCTTTATTAAAATAATTGGATGTCCCTTTTCATTAAATAAAAATCGATAATTGTAAAGATATTGTTGAAATATAAAAGTTTTACCATTCTCTTATAACATTGATATATATTCTTAATAAATCGCTACGTCATTCATAAACAAAATTAAGACTTATAAAAAAATTGAATTTCGAATTGCAAACAGACCCTGTTTGCAATTCGAAATTATCAGCTTTTCACTAATTGCATATGAACGTAGGTACATATTGTACTTACATAAAAAATTCAATTATTAAAATTTACATTTAACTGGCTGTCTGTTTTCAGCTAATCTCTGAAACGACCGGAACAGTTACTTACTGAATAGGACTTTTACTGCCAGATTTAATTTTAGAAAAAGAATTATCGTTCCGTGCAATAAAGAAAAATAGGTACACCACACGGGCGCAGCAAGTATTAAAAATATTGATTACATTTTATGTACGTACGGTGAACAAGCAATGCTTGGAGGAAATCAGTACAATATGTGATCAAGTTTTTGACGTTGCAATCTATCGCTAATTTCCCATGAGGATAACCTGCCGCCACAATAAAGAAACTGTATTATTGTAACCGAGCAGTTTCTAAAGTATTACTTAACATTATAATATCGAGAGCTTGGTTTAAACGATCCAGAATTTTGTGTTATGAATCTTTATTAAATTATAATAATGTTTTCTATAAATATATATTTTTTTAATATGTAAAATACTAAGTAGCTTTAAACATTTTAGTGTATGAAAAACATATAAGTTTTTTTACAGACGATTTTCACAATCTTCCATCGCGCTATCAATCTTTGCCTATATAATTAATATACTTTTCAGCACTGACACCATCGTCCAGTTGCAGCTCACCAAGCTATATCTCACCTGGCCTGGTCTCACGCCTTCCTTCCTCATCCTCCTTTTGTGTAGGAGAAAAGTCACTTCTTGTTACGCGCGATATTTCGCTGTGGTGCAGCGATAGCTAACATGCCCTAGATATAATTCGATTCCCGTTCAGAGCAGATGCTTGTATTGACCAGGATATCACTATCCTAATGGTTGAGCGTTGAGAGTGTAGCGTTTGTTGGTATTTAATTAATTTATGTTTTAAAATGACATTATCTTATTATTAAAAATAGTTTATAATAATAGTCTCCAGAATACAGGCTATAATTACATAAGTATCCGTTTTGTAAATATATAAGTACTATATTATATTTAAAGTATTATATGAAATGCAAATAATAGATTGCCTACGTTAATTACCATAAAATCATGAAAATGACACGTGTCACGTATTTTGAATTCAGTGATGTGGTAAGTTCTGTGTACAAATGATATTCGAATTTCGGGCAATTCTACTTATTAATTAACATAAATTGACAAATTGTTGCAGAAAGCTGATGCATTTCATTGTAAAATCATTGAAGCTGACTTTAATATTACTAATTCTGAATAAAACTGAGATTTGAAGGTGCCTTTTCACACGTTCCGGTTGCCGATTAGCCGGCACCAGGTAGCGAAGTATATGGGCAGCTTTCACACGGACTGGTGTAATTTTGCTCGGCAAGTGGTCCCCGGGTGCACGCCGGATTCACCACTGTGCGTACGAGATACTACTAGATTCAAATTTGGGTCGTGTGAAAGTGAAATGAGCTACCGGATATTCGGCGCCAGATACCCGGCAACCGGCACCTGTGAAAAGGGACTTACGATCCATTTATTATCAATAATTAGGAGTCACCGCTCAACTACTAATAACTACACGTCTGGCTCCTATCATGTGAGAGATGTAATGTCTATCAAATATTGTTTTGATTCAATTGTTTTTTTTTTCTATAATCTTAGTGAAAATTAGTTAGTTCAGCCCTTGGAGGGATTAGCTTGGTAAACAAACATGAAAATATACGAAAAATCAAATTTATGTACTTATATGTATAGATACAGTATATGACATAAAGTTTCACGGATTGCGATGAAATTATTTTTTTTTGTTATGATCGTTGGTAAATACGCATACGGTCCGCCTGATGGTAACCTATGAACCTATGAACACGGGCGATACTTGAAGTATTATATGTACTTTGCCAACCCAAGGGATAGGCGGAAAGGAATGAGAAGGGAAAAGAGGGGATAGGAGATTGGGCATCCGGCACTCTCACTCATCGCACGAAACGCAACAGTGCCTACTGATACTATTACCTTACGCCGATTTTCTGTGGGAGAGTAGTACTTCCCCGGTCAAGCCGCTACTTACTATACTACTAAATATTACATCAATTTGCATAATACCTTTCACATCTGATATCGTGTAACGATTTGATCAAAAACAAATCGTAGCGATTTTATCGCAAGAATCTTATAAAATATAAACACAGGCTACTCAGAGTTACGAAAGAAGTTTCAAAAGCTTCTTATTGCGTGCTTACGAATTCTATGCTCTAATGGCCGAGCGCGATTTTGCTGACAAATAAATATGTACCTCCCGCAAATAGTAATTGTAGGTGTGGGGCCATTAAAAACGTTATAAGTGACAATTATACGAATAATATAGGTATTAAAAAGTTAACGACTTCAGAATTGC
The DNA here is from genome assembly GCA_023373885.1 of Hestina assimilis. Classification (NCBI taxonomy): domain Eukaryota; kingdom Metazoa; phylum Arthropoda; class Insecta; order Lepidoptera; family Nymphalidae; genus Hestina; species Hestina assimilis. Next base: position 10,272,449 of record CM041745.1, read on the forward strand.
GTTGACTATTTCCTAGTCATTATATTTCGGCGTCGGGATGTGACAACCCCATCGCCCGCTGTTGGGATAACCTCTGTCATAGCAGAGATTATTCCACCAGTGCAATCAGTCACAGGTAGGTGAACTTTTGTTGCAAGAGGCCGGCTAGGTAGGTACCACCGCAGTGTCAAATATCCTGCCGCCAAATAGTAGTGCTTAGGCATTACTGTGTTACGGTTTGAAGGGCACTGTAAGCTAGTGAAATTACTGGGCAGAGGAGATTTAAGAACCAATATCTCGAGGTTGGCAACGCGTGAGTGGCACCTACTAATGGTGCTGCAAGCGCTCATAAGCTACGGCGACAGGTTACCATCAGGTGGGTCACATGCTTGTTTGCCAACTTGTAAAATAAAAAAAATAATATTTATACTAGTCAATATTAATATTTTCTAATATATAAGTAGCTTACAAAACGATCGTTAAAAGTTTTATATTTATGTATTAATTAGTACATTTGAATTAATTTTTATAATAAATATACAATTATATTTTATGGCTCGTTTTAATATGAGTTATTTATTTTTAGTAGTAGCCTTGCTGTTCCGCGTAAATGAACTTACCTGACCCTTCTAGTTATTTAGTTTTCTTTTCTGTAGTTAAAGTAGTACTCTCCACTACATAGTAGGAGGGTCAGAGGTCCAATCTCTCATCAACACACAAGTTATACTATTGATATTCCAAGCGTCTGTAGGATACAGTGATCGCTTACCGTCATGCTATTTCTAATAGCTTGTAATATTAGAATCATGCTTCTCCCGGCACAAATTGGTCAGCTAGGCTGGGGAAGTACTAACCTTTAAAGGAAATTGGCGTACAGTAAAAATATCAGTACTATTGCGTTTGCATGCGACGAGTGAGAACGCTTTCCTTTTTTACTTTCTCATCCCTTTCCTCTCATATTTCAAGTATTGAAAGCGTTCATAGGTGCGGTGACTTCTTGCCATCAGACAGACAGTATGCTTGTGTGCTAATCGACATAAATAAAATTTGTGTGTGTGAACTTATGTACGCACGTAAGAAGTTATACTTCTCTATGGTACTAACAAAGTAAAAGTAGTTCTACGGTGTCAAAAAAAATATTTACCGCTCCACGCTCCGAAAGTACCAGGAGGGCATGCAGTTATAGGACTTTGCATTCTTATAGGAAAGTACGTGAGGGGCGGGGCCTAGACGTATTGACGGCGCTAGCGGGTGAAATGCGCGGCGAATCTCCTTAATTGTTCTGAAATCCTAGTACTTATTATTACGGATTTTTATTTTTATACATAAATACAAACAAATAAATAAATTTCTTGTCTGTTTATTATTCCAAATTAACAAGCTTTTCACTAAATGAATATGAAAGTATATACGGTGCTTAGATAAAAAAAAAAAAACTAAAATGTTGACTATAGCTAACTTCAGGGTGTCGGTTTTTTGTGACGATGTGCGCGCGCATCGTAGAAATTTACTCTGATCATTTTTCCCTAACGCGCCAAAAGAAGTATAACTTCAAAATATCTAAGAATCTCCATTTTTGTGGCTCAAAGGGAAGGTTTAGTGGCATGCAACACGATAAAGCACCAGTTAACATAAAAGGAACAGGAATTTCTTAAGCAATAAAAAGAAACGACCAAAGCTATGCGTGACCACAAAGCAATGAAAATCCATATTTATATTTCATAAAGTTAAACACGGCAAGTAAGTTTAAATTATGTGAGGCTATAATTTAAAAATATTATAAGTTAAAATTTAAATCATGCTTATAAGGTTTACATTTAGTAATAGCAAGGTTATATTAAATAGTAAATAGCTCATATATTTTTTAATTAATGTCATAGAAAAAATATAACAATTTTATACATAGAATTAAAACGCTATTTTTAAAATAGATAATCGTCGCTACCCTTCACTATGACTCTCCACTTTGCCCTGTCTTTCGCCTTTGTTCTCATGGTGTTAATTTATGTGACAACGTTGTAGCGCAGTGGTAGCGAAACAATCTTAAGCGTCACATGTCGCGGGTTCGATTCCCACTCTGAGCAGATGTTTGTATAGACCATACAGGCATCTGTTCCTGTTTAGGTGTGTTTGTCTTTGTCCTTGTCCTTGTCCATGTTTCCAGGCCTCCGACACAGGATATTACTATACTAATGGGGGCCATTGAGTGTGTAGCGTTTATTATTATTATAACTTTAATTTTCCTATTGCTCTTAGATCTAGTGTTGAGTGCCTCATACAAGAGGCGCTTCAAATATCGCATACAAAATGATCAAATGTCCTAACGTTTCAAATGAAAAATTTGTACCGCTTCAAAAACGTTCGGGCTAGTACGACTATAGCACACATTGTGCCATGTCTCGCTCTTACGATGTGTGTTATGCGATATGTGTTAATAAATAGGTACGAAATCCGTACCGGGAAGATGAACGCCGACGCAGGAACGAAACAATTACTATTAACAAATAGGTGGAAGCGAGACAAAATATTATTTGCGTTTCCCGCGAATTTAAATATTATTTGACAAAATATCTAAAGTAGAATTTAATAGATTTAGTACATAGTTACTGTGGTAATATTGTGATTTTTGATGTACGTCTATCTTTAATTGTAATTTTTGAATTCACTTGGATTCTTAAAGTCTAAAGGATAAAAGTATTAACAGAATACCAAGCTATCAACTGAATAAAGGTACGTATATTACTATATTAGAGTTTGTATCCAGTTTTGAGTATAGTTTAATCATAGTTTTTTCTTTGTATGGTTTTTTATTTTAATAAATTATTCACATTTAGATGTCTGTATTTTATTAAAAACATTTTTTAACTATTAAAGTTTTTCTTATAAAAATAAATTCAAGCTGAGAAACACGTAATAATCATATAAGTTCTTAATTTCAATTACTCAACTAAGCAAATGTATAGCAAACCGAGACAATATTCTAATACATACGCATTAATAACTTTGTCCTCACTGACTCAAATTGCATCATCTAGTTCATCTAGTTCAATTGTCGCGATTCATTTGAAGCGCTACATTGTCCCGCCTCATATCTAGAAATGAGTCGCTCATACAAAGACGTTCAAAATCATTTGTCCTACTCATCACTACAGTTAGATCCTCTTCAACACAATCTTTATAACTTTTCATGGGCCGCCCTCTTTGTATCGTTTGCTGTGGAAACCATTTTAGTATCGTTTTGACCGCTCTATTGCCATCCATCCTTATAAATGTTCTGTCCATCTGAACCCCTGTGACTTACAGAACTTAACAATGGTTTCATTTTTCATAAGCTATTCCAGCTTATGATTCATTCGTGAGTACATACGAGTAGTTAAGTAAATATTATTATTGGTACCAAAAGCGTATACTATAATAACACTTCTATATATGTATATACAAATAAATAAAATTGAAGTGTCTGTTTGTAATTCCAAATTAGCAGCTTTTCACTAAATGTACATGAAAGTATATACGGTATTATATTAAAAAATCAATTTTTAAATTTTGTGTCTATCTGTCTGTCTTTTTGTTCTAGCTAATATCTGAAACGGCTGGACCGATTTTTAATGGGACTTTCACCGGCAGATACCTAATGCTCTAATGGGGATCAACTTTTATTTTAGAAAAATAATTACTGTATTCCTCGAAATAAAGAAAAATCGGTACACTTAATAATATAAAAATAAAGTCACAAAATATCCAATAGTTTGAATAAGAAAGAATAAGTAACAGTTTGAATAAAACGCTCTTTTACCCAGCTCAGTCCCTTCGGGGTTAAAACTTGGTACAATGTCTTTTCTCGATTAGATACATGATTTGACAGTGGATTTGGTCATACAGCTCTAGGGTTCTATTACGATATAAAGTATATTATTTGACTTTCCTCAAGTGATACAACAAGTAGTTGTTATAACAAGTAGTGAATTTATTGTTAAGATTGTCAAAAAAAAAGTTAAAATCAAAAATTTCAAAGTATTTAAACACTTTTTTAATCATATAAAAATTTTAATGAAATTCTCTTTTAGATTACGACATCCTTTGTCAAACAAGAAAAAATTTAAATACACAGGCCATTAATAAATTCATTACTCATAATGGTATTAAGAAAATGTATAACTCCCTAGATAGTTACAATATTTAAGAATTGTTTTATTTTAAGAAAGATATAGTTATTAAAATTAAAAAAGCATCTATAAGATACCTTCGATAACTTGCAGATATCTAAAATATATTATGATAGAGGAAAATTGTAAAAGTATTGTTTCATTGATTCTCAACAATACCCTCTTTAAATATTAATAAAACTTCCACCAAATTTATTTCTCGATGTCTGGTAATAAACACGTACTTTCCTTTTTGGATCACCATCAAGTAGACTAATAAAATTTACTGCAAGCAAAAAGGTAGTGTACTGCGTAACTAGCGTATGCCGTAAGCTATAAAAAATTCAAGAATTTCTGTCAGGTTCACAAGGGAGAGATACAGCGGCCACACATCGCTCTAAATAAAATACACCATCCCATAGACATATATATATTCAATTGCGTCCATTAATATTATGTATAGCTACGTCTATACTGTTATTTGTGATGTTATATGTATAAAAGGGCTTCCTTTTCGTTACTTACTGACAGAGTCGAATGATGATATTTAATTATGTACAAGATTGCGCGTAACTTAATACAAAAGGTTTTCACAAGCTTTCCATTTTGGTCGTGAATTCTTTATAAAGAATGTTCGTATATGTAAATATAAACTTTCTTTTTCATTTATTGAATCAATGTAACAACTAAATCCAAAAGTATATAACAACAAAGAAAACAAATGCTTATGAAACACTCCTAAATTCGGTAAGGAACTCTACGTACATTTTTGATAGGGTAAACACTTCTTCAGGTAACAATGGAGTACATTTAATAGTGAAATCCCGTACGCTTATGACCTTCATCCATCGAGTTTTAATTTCCCATGGGCGCTCTGCGTAGCCGCAAACTAGCCAAACTTATGTAAGACATCACTGTTGATCTTGAATTATTGACAACGAAGAAAATTCAATATGTTGTCGACGGTGTGAAGCTTAGGAATAAAAAATGCAACGTTAAGTGCTCGGTGAATAAAATCATAACATAATTATATTTTTAAAATAAAAATTAATAATAAAGGGATATTTTTATTATTGTTATTACTATGAACTAGCAATTTCCACAGCTCTACTTTCGCGTAAACTACGTAGTACGTAAGTATTATGTAGCATGCGCTACCCTGTAATTTATTCTGACACTCAAATTGTTGCTGCTCAGTAATCTACACAAAAACAATAAAACATAGTATATTGTAGGTCTATAAAAACATGGTATATTGTAGAAAAACAGAAAAAATAACACTTAGATACATAAAAAGACGCATATGAAAACTGTTAAATGTGCGAAAATAATAGTCTCAATGCTGCTTAAATAGAAGAGAAACTTCTGATATCAGACGATAAAAATAACCTAGATATTTTAAAACGAAGTCTAAAGGAAGTTTTCGTACTATTCTTAGTGAAACACGACAAATGTTAGTGGTATACATTTCACAAGTTTCGCGCTTCAACTATCAACAGTTCCAAAGTAATCAACGGAACGCCGGAAGGAAACATTATCTAACTTAACCTTAAGTTGAACTTTTAGGTCGCTATTTAATGTGCAATATATCCCGTGTATTTGGAGGTTGTATCAATTACGTTCCTTGTGGAATACACGGAACTTGCTGAATTTATTTAGCTACAGGGTATGTATTAGTGACTAGATAGTAAAATATAATATAATAAGTCGTATGGTACTGTTACGCTCTGTTCGATAAGATTAAGTACAACTCACCATACCACCTTTACCTTCCTTTTCTTCTTAGTTGTCTTTTAGAAGTACTTTACGTTCGAGTAAGTGCTTATAAAATTATGGGTAAAATTAATAATTTCAATATCTCGAACGAAAAATAAAGAATCAATTGTGAATAATAATAATCATCACAAAAATTTGGATCACTGAAGACAGAAGGCAACGATTTCCGAGTCAATGAATCGGGAACATTCTCGCAGTGACACCTTAAGGGAAATCGAGTCATGATCGGTCGATTGTTCAAGTGTGAAAATCTTTACATTATCTTATTATATTTTATATTATAACTACAAATGTCAAAAGTTTGTTTTTTTATTTTTTTATGTTAGAAGTTGGCAAACTAGCATACGGCCCACCTGATGGTAAGTGGCTGCCGTAGCCTATGAGCGCTTGCAGCACCATTAGTAGGTGCCACTCGCGCGTTGCCAACCTCGAGATATTAGTTCTTAAATCTCGTTCGCCCAGTAATTTCACTAGCGTACAATGCTCTTCAGACCGGAACACAGTAGTGCCTAAGCACTACTATTTGGCGGCAGAATATTGGACATTGCGGTGGTACCTACCTAGCCGGCCTCTTGCAACTAAAGACCTACCACCAGTGTGACTGATTGCACTGGTGGAATAATCTCTGCTGTGACAGAGGTTATCCTAACAGCGGGCGGTGGGGTCGTCACATCCCGACGCCGGTGAAACATTTAATATTAAATTAGTTTTAAAACTATACGAATATTATAAATCTGAAGAGTTTGTCGTTGGTTTGATCTTGATTTGATCGGATTTAAACGGATTAAAGAAAAGACTATTTTGCTGAGAAACGTAATTGTGTTCGGTCTGAAGCCAGAATTTAGCCATACTTTCACTGATAGTAGATGTTATGAAGACTAATATAAGCTATTTTTATTTTAGGGAAAGCATTAGGATTCTGTGCAATCAAGAAAAATCGTTACACAACGCGCGCGAAGCCGCGGGCGCTAGCCGCTAGCTAGTTTAGAATAGAAATTGAATGATTATATCTTTATATTATAGCGTGTTGACAATCAGAAATTTTAAAATCATACAAAATACACAATCATGTTAACCACAATACATTTGTTTATTACTGTATTAATTAATTTGAATTTACTTTTTAAGTAATCTCGTAAATAATGTATTTAATAAAAACTTATGCGAGTCATCGGAAATTTTTATTACTGTTCATTTACCCTGCTCTTATCGTAACATTAATCAATGTTATTTATGGTGTAATTATCGTTTCGCGGTTGTGTACACTGTATTGGATTGTTAAAGCAAATAAGTGCATTTATTACTCGTACACAACACACGAGTAGCTTCATTTTAATTCGTCATTGATATGTCTTAATGAGTTTCCCATCATTTTCCATTTACATACTTCTAGACTATAAAACTTTGTACATAGAAACACTTCGAATAAGCGTATAAACTTAGTTTTTAGGGTTCCGGTACTAAGCCTCCGCTGTCCGTCCGTCTTTCTGTCAACGGGTTGTATTTCAAGAACCGTAATAGGTAGTGGGTTGATCATCGAATTTATAATTATTTCTGTTGCCACTTTAACAATAATATTTGTTATTGAAGCGGCATCAGATGGGATAGAATAAGATAAAATCTAAAAAAAGGAGTCTCCATACTGGGCACTAGAAAATTTATACGTTTTTTGCTCTGTTTTATGAAGCAAAATATATACAATTTATTTCTTTGAGTCAATCTCATAATTATATTCCGATTACGTTGGTACCAATCTTTTTGGCCCGTTATTTTAAAGATTTCATTTAAGTTTTTAATTTCCAAGTCAAATGTATACATAAGGAATATATCGACGGAAATTACGAAGTACATTGCTCGGTCAATTTTTGGTCTCGTTTCAATTGTCTGCTTAATAACATTGAGTTCTGCGGTAAATGCACAAACGTTGTAGCTGTCCACCAACAGACCCTCCCTTTTAATGCTCAACACGTACAACAAAAATAATACTATTAATGGAAATCAACCCTGTATATATTAAGCTATAAAAGGGTTGATTACTATTTAAATATTCATACATGGGTTTGTAGCAAAAATTTAAAAATGGGTCGACAATATTAATGAGAAAGTCAGACAATGCCGATACTCGATAAAGTTTTAAGTACGTCGTTAAGGCTGAATTTCGAAACTAATTATTTCATTTTTGATATTGTTACATAAAAATCATTGAGTTAATTAAATAAATCACCAGATAACCACTATACATTTCAAATGAAATTCACGAATATATGGTTAAATATATTTCACGTGCCTTTTTGACTTGTTAGTCTTAAAAACCGGCCAAGTGCGAGTCGGTTCGCACACGAAGGGTTCCGTACCATTATCAATAAAACTGTAAAAATCACTTTTGTTGTATGGGACAAGACACTGGAACTGCAATCTGTGTTTTTTTCTTTACTGTACGACCATTCCTCGCCGAGTTTCACTGGTGGTAGGTCTTTTGTTGCAAGAGGCCGGCTAGGTAGGTACCACCGCAGTGTCCAATATTCTGCCGCCAAATAGTAGTGTTTAGGCACTACTGTGTTCCGGTTTGAAGGGCATTGTACGCTAGTGAAATTACTGGGCGAACGAGATTTAAGAACGAATATCTCGAGGTTGGCAACGCGTGAGTGGCACCTACTAATGGTGCTGCAAGCGCTCAAATGCTGCGGCAGCCACTTACCATCAAGTGGGCCGTATGCTTGTTTGTCAACTTCTAACATAAAAAAAAAAAAAAAAAAAAAGAGTTATGCCTTGTTGAAAATCACCCACAAATTTTGACTAGTTTTTAATATCCTTTAATTTTTGCAAGTAGTGTATAATAGTAGTCTATGTACGGTACTTACTCAAGTTTAAAAGAAAAAACGATAAATTCGAATTCATTTAGAGACCTACCGAAGTACGTATTCTTTGTCTCAAAATAGCTTTTGAGTAAGCGGAAGAACAGTTTAAAGAAAGAAAAAATTAATTTTTGACCCTTGAAACAGGAGACTTGAGTATTTATGAAGGAGCTGTTACTACTTTACGAGGACATTATATAAACCATTAAATGTATGATTACGTCCCTTGTTTTGGGCAAGCATTTGTTTAAGTATATCAAGTTTTGGTAAACGACCGGCGTCCAGAAGTATTTTAATTCATTATAGCCCCGGGAACTTTAAGCAACGCAGTCGGTACTTTTATTAGTTAATAAAATAAGTTTTGATGAGTTCAGATGTTGTCAAAACAGCCGTTTTTTATTTACTAAATAAACATTCAAATAATTGACGACGTTGTGACGCAGTGGTAGCGAACCGGCTTCAAGCGCCACAGGTTGCTGGTTCGATTCCCGCTCGGGGATGATGTTTATGTTGGCCATATAGGAATGTGTTCTGATCTGGGTGAGTTTCTGCTTGTCGTTGTGTGAGGATATTGGACCTCCATTGTGAGTGTGTAACTTTTATTTACTCATTTAAATTATAAGTTTTATAATTACAATTTTCTGAAGAATGCCTGTAGGCTATTTTAGGCTTAAATATACTATATACATTTCTTAATTTTAGCATCGTAGCTAAGAATGAAAACACTTAGTTAATTTATTCATTCCTAAATTATTTAAATAAAGTCGAAACTGAGCCTTGCTTGCTTAAACTAGATACATAAAATAGTACCTTGTTGAGATTTTCGAGCGCTCTGACAATAGACAGCACTCCTTCGTAATGCCCTCTGAATCTACAGATCTCAACCTCGTCGTCTCTCACTTTATTATGCAATGTTTAATTCAATTAATTACGTGGGCTACCCTAATTAACGACCATGGGGAGTGTAGAAAAACTAAACTTAGCTCGAATAGCAATAAAATGGAAAAAAAAACGAACTGTCCTTGTTTAAAAACAGCATTTAGTAATTGCTATAGAATGTCGCAACAAAATTATCATTAGCAAATTAGATTTTTATAAACACATAATGATTTCCATAAAAACGCCGTATTTCTATGTGTATACAAAATTTATGACGGTTGACGGTTCAAAAGTACTATATGTATTTATATTCTATATGTTTTCATGAAATAATATTTTATTATAATTGATAAAAGTATTCTTTATTGGCTATTTAGATAGTAAACAGGCTCAATATTAAAAATGCTTTGAAACCATTACCAAATATACTAGACAATTTATCATTAAGAGTAATGTTTTACAATGACGTAGTTATTTCATTGGTATTACGTCCGTTAACAATATATTAGTTTTTTAGGCCTTCGGAGCTGTCACTCATAGCACAAAACGTAACAGTACCTACTGATACTCTAACTTTGCACCGATTTTCTGTGAGAAAGTAGTATTTCCACTGTATAGCCGCCCCATTTGTGCTGGGAGGCGCATAGCTCTAATTCCACTGAAGCAAGGTTTTAGTGCCTTCTAATCGTAGTGCTTAGTTAGATTGTCTCTCACAAAATGTCAACAGGAAGTGGCAGTTCAATATAACGTTTGTGTCGATGAATATGAGTACGAATGTGCATTCTTTTAGTTCCTAGCACTATCCTGCTATATTGCACAGGGTCTGCTCAGTACTAGTTTTCAAACAGTTTTTAAACCTAAGTTCGAACCAATAACTCATTGGATAAGAGAAAATTATTATATAATTATTTATCAAGAATTAATTTAACGATTATTATCAGTTGTCACAGTCGTCCAGGTCGCCCGTATAGGCCTCTGACTTGACTTTTCGACTACTGTCAAATTCTTCTTATCTTCTTATCGATTGGTTAGTGGTCAACCTAGTGGCAAAGTTGTTCAGGACGCCTATATAGGCTTGTGACTTAGCTTTTCGACTATTGTACAAATTGATACCAGCCGCGACCGACTTTTTACATGCCCTTCGAAACAAGGAGACGCTCTGTTGAAATACCACTATGCAATCATCCATCTAGTGACTTACCTCGCCTAAAGTTTCTTAACTCACCGGTAAACGATCAGTAACCGCACTCGGCTATGAGCGTATTTCGTTGGTATGGAATAATATATACATTTAATAAGTCTATGGCGGAAGCTTAAATGCACTTCCTCGTTCTATCTCTCTTTTATACGCCTCTCACTACACTACGTATTATAGCTTAAAGATTTTATGATAGTTATAACTATATATAAATATATAAGAAAATAATCTCGTAATCATGTTGATCTTAAAGCAGCGTATATATTTTTAATTCCCTTACCTTAAAAGCAAGTAACAATTTGCAATTTGTGCAACCACATTCGTCTTAGTAAATAACTATTCTACCTCGGGTATATTTTCTTTTTCTATGTCGCTGCACATCGGATTAAGTCGCTCCTGCTTTTCCAATGTCGCAAGCAGAGATAAAAGAAAATTGGCTAAATATTTTCCGACTTGCTTAGAATTAAGAAAATGTTCTTATTTAATTGACTACACTTGGTGTCGTTAAAATAATGAGAAAATACAAACAAAATTTAAATTTAATTTTAAAATTAAACACAGTATTTCTAAATTAATTGAGTTAAGCTCATCATTCCTTGAAATCCTTTAAAGCTTAGAAACTCTAAAATAATTTACTAGTACATATTATAGAGTTACTTTGACTTAATAAAAACTGTCCTTATCTTATATACATATTTGTAATTTTTGTAAATGAACGTTGATTAATTCCTAACTTAATGATGCTACAACTTACAACATTATGAATTATCCCCATTTATATCCTATTTGTCCATATTTACTTTTAAACTCATACAATGATCGGTACCGACAAGATGTATAATATTGTAATTATGAAAGTTTGTATGTTCGGATGTTTAGATGTTTGGATAGCTGTTACTCAATGACTCAAAAAGAGCGGAAGAGATTTGGATGAAATTTGGCATATCGATCGAATTATATTACCAGGATTAAAATTTATTATACTTTTTATCCCAAAAAAATATAAGGTTCTCGAGATATTATCAATACCCGAATTACATGACGTATCAAATAAGGTAAAGATATACATAATTATTTGTTACTATAGTAGAAAAAAATATGTAGATGGTCGTCTGGCAGGCCAACTAAAATACCGCGAGTGACACCGCGGGCGTTCCTAGTTCAAACATAAAGAAGAAAAAGTGATGTACACATTACTAGCTGTTTTTTTAATAAACATTTTATCGTGATAAAAAGTGTCCTATGTTTTAATCTGGACACATCCACGTCCACACCTATATGTGTGCCAAATTTCATTATATCAATCATCGAAGCAAAAAACAATCATCTAAACATCCTCCATCCATTCATTTTCAAAAACTTGTACGTTTGTAATATTAGTAGGATCTTAACCATATTTGTATGTTACATTATATTTGTATTAGTCCCATTCTTGTTCTCCATTTCCACAAAGAGCGCCAACAGAATACTTCGGCTACATGGTGAAGATGTCAAGTGGCACTTGTTTACCGGATCGTGTTCTATCTTGTTTATGGTCTGAAATGGAGCATATTGCAGCCGGTGCCTTGTTCGCCACTACTTTGTTAACTACACGTACGAAATCGTTGACCTCTTCTGTGTTCAGTTTTAATTCACTGAATGTTGTTTGGTTTTTATTCGAAATATAAATCTTCCTAAGATATCTACATAGTTAAAAATGTTATGGTTATTAAACCTTATTAGGAAAAATTTACAATCGATGTACATTACGTATTACGTATGTTTTTTCATTACTTTTCAATGTTTGTATTTAATAATACTATCGACATCCATGGAATAAAAGTATAAATGAGAAAAATGTGGAATTCAATTTATTACTAATTATTTGATAAAACAAAACTTTCACCATTCCTAAGTAATGCAAGATTAAACCATAGGAAAGAATTATGAAAATATATTAATTAATGGTGCTGTTTTTAGCGTATTTGAATTCTATTAATTATATATGGTAGTTTTGTCTGGACTCAGAAATTTTATTTCAAAGTCCTTTGATTTCTCTTTGAGTAATAAAAATTCATTCTTCTTGGGAAGATATAGTTTCATACTTTTAGTGAACTTTATTCAGTTTTTAATTAAAACTACACTAAGACACTAATAATACAATAAGTTTTTACTTTTCTATGTAATTTATGAAGTTTTTAATTTATTAGCATCGAGTTAATAATAGAGTTCTAATTTATATCGTAGAGTGATTATTAAAGTTTTTCTTTGTTCTTTATAATTCTGTAAGTAATTTTTGCTTACTTTATATATTAAATTATTAAAACTATCGCGACATTATTGAACTTATTGTAAAATAGAAACGGCTGAAACTTTAAAACGTTCAAGACGGGTCGCAGGACCGTAGCACGCTCACCATGATGAAGGACCTCCGATGGGTCCGAAACGAGTCGGTACCTAAACCGGTTGAACGTGACGCTTAGCCGTTTCTCTTTTAAAATACTTTTTATATATTAATGATTTGTTTTTGCACTAATTTCAGGAAGGTTCTAATGACATTTTTAAAAACCAATTTTCGTAATACGCCAATTGATGCGACCGAGTCTGGGAATGGTGAGATTAATCAATCAAGTATTATATTAACAATATTACATATGATAACATTTATAATTTTTCTACATGCTTTTAATGGTTAAAAGCTAATATAATTCGACCTTATTATTTACTGTGAAAAATGTGTGTATAGTGATGGCTAATAATAAATATAAATATATAAATCTATAACATATAAATATTTTATATATAAAAAAAAAAAACCTGATTCACTAACTCATCGCCTAACCTAAACTCTCAGACCAAAAACGCTGTTTTTTTTCACAGGTATTGTTTTTAAGAATTATTTATTCAAAATTCAATCTAAACCTAAAAGGGGTTGAAAGATTGTATGTATGGAAGTCCTTCACTTTTCAAACTAGAAGTATGAATAATTGTTTTTGGCTTACTTAGAGATTCAAATGTTTTTAGCGTTTTCAAAAATTCTATCCCAGAAGAGGTGAAATGGGGGATCAAACCTTACTTTACCCTGAGCGGCCTCATTACTATAGGATCGTTAAATTAACTTAGCACAATTATACTCCAATTTAAACGCAATCGAAGCCACGAGCAAAAATTAGTAAATTTACAACACAAAAATTGTGTTGTTTTTGTTGTGGTATCTTTATTTGTATATGATCGTCCAGTGAATTTGAGTAGAATGTAAATTCGATTGCCGTTACTGTTGACTCGAATATCATTATCCTTTGCATACAGTTAAATTGATTTGAATTAACCCTTTTTGTCATTGTATTTTATAAAGCTTTGTATACTCCTAATTTGAAATGAAGGTTTTAGAATGTTGACAGATTTATTAAAATGCAAGTAGCAGTAATGAATATGTTAGGATTCCGTATCCAAGCATAAACGGATTTTTTGTGCCTGTCGATTTTATAATAGCAATTTCATATTTAACTAATTGCAACAGCTGCGTCAGAACTATTAAAACTGTAACACTATTTTTATTGCTATTACACTAATGCATAATACGTGATTTTTTGCCTGTCATTACCACATAAGCTCTGTACCCTACTCTAAGTACGCACGTCATTAAAGAACATTACTTTTCATCAAAAATGGAGTTTAATTTCTTCATCGTAATCAACACGCACCCTATTATTAAGCTTATTTTTTAATCTATCTGCTAGCCTCCGTCAGGGAATTGTATGTTTAAAATCACCTTAGCTAGCTAGCACTTTAACGGTAAATAATAAGATCGATATAATGTTTTTCTAGTGCATTACTGGTGGGAGTTAAATAACTGTATACACAAAAACAATAAGTCATAATAAATAATAACGCTACACACTCAATGTCCCCCATTAGGATAATGATATTGTGTGTGTACGGAAACATACACAACGACAAGAAAAACATACGCAGTCCGGAACACATGCCTGTATGGTCAATACTAACATCGGCTTCGAGCGGGAATCGAACTCGTGGCCTGTGGCGCTTAAGGCAGGTTCGTTACCGTCGCGCAACAACGTCGTCAAAAACAATTTTTATAAGGCTGAAAATAATTTCTTTAAGACTCTTCAATAGTAATGTCTCAAGTAAGTGTTTCTACTTACAAACGTACATAAAAATATCTCCTATTTTATTTTTGCTCATACATAAAGGTTAGGTATTGTTTTTGGATTACTAAATATAATATAATAAATATAATACATCTTTTTATTCAGAATTTTAAATATTTTTTGCTTTGACTTTTAGTAAAAGTAAATTAGGTTGCGTGGCTTGTCAACATCATGGTTTTTGAAATACAAAAGCCTTTATCTGAAAACATGCTTCAAAATTTAAAATGTAAATGTCATGGATTCATGAAGTCGAAAAATTTTGTCGGACGTTACATTAAAAATACTTACGATGTTTATGGCAATCAGATAAAATTAATGAGAGATTTTTAAGCTATGAACTATAATAAAATGTATTGAATAACAAACTAAAAAGCAAATTCTAGACGCCAAAATATTAAAAATTTACATAAGTTCAACAAAGAACTATATCACATATATAATAGAATGTATTCAATAATTCTAATCTATGCTAAAAATGATGTCGTTTGTTCAATGACTTTTGTTTAATATTGGCAAAAATATTACAATTTATTTTTCATGACGGATGGTAAACAATCATAGGCGTACGCAACGCTTGCGTTCTTGAAGAATCGTATGCTCTTTGCCAACCAAAGGGATAGGATGGAAGAGATGAGAAGCGAAAAGCGGAAGTGAGCAGAAGAGGTGGGAGATTGGGCGTCCAGCGCTCTGACACTGTTATACAAAGCTTTCGTATTATAAAAACGGTATTGAAATGTTTTAATCGATACACAATGCCATTATAAGCGCATTGTATATGGAAAAAAATCCACTTCACTAATTAAATACATTATCTTCTGTGTTTTTGTTTTCAAGCTATAAATTATAAAGCTGTACAGTCATGTGTATCGATTGACTTAATTTTGGATAAATATATTTAGACATATACAATGACGAATAGTTGCGTATTCATGGATGAAATGAATTGCGTATTCATAATGAGGACGAATGCGGGTAAAGACGGAGATTATTCTGCGAAAGAATACACCGCACTGCGGAAAACCCGTAATTTTCACTTTAGCATTAAGCGTAAATTCTTTATAATACCTTTAAATACGTTCGTGGCAGCTATTATTACAATTTAGTATTTCAATTTCCCAATTTTATATTTTACTCATGAATCCGACCACACTTCTTATACTCACTTAAAACACTAACTTTTCTCTAAATTACTTATTTTCATATTTTTTAAATAATTTAATTTTTTTCTTCAAATTGATATTTCAATTTCAAACTCCTCCTTCTTCTTCCTAGCATTATTACCGTTACTTACCCAGGGTCTGCTTATTACTCTTACCCGAATTTGAAAACCTGTCAAGTTGACTAGTTTTTACACAGCGATTGCCATCTGACCTCCGCAACCCTAAGGGCGAAACCAATAACCATTGGGTCAGAACAATTAGATATAAAGAGTTAACGATTATTAGCAGATGTTATGATAACAACTGAGACCGATGGCTTAACATGCTTTACAAGGCACGATGGGGAGACCCACAAGGACAAACGCCCAGACCGAGACAGATATTTATAACATCAATATAAATGTCAGCCCCGAGTGGGAATCGAACCCGCGACCAGAGACCACACCAGACACCAAAGATTTAAGGCAGGCTCGCTATCAACAAGCCATAACGGTCATCACCTCCTTTGTGGAGCTCGATAAGACATTACTTTAACGGCAACATTTATCATAACTGTAAAGTTTTTTTATAAATAAAATGCTCAAATTTAGTCTTTTCATCTCATTTTATGCTGCATCTGGATCTTGCATACAAATTGCAAAAAGTATCTTATCGTTGCAAAAAGCATTTAATCGCAGAACTCGCAGCTGCCAACTCCCAGCAAAGAGACCGCATAACAACAGATGTTTGCGAATAAGGATGTCTGACGTCCGATTAAGTCCAGATAGAGCTAAGCGAAGATATAAGAAACACTGATATAGAAATAAATTTTCCTTTAATATACCACTTTAAAATATATACTACTGTTTGTATAATCATGTTAATTATATAATTATAGGGATCTTTTTTAACCATCAGATGTGGCAGTACATAAGGTTTGGCAGTTGGGTTTTCTTTATGGGGTTCCATGACAAGTTGATAACGTCATGAGGACCCACTAAAACTTTGTCGGTATCCGACCTTAGTGCGTTTGTCAGATCGAGTCAGTTCTGACAATCACTGCGCTTTGATGGCTAGCGGAACTCAATCTGGGTGGCAAGATGGTAAAGCCCCCCAGCGCTTCCCAAACAAACGCGGACGGCAGCCGGGAACACACCGACTGCTGTCCTCTTCAGGGCTGCTTAACATGGATGCACAGGTACCCCACCCTGCGAGGGGAAAAACAGCTGTTAAGGCGCTAAAGGCTACTAAAGGAGGGAACGTAACGGGAGGAGGAGGCAAAATTTTTGTAAAGAAATATAGACAATTGAATTTAGGCCTGCGGAGCTCTTCAGTACTCTCCCAGGCCGAGATAGTTATTGGGCTAAGAAATAAGATAAATATGAGACGCTGCGGATAAAAGCTCAAGGTGAAATATCTAATTACTTATTTTATATAATTATATTATTGCTTAAGTCTACGTTTCAGACAAACGTCTTTTTCTGTTACGTCTGGCACGTCAATGACCTTGCGCAACTTAATCTGTCTCAGCTCTGAGAACAAGACACTGGTAGGATTACATTTATTTGTTTAATTATTAAAAATAATTTGAGTGAAGATAATTGTATATTTTTATGATGGATTTCTTTCTCTTAGTTGTATGTGGTATATGTATATTTTATCTCGATAATTTTGTTTGTCGAAATTTTTTTTTGTCTGTCTCTTTGTTCCAGCTAATCTCTGAAACGGCTGGATCTGTTTTAATAACTTTCAATAACAGATAGCTGATGCTATAAGGTGTAACTCAGGCTACTTTTACTTTAGAAAAATACTACATTGCGCGGGCGCGCAAATAACTGTATGTGATGCGCTTCACACGCTTCCCCATTTTTTCATCGCTTTGTTTAATGTATATAATGTACAATATACGTATGGTATTGTGCGTAGTCTCGACGGTTGCGTGTTCGATTCCCGCTCGGGATTGTTTGCATTGATGCTACAAATATCTGTTTTGGTCTGGGCGTTTGTCCTTGTGGGTCTCCCCACCGTGCCTTGCAAAGCACATTAAGCTGCCGGCCCCGGTTGTTAACACATAACATCTGATAATAATCGATAACTCTTGATAAGTAAATTGCTCTAATCCAATAAGTTACTGGTACGCCCTTAGGGTTACGGAGGTCAGATGGCAATCGCTCTGTGTAAAAACTAGTAACCCGTCAAATCCGGACAAAAGTAATAAGCAGACCCTGCGTAAAAACACTCGTATTATACCGTGAAGAAGAAGTGAGTGGTATACATGCTTTTTACCTTCATAATAATTGTATCAATGAATAAAGTCTCTGTTCACAATCTCAGTGACATACGGACAGAAATCCATAAGTATATTTATATAAGGATTCCCATTTTTCTCTTCGCAACCTTAAAAACTTTGTAATTAACTGTAAAATATATATAAGAGTATTTTAGGCCTTCATTTTAGCTTTATAATGATGAATAATATTACTAAGGAGGCCAACGTCGTCTTAATTAATAAATTATTAAAGCGCCCATGATGTCTCGTTCTTGCGAGTGAACATCCAAGTTACTTTTGTTCCCAAGTGTCGTCAAGCATATATTATTCAAGTTAGTAGTCTTATACAAGTTGGTATTTTATCGGTGCACATATTATATAATACTTCTTCTTCCTGGCATTTTGGTTTCTTTTTTGTCTAATTAAAGCCCTTATTTTGATTTAACAGGATATTAGTTTTTTTATAAAGCAATTTCCATCTGATTTCTTCATCTTGATTCATTGCAAGGACATCATCATTATCGTTTAGTCTGTGCGCGCGCGTTTATCTCTGACAATTGCTAAATGGGCGAAGTGTGGAGAAGTGGTTACTAAAAACCCAGGCGTGCAGTGTAACAAATGCAGGAAGTGGTACTATGGTTACTGTGCTTCTATGAGCACAGAACAATATCAACATTGGAATCACTTGATTGGAAATTTCTTGGACGTACAAATGACGGTAAACAGCTATAAATTTTAATTTTTTTTTATTTAATTTCCGCAATACTATATGAGTTGAAGATGCATTAACGAACAGGTGCGACAGTTTAACATTCTTTCTAAGTTTGGGAAACCTCGGAGGTAAACATCTTTACTGACCTATAAAAACTCGTGCACAATAGGGACTCGCACCCGCAGCTATAGTCACAAAAGATGGAGTCGCTAGCACTACACCTTTTTTATGTTTTGTTTTCGCTAAGAAATGCATTTACGTGCACCACTGCACGTAGTTTACTCGTCAAGTACACTAGGCCGAGGTAGTGTGGGACTCGGCCCCCTATTAGTCGCAGAGGTAGTGTGGGACTCGGCCCCCTATTAGTCTAGCGATAATATATCGCCATAGTGGGACGACATGGGTCAAACAACTATGACGCCACGGCGGAAAGACCCTGTGTGGGCCAACGTCGACAAAAGTATCCCCGGGTATCGCAGAGCACCCTCTTTTGCCTTGATGGCACCTCCTGCCTCCAGGCCTTCATCTTCGGATCAGGTCCGCGTGAGGATCACCCCCTTGTACTCTCTCTGCGCTCTCCTCTTTTTTTTTAATGTTAGAAGTTGGCAAACTGGCATACGGCCCACCTGATAGTAAGTCGTTGCCGTAGCCTATGAACGCTTGCAGCACCATTAGTAGGTGCCACTCACGCGTTGCCAACCTCGAGATATTAGTTCTTAAATCTCGTTCGCCCAGTAATTTCATGTAATAGAGCGTACAGTGCCCTTCAAACCGGAACACAGTAATGCCTAAGCACTACTATTTGGCTGCAGAATATTTGACACTGCGGTGGTACCTAACTAGCCAGCCTCTGGCAACAAAAGACCTACCACCAGTGTGACTGATTGCACTGGTGGAATAATCTCTGCTGTGACAGAGGTTATCCCACCAGCGGTCGATGGGGTCGTCACATCCCGACGCCGGTCTCTTTCGCTAACACTACGCCTATAACTACACAAGAAAACCTGAATGTGCATACAAAGTGACTAATGAACATACAAAGCTTCGAGGAAAAGTTTTCACTACAAACCTTTCGCGTTTTATTATAATCATAAACGAACGAACAATGTTATAAGAATTTTCATAGACAAGGGGTTTTGATGTTCGAACAGGGCTAATGGAATGAACATTGCATGTACAATACTGCGTATCGTCGTATAAAAATAATGTTACCTCATAAAAATGAAAGATACCATCATTAATACAAAATCGTATGAGATTTGTATCTTTTGCTTTTGTAATTTTTACAACCGCAACGCTCGCGTGGTTGTTCTGCGTAATCGTATTTTATTTGGAGAGGGGCTCTTAACTTAAATACATATTTGGAATTGATCGTTTCGTAACGTTGAAAATTTGTCTCTGATTTTATGTTAATCACTTATGATTTTTTTGAACGCCAATCTTTTATTGCTAAATACACGCAACAATTTTCTTGAGGTTTTTGGTTTTAAGACAGCGACATACGAATGTATATAAAATTGGTACTTTATAGACATTTTTTGTTGTTTTCGTCCTATACATAAAAAAAAAAATTGGATATATTTATATTTTTTGGATATAATAATAAATAAACGCTGCACACTCAACGGCCCCCATTAGGATAGAAATATTCTGTGTCGGGGGTCCGGAAACATTCACAATGACAAGGACAAATACACCCACACCGGAAAATATGCTTGCATGGTCAATACACACATATTATGCTCCGAGCGGGAATCGAACCCGCGACCTGTGGCGTTTAAGGCAGGTTCGCTACCGCTGCGCCACAACGTCGTCGTTTTTTGGATATAAACTAAAACAGGTCGTAACATTTTATTGAATATTAAAATTAAAAATATATTTGAGATAAATTAATACCGGAACCTTTATTCAAAACATTCTCTATTCAAAATATTTAAGCAGAACAAGTTTATATACGATATATGTATTTGCTTCCATAAGAATATTGACGACGTTGTGGCGCAGCGGTAGCGAACCTGCCTTAAGCGCTCCAAGTCGCGGGTACGATTCCCGCTGGGAGCAGATGTTTGTATTGACCATACAGACATGTTTCCGGTCTGGGTATGTTTGTTCTTGTCATTGTGTATGTTTTCGGACCCTCGACACAGGAAGATCGACACCATCGCATTGAATTTGTAGCGTTAAGTTGTGCTTAGTAAATTTATTCCATTTTAAATTTTTAATTATAACGTATACTGTATTTACCTTTAAACAAGATCTTGAGGGACTCAGCCATAGTTTTTATGGGTATATTTTAAAATTCTCTACCCTTTTACGGTATTGGTTGGGAGTGATATATCGAGCTGCTTAGCTTATTTATTTTCGAAGGCTATGCTTTCGAACGTGCGTGAAATTCAGAGACGAAATACGTCCCTTTCGAAGGTTGTAATTTAAATATCTGTTTCAAAAATTCTACGTATTTTATCCACTTTAATTAATAGGAGTTGCTTAATTACACGTATCAGTGTTACATTCGTTACAAGCTAATTTACTTACTCTAATAGTATTTTTTTTTTTTTTTTTATGTTTGAAGTTGGCAAACAAGCAAACGGCCCACCTGATGGTAAGTGGCTGCCGCAGCCTATGAGCACTTGCAGCACCATTAGTAGGTGCCACTCACGCGTTGCCAACCTCGAGATATTAGTTCTTAAATCTCGTTCGCCCAGTAATTTCACTAGCGTACAATGCCCTTCAAACCGGAACACAGTAGTGCCTAAGCACTACTATTTGGCGGCAGAATATTGGACACTGCGGTGGTACCTACCTAGCCGGCCTCTTGCAACAAAAGACCTACCACCAGTGTGACTGATTGCACTGGTGGAATAATCTCTACTGTGACAGAGGTTATCCCAACAGCGGGCGATGGGGTCGTCACATCCCGACGCCTTTAAATCTTCTTCTTAACATTATTCCCGGTACTATACGAGTGTTTATCCAGAGTCTGTTTATTACTCTTGTCCGCATTTGACAGATTACTAGTTTTTACACAAAGCGATTGCCATTTGACCTCTGCAACCCGAAAGGCGAACCAGTAACTCATTGGATAAGAGCAATTTACTTATCAAGAGTTAATGATTATTATCAGATGTTATTTGTTAACAAATGGGACCGACAGCTTAACGTACTCTCCGAGGCATCGTGGGGAGACCCACAAGGACAAACGCCCAGACCAAAACAGTTATTTGTAAGATCAATGCAAACATCTGCCCAAGTGGGAATCGAATCCACAACCGTCGAGGCTAAAGGCAGACTCGCTACCCACAACGCCAAAACTAATATAATTTTTATAAGTCGATACGTTGATAGTTCAGGACTGGCATCCGTATAAAGAACGAATTAGATGCAAAAAACAATTGAAGCTGTAAATAAAAACTAATCTACACAAATAAAAAAAGTTGAAGTGCCTGTTTTTATTTCCAGTTTTTTTTTAAATGCATATAAAAGTATATACCGTACTTACATAAAAAACTAATTTTAAAAACATTGTCTATCTGTTTGTCTCTGTTAATCTATGAAACGGCTGAACCAATTTTAAAGGGACTTTTCCTGGCAAATCACTGATGCTACGAGAAGTAATTTAGGCTTTTGTTTTAGAAAATGAATTAGGGTTCCGTGCAATAAAGAAAAATCGGTATACAACGCGAGAGGAACCACGGGTTGCATAATAATGCTAAACGCACATATTTAATGGCGTCGGGATGTGACGACCGCATCGCCCGCTGTTGGGATAACAGCATAGATTATTCCACCAGTGCAATCAGTCACACTAGTGGTAGGTCTTTTGTTGCAAGAGGCCGGCTAGGTAGGTACCACCGCAGTGTCAAATATTCTGCCGCCAAATAGTAGTGCTTAGGCATTACTGTGTTCCGGTTTGAAGGACACTGTACGCTAGTGAAATTACTGGGCAGAGGAGATTTAAGAACTTATATCTCGAGGTTGGCAACGCATGAGTGGCATCTACTAATGGTGTTGCAAGCGCTTATAGGCTACGGCGCTTACTTACCATCAAGTGGGCCGTATGCTTGTTTGTCAACTTGTAACACAAAAAAAAAAAAAATCGTGAAAGTTATTTGAAATGTAAAAATATTGAGATTTTTTTAAAGATAGCTAAATTCGTCTAGATTTATATGGAATATTGTATATAGAAAAGGTTATAGTACTAACTTGAAAGTACAAATAAAAAGTCTCATAAATTTTCTTAATGCGTAAAATACAATTATTTAACTCTAGCAGTTATTCAAAACGAATGTTACAAAAACTAACCACGGCTAGCAAAGAAGGATAATATATTATGAAATAATGCTATCGTGGTTACGAAGCTTTTACGCGTATTATTTATTCAAAGTTAGTGTAGAGGCCACTTGCTGCATCCAGAATTGGTAAAATGGTTAGATGAATTTCACTCCACAATTTTATAAGCTTGTTACTGTTTTTTTAATAGTGTTAGCTACGTTACAAGTCATTGTCTTATAACGTATAATATAAATTAAACGCAATAGGACACAAAATACAAGTAAATTTTATTTCACAACGTAATTAATAATTAATGTGTGAAATCAATAATTTAACCAAATTATAGCAAAAAAATATGTAGAGTCATAATTTTGTTATTGTTTAAATTGTGTACCGTAAACATTTAGTGTAAATTGAAACATTTTACAAGCCGAAAATACAATTTCAAATATGATAATACCGGCCGCATCGTCGTGTAAAATATACTACGTCAAGGAGTTTGTATTCCGGATAGTAATAATGCTCTAAGATATAGGAGTATCCTATAACACATATTATGTATCATGCAGTGTCATGAGTATCACATTATAGGATCATATTATAAATACCAAGATAAAGCTAGTTTAAGTTGTTGGAATAATAATAAAGTTATGTTGTTCTATTCATTTTTGTAGTAACTCCATTGTGAATTATTTATGCTTGCGTTTTCACTTTTTATATCACACTATTTGAATGTTAATTTATAAGATTATCTTGTTATTTTTAATTTTTATTATTTATAGGGAGTTGCGCTTATTTGTAGGTATAAGATTGGTGGGTGAAGTAACTTTAGTCCCGGTCAGTCAATAGATGGGTGACCGCATATTGGTATTACAACTGAGCGTCTCCGTGCTTCAGAGGCCATGTAAAAAGTCAGCTCCGTCTGTTATCAATTTGATAACATCTATAAGTCAAGTCAGAGACCTATACGGGTGACTTGAACTCTGACACTAGGTTGTTCAGTAACTACTCGATAAAAAGAAGAAGAAGGATCCAATGATATACTGGTTCATCCGAGGGTTGAGAAATTCAGATGGCAAGCATTCTTTGTAAAAACTAGTAACCTGTCAAATCCGGATAAGAGTATAATCAGACTGGATAAATACGTAAAAAGAAGATTCTGGCATACTTTCATGGGTAAAAATTAGTCCTGGAATCAATAAATCGAGTAAACTTAGCCGCGAGGTTACACCAAGCATTTGAATAGTGTTGATATTTTTCTTTTAAATAATTTCATTGAGATTATTTAAAAAACACCTTCAATAAAGATGACTCATTTGTACTTATAAATTTTTATTTAAAAAATCTTAGTTAAGAATAGAGAGCTACATTTTTGTCGATATTAGTAGTACCGTAAGCTTAAGTAAAAGTATTTTAAAGCGTAAAACACTTCCTTGTTATGTAAATTTCCTGAGTTTGTATCTGCAAAGTATAAGGAAGAAATAGTGTACTAAGTGGTCTCCGCCGGAACGTTCTTATTAACATTAAGGCGTGCACTCATTGCAATGTACGGAAGCCTCTATTATTTATGCATGCATTTTCAAAATTTAAATTTTTTACAGTTAAAGTCTCAGTTTTTTTTATATACTTTGAGTTTTTTATTAAACCACAATATCTTAACAGTAGACTTTCCGACTCCAATCCGTTAAGCAGAAGGTGGCGAGTTCGATCCTGACCCCCTTGGTCTATTTTCGTACCCACTCCTAGCTCAGCTACGATCTTATTTGGAGGGGCAATAGGAATTAATGCCTTGAAAAAGCATTGTTGCAAAGCTAAAAGCTTTTTAAAATAAATACGGACGTATGTGTAATAATTGGTTCTAAAATATAAGTGTTACATAGGTTTTATCCAATGTGTACTTTGAAATGAATTGCATAGATTTATTTTAGAACCCTTTATATAACTTGTTGGATTGAAGTAATTAGCATTTCATTCGTTATATAGCTGTTCTAGGATTCAAATTCTGTCAAAGCATATAATTTATTGGGAGGTTTAAAAAATCAACTGTAAGAATGCAAAATAAAATAGATTTTTCACCCAAATAAGACTTAGGCTTTGAACTTGAAGTCGAGATACAATTTCCAACTTGACATTTATTTTCAAAATTTAAAGCACATTTTACTTTTAAATTTTCACAATTTTATCTTTTGCGTTAAACAAAAATGAATTAATAAGGGTCTTGATATTCTGTACGTGAAAGAAATTATTCACGTCTTTGATCTTTTACTTCAACCTTATTAAAAGAAGAACCTAATTACTAAGTACTTCTTAAAATATAAAGTTGAAAGATTCATGCTTGTTCCAGTCCATTAATTATAAGTAGTAGGGCGTTGATATTTTCGGCATGAATGAGTTAGCTCGACGATAGAAGCATCTACCCACAGGGTCCCGACGTTAACAGTATACGTACTGCTGCATTTCGTTTAACTAGTGAGAGGGCCGGAGGTACATAGCCCTTACCCTTTACCAAAATATTTCCCTTATATGTCACTCCTTTCTTTCTTTAACCATTAAATTATTAGGACTTCTGTTATCAAAATTAAAATGCAATTTGCATTTTAATTCTGTCTTGATGTTTTTTATAAACAGAAAAGTTATAAAACACCAGATACTAAAGAATACAGTGCCGAAAACGACCATGCCAAAACATTTACAGACAGAATTGAAACAAAAGTCGTCGTGTCGTCGATTACGGAGAGCGGACCGTCATCACTTGCGGCTGATGTTTCGCTAGATAGAGCACAGAACAGGCTATATTATAAATACGATACATAAATTGCAGTCTTAACCAAGTAACATTAAACCTATTTTTTCATATCAAGTATTGTAGTAATATTATAAAATTTCTAAAATGTTTTTTCTTATGTCGTTATAAAACCTTCACAATCCTTTGAGGTTAATTTCTTTGATAGATTTATAGAACACTTGGGGCTGTGAGTTTATTTTTTTATATATGTAATTCAAAGTAAATTCTTAGCTATTTCTCAAGGACAGCCTTTTTCCTTTACCTGGATAGATATAAATTATTATTAAAAATATTTAAAAAAATTAAATTGCGCTAGCTGTTTGAATTTTGTTAAAACTTTTCATAACGTCTTAAAGGAAAAGAAGAAAGATATTTAATTCAGACAGTCTAAAAATTTTTCATTACCTTACTTCTTGAAAGTTTGTAATTTATTACGATAAATTTTAAAGTTCCCACTCTGAAAGTGTGCTTTAACGCTAAAGCATTGCACCTTTGTAACGTACAAAATTAAGAAATGAACTTTATAATCAACTGTTGTTGAAAAATTTTATAGCGAAGTATTTTGAGAACATTTTATTTCTCAACATAATACCAAACTAAGTAGGAGCTTTACTTTTTTTTAGCTGGTTAAATATATACATAGAGCATTTGAGCACAGCGATTGACTACCCATACTTTTTAAAAGTCTACTTGAATAAAAATAATTTTGATTTTTATGATAGCGCTATATTAATGTAGTAAATCGAATATTGTGATATACCAAGTAATAATACATACAGATAACAATCAAGGGTTAAATTCGTGACGCGGTCAGTCGCCGTTGTGGATATTGCTGAAAGCGGTGATTGTCTGTTAGGGCAAGATGACGTCATTAATCTTTCCGTAATGGTCGCCCAAATGCGGACAGTCGTTCGACACGGAACATTTACTAAAGCTGCTCTCTTATCCTACTACCTGAGCGTTGGCTCGAAATACCGCAATTCAGTGATTTTTACTCACATATTTCAACAAGTCTACACGTAACCAAGATAAAGAATAAAACATTTAAAGCAGAGGTAAAGAATAAGTATATATACTGCAGTGTTAGTCAAACTGAAAACTTAATAATTACTTTACAAAAATGTTAAAACCTGCCAAGTGCATATCGGACTTAAAACATAAAGGGTTCCGCACTACAATAGAATAAAAAGGTAAAAAGACCACATTTATTTTTGAATTTTCCTTTCTTTTTAGTATCTGTTGTTTTAACTGCAACAGAATTACAAATTCTGTGAAAATTTAAGCTCTGTAGCTATTACTTATTCGTGAGATATAGCCAGCTTACAGATGGACGGGCGGATAGCGGATGCTTAGTAATATGGTTCCGTTAACACTCTTTTTATACAAAATCCTAAAAAGTATTTGTAATATAAGTTTTAAGACTTCAAGGTTCAGTTATAATCTTGAAATATATATATTTTTTAATTTCTTGATGGATTGGCAAACGGTCCGCCTGGTGGTCACAGCAACCTATGAACGCTTGCAAGACTTGAAGTATCACATACGCGTTGCCAACCCAATGATGACGACGAATGACCCTGGATAGAAGGAAAGGAATGAGAAGGGAAAAAATGGAAGGTCACAGAGAGGATGAGAGATTGGGCTTTCAGCGCTCTCACTCATCGCACGAAATGCAACAGTACTGATACTGTTACTTTAAGGAGATTTTCTGTGAGAGGGTAGTACTTTTCCGGTCGAGCCGTCCCATTTGTGCTGGGAAAAGCATGACTCTGTTATTAAGATACCTAAAAAAAACTTATTTTCAAAAGAATTCATATTCTATAACAATAAAATACTTTTAATCGCTCTATACATCTTATAACAGAGCAACTAAACTTTAACTCAGACAATCTATATGCAGCTCACACTCGACTTTTCTTCTCAACATTCTATTTATCTTACTAGTTTCACAACTATATAACCAGAGCTTTAGTAACGGGGTGAAATTTATGTGGAATACATGCTCGCTTACTGGATCGTCATAAAGTCGTTTCATATTAGTTTTGGTTATATAGCTACAATAATTACTTTATTGATAAATTTCGGATAATGTTTAAATTTGAATTATATAGAATGATATTTCTGTTTAGTAGAACCTTGATGTTTTCAGCGAGAACTTGGGTCGGCCACAAATCACAAAATATTTTACAATACGAAAAGTCGCATTGCTCGTACCATAAACAACATTATAAGAATAAACCACGCTAGTAAGAGGATTATCTTGCGAGAACGCACTTGCTCTGCCAAGACGTTTCCACAGGAGCTGGGCTGAGCGAAGCTAGGTAAATAACGTGATTTTGGCTGTCACAAATTCGATTCGATTCGATTGATTATTACATCCTTTGCTACGCATCCTCGCACATCTCTTGTGGAATTGCAGCCTTACAGTTCGATAAAAAGAGTGCTAATGATAATCCTTGTCTGTTCTATTGTGGATGAAGCGTAGCGAGCGGACACAGAACCAACCGAACTCTTCATTCGCTTAGTGTAAAGTGCTGAATCGCGCCTGAAAAAGAAGCAAGGAGCATTATAAATCGTTCTCTTTTACCGAATCAACGCATTTGACGCCCAATTGCTTGTTCTATCCATAATTGTCAATGATTCGTACGGTTGCCTTGGTGTTGTAGTAAACGCCAGAGTCTCCAACTCCAACCCTGTGCTATTGCCTATACCTAGGACCACCTCATTCTTCATCTCGTAAAAGGTGGCACACGGTTATGGCTCTTGCATTACTAGTAAATTTTATGTAACTACAGACATCACTATATTTTTTACTTTGGATGATTATATAAAATACAAATTGAGTTTGTATTTTGATTTGTTTGGTCGATAACATTAATATTGTACTTATGCAAACATAATTTGAGGTAATTTTCAATAATTAAAAACGTAATCGTATGAGGAAAACCTCATCATTACTAATTAATTAAATGCTACATATAAAATATACAGTAAGGCTTAATTCAAAATTATTACTTTATTTTTATTTTCTGTAGGTATTTAATTATTTTCATTGCTCGCAAAAATATAAAATTGTACATCATCAATATTATTATAGTGATATTATTTATGTGCAAATACGGCCCATGCTACTGCTTTATTATAGTAATTTCATGTTTTACATGAATTGTTAATACTTAACTTAGCCCTTCTTTCTATACTTGCACATCCAAAGATGAAAATTACTTTAACACTAAACAGTGTATTGAATTTCAAACAATAAATTAATGAAAATTAAAATGATAATTTAACCAACACGAACTTTCTCTACTTTAAAACTTTATAAAAACCTTTATTAACATCAATTATTTCTAGAAAAAGAAGGAAATCTAAATTAATATATTTACGGGTAAACCACAAAACGACCTACTAATTCATTTCTGTATACTTAATGACATTATTTAATTAACAATAAACATTACTTAAAATAAAAATAAAAGTTACTAATTGTTTGATCGATAATAATCATAGCTTTTTTTTTTTTTTTTTTTTATGTTAGAAGTTGGCAAACAAGCATACGGCCCACCTGATGGTAAGTGGCTGCCGCAGCCTATGAGTGCTTGCAGCACCATTAGTAGGTGCCACTCGCGCGTTGCCAACCTCGAGATATTAGTTCTTAAATCTCGTTCGCCCAGTAATTTCACTAGCGTACAATGCCCTTCAAACCGGAACACAATAGTGCCTAAGCACTACTATTTGGCGGCAGAATATTGGACACTGTGGTGGTACCTACCTAGCCGGCCTCTTGCAACAAAAGACCTACCACCAGTGTGACTGATTGCACTGGTGGAATAATCTCTGTTGTGACAGAGGTTATCCCAACAGTGGGCGATGGGGTCGTCACATCCCGACGCCTATAAAGAGTTTTTATTTTCTCTCAAGCGTAAGTACATTCGATTAAAAAAATATATTTTTTTTCCAAATTATGAATAAACTACTAAAACTCAAAAGTGTTTTCATCAAGGATATGAAACCTCAGACCATTTATACATAAAAAAAAATTAAAGATTAAAGAAGACTAAAAATTACATTTTTTCTAACCAACGCTTCCACGAGGAAGATAAAACTCCGCTCTGAAATTGATGCATCTAATATCAAAACATAGCAGCAATCATTTTATTTACAATAACTAGTCACAACACGTAAATAATGCAACTTTAAAAATTCGAGATTAGATTCGTCCAACTTTGAGGGTCGTATTGAGTATAAGACTGTCTACAATGTCATAAATAACGTAACTTTGAAACAAGCTATTCCAAAGCTAAATTTATAATGACAGGTTTTCTCGGTTTCCGTTGCAATAACATTGTCCATGGTATTATTTGTTTCACTAATATCTCTTCATGTATATATTTTCCGGGTTTGAGCATACACAGCAGCTCACGCTTAGTGTGAATATACTTGAAAATGAGTCATTACTGTCTAAAGGATTCTTTGTTATTGCGTCTTAGAATTAATAGGTCCAATCCCAGCACAAATGGGCCGGCTCGGCCAGGTAGTAGGCCCTTCTCACTGAAAGTCAGCGTAAAGAAACAGTATCAGTACTGTTGCGTTTCGTGCGATGCGTGAGAGCACCGTAGGCCCGCCAGGCGGACCGTATCCTTATGTGTTTTTAAATAAAAGTTTTTGACGCCTGAATACAATTAATCGTTGCCTTTGTGTAAGTCGAACTCAGAATATTTATTATTCCATCGACATATAATTAGACACAAGTAAACATTATTTGTTAATAATTCAAACATAAATATTTCAGAATAAGTGGAATTAGCATTCAAACACGAAGGTAGGTACTATCGTCGCAGAAGACGAACTGCACTAGCCTCCCTCGTGTTGCCTACCCGCTAGATGCTACTCATAGACACGGGTTGACTACCAGTCACTTCGTAAGTTTTTCACCAACGTATGCCACCGCTACCACCATAAGTTTTGATATGTTTTGTGACAAATGGTCAAATATTTGTTTGTATCTATTAAATATTTGTGAGGAAGTAGATAATGTGTAGTATGGTATGAAATTTCTGTAATATTTCTTAGTATTACAAAGTATAAAATACATTGTATGTTAACCTAATTAGTGTTATTGGTCCTGGAATGTACAAATTAGAATAAAATAAATAAGGTAACTAGCGACTAGGATTGGCGGATATATTGGAATTTCTTCTACGACATGCAAGTTTTCGCACGATGTTTTTCTTCGCCGTTAAGCACGAGATAAATTAGAAATACAAAATAAGCACTTGAAATCTAATTGAAATTTGAACACGCCAACTTTAGTTTGAGTCTAAGTTTTTTATCTATCGGGCCATCTCGGTTTTTTTTTTTTTTTTTTTTTTTTTTTTTTTTTTTTTTTTTTTATGTTAGAAGTTGGCAAACAAGCATACGGCCCACCTGATGGTAAGTGGCTGCCGCAGCCTATGAGCGCTTGCAGCACCATTAGTAGGTGCCACTCACGCGTTGCCAACCTCGAGATATTAGTTCTTAAATCTCGTTCGCCCAGTAATTTCACTAGCGTACAATGCCCTTCAAACCGGAACACAGTAGTGCCTAAACACTACTATTTGGCGGCAGAATATTGGACACTGCGGTGGTACCTACCTAGCCGGCCTCTAGCAACAAAAGACCTACCACCAGCGTGACTGATTGCACTGGTGGAATAATCTCTGCTGTGACAGAGGTTATCCCAACAGCGGGCGATGGGGTCGTCACATCCCGACGCCATTAACAGGTTTATAATATAGATTGCTTCATCTAAACAAATACATTTTATAATCATACTTCACTCAACATATCTAGATAACAACATCGATTATATACCATTCAAAGATTACATACGACAGTTATCACCCATTCGCGTTTCGTGACGGTTGCGATAGTGCATTGGTTATATAATATTATTGTTAAAAGCAAATACCTGAATTTGAAGTAAGTTATATTTAAAAATTTTCTTAACGAATATACCAAAATAAGTTAATTCTAAATTATTACATCAATTCACTTGATAGTAGCATGGAATAGCAATATGTGCGGAACAAATATTTAATATTACGTATTTCGGAGACTGAATATTTTTTGCCGCACATTTTTTTATTTTAATGAGTATTAACTTTTAAAGGTCATTTTTGTATGCGAGAAGTAAATCTTAAAGGATATAAAACTCAAAGAAGTAATATAACATACTTCATGGGCCCCTATATTTCAACCCCTTATTCTGGGGCGGGGATGAGCGAAATCGTTATATCA
Organism: Hestina assimilis; assembly: GCA_023373885.1. Classification (NCBI taxonomy): domain Eukaryota; kingdom Metazoa; phylum Arthropoda; class Insecta; order Lepidoptera; family Nymphalidae; genus Hestina; species Hestina assimilis. The sequence continues at coordinate 10,304,888 of CM041745.1, forward strand.
ATCTGGTGTTCGAATATTAAACATAACAAGTGGTGTTAAACACCACTTGTTATGTATTTTACAATAAAATACATATGTTTTTATTTTCAATTCATGACTAACTTCACAATTAATGAACCTATGTGTATAGATGCCGGTGAAACTATATAAATTGGACTTAAGTCCACCAGCCTGCGCTGCGTTGATGATTTGCAATATACACAATGTTCCCGTTGAAATGGTTGACGTGGATCTTCTTGCTAAAGACAACTTGAAACCGGAATATATAAAGGTAAGGCGATACTTTTGGGTCAAAAGTAAATTCATATATTATTTATCAGTCGACTTCAGAAGATGTTCTCAGCAGCACCCGCAAAATAATAAAACTTTTATTAAAATAGTATGACTAGCGAACCGCTTTTACATGGCTATTTAAATAATTATGAGAAAACAAATGTTGAAAATAAAAAACAATTTCGGCATTTTAGTTGCATCAAAACTCACGCCTCAATACAAATACAGAAGTACATTGACGTAAACATTTTTATTAATGTTAAAGTATCTGCAAAACAATGCGACTGATGATTTATTGAAATATAATATCTTCATACATTTTCAAGGTCAGACTAAGATGATTTATCTTAGCAATGACAAAGTATCAATCATGAATCATTAAATAAATATTGCGACCAAGTACTTATATTACTAAGTTAATAATACTAAGTCGCAATAAATAAATTAAACTTGTTGCCATCTATGTGGATATAATTGTTTTAAATGTTCATACGGTATGCAGACTTGATTAAAAACGTAGGAACTCCAAGCTATTTCCACTTATGAAATAAATCGTGGATCATTTATTTCAAGTAAACAAACAAAATAACGAACCTAAGTTCTTTGTAATATTGGTTTCGATAAGACAAAATGTGAATGACCTTATAGAAACGTCGTTCGTTAAAGCGGTCAAGTTATACTAGCCAACTATTTCGTAATCGAATAGAAGAGAGACAAAATAAATCATAATTAAAATATACCAGTATTTAGTACCATTTAATACTTAATAATTGTTTAAATAAATGTTACCTATGGATATTAACAAAAAAATTGAAATGTTCAGTCACTCTGACGTCAAGATTACTATATTTCCCAAATAGCAGTGCCGTATTATCTATTTGTCTGTGCAAAATCATTAAGTATTTGATAATTGCGCTATATATTTTAATAACTCATTTATTAACTCATTGTATAGCATAAATTAACTCTAACTAAAATCTTTGAAAATTTCGGACCTAATGTTGAAATGCAGTGTGCATAGTGTATGATTAAGAAACTCTTTGATCTTTTTCTGGTTATTATATGTTTTGCTTAAACTAACTAGTAACATTATTACATGGAAGCAAAACCATACTGAATTTAGAGCTAATAAGCTGAGCTATCATAAGTGAACTTTTTCTGTTCCTTTTTGCTTTACATTAATTTGATTTGTAATCAACCCTGTTTTCTGATTTTTGATTTTCACATTACAGCTTTAAATTATCGTAGTAGTGTTTAAATTTCCTTATAAAATTGTATCAATATTTATTTTATATAGAATTAATCATAAATATTTAACCCTATTATTATTTCTATCACTTTTCAGAAAAATCCATTGCATACAGTACCAATATTGGAAGATGGTGACTTGATAATACACGATAGGTAAGAAATTTAGAAATATTAGTGTTACTAAAAATTCAAACTGTTTTAATAATGTTTTGTAGTAACTTTTAGAAAAAGTAAATATCGATATGACGACAATTTTTTGCAGTCACGCTATTATAACCTACTTAACAGAAGTATATGGCAAAGATGATGCCCTATATCCTAAGGATCCTAAGAAAAGGGTTCTGGTGGACCAAAAATTATATTTTGATACACTGCTATTCTTCCGGGCTCGATCTGTAATTGTAAGTAATACTAAGTAATAAAGCTACAGAAATCTGAATAATAAGGTGCTAGAAGTCGCATGTGACCTTGTTGTCGCATGTCGCGTTTCGTAAGTAATTACTTTTAGAATTGATCGTACCTTATTATTAATAATCAAGAGTTCTATGAATAAAGCTTTGAAACTAGAGAATAAAACTAAAGTTTTTTTTTTCATTTTAGTACTCCGCAGTCTTTGAAGGTGTTAGAAAACCATCGGAAAAACAGTTAAAAGACTTAGACGAGGCATATAACTTTCTTGAACAATTTCTTTCCAATACTAAATTCGTTGCTGGAAACAGCATGACAATCGCTGATGTTTCTATCGTTACTTCGGTTACAGCAATGAGCCACATAATTCCGATAGAAGAGACCAAGTAAGCTAAGTCAATTGTACTTCTCTAAAAAAATACATGTATTTATAGATACATCAACATAATTTTAATGCAGTGATCGAGCTTATTAAATTAAATCCTTAAATCAGTTTCTTTCTTTACTTACACAGTCATTGATCAGATAACCACATATACCTGACGCCACATATACCTGATGCTTTTCACATAAGTAACGTCTTAATTAAATATCATTTATTAAATAAAATAGTGTAGTATTTTTATGTGTTAGGTATAGGTTGTGTGTGTTTAGGTAACTATGTGTTTAACTTCCCCGCTTATTTCAATGTCTTGGCATTATATCAGATGAATACTGCTACTATAATTTTTTTTTACCTTTCAGATATCCTAAAACTAAAGCTTGGTTTTCGTATATGCAAGAACAACCATTTTACCAAAAATGCGCTGCAGCGGGATTGTCTGAACTGGGAAATGTTATTAAAAAGAGTTTGGATATGTAATCTTGGGTTATTATAAACAATTAAACTATAAATAATATAAAAACCTTTATTTATTCATTTGGTATAATACCACGACGATGGCAATTACTACTGGCAATGGCAATTACTACGCCTACTTACCATCGTAAGTGATCACCTGAGGTAATGGACGCTCGCAACATCAGAGCATCAAACGTTGACGCTTTATAATTGACTTCAACCCTCTCTAAAGAACCACATGCTGTTAAGAAAACCTCACCAAACATTTAATTTCACAGTCGGAGCTTCCATAGTAAATTTTTTTGCAGCCGCACTGGTCGCGACTAGGAACCAGCATATAAGGATGGACACTATTGATGGCGAAAGATGCGATTAGTTATATGTAAATTGTAATTAGTTATTGGTGTAGTAAGCTATTTTATATAGCTAGATTTATTAACCTTAAAACATAATTATGTATATTACGATACAAAGCATCGGCCCTTTGTTTCAAAATTGATTGGATAAAGAAGAAGATATTTTTCATAATTTTAGTATATAATAATACTATAATTTATCATCTTATACAGGTATAGTTATAGGTAGAGTTCCGTTAATAAAGAATTGTTACTTGAAACAAATTTTAAGTGTCTTCAAAGTTTAATACAACCATTAGGGTAAGTAGCCAAATTATAATCCTTTTATTTTTTTCAATCGTTCATAATTAGACAGTCTAGGAATACTACTGAAAACCTTTTTTGTTTTTACTCGGGACGTACATAAAATTATAAATTTATAAAAACATAAAGCCCTTGATGCTTATTATATTTTCTTATCACTTTGCTGCTTTTAAGAATGATTGTAACGTACTTCGTTATTATTTACACGGCGGTTTTTGTTCAAATAGATTAAGTATAATATAATATAAATAAAAGCTATTTAATAAGTATACAGAGACAAAAAAATACAAAATATTGTGAATAATTGCCAGCCATTCATAGCTTCATAGTACTTAGTTGTTGTTAATTTCTAATACTTATGTGATTGTAGCCGATTACAAAATAAAAGTTGTAAACCAGTAATGATGACTCAATAATAATATTTTGGTACAAAATTGTCGCTCCACATTATGTAACATAATTTTATGTTTATGCAAAGGCAAGCTTATTCGATTCATTCATAAATATGTTTATATTAGAGGTTAAAGCCATGTTGGTACATCGCTAAGTCGTTAGTCGTAAAATTAAAAAATTAAAATAATGAGCATTGCTTTATTCATTATTTAAAATTGCCTTCATAATCCACTTATTTCTTTAGCTAACTGACAACATTTAAATGGCATGCCTATAAAATTTACACCTATTATCAATTACATTAATTTTTTTCAATATAATATGTCACAGCGATGCCAACTGGCCTAATAAAAACTCTTTAAGCCTCCCTCAATTTTCACAATCAGTTTGACCATGAAATGTATTGATAATTTGATTCAATGCGGGAGCATATTATTTATATGAATCAACGTCTCAACAGTAGACATATTATATATATATATTATATATATATGTTGTTGGAATTTAACCTTAATCGGTCAAGTCATTCAAATAATTACTACACGATCATATTATATGCTTACTAGATGTTTACATATAAAATAACAAGATAATACATTGACGATCATTTCATCCCAATTTCCATGCGATGAATGAATTTAAGCAACAGTTATCATCTGCGCGTCCGCCGTGACGGTTGTGATAGTAATTTTATTATATAATAACGTTTTTGATAGTGATTATAAGAACACATTTGTTTCATAAATATTCTGATATAAATACACTCTCACTGTAAGTACATTGATAAGTGGATCTTAATGCATTTTTAAATATAAATCTAAGTATATACATACGTTTCTTTAGTTAATGAACTGTAATTGCATTGCTCTTACACAATGAGTTACTGGTTCGCCTTTAGGGTTGCGGAGGTCAGATGGCAATAGCTCTGTGTAAAAACTAGCAACCTGTCAAATCCGGATAAGAGTAATAAGCAGAATACAATATTTTTATTGAACATAAAATATTTTTTCACACTTAAATAATATAGTGTTATGTGAGAGACTGTATACAAATATTGTTGTGATTATAATAACGCTAATTATAGTAATTGCCATGATGTCATGTATGATATTCATCAGTGCGCAATACAAACACTACACTAAGTAGCGTTGCTTAAAGATTGCTATCAAAAATACACAGGATGGTAGGCATATATAAAATAAATATAAGGTCATGATAAAACTAAAAATACTTTTATAGATGCCGATAAAACTATATAAAATGGACTTGAGTCCACCTGTATGCGCTGCGCTGATGATCTGCGAGGTTCACAAACTACCAGTTGAGATGATTGATGTCAATCTTATAAAACAAGACCACTTAAAACCGGAATATTTGAAGGTGAGGTTCGATATGACGATTGAAATGGCGTGTTAGTAGAGAGCCTGTCTTTAACCTCGACAGTCGTGGCTACGATTCCCGCTCGGGGCGGATATTTGTATTGATCTTAAAAATATCTGTCTCGGTCTGGGAATTCGTCATTGTGGGTCTCCCCACCGGTCCTCGTAGAGCACGTTCAGCTATCGGTCTCGTTTGTTATCATAACAACTTATAGTTATCGTTAAATCTTAGTAGATAATAGGCTCTTATCCAATAACTTACTGGTTCGCCCTTTGGGTTGCGAAGGTCAGATGCCAATCGCACGGCGTAAAAACTAGTAACCTGTCAAACCCGGATAAGGTTAATAAGCAGACTCTAAACAAATAAGACTGAATCACTGGATCAGAGATCGTTTAGTTAAATTAAACCACCTCAGTTTAGTGGGGTATCCCAATGATGAATATATCACAGAAGAAGGATATCTGAATGCGGGCTTTTTCTCGTAAAAAAGTTCAATAGGACATTATCAGTAACAATTTCAATAAGGACTTGGCCGGGATGAGTTACACACAGAATAAAATCTTAACATAAGTATGGAGTCAAAGACTCTATGACTAGTTCCGAACAAACAAAGCCAGAAGCTATATTATATTAATGTCACGTAAAAATACTAACAAATATATAGAATTTATTTACAGAATCTCTCTTTAATAACTAAAATAAATATGAAGTATTACGAGTAAATAATATATGTATGTATTTATCTAGCCTATTCAAACAAAGTCATTCCAGATTCCACGTATTATACTAAAACAGGTTAAAACTTAGTTCTTGGTTGAAATACGTGCTTATAATAGAGATGGTATACCTTAGCTTTGTATGTAGAGTATGTTACGTGTGGAGCTCACAATTATCTGTGACTTGCATATTTAAACTGCTTCATCATTATTAATATCATATAATACAATTCCTTGGCCTTGAATTGTACTGTAGTATATAATTATATAATATATGTAATATATAAATATGAATGTATCTACTGATTGATGTTGTACAATGGTAGTGAGGGGCACTAGAAACTAACATAATAAATGATTGGCTTGATGTTAGAAGATTAACCTCTGCTAAGTTCCTCTGAAATGCAGATGCGTTGCCGACCTTTAAGAAAAGAATAGGCTTTCCTAAAAATTATACTCTTGTGTTTATTTATGTTTTTGAAACCCTGGAATATTAAATTTAATAATTACTTATTTAAGAAAAAAGTATACAAAACATTTTATAATTTTATTTTTAAATTTCAGAAAAATCCAATGCATACTATTCCAATGCTAGAAGACGGTGATTTAATTTTACACGACAGGTATATTCTATTTATTTTACAAATGTATATATATTAATCTGTTATGAACTACTGACATTTAATGTATTTTCGTTTATTTATTCAATTATGTAAATTATAGCTGCTGCCCGCGGATTCGCCCATTTGAACAACGTTTTTATGAAGCATCTTTAATGCAATATAATGATGATAAATGATTCCCCGTATTTCATCTCCTATTTCACCCTCTTCAAGCTTAAGTTTAAAAATAAATATAGTAGTAGTCTATAACCGTATCCATGATTACATCTATATCCATACCAAAATTCATCATAATCGGTTCGGTGGCTTAGGCCTGAATGAATCACAAACAAACAAACTAATTTTCGCATATTTAATAATAATTAATACGTTAGGATTCTTATTGAACTAAAATGTCATTATTTTTTACAGTCACGTTATATTAACGTACCTAACAGATATGTATGGTAAAGATGACTCATTATATCCTAAGGATCCAAAGCAAAGAGCTCTGGTGGACCAGAAATTATATTTCGATACTTTGCTATTCTTTCGCCTTCGAACTATAACAGTAAGTATTAATTCGATTTTTCTATCGATCAATATTAATAAACTGCCCTTTAAAAATAACTTGTAGATAACTTAAAATAATTGATGAAAAAGTCTTAAGATATTATTTGTCTCAAACTTAATACTTAATACGATCGAGCTAGGGTCTTTATTCCCAAAACGGAAAGGAAAGAAGTCTTGATTGTTATTGATAAAAAATTAAATTACTTATTTATAATATTAACTTGTCAATAAATATACTATATAATAATTATAAAGTAATAACTAATAACATTAAATTAATTTTTATTTTATTTATAATTTTTATTTTAGTATTCCGCAATCTTTGAAGGTGTCAGAAAACCAGAAGAAAAAAAATTACAAGCTATAGACGAGGCTTATGGCTTCCTAGAACAATTTCTTTCGAAGAATAAATTCGTTTCCGGTGAAAATATGACAATCGCTGACATATCAATTGTCGCAAGTGTTTCGGCATTGCGTTATATTGTAGCGATTGATGCTCAAAAGTACGTATTATACACCTACGAGATATACAAACATCGTCCTGTAAATATAGATTTACTATAGAGTAGACAGGTTGATTGTTTTTAAGTATTTATCAATATGGTTGATGACGGTAGATGGTTTTTATTACGTCATGTGATGACGTGACCCTAAAACTTTTTACGGGTAATTCAAGTCACCATTGACAGCCAGATGTTTGGAGAACAGTCAGACGAAATGAAAATGTTTGGCAAATAAAAATATGTACCCTGAATGTCAAATCATACCTAATATTATCATTAATTAATTTGATATTATTGTTAGTTAAAAACTGCATATCATTTTAAGATAAGAAATCAGTTCAGGTCGTGATAATTTTAGTGATAAAGTCACCTCTTATTATCTCTATTTTTCATTTTAACAATTATGTAATTTATGTTTTGTTTCAAACTAAAGATAACGTGTTTTTGTAGTTCATAAACTAAATTTTATTAAGAAGCAGAATTAGATCAAAAAATATAAAAGTAATAATTTTAATTTTTACAGATACCCTAAAATTCAAGCTTGGTTTTCATACATGGAAAAACAATCGTTCTATCAAAAAGGCGCTGCAAAGGGATCAGCTGAACTGAAGGAAGTCTGCGACAAGGCTTTAGATCTCTAAGCGAATCAAGTGTAAAGAAAAATTGACAAGAAAAAATAAATTTTCTTTAAAATAAAAATATCTTTTACAGCATCTAAGCTTCTATTCATTGAAAGAAGTATGAGGTAATTTAAATTCGAAAATTCAGAATTTTTATGTCACCGCAAACCATTAAATGAATCCTTATGGATCTTGGTTGGTACATATTTATATTTAAAGCTCCTAAAATTTAAAGCAACACTTAAGCTTAAATGTGAACTTCATTAATATTCAAGCTAAATATATTGAGCTGTGGGACCTTATTTTATTTTTTTATGTGACTAAGTTGGCTAGCAAGCATACGACCCACTTGATGTCAAGCGGTTGTCGTAGCCTATGAGCGCTTGCAACACCATACATTTGTAGGTGTCACTCACGCGTTGCCAATCTCAAGATATTGGTTTCAAATGTCCTTTGACGTACGTAAGCTAGTGTCCTTCAAACCAAAACACCGTCTCCTTCATCACTGCTTTGCAGTACAATAACTGACAATGTGATACCTACCTACCTAGCCGGTCTCTTGCGGTCTTGGTCCTTAGAAAAAAAGTTAACGATTATCATCCGATGTTATAGCATCACAACCGGGACTGACAACTTAACGTGCTCTCCGAGGCACGGTGCGAAGACCCACACGGACAAACGCCTATACCTAAACAGTTGCTTGTAAGATAAATAGAAGCATCTGCAACGACCGGTAATCGAACCAGCAACCGTTGAAGCTAAAAGTAGTCTTGCTACCAACACGCCACAAAGGTGTTCTGGTACAAACACATATGTATATAAATATACAAAGGATGATATCCTGAATAAATTGCGAGTTGTGTACTGACCATGATATATGCCGGTACAAATTGGATTTATTTCACGTTTTCTCTCCCTATTGGTGGAGAATAGAAACTGTTATTGCACGTATGAAAGATGAGATATCACGTATAAAATATTCTGTACGAAATACATCATGCATCCAAAGCTTTCGATCACGATTTCAATGCGATAAACCTGTCACAAGAGTTGGCATTCTCTGTGATTTATGCGAAACATAATCCGGATGAAGTAGACACTATCGATTAATATCAATTAAATTCTATAAATATTTAATATATAAAACAAATTTAACTCTATCCATAAAAATATATTACCAAACTAGGGTCTATTATACAGATTCTAATAAGCTTACGTTCTCGTTCTTACGTTGATAGCGATTAAGTGTAATTGGACTACCGAGTTGCCAGCGGTCACCGATTTATGTACCATTAGGAAACTTTTTCGGCGTCGGGATGTGACGACCCCATCGCCCGCTGTTGAAATAATCTCTGTCACAGCAGAGATTATACCACCAGTGCAGTCAGTCACACTGGTGGTAGGTCTTTTGTTGCGAGAGGCCGGCTAGGTAGGTACCACCGCAGTGTCAAATATTCTACCGCCAAATAGTAGTGCTTAGGCATTTCTGTGTTTCGGAAGGGCACTGTAGGCTAGTGAAATTACTGGGCAGAAGAGATCTAAGAACTTATTTCGAGGTTGGCAACGCGTGAGTGGCACCTACTAATAATGCTGCAAGCGCTCGTAGGCTACGTCATCATCAGATGGACTATATGCTTGTTTGCCAACTTGTAACATTAAAAAAACTTCTTCTTCTTCTTCCTAGCACTATTCCCGGTATTTACGCAGGGTCTGCTTAGTATTGCTCTTATTCGAATTTGACAGGTTGCTGGTTTTTATAAAGAGCAATTACCATCTGAACTCTGCAACCCTTAGGGTGAACCAGTAACTCATTGGATACGAGCAATCGTATCGAAAATTAATGATAATTATCAGATGTTATGTAATAACAACCGTAACCGACAGCTTAACGTGCTCTCCGAGGCACGGTTAGGAAATCTACAAAGATAAACACTCAAACTGAATCAGATATTGATAACAAACATCTGCTCCGAGCGGGCATTGGAACCGCGACCGTCGAGGCTCAAAGCAGGCGCGCTACCAGTCACCGTCACAAAGGTCACAATGGTCACAATTAAAAAAAAATAGGAACGAAGAGAGGAGAACCAGCAATTGGGAAAGGATACAAGGGGAGCACTCGTTGCACAATAACACAACAGTACTGGTAATGCTACTTCAAAAAGTAATTCTTTAAGAAGTTTATACTCGCCATTCGAGTCGGCAGACTCAAGCAGCTTTGCTATTCAACATGAAGTGGACTCTACTGATTCAACTAAATGTGACTTTTTAAACAATAATAATATATTTCATATATATGTATATAATATACTTTCATAAACAAGCAATATGTTGCTCCGAAAAACAGACATTTTTATTGATTACTTTAGAAATAACAAATCTTACGAAACAACTTTAACTTTTCCTTTTACTTTCTACTTTTGTTTACTACGATTATTTACGATAATAATAATAAATACAGAGTGGTGAGGCCTTAATGCGTCCCTTCGGCGCTCGCATAGATATCACGTCAAAAGTTGATACACGGCAAATTCAAATTTAATGAAGTGCAATCAACTTAAAATAGAATCGTTCGAAGAAAAATAACAATAGCTTTATATACCTCGCACCGCCAGCAGGTTAAAGCATTGCACAAACTTTAAGTATGAAATATTTTTGGAACATAACAACCAAACTTTTTTGCATAGAGTATGTTTCATAAACGTCACCAAGCCAGTCGCATATTAAATCGCCAGTGTTATAAGCTGCTTCCGACTGCTTCAGATAACTTGCGTACTATAGCTTATAGTCGAATAGCCTAATAACAGCCTAATTTGTTGTCATAAACGTACGACAATCACTAAAATAAAATGCAAAGTAATATTAATCGCAAAAAATAAATGATAAAAGGGCCTAAAACGACCCCAGTAAGTGGTATTACCGGTTAGTATTTGGTGTGTTTAAATGTTATATATCTTTGGTATTCGGAGAAAAGTCAAAGTGGAGTGTAGAAGTGTCAGCTGTCACCGTTTATTACATTTTTTCCTCACTTATTTCATTAAAACTGTGTCAGTGCTGTCATATTTAATAGCCTAAGTGGGGATCATGTTCAATATAAATTTTTCGTACGAAATCAGTATTATTTTGGTGAAAAATTTGATCCTATTTAATTTTCCAATTTAGAATAAAGCTTTTTCTGTGTAAAAATTTAAACATGCTAAAACACACATCATATAATCTACCTATCCTAGCAAGTCCATTTAAAATAATTAATTATGAATATAAGCGAAATATCACTCACTCACAATACCTTAAGTGATTGTTGTTATGGTAACCGTTTCTATGGTAACCATAATTATATTAAGACAAGTGTACATAGTGTAGGCATAATCTAGTAATAATAAAAGTCAGTTTAGAATACTCTTCATAAATTATATTTTAAAGTTTTGGTAGTAGCAGAGATTTACAGCTTGTATTTTAATTTACAGCTAGTATTCTTAATGTATTTTATTCCAGAATATCAACTCGAAGTAGTGTTTCGTTCAATGAATTCCAAAAACCCGTTCAATCGGCTCATAGACTTTCTATATACTATAGACAGGCCTTTACATTCAGACAAATTGTCAAAAATTTGCTGGTGCTCCTTCGTAAATGTTGCGACATCAATGCAGTACGTCTTATAATTGCTGTTGCAGCTTGCAACATAATCGAATAACGTTAACGTGTGACTAACTTCGTTTCGTTGCGTTGATGTTGAATTTATGAAGGAGCACCAGCGAGTGTTTGGTCATTCTTTTTATATATTGAAGGGTCTGTCTATAGTAAGTCTATGAATCTGGGGCAGATTCATAGACTTCTTTTCCTCCCATTCCTTGATACTTTTGTTACTCTCCAAAGTAACGTTTTTTGCAGCATACACATATACATACAGACGAATAGTTTAATAATGTCTTTCAAAAAACTCTGCAGCAAAAGAAACTACTTGAATGTAAATGCTATATGGTGGATTTATGTTTCAGCGAAACGACCCAATTCTATTTTGTTTGAAGTATTTTTGAATTTTAACGTAATATCTATTGAGGTGTTTTTATTCGCCAGAGTATTGATACGATTATGCGCTTTTTTACGCAAACATAAAGTTTAATCTTCATTGAAAATTTGCAAGCTACGGGAAGTATTGTCTTTGGGGACATATATTTCAATAACTCCGCTGTAGTATCGCGTATATAAATCGTTCTTTTAGACATTTGATAATAATTTACGTTGATAATTGGCATCTGTACAAATTTGTTGCTTTATTAAAGCATTGTCGAGATTTATTTAATGACGCTCACGGCTAGAGACAGTAAATATATTATATAAGTGGCTTTTTGTATAGTCGGTGACTGTAATTTTATTTTTATACTGAAAGATATTCAAACTTTTATATCGATCGAACATAGCCGAACGTTTATTTAACAAAGGCGTGTTCTGACCGATACTGAATAATTAATGATTGTCGGGCACGAAAAATACTATTTTGATCCAATTTAATATGAAATTATTTTAAAGCTTGAAAAAGTTACCATTATACAAGGCTGAACGATCAACATTGAAAATTTAATTTGAAAACTAGTTTCGAGACTGACTGAAATATTTAAAATTAACGTTTTGAGATTATTGAGGATAATATTTATTTACTTTTTACTAATAATAACAAACGATACGATAATTGCTTTTTGGATTACTAAGCTATTTATATGGGTTATTTCATTCCAATTGTAGGTGAGTATCCAATTATAATATAGTCTGCTATGAGATGAATCTCATCCATCTCGTGGACCTACCAGGAATGTATTTGTAAGAATGTATTCATATAAAACCACGCCTGTGGTTTTATCAGTATTCATTTTGTATCAAACTAAGCCAAGGCTAGCCTGGAGCCTTTATGAATGTCGTCCAAGTAGGTTAACATTTTGAACAACTTATTGTAACCAACAATGCTTTTAATCCCTTTGCCGGATAACATAATAAATTGCACAGCACTGTAACTACTCTGTATATTGAAATGCTACTGTTACTTCACCTATCGAGCCAGCCGAATCATGCCAAAAAAACCAAAGCTTTACTACGGCCAAAATATATATGTTGTTTCGTTTCTTAGATTTTGATATAATAATATATACTATTACTTTATACAGCCAATAAACTTACTTACTCAAAAAAATCTTCAATATAAAATATGCTAAAACTTTTTTAAATGTTTTATAAGAATTTTCTATTTCAAAAACATAATTAATGCAAAATTAGATTATGTTTTGTTATCGAACGCGCCTAATTGTCTTTTTGATTGCTAAATGAAGAAGATATCGCGTTTAATTATCTATTTAATGAGCCGTGAACATGAACGAGGAAATGATTATTAATTGTTCGTGAATAAGCGCCTGAGGCAAATATATTGTTATAAGGCGGTTATATGTAATTACGATTATTTCACTTACAAACATAATTTATGTTATAGGTGTATAAAATTCCTACGTGTGTTCGTAATTCCTTTTATTACTATAAATATATTACTTGAATTCTAGTTTAATTGTAATAACAAAATGATGTTACAAATTTGTACTGTATATCTAACAAAATTTACATTTCTATGAATGCTCTAGAAACAGGGTAATATTCTCGAGAATACGTACATTATGTATGAGTGTATCTTTGACACACAAAAACGCCTTGAATTTTAATAAACAAGATTTTGTCAGATGTCATTCACAGAACATGAAAGCACCCTACTTCTAGTTGTGTGACGTCGATCTATTTCGGCGTTTCAGACTAGCGTTTTTTTTTGTCGAGAGTAAAATATGGGAATTGCGGCGTACGCTCTTACAAACGCGATTCATTTTGCGCTTCAATAGCCCGTATGTCCGCACACGGCCAATGGCCATATTCCGGCGTGTACGCTCAAAACGTTGACGAGTATTAGTTGTATTTAAAGCACTTTATATTACACACTTATACGAACTTTAATATAACGATAAGCACATCGACGCTCGTACGAGTTGCGCGTGTACGTACGTAACGCGCACCGATACGCACTTTGAAATACCAGTTTAAACGCTGTTTTGAAATGCTAGTCTGTAACCGCCCTCAGTTACTGATGTGGTGTGCCACGTTAATAAAATTTAAAATGTATGTTATATTATTTTACTTTATTTATGTTAATTATTTTGTCAAGTTTTGTTTATATGAATTGTCACATAAAAGTCTCCAGTTTTGTCGCGCCTCTAATGGGCGCAGGCCCTAACAATACCATATACTATAGATAAATATAGAAAATGGATGGGATAAGTGTATTTTTATTTTGAATCAACTTCATAAAGGTAAAGATTATCAGTGCGTTTAATTTCTTTATGTGTGTTAGTTACCAATGAATCGATTTATATAATTCGTTTTTTTGTTGCAAGCGGAGCAAGTAGAAACCGGTAAGGCTCTTGCTTAATTTTGCTATACAAATAAATATACTTTTCTTACTATATATTTATCACACAGAAATTTTACGTAAACTATCTATTACAGCTGGTTGATAATTAAATTGAAATGATACGACATTTTAAACACATACACCCTGATTAATATTAATCAATAATCGTAATGCTTATCTTAATCGTAAAAATAAAAGTATTATTTAAATAGTACAGATAGTTGATAAAATACTAGTACTAATTTTTGAAATATTTCCCGTAATGTGACAATGTTTTGCTCTGGGCTTGAAGATTCGTGACGTCGCTATCGCATCTGTCACACAAACCCTCGTCATGTAAGAATCCTCTTAAATGTCAGTGAAGGAATTACCAAGTTTTCCCTGTTGTTTCTATTTAAAGAGGGATATACAAGATTTAAGATTATTTTATAAAATGTTAGCATCAATCTTACTATTAATGACTTTTTTCAATAAAGTTTTATTACTACTCGAACAAAGCTATTTAAGACAAAAATATCAAGGCTATACTCATAGACGTTCGATCCCGCTGGGAGCAGATGTTTGTATTGACAATACAACCACGTATTCCGGTCTGGGTGTGTTTGTCCTTGTCTTTGTGTGCGTTTCCGGACCTCCAACACATGATATTACTACCCTTACGGGTTCCGATGAGTCAAAATGTCAAAGACTCGCTGGTACTGCTTCGTAAACGCAACGAAACGAAGTTAGCCACAAGTTTGCACGATAACTGAATGAAGTTAGCATGTCACTAGCGTTTACGAAGGAGCAGTAGCAAGTCTTTAACGATTTTTCTGCATGGATGGGCCTCTCCTTAATAAGTCAATGGCTACAGTACTATAAAAATGGAACTACATGCTTGTGATGATATAAAAAACGTTTTATATTATCACAAGCATCTAATATAAAAAATAATTTGTTGAATGGGCGTCATAAAATAACGAACTTATAATAAATTTTTGGAAAAATAATAACTACTCTTTGCGACCTTACTGGAGTGGATATAGTTCAGCTCTAGTACAGTTATCGAAATGCTACACGGTCCATTAAACTTTATATGATATACAGGAAAAATATGTGATGATTTGAACAAAGTAGGTCCATAAGTTATTTGTTCCTGACGTACACTTTCTCTTTTGTATTTATCAGGAAAACTTTATTGACCACTTAAGTAGAACGGACGCTGGTAGTAGAACAAACACATATAAAATAAAAGAATAACTATTAAGTAGATTGAAGTAAAGCCTCATAATATATGTATACGTTTAGACGACGTTGTGACGCATCGGTAGCGAACCTGCCTTAAGCGCCACAGGTCGGGTTCGATTCCCGCTCGGAGCAGATGTTTGTATTGATCATACAGATATGTTTTCCTGTCTGGGTGTGTTTTTCCTTGTCATTGTTTTTGTTTCCGGACACAGGATATAGCTATACTAATGGGGGCCGTTGAGAGTGTAGCGTTTATTTATTATACTCTAACTGAAACCGATATAGCTTTTAATATTAAGGTGCTCCCTCACTGAGAGCACTCACGTGTAATGTAACGATACAGATTCGAGCATTACCTAAGTGAGGACGAAAACCGAGCATTACAATGCCTACTTTGTTATGATACAATGTGTAATATCTTGATACAACTTGTAACATCAATGCGCTTCACTTGTAACATCAATGCGCTTCACTTGTACTCGAATGCTCGTCAGTCAGGGGTAGTATTGTGATGTAATCCTCAAAGTCTTGTCTATAAAGTTACATTACACGTGAATGCTACCGTTGGGGAGAACACTTATTTTATTCTTACCATAACGATAAATTGTACAACTAATATAAAAATTTTTGATTTTCGTAATATAACATTTTCAATATTATTAATTATCATAAAACTATTCCGTGTATTGAAATATCATTGTCAGACACGTAGATGTAACAAAGTACGGCATATTGTCTTGTAGATACTCAGAGGCACATGTTACCTACCTATCAAACTACCGAAACAAAGCCGACTAAGTCTTGTATTATGCAAACAAGCATCATGTAAGGCGTGGATTTATGAGGGAAGTTGGTTAGAGAATCGCACGCCCGTGGGAATGCCTCACCAGTACATATATTCATATTTGGGTTTAAGAAGTATGGTCCGCCTTTGGGAAAAAGTCATGAGTGACAACGATTTATCACTGTAGTCCTACTAATGCTACTTAATATAAATGTGAAAGTTTGTAAGTTTTGATGTTTGTTACTCAATTATCGAAAAAAAAGGTAAAAGGATTTTTATCCCGGACGCAACGAAGAGTTTGACGTGTCTGTCTGTCTGTGGCATCGTAGCTCTCAAACTGGTGAATCGATTTTGATTTGGTTTTTCGTTTGAAAAGTTAATTAGTCGTGTTCTTAGCTATGTTTGATTGAAATTCCGTCCACATTCGGTACAAATATCGGAGTACAGTCCCAGAGATTAGGGCGGTCAACCAAAAACAAAAACTCTTCGGCTTTACAATATTGATATAGATTTCAATTTAATTCACTATATAAATAATTGTATAACTTACAGCGCATGTTTTCCATACGGAAACTAAAACGGCATATTAATGCAAATAAGCTCACTATAAATGTAGCACCACATTCGTTAGTAAAGTAAAATATATTCAGAACTATTCCGTAAACAATAGCATAGTCGTAAACCGGAATGACTTTATATTGCACCTTCCATTTATCTGGTTAAAAATGTATAGAGCTCGATAGAATGGCTTCGCTGGAAAATGGCGTAATACATTTTGGAGCTATCTACTTGATTTGAAATAGATAGCTTGTGTTCCGTGGATAATGTTTAAAAGTTATTTATCTTATACTTTAAGGAATTGAAATATAAAAGCCTTTTATTACATTCATAAGTCTCCCGTTTTAATATTCTCTCGATTTTATGATTAGTCATTGATCTGCAAGCTATTTTATATAAATTGCTGTTATGACAATTGCTTTTACATTCACAAAATTTAGGACTTATAATATTAGTGTCTTGTTGGTTTTTGGCTCATAAAGGCTAACTCGATGAGGAATTATCACCCTAACTTAAAAATTGGCGCCAATAAATAATATTGTAGTGCTGGGTTAAGCGTGAGTGCCAGTGACTCAAATCCTACATCCTACCCTATTTCATTCCTCCTAGCCCGTCTCCCTACCTCATTTAAAGAACATAAAAAACATTGCAACAGGTGAGAACACTTCTGGTGTTGATAGTGAACTTAGCCAAAGCTAAAATGCTTTTCCTCAGACAGGCTCCGTGCCTTTTTATGTTAGAGGAAACTGGTAGCTCACCTGATACTAACCACTAGGATTGACGCATATACATGTCTTAGAATTTCTTCTACCACATGTTGGGTTCCTCACGATGTTTAAATACAAATTAAGCACTTCAAAACGCAGAGCTGCTTGCCCAAATTTTTTTTAATCCACTTGGCTATCTTTAGCTTCTTTAGTATTAAAAAAATGTCAATCAATATCCTAGACATAATTTACAAATAAAAACGTCACTAACATAAATAGCAAAACATTTATAGATATCAAAAGCCACTAAAGCACTAAGCAATAAAGAAAAAAGTAAACAAACAATAAGTCCGAATAAAACCACATCGAAAACCTTTTAACGAACGCAAATTACCCAGACGCTTCAATCTTTTCAAAATAAGCGCCTTCAATTATTTTTATTCAGATTAATTGAGTTTCTAAAAGCCCGTATTTTGCCGGAGAACTTTATTTGCAAATAAAGCAGGTGACAATTTGATAAACGACTGTAATTTAACCAAATGCCGTTTGGAGGGGAATTCGTTGTCACTTTTACTGTGCTTTCGTAGAAATACTTCGGGAAAATGGCCTACATTACATTTTTATTTCCAATTTATTTAATTTGTGTCGAGAAATATCGCAAAGTGAAATCATTATTACTTTGTTACACTTATATATCTTATACGGACGTTGTTGTATAATGTTACTGTTATTATATTATAATTCTTTTTAATGATTAAAAATTTAAATGTAAAAATTGTAATATCAAGAGATTTTTCATAGCCATTATGTTGCCTCGCCTCTTATTGTTCAGCAATACTCTATGATTTGTTTCTCTCGTAATCACGAATACAATTCTTTACTATTGTCGCAAGATAAAAGCGAGAAACATAAATATCATCCAGTAATTGTCCTGTTCTCCGAGGCTTGTCAAAAGAAAGTTTTGCAATAATGAAAGTAGCAGGGTGCTCAAAAAGTTTTTCCCATTTTTACAAGAAGACAGATATAAGCAACAATTCAGATAACATTCAATTAGCTTTTTGCAAGCGACAAACTTTTGAAATATTTTGAAGGATTCCTCTCTTTGAGGACTTAAAGTAAAATTGTTTGTTGTACAAGCTATGATTAAACCATTTCTTATATTGAAACAATGAATGTATCTTTGTTACAAGCGCTTATATAACTTCTGAAATTCAATGTATATAAAAGAAAAAGTTCTGATTGACATATCAACGCCCATCCTAAGGCCTTGGACGTGTTGTTTTCAATACGTAAATAGTTCTCACTAAGAAAGGATTTTTCGAACTCCAAACCTTAAGGGGGCTGACAGTTTGTATGGAATTCCGTCATTTTAGAAACTAAAATCACCAAACTTTGTTTTTTGGCGAACAAATAACGAAAAAGAAACACGTATTATAACATTTTCTAAAATTCCACAACTGAATGGTTTAAATGAGTTTCAAAGTCTGTATTAAAATCTTTACTCTGTCAGAAGCTAATATCTACATCATTAAACAATTTTAAGTTAGATAATATAAAAAGGCCGAAATCCCCTGGTCTTCGAATCGCTTTCACTATGTTGGGATCTTGTTAAAATCTTGTAAATTGCCTTACAGTAAGGGTATAGTATCAAATTGTTTCCGCATGGCACAGTGTCAGGCTCCCAGCTGCCCGTTGACAACGGTCAGACTGTGACACTATAATCTATTAGGCGGGCCTCAGTTGAGCCTTATATAAAAATTGTGAAACAAATTGAGGAACTTTTATGTTCATCTGAAAGACAATTCTGCTAAGTATATTAAATGTAAAAGTTATTATTTGATAGAAAACTGTATGTTGTTTTTGAACCAAATGCAAAAAGGTGGTTATTGATTAGGGTTACATTTTTGTATTGGTAACTTAATTTTCATAATTATTTCCTCTTACCCTACCTTATATAGCTTGTGCCAGCGGCTTCGCCTGTGTGAATAACGATTTTCTTACAGACTCTGCTTCGTTATTTCGTACCATGACACATACATACATATATATTATTGTATAAAATCTGAATCCATTTACAACCTTAATTGAATTGCATCGCAATAAAATTGTTATAAAAGTTCATGGTAGACCCCTGACATCACATTTCAGTTACGAGTTTTGAAAATATTTAGTTGAAATCTATATATAGTGACATGATTTAACTTATATCGTTGCGATATATCAAAGAGGAACGAGTAAATCACATTACAGTCTGTCGATTTAAGAAACGATAAAAGTTTGAGAAGAGCTTGCGGAAATAATCGTAAAAAAATCCCGCCCTCCAATTTGGGTAGAGGCAATAACTGAATGCGTATGAAATCATTTTATGGAGTATAAATACAGGCATTGAATGTTGTTCTTGAAATAACAAATTGATTCGAACAAATTGATTCGGATATCAGCTTTATTGATTTTTTTATTTTTATACAACATTTTTTTATGTTACAAGTTGGCAAACAAGCATACGGCCCACCTGATGGTAAGTGGTTGCCGTAGCCTATTAGCGCTTACAGCACCATTATTAGGTATACCATTAGTAGGTAGGTAGGTAGTAGCCACACACGCGTTGCCAACCTCGAGATATCGGGTTCTTAAATCTCCTCTGCCCAGTAATTTCACTAGCCTACAGTGCCCTTCAAACCGGAACACAACAATGCCTAAGCACTACTACTTGGCGGCAGATTATTTGACACGGACGTGGTACCTACCTAGCCGGCCTCTTGCAACAAAAGACCTACCACCAGTGTGACTGATTGCACTGTTCGAATAATCTCTGCTGTGACAGAGGTTATCCCAACAGCGGGCGATGGGGTCGTGACATCCCGACGCCGGAAATATTGCTATTAAATTGAAGATTTAATATTTGAGACAGACTGTAATAGTAGTTTGTATTTCAGACGAGTAGTTGTACGTGATTAGTAATTATATATAATTTTAGTATTTATGATATTAAATGATACATAATTTATATTTCATTTATTTTGAAATGATAATGCACATTTCTTTATATAAATTAAAGTTTAACATTGACGACGTTGTGGCGTAGCGTACTTGCCTTAAGCCCTACTAGCCGCGGGTTTGATTTTTTGCCTGAGCACATGTTTGTATTACTGTTCCTGTGTGTAGCTTTTATTTATTTATATAATATGATTTTATTATTTAGCTTATCTTTATACAAATTCATGGATTAATGAGCAATAAAAGATTTAATTGAATTACTCTAATATGGCTTATATGCTCCGACATAAAAACCTATCTTAAAAAATCGTTCTTACATTAAACAACCGAGTCCATTAAGTCTTGATCAGTGCTATGACCAAATATTTTCATTATTTCTCATCACAATAGGTCGGTAACAAATGGTACCAGCACTCAGAGGGCACCGAGCTTAAAAATCAATCACTTAAGTAGCTGGTACTGATTGAACAAGACCAACAATCGATGTTCATTTAAGGTCGGCTCACGAGCCCGAATCTTGAGTAACGTTTTAGGAAATAAATGCGTACTTTTTATACGTAATTGGCACCCTCTTCAAATTCAAGAGACTGTATGTTTTGACGTCTGCTTTTATATTTTCATATTCATATACTCTTGAGAAATAAAATACTCGTAGCATTTTTTCATTCCAAAAATGTAAAAGTATGTATAATTATACAGTCCCAAGTTTACGATTACAATATTTTCTTATGAAATCGGGTTGGTTAATATTCTCAAAATAACAAAGAAAATCGTCCACTTAAAAATCTACAATAATGAAAGTTTGTTCGGTACCCTTGTTTTCAAAAATAGATTTTACTAAAGGAATAATTATTTATTATTGTGAGTTTTGACATTATTATAAATGTAAAAAAATGTTTACAGTAAAAGCGTAAAGAATGCAATTGTAGATATGGTGATACAACCAGACAGCTTTAATTCCAACCCTTGGGTTATCGGGTAAAATTCCTCTTGATTTAGACGAGTCATTTTTGTATTAAATAATGCTTTTCCACTTGACGGAAAGAGGAAGTTGTGAGTCCAAACGCAATGTCTGCCAATATTGTTGCGTACTGCACTATCCGCCTTAGCCTTGCATATCTTCAAGATGCAACTGGTTATATAAGTTGACCTCGAAACGCGCCTGACAAACAGTCGCTTCATAAGTTTTTCACCAGTTTTTTTTTTTCTTCGCAATGTGTATTGCTGTTGGCCCTACTGGCCTTGACAGCGTCACCGGGCGGGCTCACCAGAGTACGGTGCTAGCTAACCAGGCAGGTATTATTTATGCCCTACCATCAACAAAATGTATAATAATATAATTGAAAATATTTGATTCAGTAAAATATAGTTTCGACTCTATAATGAGACTCTGAAATTAAGAATACTATTCTTCGTCATAAATCATGTAAAATATCTTTCATATGTTAAATAAAAATTGTAGTGCATATATTTTTACAACCAGTCATTATTTTATAATTTACTAGCAACAACGTGTTCTATGAAGATCATTAATCTCCCGGCTCCTAGTATCGATCACGCCACCCCTCATAATGCAGCGCTGAATTAATGATTCTTTCTAAAGAACAGCAATTTATCCTTATTAAAATCCTTCGCTCCTTCCTATCCTTCGCCTCGGACCACGGAAACTGATAGACGCGCTTTTTGTGTTTAAAAATGTTATAAAAATTAATTATATTTCATATAAAATGGTGCAAAAATAATAGGAGTGCATAAACAGCAAGAGATGCAGCGGTGAAACTACTATGGCTGTGAGTCTTTAATACGCCAATACATATTATTATAATTAATTACAAATGTGTGTTACTGTTAAGACACGAACAAATTAACTATCCCTTACCGCCTAAGCAACTGCAATTAGAGGAAAAGAATCAGATATATATAAATAAATCCATTGTTCTAACTCCGGAGGTCTTCATAAACTGGACGGAACTACGTATACGTCGATCGACGGCCAGTCTACTAGACCCCTACGCGCAAAATTGAAACGTTTTAAACCCGCTGCCGTTTATAGTCTCCTGGTACTTGGAATACGCGTATGATGCCTCTAAAACGAACCCCCCCCGCTTCTCCGGTAACACTAGCACCTTCTACATCTATAGGCGCAGGGTTGCCGCCTGCGTTTGCGGCGGAACGGGTTGATTCCCGTACAATGAAACACTGTGACTCAGCACCGGACTTGTCTTCCCCGCTTTCAAATGTTACAGAGCGCAAAAAAAGGAAACATGACGGAACGAATCAAGACTTTATGTCTTTAATAAATGAAATGTTCGCCTCCCTATCTAGCGAGCAGGAAAAGCGATTTGTTGAGTTAAAAAATTCAATTGTTGGTATTAAGGAACAAAATGAGGAGTTTAAAAAAAGTATGGACACAATGTCTAGTAAATACGATGAGTTTTTATCGCGTATCTCCGAGCTCGAGTCAGAAAGAAAGCAGGATAAAAAAACTATCCAGCAATTAGAAGAGAAATTAGAGATTTTGGAACGAAAATCTAGAGGCGCGGGAATAGAAATTCGTAATATCCCGAAAAGCAATGGAGAAACCAAAGAAAATTTATTAGATATTGTAAAAAATGTGGGTGAAGTTTTGGAATTGAGCTTAAATGACGTTGATATTAGAGATATTTACAGAATTAATTCAAAGGACGCCTCCAACCCTATTATAGTAGAATTAACTACCGTCATTATGAAGGAAAAATTTATTAAAGAATTAAAAAAATTTAATAAAGCTAAAGCCAAGGGGGAAAAACTGAATACCACTCATCTTAAATATTCCTTGCCTAAAAAACCTATTTATGTTGCTGAAACGTTGACACAGAATACTCAGAAAATCTTTTATTTGGCAAGACATTTTACTAAAAATCATAACTATATGTTCTGCTGGACGTCACGAGGCATTGTTTACATTCGTAAAAATGAAAAATCACCGCAAATAAAAATTAATTGCGAAGCTGACATAGACAAACTCAGAAGGACGGAATGACTTTAAATAAGTGTTAATATATAATTTTAAGGGCCTAGAAATTGTTATTACCATAATGCACTATTAACTCTGTATTTGTCTATACTATGCACACACCTTTTTGTGCTACATTACTAATGCACCAAAGTATAATCATGTATAACTTTATTATACATAAAATACCCTTTTCTTTAATTATTTTACTATATAGTTATTTACACTTAGTCCTAATTCCTACTTTTCAATATTTTATGTTTTTAAATACAATATATATACACATATACATATGTACATACCTATACACATATATAATATTATGTACTCCTAGGTTTATTTTACAAAACAATGATTTCCCTATCAATGGATTCTACTATTTTAATGTGATTATACAATGGCAAAAATTAATGATAAAAAGTTTTAATTTTAACAAAAATGAATAATTTCGAAGAAATTATCTTTAATGATTTGGACAACGTTTCTGTTTCAAATTCCATGGTTTGTGATGTAGAAGACTGTACAAAACGCATTTTCTTTGGTTTTACAATCATTACACAAAACATCCGAAGTATAAATTGTAATATAACTGAATTTGAAACTTTAATTTCTCGACTTAAAATTAATTTTGATATTATGATTTTGACGGAATGTTGGCTTCAAAATGCAAATTACTTACCTGTAATTAATGGATATACTACTCTTGCTACCAAAAATAATAAAAATAAAAATGAGGGACTAGTAATTTATATAAAAGAGGAGATCCTATACTCATTTGAAGAACCTTCTTTTGAAGAAGGAAATTGCATTCAATTAAATTTGCAAGATTTCGCTGTTATCGCTATTTATCGATCACCATCCTATAAAAAATTAGACAACTTCCTAATATCTTTGAATGAAGTGCTACAAAATAATTCAAATATAAGAAATATAACAGTTATTGGTGACATAAACATAGATATTAGTAAAGACGTACTAGATACAGACTCTCAACGGTATTTAAATCTGGCTGCATATCATGGCTTACTTCCAGCGCACACTTTAGTGACCCGAGATGCTAGTGGTACGTGTCTAGATCACGTCATGCTTAAAACTAAAAGTCCTTCTATGACAGTTGTACTTGACACCTCTCTCACTGACCATAAGCCCGTCATTCTGTCCGTGAAATTTAAACAACCGTACCAATACGCCAAAACTACTTATAACAAAATCGATTTTGAAAAACTAGATGCAGATCTCCAAAACATTAACTTAGTTCCAATTTACTCTTCACAAGATCCAAATTTTATAATTAACTATTTGTTAGATACTCTTAAAACTTCTATTCAAAATAACACTCAAGTGATCGGGCTATCTGGAAGGAAGAAGATCATTAAACCATGGATCACGCCTGGTCTTCTTAGATGTATACGTCATAGAGACAAATTACATGAGAAGGCCAGACGCTCTCCGGATAATGCTACTATTACCTTAATTTATAGACGTTATAGAAATTTTTGTAATGTATTGTTAAAGAAAGTTAAAAACAGTTATAACAAAGAACGAGTAAATATGGCTAAGAATGATAATAAAAAGCTTTGGTCTATACTTAAAGAAATTACAAATTCAAAAAAACCGTTAGGGTATAATAAAGAACTGTTAAATGTATGTAATACCCCTCAATTATCAGTCGATTTTATAAATAATTTTTTGTTAATGTAGGTAAGAATATAGTAGAAAATATCAATAATTTTCTAACCGTCGACGCGTCTAACAATACTAAAAATTTGTCTACTTGTTCGGGGTCTTTAGTTCTTATGAGTACTGACGAGGCCGAAATAAATAATATTATTGTGAATTTAAAGACTGACTGCTCTGTGGGTTGGGATGGAGTCTCAAATAGACTGATTAAGAATTATAAAAATGTATTAGTCCCTTCCTTAACATATTTATTCAATTGCTGCCTTGATTCTGGCATATTTCCAAAAGCCCTAAAAAAATCTGAAGTTAGACCCATTTACAAGAGTGGTGAAAAAAACACTCTTACTAACTACCGTCCGATTTCCATATTACCGTCTTTATCCAAAATTTTAGAGAAAATACTGAATACTAGGTTAGTTGAATATTTGGAAAAAAATAATCTATTATCTAATAACCAATTTGGCTTTAGACGTGGCAAATCAACTAATGATGCAGTACATTCGTTAATCAATTTTATAACTATTAATTTAGATAAAAATAAAAAAGTCATTGCTATATTTTTGGATTTAGAAAAAGCCTTCGACACCGTATCGACGCCTATTTTACTTAACAAGTTAGAAAGAATCGGTATCAGAGGCAATCAACTTAAAATCTTCAGGGACTATCTATCGCAAAGAAGTCAATGTGTAAAAATTGATACATATATAAGTTCTGACTTACCTGTTACACATGGAGTGCCACAAGGCAGCATATTAGGACCCACGCTTTTCCTCATATATATAGACTTACTTACTAGAATAAATCTCAAAAATGGACTGATCATTTCTTATGCAGATGACACAGCACTCGTTTTTGCGGCAGATACGTGGTCCGAGGTATTTGAGATGGCCCAAATAGGATTTAAGCAAATAACTACATGGCTTCGAAATAATTTTCTATCTTTAAATACCAAAAAAACTAAATTCATGACATTTACTATAAGAAATACCACTCAGTTTGAAAATGATTCTAAATTGTCTTTAGTCTCCCACATATGCAACCATAACAGCACAGCAGATTGCTCTTGTCCTTGTTTAGAACGTGTGGAAGTAATAAAATATCTAGGCGTCACATTGGATTATAATTTGAATTTTAAGAACCATATTAATACATTATGTGGCAGAATGCATAAAATGACTTATATTTTTAAAACTTTAAGGCATGTGGTAGATCCGGTAATTTTAAAAAGAGTTTATATAGCACTGTGCCAATCTCTCATCACGTATTGTATTTCGGTATGGGGAGGAGCCTCGAAAACTGTGTTGAAAAAAGTAGAAATAGCTCAGCGAACTATTTTAAAAGTATCGCATTTCAAGCCTTTTCGATATCCAACATTGTTACTGTATCAAGAAACCGAAGTCCTTTCAGTAAGACAATTGTTTATCCTAAGTATATTAATTAAACAACACTGTGAGCTACCATATGATCCGTTAAAACTCAGACGAAGAAGACATTACCATGTCATCGATTTACCTCATGGCTTCAACACTGCATTTATACAAAAATTTTACGGTTTCCTAGGGCCTTTTATTTACAATAAAATTAATGAATCTCTAAATATATTTAGCCTTAATAAAAACTCTTGTAAAAATAAAATAATCACTTACCTTAATAGTTTATCTTATGACGCCACTGAAAATCTGCTTCACATTAATAAATAATAAATTAATTTAAAATAAATAAATAAAAGTAAAATACAAAATTCTAAATTCTGAGTATACGAATAGATTATCTACGAGTACTAATCATAATTACTTATATACATAATTACACGAAACATGCTACTCAACCTCTCTTGGTGCAATCACACACATGCACACAAACATAAACGCAAACACGCACACACACACACACACTCACATATACACAAACAAGCACTATCATGTGGAGGAGAGGAACACTTTTAAAATTAAGATACATAGAATTAGGATATTTAGTTTATTTTGATTTCTACTAAATTTTATATTGTTTTATTTGTTAGCGAGCTAAATTTGTAAAAAACCGAGAGGAGTTGGCACTGTAAGCCGAAACACAGGGTATCCTAGTTCGGTTACAGATGCTTTACTATTTTTAAGTGAATAATTGTTGGCTATAGCATTAAGTAAAACTGTAAAACATTTTTTGGTCAATAAACTATTATTATTATTATTATTATTAAAATACTTAATATTTGAGTCATATGAATATTATTACTGTAAATAGTATTATAGTAGAGTATTTAATATTAGCCTCTAGCCATTAGTTATTTTAGCATAAATGGACCGGCTCGATCTGGGAAGTACTACAGAATATCGACGTTAAGTATCCTGGGAGGCCCAAGCCTCCTATCCTTTCTTATCCTTTCCTTTTTTTCCTTTCAGTGATCGATTGTCTTCCGCTAAGAACGGCTGTGTCGCATACGCTCTTGCGCTAGCTTGTGCTCGCGTGAAACGCTGACGCAGCAGCCGACTTTGCCGCGTACAGACAGTGACGGTTACCGCGATGACCCAGTTATCAAAAGTGATTCATTAAACATGTGTTTAATAATTATAAACAATTGTTAAGGCGCAGCTACTTTTATTGTATAATAATATGGCTGAATCTAAATCTATTAAACTTAAAACAGATACTGAACATCTGTTATTTAAATATCTTTCAGAAGAAAAGGCAATTCGGGAACATCTTGAACTCCTTGTTGGTGACCTTAAAGGTCAAATAGAAAGTCTGCGTAAGCAACTACAGGAAGTCCAAGAACAAAAAATCGCCTCAGCTGAGGTTTGTCCTGAAACCCAAGCATCTTCTGCCAACGTTCAGTATGAGACTGACGAGGAAGAGCTTTGCAGAGAAACTGAGTGGGTGCGTCAAAAAAGCAGGAAAAAAGGAAGCTCAACTCATCACTGTCCCCTCAGGAAAAATAGAATCCCACAAAAAGATCCCCAAGAAAAGCAGAAAGTGAAGAAAACACCTCTGCCTCCACCCATAATTGTAGAAAATGTCACGAATTACCAACAGTTCTATGACCTTCTTTCTGCAAGCCTTGCCAAGGATTCATTTATCTTAAAGATGATGAATGGTGAAAGCGTTAAGATAAACGCATACAATGATGACTCATATAGAGCTACGACCAAGCTTTTGTCACGAAATGGATGTCTCTGGCATTCATATGAGAACAAACAAGACAGACCAATTAGGGTAGTGGCAAAAATTTGCATTCTTCATACTTGCCAGAGAGAATAGTTCAAGACTTGGCATCCCACGGATATAAAATAAAAGGGGCTGTAAATAAGTTAAGTTGGAAAACTAAAGAGCCTCTCAACATATTTATGCTCTCATTCGATAAAGATGAGGACATTAACAAAATATACAATATAAAGTCCATCTTAGGTTGCAAAGTGGACATACAACCATTAAAGACGTCAAAACTGATACCGCAATGTAAAAGATGTCAAGCTTACGGCCACACACAGAAATATTGTTCCAAAGAACCGAGGTGTGTCAAGTGTACTGGTAAACACTTAACCAGGGACTGCCAAAAACCAGCAGAAGCAAAGCCAAAATGTGTCCACTGTGGTGAACCTCACCCCGCTAGCTATAGAGGCTGTGTTGTTGCAAAAGAACTGCAAAATCTAAAGAATAAAAATCTGAAGAAGAATGTTCCATCTGCCACTTCTTCAAAATCAACTATAAACAAAAAACCAAGTGCTAACAGCACCGTTAATAAGAACGTTACCTATGCACAAAAAACAAAAGAAGGTAAATCGGCTCCACAGCCGCAACCCAAGCTGGTAATCTCAAATACTGAAGAGATGTTCACTAAAATTCTTGGCTTACTCACCTCATTTGATGAAAGATTGAAGAAACTTGAAAGTAGCACTAACATCGCTACTCACAAACGGAAACCATGACTAATACACTAAAGGTTATGGCATGGAATGCAAATGGGCTCTTAAAACATCAAAAAGAGCTACAGGCAGTCCTAATAACGAAGAACATTGATGTGTGTCTCATATCAGAGTCACACTTCACAAAAGAGTCTTACTTACAAATCAAAGGCTATAAAGCTTATCATGCTCTCCATCCTGATAACACTGCTAGAGGAGGTAGTGCCGTGATCATAAAGAAGAATATCTGTCATCACGAAGAATATAAACATGAAGAACATGATTTACAAGCTGTTGCTGTATGGGTAAGAACCAAATTTCAACCTATTACTGTTTCAGCTATATACTGTCCACCAAGGTATTCAATAAAGGCAGATTATTATAAAAGTTTTTTAAAAGACCTTGGTAATAGATTTATACTTGGCGGCGATTTTAATGCCAAAAATATCTACTGGGGATCTAGATTAACAACAGCTAAAGGAAAGGAACTTCTTAGTGCCATTAGAGAAATGAAATGTAATGTTATATCAACAGGAAAGCCTACCTATTGGCCTACTGATCTTCAAAAGATACCCGATTTAATTGATTTTTTATATATAAAAATATAGCACCCAATCTACTGTACATTGAGGAAGGTTTTGAAATGAACTCTGACCATTCTCCAATAATATTAACAGTAGGTGAGACTATTTTACATAAAGAAAGCAACCCTACCCTTGTTAATAAATTCACTGACTGGGAAAGCTTCAGACTAGACTTAGACTCTATAATTGACCTAAAAGTCCCTCTAAAGAATCCACTACAACTGGAATTAGAAGCACAAAAATTCGTCACAATTGTCCAACAATGCGCATGGAAAAATACGCCAGACTTAAAAAGGCGACCTCAAGGTAATAGTTACCCGAAACACATTACAGAACTTATTGCTGAAAAAGAACGCAGAGACAAAAATGGCAGAGGACAAGATACCCACCAGATAAGACTAGACTAAATAATCTCACAAAAAGGCTGAAGAGGGAAATTCAGAGCTTTCATGACGAAACTACGAATACCTACCTTCGTCAATTAACAAACGTTCATACTACGGATTACTCTCTCTGGAAAGCAACAAAAGTTTTAAAACCCACTATGCAGACCGCTCCAATCAAAAAAAGTGATGGACACTGGGCTAGAAATAACAAACAGAAAGCTGATAGATTTGCAGAACATCTAGAGTTAATTTTCCAACCTAATGAAGACATTGAGAAGTTCGTTATGGTGGTAGAGACTCCACCCGATGATCTAGATATAAGACTTGTCACACCAAAGGAAGTTCTAAAAGAGATCAAGCATCTTAACCAAAAGAAATCTCCAGGATATGATTTGATTACTGGTAAAATAATTCGAAATCTTCCACATAAAGCAGTAGTGAAACTTACCACTCTCATAAATGCGGCATTTAGACTCAAATACGTGCCTGATATTTGGAAAGTAGCTGAAGTCATTATGATACCTAAACCTGGAAAGCCCCCACACGAGACCACGTCATACAGACCAATTTCTCTATTACCAATTGTATCAAAAATGTTTGAAAAACTATTTCTGAGCCGGTTAAAACCTATCATTCAAGAAAGAAATCTTATTCCAGACCATCAATTTGGTTTTAGAGAAAAACACTCAACAATTGACCAAGTACATAGAATCACTAATATAATAGAAAAATCATTAGAAGAAAAGAAAGTTTGCTCAACGGTTTTCTTAGACGTAGCGCAGGCATTCGACAAGGTTTGGCATATAGGGCTTATGCATAAGATTAGAAATATGCTCCCAAAGCAGTTTGCAGATATCTTAGAATCTTACCTAACACAGAGAATGTTCCGGGTAAGGCAAGATGATGCCTATTCAGAGCTCAAGCATATTAAAGCTGGAGTACCACAAGGAAGTGTACTGGGTCCAGTCCTGTATTTACTCTATACTTGCGATATCCCAGAACTAGAGAAAAACACCATTGCCACATTTGCAGATGACACAGCTATAATAGCTACGGGGTCCACTCAAGAAGAAGCGGTGGAAAAAGTCCAAGGAGCTGTTAATGCCATTTATGACTGGACCAAAAAGTGGCGAATTAAATTGAATGAGGATAAATCAGTTCACATAGATTTTACAAACAAAAGAGGCAACTATCATCCGGTGTACATAAACAATATCGTGATACCGTACGAAAATACAGCCAAATATCTTGGCATGACACTAGACGCAAAGCTTCGCTGGAAGGCTCATGTCAAAAAAAACGCGATGAATTAGAGCTTCGCTACAAGAAGATGTACTGGCTACTCGGAAAGTATTCTGCGTTATCAGTGCACAACAAAATACTTTTGTATAAACAAGTCCTTATGCCCGTATGGACTTATGGAATTCAGCTTTGGGGCTGCACCAAACAAAGTAATACAAAAATTATTCAAAGATTCCAGAACAAAGTGCTTCGGGGCATTGTAAATGCTCCCTGGTACATAAGAAATGACGACCTTCATAGGGACCTCAATATAGACCCGGTCGCAAATATAGTGAAAAAATATGCAGAAGCTCATCAACAAAGACTTCATCATCATGTGAACGTCGAGGCTATCCAGCTCCTCGACAACACGGACATAGTGAGAAGACTTAAAAGAACAAAACCTTTTGAGTTAGTGTATTGAATTAGTGTAAATGATAGTTGAGTGAGTGCTACATATATATAAAGACGCAAGAACAAAGTGCCTTCCCTTAATAGAGACAGTAAGAAAAGTGTTGATGGACACATTCTTAGTTTTACTCTACTTAGCAATTTATGTTAGATTTAAATTACTTATTAGTCTTTCTAGGCTAGATCGTAGTATAAATGAAGTGTCTTTAAATAGCTAAAGGACACGTCATTAAAAGCAAAAAAAAAAAATCCTTTCCTTTTATTTCCCTTCTTTGTCCCCTTCTATCCTTGGGCTGATAACGCCATTTTAATGCTGCTAGTGCTGCCTGCGTCTATAGGCTACGGTGACCGCTTACTATAAGGCAATCTGTACCTTGTTTGCCACCTTTATGATATAAATATATATATATGTTTTTATTGCTAGTAGAGTTTTGCTGTTTTCGTCATGAATGATTCGGTTTACACTGATTATCGATGTGTAGTAGCAGTATTCGTATTGATGATGGTTTTCGTTGTGGTCGCGAACCCTAACAACCCTGTTTTGACAATAACCCTGTTTTGACAATAAATGTAGGCTACCATAATCCCTACCTTTGGTAAATAAAAAACCTATTCTGTATTTTGTAATGGTGGTGTATGTATGATGCCCAAAATTACTGGTGTTGTTTTAATCGTAAAATAAAAGAGGTAGCGCGGACCACATAGGGGTAGCCCGGAAACAATCCGTCATATGTGTATGGCGGATTGTATCTATGACGGTCCACGCCCTATAATGCTGTCAACACCTATTAACATTATTCCATTTAATATATATGTAATATACTAGTTATACAATTATCACAATCACTCCATATAACCCAGTTAGTGTGTCTTATTTTTTATGCGAAAACAAAGAACATTTTAGCAAAGTATTACTATTGCGTTATAAGAAAACATAAATTTATAGACATCAAAGACTCTTGTATTGTAATAAGAATATATATTATACGCATTCGTAAAGATTTCACGCCGTTGTCGTCTGGAAGTCATACAAATTTCCATCCTACATTCATACGTCGTTCGTTTTATTGGTATTTTCTCTTGTAGTTTAGTTTATTACATTCTGAATAAAATCACATGAAAAAGATTGAAAGTGATTCTGAAAGTTGATTCTATTATTGAATACAAATGCTGGGAATAATAAGATTTTGTTACATTGAATAAATTACATGGTAAAAAGAAACTCTTTAATTTCTATGAACATAAAAGTAATATTTCTTAGTGTATCACGAGTTATGGTGATCGGTTTACATTATGGATATATTTTATCGCAAGATTTTTACAAAAAAAATTACTAATAAAATATACTGCGTAGCTAGGCTGCTGCCGTTTGAAATAGAAATATTGATATTTCGACGAAATACTATTTTATCACAAATGAGTAATATTTTTTATTGCTGACATAAAAAATATAAAATGACATTATTCAACACCACGAACATAAAACATTATAAAATAAACCGAAACACACTGAGTCGCCGCGTTTTCCGATATAACTTTTTCCGCTCTTTAAATCGGCAGACTTTAATGTAATTTATTCGTATACCCATCCCCCGAGATATCGCAACAGTACACAGAAGTTATGGGCCTATAGTTTACCCTTTGAAAGCGTATCAAGTCGAAGTAGATTTACTAGATTTAACTTTATGTGAAGGCGTACCGATGGGAAACTAACAGGCTCTTCTTATCGGGCTGATCTCTCGTATTGAGAATATACGACACGCTAAGAGGATATAAAATTGAAGTAAAGGGATATAAAAAAATCTCCGTACGTGCAAAAATATTTCTGTATCCATATCGTATTTTTGCGACTACATTTCTAAGAGGCTAGTTCTGTATCCAATATATCCTTATTTTGCTCTAATACTTTATTTTATTTTGTGTTTATGTGATATCAGCTTATAGTTCTTATTTTCTACTTAGTAAATCTTACTGTGCTTGGTCAGATTCATTAGAAGACCTATTGTGTCTATTAGTTGCGATGAGTTGGGAGTATAATAGTTTAATTTTTACCATATCATCTGCCTACAACTTCGTCCACGTTGACCTTCCAATTGGCTCCAGAGAGAAATGAATAGTGTGTATCTATACCAAATTTTTGATAATTCCACTGGTACTGAACATTTTTGCGCAAAAAATATAATATTTGTTAATTCAAAAAATAAACTGTCTGTATGCTAAATTTCATCCTAATCCGTTAAACCGTTTTTGCGTGATTAAGTAAAAAACATTCAAACATAATTCCAAGTGGATACTCCCTGCAGTAGATACGATTTTTGATAATCCCACGGGAATTTAACATTTTTCCGGCTTAAAAAGTATCCTATAGGTAACAGTATATATTATGTGTGCCAAATTAAGACTTGAAACAGCATTGTTTTTATTATTTACGGTATATGGTAGCTTATGAGAAACAAGCGTACAATTCGTTTGATACTTACTAGTATTGACCTAAGCCTAAAGCCATAGAAGTATGATGTGATACAAGAAATGAAGGAGAGAAAACTTAACAGTACAAATACTGCTATGTCACGTCTGTATTCAGTTTGAGGATATTTCTCTGGTCGAGTCAGTCATTTATGTTGATAGTTAATTTTAATTTTAAACCTTTTTTGTATCATGTATCAAATATCAACTCTGCTACATCATTAGTCCGTATAAGTGGAATTTGAGCCTGGTAATCTGTACAGTTAAAGTACAGACACCAGTCTCTCACAAAGGAATGTGTACTTATTTATAATAACTTTGAAATAGATGAAGTAACTTTTTGATTTTATTTTTTATTTATAGTCTTTAGGTTTTTAAATATTAGTCAATATGGGTGAATCATAGTAATGAAACTGTGCATAGTGCATCTTTGCGATATAAGAAAGTTATGCTAGAGCTGCGGGCAGACTTTACGAAATTGAATAAAGATATGCAGTAAGATTTAAATAGTTCAGCCATTACACTCGTGAACTAGACGTTCATACTCTCCGCCACTTCTCATGCTAATGAGCCACAATTTACCGCCATAATTCTGCTCATGACTACGTTTATCTCTCCGTTATTTCTAATAAAAAACTCTCGTATGCGATGAAATTGATTACTGAGCTATTTAAAACCTTTTTAGACTTTGTACAGAATTAAGTTGCAATCTAGTTACACACATCTATTTTAAATTGATGCAAACTACAAGTATATGTTTTAATCTGACTAATACTTGAGGTTAACATTTCCTATACTATATATAATACCATACCTACCTATATCCTCCCCGTGAGGGCTGCCCCTTTATCACGGCTGAGTCTCTGTACCCCCCGCCCGGTGACGCTGTCAAGGCCAGTAGGGCCAAAAGCAATACACATTCCGAAAAAAAAAACCTCTTTATATATCTTTAATATATGACATTAAGCTGTTCCCGCGGCTCCGCTCAAATTAATGTACTTTTTTCATAATTCCAAGGGAATGTAACATTTTTCCGGTATAAATAGTATTCTATGTGATAATCCAAGCAGTCCACCTCCAATCAATCTCCACATCAGCACCCGTACTCTTCTAACGGAAAATACGTACTCTTCTCTCATACTTAGCTCACACTATCATTAAAATTGTAATAGCTTTTGATAGAGTGCACTGATTTTGATTTTAAAAAAGAAGAACTTACATTAACATTTTACATATTTTACTATAGATGTGTAATTAGTATAATTTTATTACTTAATATCACACGATAGTTAAATAAATGCTTTTATTTGTTTTAATGTACTAGTTTTTTCTTTAACATTAAATTCGCATATTGAAGTCAATTTTAATAAATTAGAAACTAATATTATATTATAAACATATTTTATGACAGGCAGTTTACTCATTATAACTATAATTTACTTTACTATTTTTATATCATATGTACAACAATAAATATTATAATTTTGCGCAGTTTCGAACAAGAATTACGTCACCAAAATTACAGTAAGAAATAACATTGTTCGGTAAAATGGTTTAATGACACTGAACTAGGCTAATCACACCTAAACTTTCCAATTCATTTAACTCATACCAAATTTAATCGCTGAAAATGTAACTTACTTACTTGCTAAAATATTTTAAGTCATCTAATTGAAAATTACACGTTTTATTTTATTTCAGTTTTATACTTTATTGATAAATGAAATAAATATAATTGCCCTTAGTTATAGTAAATATCTTTAAAAGTGATAAACACTTGTTTAAAGTCGTAACATAACATTTCAATAACAATGGTAGCGTACTAAGATAATATGCTAATAGCTTTGAAAATTTTTTGCAGTACACCGCTTAAAATTACAGTATTTTTTGCGGCTCGACTGATCGTAAGCAGCCGCCACAACCCATGAATGCTTGCTTTACTTGTAGTGTCACATGCACTTTCCCAACCCAATGGATGAGGAGGAAGTGATGAGAAGGGAAAAAAGGAAGGGAACGGAGGGGATGTTCCTGTTTTCCCTTCTGTGGTGGTGTGAGGATCCTTCAGTGCTCTCACTCATCGCACGAAACACGACAGTACTGTTATTTTACGCCGATTCGTGACTGGTTATAAATTCGTATGATAGTTTTTATATTATGTATTCCACGTGCACTCATTTTGTGAAAGTATAACCTTCATGAAATAGATAATAAATATAAAATATTTTATTTACAACAAGAAAGAAAATATATCGCTGTACTGATTAATTTAGCTTGTAATGTAATGAAGCAGCTCAACCGGGGAAAATGCGTCGAACAAAATATCAACGTAAAGTAATATTTTTTCAAAACGAGGAGTGCTGGAGGCCCAAACCTTCCACTCCTCTTTTCTTTTCCTATTATTTCCTTTCTTGGATGGTCAACACGCTTAAAATGCTGAAGGGAATCACTATATAAAAAGTAAAGTTCACCGGCGTCGGGATGTGACGACGCCATCGCCCGCTGTTGGGATAACCTCTGTCACAGCAGAGATTATTCCACTAGTGCAATCAGTCACACTGGTGGTAGGTCTTTTGTTGCAAGAGGCCGGCTAGGTAGGTACCACCGCAGTGTTAAATATTCTGCCGCCAAATAGTAGTGCTTAGGCATTACTGTGTTCCGGTTTGAACGGCACTGTACGCTAGTGAAATTATTAGGCAGACGAGATTTAAGAACCAATATCTCGAGGTTGGCAACGCGTAAGTGGCACCTACTAATGGCTCTGCAAGTGCTCATAGGCTACGGTAACCACTTACCATCAGGTGGGCCGTATGCTTGTTTGCCAACTTTTAACATAAAAAAAAAAAAAAAGTAACACCCTGTGAATGTCCCACTCGACAAAGGCCTCCTCTCTTGTTCAGGAGAAGGGTTTGGAGGTATACATATAAATAAATAAATAAATAAATGCTCAACGGCCCTCATTAGGATAGTGATATCCTGTGTCGGGGGTCCGGAAACACATATGCATGCAAGCATACAACTATATTTGAAACGCAAATTAAGAACTTGAACATTAATAGTATTGAGCTTAAAATAATGTAATTCTAAAGCTGAAACGGAAAAAAAAAATTGTTTTTGACCGACCCTAAGGTTGATTTAAGAAATTTACCAGAATTTCAATAAAAACAACATAAAACCGTAAAAAATAATTTGATATAAGAGCTAATTCATGTTTTAAAGCGTATCTTAAAGTTTTCAGTTCTTATAATTAAATTTATATATTATAGCTACTTATTAAAAAAATTGTTGTAAAATAAAAGGTTTTAAATTAATGACCACGTGATAGCATTTAGTTTTAAATTTTCCATAAACCACTAAGTCGAGATTTTTATTGGCACGTCGTGTCCATTTTTATCAAAAAAAACTATATAATAGGCATGATATAACTATCAAATGACACCGTTGTGGCGATGTGGGTAGCGCGAGACTATAGAACCACTTAGTCTCGACGGTTGCGGGTTCGATTTCCGCTCGCGCAGATGTTTGTTATAAATATCGGTTTCGGATGGGCATTTCTCCTAACATCTGATAATAATCGTTAACTCTTGAGAATTAAATTGGTCCTATCTAATGAGTTACTGGTCCACCCTTATGGTTGCGGAGATCAGATGGCAATCGCTCCGTGTAAAAACCAGTAACCTGTCAAATCCGGATAACAGTAATAAGCAGACCCTGACTATATAAAATAGCAGGAATAATACTAGGACGAAGAAGATATAACTATCAAATGAACAAAAAATAATTCACTACAACATTGTTTATGTATTCAGTCAAGTGACAAAAATGTTTACATTTCTAATACAAATGCTCATTCCGTTGTAAAAATCCTTCGAATCGGAAACTACACAAATTTCCGACTTATATTCATGCCCCTTTCGTTTTATTGGCATATTCGACTCTTAGACCCTTCATTTTTATTTCAGGTAATATTTTTTTCATTGTTTTACTTGATATATGATTATTTGAAGAAGCGTTGTCATCGACAGATTTGTTTTGACTGAATAATTATTAAGTAGATTATAATTTGCTGTAAATAATAAATACTTCAATTACAAACACACTCACAAGCACGATACATTACACACTTCGTGTTGTATATTTCACAGTACAAGCTATCAGAAACGTACTTTTTAAGCGATATTATGTTGAAATACTAAGGAATTATGGGGCTTCTTTTTGATTACAAACTATCATTTATCTTATATCTAATTATGAATAAAGTACCTATACAATTTTATTGTAAGTGAGCACATTGAAAGCAACTTGAATACTTTTCGATATGATTATATACTAAAGACGTTTTTGGAGTAAAAGTATAAATTAATGTAAATATACCAAAAATATTACAGTTTAGACAGAACACATGTCCGGTCAAGCGTATAAAAAATATTGCAACATTTTATGGAGGATCCGATAAAAATTGTAACATCTATAGGAGGAAATAGATGACCCAACTGAAAATTATTGAGGGCACATAACTGTTAATATGTCGTGAAAAAGGCTCCAGAGACAGTAAAGGGCCACGACATTGCATAAAATATCCATTACAGATAAACTGTACATCTTTACGATATCCAATAGATCCTTTGGGATATCGAAAACAAATCTAAATCAACTTGAGAGAAAGTTGTTTGTTTGTCTGTGATTAAATATAAGCGTTAAGTTAAAGTGTTAAGTAAGTTTAAGGATTTATAATATATTGAAAAAATGAATGTAAGTTCTGTACACACAAGATTAAATTATATCATACTAGCTTCTGCCCGCGGCCTCGCTCGCGTGAATAACATTTT
Organism: Hestina assimilis; assembly: GCA_023373885.1. Classification (NCBI taxonomy): domain Eukaryota; kingdom Metazoa; phylum Arthropoda; class Insecta; order Lepidoptera; family Nymphalidae; genus Hestina; species Hestina assimilis. The sequence continues at coordinate 10,344,344 of CM041745.1, forward strand.
GTTTTCACTCCCTATTCCCTATTGTTATTTTACACCCTTGAGGGTTAACTTTTACAAACTTTGAATGTCATATTTATTTATATCGAATCACCCTAAAAAAATAGTTTCAAGCTTCTGGCTCTAAAAATGACGAAACTTACATACAAATTTTCACACCCCCTTTCAACCCCTTACAACCTTTTTTCGCATTAAAACGTAGCCTACGTCCTTCTCAGGCTTTACACTATCTGTGTACCAAATTTCATTTAAATCGGTTAAGTAGTTTTTATGTGAAAGCGAGACAGACAGAGAGACAGAGTTACTTTCGCATTTATAATACCTATTAGTAAGGATAAGAATTGTAATTGTATATATGTAAAAGTGTTGTACAATGCAAAGCAATGTAACAGCACTACTTCTATACTATATCAGAGGCGGAAAACGGTTACGAGGCTCACATCATATAAGCGACTACAGATTAGCGTTGTTGGTTTTTTACGAAGAAAAAGGCTGTTCTCTTAAAGGTTCCCAAAACATATCGGCACTGCCGGTAAAAGCTGGTTCCACAGAGTGGTTGTGCGAGGAAGAAAATGCCTTCTATATCGCGCTGCCGTGGATTTTCAAACATCGAGGCGTACAGGAGGAATTTTGCATTTTGACTAGATGTCCGATAGTGAAATGTTACCGGCTCATTATATAAAATTATAAAATTCCTCAGAACATTCCATTGTAATAGATAAAGTAAAAAAAAATATAATAATTTATAAAAGTCTTTTAAGCATAAGAGGTTCTTATAAAATCTATTTAAAGTGTTTTTATAATATTTGTATTAGTTACAAAACTAATATATGTATATCCATACAAAATAATTATGATATTTTCGGATACTAATTATGACATATAAAAGCAGTTTTACTAACTCATCTCTTAAGCATAATTTTCTTAGACAATAAATAAGAATAATTAAACAAAATAAGTTCTAGTACGTTAGAAAAATAGCATTTAGCCAAATGTATAACATCTCTTTAGATTTGGTTAAATATTTTATAAAAACCGTTCACTATGAAGTCTTTGATAGTAAATAATTATATAGACTGTAAAAGAAGAGATAGATATGAACACAAGGTTAAAATATGCATATAAAAACAAGGCATGTTATTCAGTACTCAATGACGCAGAACATATGGTTCTTAAATTAATAATTAGTTACGGATATTTCATAAATAATAATTATTGAAACAGCCAAGCTACACAAAACAGAATAATTGACGCATTATATGTTATATTAAATTTTATTATAATGTATTTTTACTATGTAATTTTAATACTTCATACATTCTGAAATAATGGTAATACAATAATGGTGCCTACTGCCTTCAAATGCTGCCCTATCATGCAGAGAGTATCACCAAAGTACCCGTGTCCGGTGAGCACCCGTGTTAGAGGGTAGAAGACTTGAAGTCACCTCGACATTCACGCTCCAAATATCAGTAGTATAGTTCCGTTGACGCCTTTGGGCACGTGCTGCTCCTCGTGGATGCGAGCGCGCCACGTCACGAGAACACGGAGGCTCTATACACACTGGCTCTATAAACAGTGCGCGTTTAAGTCGATCATACTCATAGTAATCAGAACATGTTTTCCTGTAGCAAATTAAATGCTCTAGAAAAAAGTGGTGTATAATTTTTCACCTAACCTATTAGTTTAAAAGATATTCGATATCAAAGTAAAATATAGTAATTTGTACTGGAATTAATTTTGCCTTTATTTGTGGCCTCTGTACTGGTTCACGTTAGGATGGTGAAGATTTATTTGAAGTTATTGATGGCTTAATTTGTCTCATTATAGTGTTTAAGAGATTCAGATATAATTTGATAATTTTACAAAACAGAAAAATAATTCACAATATTTTAACCGCCAAAATTTTTCATTTAATTGTTAAAAACAGCTGAATAAATAAGATTTTAGGTATATGAATATTTATAGCTTAAGATACATTTGTACAATTGTTTTAATTAAACAAAATTAAAATTATGTTATTCACTACGTTTCTATAATATAAGTCTCATGTAAATTAATGTTGACCAATATAATTTGCCATCGTGATTTTTTACTTTAATTAATAATTTTCAAACCACTTAGACGAATATAATTATTTTATTCATATACATATATATATATATATATTTTTTAATGAATACCTACCAGTATAATAAATAGTATATATAAGACAAATTTCTTCTAATTTCACCATATAGCTTACAACATTGAGACTCTACATAGTTTTTATGTCACGCTTGGTGGAAAACAGTAACAGTGCTATGTTGCAGCACTACAGACATTACCGCGTGTTAGCCACCTGCAAAGATGGAAGATAGGGAGGAACAAGAGGAGATGGAAGACTCCAAAGACAACTTTTTATTAAGAGGGAATAACATATCCCATATTCCTTAGTCGATTCGGAGCATTAATTCAGAAAACAATAAGGTTTAGTTGTTACATGTGAAAATCTACGTCTTAAAAACAAAAACACACTATTAAACTTTGCTGATTATATTATTAATGTAATACCTCCATTATTTACATATTAAACATGTGTTATATTGAAATTCGATATTAAAAAGTAGTAGGTACACGAAAATGGTATAAAAAGAAATATGTTTGTGATAATTGAACAGACGGTGGATGTCAAGTCAATAATATGTTCAAGTTTATTTTAATAACAGCCTTTATAATAAATAATGTAGTAACAGTGCTTACCACGGGTAAAGTATTATATATTTTTTATTATCTATAAAATAAAGCATCTTAAAACAAAAACAATTAAGTCTATTTTGCTCTTTCTTCAGCCTTGTAGCCTGCTGGCTTGTTTTTTTTGTCTGTAGCCAAATGGTATATACATATCGTTCACAAATAAACGGTAAAGCACGTAAAATAGATAAACCACGTACTTAAGAATATATATTGCCCAATTTCCTGTTACTAGTTTTTTGTTTAAATTGTTTGACATTCACGTGATTTTCGCAAAAAATTATCGGTACATTGTGCCATATTAAAAACGACCATTCAAAGATCCTTTAGAAACTCGATTATTTATACAAAAAGGTCCGGATTTTGTGTTTTTTTTATTATATTTCTAGACTCTTATATGAAAACCGGTTCTCATCCCGATTAAGAGACTAATAAAGTATTTTATTTAGCATTAATTTGTTTATAAATTAATTCAGGACGTAGCGCATGTGGTCAAAATGAAGTTACGACGACATGTATTCAAAGCGTATGCGAGTACAGAAATTGTTCGGAAATTGGTGGACCAATAAGGTGCGTGAGAGTGGATCCAAAGCAATGTAAAAAAGGATGTATCTGTAAACCTGATTATCTTCGAAACGACAATGGAATTTGTATTCCAGCATCCGAATGTCCAAGTAAGTACTCTAAGTTGAAATTACTTTAAATTGAATAAAATTTGTATACAATTCATTAGAATAGTAATTGTCTGTTAGAGATATGTATATAGAGAGATGGTCAACAAAATCTGTATTTTATAAGGCACTAAACAGAAATTTAAGGAACAATAAAACTAATTGTGTTGTTCTTTGAATCATTATGTATCATGAAGTTGATGAAATATAATTATATTTTGCTACGATAAATAAAAATAATATAATAATTATTGAAATATTTTACGTAGTTTCGAAAGTAATTCTATTATTTTTATTGACTTTCAGTATTAGTAGTAGTTTTATTTTCGATAACCTTTCATGAAATTTATTGGTCATATTAATTTTATTATTTATAATAAATTTTGTATGACCAATAATAAACCTTATCAGATATTTTAAGTGTTCTCCATAATAAAAAAATGTATATATCATTTTACTTTTTGTTCACAGCTAGTAATCATTATATAATTAGAAATTCATTTTCAAAAAATAAAGTAACATTAAAAAATCCATGTATTGTGTATCACTTATGACGGGTGCAAATTATAATAGCATTAATTTCTATGGATTTACCACTAAACGGCCAAAATGATAGTAAAGCTATTTAGTATAGAGACACTTTCAGCCTTATAGAAGGACAGAGGATACTAATATAATATTAAATTTTAATTAAAATTGAAATAAACTTAGACCTCCACAAAAATTATGAAATCGAATCTATCGCAAAAAAGATCTTAACACTTTTCAGAAAAATATTTTAATCATAGCTTCATTTGTCTGATAAATATCTAAAAACATTTATCAGATTCCTATGTTTAGTCGAGTATTTATTAAGGTATATGTAATAAACGAACTAGACTCAGACAAGTCAAGTCAATCATCCTTAGCAAGGGCTTGCCATTATCTCTTATTGCGATTCAAATGACGACGTAATGTGGGCTACATCACTATTTCGTACCACGTACATCATATTTATACTTTATGCTCATATAAAATCTGAATCGATTTGCTGTCAGAATTAAATTGGATCGAAATAGAATTTTTTGTAATTGTTGATAACCTATCCTTATCTCGGATGATAATTAAAAGAAGACTGTATTTAAAATAACTGATTTAGTGATCGCTACTCGAATACGCGCGCCGCCCGCCTTCCGCCGCAACCGGTTTAGGGATCCGCTGTGGCTTGACCAGTAATTGGTAATTTTTAGTAAATGGTAAGCCCATAGGAAGTGCTAAGGATGACTGGCAAAACTATCAACAATAAAAACGCATTCAACGTTGGTGATTACAACTTACCTTGTATTGATTGGCGTGAGTGTGACACACATTTGGAACCTATAATATGTAGTAATTACTCCCCGTCTGCTAAACATTTGATTAATTTTTTAAGTCTTTCTGATGGTTATGAAATTAATAAACACTTAAACATAAACGGCAAAATATTAGATTTATTTATTACTAACTTCCATGGCAGTAACTCAATTCTTGCACCAGTTCCTCTTGTTCCATCTGACTTAAATCATCCCCCCTTTTTTGCGCTTATACCGATCAAAGATAATTTTACTCCCCTGTCTACGAAGCCAAGAATTGAATTGAATTTTAAAAGAGCTGACTATTCTGCCATAAATAATGAGTTAAATAATGTAAATTGGGAGAAAATATTTCTTAACACGACCGCGGAAACTGCGGTCTCTGTTTTTATGAGAAATTTTTTCAATAATTAAAAAAAATGTACCTACAAAGGTCGTCAAGTCATCTAAATTCCCTGCATGGTTTTCGCCCGCCCTCATACATATATATAAAAATAAAAATATTTCATGGATTAAGTGGAAAAGATACCAAAATGTATCGGATTACCGAGTCTTTTCGATGTTTAGAAACAGATTTAAAACAGAGTCACAGAAGTGTTACCAAAAATACATGAATGAGGTTGAAAACGGGATTAGTAGTAATATTAAATTTTTTTGGACCTACATTCGTAACTTAAAAGCTAAATCTGACATTCCTGATAATATGACATATCAAAATTCAACAGCAGACAACCCACAAGATATATGTCATCTTTTCTCTGCTTTCTTTAAATCCGTATTTCAACCCTCCCTTGTCCCGGAAGACTATGACATCCAGAACATAACTGATACTAATAGCAAATCAGATCTTTATATTTGTAGAATACAATTTTCAAAAGAGGCTGTGTATAAAGAACTAGTTTCTTTGGATGTATCCTAAGGCTCGGGCATTGATAATATTTCTCCTCTCTTTCTCAGATCAACCGCTCATACCATATGTCAACCATTACAGTATATATTTAATTCCTGCTTACTAGAAGGTACTTTCCCAAAAGTCTGGAAGTCAGCACGTATTGTCCCGATATTTAAGGGAGGTGATAAATCTGAAGTAGTTAATTATCGCCCTATCTCCATCTTACCCGCTCTGTCGAAGCTCTTTGAAAGATTGGTACATAATAGTATATATCCATCTATCCATAACATCATCATACCGCAACAACATGGTTTCATGAAACGCAGATCTACTAATACTAATTTACTGGTTTATACAACTTATCTTTTTGAAAGTATGGACAATAATAAGCAAACAGATTGTGTATACACTGACTTTCAAAAAGCTTTCGATAGAGTGGATCATAAATTACTTTTAGACAAGCTCGCGTTTAACGGTATACGAGGCAATTTGTGGCGGTGGTTCAAGTCTTATATTATGAACCGCACTCAAAAGGTCGTATTGAACGGTTACGAATCTGAATTTGTGCCTATAAGCTCGGGCGTGCCCCAAGGCTCAATTTTGGGCCCACTTTTATTTCTAATATTTATAAATGACATTTCTGACTGTTTTAAATTCTGTAATTTCCTACTCTACGCTGACGACCTTAAAATATATCACACCATCGAGAATTACAACGACTCAGTAAATTTTCAATGCGACCTCGATCGTTTTTCAGCCTACTGCGCTAATAATAAACTAAGTTTAAGCCTTCATAAATGTAAGGCAATTACTTTTACAAAAAAGATACATATAATTAAATTTAATTATACAATGTGTAATGTGCATTTAGATACTGTCCAGTCAATAAAAGATCTTGGTGTCACTTTGGACTGTAAGTTACATCTAGATATACACATAGACAAAATAATAAGTACTGCTTTTAAAATGTATGGATTCGTTATGAGATCCACCAAAAACTTTAAGCGACCATCCACCATTCTTTACCTCTACAATTCTTTGGTAAGATCACAGTTAGAATATTCAGTATCCATCTGGGATCCATTATACAATAAATACAAGGTTAAAATGGAATCCGTTCAGAATAGGTTTTTGCGTGTCATGCATTATAAATGTCATCATAACTATCTTTCTTCCAAACAGCTATTAAAAAAATATAACATTCTAACGCTTGAAAATCGACGTAAATTACTAGGATCAATGTTGTTATATGATATATGCCATAATAGATATGACTGTATTCCTCTAGTTAATAAGATCGCCTATAGAATACCCAGTAGGACACACTGTCGTAAACCCTGTCAGCCATTTGCAACTACCCGTTGCCGCACTAATGCAGGCAAACGTTCCCCACTGTATCGCCTTGTTCAGTGTTTTAATAATAATTTCTACTCAGTAGATATTGCGACATTGCGTCCTAGTAAATTTAAAGCTAAGATTATAAAACTCTTGGAGGAGTCATAAGACTCTGAATGTGAATTATGCTTATTATTAAGAGCTTTGAATTATATACATTCTATTCACTTATTATTTTTACTAATCTTTTTTAAATTTATTTTTGTTGTTTGTACACTGTTTTTCCTATATCCATTGTTTCTTTAATTTTTAAGTCAAACCTATATCGCTAAATTTAAAAAGTTAAATGATAAAAGGTAATGTCACCCGCTTGTATGCGAAAACTTAAAATAATCTGTGGTAAACGGTGTTGGTGACATAATTAGGCATTTGTTTAGTTATACTACTATATATATATATCTGTTATGTTACTGTTTGTTTATCCAAATAAATTAAAAAAAAAAAAACGTCTTTGTCGGCAGAAACTAGATCTCATGTTTTGCACTTCACAATGCGATCACAATGATAAGCCCCTGTAAGGATGGAATTTTGAGCCTTTTTTACGTAGAGACTAGCTTATACAGACCCATGTATAAATTTCCGACTTTAGATTTTATCCTGCTATGTACATAAATACTATATACATATAAAATTGATAAATATCTTAAATGAATACCTTAATTTTTCTAAATCTAAAATTTGATGTCATTACAGATTCACAATCACCAACAACTGAAGTATTTATTGAAGACTGCTATGAAATAGGTACAATCATAATATTATTACATAGTTTTGGCTATGATAATCCTAACTATACCTATTTAATAAAAGACGATTATATTATTTTATTGTACACAACGTTTAATAATATAAAGTGAATAGAAATATCACTAGAGTCTATATTTCACTGATCATTTTTACTGATAATTTGTATATAATTGATTTATTAATAAGTCCATGTAAAATGTCATGTTTGTGTTAGCATAGAGTATAATAATTTAATTAAATAGTTTAACAATTAATTAAACTAGCTATATAAGTAAAGTTTATATGCTGAATTTTTCAATCTTTAGCTACCTGTAAAGGTCGAAACGAAATCATTGGATGTTATAGTACGTGTCCTCAAACATGTGAAAGCATTGGGAAGAGATATAATTGTCCTCTACAGTCTGAAGAATGTGAACCAGTTTGTCGATGCAAACCAAACTATTTCCGAAATAAAATTAATGAATGCATATCAAGAGAAAATTGTTGTAAGTTTATCACTAAACAATTTACTTACTTTAAAGTACTAAAAACTAATATAGAATGTGACCTCCAGTAAAAAATATTATCATTAATAAATAAAAAACATTAACCTACTTTGTCGGCCTATTTACATCCTAAATATCAACAATAACATTATTTTATTGAGTGTTAGTTATTTTAAAGAAAAAAATTGTTTTCAGTGAAATGCACAGGCCCACATGAATATTTTTCCTGTGGATCGCCGTGCGATAGTGAGTGCTCGACTTTATATCAGAAGAATCAGACCCACTGTCCTATAATCAATAAAAAGTGCACCGAAAGATGCTACTGTGAAAAAGGTTATGCCCGTGACACTAAGGGAACCTGCATACCTATAAAAAAATGCCCTCGTAAGTTACATTTTTTGTTAATACGTTAAATTATGATTAATAATTAAATTATGATTTACAAATATATCATTAACTAAATGATATAATTTTAAAAAATTAAGACGGTCGTCTTTTATCGAGTCATCTAACTTTTGAAAAAAATCCAAATGTTGTATATAATTGAGAAAATAAACTGTGACGATGCCACATACATCTTTTTCAAATATTCAGTTAATAAACGAAACCAAAAACCCGACTAAATTAAAAATACTTACTAAAAAGCGAAAAACAAGCGTAAAATTACTAATATAACTTGAATATCGATAGATATGAGTAAATTGTTGGTGTTTAAATAGAAACCTTTTTTCCTTCTCATTCCTTCCTCCCTATTCAACAATATTAATATCGTATGGCAACACCCATGTGATACTTCAATTATCTCAACCGTTTATACGTTACAGTGACTCCTTACCACCGTATGTATTTTTCGTCCGTCTTACGGACCGTATGCTGTTTGCTAGCCGTCATGATATAAATATAAAAATACACGAATATGTTTTATTTCTTTGCTTACTAAAACCAGTTGATTTAACTAAATAACAAATAATGTACATTATATCAGAGGCCACAAATAGTATCATTATAGCTAATAGTTTTCCTTATGAAAAACTAGTTTGTACACATTATGTTATATAGAGAACGTGATTCTGTTAGATAAATTCACTATAAGTGAATCCATTAGTAAAATGTTGAAGCTATTTTTAGTAGTAGTGCTAAAAGTGATTATAATACTTAGCAAAGTGTGTGATTCAGGTATGAAATTTCATTGTATAGGCCTGTTGTTATTATAAGTTTATTTAAAAAATCTAAATCAATTATAAACTTCTTGTCGCTGTGGTCATTGACGTCACGTTCCTTCATCTATACAAATAAATAACACAGAAGTAGGTATGTTAAGTATGTAACAGTTTTACATTTCAAGTACATTTTATTACCTGCATAATTATAAAAGTCAATAAGGTACTTATAGTAAAAAAGCGGCCAAGTGTTTGTTGGACTAACGAATAAAGGGTTCCGTACCATCGTCCGAAATCAAGTTTCTTGTATGGGGACTCTTTATTTTTTAATATTATATAATTTTTAACATTTCTTGTTGTAGCTGCAACTGTAATACATTCTATGAAAATTTCAACTTCTGTTACGATTCTTGAGATATGGGCCGCGATGGATAGTGGAGACTTAGTAATAGAATTGCACTTGCAACCTTTGCATAAGGAAGCCTAAAAACCTATTTTTAATTTTTTATCTGTCTTTCTATTAATTGGAACAAATTTCCAAGCAGTTGAACCGATTTGACCGGACTTTCACTAGCAGACAGCTGATACCACAGCTGATACTTTCTTAGTAGCTTGAAATCGGCTAGTTTGATGTACTTCAAATCGATGACCATTTGTAGATAAAACATTATCATGATATTCATAATATATATTTTTTTAAATTAAAGAATTCTGTGTTAGATTTCCAATTCTATTAAGGAGCAAGCTATTCGCATCATAAAGAAAACCCTAAAATGCTTATGGGAACTGCCAATAAACATATTTAAAATTTATTGTATAAATAATTATATGCCTTTTTGGTTAGCAAACAAGCATACGGCACGCCTGATGGTAAGCACCTATGAATGCTTGCAATACTTGAAGTATCACACTCGCGTTGCCAACCCAAGGGATGGGAGGGAAGGGTATAAGAAGGGATTAAAGGAAGAAAACAGAGGAGGTGGGACATTGGGCCTCCAGCGCTCTCACTCATCGAACGAAAAGCAACAGTACTTACTGATACTGATTTACGCAGAATTTCTGTGAAAGAGTGGTACTTCCCTGATGAAGCCTGCCAATTTGTGCTGAATATACAGCATATTACTTGTTAGAGGAATATATTTTGAATAAAAGTGCTTGGGACTCTTCATTTTGCTAGCGCGTATTCAGGAACCAAATGCTGTAACAATTAAAATACAATGTTCTTTCTCTTTTTGATAAGAGTAATTATGGGGTCTTTAGTAGACTCAAAACGACTCACAAAAGTACCTTTTAAAATTCAATTTGAATAAAAATAATTTTAAGTTGGTTTGATTTAAAAAAAACAGACTATTCAATTGTCCTTATAACTTAACGTTTTAGGTAACAATTATTGTGGAATCAATGAAATATACGATGATTGCCCTCCAATATGCCCTGAGCAAAGATGCGACGTTGATGAAAAATTGATATTGTGCCAACCGAACCCACAACCCGGTGATTCACGTTGCAAGCCCGGTTGTCGATGCATTGATAACTACAAAAAAAATGCCTCTGGAGTTTGCATTCCAAAAGAAGAATGTCGTAAGTATTAAAGCCTTAAAGTATAACAATATCTTTTGTACTGCTTTTTTTATTTTTAGCGGCATAATCTTTCTATTTACTAAGGTATATTTGAACCCATTAAAATTTGCAAAAGATCACGAACTACATCGCATTAAAAATCCAATAAATTACAAAAGAGATACGTTTAATAATTCGTAAGTTTTAATTAGCAGAGCCTTTCGGTTTTTGTAATGTATCTGTAAGATTGAACCGATGGTCGACAGCGCCGGATTCCCAAATCCACCTTACCCTAACTTTTCCCTTGTTCTCTTTTGCCTGATTTTCTTCTAACCTTCATCTTTGGTGGTAAAACACACGCTGTTGTTGTCATTATGAGTAATGAACCTGACACCGTTGTGGCGTTGTTGGCAGCGTGTCTGCCTTTAGTCTCGACGGTTGCGGGTTCGATTCCAGCTCGGGCAGATGTTTGTTAAATTTCTGTCTCGGTCTGGGCGTTTGTCTGTGGGTCTCCCCACCGTGCCTCGGAGAGCACGTTAAGCTGTCGGTCCCGGTTGTTATCACATAACATCTGGTAATAATCGTTAACTCTTGATAAGTAAATTGCTCTTATCCAATGAGTTACTGGTTCGCCCTTAGGGTTGTGGAGGTCAGATGGCAATCGCTCTGTGTAAAAACTAGTAACCTGTCAAATCCGGATAAGAGTAATAAGCAGACCCTGGGTAAAATAAAAATACCGGGAATAATGCTAGGACGAAACTGATATTCATCAGGACTGTCGTAAGCTGGTTTGTCACGTTAGCTGAATAAAATGAGAGAGTAGTGTCATTTGTTTAGATATGGAAAAGAGGAACTTCGATGTGATAAGAACTAAGGATATTTAAATCAGATAAATTTTTGTATCTTATTGATGGTTAATTTATATAACATACCCAAGTTTTCCAATAAAATTTTAATCTTACCAAGATTAAATTTTTACAAAGCTTTTTTAGATGATAGGTCTAATGATAGACTATTATTAAAAAATATATATTTATTAATAAAAAAAAAAGTTTCTTGATGAATATAGAATGGTTTTCCTTAAAGTGTCTATGATAGATGACCTCACTCTATGTGAGTAAGTAATACCTTAAGATTATTTTATTTAATTCCAATCATATAAAAGAGATATATAAATGTTTTTTATATGACGAATATAATAATTGAATCTAAATTATGATTATAAAAAATTTAAAACGGAGCCGTATATTTTAAGTATTATTTCCAATCATCACGTAAGAATCCTCTGTGCTGCCGTGCCGTTAATGAGCACAGAGCCATATAAGTGTTTGTATCAGGTAAGCCTAACTTTAATAACAACTTTAATATTACTTTGACCACGATTCAAGTTGAGGCCCGCTTGCTTGTTTTAAGAATGAAGTTATCAAAAACCATAGGTATTGACAAAACCTCAGACATTATATTATTATAATGAATAAAATACTCTTTAGAATCAAAGCTAAATTTAAAAAACCTTATAAGTTTAAAAGATTGCTGACCAGGTTCTTAGAAATTTTGATATTACCTGCTAAACTATTTAAAATTAATAATGATTCGGTTTTAGCTAACTATTGCGGAATAAATGAAATATATGACGTATGTCCTCCATCATGCCCTCCGCAAAGATGCGATGTGGACGAAAGTGTTATCGGTCGGTGCCTAGATGACCCAAAACCAGGCGACCCTGATTGTAAGCCTGGCTGTCGATGCAAAGATAACTACAAAAGAGATGCTTCTGGAGTTTGTATTCCAAAAGAAGAATGTCGTAAGTGTTTTCCCTCACTTCTACCTAATGGCGGCGGGAGCGTAATGTGTATATTATGTATATATGAATTCATGGAATTAATTAACTACATGAGTTATCGTTAAATTTGCTTTTTTCAATGTTGAACTATTACTAAATAGCCTATCGTTATTCTTAATGTTAACAGCCCCATTCCCATCCATCACTTGTGGACCAGATGAAGAATACAACCCTTGTGCAAACGGCGGCTGCGGCAGATGGAAGTGTTCGCAAGGAGGCATAATTTGTATAGACCTGTTTGAAGGTGGTTGTAAAGAAGGTTGTCGCTGTAAGGAACCTTTACTACGAACAGATGATGGACGATGCGTTCCTGCCGACCAATGTCCCCGTAAGTCGCTAATTTTCTTCTAAATCCGCTTTATAAACAAATTGTAAAAATCATTAATTTCTCAGTGGTAAAATTGGAATTTAAGTACGATACACATAGCATAAGTCCAAATGATAATATTGTTATTTCATATTTTGCTTTGCCATTTTAATTAGCTCATTTCAATTACAGTTCAATGTTACGGTCAAAATGAAGTAGCCGGTTGCTTTACCGCTTGCCCAGAAACATGTGACAGTATTGGTGTGCCCTGCGACATTATAGAACCAGCAGTGTGTACACCCAACTGTCGCTGTAAGCCTGGCTTCTATAGAAACAAAATTGGAGATTGCATATCTAAAGATCAATGCTGTAAGTACAAAAGCGTATTAAGCGAAAAACATAGAGTTTAATAATTAAAAACGATAACGGCATAAATAATATTTCAGTACAATGTACCGGTCCAAACGAATATTTCTCTTGTGGACCAGAATGTGACAATGAATGCGCAACCTTAGCTACCCAAAACCAAACCAACTGTCCCATTGTCAATATTGTATGCAACGAGAAATGTTACTGCGAAGAAGATTACGCTCGTAATAAGAATGGTATCTGCGTACCTATTGAACAATGTTCAAGTAAGCTTTCATATTATTATAAAAGATAGGAGTTCTTATAAACTATTGAAACTGGGCATTTGTACTAAAGTATTTGAATGCGTAGATTATGTTGCCGTACAACTGCCAGGTTTTTGTAGTAGAAGAACTAGGTTGCGAGACTTGTTTTTTTTTTACATTTTGTTTTTGATGGAGTATCATATCACTTTGTCGATTGAGATGAGTCTTACTTTTTCCTTTCCGGTACCTTACATTTCTTAAATTTAATCGTATATTATCTAAGTACCTATCGACACTTATTATTCCATTATATTATACATAAACTATAATGATATACGACACTGATTCATTAACTACAAATGTAAATTTGTAATCCTATACATTTAAATGGGATTACAAAGTTATTTATGCTGTTGGTTTATCAAGGCCGATATTACAAAATATTTTAGTTTTTCGTTGATTAATACACTAAAAACTAGCTGTATTCTAAATTTGAAACTTCCATGTCTGCTATAAGAGACTTAGAGTTTTGATGATCGGTCAGTGAGTGAGTGACAAAATTAAGAATTTTGCTAGTTATAAATAATAAACTATAAGTTGAAATTGAAAAAAAAATTAAATATACTGTTTCTATACCAAGCCTGCTTTGTTACTGAAAATTCAAGCTTTTAGTTTTGTCCACAACAAAGTTATAGGGGGTACAAAATGGCTTAAACTGCTTCGAGAAAAGAATATATAGTACAGCCGTGCCGCTTTTTTACTCGACTTGGTGGTTTAGAAAGAAATTGATATAAATACAAATCATTTAAACATATTCATTTCTTTTTTCAGATGACAATAATAATTGTGGAATCAATGAAATATATGACGTTTGCCCTAAAATATGTCCTGCGCAAAGATGTGACGTTGACGAGAGAATAATAAGGTGTGGAAAGAACCCAGAACCAGGTGATCCAGATTGCAAGCCGGGCTGTAGATGCTTGGATAACTATAAAAAAGATGCCTTCGGAGTTTGTATTCCAAAAGAACAATGTCGTAAGTTTTTTTTTATTATTCACTAGCAGCTTGCTCCGGCTTCGCACGGGTATAAAATATATAGCCTATGTCATTCACTGAATAAATGATTAAAATCGATCCATTAGTTTTTATGTATTCATTACTGCCCGTGGCCCGCACTCGTTAAATGTAATTATTTACGACATCACATTAGAAACCTTAAAAATTATTTTTATTTTACATTTTTTATTTAATGGATGTTATTAACTTATTATCCATAAAAACATCCTCTTCAATCAATCTATCTATTAAAAAACCGCATCAAAATCCGTTGCGTAGTTTTAAAGATTTAAGCACACACACACACACATAGGGACACACATTCACATAGGGACAGAGAAAGCAACTTTGCTTTATACTATGTAGTGATTAGTAGTGATTTTTTATCTGAGCCTGAGCTTCATAATCTCCACGTAGGTAGTAGGAGAGCTGCCACCAACTTTTGGGTAGGTATTTGAGGCAAGCTGAAAACTTGTCCTCTACCTGGTAGCTCTACTACTCAGGACTATGACTAAGGCTAGTTGTGAATAAAATTTTTGATACATAAAATTGAATAAAATATGAAGTTATTACAAAATTATAATGTATATACTTACCATATGACTACTACAATCAAAGTTTTCATTCTTTCCTACATTTTATAGGTAGAGCTGTGTCCCTTGAAAGCGTTAATATTCTATTTTTTATACCCTCTGTTTTTGTAGCTTATATAACAAAAGGAACCAGTAATTTCGTTTACTATTAAAAATCTCTAAAAATCCCGTTATCTAACTTACGAAGTAATTCATTTTTATAATTTTTTACGATTTGTGTATTGCTGTTGGCCCTGCTGGCCTTTACAACATCACCGGGCAGGAGTTTTATCTAATACTCCTGTGATTTTGACATTGATTTTCTTTTATCTTAAAAATCAAAATATAATTACACTACAATACATTGCATTTAGGATAAGAAGCGTAAGCTTACAAAAAATTTGAAGGTTAAATACAGTCAACAGCAGCCAAATATAATCACAATATTAATTATTTTTATTAACAAGCAATAAAAATCTAAACAAAAAGAATTATCAAAGACAAAAATAATATCATGGCAAAAATATGGATATTGTATTTTTAGTATAACTATTAGTAGAATTATTAATAATATAACCGCTATTATAAAAACATGAAATTTCTAATTAATGCATTTACAAGCAGGATTTTTAAAATACTATTCTGATTATTTAAAATTGGGATTGTTTTAAATCTAAAACAGTTTATAATAAACGGGCTTAAAACTTTAAATATTTACACTATATTGAAATTTTAACAGCTCCATTCCCCACTGTCACTTGTGGACCAGACGAAGAGTACACGCCTTGTGTTAATGGAGGTTGCGGCAGATTTGAATGTTCGCAACCAGGCATAATTTGTATAGACCCGTTTGAAGGCGGGTGTATAGAAGGGTGCCGCTGTAAGGAACCTTTACTGCGAACAGATGATGGGCGATGCGTTCCCGCTGATGAATGTCCCCGTAAGGATTTTTTATACCTAGTTATTATTATTTAAATTAAGGACAAAATATTGAATTTTATAATTTACAAATGATAAAACTCTGAGGAAAACCTGATATTATAGATAACCTTTAACGTAGTGCTATATTTTTAATTTTTTTCTTTATCAGTACAATGTTATGGTCAAAATGAAGTTGCCGGTTGCTTTACCCTTTGCCCAGAAACATGTGACAGTATTGGTGTGCCCTGCGACATTATAGAACCAGCAGTGTGTACACCCAACTGTCGCTGTAAGCCTGGCTTCTATAGAAACAAAATTGGAAATTGCATATCTGAAGATCAATGCTGTAAGTAAATACCTATAATATCTAGCAGACCCAGCCACGCTAAGCTGTGGCAACAAAAAATTAATTAAATTGTATCAAATGACCGTCTTGTTTGCATCAAGAGTTTAAATGTTAAATGACAGTCAAAGACTTCCGATACACTGCCGACAAGCCGTTGCTTCCGATGCTATAACTAACGACCGAAACAAGTTAGTCACAAGCTCAATAATCGAATGAGTTTAATGAGAACCACCGAATCTTTGATATTTTGTCTTTGTGGACCATTCTGTCTATAGTATTCATGTATCTTATCAGACAATGTTTTATTTATTTTAATGTATTTATTACATAATAATACATACATATTAACATCCTCCACTTATCCATATAAATTTTAAGAGCGCCAAAGATCATGCTGCTCCATGATCAGAATGATCCGTAAAAGAGGTCCAAAGTTTTCTTTTCACCATAATTACGATCAGCAAACATAATATATGAGATATATTTGTTCGTATGATTTGTACTAAGCAAAGAATAGGCAGATAATTATTTCTAGATAGTTATACTAAAATCAAATTTACAGTACAATGTTCCGGACCGAATGAATATTTCTCTTGTGGATCAGCTTGTGACAACGAATGCGCGACCTTGGCTACACAAAATCAAACCAACTGTCCCATTATCAATATTGTCTGTAACAATAAATGTTATTGTGAAGAAGATTATGCTCGTAATAAGAATGGTATCTGTGTGCCAATTGAACAATGTAATGGTAAGCTACCAAATGTATGAATTATTTAAATTTCGTTTTGAAAGTGAAGCTTTTATTGTCTTTAGCATCTCGCATTGTAGCCGGCCGCGGAGTGGATGCACGTTTATATTATTATTTTTCTTTTTGCTATTTGTATGTGTTTGTTTGGGATGCATGTGTCTACTTTCTCTTCATTTATTTAATTTTTTTTATATATATTTTTTTTCTTTTTTATATATTTATTATTATTATTTTAAAGTTAAGATTAGCAGAATGCAATTTTAACACACTAAATCGAATTTTAATAACCCAAATAATTTTCCGTAAATCTTCAGTTAATGCCTAAAAAAGTTTCACTTGCTTTGTGATTTCATAAAACCACAACGATTGGCAAACAAGCATGCGGTCCGCTTAATGGTAAGCAGTCTCCGCAACCTATGAACGCTTGCGATACTTGAGTATCACATAAGCGTTGCCAGCCCAAGGGATGGTGGGAAAGATAAGAAGGAAAATTGGGCCTCCGGCACTCAATATATCATCCGGTTAATTTATGCTGAATTTCTGTGCGTGCGTACTACTTTTCCAGTAAAGCCGAATTATCGACTGTTATCAAAAGAACAGCCGGGACCGAAGCATTGAGACGTTCAATTATTGTCTATCAACCACCACCATTTGATTACCCATCGATAAACTGGCAGTGCCTAAAGTTGCTTTACACAGTGATCGTTTACCGACCACTGCAACGGCTATGAGCGTCTCGAGCTGATGAGCGCTATATTAAATATAATATTTGATCTTAATATTTCTTAAAATAAATTAACGTTTTTTACTTTTATCTTAGCTAACAACTATTGTGGAATAAACGAAATATACGACGAGTGCCCTCCGCAATGCCCTGAGCAAAGATGCGACGTGGATGAAAAATTGATTTTGTGCTTACCAAATCCTCAGCCAGGTGATCCAAACTGCAACCCTGGGTGTCGATGCATCGATGGCTATAAAAAAAATGCCTCTGGAATTTGTATTCCGAAAGAAGAATGTCGTAAGTAGCTTTAAAATGATATAAAAATATTGTATATTTATATAATTTGTAAGATTTACAATTATGATTTTGGCTTTTAAAAAGTAAGTATATTTCTCTAGTTGAATAATGGCAATTACATAAAAAGAAAAACTTTTTTGGTATATAAACTGATTGACAGATTATTATATAACTATTGTAATAAAATAAATTATTAAATGAAACAAAAAACCCAACTGCATTAATAATAATTTCTAAAAAGCTAAAAACAAGCTCTATAATGACTACTATAATATAAATATTTCTTTAATGTATGTAAAGGTACTGCAGACGGGGACAAGCATTGAAATAAAACATAATTATTATATTTTTCCGTAATTTAAGCACTTCCTTTTAAACTCCATCATCAATTTACAAATTGATTGATCAGCTTGTCCCCGTCTGCAGTACCTTTACATACATTAAAGAAATATTTATATTATAGTAGTCATTATAGAGCTTGTTTTTAGCTTTTTAGAAATTATTATTAATGCCGTTGGGTTTTTTGTTTCATTTAATAATTTATTTTATTTCAAACTTTTTAGTTCTATAATTAATAATTGATTAGGTATATATATTATATATATATATACAAGGAGAAGACCTGAATTACTTATAAACGCGAAGCCTAAGCCCTTCACCTTATAAAGCTATTTTTTTGGTGTTGTTTTTAAAACGTAAACGGGCACTAAGAAAGTATTTTTTGAAATTTAACCCTCAAGGGGTTAAAAAGGAGTTAAAAGTTTTGTTGGAAGTTCATCATTTTTTAAATTAAAATCATGTAACATTGTTTTTGGGGAACTATTAACTTATTTCCTTCAATCCTGCCCCTGAAGGTGTAAAGCTTTATATGAAAAAGAAAGGATTTGTTCATCCAAATTTAACGCAGCGAAGCCGTGGGCAGAAGCTAGTTATAATTAATATAACTTAGCTCTCTGCATTATGCGAGTCTAACTAGAATGTCGATTATATTTTTGGCAAGTTTTATCCCACAAGCTTGTAACTTATTTCGAGCTGGCATCTGTTCGCGACTTCGTCCGCGGTGACTTTAGAATTCAGTTCTGTAGAGTGTTTTTTGATAATCCCATGAGAACCTAACATTTTTTTAGGAATAAAAAGGATTTTATGTCTTAATCTAGGTTACAATCTTTGTATGTGCTAAGTTACATTCCAATCCGTTAAATCGTTAATGTGATGTGTGATTGAGTAACAAGCATCTAAACATTTTTGCTGTACGTTTTTTGATAATGCCGAGGGAACCTAATATTTTTTCTGGTATCAAATGTGCTAATTCAGGGTGTGTTAATTCAAAATAAGCTCTCTGTGTGCTAAATTTCATCCAAATTCGATCAGCAGCTTTTACGTGAAAAGGCTAAACTACTTTCTTACTCCTCTCTCATACTTGGCTCAGTTGTCATCAAGATTGCAATAACTATTGATGGAGTGAACGCATTTTTACGAAACAAAACTGAATGTTACTCGAAAATATGCTTTATCATTTCTTTGCTGACTTTGAAGTTGAAAATTGCAGTTTTGCAGCATTGCGTCAGAGGATAAGGAGTGCGGAGAGCCGACAAACAGGCAGACATTTGCAAAAAATATAAATATATGATATTTCATCATTTAGTTTTTAGTTCCTAGTAACATTTTTTATAATAATCTGAGATGTAGGTACAGACACTTAAAATTTATATTTTTCTTACATTAAACAAATTACATGACTAGGAATCGAAAAATACTTTTATTATAATATATTATGCTTATTCCTATATTTTATTACTTAATTATTTATTAATTGTACAATACATTGAATAACATTATAATAGTTTGCGTTTTAGAAGTTTAATTATTTTATTAATCTACCTATTTATATAATTATGCCGTATTTTTTATTTATAGAAAATGCTTTAATTAATTATTCTAGACATTGGGAGTGGAATTGGCAATCACTGGCCAAAAAAAAAAAAATCAAACTTCAATCATCGATATCTCGAAAACTAAGTAATATATCGAAAAAATTTATTTTTACTTTTCGTCTTATTTTATCAAGTTCTACAAGGAAACATCATCAGATTTTAGCTCTGAGCGAACTGTGATATTCCGCTTTGAATATCTTTGCTTCTGCGGAACCCATGTTAAAATAATGTAGCCTATGTCACTCTCACAACTGAGACGAATCTAATGATACCCTATAAGTCGATGTACGTGCAAGGGTTTAGCCTGTAGAGCGTCACAAAGAAATAGACATACATACATACATACATACATACATACATACGCTCGAAAAACATTACCCTCCGGCAGTCGGGTAATTATGATCATATATTTTAATACATTGCTCTGCAGCATTCATCGACAGTTTTTAGGCAAGCAGAGAGATTTAAAAAATTATTACTTCTGACAGTCTTAAAAATTTTAAATAATAATAATTTTTTAAAAATATTAGCTTTGATGATAAACATAATTATATTGATATATCTAATAAACATATAAAATCGAATAATTTTTGTAAGGTATTATGCTAAGCCGTTGTAAATAAAACGGTTAAACTTGTTAATAGCTTATCATAATCATATTGAAATCTTGACAGCTCCAATCACACCCGTTACCTGTGGACCAGATGAGGATTACAATGCCTGTGCTAACGGAGGTTGTGGCAGATGGGAATGTTCACAACAAGGCATAATTTGTGTAGACTTGGTTGAAGGTGGTTGTATACCAGGGTGTCGCTGTAAGGAACCTTTACTACGAGCAGACGATGGGCGGTGCGTTCCTGCCGATCAATGTCCTCGTGAGTGTATTTATTAAATTGTTTTTTTTTTTTTTTAATTTAACATTATATAACATTTTTTAATAGTTATTAACAGTAGCATTATTGCAATACAACTAAATAGTTCCCGATACAACCTTTTATCCAATTCAAGTTTTATTTTCGCAACAAAAAGTGGCCTATGTTCTTGTCTAACGTCTCATCTATTTATACAAAAATTCATTAAAATTGGTTCAGCGATTTTTTTGTAAAAAGTATATATATGAGCTACTTTCTCATTTATAATATTAGATTGTTTTTTTTTACGTCATGACGATTGGCAAACAAGCATAAGGTCTGCCTGATGGCAAGCAATCACCGCAACCTATGAACGCTTGCGATACTTGAAGTATCAAGCGCTTTGCCAACCCAAGGAATATGAGGAACGGGATGGGAAGGGAAAAAAAGGAAGGGAACAGAGGGGTGGGAGATTGGGCCTCCGGCACTCTCACTCATCGCACGAAACGCAACAGAACCTAATTATACTGTTACTTGACGCCGATTTTCTGTGAGAGGGTAGTACTTCCTCGGTCGCGCCGGCCCTTTTGTGCTGAGAGAACCATGGCTCTACTACCGTAAAAATAATAATTAGTCTGGATACTATTTATACAAAAATTCATCAAAATTGGTTCAGCGATTTTATTGTAAAAAGTATATATATGAGCTACTTTCTCATTTATAATATTAGAGTTTTAAGCTTTAAAACTTTTAAAAAGGGCATTTTTTAACCGCGCAATTTACGTATTATGTTAAACGTTTTGGCTTATATTATATACGAAATATGCAGTTTGTATACTTATTTTTTTGTAAAATAACTTACATAAAAGTGAAATTGCCAAAAACTTGGCCAATACATTAAAAAAAGCATATAAAGCAAGTTGTTCAAAATTTTCAAACACGTTTTTCTGGAAATGACATTCGTATGGGTTGACATGGTATTGCTTATTTGCGTTCATATCTGTGCCAAATTTTATCCAAATCGTTAAGTCGTTTTTGCATGATTAAACACCCAAACACCTAAAAATACAAACTTT
Source organism: Hestina assimilis (assembly GCA_023373885.1). NCBI lineage: Eukaryota > Metazoa > Arthropoda > Insecta > Lepidoptera > Nymphalidae > Hestina > Hestina assimilis. The sequence continues at coordinate 10,366,607 of CM041745.1, forward strand.
CACATTTATTATATTAGTAGGATAATCTTCATCTACTTTCTTTTATAGTTCAATGTTACGGGCAAAATGAAGTTGCCGGTTGCTATACAGCTTGCCCAGAGACGTGTGATAGTATTGGTAAGCCCTGCGATATTTTTGAAGCAGCAGTATGTAGACCCGACTGTCGTTGTAAGCCTGGCTTCTATAGAAACAAAATTGGAAATTGCATATCTAAAGATCAATGCTGTAAGTACAAAAGCGTATTAAGCTAAAAAACATGAAGTTGATTTATTAAAAACACTAATGGCATAAATAATATTTCAGTACAGTGTACCGGTCCGAACGAATATTTTTCTTGTGGACCAGAATGTGACAACGAATGCGCAACCTTAGCTACCCAAAACCAAACCAACTGTCCCATTGTCAATATTGTATGCAACGAGAAATGTTACTGCGAAGAAGATTACGCTCGTAATAAGAATGGTATCTGCGTACCTATTGAACAATGCTCAAGTAAGCTAGACCCTGTGTATTATTTTCTTCTTTTTAAATTATATTGACGACGTTGTGGCGAAGCGGTAGCGAACCTGCATTAGGCGTCACAGGTCGCGGGTTCGATTCCTGCTCGGAGCAGATGTTTGTATTGAACATACCGGCATGTTTTTCGGTGTCTTTGTTCTTGTCATTGTTTATGTTTCCGGCCCCCCGACACAGTATATATCAATGGGGGCCGTTGAGTGTGTAGTGTTAATTATATTTATTATTTAAAATGCTAATACACACACTAACACACACACACTTAGAAAATCGTAACCACCGTACCCACTGAAGAAATTGATATAAATACAAATCATTGAAACACTAATTTATTTCAGATGACAATAATAATTGTGGAATCAATGAAGTATATGACATTTGCCCCCAAGTATGTCCTGCGCAAAGATGTGACGTTGACGAGAGAATAATTAGGTGTGCAAAGAATCCAGAACCAGGTGATCCAGATTGCAAGCCGGGCTGCAGATGCTTGGATAACTATAAAAAAGATGCCTTCGGAGTTTGTATTCCAAAAGAGCAATGTCGTAAGTTTTTTATTATTATTTTTTAGTTTTTTATGTCAGCTTTTCGTTGATTATAATAAACCACGTTGACTTAGGCCACTTTCGATGTAATTTGGTGCCCAGATAAAATATGACAATATTGTTACGTGCTAGGGTTCGAGGATTTAGATTGGAACACCTGATAGCTCTTAAAGAGACTTTAATTAGATCTTCAATTTCACAAAACACAACTTCACAAATCACATATCAATCGTAGTCAAGAAGAATAGCCGAAGTCACTAGTTTTTGATCACTTGTAGTTTCTTCGCTCGTTGCTCATAACTAAATAAATCAGTCGACTCGCAGGGCCGCTTATATAGTGCGGAACACGGGTTCGACAAAGTTCCGTCCACGGAATATTATATTTTCCGATATCTCTATTAGGGCTAATTGCCTTAACAACGTTACCGGGCAGGAGTTTTATCTTATTAGATAGGAGTATTCTCCTACGATTTTGACACGGATTTTTTTTTATCTTAAAAATCAAAATATAATTACACTACAATGCCAAGTGGCGTACATTTGGAGAGGCCTATGTCCAGCAGTGGACAGCGAAGGGCTGACGGTGATGATGATGATGACATTGCATTTGCGATAAGAAGCTTACAAAAAAACTGAACGTTAAATTTATTCAATAGCAGCCAAATATAATCACAATTTTGATTATTATTATTAACAAGCAATATAAAAAAATTCTAAACAGCAAAAAAATGGTGAAGGCCACCAATAATATCAAGGCAAAAAATATCGATTTCGTATATTTGGACGCAAATAAGCAATACCATGTCAGCCCACACGAATGTCATTTCGAGAAAAACGCGTTTGAAAATTTTTAACAACTTGCTTTACCTATATGATTTTTTTTATGTATTGGTCAAGTTTTTGGCAATTTCAGATTTATCTAAGTTATTTTACTTATTTTCACAAGAAATAAGTATACAAACTGCTTATTTCGTATATAATATAACCCAAAACGTTTAACATAATACATAAATTACATGATTAAAAAATGGCTTTTTAGAAGTTTTAAAGCTTAAAACGCTACAAATATTAAAGAAAAATGTACTTCAGCCTTTTACCAACACTTCTGCATATATAACTCAGTTTTTCCAATTTTGTGGGTTGACATGGTATTGCTTATTTCATCCATTTTTAGTATACTATTAGTAAAATTTTAAATTATTTAATAATTTAAACGTAAATACAAAAACATGAAATTCCTAATTTATGCATTTACAAGCACGTTTTTAATCGTGCAAAAAGATTTAAAATATAATTCTGATTATTTTAAATTAAGTTTATTTTTTGATTATAAACAGTTTATAATAAACGGGCTTAAAACTTTAAATATTTACACTATATTGAAATTTTAACAGCTCCATTCCCCACTGTCACTTGTGGACCAGACGAAGAGTACACGCCTTGTGTTAATGGAGGTTGCGGCAGATTTGAATGTTCGCAACCAGGCATAATTTGTATAGACCCGTTTGAAGGCGGATGTATAGAAGGGTGCCGCTGTAAGGAACCTTTACTGCGAACAGATGATGGGCGATGCGTTCCCGCTGATGAATGTCCCCGTAAGGATTTTTTATACCTAGTTATTATTATTTAAATTAAGGACAAAATATTGAATTTTATAATTTACAAATGATAAAACTCTGAGGAAAACCTGATATTATAGATAACCTTTAACGTAGTGCTATATTTTTAATTTTTTTCTTTATCAGTACAATGTTATGGTCAAAATGAAGTTGCCGGTTGCTTTACCCTTTGCCCAGAAACATGTGACAGTATTGGTGTGCCCTGCGACATTATAGAACCAGCAGTGTGTACACCCAACTGTCGCTGTAAGCCTGGCTTCTATAGAAACAAAATCGGAGAATGCATATGTAAAGATCAATGCTGTAAGTAAAAATAAATAAATAAACGCTACACACTCAACGGCCTCCATTAGGATAGTTATATGCTGTGTCGGGGCTCTGGAAAATTCACAATGACAAGGTCAATATAAACATCTGATCCAAGCGGAAATCGAACCCGCGACCGCTACCGCTGTGCCACAAAGTCGTCGAGTAATTGCTAGCAGACCCGGCCACGCTATACTGCGACCACAAAGAATTTATTAAATTGTATTAAATGATCGTCATGTTTGCATCAATAATTTAAATGTTAAATGACAGTCAAAGACTAACAATATACTGCAGACAAGCGGTTGCTTCCGATGTTACTACTAACGAACGAAACAAAGTTGGTCACAAGCTTAAGAAATAATCTTATCAATTTAGCGTCACTAGCTATGTAGAAGTATAAGGTTAGCGTGAGACCAACTACGTTTTATTGCATTGATGTTGAATGTACGAAGGAGAACCAGCGAGTCTTTGATATTTTGTCTTTGTGGAAGGGCCTGTCTATTGTATTTACTTTATCTTAACGGACAATACTTTATTTATTTTATCTGCACTCCTCCATATAAACTATATAGCGTCAAAGTTCATGCTGCTCCATGATCAGGATGATTTATAAAAAAAGTCCAAAGTTTTCTTTTCACCATTATTATGATCACCACACATAATAATTGATATATTCGTTCGTATGATTTGTACTAAGCAAATAATAGGCAGATAATTATCTTTAGATAGTTATAGTAAAAACAAATTTACAGTACAATGTTCCGGACCGAATGAATATTTCTCTTGTGGATCAGCTTGTGACAACGAATGCGCGACCTTGGCTACACAAAATCAAACCAACTGTCCCATTGTCAATATTGTCTGTAACAATAAATGTTATTGTGAAGAAGATTATGCTCGTAATAAGAATGGTATCTGTGTGCCAATTGAACAATGTAATGGTAAGCTACCAAATGTATGAATTATTTAAATTGCGATTTTTTAATTTCGTTTTTAAAGTGAAACTTTTATTGTCTTTAGCATGTCACATTATAGCCGTGGAGTGGATGCACGTTTTTATTATTATTTTACTTTTTACTATTTTTTTATGTATGTTTGTTTGGCATGTATGTTTGCGTGTCTATTTTGTCTTCATTCATTTTGATTATTTTGTACGATTAATTTTTTATTTTTTTTTAAGTTAAGATTTAGAACTTTAACACCCTAAATCGAATTTTAATAACCCAAATAATTTTCCGAAAATCTTCAGTAAATGCCTAAAAAAGTTTCACTTGCTTCGTGATTTCATATAATCACATCTTTTTTACTTATATTATGACGGTTAGCAAACAAGCATACGGTCCGCTTGATGGTAACCAGTCACCTTGACCGCTTATGAACACTTGCTATACTTGAAGTACATAAGCGTTGCCAGCCCAAGGGATAGTGGGAAAGATAAGAAGGGAAATTGGGCCTCCGGCACTCATCGCAGCAAACGCAACAATACTGTTAATTTATGCCGATTTTCTGTGAGTGGGTAGACTTTCACAGTAGAGCCGACACATTTGTACTTATTATATTTACTTATTGGGTTGTTAGTCACTTAGCGTCAGAGTTGTTCAGGTCGCCCATATAGGCCTCCGACTTGAATTATCGACTGTGATCAAAGAAACCGCCGGAACCGAAGCATGGAGACTCTCAATTATTGTCTGTTAATCTCTACTATACGATTAATAAACTGACAGCACCTAAAGTTGCTTTACACAGGTTTCATTTACCACTGCAACTGAGGCTATGAGCGTGTCGAGCTGATTAGCACTATATTTAATATAATAATTGATTTTAATATGTCTTAAAATAAATGAACGTTTATTTTTTTATCTTAGCTAACAACTATTGTGGAATAAACGAAATATACGATGAGTGCCCTCCACAATGCCCTGAGCAAAGATGCGACGTGGATGAAAAATTGATTTTGTGCTTACCAAATCCTCAGCCAGGTGATCCAAACTGCTACCCTGGCTGTCGATGCATCGATGGTTATAAAAAAAATGCCTCTGGAATTTGTATTCCGAAAGAAGAATGTCGTAAGTAGCATATTTTACATATTGTATTTATGTAATTTATAAGATTTACAAAAATGTTTTTTGACTTTAATAAAGTATACTAAATTAAAAATTTAAGACTGAAAAAAATGTTTAAAATATTTAAGGCTGTCAGAACATTTTTTTTTTAATTGTAACTTTGATGATATATCTATTACTTAGGACATTGTGTTACTTAGGATACACGTATTGAGATAATTTTTTTTACATACAATACCTTAGCAAAACCGTTATAAATAGTCGTTAAAAATTGTTAATAGCTTATTGTTACTATATTGAAATCTTGACAGCTCCAATCACCCCCGTTACCTGTGGACCAGATGAAGATTACAATGGCTGTGCTAACGGAGGTTGTGGCAGATGGGAATGTTCACAACAAGGCATTATTTGTATAGACCTGATTGAAGGTGGTTGTATACCAGGGTGTCGCTGTAAGGAACCTTTACTACGAGCAGACGATGGGCGGTGCGTTCCTGCCGATCAATGTCCTCGTGAGTGTATTTCTTAAATTGTTTTTTTTTTATTGTTATAATTTATATATTTATGATAGTTATTACTATTATCTGCTCGCGGCTTCGTACGTGTGATTAACGTTTTGTAATAAGGCAATAGTTCCCGATACAAACTTTTATCCACTGTTTTACTCGTTCAACATTTCATCTATTTATACCAAAATTCATCAAAATCTGTTCAGCGATTTCGCTGTAAAAAGGTATTTATATGATCTCTCATTTATTAAATTAGATTGATTGAAAAATAATAATTAGTTTGGATTCGATAAGACCCATCTATATCGAAATTCAACATTTTTGCGGCATAAAAAGTATCCTGCAGGTTACCTAATGCAGGCAACATTCTATACCTGTGCCAAATTTTATTTAAATTTGTTCAGCTGCTTTTGCGTAATTAAACATCAAAACATGAAGCCTTTCCCATTTATTACATTAGTAGGATAATCTTCATCTGCTTTCTTTTATAGTTCAATGTTACGGGCAAAATGAAGTTGCCGGTTGCTATACAGCTTACCCAGAAACGTGTGATAGTATTGGTAAACCCTGCGATATCTTTGAAGCAGCTGTATGTAAACCCTACTGTCGCTGTAAGCCCGGCTTCTATAGAAACAAAATTGGAGATTGTATATCTGAAGATCAATGCTGTAAGTATGATAGAATATGCTGGATATATTAAAGTCATTACTTAACAATGAATAAGCATAAAATATTTTTGTTTATATGATTCGTATTGAGCTAAAAATATGGATTAAAATTATTAAGAAAATAAATAAATTTACAGTACAATGTTCCGGACCGAATGAATATTTCTCTTGTGGATCAGCTTGTGACAACGAATGCGCGACCTTGGCTACACAAAATCAAACCAACTGTCCCATTGTCAATATTGTCTGTAACAATAAATGTTATTGTGAAGAAGATTATGCTCGTAATAAGAATGGTATCTGTGTGCCAATTGAACAATGTAATGGTAAGCTACCAAATGTATGAATTATTTAAATTGCCATTTTATAATTTCGTTTTTAAAGTGAAACTTTTATTGTCTTTAGCATGTCACATTATAGCCGTGGAGTGGATGCAAGTTTTTATTATTATTTTACTTTTTACTATTTTTTTATGTATGTTTGTTTGGCATCTATGTTTGCGTGTCTATTTTGTCTTCATTCATTTTGATTTTTTTGTATTTATATATATATATATATATATATATTTACAATTATTCGTATAAATTCGATTCGATTCGTAAAAATTCGCTTCGTGATTTCATATAATCACATCTTTTTTACTTATATTATGACGGTTAGCAAACAAGCATACGGTCCGCTTGATGGTAACCAGTCACCTTGACCGCTTATGAACACTTGCTATACTTGAAGTACATAAGCGTTGCCAGCCCAAGGGATAGTGGGAAAGATAAGAAGGAAAATTGGGCCTCCGGCACTCATCGCAGCAAACGCAACAATACTGTTAATTTATGCCGATTTTCTGTGAGTGGGTAGACTTTCACAGTAGAGCCGACACATTTGTACTTATTATATTTACTTATTGGGTTGTTAGTAGCCCACTTAGCGTCAGAGTTGTTCAGGTCGCCCATATAGGCCTCCGACTTGAATTATCGACTGTGACCAAAGAAACAGCCGGAACCGAAGCATGGAGACGCTCAATTATTGTCTGTTAACCTCTACTATGCGATTAATAAACTGACGGCACCTAACGTTGCTTTACACAGGTTTCATTTACCCACCACTGCAACTGAGGCTATGAGCGTGTCGAGCTGATTAGCACTATATTTAATATAATAATTGATTTTAATATGTCTTAAAATAAATTAATGTTTATTTTTTTATCTTAGCTAACAACTATTGTGGAATAAACGAAATATACGATGAGTGCCCTCCACAATGCCCTGAGCAAAGATGCGACGTGGATGAAAAATTGATTTTGTGCTTACCAAATCCTCAGCCAGGTGATCCAAACTGCTACCCTGGCTGTCGATGCATCGATGGTTATAAAAAAAATGCCTCTGGAATTTGTATTCCGAAAGAAGAATGTCGTAAGTAGCATATTTTACATATTTTATTTATGTAATTTATAAGATTTACAAAAATGTTTTTTGACTTTAATAAAGTATACTAAATTAAAAAATTTAAGACTGAAAAAAAATGTTTAAAATATTTAAGGCTGTCAGAACATTTTTTTTTATTGTAACTTTGATAATATATCTATTACTTAGGACATTGTATACACGTATTGAGATAATTTTTTTTACATACAATACCTTAGCAAAACCGTTATAAATAGTCGTTAAAAATTGTTAATAGCTTATTGTAATTATATTGAAATCTTGACAGCTCCAATCACCCCCGTTACCTGTGGACCAGATGAAGATTACAATGGCTGTGCTAACGGAGGTTGTGGCAGATGGGAATGCTCACAACAAGGCATTATTTGTATAGACCTGATTGAAGGTGGTTGTATACCAGGGTGTCGCTGTAAGGAACCTTTACTACGAGCAGACGATGGGCGGTGCGTTCCTGCCGATCAATGTCCTCGTGAGTGTATTTTAAATTGTTTTTTTGAATTGTTGTTGTCGTTGTGAATAACGTTGTGTAATAAGGCAATAGTTCCCGACACAAACTTTTATCCACTGTTTCACTCGTCCAACATTTCATCTATTTATATCAAAATTCCTCAAAATCGGTTCAGTGATTTTGTTGTAAAAAGATATATGTATGATCTATCATTTATAAAACTAGATTGATTGAAAAATAATAATTAGTTTTGATTCGATAGATGGGTCTATTATCGAAATTCAAATCTTGTAGTTCCTTTTTTTTGTTTATCCGACTAGAACTTAACATTTTCCGGTGCCAAATATTATTCAAATTTTTTCAGCCGCTTTTGCGGCTTAAACATCCAAACATAAAAACTTTCACATTTATTACATTAGTATCATCTTCATCTACTTTCTTTTATAGTTCAATGTTACGGGCAAAATGAAGTTGCCGGTTGCTATACAGCTTGCCCAGAAACGTGTGATAGTATTGGTAAACCCTGCGATATCTTTGAAGCAGCTGTATGTAAACCCTACTGTCGCTGTAAGCCCGGCTTCTATAGAAACAAAATTGGAGATTGTATATCTGAAGATCAATGCTGTAAGTAGAATAGATATGCTGGAGATGTAGATAGAATATGCTGGATATATTAAAGTCATTACTTAACAATGAATAAACATAAAATATTTTTGTTTATATGATTCGTATTGAGCTAAAAATATGGATTAAAATTATTAAGAAAATAAATAAATTTATAGTACAATGTTCCGGTCCAAACGAATATTTCTCTTGTGGAACTGCTTGTGACAATGTATGTGCTACCTTGGCTACACAAAACCAAACTAACTGTCCGATTTACACTTTCGTCTGCAACGAGATGTGTTATTGTGAAGAGAATTACGCTCGTAATGAAAATGGTATCTGCATACCCATTGAACAATGCGCAAGTAAGCTAACAATTACATTATTAATTATTTAGATTATAAGTTTCTTGATTGTTTTTTATATCTTAAGTGCGAAATCACTACAACTTATGTTATGAAGATTCTATTTTTTTTCATGTGTATAAGTTGGTAACCGGTTGTCGTAACCTAGAGCACTTGCAACACCATTCATTTGGGTATGTCACCCACGCGTTGCCAAATTTGAAATAATGGTTTTTAAATCTCCTTTGTCCAGTTATGTCACTATCAGTGAAAGTGCAGTGTCCTACAATCAGAAACACAGTAATGCCAACCACTTACAACGACACAAACACTGTGGGTTACCTACCTGGCTAGTCTCTTGCAATAAAAGACGTACAACCAGTAAAAAAATAATAGTGCAGTTTAGTCGTAGAAAATTCTTAATTACAGTTCTGAGCCTCCTTGAAACATTACTTAGGATAATGTATTTCGTAAAAAATAGTAAGACCTATTGGACATACCTACTATTCTAATATAAAACTTTTTTTTTTTATGTTAGTAGTTGGCAAACAAGCATACGGCCCACCTGATGGTAAGTGGCTGCCGCAGCCTATGAGCGCTTGCAGCACCATTAGTAGGTGCCACTCACGCGTTGCCAACCTCGAGATATGAGTTCTTAAATCTCGTTCGCCCAGTAATTTCACTAGCGTACAATGCCCTTCAAACCGGAACACAGTAGTGCCTAAGCACTACTATTTGGCGGCAGAATATTGGACACTGCGGTGGTACCTACCTAGCCGGCCTCTTGCAACAAAAGACCTACCACCAGTGTGACTGATTGCACTGGTGGAATAATCTCTGTTGTGACAGAGGCTATCCCAACACCGGGCGATGGGGTCGTCACATCCCGACGCCTAAAAATAAATAATATATTCTATACATAATTTTAAAATTTCTTCTTGATCTCAGCTAACAATTGCGGAATCAATGAAGTATATGATCTTTGCCCTCCAACATGTCCTCCGCCAAGATGTGATGTTGATGAAAAATCTGTTTCTTGCGTACGAAACCCTGACCTAGGTGATCCACGTTGCAAGCCTGGTTGCCGATGTCTAACTGACTATAAAAAGAATGCCTCTGGAATTTGTATTCCAAAAGAAGAATGTCGTAAGTACCTTGAGAATATCATGAAAATTGGAACACTATGTGTTTTTATAATTATCAACGTAATCTTTTTAAAGTTTTTAATTATTTTATTTATTTATTTATACACTTTATTGTACACCACATAAAAATACACAATGTCAAGAAGATGAGAAAAAAAATACACACAATATGGGAATACAAATCTATTACTTTAGTGTTTTTATTATAATAAAACCAATTTATATAGCCCCATACAAGAAATTTGAAATTGTTGTCGTTTTTTGCTATATCTCATGAACTATAGTAGATAAATAATTGTAGCAATTTTCATAGATTGTATACATGATGTAACAATAAAATGATATTTTTATTCTACCGTGTTGAACATGCTCTTGGCCAGTTTTTAAGTCGTCGTCGTCGTAAGCCTATAAACGTCCACTGCTTGACATAGGTCTCTCCTAAATTATGCCACTGGAAACGATCCTGCGACACTTACATCCAACAGCTCCCACCGACTCGCTTTATGTCATCAGACCACCTTGTAGGATGCCTGCCCACGCCGCGACTTCCGGTGTATAGTCGCCATGGCAACAGCTTTGAGCTCTATCGTCCATCGGTTCTTCGAGCTATGTGCCTCGCCCATTGTCGCTTCAGCTTCGCAATCCTTAGAGCTATATCGGTTACTTTGGTTCTTCTACGGATCTCCTTATTCCTGATTTGATCGCGTAGAGATACTCCAAGCAAAGTTCTCTCCATTACCCACTGGCTGACTCTGAGCTTTCTTATGAGGCCCATAGCCAGCAGCCACGTCTCGGATCCGTATGTAATCACTGACAACACGCACTGTTCGAAGACTTTCAGACAGTTTTTAACTATAGTATAGTAATTTAACTAATGAGTAAGCAAGAGATCAGCCACGACAGCAACCCTTGCCCAGAGACAACTACTCTCCATAACTTTTCACTTCTATTAAATATAACATCAATAGCGCGTCTTTAAAATTAAGGCTTCTCCATTCAAGACTTGAGTATCAATAGTTTATAATAATCTCCCTTAAATGTCCAATTAACATTATTTGTATATTCTTCCTAGTAGTATTGCCAGTATTTACTCAGGATCTGCTTTTTAATTTTTTCGGGATTGGACAATTTACTAGATTTTACGCAGAGCGATTGGCATCCGCGCTTCGCAATCCTAAGGGTGAACCGGTAACTCATTAGACTAACCAGTAACTCAGTAACAGTCAAGAGTTAAAGATTATTATCAGATGTTATGTGAGTTGAAATAACCCAGTGGATAGAAAACGTAGACTTGAACCGAAGGTCACGAGTTCAAATCCGGGCAAGCACATCTGAATTTTCAAGTGCTTAATTTGTGCCTTAAATTCATCTCGTGCTCATCGGTAAAGGAAAACATGGTTAGGAAACCTGCATGTCTTGATAGAAATTCCGAGACATGTACAGTTGTGGTCATATAATTAATAACGATCGAACGAAGATTTTTTGATCTAATTCACTACACATTCAAATTTTTTCATGCGAATAAATTGGCATGCATAGTTGCATACATACGGCCCACCTGATGCTAAGCAGTTGTCGTAACTTAGAGCGCTTGCAACACCATTCATTTGGATGTGTCAACCACGGGTTGCCAAATTTGAAATAATGGTTCTTAAATCTCCTTTGTCCAGTTATTTCACTATCAGTGAAAGTGCAGTGTCCTACAATAAGAAACACAGTAATGCCAAGCACTTACAAAAACACAAAGACTGTGGGATACATACCTGGCCAGTCTCTTGCAATAAAAGACCTACCACCAGTAAAAAAATAATAGTACAGCTTAGTCGTAGAAAATTCTTAATAACAGACTGAGTAATGTATTTCTTACAAAATAGTAAGACCTATTGGACATATCTACTATTCTCATATACAAAAACGAGCTTCTGCCAGCTGCGTGAATAACGATTGTAATACAAACTTTGAACCTTCATTTCACCTCTTCAGGTGAGGAATTTCAAAAATGATAAAACGCGTCTTAATCGTTCGCCAAAAAAACAGAGTTTCATGCGTCTACAAAATCCTTTTCACCTATTTGATTACCTATGGGTTGAATTTCGAATAGGTTTTAAAAACAACCTGTGAAAAAATTAGAATAAAAATATTTCAAGGCTAGGCGTTGATATGCTACGTATCGGATAGTATTATTGTTGTTTGACAAACATGTGTCAAAATGAAATTTAATTTAAATACAAAGCACTAAAAAGTATTGATATAAACTTCGAAGCAAAATAATTTTGTACCCGTTTTTAACCCCGCTAGGGGGTGAATTTCAATGAAATACGAAACAGGTCTTTCATCGATTCTGTTAAAAAAGGTTAGTGGTAAATTTTAAGTAGATAAACCAAGGAATCCTGTTGTCCCATATAAACTTCGCCCTCTTATTTAACTCCCTTAGGCGTACTATTTCGGAAAATCCTTTCTTATTGGATGCCTACGTTATACAAAGAACACACCCTCCAAGTTTCAGGTCTCCACTATCAGCGGTTAGGCTGTGCGTTGATCGGTCAGTCATTCAGGACAAAACCTTTTATATATATTCTAAAAATAATTTTAACATTTTTTCTTCATCTCAGCTAACAATTGTGGAATCAATGAAATATATGATCTTTGCCCTCCAACTTGTCCTCCGCCAAGATGCAATGGTGATGTAAAATCTGTTTCTTGCGTACGAAACCTTGAACTAGGTGATCCACGTTGCAAGCCTGGTTGCCGATGTCTAAATGACTATAAAAAGAATGCCTTTGGAATTTGTATTCCAAAAGAAGAATGTCGTAAGTAGCTTGAGAATATCATGAAAATTGGAACACTATGTGTTTTTATAATTATCAACTTAATCTTTTTAAAGTTTGAAATTATCTATTATTTTAGTGATTTTATTACAATGAAACCAATTTATATAGCCCCATACAAAAAAAATTATACTATTGACGTTTTTTGCGGAAGTATAGTAGATAAATAATTGTAGCAATATTCATAGATTGACAGACCGGATGAGTGGATAAATGATGTAACAATAAAATGATATTTTTATTGTATGGTATTGAACATGCTCTTGGCCAGTTTTTAAGTCTTCGCCGTCGTCGTCAACCTATCGTCTATAGGCATATCCACTGCTGGACATAGGTCTCTCCTAAATAATGCCACCGGTAACGATCCTGCGCTACTTGTATCCAGCGACTCCCATTGACTCGCTGTGTATCATCAGACCCGATCATCATCGTCATCAAGCCTGTCGTGACGTCGTGACTTCCGGTGTATGGTCGCCATGCTAACACCTTTGGACTCCGTCATCCATCGTTATTCGAGCCATTTGCCCCGCCCATTGCCACTTCAGCTTCGCCATCCCTATGGATGGCGAAGCTGATAGAGCTATGTCGGTTACTTTGGTTCTTCTACGGATCTTCTCATTCCTGATTGATTCGCGTAGAGATACTCCAAGCAAAGATCTCCTTATTGGCCGCTGGGTGACTCTGAGCTTTCTTAGTAGACTCTTATAGTTAGCGGACACGTCCTGCGTAATCACGGCGGATCCGCATGTAATCACTGGCAACACGCACTGTTCGAAGTCTTTCAGACTGTTTTTAAGTATGGTAGAGTAATTCAACGAAAAAGTAAGCAAGAGATCAGCCACGACGGCAAACCTTGTCTAGAGAAAACTACTCTCCATAACTCTTCACTTCTGTTAAATATAATATCAATAACGCGTCTTTAAAATTAGAGCTTCTTCATTCAAGACATGGGTATGAAAAAATTATAACAATATCCCTGAATTTCTAATTAATATTATTGGTATATACTTTCTAGCAGTATTGCCGCTATTTACCCAGGGTCTGTTTTTAATTATCTTATCCGGATGTGACAGTTTCCTAGATTTACGCAGAGCGATTGCCATCTGACCTCCGCAACCCTAAGGGTGAACCAGTAACTCATTGGACGAACCAGTAACTCAGTAACTATCAAGAGTTAACGAGTATTATCAGATGTTATGTGATAACAACCGGAACCGACATCTTCACGTGCTCGCCGAGGTACGGTGGGGAGCCACAAGGACAAACGTCCAGACCGTAAGACAGTTTTTTGTAAAACCAATAATACGCCACAACGGTCGTCAATATTATTTGTATAAAAATTATACTTTGGTATGCACAGATCATATTATCAAAAGCGATTATATATTCATTATAATTATTTAAGATACTTACAGAATGATGATATTAATAATAAAACAAACATTAAAATTTTTAATAATTTCAGCTCCAATTCCTTCCGTTATATGCGCACCTGATGAGGAATACAGTGACTGTGTTAACGGAGGCTGTGGCAGATTTAATTGTTCACAACCTGGTGAAATGTGTATCAAATTGAGAGAAGGAGCTTGCGTAGAAGGATGTCGTTGCAAGAAACCTTTATTGCGATCAGAAGATGGGACATGCGTTCCCGCTGAACAATGTTCCCGTCAGTATTTATTTCTTCTGACTCCTTACCATACTTTTTTGGACATTGTCGATGACTATTCTATGGAGGACTTTTACCGATAATGATCACGTATTCAATTCCCGCTTGTAATTATTTACCACACAGATATTCATTTAATTTTTCGAGGTTTTATTTCCTGGACTGTTTTAATTTATTTTTCAGATTTAATTTTACTAACTTTACTGCACTAATTAAGATACATGTTTCACTCACGGTTATACATGTGTTAGCACAACTTTTTGTAGTAGAATAACTACATTGCAAAACTTGGACTTATTACAATTTATGTTTTTGATGTGATTAACATTACATTACATTATTTCTCATAAATTATAATACACGTAGTATTATAATTTATGAGAAACTTATTCTGACTTGTATAATTTTTAAATAGTGTCATAGCAAAGCTCCTCTTTTATATATCTGAACTATCGTGAGACAATATTTAACTTAATGTAAAATTTAAACGGCTAAAACTCAAGTTCAATAGGTTTAGGTACCGATTAATTTCGGACCCATCGAAGGTTCTTCATCAGGGTGAGTGAGCTACGTTCGCGGTCGAGACCCGTCTCGTCTCTATTTACTCATTTTTTATTTTGTTATTATTTGTATTTTTTGTGACAAAAAAACAGTGTACACATCAGAGATAAATAGAGCATAAAAATCTTAATAAAAACCTTTGAGATTTCTTTATAACATAAAGTTGGCAAATCAGCTCAGTCCTTAGTAATGCCAATGGCATTACCATACCGTAAGGAAGAGAATATGGTGAGTTTTTGGACGTTGGTGCTTAGACACTTCAAATGAAATTCAATAATATAAATAGTAATAATAATGACGTCGAACGTACGTCGGACTGGGCTTGCTGGTGTATTCAAGTCGAAAATACAAAAACCCTACTACTCGTAAACTAAATCCCAGAACGATTTAAAACTTTTCATCATAAACTTTCACTTACTTGCGGCTATTTAAGTTATGTACAGATTTACAGTCATTGATTTTGGTCTGGCTCAACGCCAGAGCCGTCGACAGACAAAAACATGATATTGCCGTAATGATTGTATATTTCCTTGGCATGTTAATATATTTTTCTTTAATTTTATTATATTCCAAACCAAAATATGAACCGCGTAAAAGCTATATCATTTCCAAATACAACAGAAAGAAATTTGTAAAGTAAAATACAGTTTTTCAATTTATATTTAGCTGTGTTATTAGCAGGTATGAAATTATAATTAATAACTCTGTTAAATAACACAGAAAGTTTTTTTTTTTAAATATATTTCGTGTTATTTTAGTAACAATTATTAACATTTAATGATTTTTGTACAGAAAACGTTGATGGAATACAGAAATTTACAAAAGGAAATGATGAATTCACTAAAAACTTCCTTTTCGTAAGTTACTCTTTTTTTGTTACCACATTGCCTTTAAAAATAATTCTTAAATCTCTTTCCATCATTGAAAAAAAGTTGAAACATTTTTATTATTCTATAGTTATTTAAATTTATTTATTTTAGCTGACAAGTAAAGATAACGTGGGACAAAGTTTAATTTGTTCCCCTATCAGTTTATTGATCCTTCTGGCACAATTAGCATATTCCATTACTGGTCCGGCGCAACAGCAACTCTTTTCAGTGTTAAACCTGGAGAGCAAAAATTTGGTAAGTAAAATTATGATTCAACAATTAATATATAATCGACCACCATCCATAAAGCAAGTTTATTGAAAAATATAAAAAAAAACGTAGACGGGGATAATACCTAATGACAGATATTTTATTTCGTTCAATGTATGTATTATAATTAATACCTTCTGCTAATAGCTTTTTCCCACGTGAATAACGATTTTAATACTGTAAAACCCCTTCAGGGATAAAAATTTAGAATATGCAGAAATACTTGTTTCTTTATCTTTAATTACTCGCTGAATAACAAAGTTCCATTCTTCTGAATAAAAAAATTACGAACCCCATTATGAGTTGAATTTCGAAAAATACTTTCTTAGTGCTCGTTCACTTTTTAAAAACAACACATGTGAAAAAAATTAGTTTTCTATCTCCAAGATAAACTAAGATAAAAGGAGATAGAAAGGCTGGCCATTGATATGTCAGTCAGGTCTTTTCCTTTTTATTTTTACGATGACGTGACGACGTATGGCACAGCGGTAGCGAACCTACTTTAAGCCTTACAGGTCGCGGGTTCGATTCCCACTCTAGACATATGTTTGTATTGACCAACGACCATACGGGCTTGTGCGGTGTGGGTGTATTTGTCCTTGTCTTTGTGTATGTTTCCGGGCCCCCGACACAGGATATAACTATCCAAATGGGGCCATTGAGTGTGTTTCGTTTATTATTATTATTTAGATTAATAATAAATTCAAGCTCAAAACGTGGGCAGAATATTCTTAAAAGGGGGTCTTCTTTTTCTGTTCACGTATTATTACATAGATAGTCAAAAACTTACCACAAGCTAGACATAGGGTACGACGTTGCGATGCCTTTCCTAGAAGTAGACGGAGATAGCAATATTCCTAGTGGCAGGCTGAGAGGCTTAAGCCTAAAGTGGCAAATTGGGGGACCAAAGACTACTTCATAAAAATCAAAAAGATTTCTCCATGACGGTTTTCAAAAGTTTTACAATCTACAACAAATTTGCCGATGATTTTCTATTCTCACGTATCATTGTACATTCCGAGTAGCAATCTTCCATATTCTAGAGCAAAACAGTTAGTTCGCCACCCCCCAACCCTTAATCGCCCTCTGGTCACAATTTTATAAGTGAAAAGAGCGAAATTGTAGGAAACGTATTTCCCTCTTCCCACTATCAACCAAAGCCAAGGGTGGCAAAAACCTTACACCCTATAGCTTGAAAATTTGGTAACAACTTATGGCACAGCGACGTGTATATGTTGTATATATAGTTTTGACATATTATAGATGATGTAAGATTTTGAAGATTATATTTCTTACAGATAAGGTCTACCATACCTACTTTTACGGCTGAATTGACTGGTCAAAATAATATCACTCTCGATTTAGCCGCAAGAGTTTATGGTAATTATCTTTACAAGTTCAGCCAGAGTTTTGAAGACGATACCTTAAATATTTTTAAGGCTCAAGCACAAAATTTGGACTTTAACAATCCGACAGAATCAGCTAAAACAATAAACGATTGGGTAAGAACGCCTCATATTATAAATGTACAAGTTTTGAGAATGGATGGATGGTTGTATATGAATGGATGGTTGGATGGATGGTTAGATGGCTGTTTGTTACTTTTCAATCAAAACTTATTATATTGATTTGAACGAAATTTGGCACTTATTACCTGGATTAACACATATATAACTTAAAAGTATCCTTTTTAAATACCTTTCGCTAGCCATCCGGCATAATAACTACGTACACAATAAATCGTTCAGCTAACAGATGCTGAAAAACAAACATAACGGTAATAATTATCAGTCAAGTGCGTTGTGGACTATGCGTATAGTAGAAACTAAAGGGTTCCTCAGAGTGATGATGAAAAATCTTGAGGACTTCTAATTATATATAAATATAATCATAAATTTCTTAGTAATCATTAAAAGTAAATTTTATATCTCTAAAATGTATGGATCTATCTTCTTCAAAACAAATTGACACCGTTGTGGCGTTGTGGGTAGCGAGTCTGCCTTAAGCCTCGACGGTTGTGGGTTCGATTCCCGCTCGGAGCAGATGTTTGTATTAATCGTACAGGCATGTTTTCCGGTCTGGTTGTGTTTGTCCTTGTCATTGTGAATGTTTCCGGACCCCCGACACAGGATATAATTATCCTAATGAGGGCCGTTGAGTGTGTAGCGTTTATTAAAAAAAAATGTGGTTAAAAGTTTTATTGATGTTATACAACCTCAAATTTTTGCCATACCTTGAAATTTATTTTTTCAACCTCATGTATGGACTACCCTTAATTTTTATATATTTTAGAATGTCATTACAAAATCGTTTAGCGGTTTATAGAATATACCTATTTACCAAATTTAGTATAAATAGAGCCCATAATTTCCGAGTAAAATGACTGTGACATACAGACGGACGGACAGACAGACGAACATTTTTGCCATTTGGCTACGGAATCCTTAAAATAGAGTATGAGTTAAAGTGTAGTAAACGAGGTATGAGACGTATTTCTTATTTAAAGACTCTTTTTATAAGGAAGGAAGGAAGGAAGAAAGGAAGGAGGAAACACAATATTTCAGTGTATGGTAAATTTAGAATTTAAGAAAGAATCACCTAAAATTTTTGACAGCATATTAACATTTGTCATTTTTTTTTCACATAAATGTATGATAGGTAACAACCTTATTTCCTACGAATAATAATTATTTATTTACTTATTCCAGAACATTTATTATTATTTAAAGGCGTCGGGATGTGACGACCCCATCGCCCGCTGTTGGGATAACCTCTGTCACAACAGAGATTTTTCCACCAGTGCAATCAGTCACACTGGTGGTAGGTCTTTGTTGCAAGAGGCCGGCTAGGTAGGTACCACCGCAGTGTCCAATATTCTGCCGCCAAATAGTAGTGCTTAGGCACTACTGTGTTCCGGTTTGAAGGGCATTGTACGCTAGTGAAATTACTGGGCGAACGAGATTTAAGAACTAATATCTCGAGGTTGGCAACGCGTGAGTGGCACCTACTAATGGTGCTGCAAGTGCTCATAGGCTACGGCATCCACTTACCATCAGGTGGGCCGTATGCTTGTTTGCCAACTTCTAACATAAAAAAAAAAAAACAGATTAAATGCTTTATTTAGTGTGCGTATGGCACAAGGGGAAGTGTCTGAAGGGGAAGAGTATGAATACTCTAAATCATTTTATTACTAAGAGGTCATGAAAAACATGGTTATTAATATTTTTTATGAATGTTTATCATTGCTTACAGGTAGCACTTATAACACGAAATCTGATAACCAACCTTGTACCATCTAGTGCACTTTCTAGTGATACTCGCTTAGTACTAGTGAATGCCATATACTTTAAGGTAAGGTTTAATTCCTATCGAACTACCTAAAATACTAAAAATTAACAATATATAATTTTTTTATTATATTTAGGGTGATTGGAGATATCCATTTAAAAAAGAAAATACCAAGAAACAGAATTTCTTTGTAAATAAGGATAAAACTGTTGAAGTGGATATGATGAATCAAATTGGAACATTTAAATACACTGAAATAAGTAATCCAAACTGTCAGGTAATAGCATTTTTCATATGTATCAACACATAATATTGTGTATTTTACCTTTAACCGATGTATGTCTGTTCTTTTGTAGGTTCTACAATTGCCGTATGCAAATAGTAATTTTACATTCAATATCATTTTACCTAAAAGTAATGACGGTATAGACGATTTGATAAATGCTCTTGGAGATCCTTCGTTCTCTCCATCAGCTGTAAATAGTAATATGAGGTCTACCAGAGTAGATGTTTCTATGCCAACTATGGACTTTGATTTTGCTATAGAGTTAAATGACATTCTTATGAAGGTATTTATGAATTATTTGTGGGCTATAATTAAAAATAAACTACTAATCATAGACTTCATATATTTCTTCTAATCAAAGGCTCTCTTCCATATAGAAAAATGTCAAGGAGGTGCTTCTTCGTAAATTTAACATCAGCATAACGAAATGAAAATAATCACAAGCTTGCGACATATACATAGTCAGTGTGTGACTAACTTCGTTTCGTTGCGTTAATGTGGAATTACGAAGGAGCACCAGCTAGTCTTTGGACATTTTGTCGGTATGGAAGAGCCAGTATACAGAATATAGTAACTTTATGCTGCTAACAGTAAATAATAAAGCTGTAATCTTGTTATCTAGTTAAACGTGACAGATATATTTTATCCTGACACTTCTGGTATGAGTGGGTTATTGGAGACACCACAAGAATTGTTTGTATCTGCCGTCATTCAGAAAGCTAAAATAATTGTTACCGAAACTGGTACAGAAGCTGCTGCAGGAAACGGTAAGCATTACGACATTATAATAAATACACGCACTGTGGTGCAATGATAGTAAACCTACCTTAAACACCAATGGTCGCGACGAAATGTTTGTGTGGACCATATAAATATGTGTTCCGGTCTAGGTAGATTTTCTTGTGATCCTGTATTTTTCTGGGCACAGAATATTATACTACACTCAGGGAATAATGCGAATAATAATTATTCATAAAGTAATTTTAGAAAAAAAAAAATTGAACCTTGCTTAGAAACTGAGGCTTGGTTGCCTAAAATTGGCTTGTGCTTTTTATCCGTGATGTTTTATACATTTTCTATCTTATATTTCCAGCAATTATTGTTGGTGTAACATCAGTTATGCTGCCTTCGAAAACTATTATAGTTAATGCAAATCATCCATTTGTCTACTTGATTCAATACAAAGAAACTCCAATATTCGGTGGAATTTATTACGGGATTCAATAATACGTTTTTTATTTAACAGAATATTATATTTTTATATTTATTCACATTATAATTTATATTACCCTATAACCAATTAACCAACAATAACCAACCGATTAATTAAATTATAATATCAAATATTTATCTGTAATTTATACAAGTTTCATTAAATATTATTATATCTGTTTTATTGTTTTATTTCTTTAATTGTTTTTATTTCCAGTCATCAGCGTTGGGGGCGCCGCAGCAATTGCACCAATAGAGATAATGAAATTCAATGCTGATCACCCGTTTTTATATTTTCTAATGTATCAAGGGACTCCTCTATTTTGCGGAATATATATGGGACCATGAGTGTTTACTTTAAAGAAAATTTTATTTGCAAATAAATTAAAGAATCGCAAATATAATTGCAATTTTTTTCGCAATATTCAATTTATCCGTTTGCTAAAACTAAATAATAATAAAATTGATATAGGTATATAATTTTTATATCGCATTTAAAGTACCTCATTGAAGATTCACGCGGAGGAAGCGGCGGACAGAAGCCAGTAGTATATAATTTCTAAATCGTTATTTAATATAGACATCCATATATTTCCTTTCCTTTTTTTCCTTACTAAATGCAATAAAATGTTGAAAGGATTAGTACTAGATGTATTGATCTCTTTTTTCTTTTCTTTTGTAAGACATTACCCTCAAGGCAGCCGATACATCACGTTGGCAGACCTCGGGCTCTCGGGACGCCCGTATTGATGATTTAATTAAGCACTTACCCTTAACTTGCGTAGTAATAATTGATTTTATCTAAATAAAATTACTTTGGAATTTCTATTAAAACATCTTAGAACTAAATTTGTCTTAAATATTGTCGGTAAACTTCCTTGTTATTTACATTTTTTATTCGTTAGTAAACTACAAACGTTGAAGTCAGAGTTGTTCAGTTCGCCCATGTAGATAGGACTCTGACTTGACTTATCGACTGTTGCAGACAGAACAACCGAGACTGACTATTTACTGACTGATAAACTGATACTCAGTTAAAATACCACTATGAGATCACCCATCGATAGATTGACCACGCCTAAAGTTGCTGTATCCACAGATCGTCTACCGACCACTGATTGAACCCAGCTAATAGCGTCTATTTATATCTTAGATAAAAGTAATAGGCAAATAAGTAAAGTACATTATCTGTTGTTATAATCTGTTACATTAATTAACATATATATTCGGATTATCCCATATTGTTTTGTATCGTCGAGACGACATAAATTTAATACAAATTGAGTACTTGAAAACTTAAAGGTACTAGCTTGGATATAAACCGCAACCTTCAAATAAAGCTAACAATGTCTGTCCACAGGGCGTCTGCTTATATAAACCAACAAATATTATATCTATTCTACAAACCACCGAACAATAGAATAAGCCAGCGTAAAATAATTCATGATAGCAAGACCGCTAAATTAGCTTTAAATGCTCAAGTTTAGCGAAGTTGATCAATTGTACGACGGACTCCAGCCTCCGACAAACCGATCTTATCGACTCCGATGTTCATAGTTAGTGGTCCGCTCCTAACTTTGAAGGAAACTAGACGATCGAGTAATTTACCAAGCGACCAATCTTTCCCTAACCATTGCATAGATTCAAACTCCTTAATCAGAAAATTTTCAATTTTGAAAATATTCAATACTATTTCGTTACGACTAACTTTCCACTTGATATTTTTTTTTAATATTTGAACTGAGCAATATTGGAAAATATGATTCATATTCTTGATAATTAAAATAAATAATTCAATACGTAATTTTAATGCCTTGATTTATAATATAAATTCTCCATCTCAATTTTTAAGTATTCTAACCAGTCCGCTGTATTGTGTGTCTGTTTATACAACTAACATAGAATTTCGGTAATGAATATCGTTGGTATAAATTGTAACGTGCTGGAGTTCCAAGGTTTGAATTAAAAGATGCAACAGGTGGACTTTAAATGGACGCAAATAAGCAATACCATGTCAATCCACACGAATGTCATTTCGAGAAAAACGCATTTGAAAATTTTGAACAACTTGCTTTAATAAATAAATAAATTGCATGATTACAAATGGCCTTTTTAGAAGTTTTAAAGCTTAAAACCCTACAAATAGTAAAGAAAAATGTTCTTCAGCCATTTACCAACACTTCTGCATATATAACTCAGTTTTTTCAATTTTGTGAGTTGACATAGTATTAGAAGGAAGGATAAACGAGTCACTAGTTTTCGCAGTTGATCAGTTGTAGTTTCTTCACTCGTCGCTCAGAACTGAATGACTCAGCCTTATGTAGCGCTGAACACCGGTTTGAGAAAGTTCTATAATAAGGTTCTCCGTAAGAATATGTATGTCTGTTGTTTATTTCTTTTGTACGCTCAGTTATAGCCAAAGCGACTTGGTGGATTTTAAACAGTCTGGTGTCATAGTATTAGGAGTGATATAATTTTTTTTACGGTATTAGAGCCATGCTTCTCCCACCACAATTGAAACGGCTCGACCCGCCCCTATTCCCTTCATTCCTTAGGTTGCCAATGCGCATCCGATACTTCATTTATCCCAAACGTTCATTAGCTTACGGTTACTGCTTACCATCAGGTGGACCGTACGCTTGTTTGCCAACCGTTATGAAATAAACATTAAAAAAACAAGAAAGGTAAGTAAGTAGCACTGAGTAATATTATGAAGCTATTATTATTGTCAATGTCCGTAATGGTTATTAGGTTTCGTAATACATTTTGCGTTATATAATTTGGAAAGTTCTAAAATCTTGACAAATAAAGAAAATTGAAGGATCTGTTGTAAAATATTATTCATATGTCATCATTATGTAATTCGTATCCAAATATAATTTTCAACAACAGGTACTAGAATTTTATAACAGAAAAAACACATTTTAGTCTATATAAGCTTGTACGTACATAAAAAATATTTTTTATGATTTTTTATTTTATTGCACAATTTATGTTAAGTAATTAGCTTAAAAGACTATTCATTCCATATTAAATAATCCCACCGTCTCGAATTAAAATCCTTTTGTTCGAAACTTGATTAAACTAAACCAGATAAGTTCCTTGGAGCAATT
Organism: Hestina assimilis; assembly: GCA_023373885.1. Classification (NCBI taxonomy): domain Eukaryota; kingdom Metazoa; phylum Arthropoda; class Insecta; order Lepidoptera; family Nymphalidae; genus Hestina; species Hestina assimilis. The sequence goes on from CM041745.1 coordinate 10,390,908, forward strand.
TGGTACTTGGTAGTTAGTTGGTTTAAGTTACTTTAACTTCAGTTCTATAGATATGTACTGGAATTATTGAATATTAATATTTGGTCACGATATCAATTATGTAAAATTTAAAGGGTCCAAACTGATTGAACACTATCCGAGACTGATTCGTGAGTCAATTTATCTGGTGTGATTAAGCTATGGTGATTTGGGACGGGAAACAACCTTATTAAAAAGTTAGTCTCAGTGGAAGAGGCTCTAGGGTTCCCTACATTGACGATCTGCGCCGGGGAGTCACGGTTGATTGCGCAAGCGAACCCATGGCGTCCCACTATGGCGCAAGGCAGTTCGTTGGGTTTTAGTGGGTATTACTTATCTCGATTAGCGAGCGGTGAGTCCCACTCTACCACTACTTGTAGTGGTGTGCCGTAAATACATTTCTCAACGTTAAAAAAGGGTGATTTCGGGCGCGAGTTGCCCTTGCCAAACATGGTTCGACCATAACTCAAAGATGCTAAAAAGCTACACTCAAAGACGTGTCAGCATATTCTAATCACGTTAGTCGGTAGTTATAATGCTATTGCATTGAATTTTTGATTTTTATGCGAGGCAAGCGAGCCGTGCTTGACCTTTTTTTTTTTTTTTTTTTTGTTGACGCAGAGAAATGCATTTACGCACACCACTCGCCTAGCGTGTTCCGAAGAGCACGCTAGCGAGCGGTAGTGTGGGACTCGACCATCTGTGAAGCAGGTGGTAATACCCACTAAAACTCTGCGAATCCGTCGACGCCATATTGGGACGCCATGGGATCGCTGTAGCATGCCACCATGGCGCCCTGGCGGAAAGGCTCTGCCAACGCGGGCCACCGGCATGGGGAAGCCTGGCAGGGCGGTGAGGAGCTTTATTGCTCCATCACACTCCCCTCCTGGGCCTGACGGCCTGGGGCGGCTCCGGGCCTCGGAGCCGTCACACCCTTAGTGGCGGGTGGGGAACAGTCGTTCCCGCCCATCACATGATTCGAGGGGCGTCCCGCATCCGCGCAGACCGCGCAACGCAGCGGCCTGCTGCAGCTACTCGCTTGGTGGCCTTCGCCACCACAGCGATAGCAGAGGCGTCCCCTCTCCACCTTAGATGGGCAGGTCGGCCTTGTGTGGCCAATGCCCATACACCTGTAGCAGCGCAGGGGCGCTTGTCCATGACGTGGACCTCCGGCCGAGGCCCAACCGACTAAAAGCCGACCGGCCTCGACCAACGGTTTGGCTGCGGCAAGAGGGCATCTCACCACAACCGCACCCAATCGCCCAGGGCCCTCGGTGACCTCGCAGACCGGCGAATAGCGATGCCCGGGCCAATCCCCAGCTCGGACAACACTATCTCCCTCTGTACCTTCGTTAGGGCCTCCGCAAAGGTGACCCCACGTTTCTCCGCCGCCGGCAACAAATGCATAACCAATTGCTATGTTCCTGTGCGCGGCGGGAGCTTCTGGTTTTGGGTGCTGCCGTCTTTTGTGCCACCTGACTGGTGGCTTCCACCTGAGGGGAGGTCCTCGTTGCTTTCCTTGTTACGGACAACGGTCGCCCACGTTCTCTCCCCCGAAGGCCCTGCCACTGGTTCAGCAGGAAGCGCCGGGGGCTGGGAAGCGGTGACGACCGGTGCCGTTTCCTGGACGACCGGCTGGGGAGCAGACGCCACTGCACCCTTACCTCTCTTCGCTCTCGTTGCCGTCCTCTTCACAGGAGTCGGGACAGTGGAAGATGTCCTCTCCGGTGGAGAGGGCGACGGGGCCACGTCCGGCGCCACAGGGCGTCTCGAATCCGCCGCTAGGGGAGGACGAACATTCCTCGCCGGCAAGAGGCGGTCCTCTATGCCGGCGAACTTTGCGTCGATCATCCCCCCGATCGACGATAGAAGAGACGCCCTCATCTCCTCGAAAGGCATCTCCGTGGCCACGGCTGGCGCAGCCTGCCTCGCCTCATAGAGCCGTTGGCGGTACGCCTCCAGCTCCTCCTTCAGGCTCTCCGTCTCCTCGCGGAGCCTCCGGTTTTCAGCCGCCATCCGTCGCATCTCCTCGGAGACAGACCGCCGAGCAAGGGAGTCCACAATCTCCTGCAGAGAGTCCGCAGCCAACTTCAGCCTCCGCACCATCGGACCCTGAAGGTGGCCGGACTTACGTGCGACCTCCCGAACCTCAGTCACACTCCGGTCTGCCAGCAGCCGAAGTTCCTGTCACGAACGTGAAGAGATGTCACGGACCTCGGCAACCGCTGAACTCTCTCCCGTCGGAGCAGGCTTCTGAGGGGCCTCTTTGCGAAAAGCCCTCGCTTCAAGGGCCTTCTCGAAGGCGCGCTCTTCGGCCTCCCTCATGGCCTTACTAAGCTCAGCACGGGCATGGGTAATGCCCGTGCCACCGCCTTTCCCTCTACGGGCCTTACGAGCGCGAGATGACACCCCCGCCTCCGTCTCGGTTTCCGAGCCTGGGCTCCCCAAGGGAGGCATTGGGTTGGTCCTCTTGCGCGTCCCGATCGAAACGTCGGTCTCGTCATCGGAGTCCAACATGACTCAAGACAAAACACACGAAACAAAATAACAAACAAAACCAATCGTAAAGCAAACGAATCCGTCAAACAAAGCCAAAGGTCAGATCATCAACAGAAGCAATCCAGGTCCAGAAATCGAAAACAAGTCGTAAGAAAAATCAAGTCGCATGGGAAGAACACCGAAAGCACAATGAACACTTCGATCGCCGAGGGGATAGTATTGGTTCATGGGCAGGTCCGGAACTCCGTTACGGTTCGTGGGACCTACACCACTACTAACAGGGGGCACCGCGGGAAGGTTACTATCCAAACCCCCCAAGCCGTGCTTGACCTAGCTCCGCCCATCTCAACTTATGCTGTGACTATTGTGGGAAATTAAAGTGCTATAGGCAATAATAATGAATTAAAATTTTGCGGCATTTGTATTTTTATTCACAAAGTACTTCTACTGCTACTGCTTCGACTTCGTCCGCGGATACCTTAGAATTGGGTGATCTAAATAATATAATTCCAAGTGGATACGCCCTGCACTCCGTTTTTCGATAATCCCACGAGAGTCTAATGTTTTTTCCGGCATGAAAAGTATTCTATGTGTTAATCGAGTTAGCAATGTCTACATATTATCATATTTTCATACACATCCGTTCAGACCATTTTGCGTGATTCATTGATATAAATCCAAACATACAAACTTCCACATTTATAACATTAAAACGATGTATTAAGCAAGATAACGTAAACCATTATCAATATACTTATATTTCTCTCCAAATGGTAAATGGCACCTTTAGTGAGTGTCAGAATGGAAGGGTAAGAAAAAATCCTTATCCCTTTTGACATTGTGGTCGAACGACTTGTTGAAACTTGTCGAAAACTCAGTAGTACAAATACTACTCCTTCACTAATTCCTCCTCCAGATCCTTCTCTAACACAATTAGGAACCGTGGCGATGATTATAACAATTACAAAGAAAAAAACAAGCGATAGTCAAAGGAATTTCGACCTTACGTTGGAATTTACTTAGTGCTAATATATGCCAAGAGTACACGAAACATTGCAGCTCTATAGAATATACATAGAATTTCTGAATAACTCATCTAACTGCAAGACTTGAACCGCATACTGCCGGAACAATGCAAATGTTTACGAAGGATAGCATAGAATACACTCCAATTCCGCAACACATGGATTAAACTAGAATGGTAAATGCATACAATTAACGAAAATGTTTCGATAGGTTATTCAAAAACAACGTAGATGTTTGTAAATGTTTATTCGATATTGTCTGTAGCTTTATAAAGCCGAACATGATTTTTTTTATTCTGAACTAGTTGCACCCAATATTATTTGCAATGCCACGCCAGATGAAAGTGCTCTAATTTTTTTAGGGTTTCGCAGATTTATAACAAATTTTCAAAGTTAACATAATCGGATTAATGGTTGAGAAACGCGTAAGAGATTGTGTGAAAGTAACATACTAAGATTGAAAATATATTATATCAATACAACAAAACTTTTCATTTATTATAATCTTTACACATTTAACTAATACTAGCTGAAAAGAAAATTTACTTAAATATTTATATTAAATAGTTTTAAAACAGAACGATTGCCGTCTGACCTCCTCGACCCTAAGGGCGAACCAGTAACTCACTGGGCATGAGAAAATTACATATCAAGAGCTTAAAATTATCTATCAAGAGTTTAAAAATTACCTAATGAGACAGATATTTATAACATCGATAAAGATATCTGCTCCCAGCGGGATTCGAACCCCCGACCGTCGAGATTAAAGCAGGCTTGCTACCAAAACGCCAAAACGATCGTCATAACATGATCTCTATAAACATCTAAATACCGTTCCGCACGTATCATGCCGACTAAGTTTAATACAGAATGAAGTTTCATAAATCCCCACTAGCTGTATCCGGTCCGTTTATTATCTGACTTCAAGCAATTTAGATGGTCCCACTGAATTGCCAGATATTATACAAGAGTTACGTGACTTAATGCTGAGAAGATTTCGCTCTTAGCAGCTGCGGTTTCACATGTCGGCAGCGTAGTTTAAACGCGCACTGTATACTGAATATAACGTGCCAAGTCTATTCTTTTTACGTTATTATTTTCTACAATTATAGTGCTTTAAAGATTATAAATCTAAATACTTATGATTTAATAATAAAATTAAATAATTAAATTTCTGGTTACTTTTATACTGGCTGGTTCATTATTCGTCTAAATAATCAGGATTGCGATTCAACAAGAAAATGCAGCTAGCATTCTTGTTACGATTCCCCGTGGACATGATTTGTATAGTTTTAATTGTTTGTAATAAAGTTAGTATTGAATTGTAAATATGTTGTAGTATAAACGCTACACACTCAACGGCCCCCATTAGGATAATTATATCCTGTGTCGGGGTCCGGAAACATTCACAATGACAAGGATAAACACAATCAGACCGGAAAACATGCCTGTACGATTAATACAAACATCTGCTCCGAGCGGGAATCGAACCCGCAACCGTCGAGGCTTAAGGCAGACTCGCTACCCACAACGCCACAACGGTGTCAAATAAAAAAACTTTCGATTTCTTAAATATCAATACATACTAACAAACAAAAGACTGTATGTATTAATACAAAGAATTTAAAAAATATCGATATAGCTTTATAATTTCAGAATACTTCACCAGACAATAACTCCTACGTTATTCGTCTACACGTTAGCTTTATCTCGAACCGTTTGCCTAAGGCTCAAATTCATTATTCTTTGTCTAAACCACCGAACAAGGCTAATCCCAGACTTCAGACTTGATTCTGCTTATCTATTCGTTGAATTGCGTAATTTTTTGTTCAAATTTATTTCGCTTTGTAATATTTCATATACATTGATCTTTGAAAATTTTCTTCTTCATCTTTTTACACCACAAAATCAAAATCACTATCGCTATCTATTCTTCCCAAAAAAATATATCTGAATATTCACTTTACATTTCTTATAAATTTATATTATTATTTACTTCATATTACTACCTTTTCACATATAATTATTAGCATATCTCTTTTCATTGAGGCAAGTAAAGTGAAAGTGTAAATTTAAATTTTATTAAAATTAATATGTGTGTCCATTTTTATGGTGTAAAAAAGCATACTTACGTTTTTATTAAATAATTGAAATAAAATAAATGCCATATTTTTTGGCCTCTTGTATTTAAAATTAACTTTGTTAAAGGCACCTTATTAGATATTTCTTAAATCTTGCAATTGCTTAATATTTCAATATGTTGCATACAATAGGGAGAAATCAGCTAATACTGTCTTTACAATTAAAGACAAAAAAAAGCAAAAATAGCATACAATCATTTTTTTAAATTCATTAACAAAAAGTTTTCTAAATCATTCCATTTCACGAGCCTAGTCATCTATAAAATTGTATAAGGCGTTAACAAGCTATCGTATTTTATTACTTAAATGCCGTGTTAATTAGCTAAGTATTTCAAGAGTATGATGAAGCTTGAGGAAAGGTCGTTGCCGTAATGAAGTTAGTCAAACAATTTCTAACATCGTACAAACTTAACCAATTTTGCTTCATCCACTGTATCATGAGATTTATTGGGTGGTAACTAGTTGACGTGTTTAGTGTTCAGGGCATCTGCTTATATGATTTATTGTTGTTATGCTTAATGTTTTGATTAAGGTTTGCATTAAAAAACTATTATTATTATTTCGTCACTTTATTCGAAGATATAGATTTAAATATGTGTATTTTTAATACACATATAAATATTAACATGTAGTCCTTTCCTTGCCTGGCAGTAATCCGCACGCTTTTAAGAGTTTTAATATCGATTAACGAATCGATTCAAACAAACCCACACTATCGATATTTCACTCTCTAGCTTCATTCTTTCTTTGTGCGGGCAGTTGAACGCACGCGTCATTCAAAATGCCAAAGCGCAGTGCTAAAGACCAAATTGCTCGATACAAGAAAAAAATCAAAAAGTTAGAAAGTAAATCAAAACGACGTAAGAGAATAATTTCGTACACTGATTCCTCAGACGTCGAAGAAATATCTGGTGAGTACAAATCTTATTCAAGTACCCTCAATATTTAATAAAAATATTACTATGCTTAAAAGATATTATTATATTTAAAGTGCATTAATCATTATTTCTACGCTGTCGAGTTGACCGTGAGTCAACCTAAAGCGAAATCATGGCCCAAGAATTAACCGTGAGTTAATCAAGGGGTACAATATTATGTATTATAGACTGCAGAGTTGACCGTGAGTCAACCAGTTACTATTCAAACAATTTCTTTTTAATTTATTTGTTTGCATATTACTAATGCTAAAACGCATATATTTTAAACGTTGCAAACGGGACTAATTCCAATGACTCGTCGACTCCACATAATAATGAAAGTAATAATATTGAGGAAAGGGAGGCGGCGAGCCCGGTGGCACTCGAAGAGTCGCAGCCGCCCGCTCTGCAACCGCCGCCGTCACCTCCGCCTCCGCTGATACTGGAACCTGAGATGTTGATGGCATTGGGCGAATTTCTCCCGGAGCAGGTCATTTATGGTCCTGATATACATTCTGATCTAGCCCAAAGATGGGCTCCAATACTTCGCAAAGGCTTAGCCGATAAAGAAAAAAAGACAAGTTAATCAATGAATATGCGGTTCCGCAAAATTGTAAGTTGTTTCGTGCCCCTCAACTAAATCCGGAAATAGCAGCAGCGGTTTCCGAATTCGCCCGTGGACGGGATAAGAAAATTGAATCATCACAACAACAGTTGGGGGTCGGATTAACAGCTATTAACAGGGCAATATCTATATTATTAGCATCCGACGACAAAGTACAAGCCATTAAATACTTATCAGATGCTTCTAGGATCTTATCCGATCTTCACGCTCTAGAAACCCAAACCAGAACGAAATCATTGACCCAGGGCTTAGATAAGTCATTCCTGAATTTAATTCAAGACTGTGTAAGAGACGAGATGCTCTTCGGTATAGATTTACCTGAAAAATCAAAGCATCTAAGGCTATTTGAGAAACAGGGCTCTCAGATTAAAACCAGATCTAAGAGTACCCCAGGTTCAGCTAACTCTCGCTCGACAAAGCCGCAGGGAAACTGGAGAGGTACTTCTCGCTCGACGACCAGGGGGGGGCGAGGAGGAGCCAGGAAGACTCCCTATATGAACCAGAGATATCAGTTGCCTCAGAACACTTCCAATCCGACCAGGATCTGGAACAGACCTCAACGTGTAGGCCCTCTTACATAGAGGTACATGCTGGTAGATTACATTTTTTTTACAATTGTTGGTGTAATATAACCGATAATAAAGTAGTTCTGTCTTGGATTCGAGATGGATTCCCTATACCGTTTACTAAAAAAGTAAAACGCGTAACTTATACGAATTGTAGATTATTAGCTAAAGAGAAAATACTAATGCTTAATTCTATAGATACATTATTGGATCTCGGTGCTATATCTATTTGTAAACCAATATTCTATCTATCTATTCTCGAAATCAATATACTTCTAATATTTTTTTAGCACCTAAGCCCAATGGGGATTATAGATTTATTCTCAATTTAAATCCTTAAATAAATTTATAGAAAAATTCATTTTTAAAATGGAAGACTATAGGACAGTAGCTCAATTACTAACCGAGGGTTGTTTTATGGCTACAATAGATCTGAAGGAATCTTATTTACTAGTTCCAATTAAATCTAGCTATAAGAAATTTTTACGCTTCCAGTTCGAGGATAGAAATTCAAAGCTAATTACTTATGAGTTTAATGCCATGCCTTATGGCCTTTCAGTAGCAATTGAGAACCTTCACAAAAATAATGAAAGTTGTTATAGAGGACTTAAGATCTCGGGGATTTAAATCAGTGGTATACCTCGATGATATACTATGCATAGGGTCTACTTTTAATGAATGTCAAAAGAATGTGTCCGAAACAAAAAAATATTAGAATGTCTTGGTTTTGTTATTAATTTTAATAAGAGTCAGTTAATTCCGAGTACTTCGTGTAAATATTTAGGTTTTGTCTTTAATTCTGTAACAAAGTCTATTAGTTTACCAAATGAAAAACAGAAGTATATTTTTAATGTTGTTCAAAAGTATCTCACCTTGCCTCGCTGCACTATTAAAGAATTTGCACATTTAATTGGAGTCTTAATGGCAGCTTGACCAGCTGTAAGCTACAGCTGGAAATACACTAAATTATTAGAAAGAGAGAAACATCTTGCTTTGATTAAATCTCATAATAATTACAATGCAAAATTTAAACCATCCACAAATATATTACCTGACTTATTATGGTGGAGTAAACATATTTTTATTTATCAAAATAATATAGAAAAACCTGCATTCATTTTAGAAATATTTTCGGATGCATCGAGGCAAGGCTGGGGTGCTTTTTGTGATAATATTCGATGTGGTGGAAAATGGAAGCATGAAGAGCTTAAATTTCACATAAATTATTTAGAGCTTAACGCAGCATATCTGGGACTTAAGGTTTCGCCGGAATATATCTGGTTGTGCAGTTTTATTAAGATGCGATAATAGCACAGCAATTAGTTACATTAACCGAATGGGTGGAATTCGATTTCCCCATTTGAATGAGATAACTAGTGAAATATGGCAATGGTGCGAGAACCAAAGGATATGGATATACGCTTCATATATAAACACAAAGGATAATATAGAAGCGGACCAAGAATCACGTAACAAAAATCTAGATACAGAATTAGAAATTTCTAGCCAAGCATTTCAACATATAATAAGTATATTAGGGAAACCACAAATTGACCTCTTCGCTTCTCGCGCTAGTGCGAAATGTGCAAAATATGTTTCGTGGCGGCAGGACCCTGATTCGATTAAGGTCGACGCGTTTACTCTAAGCTGGAAAGAATACTTTTTCTACACTTTTCCCCCTTCACATTAATTTTAAAATGTCTCAAAAAGATAAAGACAGACCATGCGGAAGGCATATTAGTTTTTCCATATTGGCCATCACAACCTTGGTTCCCGGTGTTACAAACTATGTGCACCTCAGAAATTATTTACTTTAACGCTAACGAACACCTTTTAAACTTCTGTTTCAGAAGACGACAACAGTTCAAATTTACCTTGGCTGCCGTGAAAGGAACTCCCGAAGCAGCCTTACATATAATGTTGTCTTCGCTAGCACCAAAAACTTTACAACAATATGGTTGCACTTACAAATTGTGGTGGAATTTTTGTAATGATTTAAATTTAAACCCTTATAATACATGTTCAGAGTCCGTAGTTTTATCATTTTTAACTAATCATTTTAATCAAGGTGCAGCTTATGGTTCACTTAACACACACATATCTGCTTTATCTCTTTTATTAAATCAGAACTTTAGCAGCAATGCTTTAGTTAAAAGATTTTTTAAAGGTATTTACAAATTAAGACCAACACTTCCTAAATATATTGCTACATGGGATCCTCAGGTGGTTTTAAACCACATATCAGAATGGAAACCTCACGATGATTTATCAATTGAAAAATTAACAAAAAAACTATTTATGTTTTTAGCTTTATGTACAGCCCACAGAGCTCAAACACTATCTTCGATTAGAATTAATAATATTAAGTTATATAGCACCGATATTAAAATTGTTATTTCTGATTCAATAAAGACATCTGCAGTCGGTCGAGATGTGCCGTTGCTGACTCTTTCCTATTTTTTAGAAAATAAGGATATATGTCCAGCGACCGCACTCAAAGACTACTTACAGCGTACGGAACAGTTTAGAACAGGCGATACAGACAAGTTACTGTTGACGTGGCGGGCGCCACATCGACCGGCGACGAGCCAGACGATCGCACGGTGGGTGAAGCAGGTTCTAGCCGAGTGTGGTGTGGACGTAGCAACATTCAGCGCACACAGTGCGCGGCACGCTGCTACTTCCGCCGCCAGCCGTGCGGGCGTCTCACTCGACGTCATCAGAAAAACAGCCGGCTGGACGCCAGCCTCTGCTTAATAAGCACTAGCACTAGCATTATAGATAATAATTTATCTTTAATCCTATCTACTTACATGTATTTTCAAACTTTATGTTATTGATTATTCTATATTAAAATCTAATTAAAATAGATCTGATCGTTTCACATAAATTTGGTCTTTTTTAATTTCTAAATCAATAGTTACGGCAAAACTTACTCTAAACATCTACATGTTAATATTTATATGTGTATTAAAAATACACATATTTAAATCTATATCTTCGAATAAAGTGACGAAATAATAATACATGATCAAACGAACTTCCAAGTGAAGTTCGATCAGTATTATATGAGTCTCTTTATTCGAAGATATAGACTAAGCTCCCGCCCTGCCCATCCCAACTAGGTTTTGCCTAAATACAACCGATCTAACTCTAAAGAATGAAGCTAGAGAGTGAAATATCGATAGTGTGGGTTTGTTTGAATCGATTCGTTAATCGATATTAAAACTCTTAAAAGCGTGCGGATTACTGCCAGGCAAGGAAAGGACTACATGTTAATATTTATATGTGTATTAAAAATACACATATTTAAATCTATATCTTCGAATAAAGAGACTCATATAATACTGATCGAACTTCACTTGGAAGTTCGTTTGATCATGTATTATTGATTATTCCTTATCAATGAAGAGTCTTCTCGATTCGTTTTGCATCCATGAAAAAACAAAACAGCAAAGTTCTGTTGCTAAAGCACAAGTAGAATATATACTATGAGTGACTTAGATTAGATGCATCTAAAACTATTAATTTAATAAGTTAATTAAAAAATATAGTAAAATAATGTGAACAAAAAACGTTTATAAATATCTTGATATCAAACATAAAAATCTCACTGGAGTTAATATTTTTGGCCAAGCATCCGTAAGCCTAGTCATTTTTCTCTACAATAAATTGCACCTTGAGGAGAAACAGCAGCATTTAAGATGTTAAATGCCTAAGTTCCGCTATACATTAGGTGGTGGCTCTCAGCCAACTTCGTCCGCAGGTGCTATGGCGCTCTAACGTATAGTCGAGAATGTCCTCCGAACTGTTGGCACCGGCTTTTAATAAAACCTTGTTTAAGTAAACTTAAATAAAACGTATTTAGATTCAAAAGAGAAGAAAGTTTAGTGAAGTTAAAGAAAGATACAAATGAATTTTAGATTTGCTTTACAAAATTGGAACACTTTCACTTGTTGAATTTCATAAACTTTGCGTAGAACAGAGAATATAATGAGATTTTGTATAAAGTTTAAAATTTCTTAAGCTCATACAAATCTGGCAATCAAATTAACCTTCTAATATGAAATAAATAATGCTAAAATTTATTGCAATGTTTATTAGTTACGACAAAAACGATAAAGATTAACAGCAAAATGATTACTATTAAAACAGTTTGCTAGTGTAAGAAATACCACCCTCTAACTTTTGATACTCTTGACTCTCTCTCTAACTTGATACTCTTGACTCTCTCTCTAACTTGATACTCTTGACTCTCTCTCTAACTTTTGATCTATGTAATTCAAAATTCTGGAAAAACTTGAGCTTGTAGAACACCAAATGAACCTTCATCCACATTGATTGATTGATTTGAAGAAGATAAGTTTTACAGATATATAAGTTGTTCTCATAACTTTGTTTTTCATATTACTTTGAATAATTACTATGAATTTTAGTTCGTTATAATTTTTAAAGTCCTTGAGATCCTTCATCATCAAGCTGCCACCTGGAACCCTTTAGTTTCGACTGTGGTCCACAACGACTTGACTGATAGTTATTATTTATACATACATACATGAGCAATAACGAAATTCCTTTATTAAAAAGTTTAATAATAATCCACTTTTATATTTCTAATGAGACGTCAATTATTCTGTAACCTTTTCACGATTAAAACCACTACGCCAGCATAATTTTCACAATGCTATTTTCCCGCGGATCAAGTTGCGAGTGAAGTCTAGTCGTTACTATAGTCAATAGTCATTAATACATAAAAGCAATTTGACCTAATTTATTCAACACCGAGTAAATTGTGTCGTGTACAGTCAAGATTTATGATGAAGTCATTACGTTTTATGGGCCATAATTGATAGAGATAGCATCTCGGAGGCAGTGAAATTGCAAAGAGGGGTTTTCGAGCACACTGAACTCAAAGCGCATTAGTGTAAAAGAAAAATTACTTGTATTAGCATAAACGAACGGCGTTGTAGTTATTAATTACAAAAATTTGATAGGCTACCAACACGCGAGCGTTACCGTGTTTTTTTACATTATTTTGGCACCAAGTTTTGTTATAAGGGCGATAAACTTAAGTGCCGTTAACGTATAGTATAAATTATGGCTGTTGAAGCCTTTATTTGGGAGAGGTACCTGATGGTTTAGAAATTATGCAAAAATTTTTAACAGTAATTGGAGTATTTAACTAATATAGTACGGATTATCTCAGGGCAGGTCTTTAAGTCTGAAAAAGCCCCACACAACGTAAACCAAAGTTAAAATTAAAGTTTTTAAGGATATTAAGAGTTACGGAACATTGGCCGTAAATCTGAAAAATATACTGATGCAAATTCTCCATTCTTCCTTCTTTGTAGTCTTTTAAAATTAGATTTTTGTGGGTTCTAAAGTGTGATATTTCAAAAGAAAATACATAATTTCGTAACTTTTTTATTATAAAATATTTACTTTCAATTGTTACACTAAAAATAACTCTTAAAAACAAAAATCCTAGTAATAAAATTAGAGTGCCATCTTATATAACTCACTTTATCAAAAAGTAGACAAATACACTGAGCAACACAACTGTTAATTACATTTTGAGTGAAATCAAACAATAGTTTTAGATAGATATAATTTTGTTGTTGAAAGTAGATTTATACAAACCCTTTATGAAACATTTACATTTCATAGGTGTACTAGCAGCGCCGTATTGTTCTTCTTATTTCTATAATCATTTCTGAGAATGTTTTTAAATTTTCCTTTTTAAATTATAATCATTCTTCATATTCGGAAATCTACTAAGCCACAAATCCGTCATCTCCTCTTCTTGTTATACAAAAACATCGTAAATACTAGATTTTATGTTACGATTATTGTGTTTTAACGCAGGAATACGTTAATTTATTTCTTCCTTCCATTTTTAAAGTTAAAATTAGAAGTCAATAGGGGGTAACGGCGGAAGTGTATTTTTCGACTGCCACAGCTCAAATAAGGTCTCTTGAGATTCTTAAAAAGAGAAAACCAACAAAGATAAGCATTTAAATGTCGAGAGGTATAAAAAGAAACCTTTTGAATTACAAGGTTCGTGCTCGTAATGATTAATGTTTTAAGAAAAGCTTTCCTCGTGATTTAATAACAAAAAATGCCCCCATGAATTTTATATAATATTACATACAACTGAAGAAACTGCTTATTATATGTTTTGCTTTTATTTCTAAGAAATCACACTTTGTAGAGCTTGATAAAGGTCTTGATAAAGTAATTTCGATAATTGAATTTATTTAAAAACATTAATTCCAATTTATATGAGCCTTTTTGTATATATCATGTATTTGACATAAAAAAATAAAAACAGTAAGAAATTATTGGTAATGAGGTAATAATAAAATGCATACCTGTTGTTGAGGACGTTAATGATGAAATTGAGTCATCGAGCATCTTAAAAAGAAATTCCTGAGAAGGCGACGCTGTGCATATTTTGGGATCATTAAACTTCTCTGCTGTTACAAACAATTTTGATTATCTTTTTATGAAAGTAGAAATAGAGTCAAAACCCAAAAGCGGCTAATACCGTTGCAAAAAACGAACAGCACTAGCCGCCCTGGACTTAAAAATATAAACTAGCTGTGTCCACGGCGTCGCTCACGTGGTCTACATAGTTATTGTTTAGTTAAACAAGAAAACAAACAATCGTTTCACTTTATTATTATGTTACTGTTTCACCAATTTTTGCTTTCTTTCATATTTCTCGGTTTCTGTGCATCATATCGTGATGTTATATAGTTTATAACATTTCTCAAGAAATGTACTATCAATGAAAAAGGAATTTTTCAAATCCGACCAGTAGTTCCAGAGATTAGCGTATTCAACCAAATAAATAAATACTTCTGCTTTTAATATTGGTATGGCATGATATAGATAATAGAAATGTACTTTTTAAATGCAGAAAGAGAAACTAATAAGCCTTATAGCTTAGCGGTTAAAGGGCCGACTTCGCTCTGTTAACGCGAGAGTTGCGGGTTTGATCCTGACCCCTCTTGGGCTTTTGTTCACATTCCTAGTTACGAGCTTATTTGAAGGGGCAATAGGAGTAATTAATGATTTTAAAAAAAGAACTGCTAATAGTCTTTTAGTTATTCATTAATTGAAAATCATTAAAAATAACATTTGTTTTAGTCTTACGTTCATTCCGATTTCCACTAAACTTTTTCATTATTGCATCCATGAATGTGGGGCACAACAGACGCAAAATAGCGTAACAAATAGCAATCACACTCAATGAGAAAGCACAAAACGCTGCAATGTTCCATTCACATGCTCTCCAATGCCACTACGATACAATTGAAATAAAAATGCTTTCTTCGTCATATCCATATAACTGACTTGTCAATGGAAAAAAGGCTCTTATTTACTATTTTCTTTTCTAAGAATAAATTTCCAAGCGAACAAGCGACCAACCTGATGGTAAGCGGTTGTCGTAGCCTATGAGCGCTTACAACACCTTACATTTGTCGGTCTCACGCAGGCGTAGCCAACCTCGACTTACTGGTTCTTAAAACCCGTTTGCCCAGTCATTTCACTAGGTACAGTGTCATTTAAAAAGAAAGACAGCAGAACACACTACTGTTTAACGGTAGAATATCTGACACTGTGGTAACAACCTAGCCAGCATCTTGCAATAAAAGGCCTACCACCAGAAAAATGATTGAAAAATTATAACTTAACGACGACCTGCCCATTTAAATTTTTTTTAAATTTAAATTTTAAATTTAAATTTTATTGAACAGTATTAGCAGTACAATCAAGAGTTATACATATCGATAATAACTACATTAGTGTTACACTGTGTCGTAGCTATTAACACCCTCCTCCGGTATTTAGTATTCCTGCTAAGGTTGTACGTAGAAGAAACTATTTTAATTTACTTAAGTTAAAATATAAAAAAGAAACATTTAAAAATAAATTATATAAAATTAAAAATAGGAAAATAAGTTAAGCATTTCTACATATAGACCCTGTTCAGAAATAACCCCGTAATTCATGAGATGGTTTTATTGATAATAATTGATACTTATAAATAGTGTCGGAGAGCCTAACTTAAACCAGTCTCTTGAGTCAAAAACTTGAATTTTGGTATTGCAAGCGTCTATTGGCTGAGGTGTCCGCATACCATCTGGGGGGCTGTACGCATGTTTACCATTTTTATGATATAAAAAAATAAACACAAAAATATACTTACATCATATTTACGCAAGCGATGCAGTGTTGAAAGACAAGAACTTGCCCCCGGATCTGAGTGAGATCCAATAGGACACGTTTTGCAAATATTGCTACCCTCTTTGGCATAGGTGTTTGTAGGACATGCGGCTAAAATATTAGTATTTTAAATTTTTAGCATCTTCATAGCACTAACTATATACTAAGAATGGTCGGGCCATTCCATATATACCAAATTATTGTGTACGGTTGTGTGTCAAAACATTATTCGGTTATGTAGTACTAATCCTAACCGAATATCGAATGAAGTTACCGTGTCACAAATTTACGAAGGAGCACCAACCAGTCTGTGTCATTTTGTCTGTATGAAAAGGCCTGTCTTTAGTCTAGAGGATGTTTATGTTTTGTTTTAATGAAGGTAAGTTATATAAATTATCTCTAGATTATACATTTTTTTATAAAAAAATTATTATAAAGCTTTAAGTTACTACATCATATTTTCTTTCGATTTTATAACTACTTATAGTATTCATTTGTAATTTCACTAATTAGTCTTTAAAAATGCTAATTCTACTTTAATGATTTGCATAGTAAAATTTAAAAACGATTTTAGCTAATTATTTATCATATAAAATAACCGTATATTTTTCCGATAAATAACTTCATAAATGTATGAATTCAATATTCAAGCTTAATGCAAAATTACAAATTATAATTACCACATATTGCTTGTTCCGCTACAAGATAGAATCCAGCAGGACATACCAATATAATATTAACAGAATTAGAATCCATATTTGCAGCTACGCGATGATAACGCACATTAGTGTCTTGAAATAAAAAATAAATGAATTTGAAATACCTTGATGAAAAGTTCGTTTTTAGTCCCTGATACTAGGGAAAATAGTGCCGGATTGTATTTCGGCAAAATTACACTAATTAACTCACATTTCACATTACCTCAATCAAACCGGAAGTCTACCACCCTTAATATGTTTATCCCTCGTACCAGGAACTAAAAGTGATTTTTATCGTAGGAAAAAACATCGTATACGCGCCACGGGAGCAAAAGTAGGGCATTGCCACCCGTCCTGTTTGTGAATCGTAATCCGTGGATGAGAATGTCCTACTTTTCACCCTAGGTGCATAATGTACTAATTTTAACATATAACACACTTCATAGTACATAATTAAGCTATTCAATGGAGTAAATTAATAATTGTACACATATACAAAATGTGCAAAGGTTCACAGGTGCTCCTTCCTAAATTCTCACTAACGCAACGAAACGATGTTGGTCACCATCTTGCAACATTATCTTATAAAGTTATCTTGTGACTAACTTCGTTTCGTTGTGTTAGTGCGTATTTAACTTAGGTAAAACTTAAAATATGTAAGATGGAGCACCAGCGTTTATTTGAACATTTTAAGGCTGGTCCTTAGTTTATAGTCATTTTAAAAACATAGAGTATGAATTTGTAAACTTAAATACTAAACATAGAATGTTAAAGCGAATAACTACGTTAATGGAAAACAAATACCTTTGCTTTTTAGTGTATGTGTTACATAAGCCTCACTTCCCATGTCTATCTCTGGAGTTAAAGATTCGTTTGCGTGATCTTTTAAAATCAGAACTATTGAAAAAACAACAGAAAAACAGATATTATTAAATTTTATTATAATAAAAATATCTAAGAAAATAACAAGCTATACTCGTATAAAAATGTAATATATACCTTTATACAACTAATTATATTTTCAAAATGTACACATTAGGCATACGTTCTACTTATTTATATTTAAATGTCACGCATTTTTTTAAATTTATTATTATTCAAATTATTTTCATGTTTATATCTATGTTTTTTCTGTTCGATTCCTACCCCAACGGCTTTCATTAAGAGATAGCTTGAAGCAATAAATACAGGTAACATAAAAGAAATAGTAAATAATATAATAATTGCTAGCTAAGCATAATACCTATTTCTAATTAATTACTGAGCTATTCTAATTACCTTTTACAGAAGCCAGGGCTGATGCGTCATTAGCAATCAGCAATGCTAAAAAACATTGTATATCTCTCTGACACTCTGAAGAGCAATTAATTTTTTTAGGCAATTTTGACGCTATAACGACAATAGGTCGAATCCATGAAGTATCTTCCACCTGAAAACTCCATTTGAGATTACAAGACATCATTAAGAAGACATTAGATGTTATCATCATCTATATTAATGAAAATGGGAGTTTAAAATATTAAAAAAAAAGAGTATTAGTAGAGTCATGCTGTCACCCAGGAAGTAGTACCCTCTCACACAAAATCGACGTAAATTAGTAACAGACAGTAACCGTTGCGTTGCGTTATGAGAGAACAGGAGGCCCAATCTCCCACCCCCTTCTCACACCTCCCCATGGGTTGGCAACGCGCATGTGATACTTCAAGTACATGACTGCTTACTATCAGGTGGATGGTACGCTTGTTTGTGGTTCGCAAAACATTAAATAAAAAACACAATAAGGTGAAATTTGCATGTTACCCTTTCATGTATAAACTACTACATACATTTGGATGAAAATTCGCACATAGATAGCTAATGGATTTGCTGCTGGATAAGCAGATAGGAATCTTATATCTCGGTAAACAGTAAGTACGAGTGTGATTGTCAGAAACTACACTAGCGCCAGCGGACATAGCTAGTATAAGATAAAAAGATTACCCTGCTCTTTAAGCAAATAGGTTCGTTTATGGTTACTGAGCAAAACTCTCCACAGGTTTCTTTTTCCATTAGGGAACCTAATTTTTTCACTGCTCTAAGATCCTAAAATAATAAGAAAATATTAAACAATCAAGTGTGTGGTATAAATATTTCCATCCTGAATCAGTATCAAAAATAACGACTAAAAGATTGTGCAACTGATTTGAATATAAAGTGTATTTTATTTCAAAAACTTTACCTAAGAATTACAATAATATAGAGAGATAATAAAATATTATAATATTGTATTCTCACTTCATAAGTGCAAGCTGATGCAGTCCTATAGACAGGTGTGAAAACGATATTAAATTTGGGCAAACCAATAACAGTTACTCTTATAGTTCGTATTATGGCGTTTTCCTGGAGATAAAATAATATTATATTAAAATTATTAGATTGTATTTTCAATTTATTTTTTTTATGCTGAAATATAAATGAAAATTTAGCCGAAGTTCGTGCGTTCAATTCCAGGCAAGTGCTTAATTTTAGTTTCGAATGTATCTCTTGCTAAGAGTCGAATGAAAACATCGTGAGGAAACCTGCATGTCGTAGAAGAAATTCTAAGAAATCCAGATCTGCTAATTATAGTGGTGGTCTCTTGCTGGTGGTAGAGTTTAAATACACGCCTGGTTACAAAAATACCACACATAAATTTTACAAAGCCTTTACTAAAGCACGGCATTAAGCGTACGAGTAAAATTATTCAAAGTTAAAATAAAACAAGTAGTGTAAGCTTACTTTGCAACAAATATAATTCCCATCATTTCTCACTCCAATATCCCTAATTGTAATGTTAGAGTCATTGATAATAACGTTATCTTCACTGAGCATTTCGTGTCGGTCAGCTCTCCATAACACATCGTCCTTACATCGATACCGAATGTAGTCATTTGGATTGCAATCGAAAGTTACTAGATCACCTATCATAACGTATATTTCATCCTGCAATAATCAATCAATTAAATTATTGTTATAATACATAATCTATTCATCTTTAACTGATAATGTTTATAAATGATCAATCCATTACCATAAGTGGGCGTAAAGATGATACATTTTTCAATCTTTGTGTGAGTTTTAACAGATCATCTGACTTATTAATTTTATTCAAACCACGCTTACGATCGCCATTCTTTTGCCTGAAATATATTGTGTTTAATGTAGTGTTTTTTAAAGTAAATCTTTCATAATTTATAATTAATGAATACGATATTTACCGTTTATCTCTTATCCAATTCCAATATAACATTTTATTTGAAGCATTTGTTACTAATGCTTGGTTGTTTCTGTTGTAGTTTGATTTACTCATATTTCCCAATTGCTTATATGATTTTACTATAAAATAATTAGGAATTATTTTGTATTTGTAGCACGCCAAAATTTTTACATAGTTTTCGAAATTCCTTTCTAACATATCCCGTTGCATTTTCCATACATGTTCAAAGGTTGCGAAGATATCGCATACCTTAGCTTTATTATCATCCGCCTCTTGAAAAAGGTTCTGTATTAATTTTAATAATTATATTATTACATTTTTAACAGAGGACTGAAATAATTCACTTCGATTATTTTTTAAAGTTTTTTTACCTTGTAACACATCAACTTTTAAACTATAATTGCTAAGATTTCTATGAGATGTTATCATTCTTGGTGATGTCTAAAATGAATAATTGGATATATTTTAATCATATAAAAATCTTGTATTTTACAAAAAAATGAGACTTAGATTTCAATGATAATAAACCTTTTGGCGTTTCCTTTTTCATAGGTCTCTTTGATTTAGTAGAAACTGAGGCTATGAAAGGGCTATTTCCTGAAAATTATAATATTTAGGAAAGTAACCATTGCGAAGAAAAATGGCAACATTTCAATCTATATTGTAATAGCTTTAGAAATTTATTATTGTTGCTATTTTATTTAATAATAATAATAATAATAATAATAATTTATTTCAATCAACGTAGATCATAACATAACTAGTACAAAAATTCTATCTAATAATAATAATAATACCTAATAATAATATAATAAATTATTTTATAATTTAAAAGCAATAATAATAATAATAGCAATAATATGTGTTAAAAGTGATTGAATTATATGAGAAATAAAAATATTGAAAGAGTAAAGTAAAATTAAATTTAATTTAATTTAAGCTAAACAAACAATATATACCTTGTTTACCCGTCATTTCGTTTGCTTTAATAAGCATTTTTTTGTTGCTCTCCGTAGTTTTATTGTTTGCACCGGTTGAATTTTTATTAGCCACCTTCAAGAATAATTTTTATTCGTTAGTGCATGTTTAACATACTACTAAAAATAGAAACGTTGGGTAAAACGACTTGCCTTCTTCTTTTTTAGATCAGATACAATTTTGAAGGCGAACTTTTCGGCTATCTTGTCCATTATTCCCTTTTTGGAGTTTCCGTTGAATCGTCAATGAATGTTGGCTTTAACAAATCTTTAAAGGTACGAAATATATTATAATCCGGTGGCATCGATGTGAGCAAAATTCTAAAATATGAATATAAAACAATCAAAAAAGCCTTAGTAAAAAGTTAAACAATTCTATATTTAATAAAACTTACGGATTTTCTTTTCTGACTTGGCAATTCATGGTGAACAAATTTTCTTTAAATGATTTATTCGAAACTTTATTATTTGACAAAATTACATTAAGGTTTTTCTTTTTTGTATATTTATGTTTATCAGTGGATTGTTTTAAATATTTTTGTGATTCTTCTGTGTAGGGTAAGTCTTCAAAAATAATAATTGTAGGATTGGGTGACATTGTAATATTTTTAAAAGGCTTTCTTTCTTCTTTTTCTTTAGATTTCAGTATAAAACTCACATTATTTTCTGGACTTACGTGATAAATATCATATTCACTGCTATTTCCTTTATTTTTAACATTATTCAAGTTTTTTGAAGTAGTATTCAACGATTTACACAAAAAGTTTAACTCATACCTGTCGGTATTTAATTTCGTAAAATTTTCCGTCATTTTTAAGTTTTCAAAATATGAATAGTTTACATCTGTAGTTGTTTTTATATCTATTTTATTTGTTATGTCGCGCATTATTTTATTTTTGATGTCATTATCGTTCACAGATGTTTTGTTGTTAACAATTTTTCTTACTTTAGGAAAAATTAAACCTGAGCGTAAGCGATTGCTATGAGATTTCGTTAGCTTTTTTACCTTCTCTTTATTTCCATTCCGTAGGTCCACTTCAGCAAGTAATTGAAGAATATAATTTTTATCTTTTATATTATTCCTGTCTACACTTAATGTAGGGCTAGTTCTTTGTGATATATTACATTTACTTGAAATTGAAGTGTCTAGCTGTTTAGGAACTTTCGATACTAAATGGACATGATGATTTTCTTTTAAACCCTTAACTTTCTTCTTAACTCGAGACAGATGTTTTTTCTTTCCTTTTATTGATGAGCGTGCAAATTCAGTATTAATCTTTACTTCTCTTTTAGCAGGGTTATAAGGTATGTCACTTTTATAACTTTCAATCTTATTATAATGAAATAATATTTTATTATGACCTTTTCTTTTCCAGAGTATTTTTTAAAAACTTTTTAAGGCCGTTTTCTTTTTTTATGTCATTCCTCTTTGCATTAACATTATTATAAATAGTATCAGGTGCGTCAATATTTGATTCAAAAGTATGGATATTTGGAAGATAAGGTGTAGTCTTTGTAAAATCTTTATCACATATTAAATTTATTTTTATGTTTTTGAGTGAATAAATTCCTTTGACAGGATATTGTTCTTCATAACTACTTGTAAAAGATCTCTTATATATTGTTTTTGCTAAGCAGCTACTTACTGTATTTAAACATTCTCTAGCTGATAATAAAATATTTTCGTCGTTGATATGGAAATAAGAGTTTTTTTGTAATTTATCGTCTATAGCTGATAAGTTTTGCAATAATAAATGTTCGAAGTAAGAATTACTGGAATTTATTTTATCAATGTAAGATAAAATATCTTGAGAAGATCGGTTTGGGCATTTGCCTTTATTATTTTTATAATAGCTATTTAACGTGCTGTCTATTCGATGAATTACATCTCTTAATTTTTTTCCACCTGTTGGGTTCATTACGAAAAAAGTTTGTATTTCTTTACAATGTTCATTAACGTACTTTTCTAAGTTATTAAATTCAAATATTAATTCTGAAATAACTTTATCACACTCGGCACATGGCTTGCACATAGTTTTATTTGCTTTACAATTACAGCGAATTCCGTCATATCTAATGAGCTTTTTTACTGCACCTAAATCTGTATGTCTTTTTCTGTCCGCTGTAAGAGATTTGACTTTTAAATCTATGTTAAGACCACGCTTAAATTTTGTATTATTTGTGGTGGTCAAATCAAATCCTTCCTTTGCTTTATTATAAGAATCTGAAGGATCTGTACCCATTATAGAGTCAGTTTTTATAGATTTTTCTGATCCAGAAGATTGTGTTACATATCTTAATTTTTTATTTGAATCTTCTAAAGAACTCAAAGGCTTTAAAACAAAGTTACCTTTAGGGCACGTAATATTTGTATTTTCAACTAACAAGTATAAGCCTGGAGTTAAAATGTTACGTGCCACTGAAGTCGATTGCTTGGTAGTTAATTCAAATGAATGTATTTGGTATTCTAAGTCTACTGGCGACGACAGTACAGCCGAAAAAACTTTACGAACATTCGTCGATGCTAAAGACCTCTTTTTATCATTATAAACGGATGGGATTGCAATATGTACTTGAATAGAATTCAGCTGATTTTCTTTTTCGTCATTACGTGAATTTATGTAAGCGCTTTCTGTCTGGTCAAGCCCATGGGTACTCTTCAGTAAATCAACGACGACTTCCAAGGCGGCAACGTCCTTAGCTGTATAAGATTTGTGATCTCCAATATCTCGTTTACGTTTATCATGTATCTTTCTTCTCGACCAATTATCATAGTTCATTCTTGGCTACAAGTTCAACTATTATACATTTTTAATGAAATTGTTATATAATAATTGTTTTAAAAATTGAAAAACAAAGGAATCGACATTGAACCAATTAAATAATAAAATCATCTAAATATTTATACCTAAATGTACAAAAATTTTGTACTTAACAATAAAAGTTTATATTAAATTAATAATACCTTTGATGTCTCTAAATAATGCTGCATATTTTGTATTTCCTCAGATGCAACTGAAAATTTTTATAATGATGTCTACGTCAATTTTTTTACTTGTATAATATTATTTCTAAATAATATTTCGTAAATTATTATGTTCATCCACGTCGTCATTAATAATAGTAATAACCCTGGTGAAGTCTAAATTGATGTATTTAATTTCGATATGTGCTCGTTAAATTTTTTAGGCATCTAATTACGTGTTAAAAATTCTATACGATTGCTAAGTTTTACCTTCTTTTTTTGATTAAAAATGATGATAATTTATTTTTATATCATGATGTAAAATATAATATATATATATATATATTATAAGGCCATCATCAAAGACGTTATTGGGCATACACGTTTACAAGCACGCTTCATATACCCCAAAATGTTGAACGCGAATATACGTGCGAACCGGTGGCGGGGCATATTATTCAAAAAATATTAAGCAGTTATACAAACTTATAAGAGCGTCAACATTCGTAAGTATTGTATGTTGCTTTATTCTACGCTTACATATTATAACAAAAGCGTTGTGTTGAATGATATAGATATCATAGAGTCCATGGAGACGGGTATAGGGCATTTTAGGCTAATTATTGTTATTTTTATATTACATTAAAGGTTAAACCGCGGGCGGAAGCTGGTAATAAATAAATAAAAATCGTGATCTTTTAATCATGTTTCCCGAGATTAAAACATCCTTTAATGTTAATGGTATAGACAGATTTATTAATTGCACTTATTTTCGAAATATAAGTTTAATACGAGAATTATAAATCGGGACATTATTATAAATATGAAACGGGACATTATTATAAATATGAAACGTTCTAAGTTACCCATTATAATATATATATTTAATTTGTATAATTTAATAATTAAACTTAAGGTTTACCGTTGCGGCCGTGTAGTCTTTGTTTGTGGACATCGACCAGCGGTTGACTGTTAAATAAACAAAGTCTTCTAAGATAAGCAGCCTGATTAATCTATAAGGCTACCCAATTTTATAGTTTTATAATTTAGTGTTACTATTATAATTTTAAGTACAAGTATATATTTACAATATATTTACAATATATTTACAATTCATTAAAAGCTATTCCGTCGAAAATTATTAGCTAGCTTCACCCGGAAATTCCAAAAACCTTCGCTGGTGCATTAATTCAAAATTTCAATTCGGTCAAATGACTTACTTTTTACTATACTTACTAATAGGTATTATAAATGCAAAAGTA
The DNA here is from genome assembly GCA_023373885.1 of Hestina assimilis. Taxonomy (NCBI): domain Eukaryota; kingdom Metazoa; phylum Arthropoda; class Insecta; order Lepidoptera; family Nymphalidae; genus Hestina; species Hestina assimilis. Next base: position 10,416,068 of record CM041745.1, read on the forward strand.
ACTCTGTCTGTCCGTCTGTCTCAGACAGACGTCTGTCTGTCGCGCTTTCACTATAAAACTATTGAACCAATTATAATGAAATTTGGTACACAGATTTTTGAAATTTTACCGGCGTCGGGATGTGACGACCTCATCGCCCGCTGTTGGGATAACCTCTGTCACAGCAGAGATTATTCCATCAGTGCAATCAGTCACACTGGTGGTAGGTCTTTTGTTGCAAGAGGCCGGTTAGGTTGGTACCACCACAATGTCAAATATTCTGCCGCCAAATAGTAATGCTTAGGCATTACTGTGTTCTGGTTCGAAGGGCACTGTACGCTAGTGAAATTACTGGGCAGAGGAGATTTAAGAACCAGTATCTCGAGGTTGGCAACGCGTGAGTGGCACCTACTAATGGTGCTGCAAGCACTCATAGGCTGCGGCGACCACTTACCATCGGGTAAGCCGTATGCTTGTTTGCCAACTCTTAACATAAAAAAAGATAGGCTAGATCCTGATAAAGGACAAATGCATTATTTTTAATACAAAAAAAGGTTGTAAGGGGATGAAAGGGCGGGCGTTTTTAGTAAAAATTTGTATGGAAGTGTCGTCATTTTTAGACCTAGAAGTTTGAAACTTATTTTGTAGGCTGTTAATTTGATATAAATAAATATGACATCCAAAGTTTGTAAAAGGGTGAGCCCCCCACGTGATTCAGAATTTGTTTTAAAATCGTTATTCGCGTGGGCGAAGCCGCTGGCACAAGCTAGTTACTCATAACGGACAAACATACAAACAATAATTTTTATTTATATAGATTTGTGCATAACGACTCACGACCGTCTAAGTGGAACAGTATAGTACGAATTCGATTCTCCCTCAATTCTATTTGAATGCATAAGAATTCGGCTATAAATGTGCTTACGTTTTGCATGTGTTTCCAAACCCAGGATATATCCATCCGATAAGTTGGTAGTTTTTAATATCGTTTAAATAATGACACAAATTTAATAAGATATTACTTACTCGTTATCAATATTATTGAATGCTGATGAACCAAACCGCAAATCTTCTGTTAATAAATATTTTTATTAACGTTAAAATTATTAATTATAAAAATAAACAGACAAATTTGAAATATTACTTACTATTAGAATAGCCCGCGTTACGATTTTTATAATATGGCCTATGGAATATAATATTATATTTGTAACTATGGCCACTCATGTGTACCATTTTTGGTATAGGCAATACAGTTGTAGGTAAGTTTTCATATTCTTTATAATAGGGAGGTGAAAAACTGATGGAAGTGGATTTAGATTTAGAGGCTTTCATACTAAGCATATGAGTAAATCTAAGCGGATCTCTGTCATATACCATTTTATTGACATAAACTCCATCACCCATAATCGTTTTCTTTTTAGGCTTTTCATGATGTCGTCGTTGTACTGAAGGCATAAAACTATTTCCACTTTCGGTACCGAGGTCAAAAAGTTTCACATATTTATTAATATTTGACGAAAAAACTGATTTATACTTATTTGGATCTGGACCAAATCCTATATTATTTTCAATATCTTTCAGATTTTCAAATAGAGACGTTGTTGATAATATTCTTTTTGTACTTGGAGAGTAACTGTTCTTAGTGGTTAATTTGTTACCTAACATTTGTAATGTTTTCACCCTTTGAAGTACTTCAAAGTCAGTTACTGGATTCTTTTTATTTTGTTGGCTATATAGTTTCGAAAAATATTTTGTATTAGGTTTCCACGTATTAAGAATATTAGGAACCGGATCTTTTAAAGGCGCTGTTACAGATTCAACGTCAATATTGTGCTCCTTTAAGAAATTATCAAATTCATTAATTTTCATAGGTATAGGAGTTATAAAACAATGTTGCGGCGTAGTATGTGCTCGATTTTGTTTTGCCTGAAATGTGTAATTTATATATAATTACATTATTGTTGCACTAAAAATATATTCACACATGATTTTGTTACTTACGTGAGATTTATGGGTGGTTACTGTTAAAGTATTTAGAACTGTAAAAAATATAATCTTATTAAAATAAATATATTATTCCTTTTTTGGTTTGATCACATAATAATTTTTAGTATAGAGTTATCTGAACCTAAATAAGTGTAAATCATCTTCTACTAAAGAAAACTGCAAATTATTAACTTGCACAATTTAGATTCTAGTAAAAAAATCTTGACATGAGTCTTAATATCTAGAATAAATAGATCGTCAATATATTATTATGAATAAAAAAATAAGCTTATGTATTATAGCAATAATAACCCTGGATTTATTTCTATAACAACATATTAATACAACAATTAATATATTTACCATCTTTAGCATTACTGTCGGCGAAGTATTTAAAGTTGTCTGTCATAATTTTTTCCCCTCAAAAAGGCTTTTCCAAATTTAGACATATAAATATTGTTTGAATCTGTCACTTCATTTTTAACAGAACTAGGGTAATAACTCGTTTTGCTTTGATTTGGTTTTTTCTTAGTAACATTTGATGTCTCAATCTTTTTACTCTTATCTTTACTCGCTAACCCCTTGCTTTTAATAATGTTTTTAGAGTTGAGTTTTTTATCCTTAATTTTCAAGGTATTTGTGTACGTTTTCGTGGGATTGATTTTACCAGGTTTTGTTCCATTCAAAGGCTTTTTCTTTAACGTTTTATCTTGTACCGAGCACGATGCTGCCTTCTCGTTGTTCTTATCATTTTTTTTACGTTGGATATTATTTTTTTCATTTGATTTGTGTATGTCAGGCTTACTAGATAATTTATATCTAAAATTCTCCGTTGACCAATTCTCATTATTCGGAAAATTTAATTTCTCAAAACTAAACATGTCTTTATATATTTTGGACTCATTGTTTAACACTCTCACTGATTTAGTCATTGGAGTTATATGTTCGTACGGGTTTACTCCTATATAAAAAATTGACGGCGTTTTTTCTTTATATTTGATGGGAAAAAGATTCATTGTATCACTATCGTCATAACTTGATATTTTTTTTCTTACATTCTCAATTTCATGCTGAATACTCTCTTTAGTCATTGTAAAAGGCGAGGGATAGCTATCTACATTATAATCTCCTTTACTACCATCAATTTTATTTGATACTAATTTATTATTCCCATTGATCACATCTTCGTTACCTCCCCTAGCAGCAGTTATTACATTTTTATTTCTCTTATCTTCATAAGCAGATAGAATACTTTTATCTGTTGATGTTAAAAGATTACGTTGTATTTAAAAATTTATCTAATCTATTTGTCACTTCTTTTTGTTTATTAAAAGAGGGGCTGTATATTTAAAAAATAAATAAATAAAAATAGAATTACCTGGAAGAATAGGAAAACTTTTTTGAATATCAAATATTTGCATCTTATTAGGTAAAGGTTTCTTACTATGTAATGGTTTTTTACGGTAGTTTTCAGAGCTCGGTAAGATTTCAGGTAGACCAGTATATTTTCCGTTGAAGACAGGATATGCTGTGTCAAAGTCAGAAGAAATGTTTGGAATTTGTCTCATCATTTCATCGATTTTATAAAGATTTTTAAATTTATTCTCACTAGTGGTTCCCACAGTATTCGTATGTTCCGTGACAATCTCGTAATCAAACATTTTTTGTTTTTGAGAATTTTGTTTATAATTTCCTTTAAATTTCTTAAAAATATTAAAGCGCTGAATTCTTAAATCGTTCTCACGTTTAAATTTATTTTCAAAAGTATTCTCTTTATCTAAATCAATTTCATGATTAAAATTAAGTAATCTGTTGCACTTTTTGGTAAGTTTTATAACCATTGGAGTAACGTAAGCTAAATCGATATTTACGAGTCCCATTTTATTATTTGGACTTCTTTTGCGTTCATTATTTAAAAATAATGACCTTTTCTTCCTATCCATATGATTGGTAGTTCTCACTTCTCGATTGACATCATATTTTTTATCATATTTGTTTGGCTCTTTTTCAGACACACTTCCTGTAAGTTATTTTTATAAATAATTAAAATAAATAAAAAACAATAGGCATTAAAACCCACAAATCAAGATTTTAGGTATATATGCTATCAATTACCAATTTTAAGATTGATTATTAAATAAATACTGCTGTTGGGATAACCTCTGTCAAAGCAGATATTATTCCACCAGTGCAATCAGTCACACTGGTGGTAGGTCTTTTGTAACAAGAGGCTGGCTATGTAGGTACCACCGCAATGTCAAATATTCTGCCGCCAAATAGTAGTGCTTAGGCATTACTGTGTTCCGGTTTGAAGGGCACTGTACGCTAGTGAAATTACTGAGCAGAGGAAATTTAAGAACCAATATCTCGAGGTTGACAACGCGGGAGTGGCACCTACTAATAAAAAAAATACATACCATATAATTGATCTTCTATTGGATTTATCGTGGTTAGTGAATTTTTATGGTTTAATTGATTAACCCTTGTATTATCGTTTTTAGGGGTAAAATGTAGTTTAGTGATATTATCATTTTTACTAAAATTCAATTTGAATTTTTTATCAGTCTGCTTATTGCAATTTTTAATGTCACTGTTTGTGCTGAGTGAAATTTTTCGGTGGATCAGAATCGAGAAATATAAAAAGTGTTTTTAAACCAAGAATCTTCACTTTTAGTCGACACATCTTGATCTTCTAAAGTCTCTGATTCGACGAATTTTCTTTTGAATCTTGTTGTCGGCAATCGAGGAATTTTATTTAGAATAAATTTTCCTATATCATCAACATTATGATGCTTGTGAGCTTGATAACGAACAAGATTTGAATATTTGTGATCATCTTGTTGTTTTTGAAAATTTAAATAATATTTATAGCCATTGACATAATCATCGAATAAAATTTTATTGCTCAGAGCTTCATAGCTAGTGTCGTCAATTGGCTCATCAGATTGTTCAGTTTGTTTGGAAGGTGTACTAACTTCATGGTTAAAAATATTGTCTTTATATTCCAAAATATCTGGTATTTTTTCTTCACTATAAATACTATCTGTATTTTTATTATTAATTCCCATTATTCCCCTTTTCACAGGTGAATTTGTCAATATATTCATAATATCGTTTTCCTTAGATTTGGTTAGCAATTGTTCGAAAACTGAGAGCATTGAATAGTCATCGCCCATAGCAGGTATGGAATAAGATGATGCTAATGTGTGACCATCATTTTTAGTTCCTGTTTGGCCACTACGGTAATATTTACGATGGTTTACTGCTCTTGAAACGTTTTTCAATTTAGACATAGGCTTAGTAGACGTTTTAGGTGGAACGACTTTTTGGGTAGTCTGATTGGTAGACTTATGTCTTATTTTATCAATGTTTTCTTGAATTGCAGCTTTTGTTTGTTTTATTTCTTTATTAAAATCCTTTGATATTCTAATTTTAAATTGTTTTAAAACTTTTTTATTTTTTCTTTAAATTACTGCTACTAGGCGATTTAGTACAATTATCTTCTTTTACGGATCTGACGTTTACATTATGTTGTAACTCACTATCTTCTGCAATATCATTATGATTACTTTTCTCTGTAATATTATTATTTTTATGATAAGAAAATAAGGTAGTAAATAAGAAATTTGGGAAAATTCTAGACGCTTTCGTAAACGAGCTAGTTAAAAATGTTGTTTCAGTAACCGTAGTACTAATTAAATCCGAGATTAGTGGCAATTCGCTTGCGATCATTTGTATTTCTCTGTGTTTAATTTTATTTAAAACTGCTTCAATTTCTACTATACCGAGATCCTCTTTATCGTTAGCATTGGATTCCATAAAAATATCACTTAAAGTAGTATTTCCAAATATTTTATTTTTTGCCTTTTCTCCACTTATGAGTAACTTTTCATCAAGATCAAATTTTTTATTTTCATTAGTTGAACTGTCTAATAGTTTTGTTTTAATTTGTTGTAACTCTGCTATAGGCGTATATGGCTTAAATAAACTTTTATCATACTTTTGATAATCTTGAATTTTTTGAAATATTTCAAAGTTCTTTATATTCATTTCTTTACTTGCTATCTTTCTTTTAAATTTTATTTTATTTTGACATGAATTATTTGGATACATATATGTTACACCTGGTGTTGTTTTATTTGTTCTATTATGTTTGATAAGACATCGGTCGTTTCGATCATATTGATTATGTTTATTCGTGTATCGTATATTCGAAATAACAGTATTAGCGTTTTCGTCACTTGCCATACTTTCAAATAAAGGACGAGCATTAAGAAGCACTATACAAAAAAATAACCTGTAAGTATATGTATGAATATTACTCTTGTATATACATATTATTATTTAAAATCAGTACAAAACACATGGATTACTTATTATGTTATAATACAATTAATAATTCGACATGCAATCAATTTGTTATTACTATAAATGTATGTAACTTCTTTAATAGCTAAAAAATTACGACTACATCGATGGCAAAGAGATAATTAATATTTTCCATACCAAAAGAAATCTAAAATTAACATTTGTTTATCATATTATAACAACATTTATTAAAATAAAGACCAAAACAGCTTTTAAAAATCACTGCTTGACTGTTATGACATTGACAATTAGGTTTCTTCCTTTAATGTCATTTATTAAAAGCATAGAGTTTGGTAGGTAGCTTTATACTGGTATAGTAGTTATTCTATCCGCTTCTAGCGCGACTTTCTAACAATCTAACACTACTTTTTTTAAACAATTAATAAACGACCCTTGGCTAAATACATACATAATCTTTACTTTGCGTGATATGGAACTTGAATGAATTCAACAACTGTTACATTAGCATAATCTGATAGGGTTACCAACCATGCAACTAATTTAAATGACAAAATTTAGAATTACTAATTATTATATTTTATCTTAGAAGAGGACAAATATGAGCAGGAAGCTCTTCTGATGTTAAGCGATAACCGCCACCCGTGAACCTCTGCAACACCAGAGGGTATGCAGGTGCGTTACCGACCTGCCGACCGATGCAACTATTTATACGCTGACTAACCTTGAAACGCTTAAAAAGCTTGGTTTAAAAGCTTCATACGGTGGTAGCTAACCTGGAAGGCATTTAAGCCCTACCGTAAAGGACATTAAGATTATCGCATATACATGTCTTAGAATTGCTTCTATGACATGCAGGTTTCCTCGCGATGATCTACTAGATAAATTTTAACACACAAATTAAGCACTTGACAACTCAATGGCGCATGCCGGATCGAAACCAAGCCCGTCGATTGAAGTCTCCTGTTTATATCCATTGGTCTATATCGGCTTCAAAATAATATTGGTAATACTATTTTAATCAAAAAACATTTTTTTATTTTTTTATTTTATTTTAAAACACTACCAACAGAATTATATGTAGTATGAACAATACAATGTAAAACTTAAGTGCTAAATAAACATACAATTCCTATTATAGGTAGTTATAGCATGCATAATAAGTTAAAACAAGTCGTACGGAAAACATTAAGTTACAATAGAATGCAAGTTATGGTTGGATAAAAATAAGAGTAATATTAACAAAAGTATTATAAAAAAATTGTTATCATTAATTTAAGAGGAAAAATACAGATACACTATTCATAATACAAAACGGTAGCTCAGGAGACAGTAGGTATCTAACAAACAGAATCTGCTATTAGCTAATCAAGTAATTTTATTAACTTCTTTTTGAAATTAGTTGGTTTGTCATTAAATATATCAATGGACGTATCCTTAACAATCAAATCATTGTACGTTCGGCTAATTCTGGGAATTAAGGAGTGGCGGCCAAGGTTAGTCCTGCTAAGTCGGTATTTTCAAAGCATTAATACAATCATTGTTTAAGATGTGGTAATAACATCTCCATGATTAGAATATTTAAATAAAAGAACCTTCCCGCGACTTCGTCTGTGTGGTGTTCATAATTATCTTCTGTTTAGTCATGTGAAGCGGCGTTTGTACCGCAGGGATATGGTTGGAATTTTGGTATGTTATTCCAGACGAATAGACTGTTTTAAAGTATTTTTTTCTATTTCTTTGGAACAGCACTTTTTTCAGAATGACGGATGTAATGTGTGACGAATGTTGTGGCGTGACAGTAGCGAGCCTATCCTTAGCCTCAGGCAGATGTTTGTCGTAATCCTAGAAACATTGGTTTTGGTCTAGCTCTGGGTCTGGTACGTTTGTCCCTGTGCCTGTAAGAGCACGTTAACTGTCAAGCTCTCTTGTTATCACGACGCCATGTCTGATAAGAATCGTTAACTCTTGCCGAGGTCAGATGGCAATCACTTCGTATAAAAAATGACCTGCCAAATCCGGATACGAGTAACAAGCAGATCCTTGAAAAATAGGAAGGAATAAGGCTAGAAAGATAGAGATGGATGAAATGTATCTTTGACAATGTGTAGGTACTTATTTTTTTTTTTCTGCAAAGCTACACACCCAACGACCCCCATTAGGATAGTGATATCCTGTGTCGGGGGTCTGGAAACGCATACAAAGACAAGGACAAATACACCCAGACCGGAAAATATGCTTGCATGGTCAATACAAACATATATGCTCCGAGCGAGAAGCGAACCCGTGACCTGTGGCGTTTAAGGCAGGTTCGCTACCGCTGCGCCACAACGTCATCATTAATTATCATTAATCTATCTTATCGTCGTCACAAATTAATCATTTAACTACTTAACAAACAAACGAAGTCATTTTCGCATTTAAAATTTTATGAGATCATATTGTATTATATCAAATTTTATTTTTTTAGCATTTCTAGGGAATATTAAACACGGTTTCACCATCCAACTCAGCCACTCAAGCACTTAAAACGTCGCTGAGATGAATGGTTTAACTTGAGCGTTTAAAAGTTAAGTGGAGAATAAGTCTACATTTTTATCTGGAAAACTACACAATATCTATAACAATAAAATAAGATAATTTATGAAAATAAATTGATGAGTACTCTATATTATAATATGTATAAATATTAGCATTAAACATGAAATTCTTTGATGGCTATATTGTACTACTAGCGGCCCGCTCCGCCTTCGCACGGGTATAAAATATATAGCCTATGTCATTCACTGAAAAAATGATTAAAATCGATCCAGTAGTTTAGATTTATTTATTACTGCCCATGGCCTGCACGCGTTAAATGTAGTGATTTACGACATCACATTAGAAACCTCTAAATTTTTTTCTCCACTATTTTTATACATATAAACCTTCCTCTTCAATTACTCCATCTATTAAAAAGAACCGCATCAAAATCCGTTGCGTAGTTTTAAAGATTTAAGCATACATAGGGACAGACTTTGTTTTATACTATGTAGTGATAAGAACTAACTACAAAACCCCGCCGGGTTTTGTAGTCTTCGTACTCGTCCTGCACGCTAAGTGACGCTGCCAAGGCCAATAGAACCTACATCAATACTTATTACGAAAAAATATCTCATTACTTTTGTATATAAAAATATAAATTAGACGTTGATTTTATTTAATAACGCTCACAAGCTGCATCAACGGCTCCGCTGCCTGGTGTATCGATTTTTATTTATTGTAGGGGACCTTATTTATTTTTCCGAAATAAAAGAAGCCTAAGTTACTCCTTATAACATCAGCTATCTGCCAGTGAAAGTCCCGTTAAAAGTGGTTCTGCCGTTTGGGAGATTAGCCAGAACAAACAGACAGACAGACGACAGTGAGACAGACAAAATTTAAAAAAAAATTATGTGAGTACCGTAAGTACTTTCATATGCATTTAGTAAAATAATAAATAATAAACGCTACACACTCAACGGCCCCCATTAGGATAATTATATCCTGTGTCGGGGTCCGGAAACATTCACAATGACAAGGACAAACACAACCAGACCGGAAAACATGCCTGTACGATTAATACAAACATCTGCTCCGAGCGGGAATCGAACCCGCAACCGTCGAGACTTAAGGCAGACTCGCTACCCACAACGCCACAACGGTGTCATAAAAAGCTGTTAATTTAGAATTAAAAACAGACACGAGAATTTAAAAAAAGTTTAACGTATTATATTGATTTTCTACTCTTTATAACATTATGTAGAAAAAACGTAAAAAAATTACCTTTGATGTTTGAATCAGAAGATTATATTAAAGAACTGACTGAACTGATTGGTTTACTTAGGTTCTTTGTATCTCTTACCAGGGTATTGTCAACTCGACGTAATTGAATGGCTCTTAACCATTGTGTTCTTCAATGTCTCAAGATTTATAACCACAGTATAGATTGATTAAACACGACCTTTTAGTTAGTAATGTTAATATTTAGATTCTTAATTCATTACTATTTGAAAAGGTAGACTTATTGTAATTGAATTATATAATGTAATTTCACCATTATTTGGACAATTTCTCTTTTTTGATGTAATAAAGTAAAATTAATTAACCTGATAGGATAAAACTCTCATTCTTTTTAACACCAATAATTTAAAAGTTCCGTAAAAAATACTTTAAAATTTTTGCAACATAAATTAAGGTAATTTTTTTCTTTTCACTTCTCACGTCACGTCTTTGTATACTTAAAAAAATATTAAAATGTAATTTTATTAATCTTAATATACTTTTTTTAATTCTTTTTCAAAACAATATAGAATTAAATAAGTATTAAGTCGCATGTAATATCTTTCTATCAGAGAGATAGAAATCTCCTTTTTTTCCATGTGGTATTCGCCTTAATAGGTAATGCACTTAGTTTTAAGTTCAGATGTATGTATGATTGAGTCAAATTGTTATGTTAGTTAGTATAATTGCCACCAGTGAATCAAAATAAATAAAAAAACACCCATATCTTTCCGTGAATTTCAGAAGGACTGACTCCGTAAACGCGGGACTTGCGCTTTTCGATTCCGACCCCCTTTGGGCTAAATATGAATAAATCTTCCCGTAGAGCTTGTATGTAAATATGTGTGATTTTTAAGCTTAGTATATATCTACTGACATAATACAATTGACCTATTTTGAGAAAGCAATAATTAGCTTCTACCGCCTAAAATGTAAGGCATAGTGTGCATTTTATCTACTACTACTGACTAACTAAAACATTGGAGTAAATCAAGACAGTTAGCTATACAAGACTAAACAATAACTACAAATCAGGAGCTTCATTGAAGCAAGACTCTTTCCAGATTTATGTTTACTTAGTACTATTAAAAATGTGCTAAAATAAGTTTGCTTTCTTTAGCCCTAGCTTTAGTACTAGTTTCGCAGTAACTATCACAAGCACGCTTTCAAGTAAACAGTTTTTCAGGTTTTTCATATTTTAGGAGTCGATTTGATTTATAACATAAATCTTTTATCATGAACATACATTTTTTCAAATGATTGCTACTCATCGAGTCACAGAACCCTTTCAGTCCTCAGGTGTTTAAAATTTTGTCAATATATTTTTTTTGTATACGGTTATGCGATATCTCAACCGTTTTTTAAGTGATTTTGATATTTATTTTCTTATGGATAGAGTGTATTTGAGTGATCCCAAATCTCAGTAATGATTTTTTTATTTCATGACGCTTGATGGTAAGCAGTTACCACAACCTATGAACGCGGACGATACTTGAAGTATCACATGCGCGTTGTCAACCCAAGGGATAGAGGAAAACTGAAATAGAGAGAAAAGAGGAAGGCAAAAGGCGCTCTCAATCATCGCGCGAAACGCAACTGTACAGTAACTTTACACCGATTTTCTAAGAAAGTAGATTAAGGTAGTACTTCGCCGGTCGAGCCGGCCCATTTGTGCTTTTTTCATCTATAATTAATAATAATAAGCGTTGCACACTCAACAGCCCCCATTAGGATAGTAATATCCTGTGTCGGGGGTCCGGAAACATTCACAATGACAAGGACAAATACACCCAGACCGGAAAATGCTTGCATGCTTAATACAAACATATTATGCTCCGAGCGGGAATCGAACCCGCGACCTGTGGCGTTTAAGGCAGGTTCAGGCTGCGCCACAACGTCGTCATAATAATCAATAATTCTATTATAATTTCATCATATAACATTAGGAACATGTATAATTTTATATTATTTAAACATGTGGTGAACGGTTTTGTAGTTCTACACCACACCGAATTAGCTTTGAATATTCGCATAATTTTGTTCTATCGAACAATACCGATTCGACAATAAAGCGTTTTAGCTCGTAAAATCAAATGATACAACACAATTTCACTCGTATTTACATATGAAATCCCGCACGTAACTATTCCTGTAAAGTTTCCTAAATATATTTATATTAATGATATTTATTTATTTATTTGGAAACACAAAGCCTTATCACTACGTTTTTTCTTAATTAATTACTATTATTTATATAAAACTAATGTATTACATGTGTATGTGTGAGAGAGATGTGTGTGTTAGTGTAGTGTATTTAAAAGTGAATGTCGAATGTGAGTAAGTGTATGTGTGGAAGCGTGTGTGGAAGTAGTATATATATTCTAGGACGTATTTATTAAACATGTATTCATGTCTGCCTATTGTTTACTTATATACATACATATCTTACAATCTTTACAAACTATTGCTTGTAGTGCGATTCCAACGTCAGGACTGCTCATATATCTGATTATTTTTACTGACTATTAATACATTCGGCTCTCCGATACATTGTGACACCGGACACCGTTGTGGCGTTGTGGGTAGCTTTTAGTCTCGACGGTTGTAGGTTCGATTCCCGCTCGGGCAGATGTTTGTTATAAATATCTGTTTCGGTCTGGGCGTTTACCCTTGTGGGTCTCTCCACCGTGCCTTAGAGAGCAAGTTAAGCTGTCGGTCCCGGTTGTTATCATAGCACCTGATAATAATCGTTAACTCTTAATAAGTAATTTACTCTTATCCAATGAGTCACTGGTTGGCCCTTAGGGTTGTGAAGATCAAATGGCAATCGCTCTGTGTAAAATAAAATACCGGGAATAACGCTAGGACGAAGAAGATCTCCGAAGCACGAGTTGCTGAGTTGAAATACCACTATGTGGTCATGTCTAAAGACGAACCGTGTCCTGCTCTGCCTGTATAGCGTGCTGATCATTTTCTGGTATTGCCTATATTACTTAATACCACCTCATTAACAGCAAAGACTTCACAACCCATATTATATTCGATATAGTAGCTTCCCCCACGGCTTCATTCAATATGCTAGCCATAAGCTTTTTTTTTGTTACAAGTTGGCAAACAAGCATATGGCCCACCTGATAGTAAGTGGTTGCCGTAGCCTATGAACGCTTGCAGCCCCACTAGTAGGTGCCACTAACGCGTTGCCATCCTCGAGATATTGCTTCTTAAATCTCCTCTGACCAGTAATTTCAATAGCGTACAGTGCCCTTCAAACCGGAACACAGTAATGCTTAAGCACTAGTATTTGGCGGCAGAATATTTGACACTGCGGTGGTACCTACCTAGCCGGCCTCTTGTAACAAAAGACCTACCACCAGTGTGACTATTTGAGCTGGTGGAATAATCCCTGCTGTGACAGAGGTTATCCCAATACCGGGCGATGGGGTCGTCGCATCCCGACGCTGCTGCTCTTTTCCAAAATCTAGTCTATCTGTGTATCAAAGTTTATCAAAATGGATTAGTGGTTTAGGCGTGAAAGCATGAAAGACAGACGGCCACAATTACTAATATTTGTTTTTTATGTAAATCTTTCCTAAAATATTAGGTAAATAATAATTTAAATTGGAATATTGTAAGCGTTATGTAATCTCTTAGAGCCTCAGTCTGTGCGTAAGCATAATCAGATTTAGCTATTTCTAATGTCCTCCTTATTTAAAATTATTAACAGCAAATAAAGTACTTAGAATAGATTTTGAAGTATTTTGTCTCTTAATTTTACATTAAATTTTCAAATATTTTTCCAAAATTCCAAGAATTTTTCCATGGAAATAACCAACGTGAAATTTCTGTAAAATATTTAAAAATGGGTCTTGTTATAATATTTCTGTATCTTTTATGATTATTCTATTATATAATTACCATCTAGTAAAATTCCCTTTCTATTTTAGGGCTTAACATTTTTCATGGACCAATATAATTATATTGCTATTTATGAACCGATTTACCGACCATATTGCATGTTGGTAGCGAGCCTGCCTTTAGCCTCAACGGTCGCTGGTTCGATGCCCGCATGGGGTAGATGTTTGTATTGATCTTATAAATATCTGTTTCGGTCTGGGCGTTTGTCCTTGTGGGTCTGTGCCACCGTGCCTCGGCGAGCACGTTTAGCCGTCGGTCCAGGTTGTTATCATATCATCTGATAATAATCGTTCTCTTCTTAATCTTGATGAATTTGGTCTTATCCAATGAGTTACTGATTCACCCTTAGGGTTGCGAAAGTCAGATGGCAATCGCTCTGTGTAAAACTAGTTACCTGTCATACCCTGAATAAATATCGGGAATAATGGTAGAAGAAGATCTATGAACCAAGCTAGACATTTTTTTTTATAAAGTAAATAAGACCGGTTATAAATGGTAATATATATAAATATAATTTTTTACCAGGCCATAAATAACAAAAAAATGTCATACTTTATCATTTTAAGGATCTTTTATTTTACGAAAATTTTTATATAAATATATCAAGAGATTATACAGATAGATCCTATCTTTGAGATGCAAATCATCTCCTCCGAGGAAATGTAACTTAAGCGGAGAGAATATAAGTGTTTAAGGGTTCCGCAAGCAAATATACAAAACGGATGCGTCATAATTTCATCCTTTATATATATATATATATATATATATATATATATATATATATGAAAACAGACATATATGTAAATATATATAATGATATAAATATTTATAAATAAATAAAATAAATTAATAAAAAAATACATAAATATATATACAATCAAATACATATAAATAAATATGGCGGGCTTAATACATAGTATTAAAGGGGAATAATAACTTAATTAAACACTTAAATAATGAGCTTTTATTTGCTTTTTAAATAGTGGTAAACTTTGAGCACACTAATGTGCAAAGAATTCCATAATATAATGGCTTGCTAATATAATTTGCAGTAACGAAGAACTATAGAATTTGGTATTTTGATTCGGTTCTCGCAGCCTAAGATTATCATATTATATTGCATAGTGACATTTTAAAAAAAATTAAGTTTATACTTTCACTATGACGACGTTGTGGCGCAGCGGTAGCGAACATGTCTTAAGCGCCTCAGGTCGCTGGTTCGATTCCCACTTGGGTCACATATAATTGTATTGACCATACAGGTATGTGTTCCGATCTGGGGGTGTCTGTCATTGTCATTGTGTATATTTCCGGAACCCCGATACAGGATATAACAATCTTCATGGGAGCCATTGAGTGTGAAGAGTTTATTTTTTTTTATTTTTTATTTCACTACTAACTACTTAATCTTGTTTTTTCGGTAAAAGCCAGTTTTAAAGTAATTGATTGATTAAGATTATTTTATGTAGTTTTTAACAGCAAAAATATTTAATTTTTATATCATATAAAATACTACAAACATAGTTTTGATTTTTTTTATTATATATAAAAAAATGATAATAATAAATCATTAAAAGCGAATTTTTGAAGCTATAAAAACTTTAATATTAATTTTCAATGTTAACCCTAAACTTAAATGCTGACTACAGAACCTTTCATAGACGGTTCCTTCCTATGTTAAACTTATGTTTCCTCACAAACTTAGTACTATTATTATTATTTTGTACTAGATGCAAGATGTTTGACAACTGTTATACTACAATTTGACCTAAAATAAAAGTTGTGAATTGAAAAAGTGCATTACATATAGGCAGTTAGGCGGCATTTTACAAAAATTTAAATACGATACCCTTACCATGGTCTTCTTCTTCGTGGCATTATTCCCGGTTTTTTTATTTACCCAGCGTCTGCTTATTATTCTTATCCGGATTTGACAGGTTACTAGTTTTTACACAGAGCGATTGCCATCCGACCTCCGCAACCCTAAGTACGAACGTGTAACTCATTGGTTAAGAGCAATTTACTTATCAAGAGTTCACGATTATTATCAGATGCTATTTGATAGCAACCGGGACCGACAGTTTAACGTGCTCTCCAAGGTACGGTGAGGAGACCCAAGCATAAAGGCTCAGACCGAAACAAATATTTGTAAGATAAATGCAAACATCTGCCGGAGCGGGAATCGAACTCGCAACCGCCGAGGCTAGAGACAGACTCGGTACCCACAACGCCACAACGGTGTCGATACCCTTACCATGGTATTACATTTACTATGTAAGTACATATAATAAATTACAATAATTAATGTATTACTTTCGACGTTAGGATAACGTATTCAATTGTTTGTAAGGAAGGCACTGCCTAATTGCCTATACGGAATGCATGCAAGCTGATGAAGGGGCATTTAATATTAAGGGATGTAAGAGGTAGGGCATAAGGGATCAAAGGGAACAGAGAGACTAGACACTTAGCCTTCGCCACTCACACTAATCGAACGAAATGGAGCCATAGGAGACATCGATGTTCTGTTATGACATGATCTTGTGTTTCGCATTAACGATAAATACAACAAAGCTCTACTACGATTTTAACACAACAAAGCTCATAAATTTTTTAGTGTTCAAAACCGTTACTGCGCCATGACTTTCGTATCTAATTAATTATAATAACATAGCGATGATTATTCAAAAAACAACTAACGATAAGTTGTAAAGAAATTATTTAATATTTTTTTCTTACTTTAAAATAATTTCACGAAAATAACACACTTCAGGGGGCTTACCATGAACTTTTAGTAACAATTCTATTTCGATTCAATTCACTTATGTCAGTAAAAAGATTCAGACGTAGAAAGAAAAAGAAGATAGAAATAACATTAGCTGAAAACCGCGTGCCAATATTCTATGTATTTTATACGTGCGTAATGTAAAAATTACATATATAATTGACAAATACATCTATATAATTGACAGTCTTGACCGGGTATAAAACATGTGATCATTGACATTTAAGAAATAAAAAAAGAAGTTGCCAAACCTATATATATCTATTTCTTTTACTCGTATCAGTGCTCCGAGCAACAAACTAAGATAACAATATCCTTTGAAATAACGTTACAAGAGAGGCAACATGGTATGGCCCGTCCATGAGATTCTTAGTCTAAGGATTCAGATTTTATATAAGCATGACGTATAAATATATATGTCATGGTACTAAAATAGCAGTGTAGCTCAGTTTAAGTCGTGATTTGAATCGTAATAAGAGTTCATAGTAAGCCTTCAGATCTATTTTTAAAATTACATGATTACAAAATTGTGTTGCCTTCTTTTGTTCCGCCATTAATTACTGATAGAAAGACGTTACAGCTAAATCAAAGTTCTGTTAAATCCTATAAAACGTTATTGGCAACCCCATTCGGATATCGAACTTTTTGAATAAATCCAATATTATCACAGAAAATTATTTAATCTTGGTTTTGTCCCAGATTTTTAGATGTTCGTCCATAAATAAAAGTATAAAACTTTTTAATATTATATCTTTAACATTAATAGCTTTGTTTCAACAATTTATTGCGATAATCTTTTTGTGGCCCATCAAATAAGTCATTTAATACTGCTCGTAACTTGCTAGTTATAATAAAGTAGTAAATATAGCAGTTTAGCACAAATGTGCCGGCTCGACCGGGAAAGTGTTACCCTCGCACAGAAATTCAGCGTAATCAGTATCAGTAACATAACAGTATCAGTAGGTACTGCTGCTTTATGTGCAATGAGTAAAGGCGCCAAAGGCCCAATCTCCCATCCCTTCTGTACCCCTTTTTCCCTTCTCATCCCTTCCCTCTATACCTTGGGCCGGCAACGCGCATGTTATACTTCAAATATCGCAAGCGTTCACAGGTTGTGGTGACTGCTTACCATCAGGTGGACCGTATGCCCGTTTGCCAACCGTTGTCAAATAAAAAATATAAGAAATAAAGTTATTTTCTGAATTTATTGGTGTTATTTAAATCCCATCTGAAACAGTATGTTTTACCACTTTCATGTTTTAAAACAAAGACTAATTTAACACTGTGGCATCCCACGTTGACTAATTAAAGTTAAAGCTATTTTATGAGACAGCTCTATACTACCAAGAGCCAGGTACTAAATACTTCTTAAAGGATACAAAAGTTTACAACAAATGAATTTTATGTTAGTGATTAAATAAGATTATAAAAGTATTAGATGAGACAGGAATGATCAGGATAATATACATTACTGTAAAATATTTATATTATTTTTATTATATATTTACATACTAGCTGCTCAAATTTTTGTTTTTTGTATAGATGAGAATAAACCGAAAAATAGATGACAAATACTCTCCAATTATAAAGTAATAAAGTCCGCTGTATAGTTCTATGTATCCAATGATATCGAGGTTTAAGACTGGATAATATATCATCACTGAAGTTGTTTACGTAGGTTGGATGACGTATTTAAAACACGTATTGATAACGGCAGATAAACAAACCAAGCGCTACTTTTAACCAACCACTACTTTTCTCAAATTCGGAGACATTCTCAGAATTGTTTTACAACCCTAAGGCGAATCAGTAACCCATTGTGTCTGGATAAAAGCTTATTACCTATCCAACCAACCAACAGGCCAACAGCTTAACGTTTTCTCTGAGGCATGGTGAGGAGACCCACAAAGACAAACGCCCAGATCAAAACAGATGTTTGTAATATTAATACAAACATCCGAACCGTGCGTACCCTCGTGTAAGTATGCGCGTACTAAAGGCAGCCTCGTTACCTACATACCACATCACGCCTCATACAGACTATCGGCGTGGAGTAACAGTATTCATTTTTAACCCCCACGAAAAAGAGGTGTGTTATAAATTTGACGTGTGTGTTTGTATATCTGTGTCTGCTTGTGACATTGTAAACTCCTAAATCATTTCCAAAATTTTTATTTTGGTGTTTGGATTCTTTCGATGAGTGTGATTGATTGTGTAATTTTCTTTTTCAAAAGTATTACAAAACAACTTATAAATATCCTGATCCTAAACGCCTATATACCTGTGCGGATTTTCCTTTATTACAACTGTCCGACTTTATCTCGTATGACATAATTATCAGAGATAAATCTTAGAAGACCGAGTTAGTTGGCCATATTGCGGACGGACTGTGTGGATAGTCGTCTTGACCCAATTCTTAGAGATTAGACCCAATCGAATAAAGACACATGTCTATCTTGAGAACCGATATATTGCAGTGCAATGATCTGAATATAAACCACTAGAACGTAGTACTTCTACAATGCTTTTATTATTAACTCAATGGAAGAAAAACATTTTAACCTATAGGCACTAGACACATCAAAAGATCGTTGCCGATATTGCTATTACACTTATACTTCCCTTCACCCTTAAAATCAAAAAGCTCTACTATACACAAAAACACGATATTTATAATTACTTTTATTTAAGGTGAAATTTAAAAACATATTTTTGAAATTTATACCGTAAGATATGGATTAGGTATTAATAATTTTTAAAGTATTATAAATGACCTTTATACGATATATTAATTGGTCTCAAAATTTTATTAAAATTCAAAACTCCAAATTCTATTTACGATTAGTTCTAAGAAACACTAACAACTTTAAACATAATTTCATAGTAACGACGAAATATTCATCCTTGATTTCCAATTCCCTTTGAGCGAGCTCCGCTGAAATCAAATTTCAGAATAGATACAGATTTTCTAATTGCAAATGTATCCGAGCATGTTTGTGCAATCAAGTAAAACGAGGTATCGAAGATTAAGAATTTTAGGGTTCGTAACTGCAGATCGTCCATCAATTGTATCTTACGATTTAATGATTACAAAAATTACCAGTCACGTGCGTTGTGGACCACGCACAGTTGAATCTAAAGGGTTCCGCAGCATGGTTATATAATAATATATATAATAAAAACTTTATTTCGACGTTATTTGTTAGTAATTTCTAAAACTTATTTAACCTAAGACAGGATTAATTGGTCAGCACATGAATCCGATAGCAGTGGTTCACATACAAACAACTTCTATTAACAAATGCTCTCAGGACGCTACTTGAGCTGGAAAGAATCCTGCGCAACAACGATGTGCACCGCTTTCGCATAATGGTATAAAAACAGTACACATACGCCTCGGCAAACATCCCCGATGCACTACAAAAACGAGGCATAGCCATTAGCATCCTGAAAGCATTGTTATATTGTACACGCAGGGCGTTGTACTGTTTCCGCGTATAGTCTGCCCACAGACTGCTAGGGTAAAATGTGGTGCAGTAAGTCTGAAAAGCGTTATTTTGACTGGCATTGAGCAACGAGCAAACCTGCGAACAATCATATTTGCCCTAACAGACAAAGCCCTGCGTTCTCTCTCAATATCTGCATTATCTTTCAAGTCATAGAATACTACATGGCCAAGATATTTAAATTTTAAAGCATTCAACTCTCTTTAGTGGAACCCCGTGTAACTTGATAGCAGGTACAATAGATGGAATCGATTTTCGCCTGGTCTGAAAGACCATGCATTCGCTTTTCTTACAGTTATAGAATAAACCATGACGTTTGTAATAGTACTCACAAAGACTTAGCAGTTTTGCTAACCCACAGACAGATGCACTCAGCAGAACCATGTCGTTTGCGTAACTAATGTTATTAAGACAGACTCCGTCAATATGACATCCGACATGAGTGCTATTGAGCGTCTGTATTAGGGCATTCACATACAGATTAAACAACTTGGGTGAGGTCAGGCCACCCTGCCTCACCCCACATTCCAACCTGTAAGATCTTGAGTAGCTCTCTGACCATCGCACAACAGTAACCTGATTTTCATACCAAAACTTTAAAATCCTGTTGATCTCTTCAGGCATGCCAGTGAGTTTTAATTTCTGCCATAAGATATCGTAATTAACCAGGTCAAATGCCTTCGAGAAAACAGGCGTAAATGGGTGATGGTAAGGTTATAAAGAATCTTAACGGTTTTAAAAATAATAACGAATTAAAACCGACCGCAAAAATAAGTTCGTAATTTCATAGTCATTATTAAAAGTAATATGAAAAACAAAGTTATGGGAAAAACTTATATATCTCTTAAATTTATAGACCTATCTTCTTCAAACTAAATGTGGATGAAAGTTCATGTGGTATTCTACCAGCTCAAATTTTTCCAGAATTTTAAATCCCATAGTTCAAAAGTTAGAGGGGGACACGATTTTTACGACTTTAGGAGCTAATATCTCAACAACTACTGGCTTAATGAAAAAACTCAAAATCAAACCTCCTTATCATTTTAAAAGAACTATCCAAAGATATCTCGCACGTTGCCATACGTTGAAATTTTTTTCAATCGTCAGTTACATGTATGGACTGCTACCCTTAATTCATATATATATTAAGATTTTATTACAAAATCCTTGTGCGGTTCATCGAATACACCTATTTAGTAAATTTCGTATAGATAGAGTCAATGGTCTCCGAGTAAAATGACTGTGACATACGGACGGACAGACGGACAGACGGACGGACGGACAGACGGACATGACGAAATTATAAGGGTTACGTTTTAGCCATTTGGCTACGGAACCCTAAAAAAGCAATAAAGTTGCTTCTTTTCGATTTTTGATCCGCGACAGTTTTTCCTGAGCCTCAATTTTACTCATTGAGGACTAGAATGTTGTTGAAGTTCTAAATAAAGATATTAAAATTATATTTTTTAATCTCAATCATTATAAATCACCATGAGCCCTATTATATTTATTAAATTTTATTTTAAGCTAGAGGGGGCAAACGGGCCGCTGGCTCAAGTTATCACCGCTGGCCATGAACATATACAACACCAGAGGACATGGGGATGTTTTGCCGACCTTTAAGGAAGAATAGAGTCTTCTCTTGAACGTATTATCTGTATATTCGAAAAAAACCGCCGACAGAAACTCGTTCCATGGAAGAGTTGTGGGAAGAAACAAAATCTCTTCTAAATCTCGTTATTGTAGATTTCCAGACATCGAGGTCGTAGTAAATACATTTTGTTCAAGCATACATTACGCAATGGAAGTTATAAATACTATCAAACTGGGACGCGTTTTTTAATTAGCAAATTTTGTTCGATGATACGCTGAGTGATATTGTAGCGTATATTGCAGTGCAGTGCAGAATCAGCCAAACGCCAATCGGACTCGTATATGAAGGGTTCCGTACCACCGTAGAATAAAAATCATATCAAAAGGAACCCCCTTCGATTATAAAATTAAATTCGATTTTATATTTGTTATTATAACTGCCACAGAAAAACAGAATCTGTGAAAATTTCAACTCTCTATCTATTACAGTCTGTGAGATACAGTCCGGTGAAAGATGGACGGACGGGTGGACTGTGGAAGCTTACTAACCCTAGTTCTGTAGTGTTTCCATTTATGGGAACGGAACCCTATTAAATACTGCCCATTCACTTTGATTATCTATGCGAGGGCAGTTTTCCAATCAAGACTTTCCATACATGCCGAAAAATGCCAGACTATCTAGTACAATATGTACTGTTTTATAAAACGATGTACAGATGAAAGTGTTTTGTTTTAAATAAACGATTTTTTATCATGAGTTTAAACAAAAAACTTAAACCATAAATAAAGTAACAAATGTTTCAACCATTTAGTAAATAGCGCACATCATTAGGAGAGGTAAGTCAGAAAATTAAATTAAACTAACCGACTTAATTTGTTTAAAAAATGCTTTATGTTAGAGATTGTATATCTATACCAATATTATTACGCTGCGAGTATTTTGTTTTTTTTTTGGTTGAACACGCTAATCTATGGAAGCACTGATCGGATTTGAAAAGTTATTTTTGCATTTTATAGCACATTTATTGAGAAAGGCTACAGGCTATAACGTTGAGATACGATACATAGAAGCCGAGTAATAAGAAAGAAAGTGCGGGCGGACGATAAGATCCCATTAGTTGGTGGAACAAGGCAGTCTCACCCAAAGAGAGCGAAGCCGCGGGTTATATTAAAGATTGTTTATTTTTTTTTACTTCATGACGGTTGGCAAGCAAGCATACGATCCGCCAGATGGTAAACAGTCATCGCAACCTATGAACGCTTGCGATAATTTAAATATCACATGCACGTTGCCCAAGGAACAAGAAGAAAGGGATGAAAAGGGAAAAAGGAAGGGAACAGAGGAATGGGGCGTAACTCATCGCACAAAGATTAGTAAAGGTTTTATAGTAGTAGTAGAGCCATGCTTCTTTCAGCACTTTTCGTGCGAAAAGTGAGAGCGCTGGAGGCCTAATCTCCCACCCCCTCTGTACTCTACTAACGTATATATAATTATATATTAACTATAAAAACTATTAAACTACGTTCAGAATAAGTATTACTACAGCGAATCAGCGTTGAATAATCTCATAATACGTTTCTATCGAACAGTGTCGTTTTAACAATAAAGTGGTTAAGCTCATAAAATGAAATGATACAACTGAATTTCATTCGTACATGTATTTGTATATAAAATCCTACACGTAAATATGCCAGTGAAGTTTATTTAAATATATTTCTCTATTATGTTCATTCTTTTATATTTCGTTTTCAGCCATTTTGCTTTTGTTTCTTATGTGACATTATAGTCTGTATCGTTGTAAAAAAAGTTTCTTAAAATAATTAATTTGATAAATTTGAATTTACAACCCGATACGAAATATTTGTAAGTGATATTATAAAAGTACTTACAAGTACCATGATTGTTATTATTTGTAAGATAATTAAAACTTTCAACATAATGCGATTTTGTTTGCGACCACTAAGTGCCATAATCTGATACAGCGGTCTCGTAAAGCCAAATTGTTGGAAATACAAACACAATATACGAGTTAATACCGCGGACCAAATTATCATGTTTTACGTAAATAGACTTTCACCAATCTGCAGCGAGTCCCTTTGACACGGCTATTTATGAAATTAGTTAAATTTTGAGTTGATAATGAGATTTTAGGTAGACCTTAAAATATAGTTAGTATGTAAATTAAACAATTGTTGTAAAAGTACGGTCTAATTTTTGATTTTCTAAATAAAACAAAGCGGTCCGTTTAAAACCCATAAAAACATTAAATAAGGCTGTATTACCTTTTCTGTTCTGGTCAATAGCGTGGAACGAATGTTGCAAGAGACGCGGCTATCAGATCTGTTAAAGATTACTCACTTTGTCATGTAAATCAGCCACTCACAATCTCAGACGAGACATCATTTAAATTGAAATATCGTAAATATTCCTGTTGTGAATAGATGATGATGCTTTGATGTTGGAACAGCGCTAATCTGTTAGACCCCCTTGAGAATAACGAGTACTTACAAGCTTCTCAGATCATGTACAATGTTTAGTTGAAATAAAAAGCAGACAAAATCAATACGGCGAATTGTAAACAGTTCCAGTAATAAAGTCCATACTCCGTAAGTACTCTCTAATTAAAACGTTCTATTATACTCATGGAAAAGTCCAATCCAATCTATTAACCACTTAAAATAACAGTATCTTTACTGTTGGGTTTTACCCTTAATGTAAACAGTGGAGGCCCAAACTTACACCCCTTCTTTTTCCATCCATTTTACTGCCCACCTTAAGTTCACTTGTTAATACACATGCAAACAAAAATAATTATGTTATTTATAATATATAAGATAATAAATAACATAATTGTTTTTGTTATTAATAATATATAAGATAATAGACACCGTTGTGGCGTTGTGGGTAGCGAGTCTGCTTTTAGTCTCGACGGTTGCCGGTTCGATTCCCGCTCGAGCAGATGTTTGTTAAAAATTTCTGTCTCGGTCTAGGCGTTTGTCCGTGTGGGTTTCTCCACCGTGCCTCGGAGAGCACGTTAAGCTATCGGCCCAGGTTATTATCAATAACATCTGATAATAATCGTTAATTTAGAGCAATTTACTTATCAAGAGGATAAGTAAATTGCTCCATTGAGTAACTGATTCGCCCTTAGGGTTGTGGAGATCAGATGGCAATCGCTCCATGTTAAAACTAGTAACTAAAAAAAACCAGTAACCAGTCAAATACGGATAAGAGTATTAAACAGACCCTGGGTACGTAAAATACCGGGAATAATGCTAGGAAGAAGATAATATTTAAGATAATATATTCGAAGAGATTGTTGTATAATGACAATGATTAATTATTTACCTTACTGTATAACTGCTTCTTTTAAAAACGTAGCATATGACCTGTAAGTGGTAAAGGTGTAAGCGAGCCCTTGCTTACTAAGTAATATAATAAATGCATACGTGAGTTACACTTTCAAAGCTTAACTCAATCGATCATGAAGTTTTTCTTGTACTTCATCAAGGGCACAGAAAATGAATTACTGCTCCAGTAGGATAGAAATAACTCTTAGACAGTTTTTATGGTAGGACAGCTTGGCTTACTGAAATAAATAAAATTCCACATGCACACACTCTTAGCACAACTCTAGGGAAGATTATATTATAGTGTGTTAAATAAATTAATAACATTACGTTAATAAGAAAAATCCATCTAGTGAAGAATCACACACATGCACATAATCACTACATAGTATAAAACAAAGTCACTTTCTCTGTCCCTATGTATGCTTAAATCTTTAAAACTACGCAACGGATTTTAATGCGGTATTTTTAATAGATAGAGTGATTGAAGAGGAAGGTTTATATGTATAAAAATAGTGGAGAAAATAAAAATTGAGGTTTCTAATGTGATATCGTAATTAATTACATTTAACGCGTAGGGCCACGGGCAGTAATGACTAAATCAAAACTACTGGATCGATTTTAAGCATTTTTTCAGTGAATGACATAGGCTATATATTTTATACCCATGCGAAGCCGGAGCGGGCCGCTAGTAATTATATAAATATGTATTTAAATATTAGCTATAGGCTAAGTGACTTCCTTGGTCAACTTTCTTCATATTAGCTTAAGCTTTAATAATAGCTTACAAACAATCGGGTTTTATGCTCATTTGCTACGACATAATAGAGCATAAATATATATTGTAATATAATATAAAACATTCTAAAAAGTTCTAAAACATAATAAGATTAAAAAGAATAATAATATAAAAGATTAATACTAAATATTATAAGACAGATAGAATGTAGTTCTTTAGAAACAATAGCTAAGTAGCGTAGTTCTATTTGCTAGGAGATAAACTTAACCTTCGTACAGATTAAGTCAACGTCTCAACGTCTCGCTTGGGCAATAAAGAGGAAGATTGAATACTGTACAAATATTTGCGCTGGTAGCAAATCGACTTCAACCAGTTCTAATGTCGCAAAATAAGGCGGACATCTTATTCTGTGTAAGAAGAACATTATATTGTTACTATTCCTCCATACAAAAATGCGACAGTTGTATAAACATAACCTTTTAAGGTAATTTGTTTCTGTTCTGGTGCAATCCTGTACTATTTTTTTTTTTAAGTTATACTTCTTTTAACGCGTTAGGGAAAAATTATGAGAGTAAATTTTTACGATGCACACCGTCAAGTCCACAAAAACCGACACCCTGAAGTTAACTATAGTCAACATTTTAGATTTTTGTGATATTTAAATAAACTTTATTTAACTAGATAATGCGTTATAATAAAACTTTAAATGTATTAAATACCTTTTCTCTATTGTTAGTGTCGTTTTTTCTACAAACGTAGAATAAGGCAAAAGATAAAATTTTTTAAAAGATTTTTATCTTGTTACGCCAAAGAAGTATAACTTCTAATACGTGTACACACACACTTTTTTATGTTACAAGTTTGCAAACTAGCATACGGCCCACCAGATGAAACAAGATACTAAAAACCTATACTAGGATTGAAATAGTAATGCTCGCACTGTTGCATTTTATTTCATAGCAGTGAGTATAGGAAGCCTAAATGCTATCCTTTTCGACGTCGTTGTGGCGCAGCGGTAGCGCTCCTGCTTTAAGCGCCCCAGATCGTGGGTTCGATTCCCGGCATGTTTTCCGGGGTGGGTGTGTTTGTCTGTCTTTATGTATGTTTCCGGACCCCCGACATAATGATATAAGTATCCTAATGGAGGCCGTTGAGTGTGTAGCGTCTATTTATATTATTATTATTATTATTTATTTCGTATTCCTCCTTCTCCCTTTAACTTAGCTTTAACCCCCTCGCGCTGATGCCTCAGGTATCGCTAGAAAACATAAATTACGGTAACTAATCCGAAACAGGCATGCCATTTGCTCCTATGTAAGGGCTTAGAACAAACTATAATAATAAATTCTACACAGTCAAAAAAAAACATATAATTAATCGATATTAGATGCAAATAAACGTTTACATGCTATATTTAGGTATTTTAGTGAGAACAAAAATGCAAAGACTAAATTTAAAACAATCCGAACATTAAATTTATTTATACGAATATAATAAAGAAGATTACATCGTTAACTACTATAAGTAGGTACTAAGTTGATATTACATGCATTTATAAAATAGGGTGTAAACCTTAATACTCAACGCAGCAACAATCTCTCTATTATTTTTAGGGAACACAATATACTCCAAACTGAATAGCTTAGCCAGCAACCAGCAAACAAGTGTTCATTAAACACTTCTGCGCAATTAACGCAGGCGGTGGAAAACAATTTACATACTCCTACGTTCTCTTTGGAATTACATAGAGAACGAACGCTAGAGATATCTCAAAGGCAAATATGAAGCACAAAACAAAAACATCAAACTCTACTAAATTAATTGTTGTTTATATACCGCGTTATTATAAAATAAGTGGTACATCCCAATTAGTAATAGTAGTAGTACAAATGCCCCGACTCGACCAGAGAAGTACTAATAGTACTGTTTCGTTTCGAACGATGTGTGAGAGCGCTGGCGCCCAATCTCGTACCCTCTCTGATCCCTTCTTTTTTTCCTTCTCACCCTTCCCTCCTATACCTTGGATTGGCAACGCGTATATGATACTTCAAGTATTGCAAGCAAGGTTGCGGTGACTGCTCAGGCGGACCGTATGCTTGTTTGCCAATGACATAAAAAAATGTATGTTCAATATGCGAAAGTGACTTTGTTGGTTTTTGCTAATTACGCTTCCACACCTAAATCGCTAAATGATTTTAGTATAGATATAAAAGGACCCATAGAGACGGTTATAAGGTACATTTTGTTACGAAATGTTTATGGGGAACCAATTATTTCGGTACTGCTGGGCGAATATGAGTGTAGTAATGTAAAATAAAAAATAAAATAAAAGTTTGCTTCTTGAACCTTAAAAACTATCATTCAATTCGCTTAGTAGTCCAAAAACTTTTGAAATTAACATTTTGGTTGCTGCATTATGAAGTGCACGTAATTTTGAACCACGAAAATGTTGAAATCGAAGAACTTTATTTAAGTCAAGTTTATTGATTAATTTACAAGGAATTTGTATATAAAATAACTCAAACACAAGCTGAAGTAGCCAACGAAATTCCCAACGGTTGAATTTGCAGCGTTCAACGAACGTCTGATATTTATTATTCATTCGTAAGAAGCTCTGTGATATTTACTCTCCCATTACAGTAGCCTCGACGTCGCGTTTCTTGCATTAAAAATTTAATACACGTCTTCTACCGTAACTGCGAAATAATTTAATAGAAAACAGTAAGTTTGTCCTGTTTAACTTACGCTTAATTAATATGCAATAGACACTTTATTTCGACGTTATTTGTTAGTAATTTCTAAAACTTATTTAACCTAAGACAGGATTAATTTGTCAGCACGTGAATCCGATAGCAGTGGTTCACATACAAACAACTTCTATTAACAAATGCTCTCAGGACGCCACTTGAGCTGGAACGAATCCTGCGCAACAACGATGTGCACCGCTTTCGCATAATGGTATAAAAACAGTCCACATACGCCTCGGCAAACATCCCCGATGCACTACAAAAACGAGGTATACCCATTAGCATCCTGAAAGCATTGTTATATTGTACACGCAGGGCGTTGTACTGTTTCCGCGTATAGTCTGCCCACAGGCTGCTAGGGTAAAATGTGGTGGAGTAAGCTCTGAAAAGCGTTATTTTGACTGGCATTGAGCAACGAGCAAACCTGCGAACAATCATATTTGCCCTAACAGACAAAGCCCTGCGTTCTCTCTCAATATCTGCATTGTCTTTCAAGTCATAGAATACTACATGGCCAAGATACTTAAAGCATTCAACTCTCTTTAGTGGAACCCCGTGTAACTTGGATAGCAGGTACAATAGATGAAATCGATTTTCCCTGGCCTGAAAGACCATGCATTCGCTTTTCTTACAGTTATAGACTAAGCCATGACGTTTGAAATAGTTCTCACAAAGACTTAGCAGTTTTGCTAACCCACAGACAGATGCACTCAGCAGAACCATGTCGTTTGCGTAACTAATGTTATTAAGACAGACTCCGTCAATATGACATCCGACACGAGTGCTACTGAGCGTCTGTATTAGGGCATTCACATACAGATTAAACAATTTGGGTGAGGTCAGGCCACCCTGCCTCACCCCACATTCCAACCTGTGAGACCTTGAGTAGCTCTCTGACCATCGCACAATAGTAACCTGATTTTTATACCAAAACTTAAAAATCCTGTTGATCTCTTCAGGCATGCCAGTGAGTTTTAATTTCTGCCATAAGATATCGTAATTCAAAATGTCAAAGGTCAAATGCCTCGGATAAATCGAGAAAACAGGCTTAAATGGGTGATGGTAAGGTTATGAAGAATCTTAACGGTTTTAAAAATAATAACGAATTAAAACCGACCGCAAAAATAAGTTGGTAATTTCATAGTAATTATTAAAAGTAATATGAAAAACAAAGTTATGGGAAAAACTTATATATCTCTTAAATTTATAGAC
Organism: Hestina assimilis; assembly: GCA_023373885.1. Lineage (NCBI taxonomy): Eukaryota > Metazoa > Arthropoda > Insecta > Lepidoptera > Nymphalidae > Hestina > Hestina assimilis. The sequence continues at coordinate 10,446,011 of CM041745.1, forward strand.
CTATCTTCTTCAAACTAAATGTGGATGAAAGTTCATGTGGTATTCTACCAGCTCAAATTTTTCCAGAATTTTAAATACAATAGTTCAAAAGTTAGAGGGGGGGGACACGATTTTTACGACTTCAGGAGCTAATATCTCAACAACTACTGGCTTAATGAAAAAACTCAAAATCAAACCTCCTTATCATTTTGAAAGACCTATCCAAAGATATCTCACACGTTGCTATACGTTGAATTTTTTTCAATCGTCAGTTACATGTATGGACTGCTACCCTTAATTCATATATATATTAAGATTTTATTACAAAATCCTTGTGCGGTTCATGGAATACACCTAATTAGTAAATTTCGTATAGATAGAGTCAATGGTCTCCGAGTAAAATGACTGTGACATACGGACGGACAGACGGACAGACGGACGGACGGACAGACGGACATGACGAAACTATAAGGATACATTCAATATGTAGTACTGAATTAATAAATTATTATTTGCCATGCAGTGGTGTACTTAACAACTGATACTAAACGCCAATACTAGACCTTCATTGACACGCAATATTCATGACATTTTGATAAGTTAAGTTAGAAGCCTATATGAGCGACTTGAACAACTGACCTGGCTTAAAGTGCTTCGTGCGAAGAGTGAGAACGATGCCCATTCTTGCACCCCTTCTGTTCACATCCTTTTTTAGGATTCCGTAGCTAAATGGCAAAAACGGAATCCTTATACTTTCGTCATGTCCGTCTGTACGTCCGTCCGTTCGTATGTCACAGTCATTTTACTCGGAGACCATGGAAAAATTTGAGCTTGTTGCACACCATATGAACTTTCATCCACATTTGGTTTGAAGAAGATAGATCAACAAACTTTAAAGAAAGTAGTTCCCATAACTTTGTTTTTCATATTACTCTTAATAATTACTATGAATTTACCAACTTATTTTGCGGTCGATTTTAATTCGTTATTATTTTTAAAGTGCTTAAAATTCTTCATAACCAAGCTGCGGAACCCTTTACTTTCAACTGTGCGTGGTCCACAACGCACTTGACTGCTAATTATTTTTTCTTTCTCGTACCTCCTATCCCTTGAGTTGTCAAAGCGCATCGCAAGCGCTCATAGGTTGTGGTAACTGCTTACCAACAGACGGACCGTATGCTTGTTTGCCAACCGTTATTAAAAAATAAATAATAAAAACAAAAACTATGATGGAGTCCACCAACAAGAAAAGAAGAAGAGAAACGTATCAAAAAACTTATTTCGATAGAAGATTTGATATAATCTTTTAAGACCTGCATACTAATATTTTCTGAAGTGCAGTCTTCTTGATATACTCGGAGATCACTCGTGTAGAATGCTTATGCAAGATTTAGTTTATTAGCATTTAACAAACAGCTATAGGGCTATGTTAACCCAAGAAGTTTAATATGATAATAGCTTCAAGTCAGAACAAAGTTACATATTAAGTCCCCATATAATAAATATCCACAAGATACTATGATTTAGCGCGTAAGTTATGTAGAAAGAACAACAGAATTATTATGAAGATGAAAGTTCTGAAGCAAGATTAACCGCTATGATACTTCATCAGCCGAGATTTTTTTTATTTATCTGTATAGTGCAAGTTTCGTTATTTAATACGATACGGTTTTATGTTTATTAATTTTATCATTTATGCTTATTTTAACGGAGACACCGTTGTGGCATTGTGGGTAGCGAGTCTGCCTTTAGTCTCGACGGTTGCGGGTTCGATTCCCGCTCGGGCAGATGTTTGTTAAAATTTCTGGCTCGGTCTGGACGTTTGTCCGTGTGGGTCTCCCCACCGTGCCTCGGAGAGCACGTTAAGCTGTCGGTCCCGTTTGTTACCACATAACATCTGATAATAATCGTTAACTCTTGATAAGTAAATTGCTCTTATCCAATGAGTTACTGGTTCGCCCTTAGGGTTGCGGAGGTCAGATGACAATCGCTCTGTGTAAAAACTAGTAACCTGTCAAATCCGGATAAGAGTAATAAGCAGACCCTGGGTATATAAAAATACCGGGAATAATGCTAGGATGAAGATGCTTATTTTAACGGGCTATAAAATAAATAGCTCAAAGCCATAGAGGACTAAAGAAAACTTTGTGAGTTTCCAAGCAACCTGAATTGTACTTATAAAAATACATGAGTATAACGTTCAAAAAACTATCCACTCTCGGTTAGAGCTAAGTCTTTAAAAAAGTTCAAACCAAAAAGTAAGCTATCAGGCCCCCTGAATATTTTTTTTTTCCTTACTGCAATACGTGATAGCTTCGGAATCGGTGATTTTGGTGGTTTTAAAAAAGATATGAAAGCATATCGTTGGGGACTTAGAGGTACGAAATGTAACTTCTCAAAGTATAAGACACCGTGTGGCGTTGTGGGTAGCGAGTCTGCCTTAAGCCTCGACGGTTGCGGGTTCGATTCCCGCTCGGAGCAGATGTTTGTATTAATCGTACAGGCATGTTTTCCGGTCTGGTTGTGGTTGTCCTTGTCATTGTGAATGTTTCCGGACCCCGACACAGGATATAATTATCCTAATGGGGGCCGTTGAGTGTGTAGCGTTTATTATTATTATTATTATTATTATTATTATTATTATAAGAGATTATCATCTATCTGACTGATCACATTGATTTTACGTACGTATGCTTTACACACGAAGTGGTTAAATTCGGTTTACTTTTTAAAGTCAAATTATTTGCCTAGTAATAAAATTGTATACCTGCCAGTAAATTAGATGTGTCAAAAAAGTGCTTCTTTTAAACGCTACACATCAACGGCCCACATTAGGATATTGATATTCTGTGTCGTGGTCCGGAAACATACACAACGACACATGATTGGTCAACACAGACATCTGCTCCAAGCGGGAATCGAATCCGCGACCTTTGGCACTTAAGACAGGATCGCTACCGCTACGCCACAAAATTGTGGCGTTGTGACGTTGTGGCGCAGAGGTAACGAACCTGCCTTAAGCGCCACCTCCCTCGTGCCTCAGAGCTGATGTTTTTATTGACCATACAGGCATGTTTTCCGGTCTGGGTGTGACCACGACACCGGTTATAACAATCCCAATTGGGACCGTTGAGTGTGTAGAGTTTATTTTAAAAATATATATTTAGTATCAAATCTTCTGAATTCATATAGATGCTTACAGACTTTCATGTGATTCTTTACTCCCACCAAATACATCTTACAAACTAGCACAGCTATAATGGAGCTTACACTTCCTCTTTTATGAGGCCCTTTCTTACCGTATCTTGTGTGATATTTCACGGATAAGTCTTAAGAAAACCTGGATACATTTATGGTACTAAAGGACGATTGTGTCAATAAGATTTTCATCTAAACTTTTTAGAGCGTACTGTAGTATTCACATATTATTATGAAGCAATAATAAATATACTTATATCCTATTTTTAATTTTGACTGACTGATTTTAATTTTGTGGCGCAGGCATAGCGAACCTGCCTTAAGCGCCACAGATCGCGGGTTAGATTCCTGCTCGGAGCATAATATGTTTGTATTGACCATGCAAGCATATTTTTCGATCTGGGTGTATTTGTCCATGTCCTTGTATGTGTTTCCGGATCCCGACACAGGATACACGCTCTACACTCAACAGATCCTAATGGGAGCTGTTGAGTGTAGAGCGTTTAAAAAAAAACACTTCTTGACGATTTAAGAACAGAACAACTTCACTAGTTCTAATCAAACTATAATCATAAATAAAGAAATGAGATTAACAACAGCTACATAAAACAATTTTGTAACATTCGTAGCTACAAATTAAATAAATAGCAGTTTCCAGAAATACTTGCAAGCTTAATTCTGTGAAATTAATTATTTCCCGAAGGAATTATTCATGCTTGATTTCCGATTCCTTTGTAGCAAGCTGTAGCGAAATCAAATTTCACAATTGATATTATAGTCAATAGATATGCAGATTACAAATTTATCAGAGCATATCAGTTCAATCACTCACTATGCACGCTATATAACCGTGGTAACACCAACATTTTGAAAATACTATAATATATGTTTAACAATCGCTGACGCTCTTTCATAAATTGAACGAAATTAAGTTAACGACTTGCTAATTTTATCTTATATATGGCATATGTATATATAATTACTCGACTTGGTGTGGGCACTGCCGTGTCCCCCGATAAGTCTATGATTAAAGGCCAAAGTTAATGAGAAGTGCAAGCTTGTCATGCAAAACATTGCATTGGCAATACATTTAAAACTAAATCAGTTTAAGAACACCAAACAATTCATCCAACCAATTCAATATCAAATATTAAATAATTTTCTTAAATCATGAAGTAACTTTTCTACAAAAGCTTCCTAACCAAAGAGCCGGAATGAATTTTCTTCGTTCCACCAATTTTATGAACACTACGAAATTTGCAAACTATATTGCTCTGGACACATTTTCACCATCATATTTAGCATTATATACTATACAATATTTCGAAGTTAAAGGTTAGGTCGAACATGGAAACAAAAAAGTACCAGGCGTGGAAATCTTAATAGCAATACCTCGTCAGGTAAAAATAACGCTCTTATTTTTAGAAAGCACAATAGTGTTTCGCCAGAGTGGTCTGCCCAACAAGCAAGTGTTCATTAAACACTTTTGTGCATTTATCGTGGGCGTTGAAAATATGTTTTGTTTGCAACAACCTTCTATTTCTATCCTATTTCTAATAGCCTACATATATTTTAATTAATATTAAATAAATGTTATAATCTTACCATTGTTACTAATATAATAAATGTGAAGGTTTGTATTGTTTTATTTCATGACGATTGGCAAACAAGCATACGGTCCTCCTGATAGTAAGAAGTCACCGCAACTATGAATTTGCGATATTTGAAGTACCTCGTACGCGCTGCCAACCCAAGGTAAAAAAGGGAGGGCTATGAGAAGGGATGAAAGGAACGAACAAAGAGGGTAGAAGATTGGGCCCCAGGCGCTCTCCCTCATCACACGGAATGCAACGAAACGCAAAGAGGGTAGTTCTCTTCTTCTCCGGTGGAGCCGGTGTATTTGTTTATTTGAGAGGATCATGGCTCTACTAAGATTTACTTGGATGTCTTAATGTTAGGATGTTTATTGCTCAATCACGCAATTAAATTTGGCACACATGTTATGTGGATTGACACATTTAATTTTGTATCCCGGAAAAAGTTAGTTATTATTTTTGAAACCGCAATAGAATTCCGGCTTAAGTTTGACAGGGACCAGCAAAGAACTGACGTCTGCCCAATTAACGCGGGGGCTGGAAACAATGTGCCCACTCTTTGTAAACACCTACAAAACTGCTCTACAAATACCTCAAAGCCAAACAAGCGTAAATGAAAACTTTGTTATTCTCTGAAGCGTCCCGAAACATAAATGCTATTAAGCTTTAATTTTCACTTATGAAATAAATAATTTTTGCATACTATAGTACTCATCAAAATATATTTAAATAGTTTTATATATATTTAAAAAATGTGGAAAGTTTTTCATAACCCAAATTTTTAAACAATATTATGGATACTGGAACAATTTTCGGCTTAAATAATTATTTTTAGTTACAATTTATAACTTTGTAGTATCTCGTAATTGGGAATTGAAAACACACATTCACCACCAAAAACTTTATTACTTTTTGTAACACATACATATAGTTTTACAAATTTACACCATCCGTTCGCCGTCATAGGCACAAGAGAGCGAGAGCGGCGCCCGGGCTCGCCGACCGGCAGGGTCGGCGCGAGCGTTGATTGGCTAGCGGTTAGCGTCGGCGGCTTACGCTGTGATTGGTCAAGACGCGCAAAACCCATATAGCGGGAATTCGAATGCTCGGAATGCTACAACTTGAATAAACTTCTCTTACAAATCATAAAATCCATATACATAATATAATGTTAGCTGACGAAAAAGTAGAGAGCCCGTGATGTACATGTAAACTGTGTGTCAGTAAATAATAGTTATATTTTGTCACTTTGAAGATGTGTATGCAATTTATATATTCAAAAAAATTATTATACATTTTATTTAAAATAACCCAACCTACTTATTCTATATAATTGTACCCAAAAGTGGCATATTCTTTGAATTTAACGTTCTTATTTTGGTTAACAATAATTACCACACATAGTATTCACGCCATCTCCGTAAGCCCGCGTTGTGTAAGTACAGAATTAAATGTAATTTTCCTCGCACTCACTTCTTGGCTATATTACTCTGTACCAACGTTCGCGGTTACAAATCTATGTAATAAAATGATACTATTTCTCCGTTGAAACCAAATTGGTCTTGTTAAGTGCTCCTTTCAAGCGCTCAGTATGTTGTAAATATAAATGAGCCAAAATCACAGATTATTTGTGTTATAAATGGAATATGTGCAACATAGATTTTTGAAGCAACTACGAAATAATCAATGATAATTTGTTTACTGTAAAAACCAACTTTATCCTATTTCTTACTATATTAATATAATACATGTTTGTATGATTGGATGTATAAATAGATGTTTGTTACTAAATCACGTAAAAACGGTTGAACGAATTTGGATGACATTTGGCACAGATATAGATTGTTACCTAGATTCAAACATAAAATTTTTATCGCGCAATAGTGTTAAGTTCCCGTGTGATAAACAAAAAATAAACTACAGCAGAAGGCTCACCTGATGCTGAGCGATTACAACCGCTAATAAATATTTGCTGCACAAAGAGCATGCTGGCTGACCTCGAAACGCGACTGGCGAGCAGTCACTACACGAGTTTTTCACCAACGTATGGTGGTAGCAGGCAGACGGCCATTTAAGCGCCTACAGCAAAAATTATTTAATAGATAATATCGACATGCTTAACAATCTGATAATATACATATTTCATCACACGAAGAACAGGGCGTCGTGGTGCAGCGGTAACGAACCTGCCTTAAGCACGAAAGATCTTGGTTTCGATCACGCTCGCAGCAGATGTTTGTATCCACCATACAGGCATGCGATCCGGTCTGGATGTGTTTGTCCTTGCTTTTGTGTGTGTTTATTGACCCCCGACACAGGATATCACTATCCTAATGGGGGTTGTTGTGTTGATTATGTATTATTTGCTTATTGTTTTTTTTACATTACAATATACAATCAAGGTTAATATACTCTGCGCCATCCTAGATGTCACGGCCAGGATAAATTGCTGCTATATCTCAAAGTCATTGGATAATGAAACCACTCAGTTTTGATCTTCTACATTTATTCTGATTGTCATTATTATTAGTGCTTTCCGAGTCAACAATACTAAGCGTGGTTCTTTGTTAATAATTGAGATCCTACTTTTTACGTCAGCTCCCATCTATTATTGTTGTAATACAATCGGATTTTCAAAACTTTTGTGTTGTTAGATTATACAACTATTAATGGACGCAAATAAGCAATACCATGTCAACCCACAAAATAAAAAAACTGAGTTATATATGCAGAAGCTTTGGTAAATGGCTAACGAACATTTTTCTTTAATATTTGTAGGGTTTTAAGCTTTAAAACTTCTAAAAAGCCATTTTTTCAATCATGCAATTTATGTACTTTTAAATATTTTGGGTTATATTATATACGAAATATGCAGTTTGTATTCTTTAATTTTTTTGAAAATAAGTAAAATAACTTACATAAATCTGAAATTGCCAAAAAGTTGATCAATACATAAAAAAAAAAATCATATAAAGCAAGTTCTTCAAAATTTTCAAACGCGTTTTTCTCGAAATGACATCCGTGTGTGCTTATTTGCATCCATTTACGCTATAGTTTGATGGGTTATTCCAATTATATTATTAAATAATAATAATAATAATAGCAATTGTCGTATTATGTTCTTAATAATAAGTAAAAACTAGTAATCTGTCAAATCCGGATAAGAATAATAAAGCAGACCCTGGGTAAAATAAAATACCGGGAATAATGCTAGGATGAAGAAGTTCTTAATAATAAGTAGCCAACTACCATTTGTCCATGTCAATATAGGAAGTAAATTTTCCACTATAGAACCCCATTACCTCTGCTGTCTCTCCGTCACGTTCATCTTTCAGAAAGCTGTATCTCACGAATATGTTCTATGGCGGCTGTAGTGCCAAATATAGAAATAAATTTCATTTCCAAATTAAAAGGTGCTGCCATACATGATATTTTTCTCTACTATGATAAGGATCCCTTTGTGTGCGAGTCTGACACGCCGTTGGCCGGTTTTTTATAAATATTTACATATTGATTTCGAATTCTAATATGATAGGGCAGCTTATGAGATATTTCTGGATTTCAAAATCGACGCTTAATTGGATTCCAGGCAGCTTAGCCGCTTCGAAGAAAATTTTAGCCTCACATTTTCACATTTCTAATTGGTAGTCTTTATTAAGTATAAAGACTACCAATTAGAAGACTAGTTTATTATTATTTATATATATATATATATATATATATATATATATGTTTATTTAGCAAATAATTTGTATCCTATAATATCCACAAACAAGAGTTTAATTTATTTTTATCAATTTTAGTTTTTTTTTGTCTCTATTTCTACTTTTTCTTTGTCTCCATTTTCAGTTGCGATGTACTCGTATTTCCAAGGCGGAGTCTGATGGTAAATGCAACTAAAATTGTTTTCAGTGAATCGTTTTAATTGCGCAAAAGTGTTTAGTAAACACTTGTTTGCTGCCTAAGCCGGAATTCTATTGCGCTCTTTAAAACAATTAATACTGCATCAGCTATCGAAATTTTAGCGTTTTATTCCAATATTACTTCTTAAAATACTTCTTCTAAATTCTTTGATTTAAAATATTACATTTTCATTTTTTATGAATATATTTAGTTTTGTGTATCCATCTATATGTTGGAATAGTTTATGCCCAATATGTCATTCTCAACTTTTCTACAAAAATAGTAAGACTAAAATTGTAGTAAATTTGAGTCTACTATTTATTGATTGCAATTTTTAACGCGCGATCAATATTTTTCAAATTTTTTTTTGGAAAGAAGTGGTGGAGTATTATTTTCGACTTATCTTGATTTGCTTTTACTCTATATTGCTTCTCTGTCGTAGTGACCCATTTTGATTCCATTTATGAAGTATTATGTGCCTTTAGATATTTTTTTATTTTTATATATTATATTGCGTAGTAAAATCTGTTTTTTTTTTATTATTATTTCGTTTTAGTACGCTCGTAAGTTTTAAGACTCTCAACGTTAAGACAGTACAATACAATCACTTCGGCCACTTGGAGAAATGCAGTTACGCACTCGAGCGCCGGGACTGGTGTAATGGCGCAAGAGGTGTGTGGACTCGGAGCCGGGCTCCCCTACCCACTAAAACTCCAAGGTCCCATCTGGCGCCATAGTGGGACGTCGCAGGATCACCGAAGCATTCAAACGCGACGCCCCGGCGCTTGCCCCGAAGGGCCCGTCTGGGGCGGCAACATAGTGCCGCCATACATACATATAATTACATACTAATAAATAATAATAAATAAATAAACGCTACACACTCAACGGCCCCCATTAGGATAATTATATCCTGTGTCGGGGGTCCGGAAACATTCACAATGACAAGGACAAACACAACCAGACCGGAAAACATGCCTGCACGATTAATACAAACATCTGCTCCGAGCGGGAATCGAACCCGCAACCGTCGAGGCTTAAGGCAGACTCGCTACCCACAACGCCACAACGGTGTCTACATAACTAATACATATATACTATATAAATACACCCTGGTGCGCGAATGCACCCAGGCCTTGCGGCCCCCGCCTGGGGCGGCAACATACTGCCGCCATATATACATATAATACATATTGTTTGTTACATTTACGTATAATTGTAGTAGGCTTGTCATTGCACTTTAGTACAAAATAAAATTTCAATAAGTAAAGACGTGTATTCAATTCCCGAGTTTCATACAAGCAAAATTGAACCTTACGAGTATAAACATATGGTCCATCGAGTCGCGATCGGGAGTGCATACTAGATCAAAAGATAAGGACGAGCCGGCGAGAACAATAGATCGCCGTCGTAACCGGTCGGCCTGTTGACTTTATGCAATTCATTTAACAAGATTATTTTTTACTTCGTTTTATTTACAAAAATATTATTTACGTGTTTCGGAACTCAAGAAGTTTATTTAATTGTTTAATATTATCAAAATGAGTGTTGCGCTGAGTAATGAACAACAACAGCTTGTGAATTCATTGGAAGATACATTTTATTATTACAAAAACACAAAGCAACTTAAAAAAGTGTCCGAAACACCGCCTTACACAAGGTTATATAGAAGCGAAGTTACATTGCATAGAAGGATATTGGCAGACGTTTAAAGCTACACATTCAGAATTGGTGAAATGTACCCCTAAATGTAAAAGGAACGAAATTTCATACTTTTTGAACGAAGATTACTTTTTAGTTGAAGACTTATATTCGTGTTTAATTGGTGATTTAAAGGACATGTTGTTATTGCCGATGCCTACAACTTCAAGTAAAAAGACTCAAGTGCACGAACCATTTGTGAAGCTACCTCAAATAGAATTACCTACATTCTCCGGGTGTTACGACGACTGGCCTACCTTTAGAGATATGTTTTCATCGCTTGTCCACAACAACACGTCTTTAAACAACGTACAAAAATTACATTATTTAAAATCGAGTGTCGTCGGCGAACCTGAAGTGCTGTTAAAACATATTAATGTGATAGAAGTGAATTATGAACAAGCGTGGGATATATTGACACGACGTTACGGTAACAAAAGATTGATTGTCAACTCATTACTTCACAAGTTATTAAATCAGAAGAAAATTTTGAATCCATCATCCAGTCAATTGAAAAATCTGTTAGATACGACTACTCATTGTTTACATAATTTAAAAAATCAAGAAATACCTACAGACGCCTGGGATCAATTCATTATATATTTAATCGTTCAAAGATTGGACATCGACACACATAAAGCATGGGAAGAGTATTCTTTCAAACAAGATACTAATATTTTACCTACTTGGTCGGACTTAAGGATGTTTCTGGAGACAAAATTCCGAACACTTGAAATGGTTAATCCTGTTGCTACTAAAGAGAAAACGATTATTAAAGCCAAGACGTTCCATACCTCTTCCTTAGAAAATAAAAACGGTAATACGAGGAAATGTAGCATGTGTGAAGATGATCATAATTTGTGTCATTGTAAAGAATTCAGCAAGTTGCAACCAACTGAACGAAATAATTATATAAAGAAGAATAAATTATGCTATAATTGCTTGATGTCAGGACACTCAGTAGTAAAATGTCGTATACCTATATCGTGTCGTAAATGCAACCGTCGCCATCATACATTGTTACACCTATCTAACAGCGAGCGTCAATCGGAAGAAGTTAAAATACATCATAGCCAAGTTCAACAATATGATAATCCCACCGTAGATGAGGTTGGCGAATCCAAGATCGCAATATCGACGAACTTTGCTTCTGGAAGGTCCACAACATTGCTAGCAACCGCCTTGGTGTTAGTGAGAGACGAGATGGGACACAAAACAATATTGCGTGCTTTGGTAGATCAAGGTTCACAGGCGAATTTTATAAGCGAGCGAGCAGCACAACTGTTAAGGGTTAAGAGGTTACCTGCGAAGGGAATGATCACTGGAGTTGGAAATACACGAACGAAAGTTAATCACGTAGTACAAGTCGAAATTCAGTCGAGATGTGACGAGGAATTTAGACTCAATATAGATGCATACGTAATGCCTACGAGGTTAACATCACAATTGCCTTCGAAAACAATTATAAGTACATTACACACCTGGCCGCACTTACAAGGTCTCTTCTTGGCAGATCCGAGGTTCAATACACCAGGAAGAGTAGACATGTTGTTAGGTGTCGAAGTTTGTGCCCATATTTTAAAAGCTGAAATCTTAAAAGGATCACCTGGCTCTCCATGCGCTCAAAATACAAGTCTAGGTTGGATCTTATTTGGGAAGGTACAGGCGGAAACTTCACAAGAGAAGGTACTTGTAATGCATCATCACTTTGACATAGATGATATGTTAAAGACCTTATGGGAAGTAGATACAGATACAAAACGAATATATACTAAGGAAGAAGAAAATAGCGAAAAAATATACAAAGAAACATATAAAAGAAACGAAGAAGGACGATATGTAGTCAAACTACCATTCAAAACGGAGAAATTACAATCACTAGAAGGAAACACAAAAGAAGGAGCGTTGAGAAGATTACTACATTTAGAAAGACGATTTAAAAGAGATAAAAATTTAAAAGAGAAGTATGCAGATGCAATCCACGAGTACTGTAAAATGGAACACATGGAAAAGATTCCAGAAGATGAGATAAATAATCCAGGTGTATACTTACCTCATCATCCTGTATGTAAATATGATAGTGAAACGACACAAGTTAGACCCGTATTTGATGCTTCATACAAAGGGACAAATAATATAGCACTGAATGATGAATTGATGATTGGACCCCAAATACAAGAGGATATGAGATCACTAGTAATGCGATGGCGTCTGAAAAGAATAGCATTTATAGCAGACATACAGAAAATGTATCGACAAATACTTATTTATAAAGAAGATACAGATTGTCATCGTATTCTATGGCGGAATAATCCAGAGGATCCTATCCAAGAATATCGCCTTTTACGAGTTACATTCGGCACAGCATGTGCTCCGTTTCTTGCTGTAAGAACCCTGTATCAATTAGCAGAGGATGAAGGAAAGAATTTTCCCGTACCCGCTGAAACAATTCAACAGGATTTCTATATGGATGATCTTTTATCTGGGCAAGATACTGCTGAGGAAGCAATTGACGTAGCGAAGGATATAAGTACAATTCTGAAAAAAGGTGGATTCATTCTACAAAAATGGGCATCCAATAATGCTGAGTTTCTTCAAAACTTTCACCGGAATGAACTTAGTACTCACGTTAATATCGATATTAAACTAAATGGCTTAATTAAAACGTTGGGTTTGTCCTGGAACATGGGAGATGATACATTAGAATACAGAATACAGCTGCCTCCTAAATCTGAGGTTATTACAAAAAGAAAGGTATTGGCTGAAGTACAGAAGCTATTTGATCCGCTCGGATGGCTATCCCCTGCATTAGTACCTGCAAAAATAATGATACAAAAATTATGGCTTCAAGCTAAGCTTCACTGGGACGAAGAACTTGATCCTGAAACTAAAAATGAATGGCTGCACATTAGAGAAAGTTTAGAACATGTTACACAAATAAAGGTGAATAGATAGCTATACACTACAAAGCAAATAATTAATAACGTTACTATACATGGCTATTGTGATGCGTCTATTAAAGCATATGGGGCTGTGGCTTACCTGAGAGTCCAAACTGAAAATGAAAAATATAGTACCTACATTATTGCTGCCAAGACGAAGGTAGCTCCTCTCAAATCATTGTCTCTTCCACGACTGGAGTTATGTGGCGCCGTACTGTTATCCAAGTTACTTAAACAAATTAGTGAAGCAACCCGCATTCCAACAAGTCAAATATATTGCTGGACCGATTCTACAATTGTATTGTCCTGGCTTCAAGGGGAGCCAAATAGATGGCAAACATTTGTTCGAAACAGAGTGATCACAATACTAGATAATATCGACAACAAATGGTATCACGTTCAATCAAATAATAATCCAGCTGATATCGCGTCACGAGGAATGTTGGCACCTGAACTAAAGAACTGCTCTTTGTGGTGGAATGGACCGGAACACCTGAAAAATAAAGAAATAATTATAGAAAGTTCAGTTATTGATGATATAGAATTAGAAAGAACAAAAGGAATGGATACATACCTGAATATAGAAGAAAACAACACATCAATCTATGATAACTTTCAAACAGTTAACAACTTACCTGAATTACTAAACACTATTATTTATGTAAAACGATTTTTAAATAACAAAAGGATAAAAAATAAAGATTTAGAATCAACAATCACAACTGATGAAATAGAAATTTACTATATACATGAAAAGGGTACAGTGAAAAATAGGAATATTTTGCAAAATCTTAATCCATTTTTAGATACACAAAATATACTCAGGGTGGGCGGACGAATTAGAAATTCTAGTTTTGAATACAATCAAAAACATCCGATAATATTACATAATAAATGTCCACTTACCTTACTTATTATTATTATGGAGGCTCACAGAGAACGAAATGGCTGAAACACCAGAATGAGTTTTATATTGGTCAAATAGTTCTAATTAAAACAGACGGTTTACCACCAGGAAAATGGCACCTAGGACGTATTGTTAGCAAGCATCCTGGACCTGATGGAATCACTCGTGTTTATAGTGTGAAAAGTGGCAATAATATTTTGAGAAGATCAATTTCAAAGTTATGTTTTTTACCAGTAGATATAAAAGGTGAATGAATTTACAGTTATATTATTGTGCTCATTTGATTTCTTTTGCAATGTATTCTTTTCAAAATATTATGTGTGTGCTATTGTTATTTAAATTTAAAACCATTATATTTAAAATTTGATTCATATTTACAATTAAATTTTATTGTTAGCGATAAAATTTTAATTAACTTATCTATACATACTACTCTTCAGCATGATTAATAACAATTATATTGATGTATATATTTTTTGTGAGTAGTATTAATAATGATGTAAATATTTACGGCTCTTTTTTGTTTACAACAAATATATTGTAGTCAATGGTAAAGTTAAATTCAATCTCATGTACTTGTGTAAATTTTCTACTTTTTGTAAGATATTGTAAAAGGTCTTAAACAGCCCTTTTGGTGGGCGGTATGTTTGTTACATTTACGTATAATTGTAGTAGGCTTGTCATTGCACTTTAGTACAAAATAAAATTTCAATAAGTAAAGACGTGTATTCAATTCCCGAGTTTCATACAAGCAAAATTGAACCTTACGAGTATAAACACATATATAAAATACGACAAGGCCCCTCGGCCTCCACCTGACCGGGGCTGAAGGACAATCACTTCGGCCTCGCAGGAGGCAACCTATGGACGAAATTAACTTTGAGCCTCCGCGAAGACCGTCCTTTTTACTCGGATGGTTCTCAGTAGTCAACTACCTCCGCCCAGTGACGCTGTCAAAGCCGGTAGGGCCAACAGCAATACACGATCAGAAAAATACAATCATGATTCATGGGTCACATTTTATTTAAAATGAATGTTTATATAGTATAATATAGATACAGAATGTACGAATTTATTTTTGCAATACTTGTTTAATATTCAAGCCTTACCTTGTGTTGTCAAAAAACTGTTCTTAAGACAGCAAGGATTGTGTGTAAATATTTGTTTAGGACAAAACATATTTTAACAATAGATGACAAGTTTGTGTGTTATAAAATTCGAGAGTTGTCGGTGTGTTGAAAACGTACATGTGTTTATTTTTATACTAGTAGATAAAAAATTAATACTATAACGACGTAATGGTGGTAATGCTTGTAGAGGAATGAATTTTAGATTAACGATAGATATTTTTATTTGCCCTACAATTTCGATTGCCTTTATTCTTATATTCCTAGGTTTTTATAAGCCAAAGACACAGAATAACCTTCCTAGTGGATCGTTAGTGTATTGTGTAAGCGTCGTCTTTGTTCTTAATATTTTTCTAGTATTTTCTTTTTTTTTCAGGGGTTGGAGGGTCTAAAAGTGGTCAACTCCACCAATGGACATTTGCAACACCATGAGGATTGTAGTTACATTGCCGGCTTTTAAGATTTCTCAAAATGGAAGCCGTTTCTTTTACGTCAACATCATGTTTAGTCTTTCGAAAATTAATGATAGTGGATTTCTTTGTTTTGCGATACTTATACAAGCGGTATGTTCCAAATACATATAAAGGTGGTAAACAACTTTATTAATAAAATTGACTAGACATGTAAATTACACAACTCAGCTTACTTAATAATCGTAACCAGTCTCGTTTGTCTAGGTCTATTTGAGGGTCCCAAGTCGCATGTTTTGTGAAAGGACATATTGTGTGTGGGCGTTACGGAGCCTTTGTCTTGAAGGTCAAATACTGTAAATAAATTACCAGATATATTTGCACAAGAATATTTATGAATTTCAGTTTTGCATCGATGTTAGTATACTTTAAGTCATATTTTATAATCATCGTAAAACAAATTAATCTTCAAATCGGTTTTGATGAATCTGATTAAAAGTATGTATTAAATTATTTTTGCGATTAAGATTTTAACCCAACACGTTGAGGTTTCTAATGTGATTTCGTAAATAATTACATTTAATGCGTGCGGGCCACGGGCCGTAATTAATAAATCAAAACTACTGGATCGATTTTAATCATTCTTTCAGTGAATGACATAGGCTATATATTTTATACCCGTGCGAAGCCGGAACGGGCCGCTAGTTATATATAAATAGTTAGATTTATACTATAAATATTAGGCGCCTCATATTATAAGGTAATAATAAAAATATCGTAAATAAAGCGACATTTTGCATGTATTTTACTGAAATGAATATAAAGCGAACTCCTCAACCTCGCCATTTGAACTATATTCCTCAGAGATGATTTACATCTCAAAGATGGAATTTATCAACGTAATAGTTTGATATTCATACAGAATCTGTTTTATGTATTAACGATTACTATAAGCATGATACTTTGAGCTTATACTTCTTTATAAAAATGAACGTGTTAAGTAAATAAATAAAAAAACTCAATGGTATTACATTGACATGACATTAGGATAGTGATAGCCTGTGTCGGGGGCCGGAGACACACACAACCACACCCAGACCGAAACACATGTCTGGCTGTCTATATTGTCATTACAAACATTTGCACCGAATGGAGATCGAACCCGTGACCTCGGTCGCGAATTAAGGTCGGGGGTTTAAACAGGTTTGCTACCGCTACGCCATAACGTTGTACAACATCGATATAATATCAATAATTCGGTATTCCAGTACGGTAAGTATTTTTTGTGTATCGATTACTTACAATGTGCTGACGATTTAGATGTTTTAAAAGGGTAGGAGGAGAAAAATAAAGGGAGGGTAGTTAAAGATAGAATAGGAGACTAAGGAAATTTAAAAAGATAACTGCCATATTCATCGTATTTAGGGGTCTTTGATAATCTATGAGAAGTGAAGAACCTACTTCTCCGGTTGATTCTTATCAATTACGCTGAAATAGGCATGACTGTACAAGTGTCAATATTAAATAACAAATAATGCTGTAAGTATTAAATCACACCGTTGTGGCGTTGTGGGTAGTAAGTCTGCCTTTAGTCGTGACGGTTGCGGGTTTAATTCCCGCTCGAGCAGGTGTTTGTTAAAATTTCTGTTTCGATCTGGGCGTTTGTCCGTGTGAGTCTCCCCACCATTTACGTTAAGCTGTCGGTCCCAGTTGTCATCACATAACATCTGATAATAATCGTTAACTTTTGATAAGTAAATTGCTCTTATCGAATGAGTTACTGGTTCGCCCTTAGGGTTTCGGAGGTCAGATGGCAATCGCTCCGTATAAAACTAGTAACCTGTCAAATCCGGATAAGAGTAATAAGCAGACCCTGAACAAATAAAATACCGGTTATAATACTAGGATGAAGAAGGTGTAAGTATTAAATCATTTTATCGTATTTCCATTAGATACAAGCTAGATAAAGCTGATTATTCTCGGGAGGGTCCAAGAGATTAAGTTTCGATATCAAAGCGAAGTCCTCAATTTGCTAATGGAATATTTACAATATTTAAATTTGAATGACGTCTCGTTTAAGATTTTGAGTGGTTGATTTACATGACAAAGTTTGTTACTTTGAAAGATATGTTAGCCGCATCTCATCGCAAAGTCCGTCACGGGCCATTGGTTAAGACTTACTCAAAGTGCAGGGAATAAGCCTTATTAATTTTTCTCCAGTTGTCAATTTTAAATCGGTCGCTTTATTTAATTTAAAGCCTTCATAGTTCAGTGGTGGAATGTGATTCTGTTAACGCACGAGTTACAGACTTTTTACCATTACACCTCGTACGAGCTACACGCTTAGTTTGAGAGGAAATAGGAATATTAGTTTTGAAGCCATGTAGTTAAAAAAATAAAATTTTAAATCGTTAAAAATAAAAGAGTGTGTATAAAGTTCTTTCTAAGAGTACATTGGACACAACTAACTTTATTTTATATTTTTTGTGCAGGAAATCAAACTTCCACATCTTGTTGGAATTACAATTTAAGAAACCAAGAAATTCGCAAGTTTTCTGGCTTTAGAAAGTCTCTGTTGTGAAGTGTCGTTACGGTCCAGGACTTCGAGAGAGTAATTTAATAGTGGCTTTTGAAAATAATGTGGCTAAGCTTTGTCGATCTTCTTATACAATCCTTAAATTAATATTTTTGTAGGTACGCAATAATTATTAATCAAATATGACGTCCACGACTTTATTAGAAAATAGATTTGATTACAAAATTGATTATAAAATATATACTTCAATTATGTTATATTGGGTGAGTGAACTACTTTTTATGTATTTAAGCATTTTGTGTATATGTGTATTATATTACTGTATTTTAATTACATTAAAAGTTCTTTAAGCAGACAATTACGCATTTGAAATTCTCTTTTCGTTTTTAATTAAATGTTGTAATTGGACTGATTAAAAATTACCAACCGCCAATTGTAGTTTATATTAGCTATGCTAATGAAAAAAACAACTTACCTTATCGCTTATATAATCGCTTATACAATTATATAAAAAACTTAATTTAATTAGATAACTATTGAAGTAAAACTCCTTCAATATTACTAACTATTACAAAAATATCCGAATTAAAAGCAAAAGTTTGCCAAGTTTAAAGTGAAATTAGACCAAAAATATAACTATAGGAAACTGTAAATAAAAATATTGATTTAGTAAAATAATAATGTATTGAGTAAAAATCACTGTAGCTTTATATTATATGCGGGATTTTGTATGTAAATACGAATGATATTGAATCCAAAGATACAAGATTTTACGAGTTGAAACGCTTTATTGTTAAAACGAAATATCGTGAATGTTCAATTCACCGTAGAAAAAGACTTACACTAAACGTATACTACCATTTTTATACGAAAATAATTAATATATTTTTAGGTATGATAACATGTTTATTTATACCTTAATCGGATCACAAACTCACGGGCTGCATCAAAAGTGGTCTTTAATAAGTAACTGCACGTGAGGTCCAAATTCCCCCTACTTTCCCTTTTATTTTCTTTCTCTTTATATCTCTCCTCCTCACATTAGACTGGGGTTACGAGTATTCATAAGTTACGTTAATCGCTTTTCATCAAACTTCAAGCATCTGGATGCGTGCTTGCCAACATTGTAGAGCGAAAAAACAACTTATTGTGTTTATTACGTATATTTTACCGACAACCGATAGAGTAAACGTGTTCTTGAGTGGAGACCGTGGACCGGTAAACGTAGCGTAGAACGTCCTCAGACTAGGTGGAGTGATGATCTTCACAGGGTTGCTGGCAAGAACCGTGCTCAGTAACGTACATTTGGAGAGCCCTTTGTCCAGCAGTGGCCAGCGAAGGGCTGATGATGATGACGTATATTTTAAAGCAAATACTTTTTTATAATAAGTACAAAACCGCAAATGTACACAAGTACAGTTCAGTACACAAGTACCAACACAATATTTTAATATTGGCCTGAAGCAATCAATTTATGAAAATGAATCCTTGAATATATTAACATATATTTTTTTCGAATTCCCTGAAGAATATTCAGAACTCACCAATTTTTTTCTCCAAAGTTGGGTAGCCTATTGAAATTCACGTGACGATATTGAATGCTTCGATCCGCTGGTTGTCAGACAAAATGCATATGTATGAGAACTTTCCTTACAGCAGTTCCTATTTATTCTCTCATTAGTTTGCCTTTGTTTGAAACTGGTAAGATAATTTCAGTATATTCACTAATTCTATGGCTTCAACCTTTTGAATACAGGAATAAGTTAGAACAAATGAAAAACTTGGTATGGCCTTATAAACCTTGCCAAGCGCGTGTCGGACGCACACGTCAAGGCTGAGTACTACCGTAAAATAAAAATATCAAGATTCTTATATAAAATTAAAAGGGGATTTTGAAATTAAGTTTCTGTTTATTATTTTTTAATATTCGACGACGTTTTGGCGCAGCGGCAGCGAACCTGCCTTAAACGCCACAGGTCGCGGGTTTGATTCCCGCTCGGAGCATAATGTGCCTGTATTGACCAATCAAGCACTATCCTAATGGGGCCGTTGAGTGTGCAGTGTTTGTTTATTTATTTTATTTATTTATTTATTTGTTATTAAAGCGGCCAAAGCTTTCTTTATTTGATGGTAAGCAGTTACCGCAACCTATGAATACTTGCGATACCTACATGAAGTACATGCCCGTTGCCACCCAACACAAAGGGATATGAGGGGAAAAAGGGAAAAAACAAGGGAACAGAGGGTTGGGAGATTAGGCTTCCGGTGCTCTCACTCATCCCAAGAAACGTAACAGTACCTACTCTGTTACGATTTATCTAAAACAGCTCATGAGATACAGCAATACAGCAAAAGTCGAAGATTTTACGTTTTTTGTCCTTGTGACTTATGAAATCTTAGAGATTAAAAAAAAAGTGCGTGCGTAAAAAGTACACATGTCAGAAGTGAAACTTCTTTGGTGAACTAATTTTTAAGTCTTGTTTATATTTATGCAAATCTGTATTCGTACTAATGATAATATAAATAAATAAAAAATCTGCGTTCACGACAAAAGACGTTATGCGACAGAATTGCCATCTAAAGTTCTAACATTTAACTACTAAACGAATACACAAACCAATAGCGTGTATTTTTTCTCGATCGCCCTTACTCTCTCTCTCTCTCAATCTTTCACACTATAGCTCTCTCCCACCTCTCGCCTTATGTCACTGTGCGACGCTCGCTATATCTCACTTTCTCTCTCGATCTTTCTCACTTGCTTGCTCCCTACTCTCACTCTATCTGCTTCATGCTACGCTCGCCCTTTCTCACTCTTTCTCAATCGGTTTTAATCGCCCATCCTCTTCTTCGTCACGAACGTTACATGCTGCGTGAGGCGTTTCATCCGTAAAAATTGTACCCTCATGCGCCTAAAGAAGTTTCACTTCAAAAATAAACCACATACTCTTGACAATTATTGCTTTACGTAATTATTTAGTAACAATTAGATCACTTTAAATAGTATTGAATTACGAAGACATTTAATTTAAATTTTGAACATTGAAAGATATACTTTATCAACCCATTCAATGGACATAAATCTTGAGAAACTGAAGAACACAATGGCTAAGAGCCACTCAATTATGTCGAGTAGACAATACCCCGGGAAGAGATACATAGAACCTAAATAAACCAAGCCTGGTTCAGTCAGTTCTTGAATACCCCTTCCAACAAAATAATCTCCCGATTCAAGCATCAAAGCAAATTTAATTTTTAACGATAATATACATATAACATATGAATATAACTAATACTAATCATCAGTTGTGTGGTTACAAAAGATTTTGACGCCCGTTTTCTTCATGTCGTGGTAATTATTCCCTCACAAATATTTCTACAGAACATACAGTGTGTTTGTGCTTGACCTTGTGTTTGATTTCCGGATCCCCGTCAGAGAATATTACTATCCTAACAGGACCCGTCGAATGTACAGGGTATATTTATTAATTGAGGAAATATTATTGTAAGAGTTTGAAAAAATTAGATAGAGGGAGAGAAGGAGAAATAATAAATTGTGCATTTATAGATTGGTGTGTACGAGAACGGTGCAGATTATTACGCATACAAAAATAAAATAGTAAGCATAATTTTTTTATAAGATTGTGAATGTCAATCTTACAATAATAAGTCTAATTTTCATATGGTACACAGATATTCCTTATTCTAAATAACGATCACACAATCGCTAAGCCGCGGGGCACATGTAGTATAATCTACTCCATCGTTGATGCTATGGGTGGGATTAGATTCAATTTCAATTTTTTTTTTTTTTTCATTTCAACGATTTATACCTTTTCGAGTGATCTGTTTTATAGCGAAACTTGGTTCATTGATGAGAATTAATTTTTTCTCTCGTTTAAGCATGTTTATGTTTATGTAAGAGGGGGCAAATGGGCAGGAGGCTCACCTGGTGTTAAGCGATCGCCGCCGCCCATGAACATTTGCAACACCAGAGAAAACATACATGTATGTACCGACTTTCAAGAAAAGAATAGGCTCTTATAGGTTCCCAGGTCTAATCAGTTAGGAAAGATCGCCGGCAGAAGTTGGTTTCACAAAGTGGTTGTGCGAGGATAAAAATGTCTTCTAAATCGCGATGTTGTGGATTTCAAGACATCGAGGTAAGGGTAGAATTTCTAGTTTTGTCGCGATGTCCGATGGTGAAATTCCACCACTGTATCAATCAATATTGTATGGTTAGCATGTCATTGCGATAAGCTTAGGGCTAGTAATTAGAATTAAATCAAATAAATTTCAGATGTTTTTTTTTCAGTCATTGCCGTAGTTGCCAATAACAATATCAAATTTAGTATAGCTTTACAACACACTAGCTCTGATTTTTGCTTAGAGATAAGATAGTAATAATCTATTTCACAGTGAGAACTTATTTTATTGTTTCGTAGTCAAATAGTAAAATCGCAATCCTTATAATTTCATTCAGTTATTGTATTCGCAGCCTAACATGTGTTTTATCGTGTCATTTCTCTGATGCAAGTAAGTATGCTTTTAAGTACTAAGTAACAATAGCTGGTGGTTGTAGTCTCAACATTTTAAAACAATTATTATGTATGCATATACAATATAAGTACTGCAAATTTCTATTATATTAAAGTTTTGTTTTGTCTAACTTGGGTTTTGATTTTTCTGTAAGGATTGTGGCAAACAAAACATATTTACAACGCCCGAGATAATTGCATTGAAGTGTTTAATGAATACTTGTTTGCTGGCTAGACGACTCTACCGGAATACTATTGTGCTTTCTAAATATAATAGCGTGATTGTTACTGCGTCTGCTATTTAGGTATACATGCCTGGTATTTTGAGTTTACACTTGACTTTTAGAATATCCTACTAATAAATGTGAGATTTTGTATGATTGGATGTTTAGATGCTTGTTACTCAATCACGCAAAAACGGCTGAGCGGATTTGGATAAAATTTAATATTTAATATTTATAGATAAAGATTGTTACGTGGATTAAAACAAAGGATATCTTTTATTCCGGAAAAATGCTAACTTCACGTGGGATAAACAAGAAACGAAAGTGGTATACAAAAATTTAATTTCGGTGAGATGAATCTTATGTAATCTAGACTAATTATTATTATTATTAAAATTATTCACATATACCTATACCTATACCTTAAAAAATAAACTGAACATATTTTGATGAATTTTGGAAGGTATAAAAAGGAATTGGATTTTGGAAGTTGGTATCGGGAACCAATTAGTCGTAATTCCATTTGTTCATTACATAAAGTTATTCGTAGGTGAAGCCGCGGCAGGTAGATGCTAGTATACTAAAAAATCATAAAGTACTTTCTGTATCACTACATAGTATAAAACAAAGTCGCTTTCTCTGTCCCTATGTATGCTTAAATCTTTAAAACTACGCAACGGATTTTGATGCAGTTTTTTTAATAGATAGAGTGATTGAAGAGGAAGGTTTATATGTATAATAACATACATTAAATAGTGGAGAAATACTGTTATTTTTGAGATTTCTAATGTGATGTCGTAAATAATTACATTTAACGCGTGAGGGCCACGGGCAGTAATGAATAAATTAAAACTACTGGATCGATTTTAATCATTTTTCAGTGAATGACATAGGCTATATATTTTATACCCGTGCGAAGCCGGAGTGGGCCGCTAGTTAAAATATACAATGTTCAATATTAAGTACCATACTCGACACATCGATAACTTGAGAAATATCGTGTGTACAGAACAAATACTATATATAAAGCAAAAATTATCATCTAATTTTAGCTACAAAAGCTCAGTAAGACAATATTTTATATCCTTAAGAAGAAGACATTCGCATTCGGGTATTACGTTTCCATCTTTTCAGGGTCCGTTCACACAGACCTGCTTGGAAAGTAAAGTATATTTTTATTGCGTTTATAAAAGAGTTTGAGTCATTGAAATAAAGTTGATTTTCACTTCTTTATTAAATACTTAAAAGCCAACCTAGCGCAGTGCAAAACAACAAGACAAGCCTCTCAGCTTGTAACCTATACTCAAACTCAAACTCAAAATATTCTTTATTCAAATAGGCTTTAAAGCACTTTTGAATCGTCAAATATACAGTCTGTTATGTCCGCCTAAGTGAAGCTACCGCCGATTCGGAAGGTAGATTCTGCAGAGAAGAAACGGCAAGAAACTCTACAGTTACTCTTTTAAAAAATAATCACATTGCATTTGTCAGATGTACAATTAAGCTATATATCCCGCATGAAACTCAACGTATATTAATTCCATGCCACATTATCTGCAATATATTCATTAACGGAATAATAAGCTTTATAATAATAATGATTCTGTTATCACCTAAAACCTTTTGCTACATCATGTGAGAGCCATAATAGTTTCACTACATTTAGATTTATGCTTAGATTCAATTTACTTTTAGCAGATTACTAAAGACAAACATTCTCATTCTCTCGTTCACATCGATGACGTTGTGGCGTAGCGATAGTGAACCTGCCTTACACGCCACAGATCGCGGGTTCGATTCCCGCTCGGAACATAATATGGTTGTATTGACCATGCAAGCATATTTTTCGGTCTGGGTGTATTTGTTCTTGTCCTTGTATGTATTTCCGGATCCCCGACGCAGGATGTCACTATCCTAATGAGGACCGTTGAATGTGCAGCGTTTATTTATTTATTTATTCTTGGAAGAAAAAAGCCGTTACAAAAAACAGCAAAACCATACCTACAGTCCTACATTCGTTACTAGAATATATACAATAACATTAACAACGTGATGTCTTTATAAGGATTTTGATTAGACGATTTATATTACGAGAACTGTAACTAAATAATGGTGGAAAGATCTAATGAATCCAATCCATTACAAAATCTACGCCATTGGCAAGGACGGATTCAATTAGCAGCAAATAACTTCGTGTCGATTTCTTCTTTATTTATAAATCGTAATAAAATTTGCCACTCCATTTGTGAGTGAAACAAAAAGTCTTTTAATAGTGAAGATCACTATAAGTTTGAACTTCGAATGCCTTAAACACATATTTTTTGTGGTGCAAACATGTCTTTAGTGAAACATAAATAATAAACGCTACACACTCAACGGCCCTAATTAGGATAATTATGTCCTGTGTTATGGGCCCAGAAACATATACTATGACAAGGACAAATACACCCAGACCGGAAAACATGCCTGTATGGTAAAAAAAATCTACTACGAGCATGAATCGAACCCGCGACTTGTGGCGCTTATGGCAGGTTCGCTACCACTACGCCACAACGCCAAACTCGTAGCTTTCAAATCTCGTTGTTCGTTGTAGTCGCAATGTAAAGATAAACGGAGGAATTTCAAAATTTTCCAGCACTTTAGTTCTTACTTTATGATGTAAAATGGAAAATATAGGGAAATTATTTAATATCAGGTACTGTGTACTTATTATGTTTCCGTGATTTTTTTGAATAATAGAAATATCTTAGTTCATCTAATGAAAGCTAATTAGTATGACACAAAAAAAGGGTATGAAATAGTTCAAATATTTTCCTTTGTAAAGAGTGTGACACTAATTTTGTGAATGCAGCTTGCAATTACACTTCAGCACGTACATCTTAAGAAGAAACAGGATCAGCTTCCTTGATGAAACTGCGAATGCTCGGAGTGCAAGCAACTGATACTGTAGTACCGTAATTACTGCGACGTGCTGTGACAAATACTTAATGACGTCACTAATTTTGCTTATTTCATTATTTAGTAGGTACCTGGATTTTTTTTGGTTAATTGTATATTTTGGAAATTATATTTTGATGATTTTTTTAGTATTTCCAAATAAATGGACAGGAGACATCTAGAATCGAACCTGAAAAATTACATGTAATTTTTCTAAAAATGAATTTTAGCGAGATCGTTATGCATATTAAATTTCAGGGAATTTGTCGAATTTGTTGGAGCCATTTCCTAGATTATATATATAATAATAATTCATTTGTTTCTTTCTTTAATATTTAAGAGATAACTATGAGCCTACTTGAAAGACATTTTGGTAATAAAAAGTTTTGATAAGTTAAATTAAGCAAAGAAATTATTTTCTTCCTCGCGGCAAACCTAAGATTATCGTCTAGAATTTCTTGAATTATTCGAAAGTTTATTTCGTTATCTATTTAAAGTTAAAATAAATTTTCCAATTTTTGGAATTACATCTTTTCTAAAGAATATATAAAAGAATATCGACTTATTTTGTCTTTTGAAATTTTTTATGGAATATGTCCTGTCTATCAACTGAAATATTCTGGAAAATTAACATATATTAAAGATTTAATTGAACAAAAAAATGTCATTGATATATTCTTTACATTAAAATTACTACTACTACATATTATACTAATTCAGATTAACTGATTTCATTACGTAAAAACTAAATATTGTATTACTGTTGTCAAGGTTATACTCAATTTGTCCGCTTATACTCAAGACCAATAATTTTGTCAATTTCCGCGGATAGTGTTCCAATGTCGAATATGATCAAATATTTTAAGCCATGAAGGCAGTAGATAAATTGAATATCGGAATAATTGTTTGTACAAAGCCAAGGTTACTTCCCAGGGTTTTTTGAGGCACGTGGTGGCACGCAGTCCCCCCCAAAAGAAATTTCCAAATTTCCTAATTTCCTTTCCGATCCAAATTTCCTTTGGGGGCACCAAAAGCAATTTCGATAATATCAAAAATTGCCGTAAAAATTAAAAAAATTAAGAATTTGAAAAAAAGTGTATCAGGTTACAATTTTTTTTAAAAAGTCATAATTTTCCAAATATAAAATCTAATCTACTGAACAGTTTCATTTCTACTTATTAAATTATGAAATTAATTTACTTCTATTTTTTCCTCAAAATTATGGCCATACAACTTTGGAGACCACAAAAAAGGCCTAGTTACTCCGTTTACAGAATAATATTTCATATTATTTTTCAATCCTATATCCGAGGCTTCTAATTGCTCAATTGCGTATGGTGTGCGTAGTGCTTGATTGAACTAACACGCTCTAATACATTAATAATCAATATATCTATTGGGAAATTTGATTTTGGTAAAGGTTGCTTGCTACAAAGGAATCGGAAATCAGGCATGAATATTCCGTAGAGAAATCGTCTGAGTTAAGTTTAAGTGTTCCTTAGAATTGAATTTATAGCTACGATTTAAAGAAATAATAATATACACGTCTACCTATCTTCTTCGTCCTAGCATTATTCCCGGTATTTTAGCTACCCAGGGTCTGCTTATTACTCTTATCCGGATTTGACAGGTTACTAGTTTTTACACGGAGCGATTGCCATCTGCCCTCCGTAACCCTAAGGGCGAACTAATAACTTATTGGACAAGAGCAATTTACTTCTCAAGAGTTAACGATTATTGTCACATGTTAAGTGATAAAAACGGGGCCCGACAGCTTAACGTGCTCTCCGAGGCACGGTGGTGACACCCACACGGAGAAACAGCCAAACCGAAACAGAATTTTTTCACAAACATCTGCCCGAGCGGGAATTGAAACCGCAACCGTCGAGACTAAAGGCAGACTTGCTACCCACACGCCACCACGGTGTCATACATATCTAGTTTTCATTGTATGTATGTGTGTATAACATGTTGAAAACATTATACACGAAAAAGGCGATTCTGATTTCTGTTGCGGCTTTAATCAATTAAATATTTGTGACCTATCAGCGCAGGTGACGGCCATCGTAATGGAAGCCATTATATCTGTCCGCTTTCACGCCATGCCTAATTAGTACATTTATTTTCAATACTTTTTACTTTGTACGAAATTATAATAATTAAAAAACATATTAACGTCTTATAAATACCAATAAGACCT
The DNA here is from genome assembly GCA_023373885.1 of Hestina assimilis. Taxonomy (NCBI): domain Eukaryota; kingdom Metazoa; phylum Arthropoda; class Insecta; order Lepidoptera; family Nymphalidae; genus Hestina; species Hestina assimilis. Next base: position 10,474,205 of record CM041745.1, read on the forward strand.
TATTTTATAAAATACTAGACTTCGTCCGTGTGAATAACGATATTTAATACAATATGGAATATGGTTCTTCATACAAACTTTCATTTTTTATTTAAGGCTATATAATATTTAAAGTACGCATCTTTACTAATTACATGAATTGTAAACAATTTGATGTTAATCATCTCATGGTATTATTATGACACTTAATAATATGCGGAGACACGATTGTATCGCGCTCTAATCTATTGACTTAGTACAGAATAATATTAATTAATTATTGCTTAGATATTTCATATACTGCTATATAAACGGCCTGAAAAGCATAAAGATAGTCTTGCCATGATAATCAAAGAAAATTAAGTCGTCTTTAATTGGAGACTTACATGTTCCAAAATGACTTCTTTTTTGGACCTACTTCTTGTTACACCTGTGTGGGAAGAAGTGGGGGGAAGAACTTCTAAATATAAAATAGAAATATTACTATCAAATTAAAAATAAAATCCACCAGTATCACAACCATAGAAATAAGAATTAATCATAACAATAATGTATGTAAATTATTAACCCGCTACATTGCAAATTCATACTATTGAAATAATTGGGATTCGAACTACGGCTAATTAAAACAGACTTAACATTTTACAACAAAGGCAAACTTTATTCCATGATTCGAACCAATGAGATAAATATAATTACTCATATAAAATATTTGATTTAAAATTTAAACCAATAAATAATCAAGTTTATTCAAAAATGATTGTTAAGTTGTAGAGAATTTAAAAGAAATGTCCTTATACGATAATATACACTATGTGACTGTCTAATATTGTTATTGTCTGTCTAATATTCTCGTGTCTTCGAGTACCATCATCTTACTAGTACAATTCAATTCTATTCTTAGATGGATTACAGCCAACTGATTACTTCGCAAATGTCGCGTAGAATGGTGAAGACATAATGGAAATCGATCGGTGTGGATGAGATTACATTCTCCAAAAAAAATGCAATGTCTTACTATTTGTCGTCCATTTTTCGGTAAAATATGTACGTGAACGTTTGGCGCGACTAATAGTTTGCCCGATAGAGCGTGAAATCAATTTGCATACTTTTTGCAAGATGGCGGCTGACCTACAGCGTTTGCGTCCCCCACAAACTAGGATTTAGCGTCACTCTAACCTAACCTAACCTTTCCCTTGACATCCAGAAAATAAAATTACATCCTCTAACTTTTGGACATTAAAGCCCAAAGAATATAAAATTTCAATCGACCAAGAGAGAAATTTTAATTTACCAGGAGAAGAAAATTTTCAGTAACTTAAACGTCTGTACTTTTATATCAGCTACTATACTAAAATTCGTCATAGTCAATTTAACAATAGTACCTGGTTGACCGAGCTATGCTCGTTTTTTTTGTTTTTGGTAAATCGAAAGTCGTGAAGGGTACGGTAGACTCGATTGAAACCTTACCTGGATAATAAAATAATGATTTCGACAACAAGTTATATCCGCAAAAATTGGGATTGTTGAGTATTTTGTTAAATTTTAATGGACGCATCGCTGTCAGTGGCATATATTAAATTAAAGAAAACGTCAAGTGTCATTGTAGAAATGTTTGTCATTCGATTCAATTCAATAAATCCTTGTTGCCATAGCAACGCGTGGTCGCTCAAGTGCGCTGTGAATTTATTTATATATTTTGACATTTTTAATTTATTTTGTCGATAATAGATGGCGTGTCGACAACGGCCTGAAAACACGGACCAAGCCACATTTTCTAAAAATAAATCCTAGCTAGATCGATTTATCGTCCCCGAAAACACCTGCATACTAAATTTCATGATTATCGGTGCAGCCGTTTCTGAGATCCCAATTATATATATATATATTTACAAGAATTCCTCGTTTAAAGGTATTAGATAAGCGCGAAAGCGTCACAAAGTCATTTTCGTATTTGTAATATTAGTAGAAAGCCGTCTGAGACGATAATTGACTTCCTTCACGAGTACCTTCTAAGAACTAATAAAACTAGTAGATATGTTTTGTCAGTGATTACTTTAGATTCCACTTATAATGAGACACTGTCGAAGCGCATGGAAATAGATTTATCACGTACAGTTGGTCTCGCTTGGTAGACACCCACCCAACTCAACTAACTGATCGAAATAACACCTTACGTGAAGTTTAGTGACTTCACAAACAAGCTGAAACTACGAGCTGATCCGTCAACAGTTTATTCGTCTACGAGCTGACTATAACCGTCTAAAATTAGATTAGAAAAGTTAAGATATTTTAAAAACGTACGTGGAAAGTATTTAGTTAAAAACAATATTATTATATTTTTTACGGTAGTAGAGCCATGCGTCTCTCAGCAAAAAAGGGCCAGCTCGACCGGGAAAGTACTACCCTCTCACAGAAAGTCAGCGTCAAGTAACAGATTCATTAGGTACTGTTGCGTTTCGTGCGATAAGTGAGAATGCTGAAGGAACAACCTCCCACCCCCTCTGTTCCCTTCCTTTTTTCCCCTTCTCATCCCGTCTCTCCTGTTCCTTGGGTTGCCAACGAGCTTGTGATACTTCAAGTATCGCAAGCGTTCTTAGGTTGCGGTGTCTGCTTACCATGAGGTGCATCGTATGCTTGTTTACCTGACATTTCATGACATAAAAAAAAATTTAGTTTAACATTTATTTTTGATTAACTGTCACTATAGCGGTGATAGAAATACACATTCTCTAACAATTTCAACTCGCTGATGCGTGAGGTACAGTTCGCTGAGAGGTGGATGTACGGGCGGACAGCTAGCTCACTTTGGGTATGGAACGCTAAAAACACGTACGATATCGTACATAAGTATATAATATGTACATATACATAGAACATGTTTGTCGTATAGGTAGTACTCTACAGGGGATCAGTGCTAGCATTCGCATAATTTAGTTCTATCTAACAATGGCAATTCAACAATAAAGCTATTTAACTCGTGAAAACTAACTATAGACACAATTTCATTTATATTTTCTGTGGCATTTGTATAGTATGCATGTTTCGCTATTAAGTTCATACTTTGATATTACGATATTAGCTAATTTGTCTCAGTTAAATTTTCTGCCATAAATATTAAGACTACTGTGAGACTCGTAAGGATAATTTACTCGTGTATGTTAAGCTAGCTTCAGCCAGCGGCTACGCCCGTGTGAATAACGTTTTTAAATTTTGATCCCCCGTATCACCCATTCAGGGGTAGAATTTTAGAAAATGTTAAGAAGCATGGCTTCTCCCAAGCTCAAATGCGCCGTTTGAAAACATTGATTTGAAGGTATACTGTGAGGGAAAGATGGAGGTAGGGAGGATATTCAAGACCTCTGCGGTGCGTATCAAGAACGAGTAAGCAAAGTGTTAAGTAAGTGTCTTGGGTAGAACTTATTTTAAATTAAAACCATTAATTTATCTCTAATCAGTTGCTAACTACATAGTTGTCCACGATGAACAAGCTTGTAATGTATGTATATCTCTTAATCAATAATAACTTACTATTAATGTATTCTATACACACACGAATAAGATTCAAGACTAACGAATTTCACTATTCAGGTTAAGTTGACTATACAAGCAGAAATAATGCACTAGAACTGAATTTTCGGTCATTATTTAAAATCGATAATATTATGTGATTGTTATTAACTTATTAGAGGTTTTTTTGTTGTATTTTTCCAGGCGCCTTTAGTAATTATTCCCTTATGCAATAACAATGAACAAATAATTAATAAAATTAACTAATGCTATTATTTACAAGACACTTTAATCAACATCTTTATCAGAATTCAATAGAATTACAATTGATAAAAAGAAAAATCGATAAGAAATAATTCACTAAACTCTGGATCGGTACCAGCTAAAAGCTCGGAACTCGCTTTACAATGGAGAGCGGTTAACATATCTTTGAACGAACGCTGACATACTTTGTCATGGAAATCAGTCGCTCAAAAGCTTAGACGGGACATTATTTAAATTGAAATATCGAAAATATTCTAGAGGCGAATGAATGTTGCTTTGATAATGGGACAAATTTAATTTCAGAAAACCATTCAAATATTATGAGATATTATTTGTAGCCAACATCTACAGTAATAATGGAATATGTTCCTTACTACAATATCTGTTTGCGCATGGCGAAGTGTCGTGTGACTACAGCTATAGAACCTATTTAATACATTCGATAAGAACGACAATATTTGAAAATCTCCCAGCGTCTCATTGATACACAATTTTTTCAACACGACACTTCAATTTTTAGGGTTCTGTAGCCAAATGGCAAAAACGGATCCCTTATAAAGTCAAAGTCAAAATATACTTTATTCATGTAATTTATTAGCTCCAAGATTTTTGACATTATCCAAAATAGGGAGAGCAACACCGTTAAAAGAAAAGGATGGCAGGGTACTCCAATCCACTTTCGAGATTAACTTCTGACTTCCTATTATGATAGCTTGAGTCTTTAAAGGATTTACTATCAGTCCGTAATCTTTACACCAGTTTGTGATAGATATAAGGTCAGAATTAATCGATGCCAAAGATTGGGTTAGATTATCTAAATTTGCTGATGAGTAAATTTGGAGATCGTCTGCATATAAGTGGTAAAGAGAATTTAACTTTAAGGTAATAGAATTACTGAAAATAGAGAAATGGAGAGGAGATAGCACGCCACCCTGTGGTACACCGGCATTGACATCACACCAATCAGAGAAGTTATGATCAATATGAATGCGCTGCCGGCGACCTTGTAGGTAACTACGAAACCATTCAGTTGCTGAGGGCGACATGTTAAGAGAACTTAGAACACTTATCAAAATATCAAAGTCAACACTGTTAAAAGCATTGCTGAAATCATGAAGCACAAGTGTAGTGAGCTGCTTATTGTCCATAGCTAGGCGGATATCATCTGTAATTTTAATAAGAGCAGTAGTCGTACTATGACCAGGGCGGAAACCAGACTGGAAAGGACTAAGGATACTATTTTTGTTTATGAACTGGCTGAGTTGATTATGAGCAAGCCGTTCTAGAACTTTGGAAAGAAAGGGCAACACTGATATAGGTCGGAAATCAAGAAAGTCAGAAGGTTTAGTTTTTTTTGGAATAGGTATAATCTTAGCACTTTTCCACTCTTGGGGAAAAGTGCCAGATGTGATGGAGAAGTTGAGGATATTGGTTATGACAGGACAGATAATATCAAGGATAGGAATGATCATCTTACGACTAATACAATCAAAGCCAATAGCATTAGATGTAATGGACATATGTCATAGTTACAATAGTAATAAATTTAATAATAAATTTAATAATAAATTTAATACATTTATCTATTTCCATGCATTGGAGTCATTTTTATATTCTTCAATACTATAATAAGCTTTTAATGATAAACAGGTTTTAATGAATTTTTTAAATTTGATTTCTGACAATTGCAATTTTTCTATTATAGAATGTTACAGCCTGACCCAGAAACGCATTATATTTTCGTCATGTCCGTCTGTCCGGCCGTGTTTCCATAACTTTGTTTTTCATAATACTTAATTATTACTATGAAATTACCAACTTAATTTTGCGGTCGATTTTAATTCGTTATTATTTTTAAGGGCTATATTATATTCCTCGTCATCAAGGTGCGGAACCCTTTAGTTTTGACTGTGCGTGGTCCACAAAGCAATTGACTGATCATTTTTTTTTTTTTTTATTTATATAACTACTTCAAATAATGCAACATCAAATTGAGTTTTAAACAAACAATTCTAAAGTAAGTGTCTATTTCAAATGTCGCTATATTTTCATTAGCCAGAAGATGTTAAACGAATGCTCCCACAACGTAGCTATGATGCAATTTTAACCTACCTTATAAAGATTAACTCGACGTCTCAAAGTCCCGCTTGGACGATAACGAAAAAGATTGAATACTGAACACATATTTGTGCTGGTAGCTAATCGGCCCCGAGCGATGCAAACGTCGCGGAATGCGACGAACATCGTCTTCTTTCGTTCAAATATAAGACTTTCAAGTAATCTTATTTAAGATCGTATTTTGTGATATTGAAATTTTTTCATTCTTATTTTTATCACGATATTAGAAAATAAGTCAATAATAGCACGCTAAGACATATGGACGATTAAAATATTCTGAATAGTAATGTATTACCGTTACTTAATCTGGTAACGCTAGTAAAGCCATGCTCCTCCAAGCACGCCTCGACAGAGGAAGCTAGTACTGTCCTAGTCGAGCCGGCTCATTTATGAAGGGGTGGGACGTGAAAATCGGCTTAAGTAACAATAGGTTATGTTTCATGCGACAGCCGAAGAGTGAGAGAGCAGGAGGCCCAATGAGTATTTAGTAAATAGGTGTATTCTAGGCTTATAACGATATATATTTACTGATAGTCTTAAATAATAAATAATAATAAACAATAATAAACGTTGCACACTCAACGGCCTCCATTAGGATATTAATATCCTGTGTCGGGGGTCCGGAAACATTCACAATGACAAGGACAAATACACCCAGACCGGAAAATATGCTTGCATGGTCAATACAAACATATTATGATCCGAGCGGGAATCGAACCCACGACCTGTGGCGTTTAAGGCAGGTTCGCTACCGCTGCGCCACAACGTCGTAAAGTTTTAATAATCAAAATAAATTGATAACTTGAATTAACAAAATGACAATGAGAATCCGGGTAAGTTGGGACGGCAAGGCAACGTCTGTACACCAAGATGCAATCGTTAGAAATGAGTCTAGATACCACAATGCATAGTTATTTATGGAAACGTACTGATAATTAATGTAGGTGGCAGCATAGCAGACTTACTAACATCAAATATCGAACTACCGCCATTTATCTAGTTGACATCGAATATCTCATAATATAAATATACAACGCTTTTTAAAAAAATTACAATAATATAAATATAAACTAATATAAAGGGCACAATAATGTAGAATATTTATTATTCGAACAAGGTCTATATGAATACATCAAGCCATTACACAGATAGATTCCATCTTTGAGATGCAAATCAACCCCTCTGTGGAATCGTAACTCAAATGTGAAGGTTGTAGGTCAAAATGTCTGTTTATACTATGATCTCTTGATTATTCAGTCATATGAAACTTAAAATTTTTGTAGTACTTTTTATAAGTACACATCAAATATGTATTCAACAAAATCCTATTATATTTAAAAATAAAAGGTCTCCCAAAAACTTGATATTGTTGACCTTTTTTTTGATAAAGATCTTATAACTGTAAATAAATAACTATTTTGTTACTTATTATTAAATATTCTACGGTGGTACGGAACCTTTTGTGTGCAAGTTCAACACGCAACTGATGTGCTTATATTCTTATTTATTTCGTACTTACATGCTTATGAGAAATATACTCTCTCAAATACTGACATGCAGTTATTACTGAATAAACAATACCATTCAATAATATAAAAAAAAAACAATAAACACTCATCTATTTCTTTATGATAGTAATATCCAGTATCGGGCGTCCAGAAACACACACAAACAAAAGCAAACCCACCTAGACCGGAACATACAGTGTACACATGTCTTTATGATCATTGCAAAACTCGGCTCCAAGTGAGAAACGAATACGCAACCTGGTACGCTTAGCATATTCACAGTTCCAATTGCTAACATGTTACTAGAAGCCTCATATCCGCGTGACTTTGTCGCCGCAATCGTGCTTTATGACTTATGAGCCACGAGCGGTGTGACCATGCATTAGTATCGTTTATTCACTTTGCTTTCCATTGCTGTATAAGCAATTTAATTTCCGGAGCGATACAAGCGCACTAGCAATGTAATAAAAAATACGTATTTCGTAAGTAATAAGCGACTTTTAACATTTCTAGTATCATAGAGAGACTCTCATAGCCGAGTGCATCGACTGATCGGTAAACGATCGGTAGGTTAAGCAACTTTAGGCGCGGTCAAGCACTATATGGGTGATCGCAAAGTGGTATTTTAACTGAGTGGATCCGTGCTACGGAGGGCACGTAAAAAGTCGAAAAGTCAAGTCAGAGGCCTACGGGCGACCTGAACAACTCTGACACTAGGTTACCATAGAACCATAGAACTTATTATTACAATTTCTTTGGTCGAACCAAAGTATAGATATAATAGCGAAGCAATTCTATGTACCATATTGATTGGTTAAGTAAATGTGTAAAACCGGGTTCGCTACTACTGCGTCACAAGGGTCATCGAAGTTTACTAACCTAAGAAGGTTTGGTTAGACACGACACGTTTATCCTCCTCAAACAAACCTAGACAAACTAAAGTTACCACTACTATACAAACAGAGCCATGTAAATTATACTTCTCTACCCAAATTATATAATAACAAAGCAGTCTGCTGTATCCTAAAGCAGTTTTTCTTTATGGAAAATGTCACGTCAGTGCCTGCCCAAAGTTTATGAAGAATGGTATGTTATGTTGCACGATTGTGAATTTAGTTCTAATAATACATTATCACTACATAATATAAAACAAAGTCGCTTTCTCTGTCCCTATGTATGCTTAAATCTTCAAAACTACGCATCGGATTTTGATGCGGTTTTTAATAGATAGAGTGATTGAAGAGGAAGGTTTATATGTATAATAACATCCATTAAATAGTGGAGAAAAAAACTGTTATTTTTGAGGTTTCTAATGTGATGTCGTAAATAATTAAATTTAACGCGTGCGGGCCACGGACAGTAATGAATAAATCAAAACTACTGGATCGATTTTAATCATTTTTTCAGTGAATGACATAGGCTATATATTTTATACCCGTGCGAAGCCGGAGCAGGCCGCTAGTATCCTATATAAAAAAAGAAAACTTGTTTTATTATGTTCTGATTTTTGAGATTTTTGTCGGTAATATTATTTGTCACTTATACACAAATTGTAAACGTGAGATAACATAGAGTTACTCAAGTTTCACGGGAAACTTGTCATCGACAGCGACCGTTACAATGTTTGCCTTCAACCAAGACGTAACGTTTTGTCCTAAATAAACGTATCGATCATACGATCCTTGCCTTGTCTTAGACACGATTCTCAAACAGCAGAAAAGATGTCTTTAAATATTATAAAATAGCAGCTAAATATACAAGATTTAACTCGGTAACATTCCAGCTATTGTTTATTGAGAACACAATGGAATTGTGAACACCTTAGCCAGTAAGCAGCAAACAAGTGTTCATTAAACACTTATGTGTAATTAACTCGGGCGATGCAAACAATGTACATTCAATGTAACGTACCCAACCGCTACATGGAAAACTCAAAGGCGTCGGGATGTGACGACCCCATCGCCCGCTGTTGGGATAACCTCTGTCACAACAGAGATTATTCCACCAGTGCAATCAGTCACACTGGTGGTAGGTCTTTTGTTGCAAGAGGCCGGCTAGGTAGGTACCACCGCAGTGTCAATATTCTGCCGCCAAATAGTAGTGCTTAGGCACGACTGTGTTCCGGTTTGAAGGGCATTGTACGCTAGTGAAATTACTGGGCGAACGAGATTTAAGAACTAATATCTCGAGGTTGGCAACGCGCGAGTGGCACCTACTAATGGTGCTGCAAGCGCTCATAGGCTACGGCAACCACTTACCATCAGGTGGGCCGTATGCTTGTTTGCCAACTTCTAACATAAAAAAAAAAAAAAAAAAAAAAAAAAAAAAGACAAACAGAGAGAAAATGTATTATTTGATATTCTGAGTACTCATTTTAAATTTAAAACTATTTCCACTAAAAGTAATAAATAATAACTGCTATTTTAGTAGCTCAGAAGAGCTACATACAACTGCGCTGTATATCAAATTCTTGGGTTTACATTTACGTTTATTATCAAGCGGTTCATCTGCAATGTTGAAGCCTCAATAACTCAACGGTAGAAGGGCCGACTTCGCTCCGTTAACGCGAGAGTCGAGGGTTCGATCCTGACCCCTTAGGCTATTGTCGTACCCACTCCTAGCGCAAGCTTCGAGCTTATTTGGAGGGGCAATAGGAATATTAGTAATGCCTTGATTTTTTTTCAATGTATGTAATTGCGTGTTAGATCGTTACCAGGACAGCGTTTTTTTTGCAATCGTATGCAATCGTTTCGGGATAGGCGCGTACCTGGATTCATTCCGTGTATCAGTGGCTTAATCTATTATGATCTAAAAATATTAATATAGCATCATGATAGCATCAATGCTCGTACGAGTTGCACCTATGAGCGCATACGCTCGTATTAAGCGCTGTCCTGTAACCAGCCCAAGAAAAAAAATTATTAGCTTCGCCAATTTCTTCGATTAGAAAATACAATTCGTGATTGTTTGGTTGAGTTGAGTACACGGAACTGTAACTACATATTTAAAATTAATAAAGCTCGGGAGCGTTCAGCTCTAAAAATTAAAACAATTAGCAAACGAAGTTCCGGAGCGTAGTAAATAATTTATTTCGTAATTGCTACATGTGCCCAATGTTGCAAGTAATTTTAATTTATATCACCAAAAGCATTCTTTTGTTTCTTTAAGTGCACTGGCTATAATATCAGAAGAATAATCTCGCTTTGCGTTCTGAGATAAGGACAGAACGCAAAAGGCTGAAAAGAAGAAGGAGACAGGTTAAGAAGAGCTTGCACCTCCGGGGCTCTTTTTTATATTAGAGGAGACAAACAAATTCGACGAGGATCGCCGGATGTTAAGGAATCACTGCCGATCATGAACATCTGCAACATCGGAGGTCATGCTGCGTTGTGCTCTTATCTTGAATTCAGTTCCAAAAGACCGCTGGCTCGACAGACTTGAAGCCTCAACGGCAGAAGGGCCGACTTCGCTCCGTTAACGCGAGAGTCACGGGTTCCATCCTGACGACCTTCGGCTATTGTCGTACCCACTCCTTTTTTTTTTTTTTTTTTTTGTTATCGCAGAGAAATGCATTTACGCACACCACTCGCCTAGCGTGTTCCGAAGAGCAAGCTAGCGAGTGGTGTGGGGACTCGACCACCTGTAAAGCAGGTGGTAATACCCACTAAAACTCTGCGTTCCGGCTTCGTCACATTGGGACGCCATGGGATCGCTGTCGCACGCAACCATGACGCCCCGACGAGAGGCCACTGGCCACCGCCTTAGGGAAGGCTTCGAGGAGAAGTGTGAGAGCTGGATCTAATGCTCCATCCCACCCCTCCCTCGGCCTGGCGACTAGCAGCGACTCCGGTTCTGGAGCCGTTGAACCTTGCGGTGGGTGAACAGTGCCTCCCACCCATCACATGCTGCGCGGGGCGCCCAGCATCCGCACAAACCGCGCATCGGAGAAGACCGCTGCAGTCTCGAGCAAGGTGACCCTCGCCACCGCAGCGGTAGCAGAGGCTGCCCCTGTCCTTTCCTGATGGGCACGTAGGCCTTGTGTGGCCGATGCCCATGCAGCGAAAGCACCGCAGAGGGCGCCTCTCTAGCACATGCACCTTTGCCGAGGACCAGCCGACCAAAAGCCGACCGGCCTCAACCAGCGTCTTCGCGGCAACGAGAGGACATCGGACCAGGGCAGCACCCATTCGTCCTGCTCCCTCCACAATCTCTCCCACCCTCACCGACTGCAAAGGGCAACCACAGACACGGGCGACCGCCTCAGCAACTCCCGAAGGGGTGACTGAGTCGTCCAGCCCGGTCAATCGTAAGGTGCCCTTATCTGTCGGCAGGGAGATCGTCGCAACGTCAGAGAGGATCTGACGCATCCTTTCAACTAGAACCTCCGCTGCCTCCTGGGATGTCCTGGGGCAGCCTCAACACGCGGCCATCCGTCGCGGAACGGCGTATAGACACGCCTGGGCCAATCCTGCTGGGATAGCACCACCTCTTCACGTACCTTCGTTAAGGCCTGCGCGAAGGTAACCCCTGCGTCGCTCTCGCCGCCGGCAACAAATTCATAGCGACTGCTATAGATTTGTGCACGGCGGGGAGTCTAGGCTTGGGTTGCGCAGCCTTAGGAGGTACAGACTTTGCGTGCCACCGTTTGGGTGGGCTCTACTGGAGGGGAGGACTTCTGCCCTTACCCTTCTTCCTTTTTACGGACCACGGTCGTCCACGAACCCTCCCCCGAAGGCCCTGCCACTGGTTCCGCAGGAAGCGCCGGGGGCTGGGAAGTGGTTGTGACCGGGGCCGTTTCATGGGCAGCAGTCTGGGGAGCAGGCAACACTGCACCCTTATTCTTTTTCGCCCTCATCACCCTCCTCGGAGTCGAGACCGGCAATGAGGTCACGACTGGCGAGGTAGGGGACGGGGGCAAGTCTGACGCCACAGGAGGGCGTCTCGTATCCGCCGCAAGGAGGACGACACTCCTCGCCGGCAAGAGGCGATCCCCCATGCCGGCGAACTTAGCGTCAATCATCCCCCCGATTGACGCTAGAAGAGACGCCCTCAACTCCTCCAAAGGGGGCATGTCCGGGGCCACGGCTGCCGCAGCCTGCCTCGTCTCATAGAGGCGTTGGCGGTACGCCTCAATCTCGTCTTTTACGGCCTCAAGCTCGTCACGAAGCCGCCTATTCTCCATCGCCATCCGGCGCATCTCTTCGGAGACAGACCTCCTCGCCAAGGAGTCGACCATCTCCTGAAGAGAGTCCGCCGCAAGCCTCAGCCTTCGCACCATAGGGCCCTGGAGGTGGCCGGACTTTCGCGCGACCTCCCGGATGTCGGTGACACTCCGGTCCGCCATCAGCCGGAGCTCCTCCGGTGCACACCTCGAGATGTCCTGAGGGGGCCTGACGCCTTCTTGCGGCCACCTTATGAGCGGCTCCTCGCCTTAGAGCATTTTCAAAGGCCTGCTCTTCGGCCTCTCCCACCATCTCCCTGAGCTCAGCACGGGCATGAGCAATGCCCGTACCGCTCCTTTGCTGGCCTTCACGGCGCGAGCGACACCCCGCCTCCGTCTCGGTTTCCGAGCCATTCGGGCTCCCCCAAGAGGACTGCTGGCTCCGTTTCCGGCCCCAACCGAGGTATCGGTCTCATCATCCGAGTCCAGCATCGCACAAAACAATAGATCGCCGAGAAACTTTGATCGCCTCGTCGTACCCACTCCTAGCGCAAGTTTCAAGATTATTTGGAGGAGCAATAGGAATATTAGTAATGCTAGTATTTAAAAAAAAAAAAAAATAGTAAATAAATAAATTAAAAATAATAAAAGAAAAAAAAATTGCTTTCTCAATTTGCTCGGTTTTGGATTTCCAGATATCGTTAGTTAGGGTCGAATTTTGCGCTTGGACGCAATGTCAGATAGTGAAATTGTACCGGTGAAAGTAGTCTAAGCATTTAAGGAAAGAGTCGATCGATTGATACACATATAGCTCGGTCGTCGTCAATTCAAGCCACTCTATGTGGGATGCGGTGAATTCAATGTAGCTGATACTGGTATTGGCTCTCCCGCCCAGAGATAAAAGCAGTACTCTACGTCTGGTCGAATTTGCACCTCAATAAACAAAACACAACAAAACGGTTGCTGCTGCTTCACTTCGCTCAATGCAGGTATATATTTAAATTTTTTTTTTAACCATGCTATAGTTTGAAATATGAAACAATCATTACGTATGCTAAATGTATAATGCACTTACATAATTTTAAGATAAATTCCAGAAATTACAGTTTATATTGTCTTAAATAAATAATAGATATTTTCGTATTTTCACAAAGGAAATCAGTTCAAAATTTCATGAGACCAATCTCAAACAAGATATCTGTATTGGACATACAAAAGAATATATTAATTGAATTCTTATCCAACACTTGTATTGCCATGAAACCGTTATCTTGGAAAACACTAATAATAAAGTAAAGATATAGAATAAACGTACTTCTACGCTACGGCAGAACCAAGCGGTTTCGTTAAATCAGCGAAGTGAAAGGAATCCCGAGTTGGATCTGATCCAGCGATGTCGAGAGATTGCAGCAATTTATCCCGCCCGTGACGTCTAAGATGGCGTAGTTTGTATTAACTTTGACTTTTGTATAATCCACACTACAATTATAAATGCTAAAAAATAGTTTGCTTGTTAGTTCAACTATAATTTATATTATAAGCTAATAGTCAAAAAGTAAGATCTATAACATGATATGTTGTGTGTTTGTTTATTCCTCCTATTTTTAGTGTTTAGGGCGGTTATAGACCAGTGTTTTATGCGAGCGCATAAGCTCGTTTTTTGAAGCGCTTACTCGTACGAGCGCTGACGCGCTCATAAGCTCGTATACGCGCGTAATATAATTTAATTGAATAATATACTACTGCCATTCGGCACCACCGTTTTCAGCGTACACGCTGTAAGCGTAAGCTGTAGGTACTACTTTTTAAAGCCCGCATTCTGAAATAATAATAATAATAATCTTTTATTTCAGATATAAAATCCATACATTTGTTAGTTATAACTGTCTTATAATATTATGTTCGTATATATTATGTCATCCATGAAATAAATTTACATTATTTTCAAATTAAAAATAAGGTATTAAATATAATTTGAATGACATTAATTTTATTGTATATAAAAATTGAATTGTATATAAAAAAATGAAATAAATAAATGAAATTGACTAAAACAAATAGACGACGATAGAGAAAAAATTACGTGTACGCTCAAAAAAACGCCCTTAGCTTGTCTTATGAATATTTGCTTGTCTTATCAACCAATAATTCAATCAATCTCGCCTATTTATTTTGAAGTACGTTGTTAATTAATATTTTAATTAATGAAGTTTAATTACTTAATTAGTTGCTAGATACCTCTAAATAATACACTTGCCCTTCAATAAGGAATAAAGAAATTAATAGAAAGACTAAAACAATATTGTGACAGGAAAAATAAATTGCGAATCATCAGATCTTGACAAGAATAACAGGGTGCTCCTGACATACTGTCGGGATGATATTAGTTTGACGAAGTATATAAGATGGCTTAAAAAGGTATTCTTTTGGTCAAATTACTTTTTATACGTAATGATGTGTAAGATCTTATTAAATCAATCAAAAAAAAAGACTGTGTAAACACTATTCCTTAAAAATTAAACCTTCGGTCAAAACATATATACGTATAATAGGCACCTGAACCTGTAAAGGGAAATGGGAAGTACTTCTCTTAGAAAATCAGCATAAAGTAACAGTACTGTTGCGTTTCGTGCGATGAGAGAGAGCGCCGGCAGCCCATTATTTCACCCCCTCTGTCCATTGTTTCCGTTGTTTACTTCTATCTTTTCTCTCCCTTGGGTTGGCAAGCCAAACCGATCAGCCTTATTTGCCAATCATGACTTCAAAAATGCTACTGCTAATATACTACAAGAACTTGTAGTATAGTATTAATGTTATATTATTGTATCTAAACAAAAGAAAACTAAATAGTCAACTAAATGATACTTGTAAGATTCTCATACATATGCATTCTATGTAACAAGCGTATATAAATAATTAATATCGAAATATTCATTGACGACGACGTTGTGGCGCAGCGGTAGCGAACCTGCCTTAAACACAGGTCGCGGGTTCGATACCCGCTCGGAGCATAATATGCCCGTATTGACCATGCAAGCATATTTTCTGGTCTGGGTGTATTTGTCCTTGTCATTGTGAATGTTTCCGGATCCCCGTTTCACTATCCTAATGGGGGCCGTTGAGTGTGTAGCGTTTATTTATTTATTCAATATCGCCACGTGAATTTCAATACACTCTGAAGAGAAATTTTATAAATCTGAATATTCCTCGCCAATAAAAATGATCAACTTTCATAAATTAATACCTTTAGGCCAGTATTAACAATACTCCACATTGATTGTGATTTTTTCTGTCTAGGGTTTTATAATATTAATTATAGGCAATATTCATTTTAGAACTTTGATTATATTACAAGCCTAGAATATAAATGATGCTTTGATCGGTTGATACTTTATAGAAAATAAATTGTTAATTAATATAATGTGTATATATAAATATACATTATATTATAGAAAAAGCCTAGGCTTAAAGATATCAAACTTGGAGAAATTATTACTTGAACAGGATGCACAAAAACCTTGTTTTTCTATTACTTTTCAATAATGAAACTCGTGTTTTTAATATGTCAAAAAGTAATAATATGCTCTTATTATAATTAACATTTTTCCCACGTTAAAATAACATGCAAAAGGAAAATTTCAAGCTTTTTTTGGATTAAGAAAATTAGCGGTATAAAAGTAAACTAAAACCATTAATCAGTAGTTAATTTATTAAGGAAAAGCTAGATCTAAATCTACTTGAGATTTGTGTTCACGCAGTGCTGAAATTAAGTCTCATTTGTTACATTCATTTCTGATTCAGGAAAACCACGGTTAAGGTATGTACATATTTTTATTTTCTCGAATTTACCACAAGAAGTCCTTTGAGTAATTGACCATCAATCAGAAATCTATCTGAATTATTAATAAGACTGCTTGTTCTACACAAATATGTGTGTATGATAATATGTATGTATGTATAATAACAATTTTAATTAAGACTTCTAGAATATTCAGGATTTGTGGCGTTGTGAGTCAGCTTTTAGTCTCGACGGTTGCGGGTTCGACTCCCGCTCGGGCAGATGTTTGTTAAAAATTTCTGTTTCGGTCTGGGCGTTTGTCCGTGTGGGTCTCCCCACCGTGCCTCGGAGAGCACGTTAAGATTTCGGGCCCGGTTGTTATCACATAACATATGACAATAATCGTTAACTCTTGAGAAGTAAATTGCTCTTGTCCAATGAGTTACTTGTTCGCCCTTAGGGTTACGGAGGGCAGATGGCAATCGCTTCGTGTAAAAACTAGTAACCTGCCAAATCCGGATAAGAGTAATAATCAGACCCCGGATAAAATAAAATACCGGGAATAATGCTAAGCCGAAGAAGAAGAAGAACCCTCAGCAGTTCATTAACATAATAATTATATATATAAAAATAAATATCACATAAAAAAAAAAAATTGTTTTGCCGGTTCTTCTAGGGATTTCCAAGAAAAAAGTGTAACACTTCATATTTATATATCATAATAAAATATTTCATATTCATTATTCAGAAGTTTGCCACAAATTTAATTAAAATAACAGTCTTCCTCCTTAAGCTATTCATTAAGATAAAATAGTGTAAGTAACCTTTCTAAGATCTGAAAATAATTCCATTCAAAAGTCCGTTCCACGCTATCGGTCCAGACGGATCAAACTGACAGTAGAAAATTTTTCGTTATCGCCTTTTTTCTACTTTTAAATCGACCCCAACATTTGCATTTAGAAGATAAAAAGAACCTTTGTAATAAAATTAACTCGAAAAGGAATGTCTTTAGTAAAACCGCATTTGTTTCATTTCATGGCCAAATCTTCTTAGTAATAAAAGGAGTTTAGATTATTCTAGATGGAAGTTATTAATCAATATTGCACAAAATATAGATATGTTGATTTTAAATTATAAAAAGAAAAGAAGAGCAGTTTCACTCACCACGAATTGTGGTTAAGTTCTTCCAAAACAGATCATGCTGGTAGAACTGCTCATACATTCGCCCTTGCGCATGACCTGACACAACTGGTTGACCAGCCAACCAGGATCCCCGACATCGTTGGTCGAACGCCTTCTTTGCTGGACCTTCTTCTAACGACCCACCCGTCGGAATATCGGGTGGAGGTTTATGCTCCTCTTGGTTCATCGGACCACTGCCTGATATCCACCAAAGTGACGCAGACTAAGCCAACGCCATCAGCGTTGATTAAGCGTCGAATCTGGCACTATGGGTCGGCAGATTGGGACGGCATGCGCGACTACTTTGTGTCTGTCCTTTGAGGAAGTCACGCTGCTTCAGTGAGAAGCATCCGACAGATTGCGCCGCTGCTATAACCGATGAGATCCTGATCGGGATGGAATATTACATCCCTTATTCCAATTCCGTCGGGGATGGCAAGCGGAAACATTGGTTCAACCGCGATTGTGCCATCGCTAATCAGACAAAGCGGGCGGCATACCGCGCTTGGATCAATGGCTTGTCTAAACGGGATCCTAATTTAAGCTCACTGAAGACTGCATATAATAAAGCTTCCAAGTCTTGCAAGAGGGCCTACGTAAGGGCGGATGCCCAACGCATCGCACGAATAGGCCAGAGTCTAGTTGCGCACCACACGGGTTCGCGCTGCTTCTGGAGTCTGGCCAAAGCCGTGCAACGGAACTTCTGCCAGCCTTCGCTGCCTCCGCTCAGGTGTCCGGACGGCTTACTGGCCCACAAGCCGCAGGATAAAGCCGATCTTCTGTGTATCCTCTTTGCGGCTAACTCGCGAATCGACGACTGTAGCACGTTACCACTTACTCTTCCCCACTGTGGCTACACAATGCCTGACATCAAAATCAGACAGCGTGACGTGCGCGCAGTGCTGCAATCTCTTGACGAGCGGAAAGCCAGTGGACCGGATGGTATACCGGCAGTACTTTTGAAGCGGTGTGCAGCGGAGCTATCTCCAGTGGTAACGCGCCTGTTTTAACTGTCCCTTTCATCGGGAATTGTCCCGGGAGCTTGGAGAGAGGCTAATGTCCAGCCTATTCCAAAAAAGGGGATCGTTCTGACCCGGCTAACTACCGGCCGATAGCTATTACCTCAATTATGTGCAAGGTTATGGAACGGATCATAAACAACCAGCTGATCCATTACCTAGAAGATCACTGTCTTATTAATGATCGACAGTATGGGTTTCGATCAAGGCGGTCCACAGGTGATCTTCTAGCGTACGTGACGCCTCTTTGGGGTGAAGCTACCGACAGCTATGGTGAATCGTTGGCCATCAGCCTAGATATCACCAAAGCTTTCGATACGGTTTGGCCAAAGGTCTTCTGTCCAAGCTCCCGGCATACGGTCTGCCAGCTCAGCTCTGCGACTGGGTGGCCAGCTTCCTGCACAAGCGCAGTCTCCGTGTCATTGTTGACGGATACGCTTCACAAACATACGCAGTGAATGCTGGTGTACCTCAGGACTCAGTGCTGTCCCCTACACTCTTTCTGCTGCATATCAATGATATGCTTCCTCTTGGAAACATTCATTGCTATGCAGACGACAGTACTGTGCATGCAGGATATTACGGGCACGCAGCCGCCTGCCGTGCAGACACCGAAGTGAGACGCGAGAGTCTTGTCGTTGAAATCAGTCGGATGTTGGATCTCATCGTCAAATGGGCTGCTGACAATTTGATTGTTTTCAATACCAAGAAGACTCAGGCTTGCGCGTTCACTACTAAAAAGTCACCATTCTCCCCTCATCCTTCGCTCTCTGGCACTTCGTTGTTGATACGAAGCAGTATCACCATGCTTGGGATGGAGCTTTGCTGTGACCTAAATCCCAGGGATCACATCGAAGCAGTTATTAAAACTGCTTCACGTAAACTCGGAGTACTGAACAAGGTGCGGCGTTTCTTCACGCCACAACAACTGTGCCTGCAGTATAAAACGCAGGTACGGTCTTGCGTTGAATATTGCTCGCACCTCTGGGATGGCTCCGCTAAGTACTTGCTTGATGCCCTGGATCGGTTGCAGCGACGCGCCGTTCGAATTATTGGTGATGTGGAGGTTTCTAACACCCTCGAACCTCTACAACAGCGACGTGAGATTGCCGCTCTCAGCGCTTTCTATAGACTATACCACGGCGAGTGTTTAGAGGAATTATTTTCCGTCATCCCTCCCTCCCTCCCCTTCCATTCAAGAACTACGCGTGCCGGTCTCCGATGTCACCGACTAACTGTGGCATCAATGCCATCGCGAACTAAGAAGTTTGCCAACTCTTTTCTTTGTTGCACTTCAAAGAAATGGAATGCTTTACCGGCACACGTGTTCCCTCATTCTTACAACCTAGGGTCCTTCAAACGAGACGTGAAGAGGCACCTTGCGGGTAGGCAGGGCGAGGATGGCTAGTACAGTTCGCCTCCTGCAACCATATTAGCCACCTTTGCGTGTGGACCCCACTTCCACTTACCATCAGGTGGAGTGGAGTTATTGGCCCTCCGGCGTTTATATAAAAAAATATAAAAAAATAGTATCTTTAACTATAATATTTCCTGTTCTAAAGAATAAGTTTTATAAGAGACAGCTGCCAAGATGAAGTTGTTCCTTGTGTAAAGCGTATTTAGTATGTTATATAATGTTATTTTTTATTAATTATTATTTGATACAATATAATCATTTTACTGGTGATAGGCTTTTTACTGCAAGAGGCCACTTACGTAGGTACCACTGCAGTGTTAGTTATTCTAGCGTAAAGCAGTATACTGTATTTCGATTTGAAGGACACTTAACTTACTGGGCAAAAGAGATTTAAGAATCAATATCTCGAGGTTGACAACGTGTGAGTGACACGTAAAAATGTGTGGTGTTGCAAGCTTTTGTAGGCTACAACACCCGCTTACGATCAGGTGGATCGTATGCTTTCCAACTTAGTGACTTAAAAAAATTGTAAGTACATCGTACAAAGGGGACGACACTATGAAACTAAATGGCTTGTAATTTTTTCAAACGATTATAAGGGATAAGAAGGAAGGGATGAGATGATTATATATTTTTTTATTTGCAATTGAAAAAGAATTTCTTAAATAAAAGTGTACTGGACACTCGATCCAGTAATGACATCATTAGGAGCAAAAAATTCACGTTCCTTATTTTAAATAAGTTGTTATTTCACCAGGATTTGCCTCGTTTATTTCAATTTTATTATGAAAATGCTGCTAGTGTAAAAACTAAAACATCACTCTCTGAGAAAATAAACATTAAAAAGTGGGCAATAAATGGCATCGTGAAATAATGTAAAGTAATATTAATTTATATACAAACGTTACATATAAGTTCTAGTTATGTACGGGATTTCGTATGTAAATACAAATGAAATTGAGTTGTATCGTGTAATTATACGAGCTAAACCGCGTTATTGTTAAACCAAATTATAGGAATATTCAGCGCTGATCCGCTGTAAAGTAATATTTATACTGAACGTACATCGAACTCGAAAAATCGAAAGCAACTTTAGGCGCGGTGACTGCACTAGATGGGTGATCACATGTATTTCAACCGAGCGTCTCCGTGCTTCGGAGGGCACGGAAAAAGTTGGTCCCAGCTGTTGACAATTTGACAGCAGTCGATAAGTCAAGTCAGAGGCCTATGGGCGACCTGAACAACTCTGACACTAGGTTGGCCACTGACCACTTGATGACAAGAAGAAGATTACATACGGTAAAAGTAAGTCAGTCTATCAAAGAACTTCGTGACTTCCATTTATAAGTCTTTAAAATATATATAAAATGTAGATGAAAGCTAGCAGGAAAGTTATAGTTTTTTACTTATCCCTGTGGAAATCTTTACTTTTCCCTATTTGTTAATCGGAGATCCGAGGAAATAACTTTCAAAAATTGGGGTTCGATGAACTTTTGCGACGTATTTGAGGAACAAATAACCATCGTACATCCAGAATTTTA
Source organism: Hestina assimilis (assembly GCA_023373885.1). Classification (NCBI taxonomy): domain Eukaryota; kingdom Metazoa; phylum Arthropoda; class Insecta; order Lepidoptera; family Nymphalidae; genus Hestina; species Hestina assimilis. Next base: position 10,495,682 of record CM041745.1, read on the forward strand.
TTTGTACTTCTGGTAAATGTATAAAATATCAGTATACACTAACCCAGTGCTACCCAAAGTGTAAGTCGTGACGCCCTTGGACGTCTCCACGAAGTGAAACTCTAAAGTCTATTACAGTATCGACTAACGTGCGGTTAACAATTTGAAGAACTTAACTTCGATTTTATAAACTTTGATCGAAAATCCAAACTTTTACAGCTTGTACATTTTTTCAATATCTTAATATTGAAAAACTATTTTTATCTTAAATACTACATCGCTTAAAGTAATTAACCTTTGTGTAACTTTAGCAGTAAGCAATGCTGGAAAAGCGTTGCAAAAGTATTGGCAACACATGCAGGGAGCCGTAATTAAAAAAAGGTTGAGAACCCCTGAACAAAGCTTTAAACTGGAGATTCTCAATCGCTTTGTTTGATTCTCCTTTCTAATCACAGATTTCAGATGCTTTACATATTTCAGATGCTTTGTTTATTTGACGTAGACTTAAATAGTCTCAATAAAATAATTACTGTGGAGTATCATTAATTAATAATAATATTTCATATGGCAGATGAACCCTTAATTGAAGACTTATAATTAATTTCTGAACTTGGCAATGGAAATTTTTATAGCCGATTTTAAAAAAAAGGAGGAAGTTCTGAAATAGGTTGAATTTTGTGTTACCTCTTTTATAAACCGATTTGGAAAATTAATATGTACTAGAAATTGTGAGGGCCTCAACGTTTATTATGATGACTTCTCCTTATAAAGGTTGGTTTTAGAATTACAAGGCCCTAACTATATTAATGGTTGACATTATTAATAATATCTTTAAAGGAAAACGTAGTGAACTACCTGATAATGATGTTATGGCTCATATTCTGATATGAGGATTTTAATGTTTGTTACAATTAAAATTATACCTATATTTATGAGTATGATCTGGAAACTTCCACGTTTTGAAGGATTTTCACAAATGATACGTCGTTACTTTCACAGGCACCAGGAGAATTCACTGGCTTTTATTATGTCATTATAAATCGTATAAAGCTGACAATTCTCCTACTAAATTCTCGTAACAAAAAATTTAATCTGAAATATATCCCCACGTTCACAGAGTTATAAAAAAATATTTTAATGTAATATTAGTTAGGTGCAGAAGAAACAGAAATTGTAATAGAAAAGAAAGTGATGAAAGCTATGTTATTATTTTTTAATTAAAAATACAAAACGCAAGTTTTTATTAAAAGGCTTCTTTACGAAGCGTTAAAAGTACCTCGCTTTTAAGGTATCCATTTTTCTCCTTGAGCTCAAACAAAACCTGAATGAAGCAACAAATGCTCTTCAAGCGCTTAAAGTTGAGTGCGGTAAATAAAGTACGTAATACTTTTAGATATACTCTTCAATTATAAAAAAGTTAACTGCTTAAAATTATTAAACCTATAAATTTTAAAGCTTATCCAAAATCGTAGCCCCTGGTGTTTCAAACGTCTATAGAAAACTGATAACTTCTCAGTATTAAGTAGGCCTTAGGCTAGTTTTCAATCATCGTTGTTTTAAATAAATTACCGGTCAAGTGCGTGATGGACCACAGTGGAAACTAAAGGTTTCTACAGCTGGTTTATAATGGAATGATCTTTAGGACTTTAAATACTAACGAATTAAATCGTATGCAAAAATAAGTAGGTAATTTGATAGTATTTATAAAAATAAATTGAAAAAATAAAGTTATGGGAAAAACTTATATATGTCTCCGGACCCCCGACACAGGATATTACTATCCTAATGGGGGCCGTTGAGTGTGCAACGTTTTATTTTTATGTCTAAAATTTCTAAACGTATCTTCTTCAAAATAATTATCGTTAAAAACTGTTTTTATGTATTACAATCCCAAATTATTCAGAATTTTAAATGCCATAGTACAAAAGTTTGAGGGCGGAGACACAATTTTTATGACTCGGAGCTAATATCTCATCAACTACTGTTTTAGTCAAAAAAAGTCGAAATTAAACTTTAAGCCGTACTATTTATAAAGACTTACTTTTGTTAAGACCTATCCAAAGGTACATCACAAGTATGCCATAATCTGAAATTTTTACTTGAAATTTGAAATAGATGTGTCTTCCGGAATATAATTTAGTTACAAATGTTCCATTTCTTTCTGGAGCCTTTCTGAATTCTATGATCATCGCGGACGAAGCCGGTTGCAGATGCTAATATTAGATAAATCTCTCAATACCCTGTCAATAAAAACCTTAAATCTTGTATATACAAAAGTATTAATATAATGGAACTATTTTAAATCACTAAAAGTATTGAATAATACTCACAGGTTTCCTTCAGTAACTAGTGTGTAATTGATATGCTCCGGATGCGAGTTGAAATTACAATTCAGCACGTACGTCTCCAGTTGTAACAGGAACATCGGCTTATTTAACTGAATAGTGAATTACGGTACACTAGCAGGTTATAAAGTAATTACTGCTAGGTACTTAGATGTATTTCAGCGACGGAAGACACTTCTGAAATTTAATTTCTTATTTACCAACTAATGCAATTAAACGCATACTTGGACGCAAATAGGCAATACCATGTAAACTTACACGAATGTCATTTCGAGAAAAACGCGTTTGAAATTTTTGAACAACTTTCTTTATATGATTTTTTTAATGTATTGGTCAAGTTTTTGGCAATTTCAGATTTATGTAAGTTATTTTACTTACTTTCACAAAAATAAGTATACAAACTGCATATTTCGTATATAATATAACCCAAAACGTTTAACATAATACATAAATTGCATAATTAAAAATGGCTTTTTTAGAAGTTTTACAACTATTATACAAATATTAAAGAAAAATGTTCTTCAGCCATTTACCAACACTTCTGCATATATAACTCAGTTTTTTCAATTTTATGGGTTGACATGGTATTGCTTATTTGCGTCCACTTAAATAGCTACTTTTATTTATAATTCAAATTCTGAAGAGTTGTCTAAACTTATTTGATACTAGCTTCAGCCTGTGGTATCTAGTCTATCTCTTTATAAAAATCCTTTCAGTGGTTTACGCGTGAAAGAGTTACAGACACAGTTACTTTTGCATTTTTAATATTATAATAGGTATTTTATTATTTTATAATTACAAAATTTATAATTTATAATGTAATATATAAAATATAATAACAATATTATATATATTCCCACACTGACCTAGATATTGCGAAATTTAGTTTTGAATTTATCGGTTATATCGGTTCATGCATTTTTATTTTTATTTAAAACTAAATGCGCCCGCGGCCCTGCTCGTGCAGTATATTTATTTATTGCGCGGAACCCTAATTCTTTTTCTAAAATAAAAGTAACCTAAGTTACTTCTTTTCAGTAAGACCCGTTAAAATCTGAGATTAACACGTGTAAAAACAGTGTAAAATATAAAAATTGATTTTTTTTTTCTGTAAGTGCCGTATTTACTTTTATAATTCGGCATTTAATGAAAAGCTGTTAATATGGAAATACAGACAGACAGTTCAATTTTATTTCTTTGTATGTATACATTGCGGGCTGGATTATATTGCCGTTGAGTGTATACCGTTTATTTGTTATTTTGCAAAGTTAAAGTGCAAAATACTGTTCACGGATGAAATATGCTAATCTCGATATCAGTAGCAGCTCTCATCAATTTAACATTGCTGACCGGTGGCCAACGTAATGGAAAACATTAGAGCTGTCCGATGCCGGGTTTACATTATTTTGTACATTAATCACAAATAATTTTAAAGTTACTCCATATATCGCCTTAAAGCTACGTAAATTATGAACTTGTAATAGCTTTTTAATTAAATATTAATAGTATAATTCGATGCTGAAATGAAATTTTCATAAAGCTTTCATACATTTTCATAAAAATAGGATCTTTTATATAAATAAATAAAAAAATAAACGCTGCACACTCAACGGCCCCAATTAGGATAGTAATATCCTGTGTCGGGGGTCCGGAAACATTCACAATGACAAGGACAAATACACCCAGACCGGAAAATATGCTTGCATGGTCAATACAAACATATTGTGCTCCGAGCGGGAATCAAACCCGCGACCTGTGGCGTTTAAGGCAGGTTCGCTACCGCTGCGCCACAACGTCGTCGTGGCATATGACAACCGTTGTGGCGCAGCGGTAGCAAGCAATGGGATTAGAAGCATTGTCGGTTACAACAAGTTGTTCATATTCTTAACCCACTTGGATAAAATTTATAAAAGCCTCAAGGCTATCCTTGGCTTAGTTTGATTCCAAATGAATAGTGATGAATATAAAACCACGCCTGTGGTTTTATATTCATTTACAGAAAATGTATAGGTTTTATATACAACTGCTTAAAGTTAAGTTATAAAATAAAATAACTACTCAGAATAGTAAAGGTTATCATTACTTGAATCTGCAAGTTACGACGCGTCACAATATAAAATAAAATACTGTCGCTGGATGAAACCCGAATCAGTATTCATTACACTTCGCTGATTTAACGATATCGCTTGGTTTCTTCTTCTGTGTTTATTCTTGCTATCCCAAATTTTAAAGCTTTCCGCTTTAACTGTTATATAGTAATGCAAGAACCGTGTTCTTTGATAAGAGTCAAATCGACTTCCTCTTTTTTACATCATCCACTTCAGACGATCTTGCTTATGGAGTTTCCATTTATTCAACTTAAGGCTTTATGATTATTATAAATATTAAATATTAACTAGCGGGCCCGGCAGACGTTGCCCTGCCCCGAACAAAAACCTGGGACCCGATAGCAGCGCCCTCTACCCGGTGAAAGTTTTTGATTGACTAATAAGGCTATTAAAAAGCAGGGGTTGGTGATAAAAAGTGAAAATTTAGGGTCGTATGTATTTTTCAATGCCACATAATAAAAATAAAAAATAAAAATTTTATCCATTAAATAAATAAAAACACCCTTACTACTGAGGGGTTTGAAAAATAGATAGTAGCCGATTCTCAGACTTACTGAATATGCATAAAAAATTCATAAGAATCGGTCAAGCTGTTTTGGAGGAGGATGGGAACGAACATTGTGACACGAGAATTTTATTTATTAGATATTTTCTATAACTCTCTGATAGCCCGATAATACCTACTTATTGTAGAAATATTCATTTACGTATATCTATGATTTGTGTAATAAGAAAATAGAAAATAAATTTGATTAGGTTATTCTTTTTTTATTGGTCAGGACAATTTTTGTACCGAATAAACGGGATCGGGAAGTTTATATAGAAAAATTTGTATTACCTAATGTGTGTATGCAAGTAGGTAGTTTATATATAGACCCAAGAACGATATTAAAACTCCCACTATAACGGGAGAAACGAAATAAAACTTAACTATATCACCAGACAAAGTTGGGACGGGTCGCTAGTATTAAATAAAAATTACCAGTCAAGTGCGTTGTGGACCACGCACAGTTGAATCTAAAGGGTTCCGCAGCATGGTTATATAATAATATGTATAATAATAACTTTATTTCGACCAACAATGGATCATATGTTGTTAGTGATACAAGTATCTTACGCCTATTTGTTAGTAATTTCTAAAACTTATTCAACCTAAGACAGGATTAATTTGTCAGCACGTGAATCCGATAGCAATTCTATTAACAAATGCTCTCAGGACGCCACTTGAGCTGGAAAGAATCCTGCGTAACAATGATGTGCACCGCTTTCGCATAATGATATAAAAACAGTCCACATACGCCTCGGCAAACATCCCCGATGCACTACAAAAATGAGGCATACCCATTAGCATCCTGAAAGCATTGTTATATTGTACACGCAGGGCGTTGTACTGCTTCCGCGTATAGTCTGCTCACAGGCTGCTAGGGTAAAATGTGGTGCAGTAAGCTCTGAAAAGCGTTATTTTGACTGGCATTGAGCAACGAGCAAACCTGCGAACAATCATATTTGCCCTAACAGAACAAAGCCCTACGTTCTCTCTCAATATCTGCATTGTCTTTCAAGTCATAGAATACTACATGGCCAAGATATTTAAAGCATTCAACTCTCTTTAGTGGAACCCCGTGTAACTTGATAGCAGGTACAATAGATGGAATCGATTTTCCCCTGGCCTGAAAGACCATGCATTCGCTTTTCTTACAGTTATAGACTAAGCCATGACGTTTGAAATAGTTCTCACAAAGACTTAGCAGTTTTGCTAACCCACAGACAGATGCACTCAGCAGAGCCATGTCGTTTGCGTAACTAATGTTATTAAGACAGACTCCGTCAATATGACATCCGACAAGAGTGCTACTGAGCGTCTGTATTAGGGCATTCACATACAGATTAAACAACTTGGGTGAGGTCAGGCCACCCTGCCTCACCCCACATTTCAACCTGTAAGACCTTGAGTAGCTCTCTGACCATCGCACAACAGTAACCTGATTTTTATACCAAAACTTAAAAATCCTGTTGATCTCTTCAGGCATGCCAGTGAGTTTTAATTTCTGCCATAAGATATCGTAATTAACCAGGTCAAATGCCTTGGATAAATCGAGAAAACAGGCGTAAATGGGTGATGGTAAGATTATGAAGAATCTTAACGGTTTTAAAAATAATAACGAATTAAAACCGACCGCAAAAATAAGTTGGTAATTTCATAGTAATTATTAAAAGTAATATGAAAAACAAAGTTATGGGAAAAACTTATATATCTCTTAAATTTATAAACCTATCTTCTTCAAACAAAATGTGGATGAAAGTTCATGTGGTATTCTACAAGCTCAAATTTTTCCAGAATTTTAAATCCCATAGTTCAAAAGTTAGAGGGGGACACGATTTTTACGACTTTAGGAGGAAATATCTCAACAACTACTGGCTTAATGAAAAAACTCAAAATCAAACCTCCTTATCATTTTTAAAGAACTATCCAAAGATATCTCACACGTTGCCATACGTTGAAATTTTTTTTTTCAAGCGTCAGTTACATGTATGGACTGCTACCCTTAATTCATATATATATTAAGATTTTATTACAAAATCCTTGTGCGGTTCATGGAATACACATAGTTATTAAATTTCGTAAAGATAGAGTCAATGGTCTCCGAGTAAAATGACTGTGACATACGGACGGACATGACGAAACTATAAGGGTTCCGTTTTAGCCATTTGGCTACGGAACCCTAAAAAGGGAAACTTTAGAATAAGCATATAATTAAATAAACTATGCACAATATTTAAGTATCTGTTTGGAATCGTGTTTGGCGTACAGATTGTGTTGCGGTATATAAAACGTATATTGTTTTCAGCGCACGCGTTAATTGCACAGAACTGTTTAATGAACGCTTGTTTGCTGGATGCTGGCTAAGCCGTTCAACCGGAATTCTATTGTGCATTCGAAAAACAATCGTGAAACTGTTTCTACGTCAGCTATTCGATTTTCACGGTTAGATTTATAAATCGGTTCTATGGTGATTGACTTTTTAGGTTGTTTTAAAAAGCATTACACTTCCGGGTGTCACCGATGTCACGAAATAGCAAGCCACCTTGTTTTGCCGTAATTATTAAAGCGAATAAACGATTTAATCAGAAACAAAGTGCAGAAAAGTCACACATAAATATTAAAAGAATATGTAAATCATATTAAAATTCAAAATCAAAGATCTTGAAATGCTGAATAAAGTGACAGAATGAAAGAAATCATAGAGAGATAGAAATATATGTATTATTTTTTTTTAAGATATTGAATAGCATTTTTCAGCACAGCTATTGATATAAAACAATTTATCAATTCATACTCCATATCTGTGTCATTCGTCTAGATTCATTCAGCTATGACAGTAGTCTGCACTAACTCACATTCAAAAACCTACTTAAAATACATAAATGATAAATGGCTTTAGAAAATAATCTTTTCAAATTATTCATTCTTTATAAAACATATTACAACCTAATATTAAGTTATAATTCACAATTACTTTATTTTAGATGTTCGACTTATTTCGCGACATTAGAACCGCCCGGGGGCGATTTGCTACCAGAGCAAATATGTGTTCAGTATTCAATCTTTCTCGTTATTCCCAAGCGGGACGTTGAGACTACAAGTTAATCTTTATAAGGTAGGTTAATTTTGTCCCCTTGTAAATAGAGCTAGGTTGCGGGAACATTCGTTTTATAGCGTTTCGCTAATGAAACCAAACCCAAAGTAGCTGTTTTAAGATTTTTATCCTATGACGACGTTGTGATGCAACGATAGCAAACCTGCCTTTAACGCCACAGGTCGAGGGTTCGATTCCATCTCGGAGCATACTGTGTTTGTATTGACCATGCAAGCATATTTTCCGGTCTGAGTGTATTTGTCCTTGTCCTTGTATGCGTTTCCGAACCCTGACACAGGATATGACTATCCTAATAGGGGCCGTGGAATGTGCAGTGTGTTATATATTTATTTATGTATATTATATGTAAAAAGAGGAGACCTGACTCACTGATATATCTGAACTGGTGGACTAGAAAGCTGAATTTTTTCGAAGGTATTGTTTTTAAAAGGTATACGAGAACTAAGAAATGATATTTCGAAATGTAATTCTTAAGGGATTCAAAGCTTGTAAGGGATGCCCGTCGTTTTTTAAACTAGAAGCACGAAATTTTTTTAAAACATTTCTAATCATAGGCGTGAAACGGATGTTCAAAGTTTGTAATAAAATTGTTATTCACGAAGGCGAAGCCGCCGGCAGAAGCTAGTAATATGCTTGAATAACAATTTTAACAAAACATCTATAATGCAATATATAGAAATAATTGTTTCCCTATACAATCTTTCCAATTCCATATTTCAAACCCATCCAGTTTTATTCCCTAATAAATAGAAACCTATGTCCTTTCCCAAGTTTATCTTTCTAAATTTCATCAGTTTAGCAGGTTACTTTTGCATTATATTAAGTAGATATTTTATTTGTTGCATTTTTAAGTAAAAGATAATTAATTTACATCATCGTCATGGCCCAAAGCAGCCTTACTGCCAGCAATATGTAATCATCGTTACAAGTTTTATTGTTAAATTAATGGACGGAATGCTAACGCACTATGCAGGCCGCGGTTAACAGTCACGTTTAACCTAGTCCTAAAATGGTATTTCTTATACCAAAGTTAGCTAATCACGCGATCAGCTAATATCGAAAGTGGTCGTAAATTTTATTACCAAAATTGCCAAGTGCACCGTGATTGATTACACAAACTACCATAAAAAATACAATTAAAAAAGGTATATTATTAATGGTAATTAAGTAAATAACTATTTATCATCATAATAAAATTGTTTAATTTTGTTAGGCAAATTGTCAACCCAAACTTTAAAACCAGCAATCTATTCCAACAATAAAAACATAGGAGACAAATACGAATGATATGGATCTCTTTTTTTATGTTACAAGTTGGCAAGCAAGCCCACCTGATGGTAAGCGGTTGCCGTAGCCTATGAGCGCGCGCAACACCATTAGTAGGTGCCACTCACGCGTTGACAACCTCGAGATAGTGGTTCTTGAATCTCGTTTCCCCAGTAAGTTCAATAGCGAACAGTGCCCTTCAAATCGGAACACAGTAATGCCTAAGCACTACTGTTTGGCGGTAGAATATTTGACACTGCGGTGGTACCTATCACCACCAGATTCACTGATTGCAGTGGTGGAAAAATATTTATCGACCTTTCCCTTCGTATGAACTTTAAAACGTCTCGATCATTTTGTGAACCTCGATAGGGGTATAAAGGCGGACTTGTTTTTTTATCATTGCATGACGGTTCGCAAGCAGGCGTACGGTCTACCTGATGGTAAGCAGTCACCGCAACCTATGGACGCTGGCGACACTTGAAGTATCACATGCGCGCTGGCAACCCATGGTATAGGACAGAAGAGTTGAGAAAGGAAAGGAACAGAGAGGGTGGGAGATTTGGCCTCCAGCGGTTACTCTCATCGCACGAAATGCGACATTCTGTGAGAGGTACTCCCCTAGTCCGACCACCTTTGCACTGAGAGAAGCATGGCTCTACTACTACTAAAATTATAGTAATGCGAGAATTGCAGGTTCAACTTTCACACCATTGGGCGATGGTGATACTCGTTTTATATGCTTACTTAAAGAAATAGGAATATTAAAGTTTTATTAGTAATGTCTTGAAAAAACGCTGCTAATATTCTTGAAAGCACGATATACAAATAAAAATAACCTTTAATAAATGAAGTAAATTAGTAAGATAGGCCTTGGACACAATTACATTTGTTTCATTTTATGGAAAAATCTGCTTAAGGAAATATAACCCGCAAATCTCACCGAGATTACAATATAAAGAGCAACGAAGGAAATTCACAAATTTTCCGGCTTTTAGGGAGCTTTGTTGTGAAGTGGTATAGGGTCCAGAAGGAAAACGATCTCTTCAGGAAAATAATTTAATAGTTGCTTTTCAGCAAAAGGAAATAAGCTGAGTTAATATTCTACCCATATCAGAAAATAATTAGTTACATAGTATAAATACATACGAGCAATTTCAGGAGGAAAAATAAAGCAATTTCTAAAAGATATTACACCCCGACTCATTGCCTCCACAGTTTACAAGAGGGCTGGTTCATTCTTCGCCCAAAGAATCGCGATTGCGATTTAGTGGGGAAATGCAGCTAGCATTCTTACCACCCGACATGATTTGAACAGTTGTAATTTTTTGTAAATATAGTTAGTATTGAATTGTAAATATTTCGTCACATTTGTTAAAACATCCTTAGCTGCAAAAAAATGTATTTTATATTTTAAAATCAGTATACATAAAAGCTGAACAAATCTTGTACAAAATATTACTTGTAGATTACGATGTTCTTCCTGAAATGGCTCGATATATTATTTTCAAACTAATGGCCCGCTCCGGCTTCGCACGGGTATAAAATATATAGCCTATGTCATTCACTGAAAAAATGATTAAAATCGATCCAGTGATTTTGATTTATTCATTACTGCCCGTGGCCCGCACGCGTTAAATGTAATTATTTACGACGTCACATTAGAAACCTCAAAAAAAAATTTTTTCTCCACTATTTTTATACATATAAACTTTCCTCTTCAATCACTCTATCTATTTAAAAAAACGCATCAAAATCCGTTGCGTAGTTTTAAAGATTTAAGCATACATAGGGACACAAAAAGTGACTTTGTTTTATACTATGTAGTGTTAAGTGTCAGTCATAGGATATTATTAGGTAACTTAAAAGCTTATCAGGTTTTTATAGAATCGTCCTATTTCCTTTCCTCTTTCCTGCTTATCTGTTCGTAAGAACTTATAATTTTCTGAGTTCTTTATAGTAATAAAGAAATTTAGGATACTCTATCTTAGTTATTATTTTAAATAATTCAAATACTCAAGCAAAACTGACGGAAACTGATTCTTTATTCTGTAATTTAATTGTTTCCTATCTAAAGAGTATAGAATTACAGTTAAGTCAAAATGTAAACATCGGAGACTAAGGATCGAATTTAATTAACCCATTCAATGGACATAAATCTTGAGATTCTTGAGGCACAATGGTAAAGAGCCATTCAATTATGTTGGCTTGACAATGCCCTAGTAAAAGATACAAAGAACCTAAGTAAACCAAGTCTGGTTCAGTCAGTTCTCCAAAATACTCATCCCATTCAAATATCAAAACTAATTTATCTTCTTGCATATTTTTGTTTGTCTAATAGTAGAATGGTTTCATATGACATTATATTTTTTTCTATGATTGTTATAAACCCACAAAATTGTGGATTTAGTGTGTAAATTTATATCTTTATATAAGGACGCAAATAAGCAATACCATGTCAACCCACACGAATGTCATTTCGAGAAAAACGCGTTTGAAAATTTTGAACAACTTGCTTTACATGATTTTTTTATGTATTGGTCAAGTTTTTGGCAATTTCAAGATGTGTGTAAGTTATTTACTTATTTTCACATAACATAAGCATACAAACTGCGTATTTCGTATATATTATAACCCAAAACGTTTAAAATAATACATAAATTGCATGATTAAAAATGGCTTTTTAGAAGTTTTAAAGCTTAAAACCCTACAAATATTGAAGAAAAATGTTCTTCAGCCATTTACCATTTTTGTGGGTTGACATGGTATTGCTTATTTGCGTCCATATATACTTTGCATTTCTAGTCGAGCATCATCATCAAAACTAATTCCTCAAAGACAAGGGCCTCATCTACCGGCCCGGAGTCTCGCAATGGCTAAAACCGCTTCACAACACATACGAAACAACACAGAAGGACATGACACGAAAGGAACAATTAACAAGACCAATTCGAACCCATTTAGTTTCAAAGGCGAAATCGTATCATTTTATTACATAGGTTTGTAACCCTAAATGATGACAATATAACCAACGAAGAACGAGAACGTTACATTTAATTCCGTACTTATACAATACGGAAAGCTTACGAAAATGGCGTGAATACCGCTACGAGTGGTAATTGTTGTTCGCAGAATAAGCTTCTACATTTCTATGTAAGTACAAAAGGCTGTGACTTTTCAGAGAAAACATTGAATAATGCTTTAATGTATTTAATAATGCATCTATTAAATAAGATGTTATAACATTTACGATGTGACGACTGCCGCCGTGGCGTAGTAATAATAAACCTCAATTACCAATGATGATGGCAGATGTTTGTATTGGCCATACTGACATATGTTTTGGTTGTTTGTGTTGTTTGTGTGTTTTATGTGTAATGTGTTTTCGGACCCCCGACACAGTATGCATTTATTCTAATGGGGTCGTTGCTTGTATTGCGTTCATTATATAATTTTAATATATACTTACAACATCAACAAATGACTTTTGAAGTTAAACTAATTGAGCTGAGACAGACTTTACATTACTAACTATAATGTACCGTACATTATACATTGTACGTTACTACACGCTCTTTTGTAATATACTAGTTGCGCCCGCGGCTCCACTCGCGTGTTACACCCAAATTTTATTTGCACGGAACCTTATTTCTTTTTCCGAAATAAAAGTAACCTGACTTACTCCTTTTAAAATCAGCTATATAACAGACAGACAAGCTGTTTTGGGATTACATACAGACGCTTTAATTTTTTTTATTTGTGTTCACATTCACACACACACAATATGAATATCGTTAAATTGTTGCTGATACCTTATTGATGACAAGTGACAGTTGTGTGATGGTTCCGCTTACCATCGAATCGACCCGATAAAATCAAGGATGTGTGTGACGTAATTACACAGTGATTGCGTGCGTAAAACGACCCACCCTCCCTAATTACGTTGAATTGACCAACTTGGTTTATTTTTTTTGATATATTATTTAAAATTACAAATAAGGTTTGTTTAGTTTTTGGGTATCATCAATTTCGGTTTCTGCCAGTAATTTCACCCGCGTGAAAAATGATTTTAATACAAATTTGAAATCCCACTTCACCCTTTCAGAGGTAGTATTTGAGAAAACGTTAAAGCACATGTTTCTTTATCTGTATTGTTCGTCATTTGTCATGTTAACGCCTGAAAACAAAGTTTCATCCTTCTAGTTGAAAAAATTACTGACTTCCATCCAAACTTTGAACTCCTAAAACAACACCTGCGAAAACATTCAGCTTTCTAGGTCTAAGAGTTTAGGCTGTGCGTTGATGTATCAATCAGAACTTCTGCTTTTATTTAGATTATGTTGTTAAAGGTGCGAAGAAGTGTACAATAAAAAAATATATTACGCCTTTCACCACAATTGGGCCCTAAACAATATCTTAATTTATTTACAATGTAAGCAAAACTGTTTGACAATTTATTTATTTTTTAAGAACAAATGGATATAATGCCTCAATAGGTCAACGTTAATTTGGATAGTTGATTAATTGATGTACGTTCATACTCCTAACATAAACTACGCTCTTCATTGAAAGGGAAAAAGAAATATTAATACCGTCATATCTGACAATCCTAAATAAATAAACGCTACACACTCAACGGCCCCCATTAGGATAGTGATACCCTGTGTCGGGGGTCCGGAAACATTCACAATGACAAGGACAAATACACCCAGCGGGATTCGAACCCGCGACCTGTGGCGTTTAAGGCAGGTTCGCTACCGCTGCGCCACAACGTCGTCCAATCCTAGCAATACGATTTATTATACATTCTCAACCTCGTTCAAATATAGCCCGAGTCCTTCCGAACCGATGATTTAAGAACCGTCAGTATTCATAGGGACGTCTCCCACAATTGAATCTCTTTATTTATTTTTAAGGGGGCCTTAAAATATTTTTTTGTTTAGTTAACTTAGTTTAGGGTATTGCTTTAGATAACAACTTAGAGTGAAATTAGTGACACATAAGAGTAATTGATGAAAACGACGTCTATATCCAGCCTAATTCAGTCTAATGTATCGGTTTGCTAGACAAGCATGCTCCTTGATTCGATTAGATCGAATCTCCAAGAATTGGGTCAAGGCGCTTATCGGTATACTCTTTAGCTAATACTGCTAAATAATTCAGATTAAAACAAGAAGTTCCTCAGGTCTCATCTCTGATATATCCCATAAAATACTGCAAAAAGTACAAGAAATAATGGGAAATATAACCGTTCCTGTTAATTACGAATTTTTTAATTTAGTACAGACATAGACTTGAGGTAGCTGCGTTTCTATAAAAAAGTGCAAGGGCTCGTGCAAAGTTTCTTCTATGCTCTCTTAATTCCTCCTTCTTCCCTCCCCTTCCAACCCACGTTGTAAATGAAAATAATAAATAAACCCTTGATATATAGAGAAATATAAGTACTATATTTGAATGTGACTAGAGCATTGTTGTTTCTGGCATAACTAAGCCGACTTATCGAATATTGGTATTACTATTGCGTTTTCTTTGATGAGTATTTTTAGTGGCTCTGCTCTGGCTGTTTCGTGAACCTTTTCGATTCAAAATCTTAAATAGTGCATGGCAAATTCATATTGATCATGTTTATGACTAAGGTTTCGACTGCTTGAAGTCAGGCAATTTGCAACCTTGTTTGCCACCTTTCTGGTATACAAAAATTTGCTCATCAGTGTGTGATTAGCGATTAACTTTCATTCAGTAAATTAGTTGGCATGCATGCTATTCGGAAGTAGGAGATGTTCCTAAAGTTGGCAAGTCTTCGTAGCTTGACGGCTCTCGTTCGCCAAAATTTTACTAATACACATTAGCTAACGCTATATCGGTGTTTTTACCAAATCAATTTTTCCGAACACTTTTCTGATATTTTACCTAATACTTTTGTTGAAGTTATAACTTACAGTTAATTCATTCGCAATTTTTGTTATTATAAGGTTTTTACTTCAAGCACTTTAAGCACATTATCGATGTTGTGGCGCAGCGGTAGCGAACCTGCCTTAAACGCCACAGGTTGCGGGTTCGATTCCCGCTCGGAGCATAATATGTTTGTATTGACCATGCAAGCATATTCCGGTCTGGGTGTATTTGTCCTTGTCATTGTGAATGTTTCCGGACCCCCGACACAGGATATTACTATCCCAATTGGGGCCGTTGAGTGTGCAGCGTTTATATTTATTTATTTATATTTATTATACAAAACGGCTTGAAGGGGTAGAAATATTGTGTGGGGATCAATTTGTTTTTATGTAAGAGGGGGCAAACGGGCAGACGGCTCACCTGATGTTAAGCCATCACCGCCGCCCATGAACATCTGCACCACCAGATGGCATGCACCAGATTGTAAACTTTTAAGGAAAGAGTTTTTAAAAAGGCAATTATTTCTATATTGCATTAAAAGTGCCACATTAAAAATTGTTATTCACGTGAAAGAAACTAGTAATAAATAATACAAACCCAACTCCTCATTCCACAAACCATGAATAAAATACACTCTAAGTTAGTTGTGTGCGTACTCCGACACGAACTTAGCTAGCTTTCTTGATGTAGCTTCAAAAGATAGAATTCCTCTTTAACGTGAACCCTACGTCATGTAATCATGAAAGTCAAAGTTAAAGCAAGTTGCAACATCGTACGCCGTCATTAGACGTCACGGGCGAGATAAATTGCTGCAATGTATCGACGTCGCGTCGCTGGATCAGATCCAACTTGGGATTCCTTTCACTTCGCTGATTTAACGAAACTCTCAATCCTACTGTAACATAAAAATACGTTTATTCTAAACCAACTTATCACTATATAATGCAAGACTTGATCAGAATTAACAGACACCCTCATTTGTACATCGGTTAAATCAGCTCAAAATTTTCTCTCGGTCTTGAAAAACGCAAAAGTTTTCAACTTTTTGTATGTATGGTACGGTAGGTGTTTTATTTAAATGAAGTTTGCTTCCGTTGAGTTCCCATATCAAGTTTTTGATGATGTAATAAAGGACAACAAATATAAAGACTAACATAAAATTCATATATTACGATCTACCCATGATTACTGTATTCAAATGGTTTTCATTTTTTGAGTATCGAAACTGCATATTTCTAACTCTATTTTTCTGGTATGTCAACGTACTTAGTTAAGAGTAGAAACTGACCAAAAAATACATAAACATAGGATGGGTTAAATTTATCACTGCGCATATTTAAAGTCTAAAATTCTATCCTCTCGACATGTTCCTGGTACTAGGAATATTACTAGCGCCAGTGGACTAGTGTAGCAATTGGAATTAAATTATCCACGGCTTCCGGGCACAGCCTGCGCTTGGATGGTAAATGTTTTCATTTTTTGAGCGGAGCGTTCGTTGCCGAGTTTGTGCATTGTAAATTTGTAGCTACAGTTTTTATGGCTACCCAGTAATTTATTGTTTTGTGAGGGGACCGCGAATTAAGATTTTATTGCGGTAGCTAATAGTGATTTATGGACTGCGCCATTTTTTACACTTGTATGTAAATCTTTCTTGTGTTATATAATAATTTTTAAAGTAGCGTTTTAAATAGACTGGCAATTTCGCATATATCACGGAGAGTGTTCTGAGGAATTGTTTGGATTGATCCCGCCGGTAGAATTTCACCATCGGACATCGCGACAAAACTCTAAGTTCCATCCATACCACCTCGATGTCTGGAAATCCACAACAGCGCGATTTAGAAGACATTTTCTTCCTCGCACAACCACTCTGTGGAATCAACTTCCGCCGGCGGTCTTTCCGAACCGATACGACTTGGGAGCCTTCAAGAGAAGAGCCTATTCTTTCCTTAAAGGTCGGCAACGCGCCTGCATGCCTTCTGGTGTTGCAGATGTTCATGGGCGGCGGTGATCATTTAACATCAGGTGAGCCTCCTGCCCGTTTGCCCCCTCTTACATAAAAAAAAAAAATTATTTGACATTTATATGTAGGTGGCTTATGATAGTTTGCCTAGGATTGATGGATGAATACCGCCTATTGACATCAAATCTGTCTACTGTTCTTGTGATCGAATCTGTTTAAAATGTTATTTTATTTTTTATGTTATTTTTTTTTTTTTTTTTAATAATTTATAATTAATAAATTATCTTATTTTTTTCTCGTGTTATTGTCAACAATTGAGTACCCTCCTCATTGTAGAACATCTAAGGAACTTTCCACGATAATTATTTGTAAGAAGATAGGTCTATAAAATTTAAGTGATACCAAACCAAAACATGTTCTATTCGAAATTACTTAACAAGAAGCTCTACGTTTCTAATAACTTTAATTAATCACATCTAAATATATCAATGTAGTTAATGTATGTAACATTAATTATTAATTTAATACGATAACATTAATGAATAATTCGCCTTATTTCTTATTAAAGTAAATATTAAATATAATCTTTAGAAGCCAGTTGGATCTGATTATTCTCGGGAGGGTCTAAGAGATTAACGTTCTTCCAACATCAAAGAGACGTCAACCATCCGCTACTGGAATATTTACGATATTTCAATTTAAACGTTGTTTTGCCTAAGATTTCGAGAGCCTGATTTACATGACAAAGTGTAAGTAACCGTTGAAGGATCAGATAACCACGTTCCATTGCGAAGACCGCTCGCGATTGGAGAGAGATCCAAAGAGAAGAATATTGTACCTTATCGACTTTTACTATTTATGAATTTTAAGCCGGTTGCTTCATTAAGAAAGAGCTTTCATGATAAAAATTAATAAATTATGAATTCATCGTCATCATTCGAACAGAACAGTACATAAGTCTCTGCTAAATGATGCAACCTGGTATAATGTTGTGCTGCTTACATCCACCGACTCTTATTATGTTAGAATATAGTTGTTGCGGCGTGCAAGTCACTCGGGGAGCGGTGTTAATGAGTTGGTCCGACACCGACACTCCTCTCCCTCCGTGACCCTTCCGCGAATGGGCAGACGATACAGTCGTGAGCGCCGGTCGTCTGCTCCCTGTCCCTGCGGCTCAGTTAAATAAAACAACTGACTCTGATTTCGATTTCGAATAGTCTTCGAGGTTGGCTCACTTCGGGTGTATCCGTAGTATACTCGTGTATGTTCGTCAAAAGAGCACACCTTGGGCGATTTTGCGGGCTCGGGCTACCGAGTTCGGGAATGCCTTAACGAGAGCCGCGCAAAATCGACCGCTTTCGACTCTCATTTTTGCTAGGAGCCGATTCTTTTGGACCACTTTTCTTTTATTTATTTAAAACATATTCATACATATTTTATATTGTTGGGTTCTTTGTGAACTAATCTATCAGATAACATATATTTGAAAACATAATAATTATACTTTAATTAATTAACAAGCGAGCGAAAACATATATATTTGTGACCGTTTATGACTTAATATCTTCTTATTCATTTATTTCTTACAAAACATTATTTACATTTTGCATCAAGTAACATAATTTAGTTTGTCCAAACAATAATAAGAGCTCCCATTTGTAGAAATTTAAACGTATTGCGCTATACTATGCTAGCAATCATTTCTCAAAATATTCTCATGCGATTAAATGTAATTATTCCTTTTTTCCTATCTATATCTAATAGTTTTTTTTCTATCTAACATTTTACTTTGTTTTATACATATAAAAAACCTTATAATTATATATTACAACTCGTGGGCCTATCGATTGATGGGACATGGTAGCCCGCGGGTGCCTGTCTTGCCGACTCCGGTTGCGTCGATTTGTGGGCGGAGCCTATCGGTCGGCGCGATTCGAGCACTGCGCGGTGTCCGTATTGCCGTTCTTGATCATCTTGCTCGATGACTTCGTCATTTGTTCGAAACCACCATAAAAGGCCGTTGCCTTGTTTGGTTACCCTGAGACCCTAAGGGGTCTACGAGATGAACCCCAGTTCGTCATTTGTTTTGTATGCTGCCAGCCGTGTTGCCGACAATAGTATTATAGTATTTTAAATGCCGGTTAATATTCCACTGCTGAGCCAAAACTTCGTCTTCTGTTAATGAGAAGGATTGGAACTTTAATTCAACACTGAGCTTATTTAACGGTACAGAATTTTTTCAAGATACTTCTGTACAACCCTTTACACCAAACGAGGTTTTCCTTGTAATATAAAATTATTTAGCTTTAGTTTATAATAGAGACGTCTAAAGAAAGTTGGCCAAAGATTAAAAACTTTTAAGATACGTGTTTTTACAGTCCTAATCTAAAACAAACCTGCGCCGTAGTGGGACGCCAAAGGCTTACTCGCGCATTCAACTTTGGATCCTTAAATAACCTAAATTAATGTCCCTAAGGGTGACACTAAGATTGTATTAATTGTGAGAATAAATAATTTCACTTTCAAAGTATAGTTCATGCAAGCAGGAACTAAGATAAATACAATATTACTTATTTGCCTGTTACGTTTTCGGCTTCCTTATATTAAATAATGTTACGGCCACACACTGTAGTAAAGAAAAAGATTTTATATCCAGAATGAACGAGGAAAATGTTTTACTGGAGAAGCCTTTAGTGGTTGTTTTCCTGAAACTAGGTTAATCAGGGAAAAAATGTAATAAATTAGAGTCACATGCAGTACACTTTGACCTTGCCCTATGTTTATAAATTAGTCACCAGTTAATTATTAAGACAGAAATATCTTTATTTTTGCCACAAAGAAAAGAATACATTGTTCCAAAATTTTACAAGGAAATTTAACAAGAATAAATTGCAAAGGCGGCCATTGCTCCAAGCAATTTCTTGCGGACATCCTTTGATGTAAGAATCGAACGGCAAAAGAAAGTTACTTATAAAAGTATATAATATATAAGTATAGTTAGATAAAATTATAATATTGATAATTTTACATATTATAAAATTAATAATTATGAATAAAAAATTACCATAACATTTAGTAATATGCACTACTGTGACCACAAACATCATCTTATAATACATAATAATCATAAGGCGCATTAATTAGTTTGTAATTTTATTTGATTTAAAAACAGTATTGTTATGAGTAGTAGTAAAAATTCGAAAATATCACCAATATAGGATTGCTGATATTTTCAATTTTTTACAATCGGTTACTTTTTCTGATTGTGTATTGCTGTTGACAGTAAAAGCAACAAAACCACATTCAGAAAAAAGTAAATTAGTAAAACGTGCAATGTTAATATTACATATTATTATTTTAAAAAATGCCGTTATAAATGAAAGCACTACTCAAATATTTTTAATATTGGCCCGAAGTAATCAATTTATGAAAATTTATGAAGGTCCTCGAATAGATTAGCATACATTTTTTCGGAATTGCCAAAGAATAAATGAAATGAAATTTATTTGCATGAAGCTCGGTTAACAGAATCGATGTAGCAATAATTTAAACGCCACGTACATAAAAGTAACTTGCAATTCTTGTATTTCGTAATTCATTTACAATCATACGACATAATAATATTAATTATTTACAATTCCAAATAGTTACTACTCACTTTACACTGAACTCATTTAATGATGAATGTATATTTAATTAATTAAATTATATACAACGTTTGACTTCCTTACATTTTATTCTACAATTTCCTATGCTCTACTTATTGTCTGTCCGGTTTTGATAAAAATATACTGGTATAAGTATAAGGACTTTGAGCGATTGCTTTTGACCTATGTCCTCTTTATGAGCAAAAGTCATCTATATGAGGAATTTATAATTATATTAAGACTTAACAATAATTATTATTACCCGTTGTACTTTGATTATAAATGTAAATTAAAGATACTATATAATATGTGGGTTACTAACTCCAAGGTGCAATGAGAAACCCCACAGAGACATCATCCTAACTGAAACAGATATCTATATTGCCCATACAAACGTCTATTCAATGCAAATTCACGTTTTAACTTTCAAACCTATTCTTTTGCACACTCTAATCCAAATGAACGAAACATAACGAGCGACATCAAGCATCGTATGTATAATAGTTTGTAAAAACATTAAATGAATGAAAAATGTGATTCTGGATATCTGTAGCCGCTCTCATCAATTATATATTTCTGACCCATTAGAGCAGGTGGCGGCCGACGTAATGGAAGCCATTAGAGCTGTCCGCTGCCGTGCCACGCCCGCATTATATTTGTACATTAGTCGCAAATAATTTAACATTTATTTCACTTTCTTGCTATTCATCAATTTCTTTCATCAAAGACAATATGTCTTTAAGATCAATTCTATTTTTATCATCACCAAAAACCATTTTATTTGGATTTGTAGCGATTTTTGCGAACAAGGAAGGGAAATGAAAGGCTCGTTTGAATTTTGAAAGGTATCTATTTTAAATTTGAACGACAATTACATAAAAGAATTATACTTTTTTTATAGATTATACAATAGCAAAATTGGATGACCCATTTCAAGAAGTTCCTAAGTCCACTTAGGGACTTTATGCACTAATAACACCAAAATAAACCGAATCTCATTATCTATCGTTTAGTCTAATCGGTTACTTTCTAACTTATTTCTACGTCGTACTTTTAAAGATATTTTGTCCTCAAGTTTCAAGAAGTACCTAAGTCCACAAGTCTAGTCTAGCCTCATCAGTCTCATAAGTCATAAGTCAAATCCATTGTCGCTATCAAAGAGTATAAAAGATATGGAGATGCTATATTCGTCTACAGAAAATTTTAGTCAACAAATATTACATAAAAAAACGAAGAAGTAATAAACATAGAGTTGCGTTATTCATCGTGTGGTTGTGGGAGAAACTCCAAGCAATTCCCAAGTCTTGCAACCCGGTTGTAGGTTTAAGGACCTCCTTTCTGATATACATCAACGCTCACTTTGCACTGCCTGCGTTCCTCCTCCTCTCTAGCCAAATTTAAAAAGAGCCCGTCAGAGCTGCTTTAGAGGCTCATTCTAAAATAGAACTCACTACAGCTTACTTAACTATTTCATTTTATTTTCTTTACTTGAGCTATTTACTGGGCAACACTAACAATATAAATAAGTCATTTAATAAACATCAAAAATATATGAAGGAAAATATAATAAAATCTTTAGTTTGGAATTAGTAATAATGATTATATTTTAAATTGTTTTATAAATATATAAGACTCGATTAATACAAACTATATGCATTTAACCGATATTCAGAACATTTTTAATTTCTTGGCAGGCATTTCGAATCGCATTTTGGCATTGACCTTGATACCCATTATTTCGAGTTAGTTATCATTTCCGTAGTTTTACTTCTAGTGACCGACCGAAATTTCGGTTTCGGTTTCGGTTTCGGCCAGTTTCGGCCAAAAATCTAGTTTCGGCTTTAGTTTCGGTTTCGGCCAAAATATAGCCGAAACTTTCGGCCCCGCCGAAACTCGATTGTTCGGTAAACTTCGCAGCCAACTTCAGACCGTTGCTGACGCGGCCAAAAATCTCCAGAAATAAGTATTAGATTGATCTTTAAAATATTGTGAACACCACGTATTACTAGTTAGTTATGTACCTAGTATATCTAACTACAAGTTATTTCTTTTGAAGTTTACCCTCAATAGTAAGTCCTGTATTTTCATGACAAAAAAATGGTTATAACTTTAATGAATTTTTAGTTTTTATTTTATTTAACTCTATTTAACTGTCTATATTATATACAGTGGTGGTCAACTAATTAGGACATTAGTATAATAAGAGTAACATTTATTTATTTTTTCCGTAATTTCAGTTTACATGAAGTCTTCATTACGTTTTTTTATGTTAATCTGATCTTGATCATTTAACCAATGTTTTCTTAATAGAATTAATCAATTTTGCAATGGATTGTAATTTAAATAACAACAATTAAAATTGAACTTTACTTCTCCTTCGTGCTAATATAACTCTGACAAGTAATTAGGACACTTAAGAAAACATTAGAAATAATGAACGCAGAATGTAATGGAAGAGAAAAATGTATATTTATTATTAAATTCATCTAAAAAGCAACGTTTTCTATTAAAAATTAACATTAAATGTGATTGCCATTATTAGCTATAGCCATATCGACATCGGCACGACATCAACTCGATCAAATAATGACAAGTTTCGTTAGTTAAGTTCTTCCAGGCGTCTTTGGAACTACTATAGAGTTGGTTTAAATTTTCAGTTTGTTGTACCACAAATGTTCCAAAGAATTCATGTCTAGGCTTATTGGCAGGCCAATCTAAAATTGCAGCCTTTGCATTTCAGATTTATTTTTTAAAAATCGAAAATAAAACACTAAATCTTGCTGTCCCTAATTAGATGGTTAGCCAGTAAATGAGCAATTTCGATGTGAGAGATTTCTTTTAAATAAACCACCATTAAATATTCTTAGCTTCTGAAAAGTACACACCATTGAACAGTATACTTTATAACAAACAGTGTCTCATAAAATTAAACTTTTAAAATATTTAACCAAATTATTTTCCGTTCCTAATTAGTTGACTATGAATGTATACATGCAAATAAATGTTAAAAAACTTGAAATTCAAATTTCAGTAAAAAATCGTAATTTTAAATATTTTTAAAAAGTTTCGGTTTCGGTTTCGGTTTCGGCCGAAACTGAGAGGCAGGCCGAAAGTTCGGTTTCGGTTTCGGTTTCGGCTGAAAAACCAGTTTCGGTCGGACCCTAGTTTTAATCTCTATGATCCCCATAGTTTTTATACAACATAGAATTATGAATTCAATCAAAGAATAGAATTCGGTAGAACTCGTCAACTCTCACAACCGTCATGAACGTCTTTCTCAAAAACCGCAGTCTGTCAGCACGTTTGAGTCGATGGTTGTCTCCGTTAAAATAATATTTTTATAAAGTAATATCTATATGTATCTATATACACGTATAATGAATTAAGTAGGTTATCCTGTAGCTATTATCATTTCATGTAAGCATGATAATATTTAGGTGCCCTTTTTAATCTTTATGAATAAATTATACGATAGTTGATACTTAAAAAGAAGCTATGCACTCTCTAGGTACAGCGGACTTAATTACTTTATAACTCTATGTAGTTCAAAATGTTAAATCAATGTTCAAAACCAGTGTTCCTAAGTCAGGTGTTTTCCCTAAATTTAGGGATGAAAATAAGTGAATTCGGATTTTAGGGACTTTATATTTTTAGGTATATTTTTCAATCAAATTAAATCAAATATTTTTATTCAACATAAAAAGCATAACACTTATTTTTAAAAAGTCAGATAATACCAAGTAAGGAATATACATATAAATCCTTATGGTCTGAATTATATTTATCAGCATTGATAAGTAATTATCTGTATGATTCTGGAGACACTTATAGACATCGTATGTTAAAAGACGCTTTCGTATTATTTCAGCAGCTTTATGCTATAATATATGCCTAATTGTTGTATTTTGTTTGAGATATTTCCAAATAGTTGGGCGGTTTCAAAGGGTTTTGACAGCAGTTTAAGGGTAAATATTTTTTCCGAGTTGGTATCATCATATCTGTCATGTTTACCTCCCGACACAAAAAACGTGGCTTGTGTGTACAATCCATGTCTATGTAGTTGTGCCTACCTATTTTACAAAAACCTAGCGTATAAAGTCCCTAAGTCCATCTATTTTTAAGAAAGTCACTAAGTCCATCATAAAGTCCCTAAGTCCACGTTTTTTCGCAACATTTTTCCGATTTTGTTCAACAATTTTGAAAAAGACATATTTATTTTAAGACTATGGGAAAAAAGATTTTAGGACCTACATTTGGATATCACAAATTTATTTCGAAGGCAAAAAGGCGAAGTAAAACATATTAATGCACTTTTTCAAAAGGGAAAAACGGACTTAGAGACTTCTTGAACTGGACCATTGAAATATAGTTTTTAAATATTATAATACAATATACAATAGCAAATATAGTTTATATATATATATAGATTAATAATAAATATGCGTTCCATTTGACGCTTGCGTGATGTATGCGTGAACACATTCAAATTGTATTTTCGAAAGAAATATATATAATCGATATCAAGAAAAGATATACGTATTTTTAAAATTAATTAGACTAGCTACTGAATCTATATGAATTTGCAAAAATGAATAAGCCTGCTCTTTAGCCTTGACGGTCATGGATTTGTCTCCCTGTTGGAGCAGATGTTTTTATAAATATCTGTTACGGTCGGGGCATTTATCTTTGTGGGTCTCCTCACCGTGCCTCAGAGAGTACCTATGTTAGGCTAAATACGTGGAGTGCAGCCATCGGATGCAAAAGAAACTCAAATTTACTTAAATTTAATTTAATTACTATAAAGATACATTTTTAATCTAACTATCCTAAGGATTCCCGGTCGAAGTTGGACCAAAGAATACTTGATGCTTCGGCGTCTCGGTGCTCGAAGAGTAGGCCGTGACGTCAATCATGGTTCGCGCCGCAATAGGCGCCCCCGACTATGCAATTTGCAAAAGATGTTTTTTTGGGTCGTTGCATACGCTGAAGATACTGAAGAAAGTAGGGTGACCATATGTACGGCCGTGTACGTTAATCTGTTGGGCTTGGTTGTTATCATATCATCTTTATAATTGTCCTTAACTCTTGATAAGTAATTTGCTCTTATCCAATGAGTTACGGGTTCACCTTTTGGGTGGCGGTGGTCAGATGGCAATCACTCTGTGTAAAAACTTCTAACCCGTCAAATCAAGACAAGAGTTTAAGCATACCCTGGGTAAATACAGGAAATAATGCTAGCAAGAACAATTTGCGAAACATTGAAATATAATTTGTTTTTAATAATTCTAGGCGATTGGTTGATCATAGAAGAAATATATTTCGCTCCAATAATTGAATCGTTACGCAATTTAATATTTTATTGAGTTACGGTCAATTAAATCTATTTTGGCTTCAACAGCGGAAACCCTGTCAGGTAGCGATAAAAGTTTTCTCTTGTTTCAATTTAGATTTATGACCATTCATCAAATAATAAACCTTCGATAATATTGATAGTCCGTAAAAGTACATATTTTTTATTGCTGACAGTCTTTTGTAACTTTACCTGCGGCTTCGGAAATCGCTGTGTTGTGTGTGACGTAAAATTATTACTGCTGTTATCTGTTGATAGATCTCAACAGGGGTACAAAGGCTTCCTGTTATTTTGTTGAAGAAAAGAAAATATATATCCAATTACCTGACCTTCTGGGATAGAGAATATACAGAAAAAACTACCAACTCCCACTAAAATCTCCTTGGTAGTCGATATCAAGGCACAATCCGGGGCCTGTATGTAAAACCAATATGGGGTCATCGGCGATTATTGAAGTCAAGATGCAATTGTCATCGATACCCAAGGTGAAGAGGCTTGCAGCCCACTCTAGGCTACTTATCGTATGCAAAAACCTGACCAAAATAAATCATGTAAATCGGACTATAAAAGGGTAAACTGTCGTCATATTGAATCTTTAAGGATTTATATACAGCAACTCCTCCTCAAGAGTGTGCTCTTGCCTTCCAATTACCTTTTTAAGATTAAATATTTAAAATAATACGGTGTGAAACTACGACTAATCAAAGGTAAGATTGCGCCTCTTTAACTTACTAATAGCCTGGTACCAACTCAACATTGTCGTTACCAGTCAAAACCAGGTCATCCGGATGTCGCGCGATTACGTCACTTGCTCTGTCGCATTTCACCTGTTTTTCCAAATATTTACAGAATACTTTACTGTAAATATTAATATAATACACTAGTGTGTGCGGAAATAAGGATGTTTAATGTGCCACTTTTAATGCAATATTTATCTAAATAATTAGTCACCCATATAAAACTTCAATATCCTTCAACTATTTTTTCGCAATAAAAATTATTAACTTTCTCTAGGTCTCATCTATCACTGTATATAATATTATTCTGGATTAGTAAAACGAAACACACATGGAGTTATTTGGCTGCTGTGTGGATAATAATGTTAAATGTCACGAGCGGGATAAATCGCTACAATCTCTCGACGCTGAATTAGATCCAATTCAGAATTTCTTTTACTTCGCTGTCTTTACGAAACCGCTTGTTTTTCTCGTCTTCGCTTATCCAGTAACTATCCGTTATTAATAATGCTTTCGGTCAACTGCGAGTTGATAAGAATTAAATTGAAGCAGCAGTAGCAGAAAGCACACTTATTTACAGCGAACTATTTTCTTTAGGAAATTCTCACGTCATTTATTGGGAAAACCTACCAAGATCTAACGATTATTATCAGATGTTATGATTATAACCGGGACCGACAGCTTAACGTGCTCTCCGAAACCCACAAGGACAACCGCCCAAACCGAGACAGATAATAATTATAAGATTAATACAATATCCGGCCCGAGTGAGAATAGATTCGGCGACAGTCATAATGTTCATTGAAAATTAATAATTGTGGTTAAAATTATATTTAATGAACTGAATATTATAATGAAGAACTGTATGATGATGTATATTTTGTTGGTTATAATATTTTTGTTTCAAACTATTTTTACCATTACATCTATTAGGATAATGGGTTTTTTTTATTCATCGTCTTTTTATATTAATTCAAATTCTGAATGTAATTATAATAAATAACTTTTTAAGTGACATATTTATTCATTCGATAAAAGATTAAATTTATAATTCAAGGAATGCCACGTCGAGGCCATGCCACTGTAATGGGGGAGTAAATATCACAGAGCTTCTTATGAATGAATAATAAATATCAGGCTTTCGTTGAACGCTGCAAATTCAACCGTTGGGAATTTCTTTAACTAATGCCACTTAGGTTTTCGTTATTTAAATAGTATTAGCTTTTGGAATTTGATCAAAGTCTTATTGGTTGGATCAACTCAATTTTTCTGGATTTCTTTTTGCTTAATTGAATTGCCAGCAGTTTTACGGCAACGATACAGTGAGTAAGACTCATAAGACTTTTAAGATTTATATGAAAAAAAGGCAATAGTATGTGATTATAAATAAGTGATAAAATACATTTTTACTATTTTTAGAAATGTATATCTGTCTGTTTGTGCACGCATCACTGCTAATCTACAAAGTTTTATATAAAAATCAAAAGATGATAAAGCATCGACACATGAGATAGTTATTATCCCCGAATAATATTAGGTCATCGTAGGATTATTAAAAACTACAGTGCTTGTGCAGTTTACCTGCGTTTGGACTTTATTGCCACTTACCCATCAGTAAAGTCATTTGCCCACCATTATAAATTTAAAAAAAACCTGAGCAATTTTAGATTGACTTCTGGAAAAATGAGCAGTTCCTATGGGAATTTATTTCTTTAATTTCTAAATTTAATTATAAAATTTGAATACATTACAACGTTGATTATTAATTTTAAAATTCTTACAAGTAAAATAAAATAAAATTTTATTGATTACTAAATATATTTCGAAGCTAACCCAAGTACGATTTCGGGCCAAACTAGTTTTATACGATAGTTTTACTAGCAGTTTAGCCTATATTATATGGTTTATCCTAAATAAAGGCTTAACTTTTTTGAATGAGTAATATTTATTCAAATATTGTATACATAATTATAAAATTTATAGATAGAAACCTTATAAATTAAGTTTTTGAACGAAGATTTACACGGCATTAAATGTCAAACTCAAACTTCAAAGTCAGTTGTCAAACCTGTACATCGTATTGACAGTTTGTGGGTTTGCTAATTCGTTCGACAGTGATTTTGCCTCTGCTTTCGCCCACATATTTCCCGTTATATATGAAAATTGGTCATTTCATAATCTTAAGATAAAAGATTTAAACGCGTTAAAGGTGACTCATTGTATATTTACCCGAAAATGTCGCACCAAACAGGAATTCAAGGTATTGTTTGCTTACTTCATCATGATCATAATATTCTTATATTTTCTGTTGTTACCGCAAAGTATTGTATAATAATATATATGTTCTATATTAACAAATATGATAACTTTTAATTCATTCATGTATCTTCTTAATTGATACGTATCGCTCTGATTTGATATCTATTAATAAAACGATCAATACAAATATCTTTAATAAGGCGTGTCGTTTTGGCGAAAGTGAGCATATGATATATTATATTGGCGATAATTAGAGCAAATCGGTATTTGATATGTATTATTTCAAATATTCTTTACATCATATTTAATTGATTTTAGATTGTTTGACTATATAAATTATTTGACAAAAAATGTCTTAATCATACAAGAACTTAGTTAGTTTCTAGTAATGTCACATTTAAGAAAAAATTAAAACTTAGCTAACAATATAGTTTATTGATTTTTAATATTAATATTAAGTTTAATACATCTGATCATAGAAATTAATTATACATGATTTTTTACAGCAAATGCAGAATTAAAGAAGTATTTCAGTAAATGTAGAGATGGAAAAATTAGAGTACTAAAAATCAGTATTGAAAATGGTAATAAACATTTATTTATAAATTGTATATATATGAAATAATTTATAAAAACTAATACCTTATCAACACAACAATTATTTCCAGAACAATTAACTTTGGCAAAATATCAAAATGTCAAGGGATCATTTGAACATGATTTTGATAAATATATTCCTCCGTTGATTGTGGATGATCTACCATGCTACATTTTATATAGGTAATTTTATTAGTATTTATTTCTGACCATGTTACATCTGCTACTTATATTAGGGAATGGTGATACTAAAAAAGTTATCTGTATCTGCATTGTAGATATCAATGCCTGCTTTCAAAACAATTTCAAACATAAATTAATACTGACATAACTTAAGGAATTTAGATTACATATAACTAAAACGCTGCACACTCAACGCTGCACACTCAACTAGATATACAATTTAAAAATATATACAAACCATAAATAAAACCCGTGAATATAATTCTTTGGTGTATGCGTAATGGTCTGTCTGCATGTGAAAGAGTCTGACTGATTGTAAAAGAATTATAAAAGATTAATAAAAACATATTAAGTTACTACTAAATATTACAATACTACTGTATAACTGAACTCTTCTTTACATAGTATAAAACAAAGTCCCTTTCCGCAAATGTATGTATGTCTGCTTAGTATTGTATCAGTTCATAATTTTAAGGGGTATAGGAGCAAAATGACTAATTTCTTGTATAGTTACTATTTAATTAGACCACATGTAGATTTCTTGGCAAGCAAAGTCCATGAGCCCCAGGTGCTCCAACCTCGATACACTCACATGCTTATAAATATAATAACACTCACATGCTTATAAATATAATATAAAAAATCATGGTCTTTTTCATATAAATTAATCAAAAAGAATTTTAAGCAACAAATAATATCAAGCCATCATAAAACCTTTGGATAAGTGAAGAAGTTTGAAGTAATGAATTAAAAAGAGAAAATATAAAACCTTTAAAATCAGCACACATAAAAAGTTCAATAATAATTGTCATTTACAAAGTTCTTCCTGAAAAGGCTTGATATTTAAATACTAAAGTATAGCAATAGTAACCTTGCAACTTACAGTAGGGTTTCTTTTAGTCTTTGACATTGACACTATTACATAATACATTTAAAATATAATAAAATGTCTATTTTATAATAAAACTTCTATTTTAACCTACTTCAAAAATAAGAGGTATCTGTTCTCTAATTTTTTTTTGTGTATCATCTGCAGTAATTTTGGTGTTTTAGAACCATTTTTTTATTTAGACATTACTTAGAAAAATCACATTATATTTCAGATTTGATACAAGTAATTCTCTTGGACATGAATGGCTTTTGCTCAGTTGGTCTCCAGATAGTGCCCCTGTGAGACAGAAAATGTTGTACGCCTCTACAAAAGCAACACTAAAGCAAGAATTCGGTTCTGCGCATATTAAAGATGAAATGCATGCTACTAGCAAGGTAAATTACTAATATGATAAATATTAGAAGAACAAAGTTATACCTAAATAACAGTAATGTCTTTTAATAATAGTCTTTATTTCTCTTTATATAAATTTTATTATGATTAATAATAATTCTGACAATAATGTTGATCATCTCAGATTTGATTCCATCTAAATAAATATAATCTTCTGGCTCAACTCTCAGACTAATAATTTGACATTGTTGTGGCATGGCGGTAGCAAACCTGCCTGAAGCGCCATAGGTCTCGAGTGCGATTCCTGCTTGGAGCAGATGTTTGTATTGACCATACAGGCATTTTTTCTGGTCTGGATGTATTTGTCATTGTAATATTTCCAGATCAGAATTTTTGCTACTTAAAATTCATTCTAAAAATCGGAATATTATTTTATTTCAGGAAGAAGTATGTTTAAAAGGATATAAAATTCATGTCAGCGGGGTCAACGCTCCAGCACCACTGACTAATAGAGAGGAAGCATTAAAAGAACTACAAGAAAACGAACATGATCCAAATTATGGCACAGACTCAAGGTACTTCACTAAATATAAACGCTTTACATAACAGTGGCCCTTTAGGATAGTAGTTACTTTAGTCCGAATCGGCGGTAGCTTCACTTAGGCGGACATAACAGACTGTATATTTGACGATTCAAAAGCGCTTAAAAGCCTATTTGAATAAAGAATATTTTGAGTTTGAGTTGAGTTTGAGTTTGAGTTGAGTTTAGTTGGGGTCTGAGACCTGAGCAGGAATCGAATCTTTCTTTGGCTGTTAAGGCTCGCTGTCGAAATAGGCCAGCTTGCTCATGGAAGTACTGCTCTCTTAAAGAAAATCGACATGATTTATGCTCCGTTAGTCATAATGTCAGAGACCCAAATTCCTTCTGTCTCCCTCTTTATCCAGCTTTTTACCAACCTCTTGTGTTATAAAAATACAGTTGTTGCGAATGTCATTAATCGGTCTTTAAATTACTTTAATACATATAAAATATATAACCCGACTTCCGCTGTTGTTGCGTGTTCGTAGCAAGCCTACCTTTAGCCTCGACAATCGCGGGTTCAATTCTAACTTAGTGCTGATATTTGTAACTTAGTGAAGATCTTACATAATACTTTTTCTGTATGGCCGTTCGTCGTTGTGTCTCTGAGAGCTTGTTATGCTGTCGGTCCCGGGTGCTATTTTATTTTTATTATTTTTGCTATTATCCAATGGGGTACTGGTTTGTATTTAGGGCGGGGGCTATGAGGGTTCCGCTGAGTTTTAGTGGGTATTGCCGCTAGACTAACAGGCGGCCCAGGCCCATACTACCACTGCCTAGTGTACTTCACAAGTGCACTACGTGCAGTGGTGTAACTAGTAACCTAGTACATCCGATAATAATAAGCAGACGAATCATATGTATTTTTTTTTTTATGTTAGAAGTTGGCAAACAAGCATACGGCCCACCTGATCGTAAGTGGTTGCCGTAGCCTATGAGCGCTTGCAGCACCATTAGTAGGCCACTCACGCGTTGCCAACCTCGAGATATTAGTTCTTAAATCTCGTCCGCCCAGTAATTTCACTAGCGTACAGTGCCCTTCAAACCGAAACACAGTAGTGCCTAAGCACTACTATTTGGCGGCAGAATATTTAACACTGCGGTGGTACCTACCTAGCCAGCTTCTTGCAACAAAAGACCTACCACCAGTGTGACTGATTGCACTGGTGGAATAATCTCTGCTGTGACAGAAGTTATCCCAACAGCGGGCGATGGGGTCGTCACATCCCGACGTTATGACATGTAACATATTATATAACCCAATGAATTTTTCAGGCAATCAACTATGGGAGGTATATCATTTCCAATCACAGAATCAGCTGAACAGGGTATTGTTGATCTCCAACGCGGTTCCTACAACTATCTACAGTTTAAAATAGGTAAAGCATAATTATTTTAATTTTGTAGTTAGATCTTTAAAACTGGTTTTTATGGCAGGAGTTGGTAAAAATCATCATATAAGTAATAAGCGCTATAGCACCATCTTTCTGTTCTATGAGCTTAAGTATGTATACTTGTTTGTGTGTGTTGTGTAAATATTACTTTTGTACATCTTTTCATGCCATGTATATTACATCTATACATTTTGTAATTTTTTATATTTGTACAATAAAGTTATAGAACAACAACAACTTATTTAGGTGAATTTTTGACGCGAAATAAAATTTGTAGCGAGTGAAATAGGGGATGAAAGTTTATATCAGAAACCATTTATTTCTATCGCAATAAAAATGCCTCATTAAGAAGCGATCAAAAACTAAAATATAAATAAAACTTATGTCTGACATAGAGTATATAATTATGTGTTAATAAGAAATTTTTTATTGTAGATTTAGAAGAAGAAAAAATATGTCTGTCTAAGGCAGCGATAATAAGTTTGAACGAACTACCAGCACAGGTACCAAGTGACCAAGCAAGATATCATTTGTACATATTCAAACACACACACGAAGGCGATCATATGGAGAGTGTTGGTAAGTTTCTAAATAC
Source organism: Hestina assimilis (assembly GCA_023373885.1). Lineage (NCBI taxonomy): Eukaryota > Metazoa > Arthropoda > Insecta > Lepidoptera > Nymphalidae > Hestina > Hestina assimilis. Next base: position 10,529,464 of record CM041745.1, read on the forward strand.
CAGAAATACATGTATTTACTTCAAAATATTTCCGACATTTCACTGTCTTATCTTTTCGGCTATTGAACCAGCATTTAGCCGGATGGTTTTGGACTTACCTATGCGTATGGTATGCTTAAGGATGCTCAAGCATGCTTATGCAGCCATATGCATGCGTACGCATGTTTCAACATACTTTCACGGCTTTTTAGTACTGTTACATGCTATATCAAGCGTTACTTATAAGCAATACACAATAATGCAAAATAGGCTGATGTTGTAATGAGAATTGATGCTTAGGATGATCTTCATACAGCTTTTCTATAGAGATAATGCTGACCGATGCTCATATTATATGTAATTCAATCCTGAAGGCCTGTTTCTATCTAAAAGTGAATTATGTTAAGTGCAGCCAGAGGATCAAAGAAAACAAAATTTCTTAAAGTAATTTATTAATTTAAAACTACAAGGTGAAATTATAACTAATTATCCTAAGTGACTGACTACCAATCAATGCTGGAACTGAATCACATGGTAAAATTTTGACTACCTAACCTAAGTAATTACCGATCGATGCTGGATCAAGTAATGCTCGCACCGCCTTCCTCTCTTACGGAGGTAACCTTCGATAGATGTCATTGCCGTCGCGTTGTTGCTGCGCTTGCATTTCGTGCCGTCGGTGCCGTGGACAGAGTTTCTAAGGCGATACTAAGGCGGCGGTTTTTGAAGATTGGCTTTACGTAATAAACGTCACAATATCTTTACTTTTTATGAAAAAGCTACAGTTACTAATGGCGTTGAAATTTTATATTTATTTAATTGCAGTGTTTATATATTCAATGCCCGGGTACAACTGCAGTATAAAGGAGCGTATGATGTATTCAAGCTGCAAGGGACAGTTTTTAGAAATTATCGAGAAAATAGGTGTTACCGTTGCGAAGCGGGTGAGTTAAAATAAAAATAATTATTAAATTTCGATTTAAGATTGACAAGAAGGAAAAAAGTTCACAAATTTCAGAACAAGATTCATACTATTATAAAATCATTTTATAAAATAAAGCTCGGTCTCATAAACTTATTACATATGAATAGCCCATTTGATACAGAAGAAATGTCCAAAGATTCGCTGGTGCTCCTTCGTAAATTCGCACAAAAGCAACCACTTTTTTAAATTTTTTTAATGTTAAATTTTCTTTTTTGTATATTTTATTTAACTCAAATAGTAAATAACACGATACACCGTCTATACGTAAAACAGTATGATTTACAGTTTACCCAATTATCTGGTTATGTGACTATAATCTAAAAAAACTAATTGTAAACATTTTATGATCTAATAAATAAATAAACATAGCGAAGTCGCAAAGTTGCCAGCGTTCACCAGCCAATCTTTAGACATTTTTTTTGTAAGTCAATGATGTAATGAATACCCATCGGTATACATATAAAATATTACAATTTTTTTTTAAAAAAATAATTTAAATTTAATATTTAGGTTTTTAGAACTATTCCTAATTATTGCTTTTATATTATTAATTTAACAGCTGGAAATAGATGATGGTAAGGAATTAACCGAGGAATATTTATATGATGAAATTCATCCGAAAAGAAACTTACACCGGCCCGCCTTTGCTAAGCCAAAGGGTCCCCCGAATAGAGGAGCAAAACGGATAACAAAAGCGCAATCTACTCAATAAATAATTTCGCTTCATATTTTACAATATCATAATAATTGTCTTCTTTTTAATAAGATTTCTCATTATATATATTTTTATTAGATTTATATAAATTCTCTTTTGAAATCTTCGCCAACTTTACTTTAAGAGTATATTTGTGATATCTGAAATTATAACTTGTTTATTAGTCCACTTGTATGTGCAGATAATTAAAAACTGTAAGCCTTTTTTGATCTATGTATAATTAAAATGTTGATCTGTATACATGTTTGATTAAAAAGTCTTATTACAATTATAATCTAACACTTAATTTATTATAAACATAAAAATTTGTGTAAGAAAATATTAAAATAAATTATTTTGTATATCTGCAATAAATTAATTCAAGAAAATTGTTTCATAAGACTTTTTATAGGTGTTTTCATATAGAGGTTTAATATCAATTCACTAGTTAAAAGTCACTTAATTAAGAACGGATCACTGTTGTAAAATTGACCAATTGTTACTGTTGTAAAGCAATAATGAACAGTATTAAAAATATATTAGTTAAGCTATGTAGTTACATTGTGCAATAATTATCGGATTTAACAATGACTGAAAAAAAATTTACATATTCTTCATAACTCTAATGAAATTGATTACCGATTTTGATTTTCGGAATCTCATTTCGAGCTTAAAATAGCGCATAAGGGCACAGTTTAAAATTTCGTGTTTTTTTTTTTTGGAGTGTAGAGGCCAAGAAAATTTCTTGGAAACTGTCCATAAATTAGAGTAAAATTAAGATGGCGCTACTGTCGCAAAAAACCACATTAATACACACCTCAAACTCTTAAAGAAAAAACGAAAAAGATGGATATTGAACTTTAAAAAAAAAATTAATGTATTAAAAAAAGGCTTTGCTATATAGATAATTATAAGATATTAGGTTTACTTTTCTTTTTACTATTTTGGTTTTCTATATATTTCATTTGTATATTTTGTTATACTTCTATGATTTGCGTCTGATAGTTAAAGTTATCATCCTTAGTCTATAACTTCAGGTTGGTCTATAATTGCTATTATTTATATTATGTTTTTTGGTAAACAATTTTCCATTTAAAACCAATAAAATTAGTCCGGGCTTTTACTCTTCATAACTTGATGGCTTATTATCAATAATTTCATTATTCTTGTTAATGAAATAATAGAAATGGGAAAATTAGACTCATTACTTTTTCTCTTTCTCTAAATGCCTTTAAAAGTAAAATTTTGAATTGTGCCCTTATAATCGCACTTCGGTTGACTTAGCCTGTTTGTATCGCTCTATTTGACCAAATATTGGTTGCATAAATATCATAAGCACTATCACTCATAAATAACTGGATCAGCACAAAATCGTCATAAAAAATCATATTCGGCTTTTGCATACACTGATGTGTGATCAGAAACAAAATTTATTATTATTTGCCTTATTCCTGCAAATAAACCAAATGCACGAGTAAGCTGTGCTTACTGTAAATTGTCGTCTTTAAATTAATGATGTTGCGTTTATAATTATCAATTAAAATTGCTAAGGGCTGATTCACAAACAAGCTTGATAAATAACGATTCGTTAAATTATAATAATATCGTGTTTATATTTGTCATTTAGTTTTGCCATTTCAGCAATATAAAATAATTTATAAGTAAAGCGAAACGATAAAAAATAGAACTAATAACGATATTTTAAATATGTTACTAAAATCAAACAATTGTTTTAAGTATAATATTTATTAATTGAATGGTTTATTCATTGAATTTTAATTAATAATAATTTAATTGATAATAAATATTTATTTCAGATAATATTTTTTTAATTGTAACGTTTTTTATCAAATTTTTAAAATGTAGCATAATCCTTTTTTTAAAATTGCTTATAGCAATTTTTTGTTTGGAATTTAATGTATTGTTGAAAAATTCTTTCTGTCAAATGAAAATGAAGAAGTGCTTATCTTGCCAATTTAAAATAGTATTCTCGTCTGGTACTTTTTATCAATTAATGATGATTTTAAAAAATATCAGTCAGTGTTTAAAAAGTTTTGCTAAAGAAACGATTGTAAAATTAAAATCAATTGCACAAATTAATATCTTATTTAAATTGTGTATAAGTATTTTAATTATATTTTTATATCCAGTCATATCTTGTATTTTAGTTGTATTAATAAATGCTTTTGATATAATATTTTATCATTTCTAAGATTTATACATTCGGTCATTGAAATTGATTGATCAGAGTGGGATGGTCATAGGTTTAATGAGGTAAGAGCAAGACAGGGCAGCAGGCCCTTCTGGACGCTACTAAAAACTAATAAATACTCGAATATAAGGTATTTTTAAGGATTTAACTAATAATTATTCAAGAAAATAGTCATTTTGCCCCCGCTGGACCCTAAGTTAAGATCTACGCCCATGGGGATGGGCAAATAGAAACGTAGATTATAGGGATAGCTAAACTCTGTCGCGGAACGATTTACTTGATCTCTCATCTCGAGCGTCACTCGATCATACAAAGACAACCGTCTAAATTGATTGCTACAAAGCATAGACTTCTTATTGTCTTTGTAATAGGGCTCTTCAAATATCCCAAACCTACCGTGTTTAATAATGCAGGCATACTGACGGTTGCTTCGCAGTATATCCTTAGCAATATCCTTTATATTCATAAAAATAATGGTTTGGTTGACACAAACAGTGACAGACACTGCTTTAGTATAAGAAGAAAAGATAAACTTGTTACACCAAGTTTTCGGCTTCACAAAGTGAGTATGTCCTTTTTGGGGCAAGGTATTCGCTTCTATAATAAAATTCCGCAGACAATTTTGAATCTACCACTTTTGAAATTTAAATCTTATATTAAACGGTGTTTACTAAATAAATCTTATTATTCCGTTAATGAATATATTGCAGATAATGTGGCATGGAATTAATATACGTTGAGTTTCATGCGGGATATATATCTTAATTGTATATTTGACAAATGTAATGTGATTATTTTTGAAAAAGAGTAACTGTACAGTTTCTTGCCGTTTCTTCTCTGCAGAATCTACCTTCCGAATCGGCGGTAGCTTCACTTAGGCGGACATAACAGACTGTATATTTGACGATTCAAAAGTGCTTAAAAGCCTATTTGAATAAAGAATATATTGAGTTTGAGTTTTTGAGTTTACCTAATATCTAAAACCTTTTTTCTATTCTATTTTTGTATTTGAAAATATTTCTTAATAAGTCTTCAAATATATTTTTTCCGTTGTTGTGATTGGTGCAACTATTAGGTACTTAAGTGAGCGCCACAATATACTTGCCCCTGGTATCAGTGGCGTAACCTAACGCCGTTACATATAACACCTCCTGAAGAGCAGCGACCAATTACGACCAACGACTGGTCGTAAATTTCATTACAGGTTGATACGGATCTTGCTTGGAATCAGAGATACTGCCGTAGTCCTTGTTGATCCTGCATTGATACTTCTTGAGGATATCTTCCCTCGGGTATGGTAGGTATTATAAAAACACATAGTATTTATTAAAACTATTTATTTACAAATATATTGCCTATACAATTAAATGTTATTTATTATATAGGTAGTTCGTCTATTTTCTTAACTCCTTTCTCTTCTATAATAAAATCATGATGGCGTGTTAAATCATCATGTTTTTCAGTTGAAGATTTGTCCACAGCTTGGTAGAACTGATCAGCCCTATAAGGAAATTGCAGTATAATTTGATTATGCTCTTCTATCTTAGTTATGATGTACTGAAAAGATATTGGTGTTTCACGTAAAAATAGGAGTATTCGGCTCTGTAGGGTTATTAAAAACTACATTACCACCAGCAGAGCTACTACATGGAAGAGGCGTGAAGCGAGTGAAATATGTTCCGATAAGCCAAGTTAAAAGTGTGGAGGCTTGTTTCGCCACGAGTTTGCCTGAGGAGGGGAAACACTGATCCGCCGGACGGAAGGGCCCCCAAACCCCCCCGGAAGTAGTCGCCGGGACCCCACCTTCCGGTCACCAACCGGCACGACGATCTACTCCGAGATTATTCATGGCATGATAGGGCAGCCTCGCGAGCTGGTAAGGCACGCTTGGGCCCCTGTACTGTGCCACGGGCGGCCAGCGGAACAACCGTTTCTACGGGTCTCCCTGGCCGGCGGGTCAATGTAGACTACATTGACTAGTAGATCCTACTACTAGTCAATGTACTACAGCTAACATTTTGCATGTTGTAGAACCTTGCTGTATGAATCATCTAGTATGAAAATGCAAGGTCGACCAGAGAATAACCCTCACACATAATATCGACATGAAGTAGCAGTATTTGTAATGTTGTGTTTCGTTCGAAAACTTCCACTTCCTCTGTCACGTCCTTTCCGCCTTTTTCATATGATAAATGAAAAAATCAATAACGATAAATTGATTGAAAAAATTGATAGTTTGGTATAGATATACATGATGGCTCCTCTTTCGTGACGAAAAGCTTGAAGGTGGTGAAATTGGATTAGTATTTTATGAGGAATCATATCATCGTTTGTATTGCAATAAAACTACCATATTGATAATGCCTAAACCGCGTGCAAAAGCTAGTTACCAAATGGACGCAAATAAGCAATACCATGTCAACCCACACGAATGTCATTTCGAGAAAAACGCGTTTGAAAATTTTGAACAACTTGCTTTATATGATTTTTTTATATATTGGTCAAGTTTTTGGCAATTTCAGATTTATATAAGTTAATATACTTATTTGCACAAAAATAAGTATACAAACTGCATATTTCGTATATAATATAACCCAAAACGTTTAAAATAATACATAAATTGCATAATTAAAAAATGGCTTTTTAGAAGTTTTAAAGCTTTAAACTATACAAATATTAAAGAAAAATGTTCTTCAGCCATTTACCAACACTTCTGCATATATAACTCAGTTTTTTCAATTTTGTGGGTTGATATGGTATTGCTTATTTGCGTCCAAATATAGGTATAATTTCTATATTTACCTTGCTTCCTTTATTTTATGAAACGATCTTCTAATGTCCTGCATAGAAATTCCTGTTACGTTTAATATTGTTATGATAAGAATTCCACCCATAATGCTCAATATTCCACCTGAAAATGAAAACAGAATGTTTTTTATCATATTTATTACTGAATAGCTAATTCTGGCAATTTCATCACCGCAGTCAGTTTAAGAAAATTTCTTGAACTCCTTGAACTTTTAATGTAATGTTATTTTAGAATTTATCCCACTTATGCCATATCTTCTATGTTCAAAGGCTTTCGACAAATCTTATGTAAATAAAAAACATGTATACATAGTTGAATGTATTTTTTATGAATTTACTTTTGATAATATTACAATTGTAATTATTTATAAATTTGAATATTGAAACTACAACCATTATTAGAAATAGATTTAAAAACAATGTCCAACAGCATTCAAATTAAAGAAAAATATTGTAAAATAAAAAAAGCAAATTCTAAAAACATTGATTGTTCAATATAAAAATATAACACATCTGTGTACACATTGTACTTAAATAATACTCAACATAGATTTAGGAAAACAATTACTTTTAATGACTTCATATTTTACCTACAAATGCACCAACTGCCATTGCAGCTGGTCCCAAGTTTGACTTATACATAGCTCCTGTTATTGTCCCGGCGGCGACATAATCCCCTATTGAGGTGTGATTTCTATACACAGATACTGTTGTCGAAATTAAACTGTAAAAAATCATTAATTATTGACATGGGAAAATGTTCAGTATGTTTTATTATTCACCATTAATATATAATTTTATAAAAACAAATTGGCCAATTAGTAAAACTACAAACATTAAACTTCCACTGAATAAATTAAATGAAAAAACTACTACTTGTAACTGTTTCATTATGAAACTCAATTATTATTGGCCAACATATTTATGAATGTCTTCTTTCAACATTTCCACTTTCTTTTATTTAAAACAGAATCTTTTCAGCAAAATTAAATATATTTTTGATAAAGCGACTATGACATCAGCTATTCTCATATGTGTTTTAAGTATTCTAATGGTGTAACTCATATGATATGTTCAAGTATACCTGAATAATCCAGTAAAAACACCCAATCTCCATCCCCAATGGTAGGCTCCTCTTCCAAAAGCAACAGTAACTTGGTCTTGTAATTTTTTCTATAAAAAGATTTATACACATGTTATAAATCTTGACTTGACAATAGTAGGACCATTCTTTATCAATAGTAATTAGTAATTTACTAATAAAAAATGTATAAAAGTGACATGTTAGAATCTGGAAACGTCATCTTATCATCTCACAGAAATATCTTTTTCATGAAAAACTTTGTAAGAAAAAAGAAGCTATATAAAAAAAAAATTAAAATTATATTTATATTTTTGTAAGGTACATTAGGCTATATCTTTGTTGGACTGTTGGTTAGTTATAAACATCAGTATACTTACTTGCATTGACAACATCTGATAAAAATTGTTAACTAGGTAATTTGTTCTTAACTAATGAGTTACTGGGGAAACGTTTGGTTTGTAAAAGTCAGATGGCAATCATTCCATGTAATAACTAGTAACCTGTCAAATCAGGATAAGGGGATAAGCAGACCTTGAATAAGTACTAGGAATATTGCTAGGAAGAAGATATACCTTAGCTTCAAAGGTTGATTTAAATATAGTGGCCTGATTATTCTCTATGAAGTTTAAATAGGCATCTCTTGATTTAGCGAAACCTCCTAAACATGCTCCCACGAACAAGCCTGACATGGTAGCTTGTGACACATTATGGAGTTCAACTGATACTTCACCAAACTCACTGCAACATAACATCACGAAAACAAATTATTACTATGTGAGTATAGTATTTTTTTCAAATTCTTATCATCAAACTTACTTTTTTCTGAACATTGTCTTGACTCTATCCCATCCTGTCTTTTCTAGATCATCAGTATTGTTTATTATAGGATGGTCATTATCATTATTGGTACCAAAAATGGGTATTATGAAAGAGGGACTCAGTCGTGTGACTGTCACCAAAATTATTTTTCTATTTATTGATTTGAACATATTTAAATGACAAAAATATACATTCTCTTAATGCTGTTAAATTATAGTTAAATTAATATCACAGTGAGATACGAAAATTCGAAAACCTTTGCATTATACCAATACTTTTCTTTTCCCGGTGTCCTTTACTCGTTACGACTTACGATAAATCGTTAGCATTACTGTCATTGTGACTTTGGCATTTGTCAATAATATGCCTAAAGTCTGACGTCTGTTGACTTATTCCATACAGATACAGAAGAATCTAGACGAATTAGCATTAGATTAGATTACAGTAGTAGGGTAAATCGAGGTATAACTGGCCACTTTCAACAACTGGCCAGGTCTCCCTAAAACTCTCAAAAATAAGAAGTTGGATACGCAGAATAAGTCTGTTTTCGTTTTATATATTATTATTAATATTAATATTATTTATACTATAGGTTTTCATTTTAAATCACAATTGCGTTTCTATGATTAAAATATGCGTCAAAAATTGTCGGTTTCTATCGACAGTCGGGAAAAAGTATGTATTCGTGCGTATGTAGTATACTAACAAAACGATAAGGGTTAGTGATCATTTGAAATATTCAAAAAAATTTTCTTGACTTTCCCGCTTCGCAGTGAATGATTAAAACCAAACGATATTAATGAAATATTGGCATTATAAGCCAATATTATTTATTTTATTCTATTGAACATCTTTTAATAGGGTGGCCAGTAACTGAAAATAAAATAGTAAATTTTTAGTTACTGCTTTATGTATGAAATTTAATTACAAAACTACCCTTTTGCTATTTTTCGAAAAACAGCTACGTAAATTAAAAGTTTAGAGGACTTAGTGTATCTGCACTATGATACTAAGCTTTTTGGGGCTCTTTAAGTAACTAGTATACTAAAAGTAATATTGTTATTTTAAGATAATGAATGTGAAGATTATTTGTATTTAGATTACAGGTAATTATAAAATTCAAATTCACGTTGATTTCTTTTATAAATGGTTTTTCATTACTAAAGGATCATCATGGCAGTTTCTGACTTTGATGGCCAGTTTCTGGTCGAATTGGATAGTTGCGAATAAATATACTATAAAAGTATAACTATGCTTTTCGTTTTTTTATTATTCTTTTTCCAATTATGATTGTTTTCTCTATTCAGCGATAGCATATAAGTATAATTTAAATGATGGAAATTAGAACTGTAACAATTTAAAGTAGCCAATGTGCTTAAGTGGCCAGTTACTACAGATTTTACCCTGTTATCTACAATTTCACAGCAGCTAATTTCAATTCGAAATTGCGCTTCTATAATTAAAAAATGCCACAAAAATTATCGACAGTCGGGAACGAGGATATTATATTCGTGCGATTATACTATCAAAACGTTATGAGTTACCTTTAATAATTAAAGTATGGGTGGCCAGTTGTGTTGTTAATTGTTAGTAAGTACTTAGAAATAATATTTTTATTTTCGAAACATATAAAATATTTTAGGTAAAGATTATTTTTAATAAAACTTAAAGAAAGTATAATTTAATCGACGTTACTGTTGATTTCTTTTAAGAAATGTTTTTCATTTATTTTATTGTCTTGTTTCTACCTAGTTAAACTGAGGCTGGTTATTAAAAAGTCAAGATTGCAGTTTCTGATTTTGATGGTCAGTTATTGCTTAAATTTGATAGTTTTAAAAATAGATACTATAACATTATATCAACTATGTTAATCATACATAATTATCTTATTTTAATAATGGAAATTGGAACTGTGGCAATTTAAAGTTACCAGATATTAGATTACCTACTGGTTAAGCAATAGTGCATTTTGCATTACTGATTTTCTTTTTGAAGCTAGCGAACTTATTGGGCAAAGGAGATTTAAGAATCAATATCTCAAGGTGTCAATAAAATGAATAGTGTTGTAATTTGCAACCGCTCTTATGCTACGATAACCGCTTACCGTCAGGTGGATCGTATGTTGCTTAACAACTTATACGAGTAAATGTTTAATGAAAAACATTGGTAGATATAAATACTTCTTGACCAAAACAACACCACAAACGAAAGACTATGTTGATTTGTGATTATGTGACAAACATCCAAACATCTGAACATTTAAACACAGCACTGCATAATTATTATACTGTGACTATGAGTGTACGAGCTCAGGCTCGGGGAGCGTGACAGAGGAAAAAGTTAAAATGCTCGACAAAATAAAGAAATTTTGTTTCCTGTACGCTGTACCTAATGTAGATTAAATAATAAATTTAGATTAATTTTTTCAAAGAGAGAGAGACAAAAACTCCAAGATCAAGTCGAAAACGCAATTAATTAATTAATTTATTTATTTAGCGAAGTCGAATATATTAGGCACGTATGACTTTTTTCTCGACATAAAAGGTACCTACTAAATTATTATTTAAATTGAGCTTCGTTTGTTTTTGGATTCAATTATCAAAATCAGTCTTAAGGTCTTGCTATATTCGGAAGAACTTTAAAAGGTATAAAGATATACATAAATAAGAGAATTGCGTATCTATATCTTTATTTTATATATTTTTAAAAATTAAGAAAAAAATGGTCCCATCTAAAAAATTAAAGAGTCTCATGGCTTTTAATTTCTTAATATTATACTTATTTTAAGTATTATGAGCGTTTTGGAGATTTTTATTTTATTTAAGTGCAAATCTTATAGCAACAATATTTCATAAGACTTTACGTTCGATTTGCAGCCTAATGAAAACAAACATGGCCGTAACTCCGCCCAAGCTCCGCCCCTTGCGTAGTGTAATACCTAGATAGGTACCTAATAGACGTTCGAAGTGATACGAAAACTTTTAAGTATTTTGCAAATTTATTAAAAGATTAATGAAATATAAAAACAATATCGGCTTGAATTTTCTTTTATAAAATTGTAAGCAGAGAAAAAGAAGTAGTCGTGTTTTTAAACTTCAGCTTTCAAATATGAACTATTAATATGTACTTATTAGTCTTAAAATATCATCATTCATTTTAATCTTTTTTTAAATTTTATTTAACTAAGTGGTTACCGACAATAACTTTCATCTCCTAATTAAAGAATATCCTAATAGATTTCCAATTACCGCTTTATAATTGCCCATTTTATAAAGTATTAAAATGTATATAGTATGTTATCCTTAAGATAAAGACGCGGTGGAGCCGGAGAACTTTGTTTTATAATAATATGTCATCAGTCTCAAGAATTTCTCTCAATAATTTTATATTAATTATTATGACTGATACAATTTTATCGTAATGCCAAATGCAATATTATTGCGATTATTGCCACACAAGTACCTATCAAGTCACAACATCGCAAAGTTGCAAATTAATTATAAAACATTCTTTTCTTTTAATTTATGCTCTCAAAGAATTATACTTTGACATGAATAGAAAGCGGACACACTTCCTTTCGCTTAAAATATCTTTAAAATATTAATGCCCAGAGTATCAGAGCAACAGACTATGAAATAAATAAATGCCTATACTCAAAGGTCCCTGTGGGGGAGCTGGTCTCTGTATGAGGCGATGACGGTATGACAACCTGGATCTGTGTCAGACAATAACGAAATCTGTATCATAGATTGTTGTACGGGTGAAAACGCGAGCCAAACTAAATGTTTAAATGTGTATGTAACTAAATGTACTAAATGTCTAGTAGTCTCTTTCTGCGACAAGTTTAAGTCATGAAACCTCAATATAAAGGACCGACTTCGCTCAGCTAATGCGAGAGTTGCAGGTTCCATCCTGACGACCTTGGGCTATTGTCGTACCCACTCCTAGCGCAAACTTCGAGCTTATTTGGAGGGGCAATACGAATATTAGTAATGACTTAAAAAGCATTGCTAATATTCTCTTGTATAAAATAAAAATAAAATAAAGGGTAAACATACATACATAAAAATGGTAGATATAGGATTTTAAAGTGGTAATTTTCATGGTATTTTCATAAGAACTGGCTTCTAATAAGTTACATGCTAGACCGGGTAGGTATATGTAATACCTAATATACAGAAATAACGCGTATTGCACAATACAAATCTCAGTCTTAGGCATACTGCTACTTTCTTTATTTTGTTATAAGCTGTGGTGACCTCTTACTATCTAGCCTTTTATGACCATTCTCTTGAGTAAAACTGTCGACTCTCGACTATAATAGTATTTGCATCATCTACAATGGTTGTCTGCTTTTTAACTCAGCTAAACTATACCTATTCCTCCTGAACAAATATACTCTTCCTGAACAAACAGATCAATAGCTGTGGCGTTAGGCTTTCAAAACATTCTTATAGCTTTTAAACTATCGAACAGTCGTATTAATCATTCAATCAAAAACCCGAAACAAATTTTATGTATTTCAGCGAGAGAATCCCCGCTTTGTTTGAATAAAATAAATATATATTTCATATTCCATTTTATCTCATTAGTGTTCCATTTTATCGATAATTAACCAGCCTTGCTTAGAGTATAAGCTTTGTCCTTCTTCTTGCCATATGAAGAATAAAAATAAGATGTAAACTAATAAAGCACGCTTTTTTGTTATGTTACCAGTTGGCAAACAAGCATAGGGCCCACCTGATAGTAACCTTAAAACACGCTTGCAGCACCATTATTAGGTGCCACTCACGAGTTGCCAACCTCGAGATATTGGTTCTTAAATCTCCTCTGTCCAGTAATTTCACTAGCCTATAGTGCCCTTCAAACCGGAACACAGTAGTGACGGCAGAATATTTGACACTGCGGTGGTACCTACCCGGCCTCATACAACAAAAGACCTACCACCAGTGTGACTGATTACACTGATTGAATAATCTCGGCTGTGACAGAGATCATCCCATCAGCGGGCGATGGGGCCGTCACATCCCGACACAGGGAAAAATTTGATATCGCTTATAAAAATAATGGTTATAAGGGTATCATGGGAAGGGAGAGGTTATCTATTGGATAAATAACAAGTTTCATTTTTATTTTCAACTATATTTTATTATAAAATGACAAAGAATAAATCTAGAGTTTAATAGTGGAGTCACTTAGACGTTAAAATAGTGTATATATTCATATATCTCACATAAACCGTATGTGACAGACAGTGTGGCCACCCGTATCGGCTAGTTAGTGTTTACATAAAATAAACTTACACAAAACAATCATTAAAATAGGTATTTCTTTCACTTGTGCTTGTTAAAGCTTGTTAAAATGATGATATATTTGATCTTCTATTTAGTGAAAATAATGTTTGATATATCCCTGTTATATTTTTCCAACGATTGGTCTTTGGCATATTGTTTTAAATTAGTTTTTATTTAGTCTTAACTTGACATATTCAATAATAAATAATAGGTAAGTTAAACAATTATAGTGGATGTGCTTTAGAAATGAGGAGACAATATTTCCGTTACAAGGAACGATTTATAACTATTAAACTATTTTTTTTTATTTTACACACAACCCTTTAATTTGCACACCATTAATCATTTAATAATTCAACAAAATTTTCTTCTTAAATATGTTAATGAATGGATTTATAATAGTCACTACGAAGAATTTTTTTTCCTCCTTTTTGTAGGCAGGCAATAAGGATACTAGAGCGACTACCGAAATAAGATAAGGATATCTATTCAATCTTAATGATTATGTAATAGTTCTATAATTTTATTTTTTAAATTATTTATATAAGTTCGTGTATTTACATTAATTTAACACGATTATAACTGCCCATTCATAGGTCTTTACGACTTATGTTATAATAATAAACAAATTTATCTATTTAAAATCTATTTTTAAATAGTTTGAGGAAATTTTCACCTATTAATTGGCAGTTATACAATTCATCCTAGATCAACGTTTCAATAAGGTTTGTTTCAGTTCTTTCAACGCAACGGGAATAAGGGACGTGGCACGGACTATGACCGATCGTCGGATCGGCGTTTATTCACATTATACCCTGTGCATAGTGTATCCTCTTTGATTATTTTAATAAAACATACCATTGGCAATACTTGAGTCCCTTATCCCTTTCAATCGACAACCTGTATTTCATCTAAATTCACTCAAGTCTGAAGGGGTTTAGTTTTAGATTCACGATAGACGTATTGAAACGTTTTTTTTTAAATATTAGTTTTATAGCACAGCTCTGTACAAGGAAGTTAAGGACTAAGATAAGAATATGTCTAGTGTATAGATGGTGTACAATCGTACATAATTTCATTATATTGTTCCCATTTAAAATTTATGAGTTCTATTTACAAATAGTTTATTAAAATTCTGGTGAAGGTTGGGTAAAAAGAAAGGAAGTAAATAAAAAATATATATTTTAATATTAAATAAAAATATCTTGTTTCCAGAAGAAGTCTCTGATAGGAAATAGGAAATAATAAAAAAAAACCAAAGAAATCAATGATAAAAATAGTTTAATTATGAAATTAAAAATAAGAATGAAATTAACCACACAAAAGGCTTAACGCTAAAATAAGGAAAATATAAAGACGACACTTAAATTACATTGAAAAAAAATAATAGTTTAATAAAGGATTACATAAAAGAAAATATATGCTTCAGAGCTCTACATAAGGTGGCCAATACTCCTTCGATATTATTGTACAATATGCGCAATAAAATTTAGTCTTGCACAATCTTACTAACCCCACACTTTTAAATATTGCACAATATTATTGAAGATGTATGATCCCCTAAGACATCGCACATGCGTCCTAGCCGTTCTCTTTACTTGATATGTTGGCATGATCCTTATACAATTAATATTGACAAAGTAAAGGAAAGTTGAAGCCTTATAAAAATTTGTAAGAAAATAAGCTGTGATATGAGTGGATATGTGTTTAAAGACACGAGGGACAATAAGATATACGAGGTAAAAGTTTAGTACCGATTACAATCAGCTTTAAAGTAAGTATGAAAAGCAACATTCATATCTTTATCAACGCATAACTTTAACTAACAAATTGAAACAATGTTCGCTTACAATCAATAAAATTACATATATTGCGCTTAATAAAACTCTCAAATATAGTTTAACTGTAACATTTTTCATTAACTTTTTAATAAATGTTAGGATTAATTCAATTACAATTTACCTAAATAATGTGTATTGACTTTTAAATTTGGCATCTCATTCTAAACACAGATTCATTATTATTATTTTTTTTTATTAATTATAATTACGATTATCCTATTATATTTAAAATACTTCTCTAAACACATAAATTCCTATAATTATCTATTAGTCAATACCGATATAACTGGGAAAGTTTTAGGCCACAAAACGCTACACACGTATTCGTACGTCTACTTATTGAGCACAAGCGACAGTTGCATATTTAACTCTAAAACTGAGACAGTGTGTGTGTAGCGTCCCACGCTGAGTATAGTGGATATGTAATCTCTTCTTTGTGATATTGTTATTTAATAAATACGTTATAATATAATTCAATTGCGATCACTACCCGATTCCATCTCGTTCACAAACAGATAACTTCCACAATTTTTTTTTTCATATCATTTCAAAACAGGCACAGTCTCTCTGTACCCTATAGAAAAACATCTTCAAAAACGTGCAAAATATCACCACACCCTGGTCGCCTAAAATTATTTAAACCAAACTACTACTTACACGTTCCTTATCGTAGATGGGTACTGATTAATACGATTTTTATGATCAAACGTTTCTATTAAACCTTACAAACGAAATGACGTACTAGTTTTTTTTTAAATTTTAACTTCTTACTAAGCTCTATTTTTATATATTTTTAACGGTACGTGATGTATATTATACAATTTTATAATAGTGTAAATATGTGACGTCTAATGTCAACTTTACGATCGAATCGAAATCATAAAGTAAGTTTCGACCGAAGGGATATGTCCGGAACCATCTGGTCCTTCGAGCCGTACATCGCGGTCACCACCGATATAACTATCTACTACGCGGCTCATTGGACTTATCGTCATTTACAGCCGCTGAAGTTAAGAGGAAGATATGTATGAATTCCTTTTGTCATTTCATTTATAATTAGGCATTCTCTATTAAACTTTAACTAACATTAAATTGCGAATAGCAAAGTTTAACTAACTCGTCACAATTCAGGTATCTGTTTCACGCATGCTTTGCCTAATCACATCGATTGGACGTGTAACTGAACACTTAATATGGTCCTAACGGTCAGAGCGTTGTCAACGGCCACCGATATCTCGACCAAAAAATTCATTTATATTAAATAAATATTATCCCTAAAAAGCGCTCTACCGGTTCATTATTTGAGGATATTTTTAAATATCGTTAATTTACTTAATCCACAACTTAATCTCTTTCGCATTGGACTAGACGCATTTTTTTAATTAATTTAAGAAGGCAAAGATGTGTGAAAACCAATTAAGTGTTTAGTAGTTAAGAAACGTCGCACCAGTTATGTACAAAGTGTGAAGTATGTGAAGTTTTATATTAAAATACTGTTGTGTGTAAAGTTAAGGGATGTTCCTCTCATACATCGATTATCGGACGATGCTGTAACATCATATAAAACCTTAACGACTGTTAAAACAGTACGGCAACATTAAAAATATTAATGACAAAATTATTTTTAAAAATACATTAAACTCAACACCGACAACACCATGTATAACTAAGGGGAATCCCCGATCGTAAAGAAATAAATAATTATCTATAATAAATTTTTTCTTAGTGAAACGTATGCACGAGCATTTATATTATGTTTAGCTACCATTATTATAAATTAACATCAAAATAAATGCATCATGTCACTACTATGTCGACGAACATAACATGTTAGATGTTAAAACTAAGTTAGTGATAGTCGTGATTACACTAACTAATCGATTTATAACTATCATTTGTAACAGTGAACATATTTTCCTAAATAACGAAACAGCAATGGAAGTATGGAGTGGAGGCACCGATGAAACGAACAAAGAAGACAACTGTTACATATAATATACTTAAACATATCTAAAACTAATATTGCACACACATACACATTTCTAAACAGACATTTCAATAAACAAGAAAATGTGTATGCGCACGAAAACTATAATTACTTTAAAAAAAATGCTATAAATTGTGCAGATAAAAATAGAGCATAAAATATATTTATAAAATATAATCTTAGAATATAATAACTGCAAATTATATGTATGTGATTATGATTTTTTTTAACAATGTGCTCTAGTGATGTAATATATAATTGTAATATTTATCGTAAATAATTCTTTTATGACCACAAAACAATCGTGGCGATGTTTAACATCGCGAGAAGCTGCCGAATGTCAAACTAGCGCAATCTAATTGCAGAACTGACTCTCGTTTTGTAATACACGGGAAACGATAAAAACTACATATAAAAATAATTTATTGAATTACAATAATACGGAATGAATATCACACAAAATTATAAACAAAAAAATTTCCAGCCGTATTTGAGGAATCGTAAAACTTTACGACTACCCTCAAAAATTAAAAATTTGCTGCCGTCGGGAAACGATGGAAACGCCTTAAATTATGATGTACAGTAACAGTAGTACGTATCGACTAATGAAATAGAGTTAGTACTTAACATCTATACTGATCCGAGTAAGCGTAATACAGATATAATATAAATTTTCAGTCGAGTTAAGTTCTCGATACGTGAGAGAGGATTTATGTCGCATCACCGAACGGTAAGGCTGAGAACTGGCACGCTCATAATCTACCTGGTTTTAGGGTTCCGTAGCTAAATGGCAAAAACGGAACCTATAATTTCTTTCGTCCGTCCGTATGTCACAGTAATTTTCCTTGGAGACAGTAATTTTCTTCACATATCCTAGAAGGATACATACATTTTTTGCAACAATTACAACAATTAAAACATACTCGTACTGTTGATAAATATCTAAAGATTATTATAAACCAAGTAGTTTATGAACGTTACCTAGATAGCGCTTTTCAGAGTCGAACGCGACTGTTGTGTGATATTCCGGACGATTTGGTCGTTCAGTTTAAATACTGGACTTGGAGAACGAGACCCGAAGGTGGTTGGACTCGGAGAGTTGGTAGTTGTGCATCTTGATGAGCGCCGCCACCGCGTCGTCGATTGACGGCAGCTGCACGAGCGCCATCTTGCGGTCCTTCCTGGAACATTTAGATAAGGCTTAAGTATATAAGTAATATAAATAACCGGTTTACACTCAACCGCCCCCATTGGTATAGTTATATCCTGTGTGTGTGTCTGGAAACACAGACAGTGACAAGCATACCTTTTTTATTAATTTTTTCAGTGTCATGCCTCAAGTAGAATACTGAAAACTCTATTGAGTTTAATTTATTGTACATCGCTTTTGACAACATGAATAATTGTGTACATTTAAGTACTTATTACATGTACGTATGTACATTGTACAAGTCGTCTTATTGCTAGTTATCGATTTCTTCAAGACAATCTCAAGTACCTTGTCTTCAATAAACAAATAAAGTCAAATTTTATATAAACACTAGTTTACAAAATATAATTTCAAATTTTTTTAAATTTAATTACGTAAAAAAAAGTTTATACAATGATTAGCATTTTATAAACTTTTTTTTATATAAAATAATAGGTTTTGTTATCTGAGAATGAAATGTAATATTCATTAATGAATAAAAACTTAAAATTTCGTTTGAAAACAAAAAAGAACTACAATGATTTCCACAGATAATAAAAAATTAACTCACGGGAAGAACTTGAATGCTTTGATTGTGAATCCCCGTTTGGTGAACGCATCCTTTATATCTTCTTCGGTCACCGTGGCTCTAAAGAAAAAACTCAAATCAAAATGGCTGTGTGATTTGGATACAATTTAGCACACAGACAGCTTATTAGTTATGATTGTATTTATATATATAAATAAATATATAACATATTATACATTAACATATAGGATTTTAATCCTTAAATAAAGAGATAAATAAATAAACGCTACTATTGAACAGGACAACGCTACACATTTAATAGGACTATCCAAATGGAGGCCCCATTAGTATAGTCCTATTTTGGGGTGTGGAACATACACAATAACAAGGATAAACACACCCAGAAGGACAAACACACCCAGAAGGACACACATAGACTGGACACAAGCCTGTATGGTCAATACAAACATATGCCCCAAGCGGGAATAAAATCCGCGATCTGTGGCGATTAAGACAGGTTTACTATCGCTTCGCCAAATTTTTTTTAATTGACTCACTATAAACTAAGGAACTGGCCTTTTCATACAGTAAAATTGTCGAAAGATTCGCTGGTGCTTCTTTCTATGTTTGGACTAACGCATTTAACGAAGTTAGTCACACGCTATCTTTATTCGAATATTTGCAAGCTTGTGACGCTAACTTAAATCGATTAAGTTGCAAGTTCGTGTCGCTAACTTCATTCCATTATATCACAAGCTTCTGACTAACTTCGTTTCGTTGGACTAGTGTGAATTTTCGCAAGGGCACCAGGGAATCTTTTGACATTTTGTTTATATGGAAAGGGCTAACCATATAAAATAAATCTATGTATTGATGTTTATTTTAGAACATTATTTACTTCCAAACGTTCATTTATCGGGAGATAGTTCTAAGATCATCGCGGACGAAGTCGTCGTATTTCATAGTTAAAACAAAACCTTAAATAATCAAGGTTCCTGTGAGATTATTAAAAATCACTTAAAATTTGGTATAGACGTTTCTTTCAGATTGAAATGTTTCATTGAACATAATTCTAAGATCATAGTAGGTATACAAAGTCGTGTACGGATACTAGTATGAGCATAAAAATGAAATGGATACTGAAGAAACCATTCCAATACCAATTGGACAATAACTTACGGAATGTTGGAGAGATGTAATGTAGCGCTCGGCGGGTAAATGTTCTGGTAGTTTTTGCTACCGGGCTTCTTGAATCTATGTAGCGGGCTCTGGGAATAGTCTCTGTAATAGGTGCGGGGAAATTTATTAATGCTTTATAATACTACAGTACTGTTATAACATATTTCCTACAGAGGAATTTCTATATCAGTTTAAATCGCGATGATCACATTTTCCGTTATAGTGATTCTTTGGATTGTGGTTATAAGAAATTGTTTATTGAAAAACAGTTTTTTTTTTAAATAATGGTCTATTTTTTGATGTAATTCTTCTTCTTCTTTTCGAGCGTTTAGTGGCCAACGTAATGTCAGAGTTGTTGAGGTCGCCGTATAGGCCTCTGACAAGGCTTTCGACTATTGTCAAATTGATAACAGCCAGGACCGAATTTTTAAGTGCCCTCCGAAGCACGGAGACATTCAGCTGAAATACCAGTATGTGATCACCCATCTAGTGACAGACTGCGGCTAAAGTTGCTTAACTCACCGATAGGTTACCGATCAGTGATCGCCCCCGGCTATGAGTCATGTCAGTTGGCAAGCAAGCATACGGTCCATCGAAAGGTAAGAAGTCATCGCAAGAAAGCTTGCGATAGTTTAAGTAGATGCACGATGCCAACCCCAAGAGATGAGAGGAGTTAAGTGATTAGAAGGGAAAAGGACGGGAACAGAAGGTTGGAAATTAGGCGTCCGGCGCTCTCGCTCATCGTACTGTTACCATTACTTTTCACCGATTCTCTGTGAAAACCTTCCCCAGTCATAATAAATATTTAAAACTATTATAAAACCCCATTAAAGAACACTGTTTTTTATTACCTAGTGAGACCAGCATCAGGTTGTCCCTCCTTGGGCAGTTGCACAGTTTGATGCTTGCTGAGCATCACGCGCATCGCCTTCCCGAACACACGCAGCTTATCCATGTGTGTCATAGCTGGAAAGAACATTTGACTTTTTGGAATGCATCTTAAAGTTAAGGAATATTTTACAGATCATCAAGAAAGTCCTTTTTTTTTTTTGAAAGAATATCAGAAATATTTGGTTGCAAAGGTAATATTCCTATTGCCCCTTCAAATAAGCTCGTAGGTTGCGCTAGGAGTGGGCACGACAATAGCCCAAATAGGTCAGGATGGAAACCTTCTACGTTGATCTATTAAGGCTATTAAGTTCAAACAGTACGTATCTTTAAATTTTACAAATACTGAATAAAAGTTCCCATTCTTACTTTGTTAGGGAATGAATAAATTCACGTTTAGTTATAATAACTATCGTGCGAGTTATTCAGATTTACCACTTCACGCAATATGAAATGTAAGCAGTGGAAAACTACGTAATAACTGCATATCTAAATAAAATGTAACAATGAAGATAGTTAACTTAATGTTCTATGAGATAAGGTTGAAAATGTAACGATACCTAGATGAGCCTGGTGAGGCTCCGCCATTTGAATTAGGGCTGAATCCTTTTTATTGTAGAGAATCTTCACTCGCTGCACGTCACCATACACGCCTACATGATAAAAATGCGTTACACACCAACACAATATGCCTTGTCATTTTTATTCTGTAATTTTTATGTCTACCACAACTTTGCTTTTTTAATATTTTATGAACTCCATTATATAATAATTATATTACAATTTAACATTTCACTAGTATATTTTAAAGCAGAGTTGAGGTAGCAGCTGGGTCTCTCTATGTTACCTACAACTAAGCCAATTACTACATTTAAACACAGTTATAATCTAACGATCACAGAGGGTTTTAGTAAAAAAAAAAACAAATTAATACAAAAAAAATGTTGTGAAACTGGACAGAAGGAAAATGATATAAGAAGAAAAAAAACTCCAAGCTCTATTTTGGTCACGTAAAAGCTTCCGATTAATGCTTAGCGGTTAACATCATCGACTATCGTCTGCCGGCTGATAAGCAGAGGTACTAAAAAACAGAGTCTCGTCTTAAACAGAAAAAATAATAAAAAAGTTTTTATATATCGAATTTCATAATCACATTATGTATATTAAACTTATTTAATTACATAATATATGTTTTATTTCTAAATCGTTTTACATTCTGTAGGTACAAACGATTGATCAACAGTACCGGTTTCATACACTATACCTAGCTACGAATACATCTAAGACGTCTGAAAAACAAATTGTCTAGTTAATAAAAGCGTTCAAGATGATCTCAGAATGGGATAGTGTTAACAAGCGATTAAGCTTAGACCAAATAGTCATCGGATGCTGTTATCAGTATAGAAGATTGAGAATGTTAGACGACAATTTGTCTTTCAGGCGGACAGGGGCAGGAGTAATATTAATGTTTTAATATAAAATACGGAATGTATGTGCACACGTACCGAAAAGGGTAAAGAGAGCGTCAGGCGTGACCATCTAAAACAATAGGAAAGAGATAGAGATAGTATTATAAATAGTCGTAAAAGATATCTGATCTCATGTCTATAAATAAATTAGCAACTTATTTTTTAAAGGAGTTTTAAGTAGAATATATAAAAATGTAAATAGCCTGTAACGCCAAAATGTATTAGTTCGAATTTATTAGTCCGACGATAATCTTTTATTTGTATTAAATAATTATAAATATGTAAACGGACGTTACCGGCTATTGTGTTAGCATATGCATAATTTGCCAATAAACAATTAAACTACCAAAAAGTTACAAAATAATCTCTCTACTTTCTGTGCCTAAGTGAATTAACCTAGTGGCACGTTTCGATTTACAATACTAAAACTGGACTTTATAATTCAAAAGCATAATCTGTTCTCTTCGACTACTTCGTACGTATTTATGTCTACATTGTGTATATTAGATTATGACTCTATGTGAGAACTTACCTCCTCATTGAGGTTGGATACAAGTAGCACCGTTGCTAGGGGCAACGGTGGCGCGGCGAGAGCGCGTAGTGCAGGCGAGGCGGGCGTCAGAGTTAGCGCTCCAAACGCCGGCAGACCAACTCCTCCGACACCTACACCGTACGGTGATGCTAACCCAGATCCGAGGCCTAGGAACGGTGGTGCCAGCACTCCACCGCCTAAAATGTACCAATATTTAAAACTTCCATAAAATAATGACAATAATATAAAGGAAAGAAAATTGTAGCTCAATATATGTACACAAACGTTAAATGTTTCGCCACAAAACACGAAATAACATCTGTTTTTCGATAAAGGAACGCAAGAAACGTTGACTGAAAACAACACCAAACGTACATCCCTTTTTTTGCAGAGATCCCAAAATATAAAGCGATAGTACACAATAACAGAAGCAACGAACGAGCTTTACAGGAGTAATCCTCATATATTACAACCCTCTGTGGTGCAATAGGGATTTATGATAAGTTATTAGTCACTGTGGAAACATTTAGAATTGATTATGAATAATAAACAAGACAAGAGAGTAAAGAACAATAGTAAATGTGCTTATTTAGATCTATAAAAAAATTACACTTTACAGACTTTTCAGTTACTTTTATTAAAAGTTATTTTATTTTTATATATGATACGTGGTGTCAGAAAGAGTGTAGAAAGTTATAGTTAAATTTAAGTGTAATTAATTTATAGGCAGGTGAATCGAAGAGCAGTGTAGCAAGCTTCCAGGTGTGGGATAGTATAAGACTAACTCATCCTGGAGGCGAGGGCCAAGGCGAGGCGAGCCCGCTGAGGCATCAACTCACTGGTCAACAGCTGGTGAGCGTCACCGTCGCCCGATGGCAGTGTGGGGTTAGTGTAGTCCCTCGACTTGTCGTTGTTATACTTGACGTTCAGGCACGTCATCTTTGAGTAGTCGATGCGGAGTGTGCAGCAGCCGTTGTAAATATTCTGACCATCGAGGGCCTGAGGACAAATTATTATGGGTTAATGAAGTACATAATCGTGTATAACTAATTGGCATATACTATGTTTGATGTTGTTATTTGACTTCTTAATCTCACAAAATAACGTAGAATATTGTAGCAACGAAAGTTTCCTATTTATGTATTTTAAAATGGATAATACAATAGCTAATTAATACAGTACAGATTAACCGTAACATCGAGGAAAGATAAATGTTTATAAAAAGTATACAAACAGCGACAAAAAATATTGAAGCATTAAAATCTTTGCTTTCCTGCGCTGTTACCAATTTGTTTGTCCACAGCGCCTGCGGGAGCTCGATAACACCCCATCGCGATAGAAAAGAGAATTAATTAAAATGCAACAGCACTCAACCCGCTGCTGTGGGCATTATGCTTGCCTTTCACCGTTACAGTGTATGTACATAATAATTTTATAGTTAAAAGGAATATATACAATGATTTTATCCATAAAAGAAAGTAGGATTATCTCTTATTCAACATCATTATATCAATTTGCTTCTTACACGTAGGTAACCGGGACACATGGGACACTCTACTATCTAATTTAGAAAAGATATATGTTACTAGAGGGATTACTCCTGAGCAGTTTGCCCGCCGCAAATAGACATTAATTTTTAACTGTTTACTCTATGGCAATTTCTTTAGAAACGTCTTAAAGAAGCCCCAGTTAATACAGAAATTTTTCATTTAGCGTTTTCCACGAAACAGTTTCTTTACTAATGTCACTTAGCGATGCCCGCGGCGTCCACCGCGATATTATTAATTCAATCAATTATGACTGTTCCTCTGAAAGGGACCATTGAATTTCATTTTAATATTACATATCTTTATACATGAATAATTACGTAATTTGTGAATAAAATCATGATATCGGAAATCAGAATTTGTAAAGTGCATTCATAATTTTTCCCTTCGAATTTATCTGGCAAACGCAGCGTCGATAAGGCAAAGTAATAAAAAACACAATCGATCATTACAAAAAGCCTAAATCATTGATTAAACCACGCTCGTACTTCCTATAAATGAAGTTAAATTTGAATACCTTTTTACAATCCAATAAAAATTTCAGAGACGCAATGAATAAGTAAGAGTTCAATGTCGGAAAGCTGGAATATTGGCTGTAGATTTAATAAATTTCTGCTCTATATGCAAATGCGGAACCCCTGATGTGTAGACGTGAATAGATTGGCTCGTTTATATCTCAACTTATATGGAAATACGAAAAGCACGTAAGAAAGCGTGAAGAAGATCGGTTCGATACGTAATTAGTTTTGCAAAACGTCACATTTGAATTTCGGTTTCGGCAAAGATTGAATAAAGGGCATTGTATCAAGCCGAAGTGAATACAACATTCTGTATAAATAATATTTGCTTAAAACTTTATCAATTATAAAACTCAAACAACTAACGATGACAATATTTGATTAAAATTAGAATTTTTATACGCTTTTTAGATTAAAAACTCTCTACATTCTAGTTTACCTTTTCGCTTGAAGATTTAACCTCTGCGTTAATATAGGCTATGAATAAATTTGCGCCATAGGTGGAGAGTATTAATTAATGTTCTTTGACTAATTACGAAGTTTAAATATAGAAATAAATCATGATATTAACTAATTAATCTTAAAAGGGAGAAGACCTGACTAACATAACAGCGCCCAGACAAAGCCCTTGAACGTAGAAAGCTGAATTTTTTCACAGATGTTTTTTTAAAACTAGCATTAATAAAGCATTTTTCGAAATTCCACCCAAATGGGTTTTAAATTAAATTATTTATTAAATTAAGGGGGTTGAAAAAGGGATTGAAAGTTTGTATGGAAGTCTGTCATTTATGGAACTAGAAGCATGAAACCTTGTTTTAAGGCGAAAAATTAAAGATAAAGAAACGTATTTTAACATTTTCTAAAATTACACCCTTGAAGTGTTGATCGTTATTTCGATCGGTATTAAAATCGTTATTCACGCGGGTGAAGCTACTAGCAACAGCTAGTACTATATATATAAATTACATATTTTAGTGTATGAGACAACTTAATTTCCAAAACCGCCCAACCAATTTCAATTAATTTTTGTGCATTTGTAATTGTAGCTTGTAAGCTACGGTAGCTATGAAAAGGTTTGTAGAGACAGCTATTAATTACTAAATCGTATGTTAAAATTTCCGTTATAAAATGTCATGTATATTTTTTTTCATTTCTCGTAATGTAAGCGTTATTTACACCATTTTAGTGGGTTGTTAAATATCCCTGAAGGATATTAATCAGGTTAACTTGGCTTTAGTTCTTCCTTAACGGGGTAAATAAGACTCACTGAAACAGCAAAGAGGCCGTCAGAGCAGCGAGACGGAATCATCGTAAGACGTAACAAGTGTCCTCCGTATCTCTTAATCACGTCCCCGGTAATTGTTTTATCTTTAGCTCGTTAGAACTCGTTTAAGCAAAGCCTTCTTAGAGAAGGATTAAGTGCGGTCCGCCTTAATCCACCCCCTGTTGCTAATTCTGACGGTTTTTCCACGAAGACCAGATAAACGTTTTTGTTGGGGTCCAAGCCCGCTACGTTTAATATTTATAAGAGCCAACATCGCTCAGATTGCTTCTGTTGTCGGCTTACCGGTGCAAGGATTACGTCAACGATAGAATGCATTTGATTTTTTTTTTGCCTCTTCTGAAAATACGGATTAATACTACTTCAAAGTGCCGTACTATAAATATACATATCTGTTTTTGATTGCCATTAATTAGTAAGGCGTATTTACTTTTTTAGAGTTCCGTACCCAAAAGTTGCCACCGGTACCCTATTACTTAGCCTCCGCTGTCCGTCCATCCGTTTGTCAATGGTCGGTCTTGATACCCTTTACGTTCAAGCCCGCACTTCACTTGGCCGGTTTTTTAAGATAGCTACTTTCACCGCGTGAGTGAGCTCCGATTTCATGACCTATTTTAAGTAATATTATTTGTCGCTTCAAAGAGATTTTTTTCGTGATTTTCTAAAAGATTAAGGACATAGTATTTACTCTGAACGTTTAATTAGCTCATAGCTATAAATAGAACTGTCAAAATAAACAAAAATATTATTGAAAATAACCCTTAATAAACCAATTCCCTTAAGGGAGAAACATAAGATAAGCGATGTAAAATAATTGATTGTATTTGGCGAACAAGCACTCGCTAGATTAGTCACAGATGAAGACCACTTATCGACGGTCTGTCTCGGATCTCAGCTGAAAACAAATATTAAATGCTTTTAACAATTAAGTGATAATACTGTTCATTTCACTATCGGTTTAATTTTGTTGATAAGTGGGGCTTACATTTTAATTGATGATATTAATTAAATTAAATATCGCTGTCTCTATAAGTTGACTTTATTTTTGTGTACAGTAAATAGTATTATGTTCGATGTTGAATGAGTGCTAGAGACCTAATACCTTCTGTGTGGCCGTTTGACCTTTTTTTCCCCCCAGCCTCGTTCCTCTTATCTTAGATGGAGACACAAGCTTATTCCTCCTCCTCCGGTGTTGCTTAAAAACATGCCTCGGTAACCACTTTCCACCAGGCAAACCTGCCTTCTGTGGTGATATAACAAATGGATCGATGATTATTTTTTTTTCTTATCGTGTAGTTAGTTGCCGACTGGAGCTCTTCAGCTCGCCTATATTACAATATTGAGCAGCCAGAACCAATTTCTTACGAATCATCAGCGGCACGGAGACGCTCAGTTAAAATAATACTTCGTAGTCACTGGTCACCTATCCATTGTACTGACCGCGCTTATAGCTGCTTGACCCACCGATCATTTACCAACAGTAACCGCACCTGCCTTTAAAAATCTCAATTAACGACAAACATAGATGATCAATGACAGTAAATGCTGTTGTTCAAGTCTTTTTTACCTCTTCCCGGAGAGCGTAAAGCATTTTTCAAACTTTTATCCGACGTTCGTTCAACACAGGTGATTAATTAGCCTAGCCTTTGTGGATAGTTCTTCAACAAGTTGGCCTTTCAAGCGTGTTTTAGCCAAAGCGTTTTCATTCCATTAGAAAATGTAATTAATACTCAAGGGTAAACCCTAATTGTTGGTGATAAATAGACAACGATCGACGCCATCATTGCTCAAAAACCACTCCTTAATGTTCTCCGCTAACGTAACTCAATATTAGTGATTAGTCCACAGATGTTGATCCATATTGTGACATTTTGAATAATGAAATAGACTTTTGTTACCGAAAGCATGAATTGGCATTGTCTATGACTACTACTATTGTTCATAGCATAATGGTATTGTTTTACCTACAATGTCATAAACGCTATTAAGTACACAACGCACCATTTATTATACAGACTAGCTGTGTATCCATGTTTCACCTGACTTCAATGACGTGCAATTGCCTTCGTAGAAAGATAAAATATATATTAGTTTTAATGGCTAATCATAACAGCTTTTAAGTACAAATAGTTTAATTAAAATGCCTCAATAGCCCAACGGTTAAAGAGCAGACTCAACTCCGTTAACTCCATTGCGGATTCCATCCTGACCCCCTTGGGCTATTGTAGTATCGCAAGCTACGAACCGCGAGCTACAGAGTAGCGCAAGCTACGAACTAAAATAAAAAAATGATTGTCGCTACGAAGTTTGGTGTCGCAAATATTATATTTATACAATAGATCGCGATCGGACTAGCCATTTTAAGCAACATCGATTTTTACTCACATTTAAAAATTTATTTGTTTGTTCAGGATAATCAATTCGAAATTGGTGTATTTTCATTTTCAAGGCCTTGTCTGCCGGGTCCGTTATTATACATATTAAAAAAATCAGTCGCGGAAAAAAGCTAGTTATTTATATACATTTTAACTTTAAAATGCAAATAAACATAAAATCTTATTTCAGATCTCTTGTTAAACTGCTTATCACGGGTGAATAAATATTGTGCATTTGCAATGACGGAAATAGTAAAAGTATTATCGTTTAACAGCAGAACTTTCCAGCTTGCGTATTTATGAATAATTTTATAAAATATTGCAAATGTGACTTTGTTTGTATGTTAGGCTTTCACGCCTAAGGTGTAGCCATAGGGTATCTCATCCAGAAAAAATATGTTTCAGAAAATAGAACAGTAACATTTATTTTAAAGAATATTAGCATTGCTTTTTCTAGTCAAAAAGTAACTAATAATATTTCTATTGCCCTCCAAATAAGCTCGTAGCTTGCGTGCGCTAGGAGTGGGTACGATAATAGCCTAAAGGGGTCAGGATCGAACCCACAACTCTCCCTTTAACGGAGCGGAGTCGGCCTCTCTACAGTTGAGCTATTGAGGCTTCAAATTTATTAATTTTATGGGAAATTGATATAGGTTCGATAATAGGGAATACCAGGAGCCTAAGCCCAAGTTCTTCTTTTCTTATCTTATAAGTCTTTCTTTGCCTACCATTTGGTCGACAAGACGCTAGTGATAAATACACTAGCGTTTAGCATATCGCGGGCCGCCAATATATTATTAGAACGTTGTCCGGCATAACAACCCGGTCTACTGACATTTCTCTCTTAACATAATTCTTAACTCCACGCAGCAGAAGTCGCGGGTAAATAATAGTTTCTAGCGCTAGTAGTAAGACAATCTCATGAGTAAATCGATATAACATACAATTAAACTAAATTAAACGCTGAACACTCAACGGCCCCCATTCGGATAGTGATATCCTGTGTCGGGGTCCGGAAACACATACAAGGACAAGGACAAACACACCCAGACCGGAAAATATGCTCAGACGGTCAATACAAACATATGAATCAGTCAATGTAAACTATATGGATTAAACGGAAAGCCTACCATATTCACTTAGAGCGCTGACAATTACTGTGCTTTGCCATCTGAGCTTTGAGATACTCTCCTATCTATACGTCTTATCAATATATATCCTAACAAAGAAGAAAGAGTTGTTTGGACCTCTGACGCTTACATTTATGGAACAAAACGTTACAACACACATACTGTTACTTCACGTGTATTTATTCTGCGAGTTCTACTTCCTTAGCAGGCTGACTAGATATACATTTTTATTGCAAGTTAAAACAGCTTTTTGTTTTTGTAACTACACAATTTGTCGAGGAAACAACAAAGAACTAGATATCACATTTTCGACAGACACGTTGTTTGAATACGTCTCTAGTGTTGATAGAAAAGCCTCGCTTAGAAGCGGTTGCGGTGCAAAGTGCAATTTTAAAATGTAAACAAAGCCCTGTCTTTAACCTGAGTTGTCGTTTGAATGTTTCAATGTAGGTAGTTGAGTTAGAATAGTTACACAAAAATCGTTCTTATTCAGTGATTCGATGAAATCAATAAAAATACTGACTTCAAAACTAAAAAGAAAGAAATAAATATTTTCTACAACAGAAGTCGGTGCTAAGTAAAACATCGCCACATATGGCACCTGTTGTAGAAACATGTTTTTTTTATGGACGCCATTATCAGAACTATCAAATTGAAATGGGACCACATGAGAAGCACCAGCTATCAATTAAAAAAAGAATCATCAAAATTAGATCAACCATAAAGATACAAAACGTCGCGTGTCGGGCGGAAAACTTGAAGACTGAGACCAACACTTTTATCCAATTCTAACTTAATATTATAAATGCGAAAGTGAGTTTATTTGTGGCATTTTCACGTCTCAGCCGCAGATCCGATAATGAAGAATTTTGTACTATATATGTAGAAGGAACTTTGGGAAGGGCCACTTATTGACGCGAAAAAATCTTGAAATGTAAAATAGAGGATGATAGTTTGACTAAGGACTCATTTGTTTCTACTGCAATTAAGGTGCCTTATTAAAAAATATGTATGTGGATGAAGCCCCGGTAAGAAGCTTATAAATTAGATATTTTTAGATATTTCTCCTATAAAAGTCCAATTTTTAACGATAGCGCTTACTTTTTTCAGTGTTGGTTAGATTTTTTCTTCTTTCCAAACTTTATTTTTGTGATGTAAAAATTACAGCAGACTATAAGAAACAATTTTCTTATATAAACATAATACATAAGTAATAGGTACAGTGTAGGTGCTAAAATGAGTGATTGTCACCGAAGGTTATTGTCGCGATTATGGATGAGGCAGTAGAACTGAGGGTGGGTCTACAGACCGAATGAATCACATTGTTATCAATCACGATTTATTGATGGAGCACTGTGATTTGAATTAACGTCAACGATATTTGCTGCAATGGTATTGATTTCTGTATGAGTAAGGTTCTACTTTAATATTTAAGCTTATATAACCATGTGAACCCACAAAATGAAAAAACTGAGTTATATATGCAGAAGTGTTGGTAAATGGCTTAAGAACATTTTTCTTAAATATTTGTATGATTTTAAGCTTTAAAACTTCTAAAAAGCCATTTTTTAATCATGCAATTTATGTATTATGTTAAACGTTTCGGGTTTTATTATATACGAAATATGCAGTTTGTATACTTATTTTTTGTGAAATAAGTAAAATAACTTGAATAAATCTGAAATTGCTAAAAACTTGACCAATACATTAAAAAAAATCATATGTAGCAAGTTGTTCAAAATTTTCAAACGCGTTTTTCTCGAAATGCAATCGTGTGGGTTGACATTGTATTACTTATTTGCGTCCACTTATGCTTATCTGTTTTAGCAAGAATGGATCAGCTCGACTTCCCCAGTCGAGCTGATCCATTCTATTTCATTCTATTTCCAGTATTATTTATAGTCATATGGAATATCAACGTAATAACGAAGTATTAGTAATGTTGCATTTTACAAAGGTCCAAACACATCCCATATCGCATAGTATCATACCATAGTGACGCTTCTGTTGCTGCAGTTAGTATAAGATACGGTATTTGCTTTGACGCCGTTGTGGCGTTGTGGGTAGCAAGTCTGCCTTTAGTCTCGACGTTCGATTCCCGCTCGGGCAGATGTTTGTTAAAATTTCTGTCTTGTTCTGGGCGTTTGTCCGTGTGGGTTTCCCCACCGTGCCTCGGAGAGCACGTTAAGCTGTCGGTCCCGGTTATTATCAATAACATCTGATAATAATCGTTAACTCTTGATAAGTAAATTGTTCTTATCCAATGAGTTACTGGTTCGCCCTTAGGGTTGCGGAGGTCAGATGGCAATCGCTCCGTGTAAAAACTAGTAACCTGTCAAATCCGGATAAAAGTATTAAGACCCTGGGTAAAATAAAATACCGGGAATAATATTAGGATGAAGAAGACGGTATTTGCTTTCCATAAAACAGATTGTAAGTTTTCTTTTTGACATCTGGTGGTATGTAAAAAGACAAGAACGAAGATAACGAAGATTCTAACAATTACAGTTTATTATTTGTCTTGTTTTGAATAATTAATGTACAACTTGATTTCGATTAGTTTAATAAATGGGTTATTAATAGAGCGAAACTATTCCACATTCAATTAATCGTGAGCTAAATCTCAAATAGCATAAGCTATTTCGATGTTGGGGATATTGAGTGGAACGCTAAATTAATTTACGAAAACCATCCCGGCACATCGCGGACATGTTTACCCGCAAAACGCGTTATGCGACATATAGAATTGAGCACATTAAAAGCTTACATTTCGTGTCTGCGAGCATAAGCCGCCCTCTGAAAAGATTTGATGGCGAGGTTAGAGATTTATGTCAAGGATCATAGAGTCGGGGATCGGGGGATTTCAGTGCTCCAGCATCCGACTGTGCCCTTTGTGGTTGGAGCACTATCCGGCTTCACTTCACTTTGTACCTCTTATTCCTGTTGCCACTTACCTTGCGGGATGTTTCAATTTCATTTTAAGAAAAATCCGCGTCCAGTCCGGCCCAGAGCATCAAACTCAATTATTGATATATGGATTTATAGATGTGAAGAGGTTTGATATTTTTTTGTAAAATTTTGTTCCCTTTACCGTGATTATGATATTTAATAAATTATTTGATATTTTATAATGATAGACGAACCAAAACTTGAAAGATATGGTAAATAAATTTTCGTATAATGTTTTAAGGAAATATAAAATACTGTAGTATTTGAATACTCACCCAGCTGATAAAAAATACTTATCAAATATTATAATTAGTATTAAAACCTTAAATTTCTTAATACATGTTGTGCTTTTTACGTATTAATATGAAAATTATATCATCAGATCCAGGAACTAATTAGAAAGCGATATAGCTATCAGCTTCTAAAATAAATAATTTTTCCCTAAGCAAGCTGCAGTTACAGTGATAAGTTATATAGAACTTTAATCATTACAGTCGTGCGAGAGTAGGTCTTAGCGTTGCTAAGTTTTCACCACTCCGCTGTGCCAGTGATATCTCAATTTTACTATGGTTTCTTCGCTTTGGAGTATTAATTTAGTTGTAAGCTGTACGAAATGTACAATGCTAGAGGTTTAATTTTTATTATTATATTAAATCGCTGTTACCACTTCAATTTCATAGAACTCCGCATAGTTATAAAGCGAACTTTATTACTCTATGTTCAATTTGATGTATTGAAAAGATAAGTTACTTTACTACTGGTTAGTATACGAATATTGGTGGTTTCAAACTTTGCTTACAAAAGAATAAAGCTAAATGAACTTCTGCATCGATTTTTCACAAACGAATAAAAAAATGTAACCATCCTCTATTGAACAAAAAATAAAATCAAAGTATCGACTGTAAAGTTATCTACAGATTAATAACAGCCGGGAAACGAAAAAACAAAGCTCAATAATTATTATGCTAGCAAAGCGAGTTTGCGGAAGCCGCAAAACGAAATTTAATTTGCCCTGAACGCTGCATCAGAAATAAAGTTAAAACAGTCGCTGCAGTAGGCGGCAGTACGCTCAACTTCTAACACAAATGAATAGCGAATGGGAAAAGTTGAGCTGAGAAAAATGATGGCCCACTCAGCGACTGGGTCGCGAGTATTGTCGCTACGTAAAGGCCGTTACCGACTTTACTTACAAATCAGTATTATCTACTAATATTACAAATGTGGAGGTTTAAGTATGTTGAGATGTTCATTACCAGTATTAACACATATGATATATTTATACCAGAAAAATGTAAGGTTACATAATGTGTATTATTGAATAGAAAATTTATGTATAACAATAACAATATCGTGAAGAAAGCGCCGGGTATTAAGATATTTATGACGATGCAATTAGAAATAGTCACGAACGTTTCCCGGCGTCGGGATGTGACGACCCCATCACCCGCTGTTGGAATAATGTCTGTCACAGCTGAGATTATTCCACCAGTGCAATCAGTCACACTGGTGGTAGGTCTTTTGTTGCAAGAGGCCGGCTAGGAAGGTACCACCGCAGTGTCAAATATTCTGCCACCAAATAGTAGTGCTTAGGCATTACTGTGTTCCGGTTTGAAGGGCACTGTACGCTAGTGAAATTACTGGGCAGAGGAGATTTAAGAACCAATATCTCGAGGTTGGCAACGCGTGAGTGGTAATGGTGCTGCAAGCGCTCATAGGCTTCGGCAACCACATACCATCAGGTGGGCCGTATGCTTGTTTGCCAACTTATAACATAAAAAAAAAAAACGTCAATCAATGACAAACTAAGAACTACTATCAATATGTGTCTTAATCTAGTCGCGGGTACGCAGTTGCAGATAAGACTTAGTCACTTCATTCCAATGTAGTTTGGAAGCGAGTCATTAAAGTGAATGAAACGTGCGGCAATAAGAACTTTGTTTTATAGCTTTACTTTACAAACAGTTATATAAAAACAACTCACCGTTTTCGCCATTTGCGCTGACCCGGTGTCTGGGTACTGGATTAGGGCTTGAAATGAATCTGGAAAAGAATTGCTTCAATGATAAATGCGCTCAGAAAAGTTTTATAAATAATCAATTATGTAAAATTAAACACTTAAGCTATTAAAATTTGTTTATGAAGATTACTAAATTATACTTTGAAATAACATCTTGAGATACTCAAATATACATCAATATTATAAGAAAAATTGTACTCCACAAAATGTAAGTAACTTATGTCCTGGAATTTAAATACAATTAATTTTTTAATCAGGATTATTATACTTAGTTGAATTAAAAACAGTTAAATATTTCTAAACAGCTAATCATAATTAGAAAAAAATTAAAAATCGGTCAAGTCGCACACAATTTATAAAATTCATGAGATGCGGAAAAAAGCGTCAATAAGTTCCGTATAATATTGAGACCCTCTTTATTTATAAATATTGTTTTATATTTAATATTTGTTGTTGTAGCAGCAACAGAAATACAATGTCTAATTTTGCCCGCGGATAGTAAAGGCTTAGTAATACGCAAAGGATGCTAACGGAACCCTAAAAGAAGATAAATGTTTTGTAACAACAATATTAGATTACATTGTATTCAATTTCTTAAGACGTTAATGAAATGAAACACTTTCTTAATGAAGTATAGACTTTCTGAAAGGTAATACCGTGCTTAAACGATTCGAAATTGGCGCCCAACGTGGAGTTATCGAGGTTCACTTTTAAGAGTTTGTCGAGTTTAGTCTCAGGTGCACCCCAGCTATTTTATCATCTCACAACACTCAGGTAAATATTCGAAACAAGTTTTATGTAATTCAGTGAACTTGAAGAACATAAATTGATACGTTTTACTCACTCGATCTGTCTATACTCTAAGTTTATATCGTTTTTACTACTGTTGACTCTATACGATGTTTAAGAAACTATTTCTTATTCAAAAACAGTTTTATCACGAAACGATCGATGTATGTAAATATTATGATATAACTTTAACGATACACGTTCAACGATAGCAATTAATGAAGTTTAATTAAATACATTTAATTATAGTTTTTTAGCACCGGTTATCCCGGACAGGTTATTAATTGTTACACAATTTCCATCTGACCTTTGCAACCCTAAGGGTGCACTAGTAACTCGTTGAATAAGGGCAAATTATCTAACAAGAGCTAACGATATTATCAGATGGTATGTGATAACTACCGGGACCGACACTTCAACGTGCTCTCCGAGACACGGTAAGAAGGCCCACAACGATAAACGCCTAGCCCGAAACAGACTAATTAAATTATAGGTACTTTTTATTTTAAATACTGAAGGCAATGTATGAAATGGATAAGTGAAAGCACTAAAATCGGTAAAATAAATTCCTGCCTTCAAGCTAAACAGACAAAACTTCGAGAAAGTATATATTTTATAAATAATAACGCCTTTTCCTTTTCCCTTACAATTTAGCGAAGTTATAAAATATATAATATAGAGGCCGTTCGAAGTCGGCCTAAGAATGTCGAAGGGCATGAAAAGTAACACGCTGTCTTCTCATACATAGATAAACGATCTTAAAAGACTTTTATTTCCTTTACGTTTGTCATTTATTTACAAACGTATTAGATGACGGAGGATTAAAAGTTTATATTATTATTCTTGTTCTTCCTAGGGTTATTCCCTTTATCTACCCAGGGTCTGCTTATTAATCTTATCCGGATTTGACATGTATGTACTAGTACTACTACATCATGATGATGATGATGATCAATGCAAATTTAAGACTTATATGGTTTTCTCATGGATGCCAATGTCAAAAATGTTCATGAAATGAAAAACTGTGTCAAACTATGTTAAATTTTTATGGGACCAAATAACAACTAATCCGCATCAAAGTAATGAAGAATCGCATAAATCGGATCATAAATTATAATCGCCGTACATACGTAAAAAAATACCA
The DNA here is from genome assembly GCA_023373885.1 of Hestina assimilis. Classification (NCBI taxonomy): domain Eukaryota; kingdom Metazoa; phylum Arthropoda; class Insecta; order Lepidoptera; family Nymphalidae; genus Hestina; species Hestina assimilis. The sequence goes on from CM041745.1 coordinate 10,566,704, forward strand.
ATCGAACTGAGAACCTCCTTCCTTTTGAAATCAGTTAAAAGGGCAAGGCAATGAAAATTTATTTATAATAACAAAGATTACAATGTACTTTGAGTAGGAAATTATGATGTATATAAAAATTAAGTGGATAGTATAAAATTCGTACAACAAAAATTTCATTATTGTTAACAACTGCCGAAGCGGAAGTTTTTAAAACATCTTTGCCCGGTTACCCTTTATTCGATTTTATTTATTGGAGATCAAATATTCGAGGTCTAATTCAATAACGATGCTCGCTCCGATTGTGTACAAGAAATTTAAATGAATCCAATCAGTTCCTATCGGATGATTTGCTTTTCGTTAATAATTCACGTAGTCATGCAATTATTTTATTTCGATTACGTCATAGCTTAATTACTTTAATAAAAACTAGCCAGTTAATATATATGTATGTGTGCGTATGTACGTGTCAATTTCAAGCCATAAAAATACGATATTTTTTTGTATTATTTTATAATTAAGAACACAGTCTGAATTAAATGAGTTATCTTTATAATTAATTCAGTTTCGGTTATCAAAAGAAAAAGAATCTAATATAAAGAATAAATTATAAAATGATAAGCCCTAATCTTTTATAGCGAAAGATAATACGAAAAACAATCTTTCTTTTTCTTATTATAACTTAAACTGAAATAATTATATTAATCAAATAAATATTTCTGTTAAATTATCTGTAATTGTTTATAACGGTTTTCGTAAAACACAAAGCTACAATTGAGGTTGTATAATAAATTCCTTAATCCACGTTTCACTGGGAAGGAAAGCGGTTAGCGGTTGCTTCCTTGGCCTTCGCTATGTAAATTTAAGCGAGGTCTCGTCTCTGCCCACCGACCGATTACAATATAATATGATATCTTAAATCTCGCCGCCTTAACTCCAGTGCTATGTCAAACTTGAATGCATTCTGAGTCGCAATTTAGGCGTCCTTTCATCCGACGACGTTGGCTCTTACAAAGAATAAAATAAAAACTTGTAAACTATGACTTTAAGGCAAAGTCTTCAAATCATTGTCTGGAACAAGTTTAGTTTGAACTATGGAATTTTATTGTAAAAATTACCTTAAATTACCTAAAATTCATAAACTTGTGGTATAAGCAAGATATAGCTTTTAGTATTGGTATTTTACACAAAAAAATCTACTTTCATATTAAATGAATGCACGCTACATACTCCACAGCCTCCATTAGGAGAGTTATACACTGTGTTGGGGGTACGGAAACATACACAACGATAAGAACAAACACAGAGACCGGAAAACATGTCTGTATGGTCAATACAATCATCTGCTTTGAGTGGGATTGGAAAAGCCAGGTTCGCTACCGCGGCGCCACAACGTCGTGATAACTCCACGTATTATGCGTTATTCAATTTATTTTAATTCATTAAATTTCGTGAGGATTTTTATTTCTATTGTATTCCGTCGTTAATTATCATTACGTCTTACGGTCAACGTGTCATGTAAGAACAACGGAGGGTGTATCACACGTTTCTAATCCCGAAACAAATCTCAATGAACATCGCGGTAATCCCACCCCGCCCTGCCGCTTGCCCTCTCTCGATTGCCTTTATTAAGGTGTAGCAGCCCGCTACTATTATTATGCGTCCCCTGTTTGCGGTAGATGTCGTGTCTATGTTGTAGGATTCCCGTAATTAAGGATTTCATTCGATCTCAATTCTTGTTATAAGCCGCTATATGTTGTATTAGATATTCTAGCGTTAATTAAGCCTTTGAATTAACAATATTATGAATTATCTCAATGCGATCGTATTATTTATTATGAAATGGATAATTTAATTGTTGGTAACAAAATAATAAACGAACCGGTTGCAACAAATTAGGAAGTTTCTCTCGTTTATTAGTAGTAATATGATAAAAACTTAGGGAATATTCATTAGATTAACTCCGCAAAACTTACGAAAGTAACAAGGGGAAACAACATGAATCCAAAATTGGTGACAACTTCTAAGTGGTTAAAGTTATAAAGCATTTTCGGTAGCCGTTCTGAATACGAAAACGACGAGAATGAAGCATTGAATATTGTAAAATATGAATGCAGAAATCTTCATCCTGAGACATAATAGATCAATTCGTTATTTTGATGTTTGTTGTGTTTTACATTGTCATTTGACTGTTTGACAGACAAAATAGCTTTATTGCCTAATTTGACGACGTTATGGCACAATGGAGCAAACCTGCCTTAAGCGTCACGGGTCGTGGGTTCAATTCCCGCTCGGAGCACGTGTTTGTATAGACCATACAGCCATGTTTTCTGGTCTGAGTGTAATTGTCCTTGTCATTTTGAACGTTTCTGGGCCCCGACATAGTATAAAACTATCGTAATGGGGGCTGTTGACTATGTAGCTTAGCTAACGTTTATTTAGCTTTTTTGTACGGCCAGTCTATTGCTAATCATTGCGTTTAAGTATAATTGGAAAATTCAATATAATTAATTCTTATGTTTACTTTTGAATGTGACAATATTTTCTCACTTATAAAAATACGACAGCATATATAATTCATTGTCTGTAAAAGAAAAGTGTCAGCCGAAAAAGTAAAGAAACGTATTATTCCATTAAATATCACTCACCGTGGCATTATAAGTTACTTAACTTTAGTCAGATATGTTATATGTAGGGCATTGAAAGTGAAATGTATACGAAATGTGTTGTATTCGCTTCCCACGAGACAGGATAATTGAAGTAGGGATTTATACGTTTCGGATCTACGATCTACTACGGTTGGTAGTCGGCTTTATATAGTAAAATAGGTATATTTGTTTATCAGAGAGTAAAATTGCATTTCTTCGACCATTCTGCATTGAAACATTACCGATACTCTTTGACGTCATTCGTTCAAATAAAGATTATTTTTAAACGGATATTACAAATGAGGACATTCAAATTTAATTGTTTATGGTCGGTTTGTTATTTGCGAACTAATGTTGATGATATATATCCAAAGTGATTCTGGTGATGAATATTAATCTGATCAGGGATTTTAAAGATAAAGAACTGAAATCCTCAAAGTATAAACGTTTATTTTATTATTTTATTTTATTTTTATATTTTGTATATCAGTCCCTATTATTATATATACAAAACTAGAAATGTTAGAGGTGAATCTATTTTGCCATCAAAAGTAAAAAAAAATCCCATGATCTCATTACGAAGTTTAACTAAAAATAACCATAATATATAATAATATTTTGAATGGGAGTGCACTAGAAATGCTCGAAGCTAAATAGTGTAATGGGAAGTGAGCCGTTAACGGTCGAAGACAAAAGCTTTTGCAATTGGACAATGACGAATGCGGTAAAAAAGCAAACAGTCGTTTCCGAAGCGGTGCAAGGGTTGCACGACGTTCGGAAATTGGAAACACTGCATTAGCTTTGCCTCTGTCGCGATACCGACGAATTATGAGCGTTTCGGAACAGGATTATACCAGTTTAATTAAAGTGACCACGTATTTGTTTCAGACAAATATACTTCACTCTATATTTGTCAATTCTAACCAAAATTAATTTTATAAACAATCAAGGTAGAAATGTTTTAAATTTCTGGGTTTAGTGAAATGGACTGTAAAAATTATACTTAAGAGAAACTTTTGTATGTAAAATGGATCAGCTTGATCCAGGGAAGTGTTATTCATGAAGACGGCACAGATATAGACATGAAGAAGCTATATTTTTTCTGTTGCGTTTCGATGACGGAACGTTTGAGGCCCAAGCTTCACCGTTCAGTAACCTTTTCCCTCCTACCCTGTTCATCCATCACTATCATCAAATGGTAACGGATTGTGACTTCTTTGGTATTATTAGAGACCATTGGCCATAGTAATTGCTTTTCGTCAGATAGACCTTTGGTGGTAGGTGTAAAAATAATACAGATTAACGCAGGACTGCTGCGGTCTAGAACTAGTAACCATAACAGAATAAATAAACATTTATAATTCAATAAATAAACATTTGAAAAAGAATATTAAGTTTAAGGGAACTTTTGTATTTTATAATTTAGGAATTTCCTTATACAATGGGAGAAAAACCTTTGTAGAAAAAATATTTTCTTATTTCAGGCCAAAATCTTTTCAATACTTAAAAAGTAGGACTTACGAAAATATGATTATATTTTATGACAACACCAGATTCCGCCTGCAGCCTATAGGTTTAGTTATTGTTATAAAAATTCTATATTTTACTCCAAGGTTCAATTATTGTCTTGTTATTGATCTAGTCGTTTGGCCGTAAAATGACATCCAAAAATGATTAGTCACACCAAAAATTTATTGTTTTAGGATCAAATTAGGGATCAAATTTGTAATCAGTGGGTCACTATCCAAGATAAGCATATTGCGCTCTCAAGGACTTTCTCAATTTAAAATTAAGTAAAATGACTATGATTATGTATTAACTAAGTTTATAATTAGCTGAAAGTGAACAGTGCGCCACACCGCCGTGGGCAAAGCTTATCAAATATGTACCTTCCTACCTGCCTGCCTCCTGTGTGCCGGATTTATTTAGGATATGCATGAAGGTACTATTTAAATTTTAAACGGATTGTGCCCTTGGATTTTAGACCGTTATGTTTCGTAAATCTATTACTAGTACACGCAGGCGGAATATCGTGCTGCCCGCTTCGGTTTGTTCATTAATATATGCTGTTATTCTCCATCCGGATAGTTTTGAACAGTGTAGCATTTAAACTTCAATGATCACAACTATAACAATACAATTTTGTATGGCGTAGTATTTTAATAAGAACTAGATTTTTTAAATACATCTAGCTCGTTTAGAGCATTTCGCGTGACTGATCGAAATCACCATAGCCTGTAATCACAACAGCATCCGCGATATTGCCATGCTTTGCCAACGAATGAGGGAAGAGAATAAACGGTGTATGAATTAGATTTCCAGCGTTCCCACTTATCAAACAAAATGCAACAGTATGGATACTGTTGCTTTATGTGGATATTCTATGAGAGACACTTCAAGTTAAGCCAATGCACTTATGTATATTATAAAAAGCAATGATGTATTATTAATAAAAAAAAAGTATATTAGGAACTGTACAAGCTAATTCATATTTAATACGGCAAGAGTTACAGTTACTATATTTTAATTTGTATAATTTTAATTAGTATAGTTTGTGACGTTACAATTAATTTTATTTTAGTTTGTGGAGTGTACAAAAAATTTAATATTTGCTTTAGGGATATCAAAGTATTTTTTTATTTTTTCCCGTTGATTAACAAGAGGCTACCTAATGTTCAGAATACAAAAACCGCCTTTAACACAGATTATTAATACAATGATAAATTGAATGTACTTACTATTTTTAGTGAATGTGACGATTTTGAGCACTTTCCCGTATCGCTGGAAGATTGAGTACAGCACGTCCAGGACTATCGGGTACAGCATGTGCTCTATGATCACGCGCAGCACCGTGTTAGGACCACCCTGAGGAAAAGATATACATAATCATGACTTTCTTTCTTCGTCCTAGCATTATTATTCCTGGTATTTTATTTTACCCAGAATCTGCATATTTCTCTTATACGGATTTGACAGGTTACTAGCTTTTACACGGAGCGATTCCCATCTGACTTCCGCAACCCTAAGAGCGAACCAGTAACTCACTGGATAAGAGCAATTTACTTATGAAGAGTTTTTTTTTTTTAGATTAAATTAACAACAACTCCACTTACTTTATTGTCCGTGCCTTTTTTATCTGTCTTTGTTTATTTATTTAACATTAACATTATTGCTCCGTACATATTAACATACTAATAACTGAACATGATTGTGTTGCCGGTTGTTACTTATAGCTACAGTTTTATTTTATTATATATATATAGGCATTTTTTTGTTTTTTTTTTTATTTATGTTTGTGCTATTATTTGGTTATTATTATTATTATTATTATTATATATTTTTTTTTACTAACGTGCTCTCCGAGGCACGGTGGGAGACACGGACAAGCGCCCAGACCGAGACTCGCTACCCACAACGCCACAATGATATCCATACATACATAATAATGACTGTCTTTAATATCAATGCTAATTTAGACTAATGCTTCTTCCTTTGGAACTATAATATATTTTGAAAATTCGTTAAATAATATTTTTTAAAAATACAAATTCACTTCCTAAAAGTTTTCCTAATCGTCTGGGTTAATCGTCTTTACGTAAAGCGACATAGGCTGTTCATTGTCTGCCAGTGTTGTGCCAAGGTTGTTATGACAATTATTTTATAGCCAAATAGTGATGATAGCCGTCAAGTCATGGTATGAATAATTGAAATGTTTTAGAAGGACGATAAACAATGTCAGCCGCTCAAACGTTACGTAAACGAAAATAATTTGATGTGGTCACGGTTAATAAGGTTATAGTTTTCGGACTTCCGTTTCTATATATCCGGAAGTTTTTGATCGGTTTTTTACAAATGTGAAATGTGTTTAATTAAAGGCTGATTTTTTAAAATAATATATATAATAATAATAATAATAATAATAATCACTTTATTTCATAAAACGTGCTGTAGTACAATTCAATTAACTATATAAGGTATAAATAAACACAAAAATACACTACAGTAAAAGGTGGAGGTACTGTTCTCTTAGATAGGCTATAGAATAACCTGTAATAAAGAGTAACAGTGCCGTATCCCTATGGGTTGGACTAATTGTGTTATTATTACAAGTCACAGCTATATTTTAATTACATATACTAAAATAAGACTAAAATATTATGTGTATATTATGTCGTGTAGGTGTAAATGTGTTATGTATGTATGTATGTGTGTGTGTGTTATGCATGTAGCGTAAAGTTTATTTATATAATTTATCATAAGGATTTCAAGAGGATTCGATTCATCGTAAGTTTTATATAGTAAGAAAGAGCGGACGGCTGATTTGCATTCATGAGGCGATAGAGCATAAATAGAGGTAGTTTTATTAATTTTATTGTACAAAAAAGGGCCGAGATATAGGAAAATTTTTTTTGTGAATGTGCAATGTGTCGCAGGAAGTAAACAAATTTTATCTTTACGTCTTCTATTTATATTAACAAAAGGAGTGTTACGATGCTGTAGCAAGATTGTATGGTAAATAAAAAGCTGTCTGACATTGAGAACGCTGCAGTCTTTATAAAGCTGGGTCGTAGAGTATATAATAGGTCGGAAATTTGCAACCTTGAGGATTGCTCTGTGTGCTATTTCCAATGGGAGCATTATGGTCTTAGATGCGCCACCCCAACATGATATGCAATAGGAAACAATCGACTGACAAAGCGCGCAGTAAACATTGCGTATAATGAATTGGTTTGCAACATACCTAAGCGTTTTAAAGATAAATATTAACTTACGCACTCGGCCCGTCAATGCTTCCACGTGAGCTTTAAAGTTTAAATGTTTATCCAAAATAATACCCCAGATACCTAATACTGTCTACAGAGGCTATAGGTGGACAAGAACAGCATTCTGGGGCATAATAGTTACTGAGTGAGCTGTAAGGATTACAGGATTTTTAGGCTGTGTAGAAGGACTTATGGAGAATGTAATAAACTTTGTTTTGTTTGTATTAATTGTTAGGATATGGGATAGAAGCCATTTAATAGTACAGTTCAGCCCATTCTGTGCATAATTTTGGAGTTCCGCCCAGGAGTTCCCGAAGAAAGATATTGCAGTGTCATCTGCATAAGTAACAATTTTAGAATTAGGGATCGTGAGATTACAAAGGTCATTTATAAATATTAAAAACAGTGTTGGACCGAGAATACTTCCCTGCGGAACCCCGTATTCTATAGGAAGTTCGTTACTTATGTGGTTTTCTATTTTGACCATTTGCGTTCGACCAGAGAGATAACTTTGAAAAAATCGGAGTTGGTGGCCTCTAATACCCACGTCTTCAAGTTTTTTTAGGAGAATTTTGATAGGAACGGTGTCAAAAGCTTTTGCAAGATCTATGAATATAGTGAGTACCTTTTTATTACTATTTAGGTTAGCGACAATAAAATTTAATAATTCATGAACTGCATCGACGGTGGATTTGTTCCTGCGAAAACCAAATTGTTGTGGTGATAAGAGATTAAAATGCTCTAGGTAATCCTTTAATCTATTATTAACAAGGCGTTCCAGTACTTTGGAAAGAGCACTTAGCACAGCAATAGGTCTATAGTTATTTACTAAGTTGCCCTCGCCACCCTTGAAAATGGGATGAATGATAGCCCTTTTTAGTGAAGTGGGGAAGACGGCGGACTGAAAAGAACGATTGAATATATGGCACAAAATAGGTGTAAAGGTGGCAGAGTATCTTTTCAGAATAGAGGATGAAATTCCGTCCCAACCAGTCGAGGCACTGGATCTAAGCGAATTTATAATTTTAAGGATTTCATCGTGGTCAGTATCTTCAAGAACGAATGAAGACAAAGTAGTTTGTAAGTTCATACTCATTGGTGGTGGGTTGGGTTGCTTGCTAATTTTATCTGCGAGTTCCTTTCCGATGTTGACAAAGAATTTATTTACATTATTACAGGAGTCACCTATAGAGTGAGACTGTTGTAAAAGTTGTCTGGGGGAGTGTTTAGTTTTAGTGGTATGAGTGATCATTTTTACAGCGCGCCATAGTGCCTTAGAATTATGACCTGCTTTTACTAGTTGCTCAGCATCATATTGCCTTTTTGCCTTTCTTAACAACCGTGTACAAAAATTTCTGTAACGTTTATAGGTTACTTTGAGAGTTTCGTTATTTGGTGACAATTTAAGCTTTTTGTGTAAAGCGTCTCTATTACGAATGCATCTCAACAAGCCAGTTGTCATCCAAGGCTTGAGAATTCTTTTTCTAGCTGATCTCTTGGAAATGTACGTATTATCCGATATAGCTTTAGAAACAATTTCTATAAGATTATCTAAGGCAGTGTTCGGATCTTCAATAGATAGAATGGGTGTTAAATCTATTAACTCAAAAGACTTGTCTAGATTTTCATAATTGATTTTAGAGATGTTTAAAAGATCTTCAGTTCGCGCTTTTACGATTCTGATACATGCCAAAGAGCTGTAGTGATCAGTGATTGTTGTTTCGAAAACCAATGTAATGGCTGAGCAAGCTGTTCTCATAAAAGTGTGGTCTAGGCAGTTGTTACCTCTAGTCGAAAATGTGTGAGCAGGAAGAAAGCCATGGAACGCGAGACAATTCAGATACATTTGAGAACGAATATCTGAGGAAGATTTGATGTCAATATTAATGTCACCTGTTAAAATAACAGATTTGAAATAGCACAGCTTAGGGAGAATATTGTTTAGTGCACACAAAAATGTATCAATGTCAGAAATAGATGGTGAACGATAAATACAAAGAATGGCTATATCCGACGTAGTTTTGACTAATAAACCAGATGCTGATTGGTTAAAGTCGGGTTCTTCGATAGTAGTGTTGAGAAATGGCTTTGCATATACTACAACTCCGTCACTTTGGTTTAAGTGTTTGGTTGTTTTATATGCGGTATAACCATATATATCAGGAATATGATGATTTTTTAAACAGGGTAACCAGCATTCTGTGAGGATTAAGAGATCACAGTCAAAAGAAAGCCGAGTCAAGAATACATTTAAGCTTAAGAAGTTACAATTTATGGACCTTATATTTTGACAAAATGTTTTAAGGTAGTGAGCTGTGTTACCTAAGATTTTATGTGATTGCTCTGGAGTACAGATATGTGATTGAGAGACATTAGTTTCGTCAACATCATTTAATAATGTCATCATCGTATCCGTCATTGTAGTGAGTTTGGGTAAGTGCCTATTAGTATACAATAGTTGTGACCAAAATTAACAGATTCAGTTGAAACACTATTCATTCTATTCATTATTTGGTTAACCACTCGATCTGAAGTGATATGGTGGGCTTTGGCAAAACGTGCCGATTGTAACACTATCCTTTTTACTGTGATGTAATCTTGATAATGGAATATGGTGTCTGATGTTTGCATGTCATGTGTAAATATATGTATTTGAGTAAATGTGCTTGTAGGTGTACTGAATGGATACAGAATAACATAAAAAGCAAAGACTAATAAAATAAAAACTATCCTATGTGCAATTATTAGAAAGGACAACAACGTAAAAAACAAGTCATATAGTCATGCTCCAGTAGGCATTTGTAGCTGATTTAGCTGCAATTCATTTTTTATAATTAAATGCTGACTGTTCTTGTCCTTCCTCAACATAATTTTACCATTCGAAGTCCAGCAGTAGATAAAATGATTAGCCTTCGCGAAGTTTCTTGTGACATAAAAAAGTTTCTTAGCTTGAGTTGTCAGTTGTTCAGCAATGTATATAGACGAAGCAGCACCTTCAAAACCGAGATGAGAAGAATTTAGCTTACTATTGGGGTAACGTTTATTGAAATCCCTGGCTTTTGTTAGTAGGTTGAACTTCGTCAGAGTATTCGAGAGTTCTATCGTAACGTTTGACACTTTGCTTTCTCGTTTAGATACTTGTCTTGCTACGTCTTTAATATCATGTTCTTCAAGATTAAATTGTAGATTCTTGGATAGTTGCTGTACCATGCCGTAAAGATCTTTTTTTGTTTCTTGAGCCTTTTTTGGGACATTGCGTAGTTCTATACAAGTTTTAATTTGGTGTCTCTCAAGCGAATCCAATTTTTCCTCTAGAATTGAAAGTGTAGATGTTGTTGCCGCGCGTTCCTTTTCAAGACTTAGGATCTTGGATTCCAGCGATGTAAGTTGATCGGACAAAGAATTCATAGATTTCTCTATTTCAAGGTTGGTGCTCTCTAATTTACTGTACTGGCCCTTAATATCTGTGAAAAGATTTTCCACCTTTTCGAGTCTAGAATTTTGAGCAGATATCAGCTCACTGATGAATGCTTTAATATCTTGAGTAATCTCGAACTTTAGACTAGCTAGCTCATCAGGTAGATCAGAGCCACCCTCGCTCGACGGGCATCGACGCTTTGAACGCTGAGTGACATTTATACTCTTAAATTCAGAGACTGTTGATTCTTCCGCACATACTTTTCGTATGTCCGATTCCGAGCGTGAAGGAGCATTTTGATTTCTTGTTTTAGGTGGTGATTTAAACATGACGTCGATAATGAGCTAATATGTATGTATAATGTTTTCCACCATTAAAAACATTAATATTTCAATTATTATTAAATAATAATATTCAAATTTAAAAAATGTGAAAAATATTCAAAAATAACAGCAGTCGAAGAATGGAGGGCTTGAACTCGGGGTTGTCGTGGTGAAAGCAGCACGGCGCTACACTGTGCCACTTCGCTATGACTCGGAGATGCGTAATTAAGGTACAGTCTTCTATCTACAGCTGGGACGTTGTGATTGAAGTGTTATTTTGTGACCATATATGGTAGCGTTGTGAACCGCAAAGAACAGGATGACTCACCGGTAAGCGACCAATAGAAGCAGTGCGTAGCCAGTAATTTCACTGTTGTTCTTTTCTTACTGTAATATTTATGATGTTTTATGATAGAATTTCTTGAATTTCAAAACAATCTTCAAAATATAAGGTGCTAATGCAATGTATTTTCGAATTATTATACTATTTAAATCTTTCAAAACTCCGAAAATAATTTAGTTTGCTGGAGTGACTTGCAACGCGCCCGACTGCGATGATGCGCGGGACCGGAATGACCGGAATATATTGATTATATATTATTTAGGGCAGTTTCAATAAATATAAAAATAGTATAAGACACTTGGTTTTATACGAGTCTACATACTCGTTTCATTAAAGCGCGTTTTTTCAAACGCGCAAATTTTACGAGCGTGGACGTGCTCGTATACGCGCGTACGCTACTGACACCACCGGTACGAGCGTAAACGCCTGAAATGATGCGCGCGTATAAGCGCGTATGTTGAAACGACCGAAAAAAACGCAGGTTTGGAACCACTCTTGCTTACTTAAAAATTTCAACGCCAGTAAATGGGAATATATTTAGCAATGTAGGTAATTTGAATAAATATAGATACATATCTATTAAAGTCATTATTAAACTTTGCTTACATTTAATCAGTCAATTATACATTATATTACGTAGTACTCATACAGCAAAAGAACTCAGAAAGACTATCATGTTAATACACGATAAAACACTATAAGCGTTATTAAAAATATACTTCGCTATACATGGTGTAAAGAAGCTTTATTAAATGATTATTATCACCTTGTTGTTGCGGGTATTTAGCGATGTTGGAAGCTCGCTAGTTTGCATAATAAACATTCTTTGTATGCGCTTCATAATCACTATCAGTCTTAGCCTCAGGTCCCTCTGGACTCGAAATCTGATTTACGGTACGAGCTTGTAATATTTAAGATGGTTTCTAGTAATCAGCTTTGCTTCGGTTCAGTGCTAAATAGATAATCTTCTTTGCTTTACGTCACCCACAGGCGACGTTAATGTTAGGTTTAATACCTCGCATGTATGGCAAGCCGTTATCTTGATATATTGTGTTATTAAGAAACTAAATCATATTTGAAGCTCATTTCGGTGGTGTTCCGTGAACTTATACGCGACGAACTGGTATCGTAACTCCTTTTTAATGGATTGAGCGATAACTTATAACTGTTAATAAATATATGTTTAATATTCTATACTTTTATTTCTGTTTAGAAATTTACGGTATATTTTATATAACACATATTTTATAACACGATTTTATTTTGTCACAATAATTGAAGAAAGTAAAAATTGTTCAATGATTGTTAACTGGTTTTAATTATTCAATAAAAAATAAACTAAAAATATAATTTAAATAAGCTAGTAATAAAATGTTGCAAATTACATACAGTCATTACCTGTATTTCAGTGCCGCCATTGGCAGGTTGTAGCGCCGCGCCCGCACCGGCCACGAGCGTTGCGCCCGCACTGTTCGATATGACCTGCGCGGCCTGAAGCGCGGCCTGCGCTGACGCCGACTACGAAAGATTAAATGATAGTTATTATTATTTAATGCCTTACTGTTATGTCAGAAATTACAGAAAATTATGTCAAATTTTGATAGCTTTTGTAACAAAACTAGCAGCGTACCCTAGCTAAAGAATATACTTTCTGAAAAAATATTTAATTAAATTGAGACAAATCTTTTAAGAAAGTCTGCATTTGAAATTAAATATTTTAATATAAACTAAACTTATCTTGTACAACAGTAACAAGCCTTATTTTTCATTGAGTCAACGAACATTTAGTTAATTGTAGGAGCAATACGAGTTATATTAATCAAAGCTTAAAGAAAGTAACGTGACAGTAAAAGAATTGCCTTCACAATTTCCCCTGTACAATAGTAGCACAAACTCGGGTCATGTAATAGTGTACATTATTACACCGAATAAACTACATTAGAGTCACGTAAAAATAAATATGTCCACTTATCTTCCATAAGTCGGACAACAATAGGAAGCAATAGGAGTTATCTCCCGCACACCTTGGACTGTCCTTAGACCGGGAGATAACATTGACCGCTGCAAACAAAGGGACGGGCCATAAACTTATTTTGTATCGTCGGGAAATCCGTTACATATTATGTTTATATAGTAACAATGTATTATTTAGGACGAATCATTCCTGTTCAGGGCAAAAGAAAATAATCACATTGTGTGAATCATGTAATAATTTGTTTATAGACAGTAGAAGCTTCAACTTTTAATAAATCGAAGGCTATAATTTATCAATATGCAATAAGAGTAATATGGACGCAAAAAAGCAATACCATGTCAACACACACGAATGTCATGTCGAGAAAAACGCTTGATTTTGAATTTTTTTATGTATTGGTCAAGTTTTTGGCAATTTCAGATTCATGTAAGTTATTTTACTTATTTTCACATATAAATAAATATACAAACTGCATATTTCGTATATAATATAACCCAAAACGTTTAACATAGTACATAAGTTGCATGATTAAAAAATGGCTTTTAGAAGTTCTAAAGCTTAAAACCCTACAAATATTAAAGAAAAATGTTCTTCAGCCATTTACGAACACTTCTGCATATATAACTCAGTTTTTACAATTTTGTGGGTTGACATGGTATTGCTTATTTGCGTCCATTATAACAACCCGTTATATATCCCTATTCTGCGAAAATTTTAATTTTAAGGAAAAAAATTAGGAGCTTAATCCGCGGTGTGCCAGATAGACAGTTCGCAGAATTTCTTCCGACATGAAGGTTGGCTTAGAATGTTTTCTTCCAACCCAAAATACGAGATAAATACTAAACACAAAACTCGAGAAGTACTTCAAAGGATTTGAATTCGCAAAATTATGTTTAAGTCTTCATTTTTTCTCCATAGGACTATCTCGGCTTATGTGCAGTACAAGAGGCAAAGTAAATGAAACACGGTGTTGAAGGACATAATGATCGCACAAGCCGGGCACTCTTTGATCCTATATTTTTCATGGCTTTGTGCCCGACGACAAGCTGACAAGCGTGCAGGCCAAACACAAAAATAAGGCTTTAAACGTGTCAGAGTAAGCCTGCCGTCGACACCAAAGGCTCGGGTACAAATTCACGTTGACTTTCTTTTACAATTCTTCTCTTTTACTTTTATCAATCTTTATAATGTTTCTACAATTTTTAATGTACTGTTTTTATTTTTAGATTGTAAATGTTTTGCCTAAACTAAGCTTCTAATCAAAACTAAAATAAACAGGTAATTTTTAGAAGAATAAAAATCGGAAGATTTAAAATGACCATAATTTAAATTGTGACATAAAACTTTTACGAATAATAGAAAGATCGTTTTGTTGAAAATATTTTTCCAATAGCATCGTCGAAAGTAGCGAACTCTGGGGTTATTTAAAAGGTCTTATTCACAGGACGTACAATCTTTCAGCACGACCAGTGGCAGACGTTTGGGACGAAGTAGACGACAAAATAACTCCATCCGCCACCGTCGACTATTGAACTAACACAAAAACCTTTTGCATCGCGTGATTGATCAAAGTCCTGCATTCACTATACGATCTTTAAAATGCAACGGTGCTCCGTAAATCGGGATAAAATAAAGTTGAATTCTTATGATA
The DNA here is from genome assembly GCA_023373885.1 of Hestina assimilis. NCBI lineage: Eukaryota > Metazoa > Arthropoda > Insecta > Lepidoptera > Nymphalidae > Hestina > Hestina assimilis. Next base: position 10,581,804 of record CM041745.1, read on the forward strand.
AATAATATAATGTTATTTTACTTCGTATTTAGTGACTCCTTTAGAAGATAGGCAATGTCTGCGAGTATGTGTACACACACACACATATATATGTATATATACATATATATATATATATATATGTGTGTGTATATATGCTGTGCTGTCTCTTTATTCTTCTTAACCGTGAGTATGGCAAAGTTAAAAGCCAATACGGTTACGGTTAGTAATAGAATTAGAGGCGGTTTAGTTTACGGAAGACATCAACTATTGTATTACACATAATTTATTCTATTTTATTCTATTTTATTATGTATTATTTTGTTAGAATTTGAGTCATCACTTTTGTGCCAAATTTCAATAATTATTCTACATTTTGGTTGTGTCCAAATTCCTCATTATAAGTTTTAATAGCACAAGATACAAAGATATTTAGGGTTTGTGAAGTACTATCTTCTCTTATTACTTTCATAGAATTAAAATGAATGAAAGGAACAAAACATTTAACGTTTAAGATATGAGACGCTTAATTATAATAAGACTTAAGATCAGTTATTGTTTATTATAAGATCTCTCAAAACTTATAATTAATATATGTGTAAGTAATGTTAACAAATAATTTTACTATAAATATGTAATTAGGTTAATCAATCAACAATCAAACTCTATATTGATTAATAAACTTTTCGAGTAGCACGATACATTTTGTTAATTTTATTAACGATAATACCATTTTACTAAAAATACTTGCATATTTTTTGAAATTGTTAGATAAAAGACTCAAGTGTTAATGAACGTTGAAATCTATTACGGAAAAACGTCAAAGTAATAATGAAAGATATCTTTCTGAAATCGTCACGAAAAATAAATCTTTGATAATGTTAAGGAGACGTTCCCCGCAGGGCACGAATCACATCATTATGAAGTATCGTTTTGAGAGCTGGAGGAAATAAGACTGACAAAGAAATGTCAAAATATCGTGGTAAGATTTGTGGTAAATAAATATAATTTACCATGAGACGATTTTATATATGTATTGAAAATATCAGAACTTTATATTTCATAGGAATGAAAAGTTTTTCAAGCAAAGTAACGCAAGTAGTATTTCATGCGTGTTGCCGTAAGAAATAAGGAGAGAGAGAAGGGACACGCGGCATGCGAGTACACTCTCTCTTCCTAAACGAAACTAACTCTCCGGATACTTTGACTTCAAATCAATAAACTATGAGAGGATTTCCCCTGTCATGACAGCACATTACTGTCAAATCAAAACGTATACCCATATTCATAATTTAAAAGTAGATATCTATTGTAATGTAATGAATAATTTTATGTACATAGTTATGTTCCTAAACTTTTTAAACGTTACGTTACAAAATGGCAACGTATGAGGTATCTTTAGATATGTCTTTAAAAATGATAAAGAGGTTTGATTTAGATTTTTTGATTAAGCCTTGTTAATATTATTAGTTGGAGATATTAGCTCCTAAAGTCATTAAAATTATGACCCCCTCTAACTTTTGAACTGTGGGATTTAAAACTCTGGAAAGTGAGGTTGTAGAGCATCAAAAGAACTTTCAACCACATTTATTTTATAAAGCAGATAGATATATAAATTTTTCTCATAACTTTGCGGTCGATTTTAATTCGTCAATATCTTAATATATATTTAAGTCCTTAAGATTCTTCATCGTCAAGCAGCAGAACCCTTTCCCACTGAGCGTAGTCCACAACGCACGCAGTAGTAATTTTGGCGATATAAACCAGTGGACCTGATCGAAGTCACAGTATCAATAGTCTTCTATCAAAGACATGTAAAATTAACATCTCAAATGTGTGCTAACAAACACCTATTTCTATCCGTTTTCAGTGTAATCATCACATTAATTAGCCATCGTGTTTACTCAGACGCTTGTTTGCATTGTTGACAATCCGATCAAACAACTATTATACTATGATGATTAAACAATGAGATGCTTATAATTATAACTAGCGAATAATTGCCTACACAATCCATATTATTTGTTCAATAGTATCTACATATAATGTTTAATTGTAAATAGCATTGTTATAATGCTTTTATTATATATAAGCTAATTTTGTTTTGTTACGATAGTTTCCGGAGTGTAATGAAATTATATAGAAGTCTTTTTTCTATTTGTTGAATTTATGACAGCTTTTTGTTGAATTAATTCAATTGATTATAATAGAAATCGAATCGAAGATAGTAATGTTCTTAGGGAGGTCTATCTTAGATCGATCGAAAGAGCAACGAGAGTTTAGCTGTCATATACTTACATTGAAAAAAAAAACAACAGTACACATTTTCGGCCGAATCGGACCATTTGCAAAAGATAACCAGGCTTTATTTTATATATAAGTGTTATTTTTTCTGATATTAATTTTTAATCTAAGTTTGAAAAAAAACACACCACTTTTATTAAATTTGTGATCATCAATCCTTTTTTACATAACTTTGTATATATAACAAGAAATTACATCTAACAGATGTTAGTTTGCGTTGTAAATCATTCTAATTCTATATATTTGATTATGATATTTCATTTCTCCACCATATTATACGGAGTTTATTTTTAAAAAATACTATGATTATTTGTGAGTTTATCGTTATTTCTGAAAATGATTATTTTATAACGTCTGAAAGGTTATCGCTATGAAAGTTTTTGACTTACTTATTATAAATAGAATTTATTACTTTCTACGACAATATTTGTCAATATACATTTTTTGTGAAAAGTATATATGGATAAGTTATTGCTTTCATATTTCATTTTGAGTAAGAGGCTTGTCGATATCCTAGATTTCAATTTCCTTATGGATACGATGGATAAATAAAATGTTGGGCTTTTACTATTAACTTTATTCTTTCTCTCAATAATAGCACGATACTTTGAGAATAACGTATTATTTTTATATTTCGTTTTTTTTTATTTGTTATTGTTTTTAGTAGTTAACTAGCGGCCCGCTCCGGCTTCGCACGGGTATAAAATATATAGCCTATGTCATTCACTGAAAAAATGATTAAAATCGATCCAGTAGTTTTGATTTATTCAATACTGCCCCTGTCTCGCACGCGTTAAATGTAATTATTTACGACATCACATTAGAAGCCTCAAAAATAACTGTATTTCTCCACTATTTAATGGATGTCATTATACAAATAAACCTTCCTCTTCAATCACTCTATCTATTAAAAAACCGCATCAAAATTCGTTGCGTACTTTTAAAGATTTAAGCATACATAGGGATATAGGGACAGAGAAAGCGACTTTGTTTTATACTATGTAGTGAAGATATATTTCAAAGCTGTTATTTAAGATGTAGTTAATTATTAAAATGATGATTTTAAGCCAAGCCAAGGTACTTTAAAACTAAGAGTTCCTCTCGATTTGTTTCGGGCCAATATTATGAGAGAACAAATGATTAAGGACCATCTCAGATAAGACTCGCTGATGAACGAACTTAATTAAGCGTTTAAATTGATTTCGACATTGGGTATCGAGTTGTCGAAGTTATCGATTTCTTGCATTAACTCTTGAAGGAAGACGATAAATAGGGAGCAAATTAAGCTATTTTTTTGACCATATCGATATGGAAATGTAATGATTAGTTTGTATTTGTAGTGCGTGTTTGTAGAAATCGTCACGTAACGAAATACCATACGTTGTGTCTGTGTGCGTTTGTGTATCGGAGCCTATTAGAACCAAATGAGCACAGGAGCATGTTAGTGCGCAGCCAATTGCGCAACTCTCTCTCTCTCTCTCTCTCTCTTACCCTGTCTCTTTTTAGCAAACAACCTATTGAAATACACATATTTCATTTCGAATTACATTCGGAGTTGAAGATAAAACCTAAGGAACTTAGTTCTTGAAAGGGGTCCCGCGACTGCACAATTTTTTTACACTTACAGTTAAACTATGTATTATGTTTTAGTCCTTAGAGCTCCATAAATGAGTGACTTAACTCAGTCCTGTTCAACTTCAATAGAAAAGTGATAGTGGACTAAATTAAGCGTATGAAAGAAAGTTGACCAAAAGGGTTAAGTATAATTTTTATTGCAGGGAGAGTTTGAAAAGAGGCTGTAATTTTATACAATCTACGCTAGTTCAGGTCAGAGCTCGCTAAAAGGTTTCGAAGTGTATAAAATTATGTCATTCATTCCAAAGTTATACAATTCGTTGTATCTTTTATATCTTTATCTTTTTAGTAATATGGTAATTCTTCAAAATGTTTTATTCAATCACGATATTTCTTATTCATTTTTGTATAGTATGTTTTGTAAAGGAATATACTCAAAGTTTCTAAAGCCTGATTCATAATATTATTTAGATAGCTTAGTCTTAGCTGCTCTCGGAAGTCGAATGGAAACCAATATAAATCTTGTTCATGTTTATTAGGTTTAAGTCACACTGGTGGTAGGTCTTTTGTTGCAAGAGGCCGGCTAGGTAGGTACCACCGCAGTGTCAAATATTCTGCCGCCAAATAGTAGTGCTTAGGCACTACTGTGTTCCAGTTTGAAGGGCACTGTACGCTAGTGAAATTACTGGGCGGACGAGATTTAAGAACTAATATCTCGAGGTTGGCAACGCGCGAGTGGCACCTACTAATGGTGCTGCAAGCGCTCATAGGCTGCGGCAACCACTTAACATCAGGTGGTCCGTATGCTTGTTTGCCAACTTCTAACATAAAAAAAAAAAAAAGATAGCTTAGTCTTAGCTGCTCTCGGAAGTCGAATGGAAACCAATATAAATCTTGTTCATGTTTATTAGGTTTAAGTTTTTAAACTATCCTTAGTCCATCCACCTCGTCTTGCCTTTACCATATATTATATTCCTCAGTAATATATCAAACTGAAAAATAATAATTTAAATCAGATTATTAACTATCGAGTTAGAAGCTGCTAGCTTCTAACTCGATAGTTAATAATCGAATACATAGAGTGCCTGACAGGTTGTTTGATGTTATAGATATACACTATTAATAATTATTATTTAGTTAATTCAGAACTATGTAACACATAAAACAGCAAGAGTTTATTGAATACTGTTATCTTAATGTTGGACTCTAGAAGCCCCTTACAAAGATTATATTCACAGTTTGACTGTACGCCGCAGGCTGAGGCTTCAATTTCCCTATTGGCATCGTCGGCCTTAATGCCCCATCGCACACCGCACTGTAATCCGCTTGTAGTTGTAATAGAGCTAATTGAACTATTACTGTGTATTATGAATATGTACAACCCTATTAATAAAGTTTATAATACAAGATATGTTTTATTTAATTAATAATGTTTTTAATAAAAAAATTAGAAACATATTTAGCCTTCAGTTGAAGGTACCTTCTTCTCTTATTAGGCTTTCGTTTATTATTAGGCGTATAGTAAATATTACTTAAAGTTTTTTCGTATTTTATTTTATCTAATATTCGTAACAGTTTAATTACAATATTTGTCAGTAAGATATTACATATATACCGAACGACGAATATAGAGTCATAAAGTTTTATAGCCGCTACTATGCATCTTTATGACTAATAGATTTAGTGTACCTAACTGTTTATCTAATAATGATATATTATATAATAAATTAATATCAACTCACCGCATTGCTGTGTGTTTGATCAGTTTTGAGCTCCTTGTGGTTGGAGAACTGAACGTAGACGGCGCGTCCGCGCAATTGCGCTACGCAACCGCCGAAGTAGGCTACCATTGCCACCGCTGAAATCTCCTCCGCCATCTCTAGGAATGCCTATGAACAAACATAAATTTTAAGTAATTTCATCTACATTTTTTTGTAAGCCATAATAAAAAATATAATTATTTTTAACAAAAAAATATTTTTAGATATCGGTATCGATTCGCAATTTAAATTTTAATAAAATTCATTATAATCTACCTAATTTTTTTATTAAGTGACGGGAAGTGTGTTTTCTTTTACATCTCTGCTGTTATTTAGATTGCCCGCAATGTAAATAACAGCAGAGATGTAAAAGAAAGAAAATACTCGTAAAGTATTTAACTAATGTAAAGTATAAAAGAAAATATAGGTACGTAAATAAAAACCGTCAGTATTGTGATAGAAATAAATAACGATAAATACACCGAATACAAAGAAAGAACATAAATTGAGTACCTAGTGGGTCTACTACGACAACTATCACCTAATCTAATCGAATACCGGGAGTCGGGAGCAAAATATATGAGAATGAAAGATGACGTGTCGAGAGGTCTCGCTCCGCGTATGTCGCACCCATATATTTTACTCTAGGTGACGGTAGGTGTCATCTAATTTACTTGGATGTTTGTTGGAATGGGTATAGTTCGGAAATAAATTTTTACAAAGTAATCTATATGTTTGAATAAATAAACGCTACACACTCAACGGCCCCCATTAGGGTAATTATATCCTGTGTCGGGGGTCCGGAAACATTCACAATGACAAGGACAAACAGACCGGAAAACATGCCTGTACGATTAATACTAACAACTGCTCCGAGCGGGAATCGAACCCGCAACCGTCGATGCTAAAGGCAGACTCGCTAGCCACAACGCCACGACGGTGTCAATATATGTAAACCTATCAATATCATGTTTATTATGGTTTCTATTATTTTAAAAATTCATACATCAAAACTCCTTCAGTGTTACGTATAATCTGAGAGTTTTAATTTCAATCTTAATAGTTGTTTCTAAAAGCTTATTACTTAACAAACATCTCTAAACAGATATAAAGGTGTGTTTTATATTATTGAATGTAAAAACATCAAAGAAACAGCCAATGACACGATTTATCATAGCTATCGAAAACGTAAAGGCAACATATGTTTCTTATAAGAGCGAGAATTTCTGACGAAATTCAGCCAACACACAGGTAAATCACTAAACAATGTTAGCATAACGTGCCGGTAACAGGGTTTTGGGTCTGTCGTACAATGGTCTGCAATTAATCGGCTCTGACGAACTCGCCATACATAAACCTAGTGACCAAACAACAGTGCTGATCCCTACATGTGCATCGGTTTCTAAGTGCGTTATGATTTTCACGATCATTTTAGAGGGAAAATTTAACATGCCCGCTTCCTATTTCATGTGCACTCCATTCACAACCGCAGGATTCTGCTTTTGGCATTTGAACATGGCCGACCAACGTGCAAAATACACCGGTATAAACCCGCAAATTAAATAGAATTTGTCTGCTGCTAATTAAAAAACAAATACCTAGTGGTGAAAAGCGAGCGAGTATGGAAATTTAAACAAAATGTACCTTATGTACCTTCACCGCTGGTCACGATAATTATACTAATAAATAATTTTCACATTTCTTAGTATTATATCTTATTCTTTTTTAAATTACGTAATTCGATAAATAAACGACCTCTATGGAATAAAGTTAGTAAAAAAGTTGTGGTGCAGCGATAGTGAACTTGCCTTAAGCGCCTCAGGTCGCGGGTTAAATTCCCGCCCGAAGCGGATGTTTGTATTAACCATGCAGGCATTTGTTCCGGTCTGGGTGTGTTTTGTATCCTTGTGTGTATTTCCGGCCGTGTCTGTGGCCGTTGAGTGTGTATTGATTAAAAAAGAAAAAAAAAAGGTCGCATTCCGCGTCTCACTGTATTTCCGCTAATTCCTTCTATAATACGAAACGGCTGTAAATGCCGTTTTCACAGTTTTTCAGTTGTTCGCGTTCATATAATTTTCACAGAGGGTTTATATAAATATTTGAATTTGAAGCCTGAATAGCTCAACGGTAGAAGGGCCGACTCCGCTCCGTTAACGCGTGAGTTGCGGGTTCGATCCTAACCTCCTTAGGCTATTATCGTACTCCAAGCGCAATATTCGAGCTTATTTGGAGGAGCAATAGGAATATTAGTAATGCATTAAAAACAATTGCTAATATTCTTTAAAAAAAAATTTGATCCCAGAGCGAAGCTGACGCAGACCGCTAGTCATTTCAAAATTCATACATCAATATAGCATTATATGGCTTCTATTGATTAAATTAGTTTATGAATCATGTAAAAACGCGACGTTGAAGGCGATATCATACAAATTAATTGAAAGCACAGCCACGCGACTCGATGGGCTCGATCGTAAAATAGTGTCAACGGCTCTTCGTTTTAATCACCGAGAGTGGAAGCGATTGTCCGCACCCACTCACATCAATGTTTGCCCACCTCTCGATGGATGCCGCCTTTGTAACTGGACTCTCCGAGCTTTGGTTACCATCAGCTGTGATACTTTCATCATTCGAGCCCATCAAAGGACCGAGCCTATTCAACTATCAAGTGTTTTATTGATTAGTTACAAGGAGAATGTGATTGTGTGAATATAATATGCGTCGCAAGACGCACCTTGGCGTATATCTTGTTGATTTTTTTGTGATTTTTGTGTGATCTATTTATAAATGACATTTTGTGTGATCTATTTATAAATGTACTCTGAATGGTTAAAATTCCTTAGAAGACTTCAAAGGTCTAACTCAAAAAGGTAAAACCTGAAATCGGCAAAACTGAAATTAATTAATGTTATAATTTTATTTGGAAGGTTACCTTTATACATAAGATAAGATATGGTTCTAGTTTCTTAAAATAAATTTAAAAAAATAGTTCCAATATAACATGCATATGCATAAGCAATTTCCAATAACTAAACTAAGTTTTGCTATGGAACAAAATGATATCAAAATATTTCTATAATCGAAAAATGAAAAACCTTTATTTTAGAAATAAACAAAGAAAATAAATTCAAATGTACAGATATCACGAAAAGTTATTAAAACGGTATCTCTTTTCAATCTTGATACAAAACACCAAAAACGTAAAAAAGTTAAATGGTAATAGTTAAATATTAAACTCAAGGAAATAAAAGCACACTTAAATTTCATTTGCTTGCACACTGAGGACAGGGATGAAAAGATAAAGAAAAATTCATAAGAAAAAGGTAGATCGTGACCGTTCATAAAAAAGGTATTCGACTTGCTTCTCGTGCTGGAAGAGAGATTGTTTTTCTTCACGCCACGATATATACGGGGGCGGATGTCATACAGGCTATTTATTAGATAGGATAACATTGTCGCAGCGTCTGTTCTACTGCGTGCACGTAATAAGATTTCTCTTTTTATTATTTTATATCTCGGTTGTAAACCGACTTATTTTTTAATTTGTCAGCGACAAGTCGTAAATTCCACGATGCACGTGTTTCCGTAACTGTACCCTAGAGATAAAATCACCGACATTCTACTGCCTACTACTGTTTCTACGAACATTTTACGTATGCTTTTTATTTATATCAAACTTTACTAAAATATTTTAATTTACTCAAACAAATAAACACTGTTCTAAAAGATTACATGATGGATATTTTAAATTAAAATTAGTAACATTATGGTATCAAGAGATATTCTAAATAAAAAAAATCTTCTAATGCATGTTTCCTTATGCCTAAACTAGCAGTCTGCCTTTAGGCTTAAAAATTTTCATAGTAATTTTCATTTTATAAAGATAAATACCCTATGATTTTTAGAGTAATATTTAATTTTACAACATAATGTTGCATTAAGCTCCATTATCTTATATTAACATAGATTTATTTATTACCAAAAAAAAAAACAATTATTTACACTTGGCGCGTCGTCATATTCGTAACAAATTGAAATTTATTTTCATCGTCGCCACCCCTTGAATTTCGCTAAGTAGAATTTTGATGGAATTCCGCATTCAGGCTAATTTATTATAATTTTTTTCCTCTTTCGCATATCTCTTAAGAGTTGAAAGTATTAATTAAAATACACAAAATATTATTATTTTGATATACATCTTCGATTCGGATAAGTCAATACGTATGGAATTGTTTTCTAGAAAGTTTTCATAATACTCAAGTACAATAATAAATAATAAATAATCTGTAAAACATTGTCGATTCTATGTTCTATCCAAAATAATTGACAATTATACTTGAACCATCACCATGGAGACTATATAGTATACATGAAAGTTCTCTGTCCAAATGGAAATAGAACTCATTGAAGTGATTACTAATGAGTTTGACAAGACTTGTTTTAACTGTAATTAGTTCAACTAAATGAACTTTTCGTAAACATTTCTTTTTTCTACCATTTTCTCGGAATTTCGCCAGTCTGTTCCAAACTCTAATCCAGATTTAAAAGACTTATAGTTTTGACATAGACCGATTGTTATTGGACCTTTGCAATTCTTTAAAAACGAACTCGTATTCATAACGACCGTTGTAGACCTTAAAGCCAATGATTGCCGGTTCGATATCCGGCTGAGGGCAGATATTTGTAAAAGGAAAATTTGCTAACGCTAACTACATAAACACAATGCATTGTTTTATTTAAAAAAAAACTTTGAATTAAAATTACAATTATAACCCCAAACCTCTTCTCTATTTAGGAACTTTTCACTGTGAGTCAGTCAGACAAGCAATTTTTATTATTATTTAAAGTAATGTTCTGAATGAGTAACATGGATTATATTTCACTATAACTGGTAAAGAAATCATTTTACACGCCGAAGGCGCATTCAGTTTCTTGTAAATTAAAATGTTCCACTTTCACATATAGGAGTAAGATTTTTGTATTTTAATTTCATAACATTTATCAAGTACGACGTAAAGCAAAGTAGGGCTGAAGTGTGACACGATTTACAGTGGAATCTATAGGTAATATAAAACGGGAAACAAATAGGTGGAGGCCGGTGCCACAATGGTTAGCGGCCTATTTGCGGACGAGACCGCGCCACCCACTTGTTGTGTTTCCGGCGTAGCGTCTATTGTAAAGACTAGTGTTACATGACCGAGTTTACATGGCAGACTTGTATGCTTTTCTTTTTATGCAAAAAAAATACCCTTCAACTAATATTTTCATTCTGAATAGCTCGGAGAGAAGCCTTCGGTTACACAAATAAAATATGAGAGTTTTCATGTGAATAGTTGTCCATTATGATTCTAATTCAATAATAATTTTGTACAAAAACAAATTTTCTTTATTAAAAATAGTATATGGTATTTTTGCAAATTAAATGGCCTACTCCGTAGGGCAGAGAACGACTGCTCGAGTCGTTGCAAAATGGTCGTCAAAACTTTCTTCGGCCGTAAAGTATACTTAAAGTCGAAGTTAAGCGATTTGTTCATTATTTATGCACCAGATAATCCAACTCCATGGCTTTAGTTAGAAGAAATAAGAACTATATTTGCACTTTATCCAATGTTAGTTTGAAACTACTAACTGCAGTTGCGTCCCTATTGTTGTTTATCAACTCATCGGTAAGAAATATCGCATCCGCCGTTGAGTTTAACTCATTTTCTCGTGCATCTTGTACCATGAAAACACACGGTTTTTATTTTAATTAGTTATCCTTCAGCAATATTTGCTATTCTCGAATAACAGAAATAGACAATTTCATCCTACAGTTAAAGAAAATAAGCGATATGTCATGATCCAATTACCAAAGAAAATGAGAGCAAAAAACAAAAAAAAAGGAATAAATATTTCTTTATCAAAACATAGCCGTTATTATACTGAACATTTACATTACAAACCGATAAACCCCGCGGCAGTACAAGAGCTGGGTATAATTTTACGTCTTTACCTGGTTTTTTCCTTTGAGAACGAGTACGTTGGTGACCCGCCCGAAGGGCAGACCAAGCTGTATGATCTCAGCCTCCGTCGTCTCGTTTGGTATATTCCGTATGTGGATAACCCTCGACGGCTTGCCGACGTTTTGTTCCAGTTTCACCTGCGAAAGAATAACAAAACATAAGTACAGTTTACGATTGTATAGCAAAATATACAATAAAACATTTTATTGAACTAGTAATTAGTTTTTACAGGAAGTAGGCCTTTTATAAAGCAAGAGGCCGGCTAGGTAATTACCACCGCAGTGTTAGATATTCTACCGCAAAGCAGTTGTATAATTTTGCATTACTATGTTTCGGTTTGAAGGACACTACAGCTAGTAAAATAACTGGGTAAAAGATTTAAGAACTAATATCTCGAGGTTGGCAAAGCGTCAGTGACACCAATGAATGGTAGTGCAAGCGTAATAGGCTACGACAACCGCTTTCCATCCGGTGGCTCGTATGCAACTATGCAACTTAGTAACATAATGTTTATTTTTTGGCCTATATAAAAAATACCGCAATTGTTTACCTTACTTACATTAGAAAGCATTTAATGTAGACAATAATCACACGGTTCACCACACCTTGCCACAAATATAGAAACATAGAATAAAAGAGAAGAGAGAATGAAGTAAACCAAGGGGACAGAGGGGGATGGGAAGTGGCCCCGGAGCTATAACTAATTGAACGAAATGCATCAGTGTAAGTACTTCCTCAATACAGTTCCATTATTAACGAAACAGAAAGACTGTAATACTTTAAATATTTTTGAATCGTTACGCACTACGTTAGGTTTGTAAAGTGAATGCTAAGGAAAAGAGCCCGAAATAATTGTATCAATTTCTTTCATAATTTATATATTCATATTAAAATTATTTTCATAAGTATTTAATAAGGAAGCTTCGTCAAATTTTTCGACTTCTTCTGAATCACGGTGACAATGTTAATATAAAAAGCGCTATATTAAAACAACGTAAAGCATTTTTAATTTAGGCGGCACAAAGTCCATTCTACACGTCTAATGGAGAATAATGTTTTGTGTGAATACGAGCTTAAACACCGTACAAAATGACCGCTCTAATATACATAAATAAAGCTAGTATTGTTCGCGAGAAGAGTCGGTTGGATAATTGAAAAGTCGATGTAGTATAATTGTTGAGGCTTATCGGTCCCGACCCGATGTGGGCGCTATTGTTCCCCCGAGAGCCTTTTGATTACGGCGGCGGGCCCGAACCGAGGCCTCCAATACATTGTAGCTTTGTATGACACTTCAGTTTCTATTGAGGTGAAAATAGTTACCTGTATGGTGACTTTTCACAATTGATTAATGGAATAGTACTTGAGTCTTGAATAAGTCGACCTCAGAAATGTTTTGCTTTTATTGAAAGAAAAATATGATAGATACTTAGGGATATTATAGTTAATGTTAAAATCGTTTTACAGTTCGGAAGTGAAAATTATCGTGTCCGTTAAACTGTAAACTAGAATTAGTAATCAAAATTATTACTTTTAAAAACTAGGTTTCTTTTGAATCGCCAAGCGCTACCACGGTTTTGGAAAGATTCTACTGAGAAGAAACTCGATAGTTACTGTTTTCAAACATAGATGGTTTACAAATGTATTATAGATATCACAAAATTTGATTTCTGATTGAGATTTAGCAATTTAGAGGCCCAAGCATTTTTATCGGAAAAATATTCGTCTACGGAGCAATATACCTATTATTAAAATTATTTAATAATAGGTCTATAATAGTCTTCTATTCTTCTTTAATCCAAGAAATTAATAGAAGTATCATAGTCCATCACCAATTTTGAAAAATTTTTGTGTTTATTAAATTTTAAACTGTATTAACTTATCGACAAAATAACGGGCCGTCCAGACACAATAAAAACCTATTGTGTGTGTTTAGTAGTTAATATACAAACTGATAAGTACTAATTTTAATTAATTTATTTCGGAAATTAAATAATATAAAAAGAAATAAAAGTTATTTTCATAAGTAAAATAAGCTAAACATTTTATTTCCATACAATAGTGAAAAACCTTTTAGATAGTAATAAGTATTTCATGTAAAGATGTACCCAACCGGTTCAAGTTTTCGAGGGTATTAGGAGATTCGCAAAAACATTCTTTTATGTTCGCCTTTTATCAACGAAGCGTAAATGTCTGACAAATGAGCTGCCTGTTACTTGGCCATAGACAAGTTTATCAAAAAGATTTAAGACTTTATTAGTATAGCCGTTTTGTTCGTTTTATCTCTTTTGAACCGTCTGTCCAAACAAGTTTGAGAAGAAGCGACGTGAAAAATTCCGAAATATCTTTACTAATAAAATATATTCATATATTCAATTTACTTATCTATATTGATATTATACAAATTGGAATGGACGTATTAGGATCTTATACTACAGTAACCTCGTGGACGACCGCTGTATCGTGTTGGTAGCGAGCCTCCAATTAGTCTCAACGGTCGCGGGATCGATTTCCGCCCGATATTTGTACTGATCTTATAAATATCTGTCACGGGCTGGGTGCTCATTCTTGTAGGACTCCCCACCGTGCCTCGGAAAACAGGTTCAGCTGTCGGTCCCGGTTGTTGTTATAGCGTCTGTTAATAATAGTTAACTCTTGATAGGTAATTAATTGCTCGTATCCAATGATTTACTAGTTTGCCCTGCGGAGGTCAGATGGCAATCGCTCTGTGTAAAAACTAGTAACCTGTCAAATCCGGATCCGGAGTCATAAGCAGACTCTGGGCAAAATACCGGGATAATGTTAGGAAAAAGAAGACTATAGTAATCTCGTAACAAAAACAAATTTTTTAAAGAAATCACGCTTTCATACTGAACAAATTATGATAATGATATCATAAGGTTTCCGCCATTTTTGAGGAGAACTTTGCCTAAAAATTATAGTAACATTTCATCCAGGATCCTCATAGATATGCTTTTTATATTACTATTGTTTATTAGCCAGTGACTTTTAAGCTTATAAATAATTAATAAAAAAGAGACTTAAAAAGCTTACATGTATTATTAATAAACGTTTTACAAACACGGAAAACGTAAATAGACAGCTTGTATTCTTACAATACGAATCTTTTACAAACGACATCAAAAGAACCGAAACTCCGTAAATAAACAAATAAAAATTATATTTTACCAAACTGAATTGCAAAGGAATAAATCGCGGGGCACGTTCTACGTACCTCGAGGGTTACATATCTGTGTTTTCTCATCTCTCGAAAGAAAACAATCGATACGTAAAACGTAAAAGGACATTACATTCGCTGGGTCAGAAAATCCGCGAAGAACGTTTTCCACATCAGACACTTTAAATCATCCGCTCCGTCTCACATTTTATCCATAAATATTAAATCTCGGTTCGGGGGCCGGAATAGAAAAAAAGAGATATCATATGACGACATTTACTCACGAAGATTTCCGGGAATCGGTCAATTTTCATACTGATTACGTCCGTCGCGTTTATTGAAACACTATTTCTCGGTTTCCCGCGTCCGTAGATCGCCACGAATGACTGTAATCTTCCATTATCTATCTACCGAACGTTTAATACAGTTTTATCTATAAATAAACAAAATAAACTCTCATATCCGGGTGCGCTCACTCATCGGTAAATAATCGGTGGGGTAAGCAACTTTAGCCGCGGTCAGTCAATAGATGGGTGAACGCATACCGAGCCTCTGGTATTATTGTGAACAAGCTGTGGTAACTGTTTCCCAACGATGTGTTTTTGGTTGCCACAAACAGGAATCAAGATGTATGTTTCACTGGTGGTATACCTTTTACTGCACGAGTCCGGTTCCACCGCACCGTCAGTTATTGTACCGTAAAGTAGTATACTGTATTACTGTTTGAAGGACGCCGTAGCTAGTGAAATTACTACGGAAAAGAGATTTAAGAATCAATTTCTCGAGATCGGCAACGCGTGAGTGACACCTACAAAATATGTATGGTGTTGCAAGCATTCATAGGCTGCGACAACGGCTTACCATCAAGTGGATTGTATGCGTGCTTGCCATCTTAGTCACATAGAAAAAAAATATACTTAAGATATAATACAAAATACTTAGAAGTAAAAACAATATTGGAAAATTAAACAAATTATGAGTTAATAACAATTAATAAATATTTTACACTGTGGCAGGTATTAGTAGATTATTAACAAACGCGAAGTCTGCTACGTTAAACTTTTAATTGGCAGGTCACGGATAATATTGTTATTAAATGCCCAGCAAAACTTCTACGTTGTAACGAAGCTAAGATTCTACGAGGTTTTAATAAGTATTCGTTGTTCATTCTAAGTTAGTTTTTAAAATAACTTATGATGAAGGAATAAGGATTTCATTATGATATCAAGGCGGAATTAAAAACTTTTTTAGTAGTAGAGCGATGCTTCTCTCAGCTCGGCGAAAATCGGCGTAAAGTAACAGTATCGTGCGATGAGTAACAGCATTGGAGGCCCAACCTGTCACCCCCTTGGCTCCCTTCCCTTTTTCCCCTCCATTCTATCCCTTGAGTTGGCAACACGCATGTGATACTTCAAGTATTCCGAGCGTTCATAGGTTGCGGTGACTGCTTACCATCAGGCGGACCGTATACTTTGTTTCCAAGCCGTCATGACATAAAACCTTTGCGCAACTACTTAGTATGCGCATCAGAGAACTACTACCATCATACAGAAGATCGAAGTGAAATAGCATTATAGGGTTCGATAGGCAGATGTTTGTATTGACCATACAGGAATGTGTTCCGGTCTAGGTGTGTTTTCAGACCTCGGACCCCGCTACTATTAGCGGTTAATTATGGTTCGCAGTCCTTAGGCCACACTAGTCTTCGGTTGATAATTACAAACGAAAAAATTCTCTTTAAAACATTGACCGTTTTCATCGTATTCCACATTCAAAGTAAAATAATTATTTCCTTCGTAAAATTATTGTACACGAATATTTTACATATAAACGAACAATGAAATGTATAGGAAGGAAATGAATATGTCTGGTTCGTACAGTTAAATCAACGACATAACCTCATAATTATTAATCTCCCCTATGAACACATAATACGGAAAGAAACTCAAAAGGCTCTTTATACTCTATACTAATTAATAAGCGGAAAATATTCCTTTAGGGAATTCAGCACTAATGTATTTCTGTAGCGTTAGTTTACTACACTCTAGAACGATATGATACATTTATTATTTTGCTACGGATCAATAGCCACTTTTGAAATAAACTATATTCTTACCACTTAGAACATCATTTCCGTAACTTAATTCATGATATTTTTCATATTGTACCTAAACAATTTTCGCTTAAAAAAAGCCTCATTCTTAATGAAAATATATGAAGTCTGAAAACATTATAATAATATGAAATTCTTAAGAAAAGTTAAGGTATAATATATTTAAGTGTAAATAAGCGTAACAGTGAAGTTAGAGGGGAGAAGTCGTAATTTCTTTAGACAGGCTCGTAAATGCTTAAGTAGTCGTTCAGCAGCATTCCCTGATTTGATTGATCTTCACTTCGCAGGGTTCTCTACGTTTTTACAGGCCAACGTCAAGAAAATGAGGAAAAAAAGTAACGTAATTAATTATTTTATTTGGACATTAATGATCTGCTCTACGAGAACGGTATATTACTCATGGAATATAGAGCCTTATCGTTTCATATTGATTACGATAACTCCAATAGCATTATAATTTTATAAATATTAATTTAATAAATGTATTTCATTTAGAAAAACATTCAAACATAATAAAATGTTCACTTAGACTAGCAATGTTTGCGATTTTTCTGATTTTGTTTTAAGTTTAACAGGGCGCGAGGTGTTCCCCGACGACAAAGGAGCAACTTAAAAAAAATACTCTTCAAAAACGACTCTCTATTCCACTGATGGATTTTAAATGAATATTCAGAACAACAGGGAGAAAGGAGTTGCAAATGGCAGTACTTAAATATTTATACTTAAAAAAAGTGAACGTAATCAAAATAGGCAAATAAAACAACGGAGCAAGGACACGTCCCTATTTAATTATGAATTAAGGCTGGACTGTAACGAGATCACAATGTAATTAAGATTACCGAGGCGAGGTTTTTCAGAGTACTGGAGCAAGTGAGAGTAAACGGTTGCCCAAGCTCTTGTTTTTCTCAACTAACCAGTTATTTATGGAAAAAATAATCGTTTGGAATAAAGCTATCAATTATCTGCTACGAAGATTTTTTAATCTAAATAACATTATCGTAAGTGATATTGTTGTTCGTTTGATTTTTTTATCAATCACATTGAATCGCTTTTTTTCTCTTAGCAGGAATTTTTTTAAATATTTAAAATTGACATTCAGTAATTGTTTAAGTTTGTTCGGCGCTATAAATCAATTTTAACCCGACGTTATTTATCCAACTAAATGGGTCTCAGGCAAGAAATTTTTCTTTCGCCGTAGACAGTTTATTTCTCTTGTCACCGGTCATTATGTCAGCGTTACAAAAAAATCCTCACAAACAGAAGAAAATATTTTAAAAATGTATAAGGAATTCTTTTATACATTTGTAACGTTCCTTTGTCCTCTCTCAAGACTCATCTCATAAAATTATTAATTTACAGGGTATTATTTTATTTACAGGGCTGTTTTTTAATCTCGAATAATATAAAAGTATATTAGAATCATTGAATTATTTCGTTCGTCATTTGTATTTACTCTCCAAGTCTTTCTTTTTTTTTTTTTTTGTAAAAAAGTAATAAGAAAAATAAATGATTCTAAGTTTATAAAATACTAGCTGTGCCCGCGACTTCCTCCGCGTGGAATAGTGTCTTTGGGTAGCATTTTTAATTATTAAGGCTAATTATTATTTTACAAGACATATTTTATCCCCTATTCCGTGTTGTTTTTTTACACCCTTGAGTGTAAAACTTTTACATAATTTGAATGTCATATTTATTTATATCGAATCAACAGCTTAAGAATAAGTTTCAAGCTTCTAGCTCAAAAATGACGATACTTCCATACAACTTTACACCCCCTTACAACCCTTGACTTACATCACAAAGTAGTACTGTGTTTCAAATTTCATTTAAATTGGTTAAGTAGTTTTGGTGTGAAAGCGCGACAGACAGACAGAGTTACTTTACTTACTACTACTACTTTACTTTACTTTACTTACTACTAGTTACTTTACTTTACTTTAGTTACGTTACTTACAGACAGACAGAGTACTTACGCATTTATAATATTAAAGAAAGGATTCAGGTAAATTATAGCATCAGTTTGTGTGTAATATTATAAATGAAAACTATTTTAAAGATAGTAATAGATTACACAATCCATTTGGCGATCAGTCCGTTCCGAAAAAAGTTCTTGTCTATTCAGTACCAAACAAAGTGTGCATTTACGAGCCGCGTGCTCCCAGTTTATGTAAATACACTCGAAAAAACTATGGAATGGGAAAACCGAAACAACATTGTTTACTTTTTATTACTGTACCATACGTTACAGGTGAAATTCTGGAATATACTTTGTTTAAGACTACAATGGACTAACTCTATCTAAATATTCTCGCAATACTGTTTATTTATTTACATTTCAATATAGCAATTGTAACTTGCTTTAGTTGTTGTAGTTACTTGTATAAATATTGAACCAGAGAATGATCGATTGAATATAAGACCGGGGTTTTGATAAAACTCGTTACAAGTTAATTTTATACCCAATTATGTTTTCTACGGCAAGTGCATCTAACTAATGTGATATGATTGTTTGGGCCTGCTTTTTACTTTTGTGCGGATTGGACTGGTTACTAGTTTTTACACAGAGCGATTGCCATCTGACCTCCGCAACACTAAGGGCGAACCAGTTACTAATTGCATAACAGCAAATATCTATCAGGACTTAATGATTATCATCAGATGTTATGATAGCAACAGGAACCGACTGCTAATCGTACTCTCCGAAGCACGATGGGCATATGTGTAAGATGAATACAGACAACTACCCCGACCGGGAATCAAACCCTCGACGATATAGAGTAGAGCAGGCAGCCAACCATCAAGGCACAAGGCACGCAAAAGGTTAGGTACTAAATGGAATAGAATGAGTCCAACAAATCCCAATTGAAATGATAACGTAGTCCAATAAGAACACGGAAATCAATAAAGGGCCCTTTACGCCCAAAATGATTTTTACGATTCATTCGTTCAAAATTATCAATTCGAATTCTATTCAATATGTAAGAAAATTTATCGGATTTCTGCAAGTCGGATAGAGATTAATAAAATTTGGGCCTTAAAGCCGTTAGGGATGTCCCTTTACGGCCTGCTGGCCTTTACGAGTGCTCTTTACTTTCTTACCTTAGTCTTAGACGTTTGTCGATTAAGCCGTTTTTACCTATATCTCTTATTAAAACGATGATATCTACTAATTAGGGAATCAAAATCTTGGTTTACTTCGATAATTTTTTAACGCGGTGTTATAACATAGAGAGTACTAGTACTTATTAAAGAACCTAAATTGACTTTTTAAAAAAAAGCTAATAATACGTCACATCTTCATAATTAAATCAATATATGATTCTTCCCAAAATATGACATGCAAAAGCTACAGCGAATATGGGAAATGGAAAACTTAACTGTACGTTACGTTAGTGCGATTTACGAAGGAGTGGTGTGAATATTTGGACATTTTTTATGTCTTAATTAATAGTAAGTCAATGACAATAAGTTACCTTTTTTGCGGCGGAGTCCTGGTTATTATTGTCGGCATGATGTGGAGCGGCGGGCGCCATGACGGTGACGCCACTCTGCGATAGAAGCTCGTCGGAGCCTCTCTGTAACAAAAAAAAACTTATTTAAAATAAGCTTATAATATTGATCATTTTATTGATTTCTAAAAATATCTTTATTTAACAGAATTATTCATTCAGCTGCATGACAAAAAAATGGCGCCAAACTTTATTTTTAATATCTGGAATTTTTGGAGTAGGTATGACATATTCAGCCAAATAAAAAAAAATGTTATCTTCAAAATGAAATCAACAAATATTATGATTAGAAAATATTGTTCTATTTAAATTTATAATCACAATTATGATATCTCGTATACAGTATAATTTATAACCTACTACTTACACATAATATAAGAAAATGCGAAACAAAATTAACGTCACGTGACTGCACGTCAACCTTCCCTTTGTCATAGGATCAATCTCAATTTAAGACAGGGAAATGACAGGTGGAGCAGTTAAACGCACCGGGCAGAGGTATAAATCACCGTACGAAATAAAGCAAACGTACGAAATACAAAATAAATGGCAGAGATAATGGAAATCGTGAAAAAACTGAAAACATCAAAAAGAAAAATATAATTATTCGACTGATGCGATGACAGAAAAACGTTTTTGGCTTTAAATATAATAATTCTTATCGTGTTATAGTGTGTGCGTAACTTTTTGTTTTTTCATTAATAGATATTTCAGTTTCTCTTTATGTGTATGTGTGTGTTTTTAGTGTGTATGCAAGAAAATATTCTTAAATTGCTTGACATTAAACGGTAAATTAATAAGTACTAGCGATAAGAACATATTCCTTTTTAAGAAAAGCCGACCATATTAAGATACATCCGCGACCGTCGAGACTAACGGTTCGCTACCAACACACCACAAAGTTTGTTACTCGTTACACTATAAATATAATTATATAAACGTTTCATAAAAGCGAGTGACACGCTAAGTTATTGAAGCTATTTCGAAAGTGACCAAAATGCCACAAAGGCCTAGTGGAATAGACATTTTGTGAACAATGTACCGTGAGCGTGTTTCGTGAAGCTAATCTGTATGCCGCAGAATATCACTCGCTCGCACCTGCCGGCACTCGGTTATCCGTCACACGAGACACTTAATAAAGCCCACACGTCATTCGTAATGCTTTTTTCACAAAACGAAACAGATGCTGATGACGAAATTGCACGAAAAAAAATAGCTCTTTCGCTTATTCCTAGTTTTACGCCACGTGTCGTAGCCTCAGGAGATTATAAATTGTTGGGAGATATTTCCGCATGCATGAGTTTCTGAGCGTCGTGAAAAATGAATATAAATTTAAACAACGAAATTCAAAGCGACGGATAAGGAATCACAATGTCATCTAAAAACCTGGATTTTTATTTACATAAAACCAGCTTTTGCTCGCGGCTACGCACACGTGAATACGGTTTTTAAGCAGGCACCTTTATTGAAAACAGAAACATAATATGCTTTCCATAACAAACTTTCATCCCCATTTTACCCCCTCAAGTTATTTTTCATGACCTTAAAAGGTTTTCAAAATTTGTTCAGCAGGTAAGACGTGAAAAGGTAATAGACACACAAGGTTACTTTAACATTTATAATAATAGTGTAAATAATATTAATTAGTCGGAGTAGTCCATAAGAACCAGTGCGGTATTGCGTTTCCCGGGATATAACATATCCAATCTGTTAATCCATGTAACAGTCTATCTGTGTGACAAAATTTCACCCAAATCCGTTCAGCTGTTTTACGTGAAAGAGTAACAATCATCCACACATAAAAACTTTCACATTTATAACATTAAAAAAACGATTATCGCTCTTCTCACGCTTAAAAAACTTGAGCTGAAGATTAACAATTAATTAAATAATGCAATAAGTATTTAATTTTAAGGTAATGACTATCATTTGATTGTCACTTACCGCAACGCTGCATCAATCCTTTCTTATATAAGAAATATAAATAAAGTACAATTTGCATAAAAGTATAAAAAGATTACGCTAACAGCGGGAATCCCATTTTAAGATATAAAGCTTTCATTGTAGGAAAAAGAACCGTTTTCTCAGGAAAAAAACTGACACAAGGTCCTATTCCTTAGAGTAATTTCGTAGAGCGCGTGTAATAATTGCTCGAAATTAAATAACATTTTTCACAACAAAGAAACAAAGTGGACGAGAAATTTTGTTACGAAATTGTGGATTAGGTTAGAGATGATAGAATTTATATATCCCTAATAAATTTTCAAGTTAGTGGATGGAAACTTCTGTCCACAATATTATGCGACTACATTTAGTATTGAAAAGATATTCAGATAATTAGCTGTTAATAGTTTCCTAAAGTTGAGAAATCTAAAAGTTTCTATAACAGTTGAAAACAATCAACAATAAAAAACGTTTTACTTCAATATCAATTCGACCAGTGGTTGAATCAGTCCGGTGAAAAACCAATTCCTTATATTAACTCTCAGCAAAATATACTTAGTTACACTCTTCTAAGAAAATCCAGTATATTTTCCTGATCAAAACATACTGAAACGATTCTCAAATATGCCCTTTGAATGAATGTGATACAAGGGTTCGTATCAGAATATTATCAGGAATAAAATATACATGAAAGGTGAGGTTTACTTAACGAACAAACCTCAGCCCTTTTTGACGACACAAACGTCAAATTGAAAACCTCTTTAGAAAATATTTAACTTTCCTCTCATTGAGATATATCTTTTAGAAGATATAAACTGTCGCTCACTATTTCCTCCACTATTTTATTCGCTTAATTATAAAAATAATATAATATATAAGCTCATATACATTTATTGTTCTTTAGTGATGAAATGGAACTTACATATATAATGAAAAAGTTAACTTCGTACAAATTTTTGGAATGACAGAAGATTCTTCAAGTATTTTTGTTTTTAATAAAGGTTAAAACTCAATAGAGAAACTTACGTAGTTATAAACGCGGATAAAATCGAAAATCACTCTGATAAAAAACATTTTTGTAGATGAAAATAAGTCGAGATATTTGGAATGATATTTGGAATTGAGATATATTTACTTAGTCAAACAAAAGTATCAAATCCCATTGTGGGAAATCAATACGTATAATCTATTAGTGATATTAAAATGTTCCGCGAAAATTCACAAAGATGGGTCGGCAAGATTTTATTGTTATTTCAGAAAGGCACTCCCTATTTTACAGATTGCTTGAGTCAATATTATTTTAGGTATAATTTTCGTCGCGTTTTCCTCCGCAATCTACAGATCACATTTAAATAAATACCGCTTAAAAGTTTAGTCTTTATTTGCATTTAAATTCTTAGTTTATAATTTTCAAAAGATTAAGGTTTATCAATAACGACAAAGATGTCTGTCGCAGTAACAGTAATCCGCGTGCGACCTGCCTGATGGTACGTCAAAGCGTATGACACTGCACTACACTTAAACTTTTCAAACCAGATGTATAATAAATATAAATAATATTAAACGCAACACACTCAACGGCCTCCATTAGGATAGTTGTATCTTGTGGCGGGGGTCCGGAAATATACTCAAAGACCTTCAACCACACCCAAACCGGAACACATGCCTGCATGGTCAATACAAACATCTGATCCGAGCGGGAATCGAACCCTCGACCTGTGGCGTTTGAGGCAGGTTCGCTGCCGCTGCACCACAAGGTCGTCATATATCACTGTATGTTATCACCAAAGATGAGGAATTGGATGGTGTAGCGGAGAATTTGGATGAGGTAGGAGACATAAATAGGAGTTTGGGCCTCCGCAACCATAACAATACTGCTGTACTGTGTACATCCCCAGTCGATTCAGTCCGTTGATGCCCATTACAGTGAGGCTCAACTACCTTCAATCATCAAAAACCAATACAGAAATTTCGGGACAAACGTAATATGTTCAAGTCATAGAGATAATATTATGATATGAATGTCAATTAGGAGGGTTTTCCCAACGTAACTCGGGAACAAATTGAGCACTCGATCTCGTTTATAATTATGAAGTACCAATCCTTGGTTACATTATACCACTATTTTACTCAAAAAGGATTGACTAGGTTAATTAGCAATCAGGAGGTTAAAGCTTATAAAATACTGGAAGTGAATTTCAAATAAACAATTTGTTATAAAAATTATACCTCCTAGTAGCCTTTGCAAATCCTATATTGATACATCTTATTCATTTGTTAAGAGAAGTTGTTTTCCGCTGAGAAATATAAAAGCACGCTAAAGAAATATACATACAAACGCTAACAGATGCCTTTTCTCGACGGTCGCAAGTTCGATTCCCGCTCAGGGCGGATATTTGTCTTACTAATACCTTTTTCGGTCTGGGCATTTGATCTTGTGGGTCTTGTGGGTCTCAGGAAGACCGAAGCTGTCGGACTCGGTTAGTATCATGAACATCTGATAATAATCGTTAACTGTTGATACATAATTTGCTCTTATCCAATGACTAACTGGTTTGCTCTTATGGTTCCGGAGGTCAGATGGCAATCGCTCTGTGTAAAAACTAGTAACCTGTAAAATCAGGATAAGAGTGATAAGCAGTTCCTGGGCGAAATACCTGGAAAAATGCGGAAAAGAAGAAGACTCTTGGGAAACATTAGTAAGTAGCAAAAATATATTCTAATGGAAAATGCTAATCTAATGTTTTATTTTAACAGTTTGATAACATAATTTAGTCGTTTAGAATACAAATAGTGACCATTACACAATATGGGGAGATAACAATTGATATCGAGAATAAAACGTCAATAAAACATTTCTATGTGTCGCGATTTTTATGAAGGTCGTAAACACGACCGATAACCAACTATCGACGTCACATGAAATATTTATGTGACACTCTATTCCCATGTTAATCGATTCTCTTCCTGCTAAATGATTGTTTTTATTATTTAAAAATATAGCTGAATAAAGTTTTATGGATGTAAAAAAGCGATTGATAAAATGCACAAGGGTTTATATCACTATTATATTTTTTAGTTCATAAACTTAAATACTCAGAGGTGAGGATTTTTGAATGGAAAATCAAATCGAGTCGAAAAATAAATAATAAGATAAAAGATCATTCAGAAGTATCGAGGAATGAATAGTCGAAAGCCAACATTAAAACATTACGATGCTACGTTGGTCGAAGGAATGGTTTCACTTTACAGCCGTAACAAAATTCAGAAAATTCATGAATCAGACCCACATTGTTCCTGTTGGACGAATAAAATGCGACTGAGGGAATACGAGCATTTACGATGAAAATGAAAAATCGCTTCGGCATTTATGACGTTATTGTTCCTGGAAAGGTATACCTAATACTGCGGGGGCTGTGCCTGAAAAATCTGTAGCGAGTCTTATAATTTTAATTTCCATTTCATGACCTCACAATCTGATTTAACTCGACGCGTGTAAATTATGATTTAATTTAATAACCACAGTCGAAAACGAACGTAAAATGTTTTTATGCTTAATAATATACCCACTTTAATTAAGATACGTAACATTCCAAGATAATATTAGTATTTTATTGGTTTTAATATGTCTAGAAGATTGGATTGTAGGATTCCTACCGGATACCGTACACGGGTAAAAATGATCGGCAGGCTCCCCTTCAAGTAAGGTGATTGCCAGAAGCTGTTTCATCGTTTAGCATTTAATAATTGTAATTTGAGTTGACAAATTATTTACACTTTATAGTACTAGTAGACCCATGATTATCCCTGCACAAATGTGCCGGCTCGACTGGCGATGTACCCTCTAACAGAAAGTCGACCTAAAGTAACAGAGTACTGTTGCGTGTCGTGCGATGAATAATAACGCCAGAGGCCCAATCTCCTGCCCTTCTATTCCCTTCCTTTTTTCCCTTATTATCCCTTTCTTCCTGTCAATTGGGTTGACAACGCGCATATGATTCTTCTGTGAGTTGGCAACGCGCATGTGATACTTCAAGTATCATCAGCGTTCATAGATTGCGGTGATGGCAAGCAGTCACCGCTTTCCAGTCGTAAGTATTTTAAAAAAAATCTCACAATTTTTTTACACTATCTTGATGTTATAACATTGAATTAACCAAGCGTTACAAAGTTTTCAGGATTAGACAAAGATGCAATCAAATGTGAGAAAGACAATCAGAGCATTAAGCGTGCTACGAGACCCGGTACGTAGCATCACAGACACGTTACGTCTCGCACCGCACATTCGTCCCGAACGTCCAATATCATCACGTCTCAGAGTAAGATGTCGAAATTAACGATCTTGATAATATTTGTTGCCTCCGCGCTGCCAGCTCAACCAGTAATTAATTGCACCAATTTGTTCAGCGCTTATAACGGGCATTTGTCAAGCACCCAACCGTAGCGGATGATATTCGCGCAAACTTCATAATCGATACTTTGAATCGATTAGGGGTAACTCTTTACCGTAACTTTGTAGATGTTATAACTCAAACGTTAATGTTCTTTTCGAATTAAAAATTAAATATTATTATCCTGTTATAAAGTCTTCTTGCAAGCATCCAACATGTATTAAACATTTAAGAACGATCTCGTTGAAATTGAATATACACGTATAGTTTAAAAGTTAACAATTCTCATCACAAGAAACAAACCTCTTAACCCCAGGACAATATAAAGAGACATTAGTCGCTGTCACAAGTCTACTTTATAGGTAAAGTAAGAGCACCAAGTTTGCCCGTACAAAGTTCTGGAGGCTGGTTACTTTAGTAATGAATAGAGACGTCAGACGTTAACCGCTACTCGAGCGCAACTCGCATACCATTTTAACTTCTCCACTGCGATAACTGAACTATGTTGACCCACTCAATGCTCCGATACGAGAAACTCAAGTGTTATCTTGTTCTGCATATCTTTATTGCTAATTAAGTTTACAATGTCGAGGTATAGATCTTAATATCAGGTGAATTGGAGCAGTTAAATTTGTCGTTGCGTTGAATCTTATTGTGTTCTTGAAAATATGAATTATAATTTAACATATAAATTAATTTCTGAGAGTAAAATAATAGTGTACGGTCTAAAGTTTTCAGATTTTATTTCATTTTGAAGTTTTAAAGAGATTGATTTTTTTTATTTAACTTTGATAATTGCTAAGTATATTTTAAACGATATAATATAGTTTCACAAAAATAAATGTGACCTTTATAAAAACTGTGAGATAAAAGCAAACAGAAGCGGTGAGTGAAACAAAGGGCAGCGTTTAAAGGCGACATTCATTTGCATGCGAGACGATTTGAATAAATATCGCGGGCAAGCACATTGCTTGTATTTTATGTTTTCCATTATTTTATTTTAAACAGTTTCAGGAAACTTTCATTATATTTCCTCTAATTGTATTATACCGCGAGTGCTATTTCTCTTTGTTATTCTCTTGCGATATTTTGATTATAAATCCGTTTTAGTACTTATGCCTCTCTATTATATAAAGCAACTTATTTAAATTATTCCATTATGTGTATCTTATGCTGTTCATTATTTCCTTTAATAAACTTCGTTGGATATAAATTTATTCATATTGTTAGTATTCTCTTTCTCTGATTGAGGTTTCTCAATTTATTATCTGTCAATTAATCTGATACCCAGTGCTTTGTTTCGGCAAGATTGAGTTAATTCAGCGTATCCAATAAACCTTAATGTCACTATAAGAAACGTGTAATGATACTATTCATCGTCTTACGTATAACGGTGTTCCATACGTATAACAGGACTGTGAATGGTCTGTGCTTTTATAAATAATAGTTTCTGTTTGTCATATTATTTAAAAAAAAATTATAAAAGAAATTTCGTGAAGGATTTCGAAGAACTTGCCTTTACATGATTTTGATAAATGAACAAAATTGGCAAAATGTTGTGCTCAGAAACAATAACAAATCTATTCTGTGTACAAGCCATGAGGATTTTTTTATGTTTAGTTTTATGTTAGTCGAAGTCATCTTTTAATTTAAAGAGTATAATGTCACCAGAGAGTACTTAAATCAAATCACCGTCTCCACGTGACTGACTCCAATATTGTAACATATCTTAACTTTTCAAGTTATGGAGGTAAATGACTCAATGAATATTGCAATATACAACCCGTAGCATTGCTTTTAAAGTTCGATTATCGACTTTATTTCAATTGCAGTAAGATATACAAGTACGTCTAGAAGTTTGCCGTGTCGCTGGCACCTAATGAGAAACTATCAAACTCGAACGGCACATTTGTCTTGTAAATAATATTCAATTCCTCGGAGGCTACTTATTAGACTTTTAGTTTAATATTGTTAGAACAATGTTGCATTAACTCTTCAAGGAACTCGCGATACGAATTAATATTTAAAAGTAACGGTTTACTAATTACAATATATCGAACTAAGTTTAGGTTACTTCGTCGTGGCGCTGTCTGTAGTAAGTCTGCCTTTAGCCTTGGCGGTTGCGGGTTCGATTCCCGCTGGGGCAGATGTTTGATCTTACAAATATCTGTACCGGTCTGGGCGTTTGTCCTTGTGAGTCTCCCCATCATGCTCCGTGCACTCGGAGAGCACGTTATTCTGTCGGTCCCGGTTACAACATCTGATAATAATCGTTAACTTTTGATAAGTAAATTGCTCTTATCCAATGAGTTACTGGTTTGCCCTTAGGGTTGCGGAGGTCAGATGACAATCGCTCTTTGTAAAAACTAGTAGTCTGTCAAATCCGAGCAAGAGTAACAAACAGACCCTGGGTAAATACTCGTAAAATACCAGGAATAATTCTAAGAAGAAGAAGAACAAAGTTTGGGTTACTTCCAATTCGCATTCGCTGTTGGGATAGCCTCTGTCACAGCAGAGATTATTCCACCAGTGCAATCAGTCACACTGGTGGTAGGTCTTTTGTTGCAAGAGGCCGGCTAGGTAGGTACCACCGCAGTGTCCAATATTCTGCCGCCAAATAGTAGTGCTTAGGCACTACTGCGTTCCGGTTTGAAGGGCATTGTACGCTAGTGAAATTACTGGGCGAACGAGATTTAAGAACTAATATCTCGAGGTTGGCAACGCGCGAGTGGCATCTACTAATGGTGCTGCAAGCGCTCATAGGCTGCGGCAGCCACTTACCATCAGGTGGGCCGTATGCTTGTTTGCCAACTTCAAACATAAAAAAATTAAAAAAAAAATTTCTTTCATCATTAGTCGTTAAACAATAACAATCAATATTTAAACATAAATACTAATTTAAATTATAAGAGGCTGTATAGTTTTTTTTCTAAATACCTTTCTCTAATCTTCAAAAAAAAGCAATTAAAAAGCGGAGCCATTGCGTTGCAGAGCGTGATTGAATCCACGTATGGAACAGGGCACCTCCGTCAATCGGGCGAGAGCAGAATCGATAACTTACCTCGGTGAAGAAAACAAATAGATTCTTTATAGCAATGTAGGAAGGTAACAATTCACCCCTCAATGGGCCGTACGGAATCTAAAGCGATCGTAATATCGTCGGGCAATATTCCGCCTTTTCATATTTTCCTTTTGCCTCCCGAATGTTATGCCGAGCCCGATACAGAGCCGCGATTTCGTTTGTTATTTCGAGCCTTTCTCTGCGATTTAGTAAATCGACACGTGAAGTATCTATATATTTAAGCAAATAAAGAACATGATTTTTTTTGTTTTATGAGAATCTTTGAGTGACAGAATTTATCATCTTTAACATATTATTATCATATAAAGACAAGAGTGAGTTAAGATAATTTTTCGAAGACATATTCGTTGAACACGGGTTGATATTTACGAATCAGTGATCCTTATATTTTATGCTTCAGTTGTGAATAAAATATGGATAGTCCATATCTACCATATTCCAAAGTGCAAAACTTATTGACAAATACGTAAGATAGTGAAAAAAAAATGGCTTGCATCTTTGCCATTTGCTACGAAGCCCTAAAATGCTCACAAGAGAATTACAGAAAGGAATATTACAGCAAAATTTTATTAAAACATTGTACTACAATATAATATTTTAATTTCAAATTCGCTTTATATATGAACTATTAAATAAACTCAGTTATTCTGAGCTCATATAAAATGACTAATACAAGATTATTAATTAAAATATCTAAAGGATCGTGTTTCAAAGGCATCGCTGTGTTTGCATTTGTCGCTGACTGCTAGTTGCGAATCATTAAACACCGCAGGAAATGTTTCGACGAAATAAATGAAAATTAAGTTAGTTTTTGAATAATTCGTCTTTGAAACCATAATGTTTTAAGATTATATTATGAATGATTTTTTTTAACTTATCTTAAGAAACTTTTAACTTTTTTATTTTCGGAAAGACACACAACCAACCACCAACCTAGACCGGAACTCTTGCCTGTCCGGTCAATACTAACATATGCCAGAACTAATAGCCATTAAAATGAATAATAGGAGAGATGGAGAATAAGAAAAAAAACACAGATGGGGTAGAAGTTTGGACCTCCGGAACTCATAATAATCCTCTATATTCTATGGAGTTAGCATTGCACCGAAAATCCTAGTCAAAAATAAATAACATTAAAAATTCGAATTTTCTTTTAGCTTTGATACATATAGTACTGAAATACATTTTCGCTTTGTGAAATCTTGCAACCGATAAAAATATGGGTACAGAGACGGTGAGTTTTTATTTTGAATGTTGTAAAATGATATTTTTGAGCGAGGATACATCATGCAAAGCTATATTCTGCATCGAAATAGTAAGCGCAGTGATATCGTAGATCCGAAGCGAAGACAGCATTGTCTTACACTCATTAATGTTTTATAGAATACTTCTTTGTGTCGATGTAAATAAGTATTGTCGATTTAAATAAGTATTGCGATTTATTACATTGTTTAAAGTTTTCACACTATTCTTGTCGAATCGAAGTAGGAAAGAAGGTTATAAGATCGCTTTTTATCCTGAATTACCAAGTACAACTAGAACCGCAGATAGACAACATGTTATATTAATGTTAAAAAATCAGTTTACTATTAAGGTGATTTTAAACTGGTCTTTAAAATTAAGATCTGAACTGCTTGAAAATATGTTTTACGACCTGAATTTCTACAGTATAATGGCCGCGCCAGGCCCCAAAACCAATAAAAAAATCGTTCGCTTAGTTCATTAGTAAGTATTGGACCTTTATTAGAACGAATTTATAGTGATCGTCGATGAAACACACATTCATAGATAAACGCATACTCTACGCTTTGCTCAGTTGGATTCAGTAAGCTTTACTTAACTAATAACCTAATTTTTTACGAATAATCAGTAATATATTTTCATTACTTAGACAAAACAGATATCTTGATGAAGACAACGTAATCCACTCCTAGTCGTACTTTTCGAATTATCATTAGTCACAGTTTCCGCTAATATAGGTTGTAAGGCAGCCCATCTGAGTGATGTGCCTCCGATCTCTCGAGTAATTGCCTAGATGGACGTAAGATCCCATTCATTCATCTTAACTTCGCTCATCTCCTTCCTCATCTGCCAAAACACCCATTATCTACAGAGTTTGCTACAACGGTGCGGTTCAAACGAGCTAACTATAAAATAATTACGATAATGTTGCTTTATATCAAATTCTTTATAGGAAAGATAGATACTGCGAATAAAAAAAGGAAATTAAAAGGTGGCATTAGGGCTAAAATATAATATTAAAAGAAGTAAATATATAGCAGTTTAACACGGTTAACACGGTTACATTCCGCAACTATGTTAGCCGCCTTCGCGTTTGGACTTTATTTCCACTTACCATCAGGTGGAGTAAAGTCATCTGCCCTACTTTCCAAATAAAAAAAGTAAAAAATATATATATTTCGTAATTTTTAAGATAGCTCTCAAAACTAACCAGCGAAACGTAATTCAATAAAATCACAGAAAACTTTTACGAAGGCCTCACAAAGCATATTCTGAGCGGATTACATCAAGTGTCCGGACGGTGTTTCCAAAATAGCTAGAGTCAAAACATCGTCCTTGACGCGCTAATGGAGTTAGCTTTAGTGGACAAGTTGTTCGCAAGGGCTCTGCGGTTACGACAACAACCGTGTTACGAGTTTCGAATACGTGCGCCGAGGTACGGATACTTGCACGGCTTTAGTTATAACCACGGGGGGATTGTGAATCAAATTAGATAATCAATTTGTATGACAAACTTGATAGAAACAAGTTAAATATGATATGTAATTTGAATTATACGAGTGTGTAAGTACAGAATCTTTAACATTGATTTTTAGCGTATAATGCCAATTATGCGATCATATTTTTATATCTGTCTAATACTTTTAAACGAGCAATTCCTGTATATATATTTATAATCGGGATCTTGGAAGCGGCCCCTACGATTTTCATGAAATTTAGTATGCTGGGGTTTCGGGGCGTTAAATCGAACCATCATCATAATGTAATTCGTATCTAAATAATTATAATTTCCAAAAAAACACGATTTACCAAAAAATTATAAAATATACCGAACGAAGCTTGGTCATCCAGGTACTATCTTCTTTATTTAAAAAAGTGACTAAGTGTAATAATATTAATAAAATAAATCGATCTTAAATTCTAAAACTAAGTGGTCAAAAAATGGGAGTCATATGAATATTTTGATACACTCCGTATGTTCGTGTTACCTGGCCGGGGAAGAGGCCGCGGGCGACGCGGGGGGACAAAGTAAATATGTCCCCGTTACCCGGCGGTCCCTGAAGGTCCCCACATTTTATCGGGGTGCGATCGGCTCTCGGGTCGGGAAATGAATTTAAAACGTGTTTGCGGGTAATCTGTTATCAGTCCCTTGTCTCTTGCCTGAATATAGACGTTCGGACAGATCCTATATACCCGAGATTTTAGGCGTTTGCAATTTGAATGTATATGTTAAAGGATTTACGACCAACTTCATCAATGATTTTCATATATGTAGTATATATTTTATAGGTGTTTAGCAATGGTTTTTGTACTGAAATTTATGCTAATAAATTCACCTGTACAAAAAATTTTCGCTTAACATATCTATCATGTGATAGAATAACTTACGTAGAGTATAGTCAAAATATACATAAACGTATAACAGAGTTTGTGTAATAAGAAAATCATAATAGAATAATGTAAGAGCAATAAAATTTTCCGTCCACATTTGAAACGTCTGTAATAAAATGTAAAACATATAAGTAGTCAATGCTGGGTAGAAACAGACTCTAATACGAATACGAAACAGTAGGTTAATTATTTCGTCACAAGAACCCTCGTAAGCCAGTGTAACAGCGCTTCAGTCGAGCTCGGGGGGGCCATAAAAGCTACATAATACGCGGCGACGTAAAACTCTTATTATTTTAGTATCTGCGAAACGGTCGCGGAAAACATCTCGTAAAATAAAACCTGTCCCGCTATAAGATGCAAGTCCCTCTCGCTGAGTCCGTTCAGCCAATGTGCGAGCTCTAAATCCAGGTGGATTCAGCTCGGACACCGGCTAGGATAGAATACGGGAACTAGGTGGATTTCTATGGAAAATGTAGACTTTATGGTAGCCCGGGGATAAGTTTCCATTTTAAATTGAAGAGAAACTCTGAAATGTTGCCTTGTCTGCCGTCGAGAAGCGCAAGGATGAATAGAAATTCCACTCAGCGCAGGAAAAATGTTAATACAAACCTAGGAAGTTATGAGTTAGTAAATAAATGGCGCGATGCGCAACTTATGAACTCTTGCATAGATATTGATATTGGGTTCAACATAAACGCTTTGTTCGAAAGTTACAAGATGACTGCGATTTAAACAGTGCAATCAGAATAAATATACGTATGTTAGATAAGAGGATTATTTAGACTAATGACTTTTTTTCAACTCAATTTAGTCAGAAGTTTTTTTAACGACAACGCGACTAAGTTTCGGAAGCGCCCATTTACATAGTCGATGTCAGCGCGATGGTGCGTGGCGACTTCAAATGGGAATTATAATACCAAATTGAATACAAAACTTTCCTTTCAGTGCCGAGTAATGGAGGAGACTATGCACCGGAACAATCGAAAAGACAAATAGAATGGAAGAGGAGACGAGACACAGACTCTGTTGAAATAATAAGTGCCTGACGCCTTTTTGGACGTTCTTGCCGCGATTTTTTTGTAACGATAAATTTTTACGCTTTGATCTTCTCAATTCAAATAGGCTTTTTTCTCGTTGAATCAGAAGTTATAGGAATATTTCAAAAGCTTTAAGTAAGGTGACGGAGCGGATTTTCCTTCCCACCGGCTATATCATTCTTATTGAAATGCAAATGGAACGGTGTCCGTTCAGAACGTATTTATTCTACGTAACTTCTTAGTTAATCTACGAAATGAAGCAGCCATAATATCAATATTTACACTTTTATCCCCAACCCTATGATTTCTTAACATCTCTGATCCCAGAGGAGATGAGAAATTCAATAATTACGTTTACACTGTACGAAAATTGTTTCATTAAGAATTATTATTATCCCGCTAGTCACAGAACGAGAAAGATCTTAAAATTTGCTCAACAATCTCAGGCGATTTATTATTTCATTTCAAGTTATTTGCTTTTATACCAGTGAAAGCTCATCAATTTAAATTGAATAATTGGTCGTTAAATAGTCCGTTATTAAGAAGTTCAAAATTTTGAGCTGATGTACAGCATTAAATACCTATGAATTTTTAATGATAATCAGTAAAGCATTATATATTTAAAATAAGTCTTTACTTTTTGAAAAATTACTTTGAGGATTTTAGATATGATGGTACATATTATTGCTATTCTGGAAGTTTGTCGAATATATTCGGAAATATAATTACATATTTTCAAATTGTTTCATCAAAGATTTCAAATGTCGCAAGTTTAAGATTTTCATCAAAAGGCATCAAAATATTATCTTATTTTTTATAAGCTGTTATTTAGACGCACTATTTTATAAACATTTTAGAAAAATCCTTTAAATCGTAAACAAGGTGCTACAAAACATTTGTCTATGGCGTTAGTGAATTGTTCTCGCTCGTGACTGGGTAATTTCCATACATTTCAAGTTCTATCGCCTGCGGGATGTTCGTTCTTTTGTTGATAAATGTTTGACGGGAACTCCGGGGACGCCATTAAAAGTTTTTTTTTTCGTGAATAATTCCAGTTTACATACGCAAATATTTACTCTTGAGTTTGCCCGCACTCACCTACTCGGTGATTTCTTTTCATAGAATCGCTTGTTCCAAGAGCGACGAATTTTCTTTTGAATGGAGCGATGAATAGGTAATTGGAAAACTTTTGCTGTTTTTTTGAATAAGTGATATAAGTAAAGTGCCATTATATAAGAATCGTGTGCAATAAAATACGATCAAGTGATAAGCGTTTGTACTTAGATAAACAAGGTTATTAAAATGTTTTTTATTACTATTTTTTCGGTTTGATATCGAAGTTTACTTAAATAATTGGTTCAATAATAATTGGTCGTTAAATAGTCCATTATTAGGAAGTTCAAAATTTTGAGCTGATGTACAGCATGAAATACCTATAATTTTTTAATGATAATCAGTAAAGCATTATATATTTAAAATAAGCCTTTACTTTTTGAAAAATTACTTTGTGGATTTTAGATATGTTGGTACATAATACTGGTACTCTGGAAGTTTTTCAAATAAATTCGTAAATGTAATTACATATTTTCAAATTCTTTCGTTAAAAAATGAATCAATCAAAAAATTTCAAATGTGGCAAGTTTAAGATTTTCATCAAAAGGCGTCGAAATAATGTCTTATGTTTATTAGCTTTTATTTATAAGCAATATTTTTTATTCCTTCACAGTCGTGCTATTCAATAAAAAATCGGGTTAGTGTGAGTCGGACTTACGCTTGAAGGATTCCGTACCATTATTTATAAATATTTCTCCTGTTTCCCGTTTTCCGTTTCTGAGAAAATCGGTGCTGACACACGGACAGACAGACGGAGAAGAGACTGATCTTATAAGGGTTCTTTTTAAATTTAAAACAGAAAAATCCTATTTTAGAGAACATACACACATTATCTGTACTAAATTCAGCCACATATTCGTGCCATCGAACATTGGACACTAGTTATAACTCCAAACTTTTGCTAACAAATAGACAAGAGGAAGACTCAAAGTTGGCGCCGGAAGAAGTGTTAAGTACGTTGAGTCATAACTCAGTGGAAGTTGGATCAGATTGTGATACAGAGCCGGGAAGTCGCGTCGCGAGGTTAGATTCTGCGGATAAGAGTGCGTGCTCTCGCGATCAAAATTTAAGCTAATGCTTTGCTTGTAAATTTCTCCTATTAGATATATAACTACTAGTCATTAGCCTAATCATATTACTAATCGGTTCTATATATACTAATCTATAAAAATAAATAAAAGTGTCTGTTTGTAATTCCAAATTAACAGATTTTCACTAGCACACAACACATAAAAGTAAATACAGTACTTACATTACTTTTTTTTTGTCTTTCTGTCTGTTTGTTAAAGCTAATAATGATGTTATAACAAGTAGTTTAGGCCACTTTTATTACAGAAAAAGAATTACAACTCTGCGCAATAAAGAAAAACCGGTACACCACGCGAGTGGATCCGCAGTTGTTTTTGTCTGTTTGTACGTTTATTTGTCTGGT
This sequence comes from Hestina assimilis, assembly GCA_023373885.1. NCBI lineage: Eukaryota > Metazoa > Arthropoda > Insecta > Lepidoptera > Nymphalidae > Hestina > Hestina assimilis. Next base: position 10,618,850 of record CM041745.1, read on the forward strand.
CCGTACTGGAATATTATTACGTAAGCTTTCAGACCCATTCAGTTAAAATCAGTAACATATTTGTGTTAAAATTTTTAGTTTTTGAAAGAAAAAGTGTCAGCACGGCTTGAGAGCCTTTTGTATAGCAGAATAAATGCATAATGCCAAATAAAACATACTAAATAGAAATTAAAAGATAAAATAATTTTCTTTTGGAATAAACATGTAAGCACACAGAATAATACACGTATTACATCACTTTAATTACTTCAAATATCTGTCTGTTATGAATTGTAATGATATAAATTCTCGATATATCATCTTCTAAAATAAAATATCAATAAAAATATATAACAAAGTTTTCTTCATAACATTATTTCCGTATCGATGTGCAGACAATTACTCACAAATATTTTGCCAATATTTCGAGCCGTGTAAGGGTATCCTCATAAATAATTTTAAGGATCAGTGAAGGCAACCAGCGTGATTATTTCGCGCTAATGAAATTAATAAGGTAAATTTCACCGCTCTGAGTGAGGCTTTATTGTATTAAAGCGGAACCGTTCATTTGTTCTCCTAACTCGCGGATAAAAGTAACGTGATTTTGTTTTATAGTCAAAAATTAAGCATTATTAAAGTATGTTTATATTTGAAACGTAAACGAGACCATTGATTGCATAAATAAATAAATAAACGCTACATTAGGATAGTTATATCCTGTGTCGGGGGTCCGGAAACATACACAATGACAAGGACAAACATACCCACTCTGGAAAACATGCCTGTATGGTCAATACAAACATCTGCTCCGAGCCGGAATCGAACCCGCGATGTGGCGCTTAAGACAGGTTCACTACCGCTGCGCCACAAGGTTGTCAAAAAAGGATTGAAATCGTTCCATTGATTGTAGATATTTGTGTATGAGATGATAAAGGATTTTGAATAGATTTTTACTAAGCTTCCGCTGTCCGTTCGTCTGTCTGTTAGTGGGCTGTATCTCATGAATCGTAATAGGTATATAGAAAAATCAGAATGTGTTTTTTGTTGCCACTACAACAACAAATCCCAAAAAAAATAAAGGAAGGATTTTTGATCTAATTTATTTTCATTCTATCTTGATATTTTTGACGGTTTTTGCTACATATTAAGAACCTTAATATATCTATGCTTAATTTCTTTGAGTTTAATCTTATTTTATATTTTACGATGCCGGAACCTTTTATATACGAGTACGACTCGTACATATCATACATAGTTTAATATAAGACTCATAAATAATTGTTAAAGTTGTTCAATACTTTACTCAACGCTAGTTTTTAAAGTGAGGTTAATAAGTACCAGTTTTGTGTGACTGGTTGACTGTGTGAATAGTCCTAATATTTGTAGGACAAATATTCTTTAAATTAATGCAGTTATTGTGGACATTAGTAATGGCAAGCTTACTTACGAAAATATTGCCTACAATTTTGTTATATTAGGTATAGATATTGCTCATCTATGAAGACAAAGAAGTGGAACGAAACAGACGATAATAATTTAAAATATTTATCACGTTAGAGATTAAAGTTTACTGATCTTTAGACCATTCATAACCGATTTCGACTTGAGAAGTTTGTGAAAAGCGTAAACTTCAGACAGAGTCTAATTCATAGTAATGCGTAGAAGTTCTACCACTTTATTTGTTACAAATGAATGTAAAAAATGTAGTTGAGTGGCAGATAGAAGAATTTGCGTAGAAATTTAAGAAATACCAAAATTTTTATTTAATAATATATGGAGAGATAAGTACTTTTAGAGTAAATACTGAGAGTATTCGTCAAGTAATTTGAAGAAATTCAAATTTCACGCGGGATAAGCCGCGGGCCAAAGCTTATAGTCCCTTTTAACTTTTGTCTCAGATAAAAAGTAAGTTAAGACCGGGTGTCAAACGATGATAACATTTCCGGGAGAGCGGAAAAAACCTGTTGTGCATTTCCGAGCTCATTGTACGAAGTCTAAAAGTTTCCCTGTGTAAATAAATGTAGGAGACGATTTCACAGAATATTTAGGCAAAGATAAAGAAGCAAAAGAAATGGTAAATGAAATTGTGAAACTGATAAGTCTGTAGAGCTAAATGTTATATCAAAGTGGTGTTTTGTGTTATAAAAAAATAGCGTCTGCATTTTAGCCCTGAATATTTTAGGTTTATATTATTGTTAAAAATATTAAATATAGAAATATATAATAAAGCACAGGGTAATCGAGCGTGCAATATGTAAAAGGTGTTTACGTGAACGATTCTGCGAGTTGGGGCGGGTTTTGGAATGCCCGCAAACTGAGTGGGTTAAATGGACCGTGGACAGAGCGAGGCCCACTGCACTTGTTGCAATTTCACTCTACTCCACAACTTAATTGTGCCGAGTGCGCCCTTACATTCGCTACGGACGAATGGCGTTAATTTCACTCGGGAAGGTTCCTTCCATTACACTAATTGCAAACTACATTTCGTCTAAGCATCTCAGAACTTTGGCCAGCGGCGAAGACTTCTCGAACAAACTCCAGAAAATTCATTGAGACCAACGCCGAAAGAGTATGGGGAAGCCTTTGGCAGTCGCTTGAAATTTCTGACCGAGAACGAGGACACTTCGTTAATATTACTAATTAAGCTCTTAACGTAATTGAAAGACTGAAGACGCGTCTTAGTTTTGCGCTCTCAATGGACTTCATGTTTGCCGTCAAAAATACTTTTAGATAAATTACTTAGTGGGAGTTCGGTGCGCATACAAATCGACTGGAGATTCTCCATATTTTACCTTACGGAAGACCCCTTCGATTTACACACACCTTTAATAGGGGGAAGACGAAGACGCCGATCGAGTAACGAACACTCCCGTCTCGATGAAAATTAAGTCATTTCCGTTATGGAGAGTCGTGTTCGATCTTTATTGCTAATAGAGTCACGTCACGAAAAGAATATCCGATGCACAATTAAAGACGAAATGAATTCAGAGTGTCCCAAATCAGAGGTGGTCCGATATTGTCGTCGATCGCGAGGAGGCAAATAATTGGAGAGAAGGGGCACCTGTGCTCGATAATGCGACGCCCCGTCTGGTCGAAAGGGCGAGGAATCAATTAGGCCGTTCCCAAATTGCGTAACGACTCTAGTTACGAGCGGTGCGAGTGGGTACGCAGCTGCTTTTTCCTCATCCAACCTCTTGTTATTGCGCAATCGACATCCGACTCTGCAGATTAAAACATTATGAATTCATCGAGATATTTATTAATGAGTTAAAAACAAAAACCACCGCCTTAACTCGAGTTGCGTTAATTGCGGCGTGATTGTTAATGGTTTTATGTTATTGTATATTACTGAATTAAAGTTCTAGTCTAAATTATAAAATTTACAAAACTATAATAAACATAATTTTCTTCTAGATTTATATAGTCATAGAAACGTTTGAAAGCAATCGTATGTGAATTATTTAGAGGCGGTCGCGTTACTCGGCCGCAATTAATGAAGTGGTCCGAATCGTTTGTCAATGTGAGGTCAGGGCTCAGTCAGTCCCTTATACGCTTACCCGATCTGTTTCACAGAAACTGTCAAGTACAACGAATCTATATACACGTGTATTTTTGAAGATAACTATTTTATTCTTCGTTTAGAAATTTCATCAAAACAATTGATAAGCGAAAGACAGCCGGCCGGGCCATTTAGACACGATAGGAAAACTTTTTTTATTTTTTAAAAAGGACATTATTTGCAATGATTTTAAAGGCATTACTAATATCCTAATTGCGTCTCCAAATAAGCACGTAGTTTGAGATAGTGGGTACGACAATAGCCCAAGAGATCAGTATCGAAGCCACACCTCTCGCATTAACAGAGCTGAGTCGGCCCTTCTACCGTTGAGCTATTGAGGATTTGAACTATTCTGTAAATAGTTAACTGACACCGAAATATTTTTTTAAATAACTTTCACGACTTAAATAGGATATTAGAACATGAATATAGTTTTCATTTATTCTATTGCTAAAACAGTTTAATTGTTGAATTATTTATTCCCGTAACCACAGTAACCTTCGACTAATACCTATTTTACGGCTTAATATAATCGCGGCGCCATTCAGAAGGCGATTATAAATCTACTGAAGAGGTCGGAAGCAGGGCAGCGAGGTCACCGTTAATTTTAATGGTGAGATTTATTTGTCCCCGATTACTGGGAGTTTGATCAAATTCCGAAGCGTAAACGCAATGACATTAGGTAAAACGGACCTCGGCCCGCGGCCCGCCTCCGTAATCGCCTCGATAAATATAATTGCAATAAGTTAATAAAATCCCGTAGCGCTTTAATTAATTTGTGGCAACACCGGCACCCAATTAAAACGAGATTTTGAAAATATCATAAATCGACGCTGCGGTGTTTCATCGTATTTTTGTGTGAACAATGGCTCATTTGCGTCACATTTCAGTCGTGATTAAATTGAATTGAAAAAAATATTTCTTTCGTGTTTTATTTGTTATTATACAATTAATTTGTCTTTAAACATTAATTGAAGATATTGTATAATACAATTTACGAATCTTAATTTAGAGTTGTATAGTGAAAAATAAAGTCTGAACAAATATTTAATACATTACGGATTTTGCTCAATGTCATGACGGTTGGAAAACAAGCATACGGTCCACCTGATGGTAAGCACCGCAGTCACCGCAACCTATGAACGTTTGCAATACTTGAAATATCACATGCATTGTCAACCCACGGGATAGGAAGGAGATTGGGCCTCTCACATTCATCGCAAGAAACGCAACAGTACCTACTGATACTGAATTTCTGTGAGAGAGTAGTATTTTTCCAGTCGAGCCGGCCTTTATGATGAAAGCAGCATGGCTCTACTACTACTATTTAGAAATTTATGGGTCTCAAACAATCCTTTAGATTACGTAGTAATTTATCGTAACCTCGTTGATACAACGAAATTATAATCACACACGAGGCAAGTAAATTAATCGCTCCAAAGTTCTATACATTGTATAGAAACATTGTAAATATGCATTAGGGTTGATGACGCGGCTCGGTCCTTCATTACTCGGATGCGTCAAAGACGTCTTCGATCCGGCATTGAAGTGCCCCGGACATAAGATGCTCAATTATGTTAATGGACTTGCTTCGAATAAGCAAAATAAACAAATGAGTGCACTGAAGCCAAACAAAACAAAAAGTTGCCATTATTTCTGATTGTACTAGGTTCTACTGTTATTGAAAACTAGCTTGTGGAATCGAATGTAGATTTTGATGTAGAATTTAATGATTGTTATACCTTTGGCTACCTAGCATTTTTCCCGTTATTATCCCTAGGGTCTGCTTATTACTCAAACGGTTACTAGTTTTTACACAGAGCGATTGCCATCTAACCTCCGCAAACCTAAGGGCGAACCAGTAACTCATTGGACAAGAGCACATTACTTATCAAGAGTTAACGATTATTATCAGATGTTATGTGATAACAACCGGGACCGACAGCTTAACGTGTTCTCCGAGGCACGGTAGGGAGACCTACAAGAACAAAGGCCCAGGCCGAAACATATATTTATAAGATCGATACAAACATCTGCCCGAGCGGGAATTGAACCCGCAACCGTCGAGGCTAAATGCGGACTTGCTACCAATTCACAACGGTGTCACGTTCGGCTACCTTTATCGTTGCAATCTAAAATGTACACCAGTTTATAAATTGTTTGTAAAACTCAAAGGTCTTTTATTATTGAGATACTTCAGTTGCACTTTAATAATTTGTTATTGTAGTGGTAGCGAACTTGTCTTAAGAAGACAGATGTTTGTAATTACCGTACAGGCATGCATGTGTTTCAGTCTGGGTGTGTTTATGCTTGAAATTGTGTGTTTCGGACATCGACCCAGGATATTCCTATTCTAAGGTGGAGCCGATAAACGTGTAGCGTTTATTTATTAATTATACTAAAGATTTGACGTACCAAACTCGCCAGACATCAGTCATTTCTTCTAAAATCAATAGCGGCGCAATAAAACAAATACATTTTATATTTCCCCGTGTATACGCACAGGAGGATGATTGATAGTGTTTTCAGTACACATACCGATTATTGAACGAGAGCCGCTCGAAAATACACGAAAAAAATAATTCTATAATATTAAGGAAAATATTTTGAAAATCGCTTCCGAAAGCAGAGTGGTTATAACGAGATGAAAGGTTCTCTAAGATAAAAATTGTTCACTTTTTGTACTATTTACAATGAGATTGAAAAGATGCCGGTGAAAAATAATATCTTCCCGCTATCAACAATGACTTGCCGAAAATATCGGCCGAAGCGCACACAACGGGCTATATGTGATTTTCGCAGGAGTCAAAAAGGGCCCGTACACCTGCGATATCCTAAGATCGGACGTAAAACGCCGACTCACGGGGCCGGTGTACGCTTAAATTACGCGTAAAGCCGAACACAAAGGCTATGCGTATTCAAATTCCATTAATCTCCCGGCCCCGAGGAAGGTGGGGTAAAATGAACCGGCAGACAAAAACAATGCCGCCGGCGAATAACCGGCTCAGCATTGTTCCGGCAATTAGAAAGCTTTCCCATGTACCGGTCGTGTATAAAAACAGTGTAACATCAGCACGAATTGCTGCCTATTGCTCGTTACCGTTGATGTTTATTACGGTTATTAGGACTAAGCTGCATGGTTCGATATCAGTGTTTTCAATGAAAGTTGATTTGAATCTCTATGTAATAAAAGGTTCTATATTTGTATGTCACCAATTAAAAGCTGTAGATTACGATAGGCTGTGCTCTATTATTTTACGCTTTCCATAAATAATTGATTTTATAACTACTACTATAGCACTTTTTGGTTTACGTTATGCGTTATAAAAGCTATACAAATATGATACATATAATAACATAACAATTAAAAACAAATCACCTACGAGTTAAAGATTACAATAAAATTCAACAACAACACGTCACAGGAAATGAATTTTCAGTGTCCAACAAAAAATTACTGGGCGCATGATTAATTTAAAAAGTATCGACGATTCGGTTATTATTAACGTTATCGCTCGGTGACAATCTGTGGTAAATCCGGATCGTGCCGCATCGAGTCGGTGAAATAAAACTCAATGTCCGATCCCGATTGACATAACAGATCGACCTGATTCGACACCGTGTTTATTAATTAGTACAAATACCTACAAATGGTGCCATAGGTGTCCACAAATTTAGTGAACAGTCATAGTCAGGGGCGACAAATATTAATATTTTTTATATTTTATTTGTATGAATACAAAATTATATTTGTGCCCACAGCTCCTTTCTTGTCAATGTAGTTTTTCCACGGAAACTTTCCATCAAAGTTCCTGCTTTCCGAGGTTTGTCATTAGTGCGTTAGTCGTCTCCGAAGAAATCATTATAGTAAATATAATTACGTTCGATCGATAAAAATTAAATTCGGGATAAAAGCTATTATCCCGATTATTTCCTTTTTATTGCAACATAAACGAATTTCGCAGCCAGACAGAGATTCCGGAGAGAGAACCTGAGAAACGGCTATCCAATACTTTTTACAATATGAAGTATTTTAATATAATAATAATATATAAATTATCGAATTATAATGTTCCAAAGCAGCGCTTGGTTAGGTGTGCTGGTACATAGGCTTTTTATGAATAAGCTCGCTCTACCGTAGCGTCCGTAGCTCATCTATGACTTGCTCGATGCAGGCCAGTTTACCAATTTTTATAGAAAAAAAGATTCAGTGGTGATATAGTTTGAATGTCTGTATTTCTTTAATTAATTTAAAAAAACATAAAAGGTTTAGAAAGTAGAAAGCCATTTTCAGTATAATTGAAGAATAATATTACAGGATTTATCATATTCTTTCGTCTTTGTTTCAAACGCTTTCCTTTTGATAGTTTGTACTGTAGAATTTTCTGTGAAGAAATTTTATAAAAATTTACTAACTATTTTAAGAATAGCTAAACCAAAACATATTGTTCGTATTTTCATATACATGTGAGTTTCAGCGCATTAATCTTACCATGGTTGGAAAAAAACATCTAAATGATCAAATCTAAATGTAAAATGTTTTTTTAATGTATAATTAAGTTCTCAAATAAAGTTAAAAACAAGGTATTAATAAAATAATAGAATGAAACATACCATAGCGCTAATAACAAAATTAAACATACTGTAAACGTGGTATCTAGCTATGTATAATAAATGTCATTTTTGATCTAAACATGGTTTTTGAGACGAGGAACGAAGGTTTGGATTATTTACACGCGTCTCTCGGTCCCCCATCCAATTACTTAGTTAACTCGACGTTCCATAGCCGACGAAATCATTCATTAACGAAATCACACCAAGACTCCGAAAGTAAATTACTTATTTTCCATCAGATTATATACAATACTTATGCCAAGTATTTGTATATATGCATAGATAAAGTCAAAAGCATCGTTTCGTAGGGCAGAGATTGAAAATCTTTTTTCACATAAGATGGCAACGACCTACTTCATGAAAGGATTATTGTTAATATTAATACGCATTAAGATCCAAAAATAATAAATTACTAAAAAAATATACAATTATATCGACTTTTAACAATAAATAAACTTCATTATCATCACGCGACGTCACGAATGCGTTTTTGTATACTTTCATATTTATAATAAATAGTATATTACTGTTTTCATATTATATTAGTTTATGCCCGCCGTTTCATCTCTGTTTTATACTTCTATCACAGGCCACGCAACTGTTTTGCTTAGTAAATTATAATTTTTTTTAAAGCGATTGACGTATTATATATGGTTAATACATTATGGTACGCGAATACTAGGGTTTTTTATATCGCCAATAAATATCAATAAACAGTTTATTTAACACAAATATATTTTTCACAATCAGGAGTTTTAATTTTGAAAGCGTGCCATTAAAAGTGTACTTAGCTAGCAGTTGTAACTAATATTCGTAGCAAAATAAAAACACAACCGTAAATGACGCAATAGTTAATATCAAAAATGCAAAGTAGTCTTTACAATTTAATTATTAACATACAGGTTGTGGTCTTATTAAATTAAACGTAACCCTTAAAACAATGAAAAGCCGCAAATATACGAATACCTGGCCTGTGCAGGTGTAAGCAGGCGTAATTACAGTTACCTAGCAAGTTTAACTTCTAAGCAAATTCCCTTCAACAAACAGAACAATTATTAGAAACTAGGAGTATCATCGGCGTTATTTGAGTAACAAAGCGACAAGCGTAATTCATAGTGCAAATAATAGATAGCAGTGTGAATATGAGAACAAACAATTTAGGGTAAACATTTGTAGCAGCTGCGGAAGAGCTGCACCGTTTAGTGGTTAGCCGAACTAGCTGTCAACATCGGAGAGCGTCCTGTTCGTGTTTTGCTTTTGGTTTTAGTCGGCAAATAGTTACTTTGATTTACATTGCGTATTTAGATATTTTAATTAAACGAAACAAAACTAGAAAGTATTCAGGAGACATATAGCTTAAGTAGAAATGTTTCTTTTAAGAAAGTTTTAGTGTCAGTGTTAGGGTCAGCTGATCGGAGAAATTTAACGTCGTCTAACGTGAAGTAGAGTATCGTTCAAGTGGGCCATTTCCGGTGGCAACGCTTAGTCTCCGGACTCACTGTTTCTAGCAGACCGTATTGACTGTCTTTATTACGTTATTTAAATTTTCTCTAATAAAAAAAAATGATAATTAATGTTTGTTTGTATCGTAAATTAATGTTTAAAAATGACTTTTCAAACTCAATTATTCTACAGAGTCAAATATTTTTTATTTAAATATATTCATAAAAGTATAATATTTAGATTCACTGAATGTATGCATAAGTGTTATTTAGGTAACGTCAACTACTTTAGTAGCGTATATTGCTCTATTTGATGGCCCATAAAGTTTTATTTAAATAGCTTTATGTCGCCTTTTCAATATTTTATAGTAGGCAATGTTATTAAATTTATAACCTTTCGTCCCAAAATTACATTTTTAAGTGATGCTTAAAGTTGATTTTGTATAAAATGAAAACAATAGATTCAAATTTGTAAAAGAATTAATTGTATTCAAGTAAATAGTAACAATGCTATATCGAGGTTCATTAAGTTTTCACCGCCTTTTAGTTAATCGGCTTAAAAGCGATGCGAGTTACGAATGATACTCCGGGAGCTTACATTTGTTTGAGAGTGGCTTCGTTTCCTCTAAGTACTCTAACGAACAAACACGGCTGAATAACGGTAAGCGTTGCAACGGAAAAGGCGCACTTAAAAATTACCCAAGTAATTTCTATGATGAACACGTACGGCACTCGTACGACGTGGATTCTTCGCTTTTCAAGTGCACGCCGTATTTGAATCGTTTTCTGTCGCCTCTCGCACCGCAGATATTCTCCGAGCGCGAGATTGTTTAAGCCAATTTTGTCTTAGTGCTCGCGCCATTACCTCTCTCACACGGACACTCACGCTTTTGGGACGTGATTAGGACTAAGTAAAATTTATTTTATCGGTATTCCGAGCGTGAGTGCATATACGTATACGACTGTATAATGGTACTTAACGAATATGTTACGAAAACTTTACCTCACGAAAATATTTCGCGTTCATTATAATCTTCTTCTTATCGATTGGTTAGTGGTCAACCTAGTGTCAGAGTTGTTCAGGTCGCCCGTAGGCCTCTGACTTGACTTATCGACTGTTGTCTAATTGTCAACAGCCGGGACCGACTTTTTACGTGCCCTCCGAAGCACGGAGACGCTCGGTTGAAATACCACTATGCGATCACCCATCGAGTGACTGACCGCGCCTAAAGTTGCTTAACCTACCGATCGTTTACCGATCAGCGGGTGCACTCGGCTATGAGCGTCTCTTCATTATAATATACCGCGAACATAAAAGCGAAAAGATAAATTTAATACATTCAATCAGAAGACAAGCAATCTCCGTCATTCTATTAAACATAAACACTCGCTAAATGAATTTTGTAAAATATAAGGAAAATGTATACACCACATTCACATCGGAGTTTTTCATGTTGGAAACTCGTATAAAAGACATTTCGGAGGAGTTCCTCGCCTATCGGCAGTATTATTCAAATTAATTTAGAGTTGTGAGGCAAAAAGTGCGCGTTGAGAACGGCGCCCTCATATTCATAGAGCTGCCCCAAATTAGCATCACAATGAAGTGTTAGTAGCGAACGCGACAAGTGCTTAATGCGACCTGCGTCTTATACACAAGAGTATATTACATAATGATGAATTTAGTATAAAACTTCCCAACCGCTAATTTGTTTGAGCTTCTGTTAACTCTCAAGATGCGGTGATAATTAAAGGTGTTTATTAAACTCGTTGCTTATTTAACTTTGAATTTATCCGACTCAATTTTGAGATTATAATTATTTCTTATCATGCCTTAAAATATGAACTGTGTATGTTTTTAATACGTATGAGTTTTCATTATCATTTTATTTTTAAATAAAATGATAAAATATCTTTATTATGGTAATATAGTCCAAATTATTCATATCAGAAGGTACAAATACGGAAATTGTCGCGGTTCACCCAGTTGCGGTGAACACAGGTTTATTGTTTTTAGACTACCCTTTTGCCTACGCCTTGCCGCCTATAAATAAATCAAAATATTCAGGAAGGGCCCGACTTTAAGGCGGCTTAGCTGAATCGTAAAATTCAACAGCACTCACATCGCCTCTGGGTTATCTTTAGGCTGTGTTTGCCACATTTTGGTTGAATCGTAAAAAGTGTGAATAAAGAGAGACCGACCCTTTTACCGGGAGCATATGGAGTGCTGGTCGTTTAATGAGTAGCAGAGATAATCTCCTAATAAAAAATGCTTATATCTCTGCCCTGAGTATAGCGTGAAAGTAAGCTATCTAAACATACTTCGTAGTCGGTTCGACAGGTTTGGATTTCAGTGATTTATCTATACATCGATTCTCAATAAAGTCATGTCACTTGGTAATATAACTATGCAAAATGAAATAAAAATTGCACCTCAAAATTCGCCGTACAGTTCATCGCAATATAAGGTTTTATCGGGTTCCAAACGTCACCCGGTGCGATAGTAAAGCCCACCGCAGTATATGCATCGTGTTCGCTATAAAATGCGAGTAAAGACGCCGCCTCGTGGTGTTCGTACGAGAATACTACTCAAATTAAACTAAGAAATACTAGGTTTTGAGGTTGAAAATTATATTTACTTTTATTACAGTAAGCAATTTTTTATAAGTAATTATTCAGCAAAAATTCCTCGCTCTAGTTGTTTACTCTTATCATTTTATAAATGTATCTAGTATAATTATAATCCGTCAAAATCATAAACATTAGTCTTAAAGACATTTTTAGGCAGTTTTATTGCATCTTAATTACAATACTCTAAAGGTATTTTCAATGCAAATTAATCTTTAATGTTCTAGCTTAATGTGAAGGAAAATTGTTATACTAATTTTAATAAAAACTTGTAAGTTTATAATATCAAGGAATTTAATATAAATTTATAACCCCATTTATTAATATTTCGGAATATTTTTTTATTTCGATGCTTAGGACGAAAGTCGGTAGATCCAGCAAATAACTTTAAGTCCGGGTTTAGCAAGCGAGTTAGGAAGAATCTCCCCGTTTCAACTACGTATCTAAAATTTATCTCTAAACGAAATACGGACAGCTATTATTACGAGTAAGGAGCGTTTTGGTCATTAATAACAATTTATTTAACACAATACCGAAATTTTGGTTCACGAATTCTAAACCTCAGGGAAAACATAAATTTAATATTAAATTGGGTATCGTTTCTAAATTGATTACATAGTTTGTGATTTTACTGGTCGTACATAGTTCATTTGTACCGTTTTCTGTCACGTAGTTTAGTGTTAATTAAACAAATCGTTCTGTTAGAATCTTTTGATTTTTATTTTATGGCAGATTTCAGCCAACTTTATCCGTTTAGAGTAACATTGTTTACAGTGATAAAATATATTCTATGTCCTATTTAACTATCTGGAATTTAAGAAGGTTTATCCGAGGAAGTACTAAGAATTAGCATCGTACTCGATCTTCTACTAAGTGTGAATCAGTCCCATTTTTTTTTATCCGCCCTCAACTCTCCTTTATCATCAGGCAAAGCTTAATATTGCCAGTAGTGTCAATATGTTTATAGGCTACAGTAACTGCTTTCTATTAGGCAAACAGTAAGCTTATTTGCCACCATTGTTGAATTAAAGAAAATCATGAACATTTCTTATTTATAATGTAGGTGTCGATATGATAGAGTAGGTACTGGCTTCAGAGTTCTGATCACGACTTCGCCCGTATGGATTTAGAACTTCACGACTTATATCATCACTCCAACGGGAGAATCAGATATTCGCTAGCTTGGGATTAAAACAACTTAACCGTGAAAATTTAGAAGTTTTCAAGTTTATAGCTTCAAAACAAAGAAGTGGGCAAGATTTTATTTGTAGACAATTTAGTGAGCAATCTCAATAAACAATCTCATTGAGTTTTGAAACAAGATTTTATTTCCAAAATACGACCTATTTCTATAATTATATAATAAACGTTGCACAGTCAACGGCTCCCATTAGGACAGCAATATCCTGGGTCGGGGGTCCAGAAACATTCACAATGACAAAGACAAATACACCCAGACCGGAAAATATGCTTGCATGGTCAGTACAAACATATTATGCTCCGAGCGGGAATCGATCCCGCGACCTGTGGCGTTTAAGGCAGGTTCGCTACCGCAACGCCACAACGTCGTCAAATATATTGGTCGAACATTAACGTAAAGATACGTGTTTTTGTAATGAAACGAAATACGCTTTTTAGAAACAAAGATCCCTAATACAACATAAAGGGAAAACTATGCTTTAGCATAAATAACTTACAAAAATAAGAACCCTTTTTATACATAAAAAGTAAAACACAGATTTTTAGAAACGAACATTTCCAATATTCCTTTATAAAACATTTATATATATTAATAAGAAGAGCGGTAAAAGATTTTATGTTAAAAAAATATAGAAAATAAAATAAGAAAACTTATAGCCGCACCGCAAAGTGAACACTTCGTCACTATTCGAGAAACTCGTGAATGTATTTCTGATAGAACTTACAAAAGGTGTTTTTTACAAAATACTTTTTGCGGGACCCACTTGCAGGGAAACTCGTTTAAACTTGTGGTCTCCGAAGTTTTCCATTCACTCGGATGGCGGCTATTGTGGCTAATTCAGTGCTGTAATTAAATTTACCTACATATTCAGCGAAATAAAAAGTAAACAGTACGAGTAATATAATCTAAATAGATTTTATGTTTTTAATTAAATTATTAAGAGAAAACCTTCATAGATTTTAATAACAATTACTTTTAATGCCACAAAAAATAAAACCACTTTCCGGCTTTTGTACAATTTTATACAATGGACTTATATATAAATCAACATTCATTCCACTGAACAAACACATTTATATAGTAATTTCTACAAAAGGGATCTTTACATTAATATTGTACAATCTCGTAATCCATTAGCAAGAAATTTTAGAAAAGCAATGAAATTATCCTTGGAAACTAAAGTGACCCGCCCGAGGAAAAACAACAATATTCTCGACCCTCACTACAAAGAGGCCAGCATTCGTATTATCATTCCATTAAACAAAAGTCACCGGGGTTTCAAGTGAAAACACAGAACTCATTATTCCCGAGGCAGAGAAAATGATTTCAAACGTTAACAAGATTCCCCATAATAGAGTTGCTCACAGAGAGATTTAAGAAAAACAAGTATGAGCTATAGAATCCTTGTCTTGCGTTGTCTGTGAATCTGAAAAATTACGTTACTTGATAACTCTACAACAACGGGTACGGGTACGTACGGGTTTGTCAAGAGATATTACCGACAGCTACAAAGTGAAACAAATTGAATGTTATTTTATAATCATATTCCTGTTGACTTCGAATTTTATAACCAATTTATGGGGAAGATTAGAAATGGCTTGGAAATTGTTTTGTGCTGTTACAGTTGGAAGCGAGTGTGTACAAATGGTTTTTGTCTTTGAACAAGAGTTATAAGATTTACATTTTCAATTATATAAATTTTCTCGTGTATTGTATGATAATATTTTAATCAATTAATTTTCGTTTTTATCTTTTTTATTTCGTTGGCAATATAATCGTAAATTTTATCAAGTTAAAAAAGAAAGTTTAGTCTTTTTTTAGTTATTTTATACTAGTTGTGCTCGCTTGAATTGTGTACCGATTTTACAACAGACAGACGGTCAAAAATTCAATTCACAAAAAACTTTTTTGGGCGATTTTTTTCCTTCAAATTGTAGCCGTTTATCAGATAGCAACCCCAGTTCGGGGTCGGTGAAACAACACCCATTTTTATAATTTTATGTTAATAAGTAATATAACTATACTTCAATTTACTAAAGTGAAATAACTGTCATCAAAACGATTAATTAAGTAAAAACTAAAAAAAAATACTCAGATCTAGACGTCTTTTAAAAATATAAACGTTATTTTAACTGATATAATAAATTTCTTTAGAAAAATTTAATTAATATTTTATAACCATAAACTATATTTATTTAAATCAGTTTTCATCCTTAGTTTTTCATTTTATTACGAAAAGTATAAAAGTATTTCGTATATAATTCAGATAAATTAAATGTTACAGGGAGAAACGGTCAGGAGGTTCTTCTGATGTTAAGCGATGGTCGCCCCCAACATCTGCAACACCAGAGGGTATGCATGTGCGTTGCCGACCTTAGAGATGTAACTAGATATACGTTGGCTGACCTTGAAACGCAGCTGACGTGCAGTTATATCACGAAATTTTCTCCAGCAAGATTACTATCGTTTTATTATACAACAATTATCAAGTTAATTTATATATATGACAAACGATAATTTCATAATAAATTGTTTCAAAATATTGAAAAATAAAATCTCTATTTGCGGTAAGGTTTTATTTAGCGTTTAGCGTTGTTGCGCAGCGGTAGCCAATCTGTGTTAAGCGCCACAAGTCGCGGGTTTAATTCCCGCTCAGGGCAGATATTTGTATTAAAAATACGGGCATGTTTTCCGGTCTGGTTGTGTGTCGAAAAGCACAATTTCGCTTCGTGTTTGTGTACCTCAGGGCCACGATTTATTACTCACCATCTTAATGGGGCCGTCGAATGTGTAAGGTTTATTTTAAAAAAATCCTTTTATAGGAATACGAATTGTCTGAACTTCGTAGTAAGTCAAACTTTACTTGACTAAACAAAAAACGCGTATAAGACACGGTAAATCCAGTATATTTCCGCGGCCCCTCGAGGAATTCCTGTATTATTTATAATACGTTGGGGAGGATCATTCTCCTCGTTTACCGCGGGATATAGCTGTGAATGCTCGTTTGTCAAATGCGTACTCATTTATTCAATGATGTATTTTCCTTCCTATTCATATCTAAGAATTCGAGAGAGATTTCGTCAATGTTTTATGTAGAAGACAATTTTTAAATGTACTATAACATTTAAATAATACATATTATGTTGCTACAATCGTCGTTGTGAAACTGTTTCGGTACTCGAATAAAAAGTTATCCGTAGTAAGCACATTTACGGTACATGTGCATCCCAATTTCATAGGAGTGTTTGTGAATACATTGTCCATGAAACTGGTCAAAGTTCGCCGTAGTTGCTAACGTGGCCACAGCGGCACAAGCTGGCTTGCAAACATAAATCATTTCAACGGACATCGCCCGGCCAATGTCGACAAAGGCTATGACAGAACACCCCTCACCCTGCACACATACCCAGGTATATAATTTATAATCCCGGATGCCAGCGGCATTTCAAAAGTGATCCCCATCTCCGCCTTTGCCTCTTGTTTCTACTTTCATTTCGCACAAGCAGTGCCACCGAGCTAAATAACGCTGTTATTATATACGACTTGTAATATTACATCTGAAATGTATCAATATTTTGTTTCCGTTGTCTTATTTCGAGATGAAATATTTAACCTATATTATCAAAAGAATAAAGTGTTCTTCCTCTTTGCAGATACTTTGCAAAATGAAAGTATAAATACATCAAACAAAGTAATCAACATGTCAACATCGTCATTCAATTATTATTGTATAACGTCGTACCATCAAGTTGTGGTCCTAGAGATATTTGTTTATGGTCTATAGTTTGTATTAGTGCTCTCATGTGCGGCCCACAAAGAGCCGTTGCATTTCGTTTCACCAATTAAACAGTACAACTCGAAACGGACGCGCAAAGGCTTTTGTATCTCATAATAAACCCGTCAATGCAATGCACCGTTTGTAATAGAGAGAATTTCGCATGATGGTTATAATACATTGACAGGTTGCGTAGGCAATACGAATTTCCGTTGATATTACGTTGTTTCTTGATCGGCTATTCGCTTTATGTTTGGGAATGTTGACGCAAAGTTGAAGCAATTCAAGCATATTGGAAATTGTCTCTATTAAGCGAAGCCTTAAGTGTATGTTCATTGATAATATTATTATCTTCTTTCGTTCTATGAAATGAGTTCATATTTTTGATTCATAGATATTTATATTGGCGTGCAATTTCTTTTCTTAGGAAATATTAAAGATTATACCTTAACCTTAACCTGCATTAAGCGCCACCAGTCGCGGGTTTTATAAAGAATATGTTTGTATTAACCATAAAGGCCCATAAAACCTTCTGTGGGTTTCCAGACCCACAACATTGTATGTCACTATTCTTATGGAGGATGTCGAATGTGTGCCGTTTATTATTTTAAAAAATGTACAATAAGAATTTATAGGTGATTAATTAATAAATTTCAAAAATATAGTTTTTATATTTCACTCACTACTCTATTTTAATATGCAATATAAAATAGAAAGGATTGTAAAAAGATTCCAGAAGCATAAACCTGCGTAGTAAAATGAACCCTGTATATTTATTATATCTGTTATTCTTTAAAGACATCGTAAAGTTAATAAAGGGGTTTTTGTAACAAGCAGGCGAGCACGTTCGCGATAAGCCCCCGGTCTCGCGGGTTGAAATCTTTTAAAACGTCGTTAAAGCCAACCCCTGCCAGACAAAAGCCTAACCGGCTAATTGTTGACGAAAAATATTCTCGATGCAAATTCGCACTCTTTATAGCCTTACAGCCCATTCGGAATTTGTACACGAAAGTTTACGTAATTAGGATCTATCTTAACGTTGACGCCTGTATTTTGTAAGCGTTGGATAACATATAGAGTATGTTTGAGGATTTTCACATGACATTTATTAAATTCTTAATATTAATTATTTATTTTTTAATGAAACAATCATTTCTAAATAAATTATATATAACTTTGGGTTCTGCACGTAAAACTGAGTAATCAGAAATTTAATCATAATATTACCTTAGATTAACTTAATAAAATGGATGTCATAGCGGTGGACGTAGTAATGTTGTTGTTATTTTAGAGGACATCAACGTGAGACTCGTAAACTTGTAAAAATTAAAATAGAAAAAAAAGTTAATTATCTAAATTATTGATTTGGATATTCAGCGAACTAAGCATGAATAGCTCAACCGTTATAGGCCCGACTTCACACCGTTAACGCGTGAGTTGCGAGTCGGATCCTGACCACCTTGGACTATTGTCGTCGCCATTCCTTGCGCAAGCTACGAGCTTCACTTCTTTAAAAAATAGTCTTAATTATATTACAGCACGCTACGCTACTGGAGTTAGCTAGATTTCTCTTAGCAGTTTGCCTACAATAGCAGTTTGCCTACAACAGCGGTATGTTGCTCGAAGTGGCTAGGATAATTGTCAGTTTCTTAATAGACCTAATAGCCATGTAGCGGTCTCCCTATTTGGGTTTACTTCTCCGCCCGTTAATTTATATTAATGGCTTAGTGTATGTTATTTATATTTCTTATTATTTATGTTTTTATAGTTTAAGAAAATTTAACATTAACAGTCTAATACTTAAAGTTTACTTATATATTTAGGTTAGGGTTTTAAAATATTTATTAAGCATACAATTTTGTCTTTATTATTGATTATTTACGAAATGTTGTGGTATAAAACGATACGGTACTTGAATAAGATGCTTTAGTTAATTGGTGAAGATACCTAGAAGGCTTATTGGGCATACTTCTCCCTAAAGGTTCGCGGAGTCCTCTTGCAATCCGATCCATTGCCGCCCTCTCGGTAATTTCCTCGTTAACGGAATGAATAAAACATTTCATTCCTTACCTTTCTTTTGTAATTGTTAATGGTTGATGGATTTTGAAAATTTATATTCGTCCTCGTTCATTTTTTATTTGACCCTTCAATAATTATTCGTAACATCGATACCCGAAATCAAATTCAGCAATAATATTTAAATACTTATCTGTGCCTAAAGCCTACACGATACCGTATTTTCTGTGCTTTTATAAAATTATTACTTCGGGTATCGTAAATAGGATTCTGTCGATCGGCTTATACTGTCGGCCAAAAATAATAAAACAAGGTACCGGTGCCGCGATAGATAATTTACGAAGAAAAATACATCACGATAAAAAATGTTGCCCTAACGAGAATCTCAAAATGGCTCGTAAGCAATGAAACAGCGCAATTTCATGAGAAAGGCGGCCCACAAATAAACCAAAGCGGAGCACATTCCCGCCTCCATAAAATGCAGACTGAAATAAACGTAACAGACTCGGGTTCTTTAAAAAATCCGGCTGACGACAACCGCAGAGCTCAGCAAAAATCTCTAGTGTGAGTCGAAATTCCGATGTCGGAATTTTCATAACTGCCGTGTCCTCGCCACTCGAGGCGTTTTCAGGTGATACTGTGCTCGCGTCCGGAGGCACGATCAACCGTCGATCGTAAGAGACGTACGGGAATCCCATTGCCGCACTTTATTAGGCTTTCATACGCTAGATCGCAGAAGTATTTTTACCCTATGTGACCACGGCGAATAACATAGTAAATTGAAATCTCAATTAAAAATATTAATTTTAGACAAACGCTCACATTTTTGGTTTAATTTTTTTATGTAAAATGAATTTTTGCGAAAAGCATATCATACTAATAATTTATTAATATTAAATATGTAACTTGACTACCATTTCAATAAATAACAGCTGTCTTAAACCGCGTAAGATATAAATTGTAAGAAAAAATAGTGACCGCCGGTAATAAGCTGTTAAAGTTTGAGGAGCCTCTGTATCTCCGAAATCAAAAACAAATCACAAGCTATCCGGATTGAGAACAAAAAGCTTACACGTATTAATAAGTTATTATTGTATTAGTTTTATTAGTTCCGATTAAAGTTGTTCCGTACAAGAACCGAACATCGAACACTCAGCAACACCACCCCTTGAACATTACGCGATTTTTCTTTATACAAAGCCATTGAGCCAATTTCCTCATATTCTACACGGAAGCATAATAAGGGGTTTTTTGTAAAGAAAAGAGGTTCCTACACCTACAGTGAGTTCCGTATTCATTGTAAAGAATAAGAGGGGCGCCATATTCGAATCTCACTGCGAGCTTTGGTTATTTAGGATTCTGACGATGTGAACAAATAGATGAATTTTATTATGTCAACATTTGTGCAATATGCGAAAAGTGATTTTGTCCCGCCTAACACATATCTACGACACACGTTTCCCTAAATATTTATACTTGCGTAGAAAGCGGCGCAGGAAGATTTATATGTTAGCATTTTGTATAAATTTCTCCTTCCGTCACAACAACCGGAAGTTTATTTAAAATAAAAATCCTAAATGCAATTGAATTAAAAATAGTATGTGATTTATGTAGGAAATGTCGCTTTACCATTAACATATGTAGTGGAATGTCTGATTTTGACAGCGGCTGTGGTCAGTCACTATCCTTGATATTCGTTAATTATAATTGTTAACATAATTAGAAATTTATAATTGTATACATATTTTGTATATATTAGATTCAAGTAGTAAAGTTAAAGTTCACAATAACATCACAAGTAATAAAAAAAAACATATAATTTCAAGAAGATAATATAATAATTATATTTTATGTGACTAAGTTGGCAAGCAATCATACAGCCCGGACCCACTTGATGGTAAGCGGTTGTCGTAGTCTATAAGCGCTTGCAACACCATTTGTAGATGTCACTCGCGCGTTGCCTACCTCGGAATATTGGTTCTTAAATCTTCTTTGCCCACTAATTTTAATAAATAAATAAACGCTACCGGCCTCTTGCAATAAAAGGCCTACTAGTTACAGTAACCATTATTACATAAATTAAAATCGTTTGTTATTCAAAATTGTATTGAATATATGTATTTCAAGATATTGAAAATTTAAAACAAATTATTGTAAGTTTATATGATAGTAATTTTTAATTCAAACTGGGGGTCAGCACAACTGATGATGACAGCGGTTATGCGGTCAGCGGTTTAATCCAATAGTCTCATATTTATCAACCAATTTAGAATATTAAACATTCTTATAAAATTATTATATTTATAAATTTTTAAAAATACTAATCTTGTGAAGTTCATCGTATTGTATCACTGGATGGCGCTTAAGCTCATATAATAAGTTAAACTAATATAAAAAGTAGTAGCTGAATTGCAGTATCGTTATTCACGTTATAAACTAACATTTAGCCTACAATGGGCTGATATCATTCATTAGATAAGAAAAGTATTATAATCAATATCTTTATAGTAGCAACGAAAAATAGTAAAAATTTAATCATTGAAACCCACTAGAGTCGAGAGACGTATAAAAAAAACCTATCACATTATACCTAATGTAAGCGTCAGGAAATTTTATTAGTGAAAACGGGCAAACGACCGTTGGGCTCTGTGGTGGCTTGGAAGGCGGCAATAAATCGCTACAGGTAACATAACTACGGCCGTTCTCACTATCGATGGTTTGTGCGTTCATCTAAAAGTACGAGTTTACCAGTTTGGCCATATTGCCGATAAATGTACCGGGAAAATTATTTCTATCGCGATTTCTTTCTATTTCTTCTTTCAAGGTTCTTTTATTAGAGGAAAATTCATTTAGTCGTTTTGTTTATACTATGACTATCATATTATAAAATATTGGTACTATAATATTAATTTCACTTTAATAATAATAATAAATATGCGTTACACGCCCAACGGCCCCATTACGACGGTTCTGTCGGGGTTCCGGAAACATACACAATTGCAAGAACAAATACACACAGACCAGAAATCATGTCCGTATGGTCAATACAAACATTTGATCTGAGCGGGAATCGAACCCGCGACCTGTGGCGATTATAGCAGGTTCGCGACCGCTGCGCCACAACGTTCGCCGTACTTTTTTAATTTCTAAGGGTTCTGATATTAAATCGTTATAAACGAAGGATAATTGATTGGAAATATATAATCTATAATCAATGAATTAACAACATTTTTTTTTTGACACCGTTGTGGCGTTGTGGGTAGCGAGTCTGCCTTAAGCCTCGACGGTTGCGGGTTTGATTCCCGCTCGGAGCAGATGTTTGTATTAATCGTACAGGCATGTTTTCCGGTCTGGTTGTGTTTGTCCTTGTCATTGTGAATGTTTCCGGACCCCCGACACAGGATATAATTACCCTAATGGGGGTCGTTGAGTGTGTAGCGTTATTACGTTATTATTAACATTGATTCATTTATCGTAAAAAAGACGTTAAAAAGTGTAAAGACCGTTAGCGTAAAATTATCCACAAATGGTTACCCTTGTCAAACTTGTAAAAGTTTCAGTCTTGACCGATCCCAATCAGTGCGGTCTAAATTAGTATTCTCCCTTCGTTCAAAAACACGGTCAGAACACATTCGGACGAAAAAGATTTTATTGGGTATCATTAAGCGGGTCCCATGACGGTCCCGTGAATGAATTACCTATACGTCACTCCAACTTTCCAAGTAACGTTCGCAGTTAGTTTACGGTAGGTGTAAAACATGAGTACGTTTACGATTGTCACTAAATATGTTGTGTCGTAAATATAAAATACGATTGAAAATACTGCGGTCACTTTTATACAACTTTTTTTTTAACTTACAAAGGCTGAATCTCATTGGATAATAGCAAACTACCTATCAAAAGTTAACGATTATAATATTATCGGATGTTATGATAGCAATTGGGACCGACAGCTTAACGTGCTCTCCGAGCAGAGTGGGTAGACCTACAAGGACAAACGCCCAGACCGAAAAAGATATTTGTAACAAACATCTGCTCCGAACAGGAATTGAACCCGCGACCATCGTGGCTCAAAGCCGGCTCACTATTTTTTATTAATAATAATCTATTAATGATTAAATTTCAATATGAGGATCTCCTTTAAATTAGCTCAATTTTTCAAATAATTATAAATTTTACGAAAAATTAATTTCCGAAGGTCTAACAGTGTTTTTAATTAGGCATTAAAACTGAGTTTTACGTTCTACACTTTCAAATTATAAAAGCTAACAAAGGTTTTTAATGATGCCTATTCAGCGAAGTTTTTTTATAATGTTACCCACTTTGAGTGTACATAACGACGTTCCAAAACATCGCCTTTACAAACAGCAAAAAAGTAACCCATTACCTTCATTTTGTGGATTATTTTTATTTAATTCAAGGCAGGTGCGCCGTATTTTGCGTACCGACCAATGTTATTGCACGATTACCATGTTGATGAAAAGCCAACACCGGAAAACGAGCCACGTATTTTCTACATACATGCATATGTAGATGTAATTTCAAAATAATTATGTCTTAATTGATACATCGACCAAACAAATTGGACCGTGTGATACTGTCCATCAAACGAAGCGCTTTTGAATTGTATCGTTTATATTTTAAAATACACGGTTATTTATATGAAAATTCAAAAACAATAAAGATATCAACGTAATTACGTGTTCAGAGAGAACCAATATAAAAAGAACTCGATCGTAGGTTTCGTTAATAGCTTTATCGAGATGATATAAAACATGATGATGATTGAAAATAATAACGTCTTAATTGATACATCGACCAAACAAATTGGACCGTGTGATACTGTCCATCAAAGGAAGCGCTTTTGAATTGTATCGTTTATATTTTAAAGTACACGGTTATTTCCATGAAAATTCAAAAACAATAAAAATATAAACGCAATTACGTGTTCACAGAGAACCAATATAGAAAGAACTCGATCGCAGGTTTCGTCAATAAATATATCGAGATGAGACTAAGATAAATATATCGGTATTGGCGGTGGATTTAAAATATTCAACTTCCACGCTTTGAAATATTCGAGTAAACATGCGTATCGACTTGTCGACGAGATTTAAAATTTCTTTTTCGGCTTTCTTTAATCGGTAACGAAGTTTAATGAATATATGATTAATAAACTATTTGGTATTTATTCCTCTTATCGTCCATCACTATCAAGATTTGACAGATTACTAGCTTTTACACAGAGCGATTGTCATCTGACCTCCGCAACCCTAAGGCGAACGAGTAACTGACTGGATAACAGCAAATTACCTAACAAGAGTTAACTTTTATTGTCA
Source organism: Hestina assimilis (assembly GCA_023373885.1). Classification (NCBI taxonomy): domain Eukaryota; kingdom Metazoa; phylum Arthropoda; class Insecta; order Lepidoptera; family Nymphalidae; genus Hestina; species Hestina assimilis. Next base: position 10,643,400 of record CM041745.1, read on the forward strand.
GATGTTATCATAACGACGACACACTGCAACCGAAACAGATAATTGTAAGATTAATAGAAACATCTGCCCCGATACGGAATCGAACCCGCGACCGCCATGAATAGAGGCAGACTCGCTACCAACACGCCGTAACAGTGTCGACATTATTCTTTTTATTATACATACAATATTTGGCACTTTTAAAATCTTCTTATGATTTTAGACTTTGGGTGGTATTACTCAAAATTAAGAGTAATGGTTAAAGTTAAGTAAAAATAATTAATGACTTCAAAGTTCGGCACTAATTGAGTGTAATAATAATTATTATGAATCGCTCAAGTTTATAAGGTCACTTTATAGGTTAGTTATGTGTATTCAATGATAGATTTTACCGCGACATCGACCGCATTGATCAGAGTTCGTCACAATAGTAGTATGCTCCTCCCAGCACACACAGGCCGGCTCGATCAGGGTACTAATCTCTTACAGAAAAACGGCGTACAGTAACGGTATCAGTAGGTACTGTTGCGTTTCGTGCGATGAGTAAAAGAGCTGGAGACCCAATGTCTCACCCCCACTGTTCTTTTTAAATTTTTCCCATCTAATTCCTTCCCTTCTATGTCTTGGGTTGGCAAGGCGCATGTGATACTTTAATTATCTCAAGCGTTCACAGGTTACGGTGACTGCTTGCCATCAGGCGGACCGTATGCTTCTTTGCCAACCGTCATGAAATAATAAAAAAGACTAATTTCAGCGTATGTAATAAAAGAGAAGATGTGTATCATTTATTAGTGGAGTGTATAAGAGACGAAGCAGAGAGGCGGCAGTTCCATAGTATTATACAGTATAATAGGTTAGATTTAGGTATTTTTAATAGTATACTTGCTTCACCACTGTCGGATGAAGCAAGATTATTATTACATTTTGTAAAAATTTTAGTTAAGAATCGTTTCTAATGTATTTTGGTTTAGAGGTCCCTATGAGGGTGACATATTCTGTTAAGAAAAAACCCTCAATAAATTTGAAGATAAAAAAAAAAAGATTAATTGTATTCTTTGTCCTTTTGCGGAGTAAAAACTGACCATATTAACTGACATCAAGATCCAATTTTTAACATATACATATTTAAAATATAAAAAAAAATCCATCGACAGTTTAAATTATCCATTGCTCATAATATACGACTTTTCGTTTCTATCGGCAGTTGACGATAACGACCGAAATTTACAAAATAAAAAATTGAAAATATGTCACACGAAACGGCAGATTCATATGCAAATATGGCTAAATGTGCAGCGAAAGTTAAACGACGAGTATGAATTTTTTCAAATATGTTTTTTTAAAGTTCTGATTCAACGTTATGATACCAACTTGTAACGAGCGGCCATTTCAAAACCTTTTACCTTTTCAGAATATTTTAACGACTACCCTATTTACATATGATTTGAGGCAAAGAAGATTGAAAAAATTTAAAAGGCTAGATTGAACATTTTCTTTCAAAATTAGTGACTGGACACTCGGACAGGCAGAAGTAAGTTGACAAATCTTTTTATAATGCATCTAGAAATCTAGTTTCAGGCTATCAAAACCATAATTACAGTAAGCTGCCTGCTTTGAGCCTTGATGATCGCGGTTTTTATTCCCGCTCGGAGCAGATGTTTGTTATAAATATCTATTTCTGTCTGGGAGTTTGTCCTTGTGGGTCTACCCACCATTTTTTTTTATGTTAGAAGTTGGCAAACAAGCATACGGCCCACCTGATGGTAAGTGGCTGCCGCAGCCTATGAGCGCTTGCAGCACCATTAGTAGGTGCCACTCGCGCGTTGCCAACCTCGAGATATTAGTTCTTAAATCTCGTTCGCCCAGTAATTTCACTAGCGTACAATGCAAAACCGGAACACAGTAGTGCCTAAGCACTACTATTTGGCGGCAGAATATTGGACACTGCGGCGGTACCTACCTAGCCGGCCTCTTGCAACAAAAGACCTACCACCAGTGTGACTGATTGCACTGGTGGAATAACCTCTGTTGTGACAGAGGTTATCCCAACAGCGGGCGATGGGGTCGTCACATCCCGACGCCGGTGACCATGCCTCGGCGAGCACGTTAACGGTTATGGTGGTTGTCATAACATCTGATAGTAATCGTTAACTCTTTATAAGGAATTTGCTCTTATCCAATGTGTTACTGATTCGCCCTTAGGGTTGTGGAGGTTAGATGGCATTCGCTCTGTGTAAAAACTAGTAACCTGTCAAACTAGGAAGAAGAAGCAAACGTGATGTTAGCTAAGGGAAAATTTAATTTCTTTTTCGATAACTGATCCATACGCTAAAACAAAATTGATTTAGAATAAAATAAAACGCGATAGGCATACTCTGAAAACCTTTTAAAATATTTTTCACGTACGTTACAATATAAAGCACGGAAGTTAACCATGCAAGTAATATATTTTTAATTGATGCACACAGTCCGATGTGTTGAGTAAACATTTACGCATTTATTCAACGATGACATGCCTTTGTTCGGAGTTTTTACCCAATACGTTAATTGGTTATAAAGTGTTCATTTCATACGAACTTTCCATCATGAATATAACGAAGAATGAAGTTAAAAAAATAAGTAATATATACTGAAACGTAATGAATAATGAATGAAATCAATTGGCTTATTAAATTGCTATATTCGATACCGTTGGGGCGTTGTGGGTAAGTCTGCCTTTAGTCTCGGTCAGATGTTTGTTAAAATTTCTGTTTCGGTCTGGGCGTTTGTCCGTATGGGACTCCCCACCGTGCCTCGGAGAGCACGTTAAGCTGTCGGTCCCGGTTAATACCACATAACATGTGATAATATTCGCTAATTCTTGATAAGTAAATGGCTCTTATCCAATGAGTTACTGGTTCGCCTTTAGAGTTGTGGAGGTCAGATGGCAATCGCTTCGTCTAAAAACTAGTCACTTGTCAAATCCGGATAAGAGTCATAAGCAGACCCTGGGTAATCAAAATACCAGGAATAATGCTAGGGCGAAACATTCAAAACTATGAAGTCTAAAAACTCAAATTCTCAAACATATTTCGAAATATTAACAAAACTTTACGATACCACGGCACGGAAAAATATCGCTTACACTCAATAAAAGCTAAGTTATAAAGTCCCGAAGGTATGCATGCGAGGCAATACAATCATTTTTAATTTCCGACGCAAGCGCTTCCATTGCACTGAATACCAATTACTACTAACTACTGAACATGTGGAATGTCAGGCGCTCGAGTTAACGTTGAATTTGTAGCTATACTTATACTATCATACGTGCACGATCAATTGGTGTTTGATTTATCTAGTTGAATAAACACAACCCTCAATACGTATTTTAATTTTGTAATGTGGAATAGTTTGCTTTGTTTTGTATTATGTAGTAGAACCTCAAATTACACAACCAATTTCATAGATTCAATTATATTAACTTATTAAAATACAAAACGCCCAATTACTTAAAATTTACACAAAACATATTAAGTCTTATTATTAGTCTTTATTTATATTCTTAAATAGTTCGTTTTATTAATTCTTTTGTGTATTTTTATCTTTGAATTCGTAAAATGAATAATCTTTTGTATTAATAATCAAATGAAAGAACTGTCGCTTTTCTTGCGGCCGTTAGTAACTGCGCCACAGTTTTATACCACTACATTTATTATCGCTCACATCTGCTTATGGCCTTATGATGGTTCTAAATAAAATATTTTATTATTAATTTGAAGTAACTTGAGTAGAATACAAAATCATAACACTTTAACTTATTGCAATTCGTCGTTCGTCAAACTATTATATCAAAAAATAAATAAATAAACGCTACACGCAACAGCTTCCATTAGGATAGTGATATTCTGTGTCGGGGGTCGGATAACATACATTAAGACAAGGACAAACACACAGGAACATATGCCTGTATGATCAATACAAACATATGCTACGACCGGGAATCGAATCCACGACCTGTGGCGCATAAGGCAGATTCGCTACCGCTGCGTCACAACGTCGTCAAAGTAGGCGTAGTTTTAATAAATGGCATCGAATGCAGCTGCTTTTTAATGCACTAATACAATATACTTAAAATTTCACGTCGGATAAAATAAAGTATGTTACTAACTCCAAACTTCTTGGGTTATTGAAATTTACTTTTTAAAACGATTTCGAAGTGCAGCCCTCGTCGTATTTACTGCTAATGTAGGGTTACCAAATTTTTCAAGCAATACGGAAATCCTATCAGGTATAATTTATTATGAAAAGGCTAAACATTAATCTTATGAACACAATCAATAAATATTGATTAAACTGTTTTTAAACCCGATGTTCACGGGCTTAGTTCCCAGTTGGAGCAATTTGTATGTGTGTATATGTACACATACAGATATTTTTTTGGTTGTTTGTTCGATTGTATGGTTAATTTAATATATATGAGGTTTCGCTGAGTGTATAGCATTTTTTAAATATTCTTTACTAATTACAACTCTGCATTTCTGTTATACTTTTTAAATTTTAATATAATACCAATTTAAATTGCATAAAATATATTCCTGATGATATTATTATACTGCACAACAATCATTTAGGTTAAACTTGAATTAAAAACGGAACTTACATAATCCTAAGTCCAAGATAATTCAAGTCGTGACCCAATAATATAATATTAGTGTCGCTCAACATATTTATGCGAGTGTAAGACAATTTTGTTTAATCCTTCCCTAATGGATGCTTGTAGCACTCATGAAAATTACTTCCAACATATTTTCCAAATTATAAAGCGGGACATGTCCCAGCTATGTTAATTATATGGGTAACTTATGCAAGTCTCTAGTGCCGAAGTTTTTACTGGACGTTCCGTCGTATTGTTGGTACATTAAACGTTAATACCCATTGTTTCAGTATGAAATTTAAAACTGCCACGAAACAATTGCGATTAGACTGAGATTGCGAACTGTACTTGATAGACGTCTGAAGTTTATTACTTTAATGAATAAGCTAGTATTTCATTAAATAATTAATTGCGTAGGATATTTATGAAATATTTTAGCTTGTTATTTATAAGTGAAAATATTTGGTAACTGACATTTTTAATTAAGGGATGATTGACAGTGATCCTTGGAATTTACTTATTTAAATTTAGTATTAAGAAACAATCAAATAATTATAAACGAGTTTAGTAGAAGCATGGCTTTGTTATTTTTGGTATAAATGGCGGCTCGTTCAGGGAAGCACTACCCCCTAACGAAGTATTGACTTGATATAACAATATCCCTACTGTTTTATTATGCCATATCTGGACGCAAATAAGCAATACCACGTCAACCCACAAAATTGAAAAAACTGAGTTATATATGCAGAAGTGTTGGTAAATGGCTGAAGAAGATTTTTCTTAAATATTTGTAGGCTTAAAAAATTTTGTAGGCTTCTAAGAAAGCCATTTTTAATCATGCAATTTAAGTATTATGTTAAATGTTTTGGGTTATATTATATACAAAATATGCAGTTTGTATACTTATTTTTGTGAAAATAAGTAAAATAACTTACATAAATCTGAAATTGCCAAAAACTGACCAATACATAAAAACACTTCATATATAGCAAGTTGTTCAAAATTTTCAAACGCGTTTTTCTCGAAATGACATTCGTGTGGGTTGACATGGTATTGCTTATTTGCATCCATCTATTCTCTTCCTTTGTCGTCTCTATACTCTTCTAAACTGCGGATCCACCTCACGCCGGTGACATGCATCTTGTGTTGCTAACATTAGAATTTGGTAAAAACATACCATGACGAAGGGCGTACGTCTTGCAATAAAAATATTTTATCTTAATAAATTAAAGAATTATAATTTTACTGTAAATATTTATTGAAGTAGATTTAATTTATTTTATTATTATGTCCTACATATAATTTAAGATTTCTTTCACCATTTATTTATTAAACTACTTTATTATGGTAATAAGATTTTATTGATCACAGGTTCAACCTATACAATACAGTAAGATTCTAGGCAATCTTGTAACAAATAGAAATTCGAAATATACAAAAAAGTATGTCATAACATAATGTGCTAAAATAAAACTACGTTACTTTAAATAACATATAATGTCAGTATATTATAATGTATCCCCAGGATTGCATTAGAGAGAGACGACACTATCAATTTCCTGAACTCCATTGCAACCTGATTCACGTTACGATTTTACACGATAACACAGCCGCTAGTAGTTTTGGCGAATGTATAAATACGAAAAAGTATAGTTGTTCGATTTGTTACCAATATTAAAATCCCCGACTACCGTCTATCCTTAGTTTTAAAAAGTATATATTACTCCGGTAAAACTTAGAACCTCTAATTAGTTAAAAATCACTAAGCCATTTAGACTACAGAACGTGCCAAAGAAGAAGACTTATTAAATGCCTACTACTATTGTAAATACAAAAGTACCTCGCGCTTTCACGCCTAAGCCACTGATCCGATTTTGATGAAATTTGGTACAGATATAGACTACACCTTAGAAAAGACATAGGCTTGTAGGGGCGGAGTAAGGGAAGATGCATTGTATTGCGAACCAATTATTACTATATTCCTTATTAACGCAGGTGAAGCCGTAGGCATAATATAGTTATGCGTATAAATTCACGCACCTACTTGATAAACCTTCCAACACTGTTGACGAAATCAGGTAAAGACAACACACTATTTTTATTAACAATATTAGATAATACTTGGTATTATATACGCTGGTATCAAATTATACGTGTTACATTGTAAAAACAAGTTTTTATTGCTTATAGACATGCAATAATACTGCAGGTTCGGGACGTCACGTTAAATACGTATTGAAAATAGTTTTTATACATTTAAAGTTAATCGAAATATTCTATCGATTCGTGTCCGTCCATTAAAAATACTAATCGCAGATTTTTAGCTATTTGTTTTTGGGACTACTTCTTGCATCAACATTTGAAAAATGCTTTAAATTAGTTTATGATTCTTGTAAATAATCATTTGGTAAAAACATCAATTTGCTTTGCTGAATAAAAATATCTTTAATTAGTTTTAATTTTTGAATGAAACATACATAATGAGTGACGACGTTGTGACGCAGCGGTAGTGAATCTGCCTTAAGCCCCACAAGTCGCGGGTTCAATTCCCGCTCGCAGCAGATGTTTTTTTTTGACAATACAGACATGTTTTCCGGTCTGGGTATGTTTATCCTTGTCATAGTGTATGTTTCCGGATCCCCGACACAGGATATAACTATCCTAATGGGGGCCGTTGAGTGTGTGGCGTTTATTTATTTATTGTTTATTTTAATGATTATCTAACACTTTTCGAAAAATTCCATCCATAGAGTTAGTGAAATTTTCAATTTGCAAGCCGCAAGCAACACAACATAAATACCCTTTCAGAAAAAAGGTGGTGTCTTGCAGGTGCTTGTAACGTACAAGTATTCGTTGATAAATGTTCAAACTGTGACGGGGCGAATTCATTAAGGAACCGAAGCAGCGGTAAAGACAAATGGAGACAGAAAAGGTAACGTTAATGGTTACTACTCCTATATGAAAAATTGAAATAATCGTACTTACATTATAAATTTGATGCTTAGATGTGTGGATGTTAAGATGGTTACATGTTAGTTACAAAATGGCTGAACGAATTTGGATTTCGTATACAGATATATTATATCAACATTTAATACATAGGATACTTTTTATCCCGGAAAAAAATAAGGTTCCTGTGGTATTATCAACAAATGAAATAAAGGATGTATGAACTTGAAATATGGTAAAGATGTGAAAGTGTATATTAAAAAGAAAAAAATAGTTTTTAAATGGACGTCTGGCATAACAAAGAACTACAATAACGCGGGCAAAGCCGCGTGTGTTAGTCGTTTTAAATAGTAAAAGACTTTTTGAAGACGTGGTTTAACATAATACAAAACGTCCAATTTATAATAACAAATTTTAACCATCTAAAGCAATGGCACATAAAACAAATTCATTGATGACAGTCATTGAGCTACTATACTTTTAAAAAAATCCCGTATTTAATTCCGCATTTCTAAATAACAACGCCATGAACCTCCTCCTTCAAATTAAGGTAAATATAACGCCAACTATAATTATTATATTACAGAAGACGTATGAAAAATAGTCTGAGAAATAAAGTATTAATTTTCTTACCTCATCACTTACACTATCTCTCTCATCGTATACGTATCTCAAACGAGATAAAATATCACGTATACTAAAAACCATTATCAATCACAAAACACAAACTAAATATATAAAGACAAAGGCATAAGAAAAACTACTCAATGATCAGAATATGTTACACAACGCACTGTATTATGACAGGTGGGGTTTTTTAAATCTACCCTTTCTAAAAATTGTTAATGTAAAACGCTATTCCCTTTGCCAATATTGTTAAAGGTTGTTTGATTTTTTATTTTCTTTTTTTAGACAAGTTGCGCATACAATTACAGTATAAATGAACAATTGGGCTGTTTCAAACTACTAGTCGACTTCACTCATAATATCTTTATTTGAAAGACTATTTTTCTTTTATTTTAATATAAAAGCAAAAGGACTAAGCTGATTATGATGAAGTTGTTAGAGCCGATGTAAATGTGAATGAATAGAAAAACCTCATTTTTAAGTTACTTGAAATATTTTTTTCCTTAAGCCTTTAATAAGAAACACGATTTTTAGTTACCAAAGGCACGCTACGATGACCGCTCACAATGAGGCGAGCCCGTCGAATGGCATTTTGCGTCCTCAGGAATATCACATGAGTATTGCATGCCTTATAAAAACTTCACTGCTTTCATAAAGTATTCCATACTATAGTTACTTAGAATTAAATTGAATTACTTGAGAAAATCATTTATTATGTTCATATTAAAAAATGAAGTTTTAGTCTGATATACATATAACAATAATCAATAACTTCGAGACAAGCTTCAATAGACACTTGGAAATTGAACCGGATATCATTGTCGTGTTGACTTATAATACTTGAGCTGGAATAGCCTCGTGGGTCAGTGGAGCGGAGATGTCGAGTACATAAAGGCAATATCTTTTAATTTTCTGTCATAAATCTTATTTTTATGATTCCATTTTAGCTTTCAATATTATAAATAGGTACAAATTTTTAAGGTTTTAATATAAATAGGTTTTAAAATATGACGTAATAAATTACAAAAAAATCTGTAGTTTAGGGATTATATTCTGGATCAATTAAACCTTTTAAAGTAATAGACATGGTGAAGTTACACTTAATTTTAAAGCTAAAGACTCAGAAAAATCTAGATCCTGTAAACTAAAAACTAACTAGAATACCAGATGCTTAAAGAACATAAAAGTATCATTAGCTCTTAGGATATAAACATTTGTCTCGGTCGGAGATCAAAACCGCAGCGCCGGCGCAAAAGATACTTGCGGTGATCACTGCGGAAATTCGTTATATAATACAGAAGGATAATTAGAAAACATACGACATGAAAATACGGGTAATGTATATAGTATGCATTGATTGCTACATACTCAATTATTGGGACAAGCATTTCGAGTCACACAAATAAACAATACACATAACACAAACTATCATACAAATGTATATCATACAAATGTATGATAGTTTGTGTTAGGACGAAGTAAATATTTTAATCTCTTATATCCCTATATCATATATACTGTATATCCATATCCCTACTAATATTATAAATGCGAAAGGAACTATGTCTGTCTGTCAAGGTTTCACACCAACGCCAACCACTGAACCAATTTTGATGAAATTTGGTACAGAGATAGACTAAGCATCGGGAGAAAACATGGGCTTTTTAATTTCTTACTTACTTTTTACTGCGAAAAAAAGGACAGACGAATAGGCGATGAAAGATTATACGGGGGAATCATTATTTCTACTCGGGTAAAAACGCGGGCAGATGCTATAAACTATAGAATGACTGGTTGTTTCAAAAGATAAGTAATCAAAAATACATAAGCATTTTTATGTCTGATTTACATCGTCAGGGAACACCCGAATCGGCTGTCAATTACAGCTTGCATTGTTCGTATGCGGTAAGATTAGATTCCGATGTGGAGCGCGTCAGGCCGCTAATGAATGTCGGCACGTGCATCGTTTGACTTCTGACACCTACGTGTCTCGGTATGCACATTACTAATAGCCCTTGAACGGGCGTCGTTTTCTAACCATGTAGCTATTTTTATCTATTTTGTTTTCGTAAAAATATAATGAACATAAACAGTTTTGATACTTTTAATTACAATAGTGAAATTAAGATTTTTTGACAAACCATAATATTCGATTGTAACAGGATTTATCAGTGTTATCTATAATCGCTGTGCCCGTGGCCTCACTCCCGTGATGTTCTTTAATCATTGTTCATCAATTTTTTTTATTGCGCGAAACCGTATTTTTTTTTATACTTAAAAGTAAAATAGCTTTATTTAGCCCAAACAAACAGACCGCCAATGATATTAAAAATAGATTTTTGTTTTAGATTAAGTAAGTACTCCCGGCGTCGATATGTGACGACCCCATCGCCCGCTGTTGTCACAGCAGAGATTATGTGTTCCGGTTTAAAGGGCACTGTACGTGAAATTACTGGGCAGAGGAGATTTAAGAACCAATATCTCGAGGTTGGCAACGCGTGAGTGGCACGTACTTATGGTGCTGCAACCGCTCATAGGCTACTGCAACCACTTACCCTCAGGTGGGCCGTATGCTTGTTTGCCAACTTATAACATAAAAAAACTATGGTTTATATTTTGTTTTGACGACATTTTGGCAAAGCGGTAGCGAACCTGCCTTAAGCACCAAAGGTCTCGGGTTTGAATCCCGCTCGGACCAGAGAGACATGTTTTCCGGTCTGGGTGTGTTTGTCCTTTTCATTGTGTATGTTTCCGGACCCCGACACCGGATATAACTGAAAAATGGGGGCCGTTGCGTATGCAGCGTTTATTTATTTATGATATGTTTTAACGTGTATTTAGTAAAAAATATAAAAACTAACACTGTTTTTATTTGTATAGATTGTATAGTTTATTTTTATCTCCATTATATGATTTTCACAGTTAGCTAAGGGATAAACAATCTATTCCAAATAGGGTCAAGTTTATGTGTAGGACTAACGTACTTGAATCGGATGTAAGGTTCTTGCCCACTAAATTGTTTTAGGAAGGAAATCGTTCTCTCGTTCTCTCGGAGATTAATAACGTTAAGCCTCTTAGATAGCTTTCATAAATATGCATTAATATTAACAACCAAATAAGATGTGTTTATATATTTATATGAATTTATATACTTACTGTATAATAAGTGTTATAATAAATATAGACGTAGAGTTGAGACAAGTTTGTACGTTTTTTGAGCATCGATATAGATTGTTACCTGAATTAAGAGACACTCATAGCCGAGTGCACCCACTGATCGGTAAACGATACGTAGGTTAAGCAACTTTAGGCGCGGTCAGTCACTAGATGGGTGACCACATAATGGTATATCAACCAAGCTTCTCCGTGCTTCGGAAGGCACGTAAAAAGTCGGTCCTAGCTATTGACATTTTGAAAACAGTCCATGAGGAATGTCAGAGGCCTACGGGCGATCTGAGCAACTCTGACACTGTAGTGTATGTATGCCTCCCAACAACAATTGTATGTTTGAACAGTCATAATAACGACGTCAAACAAACAAGTCGTCTCCTCATTGCTTACGTCCCTACATGGCGACCCTGCCATTGAACAGTCATAATAAAGACGTCAAACAAACAATTGTTGGTGGGAGGCATATATACACTACAACACTAGGTTGGCCACTAACCACTCGATAAAAAGAAGAAGAACCTGAATTAAAACAGAATACTTTTATCACGGAAAAATGTTAAGTTCCCGTTGGATAGACAAAAAAAGGAACTACAAGATTTGAATTTCGTTAATATTGGTCACGTGGAATCCAGACTAAATTTATCATGAAATAAAAATATATCTTTCCACAACTAAAATGCTGAACCGAGTTTTGGTATAGACATAATTTTGACAATGAATGTAAATAGCTTTTTCTCACGAAAAAGAAAATTTAAGGGGGTAAAATAGAAAATGACAGTCTGTCGATACAGAACCATTTATTTGTATTGGTGCCTGATTACAAAGCTTAATTCACGTGAGCGGAGCCGCGCGCAGATACTAGTTAAAATATAAATAATACATTTATAAAGTGCAAAGCTATAAAGCATAAAAATCAAACGAATAATCAAATTTCATACTTATAGTAATATCAATATTGTTGAAGTACCCTAATTACTTTAAAATAGTTTTAAGGGGAACGGTTACGCGATAGCACTTACAGAAAACACAGATGATCCACTTGAAGTAGTAGAAATACCATACATCCAGAATGTTCCATTTCCCAAATGTAGTAAACGCTATAAACTTTACGATTACTGCCTTTATGTTCTTCCTGAAATGTATTACAGGAAGTATCCTATAAAATCAAAAAAGGTAATCGTAAATATCTCACACTTTCCATTCATGGTATCGAACTAACAATGTTATAAATATGTAATTATGAAAAAATTGTTTTTTAATCTTGAAGCTAATGGTTATTTATTAATAAATGAAATTTGCATTGCATTTTATCTAAAAATTAATATGAATTGTTTATTTTTCATGTAACACCTTAACATAATCTATCAGATTTAACACAATAAGTGGATTAATAAAAACCTATTATTCATCGGTAACATGCCAATTCGCATTTCTTAGAATCTTATTTAGAGTCTTACCGTAATTTTTATGTACTTTAGATCACACCGTTTTAAATGACATGCTTTTGAAGTCTATTTAAATAAGATTTTTTATAAATAGTAGATAAAAATATTATCGTATAACTATAAAATACATTTACATTCGCTCAACATTTAAAATGCAAGATAGATTGTATTTTGTAATGTATTAACCAGCACTTGAATAACCGCAACATCATTAGGTAGCTTGTAAGCAGTTTGTTTCTTTGCTCGCGATTGAATTTAAGTATTCATGGATCCATGAATAAATAATCGGGATGAGTGGGAATACTATCGATTCAAATAAGATACCATTGATCGGCGGAAGTTTTAGGAAAATTTATATAATGCTGTATAATAACATACTTGATATATTCAATTAATTTATCATTTTGTATAGAAACAAAATTGTGCCCATTTGACTATACTAAAATAAATATAACACGTTTTTATGCATTCTGGGTCTTATCATTAGCACCAAATGTTGTGCTCGTCTTATAATTTCTGCTATTATACCATATTAATAAAATTTTAATATACATAATTTTTAGTGTTCTTATTTCCATTTGTTACATTGTTCATTTTTCAAAGTTTTGATCTCAAAAATATAGAACAAAAGTTAACTTCAACAGAACTTAAGTTGAAACAATTTAAGTGGTAATAACTTGTTTAACAAATTCCGGTGACTCTTGAGTTTTTTCTGAACATTTTCCACGTTACATGCCAGAGATAAATAATGTATAGCAGAGAAGATAGAAAGACCGAAGTGCCTTCATGTAATCCACATATTCTTCCCGTAAATTATATACATGTTTCACAAAACACAAAGCAAGTGAGGGCTTCTTAAAATATTCCTTTCTTTTGTAATCAAAGTGCTGAGTGACGTAGATAAGAATTCCCAACGTGTTTCATCTCGGAACGCGTTAAATATTACCTCAGAACAAAATTATTTCACTTAATACTTAGTAAATCTATTTTTATATAGGTGCAGTCTTCATAAGAGTTTTGTGTTAAATCCAGCCATGCTCTGTGTGGAAAGAAAACATCTTGAAAAAAGCTACAATTTATATGAGAATTCTAAGACATTTAATAATACTAGCTTCTGCCCGCGCTTTTACCTACGTAAAATAGGACGATGTCTCGAGCTATTTATCAACAAACCAATAGTTTTAAAAAATGGTTGTCATTTTTTTTTTAATAATAAATATTAGCAATACTTTTTCAATTCATTAATAATACTCTTATTGCCCCTTCAAATAAACTCGCAGCTTGGGCTAGGTGGGGACAATAGCCCAATGTGTGCAGAATGAAACCCACAACTCCGCGTAGTTGAAGAAAAGGAGCGCAGCCCCTTATCCGTTGAGCTATTGAGGCTTTTAAAACTACATTAAATACCTTATGATAAATACTCTGTTCTTAGGTAACCCCTAAGAAGTAGTATGCTATTATTTAATTTATAACTTTTCTACATATTTAACTAAAAAGTTTTGTAAATTAAACCAATTTTAAACCATTAAAGCGAACAGTCTGACGATTTGCATTATACGTTCACATATTAATAGTCACAATTAATCTCTGACGTAAAGACTGTCCCAGTTGCTGCGACGTTTATCAAATACAGATCAAAAGTAAACAAAACGATTTAAAAGTTATGATACTTTCCATATTCTAACGAATACCTCCAAACAAAGTTACTTATAAGCTTCACGTAATAAATTCAGACTCAAATACGAACTTCCCTATATGGGAAGAGATAAGCCAAGCCGTAAGATGGTAAATTTCAAACGTGGCCCGAGTCGTATATAAACAAAAATTATGTCCCCGCGGATTATTAAAAGCAATATAGATATTTCAATGACAAAGCCCTAAAGCCTGCAGATTAAATAGAAACTTTTTTTTTTATATTTGTTTAACGTTACAAGGTTGATATAAGTGGATTACAAAAGTTTCGGGGATGAGCATAAAAATACTCGAGTTGGAGAAAAGAAAAATCAGTATCAAGAGTGTCGCAATAAAGGAGAGTGTATTTTCATTACCTACGATAAGTTCTCGAGTTGTTACGATGTATAGCCTCGATCTCATTACTTGGACTGAATACTTTCTTTATACGACTATAAAAATATTTTTTTACTTTATTTGATTTGATGTCATATTGTTAATGATACTTCGTATATTTAACAAAATGGCGTTCACGATTATATTCTTACTTATGTACTATTACATATTTTGTACTATACTCATAAAAACTTAAAAAAAAAACAGTTCAAAATGAATCAATTAGCGTCTTTAGTTTGTTGTGAAAAAATGTCAGACAAATCTAGTAGCCTAAAAATTATAGAAAAAATATATAAGCAGCGTATACAACGTAAATACATATTAACAGGTTCCCTATTCCATGGGATATACATATATGTACATATAAATTTAACTATTGTCTCTATTTTACATATAGCAAATAGGTTCATATTGAAATACATAACTATACAAAACCGAGTTGAAAATTTTATTAAATCCTTTATCACGCTTAAAGCTATCTTAATTCATACGTGACAAACCTCATTATTTTATTAGAAATCACACATTATCCCACCAAATTACGAGTTGACTCTCTAAAACTCATTTTGCGGAACGGTCTCTCAGATCGTTAATTTGCGATAGTGGGCACAATGAGCTAGAATGAGCTACAATGATAGCGCTAAATGGGTGGACCGAATATTGAAGTGTGCTAAGTAATACGTAGTGTCATATTTATAACAGAAAACTAAGTCATACTAATGTAATATTTGTCAGTCTCAAGTACAAAATAAAAAAAAAGACGACCGTTGTTGCCGTCCAAGCTGACATAAGCCCCACAGACCACGCGTTAAATTCCCCACGGAGCTGATGTTTGTATGGACCATTGTGACGATCTCAACATTACCCTTTATTTAAATCTCTAAAACAATGTATTTTCTGTAATATGAACCTATTTTTGGACGGTCACCCATCCATTTACTGACCGCACCCAAAGTTGCTTAACCTAAAAATCGTTTGCCGACCACGTGACTATGTGCAACGTAATACTAAGTATGGACATACCCCGAAAATAATATTTTTACAAAATCAAAAATTTATAAAATTTTGTATGAAAATTTCCATAGAAAAAGGAAAATGTATGGAAAATCACGGAGTCAGGTGCCGAATGTCATTGCAGCTGTTTCACATATATAGGGGTGTGGTGTCGGCGAAGGTGTCTCCGAGCGTATGCTTAGTGAGTGCCCGTCAGACGTCTCTACCCCCGCGTATATGTGGACGGTTTACCAAGGCGGTGCGTTCGGGCGGTCATGCTGCTAGAATGCTAGTTAAGGTTTCCGATCTTCGTATATGGTTTTTATACATATTATTAATGGTGATTGGTGATGCATGGCAAAGAATATATATAAAGTATATATTAAATATATATACAATAATTAATAAATAATGACGGTATGGTGGTCCGTCTATGATTACTGGCAAAGAGATCTAATATGAATAATATGATCTATACATGTTAAAGGCAAATTTATATCGTTGAAATATATTGAATATAATTTATTATTATAAATTAAATATTTAATGACGGTTTGTGGGTCCGTCAATTATGAATGTATATATGTTTGATACATATTAAGAAACGAAGTTTACTTTGTTTCTGTAATATTATGTGATATTGTAATTATGAATATAATAGTGAAAGTAATGCTTCGGCGCAAATATTGTTTATGTTTCAGAATCTAATGGATTATATGAAACCTTAGAAGAAGCGAATTCAATGAAGATTTAAAAGTATGCGTTGGGAAGAATTTATGCGTCATAACTAATAAATAATTATATTTCAGCTGTATACGTGTATAATGTTTTGGCGAGTTTTAGTTGACCCGATACTTGAGTTTGAGGCTCTGATGTGACCTGAGTTATGTCTATAGTGTCCTTAAGCGAGGCCCGAGGATTGTTAATCTCAGTTGACCCGATGCTTAAGTATGAGGCTCCGATATGATTTTGGTCATGTCTATAGTGTCCTCGAGTGAGGTCCTTTGACTTTGCTGATGTGATGTTGACATGGGGTTGACTCTGTGGTGCGATTTATATCGATGCAGTAGTTTCCTCAGGTCCATTGCCGAAGCGGCCCCAGTGATACAGATTAGAATTGCTGCGGTGGTGCGACTTAAGTCGATGCCGTGATGTTATTCGGTTTGTTGCTGAGGCGCTGGAATGTTATACATCGTTTGTAGCAAAATGACTCGTCTTCTTATTAGAGACGCCCCTTAGCTTAGCAATAGGGATTTTTATAATTGACATTGTAGCATGTCATACTATTAGGGCAACTGGTTGCTTCTCACTTCGAGATAGCTAACTAGTATTAGACAGTGTGGCCTGCTTAACTCTTATCATGCGTGTTTATCACGTCTTAAATAATGAACTGGATTCGGATGTATGTTTGAGTATTGAGCCAAAGGGTACTTTGCGTGAGCAAGTGCTATGGTTTTTATGATTTAAAATTATAATACGAAAATGACATAAACCAAAGAATATTAGTTGTAAGACAATGCGTTTACGAATACGATATAAGCCAACGAATATTAATTATAAGAAAATAGGATAATTTAAATAACAATTAGGTAGGGTTAGGTAGGACTTAGTTTTAAGGAATTGCGGTTGTGATATTATAAAGAATTGAATATTATCAATACTATATGACCCATATATAGTGATAAAAGAAATATACTTATAAATATAATTATTAATGAATTTGCCTACACTACGGTGAGGTTATTATAAATACTATATTACACATATATAGTGATAAAAGAATTATACGCTATAAATAGCATTATTGATGAAAATACCTTAACAAAGGTGAAGTTTATGATAAATATAAACTCTATATTAACCACATATAGTGGTATGACAAATATACGTTATAAATGATATTATTTATTATTATTGATGAATTTTACTTCACTAAGGTGAGGTTGACGATTATAGCATTGTGCTTACGGAATGCCGCCTGGCGGTTTAATGTTCGAATACATATCTGAACCAGGGATTTATTCCCTTATATATAATGACCAGGGCTTGTCCCTCATTTATTATGGCGTTTAGCCTTCTCATACAAAAATGAATATAAAATATTATGTGACTTCGGTCTTAATTGGTACTATTATAAAATATCAGGGTTTGATCCCTTTCTATGCTTGAAAATAAGAACAATATGAAATAAATAAAGATTAGACTGATGTCTTAATAACGAAATTATTATAAATATAATTAATCAAATTGTGTGTCGCAGGCGCACTATAAATAGCCTATCCCTTACCCGGGAGGGCTCGTATATATGGTTGGAGCCCACAGTCGGTGGCGTGTGTGGGGCCATGGACCTTCTCCCGTCCTTTATAGTTTTCCCAGAAAGGGTTAAGTATATAAGGATTGGAGGAGCGGACTGCTTTCAGCTACTCGTAAGAGGTGTTGAAAGTATAGGGATATATTTATTATCTCACCAATTAGCCTTTACGGGCTTATATAAATATTTTTACTATGATAATCATATTACACTAATATAATTAAACTATATAATACATAAGATATTATTGTTTTCCATTGTCAAGTTGAACCTGTTGCCTCTGATGCTCTAAAAGAACACGGGTTATTACGATCACAACGTAACGAGGGTCCTAACCGCTTAGATGAATCACGTGCCAATTTAGTAGTTTTATGCTATTTATTTTCGTGCTTTTAATTATTATTTACTTAAATATATTATATATCTATATTAGATATATAATGTAAGGTAGGTTTAGTCACACCATACAAGCGTGTGTTTGGGTGTGTTGGTTTGGGGGTGCTTCTCGTTATTTATATTTTCGGGACCATAAGCAGGTTTAAAAAAGTGATTAAATATAGCAGTATATTAAATATTATGCATCAAAAACTTTAATAGTGAAATGAGTAGTTTATTAATTTCCTGGGATGATAGTGTGACGATCTCAACATTACACTTTATTTAAATCTCTAAAACAATATATTTTCTAAAATATGTTCATATTTCTAAATTATGAACCTATTTATGGACGGTCACCCATCCATTTACTGACCGCGCCCAAAGTTGCTTAACCTAAAAGTCGTTTGCCGACCACGTGACTATGTGCAACGTAATACTAAGTATGGACATACCCCGAAAACAATATTTTTACAAAATCAAAAATTTATAAAATTATGTATGAAAATTTCCATAGAAAAAGGAAAATGTATGGAAAATCACGGAGTCAGGTGCCGAATGTCATTGCAGCTGTTTCACATATATAGGGGTGTGGTGTCGGCGAAGGTGTCTCCGAGCGTATGCTTTGTGAGTGCCCGTCTGACGTCTCTACCCCCGCGTATATGTGGACGATTTACCAAGACGGTGCGTTCGGGCGGCCATGCTGCTAGAATGCTAGTTAAGGTTTCCGATCTTCGTATATGGTTTTTATACATATTATTAATGGTGATTGGTGATGCATGGCAAAGAATATATATAAAGTATATATTAAAGATATATACAATAATTAATAAATAATGACGGTATGGTGGTCCGTCTATGATTACTGGCAAAGAGATATAATATGAATAATATGATCTATACATGTTAAAGGCAAATTTATATCATTGAAATATTTTTAATATAATTTATTATTATAAATTAAATATTTAATGACGGTTTGTGGGTCCGTCAATTATGAATGTATATATGTTTGATATATATTAAGAAACGAAGTTTACTTCGTTTCTGTAATATTATGTGATATTGTAATTGTGAATATAATAGTGAAAGTAATGCTTCGGCGCAGATATTGTTTATGTTTAAGAATCTAATGGATTATTTGAAACCTAAGAAGAAGCGAATTCAATGAAGATTTAAAAGAATGCGTTGGGAAGAATTTATGTGTCATAACTAATAAATAATTATATTTCAGCTGTATACGTGTATAATGTTTTGGCGAGTTGTAGTTGACCCGATACTTGAGTTTGAGGCTCTAATGTGACCTGAGTCATGTCTATAGTGTCCTTAAGCGAGGCCCGAGGATTTTTAATCTTAGTTGACCCGATGCTTAAGTATGAGGCTCCGATATGATTTTGGTCATGTCTATAGTGTCCTCGAGTGAGGTCCTTTGACTTTGCTGATGTGATGCTGACATGAGGTTGACTCTGCGGTGCGATTTATATCGATGCAGTAGTTTCCTCAGGTCCATTGCTGAAGCGGCCCCAGTGATACAGATTAGAATTGCTGCGGTGGTGCGACTTAGGTCGATGCCGTGATGTAATTCGGTTTGTTGCTGAGGCGCTGGAATGTTATATATCGTTTGTAGCAAAATGACTCGTCTTCTTATTAGAGACGCCCCCTTAGCTTAGCAATAGGGATTTTTATAATCGACATTGTAGCATGTCATACTATTAGGGCAACTGGTTGCTTCTCACTTCGAGATTGCTAGCTAGTATTAGACAGTGTGGCCTGCTTAACTCTTATCATGCGTGTTTATCACGTCTTAAATAATGAACTGGATTCGGATGTATGTTTGAGTATTGAGCCAAAGGGTACCTTGCGTGAGCAAGTGCTATGGTTTTAATGATGCAAAACTATAATAAGAAAACGACATAAATCAAAGAATATTAGTTGTAAGACAATGCGATTACGAATACGATATAAGCCCACGAATATTACTTGTAAGACAATGCGATTATTTAAATACCAATTAGGTAGGGTTAGGTAGGACTTAGTTTTAAGGAATTGCGGTTGTGATATTATAAAGAATTGAATATTATCAATACTATATGACCCATATATAGTGATAAAAGAAATATACTTATAAATATAATTATTAATGAATTTGCCTACACTACGGTGAGGTTATTATAAATACTATATTACACATATATAGTGATAAAAGAATTATACGCTATAAATAGCATTATTGATGAAAATACCTTAACAAAGGTGAAGTTTATGATAAATATAAACTCTATATTAACCACATATAGTGGTATGACAAATATACGTTATAAATGATATTATTTATTATTATTGATGAATTTTACTTCACTAAGGTGAGGTTGACGATTATAGCATTGTGCTTACGGAATGCCGCCTGGCGGTTTAATGTTCGAATACATATCTGAACCAGGGATTTATTCCCTTATATATAAAGACCAGGGCTTGTCCCTCATTTATTATGGCGTTTAGCCTTCTCATACAAAAATGAATATAAAATATTATGTGACTTCGGTCTTAATTGGTACTATTATAAAATATCAGGGTTTGATCCCTTTCTATGCTTGAAAATAAGAACAATATGAAATAAATAAAGATTAGACTGATGTCTTAATAACGAAATTATTATAAATATAATTAATCAAATTGTGTGTCGCAGGCGCACTATAAATAGCCTATCCCTTACCCGGGAGGGCTCGTATATATGGTTGGAGCTCACAGTCGATGGCGTGTGCGGGGCCATGGACCTTCTCCCGTCCTTTATAGTTTTCCCAGAAAGGGTTAAGTATATAAGGATTGGAGGAGCGGATTACTTTCAGCTACTCGTAAGAGGTGTTGAAAGTATAGGGATATATTTATTATCTCACCATTTTGCCTTTATTGGCTTATATAAATATTTTTATTATGATAATCATATTACACTAATATAATTAAACTATATAATAAATAAGATATTATTGTTTTCCATTGTTGAATTGAACCTGTTGCCTCTGATGCTCTAAAAGAACACGGTTTATTACGATCACAACGTAACAAGGGTCTTGACCGCTAGACGATACACGTGCCAACTTCGTAGTTTTATGCTATTTGTTTTCGTGCATTTTAATTATTATTTACTTAAATATATTTTATTTCTATATTATGTATAAAAAGTGAGGTAGGTTTAGTCACAATAGTCAGGATCCTAACTATGATAATTTAGTGATCATTATGTTATTTCATAATCGCTATAATCATTCAGGATTATAATTATAAAAAAATAAATAAATATGCTTTATTTTTTAAATTTCTCTTATTTCTATTTTACAATAAACTTCCGCTAATTTTATATATTTTTATGGAAATTATCAAAACTTGATTTCGCAACAATCCCTAACGTTATATAATGATAGACGATTTAACGTAACAAAATAAAATAGCAAATAAGGAATATAATGACACAAATTCAATACAATATAATAGCGTTGTTTGCAATTTCTCAAAATCGTCGACTCATGGTAGGGTCTGAACCGAATGGATATTATCTATTCATCGGGGACCCTCGCCATTGCGACCTTTAATAGAACCACTTCAAGGAAAATACATAGAAATCACAATATGAACATTAACCTCCCGCTCCAATCTTTTGTATCAAAACTTTTGTATATTGAAAAACTCCTCAATATTTTTCAACAAAAGACCTTTAAGATAAGTTACTTATTAATGACACAATTCTATTTTACAATTTACAGGTTATTTTTTGTGTGTATTTTTTTTACGAAACGTAAAATTTATCGCACTTTTGATAGATTTTAACGTCTCGGTACAGTGTTATGGTTTAATCGTCAATTTAATAGATAAAACGAAGTAAAATAATGAACTGACGGGAGGCGCGTCCATAAAATACGATTTTATCATACCGTTGGGAGGGACACGTTTTCGAATATCGTAATAAAAAAGTCACAGATGTCAAATTTATGATGTTGGACCATTGTAAAGAGATTAAAAGATTTACTACGGATGGGGTCGCTATGGTGCTACGGGGCTACGAGCCTACGTCACAGGCTCTACGCGATTGGTGTCATGAGTTTAATAGAATTTTAATCCTTTAATTTGGGAAGAATTACCCTATCTTAAAGTAAGACTTACCACCTCGAAGACGACATAGACTCATGTAGTTACTTACCTGTGAAAAGAAAAATGAAATTAGTATTAAAGTAAATATGTCAAAAATTATACAAGTAATTTATAATAATACTATATCTTAAGGACAAAGAGCGGAAAAAGTCATATAATTTTGTAAATACAAAAATGAAATTGTAAGAATTTAAGCCGAAATTCCTTCGTCAAACACATTAGGCACGTCGAATTTAACTTATGATAAAGGAATTTCCCAAGAGGACGCGATGCCTTAAAACGTCTGCTAACTCGGTGAATAAATCACAGTAAACGCTAACGCTGCCAAATAAATAATTTTCTTTATTCATCAAAATTAAAAGGAACAGTTGACAAAGAGCGGTCTTTAATTAAAACCAGCCTTAGTTCGAGACTTTCATACTTTGGCTTCGATTATCGAGTTAGCTCGGTTTATTTTTACTCGGACTGCTCAGCGAAAACTGTATTTGAAACTCCGCAAAGTGCTACAACTTTCTTATGAAACGTTTGTTTTATAGAGGATTATTTACCACAGTGGCCTTGTTTTAAAATAAAATAAAAAATAACATCGTGCTCGGGAAAAGTTTTGGTCACATGTGTTGTGGACTTTAAACTATTTACACAAACTCATAATGAAATACCACAGTGCAGACATGTTTTATACATAATATGATATTTGGTAACTACCTAATTAATAAAATAGTTTAATTTTTGGTGTAAGCTTGTCTTCGTCCTAGCATTATTCCCGATATTTTATTTTACCCAGGGACTGCTTATTACTCTTATCCGGATTCGACAGGTTACTAGTTTTTACACGTAGCGATTGCCACCTGACCTCCGCAACCCTAAGGGAGAACCAGTAACTTATTGGATAAGGGGAATTTACTTATAAAGAGTTAAAGATTATTATCAGATGTTATGTGATAACAACCGGGACCGACAGCTTAACGTGCTCTCCGAGGCACGGTGGGGAGACCCACACGGACAAACCCCCAGACCGAGACAGAAATTTTAACAAACTTCTGGCCGAGCGGAAATCAAACCCGCAACCGTCGAGACCAAAGGCAGACTCGCTAGCCACAACCCCACAACGGTGTTTTTTTGTTGTAAGCTTGTGACGATGCAAAAAACGATTCGATTACAGAAAGCGGAAACAATATGTGTTAACAAAAGCGTTTGAACAAAAAATAGTTCGGGTTAAAACTTACGCAATTGCACGGCGTTTATTTTTGATTTGCCTTGAATTATATATTAACTGCAGCAAACATTGGTTTGTAGCAAAGCGGCCTTTTCATTGAAAAAACCTCAAATTAACTCTATGGTTTTGGTTCTTTTGTTTCATTTTTATTTCGTATACAGTTACAAAGGACTAAATTCTGTAGGATTTTTAATTCGTTTTAGTGTTACCAACACAGCATGTTTGTGGTGTACCTTTTATATGTAACTTATTGTGTTACATACAAATAAAGGGCAAACTTCATACAATTGGGCAGTAAAACAAATATTGGGGAACTCGGTATGAACAGTGAAACTATTAACATAAAGTATTGAAAATAATAATAACTGAAGTAACAAATAATAATAAATATTAACAGCACAATACAGTTTCCTGTTAAATTTTTTTGCTATCGCATTCAAATATTCTGAGAAAATCCGAATAACTAGATTAATTTTAAAGTCTTTGTTAGATTCTGCTATGTTAGATTCAATAGTTATTAAATGCAAGAACACAAGATATTATCCGATTCAAAATGGAACAATGTATTAAAAAAAACAATTTTCTAGAACGGGATAAAGTATTCGCTATCAAATGCTAATAAAATAATACACACGTTTACGTCGTTGCTGGGATTAGTCTAAATCCGATTTGATAGGATCAGAAAATCTTTGACGATTAGGTTGTGTGTTCCCAGTTCAAAACTGTTGCTTTGTTTTATGTTCACTAGTGCATTAGCTAAAGAGAATTAGTTAATGGATTATTAATGACATTAGTACGTCTCTTTCCTTTGGTACAACTAAAGATGTTCTTTTGTAACTCGTATTCGTAAACGAAAAACCATTACCGCTTTTTAAATATTCCATTACGTTTTTCTTTCGCACTAAGAGCATAAGAGCAGATTTTTAAATCTGTCCTTGTGATTAAATTTATATGCTGGATTTGATTAGATGGAAATCTTATTATTTCATACTGAATATTTTTATTCGAATGAAGTTTTTAAGATAAAGTTTTCTACGTAGTGAATTAGCAAAAATAATTCAAGTACCGAAATAATATACGCGAAACATTTTTTTGTTTTTCATTCTGAATAAACAGAGTGAAAATAATTGATGTGTTGTCAATAAAATATTACTCACGTCTGTAGCAGGTTTTTCCGGAATTTCAATTGGAAAATCACCTTGCACGAGTGTAGTTACATTTGAGTTCAAAATAGGTTCAATAGTTTACACAAAGTGAACCGTGAATTACATTTTGTAAACATTTATTATTTTGTTTTAAATTCCATCATTTGTACATTTTTAAAAGATATATAAAGACGACGTTGTGGCGCAGCGGTAGCGAACCTGCCTTAGACGCCACAGGTCGCGGGTTCGATTCCCGCTCGGAGCATAATATGTTTGTATTGACCATGCAAGCTTATTTTACAGTCTCGGTGTGTTTTTCCTTGTCGTTGTATGTGTGTCGGACCCCGACACAGGATATCACAATCCTAATGCGGGTCGTTGAGTGTGCAGCGATTATTATAATTTTTTTTATTTCTAATCATATGTTAATATTTATGTATTATAAATATGTTATTATGTTAAAAAGCATACAATCATGTATGAAGAACTCGCAAGATTATTACGAAGTCTGAAGAAGATTTATTTATAAACGGGTGTTTAGTACAAGTGCACATCGAGTTTTCAATTACACAAAGTGATGGCCGCAGGGTTGCGGCTGCACCGCGAAAAACGGCGTTGTGGTCAAGCATCCTGACCGATTGCACACCGCTTGCCGAGCGATCAGTGGAGCGGAAATAAACACAAATGTAATGAAAATAAGGTTTGTTTTGGAGTAAATCAACTAAGAAAATCGGGTAACCACTTTTCGAAAGGTTCAAGGAAAACTCAATCGCTTTTCCAGGGGAAGCTCTCAGTGGTTTATTGCGTTATTACCTGGACGTGTCTGCCGCGTCGGGACAGCCGCAATTTAGGGAGAAAAGAACGATATGTTGCGACGAAAAGGATTGTATTGGGCTAGAACTCGAGCTACGTAGAAAGGGGCTAGCACCTCCGTCCATGCCTTTCGTAATTTTCTTTGATAGAAAATACTACACAAAAGTTTTATATGTTTTTATTCTTACCAAAACAATTTTGGACCGCCTGAAACGTATATTCCCCGCTGAATCGTTGTTTATTTGTGTGCCATTTTTAGTTCGGTTTAAATAAATACTTACATAGCATTTCTGAGAATCATACTACAAAGTGCTTACTGATGCCAATTTAAAAATAATAACCTCTACTTGTCAATTAAGAATAGTATTTTAATTTAAAGATAAGTACGTACCTAATAAGCTATCTAAATATTATTTCAAAATATTAATTTAATGGTTTGCATCCATTTGCTACATCACGATATTTGAAATACAAGTCAACATAAATAAAAAACCTTTGAAATAGCACGCACATTGTTTACGATTATATGTGGGGTCGAATGAATTGCCCAAAGAAAAATTGGGAACGGAATTGAATTACGCAACCTTTACGACAATCCTATAACCCGGAATACTATTCAATAAAAGTGTTAGAAATCACTAAAAGATTTGCTCCAATAATCGCCCGACAAAAACCGTAACTCGGTCTTAGAGCCTATGAAATAAGAGTGGATGTCTATAAAATAAAATAATAACCGGTCAATAAAACCTCTCTACGCGGGTCCGGGGAAATATGTCAGATACGTCTGTTCACGGAAATAAAAGAGAGTAGTAGGAGGCGTAAAGTGGTCTGCGATGGACCGAAATTTGATCTCTGACAAGACGAGATCGCGGACATCAATCGACGTGTAATTGGAGGGCTTTACTGTCGTCCAAATGATATCACCTGCCTTAAAAATATCATCGGTCTTTTTCTTTGACAAATATATTTGTAACAGGTACTGGGTGACGTGATAAAATATTACGAGGCGAGGGTGGCAAACTTTATAGGAGAAATTTATTTGATAGAATCAGTTATGATTTGACGACGTGTTATTAAATCACAATGACTATATTAATTATAATAAAAATAATTATAAAAAGCAGCCGATTTAGAAATAAAATGTATTAAGTTTAACGAGCAAATACAAAGCCGTATAGGAGATAGCGTTTTCAAATTAAAAAAAAATCTAAAAGAAATCGTTGGAATTCCGTACCGTGGACTAGGAAAAGCTCACGTTTATCGACCGTTTAGTACTTATATCCAATCGGCGATAAAGGTAGGCTGCACCTAATGGGTTTAACGCCTAAGCACTAAAATGTAATTGCTAATTGATATGAGACTCGTCGGTAAAAGTTTTTAGAACAGTTTGAGGCTAAGCGAATTTTAGCATCACTATAGTTACCATACGAAGATTAATTGTTGATATAAATCTTCAAAAATGTTTTAAAATAGATATAGTTATGACAATTATATAATTTACTATAATTTTTCCAAAATTATAATGATTGCAGCGTATTAACCTACTAACGTATTTTCTTCTTTAAACTTCTTTGGCGCAATAAAACATCATACAGTCTTACTGTTGCTGTTATTTACCCAGGATCTGCTTATACTCTTATCCTAATTTGACAGGTTACCAGTTTTGACACAGAGCGATTGCCATCTGATCTCCGCAACCCAAAGGGCGAACCAGTAGCTCATTGTATAAGAGCAAATTCCCTATAAAGAATTAACGATTATTATCAGATGTTATGATAACAACCAGGACCGACAGATTAACGTGCTCTCGGAGGTACGGTGGGGAGACAGACTCACAAGGATAAACGCCAAGTACGAAACAGGTATTTTTAATAAACATCTGCTCCGAGCGGGAATGAAACCCACGAGAACGAAACTACAGATGTCAATTTATACGTAGCCTAAATGAAAAAAAAAACACAGATTTTAAATAAAGATTAAGCTATCAAATCATAAGAAACCGCATTTCAAAATTGTCAATTGAAACTATCGATATAGTTTTTTTAAACATCTTAAGTGATAAAACAGATGTAACAGATTTAAATCGTATACAAATCTGACTTTCCCAAGAATCAATGCACAATGCTCGAGGCGAGCTCATAACAATTGAGCCGAGAAATTGCCGACCTGGCCGATCCGCGCAATAACCTCCGACTTCTCATTATGCAGATTGCCCTACGGTTCACATATGCATTCACTAAACATCTTGGTGAGCTCGACTCAGTATTGCGGTAGGAAGTGCTTTTCGGATGCATGCAGTACTAAAATTTGAATGTATTTTTATATTTGTAAAGGAAATAAATATGGTGGAAATACATATTAAATTATTATTGTGCTGAGTATGTCCAACAGCATTTTTACCCGACTGCCGGAGGGTAATGTTTTTCGAGCGTATGTATGTATGTATGTATGTATGTATGTATGTATGTATGTATGTATGTCTATTTCTTTGTGACGCTCTACAGGCTAAGCCCTTGGACGTACATCGACTTATAGGGTATCATTAGATTCGTCTCAGTTGTGAGAGTGACATAGGCTACATTTTTTTAACATGGGTTCCGCAGAAGCAAAGATATTCAAAGCGGAATATCACAGTTCGCTCAGAACTAAAAATCTAATGATGTTTCCTTATAGAACTCGATAAAATAAGACGAAAAGTAAAATAAAGTTTTTCGATATATTGCTTAGTTTTCGAGATATCGATGATTGAAGTTTGATTTTTTTTGGCCAGTGATTGCCAATTCCACACCCAATGTCTATTTAAATTAATGTCTAAAATAATTAATTAAAGCATTTTCTATAAATAAAAAATACGGCATAGTTAAATAAAAAGGTAGATTAATAAAATAATTAAACTTCTAAAACGCAAACTATTATATATAATGCTATTCAATGTATTGTACAATTAGGTACAAAAATTTCGTTAGTAAAATATAGGAATAAGCACAATATATTATAATAAAAGTATTGTTCGATTCCTAGTCATGTGATTCGTTTAATGTAAGAAAAATATAAATTTTAAGTGTCTGGTCCTACATCTCGGATTCTTATAAAAATGTTATTCTGAACTAAAACTAAATGATGAAATTTCATATATTTATATTTTTTGCAAATGTCTGCCTTTTGTCGGCTCTCCGCACTCCTTATCCTCTCACGCAAAGCTGCAAAACTGCAATTGTCAACTTCAAAGTCATCAAAGAAATGATAAAGCATATTTTCGAGTAACATTCAGTTTTGTTTTGTAAAAATGCGATCACTCCATCAATAGTTATCGTAATCTTGATGAAGACGGAGACGCAAAAGCTGCTGATCGAATTTGGATAAAATTTAGCACACAGAGAGCTGATATTGAATGAACACGCCCTGAATTAACACATTTGATACCAGAAAAAATGTTAGGTTCACTCGGCATTATCAAAAAACGAACTGCAAAAATGTTTAGATGCTTGTTACTCAATCACAAATCGCATTAACGATTTAACGGATTGGAATGTAACTTACAAAGATTGTTACCTGGATTAAGACATAAAATACTTTTAGGATATTAATTATAGGGGCCCCCATTAGGATAGTGATATCCTGTGTCGGGGGTCCGGAAACATACACAATGACAAGGACAAATACACCCAGACCGGAAAATATGCTTGCATGGTCAATACAAACATATTATGCTCTGAGCGGGAATCGAACCCGCTACCTGTGTCGCTTAAGGCAGGTTCGCTACCGCTGCGCCTCAACGTCGACAGTTCAAAAAATGTTAGGTTCATGGGATTATCAAAAAACACTCTACAGAACTTTTTTTATCTTTGTCTTATGAAATATTAGCGGCCTGCCCGGCTTCGCATGGGTATAAAATATATAGCCTATGTCATTCACTAAAAAAATGATTAAAATCGATCCAGTAGTTTTAATTTATTCCTTACTGTCCGTGGCTCGCACACGTTAAATGTAATTATTTACGACATCACATTAGAAACCTCAAAAATAACAGTTTTTTTTCTCCACTATTTAATGGATGTTATGATACATATAAACCTTTCTCTTCAATCACATTATCTTTAAAAAAAAACCGCATCAAAATCTGTTGGGTAGTTTTAAAGATTTAAGCAACAATGCATATGCCTATGTATATAGGGACAGAGAGAGCGACTTTGTTTTATACTATGTAGTGATTATTTACTTACAAATGGTTTATTTGTCTCTAGAGCCAATTCTAAAGTCACCGCGGACGAAGTCGCGGGCAGATGCTAACTCGAAATAAGTTACAAGCTTGTGGGATAGAACTTGCCAAAAATATAATCTGCATTCTAGTTAGACCTGCATAGTGCAGAGAGCTAAATTATATTACTTATAACTAGCTTCTGCCCACGGCTTCGCTGCGTTAAATTTGGAGAAACAAATCCTTTCTTTTTCATATAAAGCTTTACACCTTCAGGGGTAGGATTGAAGGACATGTGTTAATAGTTCCCAAAAAACAATGTTACATGATTTTAATTTCAAAAATGATGAATGAATTATGAACTTCCAACAAAACTTTTAACCCCTTGAGGGTTGAATTTCAAAAAATACTTTCTTAGTGCTCGTTTACGTTTTAAAAGCAACACCAAAATAAATAGCTTTTTAGGGTGAAGGGCTTAGGCGACGCGTTTATAAGTAATTCAGGTCTTCTCCTGTATATATATATACCTAATCCATTATTAATTATGTAACTAAAAAGTTTGAAATAAAAATAAATTATTAAATGAAACAAAAAACCCAACTGCATTAATAATAATTCCTAAAAAGCTAAAACAAGCTCTATAATGACTACTATAATATAAATATTACTTTAATGTTAGTAAAGGTACTGCAGACGGGGACAAGCTGATCAATCAATTTGTAAATTGATGATGGAGTTTAAAGGGAAGTGCTTAAATTACGGAAAATATAATAATTATGTTTTATTTAAATGCTTGTCCTCGTCTGCAGTACCTTTACTAACATTAAAGTAATATTTATATTATAGTAGTCATTATAGAGCTTTTTTTTAGCTTTTTAGGAATTATTATTAATGCAGTTGGGTTTTTTGTTTCATTTAATAATTTATTTAGTATTAAGAACATTACTGTTATCTAGATGAAGATTTTACACTCAATATTGAGAAAAAATAGCAATATTTGTAATGTTGCATTTCGTTAGAAGAATAGCAGTGTCCCTTTATTGTAATATTGCAATCTTTTTCCTTGCATTATTCCTGGCATTTACCCAGGGTCAGCTTGTATTCTCCGGATTTGATGGATTACTAGATTTATAAGAGCATTAATTGCCTATCATGATTTAGCGATTATTATCAGATGATATTATAACAACCAGGACCGACAGCTTAACGTGCTCTCCGACGCACGGTGGAGGATCTCCGAGAAGAGCCACAAAGACAAACGCCCAGAGCCGAACAGATACATATTTGTAAGTTCATCACAAACATCTATCTCGAGCGCGAAGCGAACCAGAGACTCACAAGACTAAAGACAGGCTCGCTACCAACACGCCACAACGGCCGGTATTGTAATCTTGTAATGATTACAGAAATTTAACAAGAAATTTTGAGTTTTGTAGTTTATAGCAGCAACATTTCTAATTATATTCTTAGTCTTCCAGCACACCTAAACAATTCCTCTTGATATTAACAAACGCTTTCTATTATTAGCAGAATACCTTGTTTAGTGGAGAAATGCTTGTACAAGACTGTGTAACTATTCTGTACTTACCTCAATATCGTTATATATAAGGAATGTATATATGGGCAGTAGTATGAAATATTGACGACGTTGTGGCGCAGCGGTAGCAAACCTGCCTTAAACGCCACAGGTCGCTGGTTCGATTCCCGCTCGGAGCATAATATGTTTGTATTGACCATACAAGCATATTTTCCGGTCTGGGTGTATTTGTCCCTGTCCTTGTATGTGTTTCCGGACCCCCGACACAGGATATCACTATTTTAATGGGGGCCGTTGAGTGTGCAACGTTTATTATTATTATTATTGTTAATAATCTTGATCTTTTAAATGGCAACCAACTTATCTCCGTATCGTCCATCTGACAGTGGCAACTTAAATAAATAAACATTAATAATAATAATACTTTAACGCTTGAAACGCAATGGTTCTCATTCAGATAGTAAGACAAGGATAAACATACTCAGACCGGAACATATGCCTGTATGGGTAATACATACATCTACATCGAGCGGGAATCAAACATGCGACGCGCGCTTAAGGCAGGTTTGCTAGCGCTGCGCCACAACTAACGATTCTAAATAAAAAATTTCTTTCTTGCTTTTTTCATATAGGCGCTTTTAATAGGAATATAATTAGCGTGTCGCCGACGTAAGAGAAGGGTAAAGAAGATAAACAGAAGGAAAAGAGAGGATAGGGGTCGTTGCTTTGAACCCACCTGTAGGGAAACTATTATTTTGGGGGAGCGTAGGAATTTCCTAATTGAGCCCGCCCAGTCAGACCGAAAGCACCAAGTTTCTAATTCTTTACCAGAATATACGTCCTTTCGTATTTAAGCTATACTTGTAGTAGCGGTGTCGTTACAAATTAAGAATGCATTTATGTAAGTAACAATGTATAAGAGTGTAGACTGGGTATAATCTACATAATTGGAAGTCGTCGTAGGATATTGCGTCCACGTGAGGCTGAGCAATTTTCTGCGTCATTTCCGGTTGATCGTCCACTCAGCTGCCCGATTCGATGCGCTT
The DNA here is from genome assembly GCA_023373885.1 of Hestina assimilis. Taxonomy (NCBI): domain Eukaryota; kingdom Metazoa; phylum Arthropoda; class Insecta; order Lepidoptera; family Nymphalidae; genus Hestina; species Hestina assimilis. The sequence goes on from CM041745.1 coordinate 10,676,048, forward strand.
CTTTACGCTTAATTAATGGAAATGTGTTACTGTAAATAGATTGCTGTGAAATTGCTTCCTTAACATAATATAAGGTCGTTATGAAAATTAACTATTCATATAAACTATATAAATACTTGACAGAAAAAGGATGACAAAAAAAAATATCTTACGAGTATCAGAATAGAAGGTACATTTCTTGTTTTGTTTCTTAATGAATCAGGGCTATATCTCTCTGTCTTTTTCCTTAGACTTTATACCTAATATAAGACACAAAGCCGGGTTCGCTCACTGATCAGTAAACAATGGGTGGGTTAAGTAACTTTAGGCGTGGTCAATCAATAGATGGGCGTCCGCATAGTGGTATTCCAACTGAGCGGCTCTATTTTTAGGAGGGCACGTAAAAAGTCGGTCCTGGTTTATTGATAATGGTCGTCAGCAAACCGTCGTCGTACCACATATAAGACGAATCTATGAAATCCGACGCAATAGGTAAATTCTTTCGCAATATCGTGTTATCTAGTAAAGAGATTAAAAGCATTGTTGCTTATAACAAGTTGTTCATAAAGTTAACCTACTTAAACCTACATAAATGATAGATGAAAGTGACAAAGGCTATCCTGACCCTTTAAATGCAATATAAGCTCACATTTCATTTATGGTGATTAGTTATTTCATTCGTTCATAGGCCCGTTAATATAACAGCAATATCGGCGAGTTTGCGTACATCAAACGAATTTATTAAATAAAACGATGATCCCACCAAATGTCAATCACAATGAAGGCAGGCCGTTCACATCAGCGTTGATCCGGTGTTTGTTGATTACATTGCCTTCAAAACACAGCAAAAACTTCCCGTTTATAATTTTAACTCGTTATTGTTTAAATGAGATTGTTCAGACCACGCCGCAGATTGTAAACAAAAGTAGACATTACCTTATTTAATTAATTTCTGAATGATTTATTATGAAATTTCCTTATAAATTTTAAGTCAAATTATAAACTAAGCCAACTCACTATTCATCAAAATTGTACAGATTTAGACAAAAGGTTTAAACAAAATTAAGGAGTAAATATTTTGATTAGGTAAGCTGCCTGAATACTTTGAAAGAAGAATCTTTCCCAAATATTTTGTAGGAAGTAAAATTCGTCTCAAACATTTTATAATATATATTATTTATGTTACTAGGCCAGCAAGCAAGTATACGGCATACCTGATGGTAAGCGGTTGTCGTAACCTATGAGCGCTTGCAACACTATTCATTTGTAGGTGTCACTCACCCGTAGCAAATCTCGAGATGTTAGTTCGTGCCCTGCTTACTTACCTCTGTAGTGGCAAATATTCTACCGGCTATACTTTTTATTACAAGAGGCAGGTTGGGTACCTACCCAGTTAACAAACAACGAAAAAATATTATGGCTTGAATTTAGTCATACAACGAAGACTAAATTCGTTAAAATAACAACTAAGAACTTACATGGTTAGGTTCGTTGACTTTGTTTATTATTCTTAAAATAGCAACGCAATACCACGTGCTCAAATACGGAAGAACAAATATAGGTATTTAACAGACGCACGCAGCTTACGACTCACATACAATCAAATAAGGTCGTCGCCGTACGAAAATAATGAACCCTAGATTAGACGAGAGATGTTAAACGTATTTAGTAATGAAACGCTCATGAAAATAAACGTCGGACTCGCACATAAAGGGTTCTATACCACCTTAGAATATATAAGATTAAAGCAAGAAAGTATTTATTTACAACTCATGAGATCCAGCCAAAAACGTTATAGTTGTTTGAGGACAATTATTACAACTATTTACCTATTCGGATTCGTGAGATATAACCAGCAGCCTTAGTAATAGATTTCCGTTGACACTCTTTAGATACAGAACACAAAAAAAATATTGTAATTTCGTAGATATCAACAATAATATCTATACTTTTTCCGCTTGGCATACATACAAAATAACTGTAGGTGTTTTATTTTTTGCATGTTTATAAAAGTAAGATCGGTAAAGAATGTTGTGAAGCGTCACGATCGATGCATCTCGTTCCCATCTCATCACGCGATGTGCCGTGCCGTATATTTTTTAAAGATGAAAGCCCCCATTTATACTGAATACCTTCAACGCAACACTGACTGAACAGTTTTTCTGTCGTGTTTAATGTCAGTCAATCACACATTTTTGCTTTACATTACAGCTGAGTAATTATATCTCGATTTACTTAGTATTGGCTTCTGTTTTTCACTTAATTATTGAATATTAACATTTTGTATAAGGCTTATGAAATTATTTATCACTATGTGTGTGTTTTTCTTATTAGTCTCTATAGCTCCACCTTGTTGAGTAAATCAGAAAAAAAGGAGTCGCTTTGTATAACTAAATAATATATTCCACAAAACAAGAAAAATGTTAAACTACAATAGAAATAGAAATATAATAAAAATAACATTTAAATCCATAAAATATATAAAGGAACAATTTAAAAGCTTTATAATAAAATGTAGAGAGGAACAGAGGAAATTTAGAAAAGCAGGTGTCTACGGATTAGTGCAGATAGGGTCACGTACAACCACTGAGATGTGATGACATTGCAATCCTAGCAAGTTGCAGTTGCGTGCAAATGGGATCGCTTAGAGAGATCACTGCAAATAACCACATCATATCCTAGAATAGAGGAACCTTACAAACAATTATCGATGTGGCAGTGTTTGAATTATTCAGCTTGTATATAAATTCGTGTTTTGATAAAATATATATATATATATATATAGAATGTTTTGCCAATCCTATGGAGTGTTTTGAAACGCCGATGTATAAATAAGGTTTTGCCAATACTCGGAAGTGTTTTTTAACACCGAAATAAATGTCATGACTGTGTCACAAATATTTAGATTTTTATGTTCTTTAGAGGACACTTGCAATACCGTTACATGAGTAGGGGAAGGAAATTTAATGGGATAAAAAGAAATAGTATGGTACGCCGTATCCTTATACTTCATGTCAATATTATATAAGACTAATTAAACAAAGCCCGAATATAATACTAGTCACACATTTAAGAATTCCATATTTTTTAATGTCAAAATGAGCATACAATTTTATAGACGTCAATAATTTGTTCTACACTTAGACCATCATCTACACGGTATCGTTTCTTATTAGAAAAAATTTCATTTCAAAATAGACCTTTGTTCATATTAATGATTTTCCCTACAAAGCTTGACCTAATCATCCATATATCCCACACCGTAAAAGTATAAACGAAATAAAGCCAATATAAATAAAAAAATTGTGAAACATCTACTGTAAAATATTCTAAAAGAAAATTTATCCATGTTAACTTTCTTTTGTATGTAGTAATTTCACGTAATAGCGGATATTGAGTTACGGTTGAAGTATTGGAAACATCTGTTGAATCCAGCTTTTTTTACGATAAAACTCCTGTGGGAAATCCCCGTTGCAGTCGGAATCCTTCAATTTATGCACGACCGCATCGCCGTCTGGCTGCATGACCTGACATATGAGACGGCTGAACAATAACGACTGTCGACGCTTATAATAGCATAATGATTTTATTACCCATGTTAAGCTTTTCATTATCATGTAATCAATTAGCTAGGGTTTTGATATTAACATAGCGTCGTACTTTACTTATGTCGCAATGTAATAATAGCATTCAAAACATTCCTTGATGTTTACATGACTCATACATTTTTGACTATTTTAAAACCCTGACGGCTGGTAGGCAAATGTACCATCCGCCTGATGATAAGCAGTTACCGCAACCTATGAAGGCCTGCGATACTTAAAGTGATAAGAAGGGAAAAAGGAAGGAAACAGAGGGGGTGGAAGATTGGGCCTTTGGTGCCCTCACTGATACATGATGATGAATAGTACTGATACTGTTACTTTACGGCGATTTTCTGTGAGACGATAATACTTCCCGGTTTATAATGGGCCGGCCATTTTTTCTGGGAGGAGCTGGCTTAGCAACTAGTACATTTTTTTTAGAAAAGCGATGTTTTCGTTGAAGTCCAGTGTAAATTTGGTGTCATGGACGTCGGGAATAGAAGATGAAATTCGAAGTATAAATGCAAAATCACTCGCAGTCATGGAATCTATATGCTTTTTGTTTAAGTCTTTATGCTGTTGAAGGTTATCGTTCTGTTTCGTAGTTCAATTCAGGAAATAGTTTGAAATTGGCATTTCCATTTGTTGAAAGGAACAGAATTGGAATTTAAGGACACAGAACGAACGACAATAGACAAAAGAGCGGCACAAACTGAAAATATTCCGGTTGTTTGCGTTATAAACCGAGCCAATCACAATCGTGGAGCTTGCAGTGAACTAAACGCCACGCCAACAAAAGAACCGTAAAGAATGGCCCACCAACACACTCGTGCTAATAAAATAGTTCCGAGCAACAGGTTGGAGCGGCCCGTTCCACTGGCAATACAATAGTAATACTACCGCCATGTCTCTACGATCCTGGTATTAAGTGCTTCAGACGTATGTGCTAGGTTTTCTTAATACTTCTTATTGTCCCACACGCAAGCTTCTATAACATTTTAATAAAAGTAAAATTTTAGTTGTTCTACAAATTATTCTATCCTACTAAGAACTATCCTACTATTATGAATTTGAAAATTTGTATGTTTGGCTGTTTGTTACTCAATCACGCAAAAACAGCTGAACGAATTTGGACGAAATTCGGCAAAGATATAGATTGTTACCTGGATTAAGACGTACGATACTCTATATCCTAAAAAATGTCAGTTTCCTATAGGATTATCATAAAACATAGTGCAGGTATATTCCATTGAAAATCGGTATAGATGTGTTTTGTAGAACATTATTAACTTGCAAATTATTAATTTCACCCTGGAGCCAAATTTAAAGTCACAGCGGATGAAGTCGCGGGCCGATAAAATGAAAAAAAGGTTGATATTGTTAATGTTTTTTTTTATCTCATTATCAATTATTATTCCTAAAATATTGCTTTAGGCAGATGTATGTTTGTAATTTGTATTAATCATCTACTCAGTATAGTCAGTCGTGTCTGAGTGATTGCGCTTGCGTTTATCAATTTCCGAGAGTTAAAATGGATTTAATTATCCTTGTAGGGGCAATCGAGTACGTAGCGTTTATGCTACGTTTATTAAAAGCTTTGGGAATTCTGCCTTGATTTAATATTGCTAATGTGTATCAATCGTATTATAATATGCTTAGTAAAATTTGCCCAGATAACGCAAATACTCTAAAAATAATTATATGCTTACATCGGCATTGTTTAAGCGCCTTAAGCGCCACGGGTCGCGGGTTCGATTCCCACTCGGAGCAAATGTTTGTATTGACCATACATGCATGTTTTCCGGTCTGGGTGTGTTTGTCCTTGTCATTGTGTATGTTTCCGACACAGGATATAGCTATCCTAATCTGTTGCCGGCCGTTGAGTGTCTTGCGTTTATTATTTATTGAAGAGTTATAAGTGCGCAGATAGGCTTAGAAACATTAAATTAAGACGCTTTTGTATAATAAAACGTTACTATGATAATCACAAATCTGTATACAAGTTAACCGCTAGATATAAGATGACAAAATACGACAACAAACATAAAGCTCTTAATTCCCGTTTCGCGTGTACCTTGCGGTTCTACAACGGGATTTACAAGTTTTACTATTGGACCGAATGCTAGTTTCGGTTAAGGTTAGCTGCGGCTTATCAAACTTTCACGAGACATTGTTTTTATTGAATTTTCTTCCGATCTTTAACTACTTGGCGTATAATCTGTAATTTACTTATTTACATCAAATGATCATCGTAATAGATCTTGATACCGTTCTAGCGTTGTGGGTAGCGAGTCTGCCTTTAGTCTTGACGGTTGCGGGTTCGATTCCCGCTCGGGCAGATGTTTGTTAAATTTCTGTCTCGGTCTGGGCGTTTATCCGTGGGTCTCCCCACCGTGCCTCGGAGAGCACGTTAAGCTGTCGGTCCCGGTTGTTGTCACATAGCATCTGGTAATAATCGTTAATCTTCTGATAAAAATACCAGGAATAATGCTAGGATGAAGATCATCGTAATGGATCTATCTATTACGTAGGCTGACCCTTTTATAAATCAAGCTGTAGATATATTCAATTAAGCGCGAACAAAAGCCAGCGTTGTTTAATTTCAAACAGTCAACGCTGAACAATCTATTAAGCAAAACAGACAGTACACGGGCTGCGAGAACGGTATTAAGTGAGGAGTGACAAAACTTGAGTCGGCTACTAATTAGCAATACAAACATGAATCAGAGGCTATTAGTTGTAATTGAATTGTCGCCGGCGACGAAGTTAGCACCGTGGTAAATTTAAATATCACGGCTTTTAGGACGCGGTTTTATCACTGCCTCCGTGCGCGACGACTCAAGTCTCCCGAGTGAAATTTCATTATATCATTTTTCAATTTTTATTATTTCAATCGTTAAGCGAATTATTTTAAACATTATTTGTTTATTTTTTTATTGATATGTTAACCGCTAAAAACATATATTGTTTTAATTACAATATTTGTCATTGTTTTCGTATCGGCTAATAAATATTCATAGAGAACGTTTGAAAATTACAGCGGCTTCGGCCGACTGAGCGCCCCCCGAGACCGCAACGCAACGCCGCGACAATTTTTCATTGAAATTTTATAAAACACTTCTCTCGTTGCTCCGAGAAAATTATCTCCCCCATTGACTAAAATTTTTCACGGCAAGTTAGACATCAATCCATTACTTTTTCCATTTTTATCTTGAAACCGTCACGGAGGAGTAGAATTGTGTTAATTGCGGGGTTGGACACTTTTATAGGTACTTTTGTATACAAAGTAAAAGTATTTTCCACTTACAAATGCCTAGATAGCCCGCGGTGAGTTGTTGTAAAAAGGGCTGTTTATTTCTTTGCTGAAATGGTACGAGAATTATACACTTAGAGTCCGAGCATTTAAAAATAGTTGTTAACTGTGACGATGTCAACTTGTGTATGTAAAAGAAATATAACGTTTGTAATAAATTATTTCCACACAATTAACGACAAAGCCGAAGGAGTAAAATATATTCTACGTATAAAACATAAAGCTTGAAATACGTCTATTAACACAGTTTCATCACAGAAAGATTTATTTAGCTACTACGAAAGTGTTTTATTTGAAAGGTTTATTTAAAAAAAAAAACTAAAAACCATTCATTGTGTTTTTATATATATTTAATAATAGAACAATTTTAATGCAATTTAATATATATATGTATATATATATTAAAATACTTTTAATAATGTGGCGTGGTAGCAAGACTGCTAGAAGCTTCGACAGTCACTGGTTCGATTCCCGCTCAGAGCAGACGTTTGTTAATATTTGCGTCTAGGCGTTTGTCCTTGTGGAGCACGTAAAGCTGTAGGTCTCAGTTGTTACCTAAACATCTGATAATAATCGTTAACTATTAATAGGGAATTAGCTCTTATCCAGTGAGTTTCTGGTTCTTTCTGCAAGAACTAGTAACCTGTCAAATCTGGATAAGAGTAATAAGTAGACCCTAAGCAAAGTACCGGGATAATGCCCTTAAAGTCTTAGAAGACTTTAATATATAAATTCATTTAATACGCAAACCGTTAAATTTTAACAGTTGGACATTTCACATACATTAAATAATGTGAGCAAAATTATAATCGTAACAAAATTATATCTAAAATAAGAATGTATTTGTTAATTCATCAACCGCGGCTGTGAAGAGTTTTTAATTAAACGACTTTAAAGAATATTCACTATCTTCTGCTATTTTTAGATACAAATCTTTTTCTTTTTGTGGAAAAGTGTGGAGTTTTCATAAAATCAAAACTATTAAAAGTAGTATATAAATGCAATCTTATTTCAAAACTATCTGAGCAGACAGACGTTGTCCTATCACAGAGTATTTTAATGTGAGAAATATTTAAAAATATATATACCTACATATTTTTTAAGATTTCTCACATTCACCAAAATCTGGACTTTAGAAAAGCGGCCACTGTGCAGTCGCTGTCGCTGCTGTATAACAAATGAAAAATACAAAAAGAAACATCAAAATCGACCAAGCTTTTATTACGAACGGAAGATAATACCTTAAATACAAAACACAGCCTTACGTTTCATACAACAAGTTAAGAACGTCAAAGATAACTGAGGTTTCTTAAAATATTTGTTTGTATAAATACTAATATACTTTACCCAAAGCCTTGATAAGTTTTTTTTTATATCATGACGGTTGGCAACCAAGCAGTCCGCGTGATGGTAAGCAGTAATCGCAATCTATGAACGCTTGCGATACTTGAAGTATCACATACCAGTTTCTAACCCAAGGAAGAGGAGGGAAGGGATAAGAAGGGAAAAAAGAAGGGAACAGAGGGGGTGGGAGATTGGGCTTCCGGCGCTCTCACTCATCGCACGTAACGCAACCGTACCTACTCCTTTACGCCGATTTTCTGTTAGAGGGTAGTACTTCCCCGGTCGAACCAGCCCTTTTGTGCTAAGAAGCATGGCTCTCCTACCGTTAAGTTCTATCGGTCGATATGTATTTGAATAATTAATGAATTGAATAAAACACCCTGAAGCCGTTAAGTAGAGCGACACGTTTTACGTAATATGTCACCGTAATCATACGAAATTATTGAGTTACTGACTGCCTCACGCACGGTTCCAAAGTATATCCTTGCCTATGGCTGTGTACTAATTACCAAATATACGTCATACGTGGGGAAGGTAAGCATTTGCGCCGTCACATATCTGCTCCCTACATCTCAGCGCCCTTAATATTTCCATGTGGGTAAGCATAAATTAGAACTCGAATTTCATTCCCTTGTTTCAACATTTGAACTTTACTTATGGGTGTCGCAGATGTCAGAAAACCAGGCGGGATATGGCACAGAATTAAGTTTGCCTTAAGATTTCACACCGAAAGGGTTCCAGGTAAGGTACGGCGAGGGTCTATCACTTAAGTTTTCTGTTTCTATTAAGTTTATTGTAATATAATATACGTTTTCACTAGTAGCCAGGTGGCGCTACGGACTAAACTTATTAACTTATTCAAAGTACTTCGTTTTATGCCTGTGCACTTTAGTTAGTTCGAATATTATTAATATTTAGAAATGATCGTACCTTTGGGCTGTTGGATCTATTCAAAAAATGTTTTCAACGGTACTCCTATTCGTCTATTGTTGTTTGCAGATGGACAATGGTCTTATAGGATTACCGTTTTTTCGGAGCATACAATGCATTGTTCGATTCTTTATTAAAAAACATCCAAAAATATTCTCTTTATGGAAATAGCGCTTTTTGATGCTTTGTTGATAAAGCCAATTTTCTTATAAATTCCAGGGATACTCGTTTTTCTTTTGAAATGTAATCCAAAAAATAAGATTTTCATAAAACTGTATATGGCAAGGTTTTCAATGTTTAAATTTAAAGTTTATAATATATTCCAAATTTTTGTTGAAAGTAGTTTTAAGTGATACGTAGAATTTATGCTAAACTTTCCACACAATAGTTTAAAAGTTAAAGGGGCGAGGACACAATTTTATGTATTAAAAAAAAAATAAAAATAGGATAAAATATTAAAAATTAAAAATAGGATATGAGAAACTTCAAATAATAAAAATTAAAAATAGGATATGAGAAACTTCATCATTTTTAAATTATTTAAGATAACCATTTTATAGATGCCATTATTATTAAAAAAATCCCTAGCCTTCTCTCGCTTGTCTCTGGGTAGTATAATATATTTAATCTTTCCATGAACAAATATCTAACTGATAAAAAAACCGTATCAAAATCCATACTCGGAAAGCGACTTTTATATATGAGATTGACGGATCAATATAACAAACTTATAGGCGTTACATTCTTGCCATTTGACTATGGAATCCTAAAATTACTATCTACAATGTTTGCACCCGAAACAAGTATTATCTATAAATAATATTCAACTTAAATTATTAGTTATTTTATATATTTTATATATTTGAAAAAATTATAAATTATATCAAAGGTTTTTTTTTATTACAAGAAAGCGCATTATTTTAAATAAAATAACATTAAATTGAAATTTAATAATAAATATTAACTTACTTCTGTAGTACACTAAAAACAGGATGTACTTATATGTTACTGAACTATGAAACTAATATTTTAAACATATACAATATTAATACATATAATTTAACAAATTTCCATACGCAAATTGAAAATTAGTAGTACAATTTCTAAACCTGGCTTCAATAACGAGACCATGTAGGGTTCATCGTTGTTTTTGATTAAGTACAATGGTGTATTAGAATTTTCAAAGCTCGCTTTTACTTTGAGTCGCACAAAGAGATTTTAATCCGCTAGTGGGCATATTAAATATCTTTTAGTACGCTTTATATAATACCGATATTAATTAACAGGGGTTTCCTCGAAACAAGATGTTACGGCTGTTGTGAATAGTATCTTAAGTTAAAATACAGTTAGGGTCTAATTGCTAGTGATCGTTATCATTATTGCTTTAACATCGGCGTTTTGACTTTGAGATCCGATAATTAAACAATTTAATTAGGCAACTTAGTATCTATATCTATACGTCATTTACCCTCCATATTTATATTTCAGGTAAAGTTTTTCTATATTATGCACAGGGTTCTTTAAGAAAGAAATAAATAAATAAATAAATAAACGCTACACACTCAACGGTTGAAAAGGTTTTTAAGTGGTCAGCAACACGCATGCAATACCTATGGGGTTGCAGGCATTCATAAGCTGCGGTGATCGCTTACCATCAGGCAGGCCGTACGCTTGTTTGCCACAATCGTGGTATAAAAATCTGACAATCAACAACTCTCTTGTATATAAAGTAGTTTCACAACACCACAATTTTGTTACTAATAATTTTCTTCATTGTACATCAATGTGTCTACACAAAGTAAATTCAGTCCATTAAACGCATAATTAAATACAATAACGTTGACATTGTTCTCAACAATTTGTCAACGAGAAATATTTTGTGCGTAAATTCATTAGAAAGAGCGTATTCAACGCTTTCCACATCACATACATTATAAGTAAAGAAGCGGGGTGGAATCAAGAGGCAGTTTGCATGAGCTCCCGTTTCCTTGACTCAGCTGAGGCCGGATTAGTCTTCTTGTCGCACGCATTCAGATTTCGCTTCCAACAATAACGCCTCAACTTTATGAATTATACTCGGTATCTTTTGAATTCACGCATTTCCAATAAATTCAAAGCTTCTTTTTTTCTTAAGGATTGAGGAACAGATTTATGAGTTTCGATCGTCGCGGAAATTTCGTTACTTAAAATAATAATATAAAGAGCAAATAAATATGATATAAATTTGTATAATTACAAGACTCTATTTTAGGGCCGAAAACCTTACTAATATTATAAATGCGAAAGTGTATCTGTCTCTATGTCTATTTGTACATAGATAGTCTAGAGCCTGAGTAAAGACATAAGCTACTTTTTAATGCGAAAAAAGGATTGTAAGGGGTTGAAAGGGGGGAAATGAAAAGTTATATAGAAGTATCGTTATTTTTAGAGCTAGAAACTTATTTTTTAGGCTATTGATTCGATATAAATAAATATGACATTCAAAAATTGTAATAGGGGAGAGCGGGTAACTTCGGAGTTTATTTTAAAAACATACTTCTTACGGGCTAAGCTGCTAGTATATAGTATATATGTCAGTCCTAAAATATTAACTAAAAATTACTTGCGCGTACATTCCCTATACGAAAGAGGTTTCATAACGAACTAACAAAACAACTCCCAATCTCAAAAGCGAGAAGATAAATATCAAGAAAACGAAGACGCGATAACTAAAACTAAGTTCGGGGTCAGTCAAGATTTAACCTCGCCATCAATAACTATCTCGGAGGTGACTTTAAGGACACCAGCCGTTATCTGATGTTGTAGCTACGGATTAATTAACTTAAATGCAACAAGTCCGAGTTTGCGTTGCTCTCGAGAACGTCTGTCCGTGTTTTATTATGGAAGCTGCTGAATTAAATAAGGAGATAGTAAAGTTCTTCATGATCGCATTAGGTTTCGGGGTCTTATTAACGCGAATTGTATTCTACATCTTCGTGATAAAGCCCATTATATTTTGCGCTGTTCAATTAATATGTTAGGGAAAGCATAAATAATAACGATCCATGGCTTAAGCTTATGTATTTATCATACTGGAAAGACTGCTATTTATTCTAATTATCTAATAAAAATAATATATTGACACTGACACTAATGTATCTTTCCTAATGGCAATTTAGTTATAGATACAATATTACGAGTACTTATGTAATTTAAAACGTGATAAGTTTATTTCATAATATAACTGTTTCAAAAATTAATTGATATGAAAAGTCGCGTTTGCTCAGCTCTACAGTTCGCCGTGAAATTTAAAACTGTGAATAAAATTCAAATGTTCGTCTACTTTAATTTTCGTAGTCAAACTAGCTACTTGTTCTGCGCGACTAATTAATTATAAAGTATGTTTAAAATCTTTAATATTTTAGCACAATACGAGATTAACTGTTTTATAACATCAAATAAAACCTCTATTAAGTTATGCAAAAACTATTATATTAATTATAACAAGAACCTATTATTCTGATAACGATAAATATGTAAATAAATGCAGCACATCCACCAGCACTTATTAATAAATAATATCCTGTGTCTAGAGCCTAGAAACACATAACAACAAACATCGCCATCCGAACTGTCACTACCACTGCGACACAAAAGTCGGAAAGGATCTTTAATTTCAAAAAGCTAAAATTTTTACATATTCTTATATAAATTGGTAAAAACTTAAAAAGATACTTTATACTTTGACATAAATAAATAATCAATAAAGTAAAGAATATTGGAGCCATGTAAAACAGACATTACGTAAAAACAATGCTTCCTACTTACTTACTCCTACTTACTTAATACTTTTCGCTTCTACTGTCTACTATTACCCTAAATCGCTCAACCTTAAAAAAAATAGGTTATTTGATACGTATGTTTATCGATATAAGATCGAAAATGCAATATTTTAAATTCCTTCACGGAAACGGCCTAATGACGGCTGGGAGTACAATAGCACGTGGTCCTTGTTATTGGTATCTGACCTGACCGCTACGAGCGATTTGTCCAAATGAGATCCGGACCTTTGGCCGCTTTGTTATTTTTTCTTCCAATACTGGTTGGCTCGTGATGTATTGACTTGAATTCGCCCGTTTGAGGGTTAAGAATACTCCTTTATATGAATTTTCTTGAGGTATTCTTTTTTTTTAATCATCTCAAGTAGTTTTTTTTATAACTTTCAGCAACTTAATAGACGATTTTAACTACAAATATGGCAGATCCACTTATCGTCGTGGACGAGTGAAACGGAAAAGGCCTCAACAAGCTTTGAATGCTACATTTCATAATTATTATAATTGATTAAACAATCTATATAAAACCACTTTTGTTATTACATGTACACTGAGTCGAACTAAATAGTCTACAATTAAGCTTGCTAAACATCAATGTGTGGCCACTCTTAATCCTGTACAACATCGATTAATCATGAGCTGTTAAAGTACACCCGCTGTGGTCGCGACTGTCCTGCGATGCTCGAGCGTGTACTTTATACGATAATCCTTTATTGGCTAATCGGATGCACGCTGAAATACTGATAAGAGGTTTAACGGTACATTGATTAATGATGGAATTTGTTAATGTGTTCAACATATAAGAATATAAAATAGCTGTGTTAATAACATATATCGTATTTGCTTCATCGTTTTATTGTGTGCGTGTATGTTATGTGGGTTTGTGTTATGAGAACAGTTTGATGACGTCATTAAGTACTCTTAGTAATTGTATATAGCAATATAATTATAAACACTAGTATTATAAAATTGTAACACAAGATTTTCACGTAACACTTTGTCATGCAAAAAATTTACTAAAACTGATTGAAGTCCTTGTGTTTAAAGTTTAAACTACATTATCTCGTTATGATGACGAGATTTATAGCAAGATAAACAGTGTTATTATACCTATATAAGGTAGGTAATGCTGCGTACAAAAGTTAGTAAAATAATAAATCATACTTAGCCCGTCAAAATAAATATAAAATCAGATATATGTAGTAGTATAATACGAGTAATTTACCATGTCACCAATAATACATATATAATATATTCTCTGAGTAAAGCGCGCGCACGCGACTGCCCCGCCCGCCTAATGTTTCACTCGCGTTACTGGGACAACATCTACATTCAACCAAATTGTATTTTCGTGTTTCGACTTTTCCTTATAAATACTGTTATTAAGACAGCGACACCGTGACAGGTGCTAATGTTTGTTAGGATCGAGTCCATTTCCACTAAAGTCAACAATGTGTGTTAAACTCGCTTTAGGCCTTAGATTTGTTTATTTTTTTCTTTTCTGTGGAACTTTAGTTTTTGATGTACTATGTTCATTCGAGTGATTGATATTTTTGATTTATAGATATTTTGATATAACCTCTTTCAGGTTATCAGTTTAACTTCCTTTATTGAGTGCGCTTTTTTTGCCCTTTGTAAACCGATTTTAATAATTATTTTTAGTTTGATAATGAATGCTTTTGGAGGACTACCCATAAAAATTCTCAAATTATATAACAAGAGGTGGATTTTGACACTGTATGTGTCCACAGAAATCTTAATTAGAAGGTACTAAATAGAAATGTTAAAAGTCACTTATTACCATCCTATTACTTACGAAGACGTTAAGGTCACGCAGATATGCCACTTCTAGTGCCTTATTATTAAGATTTCTATGGAATGCTCAGATGATTAAATTAGGCTGCTTTTTTAAACGGTCGGTAAAGTAACCGATACAAGTCTTTCAATACTACAATTTAAATCATATATTACTTTAGATTATACTAACGTTGCATTATTTTAAAATGCTTTTATTACACAAATCTTTTCACGTATATTACGAGAACTTCATAGTATAAATTAGGGAGAATTGTGGAGAAGGTAAGTCTGTTATCTCCTTCGTAATTTTACAGCTTTTAGGACAAAATCTTAAGAGCAATTATTCCCATTTAAAGTCAGACTAAAAGTAAAAAAGGCGACTGTCGCCATTTTCACCTTTTACTTTATGCCTTAATATATTATTTAAAGTGTTATCTAAAATAGAATCTTTTTAGTAAATAAAGTTCTAGGGTTTGAGCAGATATAACCTCCGCACGACCAATCTACATATGTATGTATTTGCATAAAGTTTTCGAGGAAAGCTAACGTGCAAAAACCGACTGTATTATGAGTTTATAAATATCAAAGTAGTATCCCAGTAATGGTCTCATTTCCTTGCCGTGTGGTCGTCGGTACGTACAGTTACAAAGAACATAAAATAGGCTTTACAAGGCGAGAGGAAGGTAGGGAAGGACCGGTACATCATTACGAGGCCCCGCGTCATTTGTTTATTAAACACCCTCTGAGGTGGAACAGAATAATGGCAAAGTAGACTTTGTCACGGACGTTTTCCCTCGAAATTAAATCGTAACGATGATGCGCCTCACTCGCCGTAGCGTTCTGCTTCCGTCCCCCGTTATTAAGTTCCCTACCGTCTTGAGGTCAAAATGAATAGGTTTCTTTAAAAGCCTGCTAGTGTGCCAGCTGTCATAGATATGAAAGGAATTGGGTTGAGTGGTCCTCAGGCGTCGCCGAAAAAATGGCGAGTTTCTGTGCTTCAGTCTGAAACGGTGCTTTGTTTTATCGCTGTCTGAATATATTATTCTCGTTAAGATCCTGTATTTCGATGTAATTTAGGTTTCAAGATATTTTATTTTATAAAATGTGCAATAGACGTTTGGTATTGCGATGTAAATATTTAGTAAGTATATAGAATGGAATAAATAAGTATTATATAACATTCACACTTCCAATGTTTTTTTTATGTCATGACGGTTGGCAAAGAAGCATACGGTCCACCTGAAAGTAAGCAGTCATTGCAACCTATGAACGCTTGCGATACTTGAAGTATCACAATCGCGTTGCCAACCCAAGGACCAAAGGGCCGGGATTAGAAGGGAAAAAAGGAAGGGAACAGAGAGGTTGGGAGATTGGGCCTCCGGCGCTTTCACACATCGGAAGAAACGCAACAGTACCTAGTGATACTGTTAATTTACGTCGATTTTCTGTGAGAGGGTAGTACTTCCCCGGTCGGGCCTATTGTGGTGAGAGAAGCATGACTCTACTACCGTATAAAAATATGTTATATATATGTATGTTTTAAAAGTTATTTACCCTTTGTAATATATAAGCCAAAGCAAGATAAAATGACCCAACAACCGCGAGTTGGCACGGTTGCTAGATATAAATGATACCATTTCATTATTGTGGAAGTCATATGAATAATGAAACGAATAAACGTTTTCTATACCAGAAATATACATTTTCCAACGAAACCAAGATAGCAAGCAGTAATTATAATTTTTGTTCGTATTATTTTTAGGGTTTCGGTATTTTACCAACCTCATTGTTTTATAAATTTAATTAAAACCGAATGATTACGAAGTTGGGGTTTTTAATAATTTGATCTCTATAGTTTTTAAAAATCACGTCTAAAAAATAATAAAAGTAATTTTTCAAAAATTTGGTTTAAAACATTACCGAAAGAATTTTAATTAAAAAGTTGTTGAAGTTACCCCACTGTATGTTTGTAATCTGTTGTAGATTATTTAATAATTGGCTCCCTGTGGTTAGCTGTGGATTGTTTTATTTACGCAGCTTAAAGCCTAATTACACATATACACTTCAAATGAACCGAATAACAAATTCGGTAGAATTTCATAATGTAAAAAAAATTACTCTTTTTTATTCAATCTGTAACTTACATTTATGAAAATTGAGAACCGTTGGAGTCTGTTAGTCGCAGGCCTGCCTTGAGCCTCGTACATCGCGGGTTCGATTCCCGCTCAGGGCAAATGTTTGTATCTTATAAATACCTGTTTCGGTCTGGGACTTTGTCTTAGTCCGGTTGTTATCATACCTTCTGATAATAATCGTTAACTCTTGATAGGTAATTTGCTCTTATCCAATGGGTCACTGGTTTGCCCTTAAGGTTGCTGAAGTCCGATGGCAATCGCTCTGCGTAAAAACTAGTAACAACTAATAGTAAAAAAACTAGTAGTGGAGAGTGCAGGCAGACCCTGGGTAAATTCCGGGAAATAACGCTAAGTTTCCTGGCTTTATAGAATATTTTTTATCCTGCAAAATTTTTAGATTCCTTAAGATTTATTAAATCATGAACTCCATTAGTATCCGTTTGGAATTTAGTATAGATTTGATTTAAGGAATAAAAAATTAAAGTTTGTCCGGCATAAAAACTACATTACGGGGAAACCGTGGGCATAATTCATTATCATCATTGATCAATTCTATTTGCCGAATAAACATATAATAAGCATAAAACAATAATAAAGAATTAATAAGCATTCATATATTTTTTCATGATAATTTATGAAACTTTTCACATTACTACATATAAATAGAAAATAGCACTTAAAATTAATGTAAAATAGAAAACAACAACGAATAATAAGCCTGAAATATCCAAGTAATACCGACACCATTAATATTTAAGTTTAACGACTTTTTTAACGATACTTTTAACATGGAAGCCTGATAGGTATATTCGTAAAATACACGCTGCTCTCTGTAACAGTAAAAACCACATTAGAACTGTCTTTTAATATATTTTTAATTATCAGACATGGCTCTTGTTGGTGAAAACTAAGTTTGAATTTTGTTACTAGCTGTACCCACGACTCATTTGGTTTGGTTTATAGAATTGTTGCATAGTTTTTTTCAATAAAGGCCTTACTGGCCTTGACAGCGTCACCAAGTACGGGAGCAGAGTACTGAGACCCAGTCGTGACAAAGAGACAGCCCTCGTGGAGGATCAAGTTTGATTCCTTCCATAAGGTGACTCTTGCGAGGCGAGCCATGGCTAAGAACGTTATCTGGAACAGAGGATGCGCTCCCAACGCATTCTATTCGATAGACTCACCCGACGCAATAAAAGTATCCTAAGTTACTTCTTATAACATCAGCTAGTGAAATCAACCATTTCGGAAATTATGTCATTCAAATGATAATTTCATGAAACATTTGTAGATGATCTGATCCTAATACATTTGATGATCCTAAAATTATTATAATGACTTATGAAAAACTAGATACTGTTTGTGCTTATTAAGTTTAATTAAGGTAGAGTGACTTCTACAATAATCCCGTAAACCTTAAACACAGAGAGATAATTACTTGAAGTCTTGAATCTTAATGTTTGTCCCTAGAAATCAGATTGTGGCAATCTGACGTAACAATATACGGTGTATATATAATATACATAACTATAAAATATATGACACCGTTGTTACGTGTCGGTTGCAAGTGTACCTTTAGCCTCAACGGTTGTGGACTCGATTCCCGATCGGGACAAATGATGATATTGATATTAAAAATATCTTTTTGGTCTGGGCGTTTGTCCTTGTGAGTCTCCCCAGTGTCTCGGAGAGCACGTTCAGCTACCGGTCACAGTTGTTATCACATGACATCTTAAAATAATAGATGATGGCAATCGCTCTATGTAAAAACTAGTAACCTGCCAAATATATAAAATATAAAGTATATCTTTTTTATGTTAGAAGTTGGCAAACAAGCATACGGCCCACCTGATGGTAAGTGGTTGCCATAGCCTATGAGCGCTTGCAGCACCATTAGTAGGTGCCACTCACACGTTGCCAACCTCGAGATATTAGTTCTAAAATCTCGTTCGCCCAATAATTTCACTAGCGTACAATGCCCTTCAAACTGGAACACAGTAGTGCCTAAGCACTACTATTTGGCGGCAGAATATTGGACACTGCGGTGGTACCTACCTAGCCGGCCTCTTGCAACAAAAGACCTACCACCAGTGTGACTGATTGCACTGGTGGAATAATCTCTGTTGTGACAGAGGTTATCCCAACAGCTATATAGGTTATCTAAGTTTGTTGATATTTAATTATATATAAAACATTTTACAACTCCAAGAGGAATGATTGTACTTCATCGCAAGCCTATCATAATAAAAAAAAAAATTTACAACTGTGGTTAATTGACATGTTAACCAATTTGCGACAGTTAAAACAGACGTCATTATTACAATAATTCTTAAATTTTTCTTAAAGCCAACTAAACCTTGGTTCCTTATTATGTAACTGAGTCGACTTGAAAATACCTTTGTAGTGCCTTTTGTTTTGAACAGCCAACAGGCGAAAAGAGTTCCAATCCTCACTTGACACGCTTCTACCGTTGAAAATGAAACAGTGATATTGCTATGCGTAATAAATGATTGTAATTCTTCGATAGCTCAGTTTTGAAACGATAACGTTAAATTTTAAATAACATTGGCTTTTATATAATTCTCAATATTAACGTTTTACAAATTACCAGTGACATTCAATAATAATGATCGTCTTGATGATTCAAGCGTATCGCAATATTCGAATTTCCCATGGTGAATATTCCACATACGTCGAGAACTACTTTTCCCATCGGGTGCGGCGCACTGTCCGTGGCAATGCACTTTCGCTGACCCCATGCCTCCTCCCACGAATGCCATCTCTTTCACATCGGCTACTTTCTTTATATAGCTTCTCTGTTGCACGCAGTTGCGCCCGCGCTTCCCGGTTGCCGAGGTAATAACATTCTACGACGCTATACGTCGTCGGCTTGGAACGGGTTCTGTCGATGACTTGGACGATTACTCGTATGAGAAACAATGGTTACCGCGATCACATTTACAGAACTGGTCTTACAATTTAAAAATATTTATAAAGCGATTCACATATACCTATACTAGCTACCAAAGTCCTGTGATTACAATTGAATGAAAAATAAATAAATAATTAAATAAACGCTGCACACTTAACGGTCCCCATTTGGATAGTGATCTCCTGTGTCGGGGGTCCGGAAACACATAGAAGAACAAGTAAAAATACACCAACACCGGAAAATATGCCTGCATGGTCAATACAAACATATTATGCTCCGAGCGGGAATCGAACCCACGACCTGTGGCGTTTAAGGCAGGTTCGCTAACGCTGCGCCACAACGTCATCCTTAAATATTTAAAATCATTTCCTTATTTTATATATTATATATGCCATTAAACCCCGGAATCGTAAAGTTAACAGTTCACATAGTTAAAACTGAGTTACGTAATCCTTCACTTCAAGTATGGTAATATTTAATTAGAATAATACCCTTACAGAGAGTTAACATTTGTTATCAAATGATTTTGATAACCGAGATCGGAGGTTTAAGATAATCCTTCAACTACTTTAGGTTTAAAGATTATAATAAATCTATTAAGAATTGAGAGAAATACATCATTATATGAGGAAGTAGTTAGGAATATGTAGATATTAAATGGATGTTTAAGACAACATTTAGTTACTATTGAAATCTCAGTAGAAATACTTCGTCTGTAACGTATTTAATCTAAAGCTCTTAAATAACGTTACACTAACCACAGGTAACAGGACTGGTTCAATTTGCTCAAAAATTTTGTTACGGAAAAAATGCCATTGATAAGAAATACATTGACGGCATTTTTGTCACCATTTCTACTTATTATATCCATTACAGAAATAGATAATTAGGGTTTCAAATTCAAATATGGAGTATGAGTAATAATGTTTAAATCGGTAATAACTAGTTTCACCGATTTAACGATATATTAAAGACTATTAAAGACTAGCAACACTCAAAATCTACAAGTTATTTAAGAAACAACAAAATTTCTGAACACAAAGATACTTCAAAATTTAACAGTCGTATGTTCATTTTGTGTAAATATCGGTAACTTTCTTGGAAACTCGGAAGCGGTGAATCTTTCCAAGTCTATATTGTTTCACTATCTCGTTGTCTTCCAGGTGAATGGTTTCCTCGCATACTCGACTATGTTAAACTTATTCCTGATTTAAAACATACATATCTTTGATAATATACAAAAATAAAGTATACTGTATTCGTTTTCATGGATCCATTAGAGCCTGCATCTAAGTTATGGATTACACAGATGTATTTCCATCCCATGTAATTTAAAAGCTGGATATCAAGTGTGCAATCGAGTGCCATGGGTATTTCAACTTTAACAATCAAATATTTAGGACTACATTCGTTAGTATCACTCTCAGGAGGACCGCGTCCTAGACTTGCGAGCGAATCGTCAGCCTCGTTGCCAAGTGTACCAACTGCCTGGCGGGTGCTTTTACTTTGAGGCATAAGCCTAAGTATTTGAGTGCACATTTGATTGTGCAGTCGATGTTCGTACGGAGTATCACGACTAGCAACATTCCATCGCACAATGAGTAATTTAAAAATTCAAAAACTCGTCGACGCTCCGCGTACGAGAGGTGAGGCGATCCTACAAGCTGCTCTGTAATTTAGACAGTTATCCGTTTACGTGCTACACAATATGTTTAGAAGAGAAACAAAAACATTTACCAACTTGGAAGACCTCGATTGCATTTGGACATGATTGAAATCGTAAACAGATATAAATTGTTAACAAACAATATGGCATCATGTGTACCCTGTTAACCTCATTCATAATTCTGCGAACATCGGAACAAATAAAGCTCGTCAGTGGGTAAGTACAGGAGGTCTTGAATCTAATATCAATCACCAAGAAAAATAAGGAATCTAATTCTTCGAAGCGGGCCGCGTGCTGGATGCTAATTGGTAACCATGCAGCGCGTCACTGCCCACGATCGCTCACAACCCGCGCGTTTACTATTTTAAAATGAAATTCTTTCGATTCATATATTGCAAAGTATAATTGCACGTAGTCGAGTTATGTAGCGCATCGCTTCTGGAATTTCTGAATAGGTATTTGATTGCAATTTAATTAGTCGAGCGTTTTTCGGTACAGGTAGACAGAACATTTCATTCGAGATACTGTTCATTACGAAATATTTTGCGACAAATTTATTAATTTCATATAAACTTTAATTTTGATATCATCGAAAACGTTGAAGTCTAAGATACATATTGATTTATAATATTTACCTGAAACGGACAGAAAATTTTTATTAAAAAATAAACAAAAAGTATTGAACGCATACTAAAAATATTCAAATAACCACTTAACTTTTTACTAAATTAACGCAAACATTTAAGTGAAAATAAAAATGTAAGCCTTAAAAACAATGATTTTGGATTCAATTCGCAGGCGTGACGGTGTGAATTAGTAAGTCATTGCATAGAAATTTAGACTTTAGTCCGAGAGTAGTAATGTTTAAATTCGAGATTCGTTGCCAGTTATTTGCAATGGGGCGCCATGCTGCGGTATGATGTAAGAGTGAGGTAAAAACTCGGCTGTAATTAGTCTTTGGAGTCGAACCGTGAACAGATGCGTCAAGTGGGAAGCGAGGGCCGATGCACCGGACTCTACCGCCTCTATTTAATAGGTGCACATCGACATCGCTTTTTCTATAGAAAATGCCATGTTGAAACTCTTTCTAAGCTAAAAATGTTTTGATACTTTAGTTTTGTATATTCGGAAATTATAATTTGTTTCAATGTAGGATTTACCTATTTAAAACAACCGCTGTCGAGTTTATATTTATGTTTCAGAATCCCAGAAATACGAAAGTCTTATTACAAAAATTTCCTTAGAAAAGTATAAGAGAAAATTAAAAGAACAATGCTCCTTCGTACTGACAATTCCTATATCTAATTTTAAATTGAACTTAAGGGTTCTTTCCTCAAATATTTAACACCTAAAGTCGGGTTATAGTAATAGGTTTAAAAACAGTCGCATTTTATATTATTGATGATAATTTGAAGTGACAATGTTAAAAATTAAAATATTATATTATTGATACAAAACTTTTTATTACAATATTCCATTACTGACATAAAAGTTCGAGCGCTATAATTTGTTTTGATTTCCTTGAAAGGTCTCAATATGCTGAATATCCTCAACATATATTTGTACAAAGATATTCAGTCACATTCACAAATAATAGGACACGTATACGTCTGTGGTGGCCATTCATCTCACCAAATCGTATTCAGAAATTGGATGTATAGAAAACTCCAGTGGAAAAAAAAATTGTTTACATGAGTAACTCGAGTTTGAAAAGCAAAAAAGCCGAATAACTTTGTGGATTCCGAGTTTCGCTTTGATACTCTTGAAAGTATGAAAATCTTGTTGATTAACTCTTCGGTCTCTTCTGAGTTACTTTTTTATTTATTTATTTTCATTTGAGGAATTCGCGATAGCTGCATTCGTTTCTGAACTTTGTATTTCGCTGTTACAAGCCAGATTTATTTGAAGTATGTGTACTTTCTGATCTTTGTATGATTATTTATTCTTGCGTATTAAAATATAAAATATTATATCTGGATATTTCTATATGACAACTATATGATAATGAATAGTTGTTGTCAATTATAGTATCCTGAATAACTATAACTACAGTTCTACTTTAATAACCACCTACTTTCTAAATGAACTCACCGTTTCGGACGCTGTGTAGCGCCCGTTGCTGCACTCAAGTAGTGAAGATTCACTCACCTGGAATTAAAAAATACATTTAAAATCCAATTAAATGTAAAAAGCTGTTGTGGTCAATACATTAATATAATAATCTCTTCCTATAACTTCAAGTTTGTTTTTTTTTTTTTAATAATAATGCAATGCTTTATTCAAATCGCAACTCTCGCGTTAACGGAGCGGAGTCGGCTTTTTAACCGTTGAGTTATGAAGGCAAACGATTTATTAGATTTTGTATTAATGAATATGGATTTATTTTAATAAACCTTAACTTTATTTTTTTGATAAAAATAAAGATTAATAACAAATTATAGTAACATGATATACAGGATAGAATAAGAAAACGAAATGTATGTGAAAGTCTAGCAGAGCCTATTGAGCATATCAACAGCAATATTCATACAGAAAAAAAACTAACACACGTTTTTTTTATAATAGGCAAAATTAAGTGGTGTCTATTGACGTTATTTGTAAATTTCTATTGAAATTCAAAACATCGCTGATTTTGCTACTTGAGACAAGATTTGACTGATACCACTACAAAAAATAAACAGAGCTTCAACGTCAGAAGGTGGGATCGCGGATACTGGAGGAAAATCATCAACGAAACGGATTTGTTTTTCATCTTAGATATTCTTAGATTGAGGTCGATTGTGATTATTTAGACGTGCAAGATTAAAGGTTACCAAAAGGATGTCGGATGTACAACATTTCAATTTATATAAATTTCAATAATGAAAATAAATGTCTATTTGATTGAAATAATTTAAATATTAATATTTAAATAAATAAACGTTACACTCTCATCGGCCCCCATTACGATTATATCATGTATCGGGGTTCGGAAACATACACAACGACAAGGACAAACACACCCAGACCGGAAAACATGCACATGGGCAATACAAACACCTGCTCCGAGCAAGAATCAAACCCGCTAACTGGGGCACTTAAGGCAGGTTCGTTACCGCTGTGCCACGACGCCGTCAAAATAAATTTAAAAAAATAAAATAATTTTGATGTTTAGAAATATTAATTTAAAATATAGTTTTTCTATAACTATTTTACTTTCAATCTAAAATATTATTTAATCATCAACATGGCAACATATTATTCGTCAGAGAACAAAGCGTTCGTACGATGCTTGTTTTAGCGCAAATCATGGGTACTGGGGAACCGCAATCCGTTCTTAACTTCATTACGGGAATTGCTGAACGTACTATTGCTGGTCAAGCCGTGCCCCGCAGCGCAAGGAATTAGTCGGACAAATAATGCGAGTATAACCGCTGAATTAGCTTTAAAATCCACAATAAAATAATCGTAATACATCCCTAACTAACTTTCTAATACATTATTATTTGTTGATTAAAAAAAGGTTTCAGATAAGACAATATTTCGATTTTATTCTTTGACATTGTAAGGCTGAAACCGGTGCATAAGTGGCTTGTAGTTTAAAGGAAAATGATTTCCCGTTAATAGCGCTTCTCACAAAGGAGCTTAACGTTGAATAGATTCAACCCTAATTTGATATAGATACACCAACACAGCTTATCATGCATAGATATGGAAGGAAAATTATGTTATCTATTACAGTATTATAAAAAATACATAAAAATGACGACCTGCCTTAAGCGCCACATAATCCACAAATCCAGATGTTTGTATTGACCATACAGCCATGTTTTCCTGTCTGGGTGTGTTTTTTCTTGTCGTTGTGTATGTTTCCAGAACTCACAGCATATAACTGGACGCAAATAAGCAATACCATGTCAACCCACACGAATGTCAGTTCGAGAAAAACGCGTTTGAAAATTTTGAACAACTTGCTTTATATTAATTTTTTTATGTATTGGTCAAGTTTTTGGCAATTTCAGATTTATGTAAGTTGTTTTACTTATTTTCACAAAAAATAAGTATACAAACTGCATATTTCGTATATAATATAACCCAAAATGTTTATCATAATACATAAATTTCATGATTAAAAATGGCTTTTTAGAAGTTTTAAAACTTAAATCCCTACAAATATTAAAGAAAAACGTTCTTCAGCCATTTACCAACACTTACATATATAACTCAGTTTTTTTTCAATTTTGTGGGTTGACGTGATATTGCTTATTTGCGTCCAACTATGCTAATGGGTGCCTCTGAGTGTGTAGCGTCTATTTGTAAAAAAAATTGCGTGTAAGCCCGGCTTATGAATATATTCCTTAATAGTAATATTTATTATTCCATAAATTTTATTAATTGTTACAAAAAATTTAGTCCAGTCATCATTGGTAAATTTATAATTTTTGGTAAAAATTCTATTCATAGAAGTTTACAACCATTGTTTAGGATTGCGTAATCAATTGATTATTTTATAACTAGATCTACCAGTAAAGCGATTCGTTAAGTAAATTAAAATATACACGTAAATTAAAATTGGTACGTGTCAATATACAAAAAAAAAGTTTGCCATTATGCGTCGACACAATATGGCGCCCTTTTCTTGCTACACCAATCCTGATCTTCGCATCATGTACTATTAAGGCTTACGATGTACAAGACGGATAACGTATATTTATCTATCATAGGAAGAGGTTTGACTATTTTTTTTTTTTTTAGAAACTAATTAATTTTTTTTAAAAACGTTACTGACATTTTTTATAATTATTTTATTTGATGAATACTTTAGCCAATAATTGTACATTGCAAAAACGAAATGAGCACTATAACATAGCAAATAATGAGTTACTTTACGTAACTACGTACGTACGTACGATTATTTTGAACATGAAAAAATGTTGAAGAACAATAAATATTTTCATTTCAATTACTAACTGCAATCGTTTGATCATATTTTGATAAAATTAATAAAATAAAATAAATTCATAGACCCCAGTAGTAGGAACGTAAAAAATGTAATAAATGCTTGCGCTAGTAAAACGGCCCGGTCTGTAAAATTTTATTAAACAATAACTTACCCAAAAACATAATTAAAAAATCTATTTTATTTTATTTTATTAAGGGTTCATAAAATTATCGAATGTAATGATTCAAGCCGTTATTAGTGCTAAAAATTTGGTCTCAATATTATAAATAATTCTTACAAAAATCGGACTCAATAACAATTTGAAGTAAATTATTTTATTACCGCTTTTCATTATGTTTGAATGAAATTAGTATCATAAATAACAAAGCTATAATAGCCGCAATGAACAAATAATTCCAAGTAAAAAGTTAATATCAAACGGTTGGTCAAACGTTAAAGAGAAGAATTAAGGAATTAGTTAAAGAGTGGTGTGATTCTTATTAAGAACAATCACTGCGAGTTCAACGCGTCACTGAATTCTTGTTAAACTTGTCCAATTGTGATTCCATGTTTACACAGAACTATAGATTTAGTCAGAAACCAGAATAAGTACCAGGAAACGAAAGGTTTTCTCATTTTCTAGCAGATCTTTATTAATAAAGTTTATAACATATCATTAAAATTTATAAACATTGACAACGCATGTTCATTATTAGGTACAACATTAAACACATTGTGTACCTTAATAGGGGCATAACTTCGGTTGCCTGTTTCACTTTGAGTTTACGAAGTTCTGACATCGCATCTTCCTAGCATTGTTTAAAGTTTATTAAGTTTCGAACATTGCATGACGTGAGCCGAAGGCGGATTGGTAATGAACTAAACGTAAATGGTACTATGAATTTTGAAAATGTGGATTTTTTAATTACCTAACTTTAAACATTTTGTATAATTTTAAGTTTTTTTGTTTTAAATACATAATTACATATATAAATACCTTAGTATAAAATGCCTTCACTGATTTAAGACCTTATTTTAATCTTACGAGGTATGTGAAAAATTGGCACGGTCTTTTTAATAATTAGTTATCAATGAAAACTTCTAGTTTTTGGGTCACTTTAAAAAGAAAGTAAATCACAATTAGTTTGAGTTTTTTTGAGTGTATTACATATTACGCCATGTTTTCGTTGTTTTTGAACTAATTCGGGAGAATCTTACTTGATTATTTTTGTAGTAATTCCATATAAATTTTGTGAAAAGTATACCCCAAAATATATCACATAACTAAGCAACCATGATCGCGATTTAGACATTGTCTTTAGAAATTGTAGCCAGTTATTAATTTTTCTTAAGTAGACCAATTATTATTTTGCAATAATTTATATTTTTTTATATTGTTACGTATTGTGCAATGCACCTTTGATTATTTTATACTAAACTATAATAGAGCGTTGCAATAGAAAAAAAATGCACTTCAAACTTTCGTCTCAAATTAAGCCGAATTCATATTTTCAAATAACGTTTCCCAATCGTAATTAAAGTTTCCAGTTTCATCGAAAAAGTACGCTGAATTGCGACTCTTTGGCTCATCAAAATGAAACAAGATCACAAATTTGCGGAATAAACATTGATCAAATTTAATACGGCGTGTGTGCACAAACCCGCAATGACACAAGGCGGGCTTATGTAATTCCTCATATTTTCATTGCTTATGACAACATAGACCTAAAATTAAAAGCGTTAATTAAAAACATTTTGCGCTTCATGTTTATTTATGTATTGAGAGCGACGTGTAACACTCAACCATCGCTGACTTGTATGTCAAAGTATTATACATTATTGCGAAAATAATTAACCAAGTAATCGTCAATTTAGATGAAATAGATAGATTAAATAAAACAATAAATTAGTTCAGTAACAAAGAAATGTAAGTATTTAATCAAAAGGAGATCTTAAGCAGCCACATCTTTACTAACTACAAATTACTTTCCGTCTTCAAAGTCCACATTCTTGGGGTAAATAAAATGTTAGGAAGAGGGGCACTTGAAATGTTTTGGGGCCACTGTCGATGACGCCAATGTTATCAGCTCTTTGATCAAAAAATACTTTTCCAACCAATTTTCGAATCCTTCGCATTTGTTTGAAGTTATTTCCTTTAAAGGATAACCTGATAATTCAAAATAACTATTTGATAACAAAATTATTTTGAAAGTATTTCCAAGCGATTCGGTTGAAGACGAATAAGTGGTATTGTTTGATTTAAATCATAATTTTATGGACCAATCACTGTAAATTACCACCTTTTGGGTGAATAAGAGCACTTTAAGGAGGAGTAAACGAAAAATTAAGGGAAAGAGAGATAGTATCCGGGGAGTGTTACGATCAGAACCATAATACAAACACAACAGTACAAAAACTGCTACTTAACAAATCACATCGATATTATGTGTGAGGTTAATTATATTATGTGTAAGGTAACTTTAGACCCATTAAAACTAAAAATAGCAAGGCTCTAATGTTACTAAGCATTAATATTCACCAGCATTGGAGTATCTATGAATAAGAAACACTTCATTTTGAAACAAAGACGAGTCAAAATTATCAACAATGTTTATTCGGTTAAAATTTCACATTCGAGTACGAGTCTTTTAAGAGATAATGTTTTTATATTATTTCTGGTAAAGTCTACAATATATTATTTCATCTCCATGTAATGTGAAACATTTTTTAAATTGAGCCATAAAGTGAAGTCTTACCGAGCTACCTGGCTAACGGTTGAGGGAATTTAATAAAGTTACGTGTATTTTACCATGAATTATTCTGCAAAGTATGTTTTGTTTTTTTTTCTAAATTAATACCGGATAATCAAAGCCGTTTTATCCGGGTTACGGTAACTAATGGCTTTTTTGTTTATCTGTAGGGACGCTACTATATTTTTACTTAATGTAAAGTAAGTTTGTACTTGAGGTTAGTTTATGACGTACACTTATTTTATTTTGTACTATAAATAGTAATGGATGGATTGTTGTTTATTTTTTTAATAAAAACAAAAGAGGTAAATGACTTCCAAGAAAACGCTAAACAAAAGTGGACCGTGAAAATTCGTCAAGAGTTCTCGCCTGAAGACATATACTGTAAAATAAACAGTCTTCTTGTGGTAGTCCAAATGAAAAAATACCTCAGTACTATATTATTTAACATTTAAACACTTCTATTGCCACTTTAAAGTATTTTAGTATTTATTTTTTAAATAATATTAGCAATGCTTTTTCAAGGCATTACTAATATCCCAATTGCCTCTCCAAATAATCTCGAAGCTTGCGCTAGAAGTGGGTACGACAATAGCTCAAGGGGGTCAGGATCGAACCCGTGACTTTCGCGTTAACGGAGCGAAGTCAGCTCTTCTACCGTTGAGCTATTGAGGCTTCATATTTCCAGGTTTGTTTATTAATCCTTTACACGCACCGCTCGTAAGAACCTTAATCTCATTAATTCAAAGCACGTCGATTCTTTATTAACATATCGACCATAAAACGAGGTTGTATCTATCGCGATTTTTTTCAATAACCTACAGAGACTGCTTTTCATTGGACCTTTTTCGATCTGATCACTCTACTCATATTACGGTATAACTTAGAATACTTATTAAAAGGTTCAATGCATATATTGAATGGGTTACATAAATTAGATTTCTATACATATAATAAAAGGATCTCTCCCTATTTGGTAAATTAGTGACGGTTCCGTGGTATATTATTATCCGATCCTATTTGTATTACCAATAATACTTACATTGGATGGTATTGTTATGAAACAGTATATACGTTTCTTCTTCATCTTCGCGTTATTGCCGATATTTAGCCACGATATCTTTTTTAATATGAGAGGGGGCAAACGGGCAGGAGGTTCCCAGGTCGTATCGGTTCGGAAAGACCACCGGCGGAAGTTGGTTCCCCAAAGCGGTTGCGCGAAGAAGAAAATGTCTTCTAAATCGCGCTGTTGTGGATCTCCAGATATCGAGGTGATAAGGATAGAATTTCGAGTTTTGACGCGATGTCCGTTGTTGAAATTCCACCGGCGGGATCAATCCAAACAATTCCTCAGAAATCTTTGCTTATATTCTAATCCTGATTTGACTTGTAACTAGTTTTAACATAGAGCGCTTGCCTTCTGACCTCCGCAACCAAGGGCGAACCAGTAACACATTGTGATAGAGCAAATTACCAATCAAGAGTTAAAATGATTATCTGATGTTATGATAACAACCGGGACCGACAGCTTAACGTGCTCTCCGCGGTACGAAAGGGTGATCCACAAGGACAAACAACCAGATTATGAGAGATATTTATAGCAAACATCTGCTCCGGTCGTGAATCGAATCCGCAACCGTTCAGGCTCAAAGCAGGCTAAACGTGCCCTCCGAAGCACGGAGACGTTCAGTTGAGATACCACTATGCGATGATTAGGCCACCGATCGTTTACCGATCAGTGAGCGCACCTAGCTATGAGCGTCTTGTTATTAATAGTATAATTATCAATATAAAATTTCGTTTGTAACACTAAAAAAAATATAGTAGGTATTAATTTTTTTTTATATAAAGTCGAATGCAATTTGGTAACAAATAAAACTAAATAAAAGTAAATAAATATAAGAAGATATGAAGAACGATTGCGATTTTATTTAAATATCTTTATGTGTTTATTTTGTACAGAAACTATAATACAAGGGCATATTCAAAGCAAACTGATATTCTATTCTTCATACAAGCAAACACGAAGCATTAAATGTAAATAGTGCATGTCAAGTTTAAGTCTGAAAGGCTGGTTCATTTTTCGCCCTTAGAATCGGAATTGCGATTTAGCGGGGAATTGTAAGAAGCATTCTTTCCCTTAATCTATACGGATGTGTTTTGTATAAATACTTATAAATAGGTATAATTAGTGTTTTATATAATAAATATTTTGTAACATTTTTTGTAAATAATTGCAGTCTGAATTTTTGAATTTGAAAAAAAGGGATAATTACGATATATTGATAACTAACTGGTTTTGACAATGTTTTGACACAACGATAGCGAACCTTTCTTGACCATATAGGCATGTGTGCCAGTCTGGGTGTGTTTGTCCTTGTCTTTGTCTGTGTTTTCGGACCCCCGTCACAGAATACCACTATCCTAATGGGGGCGTTGAGTAGAGTTTATTATTCATTTATTTATTATTCAACTGAGGCAAATACTAAACCAATACGACTAAGCCGACTGACCAACGCAAGCGATAAAATTCAACAGCCCGACAGCCGATTTTTATAATATAAAATCAATTAGGACTTATATAAAGCGTGGAGTTTAGGATCCCGACATTCGGGACGAAAAAAGTAAAACGTTCTAAACTCCTCCCTACAAAATGTTTTACAGTCCCCAAATTACTTTGAATGACACACAATCCCGTGTGTTTTCAACGTTTGCGTTTATAAATTCTATGTATCTATTTTCCTCGACGCAGGTATAATGGTGGAGAAACGAAAAAGGGGACAAAAGATTAATTGAAAATCAATATGGGATACCTTTGAATCTATCAAAATACGTTCAGCTTGCTTCCAAATGATAACAGAAAGAATTATAATGTCAGTCATGATTAATGTTACGATACATTTTATTGACTATTCCGGAATGATGACTTCGCAAATCCGCCTATCAAATGTCCCTTTGATTGTTTCTAATGACTTTTTAAATACCTATTGAACGGGTATCAACACTTGATAGTATTGACACCGTATTGATATTACGAATGTTCAATCCTAAAAGTTACAAACATTTATTTTCATCGATGTTTGAAAAAAAAAATCTTACCCGGCGTCGGGATGTGACGACCCCATCGCCCGCTGTTGGGATAACCTCTGTCACAGCAGAGATTATTCCATCAGTCACACTGGTGGTAGGTCTTTTGTTGCAAGAGGCCGGCTAGGTAGGTACCAACGCAGTGTCAAATATTCTGCCGCCAAATAGTAGTGCTTAGGCACTACTGTGTTCCGGTTTCAAGGGTACTACTGTACGCTAGTGAAATTACTGGGCGGACGAGATTTAAAAACTAATATCTCGAGGTTGGCAGCGCGTGAGTAGCACCCACTAATGGTGCTGCAAGCTCTCATAGGCTACGGCAACCACTTACCATCTGGTGGGCCGTATTTTTGTTTGCCAACTTGGAACATAAAAAAAAGCATAGAGCAGTTCATCGATTTTTAATATCAAATTTCTATTAGTTAATGTCGAGTAAAATTTACAAAAAAGACCTGTGATTTTTTAATTACTCCTAATCCGATACAAAGCCACTGAAAAGGATACAATGAACGTACCGAGGTTGCTACTAAATCAAAACAAACTTTAGAAGGGGATCCCTTTTACTAACTTTCTAAATAACGGCGAACAATCTTTTTCATTAAAAATCTCCATGAACCTGATTATTAGGGAAGTAAAACGCCTCCGGAGAGTTTGCGAATACCCGATTTTCGGCGAAGATTTTCGCGGGGTCAAACTTGGGAATGTTAACAGATAATTACGGCTAAGTTTTAGCTAGCACGAGACATTTAACAGATGCTTTATTCGGGAGAGCGCGGCCGCGAGCGTACAATGAATGCTAATGAGATCGTCAGGCAAGGAAATATCGCTCTTATCGCGATAATCAGAAGGTCCCAGATGGCGTATGTAATAACTACATTTGGGCTTTTGGAACGCACCCGTTAACACATTTGGACTCGTGTCTAAGGTTAATTAGATTAGCTTTCAATAATATACAACACTGTTATAGAAAAATGTTTTCTTCTATACATTGACTCAATTATATTAACTTAATATTATAATATATAAGTTTGTTTGTGATGCTTTTGATGAATTTTTGTATGAATATAGAAGGACCCATGGAGACAAAGCGTCTTTATAATTACGATAATTAGAATTATTACTCTTTTTTTGGAACTACTTTTATTCCAGAATTCCGTTTCGTTTTTAATGAAAATTGTCTTCCCTTGAAGCCTCTTAAGCGCCAAATGGCGATGAGTTCAACTGTATCATAATGCCATCATAAATGTACAATAAAAATTTTGTATTAATATTTTGTGTTGAAGTAAGTAAAAAACGACAGCAAGATTTTCATTATAGAAAAAAACCTGTATTTTTAGATAGATTAAATAGTAAAAATAATCGAAATTGGCTATTCACGAAACTACGGCTTATATAATATTTTATTTGAAATGGTAAGTTTTGATATTTTTACTACTGTTGTTAATAACTTTACACGAATCCATGATCAAACGTTAGTTCTCTAGGTTATTTAATAAAAAAAAACATAAAACGATTATAGTAAATAGTTAAATTGCATTTCCTCTAGCCTCGCTCCGTTGTTTAGTAAATAAAATAGATGAAAATAACAATGTTGCTTCCGTCCACTACAATGACATAAACTTACCTTCCTTTAAGCTTTTATTTTTATTCCTTGTTGATAGAAAAATCCTTTTAGAGAAATGAATAGTATAATACTTTATCTTTAATATTGGTACTCAAGAAAATATAATAAGCTATATTCGTTTAAGAAAATGTATGCGATTTATATTTTGCTTTATAATATTACTCTTAACATAATAATTTGCTCTCGAAGCTAAGCGGATTTTTCTAAAAGGGAAAACTTAATACAATTAGCTTTTATACTATAACTGATTGTTATATTATGTTTATTTTCATATTTAATATATGCAAGTTTTTCTTATTGATAGCATTATTCCCGGTATTATATTATATTATACCCAGGGTCTACAGGGTATACAGGGTCAATTAAAAAGTTAACGATTATTATCAGATGTTATGATAACAACCGGGACAGCTTAACCGGCTCTCCGATGAACCTACAAGGATAAACGATCAGACCAAGATAGATATTAATATATAGATAGATAAGATCAATACAAATAACCGCACTGAGCGGGAATGGAAATCACGACCGTCAAGCGTTCGCGACAAACATGCCACAACGGTCGTCATTAATATATGCAAGTTTTTATCTAAGCTAAGTTTGCTACGTTCCCGGAAAAACTAAAAGTGAAATCTTCAACTGATTGTCAACTAATTAGGGGACTAGCGCTAGCCAAAGCGAACTTAAATGAAAGTGCCTTTTTAATGTTTCTCGCACCACTCTACGAAGCAGTTACCACTTAGATTCAGAAGCTCAGAGCATTCGAATACTACTATCCAAATCTAGATTTCTACAAAATCGTTGGACGCAAATAAGCAATACCATGTCAACTAACACGAATGTCATTTCGAGAAAAACGCGTTTGAAAATTTTGAACAACTTGCTTTATATGATTTTTTTATATATATTGGTCAAGTTTTTGGCAATTTCAAGATGTATGTAGGTTATTTTACTTATTTTCTCATAAAATAAGCATACAAACTGCATATTTCGTATTGAATATAACCCAAAACGTTTAAAATAATACATAAATGGCATGATTAAAAATGGCTTTTTAGAAGTTTTAAAGCTTAAAACCCTACAAATATTAAAGAAAAATGTTCTACAGCCATTTACCAACACTTCTGCATATATCACTCATTTTTTTCAATTTTATGGGTTGACATGGTATTGCTTATTTGCGTCCCGTTAATAAGTCGTTTTGGAAGTAATTTTTTTATTATTGTTAAGTCACTTAGGTTGATAATAATAAGTTACCAGACCTAAGTTTAAGTATACCAATAGAGACATTACGTAGAAGGGGAAAAGAAGGTTAAAGAAAACGTAAAAGGACAGAGGCTGCTTACATTTGAGTGAGGTTAGTACACTTCTGATTAAGTCAGTGCATTCACTATTTTGTAACTAAATATGAATACTGTATTCACTTAGCAAGACTTCACAACCGAATAAGTTACTTCTTAACCAACTTCATTAAGTACCATCAAAAGTATGTTATCCATTCGGTTATTATTTTTAAAAATGTTTGTACCTCTGCAGGATGGCGTCATCTTTTAATGATTTACATTTTTTTTATGTTCTAGAGACTTCATTACAAGTTATTAAAAACATGTCATCTAAGTAAACGAAATCGCGTATAGTTTCAGAAGTTGAATAAAAAAACTCGGTAGTAATTATTTTAAACAAACCAATTATATCACACATAATTCAATGTTATTTTGGCGGAGTGGTAGCGAACCTGCCTGAAGCACCAAAGGTCGTCGGTTCGATTCCCGCTCGGAGCAGATATTTGTCTTAACCAAACAGGTCTCTGTGTGCTTGTCCTTTGTGTTTCCGGAACCCCGACACATGATATCACTATCCTAATGACAACGTTGTGGCGTTGTGGTTAGCGAGTCTGCCTTTGGCCTCGACGGTTGCGGGTTCGATTCCCGCTCGGGACAGATGTTTGTATTTATCATACAGGCATGTTTTCCGGTCTGGGTGTGTTTGTCCTTGTCATTGTGAATGTTTCCCAAGCCCGACACAGGGTGTAATTATCCTAATGGGGGCTGTTGAGTGTGTAGCGTTTATATCATAACTAGCGGGCCCGGCAGACGTTGTCCTGCCCCGAAAAAATCTGGGACCCGATAGCAGCGCTCTTTACCCGGTGAAAGATTATGATTGGCTAATATGGCTATTAAAAAGCAGGGGTTGGTGATAACAAAGTGAAAATTTTGGGTTGTATGTATTTTTCAATGTCACATAATAAAAATAAAGAACAAAAATTTTATCCAAAAATAAAAATAAAATTTTGGTGTGGACACCCCTTATAATAAATAATAATAAACGCTACACACTCAACGGTCCCCATTAGGATAATTATATCCTGTGTCGGGGTCCGGAAACATTCACAATGACAAGGACAAACACAACCAGACCGGAAAACATGCCTGTACGATTAATACAAACATCTGCTCCGAGCGGGAATCGAACCCGCAACCGTCGAGGCTTAAGGCAGACTCGCTACCCACAACGCCACAACGGTGTCAAATCCTTAGGGGTTTGAAAAATAGATAGTAGCCGATTCTCAGACTTACTGAATATGCATTAAAAAATCATAAGAATTGGTCAAGCCATTTCGGAGGAGTATGGGAACAAACATTGTGACACGAGAATTTTATATATTAAATGATGATATTATTATTATAATTATACTTAAGGAGAGCATTTGACGTATTAGTGATTATACAATTTAAAATCAATACTGCAAATTATGCCGTTGCATCGCATTTAGCTCTACAAAGGATTAGTTAACAGACGTAACAGGTTTACTATGTAGCTTAGACGTAATTATATTAATCTTATAAGGATACGAATTAATGTATCTGTATAGAACTGTAATAGATTTGTAATGAGAAAATTATACTATATTAATTGCTGATCTATATTATTGTATATTAAATTGATTTAAATCTTAGTCTTTTTCCTAGCATTATGCCTGGTACTATACGATTATTTATCCAGGTTATGGAATAGGTTACTAGTTTTTACAGAGAGCGATTGCCATCTGCCTTCCATAACCCTAAACAACCAGTAGCTCATTGAATAAGAGGAATTTCCATATCAAAAATTGACGGTTATTATAAGATTTTATGTGATAACAATCGGGACCGACAACGGTAACGTGCTCTCCGAGGCACGGTGGGGACACCCACAAACGGACAAATGCCCAGACCAAAACAGATATTTGTAAGATCAATGCAAAAATCAGACCGGGCTAGAATCGAACTCGCAACCGTCGAGGCTAAAGGCAGATTCGCTACCCACAGCACCACAACAGTATCATTAAAATTAATTTAAATATTTAGGGTTAGTTAAAATATCATAAATTTATGACGTTAAATTTCGTGTTTGTACAAGTTGTTGTTTTGGGTTATGTTTTTAATTTTATATAACCAAACGAAGCGATAATTGACCAAACAAAGCGAGACGGACAGACTATTTGGATAGTTTAGACATTGTACGTACAATTTCGTATGTGCGTTTCGTCTAAAATGACTTTCAAATTGTTAATCCAATTCTAACAAAACTTGTGAAATAGTTATGCAATAGAAACAGATTTTAAATCCGCGTACGAGTTCGAATAATGCGGACGGTAAGAATAGAGTCCACTTGGTTGTGCCATCGGATATCCTAAGTCCAATGGGTCTCCTTCTTTTTCTCTTTTCTCTATAACTTTCTCTTGTTCTATATCTATCTTTTCCATCCCAATATCTTACTTATCCATCAGAACGTATGCTAAAGAAAACTACATACGCGAAAACCCATTTCGAGGCAAAATACTGACTATAATAAGTTTTATTGTATTTCGTTTAGTCTACAGCTGTATATATTTAAATAAGTGAATTTAATGATTAAATGCGCAATAAAGCCTCAAATAAACAACACGAATATAAATTTCAAATCCAATTCAACACACTATATACTTGATGACTCAATAAAGCACGTCTGTGCAACAGCGGGGCGTTATTTAATTTTACATTACGAAATGAGGCAGGTCCATTCCAACTATCTGAGATTCAGAACCGAGGAGATATAAGCAATTTACATGAGTTGTTAGCGCTATGCATCCTTCCGTACGTCACGGCCCAATTAATTTTATACGGAAACGGATATATGAGCATAGCGCAAATGGGCTCATCACACGTACAATTCAACGTCTATCCATACGTAAACCATCCATAGTCGAACAATATAAATTAATATTTGAGTTGCTTTTGCCATTTGCATCGTCCGAATATGTTTACTGAATAAAACATCGCGTTTGTTGGAATTTTGTATCTATCTGAATTTTGGTACAAGCATAAACAATTGAAAATCTCTAATCAAAACGTATTGAATATTTTAACAGTACAAGGCACGAAATTATTAATATAATATATAACCTTTTTAACAAATTAGATGTATGGGTTTTGTCTGTTCACTTGTATGGGATAATTTTGGTAACGACTGAACTATGACATTTATTATACTTTGAGATTTTTTCAATGTTTATCTAATATATAAAAATCTCGTGTAACGATGTGTGTGGTCGCACTCCTCTAAAACGACTTTCATGATTTTTGTATGTATCTTTGTCATAAGAATAGGTCGTAAAATAAATTTTTCACCCTCCTGCCCCTCCCAATTTTTAATCGCGATTCCAGTATTTTCTATTGAACAAATATCCTAATAATTTAACCGTCGTTCATTGGCGTGAAGTCATTTACATGAAGTGTCACGTCACTTTGACATTTCATTTTGCATTTATTATGTATTATGAAGTGCGTGCAATTTTTTAGTCACTTTATTACTTACGTTCGATTTCTTTGATAATTTATAGTCGCAAAAAAATCGCAATCAAGACTGCAAGTCATCTGATAGTAAACCCCAAAATTGATCACAGCCTTGCATATCATGGAATACCGTTGTTGTCATGTTGCGTTCACGTTCGTGCGTTCATATCATTATTGTTTTAACTAGCTATAATATGACCAGAGACAATAATGAAATTATGCATTAGTCTAATCTGTCCAAAAAGGCCAAAAAGGATGTAGAATTTAGAAAAACATATACGAGTTTGTATATATGTACTTAGTTATCCCACTAATATTATAAATCTGAAAATTTGGATGGATGGATGTTTGTACATGGATGGTACACTCATAGTTTATAAGCTGGATTAACATATAGGGTACTTTTTATCCCGGAAAAAACTTTGGTTTCCCGTGAGATAGTCAAAAAACAACATAACGCGAGCGGAACCGCGGACACAACTAGTTTACTTATAAGTTTTAATATAACAGTTTGTCAATACAAACAAACGTGGAAGGTGCGCTCATTAATTCATCGCAGGCGGCGGAAGGGCATGGGGTCTGGCATTACCTGCATTATGCAATAGCAATGCGCTCTGCATACGAAAATGACTGATGGAAGACAAAGCAGTGACGTAACGGGTAATTGGTGATTTGTGAAAGTTTTGCAACGAAATTCCTTATTGCGCGTTACACACTTTGAGCGGATCGAAGCTAGACGAAAAAAGTGTAACAAGACTTACTCCGACACTTGACTATTTCTTAAATAAATAAATAAACGCCACACACTCAACGGTCCTCATTAGGATAGTTAATCCTGTGTCGGGGGTCCAGAAACACACAATAAAAAGGATGTTTTCTTTTCCCCTGACCGGAAATTATGCCTGTTTGCTCAATACAAACATTTGCACCGAGCGGGAATCATACCTGCGACCCGCAGCGCTTAAGGCTGGTTCACTACCGCTGTACCACAACGTCGTCAATAAAATGGTATGAATTACGACAGCTTCGTATATATTTTTCTTCCATCCAGTTTCAGTTGAACTCTTGTAAAAATACCGTAATAGGTACTTATGGAAATTGGTTCTCTGTTTTTCTTTCCATTTATTTTTTATAATTAATATTAGGTAAATAGCCAAAAGAACATCGTTCCTACCGTGTGTCCCGAGGCACGTTTTTTCGTTACATTTTTTCATTATTGAGTTATTTTGAATTATAACAACGTATTCTCAAGAGCAAATTATTATAAAACATCACTGACACCGTTAATTGAGTACATTTTATTTATAGCAATAGAAAATTTTATTTATATGTATAACATTTATCAGAGGTAGTTTTTACGCGATTGTATTTACAATGCGGTATGTTTTATAAATGGCGTCAACACTGTTGATAAACTAGTAGCAATATACCTCCTTTCAAGTTAACCACTTATTCCTCATTGTTTTATCCATAAAACTGTTCTATTTAAATTGATAATTTTATTTGAATTTGATATATATTTCATAAAGTAATGTTACATGCGTCTAATTTCCATTATTACTCAGCATCGGCGCAGCGTACAACGTGTTTAGTATCAGAGATCGCCTCTACATTTTAACTTTGAAAACATGGAAAGATGCGCGCACCTGGTGTTCTTCACTCGCCAAAAGCATCACTAGTAAATCACTAGTTACTCCCGTTGCTTATAGAAACAAATTTTATTTTAAAAATCAAACTTTTAACGCAATAACGACTTACGTATCAACGCGTAAGTTTATTTTTACTTGGATGTAATTAAAAACATTTTTATTAGGATTCCGATTTAAGCTATACAAATTAGATAATTGTGACGCATGATACTATTTTATATCTTTAATTGGTGTCAGTCATCAGCATATTCTCTATATATTATACTAGCTTTTGTCTACGGTTTCCTCCACGTCAAATCAAAATTATATACGTATACCTGATCCGTACACTGAGCAAGCAACAAGAAATCCGCATCACTTTCGTGTTAGTTGGCATTCTTGTTAGATTACTACTTATTTAAGATTATTTGATTTGACACTCAAATCAAATTCATCAAGTCACAAATCAAGTCATGCTTAAAAATAACTATTTCAATTACCTGAGGTTGTACCTTAATCCTCAAATCAACGTGTCGGCAGTTTATAGATCATCCTCTTCAATCAAACACTTCAACGATATAATATTAATAAGTATAGAATTAATAAGATAGTACAGATT
The DNA here is from genome assembly GCA_023373885.1 of Hestina assimilis. Taxonomy (NCBI): domain Eukaryota; kingdom Metazoa; phylum Arthropoda; class Insecta; order Lepidoptera; family Nymphalidae; genus Hestina; species Hestina assimilis. Next base: position 10,716,986 of record CM041745.1, read on the forward strand.
GAGCTTTAAGGCGGCGAAGTTTGGGCCTTCGCCACTTTAACGCAACACAACTACGCTTTAGTCAAGAAAGTCCGCAAAATTGATCACCTATATAATTAATCCATTAATTTCATTTGTTTTATCGTCGCTTTGATAGGGTACAATGTTGCGCATAGTTTAACGCCAGCTTCCTTTCAAGAAATTATATTAAAAGCATTAAAGTTTAATTTGCTTACTCACGAAAACCTTAACCTTTTGTTATGTTGAAACTTTGTAATAGAAACAATATGATGTTTCTGTGTCGTTGTCCTTTGGATTTAACGAAGAACAAAGTTTAGGTTTAGCATTATTATTTTTGTTATCGGATTTTACGTGACTCGACCTGTCATGAACTGTTTACTAATTTTCATAATCATTTTATCATTAAATTTATAATAACTTATTTTTTGTAAACATGCATATCCTGTGTCGAGCTTTCGGAAATACATACAAGGACAAGGACAAATACACCCAGACCGGAAAATATGCTTGCACGGTCAATACAAACGTATTATGCTCCGAGCAGGAATCAAACCCGCAACCTGTGGCATTTAAAGCAGGTTCGCTACCGCTGTGCCACAACGTCGATTATTGAATGTGATATAACAATTGAATGTGATATAAAAATATAAAATTATATTTTTGACAATGAAGCCGATGTCAGTTCATCACAATTGATTTCGGTACCTCCTGAATACAATAAATCACACAAGGAGAAGCCTTTTATTAACCATCAGACCCCGTACCTTTATTCACGCACGGGATCACTCTTGCAAAATGCAATTTACAATAAATTATCTAGATATTAATAAGTAGGAAGGTTAAGGGTTGAAAATAATGGCAGGACCATTCATCGTCAGATAAATTGAGAGTGGAGACATACTGTATTGAGATTACGTGCTTCAATATCCGGAATGAGCCATACCGGTGACTCGTCGACCAAGAAATCGCTCGACTGCTCAACACGAAGATCGGGGAAAGTAAATTAGTGCGTGAAAAACTTTCAGACACATTTCATGAGGTTAGAAACGTTTCCTCGTAAAATTCCACCAGTTATCGCAAAGTGGAAATTAGGGTCATTTGCGAAAGTTTATGACTGAATAAAGGATTTACAAAGAAAACATTGTATAATACGTATTGCTGAAAGTTACTATGTCTTTACGGATGTTGTTGTCTTTATCAATACTGCATGTTTTCTAAAAATTGTTGACCATAATGATACTCGATATATAACACCTCCAGCGTTGGCAGATCGGCGGACAGAGTGGCGTAAGCTCATTCACACAAAAGTGGACGACTGTGAAATCAAATCAAAATCAAATCAAATATTTTTATTCAACATAAAAAGCATTACACTTATTTGTTGAAAGTCAGATTCTACCACCGGCTCCAAAATGGAAAAACCTCTACCTGAGAAGAACCGGCGAAACAAACTCAGGGGGTTTTATCTTTTTTTTTATATGTATTTTTTTGAACTGATATTAGTTTACATATTATAATCACTGAAAAGCCTGGAGTGACTGTCTCATTCCCAAGGCGTGGTGTCCTCAAGGTATTCACTAATTTTATAATAGCCTTTACCACACAAACGTTCTTTGACCTTTTTTTAAATTTATTTAAAGAAAGTTTCTGAACGCTTTCTGGGATCCTATTGTAAAACCGTATACAGTTACCCTTAAAAGAGTTACTAATTTTATGCAGTCTAGTAACTGGCATTGTTAATTTATGTTTGTTCCTAGTGTTGATGTTATGATTATCACTACATTTTGTAAATTCATTGATGTTCTTATGTACATACATAACATTTTCTAAAATGTATTGAGAAGCAACAGTCAATACATTAATTTCTTTAAATTTCTCCTTTAAGGAATCTTTACAACCAAGATTGTAAATTGCACGAATAGCTCGCTTTTGCAGCACAAAAATTGTATTTACATCAGCCGCGTTACCCCAAAGTAAAATTCCATATGACATAATGCTATGGAAGTAACTAAAATAAACTAGTTTGGCTGTTTCTACATCTGTTAATTGTCGAATTTTTCTTACTGCGAATGCTGCCGAACTAAGTCTATTCGCCAATTTAGCAATATGGGGGCCCCATTGTAGTTTAGAATCTACAGTTATTCCAAGAAAAACTGTAGACTCCATAATTTCTAATACTTCTCCATTCAATATTACATTAGACTGAACTTGTCTCACATTGGGCATTGAAAATTTAATGCATTTCGTTTTTTTACTATTCAAAAGTAAGTTATTGACACTGAACCAATGAAGTACCTTAGAAAGAGCATTGTTCACTTCGTCGTAATTAATACTATGTCTTTTAAGGTTAAAAATAAAAGAAGTGTCGTCAGCAAACAATACTATTTCTTGTGCTCCTTCCACAAAATATGGTAAATCGTTAATGTAAACAAGAAAGAGAAATGGGCCGAGAATGGAGCCCTGTGGGACTCCCATATTTACATTTGTACCTGAAGATCTTTTACTGTTTACGTCGACCTTCATAATTCTATATTGCAAGTAAGAAATAAGAAGATCGAGCGCAGTGTCACGTATACCATAGTGCTTCAACTTCCCGACTAACGTCTCGTGTTGTACGCAGTCAAAAGCCTTAGATAAATCACAAAAAACACCAAGTGCATCCCGTGACTCCTCCCAGGCATCATAAATATTAGAAAGAAGTTTGATACCTGCGTCAGACGTCGAGCGACCCTTGGTAAAACCAAATTGATTTTTATGCATTAATTTATATTTATTAAAATGCAACAGCATCTGATTTAACATTATTTTCTCAAAAATTTTACTAAGAGTCGGTAACACCGATATGGGTCTAAAGTTAGATGGATCTGACGCACAGCCAGACTTAAATAACGGTATCACTTTGCTATATTTCATTAAGTCGGGAAATATTCCACACTTGACACAATCATTAAATATGGTCGCGAGATACGGTGCAATAAGATCTATAATTGAGCTTATTACTTTTACAGACATGCCCCATAAATCTGCTGTTTTCTTCATATCAATCGTTTTGAATACATTAATAATGTCCTTGGGGCTCACAAAACTGAAATTGAACTTAGTTTCACATGTTTTAACACTATTAATAAGTAGTGATTCAGCAACGGTTGGAGAAGAAATTAGTGATTCAGTTGTCAAAGCTGGAATGTCAGCAAAATACTTCTCAAAAGCTGCCGCAACATCCTGGTCTCTTGAAATATTTTTATTATTAATGTTTAAAGAAAAGTTAGTGTTGCGAGATTTGACTTTTCCAGTTTCACAATTAATCACATGCCAGGTTGCTTTAATTTTATCATGCGAATTTTTAATTTTTTCTTTAATATGTAGAACTCTAGCCGCGTTGCAAACCTGTTTAAAAATTTTAGAATACATTTTGAGATAATTGATAAAAGATACGCTATGATTAATAGTTTTTTCAGCATAAAGTTCATATAACTTTTGCCTACTTTTAAATATTCCAACTGTTGCCCATTCACCAAAAGTCGTTTTATTACCTACATAGACTGTTTTAGAAGTAAAAATATTATTAAATTCATTTTTTATTAATTTGAATAATTTATTATATGTTAAATTTGGATGGTCATAATCTTGAATGTATGGGATTATTGATAGAATATTACTTCTAAATTTCTCAATACGTTTTGTATTCATAGGAACAAACATAACTTTTTGATTGTTATTTTTAACAGTTTTTGTTTGAAATGTAACTAATTGTCCACAGTGATCAGAGGTAAGCTGATTAATTATTGATTTGCTGAGTGGTACTAGATCACTGAAAATGTTATCTATACAAGTAGCTGTCGAGTGGGTAATTCTAGTCGGCTCTAAAAATAAATTTACAAGGTTATATGATTTTAACAATGATCTGAATCGAATAGTGGTGGAAGTAATATCTAACAAATTAATATTGAAATCACCACATATTAAAATATGTTTATTAGATCCAGATAGTTTTTTAAGTATATCATCCATAATATTTTCAAAACAATCATATAACCCACTGGGAGGTCTGTATACGCTTACAATAATGAAACAATCAAGCTCGATACAGGCTATTTCAGTAGTGCGTTCAACAGAGAGGCTCACAATATCTTTTCTTTCTTTACATTTCAAAGTCTTATTAATTATAATTAGAGAGCCACCCCTTATGGAATTTTCTCTGTAAAACGCACTAGCTACATAATGTTTACTAAAATTAAACATATTTTCATATCTTTTAAGCCAGTGTTCTGTAATACATAAAATATTGATATTATGATAATTCAAAAATAATTCTATTTCAGTGTCTTTACCCATTATGCCTTGTATATTTTGATGAAATAAATGAATATTATTTTTATAATTCTTATTGCTATTCTGAAAAAATGGGTTGCGTCTAATATTGCAAGAGGCTGCCTCTATTGTCTTAAAATTTAATTTAAATTATTTGGAACAGATTCCAAATGTTTATATGTCAAATGATTACACTGCTCAATAGAAGCAGCGGTCTTATTAGCCAAATACTTGGCTGAGTTGTAAAATAAATAATATGATAGCGAATAAGCTATCTGTCTCATATAATAATTAGATAGGCTGTACCTATCATAAGTCAATATATAAGATTTATAATTTATTATATTATTGATCTCAATTAAATGAAATTTATCATAATTAGTATTATTTAATGTCAAATAATTACTATATGAGATAGTATGTAAATATTTATTTAAAGTATATATTTTTTGATTTTCCTGCGGCATATTCTTAATGTAAGGAAATGTGAACATTATAACTTTTTTAATATTGGTTATATTATATAATAAATCAAAATATTGTCTCATGTGTTTTTTGTTCACATTTCCCCTTCTCCCAATTAACAGTACTATTGTTGTGTTAGGACAGTGAGTTCCTCTTATAATTTTTTCCATAATTTGAATATAAGATGCACCCGGCATACAATAGTTTGTAACTGACTGCCCCTGACACATGTCACTTAATAGTACACCCAGACTTTTTCCCATCTCATCACTATAAATATTAATATAACTGTCAAGAATTTTGGGTGTACTATTATTTTCTAAGGTTATAGGACTGATGTGATTCTCCAATGGCAGAGACAAATGTGTTGTGTTAGACCTTGGCTCCGTATAACCTGATGAGGAGTGTTGACAATTACACTCATATTTATTAAGAGACTCAACGCGTTCCACATTATAATTACTCAAATTAATCAGTTTATCCAGTGCCAAGACATGCTCAGATATTTCATTCTGAGCAATTTTATATTGTTTATTTATATAATCCAACGACATATGTAAAGAAGAGATCTCAGTTTGGAGAGCCTTCACATCAGCCTCATAACTGGACCTGATATTATTGATCTCCTTTGAGTACAGGTCAACTTTAGATTTGAAAATAAAGAATAGGTCTTATTTAGACCCAAAAAGAGATAAACTGAAGTCCCAACCACCTGCAGCCATTCCTTATAGGTACACAAACGGTATGCTAACGCGCGGTCGATGTGGGCGCACGTTTACTTCTAAGATATGTAGGCTATGTAAGACATTGGAGAGCTCTCCGACGAGTTGAACAACTTAGCTCACCTTGTTTGGTGTCAATGTATCTGTCGCAACTTCATCATATATACAAATTTAACAGCATCAATTATTTTTTTCGAAACATAATTAGAAATTACATACTGAAATGAGATCTTGTTATAATTTTAATAATTTTCGATTATAGCTGACTCATACATTTGGAGTTTCAAATCAACTATCGCAATCATCCCGATCAACTAACCGTGCAAACAATGTTGGGCTGAAGGATCAAATTAACATTCATTCCTCAGTCGATTTAACAGATTAACGCCAATCTCGCTAACGCAGGTATTCGACGAACGCGACCGAACTGCAAAACTAGGGTACAGGCCTTAACAGTTAATCCTTTCCAAACTATCACACCACATAAATTTATTTAACATAGATAACTAATACATCTTTAGCGACTCATCATCAACAAATGGCGTCTAAAATTGGACCCTATTGCAGTACAATTCGTCAGGGGTTAAGATGTACATTGTGTTGGTTGAGTTCGAAAACTTAAGCTGTCAGGCTCATTACTAACTTGACTGGAGTCTTTGCTTGAAGATCACAAACTGCCTCTTTGATCTTTTTACTACTAATTAATTGGGAAAGGAAAGATTAAACTAGACTATTGACAAGTGATATCTCAGAATTGATACTAAGAATTAGGTGATATAAATTGTCATTTTTTAGATTTTTACATTTTATATATCATACAATTACTTTAATCCTAATTCACTTTTATTAACTTTACTTAGTTACAAAAAATAGAGCTTCATGCTGAAAAATTACGGACTACCTGATTGAAAGCCGTCACCGTAAATATTATACTTATTGTCACAAAAGAAGGAAACAAGAAGACTGCTTATCGCGGTAAAGGTTGGCCACAACCTGGTGCCGGATTTAAGGTCGCCCGTGTAAGCCTCAGACATGACTTCAAAGAGCAGCCGAGACCGGTTCGGAGAGCCATTTCACAGGCTCTCCGAACTATAGGGACGCTCCGTCGAAATGTCAATATGTGGTCACCCATCCATAGATTGACCACGCCTAAAGTTGAGCATCTCCCTAAGAGTAAGGATATGAAAGAGAGAAAGCGTTGTAAGTTTTTGGGCTGCCGGGATCTCATTCACAGAAGGAAACAACACTACCGATACTGCAACTCTCCTTGTATGTTGTGAAAAAGGTCTACTACCAGCGCAGGGGTCTACTACCTACTTATGAAGCATGGTACAAAATATATTTTACAATAAATGTGACTGAAATAAAATAATTGCCCGATAATTTTACTGATCATTAACTGATGTTGTAAGAGTATACATATTTACAAAGGAAATGCCAAACTTTTGACCGCTTCATTGTATTTTATCAAAAACATTTTATAATTTTCCTAACAATTCTCAAAAATACCTTAATCTAAAAATATGATAGCCTTCAATTTGACACAGGTGTGGACTTAATGAATAACAGTTCTATTTATATGCGAATTTTTCACTCCTACTTCATAGTAATGACCGACAAGACTCTTTAAGGATTTAATTTACGAGAATGACTCCGATACGACACGTCTGCATGACTAACGTCTCTGAGCAAGCAGACTGCTTATATTTAAGTCATGAGCTAGGAACACACGACTTATGTCAGACTGGTAAACTAGTAGTAAATGTACTGGCTTGACCGGGAAAGTACTAATCCCTCACAGAAAATCGGCGAAAAGTAACGGTAACATTCGGTACTGTTGCGTTTCGTGCAGTGAGTTAGAGCGCCACTGGCCCAATCTCCCACCCCCTCTGTTCCATTCCTTTTTCCCATCTCATTCTTTCCCTTCTATCCCATTGGGTAGGCAACGGGCATGTGATACTTTAAGTATTGCAAGCGTTCATAGTTTTCGCTGACTACTTACCATTAGGCGGACCATATGCTTATTTTCCAATCGTAGTAAAATAAAAAGAATAAAAAAAATCTGAAAAAGGCGTTTTACGAAGAAAAATAAAGTAAAACAAACAATAAATTTAAATTTCTGTCATTTTTATATGAAATAAGAACTCAAATGCATTTTTCAATAATTGATTTTCATGTTTACAATTAAACAAACTTGAAACAAGAGATAGTATTTTATTAAATCAAAAGTGGGAACCATCTTTTTCACAAGGGACATAGTATGAGGATGTTTGTACGTAGTGCACAATGACATTTTATTTGATCAGGACAAGGAACTTAGAAACGAGGAAACGGATTGTGTTATACTTGTAGCCTTCTACAAAGCAATGGAGATAAGCTTTTACGTATTGTTGATCAAAATTGAATAGTGTCTACAATCTCTGCTTTCGAAATTTTCAGTATTAAATATCATTGCGCTTTTATGCTCTAGTTGATACAGTTTTAATATTAAAACCGATTTTACACTGTTTTATATGAAATTGTTTGGAACTGTTGACCGCCATTTTCCATATAATAGACAGGTGGTCTGCTCTCACAACGCTCGTAAAACCAACTAAACATTAATTTTTTATAGTGCTCTGCACCTATTGTCAACCTCACTTGTTTGTGCTATGGAGTTAAGGTTGGTAACTGTGCGTTTAAATTTAGTCCCATGTCAAAATACATTCAAGTATCTGGATAAATTTCTGCAATAGGATAAAAATTAAATACAAAAATTGACACGTTTTTTTTTGCTATATATAATTGTTTCAGTCTATTCGTATTTATTTACTCAAACCTTTACGAAAATATAGATTCCGTTATTTGAAAGGGATTAGGTAAATCCTAATACAGCGAGGCTTGCATAAAGTGTTTATGTTGGAATTAATTAAATGGGTCGTTTATGGAATCATTTAATAGGTAATTAACGATCCTAAAGTGTATCCACATAATGTTCGCGGCGGGTCCGTTAAGCGCATCGTATTCTATTACCTAACCAAACAATTGGCTGGACCAGATAGGTAAGCAGTATCGCAGCCTACTGTAAAGATAAGGTTTAACTTACAAGGGTGTCTCGACGGACTTGTAGATTTTTATGATTATTTCACTAGTTTGTGATAAGTTTATATATTTTTTAATATTATTGCTGCGAGTAGTTCTAAAACACAGAAAGCAATTCAGGTTTAATTATACAAGAATGTTACAATACAAGAAGGTTATGATATGAGCATTATGCATTAAATTCCAGCATGTTAGCGTTATACCATAAAACATATTATGCATTTAGACCTGTGCAACGCTTGAGCACGATAAAAATACACTAAGGTCGGCTTCAGACTAGCGTATTTTTCCTTTTCGAGGTACGATCATTTCCGCACACGTTTTTACACGCGTGCTTTGTTTCGCGCTTCAAAAAGCCGAACGCGCCTACGGTAATCGGGCTTATAGCGGCGTATCCGTTCGGACCGGTGGTTGGGAATTTCAGTACATAGAATACCTATTAATTTATAGCGTCTCACATTATGAGCTTCTTAGCGCGTCAACGCTAGTAGGTGTTGCGCATATGGAAAAAGTTGCGCCTACACGCACCTATAAGCGCTTCAATAAACGCTGATCTAAACCGCTCTAGCACCAAAAGTTATGTAAGCGACTAGCTGCCAAAATCCTAATTCTTTTTCAAATAAAAGTAGACTTAGTTACTCCTTATAACATCAGCTATCAGCCAGTGAAAGGCCCGTCAAAAAAACATAAAATCGGTCCAGCCGTTTCAGAGATCAGCCGGAAAGAACAGACAAAGAGACGAAAATTAAAAAAATTGATTTTTACATAAGCACCGTATATACTTTCATAAATAAGCATTTAGTCAACAGCGGTTAATTTGAAATTACACTCCAATTTTATTTATTTGTATAGATATAGATAGTAAGTTGGAAATTCAAATACAAAACATTGTTCCGTGCCAATATTTCAAACGTCCCGCTGTTTCAAGTGCAGATTTAGCACGTTTGAGATGTAGTTACACTGTTAGCATTCTGGTCCTGGTCGCGGGTCGAATGTTGAACTTACGCTTACGTGTGTTTGAACAGAGCTCTGTTCCACAATCACTTGTGTCTAATTCACGGACGATTTACACCGAACCTAATTCTACTTACTCTTTACACTCTGGATGTGTATCTTGTACTAACTCTGCATTGAAACTGGTGCTATAGAAAAATAATAATAAAACGCTACACACTCAACAGCCCTCATTAGGATAATTATATCCTGTGTCAGGGGTCCGCAAACATACACAATGGCAAGGACAAACACACAGAGACCGGAAAACATGCCTGTATGGTCAATACAGATATTTGCTCCGAGCGGGAATCGAACCCGCGACCTGTGGCGCTTAACGCAGGTTCGCTACCGCTGCGCTGCAGCGCCGTTATTATGATGCTATTGTCATTATGATGACTTTGTTGATGTGTGTTTTTTGATATAAAATTAAATATTTATATCAAAACTAAATGTAGCAAAAGTATCGGTTAATCTCTTGATATAATAATATTTAAAAATGGGTAAGCTCTTGACCTCCATCGATCGCGAAGGCATTGATAAAGTCTACCGTGGGGCGAGCTTACTCATAAGAAGCCTGTGTACTCGCACCTTGAAGAGTTTCAAGTTGTATGTGTTCGGGATTACGGACGCCAAAAGATCATTCCGCTCTCTTTCCGTGCGCATTATGAAAGATGGTCGAAAGTGCATACAATTGAAGATATATAAATCAAAATCAAAATTATTTTTATTCAAGTAGACTTTTAAAAAGTACTTTTGAATAGTCAAACGCTACCGACGGCTCGGAAGGTTGATTCTATCGAGAAGAACCGACAAGAAACTCGACAGTTACTCTTTTCAAATATATGTTTTTTACAATTGTATTCTTTCATATAAAATTTTGTTCTTGAATGAGATCCAGCAATATTAAGTATAGTCTTTAGTATAGTCTTATAAGCAGTATGTTTAGCAGTTAAGCCCAGGAATTATGACGAAAAATTTATTATGACGGAATTATTTCTCAGTCAGTCACTTAGTCTGTCTTTTTCGGTGTCCATTCATTTTTAATGTATTGATTGACCCAGTGTAACATAAAACTTAACAGTAGTGATCAGAAGTCGATCAAAGAAAAACTTATTTACTTTTAGATAATATAGAATTGCTTTTAAGAACGACGGTGTACACGATAGCTAATGACAATCTATTACTACTTTGACCACGGGGCTGGATGTAATGACCTTAATATATAATAATGGAAGGCATTTTGTGTTATATTTTTTATCGAACAAATCTTATACATAACATCAAGTATATATAATAATTGTATCTGAGTTGTTTTAGGTCTTTTGATGTTCGTATTATTACTTTGTTTATGACTTAGTAATGACGGTCTATCTTGGCCACTCCGAGATTTTTTTTTTCGATCCTTGAGTTCTCCTTGGATCAATCTACTATCTCTACATATTCCCCGTTTGGGTAAACTAATAATGACTAACATTTAAATAATAATACAAAATAGAGGAAGAAAATTTACCGTAATCCAATAAATTAAATCTTTTTTTTTAAACGTTGCACACTCAACGGCCCCCATTAGGATATTAATATCCTGTGTCGGGGGTCCGGAAACATTCACAATGACAAGGACAAATACACCCAGACCGGAAAATATGCTTGCATGGTCAATACAAACATATTATGATCCGAGCGGGAATCGAACCCGCGACCTGTGGCGTTTAAGGCAGGTTCGCTACCACTGCGCCACAACGTCGTCAAAATTACTGGTTTAAGGGTTGCAAAATTTAAATGGTTTAATAAAAAAGAAAATGTACTAAGCCAATTAATTCGAGATCAATTAGTCAATTCCTAAAATACAGTCATACACAAAAATCCCATTACGTAAATATTGTATTACATTAAAGCATTCTGTATAGTAGCTGGCGCATCCCAAGTTCAACCTCAATGAGCATTAAATTTAAATTTCAAAATCTTATTACAATTTAGTGACAATGCAGGGTTAAAATTTGCGTCTTCTGACTTGCTAATGTTTAAATTTACTTTCATTATTACGAGTAACTGTTGTCTCATTTTAATAATATAATAACATGTAGTTTCGTACATTATGACATTGTGACTTTATAGTTATTGACTGTTTTATTTTCTTTTTTTCCACAAAATATCTGCATAGAAAACGCTGCATAAAATATGTATACTTATAATACTTTCTGTGAAATTTTTGAGAATTATTAATATTAATTAACGACTAACAATGCGAAATTTTAATTTTGCAATTATTCACTCAGTATTCCTGGCATTGATAGAACAACATTACTTCAACATCCGAGATAAAACAATGTCTCGTCTAGTATTAGATGCTAATAACAAAAAATGACCTATAAAATGAAAGTTATTGAGTAAACATTAAAAGACGACACTATTCATGTTAAAGGAGAGATAATGATCACTCGGTAATTACTTTTTAAATTACATTAATTACCACGAAGATGTACAGCATTTTGGTTTTAAGTTAATTTAAAGACTGGATAACTTTAATTTCACGCGAAAGCTGATCCATCCATTTAACATATACACAGAAACTAGCAAGATAATGCTCATCTATTTTCCATTAATCAAATGAGTATACAAAAAGAAATATAACATACGAATCGAATACTACAATGCGATAAAACCGAACTAAAAGGGGTGTTAGTAAAATCAATATATTGGATGTTTCGGACGTACTTTATCAAGGTTTTTTATCAAGGCGTCTGTGTCAAGCTTTTGAGTACGAGCGTGATAACACGCTACTGATTAACGATAACGATAGGGTGACGTCAAAAAACCCAAAACATAATGTTCCTTAATAATATCCTTTATCTGTATCGAACCGTATAAATATATAAAAAGGTCCTTACTAATGAGGTTTTAGTTGAGAATGGAAACGTTATCAAATAACTCTATTTTATTTGTACAGTACGAAGATGAAAGATGTTCAAAAGTAAGAAACTGTGTTAGTTTATTGCCTTAATATTTATTGGTAATATTTCTCCCTGCATTTTTGTTAAAAAATACTTTTATAGTAAATATATGGACGTGAAAATAGTAACGAATATACAAAAAATGTACGTCAGAGACAATTAAATATCAATTTCGACACGAACAATATCCGACTGAAAAAAAAAACAGTCGAAAAATATAAAAGTACATTTAAAAAATAGTGGCGTCACGGCGGTAATCGACACCTGTGACAATTAATGCCCCGCGCCACACCACTTTCATTACACGACTATTTCTGTTTTCCAATACTTTCAACTACACTATTCAATGATTTCAAACGATTCCGCTAGCGTCAACGAATTCCTATCGGACATCACAGCGTTTGAAATAACTGTCTTTCATATTTGGTACGTTTTTTTGGGAAAGCTTAAAATATTAACATTTAACTACTGTTAGTTATAGTCTCTTAATTAACTCTGCTTAATTAAAATAGTAACTCAATTGATTATAAACCATGTTAGTACATTCTTTATTTATAGATCATCAATTGATTGTTCATATTCTGTTAGTTATAATTTTATAGTGTATAATATTAATTTGATGTTGATTATTTATAATTTTATATCTACAATTTTATAATATGAATAAGGATACGAGTTTTTTATAATGTTGAATAATAATATTTTAAAAGTATTGTCATTGTGTAACCCGTGAAAGATAGATGTCATTCGAGGGAGAGGACATAATGCTCAAATAGTTGTGATATTCATTTAGTGCGTGCATTCCGTGAGTGATAGATTGAAGAGGAACTGTTGAAGCTCTGTATTTTTATTTATTAATTAATACTACATTCTTATGAAAACATGAATGGTTGAATTAATATTTGATTAAAATTTAACAAACATTTTTCTTCTCTAGTCTTTACTATCCATAAATCTATCTTCACTTGCCCTAAATGCTTGAAAGCTAGCCGATAAAAACTTTCAAGAATAGCTAGTGAAGACAGTTCCTGACACCGATTTAGATTACTTTATGTAGCAATCTTCCAACTAATCTTTTTATGAAGACTACAAGTATCTACTATTTAAATACTATTTCTGAACGCGTAATTTACGTGTTCTGGTTGAACACTCGTTGAGCTTATGGCAACTGCGGGTTTGGATGTGAAACAAAATAAATCTTGATCGTAGTAAAGCGATTTATAAGCAACTGGTGATTTGCTTACGAATTCCACTGGGTGTAGCTTGTTTAGTATGTTACCTGGAGAAAATAAGCGAGTACTGGTATCCAGTATAAAGCCATTTACATATATTCAAAGATGCTACAAAACTGCTCTACAGTTGAGAAAAGGAAGTAATAATTTCAGTAAGACCGAGAACGTTTTCTTATAAATGAAAAATACATATGAAAAATAAAATTCAAAGCTAGAAGATTAATCACGAAAGGCTTAAAACTAGAGCGTTTCGCATCATTTAGAAATCTCATCTTTAAAACATCGCCTACCGTTCCACACGAATACGCAACATCTTTTATAACTTGTGGCAATAAATAAGAAGTTACACGCATACCATAATGTGGAAGATAAAAGCTGATGCTCTTAGTTCGTGGGGGAAACAAAACATAAATAAAGTCGATATCTAGAAGCCTATAGAGTTGGACAGCTACCGAGTAGACTTAGGCGAGGCCGTGCCACAACACTGTCATCATTTAAGCCGCACATTAGTGAAACTTGCGCCGTTTGAACCACACCTGGGGACTAGAGGCACATTCGATATTTCACGCAGGGTACAGTGAAATACTGTAAATTTTAGTTAGCCCATGTTTTGTTGTTCCAATATGTACATATTTCATTGCTTGTTGCGAAAGGTTTGAGATGTTTTTACTTTGTCCACGATACTCACGTAAATCATGGTAAGATAAAAAGTCAGAATTTTTCGCTTTGAGAAGAGTAAATATATGATAGACAGACTTATTCGTATCCATGCAGGTCACGAGAGTGTGTCATTTATTCAAAAATAAGTAAATGTTTGCAGCGAAAACTCGTAGAGTACCCAAATACGGGATCGATTGCAGCTCAGACCTACAACTGCTTTCTGAAAGCCTTTCTGTTTGTTCACCTCGTTCTGAACTCTCGAGTGTAATCACTATTCGAAGAGACACTACAGGCATTCAAATTGTACAGTGACATAACATCAATGTTTTTGTGAATACGCGCGAGTGACGGGTTTAAAAAATATTCGTGCTGTGTATTAAATATAAAATGTCATCGCTGAGAATGTTTTTTTTAAGCTTTTACTTAGATTATGTCTGCATGTTGAAGACCTTTTTACTTATATGATTAACTATTAAGATAATCTTTATAAGTTAATTTTTTATTCACTCAAATCATTTAAAAATACAAAATATGGATGTTTTTTAAGTTTGAAAAATAGACAAACGTTTTTATTATAACTTAGACTGTATTTTAAATTCAGTGGCATTAAAAACTAAATAAAAATTAACTCTTTTCATGAATATGACTTGCATAAAGAGTGAATAGAAATCTTCTAGATAAGGGCGTTATATCTTAGACACTCACCCTCATCACTGCTTTCCACGAGGCACGATAGTAGTCAAGCGCAAGAAGAGTTTCTTTATAAATTACATAATAAAATAATCTACCAACGAAAGATATTAACAAATTGAAGTCCCCGTTACTTTTGCTACACTGAAGCTCGAATTTGGCAGAAATAAAATACTGTAATATTTTAGACACGCTGCACCGGCAACATAGCGTAATATTTGTGTATAAAGAGAACACTTTAAATATGTCACAAGTCAGTCGTACGGTGCCAAGCTGGTTTACGTTTACAAGACGATATCGTTACTTTAAACTTGAATCGTTGTTTTAGTGACGTTGAAAAATAGCAGTTTGCACTAAGTTTTTTGACGTTTTGTACAAGTTTTACGGGTCTCCTCTGAAGCGTTGTTACGAAGGCGGTCATTAACGTAGCAGACTGGCTCTATTAGGGTTCGTTTAAAAGACAACTTTTCTTTTGACTGGCCTTGCAAAGCGTACTTAGAACAAAACACGAACTAAATAAAATAAATCTGCTACTTACGCAGTATGGCAAACGTATGAAAACTACAACTTTCTCTAACAACAGGCACGTACCTGAAAATGAGAACAAAAAAAACTTAATACATATTTAAAAAAGTAAACCCTACACACTCACAAGCCCCCGTTAAGATAAGAATATTCTGTGTCAGGGTTCCGGAAAAGCACAAACACTGGGTGTGTGTGCTGACCGGAACACTTGCCTATATGATCAATACAAACATCCGTCCTGAGTAGGAATCGAATCCGCAATTTGTGCTCTTTCAGGTTTGCTACCGTTGCGCCACAACGTCGCAGAAACTTAGTGATCTACATTAAAAAGCCAAAGTTTCATAATTTATTCTCAATGACATTAAACCATATTCAATATTAACTTGTCAATGATATTTAGAAATACGACTTAACAAAGCATAATAAAGCTTTCGGAGGCAAATTGAAACGTTATTACTGTTTCAAACAAACCAATAGCTAACCGCGGGCGTCAGTTAATCGTTGCCCGCCAACTAGTGGGTAATCCTTTCGAGTGTGCATATAACGTTCATTCCCAGTAACCGTCGCGTTTCGAACTTCGGAGAGAAATTGCGCCGCTTCGGATCAAAGCGACGACGAGAATTACTGCGTGCTGTTCATTGTGGATATAATGCGTGACACATTCACAACTAGCGCGAATATTATTTATGATTTTATATGTAAGATCAGCAAAGATTTCTTTGTCATAATTATAAAAAATACATTCTTTTTAATTTACGCGTTCTGATCCGTCATAAAATATGATTTCTTCCACAGTACATGTGGTAGGTTAAATACTTTATCGCTTTCCTGTACAAAATATATAAAGTTTAAATCCATGTTAATAAACAAACGTAAATGTTAGAATAGTTAATAAAGCTGGCTGAATGGGAGTTCGAGAGTTGCGCCGGCGCAGCGTGCATTGCCCCTACACCCCCTTCCCCTACAAACGCGCCTGACGGCATTCCGCCGCGCTTCCTGACCAGGGCAAGTGCAGCGGCATTACGTTGCAAGTACCCGCTCCCTCCCTCCCTAACTTTCCCCCCCGTGCGCTCTGCTTCCCGACTAGCTTACGACGAGCACAAAGAAATGTTTCTCCCGAACGATTTAAAACTTTAAAATCACATTGTAACATGAAAGATGCAAACAAAACATAATTAAAATTTGTAGTATGTAAAAAATAGATATTGCATAAATAATTTTTAACTCAGTTTATAAGCGTATTATATTTTTCTTTGGATATTCATCAACAAAAACATTTTATAAGTACATTATTATATTTCCTTCCAAATTTTTGTCGCAAAATGTACAATATAGTCCTATTAAGTAACGTTTTGTCGTGAAAATAAAGATTTATTTGGAATAACAAACGACCTTCGATCCCTCAAATAAGCTCTTTGTAATACAATGCATTAAGATTATTAGGTTGGTCTTACAACATCTTATTTTTTTACATCGTTTGTACACGGCTGAATTTTTCGCCGATGTTGCGAGCTTACAACAATTTGGCAAATTAATTTAAGAATTTTTGATCTTGTCTCTAAATAAGGTAACCTTGTTATAAATTTCACGTGAGTTTACAAATATTTTGTTATTATAGATAAGTTAATCTTTTATATCATTATAAAGGTGTTTAAATGGGCGTGGACGTTTTTTACGATATTTTTTTTAAACAGACTATGATACATTCCTTTTTCTGTTAGTCAGAATATACTGGACAAATTTTAATATGTTTTTACGGTTTGCTTGCATACGTCTATATTCTAGACGCCTAAGAAAAGTTCTTATTGTATTACTGCTACATACGTGATACGTCATAAAGAATTCGGCAAAAACTAGTCCAAGCATACCTACAATTAACCGCACTTTAATGCAAAAGTGATATAATAATAAGATACTTTGTACCCAATTTTTAATAATCTACTCATAATTTACGTAATAATAACTATAATACATGCAAAATTATACTTACGAAAAGCAAAAAAGTATGGAAACACCTCGTAATAGTCTGTCTACTGAAAGCGTTTTCCAGCAGGCTTTTAAGCGCTTATCTTGGAAATGATAGCCGCGACCGGACGTTGAAAGGCTGTGACGGCAATTTGCTTACATTAGGACATGCCCCGTTTTACTATAAGACTACATTTTACTTGCATTTCATATAGTGGTAACAACTCCGTCTAGGTTTTTTATAAAAAACTTTAATAGAGGTGTTAGGTACATGAAATATGTTAATAATTTTTTTAATATGTCCTTTATTTTCTCGATCACATAACATTTATTACAATATACATACATACAACACACTGTCACACTGGTGGTAGGTCTTTTTGTTGCAAGAGGCCGGCTAGGTAGGTACCACCGCAGTGTCCAATATTCTGCCGCCAAATAGTAGTGCTTAGGCACTACTGTGCTCCGGTTTGAAGGGCGTTGTACGCTAGTGAAATTACTGGGCGAACGAGATTTAAGAACTAATATCTCGAGGTTGGCAACGCGCGAGTGGCACTTACTAATGGTGCTGCAAGCGCTCATAGGCTGCGGCAGCCACTTACCATCAGGTGGGCCGTATGCTTGTTTGCCAACTTCTAACATAAAAAAAAAAATACAAATGCGTAAATGCAAATAAAGAATTGGCGTTTTATATTTAGTATTTATGATTACCTAAGCAATCCTTTTTAATTTGCCTTTTTATGTTACTAGGTTGGCAAGCAAGCATACGGACCACCTGATGGTTGCCATAATCTATGAGCCCTTGCAACAACATTTGTAGGTGTCACTCATTTGCCAACCTCGAGTTATTGTTTCTTAAATAAAACACAGTAATGCGAAAGACGCTACTGCTTTGCGGTAGAATATCTGGCACTGCGATGGTACCTACCTAGCCAGTCTCTTGTAATAAAAGCAAATTGATATGTTGTTGATATATTGAAGATTTTTATTGTTTATTCAAACGCAATATTGATTTGTGAGACGCAGTCAGCTGTGAAGCTGAAACAGATTCAGTCATGCCCTGTTTGGAATGTAACACTATTGTAGCCAGTTAGTTCAGCGCATCCGCTTGCTGAATTGTTTTCAGGTGTATTCAGAAAGCGTTGAAATATCCTTTTCGTTTTCAATGGTATATGAATTCATAGATTCCGCAACAAAAATTATAAACTTCGTTACGTTCGCGTTCCGACTACGTTCTTTACATACTACGATTTATTTATATGTGTAAAAGAAAACAATCTTTTCTATTCCCGTCGCTTCGTCTAAATAAACCTCCCAAGATGTAAATACAAACGTCTTTTTCCGTGCATTTTTCTTGGTATTGCAGAGGTGTATTTCCTTTAAACTATCTTTGAGAACTTACTAGTTTTTTTTACAGAGCGATTACCATCTGATCTTTCGACCTTTTATGGATGAACAAGTAAAGCATCGAGTTGGAATATTCTTTCTATACGATTTGTGATTGTTATCAGGAATTAGATAATGATCGGGACAGATCGACAAAAGAGCTCTACGAAGTTCTTTTAACAGCAATTTTATCTACAGCAGATGAAATAAACCTGAATAGTTTGATATACTTACATGACATTCACCACCGTTGTGGCATGCTGGTTTGAGCCTGCTTTGAACCTCGACGGTCACGGGTTCACTTCCCGCTCGGAGCGGATGTTTGTTATACCTGTTTCGGTCTGGGCGTTTGTCTTTGTAACGTTAGGCCGTCTGTCTCGGTTGTTATCATAACATCTGATAATATTCGTTAACTCTTGATATATATTTTGCTCTTATCAAATCTTTAGTACTTACTGGTTGGCTCTTTGGGATGCGGAGTTCAGATGGCGATAAAAACTAGTAACCCGTTAATTAAATAAGAGTTTAAGCAGACACTACGTAAATACTAGAAATAATGCTATGAAGAAGTTTAATATACTTACATCGGTAACTACGGCTGCTCATTAATTTTCGATTAAATAAAATAAAATTAATTAAAAAAAGTTTTAGTATATTCCACATTACCGTTTATATGTAAATCTTTATAGCGTGTAAGGCCGGTGTCTGGCCGTCTGTTTGTTTTCCGCGGTTATTTCTAGCGCGCTCCACCGTTGGTTCATGACTTATAGTGTAGAATGTAAGCAACAAAAGTATCGTGCTTTCACAAAGATAAAAATTTAAAAACTTTTTTTTCAATTACGCCAAATCGATTATCGTATTTGGTGGTTTTGAAAAAAGAGTCATGTTTTATCATATTCATCTTTAGTAGAAATGCTAAAGGTAATTATGTTTCCAAGTTCTTCGAAGATCTTGACATATTATGAGTTTGACTTCAAGCGATTACCGCCGTCTATGTACGAACAAATTAAATTTTTCATTTATCTACTAGCTTAGCGACTGCTATCACGTTTTCTAGAATTTTTATTTAAATAACGAACGTGTAAAATACACGACTTGTAGCGATAGCAGCTCCAACGTGATACAACGTGATCAAAGAAAGCTACGTTACGACCCAAAGCCGAACTATCAAAGTGCAGATAACAATATATATAACTTCCCAATATCACCGGTTGGGCAGCAGCCGGCAAGGCAACATCATCCACCTGATTAGAGAGTCATCTCTTTGTATTAGAGCAGTGTTTTTCAATCTTTTTAAATACGCGACCCCTTTACAGGTTTCAAAAACCCTGGCGACCCCTTGGACCACAGATAAAAACATTTGTTAGATTGTCTCTGCCTGCCTCTTTATCTTTACTAACATTCAAGTTATATATATATTAAAACGCTTGTTTGGAGTTTATTTTTTATGAAGTCGGGTGGTTTTTCCATATTTAATAACTTATTTTTAATGTAGTCTAGAATCTTGCCTTTTCTTTTTGCCGGCGACACCATTTGCGTCGCGACCCACAGATTGAAAAACACTGTTTTAGAGTGACATCACGCCTCAATCTTTCCAAGTACTAATCGCTTGGAATCGCTGTTATCACCAAAGATACTAGTATAAATATAGAAATACTTAACGATTTACACGGTTCGTCAAAAATTTAAAATTAATTGGTAAATGTTTTTCATTTTCAATCCACGAAACGAAAGTACCAACGATTTGTTAGTAAAGTATTAAATCTCACCATGAGTTTCGACTTTTACAGAGGAAAACCTGTATAAACAATCAAATGGCCGGCCATTAAAGGCAATATTGGTTTACGGGGGCTGTAACGAACGATATCAAAGTATAGTTTCACAACTAACATAAAGACTACCGAACACTATATACAAACTAATTTTTAATACCCCAAAGGTGGTAAAAAATCTCCCGGAACCACGTGATGATGAGGGGTTATCGTAGCTCACACACAGTTGTAACACAGGTGACATCATCGTGCATTGCCACCTGAGGTGTGAAAAAAAAGCGCAAGGAAAAAGAAAACAAAGCACACGATGCGGTCAATTTTGACATATGACTATTACTATTTAAAAAAAAAGCTGTTCTTTAAATCTTTTTTTGTGTTCGGAGTTTTTTATCAGAAGTCATTAACAATATTTCTTTAGAATAAAAAAGAAGAAGACACGTGAAATAAATGAAGATTAAAATTCCGACAGATATTATTACTAAGCTTTATTGAAAAAATATTTTCTCCATTATGAATACTTTTACTACGCTAATCAATATTGAAATTCTAATTAAATTATTAAACCTGTAATGAATACACTTTATACATGACTAACGTAAGTATACTACTTGAAATTTACTTTAACTCTCGTGGTATTTAAGAAAAGGTCTGAAACCAATTTGTTATTCTTCTTAATTTAGATTCGACTTAATTTGCTGGTTCGACTTATTATTATCATTCAGATTTTACAGATGACTAGTTTTCACTCGATTACCACCTGACCTCTGCTATCATTTAGGGATGAACAGTATATTATTATTATTACATAAGAAGCAAGGCCTATGTTTGTGTGAAGTTTCTGGCCTCAGAAACATAACTATCGTGATGGAAGTTGTTGAGTGAAGAACGTTTATTTTATGTACCATATAAAAATAATATATTACTAACCCTAAATTAAGCAAAAGTATACTTATTATATAACAAGAATTATCAGTACTTTCGTTACTTAGTTGTTCGAAGCGTACATTAGTGTATCAATATAATAATTAATATTTTAATTAAGTCGAGATAGACTAATGACTAATGAGAAAATTATAAGCATCACATATACGAGTATCTATGCCTTTCCAATTAGTGCTGTGATCGCGCTCGTGTTTATAATTAGCTGTAAGTACTTATTATATGGAATCCTATTTATAGAATAAATATTAGTAATATATAAAATAATTTTAGTTAAATTTATTTAACTAGATTTTTTTAAAGTGAGATTATTTAAATGAGACAAATTAACCGTTTTTTATCTTGATAGTGTCTTTATAATGATGTTTTAATTTTGTAATGAATTCAATGAACATGTAATTTGAATTATGTTTTCGTTAAATGATATAAACCTACATCGATTTCATATATTTAAAGAGACCGTAAAATTTATCGAATAATCTTTGAATATAATTATTAAGATTCTCGTTAATGTAAGCGCACTGCGATGCTATTTTTAACGAAATTTGATTTTTTAATTATTCGAGAGGCTTTATAAGTGAATAGTGAAGTATCTTTTACTTTGAACCTAAGCCCTTTGTGGGCGTTCTCAGGGCAACTTTCACAAGCATTCCGCATTGATTACCATCGTAAAAATCTTAATAATATTATGCTACTAGTAATGTTAAAAATACCTAATTACTTACGAAACATGTATACAGCTAGATTAGCAGCCTACTGCTAGATTTCTCCCACTAGGCAGGGTACGACGATATCGTAAGTTTCTCATTACAATGGTACGTGCGCTTGTAGCGTTTCTGATATTAAATAGCTTATACAGCAATGGTAAGCAAAATGAATAAACAATAATGCATGCTCGTACCACTCGTGACTTATAAGCCACAACTGCGGCGACGAGGTCACGTGAATGTGCCAATTCCAGTTCCTTATTATTAAGATTTCCATGCTTTCCATCAACTGAGAGTGTAGTAATTTTTACTAGTTTTATATAATATTGGTATCAGTTTATATGCATATTGCAGAAAAAAACGAGGCTATTACTACATTTTAGACTTTAAAGAAATAAATAAATTTACGATTACGATTTTACGATACGATACTAGTATGATACTATAATACATTAAATTGTTATTATACAATACATACGTATATGAATTGATTTTATTTGTTTGAGTTAGTCCTTGTTATATCTAATTTCTATTAATTTATAACATGATAATGTAATTTAATTCATATAACACAATAATGTTTCTAATTTAATCAATATATCACGGAAATCACACGTAAAGAATTGCTTTAAAACCAGCGTTTAATGCTAGCGTGGATCGGTTAGTCTTTATGAAAATGTAGAGGGAAAGTTAAATTAATAATCTTATGCAAAAGCATCTCACGATGACCTGGTCTATTTTTTTCATTACCTGTATCACAAAGGGGCGAGAAGCACCTTTTTCCTCCTACCCTTTCTTCGTTGTGACGTATTTTTTTATGAAGATATTATAACGGATCTAACAAACAGGCTTTGGGGAAATATGAGTGGAAAAGTAACATAAAAAGATTTTGTACGTACTTAGAATTAAATTACAATGTTTCAACAAAAAAATATATGTATGTATAAAAGCCGCTACCATTGAGTATACTTCGCTTTTATTTTTTATATAAATACTTTTACTTCTAGGAAATATAATGCAAATTATTTCGTTTAAGTTTTTTTTTATCGTGAATAAAAATATATGATATAAAACTTTTTATTAGTTTCCATTAATCAATTCAACGAGTAAACGACAAGTTAAATGAATTTGTAATTAAAAGCGATACAGCTAAACAGTACAAAGGATTTAAATAATCGTCACCATTAAGGCGGTGGGTATATCGCCGATATTAATATTTTTAACGAGACCCCGGGGTTTTATTCAGGGAAATTGCAGTTAGAAGGATCTTATTAATGAACGTCGCAGACTCCTTTGTCCGGCGCGAGAGCATTTCCTGCACAATCGCTCTGACACCGAGTAATTAGGGAGAAAAATTCGTTACTCTGACATTCAGTACCGTATTTAACTATTTCAGTAGAAAATTCTAAATTGCTTCGAGTGTTAAGAGTTTTATTACCTTATTATCATTCGTACACGATTACTAAATAAATAAGAAAAACATCCGCCTCTTTCTTCACTTAAAACTCACATTATCATAAGTGATAGTGATATTATGCTCTAATGAATGAATATAGCCGGAGTTAGGCAGGTTTGAAAGGAAACTAAGATATGCATTATTTTGATTTTAAATTATACTTTGACTATGCAAAATATTTCCGATTCTCACGGCCTCAATAAGTTTTTGCAACACTAAGAAATATCTAACAATTCAAACATTAAAATACGTTGTTATTCTCGTTTTATTTTTATTTATCTAACGATTTTGTCTAGTTGAATATTATTTTTAAACATGAGTAGTAAGATCGATAGAAACTTAAGACAGAAAAATCCAGGTGCGTATAAGAGAGGCAATAATAATATTATTGATTTATTTCATCAAATAGACTGTTTTTTACTCGTCACACGTTAGTCTATGGGCGTTCCGGTTCGTAAGTTAGAACGATGACCTTTTATTATTAACACCTACCTCAAGGTATAGACTTAAGCGTTATGAAAAACATTAAGTAATATTAAGACATGAATTATAATTACCGATACCTTTATATAAAATTTTCGCTTTATTGCTTCTACAGTTAATTATTTCTAGTAACATCTTAAGATGTTATAAGTCTTCAATATTTCATTATATTAAGATGATGACTAGTCAAATTTATGATAGACATTTTAAATATAATCAATATTTTATTAAACGTTTTTTCAAAGACGAATTGAATACGATTACTTTTTATAAGTTCTTATATTATTAATTTGTAGTAAATGTCATGACTATTATTAGAGAAAGTTTTACAAGGCTAATTAAAATATGCCGTTACGTTAATTTAATTAGATTATTTTATATCTTATATTACTAATTGCTCTACTGAAACTAAAATCATGTTCTTTACTTCCGTATTCAAAATCTGTATTTTAATTGTGATATATAAAAACACAATAAATTAGCGGAAAAATTAAATTATGCGGACTTTGATTGAGTAATATTAGCAACCCAAGTCAAGTTTAAGACTTGAAAAAATAATATTCTCAAGAGTCCTCGTATGGGTAGCGTGTATGTTGATTTAATAAATATATGTAGCTTTGTATTTTTAAAATAAGATTTCAGCATGGCTTTAAAATTATCGACAACGTTAATTTGGATATTCGTGTTATTGAGTACGATATAATAGCTCATTAAAACTTAACCAAGGCGTAATTTGATACTAAATAATTAAAATAAAAAAACATTTATATCCGGGACTGGTTAATTGGGATTATATCATACCTGATTGTATGATAAAGGCTGATAATGAATACACTTAACTTATATGTGCATGAATATATATTATAAATGACTGATTTATTCGATTTCCTCTGCATCTTCGTCACCGGTAGCTACTGTCTAAAAACTGTCTATACTAAAATCACTGAGACCAGTTTAGCTCTTTATTCGTAAAAACTTATTTTCACGTTAGTCAGTTTTACGTTATATAAAAAATGCGAATTGTTTTATCTAGTCATGTCTTAACATTAATGCTATAACAGTGTTGAATTAGAAGCATATTTGTTTTGAATATTCTTTTAAATTCTTCTGATGGATTCTTTGAGATTGTATTCTGCAATGAACATTTAAAAGTTTACGGCAACGATGACGACGAAATACATTAAAAATTATCGTCATTAGGGTCATTATTAGAGTTATCGTCATTAGTTTCGAATGTTGTTCAATTTTGTACCGTTTATTAAAAAACGCTATCGCTTATATTTGGAATTAAAAATGTAAGTTGTTCGAATGACGCAACGGGGCCTCTCAGAGTTCGCGGTGATATGATGATAGAAGCCGCACTTAATGACATGTATATAACAATTTTATGACTGTCTGACTTTAATTCTTCTGCCATGCCTTACGAATATTATACCTATTAAGTACTTAATCAATGTTAAAAAAATCAAACAATCTTTCTAAAAAACCTAACTACTCTTTTATAAGTTTTTTAGTATCTTTTAACCCTAATTGTTCATCGCCATTTTTACGTGAATGTGATTTTCGTTAAAACTTGTAAATCCTTCTATGGAATGTATAGGGCCGAATCAGTTTTTAAAGCAGATTATTTCAAAATTAATACACTTGTATCTAAATGCAATTAAGCGCATGCTTGTGTTCTGAACACCGTTTCGCGCGGTCGCTTCGAGTCGTGGCTTTCGAACGAAATTGCGGTGAAACTGATATAAACGAGGAGCGTCAGCTACGCTACATGCGATGATTTCTATTGAAGAAGAAAAAAATATCCACAAAAATTTATGATAAATACGCTAATTTGAAGCACGTTTTACTTTTTATACTTCACTGAGTCTTTTTTTTGTCGAGCTCTTTCTTGATTTAATTATTATGTTTGGTTCCGCAAATATAAGTTTAAAATAATATTATTTAATAATTTACATTTAACGTTAAAGTTTTTATTATATTTTCATATTTGCATGTCATTTTATGCCGTTATAATTTATGGCATAAAAACTTTTGCATGGTAATGTGTCTAAAGCGTTTTGCGACCGTTATACTGTCGCGTCTTTGAATATTTTCAATGAACGTGATAAAAATTCTAATGCATAATATTTATGCCAATTATTATTAATTTGAAAGATTCGTTCGATTCTTTTTAAACAAATAACCACTCGTAAAAAACGCATAAGTGTACGCAAGGGAACTTTATTGTTTCATTAACGACCTGATATTTAATTAATATCGTCGGTAAACTGAGGAATTTATTTTGATTTAATCTCAGATTCAGAATATTACATTCAGTATTTATTTGCTCTCGACATTTCGATATTCATATTTCATTGTAGATTGGATTAATTATATTTCAAAATTAAAGGAACTGTTTGAAGCGCGATAGCGTCCGGAAACAGATTTAAAGGTGGAAAATTAGATTTGTAGTTAATAAGTAAGTATTAAAATAGCGTAAACATACCACCTTTGATGGAAGGTCTTAATGAGAAAAGTTTGATGCGACTTCCATTTTGAGCCAAGTTCTGTCATCGCCGTTTACTTTCATGGCTAGGGTGCGACCAGTCAGTGGCACATCGGAAATAAGATAAGAATCTCGTTTGAATTATAAACAAAAGTTGATTTAGTTATCGACTTTAACCGCTTTGTTCGATCACCGTCTTCTGAACTTTGCCGATTGGATTCTAAATTGTGTTAAAAGTTTTCACTTAGAATACTCTTTTGAATAGTAAGGTTTTATTAATATTACGATGAATTACGATGTTACGTCAGATAATTTGAAACTATTACGATATTTTTTTACATATTATAATAATAATAATATTTTAAAAAGTGATTTAAACAATTAAGTAATTTTTAATATATAAATGGCTGGTTACAAGTTAAGTATAATAAGTTAAAAGTGTCTTTTTACGACGCGCGTCGAAAATATTTCGAGTACTGAATTAAAAAATAATTAATTTCGATAGTCTTATAAGATCACGTACGGAGACTACGTGACCAAATAGTAAATAAACTTACCCGTGCGAACTTTCGACTACCAAATAATTTTGACATAAGCTTAAAGTTTACCGACAACTCTCTCTATCAATACTAATAGACACATCTATTTAACCACATTTATTCATTCGATTCTATGAGAACTGTGACAATGGAGCGGCACTCTCCCAACCAGCGATAGCATCTCGATACATTAGTCGTGGAACCGTGAGAGTTGTTATCAGATTCGCGCGTTCAGAACTTTGTAAACGTTGTGCTCTCTACTCGTAGAAACTTATCGGACGAGTGCGTGCAGAAAGGCGGGAAATATTGAATGAACTTACCATGTTAGAGAGCAGCAGACGCTGGTGTTTAGCGATTTGAGGATCAAGGAGCGGATACGCCAGAGGTAACGGAAGTGGTAATGGCAATGGAAGAGGATGTGGATGCTGCAGGATCAGCGGCGGGCAGCAGGCGCACGGCGTCGCGTAGGACACGCACCCAAGCTGCGGCGGGAACAGCGTGCCGACGGCCTCCTCGAGGCCTCTCCAACGTCTCTCACGACCGCATCCACGGCCGACCCCCGAACTTTCGACGGCACCAAACGCCGCCGACTCCTTATTTCCGTATCTGACCGGTTCCACAGATGCCCGAAACGGACAAATGCTAGAATTCGAACAACGTGGAAACTCGTTCAAAGTTACGCGGTAAGTTGAATCGGATACGGAAAGGGCCGGAACGCTGTCGGGAGCGGGAAACTGAGCGGTCGGGATAAGCGAGAAACAACGCGCAGGGCTCGCGAGAGTATGGAGAAAGTGGCGGCGTGCACGGAGCACAAGTCGCCAAGCCGGCGTTTGGCGGTGGACTGAGCGGCGAGGCAGGTGCGCGAGGAGCGCGGAGGGCGTAGGGGCGGGCCTACCTGACTCACCTGGGCGCTTGCGCCGCGCTCGCTCAGCCTCCGAACGCTCTGCATCTCGCGGCTCATGCCTCGCGCTTCGCTACTCTGCAACGCCGTCGGTGCATGACCGCGGCCGAAACACCGCACCTCCGAGCCGTCGGTCACAACACTAACTTTTCATGTCTATAACTTTAATATTTAATTAAATGAACGTCAACTCTGTTTTATAGAACGCTTTTCACGTCGAGATTTTAGTTAAAAACAAAAACATTTTACCAGAAATTAAAAAAGGAATCAGAAAATTATAATTGACCAATATGATCAAAGTACCACAACTACAATTTTTTATTTTTTAAAGAATATCGGTAATGCTTGTTCAAGGCATTATTAATATTCCCATTGCCCCTCTAAACAAGCTCGAAGCTTGCGCTAGGGGTGGGGAAACTAAAGAAAATATTTCGCAATATTTCATTTAAAAAAATGAAAAAAACTAAATATATTTTAGCGATACAAATACTTTGCAAGAACAGCAAGGGATTATTTTATCGGGCTTATCATCGAACATGAAGTTCTATTGATGCTGAAAATCGGACTCGTTAGAGGACATCACAAGAGGCATCCGGCATAAGCTCATTGTATACGCTTAAGGGTATTAAGCTTCTTTTAACGTCGCGTAGTATTTACTTTTAGAGCAAAAACATAAGACAACGCTTACGACAGCTAACGAGGCGATTTAACCATCGTCATGGTTTTAATAACTTATTTTATTTTTTGATTATATTTTACGTTCACCAACAAATCTCTAATCAGTTCGTCAAAGTAAGATAAAAGGCAGACTGTAAAATGTTTTTGTCATGATGAGAACATAGTCATTCTAAAATTGTATGTTTATTATGTACCCCGATGTCTCAATAGCCTAAAATAAAAATACGTTTGGATGAATTAGTAGTTTAAATTTATAGAAACTATTTGACAATTTAATAATGAGTCTAGACAACAAACAATTTTTAATTATTTGCATAACTTTGTGTTTTTATAATAACCTAGGCTCTTAATAATCTATGAAAAAGTAAAAATATAAGCAATCAAAGGACCTGGTATAATATTAATAGCTTTGTTTAATGAGCCACACACACACACAGCCACTGTCAACAGAATCTTCTTCATCTTCCTAGCATTATTACCGGTATTTATCCGAATTTGATAGGCTACTAATTTTTATACAGAGCGATTGCCATCTGACCTCTGCAATCCTAAGATCAAATTACATATAAAGAGTCACCGATTATTATCAGATATTATGTGATAACAATCGGAACCGCCAGCTTCCGGTGATCTCCGAGGCACGGTTGGGTAAACTAAAAAGCGAAACGCCCAGGCCACAATTATTTTCAAGATTACTAGACAAACCTGCCATCTGCGACCGTGGCGAAAGGCAGGCTCGCCACCAACACGCCACGTCGACCACGTCCACTACTAGCAGATCAAAGCAATATCTTTTAATCCAGGAGAAATCGCGTAAAAAAATAGTAAAGAATATAAGCGTGTCCGTTCAAAAAACAAACCCGAATGTTTCATTTTTTTGGTCGTTTTATTTATGCTAGAGATTAGGTAATTCTTCTTCGTATCAGGTTAGTTAAGAAAATCTCAAAGATAAATTCTACGAATGTATACTTTTTACCTTTTCAAAGCTTAGGCGATACTACTTTTCAAAGAAATTGACTAGCAGATAAAAAGGATGTTAAAAAGGACATAGAGCTTAATATATCCCAGAAAAGTCACATTCATACACAAAAATATCAGAAATTTTCTAATGAAGAACGTGCGAAGTCATGGGATATGTAAAATATAAAATATTACAGTAAAGTGTAGCCTAATATCTTTATTCTATAATATAATAAATATGAAAGTTTGTATGTTATGATAGAACGGATTCGGATGAAATTTGGCACAGGTATAGATTGTTACCTGAATTAAAACGAAGGATACTTTTCATCCAGGAATAATGTTCGGTAAAAAAAATATTATGAATGTAATAATTAACAGTATTTAATTTAAATTCGATATAGATGTGATGTGAGCTAATTTCTAAACTCACTGCGGACACAGTCGCGGGCAGATACTATGTGTAATAAAATAATTTTTGTTGACGTAAAGAATTCAAAGGAATCGTGTTGAAAATTGTATTATGTTATCTTCACTTATGTTATTGTTAGCGTAATTTACTTGTGAATAATTTTCTTGAAAAGCCTCATGTTTCCTTGTTTTAAAATACCTTCCAACATATTTGTAGGAATATATACGGTAACGTAATACATAGGTACTTAACAAAAACCTTCTTCTGCTTCTCTTATTCCCGGTATTTTACCCAGAGTCTGCTTAGACTGTTATCCTGATTTAACAGGTCACTAGTTCTTACACAGAGCGATTGCCATCTGACCTCTACAACCCTAAGGGCGTACCAGTAACTCATTGGATAAGAGTAAATGACTTATCGTGAGTTAACGATTATTATCGGATGTTATGGTAATACCAGGAACGACAGCTTGCGTACTGTCCGAGGCACGGTGGGGAGACCCACAGACAAACGCCCAGACCGAGACAGAAATTTTAACAAACATCTGCCCAAGCGGGAATTAAGCCCGCAACCGTCGAGACTCAAGGCAGACACGCTACCAACAACGCCACAACGGTCGTCACTGAACAAATTTAATAAAAAGTAAGAACAGTATTTTTACTAAAAACTTGCTTAAAGGCAGCTTTTTAAAATTTTTTGCTTTTCCAAATATCATATAACATTTCCACTAAACTTCGTTACACATGAATATTATCATAAGTGAAATAACTGTAAAGATCCGATGATTAGGGAAGCGTTACATAAGTGCCGGGTGTCAGCGATACGAGCCGGGCGTCTGTTTTCGATAGTGCTAATTAATTCTTGTCATCAATGTACAAGGTAAGGTAATTACAGGGTGCGGTGAACTGACACGTGTTCATAGTTGATTCCCTTGTCTTATCTAGTTTCCCTTACAAGATTACTGTTACAAGCTCCACGGGCTCAGTTCCTCAAAATACATACATCATTACAATTGTAACGAATCATTTTATACGTGTTTTAATCTGAGGTTATTTTAAGTGGATTAAGAACATTACCCTATCTATGAATAAGTATATCTATTTTTGAAGAGAACACAAAAAAATAAGGATCTTGGAATAAACCCGTATATAATGTTATACATGAACTATTATAAGCAATTTAGTTAGAGCAATCATTATTAGATGAATATACTTTATAGGATTTTTTAACTTTAATTAGAAAGCCATAAGATTTAATTTTGAATGTTATATTAGATGCCTTAGTAAGCTTAGTAAATATAAATGTTTGTATGTGTGCGTGGCAATAGATTAAACGAGTAGCCATTGGTATGTGCAAATTCCTGATTTCAAACGTAGAGGTGCGCCCGCGCTGGCCCCGGCCGATGACCTCCACGCGCCGCCAAGCCGTCTACGGCGGCGGTTACGTAAGTTGACCTTAACATTGGGTAGTAGGCCTCGTGAATTGAACTGTTGTTACTAAATTTATAATAACAATAATTGGATATTACTTACGTATACAATAATTTATAAAAATGATCAAAGGAAAATATTTGTAACTTTACACAACAAAATATCGGGTTTCAACAATTTTTAAAATAAACAATACGTAATAAACAATAACCGCATTGAAAAATTCAAAATAACGGACGGATATATGAAAACAGTAAACAGCTCTCCGTGGTCCGTGACTGAAGTAAATCGTCCGTACGATGCAAGAATAATATCGTATAAATTGTTTTAATAAGGTATAAATTGTTGATCAAAAAAATCGCACCGATCAAGCTGTTACAATGGGTGACCATGGCATTTACGCTCTGCTGCAAGCCGCATATAGTATTTGTGATGCACTTTTTATATTGAATATTACCATTATGATGTACTTCCACTATAATTTCTCATTACGCTTCGTACACAATAAAGAGAAAACTGAAGGAATTTAAAAACAAAAGCCTGACGAATAAAAAAATGCATAAGGTTATAAAACCTAACTGTATGACCCCTAGTAGTCGAGAAATGATCTTAAATGTCAGTCAATTTGGTCAACTGAAGGCAAAAATGTGCACTTATAAAACTGGAAGTTATCTTTTAACTTTATAGTAACTATAGGCAGACGCTTATTTCTACCCAGCTTAGAAAAGGAGGAAAATTCGCTTTACAAATGTTGCGTCTGAGAACCGATTGTGGTGATTCTTTTTTTGTTGAATAAGGTTTACTTCCGGATTGGTGATCGAATGAAATCGAATACCTAGAATAGAACTTCTCAAAAAATAATGACCCTGATATGTTTTAAAGCCTTTCAAAACACGTACAGACGAAAAAGCTAATTGTCCAAAATCATTCATAACTTAATTTATTAATTTAACTAACATCTAATTTTTTCCTCCGCAACCAAAATTTATCTTAAACTTGCATATTATGTGTACGCTTTCCTTTAAAATGAAGTATAGTAATTGCAACACGCAACGGGACCGTTTTGCTCAGGCGAGCATCGCAGATTCGCAAAGTTCAACAAATGCAGGTGTGACGTCTGCCCAAACTGTATCTAAAGTTCTGAATTAATAAAAACCAATTTACATAGTTCTATATGCTTAGATAATTACAATAAATAGTCGTTTTAGATAGAACTTGCACAAAACTGTCCTCGGTTTACTGAAAAGAAAATGCATCGGTGAAAAAATAACTTCACTGTTTTGGTTTCTTTTTTTTTTTTAAGAGGGTTTTTTCTGAATAGAAAATGTCATACTTACATAGTTATACAGTTACTGTGTTGGTTTCATTTGTCTGTTTATTGACGACTCTCGTAGAGGTTCTCTATATTTACCGCAAAAATTTTTTGCAACAATATTAGCAATACTTTTGAAGTGTTTACTAATACTATTATTGACCCTATAAAATAATAATAATAATAATACTTTATTGTATACCATGACATTGACAAAAAGAAAAACAAAAAAACAAAAACCATATAAATTTAGCATAAATGGTACAACCAGGCGGCCTTATTGCTAAAAAGCAATTTCTACCAGACAACCTGAGCGCATAGGAAAAAAATATATATACATATGTGATAAGTAGGTGGTAAATATTATAGATTATATATTAGACAAATTATATATAGATATATATATATATATATATATAAATTAATAAAAAAATACTTAAATATATATATAATCAAATACGTATAAATAAAAATAAGCTTATACCATGGGCTAGGAGTGGGTGCGAGAACTGCGCCTTGGTGACGCTGTCAAGGCCAGTAGAGCCAACAGCAATATACATTCCGAAAAAAAGGGTGCGAGAATAGCCCAAGGAGTCAGCATTAAACCCGCACTCCTCGCGTTAACGGAGTCTTTTATATCGTTAAGTTAGTTTCCGAAATAAATAATATTCTAAAGTATTAAAATTTGAACGTAGTTTACATTACTTATTTAAAGAAGCTTACATTAAGGTTTGAAATTGCTAATTTTTTTAAAGATAGTGGAAGTTCTTTTTTTAAAGGTAGTGGAAGAGGATGGAAGTTTAAAAATGTGGAAACACGCATTTCTTAATCTTTAATTATGCGCCCAAAAATAATGTATCATGCTTCTACTTTCAAAAGTGACGAACTTCATCACAAAATTTCAACCCCGTTTTAACCCCGTCAATCGATCGACCCCGTCGACCCCGTCGATCTATATTCGCAAAATCCTTTCTAAGTGCTTGTTTACCTCAAAAAAAAACACCTGTGAAAATATGCCACTTTCTAGGTCCAACGGTTTAGGATGGTCGTTATATTAGTCAGGTACTTCACCATTTATATATCTAGATATATAGATTAATGATATACTTTATCTTATATCCAAGTTTAATTGAAAAACATGTGTATTACAGAGTGCAGAAGATTACATGGTAACGATCGCTAGTGAATTCGTTATTAGGCCAGGGCAATCTAGACGCTTCATGTAACAAACACGTGTGAATTATATATTTCGTTTCTTGTATGTCTGGAAACATTTCTGATGTTGATGAAAAAATGAACGTTTACAAATAACGTGTACATACGAGAAAACGAGAAAATTAAATAAATAAACAACCCCATTCAGCGCAGTCTTGCTGGTCAAATTAATTTATTTGTAAAAAATGTGGACTTCATATTTTTTAGCTGTTGGTATTTTTTTATTGTTATACCAACGATAAATTGTACATACATTTAATGATTTAGTTCTATCACAATAAAATTGAATTAAACATTAAATTTTGCAATAGCATTTTGAATGAGATAAAACAATAAATTATATTCTTAAAACTAGTAAAGATGTCATGAAACATTAAATTGCTGTAGTAAATATAAATCAATTTATATAGCATAAGTAGATGTTATTAGTTTTTATATAATGAGTAAGTGGAATCGCACGACTTTTCATACGTTAAAATGCGAGAAATCTACGGGAAAGCACTTCTACAGTTTTCACGTGTTTGTGTATCGAATTTGTTTCCTACTTTACGATGAAAGAAAAGTTCGTTCACACGTTTGTAGGTTAAATATCTTCAAAGAAATTTTAGATAGCATTGGGACACATTCATAGACTATTACTGTACGATATACATACATATGTAGACTCGTAAGCATTACCCTATTTTTGAGGCAATTGGGTATAATTACAGACGAATTAAGAAAATCCTCGTTTCCAGAATTCGGCTAAATGTATTGAAATTAATTATAGTAGGCATGTCAAAACCCTTATCATTTGTTAAGAACTGACGTAAACAAATCAGAAAGTTTTCATTAATTATTCGAGATGATGATCCGATTTCAGTATTTCGAAGAAATTTTAATGCCATTAAAACTAATTCTGCTTCTTATTTATTTAAATCCATGTATAATATTTCACTTTGTAAATACAATTTTTGTAACAAAAGGTGAACGGAAATCTACAAATAAATTGTAAATATTTTTATGATGTAATAAATAAATAAACTCTTAGTGAGCAGTCTGGTGTCAGAGTTCTAATGACTGACTTTTTGCGTGCCCTCCGAAGCTTAAAATATTAAATGCTAATAAGTGGAAACTAGTGCGAAATGTATTATGACATAAATAACTTTATTGCTTTGTTTAAAAATTCCGTTGAACTCAATTTACACATACAACACATTACAGTCGACCCGAAGCGCAATTGCGAAATTAAAAAACAGAATTTATTATATGTGTAATTAATTATTTAATGCAGTGTCTTTTGAGTTACCGTTGAAATGGGGCTACTGGCTAACCACATACCGTGTTTTTGCACAAATTTACTTTCTGAAACAGAATAGGATATTTAGATTAACACGAAGGGTAGCAAGTTAATGTGTCGTCGGGAACGAGTGTCGAGTACAGAATTAGTTTTAAATTTTTAATAATAAATGCTATCCATGCGTGTAGGGAAGTGATAATCTATTTTATATTCTATCCGCTTAGTGGGAGCATTGAATTCCCGACCTCGTCGATTTTATCCGCTCATATAGTAATCTCTGCGTAATATTAAAATATTAACTCGCAAGTACGAAACTATTTATAGAACTATTTTTTTTTCATTTATTATTAGGTATTTTAAGTTTTAAAATGTTTCGAACAAATATTTGTATAACAGAGCATCGTTTATGGATTAACAAGTGAAGATGTAGTTAGATTCTTGCACTAAAGTTCCTGTATCATTTTCATTAATATCGTCTAAAACGTAATTTTTTTTTATTAGTTTTTGTGCTGAATTATATATATTTTATAATCTCTGGTCTCCGGCGTCGAGATGTGACGACCCCATCGCCCGCTGTTGGGATAATCTCTGTCACAGCAGAGATTATTCCACCAGTGCATCAGTCATACTGGTGGTAGGTCTTTTTTGCAAGAGGCCGGCTAGGTAGGTACCACTGCAGTGTCAAATATTCTGCCGCCAAATAGTAGTGCTTAGGCATTACTGTGTTCCGGTTTGAAGGGCACTGTATGCTAGTGAAATTACTGGGCAAAGAAGATTTAAGAACCAATATCTCGAGGTTGGCAACGCGTGAGTGGCACGTACTTATGGTGCTGCAAGCGCTCATAGGCTACGGCAATCACTTACCGTGGCCGTGGGCCGTATGCTTGTTTGCCAACTTATAACATAAAAAAATAAAAAAATAATAGACGTACAATAAACGCTTTCAACCAATTTCATACATATAACTTTGAATCTAATGAAATTTTAATTAACAAACAATAACAAAATAAACACGAAACGTTAGAGGTCTTTGGACACATAAAACATTAATGCTGCAAAGTTTTAATCTTATACAAAATTGGTCGTTGGGAGGTCTGTTTGCTAATAGGTAAGTTCAAAGGCAGTGTAGAATTAAATATGAATATTTGTCTGGCCCCTTGGCGAAATTGTCCAAAGGTCCAAACGTGGTTTCTTCATGGCCGTTACTTTGTGGCCGTTGTTACTCAAAAGCAGGTTTACTTAGGGCAATCCCGAGGCCTATTTCGTGTGACCGTATTTCCGAATGAAAGTATTTACATTGTAATGTATTGTAAATGCCTTTGTAGGCGACATTGTTAAGAGTTAACCATCCTTTTTATAAAACAACTTTAAAAAAATATGCACGGCGATTTTCTTATGAAAGTAAACAACGAGTATCTTTACAAAGGAAGCTTGATAATTGGTACTTAACTGGTGCATTCGCTTGGAAGATAGCGCGATTCATATAACGCTTAGATTAAAATTGTTGCAAGAGTTATTTAAAAAATCTTACCCTTAATTAAATAGTTTATGCTTTAACGACCTAGCAGTAGCAGCAGTATTTAACATAAAGACGAAGAAAGTCTTATTTAAAAAAAAGAATTTTAGCTTGTAAAGAGGAACATGCTTTTTCAAGTCATTACTAATATTCCTATTGAGCTAGGAGTGAGTACGACAATAGGCCAAAGGGGTCAGGATCGAACCCTCGATTCTCGCGTTAACGGAAAGAAGCTGGGCCTTCTACCACCTTCTACTATTAGTTGAGCTATTGAAGCTTCAAATATATTTAAAATGGCAAGTGTTTAGGAGTGATTACGACTGAAGGGTCACAGGATCGATGTGAGCACTGTGACCTTGTATCGTTAAGATTATGAGCCTAAAAAGCTATTTACTCTTTAGATGAATTATGAAAATCACAACGCAAGTATTTTAAAGTTACGTCTAATAAGGTTAATTAAGGTGAAAGCAGTATTGTTACCACACTACACATGAGAAGATGTATATTCCTAAATAGGACCATGCTTTACTCAATTTAAGAATTTTTCACATTATAAAATTTATATTTTGACTAAACTTTCTATAGAACCACGAATATTTGTCATATTAATCACAATAAGATATGTAAGTCAGAAAAGCGTGGTTCTTTTGTATTTGGCATTTTTAAATATAATACATTAAATAGAGACTCCATTTTCGGTATTCTCATAGCGGGATAATAAGAGTACAATTAGCGGCAGTCTAATGCTACGTTTACCTCGAGAGTTCCGTAACAACTTATGTAAATGTATCTCTCTACGAAACGATCTTCCTTCATTCAGATGCTAAGCTGGGAAATTAATTTTTGCTTGTCCTCAAGCGTGAAACATAGCTTATACTTGAATAATTATGTATTTATAAACAGCTGTTTTACAAATAATTTTTATTGCGGAATCTTTTCAATATGTTATCGAACTAATGAGGTAAAATATAATGAGCATTTTAAGCATTTACGAATATACATTTTTAAAAACCCGACGAATTGAGAACACCCTCCTTTTAATAAAGTCCGTTTAAAATAGAAACACACTCATAAAATCAGAATAAGCAAGCATTTATATTAAAATTCTATCCGAAACTTTAATTTCACTAAGATAACATCGAGTTGTTTTAAGTCGACGATGAACATTGCTAGATATAACAGTTTTTGCTAAACGGCTGCCATCTCTTTGACTAGCGAATCTCAGTTGTACCTTAAGCCTTTACTAGCAAAGCAAGATGGAGCCGCAACTGTTTATTTAGCAGCTGGAAAACAAGGAATATTATTATTATCCTGTTATAATATTCACTTTGGTCCCTACCCTCCCCGAGCCTCACCGAAAGCTCTTAATGCCAAGTCGGCCTGACCTCATGCCAGCTCCATTAAGCCGTTTATACATTATGTATGAATTTGTTATGCCGTTTGATGTAAAGAAGCTTTAACTCAGGTAGTGCTAAGGTCGTACGACAATTTCGAAATGACATTCATATCGTTCAAACTAAAAGCTTGAATTCGGTGAATTATGAATAAATAATAAAATATTGTCTATTGACGTCTACTCAATTTCTCGAATTTCAATGTCGAGATCGTGAAGTAAAATAAATTATTTATCTTATTTAACATTTCGTGAAAGCGTAATCTGTCCCAACTCTCAGCTGAAGGTCGCATCTGTATATAAAATTTATCTTTGAATTTGTACTTAGCGGAAAATTATCATGTTACCGTTGTGAGTAAGTATGATGTTACCGTTACCTTTGTGTCATGTTGGTATAGCCTCGACGGTCACTGGTTCGATTCTCAATATGTGCTATATTACAAATATCTGCGTGGATCTGGGCGTTTTTCCTTGTGCCTACCTAATGTGCCTGGGAGAGTTTATATTGTCACTGCGCAATGTGATTTAATTAGCAATTATTTGTTGATCAATTTCAGTTTTTAACTTTGAGAGAAAAATCTTTTACTATATACAACATAATTATCTACTTATTATGAAAAATTATGTGTTTATGCATTGTAGATTTTTGTGAAAGAAAAATATTGCAAGGAACTAAAAATAAGTAAAGATTTGTATCATTTCAGTTCGTATAGCAATTTTTAACTATTATGTCTTCCTGGTCAATAGAAAAAAACTGTTTGATTAGAGTTGTTTTAAAATGTCTAATCAACTGTAACCATCTAAGACACAAGTATATAAAAAACATTGGATGAGTGATTACGGGTAATTAGGTAAAGGTCACAACATTAAAAACAAAAATTCATTTGAATCGTTTCTAAACATTAACTACGAAAGAAATTCCGAGAAATTCTCACTTAAAGAAATATTTTATCTAATATGTCTAGAAACGTTATAAAGAGATATACAGGCCCTCGGCCATGTTTCATTGCTAATAAAACATTCAATTTCACATAATATAGCCAGAATTCATTACAATCTCTATATTAATAAAGTTTCTCGTCGAACCATTTGGTACCATCGATTTAATAACATTTAGTACCAGTCTGGTCTGATTCCTAACATATAAAACATATAATTTGACTGTTAATATGTTTATGACTGCGCTTATAACTTTGAGTTCTATTGGTGCTTTGATTGAACACTTCTTCTTAGAGCACAGCTTGGCTGATGTTACTCCCTTTCCAAACAATAGTGACCAGCGGCATTCAATTATATTATTTTACCTATGTGGACGGTGTGCTTTCATTCCCGCAATGGACAATGGTATTTGCGAAAAAACTATAAAAGTCATAAAACCATTCTAGAAATCTATATATTTTTATATCCCATCACTAAACACAAAAAAAAAATCAAATAAATTAATAAAATCTATGTCTATCTCCACATATTATGGTACACCACCTTGTAGCGACGCTATTTTCCAGTCGGATTCCCGCTCTGGACAGACGTTTGTGTTGGCCATACATTCATTTGTTGTAATCTGATCTGATGAGTAGATGCGCTTGTAATTATGCATTACATACATTTACCCGAATGACGCCGCGATTCACCACACTTTAAGGAACTGTATCGAAGTTTTCCAAATATTTTTATTACGAAGAACCAATTTTTGAACTAGAAAAAAATAGCGTTTTTGTACTGAATATCTGTCAGGAAGTAACTTTTTCATTCGTGGATTTAAAATCGATGATAATTTAGAAAATAATCTTGAATAATGCGAACATTAATTACTCTATATAATGTAGTTGTATACGAATAATATTTAGTCTCTGAAGTAGGCCCGTATAGCAATTTCGCCAGACATACTTCACTTGGCGATATATTCCGCTTTATAGGTATAATCTAATTTCATCTCGCGCGGTTCTCAAGAAAACAACTTGTACAAATATTATTATATAGTTAACAGTTAGACATCATAATAGGACCACGACCATCGGAATGATGATGGAATTAGGATTGTGATTTACGTATGATGTATGTTATTCAAAACATAATAATCATACAGTAAAAAAATCATTCAATCATCAAACAGTTGACAATCAGGTGACAAATTGGAGAAACAAAAGTCAACTGAATGAATAAACCCATCTCACCCACGGATTGAATAAAGTGAGGGTGTACTTTGAAAATCTATTAAAATTACTTGATAATGACCGTCTTGATTTTCTGAGTAAACTTGTTTAGTCATAAAATAATTTAGATGATATTTATTATTATTAGTACGTGCGTCGTGTGTATTTTTAGGTAAAACATGTTTTTGGAAAATAATAATTTTTCTCA
Organism: Hestina assimilis; assembly: GCA_023373885.1. Classification (NCBI taxonomy): domain Eukaryota; kingdom Metazoa; phylum Arthropoda; class Insecta; order Lepidoptera; family Nymphalidae; genus Hestina; species Hestina assimilis. The sequence continues at coordinate 10,757,811 of CM041745.1, forward strand.
GAATGGATGGAACTTGAAAAAAGCGAAAAAAGTAGTTGGACTGGAGATATCTGGACTCTAACCGGGCTTTTCATTACATAAAAACACGGATAAAATGACATTTTCTAGAAATGAATGCTGAAACAAAATCATGAAACTAAACAATAATTTTTACAACTTTGCAATCATACTTTGACTTATTTCTTTGTGATATATTTAGAATTAGGTATATAAACGAATACTACTCAGAGATTACTTGATTCATTACGTAAAGCGAGCTCTTATTGAAATTAGTCCCTCAATTTGGAAGCCTCTAATCGGATTGTTAGATTTTGGTCAATAATTTATTAAGTAACTTAATGAAATAAGATTAAAAGGAATTTCAAGATAAACATATAAATGATAAAGATTTGATTAATCGCGGTAAGTAAAAAAAGAATATCATTTAAAAAATAACAAAGTTAATAAATAGGTTAAGCACTCTCTAGGACATAATTAAGATAATAACTAAGACAGCATTTTCTTCCTCACACAACCTCTCTGTGGAACCAGCTTCCGCCGGCGGTCTTTCCGAGCCAATACGACTTGGGAACCTTCAAAAGAAGAGCCTTTACAGAGATTATTTCCACCAGTGCAATCAGTCACACTGGTGGTAGGTCTTTTGTTGCAAGAGGCCGGCTAGGTAGGTACCACCGCAGTGTCCAATATTCTGCCGCCAAATAGTAGTGCTTAGGCACTACTGTGTTCCGGTTTGAAGGGCATTGTACGCTAGTGAAATTACTGGGCGAACGAGATTTAAGAACTAATATCTCGAGGTTGGCAACGCGTGAGTGGCACCTACTAATGGTGCTGCAAGCGCTCATAGGCTACGGCAACCACTTACCATCAGGTAGGGCCGTATGCTTGTTTGCCAACTTGTAACATAAAAAAAAAGCCTATTCCATTCTCAAAGATCGGCATCGCACCTGCATGCCTTCTGGTGTTGCAGATGTTCATGGGCGGCGGTGATCACTTAACATAAGGTGAACCTCATACCCGTTTGCCTTCCCTGATATAAACAAAAATCCTGTGTCGTGGATTTCACTATACACAGAAACAAGCACAACTTTGACAAATAAATAGATGAAAACCCTGGAAAACTACAGGAACGCACGCCTTGAACAAACTCGTAATAAATTTCGTTTAAGGCAAGTGCTTTCTTTAGCACAGTTCAGAGATGCATAAGAAATATGAATTAGAATCGTCTTGTGAGTCTGTTGATTTGTTTCACTTTGACTCCTTTACTAAAACAATTATCATGAAATTTTGGAAACGCGTCATCGTAAAAAATTATCTAAAATCGGTCACCTTCTCTATTAGTCTATTAGACAAAGTTCATGGACAATTCCTCTATATAAAGAGAGCAATTGAACCCAAGAAGCACAATTTGTAAGCGATAGCGAACTCGAGCACCAATTACGTCTATAGCCCTAGACTCGGCCATTGTGATAGTTGTATTACATAACAATATCTGAAAGCATTCACGTTTAACCATTTTCATTTTGTGGAGCGTTAGGTTTCGATTGCATTTATTACTGTTACTATACTGTTAAAATTTTATAAAATTGGCATTTAAATTTTATTCGAGAGAATCTAATGACCGTTGTGGCGTGTTGATAGCGAGGCTGTCTTTAGCCTCAACGGTCGCGGATTCGATTCCTGCTCAGGGCGAGTGTTTGTATTACTCTTAAAAGCGTCTTTTTCGTTCTGGTTGTTTAGATGTGTGTAGATTATTAATTTGCTCTTATTCAATGAGCTACAGGTTCGCCCTTAGTGTTGCGGAGGTCAGATGGCAATTGCTCTGTGTAAGAATTAGTAGCCTTTCAAATCAAGATAAGAATGAAAAGCAGACCCTGAGTAAATACCGAGAATAATATAAGTCGAAAGAGATAATTTTTTTTTAATATTAAATATTATATCCGTTTTTCATGTAATGAAAAAAAAAATTAAAATATTTTTATGAAAATAAATATAATAAAATGTATATCGACTCCTGACACAACTAATTGTTATTGAAAAGAAAAAAAGAAAATCAAGATTTAACAATACATGTTAAGAGTTAAGAGGAAAATGGCTACGATTTTTCCTGGAATACCTATACAGCACCATAACGGAATATTGTAAAGAAATACATTATTAGATAACAAGATATATATTTCTTACAAGCCACAACAAATTAATAAGGGAAATAAATAAATACAAATAATATATAAACGTATATAAATAACAAATTTGTCTTTGAATCAATTTATCATAATATTACATATCCGCGCGAGACATATCCGACTAACGACCGCAAGTTAAAATGTTCGGAACATCCTAAACGGCGGAATAATCGCAATGCATTGCTCCCAAGAGCATAATATGCAACAGATAATGTTTGAAGACGTTGAGGAGATAACGACTTTTAAGTTTCGATTCTTTAGACTTCTTATTTGATGAGAGAGAATCAATATAACTGCTTCTATTTATTGCCTTGTCGATAAGCAGTTTAGTAATTATTTTTCTTTTTATTCCAGAAAATCCAAACTGCCAGCAAAATCGGACAAACAGTTTGAAAACGTATAGAAGTACGGACTTAAAAATGTTAATTTTTATGTATTAAAATTTTATAACTAGAGGTTTTACATAGTTAGCAATAGACCTTTTTATCTTGATATTTTTATATTATAAGTTGGCAAGCAAGCATACGGTCAACGTCATGGTAAGCAGTTGCCGTAGCCTATGAGCGCTTGCAGCACCGTTAGTAGGTGCCACTCACGCGTTTCCAGTAAGTTCTTTCCCCAGTAATTTCATTAGCCTACAGTGCCCTTCAAACCTGAACACAGTAATGCCTGAGCACTACTGTTTGGCGGCAGAATATTTGACACTGCGGTGATACCTACCTAGCCGGCCTCTTGCAACAAAAGACCTACCACCAGTGTGACTGATTGCACTGGTGGATAATCTCGGTTGTGACCGAGGTTATCCCAACAGCGGGCGATGTGGTCATCACGTCCCGACGCCGGAAACACGTTAAATAATATCGCAGAAATGTATTGGCATATCGTATGTCTTATTTGACAAAGGTATTTAATAAACGAACGACACATTCCAAATAAATTAACTACCGAAAGTTATTTATCAAATGCATTTGGTTTCATCTGAAAATTGTTTGTATCGAAACGAGGAATGTGACACAAGTAATTTAAATACTTTGAAATCGAATATAACAATAGTGAGTGCGTTTGAATTGTTGAAATTTTTTAGCCTTAAATGGCTTTGGATAATAAAGAGCTCTATGACTTAGTACGAATTGGCGAGAGAGAAAGAGAAAAGTTTACTTGTTGCGCGATCCGTTGGTATGTGACACACGACACGAGCTTGTTCTAGCGTATGCTTTAACAAGAATGCGAGTCCAAACTATCGTGTATACGAATTTAGGAAATATAAATTTTTCACAGATAAAGAATGAACAATTTACCGTTTTATCATTCCGTTTTAATAAAATGATATGCATACTTTTTTTTCGACGACGTTGTGGCGCAGCGGTAGCGAACCTGCCTTAAACGCCACAGGTCGCGGGTTCGATTCCCGCTCGGAGCATAATATGTTTGTATTGACCATGCAAGCATATTTTCCGGTCTGCGTGTATTTGTCCTTGTCATTGTGAATGTTTCCGGACCCCCGACACAGGATATTAATATCCTAATGGGGGCCGTTGAGTGTGCAACGTTTATTTATTATTGTTTATACTTAATTATATAGTCCATTGAAATGTTACAATTTCGAAAAAAGCAATTTATTTTCCGTGCCACTGATAGCTTGACCGATAGAGTCAAAACAAATTTGCACCCTTTTTCAAGATGGCGACTGACCCGTAAGTCACACTATACCCTCTTGATATTCCAAAAGTAAAGCTACGTCTTCTGACTTTGACGATAAATGTAACTTTTCAATCGACTAAGAAGATTATTAGCAAAACTATTTATGTCTTCTGTAGTATCATATTAATTTTATCATCTTAGGTATACAAAATTGTAGGAATATCTCGTACGATATTAACGTCGAGACTTGAGGTAGCTTACGGATCAAAGAGAGATTCGGTCGTATGTTGGAACTTACGAGTACTTACCTCAAGAAGTGGCTTGTGATTACGAAGTGCGGAGACGTCTTCAATGACAGGCCTCACTAATTTGTAGATGAGACCTCTTCGACTTGCGGTTACGTTGTAATGGGATCTAGTATTGTTGTATAAGGTTGCGTTCAGACGACACATGCCCGCTACGCGCACGCCATGCGCCTTATTGCCCTGGTCCATCCCTTTGTTCATTAAATTTGTTTCATACAATTTGAGTCTAATGACAAATCAACAAATCTCAAATTGCATTTATCGAAGTCAACCTTAACTTCGCGTCAACTTCGAGCGCGCGATGTTTTCGATATATATTCATTTGTTAGGCGCATTTTTTTTGACGCGGAGTGCGCGTAGCAGACGCGTGGCGTCTGTAGCGGCCTAATGTCTACATTGTTCTGTTGACACAACGTTGGCTTGTGTAATGTCGTATATAGTTTCAAGTATCTTTTAAAGAAGGGTTAATGTTAAGCTCAGTAACTAACTTAAACATACGTCTTATCCATTAATTTATATAACATATCTTAACTCATTAATTAAAGTAAAAGAAATATATTATACTTGTAGATAGATTCCTACGCCGAAATTGCTAAGCTGAATTTTGTATGGAATACAGCGTACGGATTATCTATTCTTTTTCTATTCTTAGTCGCTTTGCATCCGCGAATGATAACGTTCAATATAAAAACACAGCTAATCTATATACATATAATAAATTTGGAGTGTCTGTTTGTAATATTGAAATAACCGTTTTACCACATGTATATGAATATATATACGGTACATACACCAAAATAATATTTTTTACAATTTTTGTCTGCCTGTCTGTGTCGATTTTGACGGGACTTTTATTGGCAGGTAGCTGATGTAATTAAGAGTAACTTAGACTACTTTTAGTTTAGGTCAATAATTAGGGTTCCGTGCAGTAAAGAAAAAATGGTACATCAAGCGAGCAGAGCCGCGGGCGCAGCTAGTATTCTATAAATAGCGTTCCAGTATTCGGTGGACCACACACAGTGGCGACTAAAGGGATCCGCAGCTTGTTTAGTTTCGAAACTTTTAATTATTTTACTATGAGTACAAAATTGGGTAGCGATTGTTTACATCTATTTACTAAATTCGACGACGTTATGGCGCAGCTGTAGCGAACCTGCCTTAAGCGCCATAGGTCGCGGGTTCGATTTCCGCTCGGAAGATATGTATTGACCATACAGCCACGTTTTCCGGTCTGGATGTGTTTGTCTTTGTCTTTGTGTACGTTTCCGGACCCTCAACACAGGATATAACTATCCTAATGGGGGCCGTTGAGTGTGTAGCGTTTATTTATTATTTATTTATTTAAATTTCGTGTAGATGAGCCTATAGTCTCCAAGTAAAATGACTGTGACATCGGACGGACGGAGAGATGGACATGACGAAATTATACGTTTTTTCTAAATCCGGAACCCTAAAACTTAATTAATTTAAAACACAAAACAGTAAAAGAGAATTGAAAATGTAGCAAAACTTAAAAACTTATTCACTAAAACTAAAAATAATTCCAGTTCCTACAATGTTTACACTGTTGCCTAATTCGACGTCCCTAAATACTAGCATCGTTTTCGTCTAGTGTCATAGTATACATTGTTGAGTCTCTAAGGCATGACAGTTTTATCGCTTCTCGGCAAGCGTTCGATCGCTAAGTTTAGACTAACTAATTTTATTAAATTCTTTACTTACAATTTTATAGATACTCTGCAAATGTTTTGAAATGTAATTTTTTTTTCGGAATGTGTATTGCTGTTATTCCTACTGGCCTTGACAGCGTCACCGGGCGGGGGCCGAGTACAGAGACTCAGCCGTGATAAAGGGGCAGCCCTCACGGGGGCTCAAATTAAATTCCGTCCTTAGAATGCCTCCTGCGAAGCCGAACCACGGGTAAGGACGTCATCGGAGATATTAAATGTAAACAATCCTACAAACAAGTGGATGTTATTTTTACATATATATAAACAAAAACTAGCTTCTGCCCGCGGCTTCAATCGATTGAATAATGTTTTGTAATGAGTCATCTTCATTGCAATACACCTAAATGGTTTCCGATGCAAATTTTCATCCCCTACTTGTCCAAAATCCCATATATTTCTATATTGAAATTCACCAAAATCGTTTCAACAATTTAGGAGTAAAATGGCATATGTATAAATTTTAAGGTAAAAGAATAATAATAAAACCCAGGTTTATAGTCTGGATTCCGTAAGACCCATCTTATCGGAATTCAAATCTTCTGGTTCATTTTTTGTTTATCCCACGGGATCTTAAAACTTTTGCTGGATAGAAATCCTATGCTTTAATTGAGGTAACAATCTATATCTGTGCCGAATTTGATCTTAATCCGCTTAGCCGTTTTTGTGTGATTTTTTTTTATGTTAGAAGTTGGCAAACAAGCATACGGCCCACCTGATGGTAAGTGGCTGCCGCAGCCTATGAGCGCTTGCAGCACTATTAGTAGGTGCCACTCGCGCGTTGCCAACCTCGAGATATTAGTTCTTAAATCTCGTTCGCCCAGTAATTTCACTAGCGTACAATGCCCTTCGAACCGGAACACAGTAGTGCCTAAGCACTACTATTTGGCGGCAGAATAATGGACACTGCGGTGGTACCTACCTAGCCGGCCTCTTGCAACAAAAGACCTACCACCAGTGTGACTGATTGCACTGGTGCAATAATCTCTGCTGTGACAGAGGTTATCCCAACAGCGGGCGATGGGGTCGTCACATCCCGACGCCGGTAAAATGATTGAGTAACAAGCATCCAAACTTTCACATTTATTATATTAGTGGGCTCTAATAGACTACGATCATCGCTAAACTCTCAACGACTTGCATTAAGATGGCAATATCCTTTGTGGGTTTCCAAATGGATGTACGGTTAATACAAGCTTTTCTTTAAGCGGGTATCGAACCTACTGCCAATGGCGCTTAAGATGGGTTCGCTTGAACTTGACTTACGAGTTTACCCTGTAACTACATTACACTTAATATTTCTTAGTGTCGAAGTAATAGTGACTAGCGTATAATAAATACTTAATTCATTCGCTTCAAAATCTTCATTTGACGACGCAGTTGTTTGTACAGGCATATAATATATAGCGAACCTGCTTTAGACGCCACAGGTCACGCGTTCGATTCCCGCTTGGAGCATACAGTGTATTATTGACCATGCGAGCATGTTTTCCGGTCTGGGTGTGTTTGTCCTTGTCCATGTGTATGTTTCCGGACCCCCGACACAGGATATAACTATACTATTGGGCGCCGTTAAGTGTGTAGTATATATATAAAACTACTGTTTCATTCAATAAATTTATTGACAATTATTGAAAAGGTTATAAAAGAAAATTACATTGATAATCGAAGGTAAGGTATATATAATATCAATGTTATTGAAATATGTGTACTTCACAGACTATTCCCACAATTTGTCTCTTCCAAAAGCAAGTCACTGAAGGCAACATTCAGAAACAGTAGCAAGTTGAACCTTTGATTGCGGATAGCAAATGTTTGCCTTAGCTCACCGGAGAACCGCATCAATTATTCAAATAACTACGTACAGAAATTGGCTAGACGAGTAATTTGCGAATATCAGAAGAGGAGCATATAGTAAGCTGCTTACAAGTTTCGCATCAAATGACTCGAGGACATCCGAGAATGCCCCACTTACATGGTAAGTATTGCAGTACCATACTCGAGTTGCTAGTTGTTCCTTAAGTGGCGTTATTAATTTGATGAAAAGACCTATTGATCGCTTATATTAGTTTGAAAGTTAGTCTATTTGCTGTAGAGTATTAGAGGAAAGCAAATATTGTAGTCCGAAACTCGGTTTGGTCTAATTGGATCGACGATTTAAGCGTAACTTTAGGAAGATTAGCGCTATATGAATAGGTTTATAATTTTCATATAGAAACAAAATGTATTGTTTAAATAGTACAATAAGATATTCTTTACTTATGTTAATTTAATAATTTTGTTCTCACATTATAAAGCTGATTAGTTTATTTTAACGCGAAAATTTTTTGTAGTACCCCGGTCCGTCTCTTTGAATTAGTTAGCCTGTTCATAAATGAAAGTTAAAAGGTAAGTACTATTACGTTACGACTTCTATAGTTAAAGTTGTAACTATAAGTGTATCAAGCGTATCAACAGCGCGATTTAGAAGGCATTTTCTTCCTCGCACAACCACTTTGGGGAACCAACTTCCGCGGTCTTTCCGAACGGATACGACTTGGGAACCTTCAAGAGAAGAACCTATTCCTTCCTTAAAGGTTGCAACGCACCTGCATGCCATCTGGTGTTACAGATGCTCATGGGCGGCGATGATTACTTAACATAAAACAAAAAAAAAACAATCTGCCATAAAGTAGGTAATTATGCAAAGCAACACGGATGCTACCCTGGTTATGTTATAAAACGATAATGTATTTAGATCTTTAATTAAGGTTGGAAACAATAGCTAGTTTTATTTCGAAATGTATTAAGTCAAAATTAAAAACGACCCAAAACGTATCGGAGATTAATTTTCATATTAGCTGAGTAAAAGTATTGTTCAATATTTAACCAAATATTCCTATAGAAAATTTGTAGAGGTAATCCTTTTCGACTTTTATTTTCAGCGGGCCTTACTTTAAAATCATCAGTTAAACCCTCGAAAAAAATCCATAATCTCAACAAAGTATTGCGGGGCTTCGGTTCTGCCGAAAAGGGGAAGAAGGATTATGGAGGTCACGAAGCTGACGTAGTAGGATTAGCTGAGCGGCATCGTCAGCCAATAAATGACGACTTTACTATAGATGAAAATATCTTTATCTGGAAGTGACATATACAAATTAGAAGAATTTAAATTATATTTTAAGGACTGGTAATTTCATTGGTTTCGAACATCAGAAACATCGCCATACGTTGTGGCTTAGAACTGGCGGAGTAGGGTTTGATTGTATGTTTGTATCTGTTAATAAAACATTTTAATGTATATACAGAAAATTTATTTTAATATAAAACAATAAAAGGAAATGTAGTACATGTAAATACTATAAGTTATTGGTTTATTAATTTAAAAAAAAAACTATAACAATCCAACTATATTGAATTGCCTATTAAGCCGTCAGAATTAACTTTTAAGCGATCTCATTTCATTGTTATAATTAAGCAGTTATTTCGCTATTCCATTTGTTTGTTTCTGATATCAAAAGCAATTTATTTTGAAGAAATTTAGAGAGACTTTTAAACTTACTTGATATACAATCTCTTCTATTTGGTATATATCTGCGTGGGAATAGGCTTAGTCGGCCGTGAACACGTCAATAAATCTGACACTTGTCAACAGCAAACTGCTTACATTGTCACCTTTTTGGATTTTAAGCGTTGAATTTCATAATGAAATTGTGAATTTATTATAGCCGAAAAAATATAATAATGCCTAGATTTCGCCCGCAACTTTGACCGCTTCGAATAAAGATTATTCTGATATACTAGTCCTTCAATCAATTTATTTTTACAGTAGACTCCTTTGACACAGATGATATATTTCGTAACAGCACGAAAAGAAAAGTAAATAAATTTTCAAATAGTTTTTCTTTTAGTATTTTGTAAAAAAAGTCACTACATTTAGAAATTAGGTACCTATATTAATAATTTTTGACTAATAAAATTAAAATTTTACCAGGTGTTGTTTATAGTTAAGTAATAAAAAATTGAACACTCAGAGCCCCTAGCGACAAATTATAATACACGCGTATGACTTATGCTTCAGCGGCTTAGAGTTTACCACCTCCCTGAGCTGATAATTTCGCTATTAATGCCACACATATACCTACTTTGAATCCTTAATTAATACCCTCGACGTTCGTTAATATTAGATCATTAAAGCCACAATGTTGGAAAACTTACCTGCTTACGGAAACTGAAGTTACATAAACAAAGAGAACTTTACGGTTTTCAAGTTGCTGCCGTACCTGCGTCAGGATCGTAAGCAACTTTTCATATCAATTAAAAATTTAACAAAGCGTATAATTTATTATTCGTAACATATTCGTGTTATACTTTAGAAGCATTTTAATTGAACAAATTTCAATTTTAAGCTTGAAAAGTAACAATGAAAAGTTTATAATATAAATAAACCGATTACCACCGACTTGTACTGGTACAAAGAATGACCGTTTTTGACTATTTCACGAACTCAAAAGAAAACGGACGTATTATCTGGGTCAGTACTCACCACATAAATCTTAAGAAAGATACTATAAGTCGTATATCCACGTGACCTTGGCACTGTAATTGTGACTTATGAGCCACGATTGTTGTGAATATGCATTAGTGTGGGTTATTTACTTTGCTTGCCATTGTGTGTATAAGCTATTCATTATCCGTAAATATGCAAGCGCACTTCGCAATGTAATGTGAAACTAACGATATTTTCGTGCTCTGCGTATGTAGTAGTGACAGCACGAGTGCGAGAAATCTAGCGGAAAGGCAGCGAAGCGTGTTTCGACGGTGGCGACTTTTAAGATGTGTTGTATCTTATTATTAAGATTTCTGTGGTGTTCAATTTTCATATCTACATAAAATAGCAGTATTCATACAGTTATTTTATTATAAAAAGAGGAAAGGCCACATGATCAAACACCTAATTTCTGTTTATCTTTTTTTCTACTTCTGTCACTTAGGAGAATTCATAAACAACGACGACTAATTTTAATCAAGTTGGCTGTTTTTCGAATACGTTGAATTTGGCGATTATCATACGTAGAATTAGAGCTATCCATCATTTAATAACACTTTAGCTCTTGCTATAGGAATATTATAAAGTTGCCTTATCGAATACACACGTGTAAACTAAATAAACTTGTCTGTCTAATGGATACATTTCTATAAACGCTAGAAATGTTAAGCAAGTAAATAACAAACGAATAAAGAACAATATATTATTAATAAGAATTCTTGAAAAATCAATAAAAATATAAAGTTATTTTTTAAATTAAAACTAAGGGACTTCGATATATTCTATGTATTAAAGTTCGTCTAAAGTATAGAATCTAGAAGGTGGTTTGCTTCGATCTCGGTGTTTGGCGGAACGTGCTCGCTGAGCACAAGTTTAAAACAACTAGCTGATCCATTACTTAGACGCCGTCGAGTCTGTAAGTGAGACTTAATACTTTGCTTATTTTGGGTACGCGTAACTAAATATGCTCTGTTACATAATTTTTGTTTGGAGTTTTGAAAGAGTGGAGAATTTTTCTTCAACCGATTTGAATAATTAACGTTTTAGCTTTATTCGTGTAAATGTAATCAAAGGGACGTGATTATTGTGGTTGAAAATTGTGGTTGCGTCCATAACGCACGGAAAATTTGTAGTTTTACTTGAGTATTGCGTGGTATGGGCAAAAAGAGTTGCAGAAGGGATCCTTTTATTATAGAAGGTGGTAATTTGAGTTTCTGCTCCACTCTAACTTAATTTTCAATCAATATATTTACTTGAAATAGTAGATGTGGTTCATCTACAATGCGGCTCAAACGTAGTGCTAACAAGGTTCTATTACTATATCTTATCGCTGGAACATTTTTTCTCACCGTATTAATATGGTTTGAAAATCAGAATGTCTGCGTGTTAGTTAATACATGAAAATGCAAATGAAACTACGAGACAAAAGTACATATTATAAATATATTGTTACATAAATCGCAGAACAAAAGTTCAGAACTCAAATACACGAAAACGCGATCAATACTTAAGCAAAGATGAATATTTAAACAAAATAAATACATTTAACATTTATAAAACCACAGATGCATATGCAAATGTTTTATAAAATGCACAGATCAAACAGTGAATCTCTCTTGCTGTAAATTCGAACCGCAAAAAATTGTAAATTGACTTTCGCAAGGAAACCCGACTGGTACTTATTTAAAATTTCCATAAAACAAGGCTGTTTAAAACGAAAAGAATATTAAATATTTCTTTGCTAACTCTCTCCGCTTCGAGCATGAATTGTAACATTTAAGAGATAGAAAATGTTTGTTTGAACCAAGTTAAAAAGTAAACCTTTCACCTGTAATGCTTGGATGCGGGAATAAAAAACAGAGTTAAGTGCGAACGGTAGGAATTAGCTCGCTCGGAAGTATTGCCTTTCTGTGACTGTACAAGAAATTTATAAACCCGTATTTTAGCTTTTTAGGGTTCCGTACCCAAAGGATGATAAAGGAACCCTATTACTAGGCCTCCGATGTGTGTGATGATTATGTTAATTCCTTGGAATTTTCTTAGATTGTTTATTTCTATGGAGTCTACAATAACATACGATAAAAAAATTGTTTCGAAATTGAAATGTTACAATTGATATTAATATTCTATAGTGGTACGGAACCCTTTATTTGCGAATCCGGTTCGCACTTGGCCGATTTTGTAATTTTAAATGTTTCAAAAGAAATAATCACTATATAAACCGACTTGACTGCAGCTTCATCCACAAATAAATTAGATTTTTTGTACTTTTAAATTATTTCTACAGTTCCTGTTATTGTAGCCAGATAACATAAGAAAATTTATCATAATTGGTTTGCTACTTTTTGCGCTATAGCATAGTTCCGTTATAATTTTTAACAGATTTTTTTCAGTATTTCATTTGTTTATTATTTATTTTTCGTTTATTGCATTGATTTATAATGTATTTCATTATTATTAAGAGCCGTTAAGGAATAAAGCTCGCAAAATTTTGGTTCGGTATTTATTAAATAATAAATTTCACCTAAATTCTTCCGATGATAAGCATTATGATACAAAGATTAAAAGGACACCATGCAATAATGAATTAGTCTTACAAAAGCAAGGACAATTATAACAGCTGTTTAATAGTTATTCTTATAATAATAATAAACGCTGCACACTCAACGGCCCCCATTAGGATAGTAATATCCTGTGTCGGGGTCCGGAAACATTCACAATGACAAGGACAAATACACCCAGACCGGAAAATATGCTTGCATGGTCAATACAAACATATTATGCTCCGAGCGGGAATCGAACCCGCGACCTGTGGCGTTTAAGGCAGGTTCGCTACCACTGTGCCACAACGTCATCAAATTCTTCTTCTTGTTGTAATAGTAATTCTTAAAAAATATGTAAATGGTTTTTGTTTGTTAGGATTTCGTTTATTTCTTGTAAGGTACAATTAAAATGAGTCGTATGTGGTTTCGAGGACAACGTGTTAACTCAAAAAGTTACGTGTTTCTCATCACACTTAAAGTTCTATTAAATTAACCCGTTCAAGAAAAACCAAAATTTTATACAGCAATCATCATTTTGAATGGATAATATCTACCTTATAACTCTTATGATATAGGGCTACCAGGCACTGTAGTTACTGTGTACTGTAATATTTATTATGAGTATGAATGTCATTCCACAGTAGTACTATAATAACTGTGGTGGTAGAAAGTTGAAAATAAATTATTAAAAAATCATCCTTATTATGCATGTGCTTAGGATTATTTTTTTACTATTTATTTCCGAACGACAGCAACTTATGAATCCGTTGAATCATTAGCAAGCTGCTTTGCTATAACGATGTTTATAGAAACGAATTAAAACACATTTCGCTTTGAAATGCTACGATCTATTTGCATGATGGGTTCCGCGATACGTAAATTTGTCGCTGAACCCTATTCTGTTTTGTGGAACGGTGAAACAAATAAAGCAGGCAAAATATGAAATCCAATTAGATCTGTGTTCGCCATGTTAGAATAAGTTATTATGCAAAATTGGCTCCGAGTGTTGTTTCCGTCGAAACCCCCGAGCGGTTGAAAAAGAAATTTCGTGATTAAACTCTATCACTGTGTGGGCTACGTTTTAATAAAAAAAAACCTGAAATTCTATTAGTATACTATAGTAAGAAGGAAATTAGAATGTGGTATATGATATCGCGTTTTGTTTTTCATCGTTTTTATATCTCATTCTACTTATCCTCATTGACTTTAATGAATTGAGATTTAATGCCAATTTGTTACCAATTGACAACGCACTATATTAGGAGAGATCCTATATGTTAATTCAGGTAATGGTGTTAGGTTCTGTGCACCAAATTTTGTCGAAATGTAGATAAAGCGTGCATTCAGAAAAACTCACACAAGACAAAAGAAGGATGCTTTTTCATTATACGTGTATTCTAACTTAATATTAAACACATGCTAAACACTGAACTGATTGTGATGAATTTTAGTATAAATATAATTTTGGTTAGGCTATTTATTGTCCCAAAAACAAAACTACACTAAAGGTCATGAATTAAGTTTGTATGGAAAACTTATTACTTTTGTATTGCATTAAAGATGCCTCACTAAAAATTGTTATTTATGCGGTTGAAAGCAATACCCTCTGTATTGCTTTCAACCAATAGTCAATAGTTCTATACTTCGAAACCCAATGTTTGTCACCGCCAGAATTACGCGATTTCACAGGAGAGTAATGAGGCACGCCGCTAAAATAGGGTCTATCAATCGCTTTTCGGTTACATACAACTTTCCGCTCCAACGATTTCGGAGCTCCGTTTTCTTAAAAGTTAAATTAGGGATGAAACCAATAGATAGACAATTCGTGAAAAGATCACGCACGTAGCCTCTTAAAGCTAAATTCAAATTGAGTGTCGATTCTGGCAGATTTAAATTACCGTTTCGTATTTCGGGATCTGAAAATATAAATAGACGATTACTGGCAGAAGGCATTCTATAGCGTAATTTCTAGAAGTTTTTTTTAATGTATTGTTGTTTATAAACGTTGGAGAAATGAAAAAATCTACTAAGTGTTAGATTTTAATATTTATTTATATTGGTATAAACTCGATGCTCATTTGCTCTGATTAAAAAACGTTAAATTTTACTACGATGCTGCTTAGCAAGCGTACGATCTATCTTATGTCAAGCGGTCACAACAAATATTTTTGTTTTCTCCTTAAAAGTATTACATAATTTATATTCAATTATTATTGAAATATTTTAAATTATCATCCTTAGCTCATATTTAGAAAACTTATTAATTATTTTGTGCATGGCCTTATGTTGGATTGTAGGTACTTGTTACGTTTGATGTCTAAGATAAAAATAATGATATTTACAATAATATAGAAATGCTCAGCACGATGCACAGAATGACCTTATTCTTTAAAAAACGAAAATTTACAATGACTAAAATAACAGAAGCCATGTAATAGCCGAGCCGAGTGAGCAGTGTTAGTACATTCTCATTAACATTTGATTAAAAAATAGTAAGTATATAGAGATATAATAGAATACTGCGTTATTCATTGTCAATTTTCAGATCGTTATATACAAATTTGATAAGTATTGACTTTGTATATTTTCCATTTGTGTTAAAGGTATTTAAAAAAATTTAAGTACCTAGATTAAAAGCACGTCTGAAGGGCGAAGTCAAAAGAGTATAGCCAAAGCCCACATTAAAAAATCGATGTGGATCTACCTAATGGACTTGAAAATATCATAAGCACCAATGCATTTACAACCCGTGCAGTTCATGTACATAGTAAAGAGCAAACTTTAAAATTTACACAGTAATCCTTTTAAATAGATTAATATTTAAACGTGGTAAAGCACTTTCGTATATTTAGTATAATAATTTATTTATTTACCCTTTTAGATATACATTTATAATTTAGTTTTACCTATTTTTATATTAATACTAGCGGGCCCGGCAGACGTTGTCCTGCCCCGAAAAAGTCTGGGTCCCAATAGCAGCGCCCTCTACCCGGTGAAAGTTTTTGATTGACTAATAAGACTATTAAAAAGCAGAGGTTGATGATAAAAAGTGAAAATTTAGGGTCGTATGTATTTTTAATGCCTATGTGGCATATGTAAAAAATAAAAATAAAAATTTTATCCAAAAAAAAAATAAAAATATTTTGGGGTGGACACCCCTAATCACTGAGGGGTTTGAAAAATAGATAGTAGCCGATTCTCAGACTTACTGAATATGCATAAAAAATCATAAGAATTGGTCAAGCCGTTTCGGAGGAGTATGGGAACGAACATTGTGACACGAGAATTTTATATATTAGAAGATTTATTGAAGCTTTAAGTAAAAACAAAGCAAGCCGAAGATAGTAACGATAGTAAAAACCTATTTGTCACATAGCTCAATTTTAGTATCAGATAACAAATTAAAGCGCAATTCATCCGTATTAACAGTTATACAATTATTATAATTAGATCGAATATACGCAATATTATTTATTCAATAAATCTGTAAACGGGGAAGTATTTGTCACTTATTCCAAATTACGTCTTAGTGCCATTTGCATCAGAGACACTTGGGCCATGGAGCGTTAGTGCTAAGCAATTTTTAATAGATATTACATCCCGATTCATGATGTCCACAGATGACAGAAGAACAGGTTAATTTTTTGCCCGAAGTATCAGTATTGCGATTCAGAGGGGAAATGCTGCTAGAATTTTTGCCACTATTCCCCGTGGACCTGATTTGTACAGTTGTAATTATTTGTAAATACGACGACGACGTTGTGGCGCAGCGGTAGCGAACCTGCCTTAAACGCCACAGGTCGCGGGTTCGATTCCCGCTCGGAGCATAATATCTTTATATTGATCATGCAAACATATTTTCCGGTCTGGGTGTGTTTGTCCTTGTCATTGTGAATGTTTCCGGACCCCGGACACAGGATATTACTATCCTAATGAAGGCCGTTGAGTGTGCGCAACGTAAAAGAAATATATAGTTAATATTGAAATGAATATGTTGTAATATTGGTTATGATAAAAATTTAATTGTTAATTTTAATATATTATATATTGTATATTATGTCATGAAAGTTAGAACATAAGCACGGGTCCGTCTGATGATAAGCAGTCACCGCAATCTATGAGCGCTTGGGATACTTGAAGTATCACAAGTGCGCTACCAACCAAAGAAATAGAAGGAAAGGGATGAGAAGGGAAAAAGGGAGGAACCAACAGAGTGGTGGGAGATTGGGCACACAGCGCTCTCACTCGTCGCACGAAACGTAACAGTACTGATAAGTTATACTTTTATTTTGTGTAGATTTCTATGACAGGGGTAGTACTTCCCCGATCGAGCCGGCCAATTATTTCTGGGAGGAGCTGGGAGGAGCTGGCTCTACTACTTAAAAAAAAATAATCTACTGATTACTTTCCATCGAATGCAGTACCTCACATGCGGTTTATCGTTAAACTATCCAGTCCTTTCGGTACACAAAACTCGAATGAAGTTTTATTTACTATATCCCATAAAATGTCGATAAAACTGAAAACTACCGGAATAATCGTTTTTAATTAAATATATTTTTGTATTTACCCTTTAGAGATATTCACCTTTTCATTTGACTGTTAATTTTGAATCTTTTTAGTTTTTGTTTCCTAAATTATCCTTTAATATACAAATATTTATATACAAGAGTCCATAGTTGAAGTTAGGAACTGAATATTCTTAAAAAGATATATCTAATATGCATTCGGTAATTCAGATGTCTGTGATCTTACAAATACGGTCTGAACGTTTGTCCTTGTAGACAACCCATGGAGCGTCGGAGAGCACATTAAGCTGTTGGTCTGCGTTGTTATCACACATCTGATAATAACCGTTAACTCATCATTGGTAATTTCCTCTTATCAATGTGTTGCTGATTCCTGTGACCTTTACCAGGTCATCAGTCCACCTTGTTGTGATCTACTCACTCTGCTCCTTCCGGTACGTAGTCACCACTCGAGAACCTTTCCGCCCCAACTTCATCACATTTTCATGGGACGATTTATGCAGCAATCCCAAAGGCAAATTCATGAAATAGTTTAACAAAGAAACCAAAGAAATTACGTCATATTAAATTGTTAAAATATTTCAAATACAACGAGCTCTAAATTTTAGGTATTTGCAAAATCGTTCAAACCATATAATAAAACCGTCCCGCAAGCCACACAAATATTTACTAATGGCGTTATAAATTTTAAGCTAACCATTGGTCCATAATTCATACATTGTACACCCAATAAAACATTACTTCGGACGTAAAGAGTTTAGTCTATTTTGCTACGAATAATATTATAGTTAAGCGTCAAATTTGCGTGTACGAATTTATATAACGATGGGACACCGTACCTATTGAAACTAATAACCTGAGGGCTCTATAAAATTTGTCACATGAATGACCATCCATCAAAGTGAAGTGAAGTGTTATGCACAGCGCTAACTGGCCAATGAAACTAGAGAACACACCGATTGTGGTTATGTTTATGGTATTTACGTTTTACGTCTAGAGATTTTTACGATCGAAAAGGTTCTTCATAATACACATTCATATTTATATTTTGAAATGAAAATTATTCTCACTTAACACGTTCATCTACATATTTTTTATAAAGATAGTATTTTTGTTAATACTATCAGTGCCCGCGGTTTCACTCGTGTTAATGTTGTTATTACGATGGCGGATCATGTTAGACCATCTACGCACTGAGATTAAATCAAGCGATTTAGGAATAGCTTAAAAGCAAAACCGCATACAACCGCGCACTACGGTTGGCTTTTTTGTTACAATAAATGCTACACGTTCAACGGCTCTCATTAGGATAGTCATATCCTGTGTCGGGGGTCTGGAAACATACACAAGGACAAGGACAAACACACCCAGACCAGAACACAAAACAGAATGAGAACATCCTTCTTTTTGAAGTTTAATGGACTGCATATATATAATGTAGATAATTTGATTATTAGGTTACAAGGACCCATTTATCAATACGTATTTATAAAAATTACCCGGTAAATCGACATGGTACGACTCGTAAATGAGATCATATACTATAAGAAATTCTGTTAAACTTTATACTTTTTAACACTTCTTGCTATTTTTCTTAAGTCAAAAAGTGCAAGACTGTACTGAGTATGGTTTTCATCATCCGTTTACACATATTTAAATTTAATTAACTTTCATGTGCACATCTCTTTTGTACTCGAGACCAAGAAAGAATGTTATCCAGGCAAATGACTGCACCTCGACTTGCTTCGGGTTTTTCACCGCATATTAAAATCCTTTTGCTCCATTTAAAGCAGACGCCATTCTGCTTATTCCGCGTTGAAAAGCTCTGTTAATTATAATCTAAATTAAAGATTTATTTTGATGGAAACTAAAAGTTAGATTGTAGTTATATTAACTGATATAAAAAGTTTCTTGGTTTCACATTGAAAGAAAATCTTTGATGAAGTTAGCGAACCTGCTTTACACGTCATAAGTCGAGAGTTCGATTCCCGCTAGGAGCAGATTCCGGTCTGGGTATTTGTCCTTGCCAACGTGTGTGTCTACGGATCCGTAACACAGAATATCATGATCCTAATGGTTTCTTAGGCTTAAAGAAAAAACAATAAATGATTTTTAGCAAGAACACAATAAGATTTGCCACCTTTTAGCATATATGCAATTGCAGTCGGTGTTACAAAACATTTAATAGTCTAATTAATTTGATAAATCAATCAAACCGCTTAAGTTTCTGATCGTGCTGAGGAAATGAACTTACAATGTACATACACTCAAACACAACTGCTCTTCTGAGACAGTTGCATAAAAATAAATACACGTAAACTAAAATATATCACAAACTCTTAAGATAACAAAGTTGTTTTTAGGGTTCACATTTAGTTTGAAGAAGATAGTTCAACAAACTTTAGAGATATATATATAAGTTGTTGCCATAACTTTGTTTTTCATATTACTTTCAATAATTACTATGAATTTACCAACTTATTTTGCGGTCGATTTTAATTCGTTATTATTTTTAAAGTTTTTAACTCTTTAGTTTCGACTATGCGTGGTCCACACCGCATTTGACTGATAATTTTTTTATTGTTTTAGTATAGGTATCGACGAATTCGCTCAGATAGCGATGCTTGCTTTACATTAAAGAAAACTGAGCATTCACAAATAAAGACGCCAGGACATAATCACTAGGTAAAAACAAGCCAGGGATCTCGGACTACAAAGAGTCATTGAACAGCAATTACGTCGAAGCCTCCAAAAAGGTCTTTAATTAAATCCTTCTCCGATGACATCATAATTATAGCACAAATTGAATTAGGACACCGTTCTGTTTTGTTAATTGTAAGTAGAAAATTTTCTTATATAATTAATCAGTTTTAGCAAATCCGATATCGAAGCAGTTAGCAAGTGTATTTAAAAAATATCTTCCATAATTCTTTAATCAATATATACACGTATCTTTATGCATATAAATCTAGTACATTATTACGTTATACCAAAAAATATTTGTTTACATTATAAATGCAACTGAAATCTTTACTTATCTAACAGCAAATTCTTGCTCATAAAGAAAATATTTTAATTAAAATACAAACCAAATATACACAGTACGTTTTCTCGCATCTTCATCATATATAATTAGACTTTTTTTCGATATATATGTGTATAAAGCATTGAGCTACCTCGACTGAAGAAGTACTGTCTTTTTACAGAATATCGTGTCGTAAAAGTGAAGTGTCGTGAAGTAACAGTTTACGTATAATACTGTTTCGTTGATAAATTCTTCTTTTTCCTAGCACTATCCCGGTATCTTGTCATGGGTCTGCTTATTGTTCTTATCCAGATTTGACAGGTTACTAGTTTTACACACAGCGATTGTTATTTGACCTCCACAACCTTACCTAGAGTTGACGATTATTTATTATCAGATGTTATAGCAATCGGGACCTATAGCTTAACGTCCTCTCCGTGGCACGGTGGGGAGACCCACAAGAACAAACGCCTAGACCGAAACAGATATTTATAGCATACATCTGCTCCGAGCTGGAATCGAATCCACGACCGTTGAGGCTACAAGCAGGCTCGCTACCAGCACGTCACAACGGTCGTCAATAATTGGGAGCGCCGCCGCGAAGCGCGAAGCGCAAAGCCCGAACCCCTATATCCGTTTCACTAATTTCCCGTGATATTTGTATGAGAAGCGTCTATAACTCTAAATATACACAAAAATAATGATTAAATATTTATGCAACGAGAACATTAATTATCTAATAACTATGACCGCGGATTCAGCACATGCAAATATGTTGATTCGATGCTTACGAATAATTTACCATATATTTTAGTTATTCGTGCGTAAGATTTAACAATCGAATCGTGTGGTCCAAGTTTATTAATATAATTTTTAGATTAAAAATAATTATTTCCAAGAATCTTAAAAAAGAGGAAATTATCCATCCCTTTCTTTGATAACATGTTTCCTCCCGATGACATTAAAAACCATACACGGTAATAAATAAATCATAATATACGGTACACACACTCGGCCCCATCAGGTATAGTGATATCCTGTGTCGGGGCGCAGAAATATACACAACGTCAAAGACACACACACCTGAACCGGAAAAAGATCGGGAATCGAACCCACGGCCTTTGCGCTTGAGGCAGGTTTGTTACCGCTGCGGCACAAAGTCGTCGATTTAGAATTTTTTTTTCTCAAATATGAAGAATTTGATTTAAACTATTCATTAGCGCGAGACTTTCGTCTTTTAAATGCTTAAACAAACAGAAAGCATCTGAGAAAGTTTAGCGCTTATGTACAATGTACATGTGTGTGTTTATATAACACAACATCCAATCACTACTAATATCAGCTAAATTAAATATTATAGTGTTAAAATAAATACGGTTAATCTAAAATCAATCGGTACATCGAACAAATCGCAATATTTGCGGTGTAAATTAATAATGTTACCATTAAATAAGCCGAACGATATTACCCATTTTGCTCCTCCGTTGTAAGCTCTTTATTTAGTGCCCAGTTTTATTTGCATGAGGATTAAGCCTGTACCGTTTTTCGATGGAAATTTGTGATTGATTTTGCAAAATGAAATCCGTGAAATGCATTATCCGTACAAGTTGTTATTATATCGTAAAAGAATTATTTAAAATTTATTATAATGAGTTCTGTGTAATATTTATCACAATTAATTGTTTTATATGTGAATAAATTTGTTTTAATTAACGTTGTCGATGTTATCGCTGCTAAGATATTACTTTTTTTATTTCATAACGGTTGGTAAAAAAGCATGCGGTCCGCCTGATGGTAAGCAGTGACCGCAACCTATAAAGGCTTGTGATACTTGAACTATCACATGCGCGTTTGATAAGGGATAGATAATTGATAAGGGAAAAAAGGAAGGAAATAGAGGGGAAAGGAGATTGGTCCTCCGGCGCTCTTACTCATCGCTGGAAGCACAACAGTACTTTGTTACTTTACGCCGATTTTCTGTGAGAAGGTACTACTTACCCGGTCGAGCCAGCCCATTTGTGATCGGAGGATCATGGGTCTACTACTACTTTGACTGCCCTACTTGTATTTACTAATTGAATTTAAAAAAAAAGAACAAAAATAAAAATGATTAAATAAGATAAGCGATTTTTTATCCCCGACGATCATCCTGTTACTAAACGCCACTGTTGCTACTAAACATGTCACTCCATAGATTAAAATAAATCTAACAGCCTCTTTATATGAAGGCACTTAGCTTCAAAAACATTCAAATTTTTAACACTCATTCAAAAAATAATATCCTTTTTGGCCATTCAGGCAAACTGGTAAACAAATTGTTTGTGTCTCACAATAAATTTATACAGTATAAACAAACTAAAAATTAACTAACAGCGTAATCGCCATCAACATGAACACACACGTGAGCAAAAACAATTTGCCAGTCAAATGAGTTTTCTAAAAAGCCGATTAAGCGGAAACTAAATCGGTTAATTATTTATCGAAATAGTGCACAATAAACAGCATAAAATAATGCTAATGAATGATAAAACAATTTAGTTTATAGCGTTCTACACAACATGAATAACATTTTGGGCATTCAGCATTAGTTATTTCCGCATATGATTATTTGAGATGCCTAATTAGACCGAAAATCGCTTGTTTGTTTCGCTGTAACATGTTATGTAAATGGTTTTATATTATTACACAATTGGCCTTTTGATTGAAAACAGTTATAATACAGTAATTGCATTTTTCTTTAATTTATTTTTGAAATGTGTGTTGCTGTTGGCCCTACTGGCTTTGACAGCATCCCCGGGCGAGGCGTGCTGAGTATCCGTCCGTGAAAAGGAGGCTTTCAAGGCTCTCCCAAAAACTACTGTCATGAAAAACTGTTGTCCACATAATTATTGTGAATTGATAAATAATTTAATTTATATTAATATTAATAATATTTTAATTTAATTTAATAATTGATAAATTGATAAATACACTGCATATATCAATCGGAAAGCACCATCGATACAATTAATGTCTTCAACATGCGGTTAATAATCATGAAAGATAAGTAGAAAAAGATAAATATATTTTTGTACACCTACACATTAGTTTTAAAGGCGTCGGGATGTGACGACCCCATCGCCCGCTGTTGGGATAACCTCTGTCACAACAGAGATTATTCCACCAGTGCAGTCAGTCACACTGGTGGTAGGTCTTTGTTGCAAGAGGCCGGCTAGGTAGGTAGCACCGCAGTGTCCAATATTCTGCCGCCAAATAGTAGTGTTTAGGCACTACTGTGTTCCGGTTTGAAGGGCATTGTACGCTAGTGAAATTACTGGGCGAACGAGATTTAAGAACTAATATCTCGAGGTTGGCAACGCGCGAGTGGCACCTACTAAAGGTGCTGCAAGCGCTCATAGGCTAGGCTAGGCTAGGCTGCGGCAGCCACTTACCATCAGGTGGGCAGTATGCTTGTTTGCCAACTTCTAACAAAAAAAAAAAAACACATTAGTGCATAAGGTTTTACAGTTTTAGATGTTTTCGGGTCCAAGCAAGCGAAGATACACGACCCGCCACATTTTTTTAGATAGTTGTTGCACTTACCTCTTTCAAACATTGATGTTATATAAACGACTTACCTGTAAAAAATATGTCAAAATTAATATTTCATATTATTAAAAACAATTACTCATAAATATAGGTATAATAATTAGGTTAACCAATATACTGGGGTTAAATCAAAATTAATATGCCAAACGTTAGCTAGCCGCAAGTGATTTAAAAATGTTTTATTAAATGTAGCGAAATGCAGCACACGTTTGATTTAAAAGATTTAATCTCACTGCTGAATCGGCAAAATCTAAGCATTAAATAAAAATTCGATCGGATAAATAACCGAAGGTCGGGGTTCAAAACCAGTTAAGCACCTCTGAGTTTCCTATTGTTTATTTGTGTGTTTAGATTGATTTTATGGTTAAAGTAAACATCGTAAAAAAGTCTGTATGCCTTAAAACTTTAATACGTATATCCGCAAATTTACTATGGAACACAGTGGTGAATTAAATTCCTAATCCTTCTCTTTAACAGGGAAGAGGCCCAAATCAAGCAGTGGGACATTGCAGATTTATGATTACAACTTTAAAACTTAATTATATACATAAAATCACATAGAAAAATCGAGATGGAAAAGTTTCCCAAAGAAGAACAAAGTTTGTAAGAAAGTTAAAACAATTTTTAAATCAGTATGCACTTTTTTCACGGTTCTATTTATGCTCAAAATTGAGAATGAGAAATATATAAAGAGTTAATCAAGGTCTTTAGGGCTTAATATACGAAGTCACGAGCAAAATTTAGTTTTTTGATTACTTCTATCTTTTATGTCTGACTTCTATCACTATAATCGGATGCTTTGTTTACGCACTAGCTCACGTTGTTACAAGATGTGGCCGCGCCTTAAAGAATTTTTGAGCAATCTGTCAATTGATGTGACCTGTTAGTGACGTCATTCGTTAAAACGAATGTTACTTTTACTTCGAATTGTTATGTTTATATAAAATCACAATGTTTCCCTTAACAAATTAAGTTTAGCGAAGTCGATAAAAGAATAAGTTTTCGTCACGATTTTTTCTCGTACTGTCGTGCCAGTCAAAATAAAAGACGCATCTGTATCACAACCACACAAAATTTTAAAATCTCTTTTACATACCAATTTTATTTCTAAAACACAAGTGGCATAAGTGAATTCTACCCAAATTATAATTGAAAAGTCTTGGTAAGAAAATCCCGTAATTTCCCGTTTCACGAGTAATATGTACCAAAGCTCCTTAATAGGAATTGTATGATTTCACCTCAAACGCTCGAAAATGTATACATATTACTTTCAAAACAAAACCAAACACTCGAGTTGTAAACGTAAATCATCTTTACATTGTTCTCGTGTCAATTCTATTACGTCAGTACTCTGAATGCAAATAACAATTTTACGCGTCTCCTTTGTAAAATATGGTGTGTTATCAAAATTTAACTGGCTTTTGAACGCTCTCAAAATTTTGAATTGTTGGCAATTTATTTCCTGTTTAAAATATTTTGTCACGTCGAAATCTACACAGCTTGTTAGCTTTTACAAGTATATAGGTGGATAGAACAGAACCTTTTACAATAAATATAAAATAAACTATTGATGCAATAAAATAAAAAATTAGGTGTTATTTTTGTGTTGTGTTGTGTTGTTTTGTAAGCTCAACCGGGGAGCATCACACATTAATTGCGCACGGAACTGACCAATGAATTACTTTTTTCCTTCCGTCGTCTCCAATAGAAATCAAGGCGATACCTTTTTTATGCGACTTCGTTGGCAAGCAAGCATACGGTTATCGTAGCATATGAGCGCTTGCAACACCATTCATTTTTTTGCCAACATTGCCAACTTCAAAATAATCTTAAATCTCTTTTGGCCAATCACTAGCTACAGTGTCTTTCAAACCGAAAAACAGTAACACACGCTACTACTTTGAAGCGGAATATTTGACACAGCGTTGGTACCTACCTAGCTAGCCTCATGCAATAAAGGACCTACCACCAATAAACCTAAAGGCCTGCTTTTACAAGGCTATAATCTCCGCTTTTAAATCCAGCGAGCGTATCATGTGCTTGTTTTTGATATAAAAAGAAAAATCGTAACCTCTATAAAATGTAAAACATAAAATTTATTAGTTCGCTAAACTGAATTAATTTTAAAACTGTCGCTCTGTATATTGAAGTGAGCTCTACCTAGATTGGACGTCAATCAATTCACATCAGAATCTAAGTAATACGCAATCACATCAAAGACATCACATCTTGGCAGATAATAAACGAAGCTCGGATCTGAATTCTGTAGCACAAGATGCAGCCCTTTCACGATAAGCCCACCAGATGTCGCTGATGTAATTGCGTTCGCCTTTGTGCCATTTCTAATGAAAGGTCGAAACTGATATAGCTATCTTTAATCAACGCGAAACTTGCGCCCGCATAGGATGCGGGTTGTTATGTTGCAGACAGTTTGAATTTCAACGTGTATTTCAAAATTAATCTCCACGTAATCATAATTTTCTTGTATTCTATACAAATTTCTTGAACTCTTCGTTTTGAGAATTTTGTATGAAAGTACGTAGTCCGTAAGTAAAAATATTTACTTTAATCTAATGCATTTATTGCATACAATTTTGTTTTTTTATATGTCCTTATTAAATTAAATTAAACTGAATGAATACCAAAATCACTACTTATTTTAAAACAAAATCCACCCCTACGTTTATCCATCCGTGATTAGCACAAAAACTACTGTACGGATTCTCATGCGATTTTTACCAATGGCCAAGGTGATCAAAAAGGAAGGTCTATCTTTAAAATTTGCGTAAATTGGTTGAAATATAACGATAATAGTAGAAAAATAATCAGAAATAGTAAATCCTTTGTTGCCATAGCAACGCGTGGCCGGTCAATGTTGCTGCGTTTTGCCACAACAATATATAACATGTAGGTGTTTGCCGTTGAAACGCTAAGAAGAACAACGCGTTGCCGGATATGCTAGTATAAAAATAAATGTCAGTATAATCTTTAGAAAATTAATTTAAAAGCCCTTCCCTTTCTATCATCTTCCGAAATTAATCCGCATAACGACCACGCAGAATTGTAAGGAAACTAATCTCTTTGAGACAATAGTGGCATATCTTTGGTTTACGACGGCCGTCTTCACTGAATCTACAAATATTTGAACAAGCGTCTCACTATGGTAAACTATTGTCTAGGTCAAACTAATTTTGGATCCAAACCCGTAATTCAATTTTGCGTAGAGATCATCAGCTACATTAATTAAGTTAAGCCTTTTATAGGCCTTTTCATTGTCTTCTCAACACTGAATTGTAAATATATATTGTTATAGAATCTGCGTCTATTTCAATAACGCAGGTTATAATTTCAAAAACGGTAGAACAAATTTTCATCATTTCTTATAAAGTGCCTAAATAAAAGGTTTCATGGGACAGTGGTCAACTTCCATACAAATTTTCCACTCTTTAAAGTCTTTTTTCGCGATCAACAGTTACCTTTGTCTTTTCAAGGTCTAATCCATCTGTATCAAATTTTATCAAAATTACTTCAGTGATTTAGGCGTGAAGGCGTACCAAAGAGACACAGTTATTTTCGCATTTATAATATTAGTAGGGACAATTTAAGACTACATTTACTATTTATTACTATATACCTTAAATATTTGAACAAGTTACAGGCGTCGGGATGTGACGACCCCATCGCCCGCTGGTGGGATAACCTCTGTCACAGCAGAGATTATTCCACCAGTGCAATCAGTCACACTGGTGGTAGGTCTTTTGTTGCAAGAGGCCGGCTAGGTAGGTACCACCGCAGTGTCCAATATTCTGCCGCCAAATAGTAGTGCTTAGGCACTACTGTGTTCCAGTTTGAAGGGCACTGTACGCTAGTGAAATTACTGGGCGAACGAGATTTAAGAACTAATATCTCGAGGTTGGCAACGCGTGAGTGGCACCTACTAATGGTGCTGCAAGCGCTCATAGGCTGCGGCAGCCACTTACCATCAGGTGGGCCGTATGCTTGTTTGCCAACTTCTAACATAAAAAAAAAAAAAAAAAAAAAAAAAAAAAAAAAAAAAAAATATATAGAAGCCATTAAAACAAATGCCATTCAACTCATTAAGCAAGTCAGACTTTCCTCTCGAGTAAGCGTTCCGCTCTGACGCATGTGGGTTCCTCGGCGCCCATATATCACTTAGTCACCCGAAACCGCGCACGCGCTGCACTAACTCATGTAACTTCGAGTCGAGGGACTCGGTATCAATAACTTATTTCATAATTTCAAACTTTACAATTTTTAACACTGTCAAAGGACATTAGCTTAAGGCCTCGTACTCAATGACACGGTATGGCCGGGGATTTTATGTGACGACTAAGAAATAAAACTCAATTATGAGAATTTTGAAATTTCCATAATGACTTACGTAGATACCAAAATAAAGGTGTCCAAAAACATTTTGATGAAATTTGAAATTTATTGTTAATAATAATAAATCATAAACGCTACAAACTCAACGGTCTCCAATAGTATGTTATATTCTGTACACATACACAACGACAAGGACAAACACAGCCCGACCGGAACACATCCCTGTATGGTCAATACAAACATCAACTCCGAGGGGGAATCACACCCGCGACCAGTGGCGCTTAAGGCAGGTTCGCTATTACGCCACAACGTCGTTAAATATATTTTTAATTTTTTATACTTTTAAGTTTCACATAATAATCCCCTGCCATGCCGTTCCATCAATGAGCGCAGGGCCTTAGTGTCACTGAACCCTGTCTAATTGCCGTTTCATGTGTGTTTTACTCCGATGCGTATCCATTGTCTAATATATCATGGAGTCAACATAATATAGTTTCGCTTCTTAGTATTTATACGCAACATTAATATTGCCTTTAAATAAAAAGACACATATCCTACAAAAACATTAAATTTATTTATTCATTTATACTTTATTGTACACAACAAGAAAAAAGTTGCACAAAATATTAATTAACGACACACAAAATGAACAATTGGCGGCTTTATCGCTTAAAAGTGATCTCTTACAGACAAACCAAACTTTTACGACGTTGTGCAGCGTTAGCGAACCTACTTTAAGCGCCACACAGGTCACGTGTTCGATTACCGCTCGGAGCATATGTTTGTGTTGACCATAAAAGCATGTTTTCCGGTCTAGGTGTGTTTATCCTTGGCCATGTGTATGTTTCCGGACCCTCAGCACAGCATATAACTATAATAATGGGAGCCTTTGAGTTTGTTACGTTTATTTATTTATTTATTTAAACTTTGACTAGGAAAGAGGTCAAGAAAGTGGTGTGATTGTAATTATAAATAAATATTCATAAAAACTAAACGTTAATACACAAACGTAAACATATATAATTATACAAAATAAATATGTAACATAAACTAATAAATATAATTATATAATATTATATTATATGTATATTATATGATATACATATTTTGCAACGATACTGTGAATATAGCATTGAATCAGGCCCAAGGCGAATATGGCCACATACGATATTCGTTGTTGTGCTGAGTTGAGCTAAGACCGATGTATGTTTATCTTTATTTATTCAGATTCAAGGTTTAAGCTTCGCTTTGAAATGTTCGTATGAAACAGATAAAAAGATATTATTTTTCTATTACTCAATACCTGTTGAGATGATAATCTTTTTCTTAACGGAATTAACGTTAGTATTAGTAGTTGGCCAATGTAGTAGTAAGCGTCGGCATGTGACGACCCCATCGCCCACTGTTGGGATAACCTCTGTCACAGCAGAGATTATTCCACCAGTGCAATCAGTCACACTGGTGGTAGGGTCTTTTGTTGAAAAAGGTCTGCTAGGTAGGTACAATGTCAAATATTCTGCGACCAACTACTAGTGCCTACCACCGGAACACAGTAATGGCGTGTTCCGGTTTGAAGGGCACTGTAAGCTAGTGAAATTACTGGGCAGAGGAGATTTAAGAACTAATATCTCGCGATTGGCAACGCGTGACCGGCAACTCCTAATGGTGCTGCAACCACTCATAGGCTATGGCAACCACTTACCATCAGGTGGGCCGTATGCTTGTTTGCCAACTTGTAACATAAAAAAATGCAAAGAGCATATGTTTGTATTGACCATGCAAGCACATTTTCCGGTCTGGTTGTATTTGTCCTTGTCCTTGTAAGTGTTTCCGGACCTGCGACTCAGGATATCGCTATCCTAATATCCATTGAGTGTGTAGCGTTTATTTATAAAAAAAGATCTTTTAAGCACCTTTTCATTTAATTGAATGTCCACCAAAAATCCATATTGCGACCCACTTTGACCTGTTGATTATGGAAATTAAACGCCTTTGATCAACGCAGTGCCACGTACTGATTCGTAATGAAATTCGAAAAATTTGCATCATTAAAAGTCAATTGAATTTACTTGTTTTCATTTGGGCGCCGTTGACGCGGGCTATTGCAATCATGATTGTCATTCTGGGTTTTTGAATTAATGAATATGTACCATCAATTAAAACTTTGTTAAGATAAATATTTCGTATATTTTTACATAGATTAAATTAATTCATTTCAAAAGTTCCTCTTCTCATTCTTTCTTAATCCTCTGTCGGAAGTTGTAAGAGAATTATGTGGTGATTCTGTTAATGATTATAATAGAATTAGTATTAAACACACACACAGACAACAAAGATTTTTATACATTGATGATAGCAATAATTTTTAAGTTTATGCTTTAAACACTTGTGTCACCAACGTCGCCTTAACGTTTAACTGTACTAACAGTAAGGGGACTAAAAAGTACTCTGGTGTTTTCACCGTCCCTAAGAAACCTATCAACCTTACTGAAGACGCAAAATTTTAGGGAATAGTGTGATTTTTTTTATATCAGGTGTCAAACGTACAGGTGGCTCACCTGATGTCAAGCGATAACCGCCGCCCATGAACATCTGCAACAGCAGAGTGCATGCAGATGGGTTGCCACCCTTTAGAATATAACCGGATATACTTAGGCTGACCTCGAAACGTAGCTCACCAATGTATGTTGGTAGCTAATCAGGCGGGCCTTGTAACCCTTACCACCAGTACAAGGCTGTGGTTTTCCGTAAAGTAAGATACTCCCTTAGCAAATTCGATCCAAGTACTTCACTAAAAATGTAAATGTATTACAAGGATACAATACATCAATAGATCTCGCAAAATCGTTTTCACTGAGGCGAATCGATTAAATTTCATATGCTTCCGCGATTCGGCAAATTAGATCGGCACTCCAAACGGTCAGAAGTCGACACCGAGCCCTTGAGCTGATATCACGCTATCCGTCCTCTTAGCAATCACGAGGAAATTTAAAAAAGTCCTCAAGATGTTTAACCTTTTAAGTTTTATTGGTTCCTTACATATTTCAAAACTATTACAAAACGATTTTAGTACCATATTGTTGCAACGATATATTTGTAGAGTGAAGTATAATGGCGTTTACAATATCTTTCCATAGGTTAAAATTATTGCCTACTAATTAATTGTAAATAAGTTATATACAGAGTATTGGTTACACTAGTAGCAATATTCATTTTAACATTAAGTTTGAATCTCCGTTAAAAAACTTCCTAAAGCATTTTACATCGAACCCCTAAAAATCTGGAAGAAGATTATTCCCTTTTTCCCGCGGATCGGAAGCATATCCCATTTCCTCCGACAACATCAAAGTGAGATAGCAATCAGTTTTTATTTGAATCAGCAATATTTTATACGTCATCTACTTGTTAGCTTCGATCAATTTGTTTGACATTAATTGTATCGAGAATAACATCTTAATGTAACTTTTTCATAGCAACAAATCAGAAGAATGCCGTCTCTTCTTTTCTTATAATTATTTAAATAAAGCTGTCCCTTACACGTCCTGTTTGTATGTTTGATTCGTAAGTAGACATTTAGCTCTAAGTAAGAGTGTAATTGGATTAAAGATTATATGGTCTAAAATGTATTTATTACGTACGTAATAATTATAGTTAATCCACCTCTTCAGGGACTCTAAAAAAATTAAGACACTTGTTCTCAATTTCCTCGAAATTTTGATGTGCGTTTATATTTGTTAGTTTGCGTAAGACTTTGATAATTTTCACTTTTAACATTATCATTTAGTTTGATAGAGTGCGCGCTAATGGGTTGATTTTTTTTATATAACGGTTGGTAAAGAAGTTTACGGTCCGCATGATGGTAAGCAGTCACCGCAACATATGAAAGCTTGGGTGATTAAAGTATCCAATCGGAGTTGTAGGAGAGAAGGATGAGAAGGGAACAGGTAGGGAATAGAGAGGGTGGGATTGGTCTTCCGACGCTCACACTCATCGCTCATCGCACGAAACGAGAGTCACACTTTCCCGGTCGAGTCGCCCCATTTGTGCAAGAATTAGATTTGTATTAATTTCACTTTTCAACCACATACAAAATATAATGAGAAGTTTGTATAGAATAAATAAACTTCTGATCTAAGATTACGAAAAAATATTATGAAAATCTCTAGCTAGGTATTATTCCGGAATACAACGTTTTCCTCAGCTATTTCCTCGGCAGTCACAGGTGAGATTTATCTCCGGATAATTGGATAAAGAACGCGTTCGCGAAAAGTGATACGGCGTGGAAGAAGTCGAAAGAATGGAATGGGTCTAATCTGTTTGTTCGGGCGGAGGATATGCCCGAGTTATAGAAATCAGTGAACACACAATCTCCAAGTAATTATAAATAACTTCGTAACGGATTTTATGTATTAAAATGCAAATCAAATTCATTATAACTTTATTAATTGACAATTGTTGCCGTAAGTATCACTTATTTAGCATTTATAAAAGGAAAATAATGGTACTTATACAAATTCTTTCAGCAGTAACTTCAAAAAAAGAGTATGGCAAGAAATAAAAATCACGTTGCCAAATACTTTAAATTAATAAAATAAACTGAATTGCTTTATTTTTGTGTTTATTTTGTTTCATATTTATTTGTTACAAGCTATTAAAATTCAATCGCTATTTGATATTTTTGCAGCACAGTTTATGTCAGATCCCTAAACAAAATAAGGAGCATTTCGGCTTCGGCTATACAGTATACAATTTTGGTACAAAATATAATGGATTTCATACTATTTTTACGGTTTTTAAAACGGTTTTTCACAACATTTCCGCAAATAATAATTAAAGCATATTTGTTAGTTATTGCATGTTATGCATTAACTTTCAATTCAGGCAAGAAATTAATATTGTATTCACACATTCTGTGATACTGAAGATTGAACTTATGACTTCTTAAATGAATATATTCAAAAATTTGTTAATACTAATTAAGATTATAAATGCGAATGTCCATTACGCTTACACGCTTTAATTCAGAATAATGCTGTAATGATCAGAAGATTGCATATAAATTTTCAGGGACATAGATAGGGAGTCAAACTACCTTTCATGCAGATAAAAGTACTATTTCTGAGGCATACGAAAATATTTTAATATGGTCATAGGGTATAATAACTACATTGACGTGAACTCAAATGCGAGCGTTGTATTAAAGTAAAATAAACAATGCAACCAAAATAGAATACGCTATCCAAACCGCAACTATACCAATTTTGATATAAGGTATAATAAGACAATGAAACCAAAAACCGATGCGGTCAGAAATCCCGTTTTTTGGGACGAACTATGCTTTTTAGTCATAATTATAAGTCCCGCACGGGGCAAGGAAAATCCCGCTTTTCTGTGAATCTGGAACCTTTTTCCTTACGGTTTTCTGTAGGTCAAGACTCAGACAGGTGGGCAAGTATGACAGAAAAATAAAATGCCAGATAGTATGACAATTTGTAGAAACTCAGCAGTACAGATGAAGTAGCAGTCTACTTCACGTCGATATCTGAGGGTACTACTTTTCTCATCGGGCCGAACTATTCATAACGAAAACAACATGGCTCTACGGACACCATAATAATTATTATTTAGCCGAGTAAATATAATTAAATTAAAAGAAATGAATATTAATACATCAAGACCAAGTAAAAGGCTAGTTAAATGACATTATTCGGTAATTTGAAAACAAAAACAATAGCCATGTTACGCTTCCGTCCCGATGTGATACAATATCCCGATTTATTTATAATTATCTGACGTCATTGGCTTTTCCCTAACACTGTCCGCAAAAGCTTTATTTAATATTGAAATAATGTTATTGAAAAGCATACTTTTCCAGTAATTTGAGCTCACCACGAACAAAGAGTCAATATTAATGAAAACAATTTTAATGGAAAATTATTCGGTAAAGAGTCAAATTTCAATTTTATCAATGTGATATTATAATGACGGGAGAACATTGTTCGGCATGTGTCATGTTCTTTTATATACAAATCTCGATACATTTTGATACACTATGTTAACGTTAAAGTCTGGAATATATACGAGTATATTAATTGTGACATTGTCAGTATTAATATACTAACAGACCGACAATCGAATTATTTTATGATATATTACGGTTTCTGAATTAGTTTCCTATGATTTAAACCTTTCTACGTGTCTTAATAAGGATAATTAAATCTTCCTATACCAAAATTATATAGCTAAAGAGTTTGTTTGTTTTTGGAATGTGTTAATATTATCTGGAATTACTGAACGTATTTCAAAAATTCTTTTTGCCTTTGATAGCGCATTTATTGAGAAAAGTTATATTATATCTCTATACGATACTTAGTAACCCAGCAATCAGAAAGAAAGTGTAGGCGGGCGATAAGATGCGGTTAGTTGGAAAAAAATGGCGTTCTCACATGACGGGAGCGAATCCGCGGGAACAGCTAGTAATACTATATTTATGAAGTATTATTGTACTCAAAAACAACTGCACGTCTGTTACAATTAGATGTCTTAATGTAGGATAAATTCTGACCTTTTTCATTCATAGAACGCACACATGTGCAATTTTTTGCCTCATTGCACAATTCTCAATTATTACATATTAATAAGCATGGAGTACATTATAATTTAATTATGAATCAATTTGGTATTACCTAAATTTTACTGTAACCATGATTTGGATTTTATATGTGAATACGAAACCCATATATTTAATATATTTAGTTAATGTTTTAATTAAACGCTAATAATACATGGCATTACTATCTACTGTTAACGTTTGGAATAGAGTCAGAACTTGCTGCGTTTATTTCTTATGGGAAAAATTAATATTTGACTACTTTATTTTATGACTCTATCTATAGCGACTGAAAAATTGACGGAACGAGAATATTTAAAAATAAATTTAGATATTAAAGTTAAGTAAGTTATACCATTACACATAGTGAAAAAAATCTGAGAAAGAGCGTTTTCCGTTTTCATTTAACTTTTTAGGAATAACTAAGACGATTTTAAAAACCCATTAAAGTAAGACCTAGGAATTATCAATTTAATTATGTATAATTCTTAATTTCTAATTCAAGCTCCAATCTTTTAAACAATGTTTTATGCTGTTTCAATTAGACACCGATAGAAAACTTACCGTAGTGTTAGTTGTATTAACGTAGTTTAGTTCAATAAATCTAACATCTGCTAAAAGATATAACTTCGATTTGGAGAACTTTGAGTGTATTAGGCACACATTATTTTAAAATATAGACATAGAAAAACACAGAACACAAAAGTTAGTCACAAGGAATTCTAAATGTAGTAAAATAATCGAAACACATCTACATTTTATATAAAGAAAAAATTGCTTACAAAAATAACACTGAAATTAGATATTACAAAAATTATGTGCAATACGAAACATTCAAAACCAACATCAAATAAACTAATGCGAAGCGAGCCTAAGAGTGAGTGAAAATGTGCTGCCAAGTCCCATCTTAAAATTATAATTGAAAATTCAAATAGATGTGGTACATTGCGTAAACGAACTTCACGAGTGGTGGATGAGTGATTTAGAAGACATATTTACAATGTAAAGCCCACACAGAGAAGGGTTAGCGTGGCGTAATTCAAGAGCGGTGAATAATTCATAGAGAATTTTGTTACCTTGACCATTTCACGTAATGCGACGGTCGGCCACTAGGTGCGGACGCCAAGCCCGCTCTTTACGCCAAGCGATTTTTAACTCACTTAAGCTACACCCACCGCTCTTTTTAAAGTCTATATTATTGTCTTCGTACGGAGTTCAGGATAATAGCGGGCCCTGAAAATTAATTAAAAAGTTAACTTCGATCTGAAGGAAATAAAACACTCAATCAATGGGCTTAACGAAGCCGACCATCATTGTTTCAAGTTCAATTATCTTAGATTAAGAATAATAGCTTTTCTTGTAAATTTTTATTTCATACTTTATATTAAAACTATACACTAAATACCACTAAAATGATAAAATGTTATTATTACATTCTAAGTAAAATAAAAATGTCGCTTTAAAGTCAAACCAATTGTAATTTCAGATTTTTGAGCAATTAATAGTCATGAAGTTAAAAAGCGATATTTAAAATTAATGATTGAGGTAATGTTGTTTTAACGTAATCGTCCTCAGGTTAAATCGACAGTGTAATAGGTAACCAATTTAGTTGACTCCGGTGTGGATATCGGCGTATCTTTTTTTTTTCTTTTTAACCAAGTTTCGAGTTTGCTCTGCGGAATTAGTTTACGCCAACGTTTGATCGGATATTCCTTTAAAGAAGTTAGAGACGACTGTAACGAGTAATTCGTGCAGTATTATACAAATAGCTGGATGTTTTTGAGTATTTTTGGTCGTAATCGAACTCGTTAGTGATTTCTGATTGAGGGTATTCTATCGACTTCAGTCGAGTTGTTGATTGGATTTGTTTCCAATAAGTTTTGTATCGATAAAGTTTCGTATTTTATGAGAACTTAATTTATTTGAGTTCCGCGGCAGAAATTTTTGCTTCGATATCTTAAGGTAATTTGAAAAGTAAATAGAACGCTTTTATTTAC
The DNA here is from genome assembly GCA_023373885.1 of Hestina assimilis. Classification (NCBI taxonomy): domain Eukaryota; kingdom Metazoa; phylum Arthropoda; class Insecta; order Lepidoptera; family Nymphalidae; genus Hestina; species Hestina assimilis. The sequence goes on from CM041745.1 coordinate 10,794,834, forward strand.
TTTCAGGTCGCATTTTTCATTACAAAAAAAGTATGACGCATGACATATTTTTGTTTAAGTTATATTTTACCAACCAAAAAATAAACCACGCAATATTATCGTCTAAGCGAATGTAATATAGAAGTATAATTCTTAGTCGTTACTAAATATTAACTATTGTAACACAGATTTTCAAAAGCACTTTAACAATTAATGGGATATTAAAAGCGAAAAACAATGAAGTAATAACACCGCTAAAAACGTAAGAAAGAAAAACTGTTATTAAGGAAAATTTGTCACAAAAGAGCAGGTAAGAGGAAGATACCCATTTCGGCGCCCTAATTACTGAACTTTCGTACAATACGAGCATACCTACCTGCGAAATTTTTGTATCTCGCGTAATAGATCATCCGTAGACTTGAGAATTACTTGCACAACTTTCTTATTCTTATATTTTATATATAATAAAATCTGTCCATTTTCCTGTTATACTCTTAATACAATAAAAGGCGGGACCTTTCTTTAATAAATCGTTTCATTAAAATTAAAGTATTAAAACAAAATTTAAAGAGATTTAAAACTACTAAAATATTTATATATAGAAAATACATATCAAAATTATAGTAAGTAAGGCATAAGCACTACCATTAACCCCTATTAAATTCATATGTACATTATGTCGTTATAAATTCAGTGCGCACGCAAAGCCTCGACAATATAACGCGGGCAGGATTTACTCGGAAGTTTAACGGGCGCTGCGAGCATTAAAAATTGAAAAACTCTTAGAAGATATGGCGTAAAGGTAAATATTGAGGTTGAAAGGCTCAAGAAAACAACGAAAGCCGAGTGGATAAAACCCCTATATAAAACAGAGTGGAGACAAACGATATCTTGATATTTAACGCTACACACTCAACCCCCATTGGGACAGTGACATCCTGTATCGGGAGTCCGGAAACCAGTCCGGAACACATGCCTGTATGGTCAATACTAGCATCTGCTCCTCAGCGAGAATCAAACCCGCGACCTGTGGCGCTTAAGGCAAGTTCGCTACCGCTGCACCACAACGTCGTCAACAAAGACCTATTCTATGTCTGATTTTAAAGAAAACTTAACTAATACACAATGCGACATTATTTTGTAATTTCTTGTGTTAATATATTTCTTAGGAAGCCAATCTGATAAAAACGTTTATTTTTATGAGAATAATAATAATTATTATTATTGAAAATAATTTATATATAAATTGTAATAAAAGACAAAATATCCTATATCAAAAAGGTTATAGGCCTTTTTGCAATTGCCTTTATTGTAAGAGGCCGGCTGGGTAGGTACCACCGCAGTGTCAGATATTCTACCGCAAAGCAGTATACTGTGTTTCGTTACTAGGACACTGTAGCTAGTAAAACTACTAGAAAAGAGATTTAGGAACAAATATCTCGAGGTTGGCAACGCGTGAACGACACTTTAAATGTATAGTGTTACTCATAAGCTACGACAACCGCTTACCATCAGATGGGTCGTATCCTTGCTAGCAAATATTACTCTTTAAAAAACATGACTTAATATTGCCAATTTATAAACCTATTTTAATAATATTGTTTTCACTCAAGATAGAAAATGTATAGCGCAATATTGCATGCAATAAGTTTAAACATTCCCTGCCGAGATTTTAGAGGATATGGTATATTTAAATAATAGTAAAATGTTAATAAAGTACGGTCCTAAACCAACACACGGGTCTTTGATACACGTCGTCATTGCACGTATTCTACGTTACGTGCACGTAGTAAAACGAAACTTGCTCTTAATAAACTACACACGATAATACAACATATGAGAAATATTAATTATTAAAGGATTAATTATAATAACAAACCTTTCGCTATAATTTTAAATTAGTGAGGGAACTTTGCACAGGATTTTTGTTGTACTAGCGGCGCCCGCGGCTCCACTCGCGTGGTGTACCGATTTTAAGCCTATTTTTTTTAAATATCATTAACCCTATGTTACTCCTTATAACATCAGCTATCTATCTGCTAGTGAAAATCCCATTAAAATCGGTCCAGCCGTTTCAGAGATTAGTCGGAGCAAACAGACAGAAATAGATTTTTTTTATGTACGAGTAAGTGGTGATATATATGTATGTATATAAAGCCACTCTCTTTAGCTAAGTTTAATGTTCTGTAAAGATATAATGTGACTAAAATAAAAACCGGCCAAGTGCGTGTCGGACCCGCACATAAAGGCTCTCCTTAAAACCATTGTGTAAAAATATCAAGTTACTTGGAAGGAGACCCCTTTTAATATTGAAATCAAATTCATTTTTGTTATTTCTTATTATAGCAGCCATAGAAATACATAATGTATGAAAATTCCAACTATCTATTACAGATCATGAGATACAGATAAAAATGTCAAAAATGTTTAGTTTTAGTATTTGCTTTTGTTGCGGCAACAAGAATAGACATTCTGTAAAAAAATCAACTTTCTAACTATTATGGTTCATGAGATATATTGGCACCTTTTGGGTTCGGAACTATAAAAACTAACTTTTTAACATCTCTAAAGTGACAATGACAATATTCCAGCAAGTTATCATCAACCCTGTCCCGTAAGTGTAAACAGTCCTTCTCGAATGTCCTTCTATTGATGTACTATTGGAATCTAAGATTTTATTAATTGTTTTATTTCCCAATATTTTCGTATCAGTCAAGAGGACTAGGGTACTGTAAAGGCGAGATACTGCCTTTTAATTTTAAAACTGCGTTTTTAATTCTTAGAAATACTTGTAAATAAAGCGGTAGAAAATTCTATAAGAAATATCTTACATAAAGGTATATAATATTATCAGATACTAGGGATGAGCATTGAGCACTGCATCAAAGCTGAAAAGTTGTCTACCAAGACTTCTTATATTAGAATTCATAATTATACTTGCACTCGCGTCGCTTTGGGGCTTACGTTGCATATTTTTAATATAATATTTTATTTACCCGATTGTATTTTAAATAAAGTCTGCAACCGCTTCAGGCTTCCTGAATAAAATATTATAAAACGTAGACAAAGAAGAAATATTCATTTCGAATAATACAGCGATAAAATACATTGAACCGCATTCTCGAAATATATTAAATTTTAATGGTTAAGTGATATTACAGTCTACAGGTATCATGTATTATTCCAAAAAATAAACTTGCTTATAAATATAAAGTTAAACTTGATGTAACTGACGGTTTCATCAACATAAAATGTATATCATTAAATTTTACTTTTTTTGTGATTAAGTTGGCAAGCAAGCTTACAGCCAACCTGATGGTAAGTGGTTGCCATAGCTTATGAGCGCTTGCAACACCATTTATAAGTTACTCACACGTTGACAACCTCGATATATTGGTTCTTAAGTCTCCTTTGCAAAGTAATTTCACTAGCCTACAGTGCCCTTCAAACCAAAACACTAAAATGCCAAAGACAATACTGCTTTGCGGTACAATATTTGACACTGCGGTGGTACCTACCTAGCTGGCCTCTTGCAACAAAACACCTAGCAACAGTGTTACCGATTGCACTGGTGGAATAATCTCTGCTGTGACAGAGATTCTCTAACAGCGGGCGATGGCATCACGCGTCGACGCGTATAAAGTTTAGTAAATGGTTGACGTAAACTAAAAGCGCTTGAAACATTATTTGTATGTGTCACTCACACGTTGCCAACCTCATTATTTTTTATACAGGTAGATACAGGACAGCAAGATACAAAACACACTACTGCTCTGCGGAATATCTGACACTGCGGTGATTCTTATATATAGGAATCTGACCACCTCAGCCATGTACTTCGCATGATATCTATATAACCTAGACATACTTTTTAGCTAATAGTATGTAAAAAAATAACAAACTTATGCCTTGAAAAAATAATCCAAACAAACTTTGACATCTCCCGCCCCTTAGAGGCTTTCAAAAAACCCTCCTTCCAGCATTCGTAAAGTAGTAAGTACGCCCCCAGAGTATTACGGAAATATTACCTCTTAATAAGTATTTTATTCTATGGGTTTAAGCTGCTAATCTGAATCATTTAATCAATGTAATTATTATGTATAGTATAAAACCAAGTTTCTTTTCACCGAAGGATAAAAATATCAGGTTTCTAATATGGGGAACCTTTTTAAATTTGAAACAAATTTTTAAATTATATGTTATTATATATAAATCAATGAAAATTTCAATTATTTATCTATCACAGTTCATGAAATACAGCATAAAACGTCAAAATCAAGTGTCTAATATGGAGACCTTCTTAATTTTTTTATTTTTTTATTTTTTGTATTTGTTGTTGTAGCGGCAACAGAAACACACATTGTGAAAATTTCAACTCTGTACCTATTAGGGTCCGAGAGATAACAGCCCGCTGACGAACGAACGGACGGACGGCATCCTTTGAATACAGAACTTTAATAAAAATAATCTTTCGGAAAACACCGAAGCGATTAATAGGCGTTATATAGTACAAATATATACATACATGTTTTTAGATTATGACGATATTATATTGTATTGTCAGGGTATAAATTAATAAATATATTGAAATAAATTAGTTTATAAATTTAAGTAATAATATTATGACCTGGATTCAAGATTAAATACAAACAAATCCCTAGGTTTCTAGGTGAATTGAAATCTTGTACAAATCTGTTTCCTGTACAGTTCAAGGAAGTGCACTTAATCAGCGGAGGATTAAGCCATCGTCGGAAACAAGCGTTCAGAAATGCTCAGTCGTTGGACATCTTGTCTGATTGCTAAGGCGCTCTTAAATAATTATTTATCCAGCCTGCTGGTAAGGATTTGCAGATTTCTAGAATTCTGTGAGGAACTCAAGAACTCCTATAATTTCTTATGTCTGTTATTCTTAATATTTACATTTTTCGGGTTATTCCTGTTCGTACTAATCCCTACTTTCCTACTAATATGCGAAAATAGCGAAATACTATATGCGAAAGTAGATCGCTCTGACTATCTGTCTGTCACGCTTTTACGCCTAAATTACGTAACCAAATTTGAAAAAATTTGGCACCGAGATAGACTAAGCCTTGGAAAAGGAGTACGCCTACTTTTAATTTAAAAAAAAAGTCTTGAAAGGGATTATTTTTTATTTTTTTTTTTTTTTATTTAAGGTAACATACACTTCCTTCTTATTCTATTTTACAAAGAACATTGTAACAAAAACCCCATTGGGTTTATCCGTACAACGGTGTTCGTTGTCAACACTTCTTATATATTGATATTATTACATTAAAAGGACATAAAATAAAGAAAGCAAAAAAAGAAAAATGAAGGGTACATACTTAATAAAAAATTATGCTCAATGTATATTTTTGCTGCATAGAATAGCGATAAGTGGATTACCGCGATAACTACTCGTCAAACCGGTTTCGGAACATCGTTTAGTTCAACATATACAGGTGTTCTTATAAATTACTCATTATTTATTTTTTGTAAAAAATACACATTGAGTTTTTCTTTAATGTTTTTTATATTTATTTCCTGCTTCAACTTGTATGGCAGACTGTTTAACAGTATTGGTATAAGATATTCTAAGGTCTGCCTACCATAAGAATTATTACATCGGGGAACAATTAGTTTCGAGTTTGATACATTTCGTGTTCTTATTGGGATATCTAACAATTTTTGTATGTCTTGTTTAAAGTAATTTTGCAATAACAATGTATGTTTAATTTTGTCATGTATGGGTATGATTTTACAATAAGAGAACAGTTGATGGTAATTATTTTGACACTTAATTTTAATTTTATCCGGCACTAAGGTTTTTAGTAGTCGCACTTGCATCTGATAAATTGCGTCTAAGTGTGATTTACATGTTCTTCCGTAACTACTAAGACCATAAAATATAGTAGATTCTGCAAGTGATTTATAAAGTAACAATCTATTTATGTATGGGATTTTTCTTTTTATTAAAGAAAATTTTGCCAACATTGATCGTAATTTATCACATACATTGTTTATGTGTTCTGTCCACTTAAATCGATCATCGATTATAAGTCCTAGATATTTATGTTTGTTGACTAACTCAACTGGAGTACAACTACATGTTTTTAGGTTTAAATGCAAACATTTATGGTTATGAGCAATTAGTCTTGGAAAAATAGCACTTCTGTTTTGGCTGGAACTGATATACATAAGCTTAGTTTTACTTACATTTAATACAAGGCCTACGTCATGGGACCATTTTGTTAGTAGGGTAAAATCGGTTTGCAATTTTGAGAGAGCTGTAAATATGTCAATATCAGCTGCTATAATACATGTGTCATCTGCGAACTGGTACATAACACAGTTTTTTATCAATTTGTTGACGTCGTTAACATACGATATATAGTGCAGAGGCCCTAACACCGAGCCTTGCGCTGTGCCTTCTGAAACTTTAATTTTATCACTATATTCGTTACCAATTTTAACTTGGTACGATCGATCTTTTAAGTAATTTTGGCACCAATTTTTTAATGGTCCTCTTATCCCACAGTCATCTAATTTTTCTATAAGCTTATCATGCCGTAATGTATCAAACGCCTTACTATAATCGATAAAGACAATTAGTACATGTTTTTTATCATTTAAATGCTTATTAATAGTGTTGGTGAAATTAGAGAGTAGTTGTGACGTACTTTTTTGGGTCTGAAAACCATATTGTGTATTATTTATAATATTATTTGCCGTGTAGAATTTAGAAATTTGGTTACCTATATATTTTTCAATGATTTTATTTACGGTTGGCAGAATTGTTATAGGTCGGTAATTTTCATATTCTTTGCGGCTCCCGGTTTTATGAATAGGTCTAACTATACCTGTCTTAAGTTCCACGGGGTATTTTCCAGTTTTTACAGCTACATTTATAAGTTTTGCTATTACTGGTGATACCTTGTTGCCAATGACCTTTAGATCTGAGGCTCTTACACTATCTATACCAGGTGCCTTATCGCACCTTATTTTATTTATTATTTTTAAGACCGAATCCGGTGTTGCTTTTTGGAATCGTATTGTGACATTAGCAGGGACGGCATAAGTAGATTTGTCTAATAGCGAAGTTTTACAATTTAATAAAATCTTTTTAACATTTTCACTAAATGTTGATGCAAAAGTGTTAGCTATGTCTTTAGTAGAAGTAAGATTATTTTCTAGTGCATTTATTATAATATTATCTAAGGAGTTTTTTACCCTACCAGTAATTTCATTAAGTATCTGCCATAACAATTTGGGGTTATTTTTATTTTTAATTATTTTTGTTTTTAACTGTTTATCTTTACTTTTTTGAATTATTTTATTGGCATAATTTCTTGATTTATTATACTGAAGTTTTAAAATTTTATTCCCTGGGTCTTTTAACCACTTCATAAATAACTGATCTCTATGGGTGCATACGTTTTTAATATTTTGATTGAATATTATATTGGAGCGTTTATAATTATTGCGTATCTTGATTTTTATTTCTGATTTTTTGTAGCAATACTTTATGTTATTTATTATAATATTATATATTTTATTTGGACATATTATATTTTTTACCGGTTGCCAATTTATTTCTACCAGACATTTATTAAGTTTTTTACTGTCAAATATAGTTTTAAATTTTGGAGCAGCCTGTATACGCTGCGGGCCTGTGCATGCAAGTGCTATTGCGCGGTGGTCTGCCAGTGTTGTTCCGAGCGCAGCTGTGAAATAGGGGATGGAAGAATGTATGGGGAAAATTGCTATATTGCATTATATGTGGCGTCGGGATGTGACGACCCCATCGCCCGCTGTTGGGATAACCTCTGTCATAGCAGAGATTATTCCACCAGTGCAATCAGTCACACTGGTGGTAGGTCTTTTGTTGCAAGAGGCCGGCTAGGTAGGCACCACCGAAGTGTCAAATATTCTGCCGCCAAATAGTAGTGCTTAGGCATTCCTGTGTCCCGGTTTGAAGGGCACTGTACGCTAGTGAAATTACTGGGCAGAGGAGATTTAAGAACCAATATCTCGAGGTTGGCAACGCGTGAGTGACACCTACTAATGGTGCTGCAAGCGCTCATTGGCTACGGCAACCACTTACCACCAGGTGGGCCGTATGCTTGTTTGCCAACTTTTAAGTTTTAACATAAAAAAAAAAAATCAAATGGAAATGAAAATGGAGGATGTGGGCAGAAGCTAGTAAATATATATTCCATTTGATTCATATTAATCATAGATATATTATTATTATCAATCAATGCTAAATATTTCAAGGTTATTACAATAATGTATCTAGGGAACAATTATCCCCGTCTTTCAATCTTAAATGTTACAGGTAATATGACATGTAGGTAACTGACACATCCAGTGAACTGCCAATCATGAGATTTATGACGTCTCATGTGTATGTAATTACTCTGATACATCCTTCATAAGATACATGTAATTATTGCTTCGTAACAGAATAAAGGTATACAAATGCATATATCTAGGGAGCCGATGATTTCGGTATATGATTGATACACGTTTCACATAGATATGGATCGAAGTTTAGATCATATGTCACTGTGTTTTTGTGTTAGTTGTTTCATCTTACGAATGCGGGTACATCTTAGTCGTGTGTGTAACTCAGCGACGTTCTGATATTGTTCTGAGATTGTTGCGCGTCAAAATTTGACATGATCACGTGTCAATGCACATCACTACAAGCATAGCTTACTCGCTTTCGTGAGATAGAACTAGCGTTTTGTATTTGTCCAAAAAAAAGGTTACCTGCCTTATTTATTTAGCACCCCCTAAAAAAATTAAAAACGCTGTCAATTGATAACGCAGCGCTACTGTGGTGGCAGTCCTTAAGGTTTCTTATGGTATAATTATACTACTTATATAACTAGGAACTTCTGCCACGTCTTCTTATCGAGTGGTTAGTGGCCTACCTAGTGTCAGAGTTATTCATGTCGCCCGTAGGCCTCTGACTTGACTTTTCGACTGCTGTCAAATTGTCAACAGCCGGGACCGACTTTTTACGTGCCCTCCGAAGCACGGAGACGCTTAGTTGAAATACCACAATGCGATCATCCGTCTGGTGACTGACCGCGCCTAAAGTTGCTTAACCTACCGATTGTTTACCGATCAGTGAGTACACTCGGCTATGAGCGTCTCAAAATCCTAACCGTTTCGGTTCTGCCACGTGCGCTGAACGTATAGAATTTTTTCTCGGCAGCTGCCTAAGTGTATGTTTTCCAAAACAATAACTGGCTTCAACCATCAACTAAGCTGTTAGCTTAATAAAAATAAAAATCTTGACGCTAATGATGAACGTCATCATTATAGTTTAAAAAAATAAAAATCTAGAACCTTATACTATTTTTATTATTTACTACTGCCAACCATATACTGACAAAATGATTAAATATAAATTGCACGGAAACATATTAAGGTACAATATATATACACTATTAAAAATCTTATTACCAGAACATACGAACCATAATAGAAAAACATAGTAGGCTGTGTCGTGGTTGTCAGAACCCACACGCAAACCATCAATTAAAGGGAGCAGTGTTAAAAATTAATTTACAGGTTACGCCAACTATTAAGGAACGCCCGTTTAATGAACTTCACACTCTTTCATTTGGTAGAAAAGGCCAAATTATGTTTCGGCGTGTTTACATAAGCTATAAATTAAAAATACTTGTAAACTTTACTTCTATACGGTTTAAGATATTAGCTATAACAAGTCACGAAGTTGTAAGTTATTTTAACGCCACAGGTCGCGGGTTCGTATCCCGCTCGGACGATGTTTGAATTGACAATACAGGCATGTTTTCCGGTCTGGGCGTATTTGTCCTTGTCTTTGTTTTAGGAAATTGAATCCTTGAAGGAAATTGAATTGCAGCAACACATGCTGTTCTTATACAACGAAATCCGTTACCGTTTAGGAGACAAAATTATTAAACTATCGTATGATTAGGATACTATATAATTTTATAAAGTAAAATTTTCTTATAGGGAAAACATGTCTATTTATCTGAGGTAAGATATTGTATTAACCGGGACGATATTTTTGGGAGAAATCCTTTTAGTTTTCGTCTAATAAGTTAAAAGTACGAGTGTGTAGACCGTCCCGTAAAGTCCTGTGGGTTATAGAGGCCAGTCTCTTGAGTTTTGGGGACATTGAACAGAAAAGTTTTCTTTTACCAAGTCAGTTAAAAAGAGCTATTGTCATCAATTGTCACCTGTAGGCAATAAGCGAGAACAAAAACTTAGCTGGTGGGATGGCTTTTATTAGAAAAGTTTTACCCACAATATAAGGAGTATGGAAAAATAAAGCTTTCGTACGTGGCGCAAATAAAACATAACGACCAACTGAAACAAGAAAAAAATATAGATAAATTTCTTAAGAAGTAATAGTAACTGTGCTGCCTACATTTTTAAACAATCATAAATTGTAAAATTTATTTTACATATATTGTATATGAGAATTTGCCTACAGTTACCTCGACAAAAAGTAGAGTATTTCATTGTTTATGTTTGAGATTATTTCCATGCCAAATTTTTTAATACCGGACAAGAGTATTCCGTAGACTTTTAAAATGCTTTGTGAAGTTATACTTCTCTAGGCGCGACACAAGGGAAAATAGTATTGTTTCTAATATTTTTGGGTGTAACGATTTTTAACGGAAATAGTTACGCTGGGTTGCTACTGAAGTTACAATTTTTTTATTCACAATAATTATTGTAAAATTCATAAACAGGGTATCCAAAACTGTTATTGGTTTATTTTTAAATCATCTTTTGAAATTCGTTATATGAAAAATACTAAAAAACAAAATATAAAATAAAAACTTTTATTGGGAAGTGTCTTGAAAAATCACATCAAACGTTTCTATTGTAATCTCAAAGTCTTAATATTTTCAGACTCAATCTCGATTCTCAGGGCGGAGGCTATATACATGTATATACAACATCGAGATGAAAGATAAATATTATTTGAACTCTGGGCAGATAACGAACGGTGCATCATTAGCCAGCAAACATCTGATATTGATAACGGGCATCATTTATCCGGTTTAGATTTTATAGAGCAAACGATTAATCTCGATATTTTTCATGAAACAATTTTTATTATTTCTCAAGCAGTTCAAGTACCTAGTATTAAAGTCATTCTTTCCGTATAACTGATGCTATTAGATTTGTTAGAACATTTGTAATTTTTTAAATGTTACTAAAATTCTTTGGTCGTTTTTTATCCATTGTCATTTCACAGGTTCTAGAGGCTAATATTGTAATATTTGTATTAAAAATCGGTATACCGTGTAAAATCCGAAGATGTGTAAGTTCAGATTATTGTATTATGGGATGTACGACGTATGTCACAAAAGTGTATGTCAGAATTTTTCCGGTTATTCGCCTGGCCTTAGATGATATACTTCATGTTTTCAGAATACTAATAAATTACTATTTCACTAATGGAGTAATATTATATAAAAATAAACTCTTATATTACAATAGTGATTTTGATATTAATAAAGTAATGACTTGGGATAGAATCCAACAAGAAAAGAATGACGATTTAATTTAGTGCTTCAGTCTACTTTTATTTATTTTCAATGAAACGGAGTAATTATAGGGGAAGCAATTAAAAATAAGCCGAATAATATTTCAGAATTTTTAAATCATTGTTAATACTATATATCAAAGGATATTTGAATAACAATATTATTTGATTAAGAAATGTCGGATGTATAAATTTAACAAAGTAACCAAGATAAGTGGTATATTTATTGCTCCGAAGATATATATATTTATTCCTTTCCAATATAACTTTTATCTGCTAAATATTTTTATGCAATAACTATATTAGTAGTATTGATTAGTTGACTAATATAAATAAAAAAATCATAAATATAATAAAACCTTATTGAAATTTGAATACTATGAATTTAATATCCATTTTTTTTTCAGAGATATACCAAATAATTATATGATCTGCTAGATGAAAAGCGGGTACAATAGCCTTCAATATGTCACCAGAGGCATCATCATGCCTTGCCAATTGAGACGACAGTAACAGATGACAGAAAGTAAAGGGTGAGTCTAGGAGTAATATAAGGGAAAGCTTAAATGCCCAGATGGGTACGACCAGCGTCCATTAGTAAGAAACTCGTGAAGTGACTGCTCGTCAGCCTCGTCTCGATGTCAGCCAGCGTATTTGTATGTATAGTTGCATCTTGCGGATTTGCAGGATAAGAGTTGGTAGTACAGTTCGCCTTCACTTACAATAAAGTGGAGGAGAGTTATCTGCCCCACATAAAGGGGATAGAAATAAAGGCTTCAGACTCTCAAACTCAACAAAAACGTAGTGGCTATGTTTTACATACATAGCTAATTGTAATGTAAATTCTACATAATGACATTAATGTTTTTATATAAAATTATAAACCCAGAATCCACTGAAACGGCGATGCAGTAAGATAATGAAGATTGCTATTAAGGTCAGGGTGTGGCCACTTAAATAAAGAAAAAGAAGGTACCGGAACTGTACCTACAAGTGCGAGATGCAACAGAAAATATCAAAGTAAAATCTTGTCTTCGTTTGAACTATTTCCACTAAAGGTAAAATATAAAACGTGGAAATCTCAATTCAGGGAAAACTATTAGTAATTATTACTTACTTGTAGTTTTCCCTAAAATGAGACTTCGCATTATAAAGTTTCAAAATATTATTTTAAATACATTAACTAATATTGAAAGAAAATATATCAGATTTTAAATAACATAAAATATTGTATAGTACCCAAGTAGTTTCTTATGACTCATATATTCGCATAAGAAATAAGGAAGCAAGCTCACAATAAATGAATAATAAAAATTTTATGACATCAGTGCCCGATTTTTTCTCAACAAAATACTTACATTCAAAAGTATTGTATAAATAGTTCAACAATTATCGTTAATAAACACACAAACGCTTTGAGACATTTTCTCTGTCATCTTCTATCTTCGCTGTCTGTATCCGCTCCGGAGGACACCGGTCCTTAGCGCGGAGATATGATGGACGGATCGTCATTAACCAGCGAACAGCGGTTATTGCGGGCAGGTTGCGACGTTTATATTGTAAGAGATAATAATGCCCGTTATTTAGCGTCGAAACGCACTAATATTTGCTCGTTTTTTTGTCCGCCACGTCGCTTCTCGTTAGCGATATCCGCCTGATGTTTACACAGCGTTATTTTCATGACAGCATTATTCTTAGGCTCGCAGAGATTAGAGAAGACGTCGTTTGTAAATTTAATTTATGTGTTCATAAAGATAACTGTAAAAATATAATATGGTTCCTAAAAACGAAAAAAAGGCGTGTTTGTTTAATACTCTAGATGGATTTTATAGTAAAATATTAATTTCAATAAAATTGATCTGTCAAACCAATAGAAGGCGTAGTAGTTACATAGTTTCGTAGCATCGTAGCGTTGTAGCAGGCTACTAATGAGGCTACGATATTGTGCCGCCTAGCCGGCCGACCCTAGCGGCCTCTATAAATTGCTTTCATGCATATTTATTTATTCAAATATTATGTATGAATTGAAATCTCGTCCGTGACTACTGAAATATGGCATTTCGTTGAAAATTGAATCGGGCAAATTAGACACACACGGTGTAGTGGTGAAAAAGTCAACTTTGAAATAAGGAGCATAACTTTGGAGTGCTGCCCTCGAGTTATTATACGAGTACACTCATAAAGTTAGTCTTTCAAGCGAACTTCGAACAACAAATTTTTCATATTTTACTCTCTTGACGTTTCAAGAAATTGGCCTTTAATGAGTAAACTTATGCATCGCGGCGTGCACTCATTTTGTTTTTGTAATAATATCACGTTTTCAAGCGCCCGTTAAAGTTGTAGTTTAATAGATTTTTGATTACTCTGCACGGTAACTTTTGTAAACAGGGTTTGAGAATAATATTATAAGAATAAATTAAAATTTAACTCCTATTAAATTGAATTTGCTAACAACTGTTTATAACAAAATATAGAACGACCACTGAGACACAGTGGTAGCACTTTCACTTTCAACTGTTAACAGTGAATACCACTCGAGAATATAATACTATAAAATACTTTTTTTTAAATTATTTTTATATCATTATGGAACATGAATAATACGACTACATCATAGTTAAATAGTTGTACAATTTATATGAAAATGAAATAATAACACTTGTAATAAAGACAGATCGCGATTCAAACAATCCGAACAATTACGAGTATCTATATAATTTCGGATCGAAAACAAAGGTGTAACAATCCGGGGGCCGTTCACAAATAATGAAATAAATGAAGCGAATGTTTCAAATCTGAAAACTAATTAAACTCTGTTGAATCGATATCTACTTATAAATTAAGACGGTTTAGCTCTCAAAGGTAATTGGGCAAAAGTTCATCTCAAATATTGATGGCATTACGTCGTCCTTCCGCCGAGATATTTTAATCATTAGAGTGTTTTAGCATTTACCCCTACCAGAGATTTTACGAAATAATATCACTTACCAATTTGTGATTGATGATCTTATTGTAATTTATAGGATGTTCATAATCGTGTCATTAATTTCTATAAAACAACGTATTATTACTTATACTTAGGAACAACAGCTATCTTAGTAAGGTATCAAAAATGTTGGAAGTCATTTATTACTTACAAAACACGTGTCGCCGCCTTGCCGCTAAATTTCTCACACCCAAGCTGTCACTACTACATACGCAAAGCACGACGACATCGTAATTTTCACATTTCATTGTTACTTTCACTTGTAACGCTCCGAGTATTAAATACCTTACACAGCAATGGTAAGCAAAGAGGATAAACGACACTAACCTATTCTCGGACCGCTCGTGGCATATAAGTCACAATTGCGGCGACAAGGACACGCGGGTATGCGACTTCTAGCACTTTATTATTATGATTACTACGTTAGAACTCATTTATTACTTTTAATTATTTTGAGATGAGATGAGTGTAGAATAAAATTTAATTTAACTTCGTTCATCTTAATTATCATATTAATTGTATAGCACTGAAATTATTTCATAAACAGATAATTATTTACAAATGACTTTCAACGCGTTTTTCCAATGTGAGATTACCTTTACGGCGAAGTTTTCTTCTTAAGAAGTTACCTTATATTCTTCGCTTACTTTATATTATTTTAGCTTTGATACATTCGCAATTTAAGTTGTCTAAAACTCGTCAAGAAGGCGGCCGGATTAAATTATATATTTTTCCTCCTTATAAACAGACGCTAGAGGGCTATGAAAAAACGTAGGATAAACAAGAGACTTCCAAGGAATACAATTATATTGACGTTAAGTATACATAATAATCCACACATTGTATATGATATGATATTTTAATAAAGAAATGTTGTCATTTTATCTTACGGCTAAACGAAATTCATTATCGTTCACCTCATTTTACCACACATTCTTTTTAATTTAATAATGATAGCCGGCCCTGCGGCCCCGCTTGCGAATAGTTGTTTTTTGTTAATCCCACAAAAACGTAACCATTTTTTGGCATAAAAAGTATGCTAGATGGTATCAATAAAGCTGTGAGTGTGAGTAAATTTCATCCAAATCCATTCAATAGTCTTTGCGTAAAAAGTCTAAAATATTTATCAACTCAACTCTCATACTTAGCTCACGCTGTCATTAAAATTACATTAAGTTTTCATATAGTAAACGGATTAACCGACACGATCACCAAATATTTCTCAAGAATACTGCATCAGTTTTCCCCACCGGTGACGCTGTCAAGGCCACTAGGGCCAACAGCAATGGACACTCCGAAAAAAAAAAAAAAAAAAAAGCATCAGTTTCTTTCTAATTGTTAATTAAATCTGAAACAGATATTTCTAAAAATATGAATCTATTATTTTTAATATCATGCAATTGTTTCTGGCTGCCCTACTTGGATCAAGAAATGAAGGTCCAGAGGAAGAAGTTTACAACTTTAAACTCTTAGGGCTACAATTTAAGACCAAGATTCAACTTACTCTTTTATATATAGCAATTTCGATGTAGATGAACAATTTTATAAGAGGGCTTTATTAATAAACGCTTACCTTTATTCCGATGTGGATGGGGAAATCTGATGCTAGGGCTGGCTGAGGGTGAAGAGCCGGCAGAAGCGGCAAGGGCAGAGGACAGGACATCATAGCTGCGCCAACCTGAAAGAAATAAATGTAATATAATCTAATATCTTAAAACGAGCAATTCTTGTAAATATATACATATAATCGGGATCTCGGAAACGGCTCGAACGATATTCATGAAATTTAGTATGCTGTATTTCGGGTGCGATAAATCGATTAAGCTAGGATTCATTTTTAGAAAATGTCGTTTTATCCGTGTTTTCAGGCAATGAAAACTCCAGTTCGGGAAAATAGTAGTCCTATTTCCTGACATCTATTGGCGATTAATAATATTACCATTGCTTTAACGACGCAGCAAGAAAACTCGTTCTCAAATATTATTTATATTTCATAATTACGTAATTCGTATCTAAATTGTTATAATTTCCAAAAACGATTTACCAAAAAAATATACTGAGTTTTTTAATGTCAGTAGTTTTTAATTGGCATAGCAGAAGCTGATATTGCACCTGAACCTAAATGGGTGCTTTTCAAAAATTCAAAGTGCTTTTCTGAGTATAGAAAAAAATACATATAAAAATATAACCCCTTCAGTTAGTTTCGCCGGTTCTTCTCAGATAGATGTTTAATTTTGAAGCCGGTTTCATTATTTTTTTCAAATGTTTTATTATATAATTTAACATGCCCATATTTCATTTAAAATTGTTAAGTTATGATGAGTAGTATTCTATATTTATTACTAGTAACAACCCAAAAGCTTTTAGAGCTCAATTTATTATGTTAAAATTAATTACTTTTGTTCGTAAACTAATGCCTTGGGCAATATTCCGCAATAAATTGTTGAAATATTATTTAATTGACTTTATTAAATTATCTTTATACACAACTTCTTTACTCCTTTTAAAATTACAATAACGAGCTCCAAGTATTTGCTTTGTTTGCTATTTCATACAAAAAATACGAGAATTGGAAAAACTTAATAACTATAGAGTTTCTATAGGTTTTCGTGTATTCAATTGCATATTTTCGCTGAATTTTTTTATTGATTGAAATTTTTGATACAGAGTGCTAATTGCTACACTCGAATCGCAGTAGACAATTTTTTTCAACTTTAATAATTCAATTAGATATAAAACGTTTTGCATTTTTTCTAACGTACTTTAAAATTCCCTGTATAATTCAGTTGAATTTTTCACATACCTATGTACTTATAGTAAACTATAAATTTTTCACGAGCTTTTGTACTTTGCGTATGGATCCTTTGTGTGCACCGTTGAGAGTTACTGAAATGGAATTTTACAATTCCACTAGTATTTTGATATCTATAAAATGTTAAAACAATTTCGCTTTCTGTTTATTCGATATAAAAAATATATATATCTATATAGTCTAAGAAGATTTAAGCAACGATTTTTCTCGAAAAATGATATACTATAACTGCATGTTACAAATGAAGGTTTTGTTAGTATCGTCCGGATAAGGCGAGGTACAAGTCAAGTTTCTGTATAAAAAATTATAGTTTTCTTGCTACTTTTATTTCCGATATCCTGGATGGATAATCATTCCATCAATCCTGGATCAATCCATGCAAAATAATTTTTACGTGAGTTTATTTCTATATTATGTGTATAAAGTATCTTAATAAAATACTATAAATGTGAAAGTTTCGATGTAAGGATTTTCTATAACTTAATCACGAAAAAAATATTTTAAAATGTTTTTGGTATAAAGATTACATTAATACTAAGATTATCACATAGGGCACTATATATCCTGGAAAGATGTTCGGTTTCCGTGAGATCATCAATAAACGAACTAACTTTTGAAAAAAATATCTTTTAGATTGTCGTTCGGCATAACAACTTCAATAATACGAATAAAGCTGCGAGCATTGGTTGTAATAAATATAAATAAACTAATACATTCATGGACGCTAATCAAACGTATTCATAAAGCAATTACACATGATCCCATGTCACAGAATCGATAACATCGAAAACAATTTAGTTAACGATGAATTTGAAAAGGGGATATAAACTGGGTGTATGCTCTAATATTCCGTGTGGGCCGGTGTGCCCGTTGAAAACTTTATGAATAATATATAGGCGCGGATGCAGAATCGCGGGAGATCAGGCGGTATTACCTGTGCCTGTGACAAATATGAGCGTCGAACAAACGGACAGGATGACACCGTGATGTTTTATTTGTATCCTTGTGTTTGTGACTGCGAATTGTTTATAAATAAATTGCGTGTATTTTATTGTTATGAATGTGTGTAGTAGAATTTTTTTTCGCAAATATATAATAAACAGGCAATATTGCAACGTATTTTTAAAAATCCGCAATTTTTTTCGGATTTCGTCACTTGGACATTGTTACGTACGTTGCATAAAAAATAATTAAAAAGCTATCTTAACTAATAATAACAGAATGCACGAGTCTATAATATAACACAAAAACGTTTATAAAGAAGGAGTTCAACCTTCAGCAACACCGATCAAAAGAGCTACAAAAATTATTTTTCTTCCTAGCATTATTCCCGTTATTTACCCAGGGTATGCTTATTACTCTTATCCGGATTTCCATCTGAACTCAGCAATCCAAAGGGCGAACCAGTAACAGCTGCCTCGTGCTGCTTTCTACCAGCACGCCACAACGTCACAAAAGAACTTCAAAATTATTCAAAAATGTTGAGATAAAATAAACATATGGTTAATCTAAAACACCAAGTAGCATGCAAAGATCCAAGTAACTATTCGAAACGAGTAAATAGTTTAACGAGTACCAGACTCGGTTTGTAAGTGCCATTTACCGATGCAAACAAATCTAATCGCCCGCGGTACGTTCTATATCGATATTGAATCCGATCCGAATAGGTTCCTTCGAAATAGTTTTCAGTTCATGCGATATCTTGTTACGAGTACGAAAAATTTGTTTTATGTTTACATTACTAATATATTAACTTTTTTTTTGTTTTCGCTGAGAAATGCGTTTACGCACACTACTGCACGTAGTGTACTCGTCAAGTAAGTGGTGTTAGTGTGGGACTCGCCTGTTAGTCTAGGGGCAATATCCACTAAAACCCAGCGAAACGCTCATCGCCATAGTGGGACGTCATGGGGTTGCTTTCGCAAACAACCATGATGAACGGTCGCGGATTCGATTCCCGCTTGGTGCAGATGTTGGTATTGACCATACGTCCAGTCATGCATGTCTTTTGGTCTGACCCCGACACAGGATACAGCTATCCTAATGGAGGCCGTTGAGTATGTATGTTTTTTTTTTATTAAAATTAATTCATAATATATTGAAGTCTAAGTAATTAGTTGTTTTTTTTTTTCGAAGAAGTAAAGTTAGCCCCAAATTTTAAACATAAGCTAAATAACTTTGAAAGTTCAAAATGGCTGCCTGATTATATCAATTAATTACTATCCAATTAATTACTAATCAATTAATTACTATCAAGCCAATCATTTTTATTTAATTTAATCTATTACCTTATAATTACCATAGCTACAGGCATGGAATAAATCAAAAATAAGTTGTGTATTTATTTCCGTGTCGAGGTAACTACATTATGGGCTGTCACCTCATGCGGTCGGGGTGAAATAGTTAAGCGACACTATAGATTATAATTCATTAAAGTAATTAATGGAGTTTAGTAAGTCACATAATGATACAAGTTTCCCAGCACACGCATAGTTACGAGGGTTGTCTCCGGGGACAGTGTCGCGGTCAGCTTCTATCTAGGTATAAGGGAAATCACTATCATAAACTTTTAACAGCCCAATATATCAGTTATCGCTTTCAGACGTTTATTATAAACAATACTTTAACAATATCTAAGAGACATTTTTCTCTATTTTTCTTTCTTCTATCTTTATATTGCCTTTTGTCAAACGCTCATCAAATCAATCGACCCATCAGCTATAGTTAAATTAATAAAAATAAATCTGTCACTTAACATTTAATTAAATTAAGTGTGTGCGTGAAAACAAATCAGATTTTATTTCGTACTTTTATTCACTCTTGTCAAAATGTGAGCCATACAACGTCATACACGATTATTTGGGTGGTTACATCATGAATTATTCTAGCTATTGACGGAAGCCAAAAGCCTGTAATGACCACAACAGAATTGTTTCATCCGGCTAGTGTGGTTGAATTGCCTAAAATTATCAGTCTTTCCATTACTTAGATTCTTATCCTTATCGTCCACTATTTTTTGTGGTAAAATCCTCATGGATGCTTCACTGTTATGGGAGCAGGATGAGGCTATGTCGAACACTTACCGACTAAAATGCCACGATATTTTTCCTTACGCCTTTTGTCGGAAGTTTTGGTGCTCCTTCAAATTATTCCGGCCTGCTGGCCTTCTTACATTCAAAACCTTTCCAGTACATGTCATGCTTTCCCGTAAATTAGTCCATAGGCCAATGCTTACAAATCTTTTGACACGACACAAAAACGTCATACGACAAACCATACTTCATTTACTAAGAGATCTACGTCGATGTAAAATAACATTTGAAATATGCGAAAAAATGTAAAATAATTTATTCATATTCCATTCTCACTGGCATGTATAGAGTTGTTTGATTCGATAACCGAACCGACCAAATCATATCTTACTTCTGTAAAATGAATTTTCATTCACGTACAAATATTTATTCATACATGAATGCAGTCTGATCGAATTTCCAGAGGAAAACATCCACTATTTTCACTTCATACCGGCTGTAATTAAAAAAAATCCGGCGAAAATTCGAGTTTGATAACGCAAAGTTCATTTTGTATTTAAATAGTACTTTTTAATAAACGATTCTTCTCTTATCATTAATTAACAGAGATCGATTGGCTTTCTATAATGTTGGCGGTTTCAATTATTTTATCGTTCTTCCCCGAGTTGAGTAGCCAATATTAATTAATTACCTATCTATTTAATTAAATCATCCCCAAACTTCACAACGTTTATTCGATTATTTCATATTCCATTAAGGATTTTTCAGTAAGAGTTTTCTAATAAACTTCGAAATTCAATTATAAAATATTTTGATCGAATTTCAGATTTAAGGCAGCTTCGAAGCAACAATTCAAACTCACGTTGGGGTTACGAGTTTTACTATTATCTAGTATTGTTTTTGTTATATTTTCGTATTTTACTGATATTAAAAAATATATACCTTACTATATATATACAATATCCATCTCTCCAAACAAAGCCTTATCAATCACTGCGGATAGCCGACAAGGTAAAAAAGTGAAATGGATGAAATGTGGCATACATTATTATATCTGAATATATTATTATACATCTTGAAAAAAGCTATACTTTTGTTGGAAGTTCATTTCAAATAGTAACTTATAGTTGAAATATTAACTTCAGAACATTTAGAAAAACTAATTTTACTGCTTCTCTTACTATTCTAGCGCAAAAAAAGAGATGGCGGCAATTACATCAAAACTTATGCAAACTACATTAAAACAAGCGCTAAGTTAAATAAAGTGTAAAGTAAAACGGCTAGTTCCTTCAGAGATATATTTTCCGCTATCTGATAATAGTTTGCAGATTTCCTTAAGAATCAAACTTGTTCTAAGCAAGTTGGCGATTAAGTTGCAATCAGTGCAGTTGCAAGTTACTGTAAACACTTGGTCGGTAAGTCCCATTGTAAGTCAGCTCAAGCCAGCCCAAGTTCCGTTTGTTGTCTTAATAATTTTCCGCAATTACTACGTGCAATATGTGTATATTTAATTATCGTGATGGATGCTAAATGCACCCGGAACTTTGTTCCGTGCGGCTTTTAGTTTTGAACTTAAAGAGGATTCAAGATGTTCTACTTTAGCCTTTAAATGGTTATCAAGTTTGCTGGCGGTACTAGCGCAGTGGTAGGATAATAATAATAATAAACGATACATACTCAACGGCCCCCATTAGGATAATTATATCATGTGTCGGGGGTTCGGAAACATTCACAATGACAAGGACAAACACACCCAGATCGGAAAACATGCCTGTACGATTAATACAAACATCTGCTCCGAGCGGGAATCGAAGCAACAACAGTGTCAATGAAGAATGGTAAGAGTATATATTATATTATATTGCGAAATAAAACCCTTCCTTCCACTTCATGTATCGCAATCGTTCATAGCTCGTGGTGACTGCATACCATCAGGCGGAACGTATGCTTGTTAGCGAACAGTCATGACATAAAAATAAAACTTTAATGATTTTTGATATTATATTTCTTTAATCAGATGATCGCCAAAATTAATGTCAGTTACAGAAGCCTTTTTCGATTAAAAAATATTCATTCAAAGAATTTAGATAAAATAAACTATTTTAATGGCTATAATAATTAAAGATCAGTATCATAGTTTATTATTATTAAATTTATATTATCGCGTTATGAACTCGACGGTTGTACAGTATAAGCTGTTCTAAAGTTTATGCTCAATAAGATGACTGACAGGTCAGGAAATGTCAGTGCTTCGAGCTCGATAATGTATCTACAACAAGATTTACAACCTCACAAAATATTTAAGAAGGTTCTCTGAAGATTCGTAAAAATGATGAAATGGGGTGTTACGAAGTAACCATTCGAACGAAATCAAACCGAACGTAACCATTGGTGACACTTAACACTATTATAATTTAATAAAATTAAAGATATATTAATATTAATCTCATAATGCTGGTAAAGTAAGTTTTCTTTTTAATTCATGACGGTTGACAAACAAACATACGTCCGGTCCGCCTGATGGTAAGCAGTCACCGCAACCTATGAATGCTGGCGATTTTTGAAGTATCACATGCGCGGTACTAACTCAAGGGGTGGTAAGGGAACAGAGGGGGTGGGAGATTGGGCCTCCGTAGCTCTAACTCACCGCACGAAACGCAACAGTTACTTTACGCCGGTTTTCTGAGTTTGTAGTACTCCCCTGATCGAACCGGCCTACTTGTGCTGAGAGAAGCATGACATGACTACGAAAACATGATGATATAATATAATAAAATTAAATTATATTATGAAGTATCGATAATTTGTTAATAAGCAATTTTAATTTTAGAGCTAATTATAATTAAATAAGGTGGAAACATTTTGCGAAGTGACGAACACATTAAAAGTTTAGGTGTTTTACTTTTTAACGACTTAATTAATGTTCAGAGAGTTTTGAAATTACCTATATAAAATTTTAAGGGAAAAAATTAAAACATAATTAAAAATTAATAAGAGAATATGGCTGCTACGCAGCAGTGTACGAAGTTTTACGTTTTAATGAAAGAACGCAATAGAGGCCAAAAGTCCCATCCACACATTATCTAATTCCTATTTTCTCCTTCCATATCATCCTCACTCTCCGTCCCATCTTACTCTTTAGGTCAGTAGCGTGGATGTGATAATAATAATAATAATCTTTCATAGGCTAAAGTGACCGTTTGCCATCAGAAAGGCACACGCTTATTTGCCACTCAAGTGACATAAAAATCCCTCTGAATAATATAGGCTTAAATGGTCTTTCCAGAGCATGATGAATTCCATTTTAATTTGTACTAGATGTTATTTATTATATGAAATATGAGGATTTTTTCCTGGAAAATTATCTCACAGATGAAAAAACGTTTCTTAAGTAATTTATATGTTACATTGCGAAATACATTTATGAAACCATCTTTTCAGATAAAAAATGATCAATGGTTTAGTATGTTTGTATAAAATCAAATCATAATAGAAATTTAGAATTAAAACAATTCTTCACTTTATATGTATATTTACCAGGAACCCACAGCTTAAATATTTATATAAGACTACTACTGCTTGCGGCGTCACTCGTCACTGTACTCAAGATTAAAACGCACAAAATCATCCGAAGAGATAGATATTGTGTTTTATTTTAAAGTAAGTAAAGTAATAAAAAAATATCACGTAATGTATGTCCACACTATAAATTAATAAATTAATAATATAAAAACATAATATCGAACTTATTACATGAAAAAGAAAGCTAAATCAACTTGTATTGTATTCCTCGCAATAATAACCCAATTTATGTTTGCCCTCCGAGTGTTTTCGTGATGCATTAATTTAAAAAGTTATATTGCGGCCTCGGAGAGATCCTTAATAGAATAAGCTCCTTAAATTATAAAGATTTTATTTCTAGGTGGATTTAATATCTTTGCAGATATTACCTATTATATAAAAATCTTGTTTGACGTTTTTTTACTCTTTGTGCTTTCTTTATAAAGGTTAGAAGAAATCTTGAACGGCTTTGAATTTAATATTATGACGCAGATTTTTATTTGAGTTAATAAAAGTGGATAATTTTGTCCTTGTATTATATTATCTTGTCAGTTGTGCAAATAAATAGTTATAATTAAAATAAAACGGTTCTTCAAAGTTCTTCCTTGTTGGGTTACGATTGTAACGCTCCGGATATTGAATAGCTTAAACACTAATAGTAAGCAAAGTGAATTTAGGACACTGATGCATGTTTTCACAATTCATGGCTCCTAAGTCACAATTACAGCGTCAAGGTCACGCGGATATGCCACTTCTACTACTACGGGGCCCAATCCTACTCCACTTTTCCATTCTTTCCACTCGTTCTCACTCCGCTTCTCTAATCTGACAACTCATAGTAATCCCTCTGAGATGACTACCACGGGCTTTTAGTAGTACTAAGATAATAAATAAAATTAATTTTCATCTAGATTCTTATATAATCAAAGACATTATTAATACACACATTTTCGTTGAAATCACATAACAGAATATCAGCGTTGTCATACAAAGAGATAGATGAATACAATCTTACTTAAGATATTATTTTTCATACGAAAACGTAGCCTAATTCTAAGAACAACGTATTAGCTTTCATAATTTCTCCGAACAGAAGCAATCCTTCATTCCAATTAGGGATAATTTTGTATCACCGTTTAGTCTGTGATGAGCAAAACTCTGCATGTACTTGTAGTCGAAGAGATGCTGGAAACTAGAGTCATTTGCTCGGCTTATGACGACGTTGTGTTTGGATACAGTGTTTAACCCCAGGGCAAGTGTGCAGACAAACTAAATATTTCAGTTTGAACAGAAGATAAAGGTAACTTAATGCTAGAAATGTAGCCTAGGGGCTATTTTAATTATTATACGGAGTGTACTTAAAGCGCATTCTGGTAACTTTGAATAGAAATTGCTTCTTACTTATCTCAACAGTATTTTAGTGTTACGTTCCACAGGTATGACATAAATATATTATTTTATTAGCTATGAGTATCTTTTTGTTTTAGCGTAACTAATAATACATGCAAGTAAGCAGTGGTATGCACTGCCAACCTCATAAAAGTTTTTGATGTTGTACTACCTCAAATTTTCCAGAATTTTTAATCCCATAGTTAAAAAATTAGAGGGCTAGGTCAGAACTGTTATGACTTTAAGAGCTAATATCTTAATAACTACTGGCTTAATTAAAAAGTCAAAATTAATAATCTTTATTACTTTAAAAGACATACTCTAAGATACCTAATACGTTTCATTCATCTCCACCTCTATCTCTTACGTCTCTATCTCTTACGTCTCTATCTCTTACGTTTCTTCATACTTTTTAACCCTCAGTTACATGTATGGGCTGCTACCTTCAATTTTTAAATATGTTATTATTTCACTACAAAAACCCTGTAGCGGTTCATAGAATACACCTATTTACCAAATTTCGTATATATAGATCCTATGGACTCCAAGTAAAATGACTGTGACATACGGACGGACAGACGGACATGAGGAAACTACAAGCCAACGTAAACAAGATATTTATTTAATTTTAATACATAAGTGCAATAGTAATCTATTAAGTATTCGTGTTTGGAGCTTAGAAAGGATTGTCTAGATTGCAATACTGAATACCGCATGGCATCAACTATAAACTGATTTCCGTCAACGGTTATGTCCAATTAATTATTGAGGCATTCTCCACGCAGCTTGGGGGTTCGGCATGTCAATGAAAGCAATTACTCCCATTCTGTATGTGTACATAGGAACCCAGGCCATTACTCGTCTTACAGCTCAATATCATCAGAATCTATTCAAATAGATACACTCCCCGATAGGCGGACTCGCTTTGGTTCAACATACACTCGCAACGCTATGAGGCTATATACGTCTTTGTTACCTCTATAAATGATGGATTGCTTACCAATAACAGGATGGCAGTTCGAAAACACTGGCTCGGGAGGGGACAAAATGTAGTTAAGAGCACGTAGATCTTCGGCTTAAGGTTTAACTTCCTTTGTATGATCAGCGCCAATTTCTTTTATAAAGATGTAAACGCCAGTCGATGTGTCAGTGGTTGATGGGGAAACTTTTCATTTTGGCGATGTATCGGGCCGATGTTGTTGGGCGGGAAAACAATTTTGTTGATATTCGAGAGCTCATTTTTAACGTTATTGAGTGGGAACTTTCTAGAGTTTAGGTTTATTTGGATGTTCTTCGGAAATGTTTTTAGAGACTGACGGTATGATGGATCGTTTTGTGAGTTTTTTTGCGTTTACGTTTTTCTCCTAATTGATTTCTAACTATACGGTAGTACATTAAAATAATGTCAATTATTGTGGAGTTGATTTTTAAAATAAAAATGTATTGTTCATAAAACAATCGACATACATTTAAACAGTTAGTCATTGATGTACTGTGGCTTCGAATTCAACCAAACTTACCCGATGAGCTAGAGACTTGAAACTTGCTCAGAGCTAGAAAACGATGCAATATTAACTCAGTTCTCTCGTCTGTCAACACAGATATGAATAAACCATATCTGTGTCTGTCAATTTGTTTGTTGGTTCTCTAAAACTGTCCAACAAGATTCATATTCAATAGTTTATATTGATCTATGGTAATTTTAGATATATACGAGATAAGAAATTGCAGACAGTAATTATTTAAATACACAAGATCGCTTAAACATCACATTTTGAAACCGCCAAGAAATTATGAATTTAGGTAATTTCAAAGCTTACTATGTTAAACTCTTTGAGTTTTTTAATAATTATTTTAACAACAAATGTTTAACCACGAGCATAAAATACGCTAAAATTTTGTAGCGGTTCATAGAATACACCTATTTGCTGAATTTCAATAATAAAAAATAAGGTTTCGTTTTTTCGCTAGGAAACCCTAAAATGGTTTCGTACAAAGTGTTGTGTTTAAGCCAGTAGAACACATAATTCAAGCGTTTTTTTGCTTGCATGTAGTGTGTTAATGCACTGGGGACTCTTAGATTTTGTCATTTTCGTAATGAGGGCAAAAATTCAAATATTAAATTAAATTAACTTTTAGTTGTTCTTCTTTCAACTGCTAGCGCATTTGTTTTTACTGTGTCACATCCGGGACCGCATTCCATGAATAAAAGAACATAAAAAATAACCTTTTATTATAAATTATATTTTTCTTAATGAATAATGTTTTTATTGAATATTACGTCATAAATATATTTTAATTCAATATATTCTACCTATAGAACTACATCGGTACTTGTTACTGACTATTCAAAATTACTGATTAAATATTTAAATTTAATAAAAACTTTTACGGTACTATTCAAATTTCACGTCACCGAAAACAATAGAGATGAAAACGAAACAATGGAATTTCCATGATTTTTAAAACAATTTTCTACCAACTGAAACAGCGTATGGCGACGTAATAACTTTACATTGCACCCGGAATGGGAATTCAAAAAACACCTGTACAAACAGAAATAGAAAAAGGACTTTATATATATGAACGTATCGTTCGGCTTTGATCACCCCTTTTCAATAATAGAACGAAACTCAGAACCTTTGTGCCCGGTTTCGCCGCGGGCACTGCGCCGCACTAAATGTAATGTGTCCATTTAATTTACCCACGCAAAATATAACCCTTTTCCACTATTGTTCATAGCGAGGGTTCTAATTCTTGTAATGTAATATGACTAATGTCAACAGTCAGTGGATAAACATTAAGTTTTGATTTTACTATTGTTGGGGTAAAGTTGTTTTTGATGTTTATTTAGCGAATTTCCTTAAACATAACCAGTTCGTTGTTGAGTTGTTTAGGCAATTTAAAGTACTTTAGATTTGTATTATACTCTTACCACCACTTCTGCGACAATTGTACTTTGCGAAGTAATACCAACTATCAAATAATAACTCCAACATCTGCACTGTGCAAACCCAGAAATTCTGAGTAAAACTAATTTCCAGCTAAACTAATTCCATTTAACCTTAAAACAATAGTGATTAAAGTTATCACAGCGTAAATCATGACCTAAAACCTTATTGACAAATCCTCAACAATATCCTACAGACGTCTTAGTAGAAACTTGCTATTTTTGGTATAAATGGGTACTCAGAGTGACCGCCATAAGCTCAATAGTCAAATTCCCTTTGAGCCTTAACTTTTCCTAACTGTTATGTAAATAATTTAACATTAAAATGAATAATTTCAAATACCAAAAATTTTATGAATTGATATTTTACGACTAGAATTATCTGGAAACAATGTATTCAACAATTTTGAGCAAAGCATTATCTGCAGCGTAAACTTTAAGATTATAAATCATTCATCAAACGAACACGAATCGGAGATATTAATTAAAATTTAGTGTTAATTATAAACTTAAACAAGAGCGTAGGGCGCTTGTGGCGTCGGCATGCGGGCGGGTAAACAGCATACCCGCTCTTTTTACGCCTTTGTCCCAACCAATTATAAACATTGTACGCACAATATGAGTGCAAATGATGCGTATTAAATGATGTTTTGAACATTGAAATCTTTGGAAATAAATTATTATACAACCACAATGCAATATTGCGGTTATATTTGTAGCCACGATTGTTTCGAATGTATTTAAACTGGTTTTTGCATAATAGTTTCACCTCATGTTAGCTTTTAGCGGAAACCTAATGCCTCGACAAAAAAGTACTGCTGATTTCGATATAAATAAGCCATATAAGGTAAAAATATCGAGCATCTTTAAAAATAGACCTTGAAATACAAAATTCTCCAACTTCCACCTTTCTTATTAACAACCGCATTAGATTTATTAACTATTTCATATTAGCATTAGTGCAAAATAATTTCTAAAAGATATTACACCCTGACTCATTGCCTCGACAGGTGAAAGAAGGGCTTGTTAATTTTTCGCCCAAAAAATTGGGATTGCGATTCAGAGGGGTAATGCAGCTAGCATTCTTACCACCATTCCCCGTGGACATCATTTGTACAGTTATCATTATGTGTAAATATAGTTACTATATAATTGTAAATATTATGTTTTAGCATTGGTTGCAAATAAATACGAAGAAATAATATAAAGAAGACAATCTAATAATACCTTATTTGAACAAATCTATCAAGTCATTTAAGCAACAGAGAATACCAAAGAAATAGATATATAATACAAACGAGAACTCGCCTAACATAACTATTCATATAAGGCAGTCCGGTAAAAACGCGGTTAATCTAAACTGACAAGAGTTGATCAGATTACTGTTTCCCATATTCTGATAGGATATCGAAAATATATAGAGAAATAATGATATATAGATTCTCATAATTAGAATTTAAACCGCATTAAATAAAACGCCACGTTAATATGACATCCTGATTTATAACAAATGTTTAGTTAAAATAATCAGCGAATGCTTTTAAAGATTACGCTATTTGCATATTTTAATATACGATTTAATTGTCATATTTTTATGGGTTCTGGTGGTAGGGCTTAAATGCCTGGACCCAGGGCTACCAGTGTTGACGTTTGCTTTTGTTACCGTAGGTTGAACAAGAAGACTGTCAAAAATCTATAAAAAATCACGATGGTCGGTCGTAGAGGAAAACAAACTCATTAAAAAATTTGTCCCGGAAGAGGTTGCCTTGGGGCGCCCCGGTTTGGCGATAGCACCGGGGTATAACGGTTGATTGCGCAAGCGAGCTTGTGGCATCCCACTGTGGCGCAGGCGGTTCGGTGGATTTTAGTGGGTATTACTTAGCTCCTGCGCTCGGTGCAGTGAGTTCCACACTAATACTATATTATGAAACAGAGCTTAAATATCTACATAATAAAAAATTCGTTAATTGACTGTTCGTCAGCCGCGTTTCGAGGTCAGCCAACCTGTAAACAATTGCATCTTGTGAGTTGGCAAGACAAGGGTGGCTATGGAGTTCGCCTTTTGCATTATTATTCTGTCTTATATTACTACTTATTAATATTCTTCGCTATTAGCCGCTTGCGGTTTGGACTATACATTCACTTATTCACATTTCACAAATTAATTCCTATTCCTGCATTGTACAACTTTTTGTGTATGCGGTGGAGGTTGATAGAAGTTATTTTAAGCATGATCATCAAGTAAGAAATAGCTAGATAGATAGCTTTTCTAGACTAGCTAAAATTAACCTCTAAATATTTACATTTATAGATAAATAATAACACAACCAAATCATGTTTCGTTCACATAAAACATATATCTCTACACATTAGAGCATCGATGAAGAGAAAAATACAAATAGATTTTACCCCAAATCCTTAAAAGGTTCTTTATAATGTTAAGGAATCCCGAGATAAAGATGTATATGTGGCTTACTATTACCTTAGATCTTAAATGTGATCCATCAAAGGCATACCGTATTAGCATTAGCTGACCGAACGTACAAAGGTTTTTAATTCAGTTATCGCGTTCTTTGTTAGCATAATATAAATCTTTGGTCTATCTCCTTTGATGCGTACTTATGTAATTTACTTTTCAAAAAGACCCTTATGTGTTTGGGTATCCTAATTAAAGATATCATACGTTGAACGTACCTTTTGATTGTATATTATATGATAAGATTTATCAACTAAAAATTATGTTCATGTATCTTTTGTTCAAAAATAAATATCTATTCTTTGATGTGTGATCGGTATATTGAATTTTATTTATTTCATAGTATGTAGAAGTTTTATGTTTGCGACACTGTCCATTTTATACGGCATTTTAACTGCTTCAGAAAGAAAATATGCTAGGACTATATAACAGCCTCCCGGGAGTTTTAAAAAAACAGCTATTAAAAGACAACCTATTGGTTTATTATGCGTATGTTCTGTACATTTTTGACTTCTAAAGACTAAGCAGCTGAACAAGTCTTAATGAGATTTGAATATAGTTTAAACTTTGTAAATTTTAAAGTTTATTTTTTAGTTTATTTTTAATTTTTAGTTAAAAAATCTAATGTCCTATCAATGTTATTATAACATCTTTTGTCATTGAAAATACATTGAACGTTTAAATAAACGCTGTCATTTTTAAATAACCTTTGAGTGAAGTTTAAATTAAACCCCGTTTGTGTCTGAAATTCGGCAGCTTTATAAAGATAGGCCAAGATGCGAACAACCCGCCTGGAGGAACCCTACTGTGCTGATTTAATTAACAAGATATGGGTCTCTTTTATACCAACTGTAAGGCTACCTACTCTTAGGGATACAGCCGCTTTAAATCTCCGAACATAATTTCACCTTTAACGGGAATACATAAAAGATGAATTGTGAACAACAATTTTTAATTCCCGTGCATATTGCATAGTTAACGTCACATCGATTGCATCAACGTGATTACATTTGTAACTTCGTACTTAATCGATTAAATTTCTGATGTGAAATTGTATTGTTTTCATTATCCATTTTGTTCGGTACATTGTTTCCGCTCACGGATCTCGTAAATTATGAACTGTATGTTTCCCTGCAAGCCCTCGGGCCAAGCTTTAGCTGTGTTAAAACGAATTGAAAACCGGTAATCGAATGCGCGCAATGGAAGTTATGTCCATATTTTAAATTTAAATATCAAATGGAAATAACAGTTTAATATTTATTTTACTGTATTTCGTAAAACATCCATCTCTGTGTCGTTTTTAAACAGTCCGCTGTATAAAACAAGAACATTTTATTAACAACTACCAATCTCTGTTTATGTAGAGTGAACATAAATTATTATGAGCACATATCATTTAAAAACCTCAAATGAAACCGCTATTTATTTAGGCATATATTGGAAATGTATACATTTCATGAAGTTAATGACTTAGAGCTCGTAACTATTTGTTTTGAATATATCTGGTACTTCTTTAGTTCTGGTACTATAAGTTTTGTTTATTGTTTGTATGATTTTTTGTGGTTTAATGCGATTGTGTTGTGCTTAGCTCTGCCAGCACCGTGCTCGAGATGCCCCGGTATTGAGTTCTCCAAGAGATCTCGGAGCCTCTCTTCATTATGGTCGGCCACCGAGGAGGTTTTAGTAGGTCTCATTGACGGACAACCTGTCATGAAACCCCACATAGCCAAGGCACTCCACAGGAGACCAGGTAGGTCTCCTTGGAGCAGGTTTCCTGCTCGACAAATAAAAAACAAGATGTAAGGTGAACACTATGAGCATTGACAATGCTTAGACCACTAAAGTGTACGTATCACTTCATAGTAGGCCTTCGAACCTCAGATTCATTGTCAGTTATGCCTTAGTACGGCTATTCTTAAAAAGTTAAATGTATGTAGGTTATATTAATGTCCTGTTTGGCCGAAAACGTGCCATATAAAACATCCGCTATCGTTTGATTTCCATAAAAATATACCTATTTTAATATTTAATCTGAAGAAGCGTCATTTCCCTTGAAGATATTAAAATAAAATGTTTGGCACGAGATAAGGTACGTCGTAAGTTTGTTGTTGTAAAGGCCCAAACATCTTTAGCGTCATCTGATGTCGCAGTTTGACGGCGAAATTAAAAAAGCGTAACAGCTGCTCACCTTAATTAGAATTTTCCGAATTATACAAAGCGGGACAACTTCGGACGATGGCAACCTACTTTTAAGGCTAAATTGTATTGTTACAATAAAAAAATAATGTGTTCATCTGGCAAGCATTCAAATAGAAAAATCTAAAACTGGTAGATATTGCACGTTCTTTCTTATGTACATATATTCGACGTTGTGGCGCAACGGTAGCGAACCTGCCTTAGACGCTACAGGTGGTGGGTTCGATTCCCGCTAGGTGCAGATGTTATTGACGAAACAAGCATGTGTTCCGGACTAGGTGTGTTTGTCCTTGTCTTTGTGTATTTTTCGGACCCCAACACAGGGTATAAGTATCCTAAAATGGGCTGTTAAGTGTCTTGCTTTTGTTTTTTATTTTTATTATTATATTACAAGTTGTACAGATATTGGATTTATTTATTTATTTCATATGGCACACAAAACAGGTAACAACTACAAATAATTTAACAGAAACATGCGTTAAAAGTTTTAGACAAAGTTGGCACCTAAGAACATGTGTACACATCTTAACTAAAATTAATTTAAACCAAATGGTCTAAGAAACATTCAAAAACTGTCTAATTATTTGTTAGTAATCAATAATCTTTAGTAGTAGAGCCATGCTTCTCTCAGCACAAAAGGGGCGGCGGGATCGGGGAATTAGTACCCTCTCACAGAAAATCGGCATAAAGTAACAGTAATGTTGCGTTTTGTGTGATGAGTGAGAGCGCCGGAGGCCCAATCTCCCACCCCCTCTGCTTCCTTTCTTTTTTCTTTCTCATCTCTTCCCTCCTATCTCTTGGGTTGGAAACGCACATGCGATAATTCAAGTATCGCGCGCGTTCATAGATTGCAGTGAATGCATACCATCAGGTGGACCGTATGCTTGTTTGCCTTAATGGCTTAAAGTCATTATTTGTACATTTGCGTTAGCATTTTTAAGCCAATTAATTTTTTGGAATTATAGTATTAGTATAAATTATATTATAATCCAAAGTATGTAAAGAGTGAAAATCATGTTCTTAAAGAAATTGCTTTTTTAAACTTATAAGTCACGTAATGCTACGAAAGATTTTACTTATGATCACGTGTACCAACAGGTGGCGTTGGCAGACAGCCAGCCGCTAAGCTGAGAGCAATTTGAAGTATTAGGTTATAGCGGCTATTAAGTTCTCAATTGTGGCCAATAACGCTATCTAGCTTATATGTTCGACTATGAATTCTAGACGATAATAACAGTGTTTAGTTATGATATCAGCAATTTAAGGTAATTGTAGCTCTACGGAATATTGAAAATAAGATAGAGCACTGTTATTTATGTAGGGTTTTAAAATGAATTTGGTTATTTTAAATAACTCTTTTAACACAGAGTAATAAAGCCCGCTGTAACTACTTCTATGCTTTTAATTATTAATTTTTTGAAGTCGCCCTTTTTTTATTTCATAACGGTCCGCCTGAGGGCAAGCAGTCAGCGCAACCTATGAACGCTTCCAATACTTGAAGTATCACCCACGCGTTGACAACTCAAGGGATAGTAAGGAAAGAATGAGAAGTTGAGAACACACAAAAGGAAACCGCAAACTGTTTATTAAAACATTGCAATAATATAATCAGATCAACCAGCAACCATCAGATATATAATCAGATAAGAGGCAACCAGCCGGGGCGAAAATGCCAAAGCTGGACCCAGGAGTCATTCCCTTAGCTTGGGAGGCCAATACAAATGTTTGATTGTTTAGCCAAGAGAGTTTAATAAAACCTGCTTTTTTTATATTTTTAGCCAAGGGAGTTTAATAAACCTGCTTTTTTTATATGTTTATTCTATCATAATCATAAAATTTCACACTTAGTTACAATAGCGTAGTTCAATTATTTGTTACGAGTACTCTGTATCGTGCTGACTCTATCAGTCATTCGTAATAAGTGTAATTAAAACTTCATAAATATATTATGATGAATTACGAGTTTGCTAAGCGCGTGCCGGTGCCGTTCATAATAAATGTGGGTTGATCGACCAAATTAGCTTTCATAATTATTATGATCATTTATTTATAACATTTATTATATTTTAGACATTTTGATTTTTGAGTAAAATTACTAAACAATTCATTAACGCCACGTTAAATATGGTCCTAAGGCATTAAAAAAATATTGTCTTGTCGACACTTCGAGACTCATTGACTATAACTAACTTTTTGGCGAAAATGACTTTTAGCTTTCTTTATAAGTTTGAAACTCTACTGTAAAATTTTGTAGTGTTATGAGAAATTTTGTATTTATCAAACTTTGTCAAAATGTTTTTTTATATTAATTTTCTTGTGCTAGAATTCATTTCTTTAGCTACGAAAACGATGCCCCAAAAATATCGATTTTTGCCAGTTATCAAATTATATGTTTTGACGTATAAATTGAATGCATCTTTAGGATCCGTTATGTACTAGTATCATACCGTTACATATAGAGACAGCTTCAATTTTTCCCATAACAAGTAACGCAACAGTTGGCTTACAAAAGCGGAGACGTTGGCAAAGCGTTCTGGCGCGCCGCCAAGTACACATGATACGGGCTACAAGGCTTTGTCACTAACCTGTTACTTGCTTTCAGTCTGAATTTAACTTTTACACTTTCCAAAAAAAGAAATGAAATATCCATGAAGGCGATAAGGCGACCGTTATGGCGTGGTGGTAGTGAGGCTGCCTTTAGCAGCAACGGTCGCGTTCAATTCCCGTCAGATGGCAATCACTCTGTGTATATGCTAGTGGCCTGACAAATCTGGATAAGTAATACGCAGACCCTGGGTAAAAACATGGGATAGTGCTTGGAAAAAAAAGGTTGTTGTAGGTGATAAGTTATATACGATACCTTAGAGACCAAATACTTTATGACTAAAAAACTAGTAATGTAATTTTTTGAAAACGACTTCTCCACTTTGTGTAATTGTTACCGATGCTTACCTGAAACAAAAAATATTCAAATTTTAATAATATAACGGAAATGTTAAAAAGTCATAGTTAAAAGCCTATGACTCAAATCTATAGGAAACACTTTGTTAAAAACATGGTTATTTAAAACAAATCTCAAAAATAGATTCTAAACAATTTTTTCTATTTTGCTATATGTTATTATACAACTGTAATAGAAATTTGTGTATGGATTGAAGTTATTCACAAATGCTAGTTAAGATGTTGTGCGTAGGTGTCGATACCTTCAAACCACTAATTTTAATTATTTTTCGTCTTTGTTTAATATTACCGTATGCTAACAATTATTTTCAAAACGTTAACGGTTGACGAATACAACAATAAAAATACAATTCTAATTTTTACGCGGATGTAGCCGCGGGCAACGTTGCCTAGATATAAAATTACAAATATAAAACGCAATTACATAATTTTATTCCACCCCCATAGCAGTGCCGGAGTTAAGCGGGCGTATCATTTCACAGTTAACAGATTTTATTACTTATCTCCAGTCTTACTTTGCCTTTCATGCACGAAGGGTTAAGTACGTACATTAATGAACGTAGTTTTATATTTATATAAAAAAAAAAAAACATTAATGGGGAATAGACTGATTCCTGCTATTGACTGGTTTTAATCATAAAGACATTACCAGTCCATTTATTTTACATGATTATGAAAGTCATGGGTACAAAACAACAGAGTTTTCGTGTGCTTACTGCGCTTGAAATTGTCTCATGCGATGCATCTTGGTATGTACAAAAGTCAAAGTGATTAACGTTGTTTAGCCATTTTAAAGAATAATCCAATTATATTGTAACTAAGACTTAACTTTATATGAATATTTAATTAATATTGAAGAAACACTACAAACTTAATAATTTATTCGTAATAGATACGTAAAGAGTACCCCCTTGTTACACAAACAAAGTACAAATAAGTACAGCCTGAAAGTTATTCCGTTCGGTCGTTTTATCGGGAATCTTCGGAAAAGTTTTTAAGGTTTGATTTGTAACAACTCTTTGGCGAACAGACGCGCAACTGGAAGGAGTATGAAATTTTCAAATAAACATCAAACTACGCTCAAAAACCCAAGCTTTATTAGTTATGACTATATTTCATCATTCATTCATTTTTAATTTCGACCAACACAAATAAATGACTCACATAAAATATTTATAAAAAGTGTTTTTTATTTATTTACGTTAATTCACATATATTTAAGTTTTCCAATAATTAATCTTTGTAAGAAAAGTTAAGCATATAAAATTAAGTTATTAATTAGTGGCACCGGTATTTTAAACAACTTATAATTTCCGTAAACCAGTCATCATTAAAAAATATATATATTTGTCCATTTCATGTATCTCTATATCTGTAATTCGGTTACGGCTTCACGCTTCTGGAGCTCGGAGTCTACGCTCCGCTTCGTTTGAACCCTTTAGCTATGTAGATATTTGGGGATGTTTAAAGAGTTCGCCGATTACGAAACGCTATTACGAGATCTATTACTAGCGAGATTCACGTAACATCGCGTTTGGTTAAATAATTACAGTCTATATATTCGATCTTGCTGAGGATTGTTATCCTTCGATATGCAATATGATATTATTTTACTTTTGAATGATTTTTAGAATATTCGTCTTGATGTTTTGGCAGAAATGTTAGTGTAAAGTGGCAGTATTCGTACTGCTGCTCTTTTTTATGACTGACAGATCTAGAGAGCTCCTACATCGTCTGTTGCTTTCACAGATGGCACTACAGGGATGCCACTGATGTCGCTTTAATTAAAAGTTCAATGCTACAATAACCGCTATTTATCGGGCAAGCCGTTAGTTTGTTAGATTGTGTAGCGACATCTACACGCAACATGACGTAACGCAATAGATAGAACAAGATTGTCACAATGTCGCATCAAGCTACAACGACACCTACAGGGCATACTACGCAACGATATGGACGATCAACGAACGTCACGATCCTAAATCGCGCTATCAAAGTTTCCTACGCTCTTGTGTTATATATACAACTTTCCAACGTAAGTCGTTGGGCTTCGGCCCAGGGCTTCAGGTCCGCCAGGCAATATCACCCGCCTGGTCGGAGGATACACCCGTTGTGTTGGAGGCATTTTCTCACGTCGTCATACTTCCACAGTGGTGACTTCCGACGTGATCCTCACCTTCCACTTGGTGAACCCTTCAGAACATGCAACCTTCGCAGCCCTTGTAGTGGCATTATCATACATCATCCCCTGACCCCTTCAAGAAAGCATCCAGTCTATCAACGCATACAGCCAGCCAGCAGCACTCAGCCTCTTCGGGTACCCGACCACAAGCATGCAGCGAACGCGCAGGCCTGGTCAACACCCTTGGCTTCATCAGCGATTGGCACAGCACACTGCATTTCGGCCGGTCATCTAGCAGAGCCATTCTCTCCTGGTCGACGCAGCAGCCAGCCTTCACTACACGCCATCACTCCGACTCACTGGAGCGCACGTGTAGCAGCATCGCACACTCATCCACTACACGCCATTACTCCGACTCACTGGAGCACGTGTAGCAGCAACTCACCGCACACAGTTCCGACTCACCGTGAACTACGCGGCAGCTGGTTCCGACTCACTGGAACCATATCCACTGGCACTTGCAAGCATTCAAGACTCTTCGCTTCTCATCGACCTCCGGTCTCGAGGAGGAGTGATGTAGCGACATCTACACGCAACATGACGTAACGCAATAGATAGACAAGATTGTCACAATGTCGCATCAAGCTACAACGACACCTACAGGGCATACTACGCAACGATATGGACGATCAACGAACGTCACGATCCTAAATCGCGCTATCAAAGTTTCCTACGCTCTTGTGTTATATATACAACTTTCCAACGTAAGTCGTTGGGGAGTCCTCCGCAGTCAGCCGACTCGGACGGACCTCTTGAGCACAGCCCTGTTGTTGTGCTCGCCCCAGCACGCGCTCCTTGCCGCGTGCACCCCGTGCGCTCCTTGCGCACTCCGCCGCCTTGAGTGCCCCGCACTCGAGGCCCGCTACGTGCTCCGCACGCCCAGCCGCGCCCCGCACGCGCCGCCGCCAGGACCAAGTGCTCTTCGGACCTTAAGTGATTCTGTGTCGTGTACGCCCGTTGCGTTCGCAGAATAGTGCTAACAGACTACGTGCAAGTGCCAGTGAGTGGTGAAGAACAGGACCGATAGTGTAGTGTAGTAAGTGCAGCCGGTTCCCGGAGCCGTAAGTACTCACACTTATTAGTTTAGGCACACACCCCGTCACCTACGGACAGGGATTCCGCAGGGAAAACACACCGTAGGCACTCATCTCCCTGCCGCCCCAGGCAGGGAGGAACGAACGACCTTACAACCCCGGCTCCACCATGGACGCCCTTTCCCCGGCCGAACTAACAGCCTTTCTGAGGTTCTTGGTGGCCAAGTACCCCGGAACGATCGCAGAGTTCCGCTCGGCCCAGGCCTCCTCAAGGCCGACCAGCCCTCCCCGCCCCCGCTCCCGCGCCGGCCCCCAGTGGCCCCCCCCGCAGCACCGGTGTCCCCATGGACACCGACTCCCGAGGTCCCCTCGCCCCGCCCTCGACCGAGTCGACCTCCTCGACCTCTTCCGCCTCCTCCTCCGACCTCATCGGACAGCGAGGAGAACGACGGTTTCAGACCGTCGGCGGCAAAGCGGAAGGCAAAGCCCCTAAGGCCCCACTGCCCCTAAAAAGGCGACTGCCCCAATCGTCGCCCCCGCTCCCCGGTCGCCCGCAAGGCCGACCCCCTCACCAGCCCGACCGTCGCTGCCCCGCACCGAACGCGGACCCAGCCGCCAAGGCCCTCCCCATCTTCATCCGGGACAAATCGTGCTGGATGAGAGTATCCGCCGCCCTCGCGGCGAAAAAGATACATTTTACAAGCGCCCGCCCCACTGCACAAGGCATCCGCGTCCAAGTGCAGAATTCCGAGACCCACCGCAGGTTCACTGCTGCCCTGAGAGTCGACAAAGTCGACTTTCATTCCTACACCCTCGATGAGGACCGCGAACTACGCGTGGTCATCAGAGGGATGCCAAAGGAGATTAGCTCCGAATTTATCAAAGAGGACTTAGTGTCCCAGGGCTTTCCCGTACGGCAGGTACACCGAATGTACCGGAAAAACACTGACAGCACGACGCTGTTCAACACAATTCTGGTCATCCTCGACCTCACTCCCGAGGGTAAGGCCATATTCAACGTTAAGACCGTGGCTCAACTGTCCGGTCTTAGGTAGAGGTCCCCACCACAGGGGACTCCCGGGCAGTGTCACAACTGCCAATACTACGGCCACTCGGCCAAAATTGCGAGATCCGCCCCAGGTGCGTCAAGTGCCTGGACGATCACGGGACGCCCGACTGTCCCAGAAAGGTCCCAGACCCGGAAGTCCCCCCAGCTGCATCCTTCTGTAGAACGCAGGGACACCCTGCGAGCTACAGGGGCTGCAACAAGCCCGCGGCGGCACCGGGCCGCCGCGAGGACGGCACCCGTCAAGCGGGCCATATCCCGCCCCAAAAATCCAGCCCCTCAGGCGAAAGCCCCGGCCCCTCAGGCCACCACTTCGGCCCCCGCGGCCTCGTTCGTAAACACGAACCTCCCCGCGGACTCCGTCTGGAGGAAACTCCAGCCCCAGACCAGCGACGACACCCACAACGGCCGTCGCTAAACCCCCTCAGCCCAAGCCCTCCCAGGCCGCCCCGGCCTCACCCTCGTCCTCCTCAGACTTCGCACTCGTGTCGAAGTTTCTGAAGTCCTTCGACATGAAGGAACTCAACACGTTCGCCGGCAAGCTCCGCGACCCGGCCATCTGCAACGTCGATGCGCTGACGCAGCACATCGACCTTATGTCGGTAATCATCAACTTCAATGGCAGCGACTAGTAGGGTAAAACCACGGTCCCTGAGCCTCGTCACGTTCAACGCAAACGGCCTTATCCAACAGATCGACCTTGTTCGCGAGTTTTTAAAATCCCACCAATCCGACGTCATGCTAGTGCAAGAGACCTTCTTAAAACCGAGCATGCGCGACCCCAAAGTTTCTAATTACCGATCCATCCGCGACGACAGAGCCACCCGCTTCGGCGGAACTCTGATCTATTACAAAAGGTACCTGCACTGCGTGCCGCTGGATCCTCCACCGCTTTCGAATATCGAGGCGTCGATTTGTCAGATCAGTATGACGGGCCATCAGCCTATCGTACTCGCTTCCGTCTACCTATCGCCCAACAAAACCCTACTCGAGAGCGACCTTAGGTCGCTCCTATCGATGGGAGGCGCGGTCCTTCTGGCCGGCGACCTCAACAGTAAGCACCCCCGCTGGCACTCTAGCGTATCCAATAGTAACGGACTAATTCTCGACAGACTGACTTCACTGCCGACTCTCAACTTTGAGGTCATAGCTCCCATGACGTTCACTAGATACCCCAACAGAGGAACGAACGACAGACCCGACGTGCTCGACATAGCCATCTTGAAAGACGTAACGCTCCCGTTGCGCTCGATCGAGACGCTATCCGAGCTAGACTCCGACCATAGGCCGGTCCTAATCCAGCTAGGACCCGTCGTGCACTCCACCTCCCCGACTAAGACCCTAGTGGACTAGAGGAAGCTCCACGAGCAACTCCGGTCGGTAGAATCGACCCCCCTAGACGGAATACCTGACGAAATCGACTCCGTCGAGACCGCGAAAGCGGCCGCGTCTAAACTCACCGACAACATCCGCGACAAAATAGACAGTTGCTCCAAGGAGGTTCCAATCCGCCCGGACGGGCGCTGGGAGCTCCCGGAGGACCTGAGGGATCTCCTCAGACGTAAAACCGCGTTCACTAGAGCCCATGACTCCTATCCGACCGACGACAACCGGAGGCGACTCCGGGCCCTACAGAGGAAGGTCAAAGCTCGCTTTGCCCAACTCAGGGACGACCGACTCGGCAGGTATCTCCAAGAGCTAGCGCCCTCTCACCTGGCCTACTGGGCGATGGCGCGAACTCTGAAAGATCCGACCTTCTCCACGATGCCGCCCCTCTTGCGTCCGAACCGACCCCTCGCATCCGACGACTCTGATAAGGCCGAGTGCTTGGCTGACAGCCTCGAATCCCAATGCTCCCCCAGCTCCCAACCAGTCGACCCCGAGCACCTCCTCAAGGTGAACTCGGAGGTCGAACGTAGAATCTCCCTGGCCCCGACGGACGAGCCGCTGTCGCCGACGACAGCGGACGAGGTCAAATCCATTATTAAGGCCCTCAAGGTCAAAAAATCTCCCGGACCCGACCGAATCTCCAATAGGACTCTGAAGCTCCTCCCGACTCAGATCATCGAGCTATTAGTGCTCATTTTCAACGCCCTTCTGGCAGGATGCTCCTTCCCAGATCAGTGGAAGGAAGCGATAGTCATAGGGATCCCGAAGCCCGGGAAACCTAAAACCTTCCCACCAGCTACCGACCCATATCGTTGATCAGCTGTCTCGGTAAGATCTACGAGAGGATCTTACTCATTAGGATCAAGGCCGTCGTTGAGGCCAAAACATAATGATCAACGAACAGTTCGGCTTTCGAGCCCGTCATTCATGCACCGATCAAGTGTACCGCCTAACGGAACACATCCTCCAGGGCTTCACCCAATCGCGCTCCACCGCAACGGTGGCTCTCTTCTTCGACGTCGCAAAGGCGTTCGACAAAGTCTGGCACGACGGCTTGATATACAAGCTGTTCGATTACGGCCTGCCAGACAGACTCGTGCTCATCATACGAGACTACCTGTCCAACCGCTCCTTCCGCTACCGAGTCGAGGGTACGCTGTCTTCCCGACGCACCCTACGCGCCGGAGTCCCCAGGGCTCCGTGCTCTCACCCGTTCTGTACAATCTGTACACCAACGACATACCAAAGTCGAATCCCAACGATCGCGTAGGCTTAGCTCTCTTCGCTGACGACACAGCCCTCTATACCACATCCAACAGACCCGACCTTCTGACTAGCCGCCTCCAGACTGCGGTCAACGCCTTAGGCGATTGGTTTAGGAAATGGAGGATCGAAGTCAATCCCGACAAAAGTGCAGCGGTGCACTTCACCAGACACGCCGTCAGAAACTACTTGAGGCTCGGTCAACCGGGAGACATCCTGCTCTTCGGCCAACCTATTCCTTGGAAAAAGGAGGCCAAATACCTAGGCGTCACGCTCGACGCCAAGCTAAATTTCCAGTCCCACATATCGAAAGTTAGGAACAGAGCCGCCTTCGTGCTCGGAAGGCTCTACATGATGATAGGCGGACGGAGTAAATTGTCGCTTAGAAATAAGCGAACACTTTACAAAACCGTCGTTCGTCCTATACTAACGTACGCGAGTCCCGTCTTCGCTCATGTCAGTTCTTCGCAATTAGCGAAATTTCAAGTCATTTAGAATAGGTTTCTGCGCATGGCCACGGGCTGTCCGTGGTACATGCGCAACGTAGATCTCCACAGAGACTTCGATCTCGATTCAATAGCGAAATTCATGAAAAGCTCTCCAAGAGCTTTTTCGAGAAAGCCCTATCCCACCCGAACCCCCTCGTCAGACAGGCCGCCACTTACACAAGTAGAGGTGACATACCGACACGACTCAGGCGTCCCAAGCACGTCCTGCAAGACCCAGACGATAGCATCACAACAGCTAACGCCCCATAC
Source organism: Hestina assimilis (assembly GCA_023373885.1). Taxonomy (NCBI): domain Eukaryota; kingdom Metazoa; phylum Arthropoda; class Insecta; order Lepidoptera; family Nymphalidae; genus Hestina; species Hestina assimilis. Next base: position 10,838,431 of record CM041745.1, read on the forward strand.
ACGAACAGAACACGACATCAGATACACATGCTGCAGCGTCTCCGCCGGCGGAGACGAGGACCCTTGTTTCGCACAGCCCGACACAACGTCAACTCGACCGCTCACCCCGGACGGTGAGCACCGCGCCGCGTACGGTCGCTGGTTTGCGCTCCGGAGCGCTCCTCCTCCCGATGACGTCCCAAGCCAAGGCTCGACCTCGCAGGAGGGGCCCTTGGAACGGATTCAACTTGTGCCCCGCGTGGCAGTCCATCTTTTACCGGCCGAGGTCCCAGACCCGGCCCCACCGGTGACGCTGTCAAGGCCACTAGGGCCAACAGCAATGGACACTCCTAAAAAAAAAAAAAAAAAAAAAGGTAAGTCGTTGGGCTTCGGCCCAGGGCTTCGTTCCGCCAGGCAATATCACCCGCCTGGTCGGAGGATTCTCCCGTTGTGTTGGATACGTTTCTCACGTCGTCACCTCCACAGATTGTAAAATGATGATGTGATTATAAAACAATAAAAGTGAATAAGATTAAGAGTACTTTACTGGGATAAATAGACGATGAAGTCTAAATAGCTCAACGGTTAAAGGGCCGACTCAACGTTACGCGAGAGTTGCGGGTCCGACCCTGAGCCTCTTAGCCTATTGTCGTACCCACTCCTAGCGAAAGCTACGAGCTTACTTGAAAAAGCATTCCTAATATTTTTATTAAAAAAATAGAAGTTGTGAATAAATTATTGGTATCTTATAACAAAAATTTTATCCCAAATTAGTTTAATATTTAACGCTGAAACGTTTAAACAAACTAATCTATATTAGTTTCACTAATTGGTTAGCTATATCGTTACTTGATTAATTACTGGTTGTTATAAGAGCCATGTTTGTGTCGTTGCAATGTTATGCAAATCTGATTGGATAGAGTGCTGCCTTCTGATGAAACTTTGCGAAAAAATTCCTTATCGGCTTAATGTTTCAGTGGCAAATCGTGGTGGCAAATAAGATATTCATTTTGTTCACACAGAATTTCTTAATATTTTTTTAGCTAGGTTCGTGTTTAAAAAAATATTTAAATTGTCTCTTGGTGTTAGATTAGAAAATTTGTTGTTATGGTATTTTTCATAAATTTTCTACCAACCGAAGCAAATCAAGGGTGATTTCGCCTTATCTCTCTCTAACTGGCCGACTTGACCGTAGAAGTGAGGTGATGTGGAGTAGCAATATTAGTTTGATTGCATTTCGATCGATAAGTGTGAGTGCCGGAAGCCTCAATCAAATAATCATTTTCCTCTGTATTCAGATAAAAATGAATAGCATAAATTTACTCACCGTTCAGCGCTAAGAATGATTATTTAATCAAAGTAAACCATTCAATCAAATAACAATTTATATAATGGACAAACTACAAAAAACAGTTTAGATTCCGTAACAAGGACTAAGAAAGTGAAAGGGGAGAGAAAAACACGGACAAACGAACCGAAGCCGGTCTATTTTATTAAAGAATTAAGAATCCTTTAATTCAATAGTAAAAAGGGTTCGACAAAAGCGCTTTTTTAACGTTGAACTTAGTCCTCTTTCAGAGGATAAGTAATATTGAATAATATTGGGCTTATCCATTACGTAGGACTGTTGGGTTTTAATATCATTAAGAGACAATGCCGCCCGGGGCCTGAAATGATCCGTGACGAAAACTCGGCGGTATCAATTTAAAATATTTACTCCCGTTAAATCCTTTAAGAGACAGGCAACCGTGACGTGTTGGCTTAAACAAATACAGCAAAGTAATTAGTACTTTCCCTGCTTTATTCTGGAGTTGTTTGATAGACAGTGAGATGGTTAAATATGTACATAATGAATATTGCGAGAGTTTACTGTTATCTAAAAAGTTTTTTAATAATATATAAGGCATTACATTATTCAATTAGAGCATTAAAAATTTTCGATTTCCATTCCCAAATGGTAAGGGATTCTCTCCTATAAGTATCGTAGTGCGTTTTTTTATTAATGGAAACTTACCACTTTTCCGGGATAAAAGATTCTATGTACTTATCCATGTAACGATATACTATCGTACAAAATTTAGTTTAAATCCGTCCAGTCGATTTTGCGTCATCGCATCCAAACTTTCATATTTATAATATTAGTAGGCAATAGGACGAGTCAATATTTAATAATAAACTTAGAATTAAGCCGTGAAGTTCTTCCTAACTACGAAACTCTTGGTAAATAGCAATTCTATAAAGATAGAGAAGCTTTAAATTGTAAGTCTGGATATTAAAGATTCGCTTTAGATATTGTACTGGCGAGTAAGTATATTACTCAGAACCATCTTTTTGAGTCTTCGAATAACATAAAATGAAATAACACCAAACCGAAATGATTTTCCCGTATTGTGAAGCGAACAATTGTGACGTGAATTTTATATATCCTACGTAAATAGCGTAATACCTAACGTAAGAACCATAAGCGTGGTGTCGTGATACCCGTACGTCGCTATTACTGGCGCCATTGTCAAGCGAGCATTGTGAGAGGATTGCTTTCTCAAGAAAGCGCAGGAATCGATTTTAAATTTTCCTCTAAGAACCTAGAAGGAGCAGGCAACGTAACTACGTCGGAAAACCCGGCCTAGAAATTACCTGTTGATCCGATTTCAAAACGGATAAGGGACGGAGTATTGGTAACTTGTATGGTTCCAATTTTTAATTTCGTAATATCTCTTTCAATAGTACCAGTATTAAAGTATGTTACTTTCCTTTCATAGAAACATCCTCTTATTTGTTATGGTGCAGTTGTTTCGGAGATGAGTTTTAAGTTTCAAAAGTGGGGATCGATCCTAAGCCCTTGGACCTAGGCAGCTGAATTTTTCAAAAGGTGGTGTTTTTAAAACGTAAACCGAGCACTAAGGAAGGAGTTTTCGTAATTTAACAATAAAGGGGTAAAAAATTTGTATGAAAGACAGTCGTTTTTTAAACTAGAAACATGAAATTTTGCTTTTTGGCGAACAATTGAAGATAAAGAGAAATGTGTTTTAACAATTTCTACAATTCCACCCCTGAAATAGGGGTTGAAAGTTTGTATTCAAATCGTTAGCTACGCGGGCGAAGCCACTGAAACAGTTTTATATATAATGTAATAAGTTTCAGTAGACCCAAATTCCCACCCCTCTATCTTTCCCTTCATCTATCCTCTATAACCTTCCTTTGGTCGGAAAAACGCTTGTAAAATTAATGTTAGAAGCATTAAATCCGGATAATAAGCTATCTGAGCGCTAAATTTCATCGAAATCCATTCAGCGGTTTTGCCATGATGGAGTAACAAACATACAAAATTTTACATTTATAATATTAGTAAAAATTTCGGAATAATTTACAAAAGAAAACTAAAATTTGCATGTTTTATCTCCCATTTACCAAAACACAACCGCCATAACTCTAAGAACTAACAATATTGTTTTATGAAAAATAAACCGCAACTATTTCGACGGAACCCGCAGAGTAACGCCGGAGAACACTAAACTTTAGTGTTAAGATCCCGTAAACTTCATCGTTCCTCGCCATATCCACATTTTCATATTCATTGGCCGTAAAAATATTTTCTGTTTTGCGAGATTGAATTTCGCTAACATTGTTTGAAGGCGCGCCTCAGGTAAAGGTCCCACAATTTTTATTTTATGAGTACACAACACTCGCTCATCTCCCTTATAGTTTTTTGTTTGTACTTACGGGAGCTGTCAAACTGTACCCGTCATGTTACTATAGCTATTGGAAATTATTTAAGCGAAAGTTCGCTTAGATAAGGGATAAAGTTTTTGTTACTCGCTTAAAATGACATGAGTGACATGATCAAGTAAAGGTAAAAGAAAAATTAAACTTTTGATACTATTTCCTTTAATGAAATGAAGAATATGGTAATAACTGAATTCTGACCGAAATGTATTAGGTATACATTTTTTCTATTTTTATAAAACAATGCAGTCTGTCTAATGGTTAGTGATTACCGAAGTCTAATAATGCTTGTTACACTAATGGTGTTGTAGGCTTTGCCGACCTATAGGAAAAGGAGAAAGTGGCGATGAGGAGGAAAAGGAAACGGACTAAACGGGTGGGAGTTTAGGCCTGTGATACTTTCACTCTTCGAACAAAATATATAGATATAATTTATGATATTATAGTACTTTCTCAGTCCACCGACCCTCTCAAAAACTTGTTTCCTGCAAATTTCAATATACAGATTCATTACGGTTATTGAAGAATGGTTATGGTCAGAGAAGTTTGTTAATGAACTCGATGTAAAATAGATCCTATGGAAGTAGAAATACAATGAAACATTTCAAACAAAATTCAAACTCAAACAAACAATTTCTATAGAGATAAAGGATTCTGTATAAAGATAAAGGATAGATACGAGTGTTATATAGAGCGCAATCTAAAAGGACTTAGTGTACTCATTATTTTACTTCGGAAGTACTATATTTGCATATAGACGGGCGTGGGTCTCTAAAGCTGTGTTAGCATGTAAATTCACATCATCTAATAATAGGAACAGAGTCTAAGTGCCAAATGGAGAATATATCGCACCCTTAGTAACTTAGGAAACAATTCGAAAACTGTGGTGTCTTGTCACTTTTGTCGTAATATACATAGTGGCACGATCCGCCTAGTCAAAACCAATAAAAGTTTGCAAAAATTAGTAAATTAAGTGTTGCTAATGCGAGGGGTTTGGAAAGAGGAACGAGATGATGGATATCGAAAAGAACAAGAGAGGGTAGGATTTTAGGCCTCACCAAACAAAATGCAATACTAATTGTTGGTACTTTTTTTTTAATGTTCAAAGTTGGCAAACAAGCGTACGTCCCACCTGATGGTAAGTGGTTTCCGTAGCCTATGAGAGCTTGCAGCACTATTAGTAGGTGCCACTCACTCGTTGCCAAGCTAGAGATATTGGTTTTTAAATCTCGTCTGCCCAGTAATTTCAATAGCGTACAGTGCCCTTCAAACCGGAACACAGTAATGCCTTAGCACTACTATTTAACGGCAGAATATTTTGAAACTGCGGTGCTACCTATCTAGCCGGCCTCTTGCAGCACCAGTGTGACTGACTGCACTGGTGCAATAATCTCTGCTGTGACTCTGCTCTGGTTATCCCAAAAACGGGTGATGGGGTCGTCACGTCCCGACGCCGGCGAAATATACGTCAATATTCTGGGAGGATAGTACTTTCCGATAATTCCCGAATACCGCAAATCTCTTCTACTCACAAAATATCTTTTCAATGAGTAGGACAAACACTTTCAATATTTTATAAAATAAAATTCCTTCATTACATTATTCTGTTTTGTTTCTATTTTTGTTGATATCTTTTAATTTTTTTAAACATACGTGGCGACGTACGTGTTGTATATTTTAGAATGTAAAGATAATACGTAATATACGTATTATATATAGTAAAGAGTATAAAGAGTAAATATGCTATTTCATGGAACTCAATTTATTATTTCCTTTTTTAGTGGTTTTTATGTGAAAAACAAATATTTTGTGATTTTATGATAACGCATTTAAAACGTATATTGTATTAATTATCGCATGTAATGCATTATATTAATCAGGTTTCTAACAATTACCGTTGACATTTGATCCTCGCACAAAGCTAATCAATGCACCTAATTATGCGATAAGGTAATTGAAACTAGATACCCACTAACAGAAATGATGCCACAAGCTATTAGGCAGAAGGTTAGGCAGAGAATTACAACTAAATTGAGTATGTCCAAACTTGCCTGCCTAGTCGAGTATCAACGGATAAGTAGGAGTTTCTTGATGAGAAAAATTAACTCATACGGTCATAGCTGGGTGCGCTCACTGATTGGTACACAATCGGTGAGTTAAGCAACTATATGGGCGGTCAGTCGTTAGATGGGTTATCGCATAGTGGTATTTCAACTGAGCGTCTCCGTGCTTCGGAGGGCACGTAAAAGTCGGTCCCGGCTGTTATCAATTTGATAATAGTCGAAAAGTCAGAGGCCTATTCGTATATGGGCGACCTGAACAACTCTGACACTAGGTTGGCCACTAACCACTCGATAAGAAGAAGAAGTTGGTATACAAATTTAATTTTTCAAGAAAACTCTTAAGAAATGAAATTATTCATAAACATTTTATTTTTCTGAATATATACGTATATATTTTTATATACTCCGCAGTATTGCGTTTTTGGTACATAGCGTAAATGTATAAAAGTGACCATCATAGGTGACCACCAGATCGAGGATATAGGCTATTGCCACATTTGTAGTATTAGAAAAAAAACAAAGGTAGCACACAAGTATACGGGCTGCTTAGTGAAAAACAGTTACCATAGCTATATATTAGAAGTATCATAGTTGCTTTAACACGACAATACCTACTGCTTTGTTCATATTCTCATCTAGAAGCTAGTGTTGCTTTGCACTTTTTATAACCACCTAATAAATAAAATTACATGTTATTAACAAATAAGGCAAAGAAACCATCATTAAGAAAAGAAATATTAACGTTCCGCCCTGTCAACAATAACCTTGTATCTAAAAATCCACAGAAAATATCCCATTCCTTTTAGGGAAATACGTTTTTATTAACCCTACGTGAACCACGCGGATAAAAGATACGCCCTGCACCACGTGGGGTTTGCTGGACCCCGATTATTATCGAGGAAGAGAATAGTGGTTTTTAATATATATATTTTTTATTTTTTCGTGAATAGTTTTTTTAATCGTTTTTGGATAAAAATAAAACAAATAAGTGAAATATAATAAATGTTTAATATTTGTGATTTTAGTGATTTTAGTTTCACTAGGGTTTATTAGACCCCACATCTCTCATGAAGGGTTAATTGTATTCGCTGGGATATTGAAGGACGAAACGTTAGTAATCTGTGGCTGTAGACTCTGTAACAAGGATGTTATTTTCGAGAACCTATTAATAGTAATCAAAACAAAGTTGCCTTTCTGAAAACTTGAAAGACAAACTGAAATTTATAAAAAATGTTATTCCTGTCTATAATTATGCACATGTACATAATTTTGCTGGTTTTAAGATTTAAAAAATAATAAAAATACACTGCCAAAGATTCCCTATAACTTCAGCGTTAAACCTTCAGGGAGTTTAAGATAAATCACTGTTTACTTAATACTTATGTAAATCAAAAAGAAAAAAACAAATCCTTATGTTAAGATATCATGAGATAGGATATTTCTTTTTTATGGAGTTTTACTTTGATCATTAAGAATGGAACTTTACGAAACAGCATTAAAAAAACGCTGATCCCTTTTATATTTCGTCTAACGATGTCGATTTGAGCATTTATATATGAGAAATGATTTTGGAACAATTCAGTATTTACTCGGGTGAGCGTAATTCTAGATTTCCACTAAAATTTTCATCTTATCCACGCAATATTTTCTGCTTTATCCCTCAATCGGTCAAGTAATAATAATTCAACATAATAAAGGCTCAATACTCAACCTTTCCCATTAGGATAGTTAGTGTTAAGGGTCCGGAAAAAAACAAATACGTTTGTATGGTCATTACGAGCATCTTCCCCGATCCCGATCGAAACCCGCGACGACATCCGTGGTTATAGTGGGTTCACTACCACTACTATGTTGCCGCCGCGGGCGGAGGCCGAAAGGCCTGGGCGCGCAATCGCCAATGTGGTATATATATTTGTACATAAGTACTAGTATGTATTAATATGTATGTATGGCGGCAGTAGGTTGCCGCCCCTGGTGGGCCCTTCGGGGCAAGCGCCGCGGCGTCGCGGTTGAATACTTCGGTGATCCCGCGACGTCCCACTATGGGACCTTGGAGTTATAGTGGGTAGGGGAGCCCGGCTCCGAGTCCACACACCTCCTGCGCCATTGCACCCATCTCGGCGCTCGAGTGCGTAACTGCATTTCTCCAAGTAAAAAAAAAAAGGGTTCCCTACCACTGTGCCATAACGGTCGTCGTAAAACCATGCAATGGAATGGATGCATGGAATAGAGTTCCATTCGCATAGTAGGATTAGGTCTGATTTTATTCCACAGTACTATATCCACACTTATAACCATCTGTCACTGCAATTTTATTTATGTGTGTAGAATATATTACCAGATATTACGACACGGTTAAATGTTGGCATACGTGTAGTGACTACAAATCGGTAACTGAAAAATAATGTGTTTTAACAGTCAAAAAACATTTATTTGTACCTGTGTGGAGTTTAAATTCTAATAGCACACACGCACACACGCACGCATGTGTTACGAATCAAATTGAAAAACCTAAGGAATTGTTAAACCTAGAAGTTTATACATAATCTAATGTACAACAATATATACACAACAATTTATATCTATACTAGACGACACAATTCCAGCAGTGAATACAATATTGTTTGATAGATAAAGGCTGTCTCTATTTATTACGGCGGTTGCACACTAGACGTTTTATACAACAGAGTGTTTTCGATCATGGTATAAGTGCGTATAGGCTGTACCTCAGATAGCACATTAAGCTGTCGTTCCCGGTTGTGATTACATAACATCTGATAATAATCGTTAACTCTTGATAAGTAAATTGCTCTTATCCAATGAGTTACTAGTTCGCCCTTAGGGTTGCGGAGGTCAGACGGCAATCGCTCTGTGTAAAAACAAATAACCTGTCAAATCTGCACAAGAGTAATAAGCAGACCCTGGATAAATACTCGTATAATACCGGGATTAATGGTAGGAAGAAGAAGAAGACGGTATTACTGCATATAGACGCACCTTTTATTAAATATGTAACTCGTAATAACTCTATCTTGCTTATAAGCTCGTATAAGCTATAAATGAAGCGCGCGTGTAAGAGTGTATGCCGAAACGACGGTATCAGCTCAAAAAAAAAACGCTAGTCTGTAATCACCCTTACTGGGTCTGCAATAACTCCTCCTATCAACATTCATGCGTCTTACGCTGAAGCGTTACTTGATTCCGTAATAGAAACGTAACACTCATGACGTCATTGTCTCTCCACATTGTCGACGATGCGCTATACACCTGCAATCCCTATTGTCCGTCCGATTGATTACAATTCCCATTTACCTTGTATGTACTAATGGCAAGTAGTAACAATATGTACACCTATTATGTAATTACATAGGCTTTAAGCCAATTAATATCGCTTATTGTGTTTAATGAACTGTGTATTATTAGCTCGTATATGTATATAATTAATTGATTTTTAAGTTTAAATCTATTAGTGCTTATTCGTGTGAAAGTGTGGCGGTAATTGAATGCTATAATTGCCGTGTTCATAAAATGTTATTTATGTTATATTGATTGTTAATTTCAAAACAGTTAATGTATATTTTGTTTATTCCAGTCGATTTGTTTTCGTCCGTCCGATATGTTTTTAATTAGCAAACCTTAAACCGATGTACTTTGTTAATTAATTTAATCGTAAAAGTAATAGTTTCGTTTAATTAAATAGTAATCAAAGTTGTTGTGTAATTTATATTTAAAAGATAATTAGCGCGAGAGTACTTTGATAATAAATAAATATAAGTTAGAAATGATAGGCTTCTTTGACAGATAAGTAATTATAAGTGACAAATACTTGAATTAAGATGAAGTAAGTTTAATCTAAATAAAGACCGAGATAGAAGCTCCGAGGGAAGGGCGTGCAAGAAGGGAAAATTGCCCTTATTTTTCATAAAGCACGAATTTCACTAACTTGTTATGAAGAGTTAGAACCAGACTCAAAGGATGGTAGAGAGATATTTGAACATCAAAAATCTTTTAGTAACGGATTATAGTAATCATAATTATCTTTACTTTTATATATTATTCTTTTGAACTAATCGTTTTTTATGAAAATAAGATACTTAGAGCATATCATATATGAATTTGAATGAATATAAGTGTACAAAAACGTATAAAAATATGGGTTTTTCCTATATAAAAATCACGTTTAAAGGCGTCGGGATGTGACGACCCCATCGCCCGCTGTTGGGATAACCTCTGTCACAACAGAGATTATTCCACCAGTGCAATCAGTCACACTGGTGGTAGGTCTTTTGTTGCAAGAGGCCGGCTAGGTAGGTACCACCGCAGTGTCCAATATTCTGCCGCCAAATAGTAGTGTTTAGGCACTACTGTGTTCCGGTTTGAAGGGCATTGTACGCTAGTGAAATTACTGGGCGAACGAGATTTAAGAACTAATATCTCGAGGTTGGCAACGCGTGAGTGGCACCTACTAATGGTGCTGCAAGCGCTCATAGGCTGCGGCAGCCACTTACCATCAGGTGGGCCGTATGCTTGTTTGCCAACTTCTAACATACAAAAAAAAAAAAAAAAACGTCGTTCCTTATAAAACTTAAAGATCAATTAGGTTCAGCGATAAAAGTCTAACAAAACGAGAGACTATTAAACGTTTAATCGTATAAAATTAATGAACTGACAAATCCCCATCTTTAAAGATAATCTTCCATCAACTTCATAACTCATCTATTCAATTTCCTTTAAAAAATCGAGAGTTACGTGACATTTTTTCCATTAGTGTTCGTCACCCTCCGGGATAAATCGGCGACCTGTTGCGGCTTGAACGTGTGCTTTGGTCTCATCTCCCGATTTCGTGGAGACCGAGCAAATTGTTCTATTGTTTACCTCCCTAAATCAAACAGGCACGTCAGGAATGATTTTTTGACTATCATCGTTATACATATGTACATATATGTATATACATATAAATCTACTTAATGGAAATTTTGGAAACGGATAAAAATTTAACAAAAAAGGGGTGGAAAAGGATGCTGTGGCACGGTGTGGCTCAGGGTGGAATATGAAATGAAATGATGGTGGGAAAAGAAACGAAGTAACTTCGGTCCTACCGCGTGACCCGAGACGCTTTTTCATTTTTTTTATTTTAAACGAACCCAGGTTATTATAGAGAGTACTTTTAAAAATGAAACGTTAATTTTAAAAAATCTCTTAAAATAATACGTTAAACTTGAAATAAATACGGCAAACTATTAATTTATTTTCCATGAAAGGCATCAATCTGAAAAGCCATCCCTCACAATTTAATTGGGTATACCCACTTCAATATTATCTGAATAACTAATGACATAGAAATATATTTGCTTTTAACGTTCATAAATATCATCTCGTACCTTCCGTTAACAAAAGGACGAGATTAAACAAAGCTCCGTCCGGCACTAAAGAATTTTCCTGACATGAAAGAGCCTGAGAACTATCGAAAACATCGAATAATACCTTTCAAAGCGTACCGATCTACAAAAGACATGATTCCCCTTATAATGTGGATTGTTTACGTTTTGCGTATTTTACGTCATTATTTTTCTTAATAATAAAAAAATATTTATATTTATAAAAGGAGAAGACCTGACTGATATATCCATGCCGTCTAAGCCCTTAGAACTAGAAAGCTGATTTTTTTAGGATTTAAAACGTGAACAAGCACAAACAAAGAAATATTCGAAATTTAAGGGGGTGCGATAAGCATTTACATTAAAAAAAAACATTACGAAAACTTTTTATACTTTACAAATCTGAATTCGGAAACAAAAGACAGAAAGCCACTTGAGATATTAGCTATCCTTTTAAACTTACATTCGTGTCTGACAAATGATTATTTAGACGGTAGCAGGTGGCTCTTAGAGTCGTGGTCGCATCAAGATATGAATCAGGATATACTCGAGTAAAGGATTCGTAATACAAGTTGTTTACTAGCAAATACATATATTTCTATCAGTCTAGATTATTAAAAAACGTTGAACTTTTCTTTTTTTATTATTAGTAAAAATATATATTATCTAATAATGTGTCTTGTGATAGCAAAGACGATAAAAAACTAGTGGCCCGCCTGATTTATAGCAGTTACCACAGTCTATACAGTATAACAACTAAATACACCTCTGTGCCCATGAGATGAAGTTTTGGAGAAAGGGAAAGAGATGAGAGAGGGAGGAGATTGTGTATCCAAGGGTCGTACTCACGTACAGTATGTGTACGATCTGTGGTAACGGGTTAGGAATAGGAATGGAATAGATCAAAATTGTGAGCATCTGATGTCCGCATTTATCTGATGAAACGCTACATTGATAATACTGGTACATCACGTCGATATTCTGTGTGAGGGTAGTACTTGACGAATCGGGCTTGCCCAATCAGGGAGAATAAAGCAGAGGTCTACTATTCCTATACAAACAAAATATTACAAAATTAGAAAATAACAATAATGACTTTATTGGTAAAAAAAAATTAGTTGTATGTGTAATTTCTGTTGTTTTATTTTAAAATAGATTCTTATTTTTTTGAAGATCAATTCAATCACATGCGAAGTAAGCCCTCATATACATTCCTTATTGCGATAACAACTTTCTTCAGCAGAACAGTTCTGCTTACACAAAGGTCTGGATAGCCTAATCTTAAACTCACACACGTGCCTAAAAGCATAAACACATATATAAAACACAGCACCTAAGTAAACTGATCTCAAGCAAGTAAGCGCAGGTAGCAAAGCGTAGGACAAACCACTAAAAGAACACGTTATTTTCCGGACACATCAAGACAAATAGTGTTGTAACGAAAATATATCGATACACAAATTTCGAAAACCCGAAATACCAAAGTGATTCCAACATAGATTAACAAAGGGTCACGTACTAAAGTTCTGATACAACTGATTTTATCAAGTACCTAATAAGGGCGAGCAATAAAGGTAAGCCACGACGCTAAAGGAAAACGTCGTGAAGCATCTTGCATATTATTTATATTAGTATTTTGAAATCCTATGTATGTTCTAATGCTTTGGTAGCGACTCTGCATTTAAATGCGATTGTTTCAGGTTTTATTTCCACTCAGAAGAAAAGTTAATATGACCGAAAATGTACTTGTTTTGGTCTAGGAATGTGAGCAATATTAGTGATTTACTTATAGTCCTAAAGATGACACAATAAGCCACGGATGTAAAACTTTAATAGCCTTGGAGACTTTTTATTCAATTTCTTATTTAATGGAACGAAATGATCATTTTGTGTGCATCAAGTATAATTGTTCGATATTGCCATCAATTCTTAAATGTATATTTTATCGATGCCAAAAAGTAACGTCACTATCAAGAAGGGGCGGGTAACGGGCGGACGATTAGCCGTGGTGTTTCTCTGGTCGCTGGAAATAGAAAATAAAGGCCGTGTGACATGAGCGGCGGCTGTGCACAATTCGTTGCGGCAAGTCGACTTGAAGATTACTTTTTAAGTTTAAAGTCACACGTGAGACAAAATTTAAAAAGTTGTTGGTTGGTTGATTAGTAGTTGGTTGGTCCTCACTTTTCAAAATCATAAAATTTCACTGGATACCCAAACGAACCGAAAGCAGCAACGATATGATATTTAAACTAAAAGCTTTTCCTGTGAAACTAAAGGTCATTTATATAAGACTAATCAACAAAAATAATCATTTTATTCCGCTGTTTGTGGGCGTAAGAGCAATAAACGACTGTCGACTACTGACGCACCGCCCACTGCAAACACTGAAAAAGCTAATTAATTGTACTGATTGACGTGAAATGCTCACTGTTCTTAGTATATCACTAATTCCTTAAACAAAATTGGATGTATAATATATTACAAACAATCAACTATTTAATTTAAACTTTCTACTAAATTCGTTAGAAATACAAGCCTGTAAAACGTGCATGTTGCTAATTGCTATTAATTTCCAATAGGATAGGTATGTACAAAAATAACACGTAAAATACGTATTATGTACATCAGTTCGTCGAATATGATATTTATCGATTTTGTTACATAAGCACAAGGACATTATTGTATTGACCTATTTTAGTGGACATGTCATAAGGGAAGGATGCATCAATTATTATTTTTGTAAATTAATGAGGTTAGGTATTATTTCTAATTATTATTATGTAAATGACAAAAAGATGCATGTTTTGACGGTAGCAATCGTGAAATAATATCAAATTTATATTTTATAAATATATTATTTTCTTTATTATAATTTTTATAACAGCTGACTAATAATAATTAGTCAGGGAATGATAAACGTTACAACTTTATCTAAATAAATTCTGTTTAATATAGATTAAATAGTAGAGAGTTTCAACCTATATTTTAATCACACACATATTACCAATTTTATTTAAATTAAAATCACTAGCTCCACCACACTCGCCCGCTAAAACCTGGCCCAGTGAGACGATCCACGTTAAACGCGCGTTCGAACGTGACCGCTTTATTTATGCAGATGTCCCTGTCCCTTACACGACGTCTTGGGAAGAATTCAACTAGCGTCTCCTAACGCTCTTATTGAACGCAAACAGAAAGCCCGCGGCTTAGCAAATATTTGGTAGAAACATCACGCCGTCGCTTAATAAAGATTACGAGATTATACTACGAATCGCTTTGAAACTACTTTCGTTAGCAAATATGGGTCAGAAACTAAGAAACGTTTAAAAATAGTTTTTACTGGATGTTTAAAGTTATTTTCTGTTAATTCTCTTTGAGTAGTGAACTTTATATATTCCCAGATATTCCCATTGTAAGGCGTATATTTGTTTAATAAACTAAGATTTATATCTCCCGAGTAGCTGGACGTCTGTCTCGAGCACTTAACTGCCATAATATTCATAGAGAAAAATCGTAGTTTATGACTCACAATCTTTCCCCAAGAAAGCTTCTTACGCCCGCCCCGAGAGAGCTGCAGCGCATTAATATTACTTACACTATAAATAAATTTCATTTCATTATATCGAATAAGCGCGCCTCTGAACAAAATTTCTTAAGGTACTTTGAGGACTGCCGCAGACATTAGACAGTTTGTTGACTTGACGAAGTATCTTAGTGATTAAAATTCATACAACCCATTTAGGTTACCGAAGAGTTAATAAAAATGTATAATATACATAAACTTGAAAAATTAATATTAAGAAAGCACATTTTTAATTATTAAGAATTATATTTACAGACTACTAAAGTTAATATTATAAAATAACTTTTTCCCGATGACATCCATAGCCGTGGTTTTTTTTTTCAGAATGTGTTTGCTGTTGGCCCTACTGGCCTTGACAGCGTCACCGGGCGGGGACCATAGCCGTGGTTCACGCAGACCAACCTAAGAAGGAACCTAAGAAGGAAATCAACTTTGAGCCTCCGCGAAGGCTGTTCCTTTTTCTCGGCAGGGTCTCAGTACTCGGCCACAAAATGTAAAAAAAAAATATATATATATATATATGTGTGTGTGTGTGTCAATAAAATATCTGTATCTTGTTTGAGGTTACAACAGTAGTCTTAAAATTGTCTGGTCTTATATCTGCGCTCCACATAACCAAAAAGCAGAACCGATTACCGGGAAGGTTGAGGATAATGTTTAATTGCCAATTATACCAAGCTCTTCTTAAAGGATGTAGTTTCAGATTTCATACGTGATTATTTTATACATCATCCTTATACTAGTAGATTGAATGAATATTCACCTTAATATAATAAATGTGAAAGTTTGTATGTATGGATGTTTAGATAATTGGATGTGTGTTACTCAATCACGTAGAAACGGCTCAATGGATTTTGATGAAATTTGGCACAGATATAAATAGATAGTTACCTGGATTAACACATAGGATATTATACGGATACTTTATTTCACAAAAATATATAGTTCCCGTGAGATTAATAAAAAAAAAAACGAACTACTGAATTTTAATTTCGATATAGTAACTCTATATGTGTAGCCTTTTCACGTCGAATCGATTTTTATGTAGTGTATAAAAAAGATGGGATTTTGGAAAAAGACATACACCCCACAAATAAGAGATGAATATCTTTATCGAGAACCATTTATTTTTACGCTATAAAGTACTTCATTAAAAACGATATTTACGGGGGCGAAGCAGC
Organism: Hestina assimilis; assembly: GCA_023373885.1. Taxonomy (NCBI): domain Eukaryota; kingdom Metazoa; phylum Arthropoda; class Insecta; order Lepidoptera; family Nymphalidae; genus Hestina; species Hestina assimilis. The sequence goes on from CM041745.1 coordinate 10,854,338, forward strand.
GGGCAGATACTAGTTAAGTATAAAAATTTGTAATATGATTAAAATATTACATTTCATTGGAGGGAATCGAGTATAGCTTTTTTGTCGCAGACGTTACGTTTTGTAATGAGGCAAGACCGACAGACAGACCTTTGTTACAATAGAACTAAATAAATATATAGGGAAGCACTTGGCTGTTGTTAACACCCGATGTTAAATGTTGGCACAAGCTGAGGTGGAGCGCGCTTACCTAGAAGATGCCTATTCACTCTTGATTTGAAGGTACCTACACTGTAGGTGGTGGGAAAGACAGAGGTCAGGAGGGTTTTTCCAGACCTTAGCGGTGCGTATCAGAAACGAGGAAGCAAAGCGTTTCGTACGAGTCATGGTACATCAACTATATATGCGTGCAGACCCTTGCGATGTCTCGACTTTCTGTAGTAAAATGGTGATGGGTGAAATAGAACTAAATGGTTTCTCGATACAAACTTTCAACCCCTATTTCACGTTTTATTCGTGACATAAAAAGGCCTTTGTCCTTGTCCAAAGTCCCAAATAATAAAATAATTTTTATAAAATATAAAAGATTAATAAACAGCTTACCTTAATCTAATACAAACAGAAATGTTTGAATCAATCATCGGACCAAATCTCTATTAGCACACACAGCATCAATTCTCAGCGGACAGAATCCACAAACACACGAGACAGGCACCCGCGTCACATCATATTGAAAAGGGAAAGCTTAGGATAGAAGGATTAAAAAAGCATTAGAGTTAGTAAATCAAATAGTTGAATCACCTGTTGGTTCTACCGAGGTGGAATAAATCAATCATTCAATAAGTGAGTAAGCGAGACGATTTGTCTTGGGAAACCTTCCCTAATGTTTTCGCGATTCCGTCCTCTTCTTTCAATCTCATTCTTTTAAGTACTAACGGTGGTTAAATTAAATTGAATAACAGCATTTTTAATATAATTTGATTATAAGTAAAATAATAGAAATAAGGATAATTAATTACTCTTTAAGTATCTCTGAAACACGTTTAAATCTACAATATATTGTCTGATTATTTTAAGACCGTTTTGGAAAGTAGATTTTGTAAAACAAGAAGCGTTAATATAATAGATTCAACAACTCTTTCATTTATTTACTAGCAATTTCTGTTACTTAACTCGCGTTAATGTATGGCAGACTAGGATCTGAAAGTAGCTTTTGTTGTAATAAGACACATCCAGTGGTAGGTAGTGGATATGTCCTGTATTTTGTAACAAAATGTGCGACGAATTTTATTCAGTCAGCTCCTCAGTTTGCTTTATTGAGTAAGAAAAATCCAATTATAGAAACATTAACATTTATAATAGTACTAGCGGGCCGCTCCGGGTTCGCTCGGGTATAAAATATATAGCCTATGTCATTCACTGAAAAAATTATTAAAATCGATCCAGTAGTTTTGATTTATTCATTACTGCCCGTGGCCCGCACGCGTTAAATGTAATTATTTACGACATCACATTAGAAACCTCAAAAATATTTTTTTTTTCTCCGCTATTTAATGGATGTTATTATACATATAAACCGTCCTCTTCAATCACTCTATCTATTAAAAAACCGCATCAAAATCTAAATAAATAAATTAAATAAAATTAAAGTAAATTTGAAGATTTAGGCATACATAGGGACAGAGAAAGCGACTTTGTTTTATACTATGTAGTGATTAGGATATTAATCATATGAAATTCACGTATTCGTGTAACTTAGCAACATCTAATAAGATTATGACAATTATATCTCATAACGCGGTAAGCTAATATACCGAGGTAATGTAGCGTTGAATATATACATCAAACCACTACATACAATGCTTCCTGACATGGATTGTCGAAGCATGAACCACAATCCATTTAGATGTATTACGCTTGTAAGACCATAGTTACTCCATTATCAGTGATTCCGTGAAACCACATCTAAAGGCAATCATATAATTTTAAGAATTACGTAATAATAATTAAGTTAAGGAATTATACTGACGCATTACGTAACTTTATTTTTGTATCTACTGAAATCAATTTATTTACTTTATGGTATTAATTATCTATATCTATGTATAGTTCAGTATAAACTGAAAGATAGTTATATAAAAATAAAACTTATGAATGATTTAGTATTTAGCATTTTTAACATTTTCAGTTATTTATCTTTACTTTATGAATATATTGTCATAAGAACAACGAAAACGTTTAAGAATCTTTCTATAGGAAGAAATTTTACTAAACATTTTTTATTAATACAAACTATTATAAGGGGTACCGTACCAATGTAGCGACGACAGAAATAATCTTTCTGTGAAAATTTCAACTCTCTACCTATTACAGTTCCCGAGATACATCACACTGACAGATGGATTGACGGGCAGCGGAGGCTTAATAAATAGGGTTCCGTTGGCACCCTTTGTTTATAGAACTAAAAAGTAACTCTAAGATAACGCTGCTGTTTTATCAATACCTTCACATATCAATTTTCAAAATCAATGAGTGAGAGGTCTGAACTCCTTTCCTAATTAATAAGCCTCCTACCTCCGTCCGTCCGTCCACATATCCATCAATACTTGCTTATTTGGTTTAAAGATAAAAAATGCAAAAACATAATCAATATAAAACAATTAAAACTGTTTATATTACATACTTACCTAACAGCAATTTCCGATAAAAATAATTACCTCCAGGCTGAAGAAGTTTTATAAAATTTCAATTACTTATTGCATTCTAGAAACAAATATACTAGTTAGTTCATTCTATTCTTTAGTATTTTTTTTTAATTATTTAGTCTTTTTTACTGATGGTAGACCTTTTATCGTAAAAGGCCGGCTAAGTGGGTACCACCACAGTGTCAGTTATTCTTCAGTAAGGCAGTACTGTGTTTCGGTTTGAAGGGCACTTCAGCTTGTGAAATTACTGGGCAAAGGAGATTTAGGAACCAATATAAATGTATGGTGTTGCAAGCGCTCACAGAACAACAACCGCATACCATCAGCTGGGTCGTACGCTTGCTTGCCAACTTAAGACATAAAAAAAAAATTGCACTTTAAACGACACCTTATATAATTAGGAATATAATTGTAACAATCTAAACATGAATATATGACACACGACATATTGCGATGAGATTTACAGCAAAATTCATTTCACTGAAAGCCCCGGGATTAACTCCGTCCTTCCATTACAATGGCGGCTGTAATCCCACCAATAGTTAAATGTACTAACTTTATACGTAAATATCTGTATGACTTTCAGTCAGACATTTTACACTAATTTGACTCCACATCCTTATGTAGTTTGTATGAATTTTGTTTTTTTTTTAACTGTAGCACGTATACTGATTCTATCATATGATGTACGTAATTCTGATAACTGTTACATTTATCAATATTGATTCGCATTTCACATTTTTCTAATGCTTATAAGTGTAACACTCCATTTTACACCCTAAAGGATGCTTACAACTAAAAATGCTTAGGCATGCGTACGTATTAGATCGTACAAATCACAGATAAGCCTAAGTAATCATCATGCGATGCGTATAAGTGTATAAAAACCAACCAGCTAAATGTGAATCGATGCTTACAAATGTAATACAGGTCAAAATAAAATTTGAATTATTAATTTTACGGTGGCGACACGCATTTTCAATGAAGTGTAAAATAAACTAAATTAAGGTTTTAATATTTTATAAAGCTTTAATTTACGTGTAGTGGAATAAAAAAAAACCGTTAATAATTTTAAATTTATTATACTTGCGAATATCATTTATACTTAAGGTTTTATAATATAACACTATATATACGATAACTTTTGCAAAAACGTATCACAAATTCTATTATTTCAGGATAATGCGTATTGTGACGATCTCAACATTACATTTTATTGAAATCTATAAAACAATGTATTTTCTATAATACGAACCTATTTATGGACGGTCACCCATCCATTTACTGACCGCACCCAAAGTTGCTTAACCTAAAAGTCGTTTGCCGACCACGTGACTATGTGCAACGTAATACTAAGTATGGACATACCCCGAAAATAATATTTTTACAAAATCAAAAATTTATAAAATTTTGTATGAAAATTTCCATAGAAAAAGGAAAATGTATGAAAATTCACGGAGTCAGGTGCCGAATGTCATTGCAGCTGTTTCACATATATAAGGGGTGTGGTGTCGGCGAAGGTGTCTCCGAGCATATGCTTGGTGAGTGCCCGTCTGACGTCTCTACCCCCGCGTATATGTGGACGATTTACCAAGACGGTGCGTTCGGGCGGCCATGCTGCTAGAATGCTAGTTAAGGTTTCCGATCTTCGTATATGGTTTTATACATATTATTAATGGTGATTGGTGATGCATGGAAAAGAATATATATAAAGTATATATTAAATATATATACAATAATTAATAAATAATGACGGTATGGTGGTCCGTCTATGATTACTAGCAAAGAGATCTAATATGAATAATATGATCTATACATGTTAAAGGCAAATTTATATCGTTGAAATATATTGAATATAATTTATTATTATAAATTAAATATTTAATGACGGTTTGTGGGTCCGTCAATTATGAATGTATATATGTTTGATACATATTAAGAAACGAAGTTTACTTTGTTTCTGTAATATTATGTGATATTGTAATTATGAATATAATAGTGAAAGTAATGCTTCGGCACAAATATTGTTTATGTTTCAGAATCTAATGGATTATTTGAAACCTAAGAAGAAGCGAATTCAATGAAGATTTAAAAGTATGCGTTTGGAAGAATTTATGCATTATAACTAATAAATAATTATATTTCAGCTGTATACGTGTATAATGTTTTGGCGAGTTGTAGTTGACCCGATACTTGAGTTTGAGGCTCTGATGTGGCCTGAGTCATGTCTATAGTGTCCTTAAGCGAGGCCCGAGGATTTTTAATCTTAGTTGACCCGATGCTTAAGTATGAGGCTTCGATATGATTTTGGTCATGTCTATAGTGTCCTCGAGTGAGGTCCTTTGACTTTGCTGATGTGATGTTGACATGGGGTTGACTCTGTGGTGCGATTTATATCGATGCAGTAGTTTCCTCAGGTCCATTGCTGAAGCGGCCCCAGTGATACAGATTAGAATTGCTGCGGTGGTGCGACTTAGGTCGATGCCGTGATGTAATTCGGTTTGTTGCTGAGGCGCTGGAATGTTATATATCGTTTGTAGCAAAATGACTCGTCTTCTTATTAGAGACGCCCTTAAGCTTAACAATAGGGATTTTTATAATTGACATTGTAGCATGTCATACTATTAGGGCAACTGGTTGCTTCTCACTTCGAGATAGCTAACTAGTATTAGACAGTGTGGCCTGCTTAACTCTTATCATGCGTGTTTATCACGTCTTAAATAATGAACTGGATTCGGATGTATGTTTGAGTATTGAGCCAAAGGGTACCTTGCGTGAGCAAGTGCTATGGTTTTAATGATGCCAAACTATAATAAAGAAAACGACATAAATCAAAGAATATTAGTTGTAAGACAATGCGATTACGAATACGATATAAGCCCACGAATGTTAATTATAAGACAATGCGATTATTTAAATACCAATTAGGTAGGGTTAGGTAGGACTTAGTTTTAAGGAATTGCGGTTGTGATATTATAAAGAATTGAATATTATCAATACTATATGACCCATATATGGTGATAAAAGAAATATACTTATAAATATAATTATTAATGAATTTGCCTACACTACGGTGAGGTTATTATAAATACTATATTACACATATATAGTGATAAAAGAAATATACGCTATAAATAGCATTATTGATGAAAATACCTTAACAAAGGTGAAGTTTATGATAAATATAAACTCTATATTAACCACATATAGTGGTATGACAAATATACGTTATAAATGATATTATTTATTATTATTGATGAATTTTACTTCACTAAGGTGAGGTTGACGATTATAGCATTGTGCTTACGGAATGCCGCCTGGCGGTTTAATGTTCGAATACATATCTGAACCAGGGATTTATTTCCTTATATATAATGACCAGGGCTTGTCCCTCAATTATTATGGCGTTTAGCCTTCTCATACAAAAATGAATATGAAATATTATGAGACTTCGGTCTTGATTGATACCATTACAAAATATCAGGGCTTGATCCCTTTCTATTCTATGAAAATAAGAACAATATAAAAGAATAAATCTTGCGTCCCGATAACGAAATCACTATAAATATAAATTACCAGGACTATGTCCTTTCACGTTATAACAATCAAATTGTGTGTCGCAGGCGCACTATAAATAACCTATCCCTTACCCGGAGGGCTCGTAGCTATGGTTGGAGCCCACAGTCGGTGGCGTGTGCAGGCTATCGATCTCCCCTCTTTCTTTATATTTTTACTATAGAGTTTAACTATATAAGAATTGGAGGAGCGGATTACTTTCCAGCTACTCGTAAGAGGTGTTGAAAGTATAGGGATATATTTATTATCTCACCATTTAGCCTTTACGGGCTTATATAAATATTTTTATTATGATAATCATATTACACTAATATAATTAAACTATATAATAAATAAGATATTATTGTTTTCCATTGTCGAATTGAACCTGTTGCCTCTGATGCTCTAAAAGAACACGGGTTATTACGATCACAACGTAACAAGGGTCCTGACCGCTAGACGATACACGTGCCAATTTCGTAGTTTTATGCTATTTACTTTCGTGCATTTTAATTAGTATTTATTTAAATGTATTTTATATCTATATTATATTTATAAATTAAGGTAGGTTCAGTTACAATTTGGTGCCGTAGTGCCCAGGATGTTACTATTATTATAATATTAAATGAAAAATAGGTAATATTTTGATTTTTTGAGCTTATAAAAGATTATCATTCTGATAATTATATCAAAATTACACAATTAAGGCATTTCTATCACTGTAAATGGAATATATTGTGATTAACTTCAAATAGATAGTTACTATTTGGAGTCTGCAACAATGATTGTCTATACGGCTGAATATTTAATTTCTAAAAGTAGGCAAACGCCTACAATTTGCTGTCCGTGAAATGGAAAGAGTTTGAAGAAGTATACGGGTTCAATGTGGCAGTGAAAATGATGATGCGTAGTAATGAATTGTTTAAGATTATTGGAATTATGACGTCTTGGGGTTGTAAATTCTAATAGTTATTATATCTGAGGGTTGTTGCAAGTGTTGAGTTTTGTAGTTTGGGGTGGATTAATCTGGGGTTGTGATAAATGTAAGATTCAATACTAAGGAATATGATGGTAGATATTTATATTGCTAATGAATTAAATTGATCTGTTTGACTTCGTGCTTTTTATAATTTTTATAAATAGCTGTAAATAATATAAATATTGGTTTTCCTTTATTTTGTAAATTCTATTCCGACAAGCTTCATAGAATTTAGGGGGTTGAATGTGACGATCTCAACATTACATTTTATTGAAATCTATAAAACAATGTATTTTCTATAATACGAACCTATTTATGGACGGTCACCCATCCATTTACTGACCGCACCCAAAGTTGCTTAACCTAAAAGTCGTTTGCCGACCACGTGACTATGTGCAACGTAATACTAAGTATGGACATACCCCGAAAATAATATTTTTACAAAATCAAAAATTTATAAAATTTTTGTATGAAAATTTCCATAGAAAAAGGAAAATGTATGAAAATTCACGGAGTCAGGTGCCGAATGTCATTGCAGCTGTTTCACATATATAGGGGTGTGGTGTCGGCGAAGGTGTCTCCGAGCATATGCTTGGTGAGTGCCCGTCTGACGTCTCTACCCCCGCGTATATGTGGACGATTTACCAAGACGGTGCGTTCGGGCGGCCATGCTGCTAGAATGCTAGTTAAGGTTTCCGATCTTCGTATATGGTTTTTATACATATTATTAATGGTGATTGGTGATGCATGGCAAAGAATATATATAAAGTATATATTAAATATATATACAATAATTAATAAATAATGACGGTATGGTGGTCCGTCTATGATTACTGGCAAAAAGAGATCTAATATGAATAATATGATCTATACATGTTAAAGGCAAATTTATATCGTTGAAATATATTGAATATAATTTATTATTATAAATTAAATATTTAATGACGGTTTGTGGGTCCGTCAATTATGAATGTATATATGTTTGATACATATTAAGAAACGAAGTTTACTTTGTTTCTGTAATATTATGTGATATTGTAATTATGAATATAATAGTGAAAGTAATGCTTCGGCGCAAATATTGTTTATGTTTCAGAATCTAATGGATTATTTGAAACCTAAGAAGAAGCGAATTCAATGAAGATTTAAAAGTATGCGTTTGGAAGAATTTATGCATTATAACTAATAAATAATTATATTTCAGCTGTATACGTGTATAATGTTTTGGCGAGTTGTAGTTGACCCGATACTTGAGTTTGAGGCTCTGATGTGGCCTGAGTCATGTCTATAGTGTCCTTAAGCGAGGCCCGAGGATTTTTAATCTTAGTTGACCCGATGCTAAGTATGAGGGCTCCGATATGATTTTGGTCATGTCTATAGTGTCCTCGAGTGAGGTCCTTTGACTTTGCTGATGTGATGTTGACATGGGGTTGACTCTGTGGTGCGATTTATATCGATGCAGTAGTTTCCTCAGGTCCATTGCTGAAGCGGCCCCAGTGATACAGATTAGAATTGCTGCGGTGGTGCGACTTAAGTCGATGCCGTGATGTAATTCGGTTTGTTGCTGAGGCGCTGGAATGTTATATATCGTTTGTAGCAAAATGACTCGTCTTCTTATTAGAGACGCCCCTAGCTAACAATAGGGATTTTTATAATTGACATTGTAGCATGTCATACTATTAGGGCAACTGGTTGCTTCTCACTTCGAGATAGCTAACTAGTATTAGACAGTGTGGCCTGCTTAACTCTTATCATGCGTGTTTATCACGTCTTAAATAATGAACTGGATTCGGATGTATTTTTGAGTATTGAGCCAAAGGGTACCTTGCGTGAGCAAGTGCTATGGTTTTAATGATGCCAAACTATAATAAGAAAACGACATAAATCAAAGAATATTAGTTGTAAGACAATGCGATTACGAATACGATATAAGCCCACGAATGTTAATTATAAGACAATGCGATTATTTAAATACCAATTAGGTAGGGTTAGGTAGGACTTAGTTTTAAGGAATTGCGGTTGTGATATTATAAAGAATTGAATATTATCAATACTATATGACCCATATATGGTGATAAAAGAAATATACTTATAAATATAATTATTAATGAATTTGCCTACACTACGGTGAGGTTATTATAAATACTATATTACACATATATAGTGATAAAAGAAATATACGCTATAAATAGCATTATTGATGAAAATACCTTAACAAAGGTGAAGTTTATGATAAATATAAACTCTATATTAACCACATATAGTGGTATGACAAATATACGTTATAAATGATATTATTTATTATTATTGATGAATTTTACTTCACTAAGGTGAGGTTGACGATTATAGCATTGTGCTTACGGAATGCCGCCTGGCGGTTTAATGTTCGAATACATATCTGAACCAGGGATTTATTCCCTTATATATAATGACCAGGGCTTGTCCCTCAATTATTATGGCGTTTAGCCTTCTCATACAAAAATGAATATGAAATATTATGAGACTTCGGTCTTGATTGATACCATTACAAAATATCAGGGCTTGATCCCTTTCTATTCTATGAAAATAAGAACAATATAAAAGAATAAATCTTGCGTCCCGATAACGAAATCACTATAAATATAAATTACCAGGACTATGTCCTTTCACGTTATAACAATCAAATTGTGTGTCGCAGGCGCACTATAAATAGCCTATCCCTTACCCGGGAGGGCTCGTAGCTATGGTTGGAGCCCACAGTCGGTGGCGTGTGCAGGGCCATCGATCTCCCCCTCTTCTTTATATTTTTACTATAGAGTTTAACTATATAAGAATTGGAGGAGCGGATTACTTTCAGCTACTCGTAAGAGGTGTTGAAAGTATAGGAATATATTTATTATCTCACCATTTAGCCTTTACGGGCTTATATAAATATTTTTATTATGATAATCATATTACACTAATATAATTAAACTATATAATAAATAAGATATTATTGTTTTCCATTGTCGAATTGAACCTGTTGCCTCTGATGCTCTAAAAGAACACGGGTTATTACGATCACAACGTAACAAGGGTCCTGACCGCTAGACGATACACGTGCCAATTTCGTAGTTTTATGCTATTTACTTTCGTGCATTTTAATTAGTATTTATTTAAATGTATTTTATATCTATATTATATTTATAAATTAAGGTAGGTTCAGTTACAGTATGACAAGTGATTTTTTATCGAATATTTACTTATGGCGTTGCGTAGCTCCCCTATTTGTGCTAGGGCTTACTTGAATGCCGACTTTGATATTTTGTTTTTTTTTCTTCCGTCACGGATAATTGAAACGTTCCTTCTTGTTCTTTTTGTAAAAGATTTTTTATAATATAAAACAGTAATAACAATAAGAATCTGAAGTCTTAAAAATAAATATATAATAAAATAGAAATGTTAAATAAAGCTCTATAGAACCATCAATTTCAAAATTTAATTCCTTTTAAAATAATTCAGAAAATAAATTATAAATTGAAGTTTTTAAAATAAACCACAGACTCAAATACTCTAATACGACAAAAAAATAATAAAAATATACGACCTACAATATTTACAAGAAAACATTCTCCTCTCATCCGATTGATTTAGATTCACATAAATATTTTGACACGTTCCTTTGTTCTTACCCTTGCGTACATCGGTTTGCAAACAGACCCCGATTATCCGCAGATTTGCTACAAAAATGATAGATAAATAACATTATTTTAGGCAAACAAGTTACACATCCCTAAACTAACATCTCTAAGGGCCCAGGGGTCCTCTTTTGCTAGCTGGGTCTATATTACAGTTCGTTACGTCGAGGCTAGACCATCCGTTATTTTTGCCCCTTACATATTTTAATGCCCCCTAAGGAGATTTTCTTACCGCCCTCTTAACCGTTTCCGAGCCATTGAACGACTTAAATGAAACATTCAGTTGCAATCTTTATCGCTCATTGTATTTTCTTGTGATTTTTATTCATAATTACTAATATACTAAGTTTGTTCTAGATTTTACTCTTAGTGTTAATGTTTTCACTTCCTCTCAACGCAACAAATTTTATGTGTCTAAGACATATAAGAGAATCGAGAAGTTGAAAATCAAGTGGACGCAAAACACTTTTCTAATTAAAATTAAAAGAAGTACACTTTTTTTTAATTATTACGAAACATAATTGTACGGTCTGAAAGAACGATAGCCAAGTTCACAGAAAACAATTCAAATTCTGTGATTCAGGAGTAATTTTATGAGCGGTTTCATTCTCTATATTACCGAAGTCCTCACTTCTATATAAATAGGTAAAATTTAAGTGTCTATTTGTTAAAAGATAAGCTTCTTACTTATTTAGTTTTTATCTATCTACTTTGCTTAATAAAACATACAAGTAGAACCGTGCTCCTAAAAGCATATATGAGCCGGCTCGACTGGTGACGTACTACCCTCTCACAGAAAACCGGCGTAGAGTAACAGTATCAGTAGGTACTGTTGCGTCTCGTGCAACGAGTTCGAGCGCCGGAGGCTAATCTCCCACCCACTCTTTTCTCTTCCCTCCTCACTTCTATCCTCTGGGTTGCCAACGCACCTGAGATACTTCACATCTCGCAAGCGTTCATAGGTTACGGTGACTACTTACCATCAGGCGGATCCTATTCTTGTTTGCCAAAGAGTGATAAAGTAGTCAAGTCCACTATTGTTTGCCAACAAAAAATTAAAGGTAATTGTTTCTGGCATTTATTATATTAAGTTTCTTCAATTATCTTCTATGCACAAACTTTGTTTAGTTATAATTTTGTATATAAGATTTTAGCAATACATTTATTTCCTTATATATAATGTTTATTTCCACGACGTTGTGGCGCAGCTGTAGCAAACCTGCCTTTAGCGCCACAGGTCGCGGGTTCTATTCCCAATCGGAGCATATGTTTGTATTGATCATACATGCATGTTTTCTGGTCTGGCTGTATTTGTCCTTGTCATTGTGTATGTTTTCGGACCCCCGACACAGGATATAGGTAACTATCCTAATGGGGGCCGTTATAAGATCAGCTTTTATATTATATTATATATTTATTCCTTCAGAGATAATTTACAAATCAAACATCGTAAGTATTCCCAACAGCGTTATGGAAAAGGTCCATACAAACAGGATTCGTTCAAGTATTCCGCTTAAACAGTGAATAAGAAATTTGATACAATGGATGTTACAAATTACAATACTGAATATTCCATTTAAACTGCTTTGCATTTGTCTCAAAGCGTTCTAGGGGGATATCATAAGAAATGCATAAGGTCGCCGAGTGAATATAAAGATTCAAAACATAATAGTACACATTTATTCGTAACTAACATCTCACCGCGATTTCGTCTGTGTTGATTTTTGAATAATTCCGAGTTACGACGGAGGACGATATAAAAGTCTTTCTATAGGTCTGAAATAGTTTTTTTTTTGTAGATAAAGGTACATTTATTCGTAACTAACATCTCACCGCGATTTCGTCTTTGTTGATTTTTGAATAATTCCGAGTTACGACGGAAGACGATATAAAAGTCTTTCTATAGGTCCACCGCAGTGTCCAATATTCTGCCGCCAAATAGTAGTGTTTAGGCACTACTGTGTTCCGGTTTGAAGGGCATTGTACGCTAGTGAAATTACTGGGCGAACGAGATTTAAGAACTAATATCTCGAGGTTGGCAACGCGTGAGTGGCACATACTAATGGTGATGCAAGCACTCATAGGCTGCGGCAGCCACTTACCATCAGGTGGGCCGTATGCTTGTTTGCCAACTTCTAACATAAAAAAAAAATAGTTTTATTTTGTAGATAAAGGTATGTCCTTTTCTTTTCACCTGACAACGTGTATACCTAAGGTACGTAAACCTTTTATTGCAAGAGGTCGCTTAGGTAGCTACCACTGCGGTGTCAGACATTCTACCGCGAAGCTATAGTGTTTCGCATTACTGTGTTTCGGTTTGGAGGATACGCGGTTGGCAACGAATGGTGTTGCAAGTGAGTGGCCTAGGCTTGTCAACTTAGTATATAAGAAAAATGGAAAATTTGGTTGAGCGTGTACACTGTTCTAGTCAAGATAGTCAGGTTTGTTATTCTATTTATGTATGATTTAGAATAGCTTAAGAGTATTTGTTAATGAAACCAGTATTTTGATAAAATATTACTCTTGAGTAAACCTTATTGGGTAATCCTCGATGTAAGCCTTAATACCAAAATCTATACGTAATTGTGAGTTATTGCTAGCATTAACGTGAATTATTATAACAATCCTAACTTTTAATATTTTAAATGGGAAAGTAAGATTGTTAGTTTGTTTGTGATGCCATCACACCTAAGTCGTTAGGCCAATTATGAACTTTGGCGTAGTATCAGTAGTAGTATCTGACATCCTTATTATTGCGTTTCATTGGATGAGTTGGTTCGCCAATATCCCAAACACCAGCCCCTTCTCTTCGTTTTCTTTCCTTTTATCCCTTCCTTTAATTTGGCTTTTCTGTCCCCTCCTTCCCTTAAGACGGCAACAAAATCGCAATATGATGGTGTTGCAAAGCGTTTACAGACTTCAGTGGATCAACATTTGTGGATTAAAAAATAAACAAATTTTTTTTTTTATGTTACAAGTTGGCAAACAAGCATACGTCCCACCTGATGGTAAGCGGTTGCCGTAGACTATGAGCGCTTGCAGCACCATTAGTAGGTGCCACTCACGCGTTGCCAACCTCGAGATATTGGTTCTTAAATCTCCTCTGCCCAGTAATTTCACTAGCGTACAGTACCCTTCAAACCGGAACACAGTAATGCCTAAGCCCAACTATTTGGCGGCAGAATATTTGACACTGCGGTGGTACCTACCTAGCCGGCCTCTTGCAACAAAAGACCTACCACCAGTGTGACAGATTGCACTGGTAGAATAATCTCTGCTGTGACAGAGGTTATCCCAACAGTGGGCGATAGAGTCATCACATCCCGACGCCATATATATTTAAGATAATAAATTTTATCCTTCGTAGCTAAAATTTAAAAGAGAAATACTCGTAACGAATCACGTTGTAATCGAAAAATCCTATTCAGTTCTGATGTATAAAGTACCCGCTTTTGTTAGGTTCTTTGTTAACGTTTAAGCAAAAGGTGTACCTGTGAAGTACCTTTTAAAATATCTTTTATAAAAATATCCTCGACAGGAGACAACGAAGAATTTCATAAACTCTCTACGTTCTAACCTCCCAACTCAAGGTATGTTTAAAGGAAGAAATTAATAATATTATGCGCTTTAATTAACCTTTGAGATGAAATTAATCAGACTCGAAATTGCTTTTGCAGGTGACGTCGGGGTTTTGCGAGCGAAAAGAGACTTTATAGCATTTTAATAATTACGTACAATGAGTAAGAAACATGCCGTAATTGTTTACCTTAAATGATTATACGATATTTAATTACAATTGTAAAAGGAAAGAAGATTAACCAAATACGTACGGTATTATATAAAGATTAAACGCTTTATTAATTTTCCAATTTACGAAATATCTCCTGATTCTTTTATTTATTTTGTTCATAAAGTAACTCTTTGTTCTTCGTAATTAATATGTTTAAAAGAAAACATAAGAGTACTCTCAAAATTAATGATAAAAATAAAAAGACTGAAAGTGAGACTACTATGTAATGTTAATTTCATAATTCAAATGTGAATTATGTGTGTGACGATACAAGCTGAAGTGATGTCTTAAATGAGGTACATACTGATACCACTTAATAAACAAAAAGCAAAACAAATGTCACAAAAGCGAAATTTCTACTCGTGAAATGTTGTGTAATTTGTCTTTATAATATTACAAAGTAAGCTCGCTAACATAAAGCAATATTAAATAACAGAAATTCTAAGTGAATTTTAGAAACCAAGTAAATATAAAAAACATGCGTGTGTTTAGTTTATGTGAATATACTTTTTAATAAAAATATCTAGATCGAAATATAAATTTTTATAGTATGTAGAGAAATACTAGTTAATCGTAATAGGATAGAAGAAACAAAAAAAATGCAAAGCCTTATTTATTAAAATAGATATTTAGGCATATCACTTAAACATATGGAATAAATTAAAGTTTTATACTTTTATATAAAAATCAAACTAATGTTTTGAATATTAACATACAAATATCATACGTGTAATTCTCGAAGACGTATTGTATGCTTCATATTGAATTCAATATGGAGCGTATAATTTGTAAATATACAACAAGTCGTCAGAAAAATACTGGGCGAAATAATCTTTGGAATTACAAATATTGCATTATCTGTTAGTTACCTCATTACCCTCCTGGTAAAATCGTTTATGCGCATAATTCAATTAATTTACTAAACATCAAACACATTTTGAAAAACATACAAAGTTTATGAATATTATTTTGATTTACTTCTTAAATCTTACCGTAAATATCGAAGTGCAGCGTGGACGTATGACAGAATTTTACGTGGCGAGCGACAATTTTTGGCAAGCTCAAAGGTTTTTGGCAAAAAATACCGTCCGTTACGTGGGAAACCTGTCGTCAACATAAAGCGGGTCATTTGAGTGCCTGCTCTTTGTACCATGCTGCATTAATCGGAAATTTTACAGGTTTATCGACACCTTAAAAATTGTTTTGCCGTGTATTGAAATTACTCACTAACGCTTGCAGAGCTCGCGGCCACTAGGAAACAATGATTACTATAAAAATAAATAAATAAATAAACGCTACACACTCAACGGCCCCATTACGATAGTGATATCCTGTGTCGGGGTCCGGAAACATACACAATGACAAGGACAAATACACCCAGACCGGAAAATATGCTT
Source organism: Hestina assimilis (assembly GCA_023373885.1). Lineage (NCBI taxonomy): Eukaryota > Metazoa > Arthropoda > Insecta > Lepidoptera > Nymphalidae > Hestina > Hestina assimilis. The sequence continues at coordinate 10,870,399 of CM041745.1, forward strand.
GCATGGTCAGTACAAAGATATTATGTTCCGGGCAGGAATCGAACCCGCGACCAGTGGCGCTTAAAGCAGGTTCGCTACCGCTGCGCCACAACATCGTCTAATATAAACCTTTTAAAATCTATTCTTAAGCATGCAATTAATTACAGTAATATCTTAGGATTACCGTTTACACAGTAAAAATAAAAAGTCAGTGTGGAATTCCATAATGATTTTTATTTTATATAGCTTGTATAGAAGCCATTTCAAAATCCGGAAATATTAATCAACATTTTTTTAAGCGTTATTCAAAATTATCGAAATCATGTACCTATGCGAAAATTTTAGGAAACCCATGCTTGGATGTTTGGAATTAGAAAAGAAATTACAAAAAAATTAAAAACAGAACATAGTTAGTACAAAATTCCATTAAATCGTAGTCATTTCCTATTATTTAATAATATGCTCGCTTACAGTACAAATTAGATGCTTAACTTGTATTAGCTCTCTTTATTTTAAAGCAAAGATCTATCAAAATGTAATTAAGTCAGAGCTTTTCTAAAGAGAAACAAGATTGAAATCCTTCCTAACAAATTGAATCGAACGTCAAAATCCCGATATAAATTCAGCTTGCCCTAATATCTAAGGTATTACACTGGATTACTATTTAATTAATCAGAGATCGCAGGTAAACTAGATACAAACAGACTGCGGTATGCGTGTTGAATGAGGTGACATATATGCAAACATGCTCACGTTACGTAACATTGGTTGTACGTATATGAAATTTTATTAATAAAGCAACGTTAGCCACCCATTTGGGTTGCAATGATGATTAATCAAAATGTGCAAGTGATTCTTTGATCTATTTACACTTGGTCTAATTACACGCTGTAGAATGCGCTCGGAGCGCTGTCTCCATACCCGATGACTTAGCCGTGGTTCGGCTTCGCAGGAGGCACCCTAAGGACGGAATCAAATTTGAGCCCCTGTGAGGGCTGCCCCTTTTTCACGGCTGGGTCTCTGTACTCGGCCCCGCTCGGTGACGCTGTCAAGGTAGTAGAAATATCAGCGATACACACTCCGAAAAAAAAAACGCATTATAGGTTTTAGGTAGGCCTCAAAAAGAATCGCCAAAGTAAATTCAAAAATTTCGTATAGATAGAGCCACCAGACTCCAAGTAAAAATTACTGTGACACACCCTAAAAACGTTACCAAGATTGTTAAATTAATTACAGCTTACAAAAGACTTCATCTGTTATTCCCAGATATACCTACAACAAATAAGTAAATTTTAGCAGTTCCTCTTTACAAAGGACCAGGAACTATGTGGAGTCATTCCTGGCTGTTTCAGAAATTATTTAGAAGATAGAACATACATACATGTGTAGAAATGAAAACAATAAATTTGATTTAGATCACCTAATTTTTTTATTCATTTTTACCTGAAATTACATAGAAAGAAAAATAAATGTATTTTTGGGTATTCCAGAGATTGAAAAATAATAATTCCCGATTCCCCAATTATACGAAAAGGGGTGAGAACGCAAAAATCCTTGTTAGAATCGAGATTGATTACTTTGACGTTTTCTATTTTGTTTATCAGAGTCCTTCTTTACATGATTATAATTATGCTAAAGATACGTATTATGAAAATGACAATTATATTGATTGAAACGAATAAAATTACCAGTCAAGTGCGTTGTGGACCACGCACAGTTGAATCTAAAGGGTTCCGCAGCATGGTTATATAATAATATATATAATAATAACTTTATTTCGACCAACAATGGATCATATGTTGTTAGTAATACAAGTATCTTACGCCTATTTGTTAGTAATTTCTAAAACTTATTTAACCTAAGACAGGATTAATTTGTCAGCACGTGAATCCGATAGCAGTGGTTCACATACAACAACTTCTATTAACAAATGCTCTCAGGACGCCACTTGAGCTGGAAAGAATCCTGCGCAACAACGATGTGCACCGCTTTCGCATAATGGTATAAAAACAGTCCACATACGCCTCGGCAAACATCCCCGATGCACTACAAAAACGAGGCATACCCATTAGCATCCTGAAAGCATTGTTATATTGTACACACAGGGCGTTGTACTGTTTCCGCGTATAGTCTGCCCACAGGCTGCTAGGATAAATGTGGTGCAGTAAGCTCTGAAAAGAGTTATTTTGACTGGTATTGAGCAACGAGCAAACCTGCGAACAATCATATTTGCCCTAACAGACAAAGCCCTGCGTTCTCTCTCAATATCTGCATTGTCTTTCAAGTCATAGAATACTACATGGCCAAGATATTTAAAGCATTCAACTCTCTTTAGTGAAACCCCGTGTAACTTGATAGCAGGTACAATAGATGGAATCGATTTTCTCCTGGCCTGAAAGACCATGCATTCGCTTTTCTTACAGTTATAGACTAAGCCATGACGTTTGAAATAGTTCTCACAAAGACTTAGCAGTTTTGCTAACCCACAGACAGATGCACTCAGCAGAACCATGTCGTTTGCGTAACTAATGTTATTAAGACAGACTCCGTCAATATGACATCCGACACGAGTGCTACTGAGCGTCTTTATTAGGGCATTCACATACAGATTAAACAACTTGGGTGAGGTCAGGCCACCCTGCCTCACCCCACATTCCAACCTGTAAGACCTTGAGTAGCTCTCTGACCATCGCTCAACAGTAACCTGATTTTTATACCAAAACTTAAAAATCCTGTTGATCTCTTCAGGCATGCCAGTGAGTTTTATTTCTGCCATAAGATATCGTAATTAAAATGCCTTGGATAAATCGAGAAAACAGGCGTAAATGGGTGATGGCAAGGTTATGAAGAATCTTAACGGTTTTAAAAATAATAACGAATTAAAACCGACCGCAAAAATAATTGGTAATTTCATAGTAATTATTAAAAGTAATATGAAAAACAAAGTTATGGCAAAAACTTATATATCTCTTAAATTTATAGACCTATCTTCTTCAAACTAAATGTGGATGAAAGTTCACGTGGTATTCTACAAGCTCAAATTTTTCCAGAATTTTAAATCCCATAGTTCAAAAGTTAGAGGGGGACACGATTTTTACGACTTTAGGAGCTAATATCTCAACAACTACTGGCTTAATGAAAAAACTCAAAATCAAACCTCCTTATCATTTTAAAAGAACTATCCAAAGATATCGCACACCTTGCCATACGTTGAAATTTTTTTCAATCGTCAGTTACATGTATGGACTGCTACCCTTAATTCATATATATATTAAGATTTTATTACAAAATCCTTGTGCGGTTCATGGAATACACCTAATTAGTAAATTTCGTATAGATAGAGTCAATGGTCTCCGAGTAAAATGACTGTGACATACGGACGGACAGACGGACGGACGGACAGACGGACATGACGAAACTATAAGGGTTCCGTTTTAGCCATTTGGCTACGGAACCCTAATATTATGGGACTGTTTCAAAAAAATAAAACCCGCCTTTAACCGCCGCACTGATCATGTCATGGTCATTACTTTGCTCTTATATTCTGCAAAATCGGTCATAAATTGACTGAAGAATTAATCGAAATCACAAAATATGCTAAAAATATTATAAATTCGAAATTACTAAACCATTTATGATGATTTTTTACAACGAAAATGTAACTTGAAAGCGTTGAAATAGAGTATGAAAAATTTTATGGGAAAACAATTATTTCTATATTCATTAATAGTTATTCACGCGGGTGACTCAAAAAACTACGACAATACAATATAAGATTCGTAGTTAAAAATAAAATATTATAATAGAAAGTAATATAATACATATTACTATTACCTTTAATACATAATACTTTTAAACACAAAACAACTTTCTGTTATTTAAATTAAACGTTATCTTCAAAATGCTAACGCCATCTATGAAAATTCAACGGTACTATTATAAAGCACGTAGTAGGCGTTTCAACAGAGCTAGACAACAATCTGCTTGGAAGCTTTTGCTTGGTTAAAAGCGTTCGCAGCGCCAACAGTTAAATTTGGAACTAATTGTAATAAATAATATTACTCACATATTATAGTAAATACTCGTTACATTACCTGCAAAAAAATAAAAATATATTATTTATTAAAACACAAATAAAAGATTTTATTATTTACTAATACAATTAAAATTAATTAAATTTAAAAAAGTATTACAAATATTAAAAAATATGACAGACGGAAAGACGGACAGACAGACATGACGAAATTATAAGGATTCGGTTTTTACCATTTACTACAGAACCCTAAAAAAGGTAACGTTATAAACGGATCAAATTCTATTCAATAAACAAACAAAATTCTTTTAAGCATTTTATATATATAACATGTACCTACTTTAAGGTAAATTTTTTTTAATAATAATTATAACGGTTACTTGATGAATGATAAGGTAATAAATTTGGATCTATCTCTATTATATTATTAACTTTAAAAACAATGGAGGTGAAATAGTTTAAATCAGTCAAAAAGCCTTAACGTCTAGCCTTTGTTAGAAATACGAATCCTTATCACGGAACTAGTTTTTGATAAAAGTTTGTCCACCGTTCAACTTCTCGAATGCAGATTTCAACGGGCGACGACTGTACGGTATATTTCAAAGCGTACACTGAAAGTGTTCATATTTGAGCGTACATATTAAAAAGCCACGAAGCCCTCCCCATGTTTAAACGAACACTAAAAGCTAACTGACTGCAAGCAATTAATATTCTAGTCAACAACGTCCGGCCACGTCAGCCGTCGCCATCAAATATTTACACCTACTTTTTTATTTACCCCGCCTCTGCTTCGTTTATATTATAATTTTTTCCCCGATTGTACTTCGTTTTTATTATAAAGAGACGCGGCGCTCGTTAGTTAGTGAATTTTAATTTCTAAATTATAAAAGGAGCGCTCACCCGACCATTGTTACGTATAAGGTATTGCGCTAATAAGTTTGAATTATAAAAGTGAAGTACTAAATTATGCTATAAATTTTGAACATTATATTTAAAATTTAAATTAAATTTATTTTATGATTAATTAATATAGTCTCGAGGATATTAATGACAATGCACTTTATTAAGAGGATATATATAATTGATTAATTATTTTTATATCATCTTAAAGTAAATCAGTTAATTATATTACAATGACATTGTTTCACTCTAAAAGATTACAGAAATTACAAAGTGCAGTAAATATACAACGACGATAAATACAATAAATTCCTAATTGAAATTATTCTTTATAAAATTTAAACACCATAAAACAATAAAATATATCCTATATCGTAAACAAACAATAATATTAAAATCAAATATCGAATCGAAACACGCACGTCCAACATCTCAAGAGCGCATATTCGACAGATTTATTCAGTATGCAGGACGCCGGTCCAAGCTTGTGTAGGTACTGTAAACAATCTACGAGTGCATTGCAAGTTTACTGCATCTATACTCAATACACCATGCTTCATAGACTATATGCAACTGCAGTGCTCCGAGTATTTCGATATATAATTTCGATGCAGTACTGTATTTTGCATGACTGTATTTCGGTTAGAAGGTCATTGTAGCTTGTGAAATGACTGGGCAAAGGATTTTAAAACAAATATCTCGAGGCTGGCAACGCGTGAGTGACTTCGAATGTTGCAAGTGCTCATAGTCTAAGATCACCACTTACCATGACATGGCCCGTATGCTTGCTTTCCAAATTTTTACTTTATAAAATATGTAAGTCATATGTAGGTAACACTTTCAGCTACGTAATTATTTTAAATTATGGAAATTGCTTCATGTCAGGTGGCCATTTTATAGACACAATATTTTTTTCTATTTGACATTTTTTTTTGATGTCATGACGGGTGGCAAACAAGCATGTGGTCCGTCTGATGGTAAGCAGTCACCGCAACCTATGAACGCTTGCGATACTTGAAGTATCACAAGCGCGTTGCCAACCCAAAGAACAGGAAGGGATGAGAAGGGAAAAAAAAGAAGGGAACACAGGGGTGGGAGATTGGGCCTCCAGCGCTCTCACTCATCGCACGAAACACAACAGTACCTAATGATACTGTTACTTGACGCCGATTTCCTACGATTTCTGACATATAGTCCTGTTTTTTTTTGTTTCATAGAAGAATAAAAAACTGTATACATTCTGTTTACCTAAAAAATTCTTAGTTCAGCCGAGCCTCACCCTTTAATGCCGCAAAAAGCAAGACTAGTAAAAAGAAGTAACACGTGGTGACTGAATAGCCCAAAGAGACACACCTAAAAATTTTTCTTTATCATTCGACCCTTCCTCTGTCCTAGATATTGGAACTTATTTAACTACAAAACGGGTTTTTTCAATAGTAATTATGTTAGCTTTTTTATTTGTGTGTGTAAATGTTATATGAATAAATATTATAAGCTAGATAAAAGAAACTTCAGTCCCCTAAGAACTCTTAAACAACTTACTTCAATTTTGAAATCGGTTGGCATTTTCACACACTATTAAATATTTTTTCCTCCTGATAACTTCTCAAGAGAATTGCCTCTTTATTACAGCGGACATCAGAGCTAAAATTCATATATTTATCTTTATTTATTTTTATTATTTTGAATGAAAAATTAATCATAACAAAATGTTAGTCGTGCCGGAATTCATGACTATCAAATGTGAAATGCATAATTAATTGAAATAACCCTAACGCATTATTACAAACAAACATGTTCAGCGGCTTTTGTAAACTGCTTACCAGTGACCACCACTTCAACATCAAATATATAAAATAATAATACTAGTTAAATTATGTTTAAATTAGTCATGAATGAAGTATTAAAGTTATAGTATTCTATTCATAATAAATGTTTTTTGTAAGATAAAATGAACCAGTCACCATATTCAAATGAAATTAAAAGATAAGACGAGTGATAATTATATTATTTTGATATATTATATAGGAAGACTGATCTATTTTTTCGCCAAAAGCATGCCAAAATGCAGCTAGCATTCTTGCCACCATTCCCCGTGGAGACGACAGGTACAATTATTGTAATTATTTGTAAACATAATAAGTAGTAATGAAAACCATGCTCCTCCTCCTGACATGGCCCCGTTCGACTAAGGAAGTTCTACCCTCTCACAGAAAATGGGCATAAAGTAACTGTATCAGAAGGTAGTATTGCGGCGGAGGCCTAATCTCCCTCTCCCTCTGTTGCCCTCCTTTTTTCCCTTCTCATCCCTTCCCTCCTGTTCCTTGGGTTGTCAATGCCCATTTGAAACTAAGTATCGCCAGCGTTCATAGTTTGCAGTGACTGCTTACCATCAGGCGGACTGTACGCTTGTTTGCCAACTGTCATGAAAAAAAGATTGAATTGTAAATAATACGTTGTAATATCATTAAATATATTTTATAACCGGCGTCGGGATGTGACGACCCCATCGCCCTGTCTTTTGTTGCAAGAGGCCGGCTAGTAGCAGAATATTTGACGGTGCTACCTACACCACCGTCAAATATTCTGCTGCCAAATAGTAGTGCTTAGGCATCACTGTATTCCGGTTTGAAGGGCACTGTACGATAGTGAATTACTGGGCAGAGGCGATTTAATAACTAATATCTCGACGTTGGCAACGCGTGAGTCACACCTACTAATGGTGCTACAAACGCTCATAGGCTACGGCCACTACTTACCATCAGGTGGGCCGTATGCTTGTTTGCCAACTTGTAACATAAAATATATATATATATATATATGTTCACTATATCATTATATTCAAAAGGCTATTATTCATTGACACAAAATGGCTTATACACAACCCGCATGAAAGAAAGTAATACCGTATTGGAGATCTTTTCACATTCAACGTGGTATTTTCAAGACGTCAATATCCGAATACATAAAAGGTTTTATTAATATAAAACTTGTTCGAGTAAATATAAACATTGACCTTGACATTTTTCTCTAACTGTGGTTATTTATTTTTGGTCTTCAATCATCTTATTCCTAGCATTGTTCCTGGTATTTTTCTTGTGGTCTGCTTATTACTCGGGCTTACATTATTATCTGGGTTTGACATTTTACTACTTTTTACAAAGAGCGATTGTCATCTGACCTCTTTAACCATAAGGGCGAACCAGTAACTCATTGTATAACAGCAAATTATCTATCAACAGATAACGATTATTATTATATGTTATGTGATAACAACCGAGACCGCCAGCTTAATGTGCTTTCCGAGGCACGGCACGACGAGACCGAAACAGATATTTGCAAGATCATAACAAACATCTGCTCTTAGAGGAAATCGACCCCGCGACGCGAGCCAAGCTTGCTACAAACACGCTACAACGATCGTCAGTTTTCAATGTTTAGGATAAAGTATTATTATAATTAGAAAATTTAAAAATTTAAAAAAGGGTTTGTCATGTAGCTACAACAAAGATTGGCAAAAGAGCGTACGACCCCTCTGATGTTAAGGGGTCAGTATATTATAGACGCTTGCAGTATCTCTTGTATATTAAGCGTGTTGTCATGAGAATGGATGGGACAGAGTTTAGACTTCTTGTGGCAAGCAAGCATGGCTTTCTTGGTATGGATGTAGTAATATGTTGAAAATAACAATAAATTTGAAGTCAGACCGACCCTCAAACAGATAGATAGTAACTGCGACAAAAAAATGCATTGATTAATGTTAATATTAGTTTCACACAAGTTCACTCACCCAAAAAATAGCATTGTGCCTCCAACAAACTGCTTTTCATTATATTCAAAATCTAGGAAAATAATTACCGAAAATATTCAAAAAAAATCTCTCGTTTTTCGACTTCTTTTAACACAAAAGGTATATAAAAAGCAAGCGAAGTAGGCTTAACTCAGAGGGAGCTGAGAAAACACGTTCATTAAGGTCAAACCTCAAAGCAGGGAAAGAAGTGGCCACATCGTTATTTACTCTGACGCGCAGATGCGACCCGCGATACACGTGTGATTGACAATTACTCTTTCTTAGTCAATTTACCCATGTAACTATTGCTATGTGATGCTAACCGACTTCAAAAAAGCTTTATAAATTCGTCTGTTTTTAATTTTTATTTATGTTACGAGGTATCTTTGTAAGCTGATTCTGATGATTTTAAAAAGTTGGCGTGTTGTACGTTTTTATTTTTGGTATAAAAATAGACAAGAGTTTTGAGAAGGAATACCTTTTACAAAACAAAAATCGAAAGGGTTGATAAATTATGGGGGTTCTAATAATCTACATATATATATAAATTGTACAAGACCAACCTCTAGCAAAAAAGATCCTCATTAAAAATCGTTATATAAAACTTGCCAGTATCAAATCTCATACAACCACAGATTGTCAGATTGTGCGTTGAAGCATTAAATTAGAACTAATGTTGTAATCCCCAGTACACGTCACGTGCCCGTCCTAAATACCCACAAAACCAACCCATAAATAATGCAACTCTAACAGTGACGTCAGACACAGAACCCGCTTGCAAACGAGATCGCATTTGTACTGTATGTTATACCCTGTTCAGTTTGTTTCTGACGCTCTGTTAACCTTTGTGATGAATGGGTACATGCGGCACAACTATAGGCAGGTGATATATGGACTCGGAATATCTGTTATACTTGTGGATGTTACTTGTGACATATTCGGGACAATTAACTTATTTAATGTTAACTGATCCACTTCACTTTGCATAGTGAAGCGATTCCTTTTTAATTTAAAGTATTTCAATTACGAGAATACAATTGAAAAACTGTTTTCGTATTTTTGTACTTTTTTATGTTTACAAATTTTGTTAATTTTGTCTTGAATATAATTTGGAACATACAAATGTATTATATGAACCATTACACAATTTTTTTTTTTTTTTTTTTATGTTAGAAGTTGGCAAACAAGCATACGGCCCACCTGATGGTTAATGGCTGCCGCAGCCTATGAGCGCTTGCAGCACCATTAGTAGGTGCCACTCACGCGTTGCCAACCTCGAGATATTAGTTCTTAAATCTCGTTCGCCCAGTAATTTCACTAGCGTACAATGCCCTTCAAACCGGAACACAGTAGTGCCTAAACACTACTATTTGGCGGCAGAATATTGGACACTGCGGTGGTACCTACCTAGCCGGCCTCTTGCAACAAAAGACCTACCACCAGTGTGACTGATTGCACTGGTGGAATAATCTCTGTTGTGACAGAAGTTATCCCAACAGCGGGCGATGGGGTCGTCACATCCCGAAGCCTTAATAAAAATATAAAACAAAATAAAAAATAGTTGTAGCTAAACATTAATGTACGCAATTTCTGAATAAGACGTCAAAATTATGTTATAAATGAGAAAAATTTCATTTCGATTTTGCATATATGGACGCAAATAAGCAATACCATGTCAATCCACACGAAAAATTTTGAACAACTTGCTTTATATGATTTTTTTTTTTAATTTATTAGTCAAGTTTTTGGCAATTTTAGATTTGTTTAAGTTATTTTACTTATTTTCAAAAAAAATTAGTACACAAACTGCATATTTCGTGTATAATATAACCCAAAACGTTTGAAAATACATAAATTGCATGATTGAAAAAATGGCTTTTTAGTAGTTTTAAAGCTTAAAACCCTACAAATATTAAAGAAAAATTTCTTCAGCCATTTACCAACACTTCTGCATATATAACTCATTTTTTTCAATTTTGTGGGTTGATATGGTACTGCTTATTTGCGTCTATATATATGTATCCTTTAATTTAGTTTTAGCAAAATCTCCTAGGAATTAAACAAACTATACAAATACTTTAAAGAATATTAAATAATACAATAGTATTTTTATTATAGACTTATAATAACAGGTAGACAGTAAAAAAATATAGATGAATTATTTAAAACTTTTTTAACTCACAAGAAGTCTATAAATTTAAAACATATAATTATTGAAGTTGTTCAATGGTAAAGTTTGAAAAAAAAACTTTTCACGTCCATTGTTCACAAAACAAGTGACTATCAGTCGAGTGTTGTTTGGGAAGTCGTTCTGGCATAAAAACGAATAGTAAGCGTTTTTATAAAGGAATTAATTAAGAAAATAGTTCACATTTTATAGCCGGGAATCAGAATAGATCGCATCGACAGAGAATTTAAAAACATTTTAAACACGAGACTAGACGAACGTTGTGTATTTTATAGCGTTCCCGTCCCGTAGACTATTTAAAATAAATAAATAGAACGCTTTCAATCTCGCTTATCTCTTAGCGTTAGATCATATATTTTAAATGGAAATTTAATTTATTAGTTTATTAACTGGTTCTCTGTCCCATGAATCATAATTATATGAAAATTTAAATTTAAAAAAATCTCTATTTTATGGAATCGGAATAGTCTAAAATGAGTATAAGAGTAACATATTCAATTAGTAATTTAAAACTTGCCGTTTGTCAAACGATTCTGATAATTTTTAATATTGTTGGATATGGTGTCTTTCTAAGGGTGTTACCATAAAATCCAAGTCAGTTTTCATGGTGATCTAATGAAAAACTGAAGAGGCACAGAATACAAGTCCTCAAAGTATTGTAGGTTGCTTGCAACCAATTTTTTTCGATTGCCTTGTTTGTGTTTTGCCTGTGGCTTGTTCACAAAACATCCTAACATTATATTGACTATGTGGCGCCACATTTTCGAAAATTTCGAAAATTCATCTCAGTAATTTAAATCTGAAGAGTAAAAAAACTTAAATTAATGTTGTAATTATTTCTAAACTCTAACCTATCTATCTAAATTTTGTTTTACTCAATTAGATCAATCATTAGATAATCAGGAGATCAGGGCCGTGAAAATTTTACCACTTCATAAATACCGGACCAACAGTCGACAACCCTCTCAAACTAATATTAGTTTCTCGTTTCATTCAGAACGTTGTAAATTCCTATACTTTACTGCTTTGGCACTAGGCGGTGACAATTATGGCCAGCTACATTTTCTTAGTTGGAATCGATTTCCATTCAAATATAGGTACCGCCTTGGAAAATATCAAATATGTACGCCAAGTATTGGTGATAAGACGAATATTTTACTCGATTTTACGTTTTTAATAAGTATTTTTATTTACTACCAGCTGCGCCCGTGCCACCGCTAGCATTTGATGAAAATATATTATCTAAAAGTTTAAATGAAAGCACATCTAGTTTTTGATATAATTGTTTTTTTTTTGTTAGATATTTATTTTTATACCAAAAAAAAATTATATTCGCCTAATACTTTGTGATTATATAACTTAAATTTTAGACATTTGAACATCAAACTTTTCCTTAACATTCCAACTTATAAATTACTTCAAAAAGGCAGAGGTTCTAAATTCGACTGATTTTTAATGTATGTTGAACCAATTTGTTTTTGATGTATTGTGTACTTTCATTGCTGTCTCGTACAAATTTGCCGGTCATTGACTACTTAGATATAGAACGAAATACCAAGAAGTATATGTACTAATAACGCGCGATCACTACGTTATGTTGTTCTGTTCATGCCTTAAGTAATCAAGTCTGTCTTAAATAAAGCAATCCAATTATATAAATAGCACACGTATTTATAAGTACCTCAAATAAAAATGTATCTCTTCATTTTCGGTTATGGTCATGCACGTTGCTAATAGGAAGCGACCGCAGGAAACCTTCGGAATGCCCTGCCTCTGCGTTCAATGAACTTGACTCGCACTGCCTTTAACCTTGAACGTATTCACAATGCCAAGTGTCGGAACCAGTCTACAATTTTATACTCAACATTGCAGACGCGTGTTTTTTGTTACAATACTAGCGTCTGGCTGCGACTTTCGCTTGGAATTAAAATATATTAGTATGGATTTTTTTGTTTATATTGTTAAGTGTTGCTTGTCTATGACATCATGGTAGCAATATAAAATATAATATATATTTTAAATCTAATGATCAAAACTGTTTAATGAATTTCAATGCAATTGGGGAAAGAAATCTTTTGAAGTTTGGTGAAGAAAGAATGAATGAAATTAATGAATCATCATCAGTGAACACTTAACCAACATATTATATCGCAATATTTAGTATAAATGTTTTCAATTCACGCACTCTTAAATTAGATTTTTATAATAGTGCTACTTATTTTTAATATTGCTTCCTTTTTAGGATTTCCTTAAGAATATTATAATGAATCCTTATAATATTAAAAAGTCCCGGTTTACGTAATTATATATGGTTTTCTGCTATATTATATTTTTTGGTTACTATAAAAATGCCTGATTTTTTTAGGTGACAGGGTTAGTTGTGTAGCCTGTATTCAGAAAATGCCAAGCAGTAACCACTTAGGTAAAATGCAGCGCATAGCATAACCTAGTAATTAATGTGTAACCCACGCCGTGCGCCAGACAATGTAACCTAGTAGATAGCCTGAGCATGAACCATTATAATTATACTTATAATATATCAAGGTGCCAATTTCCGGCGTAATTATAGGTACCGATTAATAATATTAAATAGGGGTCAATAATAATTAACTATCCTTTTTCTCTCGACTCCGTCCGCTTCTACAGAGATATCTCACTGTAATCTTCAGTTATACTAAACGGATTTTACAAGTAGCTAAGATCAATTTAAACTCAACCTAAGAAACATGGAAACCGCATAACCGGTTCAGTATTAAAGTATTAAAAAGAAAAATATTTTTGGTTACATTTCTTCTAAATAATCAACCACAATGTACAGACACAACTTCGGTGCAATTTAAATATATATATATATATATTTATATATATTATTTAAATATATATAGCTTTACCACACGGATTATATGTATACACTGATAACATACTAGCAAAATAAATATGCACACATAGATCTTACATCTACGAATAGAAATACACAAAATCGTATCTTGTTTTTATAGCATCAAATATAGACATTGCTTTAAGAATTCATAGACGCCCGCATTGAAGTCGTTCCGAGGTGATAAGTCAAATATAGACGAATAGAAAAACTAAATATCAGAGGCGTGAGAAAATAAGATATAGACAGAATACTATATTTTGAATAATATTTATTACATTATTCATCAGCAACGTATATAGCTTTGTAATTTAACTTTATGAAAAGAGCAACGGAACGAAGCTAGTGTTAGTCAAACGCTAGCTTTATTTGATATTAGCCTCTGCCCGCGGCTACGCCCGTGTGAATTTTTATGTTTTGCTTTCATCCCCTATTGTTATTTTAAGGGTAAAACTATTACTAACTTTGAATGACATATTTATTTATATCGAATCAACAGCCTTTAAAACTAAGTTTCAAGCTTCTAGCTCTTAAAATTACGATACTTGTCTTACAATTTTCATCCCCTCTTTCACCCGCGTACAAAACGTTTTTCGTATCAAAAAGTAGCATATGTCTTTTCTCAGGCTCTAGACTAACTGTGTGCCAAATTTAATTTAAATCGGTTCAGTTTTTTGCCGAGAAAGCGCAAAAGACAGACAGACAGACGGAGAGAAAGAGTTACTTTCGCATTTATAATATTAGTGAGGATTTGGTCATGACTCGCAACGAAGTTAGCTTCGTTCTGTTGCATTCCCATAATACCCCTTGAAACACCAAGGGATTCTATTAGGGGATCAATTGAATTTCCTAGGGGGCACCAACGAGTCTATAACATTTTGGCTTTATGTAAGAGTCGGTCTTTAGTTAGTCTTTGAAAAATAGTCACTTCGAAATATCAAATTTTGTAAATATCCTTTATCCACTTATACATTTAAAGTTCATTTTAAACAATTTTCACATATCTAGAGTTCGGGCATCCGGGCACGTACACTCATCTAAAAACACGCAATAGTACGAATCATAGCTACGAATACTCCTATTTAAATTATTATTAAAATTATGGCCTAGTACTTCTCCGTTTTATTAGAACAAAATCATTAATGTCAAAAGCAGTAGTTGCTACTAAAATTACATTTACATAAATCTCAGTTATGATAAACATACTATTTTTATCAACATAAAAAAGTAATTTAAAAGTAACACATTAATTAGCAAATTCACTTATTTTAATATAATGCTATTCTGTATCACTTAACGAAAATTGTTAATAAATAAGGCTTTACAACGACATAGTACTTTGCATTATATTCTCTTAAAACAGAAAGCTCTTCAAGATGTTTGAGCCCTGTAACGGCGTAACGGAGCAAAGGTCTCATCTCCAGTGCTCTCGGGTTTGGAGCGACGCCAACAAGTTGATGCCTAAACTAATGTTTATGAACGAGGGTTACAGATACACGACACACTAATTCACACTGATTACTGAACTGTTTAATTAATTCCTACAGTGTTATACTAAAACTAGTTAACGCGTGATATTATATTAAAGTTTTCATTGCGTAATTAAATTCGGTAATATATGATAAGGCTTTATAACGAGCTCTTAATCGACAATATGCAGATTTTAAAATAAAAACCATTTCAAGTGTATGTTTTAAAATGCATTTGAAAAATTATACAGTACGGTAGTATGTATTCATAAATTCATAAAAACTAATTTCAAATTTTGTCCGCTGGGTTTGACTACTTTTAATAGAACCTTTACTGGCAATTCAGACTTTTATTTTAAGAAATAGTTTTCCATGCAGTAGACATAAAATCAAGCAATAATCCTGTAGATCATGCGAGTAAAGCCGAGGGCGCAGTTACTGATATACATTGTAAAAACTCATTGCTATATATATCACTACATCTCTGCTCTTATTTTAATTATTTATAAAATCGGTTCTACCTCGCCACTTGGCCAGTATAACTTTTATAGTGCAATAGCTATTAATTCGCAACTCGCATAAATAACACTCACATAGCTTCTATAATGGTATAAGTGTGGTAACGGTATTCTAATTCTACACATCAAAAGCATAATGATGCTTAACAATGTTTTGTATATCAAAACCGAGAATCTTGATCCATGCGTTCCTATTTCACAAAATGTTAACGTCAAGCGTTTATATTGAGGAAACTATAAAATCGGGGATAATCGTAAAAGCAAAGTTGGGCGTCGGCCAACCGTACCGACAATGAAAAATAATTCGACATACGACGGGAGGAACGGAACTAGATCAAAACTTTTCAGGTTTATTGCTCGTAGTTATATTTACTTTCGTGATGTCGGTTCATGCAAGGAAATATTTGTATAGCTCCGGCTTTATCACGTACTGTTTTCTATATGGGACACACGGACAATTTCACATAAAACTCAAATAAATTTTTAATATTAAAGTCATTTGAGAACAATAACTGTTGAAAGATCTATTAATAAATATTTTTGCTATTATAAACTGTGCTCATTAAACATCCCTCATGAGGATCTTGTATTTAGCTCAGCCCAAAAGGCAGGCAAATGATTTAGTACCCCCTTTTTTCAAACAAATTCCAAGCGCAGTCAATTGATAACGCAGCGCTTCATTGGTGGCAGATGCGATCCTTAATGTTTCTGGTAATGAACATTATTAGAAACGTCTGCCACGTTTGCTGATCATATAGAAATTATGTTCGCCAGTTCCCTATTACACACAAACACAAGCACACCTTATCAGGCCGGATGACGTGTTTGTATGTTCAATAAAAATAACTGCCCCGAGCTGGAATCATACCTCTGTCATTTAAGGCAGATCCGTTACCACTGCGCTATTAAGGTTGTCACAATTCTTTTTATTATGTTTTTAAGCTTATTGAATTGAAATGGACGTTTTAAAATCGATGAACTAATTCAGTGGTAGCGGTATGAATAATCTAAAGAATTTTGGTGCAACTATTGCGATTCTTCTTACGCTTTAAGAAGTCCGCTCTGACAAAAGTATTTATTTTGACCCTTAGGCCTCGAATGTATAGGCTATCTGATAAAGTAATAATAATTTAATCTGTTCAAAATATACGAATAAATCGTGTAACGAACTCACAACAAAGATAAACAAATGTAGTTAACTTCTTAAAGACTCAAATAATCACGAATTTATTTAAATAAATCGACGTGTCGTTTATTTTGTCCTTGAAATTCTTTAGCACAATACATAAGGAAAATATTTACGAGTCAAAAATGAAAATAAATGACTTCTAAAAAAAAACAAAGTATTTAGTTGATCGCTTAATTAACATAGGGCGGGCTCGTCATGACGAAACAATCGTTTGGCAAATAGCTGTAGCGATTTACTGACAGCAATACGCCAGCGACAGTCGCTTTCATGACAGCCGACAACCGTGCCAAATAAATTTAATTCGTTAACTACATACCCATGAAGCTACATTAATCAAATCTAAAATCACTATTAATTTATAACTAAAGAAATATGTGCTGATTCTTAAGACTCTAATAACGATTAAATGAAAAACTTTCATTTTGAGCAAGAGTTTTCATATTTTCTTTTATATAAAACCCAATATAGACGACAAAGCCCTTAAGCATTTCAACTTTTAAGATAAAATTTCTGCCTTTAATCAGCGAGAGCTCTTAATCACCGTGACATTACCGTCTTCTATATTATATAAAGTTAAGAATATAATCAAATAAAATTTTGGTTGGACATTTAGAACAAACAAGTCTCGACGAAGAGCTTCATAATGACTATAGCAAGTATAAGTAATAAAAGTAACAAAACAGTAATAAATCCTATACCTCAAGAGGCGAAGTGCTTCTTAGACATTTTGTTTCTCAAGAACAATGTTTATAAGGAATAAAAAAGAGTTTTAGATTAACAGATCTAAAAACAAATAATTATTTATAAAAATAAACTTAATTTATTCCAAATAAATGTTACTACAAATAATAGAGCCAAAAACAAACACAGAAGCTACTTCAATTTGAAGTCGATTTCAAAAACGCCAAAGTGCTACGAAAAAACTCATAACGGAGGAAATCAAACGGTCTGTTTATTTCAAAATCGTTTTAAAAGATTTAAACTTGCAACCCGAACCGTTGTACAAGTGGAGAAGGCCGTACAAAACCGAATGCCTTAATTTAATACAAGTCAATTTGGGCCAATTTAATTTTGCGCCCATGCAGCGACGCGGTTGTCAGCCATAATGCTTATACTGTATAAACAAAATACGCTGTTTTCATGTTTATGGCGAAACAATAAAGCCTATTTTAGCGTAAACTATTTAGGCGTACAGGAGCTATGTCGACCACCGTTTTGTATACTATTATTAATGTACCTATATTTTGTACACTCGTCATCCCTTCAGTCGCTTGTATTTGACGTGCATACTCAGATAGGTACATTAGATGATAAAGTTAATTAATTGGCTTGTATTGTATTCGTTGTTTTTACATTGGAATTTATAGTGCTTTACATCTGCCAACAATTTTAAAACCATTATTGATGTAATAACTTTGTTTACTAATTTCGAGACTCTTACGAAATCTATATAGCATTTTAAACTACACATTTATATAAATGATATGAATATCTATGTAATGATAAAAAATGAAATAGTAAAATTAATTTACGTAATTACTTTGAAGTTAAATCTAGGCGACAGTTTTACTTTGAAGTTTGACAAATTAGTAGATTAAAACGTGATCACAGGATTTAACGATAGCTGCGACGACGCGACGGCTTTTAAACTACAACATTCATTCAGGCTTGCTCTTTAGAAATATTTAGTTCTTATATAGTTCTTTGGTCATTTTTATAAGCCTTTAAAGGTTCGTTTGTCACTTAAAACATATTTTTGTTTGAACCTGCTTTCTGCAGAATCCTGGTTACTTGAGGCGGGTTATATGGCGACTAGACGGTCAACTCAAACCTTCTTGGTAACCATTAGTGGGTGTGACTGTTTACAGAATCCCTCGCAGAACGAGCCAACGCGCACTCTGTAAGGCACTGCGCTTAGCACTCGGCGGACGAAGTTCGGATCAAGAGGAGCTAAACATGGTAATGCGCCCTCAGGCGCTTCCCACGCTTTCCGTTGTTTCATGTAATATTTCTTTTTTATGTAATATATTTTTTTTTTGAAAGAATATTAGCAATGCGTTTACAAGGCATTACTAATATTCCTATTGCCCCTCAAATAAGCTCGAAGCTTGCGCTAGGAGTGGGTACGACAATAGCCCAAGGGGGTCAGGCTCGAACCCTCGACTCTCGCGTTAACGGAGCTAAGTCGGCCCTTCTACCGTTGAGCTATTGAGGCTTCCAAAATCCTTTCTAAATTTCTCATGTTTTTCGTTCTACTTTCTAGCAATAATCCGGATTTTTTTTAAGGGCTACTTATCACTCTTATCCAGATTTGACAGGTTACTAGTTTTTACAAAGAGTGATTGCCATATATGTCACTTTGAGCACCGAAACCAATGCGTTATCGATGCTTTGATTAAAGCTTGGTAAAATGACCATTCGATTTAAGATGGCTGTTAAATAAATATGGACTAAGGAGACTCTTCAGTATAGAACTTGTCGAAAATGTACGTGAATTTATATTTTTGGCACTTTGTTGACTTCATGAGTACGATAAAAAAATTAATGAGAGAGCCTTCATATTTTAATATAAATTTCAATTATAAATACTTGAGCAAAGCCAGGCAAACCGCTTGTCATATAATAAGTATTTACATTGCATATGTTACCTCTATGTGACACACATGCATACATCTCTAGTGATGGTTATTGTTTAAGTGATTAATAGCAGCGAGTTGTGTTACAGTTAATAGCTTTTAGTAATTAATAAGATACCAACTGTGCCCCACGGTTAGGTCTGTTTTGAGACCAATAAAAAAATTTATAGTTCACTAAGAGTATACTTTGTTCAAAATACGATTTTTGATTTATCTTTTAGTTTTTTTTTTTATAAACTTATTAAAAAAAATTAGCACACTTGAAATTAAAGGGTTCCGCAGCTTGATTATGAAGAATCTTAAGGGCTTTAAAAATATAACGAATTAAAATCGACCGCAAAAAGAAGTTGGTAATTTCATAGTAATTATTAAAATTAATATGAAAAAGAAAGTTATTGGAAAAACTTATATACCTATCTCATAAATTTGTAGACCTATCTTCTTCAAACCAAATGTGGTTGAAATTTTATTTGATATCCTATTTAATTTTTCCAGAATTTTAAATTGCATAGTTCAAAAGTTAGAGGGGAGGGACCACAATTTTTATGACTTTAGGAGCTAATATCTCAACAACTACTGACTTAATAAAAAAAGTTAAAATCAAACTTCCTTATCATTTTGAAAGACCTATTTAAAGATATCTCACACGTTGACATACGTTAATTTTTTTGTCCAACACTCAGTTACATGTATGGACTGCTACCCTTAATTCATTTATATTTTAAGATTTCATTAGAGAATCCTTGTGCGGTTCATAGAATACACCTATTTAGTAAATTTCGTATAGATAGAGTCAATGGTCTGCAAGTAAAATGACTGTGACATACGGACGGACGGACAGACGGACAGATGGACGGACGTATAGACGGACATGACGAAACTATACTATATTCCGTTTTTGCTATTTGGCTACGGAACCCTAAAAAGACACTATTAGGACACATTTGACAGATAAATACGATAACATTCCAATACAGTACTTTTAATAAAGCTAACTAAAGTAAGTGGCAAATAGCTAAAAAAAGCAATAGAAAACCTATTACTATAATCAACGCTGTTCTAAGGAATTAACTGATAACACAAACTTAAGAGATCTAAATATTTTATTTCATTTATTTTCGTATTTTATTTTTCGTTGCCTAAATAAGACTAAATTACTACGAATTATATTATTATTTATTAAATACCTTAAGCTTGAGTTATAGGGAAAATGGCGAAATAAACTTTAAGGCTTTATAATAAAAGAAAGCGACCATCTTATTGGAGGTCTCATTAAAATCAGGAAGACGCTACGTTTACCCCTTTGTAAAACTTTTACTGTATTTTTCACTTCATAGTCCTTATTCACTTTTCAAGAAATATATATGTACAGGATAAATTTATCAAATAATTTAAATCATTTTATTCGACTTCCATTCGAATTCATTGAGAATGTCCAGCCAAAATAGTACAGTCAGAACTATATTAACAATAGTACGTTTTGAAGTAAAAATCTTTTTAAGCTTGTCCGTTTTTGCTAAAGGTAATGTTTTTATTATAAAACTGTTAAGGTGCTTAACATTGATTTGTATGAATATCACAATACTGCTACAAAAAAATTAAATTAAAGTGTCTGTTTGTAATGTTTTGACATTACAAATATAAATAACAGCTTTTTACTAAATGCATATTAAAGAGATGTAACTGACATAAAAATACATATATTTAAAATTTTTGTCGGTCTGTTTGTTCTAGATAACCTCCGAAACCGTTACATCTTTACCAGAAGCTACACGTTATCAGAACTACCCTAAGTTACTTTTATTTTAAAAAGAATAAGTGTTCTAGCAGACAAAATGAAACAAAATAATCAGTCCTTAGACCAAGCGGGCAAAGCCGCGGAATAAGCTAGTATATAAATATATTATCTCAATTAGATTTCCTCCTCATACAAAATGATATCACTTCACAGACATGAATCTTCAATATTTGCTTTACACGGTACGGATACGCGGGGACATTAAATTTATCGCCCGAATATACGTCCGGTTTCACAGCCAAGATTCAGATAAATAAACCATCATAAATATAACATTATTATTTACTTAATCCGAAGGAAACACGGCGACATTTGTTACTATAACCCGAGGATTTAGATCTATATTATTTCTACTTCCGAACTAATATTATAAATAGGAAATGAAGCCTCAATAGCTCAACGGTATAGGGCCGACTTCGCTCCGATAACGCGAGAGTCGCGGGTTTGATCCTGACCTCCTTGGACTATTGTCGTACGCACATCTAGGGCAAGCTTCGAGCTTTTTGGAGGGCAATAGGAATATTAGTAATGCCTTGAAAAATGCATTGCTAATATTCTTTTTAAAAAATATATCTGTTATGCTTTCACGCCTAAGCAACTGAACTGATTTTAATTAAATTTGTTATTGAGATAGACTAGAGCTTGGGAAAGGACATTTCTGGCGAACAAATGCCCTGAAGTACTTAAAATAGGGGATGAAAGTTTGTTTTGGAATTTATTTCTATAGAAATAAAGGTGCCTCATTAAAAATCGTTCTTGACGCGGGTGAGGTCACGGGGACGGCTAGTAATTAATATAATACACATTCCTATAATAAATTTCATGTTATACGACACATAACGATACACGACGACTAATTTTTCGATTAATACATATTTCAATGCTATATTTTATTTGTAGCATATTTTTATGTCTAAGATTTATAGGAAAATAGTTTCTTTAAGCTATAAGTTTAAGGACGATAAGTATTAGACAAATAGGAACTGCGGCGTTAGAATGATTAAAATGACGTGCTTATTTTATTAAAGTAAGCGTACTTTTATAAAGTAAGCTAAATATGATATAAGACTTAATAAAATAGATTCATTGTAAAATAACAGTAAATAATAATCTATCCACGGCCTCAATTAGGATAGTTATATCCTTTGTCGACACATCCAGACCTGAACACATACCTTTATGGTCAATACAAACATCTGCTCCAAGCGGGAATCGAACCCGCGACCTGTGGTGGTTGAGGCAGGTTCGCTACCGCTGCGCCACAACGTCATCAAATAATATGAATCTATTATTTATATTCACGCATCCGGAACTAAAGGCATATTATAATTTGTCTCGACAGCACGTGGTCAAAACGCTGTCGTCTATTTCTGTACCTTGATTAATATAAATCCGAGCAGAACATTAAACTCCACTCCTTCCCGCTTATCCGCGTTGATCTGTCTTGGTTTTGTTTTGAAAGAAAGAAAGAAGAAAGAAGTTATTTATTGTCTAAATCATACTACAACAATCATCATTAATTAGTAAAAAGAAATGTTAACAAAATGCTACAAAAAATTAGACAAAGGGAGGAAGCTCAGCTGATGCTGTCGGGATCGTATTCTCGAGCAGCGCTGGTTTTCAGCTTCACCCCTGCCCTCTGAGGTGGAATTTGAGAGCTAAAGTGTTTGAATGTTGGCTGACATTCCTTAATTGTATATTAGAAAAGACTATCACATACCAAAAACAGAATAAAAAGTAAACATTAAAAAATTATAATAATAATAATTAACAAAAAAAAAAAAAAGAAAGAAAAAGTAAGTTACAGGAATAATACAGTAATGTCATATTATGTTTTCATATTTCTTTACAAAACAAAGGCTCATTAATTGTTTTGGGCCTTTTCCAGGTGTTGCAATAAAAACGGCAATTGAAAGTTTTCTTATACGCAAGATGGTGCTTTTGTTTTCTAAATTTCAGCTCTTAGAAGAAAAAATTAAATAAATGGGAACATTTTTTTTTGATAAGATCTTTTTACTGATCATTTATATTCGATTTAAAATATTGCAGTACTTTTTTTTATTTTACAAGTTGGAAAACAAGCATTCGGCTCACCTGATGGTAAGTGGTTGCCGTAGCCTATAAACGCTTGCAGCATCATTAGTAGGTGCCACTCACGCGTTGCAAACCTCGAGATATTGGTTCTTAAATCTCCTTTGCCCATTAATTTCACCAGCCTACAGTGCCCTTCAAACCGGAACACAGTAAGTGCCTAATCACTCTTATTTGGCGGCAGAATATTTGACACTGCGGTGGTACCTACCTACCCGGCCTCTTGCAGCAAAAGACCTTCCACCATTGTGACTGATTGCACTGGTGGAATAAACTCTGTTGTGACATAGGTTATCCCAACAGCGGGCGATAGGGTCGGCACATCTCGACGCCGGGAAAAATGTACTTTTGCAAGGTCTCGACGGCGGGAAAAAGTACTTTAAGTACGTAAGGTCACATTATGACTAATGAAAATTAATGAATGTAAAATATTTCATTAAGCAAGTAAGTTCATCGAACTGAAATTATGAAGAACTAAAATCTCGCACATTTCGACTCACAATAAAATTTTCATTAGACTGCGACCTAATTTCATTTTTGTATAAGTTTCTAATCAATATCAGAATAATCAGAAAGACTCTAGAGTTATATTAAAAAGGAAATTGTCTCCTTAAAGCCTAAGCATTTACCATCCAGCACTTGCGAAGTAATTTTCGCCCAATTAGACGGCTGAATACGCCTCATCCGCGTCACTGAACAAGGAGATTGCTTCCCTTCCACCTTCATTCTTATGAATCGCCCTCTAGACAGACCATGGCAACTTTTAGAACAGTATTTATTAAATATTACTAGCAACTAAAAAAGCTATTATTATTAATTGGGTTTATTTATTATACCACTAGTTCGTATCGTACTATAAAATTTCGATAAGTTTATTTTGTTTAGTTTAGAAAAATTTACTCAATTAGATTTTTATGATGACACAAAAATAGTTATAAAATTGCTTTTAAAGTCTATTTGTTTATTTGTTCTGATCTGGTTTGTGTTTTGGCTCGCTGCGATGTCAAGAACTGAATGGGATGTGAATAAAATCCTATATTATACAAATGCCATACGGATGACGTCGCACACATCTAGTATTGTATGTTTTTATATACAATATTATGTTAATTATAGTAGTCACTAAAATATAACGCGAATAAAGACGCTTATAGTAACTGGTTTTAGGCAATAGTACTACAAACATAACATTCTAAACACAGTATCTGATATACTATGTTACTTGCAAACTATACGAATATTAACACGAGTTGTTAAAGAGACGTAAAGTCATTGACCACGCTCGTTTCGTACGTAATTAAATAAGTTTCAAAACGGCCCATTTGCTCTGTCCATTTGTCATTGAATGTTTTTTTGTTGCGGATTCAGTTTTTCCGAACCACTACTATCGGCGACGGCATGCGGCAGCTGCACAGATTAATTTTATCTAACCAAGTTAAAAATGCTGGGTATTTTTTTCTCCTACGCTATTATTACATACGCGACGAAATCACGCTACATTTGTTTTCATACTAAAACGAAATGTCAAAACATTAGTCTGGAGAATGAAAATGTTTAAAACTGACGTAAAAATAATTCGGTCAAACGTTTCTTTCATACATAGTTTTGTAAACATTTGATTAATAATATTATTGTTGAGTAAAATGAATTATAGCTTTATCGACAACGAAGTTATAGAGCGTCGAAAATGGCCTGAAGTGCTTCGAGAAAAGGATAGTACGGCCGTGCCGCTTTTTGCTCGATTTGGCGGGGCACTGCCGTGCCCCCAGATTGAATCAAAATGTTGAGAATCATACGTATATAATTAAGCCTCAATAGCTCAACGGTATAAGAGCCGATTCCGCTCCGTTAACGCGAGAGTTGCTGGTTCGATCCTGACCCCTTTGGGTTATTGTCGTATCCACTCTTAGAGCAAGCTTCGAGCTTATTTGGAGGGGCAATAGGAATATTAGTAATGCCTTAAAAACATTGGTAGTATTATTTACGACAAGAGATATGTATATTACTCGTTTTCAATAGGGATTCACTTTTGAGATTCAGCACATTACTAATATAGTAAACACTACTGAGGGTCTACCATGACCTTGTAGTAACAATTTTATTGCCATGCAATTCAATTCTGGTAGCTAAACGATACAGATTTTTATATGGTACCATTACGTATATATTAAACATGGTACGAAATAATGATACAGCTCAGGTTAGGTCGTCATTTTAATCAGAATAATAGTTCATGGTAACCTCCTCCTCTTCATCCTAGACCTAATAACTGAACTATAGAAGTTATACCTCATGATTTTATTTGCGTAGATTCTGAAATAAGGCTCTTAAATATAGTCAATCCAGCTATTGTAGGCTCCCGTGCACAAACGACTATTGAAAAGTTAAATTATTAAAACTATTCTTGGCTATTGTGAAATACGAAATCTATCATCAATATTTAGAGCATTCAGAATTTTATGCGTGAATCAGCCGTTCATTTCCATCTGACTAACTCTATCAACGTGAGCCAAATATCCGAAGAATTTCCTAAACAGTCCTAAAATACCTATGATTACAATTCGGACGGCAATTCCCAAACTTTATAGGTGTTCAATGTTATTCAGAGGATTTATATTATGGCGGTTGGGTAATGGTAATTAATGCTCACTATTGTGGCTCTAGTGGCCCATAAAACAAAGATTTACATATATCATTTATCACTTTAGACAATTATCTTACGGTTAATAGCAGT
This sequence comes from Hestina assimilis, assembly GCA_023373885.1. NCBI lineage: Eukaryota > Metazoa > Arthropoda > Insecta > Lepidoptera > Nymphalidae > Hestina > Hestina assimilis. The sequence goes on from CM041745.1 coordinate 10,896,602, forward strand.
TTAGGGGACAATATTGTGCTATGTGACATGGTAACACTTAAAACACAAGCCGTCAAACTGTTGTTTATATTTAAAAACTAGCGGTCCGCTCCAGCTTCGCTCGGGTATAAAATATATAGCCTATGTCATTCACTGAAAAAATGATTAAAATCGATCCAGTAGTTTTGATTTATTCATTACTGCCCGTGGCCCGCAAGTCTTTTATTTATTTATTTGTTCGTTAAATGTAATTATTTACGACATCACATTAGAAACCTCAAAAATAACAGTATTTCTCCACTATTGACGACGTTGTGGCGCAGCGGTAGCGAACCTGCCTTAAACGCCACAGGTCGCGGGTTCGATTCCCGCTCGGAGTATAAAATGTTTGTATTGACCATGCAAGCATATTTTCCGGTCTGGGTGTATTTGTCCTTGTCATTGTGAATGTTTCCGGACCCCGACACAGGATATTACTATCCTAATGGGGGCCGTTGAGTGTGCAACGTTTATTTATTATTTATTATTTAATGGATGTTATTATACATATAAACCTTCCTCTTCAATCACTCTATCTATTTAAAAAGCCGCATCAAAATCCGCTGCGTAGTTTTAAAGATTTAAGCATACATAGGGATATAGGGACAGAGAAAGCGACTTTGTTTTATACTATGTAGTGATAACACAAATAATTGCCACAATAACAAGGGCATCTCCATCTAGTGTTTAATAACAAGAGTGATGAGTGTTCGCACAAACACGGCTTCAGTTGGTACTTTGAATCGTAAAAATGAGAAGTACTCTGTGAGTGACGTTTCTGTCAGCAAAGAACGCTTTTAGTAGGCTGTGTTGATTGATCGAAAGCCAACATCTAACCGCGCTTTTTAATTGGTAATCAAAGCGTATGCCACAGTCATGACACGTATGCCACAATCACATCTAAGAAGTTGGTCGCATTCCAAAAAGATATGGAAATACATTTTTAATGGCGTTTTGACGGTTTTGATAATTGCGCTTTAAAATTTTATGATAATTTTCTGAAATAGATATTTATTTCAATTAGAACCTTTATGAAGATAGGTACCTGCTCTAGTTTTAACACACTTTTATTAGCTTCATGATTGTGTATGTAACGGAAATTTTGAACACGATTTTAAACTCCTTCAAAAGGAATATCGAATATAATTAAATCGAAAATATAATAATAAATCAATCGAAATTTTGTATACTCATCAAAGACCGATGACAATTTGATAACTTAAAAATCCAAATAAAAATGAAAAGAAATAAGAAAATATGTATTTTATTGTAAAAAAAGCTGCTTTTTCTTAAAATCACTCTTTTATAATTATCAAAAGCATGCTTTTATAAGTATCAAAATGATAACCCTTTAACTGATATCTGTCAATAAAATATAACTATTGACACCATAAACGCGCTTTTTTACAATAAAATACAATTTTTTCTTAAATATTTTTATTTGGATTTTCGATAAAAGCGTGTTGTTTAGTTTTTAACTGTTATTTTTACTTAAACTCGCCACACTTTTGAATAAAATACCAAGAACAAAAGACTATAATATTATTATTTATTACTTACTTATTTGACTTTGACTTGCATATCAACAAACTCGAATGCCTCTTCAATATTTATACAGTTAATAAACAATAAGTAAAGGGGTCAGTTTCGAACTCGCATCTCTGGCTTTAACAAAGTCGCTCCTTTGAGCTGCTGAAGTTTTGTGTATCTACCTAACTAGTCAAGTGCATATAAAAAGTTAAAATACAAAGATATAGTAATTAAATATTTATTATATAATATACTAGCGGCTCGCTCCGGCTTCGCACGGGTATAAAATATATAGCCTATGTCATTCACTGAAAAAATTATTACTATCGATCCAGTAGTTTTGATTTATTCATTACTGCCCGTGGCCCGCACGCGTTAAATGTAATGATTTACGACATCACGTTAGAAATCTAAAAAAAAAAAATTCTCCACTATTTTTATACATATAAACCTTCCTCTTCAATCACTCTATCTATTAAAAACCGCATCAAAATCCGTTGCGTAGTTTTAAAGATTTAAGCATACATAGGAACAGAGAAAGCGACTTTGTTTTATACTATGTAATGATGATGTATGTAGGCTATAATATATATAAATAAAAAACATTTACATATCGTATAATATAGAAATTGACATGTTTTCAGATAGAGCCTCCATTAATTGATGGATTTTGACGAATGAGGAACCATAAAGCCTGTCTTTGTTGTTTTAAAGTTAATATGAATGCAACGTGCGACTAATGTATTCACGATACTACTATGTTTGTATATACAAATAAATAAAATTGATTTTAAGGGGACTTTCTCTGGGATATAAGCTCATTTTGTAAGGAGTAACTTAAGCTATTTTATTTAAAAAAATTAATAATGGTTCGTGCAATAAACAAAAATCGGTAGAACACGCGAGTGGCGCCGCGAGCGCAGTTAGTAATTAATATAATATAATGTATTAAATTCATTCATGAATTCATATACACTAATTAATAAATAATATGACGAAATAAAACAAGGCATGATCACAGTGTGCTAAAAAGAATCAAAGGCATGTATGTAAGTTCTATATAATTTACTTACAATGTATCAATTGATAGGAAATAATATTTTTGAATTATCGATGAAAATCATTCTAAATTTTCAAATTTACGTTTTCATTTACGAATTTCAAAATATTACCAAATAATGTAGGAACATTATAAAATTTAAAACGCTATATAAATTGAAATACCAAAACACAAATATATATTAGAAAAAGATTTGAAATTTTTCTATTGAGTGCACCGGATTTATGACGTCTGAAGCGTATAATGATCAGAACGTTGCCAAGTCGTAAACATTGAGAATGAACATCCTCTTACATTACGCAAATTATAGTTTCAGTTAGGTAATTTAGACCATAAAGTTTTCATGCAACGTGCATTATGGTCTAACTCCTAAATTGTGTCTACATTACGAAAGATAAGATTTTTAAATGCACAGAATTTTCACACTTACCGCTAAGATCGCAGATGTCGTTATGCGTTCAAAGCTTTTAGCAAATGATTATTTAAGTGTCACATTAATAAAAGTAATAGTTTATAAGGTTTTGACATTATTAAATATAATATGTATATTAGTTCTTCGTGATCATGATTGATAAACGGTTCTGATAAAGTTGTCCGACTGATAATCTAATAATCTTCAGTATAGTACAAATAGCATGTTTTTTTTTTTTTTTTTTATTTATAGCTCTTGACTCCAGCGAGCGTGAAGGCATAGATGAGGTCTACGAGCGAGCTTACTCATAAGAAGGCTGTGTACTCGCACTTTGAAGAGGTTCAGGTTGTATGCGTTCGGAAATAGAGACGCCGGAAGGGCATTCCGATCCCTGGCCGTGCGCATTATGAACGATGATCGAAAGCGCATAGTACAAATGTTAGGTATATCGAAGATAATATATGTATATGGCATATAAAATGGCGATGGTGCTATGAAATTATGGAGCTCATCAGAATAAAGTAGAGTCTATAGACACACAAGCGACTTTACTACGGTGACTAAGGGCTATGAGTGGTATTTTTTTTTTCTTTAGAGTATCATTGCTTAATAACCCGTATGAGGATACACCATACGGAATACACGATTGAGCCTGTGCGAGGGCTGTTCTCTTTTCGCGGCCAGAGATCAGATTTCATTTCATCATTCATTCTCCAAATTATTTAAAAATGTGTTAATACGAGTGTAATTGGAGCATCCAATCAATATTACACGACACATTTAACAGCGTGTTAAGTGGTCGGGCAAAAAGTCTGAAAGTCCGTAGAGAAATCTAACAGGCAACAAAAGCAAGTAGGTTACTGCAACGAATCTTATGTCGAGTTCAGGCTAAAGTAATCCTCTTAACAGCGAACCGAGTTACTTACTGTGACTCGTCCGTATTAACAAGTGCGCAATACAATTTTTAAATGTACTTTAAAAGATTAATTCAGATTGCGTTTGCTTATTAATAAAAGTTTTTTCTTCCAATTAAATTTTCCTTCAGAGGATAAGCTGACGTGAACTTCTTACAATTGTATATATATTCTTGCAGTACATGTTAGAAATAGAACGTAACGTTAAACATTAGAAGTACACAGATAATCGTCAATAACTTTTGTTATAGCATTATGTGTTAGTTAGCATTTTCACTTTAATATAATTACGATTGTTAAAAAATAAAAAGCGAATTGAACCTAAAATAAAAATTGGTACGCAAAAGAAATACAGACATAATAAAATAAAATAATTTTGAAATCTATAAAAATTATGTTCCCAGTTCGTGTCAACAAAATATTAAAAACACAAACTGATATAGACCAAGCACCATAGGTACGTTATTAAAATATAAAGTCATTTAAATTGTATTCTTTGACTTGACAATTTATTTACATTTAAACTTAGTTTTTACGGCAATATCTATTCCACGGATCTTGTATGCAATCTACCAACGTCATACAAAGAACAGGCTATGAATTCAGTCATACCTTGTGGAAAGCGACTGTGATATATCCCACGTCAAGGTTATTAATAACATCTACATGACTATTTCAGCTTTACGCGATTTTCTGTGGAAATAATGCAAACAACTCTAGATACGGATGAACGCCAGTATCTTCTAACTATAGATAAACTAGCTTCTGCCAGCGGCTTCGCCCACGTGAATAATGTTTCTAATACAAACTCTGATAACACCCCCTTTTTTTTTAAACTTTGAATGTCATATTTTTTTATATCAAATCAACTCTCTAAAAATAAGTTTCAAGCTTCCAAATCTAAAAGTGACGATACTTCGATATAACTTTTCATCACACCCTTTCAGCCCATGTAGCCCTTTTTCGCATTAAAAGTAGCCTACGTCCTTTCTCAGGCTCTAGACTACCTGTGTACGAAATTTTATTTAAATTGGTTACATAATTTTGGCGTGAAAGAGCGAAAAACAGACAAAGACAGATAGAGAGACAGAGTTACATTCGCATTTAGAACATTAGTAAGGAAGTATATTAAAATGCTTTTTTAAGTAATATCGAAAAGAACTTTTGAATTTATATTTGACACAAATATGGTTCAGTTCAATAGTTTGACTATTATGTCACTGTCTGGACATTGAATTTGTTCAAGTTATTTCTGGTTAGTCAAAGACTGTACAGTTGTACTGTATCTTCAAATGCTGTATCTGTACTTAGCATTTATGTCTTGGAAGAAATTAAAATACACGTAAATTCGCGAACCCGCAATGGATTACTGTAGCGGTTTAAAGTCTTAATACTTATTAGGATATTATTCCTTTGTCCTGCAGTGGAACATTAACAAGTTAAGAACCTGTAATTGGCTTTATTTTTTATTACTCGATACCTCTTCCATTTTTAGCCAATTATGAATACATTTTCATGTTAGACTTGTTGTTTCTATCTTAGCAACGTATAAATTGAGCTAAGGACCTCGTACCTAGTTAACGAAACTTTTCCAAAGTATTAAACGAATTACTTACAGTTACTGGGTTAACATTGTGTTTATGAATGCCTTAGTCGATTTAAAGTCTATAAAATTAATATTAAAACTTCAATAAGAAAATAATTAAGATACATAAAACTATGATAGAAGATATATGCTCTTTAAAATAAGGGTCACATTTTAATAAAAAATAGACAAGCTGTTGCGATTATATAAATAGACCCAAAAGGAAACATTTGTCACCAAAGGGTCTAAGCCTAGTAAGGATTAACGCTTGCGGGTTGACCGTTTTAAACATCCCGTTAATCGGACAAGTATATGAAAATACGATAATTTATCTACTAACTACAAAATGTTTTTCGACAAAAGCACACAAAATACTTATAAGTCAATAGTTAGGTTACTAATTAGATCTAACGACGTTGTGGCGCAGCGGTAGCGAACCTGCCTTAAGCGCAAGAGATACATATGTGCTCCGGTCTGGGTGTGTTTGTCCCTGATATGTGTAAGTTTCTGGACCCCCGACACAGGATATAACTATCTTTTTGTGGCCGTTGAGAGTGTAGTTTTTGCGTTTATTATTACACTTGTTTAAACTTACACGTACAAAAGGTTTTTAGAATTAATCCGACGAATTTCGGGGCTTACTCCCACGTATCATGAGACTAACCCTCCTCTTATTAGTATAGATAATGAAATAACTAAATTATATGATCTTGTAAGCGTATATCTTGATAACAAGACCTTCAATCTCTACTGCAAGTATACATCAATGGTATTAACTTAATCCGATTTATATACATACTAGCTGCGCCCGCGGTTTTACCCACGTTTATGGTTACTGTGTCGTAGCGTCATGTTATAGAACAAATATGATTACTATAGAAGTGTAAAGTTACAGTGAGTTAATATGCTATATATGCATATGCTGTCGAGAACTTTTTTTCTGAACTTTTAAAGGGGAACAATTCCATCATACATCATTTTTGGGTAACTTTAAATGTTTACGCTGCGCACGCAACGAAAGCTCTCAAAAGGAATATTTTTTCCTGTTTTTAACACATTTTTGATTTATTCTCCGCTACTATTGGTCGTACTGTGATATTTTATAGCCTGCCTCGATAAATGGACTATTCAACAAAACAAAAATTTTTCACTTAAAACAAGTAGTTCCTGAGATTAGTGCGTTCAACCAAACAAACAAACCCTTCAGCTTTATAATATTGGTAGGTATAGATTCAAACAAGTATTAAAGATATTCAATCTATCTATAAAATAGGCATTTATTCGAGCAACGCAATACATTTTAGGAAACAGCAGAACTATGTTAACAACATGAAAGTTAACGCATTAAGTGTGAAAGACAGGTCTTCTTGAAACAAATCTACGACTGACTCTAAAATCAAGTTGTAGCGCTTCGCTAACTGCTTCGAGAGTTGTAACAACTTTTAGCTTTTCTGATAGATTCTTCAGATTCAGACGTTGTATGCTTATAGAGATAAAATAAAAAAAATGCAAACAAAACATTTTTTTTTTTTCGGAATGTGTATTGCTGTTGGCCCCACTGGCCGTGACAGCGTCACCGGACGGGGGGCCGAGTACAGAGACTCAGCCGTGATAAAGGCGCAGCCCTCACGGGGGCTCAAATTTGATTCCGTCCTTAGGGTGCTTCCTGCGAAGCCGAACCACGGCCAAGGACGTCATCGGAGATGGTCAAACAAAACAACAGCATATTTAATGACTTGACGACGTTGTGGCGCAGCGGTAGCGAACCTGCCTTAAACGCCACAGGTCGCGGGTTCGATTCCCGCTCGGAACATAATATGTTTGTATTGACCATGCAAGCATATTTTCCGGTCTGGGTGTGTTTGTCCATGTCATTGTGTATGTTTCCGGACCCCGATACAGGATATCAATATCCTAATGGGGGCCGTTGAGTGTGTAGCGTTTATTTATTTATTTATTTAATGACTGACCGACCGCGTAAGGCTGTGTTCTAGTTAATTGTCGGATTATGACACAACCAACCGACTGGACAAACCAATTGGTATCGCAAACGATAATCCCACGTCAGTTTTATTGCACAGTGGTATGAGCAACTTTTGTTGTAACGTAACGTTGATGTGCCAAATTTATGTTGTTACTATGTTGTTGCATTGAGTAAGTGTTATCAGTTATAGTTTTTGGCGTCGGGATGTGACGACCCCATCGCCCGCTGTTGGGATAACCTCTGTCACAGCAGAGATTATTCCACCAGTGCAGTCAGTCACACTGGTGGTAGGTCTTTTGTTGCAAGAGGCCGGCTAGGTAGGTACCACCGCAATGTCCAATATTCTGCCGCCAAATAGTAGTGTTTAGGCACTACTGTGTTCCGGTTTGAAGGGCATTGTACGCTAGTGAAATTACTGGGCGAACGAGATTTAAGAACTTATATCTCGAGGTTGGCAACGCGTGAGTGGCACCTACTAATGGTGCTGCAAGCACTCATAGGCTGGGGCAGCCACTTACCATCAGGTGGGCCGTATGCTTGTTTGCCAACTTGTAAAAAAAAAAAAAAAAAAAAGTTAGAACAGCTCCGAATTGACGTGTTGATTATCACGTTATCAAATAACGAGACAGTCAAATAGGAAATAGACTTACCAATAATTTATAATATTCACACATTGGATATGTCCTAATTGCATAGATTTATGATACGTAATGCGGACAACCAATTTTGGACACGATACTATGAATAAAGGCACGCATCTTTAGTTAGCACGCACTCATTTTTTACCAAGGATTATCTAAAAATTTTACCAAATTTTTTATTATCTATAATATTTTTCAACCGATTTGGATAAATCTATTTCGTTTGAAATGAATGTCGATTGGCAAACATATTTTTAGAGATTTGACAGAAACAAAAGAATCTTCAATACATCAAACAAGTGCAATATCTACGTCTTATTAATTATACAACTGAAGTTGAAGATTATTTACCAATTTTTAAAGTTCTAATCTAAAATAAATATTCGAAACAGGAATTAACATTTTTTTGTAACACGACGAATTTGAGAGAGCATTTCCAACCCTCAACGTTTCCAAATAAAATTACTACGTAAATTTCATTTTTATCACCAAGCCCCGACAACGCAAACTGTCTGAAAGAATGTCGTGAAGTTGGGGCATCCGAGAGTTAAATGGAAAAGTTCGGTATTCAAATTGACAATCCCGACGAGAGGTACGCTAAACCTATACCGCTGTCCTCAAAATTGCTGATCATACGCGGCTCAATTAATTATTTTGCTTGGACGAGGGAAATTTTTGAAAATCATTTCATAACTTTTTTTTTTTCAAATATTTAGTTTACCCTTTCAGTTAGGTTTAATTAAAACTGAACTTTGTAAAATTTTCAAAATATGTTTGTCGGTCGAGATTTTACATATGAACAATTACTCTCAAAACTACTGGTACATTGTCGGAATGTAAGATAAAAAAAACCGACCAAGTGCCTGTCGGACTTGCAAATAAGGGGTTCCGTACCCCCGTAGAAATCAACTTTAATTATTAATAATAATAATAATAATAATAATAAACGCTACACACTCAACGGCCCCTATTAGGATAGTAATATCCTGTGTCGGGGGTCCGGAAACATTCACAATGACAAGGACAAATACACCCAGACCGGAAAATATGCTTGCATGGTCAATACAAACATATTATGCTCCGAGCGGGAATCGAACCCGCGACCTGTGGCGTTTAAGGCAGGTTCGCTACCGCTGCGCCACAACGTCGTATTGTTTTTTTTCTTTCTTCATTTTCTGTAATCGTAACATCGTTCATTTATCATTTATATGTTTTGTTTTGGGCATAATATATACAATAGCTTTTACCCGTTTAATAAATATTTAACAAAGTACATATTTAAACATTTAAATACAAAGCCGTAATAGCTCAACGATAGAAGAGCCAACTTCGCTCCGTTAACGCGGGACTCGAGGGTTCGATCCTGACCCCTTGGGCTATTGTCGTACCCACTCCTAGCGCAAGCTTCGATCTTATTTGAAGGGGTAATAGGAATATTAGTAATGCCTTGAAAAAGCATTGCTAATATTCTTAAAAAAAAAATCAGCCAAACCATTTTTAGCTATCACTATACCTAAGAAGGTATAACCTTCTATATTTAAGCCTAAAATAATATAATCGCAAAATATCCTAAATAACAACAGATATTGTTGTCATTTTTGAAAAAAATAACTTATCTTCTGAAAAGCCAAAACTATTCCTCTGCCTAGATTATTCCCGGTATTTACTCAGGGTCTGCTTAATATTATTATCCGCATTTGACAGGCTACTAGTTTATACACAGAGCGATTGCCATCTGACCTCCGTAACCCTAAGGGCGTACCGGTAACTAATTGGATAAAAGAAAATTACGGCAGTATGTGATAGCAACCGGGACCAACAGTTTAATGTGCTCTCCAAGGCACGGTGATTACACCTCTGCCAAAACCATTAACAGTATAACACTTTAAAGAAACCGATTAAAGATACCGATACTTTTAAATTTAACTTGAACTACTTAAACATATTGTCGGTTTTTTATCCACAAAAAGACACATTAAGACCCAATGTACACTACCCAAGCAGTTGTTTGCTGAAAAAGTTCTAGGAGGACTCCTTACAGTTGTTTAAGCATGTTTGTTGTAAGAATTTTCCCGGTAGCAAGTAATAAAAGCCTAAGAGATATTTCACACAATGCGTCAATTAATGTTTCTTTTAGAGATCGGTATTGTACAATTATGTAGAGCCTTCGGAATTGGTAATAGCTTATGATATTATATTATATTACACCTGTTACATACAAACAAAATATGTGTAAAAATATGAAACTCAAACAATAAATATATACAGTATGCAGTCTTCTTTTCCGTAGCATTATTCCTGGTATTACATTTCACCCAGGGTCTGCTTATTACTCTTATCCTTATTTGACAGGTTACTAGTTTTTACACAGGCAATCGCTGCCATATGACCTCCGCAACCCTAAGAGCGAACCAGTAACTCATTGGATAAGAGCAAATTACCTATCAACAGTTAACCATTATAAAGACTAACGCCCAGACCGAAACAGTTATTTGTAAGATCAATATAATTATCTGCTCGAGCTGATATCTAACCCGCAACCAACGAAGCTAAAGGCAGACTCGCTACCAATACGCCACAACGGTGTCATATACAGTATATAGTAGATAATAAACAGATTGAAATAGAGTAAATTAGATTGATATCTCTTGATTGCTCTTTATTTCTGAAACCCTTCAATAATAATAATCCCAAATTTGAAACAACTAAGAACTTATTGAGAATTGAACCCTTCCGTTTTACGTCAATTTATTGATCTAACACATTCACTGCCGACAGTGGACATAATAGTTAAACAATTGCTATGTACAGTATTCGGTTCACTGGACAGTTAATGTGTTAATATGCAACGTCATGTATCATGTATGAAATGTTATAGTCGGGATAATGTATATACATATGTAGGAATGTATTATACGAACAATTTTACCAGCTGTATCGATCTTAATCTACAACAATTTGCACTGAAAAATCATGAATAATTTTTCAGCGTACTCGTCAAAAAATATGAATTATAACTTTAAAAAGTTCAAGTTAATTACAGTAGTGTCATGATTTTCAAATATGAATATGATGTTGTTGAGATTTTATAGTTGTATAATGTTTGGAAGTATGTAATTGCTCTAATAATTTATTTAATACGAAAATGATTTCACTTTAATAATAATGTTGCTGATTTGATTTAAGCATGATGTGAGAGGAGACTGTCTAGTTTTAGTTAGTTCTCATTGGACGTTGAAATAGGAACGTGTATATGTGGTTCAGTGTATACGTATTTAGTGAATTTAAAAGTTAATAAATATATTGTTGTTGACGAAGTTGTTACCATTTCATAGATAATGTTGTAATAAATAAGAGGCCCGAAGCCCAATCTCCCACCTTCGCTGTTACCTTCCTTTTTCCCATCTCATCCCTTCCGCCCCATCCCTTGGGTTGACAACGCGCATGTGATACTTCATGTATCGCAAATGATCTTGATCGTATGCCGTTGTGTTTAGGAACATAAACATCCAAACGGAATAATAAGACAAAAAGAGTTCGCATTTTAAATTATGCAAGGATTATATATTAAAAGATATTAATCGTACAAAAAGAGAAAGGCTTGTCGCAACGATTAGTCGTGCAATGTGGTTGCGACCTTAATCCGAGGAAAAAAGAAGCGGAAAAGTTTTAACTGGACCCGAGCAATCACGACTTTGAAAAATTGTTCCCGTAATTAAAAATTCGAGTTTTACAGAGTTTGCGATTGTGTTGGCAAACAGCTATCTAAAAACTTTTGACAACAAGATGTCTTAGACTTAATTTGTTTACAACTGGACCGCCCTCCTGCTGATATTGAACGGTATTTGATTAACGGTTTCCTGTTATGATGAAAAATATAAATAAGCGAATTTAAATATTTTAATATCCACTTTCTGCTTATCACCTCAGATTAAGCCTCCTGTATTCATTCCCACCGAATGAGGCACATTTTTTTTCCTTTCCACTAAACTAACGTGCATTAGTGTGTATCGGTATCTACTTCTCGTCAATACCGCAATAGAGACGAGAAGACAGTTAAGAGTACGAGAACAGGAAGATGGAGAAGGACAGATTAGACACTCACACTTTCAAAATGATGCAACACTAGGTATAGTATTTGTGACTCCACTTGCGTCGTGTGGTTTAGGATACTACCATTCGAGTGTGGACCCATTAATATCGAAAGTAAGGCACTTCAATAAAAACCCACCCGTAAAACTATAGTAATCTCATATGTATTCCAATATTCAAACATGTTACTTATAAAGAACATATATTTTTATATTTTTTTATATTATACATTGTATTTATATTCTTTAAATTGTAGACTACATAAAGGATTTCATTAAATTAATTCAATAAATCTGAGTTACCAATAGAAGGTTAACCTTAAAGTAAGCTATTTCCGAAACGTCTGTAGACATCCGGCTATAGTTTCCTTTAAGGCGAACGCAGTTGGAATACAGATGAATAACGATCGCTTTATTCTTAGGGTTCAGCATAGAGAAAACATTGAAATGTAACGACTTTTAGAACAATAAAAATCATTATAATTATCTCAAAGAACTGTATCGTACCCTATAACCGCTTTCTATAACGCAAGCCGTTTGCTTGCATGTATCTATATAAATACTAATGGTAGAGGAGCCCACGATGCTAAATGGGGATTTACTCGAGCGTTATAGAGACCTATTGGGATGCAAAGCTTAGATGATAAGAAGAAAAAATGTTATATGATATATACCTTTACATCGGTGGGGGAAGCGGCTATAGATTTTTAAATATGTAATAAAAAAACTGTTGCATGGACATCCTCGAGCGCGTCAGATATTGATAGCATCAATGCCCTACGTATTTTTAATAATGTAATATGTTAATCTGATCGTTTGCATGATGCGGGTGGTTGTATTTAAGGGTTGAAAATGAAAAAAAAAAAGATTAATCGAGCGCGTCAGATTTTCTAAGGGAGTGTTAAGTGCACCAAAAAAGCTCTCATTCACTAATCTGACGATTTCGATGGGACGCAAACTGGCGGTCATTTTCATAATGTGCAAAAAAATTCGCCATTTTGAAATACTCAAGCGCGTCAGATTAAGATATATGTGGTTCATTTTTATGTTCTAAACATACTGTCTCATAATCTGACGATTATCTAGAGGGATTCGGCTGATCTGACAAAAAAATTAGAAAAACGGTTCACCTTAAAGGCCATCCCTGCAACTTCCCGCTCATTCCATTCCTGGGCGCTTAAAATTGTACTTATGATATTTTTGAGCTCAAAATATAATTTATGTGATATTTTGAGCTCCCTGAGTTCAAAGAACTAATATTAAAATTTTTAATTTTTCTTAGCGGGAAGTCAAAAAATTTTTTTCTATTCTTTTAAATCATTAAACTTAATTAATTGAAAAGATCAGGAAATAGCATGCAATTAAATAAGTGTATGCTTTTTAGTAGAATAAATGTATTTATAAAAAAATTACTTAAAAAAAGCTTAAAATAGTTTAATATTTTATATTTATTTGATTAATTAATCATCATCTTCATCCGAGGCATTATCTCGAAATAAATGTTAACACACTTGACAAAACTAATTTATATTTTAATTTATTTTTAATAATTTATTATTAAAGAGCTAAAACAACCGTGAGCGAGTGTACTAAACCCTGCCCCCTTCATACCGCATACGGTTGAGACCCAAAAACGTGTTACTGCGCAGGGTTCAAGTTACATTTAACAGACTATACCACGTGTCTTTATGATCAGCTGTGATGGCGTCATGGTAGCAGAAACCAGAGTGGGGACGGAGTGAGAGAGTAATAGATAGAGAAAGAGTGAGAGAGGAATAGAAACGCGGAGAAGGAAATGTAGGCATCACGCAACTGCACGCATTTAACTTTATCGGCGAATTTTTGTGATTTCGGCTTGCGGAAATCGTCAGATTATATCTTTTTCATTATTCTTGAATTATTTCCTTCAAAATAAAAAATTAGCTACGCTCGAGAATGTCGAGATGACGTTTTTTTACAACTTTTTTGCCCTCCCTTTTTTACGTCACTCTTAAATTGTCAGATTAATGCAATATACACTTTTAGGATGTAATTAACTCACCCTACCTTAATCTGACGCGCTCGAGAATTTCTGATGGTCAATTTTTTTACTAATCTGATCCTGTATCCTTTACGGGCGGCCTTATATATGGGCCTCATGTTTTGTGGAGGTACTTAACCGGGTACAAGGTATCCCCTGTATATTAATCTGACGCGCTTTAGTAAATCCCGAAATCCCCGCTTGGGCTCCCCTACTATAAGAAAAATTTAGTATCACGAAGGCGACAAACATACGACCGTTGTGACGTGCTGGTGACAAGCCTGCTTTGAACCTCGAAGGTTGCAGTTTCGATTCCTCCTCGGAGCAGATGTTTGTTATAAATATCTGTTTCGGTGTGAATATGTTCGATAGTCGATGGACCTGTGGGATGTACGATGGTCCTTGTGGGTCTCCCCACCGTTTCTCGGAGAGCACGTTAAGCTGTCGGACTCGGTTCTTTCTGATAATAATCGTTAACTTTTGATATAACCTCTTATCCAATTAATCCTATCTCTCTATGTAAAAACGAGTACCCGTCAAATCAAGAAATTTTATATACTGGGAATAATAATGAATATTTGATAATAAACAAATGCAGGGAAGCTAGTAATAATATAAACCCGTTATATTCAAGAACATACATCTACATATAAATTAGATTTTTTGTTTTAATTAAACTTGATTACAATAATATATAATTTTTCAACCGTAGTTTTATTACTAGGCTACACACTAAACTTAACTAACTTTGTTAATATATTCTTGTTTCATATATTGTATATGTTTTACATATATTGGAATGCATTTGTATGATAAACTCGTCTCACTTCGACCGTTGTGTTGTGTTGTCGAATTTTAATGTTACTGATCCAGTTAAAGAAAAATCTGTCAGATTTTATATTAGATATGAAAGAATCCTTACTTATATTATAAATGCGAAAGTAACTATATCTGTCTGTCACGTTTTTACGCCAAAACTGGTAAACTGATTTCAATGAAATTTACACAGATAGCCTAGAGCCTGATAAAGGGCATACATAAGCTACTTTTTATGGTGAAAAAAGGTTGTAAGAGGTTGAAAGGAGATAAAAGAGCTAAAAACATGAAAATTATTTTTAGGCTGTTGATTCGATACAAATAAATATGACATTCAAAGTTTTTAAAAGTTTTACCCCCAATAAGAATAGAGAATAAGGGATCAAAATTTGTATGGAAATATGTAAGGTTTATGTGAATGTTTTACACACGGGCGAAGCCGGCATGCTTGATACGCTTACAAGCATAGAAATAAGCAGAGAAAGACAAGCAAACAAGACGATCTAAACTTACTTTGTCTTCCATGACTATAATAAATAAGCTTTATATTACATACAGTACGGATATCGCCGCCTTTTTTTATAATAAAGGCTACAAAAGGCTACACACTCAACGGACCCATTAGGATAGTGATATCTTGAGTGTAGTCCGGAAACATACAAAATGACAAGGACAAACACACCCAGACCGGGAAACATGCTCCAAGTGGGAATCTAACCCGCGACCTGTGGCGCTTAAAGCAGATTCGCTATCACTGCGCAACGTATTTTAATTATATTATCAGTATAGATTTACATAGCCAACTAATTATAGCCCACAGCGAGCATATGTCAGACTATAGCGTATATTTTAGGTATTTAAAGCTGGTATGAACAACCATAGATCATTTGAACAATGACACATACAGAAATAGTTGTTTAATTAGTAACGGAGTTATGATAATGATGTATTTATTACTGTTAAATAATAAGCGGTGATTGTTTTGAATTGTATTGAATTGTTAATAAATAATGTAAACAAATTGTTAGTTTTTAGTTTGTGCCTGTCACGTTATTGTAGTAATATTTTTTGTAACGAAGTTCCTTAACGCCGCTTACGGGCAGCGCGATTTAGTAGAAGTCGTCACGTAACGAATTGCTATATGGTATGTATCGAGCCTACTACAAGCAAATGAGCCGGGAGCGCAACTCACCCTCTCTCTGTCTGTGTGTCCCTGTCTCTTTATATCATATAACCTATTGAAATATAATGTGACGATCTCAACATTACACTTTATTTAAATATATAAAACAATGTATTTTCTATAATATGATCCTATTTATGGACGGTCACCCATCCATTTACTGACCGCACCCAAAGTTGCTTAACCTAAAAATCGTTTGCCGACCACGTGACTATGTGCAACGTAATACTAAGTATGGACATACCCCGAAAATAATAATTTTACAAAATCAAAAATTTATAAAATTTTGTATGAAAATTTCCATAGAAAAAGGAAAATGTATGGAAAATCACGGATTCAGGTGCCGAATGTCATTGCAGCTGTTTCACATATATAAGGGGTGTGGTGTCGGCGAAGGTGTCTCCGAGCGTATGCTTGGTGAGTGCCCGTCTGACGTCTCTACCCCCGCGTATATGTGGACGGCTTACCAAGGCGGTGCGTTCGGGCGGCCATGCTGCTAGAATGCTAGTTAAGGTTTCCGATCTTCGTATATGGTTTTATACATATTATTAATGGTGATTGGTGATGCATGGCAAAGAATATATATAAAGTATATATTAACTATATATACAATAATTATTAAATAATGACAGTATGGTGAATCCGTCTATGATTATTGGCAAAGAGATCTAATATGAATAATATGATCTATACATGTTAAAGGCAAATTTATATCGTTGAAATATATTGAATATAATTTATTATTATAAATTAAATATTTAATGGCGGTTTGTGGGTCCGTCAATTATGAATGTATATATGTTTGATATATATTAAGAAACGAAGTTTACTCCGTTTCTTTAATATTATATAATATTGTAATAGCGAAAGTAATGCTTCGGCGTAAATATTGTTTATGTTTCAGAATCTACTAGATTATTTGAAACCTAAGAAGAAGCGAATTCAATGAAGATTTAAAAGTATGCGTTGGGAAGAATTTATGCGTCGTAACTAATAAATAATTATATTTCAGCTGTATACGTGTATAATGTTTTGGCGAGTTTTCGTTGACCCGATACTTGAGTTTGAGGCTCTGATGTGACCTGAGTCATGTCTATAGTGTCATTAAGCGAGGCCCGAGGATTTTTAATCTTAGTTGACCCGATGCTTAAGTATGAGGCTCCGATATGATTTTGGTCATGTCTATAGTGTCCTCGAGTGAGGTCCTGTGACTTTGCTGATGTGATGTTGACATGGGGTTGACTCTGTGGTGCGATTTATATCGATGCAGTAGTTTCCTCAGGTCCATTGCTGAAGCGGCCCCAGTGATACAAATTAGAATTGCTGCGGTGGTGCGACTTAGGTCGATGCCGTGATGTAGTTCGGTTTGTTGCTGAGGCGCTGGAATATTATACATCGTTTGTAGCAAAATGACTCGTCTTCTTATTAGAGACGCCCCCTAAGCTTAGCAATAGGGATTTTTATAATTGACATTGTAGCATGTCATACTATTAGGACAACTGGTTGCTTCTCACTTCGAGATAGCTAACTAGTATTAGACAGTGTGGCCTGCTTAACTCTTATCATGCGTGTTTATCACGTCTTAAATAATGAACTGGATTCGGATGTATGTTTGAGTATTGAGCCAAAGGGTACCTTGCGTGAGCAAAGTGCTATGGTTTTAATGATGCAAAACTATAATAAGAAAACGACATAAATCAAAGAATATTAGTTGTAAGACAATGCGATTACGAATACGATATAAGCCCACGAATATTAATTATAAGACAATGCGATTATTTAAATACCAAATAGGTAGGGTTAGGTAGGACTTAGTTTTAAGGAATTGCGGTTGTGATATTATAAAGAATTGAATATTATCAATACTATATGACCCATATATAGTGATAATAGAAATATACGTTATAAATATAATTATTAATGAATTTGCCTACACTTCGGTGAGGTTATTATAAATACTATATTAAACATATATAGTGATAAAAGAAATATACGCTATAAATAGCATTATTGATGAAAATACCTTAACAAAGGTGAAGTTTATGATAAATATAAACTCTATATTAACCACATATATTGGTATGACAAATATACGTTATAAATGATATTATTTATTATTATTGATGAATTTTACTTCACTAAGGTGAGGTTGACGATTATAGCATTGTGCTTACGGAATGCCGCCTGGAGGTTTAATGTTCGAATACATATCTGAACCAGGGATTTATTCCCTTATATATAATGACCAGGGCTTTCCCTCAATTATTATGGCTTTTAGCCTTCTCATACAAAAATGAATATGAAATATTATGTGACTTCGGTCTTGATTGATACTATTACAAAATATCAGGGCTTGATCCCTTTCTATGCTATGAAAATAATAACAATATAAAAAGAATAAATCTTGCGTCCCGATAACGAAATCACTATAAATATAAATTACCAGGACTATGTCCTTTTACGTTATAACAATCAAATTGTGTGTCGCAGGCGCACTATAAATAGCCTATCCCTTACCCGGGAGGGCTCGTAGCTATGGTTGGAGCCCACAGTCGGTGGCGTGTGCGGGGCCATGGACCTTCTCCCGTCCTTTATAGTTTTCCCAGAAAGGGTTAAGTATAAAAGGATTGGAGGAGCGGACTACTTTCAGCTACTCGTAAGAGGTGTTGAAAGTATAGGGATATATTTATTATCTCACCATTTAGCCTTTATTGGCTTATATAAATATTTTTATTATGATAATCATATTACACTAATATAATTAAACTATATAATAAATAAGATATTATTGTTTTCCATTGTCGAATTGAACCTGTTGCCTCTGATGCTCTAAAAGAACACGGTTTATTACGATCACAACGTAACAAGGGTCCTGACCGCTAGACGATACACGTGCCAATTTAGTAGTTTTATGCTATTTATTTTCGTGCATTTTAAATATATTTATTTAAATATATTATATATCTATATTAGATATATAATGTAAGGTAGGTTTAGTCACAATACAGACTTTATTTCGAATTATATTCGGAGTTGAAGAAAACCGTAAGGAACTTCGTTCCAGACGGGGTCTGCCCAACGCACAACCTTTTTTTTTATTTGTCAATAATTACTAATATTCCTATAACCTCTCCAAATAAGCTCGAAGTAGTTTGCGCTAGGAGTGGGTACAATACAATAGGCGAATGGGGTCAGGTTTGAACCAGCAACTATTGAGGCTTTACTTAATTTATATCGCTATTATTCACATGCAATTACAGAGATAACGAAAAGAAAGTAAATATAAGCCGAAATAAATACTACTAAATTACAGCTTTAATCCCACTAATATTATAAATGTGAAAGTTTGGATGGATGGATGATGTTTGTTATTCTTTCACGCAAAAACCACTGGACAAATTTGGATGAACTTTGGTACACACATAGCTTATTACCCCGATTAACATATAGAATACTTTTTATCCCGAAAAAAAAAACGAAATAACGCGATCGAAGCCACGGGAACTACTAGTATTTAACAAACTTCTTACTAAATATATCCACAGTTATCTTTCTATTTATTTTCGATTTACAGAATCTACATCTTAAAATGGGATTATTTTTAAGTCTCTCATTGAATTTTGTAATTGCCAATTTAATTTCTTTGATTATTTCTTGATAATCGATTTTTCCCAGTTATTCGTTTTGCGAAAACCTTAGGACTATCATATCTCGAAGATTTGCTATACCTAGTAATTGTTTACTAATTTTTGAGTAATTTTGCTTATATATTATCGTTCTTCTTCTTCGTCCTAGCATTATTCCCGGTATTTTATTCTACCCAGGGTCTGCTTATTACTCTTATCCGTATTTGACGGGTTACTAGTCTTTACACAGAGCGATTGCCATCTGACCTCCGCAACCCTAAGGGCGAACCAGTAACTCATTGGATAAGAGCAATTTACTTATCAAGAGTTAACGATTATTATCAGATGTTTTGTGATAACAACCGGGACCGACAGCTTAACGTGCTCTGCGAGGCACGGTGGGGAGACCCACAGACAAACGCCCAGACCGAGAGAGATATTTAACAAACAGCCCGAGCGGGAAGCGAACCCGCAACCGCCGAGACTAAAGGTAGACACGCTACCCACAATGCCACAACGGTGTCATTGTGGGTAGCGTGTCTGTGGTGCTTATATATTTTCTTTACACATATTTACGACTATTTTAATTTTTTTGCGCTTTTTTGTTGTATTCAACCCGTTTTTATGAACTTAATAATACGGATTCCATATACCTAATGGTACGATAGTGTAGTCTTCTAGAAGATTCTTGAAATCTTATCTTGGCTTAATCCCTACACAGTGTCACGTTGAACTGATGAGGATATTTTGAGTGTTATATATATATATATATATTTTTTATGACGCTACACACTCAACGGCTCCTATTAGGATAGACATATCCTGTGTCGAGGGTCCGGAAAGATGCACAAGGATAAGAACAAACACACACAGACCGGAACACATGCCTGTATGGTTAATACAAACTTCTGCCCCGAGCGGGGATCGAATCCATGACCTTCGGCGCTTAAGGCAGGTTACCGCTGCGCTATAGCGTCGTAGAATGATATGATGGCAATTTGAACATAGAGAATTCTTTAAAATACAATAGCTAATTAACCGCGGTAGCTACACTCAAGTTGTTTTCGTACCTCTCTGCCACTGACAGTTGGAGTCGGTAATCTTTTTAGGGTTCTGTACCTAAAGCCAACAAAACCCTATAACTAAGCATCCGATGTGTTATGATATTTTTGCTGTGTGGTATAATTTGTAATAGATAAATATGTACTTTCTTAAGTTGATCTTATATATTCAACGATAGAACGGAACCTTTTTGTGCAATTCTGACACGTCCATGGCCGGTTTTTTATAAACAGTTTTCATAATTTCAATAATGTGAAGTCGTTAATCTTGCCTCCTAAGTGTATACACTTAATATTCTAACAAGTTAAGCTTCACTCAAGTTTAAGTAACAGTTGCTATGATGTGAACATTTAATTACACGTCGGTGACAAACTTACGAACTTCAGCTGATTTATATTATTAGTTTAATATGTCAATTATATTTATTAAAACTTTAATTTTCTTTAGTTCATTCTTCTTCATCCTAGCATTATTCCCGGTATTTTATGTACCAAGGGTTTGCTTATTACTCTTATACGGATTTGACAGGTTACTAGTTTTTACACGGAGTGATTGCCACCTGACCTCCGCAACCCTAAGGGCGAACCAGTAACTCATTGGATAAGGGCAATTTATTTATCAAGAGTTAACGATTATTATCAGATGTTATTGATAATAACCGGGACCGACAGCTTAACGTGCTCTCCGAGGCACGGTGGGGAGACCCACAGACAAACGCCCAGACCGAGACAGAAATTTAAATAACATCTGCCCGAGCGGGAATCGAGCCCGCAACCGTCGAAACTAAAGGTAGACTCGCTACCCACAGCGCCACAAGTGTCAGGTTTTTTTTTATTTCATGACGGTTGGCAAACAAGCATACGAACTGCCTGACGGTAAGCAGTCATCATAACCTATGAACACTTGCTATACTTGAAGTATCATATGCGCGGTGCTAACCCAAGGAATAGGAGGGAAGGAATTTGAAAGGGAAAAGGAAGGCAGCAGATAGGGTGGGAGATTGGGCTTTCAGCGCTCTCACTCATTACACGAAACGCAAGAGTACTCTGTTAGATTTTTTTTTTAAATTTCCTTTGCAACATCATAATAGATTAAGAAAGTTTATATTCATTTCATTAATTTATAAAAATTTCAACAATAATATTATTAATTTCTTCTTTCATTTTTCTTACGTCCTCACTTAATTACGGTCGGACAAAATAATTATAAAGTTAAAAGAATGTAGAATTTCGTTAAACGTTCTGTAGAATTACGTGAATAAAAACCTGCTTCTGAAGGCTTTGATAATAGCTATTCAATTTCCCCTCCAACTTGGAACTCTATACGACACGATGTTACAATGTAATAGAAGAAAAATGGCTGAAAACAATCGAGACCGACCGATACTTACGTGCTGGCAAGACGTTTATTTTTATTGAATTTTATAAAAGCTTACAACAAAAATGACAATAACGTGTATCGTAACAATATATTAAAACAAATTTGAAAGACACGCGGTATGAACGCAGTTATTTTCGCTATCTATCAATTATTAATAATTTATAATAATTATTAAAAATCTAGCAATAAGGTCAACTTAAACTGGACTAAAGAAAAATATATACAATACTAATATATAACAAAGTTTGAAAATGAAATTGCTTTTTAGCAATAAGACCGCCTGGTTACCAATACTCTAATTTTGTAATATCTTTTGTGAATTTTATGGTTTACAATAAAATAAAGATTTTTATTATTATTTAACGACGTTGTGGCGCAGCGGTAGCGAACATGCCTTAAACGCCACAGGTCGCGGGTTCGATTCCCGCTGGGAGCATAATATGTTTGTATTGACCATGCAAGCATATTTTCCGGTCTGGGTGTATTTGTCCTTGTCATTGTGAATGTTTCCGGACCCCGACACAGGATATTACTATCCTAATGGGGGCCGTTGAGTGTGCAACGTTTATTTATTATTATTTATGAAGCTCTCGATCGATACCATTTTAGAAAGGCCTCTGGTGGAGGAAAGGTGACAGAAAAAAGGTCATATAGTATTATAGGCTCTGAGCGATAAGGAACTTTGTTCCAAAATCATAAAAAGGATGACATTAATAATATTTATTTTACTTGCAGTTATTTTAAGTACAAAAAATACTAGTAGCAGAAATGTGAATTGAACGACGTAATTGCTTTAGCTCATTTTATTTTACCAAGAAAATTTTTACATATGTGACAAACTAAACTTTATAAGGAAGAAGAAATAAACGCTACACACTCAACGGCCCCGTTAGGATAGTGATATCCTATGTCGGGGTCCGGAAAAAACATACACGGACAAGGACAAATACACCCAGACCAGAGAATATGCTTGCATGGTCAATAAAAACATATACGCTCCGAGCGGGAATCAAACCCGCGACCTGTGGCGTTTAAGGCAGGTTCGCTACCGCTGCGCCACAACGTCGTCAAAGAAATAGCAATCAAAATTTTATTGTATTATTATAATAAATAGGTCTTTTTTTGTAAAGTATTCTTCTCGAAGCTATTTACGAAGCAATAATTTTATTCGATACGATTACAACTTTTGTTGCCGGAAAACGAACAATCCTTGAATACAAATGTTTTTAAAACCAGAAACGTTTTTTTATAATTTTATTAATGTATTTTTTATTTATTATAATAACACCAAATTACTACAGCAAGTAAGTTTCGAACAAAAAGCAACAAAGGAGAAATCGACGGAGAACCTATCAAAACTTGGGAAAATTCAATAAAGGCACTTGGGAAGTTTGTTAAACCAAGTAACAGGAATATTCTTATAAAAAAGACCTCAATTTGTGTCGCCGCTAAAATAAAAATAACGAACCTCCGATGCCTCTGAGGTGGAATCTACCAAGTTTGCCCATCAATGATGTTGCTGAGTGAATTATATTATGTACGGGAAAAGTTGCCAATATAATTAATTATTATGCATAAAATATTAGTACTTGTCAATGTTGTTGACTTTAACTAGATTCTCCTTGCGCTAGGATGGTCTTAGTTAATCACGTCAAGACCTAACGCCATTAATAAAGGCCAGAAAAAACTATTAGCTTGATAAATTAATAAAACTTCTTTATATTCCGTGGTTCCATCATACTAAGATTATTAATTTCACGGTTAATCAAATTATTAAAAAATTCTGACTATAAAACCTAATAGTGTTTTGTTTCAATTTATTATTCAAATATTATTATTTATTATTAAAGTTCAAGATTTTTTTTTTTGAGTTTGTTTTTTTCGAAGGATTTTTGTATCTCCCATTGAAAAAAAAAATCGTTTTGTGTCAGATTACCTGTTTACTGTTGAAGATAAAACAGACTATGTGAAACAGCGAAACGGATTCTTGCCGGCCGTGTCCCGTGTCCAGTGGCCGACCGGTCCGTACCACCGCAGTGCAAGATATTCTACCACAGAGCACTATTGTATTTTTCATTTCTATGTACCGGTGTGAAGGGCACTGTAGCTTGTGAAATTACTGGTTAAATTAGATTTAAATACCAATATCTCGAGGTTGGCAAAGCGTGAGTTAAACCAATGAGTAGTTTTTCAAGCGCTCATAGGCTACGACAGCCGCCGCAATCTTAAAGGACTTACTGGAACATAAAAAAATCTTCTAAGAGCGAAGCAGTTATCGACACGGTTACGGGGAAAGAGACATGTGTCATTTCACCCGAGTAAAAATGGGGGCAAAAGGTAGTTCAGATATTGAATGATACAGTATATCGAAAATATCATTATGATGAAAAAGATTACATAATTGCTTTTACCTGAGAGATAATAAATACGTAATTTAATATTTTTTCGTTAGCTCAAAGCTATCGGATTTTATTTCCAGAGTTCCGTAGTCAAATGGCAAAACGAAAAGTTTTCTCTCAAGCGTTTTAAAGACTGTTGTTACTATTTTCATAAAAGTTAAAAAAAAATAAGATTTTCGAAATCGACGAATTTGAAAAATGATTGTACGATGCATGTATTATTTAGTTTTACAAAATATTTTTATTTTAGAGAGAGAAATATATAAAATACTTTACAAATAAATATTTAATTATAAAGTTTGCATTGAAACTCTAACGTTCCGCACACAAACGGAACCCATAGTCTTGCCAGGCCAACGACGCACATAGCCGGATTTTTGTTTGCTTTACTCCGAACTTAATTCAATAAATGACAGATCCAATAACCTTTATACAATATCGGAAGTCTATAAAAATATCGAAATGTTTTTGTTACAGTTAAAAAAGCAGACAATAAAAATAAAACTACAAACTATATACGTAAAAATAAATATATTATATGTATCTCAAAGAAAATTACTTAAACAAATCATAGGCTTTTTATGGTTTGTGTACTACAAATCAGGCAAAAAGTATAGCCTCCTTGGTGGAAGAGAGCTCGTGGTTACGTTCGCGTTAATGCAGTATAGTATTCTTTTCGATAAGAAACGTATATACAGACCTATATACACCAAATTTCAAGTAGGTCATAATCCCACAGGATTCTTATATTTTGTCAAGGTTCAAAATTATCATACTCATTAAGTAATTTCCAATCGAGGTAGTAAGCTATCCGTATGACAAATATCATGAAAATATGTTTACGCGTTTTTGCGTGATTAATTAATAAATAAAACATACAAACTTTTACATTAATAAAATTATATAAGAAGGAAGAGAGTAGATATTTATGTCGGAAACAGCAATTCATATTTATTTATTAGGCAATAATTGCCAAGTGATTTCTAATACAATATTCGGCCAATGCCTATTTGCTAATATCTTCGACCACGACCGAACTTCCAGTTGTCAATGCAATGTTTGTAGATAGTCACATCAATATAAACAACGCTGGCCAAAGTCAAACTTACACAAACAGCTCCTCGTATCAATATTAGGATTACAAATAGACTGCGAGTCGGAGCGTTAATGTCAGTATAAAAATTGTAGAGAAACTCAACTTTTGCTTTCTTAGTCAATTTTGTTTTGTAAGGGTTCATAACTTGTTTTGTTTGTCAGCGTTTTTTTGTCTATAATTTGGACGACCGTTATGGCGTGTTGGTAACGAGCCTACATTTAGCTTCAACGCTTGTGTCTTCGATTCCCGTTCGAAAGAGACTTTTGTAACTTTGTAAAGGTATCAGAAATATCTGTTTCGTCTGGGCGTTCTGTCCTGTGTCCTTCCCACTGCGTCTAGGAGAGCACTTTCGGCGGTCACTATCTGTCAGTCAGATAAACGTATTCAATCCGGTTATATTATACGATTTTTTGATTTTATATTTTATTGGTTTTTTTTATTCTTCTAAAGAATTCAAATAAGTTATTTATGAATTTTTTTTCAACACTTAAAAATCTTAAAACAATTTATGTCAAATTATGTAAAAAAATCAATACTTTTTATCCCCATAACTATCCGACGAAAACTTCATAATAACAGCATAAACTATTCAATTAAAAAAAAAACCTGCTATAAATCATTAAGTAGATGATACACCAGTGCACCGGGACGTATGATCAGTGTCACGTGTCGACATGTGGTGCACTAAAAACAACGCATCAGTTGTCGCGAATCCGACACTCTCCCCGACTATCATTAATCAAATCAGGGCTATGCGGTTTAATGGCAGACTAATTACAGTTTGCGTGTATCGCAACACACTGTCACCACAGAGCAAAGATTAGTATTACACACAGAATGGAAACTCTGGATAAAATGTACTGAAAACAAATCAACTTCACTGGTGGTAGGTCTTTTGTTGCAAGAGGTCGGCTAGTTAGGTAAAACCGCAGTGTCAAATATTCTGCCGCCAAATAGTAGTGCTTAGGCATTACTGTGTTCCGGTTTGAAGGGCACTGTACGCTAGTGAAATTACTGGGCAGAGGAGATTTAAGAACCAATATCTCGAGGTTGGCAACGCGTGAGTGGCACCTACGAATGGTGCTGCAAGCGCAAAAAAACTGAATGCATGAAAGTAAATTTTTTGAGTTTGTGAATATGACCCTTGCCGTTGTTGTATGTGTGAGTGAGTTTAAAATGCTGGAAGAGTTTCAAACAGTGCTGTGCAAGAGATTGCATGATTTGGAGCGCGCTATAGACTCATGACTTACGGTAAAAGCCACTACATTCGCTCTGACATACGTACATAAAATCTTGTCGTGTTAAATAAGTCAGGTCGTTTGGAGGAGTTGATATTCCATTCTGTGCGTTATATTAATTCTGTGTGTTCGCTGCAATTGCGTACTCGACCACGGGAAGCACTTAATAAAGGATAATTCTGATTGCATAGTTATCGGGATGCGGGTGCGCTCCCCGAAAGTTAGCTCAGTACGTCAGTCATGATGATTACATCATACCATTGTACCGTCAATGTTATCGCTGTATTTAAACACCACTCCCCGATTTAACTATTGACCAAGGTCGTTTTGGAGGTTAAGTTTTTTAGCATGTACCTAACAATTATTTTTAAGACGTGTCATGTGTGTTTTTTTATGATGGTTAAATTCACATAATTTTGAATAACATTTAAATAGAACAAATCAATATAATAAGACATTTTAATTTGTTATTTAATATATTCGCTGGATCTGCTATTATTTTGGGCAATTTGAAAATACCCTTGTTATATTTTGGAATTTCTTCCTACCACTCCTATTTTTTTACCTCTACTAACTTTCAAAATTAAGACCGCAACATGTAAATTGACAATACAAATATGCGGTATGCGAGCGGTAATCAAATCCGCGACCTTCAGCATTCAAAGCAAATTCAAAACATCTGCTAAAGTATTACAAATTTAAAACATCTGTGCGATTTTCATTCATGAAATTTTTATATGTACATAAAATTTAAATAATAAACTCTAGATTATACTAATCATGAGATACGAAAAGAAATCTTTAGAGACGTTCACTGATAGCTCGTAAAAGTGGTGATAAAGTGGAAAACATGCAACCTTAACGTACCTTCGCATGCCTTTGTTTATGATCAGTTACCCAGAGAACGGACGCATATAAAGAAGCCGACATTATATTTTACTTCGCCAATGAGAAAATGCATAAAAGCTATTAAATAATGCTTTAATAGCGACGTTTATTATACAAGATGCAATTATAAAGTACAATATTTATCGCTTGTAGCAAAATGTCAAGAATTTATTAAAAATTTAAAATAATAAAATACCTAATAGCTATTACATAATATCTCTTTGCTTTGACGTAAATGATCCCCATATTCTTTTAAAAGCGCTGCGTAATCTGTCATCACCCAGAACTAATACATATACTTACTTATTGACCATATTATCTATGCAATATATCGGTCTGGGTGTTGTGTTTGCTTGTTGTTAAAGAACTATGCGTTGATTGCTGAACCTTTTTTTAAGGATCCGTACCCAAAGGTTGCCAACGGAATACTATTACCAAGTATCTGCTGTCTGACTGTCCGTCCGTCAGCGGGCTGTATTCTGAACCATAATGGGTGGCGTCGCAGAATGGTTATTTTTGTTGCTATAACAAAACTAAAAATGAAATAAATTTAAGAAAAAGGGAGTCTTCAACCTGTTGTTTTTCACCTTTTTGAACACTAATACTCAACGGCCCCTATTAGGATAGTTATATCCTGTGTCGGTGGTGCGAAAACATACACATTCACAAGGACAAACACATCGGAAAAACATGCCTCTTTGGTTAATACAAAATCTGCTACGTGCGGGAATGGAATCCGCGACCTGCGGCGCTTAAGGCAGGTTCGCTACCGGTGCACCAGAACGTCGTCAAATACTTTCTTACTTTAAGTCCTTTCTTATTTTAGTCCGATACGCACTTCGCCGGTTTTCTACGTCGGTTACACTTTTTTGCAAACCCCACTTTTGCTTCCTGACCATATTTTTGTGTGGGTATTAAATTATATGAAAGTACTTCGCTGCACTCTATAAAATGTTTACTTCAATACCGTCACTTATTACTGATTGAAACTATCAAATATTGTAATGGACCCGATATCTAAGAAAATTATCAAGTGATTAATAGTCGGGTGTTCGAGCACTCTGTAATATTTTTAATTCGTAAATGGTCTCTTATTTATTATTGTACTTAAGGATCCTTTTCAAAATTAATAATTATCATTTTTATCTTGACTTAATTTAACATTAAAAAGGTCCCACAAAGTGCTATATTAAATTAGCATTTAACATAAAATATATAATAAATTGACTTTATATCAGTTTCGTAAAGTTTTTGTTTCGTGTTAAATTATTTTTAATCAATAATTATTTATTTTATGGTAAAGATAAGTATCAACATAAATTTAGATTAGTGCCATTTTATTTCGGATACGAACAGCCCCGTTCGACGAATTAATATTAATTAATTATTATTAATAATTATTAATAATAATAATTAATATATTAATTATTCTTCATCCTTCATCCTAGCATTATTCCCGGTATTTTTATGTACCCAGGGTCTGCTTATTATTCTTATCCGGATTTGACAGGTTACTAGTTTTTACACAGAGCGATTGCCATCTGACCTCCACAACCCTGAGGGCGAACCAGTAACTCATTGGATAAGAGCAATTTACTTATCAAGAGTTAACGATTATTATCAGATGTTATTGATAATAACCGGGACCGACAGCTTAACGTGCTCTCCGAGGCACGGTGGGGAGACCCACACGGACAAACGCCCAGACCGAGACAGAAATTTTAACAAACATCTGCCCGAGCGGGAATCGAACCCGCAACCGTTGAGACTAAAGGCAGACTCGCTACCCACGACGCCACAACGGTGTCATTATTATTAATAATAATAAATAAAAAATAATATATTAATTATTATTAATTATTAATTATAAATTAATTCATGTGTTTTGTTTTGATTAATGCTGAAATCCAAATCAAAAGTTAATAAAAATCCTTCTTCCAACCCCTTCCTCCTCTTATCCCACACGCGAACGTTTGTTAGCAGTGAACATATACTACAACAACGGCCAGGCCATACGCTTGTTTGCCAGTCGAAGCCTCAATAGCTCAACGGTATAAGAGCCGACGTCGTTCTGTTAACGCGAGAGTCGCGGGTTCGATTCTGACCCTCTTTTGCTATAGTCCTAACCACTCCTAACGCAAACTTCGAGCTTATTTGGAGAGGCAATAGGGCTATTAGTAATGCCTTGAAAAAGTATTGTAAAAAAATGTTGACAGTTTGATATTATGTTTATAATAAATCTTTTTGAAAAGACAAGACCGACTTCAAAAAATGTAAAATAAAAATTAATTACAAAATCATGTCTTAGTTAACTATAGGCTTCCTTTTAGCCTATAGCCTATAGGCTTCCTTTTAGCCTTTAACATTAGATATTATAGGTATAAAACCTCATTGCTAAGTACACATATATATTATGAAAAGACACGAAGATCAAGTCGACAAGGTCTATGAAACGAGTTGTACGTCTCCGAGACCTTGTATGGTTTGTTATTAATCTTGTCATTCATGCATTTAATCGCATGCTATACACATGATAATTCTTATAAAATTACTCTGAACCAGTAATAGTTGTAATTACGATTAAAATTATTATAATATAATTATTTGCAAATTTTGTTTTATATTATTACTTTTTTATTCGACTAATGTCACACAAATAACAAAACACTGTTCTTTGATCACAGTTTATTAACTATGCTTCTATTCTTCATTCTCCAAACTCTTAAAAATACTTCTTTATCTTCTTCATCCTAGCATTATTCCCGGTATTTTATGTACCCAGGGTCTGCTTATTACTCTTATCCGGATTTGACAGGTTACTAGTTTTTACACGGAGCGATTGCCATCTGACCTCCGCAACCCTAAGGGCGAACCAGGAACTCATTGGATAAGAGCAATTTACTTATCAAGAGTTAACTATTATTATCAGATGTTATTGATAATAACCGGGACCGACAGCTTAACGTGCTCTCAGAGGCACGGTGGGGAGACCCACACGGACAAACGCCCAGACCAAGACAGAAATTTTGACAAACATCTGCCCGAGCAGGAATCGAACCCGCAAACGTCGAAACCAAAGGCAGACTCGCTACCCACAACGCCACAACGGTGTCCAAACTCTTAACAATAATAGTACGTTATCCAGTACGATATACAAACAAACATCTTCCTTATCCATCCATCCATCCATAATCTTATAAAGTTATACAGTCTAATCCCTTTTGGATTTGAATCAAATACAGAATGAACTAGAAATTACTGCAACGCAGTCTTCAGCCTATATTGCCCGTGCCAGACATAGCGAATGGAAAATATGAAAAAATAAGAAGTTATTTATTGACTTAAGATGTTATAATGATTTAAAAGCTAAATTACGAGTATAACATTAGGCAAAGTTGCAACTAAGCCTAAGATTTAGTAACAAAGTAGTCGAGTCTAGCTTATACTATAAACTTGGCAAAAAGAAATTCGATCTTTATTATTTCTTTTTTATGTCACAAGTTGGCAAGCATACGGCCCACCTAATGGTAAGCAGTTGCTGTAGCCTATGAGCGCTTGCAACACCATTATTAGGTCCCACTCACGCGTTGCCAACCTCGAGATATTGGTTTTTAAATCTCCTTTGCCCAGTAATTTCACTAGCCTGCACTGCCCTTCAAACCGGAACACAGTAATGCCTAAGCACTACTATTTGGCGGTAGAATATTTGACACTGCGGTGGTACCTACCTAGCCGGCCTCTTGCAACAAAAGACCTAACACCAGTGGGACTGATTGCTCTGAAAGAATAATCTCTGCTGTAACAGATATTATCCCAACAGCGGGCGATGAGGTCGTCACGTCCCGCCACCGGTAAATATACGAATATGCAAAGTCGAATTCAAAAAGGAATTTTTCCATGTAGTAGAGCCATAATGCTAACAGCACAATTGGGCTGGCTATGCCGGGGAAATAGTACCCACTAAAGCAAAGTAATATTATCAGTATTGTTGCCCCACCCTTCTTTTCTCTTCCTCTTTTTACTTCTTATCTCTTCCCTCTTATCCCTCAGGTCGGCAAAGAGCATCCACATTGTTTTTGAGTACCAAATTGCTTTACAATTAGGCGGTTCAAATTGTTTTATCATAGATGATCAATTTACTAGACTTTTACGCAGGAATGTTCTGGTAAAGAAATTCAGTCACTTCAAAAACAATGGTTCTTTTTTTAAACAGGCAAATCATTGAAACGTATTTACAAAGTATGTACATTTCTAGATTAACCTATCAATGGCATAGCATGTAAACAAGTCTTATACGAGGGGTAACAGAGTCGGGCATTTGTAAATACAGCTTTCTACGTGAAGGAAACGATTTGCCGAGGCGAGTTAGCGCCGATGTTATCGTCGTCGGGCTGCGGAACGGCCGATAACAAAATTGTTCGAGAAAACAACGGCTTGACGTTGAATTACTTTATTTGCTTCTTACGAATTAATATGTTTCATTATTCATGTTTTCTGTATAGAGGGTTAGGGTTTGTAAATGTTTAACACGTTATATCTAATTAAGCGTGACGAAAAATGTTCAACGTTTGCTGTTTGTTATTTTCATTATTAAATTTATAAACCTGATATTTTATTTATTTCTTTATGTTATCATAAAACGCAATATGTACGGCGTGTATGAAACAATTTTGTTCGTTCTTTTTTTTGTTGTGTATAGTATGTTTCCGAGTCAGTCCCATACATCGATAATCTGATTAAAAACTCC
Source organism: Hestina assimilis (assembly GCA_023373885.1). NCBI lineage: Eukaryota > Metazoa > Arthropoda > Insecta > Lepidoptera > Nymphalidae > Hestina > Hestina assimilis. Next base: position 10,929,292 of record CM041745.1, read on the forward strand.
AGAGATATAATATAATGCAACTATTTTTTTTAGGTCTTTTCCTCTATATAAATCTTTATAATGTTTCCGGACCCCTGGCACAGGATATCAATATCCTAATGGGGGCAGTTGAGTGTGTAGCGTTTATTATTTATTATTAATCTCTAATTTTTTTTTTCTGATGGTGGTAGGCCTTTTATTGGAACAGGCTGGCGAGCCACAGTTTCGGATATTCTACTGCAAACCAGTATACTATGTTTTGATTTGAAAGACACTAGAGGTAATTAAATTACTGGGCAAAAGAGATTTAAGAACACATATCTGGAGGTTGGCAACGCGTGAGTGACATCTACAAATAGTTGCAAGCGCTTATAGACTACGACAACCGCTTACTTGCTTGCCAGCTTTTTATTCACATAAGAAAAAACCGCTACAAAAGTATGTTATTTAATTTATTTAATATACTTACAAAAATAGATCGCACTCCAAATCCAAATAGATCTATTACAGTTGGTCTATATTTGCTTTTGGGTTAAACGCGAGTATTACGTTGTTTGGATTTGCTATTTGGCTCGCAAGTTGCTGACTCACGAAACCGTATTGAATTTGTGATGTTTAACAGAATTGCTTTACGGTGAAACTACGGTTTAACTAACTTAACTAACGTAACATCTAAAAAGTAATACTTGCAAGGTTATAGTTGTCTTACATTTTAACAGATTTTAAGAAGGACGTAATCAATTGTAACAATTATTTTAAGGTTGATTTTGTAGATAATACACATTGTCTTATTTGTGACTCGATTTTTACATACTTTTTTTTTTTGTTTGAAAGCTTCAATTTTTTGAAAAAAACTGTTTACTAATTTTTTTTTTTTTTTTTTTTTTTTTATTTGGAAAGTAGGGCAGATGACTCTACTCCACCTGATGGTAAGTGGAAATAAAGTCCAAACGCGAAGGCGGCTAACAGAGTTGCGGAATACAACCGTGTTAGCCACCCTTGCCCTGCCTACCCGCAAGATGCCTCTTCACGCCTCGTTTGAAGGAGCCCAGATTGTAAGAAGGAGGGAACACGTGAGCCGGCAATGAGTTCCACTTTTTGGATGTACGACAAAGAAAAGAATTGGCAAACTTCTTTGTTCGCGAAGGAATTGATTCCACAGTTAGACGGTGACATCGGAGACCGGCACGCGTAGTTCTTGTAAGGAAAGGAGAGGGAGGTATGATGGAGAATAATTCCTCTGAACACTCGCCGCGATACATTCGGTAGAAGGCGCTTAGGGCGGCAATCTCACGACGCAGTTGAAGAGATTCGAGGGTGTTGGAGACCTCTTCATCGCCAATGATGCGAATCGCTCGTCGCTGCAACCTATCCAGGGCTTCGAGCAAGTACTTAGCGGAGCCATCCCAAAGGTGCGAGCAATACTCAACGCAAGACCGTACCTGAGTTTTGTACAACAGGCACAGTTGCTGTGGCGTGAAATAACGCCGCACCTTGTTCAGGACTCCGAGTTTACGTGAGGCCGTTTTAATAACGGCCTCGATGTGATCCCTGGGGTTAAGATCGCAGCGTAGCTCCATTCCGAGCATAGCGATACTGCTTTGCATCGACAACGTAGTGCCAGAGAGGGAAGGATGAGGGGAAAATGGAGACTTTTTGGCGGTGAAAACGCAAGCCTGAGTCTTTTTGGCGTTGAAATCATAATTGTTTAAACCGAAGTTGTTTTTAACTCTTAAGCTTTGGTATTGATTGCAGATTTACCGTCACGAATTGCGTTTTTGATTCCCGCTCGAGTCACTTTATATGGGCCAAACAGCTATTTAATTCGATCTGCTTGGTTTTGTTTGTCTTTGTGTGTTTACGGACCCCTGACACGGGATGTAACTATCATAATTGCGGGCAACGTGTGTAACGTCTGTTTATAGTAATTTTGTTAAAAGAATATGTATCTGTTGGGGAAATACATTAAAATAAAACTTTTGATCGACATTATCTCACTCGCTTTAATCTCTTGAATATAAAAATTGTTAGAAAAACTATTTTTTTGGGTATTGAACCTTCTTTACTTTAATCATCTGTAAATAGGAATTAATGCATCGGACAAGTATCAACTGTGAATCACACTGAAAGTGTGAAAGTCTATAAAAACCAGTGACAATTTTCAATCTCATCTTAGCGTTTATTTTACAAAACTCTAATACCAACAATATAGTACTCAATTTATGTGATCAACTGCACATTTTTTGGCTGAAATCATTGACGAATAATACTAAAATACCAAGATATATAAACTGACTACGCTTTACATGTACTATGAGCAAGCCCATTATTTAAAACAAAGGTGTATAATTAGGAGAACGTGCATGCATATTTTACTATATTGTGCATGAAAATAGGTGAATGAGCTAAAATCCTTATTGAACCATTATGCAAATTAATGCATATTGCACGCACGGGCTTAAAGCCTTACCAATGTGCAAAATTTGTTTAATGTGTTGGCCTTTTAATATTAACATTTCAATGACAATGTAAACGCAAGCTCTGAATCACGACGAAACCAATGAATCATTTATCATCAATTCATCAATAACATATACTATAAGTGATTATCTTCAAAACATATGTGTTTATATTTTTAACAACAAAAAAACTATAAATTATAAGCAATTTATATTAAAATAATACACAACTACTCTTAAGTTTTTGAAATTTTAGCGATAATAAAGCCACGGCATGCTTAGGCATATTCGGCAAGTGACATTTCATATATAGTGCATTAAAAAGTAACATTTGGGGTTGCGTTTTTAGAGGACGCAATTTTATTGTTTTGATGTGTAGGGGGGGTCAGTGTAAAGCTAAAACCAAGTTTGTGGGGTCGCCACCATTGTCCCACGGCCACCATCTTGAAAATAGGGGTGGAAATGGTTTTTACGATATATCTCTTAAACTATTTATCTGATTAAAAAAAATTGTAAACATTTTTTGTTTCAAGGTAAGGCCTAAAAAATGTAACATTTCAATGAACTAATAATTTTTAACATGCTTTTAAATTTTATTTCGATTTGTCACATAAAAATCACCTCCCATGTCGCGCCGCGAATGAGCGCACGGCCTCATCATTCGTTTTCAATAATTCAGTTATTAGCAGCCACGTGCCTACAATTGATGATACTTAAGCTATTTTCATCCATGTATTTTATTAAGTATGTAGTAAGGCGTGTATTAAGTGATACCACGAAAACAGTCAGTAAGCAATTTTAGTAATGATTATCTTTTTACACAAAAGTTTATAGCCAATACCATTAGGTATATGTGGCGCAGCGGTAGCGAATCTGCCTCAAGCGCCACATGTCGCGAAATCGATTCCCGCTCGGAGCAAATGTTTGTAATGACCATACAGGCATGTGTTCAGATTTGGGCGTGTGTTTGTCGTTATCCTTGTGTACGATTCCGGACCCTCGACACAGGATATCACTATCCTAATGGGAACCGTTGAGTGTGTAGCTTTTATTTATTTTTATTATAATTATTTATTAATACAAAAAAAAACACCAAAAATATTTTCTTGTAACCGCCGAGACCAGTGCATATTGCTTGCACTGTAGAAATCTTATCAGATGTTATGCAGCGCCAGCTCTGAAACACTCTTATCATCTCATAGTGTGTAGCGTTCTGCATGAATCATGGTCTTAAGTTATCTACAAACCCTAGAAACGTCAAAATGTGTAGCTTACATTGTGACAGTTATAGTAAGTTATTCATAATCGTGAGAGCAAAACTTTATTACCCTAAGATCGTGAGCAACAAAGAAATATGTGGTTTACACACTTTTTTACGCTATCTGTAATAATTAATGCTACATTTACCATATTCGACATCCGCATACCATACCTTCTTTGTCATTTAACAAGACGAGTAACGGTGTCGTGTCACGGATGGTGTGCAGTCATAACAAACCATAAAACGAGCCTCAACATAAGAGGAAATTGCCTGGCTGACATCTGGTTACAGTTATTTGAACCATTGTCTCACGTCACTTGGGAATATTACTGACGTTCGAGCAATATGGAATTGAATTATGTATTGTTATCGTGCCCACATTATTAACTATAGTCCATTTCGATATTACATTTACAAGGTTAAGGTAAATCTGCGCAAACATAAGATAGTAACTCACATTTGCGTGAGAAATCTATAATGCTGCTTAATTAAGAAGTACCTGTTGCACTTGTTTAAAGTTATATTTAAATTGACTACTTGTAATACACAATATACGTCATAAGCAATACGCCATAATTGGCTAAAAAAGAAATAATCTCAGGAATCATGATTAATCGGGTCATATTCGGTTTTCTATTTCTTTAATACCACGACAATGCATAAAGAATTTAAATAAGAACGTAAATATAAATAAACGTTTTCAGTTTAATCATAACTTGTATTAAGAATACGACACAATTTCGCTACGTATTTCCATTCTTGCACACATAGCAGCATAATTAAAAATTGATAAAGTTATCGAAGCTATTTTCCGCTTAACGTGAAACAATGCATATTGGAGAAAAGAAACGCAATGAATGCCAAACAAAAGTTAAAATCACAATATGAGCACAACAACCTGCATATCGGGGAGCAATTTATAAACATTTTAATAGTCGATTGTTCCGCTTCTTAAATGATTGCGTCACTCCATTGTTCTGAACTACGCGTACATAAATTTGCAATTAATTTCGCTTGCTTACTTTACACTGTTTTAAAATTTCTTTGTCACAATGCCATCCTCAAAGAATCCTTCGTATTAATTTTACTTGAATTAAATAGGAAATATGATAATTCTTTAAAAATAAAATTTTAGGTGTCAGATGCAAAGACAGTTCTGATTGTCTGTTTTAAAACTGAAACTTCTGCCCTAGTTCTTAGTGACGTAAGAAGTTCGCAAAAATTTAAATAGTTATAGAATATTTTACTAAAAAATACATTTATTTTTGAAGTCGATTGATTTATTTTTATCTTTAAGTTTTCTTCTTTGTAACATTATTTCCGGTATTTTACTAGGATAAATCTTACTCTAATCCGGATTTGATTGGTGACAATTTTTAACACAGAGCGATTACGTGACCTCTGCTAACCATATGACAAACATCTGCCCAAAGCGAGAGTCGAACCTCGATCGTCGAGGCCGTACAGGCAGGCTCGTTATCAACACACCAAAAGGTTTTTATTTTCAAGTTATACTAATCGTAAATTAGATCTTAATCTTTTCACGCTCAAACTTTTACCGTAACTTATTAGTATTCAAGATAGGCACTCTGCATAAATAATAAACAAGTATCGTCGGATGAAATTGTGAGAACGTGACATTGAATCTTTTCGCCAAAATTCTTTGTAAGAATTTTCCAGTACCTGATATTTTTGTACCCCATTCGAAGCGACTTAAAGTTTCATTTCGAAAGGCATATATAGACTCGATATCACTTACCCATACCATAGAAAAGTTCGTGACGTGAGAAGCGTTAAACGTTTGACGTTGAAATGGGAATGACAACACTTTAAATTTAGGTCATGCAGCCCTAGAGATTAGGTCTGGAATCCTTTATTGTGGAATGATCGTTTATGTTTATTCAAAATACAGCAGCGACGCTCAGCGCGGTGTGAAGTGAGATTTATACCGCTCGTGAAACTGCCACGTCTCTCAGGCTGGTTGGTATACTATGCATGCATGAAGGCGCTCAGGAGTCGTGGAGAATCTTAATTGTGCATTCAAAGATTCCAGCGTACGGCGTCTTCATTTTTAAAACCTGTTGCTTACCGGTCGCCATAATCTACTTATCATAATTATGAAAGCGTATATATTATGTAGTTAGTTCTTATATTTTATTTAGATACAGGCATGAAATGAACATATTTTATTTGATCCATATAACTAATTTATGAAATAAATGTCGGTTGGCAAACAAGCATACAGTTCACTTGATGGTCAGCTATTACCGTTAACTCTGAACGCTTGCGATAATTGAAGTATCACATGCGGGTTGCCAACTCAAGGAGGAAAGGGATGACATGGGAAAGGGAAGGGAACTCACTATCATACGAGATGCAACAGTACTGATACTGATACTTTAGAGAGGGTAGTACTTCCCAAGTCGCCGCTGGCACTTTTATGCTGGGAGGATCATGGATCTACTACGAAAAACGTATTACAGAAGTTCAAACAAAAATGTTTATTTCATAAGCGAATGTATAAGAATATATGCTTGTCCCGACTTGACTCTTCAGTCTCATTTGAAAACGTTTACATATATGTAATATGTATGCGTAAATCTCATGAGTTAAGTGTCACTGTCAGTCTACAGTCCCTCGACAGGCGATCTGTTTTCCATCATAAGTACTGTTCTTAAAAATACAAATGAATTTGTACCTTATCCCTTACACTTAAAAGTTAATATATACGCTTAAGCTAATACTAAATTCACCGTATTCAAATTATACATTCAATTAAGACCTTGACTTATGTGTTTATTATAATGAATGTTTAAATTTAAATATAAGCAAATAAGTCCATAAATAATGTTAACGGTAGTAATAATAATAATTTAACATCTGTTCCTAATAATCGTTGTGGCTCAGCGGTAGCCAACCTGCTTCGAGCTCCATTGGTCGAAGGGTTGGATTCCCGCTCGGGGAAAAAATATTATTAAACATATAGATATGTGGTTTGGGTGGTATTACTTGTGTCAGTTTCCGGAACACAGCACCGTCCGTTGAATGCATAACGTTTATTTATTTATTTTTCAATTATGTACAATTGCACTTAGTAATTTCAGTTTTCAGTTATCAGCAGATAAGCCGAGGCTGTAAATAGCGAACATTTCATAAATTTCATAAAGCGATTTAGCCGGCCATCAGTCACACAACGGATTGGGTTTTTATCGATATTTAATTAAGCAAATTTAAGCCGTAGCAAATAGAAGAAATAAACGTCAAGGAATTTAATTATAACGATCATTGATTCCGTCACGCTCTGTAAACAGATGCTTTTAATCTGTTTAATTGTATCCAGAATTTAACTTGATCCCTGTCTTGAATGATAATGTTTGATTTCATGCGTCTGGTTGATTTAACTTTAAATGAAAAGTTGAAAACAGTAAGCGTTTTCCTGTAAGGGCGATTTCAGACCTGCGTTTATTTTATTGGCCATATTCGGTTATATAGGAAAATTTTAAACGCTTAAACGCGTGCTTCATTTCGTGCTTTAAAAAGCCATATCGCGTACATGGTCTTATTCAGGCTGGAACGCTCGAAATGATGGTGGCGAGGATCAGTAGCATATTATTAAAAAAAATATGTATACGCGATACAAGTTTATAAGCGCGTCAGTGCGAGTGGGGCGTTTGGTAAAAAAAAAGTTCCAATATAACTATAGCACGTGTTTCGAAAAACGCTTATATGGTAGTATAAAACGCTGATCTTAAACCACCCTAAGATATCTAACTAACTCACTATAAATACTAAGTTCATCAAACAAAACGAATACTTATAAGAAAATGAAATAAAATGAAAATCAAAAGGAAATAAAATGGATCAAAACAGGTGAAGGATTGGGCCTCTGCACTATTACTTCACATCGATCTATTTTGTGGAAAAGTATTTCCTGTCTAAATCTACCCATTCATGCCGAAAACCGAGAACTCTACTACTTCTACAAGCTAACTGTCAGAGACAATAGTTTTTCTGTTATGCCAAACCAACAAGACCAACCCTTTCCGGATCAATCCGGTACTATCTTCTCTTATCTTAACTAGCTGCGCTTGCGTCTCCGCTTCCCTGGCTTTTCTTTACTGCACGGAACCCTAATTATTTTTCTAAAATGAAAGTAGCCTAAGTTACTTGTAACATATAACATCAAGTTTCACTTTAAAAGCAGAAATTGTTTTTAAAGTACCGTATTATACTTTCATATGCACTTAGTGAAAAGCTATTAATTCAAAATTACAAACAGACACGTATTTTATTTTATTTTATAGATTAACACGCTATATTCATTCAATATTTCGCTATCGCGTTTTACAACTTATTTTACAACGTCAGAATTGTCAACTGTATTTCATTACTAACATTACACTTCATAAACTCGCCGTAATATAAAACCCGAATGACCTCTGACTGCGACAGACGTCCGCCGTAAATGTTTGTAAAGTACTGAACATACTGTTATCACATCGTTTTGTTATACAAGAATAAAAGTTCTTTGATGGTTCACTTTATAATGTCCATGATAATATTTTTTTGCCGTTATTATGTACTAGTATCTGCCCGCGACTTTATACGCGATGACCTTAGAAGTAGCTACAGAGGGAAATTAAACATTTAACGATTTTGAAGCGTAGCGGTAGCGAACCTGCTTTAAGTACTGAACCTGCTTTTCACTGGTGGTAGGTCTTTTGTTGCAAGAGGCCGGCTAGGTAGGTACCACCGCAGTGTCCAATATTCTGCCGGCAAATAATAGTGCTTAGGCACTACTGTGTTCCGGTTTGGAGGGCATTGTACGCTAGTGAAATTACTGGACGAACGAGATTTAAGAACTAATATCTCGAGGTTGGCAACGCGTGAGTGACACCTACTAATGGTGCTGCAAGCGCTCATAGGCTGCGGCAGCCACTTACCACCAGGTGGGCCGTATGCTTGTTTGCCAACTTCTAACATAAAAAAAAAAAAAAAAAGTACTACACGTCGCGGGCTCGATTCCCGCTCAGAGCAGATGTTTGCATTGACAGGTAAGTGTACCGGTCTGGCTGTGTTTGTCCTTGTCGTTGTGTCCTGCCCCCGACACATGATATCACTATCTTAATGGGGGCCGTTCAAAATGTTTGCGTATATGTAATCATTTCTACTAATATAATAATTTTTTGTCACACGAAAAGGGCGGAATAGCGGATAAATGTTTGTATCGGGAACCATTTAGTTGTATTGCATATAAAGGTGTGTTATTGAAAAACATTATACACGCGGGGGAAGACGCGGGCAGATGCTATTGTTCCACATGATAATAAGTCAAATCTATACCAAATATCAAGTAAATACGTTCTTTAGTACGTTCTTTCCATTTCATACAAATCCGTTCACCCGATTTTGTTTGTGTTTTTTCCGTTTAAAGATTGATTCTAATCATAGAGTTTCATTATATATACAAAAGAAGATCTCATAGATTTTTGTTTATCAATTTCGAATGAAAAAATCCATGTGACAAATTTTAATCACTTTTGTGTTGATCACCATGATCACTACGATGGTAATTTCTCACTTAAAACACAATCTAATGGAATGCTTGGGATATAAACAGATCTAAAAGTATGCCTTATTTAAAATTCTGGTCCATTAATACACAAGCTGTTCGGTTTATTACGTGTGAAACGTAATCAAGCTTCGCCCGCGTCGCAACTGTCAACTTATCAGAGGAGAAATTAATTACGGCCGCTATCAATCATGGACCGACGACAAACTGCTTCAATGTATTCATTGCGTGGCTCGCAGTTGTTTCAAAACAATTACCACCCATACAGACGGGAAAACGGTGAAATATACGAATAAGAGTCTTCTTCATCCTAGCATTTTTCCCGGTAGTATGCCGCTATCCGGATTTGATAGGTTACTTTTTACAAACAGCGATCCCCACCAGATCTTCGCAACCCTACGTGCAAACCAGTCACTGAATGGATAAGAGCAAATTACCTATAAAGAGAGACGATTATTATCAGATGTTATGATAACACCACCACCAGCACAGACAGCTTAATATTAAATGGCGCCGGGACGTGACGACCCCATCGCCCGCCACCAGATTCCACCAGAGCAATCAGTCACACTGGTGGTAGGTCTTTGTTACAAGAGGCCGGCTAGGTAGGTACCACCGCAGTGTCAAATATTCTGCCGCCAAATAGTAGTGCTTAGGCATTACTGTGTTCCGGTTTGAAGGCCACTGTAGGCTAGTGAAATTACTGGGTACAGGAGATTTAAGAACTAATATCTCGAGGTTGGCAACCACTTACCATCAGGTGGGCCGTATGCTTGTTTGCCAACTTGTAACATAAAAAAAATTCTGTTCAAGACACGGTGGAAAGATAGTCCGAGTACTAAGACCCAGCCGGAGGACATTTTAGGTGTACCTACTAAGTCGAAAGCAACATTATGGAAATTGGTTCGTACAATTTTCTCGTTTGAGTCGACCCTTACATGAAGAAATAAAATACCATGAAATTTTGTTCATGACGCTGTTTATTTTGTTACAGTTATTACGTTCTTAAACTGGTTTACACAGCCGTCAATTGATATTATCAGCTGAATAAGTTCAAAAGTTATTCAGTTACAATATTGCTATGTATAAAAGAGTTTCGCAAAATTGAGTTTACTCGAATGAAATCGCCTATTTTATATAAACAGAATATTTTTTATCAATGTAACGAATAGTTTCAATCAATACTCCGTTTTAAATATTTCAGCGAATGAAAGTGTTAAATAGAACCGTTTGAACGAAGAATGATTTACAAATAAACAATCGCAGCAATTAATCGGACTAAATATTTTGCAGACTTGTTTATCTTTTATTTCGTTAGTAATAGATTTTTCCTACAATTTTCGTATAAACTAAGCTGTTTATTAGCTATCTAGTTCTAGGATGTGTAAATTATTGTTTGCTTATTTATTTTAACTCAACTGAAAGAAAACAAATGAAATGTTATATTATTTATTTAAAGTGAAATAATGATGGAATTTTTTTAATCGCAAGGATTTCCGCAAAGAAATTACTGACTTTTCAATTTATAAGGTTTAACCTACACGTCTTTTCTTAAACTGTATACAAGTAAATATATATATATAACTGTATAAAAAATGTTAAAAATTACCAGATGTATAAGAAATTTCCGAAAAGCGTTGTTGAATGTATCTCACTCGTAGCCGCGCAATAATTATTATATCTTATAAGTTAGGTTAAGAACTATGTAATCAAATCGCAAACTGCTTTGAAAATGTGTTCGAGAAATCTTGGATTTGGCAATTTATATATAAAACAATTCTAATTCAATAGTTACTAAAATCAATTCCGATATTATTATATAAAGCTTATACATTACTTTATAAACATATAAACATAGGCTTATGTAGGATACATAAGCCTATGTTTCTGTGTTATAATTTTTTCACCTCAGGTAAGTATATCAACTTTCGCCGGCGGTCTTTCCGAACCGATACGACTTGGGAACCTTCAAGAGAAGAGCCTATTCTTTCCTTAAAGGTCGGCAACGCGCCTGCATGCCTTCTGGTGTTGCAGATGTTCATGGGCGGCGGTGATCACTTAACATCAGGTGGGCCTCCTGCCCGTTTGCCCCCTCTTACATAAAAAAAAAATAATAATAATAAGACTCTAAAACAAAAGAGGGAAAAAGAAGAAACAATAGAAAAGCTGTATTAGGATACTGATAATCCACATATGTATTCTATAAGAGGTCCTCCCCTGATCCATATAGCGTATTTATGCTAAAAACAGGAATACTCTACTTCCATAGAGTATCCTTCTAATATTATAAATGTGAAAGATGTATGTTTTGGTGTTTGATTGTTTAGTTGTTTAGATTTGGATGAAAGCTGGCATACAGGTAGTTTAAAACCAAAATTAACACAAACGATATTTTTTCCCAAAAATGTAAGGTTCCTGTGGGGATAACCCCAAACAAAAAACAGGACGCATCAACTTTGAACATAGTATAGATTTTCACACGTATGTTACTTAATAGAAAAATAGCTAATATATTGACGGCTGGCCTAACAACTACAATAAGACTGCGAGCATTGCTAGTCTTTCATATATAGATCTGTTATAGAATTATATACAACTAGCGGGCCCGGCAAACTTTGTTTTGCCTTGAAAATAAAATAGAAAAAAGCCCCGGTGCTCGATTACAGCGCGACCTACCAAGGCCAATTGTAAATTTAAGTTCAGATCCACTGTAATACACACAAAAAAAATCATTCAAATCGGTCCAGCCTAGGTTACGTGTTCAGTGACATTCAGACGTACTGTAGAATTATAATTATATATAAAGATAAATAGGTCAATAATAGGTAATTGGGTAAATAAAGATTTTTTTTATCTTTAAAACTTAATTTATCAACTTTCAGTCATTCAACACGTGGTAACCAAATTTATAAAAATGTACCAAACAGCAGAATCTAAAATTTGTATACTGCGATTACATAATTGAATTCTAAGTTGACTGGACAAAATCGAAGTTAAGCATCTTAGTAAGTTTAATTAAAATATTATATTCGCATGACTCCCTATAATTAATTTTGTATAATCTAAGTTATATTTTTAGAGCAATCAGCGACCGCAACATTTTGCAGGTTTGATTCTGGCCAATTAGTAAAGTTTGTTAGCAGTTTGTTTGCTCAACTGGCGATTGGAGAGGAAAATTTGTATTTCGATACTCTATTTATTTTACTTTTCATTTTACAGTTTTAATAACGGACTAGATATTAAAAAACGCGACTATATAATTGAGTGTTCAATTTCAAATGATATAGCGTTGAAACCTTTAATAGGTGTGTAACCTATGATTTTCAAATATGATCTATTCTGACGGTTATTTTTTTACCGATACTATGTTGGAGATTTGTTCAAAGGACGTTTATTAAATATTGTACTTTAATTAAATGACAGTAGCAAAGGTTTTTGAAAACATTAAGCTTTTTCAAATTTTGTCTCTTATCGATTTGTTTTTCTAATTTTGTATTGCTGTTGGTCTTACTGACCTTAACAGTGCTACGTATCATTATCGTCAGTCGTCATCATTCGCAACCCTTCTACCGTTGAATGTTTGATATTTAAAATCCATTAGAAGAATAGACACAAGGCAATAAATATCAATATAAAAACATAAACAGAGATATACATTACATGCCTAAAGATAGACGGGCGGAGGCTTAAACCCCAAGGCTGGGGTTGAGGGTTATTATAGATTAAGCTATATTACCTATTGTAACGTGACTGCGAAAAATACGAAAACCCCACCTGGTTTCTTAGCCGATACTATACAATCGTGGCTAACTGGAATCATTTATTAAGACTGTGTTTTTTTTTATTACATAGTAGTAGTAAAGCCCAGATTCCTTCAGGGCAACAAATGGGCTTCTTCGAGCGGAGAAGTAATACCCTCTCACAGAAAATTGTCTTAAAGTAACAAAGTAGTGTTGCGTTTCGTACGATGAGTGAGAGCGCTGCAGGCCCAAACTCCCACACCCTCTGCTCCCTTCTCACCCCTTCCCTCCTTTTCCTTGGGTTGGTAATGCGCATGTGATACTTCAAGTATCGCAATCGGTCATAGGTTATAATGTATCCTAACCATAAGGAGAGCCATATGCTTGATTGCCAACCGTCATGAAATAAATAAAAAAACCTTGAAATCCGCTGTTAAAACAAAACTAATTACTTAATACTGCACTAATCAGGTTGCTGAAGCTCATTTGTTAAGGATTTCGTTTAAAGTTTATTTTAATTTGTAATTTACCCTATCATGAAACTTCGTCACGAGGCATAGTTGCCTACGATCCTTGTCAAAACAATCAGAGAAAGTTACCAGTGATTGATTGTCTATACTAATATAATCAGACGGTTTTGGTCAAAAAGTATATTATATTTTATGACACTATATAGTCGAAATCTAATTTATTTATTTATTTGAAAATAACAGTAACAAACAGGCTTAACCTAAAAAGTTACATGTTCAATTTTTCTAATGCTACATTATACTATTTATACCATATGTGATACGTTTCTTAATTATTTGTACACTACAATTAAATATATCTATATCCGGTCTGCAATGAGAATGTTGTTAACCAACCGAATTGCTTTGGGTATGGGAGAGTTCGCTCCTTGTCTAGTATGAATGCCAGGTTGCTCCGCCAATAGATGGTGACGACGCCGTACACTAGCATTAGCCACAGATTCAATACCTCTCATATAAAGGGACGGTACAAAGAATCGTAATTCACTTAGAGCCCAAGGATTGTCAATTTTATAACTAAGCAATAAATATAAGAACAACAATGAAATTTTTCTTCTAATTTCTAATGTTAAAAATCTGTCATCCCATTAACAAACAGCGATGGAAATAAAAATTTATAATAACCATATTTCTTCTTATAGATAAATCGTAAAAACTTCCTTTGTAGGGACACAATTATTACCCTCCCTAAACAATTGAATACATAAATAATTTATGGTCATTGTTACAACACGCTCCCTGATTAAGGCTAATGACAATCGGCATATGGTAATCAATATCATTGATATTAAAGCGTGTTGTTCAACACGTTTGAGAAAGGTTTACGATCCAATACGATTCTTTTAAATATACGATAATATTTTACAAATAGTTACGTTCATTGATTAAACCCTAAAGTATATAGTATAGTTATAAGCAAGTATATCCAAATAATGCTTTCACTGTAATCACTTCATTCCTTTCCAAGCACGATTCATTTCTAAATGAGGAAGAGACGGTCACCCATGTAATCCTGGACTGTACAGGTGTGGCTGATCAACGGGAAAAAATCCTCGAGGATACGAAGTCGCTCCAGGAAGTCTGTGCACGTCCTAGGAAAGTTCTGAACTTCTGGAAGGAGCTGGGCTGGTTGGAATAGACTAGCCAATCATACACACAAAAAGGACCAAATTATGAGTCTAATTGTGGAAAAGGGAGCCCCACTACTACTACTCCTTTCCAAGCAACAGCAATCGAACGAAAGTACGAACCAACAAATAGTATGCTATCTTGTAGCGTAGGATACCGTAAGGACTAAGGGCACAAATAACTTAAGGGAAACCTTCAGCAAGAAGCTGATTCTTGGAGCCGAAGAGTTCGTGGTGAAAAAATCTTCTAAAACAGCACCGCGTAACATTTTCGGTTCTAATGTGTGGGAATTATGTACACAAAATAATGCTTTAAAAGTAAAAAAAAATTATTATAGTCCGTTATTGTTTTTGTTTGTATGACATCTAATAATTATATTCAAAATAGGAAATATTACTTTATTTAAGATAATAAGAAATTAATTTTGCTTATTTATAAAGAGTAATGAAAAGGAAGTCGACAATTTAAAGTTGAGATACATTCTTACCCATTCTTAAATAAGTAAGAATCTTGACTAAGTGAGGTCAATGGTGACTGTTATATTTATAGAAGTAAATTAAGCAAATTGGAGAATTTCGTTGAAAGTACCAAAGAAAATTAGCATCCCGAATATAATTTTTCTGTTATTTTAATAATTGTTTCAATCAGAATAGATTTAATAGAAGATTTACGTTAACGAAGAGCAATTATTATAAATCCAATTCGAATAACTTATACCGTATCTAGAGTTAATGCTATAATATTATTATAAAAGTTTTTATCTCTTTAGTATCTTGGAAGGAAACTGACGAAATTGTGGCGCAGCGGTAGCGAACCTGCTTTAAGCGCCACAGGTCGCGGGTTCGATTCCCGCTCGGAACATAATATGTTTGTATTGACCATGCAAGCATATTTTCCGGTCTGGGTGTATTTGTCCTTGTCATTGTGAATGTTTCCGGACCCCGACACAGGATATTAATATCCTAATGGGGGCTGTTGAGTGTGCAACGTTTATATTAAAAAAATTGGTTTTGTTTAGTTGTAACCTTGTGTGGGTTTTGTATTTTTAACCGACTTCAAAAAAGAGGAGGTTCTCAATCTTGACTGTATTTTTTTATGTTTATTACCTCAGAACTTTCGACTGGGTGAACTGATTTTCGATGAAAAGAAGAATCATCTTTTTTTATTTGAAAGCTGATGTCCCATTTCAATTTGGTCAAGTTCTGACAGTGACATGTATGAGAAAACCATATAAGTCTTAAATTTGCATGAATCATTAAGTACTATCTTCGTAACTAAAAAGTATAAAATAAAATAATAATGCCATATGTGGCGATGTATTACTAAGCACCCACTTCTGTTGTAGAAAATATTTATTTTTTGCTTTTTAGTATTGAAATATTCGATAAATTTTATGATATATTTTATTTTATTATATCTTATGAAGCCAATATAAATATTTGAGCCAAAGATCTCTTACATTTGACGTTTCCTATGTAATTTAATATTACGCAGCTCTCGCGAAGATGCATGTATACTTGATAATATTAATTTACAGTAAGCGTGCACGCGCCTTTCCGCTATTTACTAAAATTGTTACTGCCAATACTGTACTTTATCTAACTCCACCACATACATAGTTAAGCCTGTTATCGCACTTGTTTTTCTCGAGCACACAAACGAGCAAAGGTACAGACAGAGACAGAGATATAAGACAATTTTTTTTGTATAAAAGTCGAACAAACCAATGTCACTACGATGACCTGAATTTTTGGTTTTTTTTTTTGGGGAATACAATTTCGAAACTCGAATGTGAATAATTCAAAAATACCGGGATTTATTCTAGTATTCTTCCTTTCTTTCCTTTGCCCAGGGTCTGATTATCTTATCTGGTCTTATCCGGATTTGAAAGGTTGCTAGTTTTTAAAGAGACAGCTTGCCATCTGACCTCCGCAACCCATAGTGTGGATCAGTAACTCATTGAGTAAGAGCAATTTACCATCAAAGGTTAATGATTATCATCAGATGTTATGATAACAACCGAGGCACGTTGGGGAACCCCCCTCAACCGCAGAGGGAAAACTTTGCGGTACCCTGGGCTTGTCGTGCCGGGGGGGCTCAGTAGCCGGGAATACTAGTCGGCGGTGCTTAGAGGGGCACCGTCGGCTTCCCGGTGAAGCGAACAGGGTTGGCAGCCTCCCGAGTCTTCGGACCAGACTCTGGAGGCGGTCGGTGGGGGCCGCAAGGCCCAGCCGCGTTTACGCGGCAGGAATAGAGTGGGAGTGTATATATACAAATATTTACCGACTTCCTGGGTTTATCCGGGAAGTCGGCCGGCGGGGGCCGCAAGGCCCAGGCGCGTTTACGCGTCAAGTGGTTTGGAGGTGTATATATATATATGTATATATTTGTATATTGAGGTTTGCCGACTTCATGGGTTTTTCTCAGGAAGTCGGCCCAGGCGGAGGCCGTAAGGCCTAGGCGCGTATGCGCCAGGGGGGTATAATTATATCTTTATATATGTATGTCGTCATTCAGTCGGTATTGTACGATTTGGACTTTTATAATTCGCTTGTTGCCTATAATTTGAAAGGTCGGTAAATTTTTGATTAGACGTAATACTGGTAGCTCCCCCGGGGAGCACACAATAGGTATCAAGTACGATGTTTATTGCCGCAGGATGCGACAATTGCTTTATATTGGCTATAACGAACGCACCCAAGTAATATAGTCTTGTTAAGCCGATCTTCATCTATTTTATTATTGTAATGGACAAATGTCTTCGAGTGTTATTGGTTATGATATGAATTGTTTACGCAACTGCTTCTTTCACCAAATAATATTTACAATTAATAAAAATAAAACGAAACGACTTGGGAACCTTCAAAAGAAAAGCCTATTCATTAAAAAAGGTCGGCAACTCATCTACATGTCCGCTGCTGTTGCAAATTAATTATTAATAGACACTTAGCTGGAAGGAAAACAGGATTATTAGTTATGTCTTAAATTTAAAAACAGTTGCCATTCCAATTATCAGTAATCGCGGCGGTGATCGCTTAACATGATGAGAGCCTTCTGCGAATTTCTACCTGAAAGATATTATTAATTTAGTTTCTTATTAATTGTTACAACTTAATAATTAATTAGACCTATCTTTATGAAAGATCATTTGAAAGAATATTAGATCTTCAATATTAAAAGTTTTGAAGTTTCGTAAAGACTTTATCTATGTTTGCGACCCATGACAATCGTTGTAGACTTGCGTCATTTTATTATTCATCTGTCTACTTTCAATTGCCTCAATTTGTATGAGTTAAGTACTTAATATATTCAAAGGGTCTCCCGTCAGTTGTCCCACAGATACGGGCAGCGGACGTTGAAAGTATCAAACTAATTTATTAATCTGCTATTTAAAATGTGGGCCTCACTCTTCTTGTTTTACTAATAAAATGAAGTCTGTTTACTTAACACATACACAGGGATTTTAAATAATTGGGATATGTCCACACTTTTCTTTTGTCATCGAGAAAATGTATAATATGTATTCTGTATTTATATTCGTTTTATAATATAAATAATTGTATTAATCATAAATAACTAAATATTTTGTATAATTAGCTTTAGCCTTAGTAAAATGTAAACTAAAAATCTTCGAAATGTGGAACGAGAAGTTTAAAGAGGATCTGAGATGTGACTGCAGTGCAATTAATCACATGTGCATCACACACAGATTAAATTTATATGATCTGGGATTAAGTATTAAATCATATTAAATTGTTTTTTTATCACATAAAAATGGCAAACAACCAACCAAACGGTCCGCACAGTGGTCAGCGGTCACCACAAACTATGAACGCTTGCAATACTTGAAGTATTACATGCGCGTTGGCAGCCCAAAGAACAGGAGGAAGGGATAGGAAGGGAAAAAGGAATGTAACACAGGGGTGGGAGATTGAGCCTCAGTCGCCCGGCTAAGCTATATAAAATGCTACCGCAGCAATGTAAGCAAAATGCAAATAAGTGCAGCCATCAGGCGCACATAAGCTTCTTTGCGTACCGTCATAAAAAAAAACAAATAAGATGTTTTTGTAATACGTATCTTCTCTCCCCATAACGCTAACTCTATGATTCACAATACACCGCGACAATTAGTTACCCTTAAAACATAAATTTTCCCGAACATGAAAACCAACAAAATATATTTTTATATTGTGGCAATAATGCAATTTGCTATTAAACCTGGAATCCGATATCGAGGATGTCCAAGTGAGAATTATGAGCCGATATTTCATTGTAAGGCGACATATTCTCTCATCTACAACTTAGAGGTCATAAATAACCCAGCTCGATGCTCCGCTGCAAAAAGCATATTGATATCGAATGCGGTTCGTACAATACTCATTGTTTCTATGTAACAAACTTAGTATGTACTTCTATATGAATAATATTAATTCGCATTGTTTGATGTTTGTATTTATTGGTATTATTATTTGCGCTGAAATTTTGATTTCTAAATATGATTGTATATTTTTTGTTATTTGATATATCCGATATTTCGCAATCGTTAAAAATTGTCTCCGATGAAATATTTGAGAAATACAAGCTGTAGCTTCTTGCAAAAAGAGTGTTCTTGCAAATAAAGTGTTCATTTGTTTCTTTATCCGCTTGCATTCAAAGATACAATTTTATAACTAGGTAATTGGCTAAATCTCAATGTAACCTGCCACCCATTTTACTTATCTAAAAGTTTCTGTAACTCCCTAGATAAATTGTTCGAGAAATATCTGATGGTTGTAAAATTTTAATTTACGATAAAAAAAATCTTTTGACGACTGTTGTGGCGTGTTGGTACCTGAGCCTTTAGCCTCGACGGTCGCCGGTTCGATTCCCACTCGAGGCAGATGTATGTATCGATCTTACAAATATCTGTCTCGGTCTGGGCGTTTGTCGTTGTGGGTCTCCCCACCGTGCCTCGGAGAGCACGTTAAGCTATCGGTCCCGGTTATTATCATATCATCTGATAAAAATCGTTAACTCTTTATAACTAATTTACTCTTATCCAATGAGTTACTGGTTTGCCATTACGATTACGGTGGTTAGATAGCAATCGCTGTGTAAAAACTAGTAACCTGTCAAATCCTGATAACAAGCAGACCCTGTGCAAAATATAGGGATAATGCTAGTAAGAAGAAGAAAAAAACTCGTAATAATTTTGATAAGAATGCTAGAAATATTAATCAACATAGTAACCAAGTATAGTTACTATATAAAAGCTTTTCAGCCCGGCGTAAGGAAATCGAATCACGTATGTTCCATAAAATATAAATGCAACTTTTTACCAGACGATATTTCAAAGTATACATCGAATTGGTAAGTTCAATTTCAGTAACATATCTAAGTAATGCACCGGGAGCCTTTACAGCCGCATTAAATATTAGATACAGTCAAATATCGTATAGTAAAGAGACCGCGAATGAATTTGATAAAGGATACGTGGTTATTTCGTAGATATAAAACGAATTTCGTATTACTTTGTATTTATAGTTTTAAACATAAATATATTACACTTATATACCACAATGAAGTTCACATTCTTCAGTTAAAAAGAGGTCGCTAAAGTATTATGATGAGCAATTTTAATTTTTTTATGTCAGAGGCAACCCCAAAAAATTAAAATTGAAAAAAAAATGTTATGTCATTATAAGCGAATACCACCGCTCATGAACATCTGCAACCCTTTAGAATACAAATGGTTATACGCTGGCTGACCTTGAAACGCGGCTGACGAGCAACCACTTTAAGAGTTTTTCACCAACTTAATCTACCACCAGCATATACATGTCCTAGAAATTTTTCCAGGACATGTAGGTTTCCTCAAGGTATTTTCCTTTACTGCTAAACAGGAGATAAATTTGAAACACAAATTACGCACTCGAAAACTCAGATGTTCTTGCCCGAATTTGAACCCGCGACTTTCGTTTAACGTCTACGTTTTCGATCCATTGGGCCATATTGGCTTGTATTGTTATATGATCGTATTAAAATTACGATAAATAACTATAAAATACATTGTAATGGTAGAGCCGTGCTCCTTTCAGAACAAATCTGTTCCTCAACCGGGAAATTACTACCCTCCAACAGAATCGTAAAGTAACAGTATCAGTAGTAAAAACTCTAAATTCCATCCATACCACCTCGATGTCTGGAAATCCACAACAGCGCGATTTAGAAGACATTTTCTTCCTCGCACAACCACTCTGTGGAATCAACTCCCGCCGGCGGTCTTTCCGAACCGATACGACTTGGAAACCTTCAAGAGAAGAGCGTATTCTTTCCTTAAAGGTCGGCAACGCGCCTGCATGCCTTCTGGTGTTGCGGATGTTCATGGGCGGCGGTGATCGCTAACATCAGGTGAGCCTCCTGAACGTTTGCCCCTTTTACATAAAAAAACAAAAAGTAAAAGCGCAGAACGCCCAATCTGTTCTCTGTTGCCTTATCCCTTTTCATCCTAACCCTTAGGTTGGCAACGCGAATTAGTGCAAATGTATGCTTGTTTGTCAGCCGCCAATGTCATACAAAAATGAAAATTAACTTTACACGTCACTATTGTACTGTACCTATGTACAATAAAATAATGTGGATTTTGTTATATTTATACACAGTAGGTTATTAATTTACTTGACTTTTAGTCAACTAAATACCCTGCACATTATAGGCCTACTCTGTTGTCGCCGTGGCTAAAGTTGACAATAGCACCTTATATCCACAAAAAAGGTTCTAAACAAGTTTGGATTTATGGTTGAAAAACAAAATTCGTCCAATATTCTGGAAAATTTCTCACAGATTCTTCCAATTTATTCTTTACCTTAATATCATTGTTATTCCAAACCGCAGATAAAGACGAATGAGGTTTATAGTTTATCAATATACACATAAATTGAAAAATGTTCACTGGAATACCGTATACATGAATACAGATGTTCGTAAGAGAATTCTCAATAGAACCACTTGTAATTCAGCGCACGTGGCGGCTAGAGTGGTCGGTCGAGCAACAATAGTTTAAGGTATCGGTCCCCAGTTAACACTTATTGGTCCACATGATAGAAACATTCTTTATAAGACGTATTAATTTTGTTAGTGCTTTTTGTTGTTTGTGTTTTCAATGTAGACAAAGATTTAATCAGTAAGGAATTGAATTATCATTCTTTTATCTAATAGTCAATATCTGAACGAACCAAAATCACAAAGATTATAGTATTGATGATACATCTCTCTTGGAGCGTTCCCTCTTATCTGAGGATCGTGGTCAGCCTTAGGGTTGCATCTGGAGCAGATGATCTACCTTCACCGGTTTCTGCCCAGCGCGTCTCTTACGACCGTGTAAAATTTAGAAGAAGACAGTTCTTTTATTTGGTCTGCTGCCCATCTTGAGGGTGACAGACGATTGATGGTATATACAGTTGTATAAATAGCTAGATGTACCTGCGTCTCCGATCAGAAGATCCACAGAATTCATATTTAGCTTTTTTTTATTATGTGTAATCCTAATTTTTTTTTCTTAAAAATATTTTCTTTCTTTTTTTATCATTTCGTCTATGTTTTTTTCTAACATACCTCTCATATTTTTTCAGCTAATCATCACGTTTTTTCATTCAAAAAATTGGAACAACTATCTTCGGATTAAGAAGTACGTGCATATAAACTATAATAACAACATTCGCTTTGTATTAATGTAACAATGCTTCTGTGGTCGTTTAGTAAATAGCCCAATATAAAAATAATTAGTCCAGACTACCGATATAATATCATAAACAAAAATAACAATATCGATTCTGAATATTTTACTGGACATAAATATTAATTTCTATTAAAAAAACTGATTTACGAGAGACGGTCTCGACGCAATCATGAAGATAGCCTCATACAAAATTGATTAAAGCGATTTACGGCGGCGAAGAACGGGTTCTGCGAAACCATTCACTGTTTGAACCTTTAATAAATAATCTTGTATGCCGCTGAATAATCTAAATGGTATACAAAATTTTTGATTCCCATAAATAACTACCCTTATTTAGAGTAAGCACTCTATCATATCGTCATTTGGTATATATAAGTAATATAACATACATTTTATATACAAAAATTGCATAAATCGCAGCCCTTCTGAACATTGTTTTACTTGTATGAGATTGCCTGTAAGAGATCTCTTTTAGTGAAGGCGGCCTGCCTTTGTACCATTTATGTACATTGTAGCGTCATGCTATTGTTATAATATATAAAACTATAGAATATGCATTAGGTAAAACTGTCATATCAAACAAGTTTTTTATTCGTGACTCCGCGTGAAATTGCGTACACACATCTAAATAAATCTCCGGTTACAAAGAACGAATTCTAGGACAATGTAGCATGGATTTTTAGTTGAATATGCGTTCAATTCCAATTATTATTAAATTATTAATATTCGAACCGATACGACCTGCAAACTTTCATGAGAAGGGCCTATTCTTTCCGTAAAGGTAAAACGCACCTGCATGCCTCCTGGTGTTGCAGATGTTCATGGGCGGCGAGACTCTTGCCATTACATGAAAAATTGCGTTGCGATGTTTTGCTTTTAGTCCTCTATATATTTAAAAATAATGAATCGTATCATGCTTTGAAACATCATTACACTTTTCATTAAACATTTCTTTTAACTGCTTTGTCAATTAATGCATTCAAGTACAATGTTAATTTTTGTTAAAAGTCACTATATATTGTTATGTTGACCTGATGATTTTTTAATAATGACTATTATTAATATTATTCTTTAATAATGCTTTATCTGTTTATGTACTAACGTCTTATGGCGTTTGTTGCATTTCGATAATGTTGGCTATAAATGATAAATTAAAACATAAATACAACAACATATTAAAAAACATTGCAATAAGAATTGAACTGAATTAAAAACACGATTATATAAATACCATATAAATAATTATAAATTCATTAACTTTAAAATAATGTATAGTTAGTGTCCATTACATACCGGTATTAATATTTTAGTTATGGTAAGAATAAATCGAAACGTCACTAGCAGTCATTGTGGTGAATGGGCATAGACCACGGACGGAACGACCCGTAATCAAACTTCACTAACTTCCCAGGATTAGACCTGACATTGTTTATTTAAGGAGTCAAAGCTAACGCTCCCGTCATTAATAATGCAATCCAATTTGAAAACGAAAGCGATGCAAAATGTTAATCTAATACGTATTTAAATAAGGCTACAATTAATATTAAAATATTAATTCTTTCTTGGACGACATTGTGGCGCAGCGGTAGCGAACCTGCCTTAAGCACCACAGGTCGAGGGTTCGCTTCCCGCTCGGAACAGATGTTTGTATTGAACATACAGGCATTTGTTCCGGTCTGGGTGTGTTTGTCCTTGTTCTTATGTATGTTTCCGGAACCCCGGACTCTAAGACAAGCATACATTTTTAAAAATATAAAAATTACTTTATGGTCATTTAAATTATGTATCTATTTATAATGATACCCAAAAAACTAAGGTCGCGAACTCTAGTCCTTAATTACTTTGATTTGTGTAGCGTACAGACATCGCCACAGATTGCTATGTTTTATATATTTTTAGTTAACAGGTTCTCTGCCCTATGAATCGTATATAAACATTACATTTTTTTTATAATTGTAACTATTTTATGGGCAGAGAATGGGTTAATATGTAATGTCACGACTTTTCAAGTAAATCCCGAAAACGTTTAAATTTAAGAAAAAGTAATTTTAGAAATTCTATTTAACTTCTGTTAATGGATTTATTGTTTAGCGTAAAAACTGTTAAGCGTATAAAAAAAAATTAAGTTTTCAAATTGATCAAGCTATTTCTGACAAGCACACAAAATTATTTTTTACACATACTATATAAATTTTGTTATCAAAACAACAATAGCAATTGCCCGCATGACTGTAGTCAATCTTAATTTTACGGAAAGTTTTTCATTTATATATACTTATTTATTATAGTATTCCAATTCCGTCACAAAAAAACTAATAAATATAATCTATATCTTTTTATTAACACGAACAAGACAAAAAAAACGGAATTAAGCTTGCATAATTTTAATTTCTTCTTTGTACATTCAATCGTTAGAAAAACCCTAAACCGAAATTTTCAAATGGAAATAAATTCGATCGATACACAGAAATAAAATACTGACATATCTTTAATCCCGTAAATGGAAAAAATATTAACCATAAGTAATAAACGCTACATACTTAAAGGACATTTATATCTTGTGTCGCGGATGAAAATCGAGGGAAGTTTCCCGAGCGGTTAATGCAAACACACCAAGACAGAAACATGGCTATATGGGCAATACAAAACATATGTTCCGAGCGGGAATCGAATCCATGACCTTTTTTTACTAACTAAACTAAACTAAAAAAATCCTGCCTAAGCCTACCTACATTCTTCCATATACTTATTAATAAGTTGGTACATCAAATTTGTAAAGAAAAGTTTAAAATTTCATAAAGTTGAATTGTCGCACAAATAGGCATGCCATATCGCACAATAACTTTTAAAATATAAAAATGTATATTTATTTATTTGTTCATTAGTTTTCTATGTTAATTATCTAAATCTGTCAGAGAATTATTAGAGTATTTCCGCTACAGTTTCTGACATAAATCGTATTAAAATATATTTTTTTAATACAGAAGCGCATGCCGCAAGCTTTTATAAAAAATGCAGTTTTTGTTCTCGTTATTATGTACTATTAAATTATTCATTCCATTGGAAATTCCGATTTAGTTCAGCAATATATTATAAGCTCACTACCAATGATCATAACTAAATATTTAAACTTATCTTAAATAAATATTTTCTCCCATTAATCCACAATATAATTACTTATAACTAAAATAGTCCTGAATTAAATCATCATCATCATCGTCCTCATCATCATCACAGTCATCGTAAACCTCTTCCTGACGACTGTTGTACGCCCATGAACATGATGAACACTATCATCCAGGTAATGCGAACATCATCTCTCCACCAAGTCTGAGGGCTTTCTATGCGACGTTTGATTAAATAAAAACAAAATTTAACATTTGGCATAAGATTGTCATTTTAATTCACATTTGTGCCTTAAATACCCATAGCGATAGCTTCTGCGCATCCCCACTAACGCTTGGAGGTCGAATTCATTGCTCCCAATTGAGTGCGCTGGAGATACTATTCGTTTGTGTACTTACAAGTGGGTGAATCAATTGTTGAGACCTAGTTCGCATGAACACATTCGAGTTTCTAGTGATATATGACTTTGATAAAATATATTATGTGTATAAACTATGAAATTGTGATGTTATGAATATTTCAGACGTGATTTATTAGTCATAAAAGTATCTACACATGTAATATAAATGTGAATTTCACATGTCACACGTCAGATTTTTATTTTCAGAAATTATATCGGATTAAAAATAAGTGATTTAATACATTTACATCATTTTAAGAAATGTTTGTTTGTTGTAAGCTACAAAGCTTTAAGTAAAAGTCAGCAAAAAAAGTCCCAGCATTAAGAATTTGACACAAAGACAGCTTATTAATTGGATTAAGAAGTGAAGATTTTTAATCTCTGTTTAGTAAAATTATACTATTGATGCTCTCACGTCAAACACCAGTTGTATATTCTAAACATTAGAATGCAATTATTATAGCAGGTCAAGTATAATTAAATTAACTCTCAGACTTTCAAATGTCCTGTTCTCTAGCCTTAAAATTTAGAGACATTATAATCTTTTTGTATATACCTTGATTACAATTTATTGGTTGACTTCATTGGCACAGTTAATAAAAAAGCAAGGAAATGTGTTTAGTAGATTATACAGAAATTATGAAGAAGCTCCGTTCTCTGTCTCCGGCGTCTTGCATTTGTTTACAAAAATTATAAACTATAAACTACTTAACTACACATCCTAACTTCCAATCAGCTAACACTTCCAATAAACTAACAACGAACGAAATTAATGAATCATTGAAATCAGTTAAGAAATATTGGAGTAATGTTGTTTTAAAAAAATCAAGAAATTCATTCTTTTAATATAAGAACTAAGCAATCACAGATCGTTTGATCTTCATATGTAATATCTAAACAAACTAAAGCAATTCTATATTTTGGTTTAAAAAAAAACTTGTGTATTTTAAAAATTTCACAATGCATATTGAATAAAAATTGTTTCAACTGTATTTTTTATACATCGACATATAAATTAAAACTAGGGTCGACCAGATTTGTTTTTTGCTAGCTAACAAACAATATGGTGAACGTATGAACGTTTATTCTATTATCTTCTCCAATACACAGTTATATCCTTTTATAAAAACAAACAGATTTTTGCAACTTCACATGCGTAAAATTGTTTTACTAGGAAATAAAACTAGTATTTATTATTATATATTAGATAGTATGAAAACCGAGTGTGTCAGCTTTTTTATACCGAAAATGACGTCACGGCAGCCATTTAGTGATGTGCTCACCGTAAACAGAATCGGTTAAATTTCAATATATTGATGTTTTTTTTTTAAATACATGAATATGAAAGTATTAGCGCGTCAAGTTTGTGCATTGCGCAGACTTCAGATACGTTTGGTCGTACGGCTTGCGATATCTAGCCTACTCTAAATCTGTACTCTAAACAGTGCCTAGCCTCACCAGTTTTGTGAAAAATATGTACTTTCACAATAAATAGTTTATATTTATAAATAAATAAATAAGCGCTACACGCTCAACGGCCTCCATTAGCATAATTATATCCTGTGTCAGGGGTACGGAAGCATACACAATGACAAGGACAAACACACCCAGACCGGAAAACATGCTATGAATTATGGTCTATGGTCAATACAAACATATTCTCCGAGCGGGAACCGAACCCGCGACCTGTAGCGCTTAAGGCAGATTCGGTACCGCTGCGCCACAACGTCGTCATTTGTATGAATGAATAATAAACGCCAAGTAAAATAAAAAATATGCCCAACAACACCATATTAAACAAGAAGAAAAACTTTTATGAGTTTAGAGTGAATTCGAATATCATTTTAGCATTTATTTATTCACTTTAGCTTCCAAATAATTTGGGTCGCACCGTGTCAAATGTGTTCGAAAGAAAAAAGGGACTGACCACTTAAGGAAAATCACATAATTGAAGAACAGTAAACGATGCGTAAAGTGGGGGCGACCCTTGAAAATAATTCTCGAGTCGGAGACGTGCCTTCACCGAAGGTCACAGGAAGGGTCCATACATCATAAGCGGTCCAAAAAAGATTAGGAAGTGCGTGACAAGTGACTTCTCCCATTGTTGATGCGCACAGTTATTTCTATGACTCATTTTTCAATTTTCCCACATTTACTTACAGCTTGAACTAAATTCTGAAACGAGAGCCACAAAAGACGAATGCTAATTTAAATAAGACTGATGAATATTGTGTAGTAGTTAATTGAATACATTAATAACGGGGAGTGTTAAAATTAAAATACCGTATCAAACTCAAAAATTTAATCAAGTACCAATTATCTGTTATTTTATTTTATATCATCGCCGATTAAAATTCCCGAACCGTAATACTTTTAACAAAACAATTCGAATACGAAATAAAACCAAGGTTATGCACTCGACCCGTCCCAGTTGCTCAATGTTTAACATTATACGTTCCAACTATTTTATAGTTCCAAATGAAAATATTTTTGGTATAATAATAATGAAAAAAACTCATTAAAATCTGAAAGCAATACCGGGACTTTAATCACAAATAACGATTCAAACTCCTTGATTAATACACCTTTATTAAACAGCCTTTAGTTAAATCTAACAGCACAGCGTCAACTACTCCAGTCGACTTACAATTTCTGAATGTGTCAAATTCAAAGTGTCAGTTCACGCGGTGACAGTCGCTCAGTCCGTTCTTTATCAACCGTCATAAATTTGAATTTTAAATCGTTTACTAACTAATTCATTTGAATTTATTTTATTTAGAATACTTAGATCTAGTGACATTAAATGAATAACTCCCGATATGAATATTAGCACAGTTGCTTACAAATCCATTATATTTGTCACACGAATTTTCCGAGGAAAATCCTTACTATGGAACTAAAACAATAAAGTAAAAACGATACATGACGATGAAAGAAAATGCAGTGACGAAATGTTACATGGTAATCACCGTTGAGTGACATGCATTGCAATTTTCAAACAGCACAAAAGATAACTAACAATTAATATAATTGGTATGACTGTGTAGTTTATTTGAAACTAGCTTCTACCAGTTATATTTTTTTATTGTTTACCGAATAGCAAAGTGTCTTGCTTCGAATTCCCAAAATGACTGATCTCCCATATAAACTTTCACCCCCTTTTTCACCCCTTTAGGGATAGAATTTTAGAAAACTATAAAATACGTGTTTATTCATCTCTAATTTTTTAATTAAAAACAAAGTTTCATACTTCTAGTTTTAAAATGACGGATTTACATACAAACTTTCAACAAAAGTATAGTTATACATATATATATATATATATATATATATATATATATATATATAAATGAGTCTTCTTCATAAATAATCTAAAAACTTTTACCACTTTAGACTTTAGTATTAGTGGGGTCTGGATGTTTTCGGCATGATTAGGCCTCTCATGGAATATTGACGAGAAATAGCAGTATCCGTACGGCTGCGTTTCGTTTAGTGATTGAAAGCGTCGGAGCGCCTCAGGCGGGCCGTAAGCTTGTTTACCACCATCACGGTATAAAACGTTTATGATATAAAAACAAAACCTTTTCATGTTCATGTGTGGTATAAAAAACAATACCTTCAACCTTTTTAATGGGAAAACAGATGAAGGTGAATCTATAAAAAATCGCGTCCTTGAGAAAAGTCTGATAATAATTTATTTTTATAGGCAATTTATTATAGTATATTTCTTTTTAGAGCACTTGTGTTAATTTTAGCATTTAGTATGAAATTTTTTGCTTCTAAATTTCTTTTTGTAACTATTGGCACTCTTTGTCGTGTTCGTTGTAACTTATTTGCTCTAATTTATGTTTTTCTTCTATAAGTGTTTGTTGCCAAAATAAAAATATATGTATATATATTATTATTTGTAATACCGTAAGAAGTAGCATTTTTATAGTTTTGTTCATATGTCCGGACTCAGTAGCTTAAAATCAGAAACCCATACGCATCACCATTATGTTACCATCTGCATATCGAAGCCTTGTACTCGTATTATCACAATTGGTGCTCATGAACTGAAATATTTTTTTTTTTTTTTTTATCTTAGAAGTTGGCAAACAAGCATACGGCCCACCTGATGGTAAGTGGCTGCCGCAGCCTATGAGCGCTTGCAGCACCATTAGTAGGTGCCACTCGCGCGTTGCCAACCTCGAGATATTAGTTATTAAATCTCGTTCGCCCAGTAATTTCACTAGCGTACAGTGCCCTTCACACCGGAACACAGTAGTGCCTAAGCACTACTATTTGGCGGCAGAATATTGGACACTGCGGTGGTACCTACCTAGCCGGCCTCTTGCAATAAAAGACCTACCACCAGTGTGACTGATTGCACTGGTGGAATAATCTCTGTTGTGACAGAGGTTATCCCAACAGCGGGCGATGGGGTCGTCACATCCCGACGCCTTAATACATCGACATTCGTAGAAATACACCCTGTTCACAAAGTTTTACTCGTAACAATCCACCGCACTAATGACAACGAAAAGACCTTTTTGTACAGTTGCCGGTCATTCGTCTTCCAGCCCTCGACGTGTACAGACGATTCGATGTGTCCCTTTCGTTGTTTGAACATGGCATGAAACGAATGATACCAATTTTGTACGTTGAAAACATGTTAATTGCGACTTTGATAATAGCGCTTTGTTTCCCTCTGATATGTTAAATTTTTGAAGATTTAACTAACTACGATTTATCTAACTTACGTAGCTGTGAGTTTCTTATATTACGTAACAAAAATTATGTTATATATATACAATGTATCTTAAATACGTATCAGGAAAATGTTTAGTAAATCCATTTTATTACTTTAATTAACTTTGTTTTTTTTTTTAAATATTTATTTGGAAAAATAAAATTATGTAATTTTCCGATATCGCAACCGCTGGTCTAACATTACAATTCTGCCCTAACGGTTTTGACTGCGATTACCAGTCAGTGAAGACTTTGCTTTAAGATACATTTTTAAAATCCAATTTAACCTAAATGACTTCTTGACCACAAAGTGCACACACACAATAGTTCCACAAATGGTATGTCGATTAAATCCCGAGTCCAATGCCTAAAAGAATTTTAAAAAAAAGTTTGGTTCTACATTTACAATTTTAACCATGCATGTTAAATACTGTATTGTTAATAGAGTAGACAAGACTGTTAAAATTATTGACCTTAAAATTACGGCACTCGCGGGAACCACGTTTTCCTTCACAATCAAAAATTTAAATGAGCCGTCGTCGATCCTGGATCCCGAGCAGTATTT
The DNA here is from genome assembly GCA_023373885.1 of Hestina assimilis. Classification (NCBI taxonomy): domain Eukaryota; kingdom Metazoa; phylum Arthropoda; class Insecta; order Lepidoptera; family Nymphalidae; genus Hestina; species Hestina assimilis. The sequence continues at coordinate 10,960,500 of CM041745.1, forward strand.
TTTCTCCTCTAATGCCATTTTCGGCGGTATTACTCTTAAATGAATATTCATTCAGTGCGAAATCGTTTAGAGATAATAGATTGAGGTTCATATTAGGCACGCAATGAATTATGGATGACGGTTTTGTATGGGAGAATGCGAAGGATGTCGCATTAATGCAGCTTAAAAATATTAATCTTCTGAGCAATTAAAAGACATTTCATTGAGTTAAAACAAGATGGTCGTATTTACATGTAACATGACTGAATGTATATACTTTAAATTTTTTAAAACCCCATAGCTCAACGGCTAAAGGACCGACTCGGCTCCGTTAACGCGAAATTTACGGGTTCAATGCTGACCCGCTTGGAGTATTGTCGTCCCAACTCTTAGCGCAAGCCCTTTATTTGGAGCAATAGGAGTGTTAGTAATTACTAGAAAAAGCATTACTAGTATTCTTTTACAAAATTATAAATGTATATTCATATTAAGATATAATTACATTTTATAGAAAGAATATGTATTTAAAAGTCATTTATTCTTTAGTAAAAAAGAAAATTGACACTAATGAAAATCAAAACTTGATAAAAGAAAATAAATCTGCAAACAAATATTTCAATCTGAACTTCGTTATCAAATCAAATCAAATATCTTTATTTATGTGCACATTTCAACACAAATAAAAAAGCAATAAAAATAAAAATTACAAAAAAAAACAAACAAACTAAACAAAATAAAAAAAAAGTTATACAACGATGTTCCAAGATTTAAAAAAAACATAAAACATCTTAAAGAGGTTATCAGTTACCCGTTTATTCAAAGAAAATTAATCAAATGTTAACAATTACTATCCGATATTGTATGACGAGAACCGATCTTAGGAACGGATCTTAAAATTAATATCCGAAGCAAGATGAAGACCCGTTGAAAAAATTCCTTGACCAAAACATATCTTTATTACCAACAGAAAAATCTGCCCTCACCGGGAGTTTAACTAAAAACTAAAGTACGATATCACCTATATTAAATAAATAATGCTATCTATAATCTATAATAATAATAAATTTGTTTCACAAACCTTGTCCATAAAAAGTCCTTCCATTACCTGAAAACAAAAAATAATCATAAGACTGAATCGCTTATAAAAATAACTTTTTACGTATTCTCAGATTGACTAGCTTTTGCCAGCGGTTTCGCTGTGTCAATAAAGATTGTTAATGATACACTTGTATTGGAATAGAAATGAATTGTTTCCCACACAAAGTTTCATACCCACTTTAACCACCCACCACCACTTTAACTACCCACTTTATGTTTTTGTGACAAATTTTATACCTAAATTTATTTAAATTGATTGTTTGGTAAAACGTGACAACGTAACAGACAGACAGAAAGACATTTACTTCTGCATATATAATACTGAAGTCTGGATTTAACAAACATATTCAAATACTGAAGGGTAAAGGCCCAACTGTCAAAACCTGAATAAAATAAAAAACTGTAAAAAGGAAAGTCTGGTAAATCATTAATGAAATATCTGATTAAAAGTTAAAGCATATGAAATTGAATTAAATTATATAGTATGTATAATTTTCAGTTTAAGGCAGTGGGTACTATAAAGCATACTGAATTTATAGCTCTCAACGCCCAGTAAGTAGCCGCCTCGACTTTCGTACTTGAAAACGAGAAGAAATTCATTTAAATTTGAGCTTTTCACGTTAGAATAATTACAAAATAGTGCCATTTTTCAGGCTAGCTATAGAGTACCGGTTGATTGATCGCTTCAATTGTTGATCAATGATCGGTTTTTTTGGATTGAAAACAATCATTATTTTATTTAAACGTAGCATTTTGTGAAAAGGAACTTATACCATTTTGAAAAATTTCGTAAAAGAAACTTTAAACATTTTCTTTGTACACAAATATATACATTTAGTAAACAAAATGACATTGATAAAATTAGTCACTTCAAGACTTTGATTATCAATTCCTCTTAATTTTTTAAGAACAAAATTATCATTGTTTCCTTATGCTTTAGCTCCAGGTACTATAAGCATTAAGTACACTGCAGATAAAAAAAACGAAACTGCTCAAAGTATTAAAGCTAACTATCCACTGTAAACAAATTGTTTTGTGTACCTCTGACTTTGACGGCTGTTGGTTTTTTCAGAAGTATGCCCTTTGCCGTAATTTTCTATTTAATTGTTATATTAGAATTTAATTCTATTTTTATCATATATAATATGTATGAATAAAGGCATGCGAGATGCCTTTTCAAAATAACGATAAAAATGTCCAGTTTAAGTTTTTTTATAAGAATTGTAATGCAGAACTCACCAGAAGCCCGTTCCTCAAACCTCGCTGAATTTCAACTCTAAAGAACTCGAGAATTGAAATTGAAAAAAAAATCAACCGTTCTAGATATATCCCCGGGAGGACGAAGAAAAACGGTTCTTATTACTGAGCCAGTCGAAAGTAAGTTACCATTGTTGAAAGTTACAGTTTTCAATCTCGAACAACTTAGTTCATAATTCAAGCTCCAGGGACGAAACTACGACCACAGTCCGCCACTGGGAATTTGTGAGTTTGTGTAAGAACTTATTATACAAACAAACACTAGCCCCAGTCAGTTCGTCACGGTATTTGAACACGCAATTCCCCGACCATTGCTACAATGACCACAACGGTAATGAGTGCGTCGGTAATTTAAAATTTATAAAAAAAAAAGCTTATCGCGCAAGAAACGTTCCTACAACTTTCTTCCCCTCAAAAAACTAAAGGGATAGATAACCTGTTATTTTCGACAGTGAAATTACAAAATAAAACTATCTTAATTTTGTCCTGTCTTTCTTATGTTTCTTATCACATAATTTAAGTAAAAAAACATGAAGAGAAAGTTAATGGAGGCTCAGTAGCTCAACTTTACCAAGGCGACCATATAAAAAAACAAGATATATATATAACAAAATTGTCAAAACGGGAATAAAGACTGTGTTCAGATATTACTTAAAAGTTAAAACTGGCCCAGTGGTCGTCTCGCACGTAAGAAAGTGTTTATCTATTACAGCTCATGAGAAGCAAAAAACCATCAAAAATACGAAGTATAATTTGTGGGGAACCTCTTTATTTCTAATTTTATTTTATTGTAGCGGTAACAGAAATACACATTCTGTGAAAACTTCAACTCCTATTATTGTCCGTGAGATACAGCCCGCTGGCAGACGGACAGGCGGACGGACGAACAGCGAAGGCTTGGTAATAGAGTTCCGTTGAAACCCTTTAAGTACCGAACCCTAAAAAACATCCTAACACAATCGTAAGAGTTAAGGACACAATTAATTACCTACTTCCTCAACAATAAGGATTCACTAGATGTTATCATTATTGGACACAGTGTAAAGCAGAGTTCATAGAATAGGCGTACATATCCGTGTCAAATCCCCGCTTGGCCCGCGTGTCGTCGCCTGATAAGGTTTCGACGGACCTGGTGGTGCAATGCAAAGGAACTAACGAATGATTAAACTATCATACCTAATCCAATACGGAGCTAAGAGAGCGCAAATTGTAAATTATTCTATACAAAATACTAATTATTTCAAACAGAATAATATAAATAATAAGAAGTAAAAAAACTAAAAAAACACTTTTTTATTTTTCATTTTTAGTTGGATTTTTTAAATTATTAAATTGTCATCGGTCCTTGATAAGTATTAAAAAAATCGATTTAATCCGGAGTGTGAAGGAGGTCAAAATCATGTTCAAAATTTATTTTCCATACATATGAAACTAACTAAAGCATGTTAACAAAAAAGCGCAGCAATTAATCACCTACATATTTATAGCTATAATATCTAGATGAAACCAACTTTCATGAGCGAAGATAACGAACTTCAAAAAATATAAATGGAACCCGTCACCACAAACGCTGACAGTTAAAACAAAATCGTAACTCCGCGACAGAAATTACAAATGGCCCGTGCATGCGGCGTTATGAAAGCCGAATCGTCTTATCTGGAACGTTTGATGGACGTTTATTTACCATAACAATGGGGCGCGATATAACGAAAATTTTCAATTAAATAAAACAAAACGTTGCGGCGTATTGTGCGGTGCGACAGTTTGCGACGGGAGCGCGGAGCGGCGTGGAGCGTTTGCGGATGTCCGTAGTCTGAATGGTATACTCAAGCGCTGACGCGAAGGCCGGTCTCTACTAACAATACTGAGCTGAGAAAAGGGTTATGATATAACATTCTTACTATTTTACTTCAAATAGAATTTAAAATATAAATCCATAATTAAACTTAACACATGTTGAACTTGTAATTTTCTCAGGGAGTAAACAATCTAAAAGATTTAACAACCAGACGAGATTGTTCTGTAAATTTTAAAGAGTGCTAGCTGCGCCTGCGGCTCCACTCCGGCGGTGTGCCGATTTTTCTTTACTGCACGAAACCCTTATTATTTTTCTAAAATAAAAGCAGTCTAAATGTACTCCTTCTAACATCAGCAGACAGCCAGTGAGTCCCGTTAAAATCGGTCCAGGCGTTTCAGAGATTAGCAATAAACAGGCAGACAGACAAGATTTTAAAAACATATTTTTTAGTGTATGTACCGTATATAATTTCATATGTATTTAGTGAAAAAGCTGTTAAATTTGAATTAAAAACAGATATTATTTTATTCATAGATTACCTATAGATTTTCACTATATTGACTTATCTCTTATGGTGTTAAAAACCAATACAATGTAATGATCAAACGTTATAAAGTTTGTAGTGATATGTATATCTTAGCTTATATCATGGAGGTTCAGCTTCAAAATGGCGTGAAGCTCGCTCGCGCCATTACGCTCGGAATGGCGGAGATTAGAGCGATATCATGCGAAGGTGGCGCCTAAGAATGTCTAACGAGAAATTAGATCACGCCGATAAATGTCAGTAGAACCTATACCGATATAAAACTCGTGAAAAAGTTTTTGAGATTAGTTAAAATTGTTGAAAATAACTCGTTTATTATAATCTTAAGAACTATAAGCTTCCTGTTAATGAATTTAACTACTTTTAATTATGTTGTTACTTTTAATTATGTATGTTAATGAATTTAACTTTACTAGCTTCTGCCGTCGGCTTCGCCCACGTAAATAACAATTTTTAATACAAGCTTTGAACTCCCTCCCCCTCCCTTTTACAAACTGTGAATGTCATATTTATTAATATCGAACAGCCTAAAAAATAAGTTTCAAGTTCCTAACTATAAAAATGACAACACTTCTAAACAACTTATTAACACCACCACCCCTTTCAACCCTTTTTTCGCATTAGCCTTTGTCCTTTTTTATGTCCTTTATCAGGCACTAGATTATCTGTGTACCAAATTTTAATTAAATCGGTTCCGTAGTTATGGCGTGAAAGTGCGACAGAGAGACTAATTTACTTTTGTATTTAAAATATTAGTAAGGATTTTTTTTAACACAATAACATTTTTTAATAAGACGTACAGATGCTTATCTATGAAAGTATTACTTATGGGGATAAAATATAGTCGAAGCAGTATATTAACAAAGAAATCTCTATCTAACAAACAATAAAATGTAAAAAATGCGATACGAATCTCGCTACATACACTCGGCAGAGTATCTCCCCTCGTTTCCTGCACAATACGGTACGTACGTAGATATGAACTGTCTTTATATACTTGATTTTGTTAACTCAACTGTAAGATAACGCGCATAAAGTAAAAATTCACAAGCATGACAAATGTAAAACTTATGGTAGTTCCAACCATACTGTTCAGGACATCAATCCACCGAAAAGGGTCTATTTCAGTCTCAAACTGCGGTGTATACGGTCTTTGAAATTTTAATCGTTACATTCACCCTGCCCTGATGGCACACAAGAGACTTGCTGCCATGTGTTCATTGTGGAAATGCGTAACACTTAGGGAGTACAAAAATAAGGGCCCAGCGATTTGAGTACTTTATACATGTGTCCAAAATATTATTTTACATTTCAACTGTGAATATGAATCATAACCTTTTAAAGGTTTAAAGCTGAAAATTCTGATTTAGACTGGCTAAAATAAGATTTTTTACACCATGACAAAATAGTGACAAAAAAGTCTTTCGGTAGTTGACGCCAATGCGACGACTGTGCTATTTGAGATAGCGGGTGGGAAAGAGGAGCGGGGAAAGAAAAGGTGGGGGGTGTCATGTTTGAACTTGAGTCACACTCATCGAACAAAACGCAACAACTACTCGATATTGTGAAATAGTAATCCTTTCCCGATACATATATATTTATTCATATAAAAACAAGGCCATTTATTGATTTGCTAAGATATTATTGTAGCGCACCGGTAGTGAATGTGCAGAAAACACCATTGATCGTGGATTCGATTCCGTTCAGGGCAAATTTTTATAATGACCATACAGCATACAGGCGTCTGTTTGTGCTTATGTGGACTTCCTGACCCTTAACATAGTGGCCGTTGGAGTGTGTAGCTTTAATCAATTTACTTATTTCGTAAGAATTTCGCAACGCAAAAAAAACAAATACACCATCAAGACATGCTTAAGAAAGTTAAGCTTTTGGCTTGGAAACACAATCAAAAATATTAGGAAAAAAAAATCTAAGCAGGAATTAAGTCCGCGACCATCAGTTTTAGGATCGGATACGCTGACTAAAACAATAATAGCACCTTTAGGATGAAAGTACGGTAACCCAAAAAGTATTTATAAGGGAATCATTAAGATAAGTTATAAAATATTGACACCTGCCCAATTTTTCGTATATTATATTTTCTTGGTTATTTACGTCAGTTATTTACGCTCGAATATGAGAATTTCATTTTAAGCCATGTTAAGCTGATAACTAAATTTTCGTTTTTTTTTTAAGTTGTGGCGTTTTTGTTCTAAAAGTGCGAATTGTATAAAATAACCTAACAATACTAATTCTTTCACAATGTTTAAAACGACTTCAGTGTGTAAACTAGTACTAAGCAAGGAAGGAATATGCGCACTCACACGGTACGAGTTTAAACAGTTTAAAGGTTATCACTTTAACATGCAAACTATTGTTATTCATATTGCTAGTGAGTTTCATTTTTATTTTACTTGTTTTCGTATAATTTCATGTGCTTGTTTGAGTGACTACGATAAGTATAGTTATTTCATTTTCCTTATAGTTTCGTCATGTCCATCTGTCCGTCCGTATGTCACAGTCATTTTACTTGGAGTCTATCGGATCTATCCATACGAAATTTGGTAAATACGTGTATTTTAATAAACGCTACAGGGTTTTTGAGTGAAATAATTAAATATTTAAAAATTAAGGGTAGCAGTCGTTACATGTAACTCAGAGTTAAAATTTCAGATTTCAGAGATATATAGGTTTTTATAACTTATATTTGCGGTCGCTTTTAATTCGTTAATATCCTCAAGACCCTTCATCACCAAATTGCGGAACCCTTTAGTTTCTACTATGCGTGCTCCACCACGTACTTGACTGGTAATTATTTCAATTTTAATTTAACATCGCCTAAACGATGCTATTTCTTAAGTCCTTGATCACATCACAAAATAACCGTAATACTAGTTTTTATTTAAAGCAAAATTATAAATAAAATCACTCAGTTGCAAAGTATATGCAAGAAAGGTATTTTCAAGTGAAATTATAGAAGAAAAAGAAGTTTAGATGAATTTATAAGCTCTTCCTTTTTAAAGTTGGTTAAATACTCCGTTTCAATTCAAGTATTAATTAACAAAAGTCTTACATGAAATCGTATTCAAATTTTTAAATATTTTCAAAACTAAATTGATATCGTTGCTTTTTTTTGTCATGTCGGTTGGTAAACAAGCATACGGTCTGCTTGATGGTAAGCAGTCACCGTAACACATGAACGCATGCGATACTTGAAGTAACACACGCGCGTTGCCAATCCAAGGAACAAGAAGGAAGGGATGAGAAGGGAAAAAGGAAGGGAATAGAGGGGTGGGAGATTGGGCCTCCGACGCTCTAACTCATAGCACGAAACGCAACAGTACCTAGTGATACTGTTACTCGACGCCGATTTTCTGTGAGGGTAGTACTTCCCGGTCGAGCCGGAAAAAAGATTCGTTTTGAAAGAAGCGTTGCTCACTACCGTAAATCTGTTTTATGTGGATATATAATATGATATAAAATATGTCGAAATAAAAATGCAGTTCAATTCAGGCAGAAGCTATAACCTCACTTTATGAAATTACTGAAGTTATATAAAAGCAATATCTATCTAACCACAAATTTTATTATTTCGAAAAGAGTTATGTTGCTTACATCTTATTCTATAGATAATGCAAATAACCTACTATAATTTGTATATGACAACCTAAATGATGCTACTTAATGGCTGGGCTAATCTATATATTGCCTAAAAAATTCATCGAAATCGGTAGAGCCGTTTTGCAATGCATAGAAAACTTATTCATATATACACATCGATTATTACATAATATGTCGATAGATAATTATATAATACACAGCATTTTTCAATTATTATAAACGAAACTTTCAGTATATTCAGCCAATTAACATGAACAAAGATGAGCCCAAAAATGTATGCAATAGTTAGAAATCTATTAACTGGGTACGTTTTTAAACCACTAAAAGACATTATACGGGCGCCTACTGTTACCTATACGCTGCTTTAAAATTTAAATCTTATTTACATTCCACCCTCCAGCACCGTGTCGCTGAAAATGGGTCTTAACTAACACTAAAAACATTCAGCCCCTGCGGGACTATTTTCGGTGCCCCGTTAGGACTGTTAAAATAGAATATCAGCGACCCAGAATATAAAATTCAATAAGTAGCAGCCGAGGGTCGTAGATACTCGTACATATGTGGTATCGCTAACGATATTCCGATGTAGAGTACGATATGAGAACGTAAAGTTAACGTAAAAAAAGGAACATATGACTGAGCTAGGATTTCTCAGATAACTTTAATAAGTATAATTTTATATTATTCATACTAGCACCTGTCCGCGACTTCGTCTGCGGTGACTTCAGAATTAGCTCCAGAGAAATTAATCATTTGCACTTACAAATATTATTTACTTAAATAAGACACTTCTTGAATACGTCCTGTATCATGTTTTTTAATAATAAGCACTACGGGAACGGAAAAATTTCCGTGATAATAGGTATCATATTTATTAATCCAGGTAACAAACTATACCTGTGCTCAATTTCAACCAAATCCGTCGAGCTGTTTTTATGCGAAGCATTCACACATACAGACACACAAACTTCCACAATTATAATACGATTATAAAACGAATAAACTGCAGTTTATTTTAACTACATACAAAGATGGTTGCGGTGATTTCACTCCAGTGCAAAAACTTATTAAAAAAGCAGACTGCATGACAAAGAAACGAGCACGGGAAGTGTTGCGTCTTTCAATTTATGAATAGTCCATTAATAACCAACCCGCGTGCACTTAAGCTGACCGCATCAGTGCACATAGGCGAGACGGATTATAAGAGTTTTAAGAAAAATCACCACGACTCCGTAACCCATGCACGTACAGAAAGATTTCATAGAATGAAATCTTTCAAAATCACGGACCAGAACGCTGAAGAAAACCATATTAATTTATTAACAGCGAAGTTAATTTAATGAAACATTAATAAGAAAGCCCACCGAGTGCGTGTCGGACTCGCACATAAAGGGTTCCGTACCACAGTGGCATTAAAATTCAATTGTATGGACTCATACAAGAAACTTTAATTTTTAAATTAAATTCGTTTTTATTACCTTTTATTATAGCGGCCATAGTCATAAACAATCTATAAACACATCAACTCTCTACCTATAACGGTGCGTGAGAAACAGCCCGCTGACAGGCGGACGGGCGGACGAAAAGCGGAGGCTTCGTAATAGGGTTTCGTTGGCACCCTTTGGCTACGGAACCCTGACACAGTACATTAGAAACAAAATAGAATTTTTCACTTTAGTTGTCTTATATTTATCTGGGGGCACGGCAGTGCCTCCGCCAAGTCGAGCAAAAAAGCGGCACGGCCGTACTATCCTTTTCTCGAAGCACTTCAGGCCATTTTCGACGCTCTATAACTTCGTTGTGCATAAAGCTATAAGCCTGAGTTTTCAGTAACCGAGCAGGCATTGTATAAACACGGTATATTTCAAATTTCATTCAATTTGAACCAGTAGTTTTAGAATTATAACTAGTCAAATTTGTTAATTTTGTCACTCACTGACTGACCGATCATCAAAACTCTAAGGCACTTCTAGCAGACATGGAAGCTTCAAGTTTAGAATATAATTAGTGTTTAGTGTATAAATAAAGGAAAAATTAAAATATTTTGTAATTTGGCTCCAGTTTTCTAGATACACCAACTGCATAAATAACTTTGTAATCTCATATAAATGTATAGAATTACAAAGTTACATTTGCAGTCAGACACGTACTTACATAATTTTCAACCTCTTATAACTTCGTTGTTGCTAAAACTAAAAGCTTGGATTTTCAGTAACCAATTAGGCATTGTATAAACACGGTGTATATCAAATTTCATTCAATTTGAAAAAGTAGTTTAAGAATTATAACTAGTCAAAAATTTCTTAATTTTGTTATACATTGGCTGACCGTCATCAAAACTCTAAGGCACTTCTAGCAGACATGGAAGCTTCAAATTTAGAATATGATTAGTATTTAGTGTATAAATAAAGGGAAAATTAAAATATTTTGTAATTTTGGTCCAGTTTTCTAGATAAATTAACTGCATAAAAAACTTTGTAATCCCATATAAATGTATAGGATTACAAAGTTACGTTAGCAGTTACATTTGCAGTTAGATAGGTATTTAGATAATTTGCGACCCCCTATAACTTCGTTGTGGATAAAATTGAAAGCCTAAATTTTTAGTAACTAAACAGGTATTGTATAAACACGGTATATTTCAAATTCCATTCAATTCGAATAAGCAGTTTAAGAATTATAACTAGTCAAAATTTCATAATTTTGTTACTCACTGGCTGACCGTCATCAAAACTCTAAGGCACTTCTAGCAGACATGGAAGCTTCAAATTTAAAATTTAGTTAGTCTTTAGTGTATAAATCAATGAAAAACTAAAATATTTTGAAATATCGGTCCAGTTTTCTAGATACACCAACTGCATAAATAACTTTGTAATCCTATATAAATGTATAAAATTACAAAGTTATATTTACAGTTAATCAATCAGTGTACCTGTATAGTATATGCATAATATAATGAAATAATAGGTGTAGGTACCTAGACAAAATACGATTAAATTCAAGAAGTGGGTAAAAAAGTAGATCTTTCTACAAAAGATATGAGATCCATAAAAAACATAAAATGTAAAAAAATTGCCAGTCTCGCAAAGCAGTTCTTCTACGCCTGAAACTTGGCAGTTTTACGAATCTAAAAGTATTTGTATGAGTAGAATAAGTTACCGTACAACTGCCAAGTTTCAGGCGTAGTTATACATGAGATCTCACCACTTTTTGTAGTAGAAGAACTGCTTTATGAGACTGGCAATTTTTTTACATTTTATGTTTTTTATGGGATTATATATATATATATATATATATATATATATATATATATATATATATATATATATATGTATAATTTCAAAATGTATATTCCTTACTATGAAACTGTTCTTACAAAGTTTATTCCTTGCTTTTCATTCATAAACTGATAATATAGCGTGTTAACATTATATCCTATGTACTCGTATGTTATGTGGCGTGTTTCGATAGCATGTAGTCCTAATCATTTTAATTACGTTCCTGATAGAGCTTTTACCATATTATAATGTAGCAAAAGGAGGCTTAGTATATATATAGTTTTATAGACTATTAATTTGTTGATTTTATAGTAATTTTTAAAATTGAATTTAATAGTTGCAATTTTGACTTGTTATGTTCGAAAGACGGGTAAAGTTTTTATGTTATTTACGTTTCCTGTAAATAATGAAGAGTTTATTATGAATTTTACTAATAGTTCAAGAATGGTTCAGTAAATTTTTAAAAACCTTTTCCTTTTCTCAATAAATAATTTATTGGGGGGTAGGAATTGTATTTTGTAATATCAATTTCTTAATTTTATTTAATATTTAATTTAGGTGTATCTTGTATGAACCGTTATCACAAGCACTTGGTTTATTTAGTAGTAAAGCCGGCTAGAGAGTTGTAAATATGTCGGCTCGACTGTGGTAGTAGTTTCCATACTGTTAAGTACCTATTCGACGACTGAGCCCACCTGAGACCTAATCCTCCACATCCTTGCCCCCCTTTTTTACTTCCCTATCCCATTGCCTTTTATCCACCATCTTTGGCGGCAACTGTAAACTGAAATAGTAGAGCCATGCATAGATCGGCGGGCTCGACCGGAGAAGTACTACCCGCTCATAGAAAATCGGCTTAAGGTAACCGTATCAGCAGATTCTGTTGCGTTTCGTGCAATGAGCGTCGGAGGCCCAATCTCCAACCTTCTCTGTTCCTTTCCTTATCCCTCTCTCCTGTCCGTTGGGCCAATGCGCCTATATATATTTCATCAGCTGTACACTCTATACAACATTTTTATTTTTATTTAAATTTGCCACATTTGTGGAGTGAATAACGTACTGAATCCATTTTATTATTAAGCATTATTATTCTAAAATACCATTTAATTCTACTAGCACACGTATACATACATTGTTAACCAACGTACAGTAAAAGGAGATTACAATCGTTTGCGCCAAGGTTGGTGGTTATATTTATAAATGCTTAATATTCAAGAAGCTGCTCATTATTAACGTGACCTTTACCTTGAAACTTAACGAAAATAAAATTATTAATATGTTATAAGTAGAGAAGAATATTTTAATAAACTCGTTTTAGTATATGTTATATATTTTTTTATAGAAAACCATTATAAGCTGACACGTAAATCGCTAATAATTTATTCGCATGTACAAACTATCACTTACTAAAAATAATGTAATATTTGAATATTAAACTTTTGAAATGTTGTAATAACGAATGCGATACTCGAAAATAAATATAAGCATAATCCCAAGATAAAACGTCTATGAAAACTAAGGGAATTGAAGGGTCGCTAGATATCACTAAAATATTCATAAAATCATAGGAATTAAATTTTATTCATTTACGTATTGGGCTGAAATAGATCTCAAAAATTATACTGCGAAACACTTATTTCAAAATACAATTCATAATTTAATTTGTTTTTATACATCTGATATATAATTCTTTTTAAATTTACATAACATGGTCTTCAGAAGTTCACACTTTATTTAATAATTGTTTAACATTTATTACGTAAATATATTTATAAAACACAAATTTTAAATCTCATTCCTCACACCTTCATTCTTCACTTGTAGCACGGCTTGTATTTTTTTTAATAATCGCTGCACACTCAACGGCCCCCATTAGGATAGTGATATCCTGTGTCGGGGGTCCGAAAACACATACAAGGACAAATACTGTATAGTCTGGGTGTATGTCTCTTTGTTGAGTGTGCAGCTTTTATTTATTTATAAAAAAAAATTATAGACACATTGCCATTTTTGTAAATCACGTAAAAACTTTTTTTGGCAAATACATCTAAGGTTAAAATTTTTTGAAACTCGACTATCTAATAATATCGCTAAATGGCGGGCTGTCATCGCCCATTCCATCGTTTTACGCTCAATCAGAAAGACAACAGCTGTGAACATTTTTGAAAACAAACCGCAGTTTATTTTTAGGTTAGCTTTGTTTGTTTACGTATTAATTCGGGAACACGTGGTCGGAACAAACTCACGTTCAAATTTACTCTGCATTTTACGTTTGTCCTATCATTTATGAACTCCATTTAATTGATTGAATTTATGTTTAGTAATGTATGTTTAAAAACTACAATGAACTATGTATTAAAACTTAAAATGTCTGAAAGAAAAAAAGGAAGGAAATAAAATCTAAATAATGATTAGTATTTTTTATTCCAAAAATGCAAATTTAATAAGTTCTATGATATATACTTTTAAGGTGTTGAATTATGCGTAAAGAAATTCGCAAGTTCTTTTCTTAAGAATTATATAGGTATAAAATGTTATTTCTTCACCATTCTGTAATCGGTTTAAAAAGTTTAATAAAGCACCATGGATCTCTTTGAAATTTTTATTATTTAATATCGCTTATAACGCAGGAATAGACTAAGAGATTTAGTCTATTTATCATAAATGTATTCTTAACCGGTTGGTGGATTGAAATCTATAATCAAAGCTTCTTCACGTCCATGTCATCGTGGGTAATTTTCGAAATTGTATTTAAATATCGGGAGTATTACATTTTTAATAACTATATCATACTTGCATTTTATATTTAAAATTGCCCAAATATATAACTCACATATAATATACTAATTAATTGTTATTAGAAATACAAATAAAATAAACACTCAATATATTTTCGTTACTCATTAAGTGTGGTAAAATTCTGCATATATAATACGATGGCAACAATGATTAATGACTGACGGAGACTAAAACATAAAGTTTCAACTGGTTTTGAGCACGTTCATACTTCACCTGCGCGCTTCGCATCGAGGTGAAGGTCATGTGCGTCCCGCATTAACCGAAAGAACGCGAACGAGTCCGAACTCAAAACGTGAAAATGTCAATGTAAATATTGTATTCCCGCCACGCCGGCCATCTTGGATTTCGGTTTAACCGGTTTGGGATGAGACGCTAGTAGCATCGGAATGTCTCTTTTATTGGATTTCTTTCGGCTGTCACAGCTGTAAGACGGATTGTCCCAAACGGTCTGAAACATCGGTAATTCCTGTAACACTTTTTGTATCTCGGTATCTTACAGTGGATGATAGTCGTTTGAGCAAACAATAGAACTCTACCTATAATACCGGTTATAGTTCAAAACGTAATCTATTGTTGGCATTGACTTACTATAAACAAGTCTATGGGACCGGCTCTTCCATACAAAAAAAAATTGTCCATAGGTGCTAGTGCTCCTTCTTGAAGTCGCACTATCGAAATCAAAATTAGTCACACGCTAATTCCATTCGATTATGTTGCACGCCTGTTCCGATTCATAATTATATATATATGAAGTGTATAATTGTTGGCAAGTTTGTAAAAAGGCATAGGGTATTCAATCCATTTGTCATTTTTATAACCTGTATAATGATTTCGAAAAAGGATAAATTAACTACAAATACATTAAAATTAGCCCTTTATATTTTAGCTTTTTGTAGGCTATTGTAGAGAAAGTTAAAATCAGTATGAAATACAAACAGTATAACAAATTACAATGGCGAGAGACTATTTCAATAACACGTAATTTAATACTTAATCCCCTTCCGCTGCTGAACCAGAACAAAGCCAGCAATTAAGGTTCATAATCGTCGACACCCCTATAATTAATACTACAGAAATTAAAACTCCTGCAATAAGCGTACCGTACGGGCTGCACAAAAAAAAATAATACAATCCAAGCGTTGTGCTGTACCGAACATTAATTAAGACGAAAGCGATAAGCACCGAAAGGTCTAAAGATAAAGTAAAAGAATTGATCTCTATGCTCTTCGGACAAAAGTCGATTTCAAACGAAACAATTGTCCTGTTTGTTCGGAACACATTGTGGTTTTAAAAGAGGTTGGCATTAGTGCCGACAGATTTTCAATTGGACTGCAATCTTTTATTATCTACATTGTGGTATAAACAGAGACAACTATCAGAGTACTGTATCTGTAGATATAGTTACTAAAACAGCGAACGAGTTGCTAACGAGGGGAAAAGTGCCTATTTCCGAGGCGTAATGACCATCGTGACAACCTTCGTCACCCGGTCAAAGGCAGAGTGAGTCGGCCTGGTTGCTAGTTAAACAGAATTTACTATATATGAACTAAAGCAGCTATTAAAGTATCAATTTTTTTTTATAAAATAAAGTTTGCAAAAAGCGTACGGCCCGCCTGATGGTAAGTTGTAACAGAAGGTTATAGCTGTTATATCAAAAGCGTTGTCGTTTTTCTAAATGGAAAGAAAGGAAAAGTGGAAGGGGAAAGAATTGGTACACAGAAAAGGAGTTCTGCCCACCAACACTTACTGTCATCAAACGACACGCAACAGTCCAGAATACAGTTTTGTCTAGAATACAGTTTCCTCCATTAAATATACTGCAAATATTTCTCAATCGGATTTTTTTTACTATATAACATAATACCTGTATAAGAATACCATCTAAAATTGTGAAACTGCGCTATGCAATGGTGAATTCGGGTCTGATTCTGTATGATGATGAATGTTCGTTAGGCTATAAAGAATATGGGTCACGCTCTGAAGTTGTAGTTTTGTTTATTTCCTATGCCGTATTCTTATCACACTTTCTTAGTATCTCTTGATACCTGTAGAAGATAGCTCTAAAGTCCTTTACATTTCTTGATTTTATGGATAAAATGTAAGATTAAAATTTGAATTTAATTACAATTTAATATCTAATCATACGCACTCTTTTTCTATCTTGAGTTCCATATTAAAAATACAATTGGAAACATAATACTAATAAATAGTTTAACAAGTTAAGGTTGAAAAGTTAATAATTAAAAACATGTAGAGTATACCTATTGAAAAACCTTTATAAATAATGTGTGAAGAAGTACTTCGTAAGAAAGTGGAAGACCCTTAAATCGAGATCTTTTCCATGTTTTTAAAATACAAAAGCTTTTTCCATTACCTATGTAGGACGTAGCTAAAGCGTTGTTGTTTTATAAACATTTTTTACGATTAAAAATAAAGGAATAAAAAATTGCAATTAAACCGGTTTTGGATGCTTTAAAATCGATGGTATTGGTTTGGTCCCCTGTCAGCGTCCTGAGATTTATTTAAAAGTTCCGTGTAGTCAGACGTGGATGTTTTTTTTATTATTTTTGAAACAAAACGGTCTCATCGAAAGCGAATTGGCATAAATTCGATTTTCGTCGCATATGATGTCAGATTATTTTCTTATTTGAAAGTCAATAAGTAATATAATCGCTCAGCTGTTTTGAACTCAAATCATGTATTGACTATTGGTATTGGAATATATTTTGAACTACATATTTGAGTCTTCATAAACTTGAAGTTTACTTCTTTTTATGTCTCATTGATCGACAATACACAAAGAATACAATGTATTATATTAACTTATAACTAGAATGACATTTGTTTTTCTAGTGAATATTCAGAATTTTAAAGCAGCCGATAAGCGAACTCCTTAATTCTAAACACCACTGCTCTTATCAGGCTTGATGTGTTAAAATTTAGAAATACGTAGGAATTTATGAAGTAAGAATTGCAGTAACGAGAACATAAAAGTATAACCTAACGAGAAGTAAGTTTTCCAAACTTGTCTAGCAAAACCTTGTTGGTCTAAAATTCGCGAAATAAAATGTGTACATTTTATTTTATTTTTATTTTTAATAAAATAATATAATTATTTATTATAAAAAGATACAAACACTTTCCCTATAATGAAATAAAACAAAAAATAAAATATATCAATTTAAATTAAAGTCAATATTTTAAATGAAAAAAGACGTCCGCAATGTCACGCTTAAAATGTTCCAAAAAGTTTTTCCTGTAACATAAAAGTAATTTGCGAACATTTTTATGCACTGCCTCCTTCGAATTGTGCTAATAAAAGTTCCTCCTTCCCCCTAGAGCTCTGACCGATTAACTATTGAACCGATGCTCGCTGATATCTCCCTAACTTTCTTGGAATGTTACGAGGATCCGAGGCCCTTGACCCGTAACTTTCTCAACTACAAAACCGGCAGCAATAAATTTGTTTTAACTTTTCTAGTGGGCTTCGTTCGCTATGCAAACTACAGTATTACTCGTACCTAGTCGTGTGATATGTGTACTTACGTCGTATTGATGTGAATACAGTTGTTAAAATTTAAATTAAACTACACACTACTATTTATACATATATTTATATTGAAACTAATCCTATAAACAATTGTTTAAGTTGCATATTAACTTTTATATTCAATATACTAACGGATTGCTACCCTAAGACTTAAAAAGTAAATAAAAAGTCTGAAATGTTTAACCTTATCTCTAAAGTATATTGACATTATCTCCATCTTGAGATTAGGACCAATATTAGACGAATGAAGGGCTGATTTTTTGCGACTATTCTATAAACGGCATCTTATGTACAGAGACCCGCTATAATCGTGAAGGCAAGACCCTTCCTTGAGGTGAGCACTTTTATGTACCCATCAAACCTTACGAGTGAAATAAAACACGATTGTTTTCCATTAACATAGACGTCTCGATAAGGTTGAAAATATTTTATTACGTATTAATGCAATTTTTATTGAAAATAATTCTAAAAGAATAATTTATTTAAGGAAAAATTTAAACTATAATATGACAAGTTTTTAAAAGATAAAAAACTTTAGTGACCACCAATAGCACTCATAATGAACTCTTAAACATTAGAATTAGAGTTCCATCGGAATTATTATTATATATAATTATTATAATATGTCGAAAATAATAAGTGATAGAGAATACATATTAAAAAAACTCTTCATTCTTAAAAAAATATCCTTTCATATTAAAATATATGTAATCGTTATATTATAAAAAGGTCGAAGCTGTCATCATTTCGGAATTCATCTATCGGGCAAAGGCCATTCAAATAAAATGAAACCTCGAAAACGGGCCGCGCACAACAACAATGGCCAGAAAAGGCTGAACGGTTTAAGCTTCAGCGACGTTTTAATTAAAAGAAACAGTCAATAAAATATCAGCGATAAATGAATATAAGAGATGAATGAATATGCATCAAATTTTGTCATT
Organism: Hestina assimilis; assembly: GCA_023373885.1. NCBI lineage: Eukaryota > Metazoa > Arthropoda > Insecta > Lepidoptera > Nymphalidae > Hestina > Hestina assimilis. The sequence continues at coordinate 10,979,365 of CM041745.1, forward strand.
TTAACCAATTAATAAAATGTAGTGAAACGATTTTTTTCGTAACTAAGTTAGCACACAAGCGTAAGGCTCGCCTGATAGTTAACAGTTACTGTTTATGTCCATCAGCTCTCTCCGACATAGGTTCAGAGTGATGTGGTTGTGAGGCCCTGGACTGCGTTCCATAGAAGATCCCAGAGAACGCACTGAAATTGGATGCCGAAGCATTTTTAGTGGGTCGCCATGTTAGCCGGACAAGGAACCTCACATGATCCAGTTCTATTCCACAAAAGACCGGGTATCTGGTTGCAGATTTCCTCCCCGTCAACAAAAAGTCAGGCTTTTATGTCACAATATTATCACGACCGTTCGTTGTTAGCTTTGATGAGTGTAAAGGGGGGAAGAGGAGAAGAGAGACAAGAAAAAAAGGCGAGCAAAAAGCATTTCATTGAACGAAACATCAGTTCATTGAACGAAACAGTATTTAAAAAAAATCACATATTCTATGTAAAAATATTAACCTAGGACTTGCCCAGTTGGTCAGCAATTTATGACAAAAACAGCAAAACTTTATAGTCAATACTAACAATTTATAAGTCAGCTTGCCGCTTAACGCAGTAATCTAAGGAACTACAAGTAAAATTTTAACGAATTTTTTTTGTTACATAGACCGTTCATTAAGGAAGTTTATAAGTTTATTATAAGCCTGCAATCAAAAAGCGAAATATTTGTCAGTAACAAAACAATCCAGCGATCTGTTAGCAAAGGGGCCTGGAAACAGGCATGAATTGTATCCTTACTAAGCGCGAGTGAATAATGAAAATCAAATGAAAATCTATTTGTTGGTATGCAATATATATATATATATATCTATATTTTTGCTTTCAGTACAATATATTTCATAACTGTGTGTGTGTAGCTAATTAAAAGCACTCTCCAAAAACTTTATAATTTTATTTTCGCTTGACACAGAAAATATACATTCGTGTAAAGCTAAAAATGGATTTAGTAAGAGCAAATGAAAATACCAACGTAACGCAAGTAGTACTTCAGAATTATTCAAAAGTTTTCCATAATCGTTTTTACATATTCATTGGGATGTCAGAGTGCGTTTGAGACGCGACGTCTGTACGAATTTGAATAACAAATGGCTGACATCTGCACGTACCCAACAGTGATTTCCACGGGACCGATAAATATAAATAAAACCGATAAACGTAATTAAATAAACGCTACATACTCAACGGCCCCCATTAGGATAGTGATATCTGAGTCGGGGGTGCGGAAACATACACAATGACGAGGACAAACACCCAGACCGGAAAACACGCCTGTATGGTCAATACAAACATCGGCTCCGAGCGGGAATCGAACTCGACTTGTGGTGCATAAGGCAGGTTCGCTACCGCTGCGCTACAACGTCGTCAAATTAAATAAACGTTTTATAATTGTAAAGTTAACTTCCGTAGATTATAGAAGCGCTATTCATAAAATGCTTCTGGGAAATCTTTAAAGTACTACTCTTATTACAAAACTTCAGTCTTTGTCAAAACAACATTAATAAGTTTAAAAGAGCAATAATTTACGTTAACGAAATAAAGGTAAGGCAGACTGCCTACGCAGACTTCTGTAAACTCATTACGGCCTCCCTAACAAATGCTTTTAATCACAGAAATGTTATTTTGAACTAGGTATTAAAATTCTATACTTTAAATGGGGTTATAAAAAGACAATCTTTAGTCTAAACAAAAATATAATCCTAAAAAAACAAACAAATACAAATTGCTTAGTAGTAATTTATTCTAAAAGTATTGTAGTCTATGAAAACTTAAGTTTATGGTACTTATTTTTTGAAGTAAAACTAAGAGCATTTTTCCTCAAGTCACCGTACGATACGATACTCATTGCCCGACACATCGTTTATCGTTTTAAGTACGAGACTATAAAATGGAATGGTCTAACTGGAAGATATCGTTCATTGAGTAAATGATTTCTAGAAATATTGTACCTTTAGAACGAAAACGCCACAATAAAAAAAAATCGAAAATTTAATTATCAGCGTAATACGAAACGCTCGAAACAAAAAATTCTCAATGTAAATATGTAATATTCAATGTATATATGTAAAAATGTAGCCATATTCGAGCGTAAATAACCAAGAAAAAATAATATATGAAAGATTGTGCAGGTGTTAATATTTTAAAATGTATTTTGTTGATTTCCAAAAATTAGCTTTTTGAGTAACGTAGTTTTCATCCTAAAGGTGCGATATACGGCATTCGATATCGTTACCACATTTTATCGTGTCGTGCTTTAACTCTCGAAAAAACGCTCAAGTCTAGACAAACGGTACTGAGGTCATCGGTCTTCATCGATAAATTCCGCTTTTACGTCACCGGTCGCCAGACAAACGCAAATCGAATAACAATGATGGATGTCCATAGCTCAGAGTCCAGTGCGATTATTAAATTTTCCACAGGCACTACATACAACTTTTAAAGAATTGGTATTTTTTATTCATGATTTTTATAATGGAGGTATGTCAGGTTAAATATTTCATAAGGTAGCCAACGTGGAGCAATTCTCAAGGCACCGATTCATTTTCAGGTTACTGGAGTACACTAAGTCATAATAGTACCTCTCGAAAAATACGGCTCGTATAATAACGATATTAGCTCCCATTTTCATGAAAACGTTTGTTATTATGGAAATAAATTGAAATATTCACTTGAGGAGATGAAATTATGATAGCCCTTGTACTCTTTACGAAATAATAACAATCTACTCATTATGAAAGTTTTTTGCTTAACAAATTTTTCTAGTGGTTTTGACGGCACGAGCTATGTATGTCGCAAAAGGACGTTACTGTCATTTACAATATTACGTCTGAGATGAGACGGTAAATTGCTCATTTATTTAAAGCGAAGTAAAAGTGTCGACGACAATATAATAACGTATTATTTCTAATAATAAATAAAATTAATAATCTCATCTTAGAGAATGTAAAAGAAAAATATATAAATTCGAATCATAAATAAAAAAAGATACCTTGAACTTCCATAAAAACTATTTATTGCAATCAAAGAAATAAGAAAAAATATCTTCGATTGCAATCAATTATTAAAAACCTGAGTATTGGATGTTGTACTTTTCCGTCAAAAATGTATTGGCAAATTGTTTGTTGTATAACTAATATAACTTATTAACTACACACGAGAAAAGGCATTTAAACAACTATGCCAAGGATAATCTACTAAAGTAAACACGTAAGAATTACAGCATTGGATTGCAACATAGCAAGTACCAACACATCTATAAGCCGCGTTGGAGCCTCAAATACGTATATATAAATTTAATTACAATTAAAAATAACATTGTAAATTTGGCTATTTATAACGTAAGCCTATTTCAGCTGCTAATTGGGTGTTGATTACACAAATACAAAACATTGTATTAGCCCGAGTCCATTAGATGTTATTTGATATGAGGTTCTACATTGAAAGCTCTTTAAAATTGATTTAGATTTATGAGGCAACAGTGCAAAATATCTTATGAATGAGGACCCTCTGTGATGAAATATTTAGTTAATCTTTCGGCTTATCTTTTTTATTTTACTAAATTGGCAACAAAGCATACGGTCACAACAATTGTAAGCAGTTGCCGTAGCCTTTGAGCACTTGCAATACCATGCATTTTTAGGTGTCAACCTCGAATCACGCGTCGTCAAACACATTAATGCCTAAGACATTGCTTTGCGGAAGAATATCTGACACATCGGTGGTATCTACCTAGCCGACCTCTTACAATAAAAGATCGGTAGTAGGCCTTTAGGAAACAATTGTTTGATTATTTTAAAATGCATCATAAATATCATAAACGATTTGACACACAAAGCCTCTTATAAAAGTTACGAGCCTTTGGAAAAAAAATTCAAGAGAATTTAATTATCCAAGCCGATCCATGTGGATTATACCTACATATAGATTTGCATGATTGATTATGCTAGGATACAGGAAAAATTCCAAAAAAAAAAGTTGAACGTATAACAACCCTTTTTGGTAACTTTTTACCAGCACTAATTTTAAGTACAGGTTTTATGATTTTAGAAACGTACTCGCTCTCACCTCACCATCGTTTTGTAAACTTACTGCACGACTCTACAATGGAAAATCGTATAATTTTTATATTTCAGTTCCAAAAGCCTCAGTTAAATTGCTCTGGCAATTGACATACAGACGGACATTCGGATCGGAGACGGGCATCGCCACATTATAAGGCTTCTATTTTTCCCATTAGGACGAAATTGCTCACCCAAGTACTTATGTGATAATTTCTACGAAAAATATTACGATATAACACATATATGTAATGAAATAAAATTAAGGCTAAATGATTTGTAGTGAAAGAATAATTTAAGTAATATCATTCTTTATTGTACCATTATTGATAAAATACAAAAGCACTATTAGAATAGTGCGGAGACGGTGTAATATGGCTTGTGTGCAAAATAAATTAATTTAATTTAACCTTTGAAAAATATTTAAGGCAGCTTGTACAGATTTTCAGTGATTTAATAACGAAATAAGACCTTACATTAGAAATAGAATTCAACGTAGTTCCCGGAGCTTGTCCAATATAGTAGAAGACCGACGCAACAGATCCCAGATCCCCACGAATATGTTCACAAGCTCACTCGGAGTTACTAACACTCGCAATTCATTTTGTACTGAATATATTATATTATGTCAAGAAATAATAGACCTTATGTCTACTACGTATGGCCTAGTCTCGCGACATACTATATCTGTCGAAATAAGAAACGAAATTCCACCATTTACACACACCATTTTCAATTCTATCTCAGTACATATGGGGAACAAAATAGTTTATCGTTACTTTTACAAGAATCTATACAAATCCTGAATTGCTATAATGGAAGGCGTACAATAAATATGTTTGGTGTATTTAAATATAACATGATCATATGAGTTTCGGCTTGATTTTTTTTAAATCTCCTATTCTTATAGCAAGCCAATAGAAAAAAATTCTTCGTTAAAAATATTAAAACCTTTAAGCAATCATGAAAATTGAAATAAAGTATAAATTAATAGCTCGGAGCATAAAAAATTTCTTAGCAATAAAGATAAAGAAACTCTTTTGGTCACCAGCAACGTGTTTTATGTAAAACCTATAACCATTACAGCAAAATTGATTTCAATTTTATGGTTTCTGCTTCCCTGAATCCAATCATTGTTATCGCTTGTGTATGCTATTAAAATGTAATGAGACCCAGCGTTTTAGAATGTGACCTAAATATCTATCGATTTCATTGAACCAAGCAGCTCTTTTGTCACAAAAAGATCTTTTATTTCAACCTGAACCTGATTAAAATCTTGCCGATGAAAGATCAGCAGAATGTTAACCAGAAGCTCCTATTCAAAGTGTAATAGCTGCAGATATTTCAATAAAAATTCCAATAAAACGTAGTTGTTAAAGAATTCAAACCAGGTAATTTTACCTTAAGCGATATTGAAAAAGCAAACATGATTCGAACAGGTTTACGCATATATTCTTGACATAACGTAGACAAACAACGGTAAATGTGTATAAGTGGGGAGCACTTACATAAATCTTAACGATGTGCAAGCTGTGAGTCTGACCAAGCAAACCGTTCTATTATACAGTATAGCCCGTACAGGATATCTCGACGCAGTGACACGCAGGCTGACGCTCCGCCAACACTTACTCATGGATCCTTGCCAGACTACGTAGCGCATTTGCCGCCCGCTATATTAGTTGGATTCACATGGTCATGACGACAAACTGAACATCGAATAGCTCTTTAGGTGAAATGCAACATTAAAGATGAAATTAATAGGATCACAGATTTAGAGTAGCTAAATCTTTGAATAGGAATTAGCTAAGTTAAGATTCTATCTAACTTGATGTATACTTATGTTTTACATTAAAGATATTTTTACGTAAAGTTGTAATAAATAAAATTGTTCATTCATTATCCAAATTATTATTTTATTATTTAAATAAAATAAATAGAATAAAGTTTGTGTTTTAGTAAGTCTAGCGCAGTTGTGTTTCGGTTGGAGGAACACTGTAGGTAGTGAAATTACTAGGCAAATGAGATTTAAGAACCAATACCTCGAGGTTAGCAAGACGTGAGTGACACGTACAAATGAATATGGCAAGCGCTCATAGGCCACAGGCTCAGGCTCATATTCTCATAAAAAAAACATTTTTATATGAATATCTAAATATGTTAAACGAATTCAGCAATGAGCGACAGGATGCCGAGCTCATTATAACTAGTGCATCATGATATTGCACGCTTCTCTGCGTCAAGTATTATATTTCAATCCCTACGGGCTCAAGTGCATATTTAAGGCAAGGTGTTGTCGCTAGTTATTATCAATCATGCTGATCGCACCCAGCGGATAAATGACTTTACGCGTCACGGAATTCCTGTTTGAATTTACGTCTTAGGGCCGGCGCACATATTGCGAAGCGCGGCGCAGAGCATTTTTCATTGTAAACTATTGTTGGCATTGTTCGCAATGAAATAATATCAAAAATCTTTTTACACACCACACCGCATTGTCGCACCGTCGCGAGCATTCGCTTGTGGCCGCCGGGCTCGCCGACATTATGGCTGTTTGTGCAATATCGAATCAAACAATTACAGTGATAACATTAAGAAACGAATGCTTGGGAAAAAATCCATCATTTTATTGACAAATAAGCTTATGTTTAAACTCTCAAAAAATGCAAAACGAATGGCAATGGTGTCTCGATCGAATGGCTTGTGCATTCGCGCGCTTTCTCTGTGCCGCACTTCGCCATATGTGCACCGACCCTTAGTGTGTAATACATCGTATACTTATATAAAGTATGTATGAGTATTATCGTCATTAATGTTTGAACATAAAATACAAAGTCAGATTATACTTTGTTCATTAGTGTTTCGAGACAGTAAAACACTTTAGTAAAATAGATCTGTTGAACTATCATTTAGTTAGGTACCAATTGAGTTAATGAAGAAAATGTTACATCGTGTAAACCCCACCCAGAGGGTATTACTGGCCTTAATTATTATATGAAGTATCTATGAAATAAGGATGTCTGTAGCAACCGATTATGTCGGTCCTTGCCTTATCTTTCCGTCTCAAGGGCGCTCGACTAAAGCTACCTTCGCGTCAAGCATTATGCGTTTGTCTACTCAATTAACTAATATAATAGACAAATAATTAAGATTAATCTACGTAAATGTGTTAATAATTATTATCAAGTAAATTCATTCGCTAACAATCAATTTAGTCAAGTTTAACAAAATAGTGCAATGACAAATCTTAAGTAGGAGTTTTTTTCATGTTATAAGTTAGCAAACAAGCATACGGCCCACCTGATGGTAAGTGGCTGCCGCAGCCTATGAGCACTTGCAGCACCATTAGTAGGCGCCACTCACGCGTTGCCAACCTCGAGATATGGGTTCTTAAATCTTCTCTGCCCAGTAATTTCACCAGCGTACAGTGCCCTTCAAACCGGAACACAGTAATGCCTAAGCACTACTATTTGGCGGCAGAATATTTGACACTGCGGTGGTACCTACCTAGCCGGCCTCTTGCAACAAAAGACCTACCACCAGTATGACTGATTGCACTGGTGGAATAATCTCTGCCCTGACAGAGATTATCCCAACAGCGGGCGATGGGGTCGTCACATCCCGACGCCGGGTAATTCATGTATTAGCATTCGTGAGGGCAAACTTATTAAAGCACTAAACATTGGTCTTTTGATAATACTTTACTCTCCTATAAATACTTTATAATAAATCGAGCTCGTAGCTTTTTTTTGTTTTATTATATTAAAAATAATGTATATTTTATATGCAAGAGCTATATACAGATTTTTTATTAAATTCCTTATTAAATATTAGGAGAAAATTGAGTCATTTGTTTTTTATTAATTATGTAACCAATTTAATTTTAGTGCAGTAGTAAAGTAGTATAATGTAGTTAAGTATATTATAATAAAAGGTATTGATATGATACTACATGTGGAAACATATTAATGGCCTATAATGTTTTCTTATAATATTTACTTTTAATTGCTTATGACCGATTGTCTTCTAAAACTAAATAAATAAAATACCTTTGTGTAAGGAGCCGCAATTGAAAAAAGATTGGGTACCCTCGATATAGCCTATATTAATCGCTAAAAATTTAGCTTTGTTATGGTTAAATATAATCGAATAGCATTAACGTGTCACTAACTTCGTTTCGTTGCGCTTACGTTGAAATAACGAAGGAGCACCAGCGAACCTTTAGACATTTTGTCTTTATGGAAAGGCCTGTCTATAGTATGTAAAAGTCTATGGACCTACCTAATTTATATGAAACCAACAAAATTCCATAAGGTCGTGTAATAAACTTAAGTTGTACTTTAAGGCCAACCTACAATCTATTACAACGATGTTTTCCTTCGACGAAAAGCCTAATTTAATATATAAGAAGATTAAGTTTAAACCAATTATGTAAGCCTGTTTTGGCTTCGTTCCTCAATCGATTCATTAATACTAATGATGTAAAAATGAACGACGTACTTATTCGAATGTAATCGTATACTCTCTGATACTAATAAGTATCGAATAACCGCTTTGTTAGAATTCGCAATATAATATTTTATATAAAACGACCTTGGCAATTAAAACACATATGATACCTTTCTACTGTGCTTTTACTAATGGACCTCACGCAAACGTTAACACGATCAAACAAACTAAGAAAATTGTAGTTTATATGGCGGGCACAGTAAAAAATATTAAAAATAAATCAAATTGTGGTAAGTCCCTAAAAACGAAACCCGTTTATTTTTATATATGTTAATATGATACATACAGTATTTACATTTAAAACAAATATATTATTTGGTTCGAAACCCTCATTGCGCAAGTCCAACCACTATTTTATTTGTAATTAATGAAAATGACTCAGCAGCACCTGTGAATAGCAAATAAGTTAAGTTTTTAAAGTGCAAAAATCTTACGGAAAGAGTATTTGAAAATTTACGATTTATTTAAAGGAATATTCATCTTGGTCATAGCCACTTAACTTAGCCCAATAGAAACAAAGGAAGAGAAAAATTAGCAATCTAGTGACATCCATACCCCAAAATCCACTTTTTCCAAAGAAATTATAGCGGATAAGAAAAGTAGAATAATTTATCAGGATTTCCTTATCCCGTTAAATTATTCTATCTCCATAAATCACACCAAAATTAACAATATGAGCTAAAACAATCGCACATGGGAAAGAGAATCATAATGGCTCAACTTTTTTTTAAACCACTACGTCGCAAAACAGGCTTGTGATCCGCTTAATGAAAAGCGGGTAACCTTGGCATATGGAAGGTTGTCACACCGCTGTAGTGTCACATGTTGCTAACCAAGGAAAGAGGGAGAGAAAAGCGAAAAAGAAGGGAAAAGAAGGTATGAGAGTTTCGTCCTCCAGAGCTATCACTCGTCCAATTGTAACAGTCCAGATACTGCTACGCATCGACAATTTGAGGTTGAGCCGGCCCAGCCCGTTCATGCCGATAGCAGCAAGGAGCTAAAACTACCAATTTAACTAACTTTGTATGGTTGTATATTGACTCGCACACTATCGTTGATACATAATATTTCGTGACATAAACAAAAAAAAAGTTAAATGTCAATTAAAAGAATTTGAAATAACATTAGCCTCTTTAATTCAAATTATGTTTGTGTTATGGATATACTCGTAAAAAATATTTATAAAAATATATTATTAAGATTTATTTACAAATATTGCATTACTTTACAAGCCTGTTGTACAATATTTATTTTTTTTTTTTTTTTTATGTTAGAAGTTGGCAAACAAGCATACGGCCCACCTGATGGTAAGTGGTTGCCGTAACCTATGAGCGCTTGCAGCACCATGAGTAGGTGCCACTCACGCTTTGCCAACCTCGAGATATTAGTTCTTAAATCTCGTCCGCCCAGTAATTTCACTAGCGTACAGTGCCCTTCAAACCGGAACACAGTAGTGCCTAAGCACTACTATTTGGCGGCAGAATATTTGACACTGCGGTGGTACCTACCTAGCCGGCCTCTTGCAACAAAAGACCTACCACCAGTGTGACTGATTGCACTGGTGGAATAATCTCTGCTGTGACAGAGGTTATCCCAACAGCGGGCGATGGGGTCGTCACATCCCGACGCCGGTAAAATATGCAGAGTTCGTATGCTGACGGTATGCAATAAATCCATTGAAACAAGCAATGCTGAGAGCCAGAACAGATCGCTTGCGGCCACCTTACAAATTGTTGTGTGCTTTTGAAATGTTACAGAAGATACCAAACATCATATAATTAAGCAGCTCACATTTCAGGAATGAAACATTATAAAGAAGTACTACCCTCTCCACAGAAAATCAGCGTAAAGTAACAGTATCAATACTGTTGAGTTTCGTGCAGTGATGAGAATGCCGGAGGCCTAATGTCCCACCCCCCCTTTTCCATATACCGCATGCGTTCATAGGTTGCGGTAACCGCTGCGCTAACATCAGGCGGACCGTATGCTTGTTTGACAACCAAAAATAGATAAATACATAAATAGGAGAAAGAAATTATGTTCTGACTTTAAACATAAATGTACGATTTTTAATAATTATCTCTCGATCCAATTAATTATCAGTATTATAATAAATTTTTTAAAACTCTTAGCATAATAATTAAATTTGGTACACATGTATTCAGAAATATAATCTCGAGACTAACATAAATCACGCTTTTCCAACCATTACTTATCATCTACTTTGTTGACATATGAAATATAATAGCAGAAAAATATGCTGAAAAAATATTCTTACAAAAGTTTTAAGCGGTAAACATTTTGTGGCAGCTGTAACACGCATTAAGACTTCATCTTAATAATTATCATTATTTGTATCCTATTTAAGGTAATTTCCTAAGAGCTACTAAATACCGTTTGTTTTAAATTAAATTTTCAAAACCCAAAAGATTTCATACAAATTATTAACAATCGCACTTAAGCAGTGTTAATATCTTACAGCAATTCACTCAGCAATTTGTATCTATTTAGAAAGAGAGTAAAAGCTCAATAGGTGGTCGTAACAAGGATTTAACGTCTTAGTTCCCAGGAGTATGATGTCGGTTCCCTATTTCGGGAATTTTCCCGAACATTCCGGTACAAATTCTAACTAAAGTTTTCCCCGTACCGACTAAATGGGATAACGATACCCATAAAACTGCTTAAGTCATGAACAAATTTTGATAGAAGGTAATGAGTAATTTTATTATGAGCACGGCTTAAAATTTTCAATTCATTCATAAAGTTCGGCAGTTTAATTTTATCAACGATGAAAGGACACTTGAAATTGATAAGACACCAGACCCGAGATGAAGTTGCTTTATAAAAGATAAAATATTTATGAATAATAATTTTAAAAATGTTGTTATACAGGTTGTGAGTATAAAACGACGAAGCATACTCATAATTCCCAGTAACACTGACCCCGAATAACTTAACGGATGACATCATTCTTAACAAATCCTCGCATGATCATCACACGGAAGTCATTTTCAATCACACACAGGCATGTTTCCAGTCTGGGTATATTTGTCCTTGTCATTGTAAATGTTTCCGGAACCCCGACACAGGATATTTTATTTATTATTATTGAAGAAGGCTTCAGTAGTGTAGTGATATTCTTAGACAATTGCTATTATATCTATTATCCCTGTGGCATTGGTAGATATTTTATTTTTAGCTGATCGACTTTTCGACAATGTTGCACTAAAACGTAGTCACGACTTAACTGCGTATATTATCTTGAAATCAAAATTAATGTATTTCGACATTGATAGAGAACTAGCTTCTTCCATCGCCCTCGTGAATAACGAATTTAACACAAAATTCGAATCCAATGAGTGAAATATCAGTCATTCAGGTTTAGTATTTTATAGAAAACATTAAACACATGTTTCTTTATCTGTAATTGTTTGCCTAAAAATAAATTTTCATGCATCTAGTTTCAAAAATGAAGGACTTCCATACAAACTTAAAGCCCCTTTTTCACCTCCTTAAGGGTTGAATTTCAAAAAAATTTACTGTCCGTTTACCTTTTAAAAAGAAAACCTTTGAAAAAATTCTGCTTAGGTCAGAGCTTTATTAGGCTTTGATATGTATGTTGTGACGATCTCAACATTACACTTTATTGAAATCTCTAAAACAATGTATTTTCTATAATATGAACCTATTTATGGACGGTCACCCATCCATTTACTGACCGCACCCAAAGTTGCTTAACTTAAAAGTCGTTTGCCGACCACGTGACTATGTGCAACGTAATACTAAGTATGGACATACCCCGAAAATAATATTTTTACAAAATCAAAAATTTATAAAATTTTGTATGAAAATTTCCATAGAAAAAGGAAAATGTATGGAAAATCACGGAGTCAGGTGCCGAATGTCATTGCAGCTGTTTCACATATATAAGGGGTGTGGTGTCGGCGAAGGTGTCTCCGAGCGTATGCTTGGTGAGTGCCCGTCTGACGTCTCTACCCCCGCGTATATGTGGACGGTTTACCAAGGCGGTGCGTTCGGGCGGCCATGCTGCTAGAATGCTAGTTAAGGTTTCCGATCTTCGTATATGGTTTTTATACATATTATTAATGGTGATATATATAAAGTATATATTAAATATATATATAATAATTAATAAATAATGACGGTATGGTGGTCCGTCTATGATTACTGGCAAAGAGATCTAATATGAATAATATGATCTATACATGTTAAAGGCAAATTTATATCGTTGAAATATATTGAATATAATTTATTATTATAAATTAAATATTTAATGACGGTTTGTGGGTCCGTCAATTATGAATGTATATATGTTTGATACATATTAAGAAACGAAGTTTACTTTGTTTCTGTAATATTATGCGATATTGTAATTGTGAATATAAAAGCGAAAGTAATGCTTCGGCGCAAATATTGTTTATGTTTCAGAATCTAATGGATTATTTGAAACCTAAGAAGAAGCGAATTCAATGAAGATTTAAAAGTATGCGCTGGGAAGAATTTATGCATTATAACTAATAAATAATTATATTTCAGCTGTATACGTGTATAATGTTTTGGCGAGTTGTAGTTGACCCGATACTTGAGTTTGAGGCTCTGATGTGGCCTGAGTCATGTCTATAGTGTCCTTAAGCGAGGCCCGAGGATTTTTAATCTTAGTTGACCCGATGCTTAAGTACGAGGCTCCGATATGATTTTGGTCATGTCTATAGTGTCCTCGAGTGAGGTCCTTTGACTTTGCTGATGTGATGCTGACATGAGGTTGACTCTGCGGTGCGATTTATATCGATGCAGTAGTTTCCTCAGGTCCATTGCTGAAGCGGCCCCAGTGATACAGATTAGAATTGCTGCGGTGGTGCGACTTAGGTCGATGCCGTGATGTAATTCGGTTTGTTGCTGAGGCGCTGGAATGTTATACATCGTTTGTAGCAAAATGACTCGTCTTCTTATTAGAGACGCCCCCTTAGCTTAGCAATAGGGATTTTTATAATTGACATTGTAGCATGTCATACTATTAGGGCAACTGGTTGCTTCTCACTTCGAGATAGCTAACTAGTATTAGACAGTGTAGCCTGCTTAACTCTTATCATGCGTGTTTATCACGTCTTAAATAATGAACTGGATTCGGATGTATGTTTGAGTATTGAGCCAAAGGGTACCTTGCGTGAGCAAGTGCTATGGTTTTAATGATGCAAAACTATAATAAGAAAACGACATAAATCAAAGAATATTAGTTGTAAGACAATGCGATTACGAATACGATATAAACCCACGAATATTAATTATAAGACAATGCGATTATTTAAATACCAATTAGGTAGGGTTAGGTAGGACTTAGTTTTAAGGAATTGCGGTTGTGATATTATAAAGAATTGAATATTATCAATACTATATGACCCATATATAGTGATAAAAGAAATATACTTATAAATATAATTATTAATGAATTTGCCTACACTACGGTGAGGTTACTATAAATACTATATTACCCATATATAGTGATAAAAGAAATATACGTTACAAATATTATTATGGATGAAAATACCTTAACAAAGGTGAAGTTTATGATAAATATAAACTCTATATTAACCACATATAGTGGTATGACAAATATACGTTATAAATGATATTATTTATTATTATTGATGAATTTTCCTTCACTAAGGTGAGGTTGACGATTATAGCATTGTGCTTACGGAATTCCGCCTGGCGGTTTAATGTTCGAATACATATCTGAACCAGGGATTTATTCCCTTATATCTAATGACCAGGGCTTGTCCCTCAATTATTATGGCGTTTAGCCTTCTCATACAAAGATTAATATGAAATATTATGTGACTTCGGTCTTAATTGATACTATTATAAAATATCAGGGCTTGATGCCTTTCTATGCTATGAAAATAATAACAATATAAAAGAATAAATCTTGCGTCCCGATAACGAAATCACTATAAATATAAATTACCAGGACTATGTCCTTTCACGTTATAACAATCAAATTGTGTGTCGCAGGCGCACTATAAATAGCCTATCCCTTACCCGGGAGGGCTCGTATATATGGTTGGAGCCCACAGTCGGTGGCGTGTGCGGGGCCATGGACCTTCTCCCGTCCTTTATAGTTTTCCCAGAAAGGGTTAAGTATATAAGGATTGGAGGAGCGGATTACTTTCAGCTACTCGTAAGAGGTGTTGAAAGTATAGGGATATATTTATTATCTCACCATTTAGCCTTTACGGGCTTATATTAATATTTTGATTATGATAATCATATTACACTAATATAATTAAACTATATAATAAATAAGGTATTATTGTTTTCCATTGTCGAGTTAAACCTGTTGCCTCTGATGCTCTAAAAGAACACGGGTTATTACGATCACAACGTAACAAGGGTCTTGGCCACCAGACGATACACGTGCCAATTTCGTAGTTTTATGCTATTTATTTTCGTGCATTTAATTACTTATATATGTTATTTCAATATTATATATATAAAGTAAGGTAGGTTTAGTCACAATGTCAGGCAGGTCTTCTACTTTTATATATTATATACATGTCGGTAAAACGTAAATAGAAGAATATAGAAATATTAAATAACTTCATATTTCGTTTAAAAAACCCTCGAAAAGCAAATGTTTAGTATTGTATGTTACTTTAGAAGAATTATAGTAATTTATGCTAATAATATACTGACACGTATTATCACCTATTGCGTGATGGAAAACTTTATAAAAATAATAAAACCTGTTCATAAAATTAGTGTAAAAAATCATTGTGGTGGCAATCTTATATTTTTTCGAACTTATAATTCTACGATACATAGAGAATAATAAGTTTCCAACATCAATTTCATTTAACATCCAACATTTATGGAGGTCAATTCGCAATAGAATTGTTATATACATACATACTTACATCAGAGTATCGGATCAAATGTGAATGAGACCACTAGTAGGGTAAAGTTTATTTTAACGTCAGTTTTCCTCAGGCATTTTCCGATATTGGGCGTTCAGGCAGTAAAGAAAAATAAACTTTTCAGATATTTTTTCGAAGACCCTTAGGCTTTAAAAAAAACATTCGGCAATACATGAACTAATTTTAAGATACCACACCCGACTTGTTTTATAAAATAACAACAAACCTTGCGAAGTATTAAAATATTATATTATACTAGCGGCCCGCTCCGGCTTCGCACGGTTATAAAATATATAGCCTATGTCATTCACTGAAAAAATGTTTAAAATCGATCCAGTACTTTTGATTTATTCATTACTGTTATTTTGATAAATCTCGTAGGGTTCAGCCTGCCTTTGTTGCAATGTAAGCGGAAAAAATGTAATTATTTACGACATCACATTAGAAACCTTAAAAATAACAGTATTTCTCCACTATTTAATGGATGTTATTATACATATAAACCTTCCTCTTCAATCATCTATCTATTAAAAAAACCGCATCAAAATCCGTTGCGTAGTTAAAGATTTAAGCATACAAAGAGATATAGGGACAGAGAAAGCGACTTTGTTTTATACTATGTAGTGATGTATTTATAAGGAAAAATATAACGATCGCAATTTTATTTGGATTCCGTATTCAATATACTATGTAGACTATTACTTATTACCTAATATAAAAAGATATTAAGACAAGTGGGAAGCCCCGCCCGATGACTCTGTCAAGGCCGGTAGGGCCAAGAGCAATACAAAATCAGAAAGAAAAAGCGAGAAATAAGTCTTATGTAGTTTTAGCAAAGCCATAAGTGAACATAATATAATAAGACATGACTTCATAATTATACATAGACGACGTTGTGACGCGTCAGTAGCGAATATACTGTAAGCGCCACAGGTCGCGGGTTCGATTCCCGTTCGGGGCAAATGTTTGTATTGACCATTCAGGCATGGGTTTTCGTCTGAGTGTGTTGGGCATATCATTTTGTATGTTTTCGGACACAGGATATTGTTAACCCAAAGGGGGCCGTTGAGTGTGTAGAGTTTATTTTTACTTTTTATTTATTTATATAAAGCCTTTACGATGTCGATTGCAAATTTAAACCGATATTTTTCAGTATCAATTGATATTGGTACTCACAAGTGACATGTCAAATATGTTTAAATGATAAAATTGTCAATTCTTATCTGTCGATAAGCAGACAGGTGTCATATATTTGATATATGTGGCCTGGTGGTTTCAAACTAGCGTTTTTTACCCGAGCCTATACTATCCTTTCGGAATACGCTCTTACACGTGCGCTTTATTTCAGGCTTCGAAACGCCGAACACGCGCATAAGGGCTTATTCCGTCGTGTACGCTGCAACCGGTGTTGGCGATTGGCAGTAGAATATATATAGCGCTTTTTATTACGCGTTTATATAAGCTTTATAAACGCGTCAACGCTCGTAGGAATTGCTAATGGTGAAATGCACGCTTTTACGCACCTATAAGCGCTTCAAAAACGACCGCGTTTTATACGAAACGCTCGTATAAAACACTGGTCTGTCATCGCCCTAATTCATCTAAAACGCTCACTTGATATTGTGAGAATTTTTAAGCTGAACACAAGGAAACAATCAAACTTACAAGTATTGATATAATGCTTTAGTTATAATACCAGCTATAACATAATAAATAATTTAAAAGTACATACTACAAAAATCTGCAGCGCGACGTGCCAATCTTTCTAATCGATTTTATGGAGCTACCTTATTTCAGAATACAAGTATTGTTCTCTCAATTTAAGTTGAACCAAAATGGCGACTTCTGCGCAGGTACAATCATGGACAAAAATGTTAGACAAAAATGTTGATTTCGTCTTATTTAAATTTGGGAAATTTGGGAAAGTGGGAAAACGGAATTAAGTACATATATAATATAGTTATAGAATCTTGTAAATTCAATTCCTTATTTATTCACTATCATTATTTTATACATTTTATACGGTAGTAGAGCCATGCTTTTCTCAGCCCAAAAAAGCCGGCTCGACCGAGGAAGTACTACATTCTCACAGAAAATCGGCGTCAAGTAACAGTATAATTCTATCTCTATTGCGTTTTGTGCGAATAGTGAGTTATATAAAAATAATAGTACATTTTTAATCACTGACAATTATTGGGATGACACCTTCTATTAAATAAAATTAAATGTTCACACACTTGACACTTTAATTTCATTTTTAGACATTTATTTTTAATAGTGATCAACCGAAATTTCGAGCTGAGAGCAAGAAACTGAGAGAAAGGCCGAAAGTTCGGTATCGGTTTCGGTTTCGGCTGAAAAACCAGTTTCGGTCGGACACTAATTTTTAAAGAACTAAAGCAACTGTGACCGAGTGTACCAAATGGGTCGCGCGTCGCCGCGTTACTATAGTTACGATGATAATTCATTTCTTAGTACCTCATATGGCATGGCGTCATACATTTATAAACACTACCAATAATAATTTATGATATATTTTATGACAGAGAAACAGATTTTCAAAATTATTAGTTCGCAGTCTAGCCGAGTGGGGCCGCTAGAAAAGTTAAGACAATAACAAACATAAACATCTATCTGAAGATAAATACGCCAAACCTTAAACAAACAACAAAACCAAACCATCATAATATTAGTATGACGAATTTTGTACTTAGATCAATATTTAATAAGCAATACCATGTCAACCCACAAAATTGAAAAAACTGAGTTATGTATGCAAAAGTGTTGGTAAATGGCTGAAGAACATATTTCTATAACATTTGTAGGGTTTTAAGCTTTAAAACTTCTAAAAAGCCATTTTTTAATCATGCAATTTATGTATTTTGTTAAACGTTTTGGGTTATATTATATACGAAATATGCAGTTTGTATACTTATTTTTTGTGAAAATAAGTAAAATAACTTACATAAATCTGTAATTGCCAAAAACTTCAACTTGTTCCAAATTTTTAAACGCGTTTTTCTCGAAATTACATTCGTGTGGGTTGACATGGTATTGCTTATTTGCGTCCATTTTTAGTTACGTATAAGCGGCTGATAAGTCTGGCTATATTTATCTTTATTAGCTAATGCTGTCGAACTCACACACATCTGTCATCTGTAAAGGTTTTTTTATAATAATAGTTTTACATAAAGACTTAATATGTTTCAGAAGAAAATAATCACGTCATAGCAGCTTCCTGTGAATCGTAATTTCTGAATACAAAAAAGTTTAATCGTTGGAAAGGATCCAATGTTTTAGTCAATATTCTTGCGGCTGTGCGCTATCACAGACGGCAATTTGATCCGGAACGAAATTAATTCTAATTTTAGTGTGTGACAAGCCAAAATCTTTTGTCGATGACACACACAGTGTTGTCAGTATACGTTATAATTGCAAAGTTTAAAAACAAAGCGATTTGTAATTTACAGTTAACATATGAAAAATAAAAAATCTACGGCGCTTCAAAGTTCATATTATCCAGATAGATGCAAAGCGAGGCAGCAAATTGTAAAAAGCATATTTATAGCTAATTTTTTAATAATCTAATATTATATGGTACAAACCTTAAGCGATTGCAACCTGGTGGACACATATTTGCTACAACCGAAAATCTTACCCGCAATGAACGGCGTTAAAGATCGACTCGCTGCCACTAAGACTGCACAATATTGAGGAGTCCAGTTCTGTCTTATAAGCCTGTCATTGAGACGCTCATAGCTGGGTGCGCTAACTGATCGATAAACAATTGGTGGGTTAAGCAGTTTTAGGCGCGGTCAGCCACTAGAAGGGTGATCGCATTGTGGTATTTCAACTGAGGGTCTCCATGGTTCAGAGGGCACGTAAAAAGCCGGACCAACAATTTGACAATAGTCGATAAGTCAAGTCAGATACCTATAGGGGCGACCTGAACAACTGTGACACTAGGTTGGCCACTAACCACTTGATGAGAAGAAGAAGCATTTCATTACATCAACAAAAACCTGCATTACTTGTTTTCAAACAAAATCATACAATATTATTGAAAAATCTCGGATTTCAGGGATATAAAAACAAAAATACAAACGAATTGAGAACCATCTTAACTCGGTTAAAAAGAACGACCTTGAATAAACGTACTCATTGTCTCAGAAGTAGTTCGGTTGAACGATTCAAGTAGGTAAGTGAGTCTTCAGATGGTAACTGAAGGTCAGCCAATTATCTGCGATCTTTTTCTCATAGCCGACACTACGCGTACATAAACCGACATGCTTCACGAGTCAACGTAGAGAAATCGTCATGTGTTTTTGAAATATAATAGAATGAATGTCATGGTATGTAACATATACGTTCGTACGCTCGACGACGTTGTGGCGCAACAGTAGCGGACGTAGCTTAAGCGCTCCAGGTGGTGGATTCGATTCCCGTTCGGAGCATATGTTTGTATTGACCATACAGGGACGTGTTCCGGTCTAGGTGTATTTGTCCTTGTTATTCTGTATGTTTCCAGATCCGTATCCTAATAAAGGGCGTTGAGTGTGTAGCGCTATTATTATTATCTTTTATTTATTTTTTATCTTATATTTTACATTTTAGAATATATAAAAAATATATATAAAACATTTAAAAGTATAAAAAATAGTGGTAGTGAGGCAAGGCCCAAACTACCAGCGTTCAGGGCTCCACAGTTAGGAACCTCCTTACTGTTCAAGAGTTCTTTCTAGTAATATTGCGTTTTGTAGTTTTGCTTTAATAATAATAATAATAATAATAATAATCTTTATTGCATCTTACAAAAATCGCAGTCACAACATAATGATATAACAAAGTCATTGCACTTCACCTTTGTATGCCGGAAAACTCAAACCACTGACGTTTCAAGTTGTGAGAGAAACAAGGCATACAATATAGGCTTTAAGAAATACACAAGATTATGTATAAAACTCTGACTTCTGAACTAGGAGAGTACCTGTATTACAGAAGCCAGTGCCCTCGCAAAATGTTAAAACATCACATTACATTTGCGGTTGTCAAATATGTACTTTATACAAATGCAAATAAAGATTGATTACTAATAGATAACAAAAAAGCAAACAATAATACAACAAACTACAAACTTTGATCCAACTATCTAATGAAATCTTAAGATGTTGGTCGAGATTTGGTATAAGACCATGGACCGAAATATATATTATTACAATATGTACGTCACAATAATTTTTAGAGATATCCCATCCCATTAGAGTTATATTAATTCCATAACGAGATAGTGATTTGTTTTGACAACTCAATGGCATCCATCGTATAAACAACTGCAATCGGTGCCACGGTAATTTTTTATAGCCTACTTAACTTCCATGATTAAGGCGAAAAACGATAAAATCTAGCAAGCTTTTTACAGACTATGCCAATTTACGCGGATTAATTCATAGATGTAAATATGTATATGTATACATACAAAAGTATACATATGTTCACACTAATATACTGTACAATTGTACATACCTACATTCAAAACCATAAGTTTCATTTGAAGGCGCTAACAGAACTTTGACGTGAAACAAGAGGCGGCGACGCAAATCCCAAATATTTAGAATACAACTATTTTGTTTGGTAAGCAGTCATCGTAACTTAAAAACGCTTGCGATACTTGAAGTATCACATGCGCGTTGCCAACCCTAGCGATTGGGAAAAGGTAGGGAACAGCGGAGGTGAGATATTGGGCCTCGGGCGCTCTCACTTATCACACGACACGTTACTGATACTGTCACTAAACCCCGATTTTCTATAAG
This sequence comes from Hestina assimilis, assembly GCA_023373885.1. Lineage (NCBI taxonomy): Eukaryota > Metazoa > Arthropoda > Insecta > Lepidoptera > Nymphalidae > Hestina > Hestina assimilis. The sequence goes on from CM041745.1 coordinate 11,000,709, forward strand.
AGGATAGTAGTTCCCCTATCGAGCCGGCCAATTTGTGCTGGGAGGACCATAGCTCTACTACTACTAAAGTTACTTATTATTAAATAAGCGTACAAGAGCCTTTTATTCAAATAATAATATTTATTGTGACGTGTCATGACGACGTTGTGGCACAACGGTAGCAAAACTGCTTTAAGCGCTACAGGTTCGATTCCGGCTCGGAGTAGATGTTTGTATTATACTATACAGGCATATGTTCCGGTCTGGGTGTATGTCCTTATCATTGTGTATGTTTTCGGACCCCCGACACAGGTTATTACTATCCTTATGGGGGCCGTTGAGTGTGTAGCGTTTATTTACTTATTCCGATTTATATGCATACACAAAAAAAATTTAAAAGGAACATTGAAACCGGTAAAAAGCCGCTATGTATAAGACTGATCCGATAAATGAAATAGTCTATTAAGTACAAACTAACTAGACGTGAGCTTGGAAGTATCACTTAGTTGCAAATTAATTTACCCCAGTCTCCGATACGGACGCGGGACAGGCGTGAACCCGTAATCGCTACTCATTCTCCCAATTATAACTTTGAATATATACAGAGACTTAAGGAGATGTCAAACAATTTACGTTATTAACTAAGACATATATAAACTATCACTTTGAACTTAAAGGGTTCCGTATCACCATATAAAAACTTAGTTTAGTGTATGTGTGAAGAGGGGTCCCTTCAATTTTCAAATTGAATTATTTTTTTATGTTTTAGGCAGTTTTTAATAGTAATAACTTTTATGTATCGATAATTTGGCCAAAGAAATACAACCTTTATGAAAATCCCAACTATTTATTTATTAGAAATCAAAGCATACAGCAATAAACTTCAAAAATATCATGTGCGGTCCCTCTTTATTTTCAATTTTATTTTACTTTTAGTATTTTTTATTGTAGCGGCGGCAAAAGAAGTACATATTCTGTAAAAATCTCAACTACCTAACAAAATTTGATTGATTTAAAAAATCGGTGGTGAAGATTTTATTTGACTGCAAATATAAAATAAATAAATATATATAATCGTATCGTAAATGTCATATCTATCAATATATTATGCATTTGACGTATCTGATTAGAATTGCATCAAACATTTCATCATCGCGAATTTGAGACTTCCTCTTTCTACTGGCTATCCAGTACGATAAAGTCACGATTTTTATGTCAATACATCCGATAAAAAGTTATCGATAGTTTATCTCAGCATCACTAGGAAGTATCGATACAATTTAAGTTGTTACAATTTAAAAATTCCTAATACATAATAAATTTATAATAGAAATAGCCTACTATACGACACTATTTGTGATCTCACAAACCATAAACCTATGTTGATCTTACTACTTCAAACAGCTAAGGATTATATTCTAGAGCTCGCTAATTATAGAGTTAACCTCCTTACAACGTCGATCCTATTTAAACAATCCGAAACTCGAATATAACATCCGCTTAACAAACTGAAATATACCTACATAAACCTAACAATATCTTTAAGGCCAGGTATAGAGAAGATACGTTAATAAAGATGCATGAATACGATGACAGATTTTTATCAAAGAATACGATAAAAATAAAGATAAGCTCACCGTTTAGATACATCGATGATCAAGACGTCTTAGTGAATCTGGTTTGATATTATAGTTTTGAAACGATATGAAATCTATACATATCTTATTAGATCGACAATCTGGAAAGAAATTTTATTCCGCCAGGCTCCTTCTGTCTGCGAAACCAGCGAGACGCTAAGAATTTTAAATTTTCAATAAAACTTTACGGCGACTCCGCCTGAATTACGTAGTTTAAACGGGACAAGTGCTACTTCAAAACTTACACCGTAAAAAACTCCCACAGTTGTGACAAGTATTTTAATATTACAATTGACTCTTTATTTTATACGGGAAATTATAATTTTATGACTGATAAAAGTACTGCTAATGATTTCATTAGTCTCAAAATGATGATGTATCAATGCTATATGTATTCTTTGCTCAAAGCCGTGTCAAAATGTAGCCCACGGGGATTGTCTCACGACTGTGCCAACAAAACCTTGTTTCGTCGGCTATGGCTTTGCGAATAAATGCGATTTGAATATATTATCGAGCGCATTACATTCGATTCACTGGAGACGTATCTACACTAGTCGGAATACAGTTGCCCACTTTTGCAACTTCACTCTCGCAAGATTCAGTCCCATTGTGTTGTACGGTACATCATTATAAGCACTATGCAATGCGCTAAAACTTTGAAGTAAAATGTTTGTATTTATATCTATATCTCGTTCTAAAGAAAATGGTACTATACTTAGATGCCATATTTTGTTTTAAAATTTATTTGACAATGACAGTCTTTTTCTAGAAAAATAGCAAGCATCATTAACCAAGTTAGTACAGAAAAACAATTTTAATGTAGTGATAGCGAATGAATATCTCTATGATTGCAGTTTCATTCTCTATCACAACTTTTGTCAGATCAGATAGATACTCTATTAACAAAAAAGGAAAGACCAAAATCGGTTCACAAAAAGAAATAATATCGCATAACTAACATACGAAAAAAACATTTACCTGAATCAAGCCCTCATTCACAAGTTAATTGAGTCTGTTAAAAAAACGTATAAATAACAAACGATTTAAATTTAAGCAAGATAGATATAGAACGTATAACAAATTCAACATTACTAATAAGTTTTCTCAGTATTCAAAACTTTTCCATCACCAACCGATCTGACGATCGACTCTGACGACCACTTTGACAATTAAGTGCAAATTACCAAAAAAAAAGTTAAGAAGTCAAAACGATAACAAACACAAAATGCAAAGCATAGATTTTTATTAGACAGTTAAATCGTTAGATAAAATTAAGGCCGTCTGCGCAGGTACAATCATGGACAAAAATGTTGATTTCGTCTTATTTATTATACGTTTTTGACAATTATCTGGTACGACATGGCTTACCATAGATTTAGCTGGCTTATCTAATAATGTAATAAAAAGGGCAACAAACTCAAAACGTATTAATTTTTATAATCCAGTTAGAACCAGTTCAAATCGTTAGATTTCTACAAAAAATATAATTAAAAAGCATAATTAAACCAATCTAACCGCTCATTAGGTACGTTTTTGACAATTTGTCTGGTACGACGTGGATAAGACCTATATACATTTAGACGACTTACCTAGCTCCGCTTGTCAGTGACAGCGCTAATTAATTACCGTTCGGCCTCCCCCGTCGCTGCACGATTGAACTTAACTAATCATGGATCGCTCCCCTGCTATAATTATGATTTTTGACGCGACTGTGAACTACATAAGGGGTTTCTTATTATTTATATCTACACACATATAAATTTTTTTTTTTTTAATATATTCTGATCATTACACATTTTTGGGCAACGGACTACAAAAAAGTAATTATAAATATCATTAGTATCATTTTTAGAAATTACTCTCTGTCTGTTTGTTTATGCTCGCATTACTGTTAAACTGTACTGTACTTGGTTTCTATTAAAAAGAAATTAAGTGAAACTTATGAACGAGCGATACTGGCACTTTTGGTGGTAAAATAGAAAATAGTTTAAGGTATTATAATGATAGTATCCTTCAAGCATAAAAGTGTACAACATCATTCAAGCGAAGCGGTGTTCTACGCTTGAGCTATGAAAGCTATGCTATATTTACTGATGATTTACAAAACATATATATAAATAACTATAAATATAATAAGCTATTTGACCTTTAACCAAAAAAATAAAAACAAAGTGACCTCAGTCTTGCCTTTTGGATCAGGACAAAACACAATTTTAAAAGGTCAGATATTGAGATTCAGGTAGGCAAACCTATACGAAAATTATCAAAAGGTTTCGCCAATATTGAAAATACCCTTTCATTATTCCATAACATAATTGGCTAACATATTTCTGTATAAACATTAAAATAACTAATGAAATATACATTAATTACCTGTGTTTCCTTTTTAACAATAACTGTCTAATAAAATGCACCGATCTTACCTACCTAAAAACCTACATAAAAAACAGAATTCCTCTAAAGCGTCGGACTGTTTATAGATTTCTTAAAGCCAAAAGAATAATATTTCCAGACGTATGTAAGTTAGTAACAGCTACATATGTATACCTATATCTATAGAGACATAAACAAGAAACCAAAAGAATCTAACGAAAATCCAAATCGATCGATGACATCAAGAAATAAATCTGTCTGTATGTACCGCCGGGATCGTGAGCGGGACGAGCCCAGATCCGGTTGTTATGCCCAATCGAAACTACTATTTTTATTACTCTTGATGATGGCATAAATAAAAGATATATTTAATCGACGCATGTCGGTCCACATGATGTTTAAACTTGTTGTAAGGAAACATTAACATGTTTTAATTTGTGATTTTATGGGTTTTTCCAGGAATGGGATAGTTTGAATAACGACCTAAGCCGTATACTGTTGTGTTTTATTCGATGAGTAACGTAAGTAAGTAAGTAGTTTGAGTAGTGGTAGAGCCATGTCCCTTCCAGCACATATGGCCTGGATCGACCGGGAAATACTATCCTCTCACGAAAAATCCTCGTAATGTAACAGTATTAGTAGGTACTGCTGCGTTTCGTGCGATGAGTGAGAGTGCCGGAGGCCCAATCTCCCACCCCCTCTCTTCCCTTCCTTTTTTCCCTTCTCATCCTTTCCTTCCTATCCTTCGGATTGGCGCCGCGCATGTGATACTCAAAGTATCGCAAGCGATCATAGGTTACAGCTTACCATCAGGTAGGCCGTATGCTAGTTTGCCAACTATCATGATATAAAAAGAGTAAGAGCGATGAAGGACGTTTTCTAACATCGCTCTATCTCCTTCTATGAGTCGGCAACAAGATTGTGATATGGACAAACTAATTTGGATGTATTAATGTATTATTCAGTGACATAAAGAGATAAAACAAAATTTGTGAGCTAAAATTTAAAAAAAAGTTGCGATAGAAATATTACTTATTAATTTATAATTTATGTACAACATTAAACAACACTTTATTATAATAAATCTACGAGAGTGAAATTGAATGATTTTTGAAATACTTTATTGCCTAAAAAATATGAAATATATTTGTTCTATATGTGCAAACATAAAATACAAAAATTTCTTAAGAACAAAATAGCAAATACAAATTTGTGCAAAACGATTTTTTCATAATGTTTAAAAAAATACGCGCCTACACAAGTTACTTAATCTTTACCCGTCTACCGTTTAGATAAATATACCCCTCAACATGCTTATTAAGCAAAGCCTAATCTTCTGTTAAACAGCTGAGTCGTACAACCGTGACATCCGACCTCGCAGGTGAATGGATATCTTCTATCCATCTTAAATATGTCTAGTCACTGTGTACGTTAGAGAATAAATCATATAAGCAAAGTTTTTTTTTAAATCAGCGTTTCGGTGTAGACAACGTTGAGGATATAATTTTCTAATTTTAAATAAACTGCTATAACAGGGAATAAATACAAGACAGAATTAGAAAATTATCCGAATGTCTTGGCTGCCACACTGGTAAGGGTTAGCTACGTCAAGACTGAAGCGCCAAAATATTCAGGGTTCATTCAGATGGCGAGGGATGAGGTGTCTTCCACTGCGCAGCTCCTCGAACATTACAGATCTGATACTAACACATCTGCTCATCATTTCCGACTGATTTGCAGATAAACAACCAAAAAAAAACGAAAAACTACGACGTAGATTTATAGTCAAAAGCCCAAATTTTAAATTTTAACCACGAGATGATTAAATATGATACGCCGTGATCCTGCGTATGCGCATGATCCTTAGTAAACATAGAGGCAGACGCAAAGATAAGAATATGAGCATGACATGTTAAATTGCCACTTTTGCCATGACTCAATTTCTTCATTCTTCAAATGCCAACCTTGGCAAGTTGGCACATACGTTAATTAATTTATAATTTCGTAAGGTGTAATATTTCGATAGCAATCGACAAAAGGACCCTAAATTAAAAAATTCAGTTTAAATATCAAGGAAGATGAATAATCTAAGCAACCCCAATATGACAAAAAAATTCAACTCTATTTTTTTATATATCTCATTTTTTAGCACAATACGGGACACTAACTTAAAAAAAGAAATATTTAATTTTTGTGATATTTTATTTAGTTTTTATTTTTTTTATTTTATGAAGTTGTGAAACAGACAGCATATTTTATATTACATATAAAACTTATAATTAACTTAAATCACACATATGTCAATGAAGTTTCAACTGATAACAAAAATAATGTAATATTTTTTTTTTTTTATGTAAGAGGGGCAAACGGGCAGGAGGCTCACCTGATGTTAAGTGATCACCGCCGCCCATGAACATCTGCAACACCAGAAGGCATGCATGCGCGTTGCCGACCTTTAAGGAAAGAAGCTCTTCTCTTGAAGGTTCCCAAGTCGTATCGGTTCGGAAAGACCGCCGGCGGAAGCTGATTCCACAGAGTGGTTGTGCGAGGAAGAAAATGTCTTCTAAATCGCGCTAATTCTTATATTGAAAGGGAAAAAAGTAATAATAATTACAAACAAAAAGAAAAATTAAATATGTAAAAAAGGACAAGCATGTCTTTATGAAAGCCATACATATTGGGGTTACTTTTCTTCCCTTATCGATTACCCCACCTTTATTGAAATTTTCTTGTCAAAAATATAAAATTATAGATAGAACCTTCCATATTTTTTGTTAAATGTAGGATATTGTTTAAGAAAAACGATGTTTATTTGAAACTGTGTAATCTGTATTAATATATGTATGCAAAGTCAATAATAAGAACAAAACTAATATCTTACAAACTACTTTGCATTTTAACCGATGTTCTCATGCCTTACAAGGAAATTTTAACACATTATTCAAATGTATAATTTACATAAATAAAATCTTTATTTAAAAAATATTAAATAAAAATATTGCATAATATATTGAGGCTTAGCGTTGATGTTAACCCATGACAGGTAAATACGGGTACATGATAGGTCATTGCGCAACCGAAGGTTAATATTACGCCAGTCAAGATAGACGGGCAAGAAGCGCACGAGGCCTTCAAATATTTAGAATCGTTAAGTGGTAGCTGGTAGACAGTTCATTAAACCTAAGCCTTACGATTTTGAACCTTGTGTCAATCACCTTTTGTTTCAATACTGATGCATTGTCAAGTATCTCTTATGCTTTTATTTACACTTCTACACGAATATTTTTGAAGAATATTTTGAATTGAAAACTTAAAATCACTATCGTTACTTATAAGATATTTTTATTTTTATTAAACCATTCGGTCATGCACCGGTGGTCTCAATTTTTGTAACTTTGGAAGTTTTAGTTGCATATCATTTAAAACTGACTTATAAATTGAGGAATCTATCAATTTCGGTTGTATTTCCTAAATGTTTATTATCACGGAAATCTGCCATTTGTTTACGAATTTAATTGTCTTTTTATTTTAAAGGGTATTCCTCCAGATTGGTACCATATAAATTTTGTGATTATCTGACCCAGCGATCACTGCATTTAGATTGTTCTCATGTTATGGCTCAAGCGGTTGGAGACAATTTGTTGTTAGGGTTTCGTAACCAATGGCCAAAACGAACCCTTATAATTTCGTTATGTCCTTCTATCTGTCAGTCCGTTTGCATATCAGTCATTTTACTAGGAGGCTATTGGATCCATCTTTACTTAATAGGTTTATTATATGGACCGTTGCGCTTTATAGTAAAAACCTAAAATATATGAAAATGCTGCTTTTCAAAAGAAAACTTGAAACTGGTGAAATAGGAAAGAAATTAAACCAATTATTTCTATATTGTATTAAGCGTGCTTTATTTAAAATCTTTATGATAAACACTACACACTCAACGACCCCCATTAGGATAGTAATATCCTGTGTCGGGTGTCCGGAAACATACACAATCATAACGATAACACACCCAGAACGGAATTCATGGCTGTTTGGTCAATACAAACATCTACTCCGAGCGGGAATCGAACCCGCGACCTGTGGCGATTGCAAAGGCAAGTTGGCTACCGCTGCGCCACAAAACCGTCGTCAAATTTTTGTATTTATTCTTCATTCAAGCCGCAGGCAAAAGCTAGCTATACAGTAATTCTTTATCAGCTCTATTGGTCTCGAGATTGTCTCGTTTAGAATGTTTGCTATATCAACGTACACACAACACAGGAAAACGTATCTATTTACACAATGCATTAGATCTAAGATTGTGTTTCGTAATACTGCATGATCTCTTTGTAAAGATTAAATTTATTTCCCATATTTAAATTCATGTCTTTGCTATCTATAAATTATAAAGTCGTTTTTTAGAGTCCTCTTCCCAAAGGATGGGCTCATGAACTTCAATAAGATAGAGAAATCATGATAGTCACAGATTTACAGAATGTTTATTTCTGTAGCTGCTATAACAACAAATACTTCAAATAAAATAAAATATAAATATAAAAGGCGTCCACATACAAGAAACTTGTTTTTAGTTTTTTGCTGTATCTTATGAATGTTATCATTCTTATGAAGATCTTATATATTGTACAGCGGTAACCTTTATGCACGTCCGATACGCACATGGCCGGTTTTTATTGTTTTAAAGTATTTGTTCGTCAAATTATTAATTTGAACATAAAAGCCTGCCAGGAAAACCGCAATCAATAGAATATTTGGTATAGTTTTATAACCAATAATACACTTAAAATATTATGTAAGGTTTTATTAATAGTAAACATCATTTCATGAATATTAAATTTAGCTAATGATATTCTATTTAATAATGCAGATTAACTTGTTTGATTGAATGTTGTTCACTGGTTTCCGAATTAATTAAAATATATACCTAATTGAGCATAGTGAGAAATTTTTACACGTTATTTTTCTTATGACGATTGGCCAGCAAGTATAAGGTCCGCCTGATGGTACAGTCACAGCAACTTATGACCGCTTGCGATACCTGAAGAATGACATGCGCGTTGCCAACCCAAGGGATAAGAGGGAACGAATGAGAAGGAAAAAAAGGGAAAGGAGGGGGTGGATTATTTTACGCCAATTTTCTATGAGAGGGTAGTACTTCCCCGGTCGAGCCGGCCCATTTGTGCTGGAGAAGGGTGGCTCTACTCCTACTAAATTTTATTTTATTTTTAATTTGATTTGGTTTTATAATTTATTTTTGTTTAAAAGAACTGGTCTTTATTTGTATCTTTTGGTAGTAATAGGACCTCCCTGTTTTCAGCATGATTTTTATTTAGCAAATGACCCTACTTTCTACTCCATCTGATGGTAAATGAAAGTAAGCCTTTCGGGAAGGCGAACTGCACTGGACATACTTGCTATGCAAATCTACAAACCAGTGGCATCTCCACTGGTTATAGGATAACTAAGCTTAAAACGCGGCAAATGGTACCTCACGAGTGGTTCACAAACCTACAGTGGTAGCTGACTAGGCGGAAATGGATGGGCCGGCGCAACCGATGAAGTCCTACCCCCCCATAGAAGACCGGCGTACAGCAACAGTATCCGTACTGCAGCGCTCAATGAGTGGTAGCGACGGAGGCCCAAACTCCCATCCCTTTTATCTTTACCTTTGATTTCCTTTATCTCCTTGCCTTAGGTTGGCAATACGATTGTAATGGTACTGGTATTACAAGCATCCATAGGCTACATTTACCTATAGGTGGATCGTGCGCAAGTTTCTTTGACAATTCCTGCGCACTTGACATTCAAAGTAAAAAAAAATCAACCCCTTAAAATAATTTACACATGTTCTACAAAATTGTTTTAACTAAAAATAGATAGTTTGTTTTAACCTATCAAGGGTAGCTATCGAAATTAACGATTTTATAATCTACAGGGACCAATAAAGGCTTGACCTGCTAATGGATTTTAATGGTAAGCTCGAGTTTCAATTAATTAATCCCATTTGTAATGGTATGAGATTTTAAAACTATCACGTTCTGAAATTGCCTTAACACAAAATATCAGGCCTTAATCCAACCTTTTAAATTGTAATATTAGTCCTTTTTTTCTAATCAGTACTAATATACCTGTTCGCCCTCCAAGTAAGCGTGAACAATGCTTGGCAGGTTTCTTTGGCTTGGTCAGCGAGATATCTAACACACACTATGGAGTAGGTTTTAGCGTTTCTCAGCAATCAGATTGCCAACCCGTAAGCAAAGTCTGAGTACGACAGTAGTCCAAATGGGTGAGGATCGAACCTGCATCTATCGCGTTATGAGATTCGGTCCGTTTATAGTTATAGAGGTTTTCTATTGCTTATTCTAGATAATCATTTTTTATAATAACGATGTTGTGTAATCGGAATCATTATAATGGTTCCTTTAGATGATTAATAATGCTATTTATTGTAATTACATATATTTTATTTCTTTATTCTTTATTGAACCGTAAGAGGTAATTCTTATTCCATGTTTGATTAATTGGTTGCTTCTTGACGCAATCAAGGCCAGTAAGGCCAACATCAATGCACATTAAAAAATCAATGGTGAGTAGAACTCTCACCAAATCTATCAACTTCTAATAGTCGGAGGTTAATTAATTTAATAACCTAGTTTGGAGTGTTCCGCTGAAAAGGGATAACCAATTTAATACAAATATAAGATTTAAATTATTAATTTACTTTTCTTATCAGTTTTACAGACAAAATGGCATAGGTTCGTTGGTGCCCCTTCGTAAATTCAACACCAACGTACGCTGACTTCATTCGATTATGTTGTGCAAATCATAAACGAATGTCGATTGATGTTGATGACTAATTCCGTTTCGTTGCGTTGGTGTTTTAACACCAACGAATCTGTGCCGGTCCATATTATATAGTACGTCTACGACTATAGGTATACCATTTACCATGATGGCGTCCAACTCCTTCAACTCTTTACATAAATGGCGTTATTTTAGATTATTTAAAAAATCAATTTGATAAAAATTACTTTATAGGCTAAAATCGGATTAACTACCTAGGTAGGAACCTACTAGTTACAACCTACTTACCTACCTACCAGCTACACCGTTAAAAATCTGAAGTAGCATAAGCTTATTAAGAATCGCTACAAATTCGTGTCGTTATAGGATTGCGCTAGACGCTAATTAGCTCAAAACAATTTCGGTAACAAGTAAGTTTTCCTTATTAGATTCTGTAATATACACGTGTGGGTCGACTTTAAGAAATACTTTTACGATGTGTATTCTAAAATAGACCCTATTGTTTAATTATTAAAAACTGAAATAACAATTGACTTGTGGTACGATGTGATTGACCGTACCTTCGCCGCTTCGTTGCCCAGAATAATAAAATTTCTAGGCAGAGCCGGATTCACCACGTATGTTGTACAGTTTCGATTTGTTTCAAGGTGAAGGTTATTCAACACGTACCAATCGTAAATTGATTGGATGCTACACATCTATATCTCATTGGTTTATTTCTATAAATTCACTCAAGCCGAATATTGAAATAACATAATGAAATCTGCTCCGCGATTTCAGAAGTTGATACCTAGATATGAAATAAAAGGTTTGATTTTATATTAAGTATGTACCTAGGTAGGTATAACTTTTTCAGTGTAGAAAGAATACAAAACAGTTTAAGCTTTACCTCTTTTTTTTCAATAATTCTTAATTGAAAACAAAAACAAAAGTAACTTCTTTAACGAACTTCGAAATCTTTGGAACGAATTCCATTGATATTTGAAATAAAATCAGTAAAAATATACATATAATCTTAATGGACCTTATCACATTGGAATAAAAATATTTTTCGTTTAATTTCTTTGCGTGTGAGGGAGAAGTACAATCGCGGAATGCTAAACGGTATGATGACGTCAGGTTAATAGTCAGAAGTCAGAACTAAAGAATAAACAACTGGTTGTATTATAAAAAGTTTTGAAAAAAAAACAACAAGCTGATCCGCATAGCCATACAAATTTAAATTTTATTAACTATAAATTGTTTCACTCTTCTTACCTTTGAAATGACAGTCGTGCGCGCGCAGATAAAACACCGAAATCCCACAGGTGAACGTTACTTTAATTTGAATCCGAAAATTGTCGAATAAAAAGGACTACCGTCTTCCTTAATGGTAGGAAGGAAACTCGTGAAATCCGTATTAGCAACCCACTAAGAGACAGCTAATAACCACACGACACAAGTTTGTTTATAAAATTACGAGCCACTTATTAATAATTTTTGAGGACCCTACTGCGCATGTCCATAAAACACGCGCGTCTTTTGAAAAAGGTTATGTTGTAAGTTATAAACACTTCAAGACTTCACACCACTGCACGCACTTCCAAAGTTTCCGAGCAGAATCCTATTGGAACCAATCCTTGTGAACTTTTTATTCGTTTGTACGATCACTTTATCGCTTAGTGAGCACTGTAACAGCGTTTCCCACAAGAAATGTAGAATTACCGGGTAACTTTAACTAAGTAAACACACTTTTTTGACGATTCGCCGGCTCTACCTGCCGCAAATGAAGGCCGTATACGCTATAAACACTTGTAAACTCCGGAACCGGTAACAATTCAATTCCGCACGTGACACTGTCAAAATAAAATAATGTTAAACAGCTGAACATCAATGAAACACTCAACTATGTAACTTTTTACGTGTAGTTTTGGAAGTCTTAGCGACAAATAAACGAATAGAAAAGAAAATAAACGAAGAATACTAAAGTCGGCGACTACGTAGCCGAGCGTCCGACACTCCTGCTGAGCGCTGTACTAAACGCGAGAGGCCACACGACCCGCCCCTCCCCGCGACCGGCTCTTATCCCGCCCGCGCCCTGCGACCCGCGCCCAGACGTCGTATGAAAAATATAAGCACAGTTTAAAAAAAATCTTAAGTGCATAGGGGAGAAGAGTATTGTGTGTGTGAATTTTTTGATTTGCGCGTACTTCTACAAGTGATTTGTAAAGCCAATATTGGCGATGCAGGAAGCATGCAGGACGCTGCCGGCGGCGGCGGCGGGTTAAGGCATTCAATTAATCTGACAACACGTGCGTGATGCACCGAACGGAGGGTTCCGCACAACACGGAGAGAGACATCGATAATCCGGTTTTGGGACCGCTTTTGATTACAATCACTTTTTATTGTTGTTTTCAGATATATTTATGCATTTTAATTACTATTCTATCCTATGTAACTTATTATATATTTTAATTTATTTTATAAAACATTGCGATGTTTTTTTAACTTAAAAAAATACAATTGATTAATTATTTCATTCAAAAGTATCCTTGTAGGTAAGGTTTTTTCAATGTTCATTTTTTCCTTTAAGGGATCCCAACCTTTTTTTCACAGGCAAGTGTCAAAAGTCACATGACCCGAAGTTGGTCAGGACTGTGCAGGTAGCGTTTTTTAGTGGTTTTTGTGACATTGAAAAGACGATCCCAAAACCTAAGGTTAAAGACGAAAGATTTTTAAATACTTTAATATATATTTTTAACATCACCTTTAATATGCTTTTCTAAATACTGAGACGATTATCTGTACAATAAAAAAAAATTGAAACCGTAACCACAAAAAAATAAACAAAGACAAAATTCAGTAGGTGGTTATGTATTAATTAGTAATTTTATTACAGTAAGAAATTAAAATTTGCAAAATGCGGTCCTAACCAAAGTAAAATTAAAGAATATACTTACATAAATATGGCAACCTTAGACCATTTATTTTTTTAATGGCTAAGGTGTCAAAACATACCTGCATTTCCCATACAAATGATATTTGTACTTTTTTATGTTTTGATATAATTTATAATTAGACAGTTAGGATTAGTATATACCTATTTATTGACCTGTGATTAATGGATTCGGAAGTAGATGAAACAATATGACGAAATTATTCTTGAATCTAAAAATACATACATACACACATACATACCGTCGAATATAGAACCTCCTAATTTTTTTTAAGTAGGCTAAAATATATTATTTCATCCCCGGCGTCGGGATGTGACGACTCCATCGCCCGCTGTTGGGATAACCTCTGTCACAGCAGAGATTATTCCACCAGTGCCATCAGTCACACTGGTGGTAGGTCTTTTGTTGCAAGAGGCTGGCTAGGTAGGTACCACTGCAGTGTCAAATATTCTGCCGCCAAATAGTAGTGTTTAGGCATCACTGTGCTCCGGTTTGAAGGGCACTGTACGCTAGTGAAATTACTGGGCAGAAGAGATATAAGAACCAATATCTCGAGGTTGGCGACGCGTGAGTAGCACCTACAAATGGTGCTGCAAGCGCTCATAGGCTATTGTTTGCCAACTTGTAACATAAAAAAAACAACTCAGATGGACCCGCATGTAGTAAGGTAAGGTAAATGATTGCATAAATATATAAAATTGTTCAAATTTATAGTATAAACTATACGAATAAAAACATTTTATAGATAAAGAAACCGACTTTAAAGTTAAAAAGCATAACAAACATTTTCTAGCACAGAAGTCAGTGCAAGAACAAAACCGGCATATCGTTGTTGCAAATTTATAATCTCCTATGTGTAAAAAGTAACTTTTGGAGAAAAACGAAAAAAACAGTTTCCTGAAAAAAAATCTAAAAAAACATTCTTGATTTTTTAGGTATAATTAAGTATAAAGGAATTATAATATATTGAAATAAAGATTGTCTTATATAATGTATCATTTAGCATATATATTTATACATTTTCTTTTTTTTTTGCACATAGGATAAAAAAAAAAAAAAATTTTTTAAATTAGCGAATACTTTAAAAATTAATTAAGATATTCACATAGGAGTTTTTGCAATGTGTAGGTATACAGAATTGCTTTTAAAATATATAAATAACTCGTTTATGGCAAAATTGTCACATAGGAGATTTTAAATTTGCAACGACAACATAATATAAGGAACCGATAAAGCAAGTTAGGCAAGTTTGGAATAATATTTCGTCAACCATTTATTACTTTCGAGTAGTTCTGGCCATTTGTGGTCATCATCAGAAGTTCCACTTTATAAAATCGTGGGTTTAGAGAGCAAAGGCAAATCTGCTTTAAAAAATACCCAAATAGCAATTGATGTGCCTATAAAATTTTAAGAGTTATTCCATTATCAGATCTGGACTAAACTATAATAGGGCCACCTCGTGAGTATACCTTCAAAAAAACGATTTATTTATTTAGACATATTAGAGTAACAAACATACAAAAACATGGTATAATTTAAGACCTCCTTCTTCTTGACGTCGGTTGAATAAAGAAATTTATCAAAATAACAGCTTCCTTGTGCATGTGAAAAGTAATTATTCGGTATTTAAACCAGACACTTTTTATTTGTCGTATTTTTGTGTGACTATTTGTTCGGGCAAATCTCCGAAACGGTTAGCCGAGACGGGACATTCGTTGGAAGATTGCTATTTTAGAAAAAGTTTTAGGGTGCCGTGCAATAAACAATAATTATGTAAACTACGCGAGAGAATCCACGGTCACAGATATTTTTAAAATTAAAGTTCTCATGTTAATAACATTTACAGAATTTTTAAAAATTTTCATAAGCAACAGCAAGTACAGGTTCGACATCGCCCGCTTAAAAAATGCGCCTCTCGGAATTAATCACATAAAAATAATCCTAAAGTAGTAAGCACTTTGTACAGCAGAATATTTTATTAACCCACTTACCGCAGGCACTTTCGGCGACCTAATAAATGCGTTCAGGTACCAAATGTATCTTTTATATCCTTACGTTATCGTATTTACGTTATTATGTATAACGTAGTGGTAACTGGCTGGTAGCGAGCCTGCTCTGAGCCTCGACGGTCACGGGTTCGATTCTTGCTCGGAGCAATGTTTGTTATCAACATCTGCTTCGATCTGGGTATTTGTCCTTGTGCCTTCCCACCGTACCTCGGACTTTAAGCTAGCGATCCCGGTTATGACATAACATCTGTTAATTATCGTTAACTCTTGATAGGTAATTTGCTCTTACCCAATGAGTTACTGGTTCGCCCTTAGGGTTGCGGAGGTCAGATGGCAATAGCTCCGTGTAAAAACTAGTAACCTGTCAAATTTGCGTTACATTAATACCGGGTAAAATACCGGGATTAATGCTAAGAAGAAGAAGAACTACAAGAGTTGAATTTTGGTATAAATGGACCGTACGACATCCAGATTAAATATTACTATACAGACTACAAAAGCAAAATTAATTATTATTATACAGACTACTGAAGTCAATAGCTCAACGGTAGAAGGGCCGACTTCGCTCCGTTAACGCGAGAATCGAGGGTCCGATCCTGACCCCCTTGGCCTATTGTCGTACCCACTCGTAGCGCAAGCTTTGAGCTTGTTTGGAGGGGCAATAGGAATATCTTATATACAAAAAAACTATATTAAATGGGGAAATGTATATTTTTTTTTTTTTTTTTTTTTCGGAATGTCCATTGCTGCTGGCCCTAGTGGCCTTGACAGCGTCACTGGTGGGGGCCGGGTCTGGAGACCTCGGCCGGTAAAAGATGGACTGCCACGCGGGGCACAAGTTGAATCCGTCCCAAGGGCCCTCCTGCGAGGTCGAGCCTAGACTTGGGACGTCATCGGGAGGGGGAGCGCCCGAGCGCAGTCTAGCGACCGTACGCGGCGCGGTGCTCACCGTCCGGGGTGAGCGGTCGAGTTGGCGTTGTGTCGGGCTGTGCGAAACCAGGGTCCTCGTCTCCGCCGGCGGAGACGCTGCAGCATGTGTGTCTGATGTCGTGTTCTGTTCGTTCGTGTATGGGGGCGTTAGCTGTTGTGATGCTATCGTCTGGGTCTTGCAGGACGCTTGGGACGCCTGAGTCGTGTCGGTAAGTCACCTCTACTTGTAAGTGGCGGCCTGTCTGACGAGGGGGTTCGTGATAGGGCTTTCTCGAAAAGCTCTTGAGAGCTTTTTCATGAATTTCGCTATCGAATCGAGATCGAAGTCTCTGTGGAGATCGACGTTGCGCATGTACCACGGACAGCCCGTGGCCATGCGCAGAAACCTATTCTGAATGACTTGGAATTTCGCTAATTGCGAAGAAGAACTGACATGAGCGAAGACGGGACTCGCGTACGTTAGTATAGGACGAACGACGGTTTTGTAAAGTGTTCGCTTATTCCTAAGCGACAATTTACTCCGTCCGCCTATCATCATGTAGAGCCTTCCGAGCACGAAGGCGGCTCTGTTCCTAACTTTCGATATGTGGGACTGAAATTTAGCTGGCGTCGAGCGTGACGCCTAGGTATTTGGCCTCCTTTTTCCAAGGAATAGGTCTCCCGGTTGACCGAGCCTCCAGTAGTTTCTGACGGCGTGTCTGGTGAAGTGCACCGCTGCACTTTTGTCGGGATTGACTTCGATCCTCCATTTCCTAAACCAATCGCCCAAGGCGTTGACCGCGGTCTGGAGGCGGCTAGTCAGAAGGTCGGGTCTGTTGGATGTGGTATAGAGGGCTGTGTCGTCAGCGAAGAGAGCTAAGCCTACGCGATCGTTGGGATTCGACTTTGGTATGTCGTTGGTGTACAGATTGTACAGAACTGGTGAGAGCACGGAGCCCTGGGGGACTCCGGCGCGTAGGGTGCGTCGGGAAGACAGCGTACCCTCGACTCGGTAGCGGAAGGAGCGGTTGGACAGGTAGTCTCGTATGATGAGCACGAGTCTGTCTGGCAGGCCGTAATCGAACAGCTTGTATATCAAGCCGTCGTGCCAGACTTTGTCGAACGCCTTTGCGACGTCGAAGAAGAGAGCCACCGTTGCGGTGGAGCGCGATTGGGTGAAGCCCTGGAGGATGTGTTCCGTTAGGCGGTACACTTGATCGGTGCATGAATGACGGGCTTGAAAGCCGAACTGTTCGTTGATCATTATGTTTTTGGCCTCAACGACGGCCTTGATCCTAATGAGTAAGATCCTCTCGTAGATCTTACCGAGACAGCTGATCAACGATATGGGTCGGTAGCTGGTGGGAAGGTTTTTAGGTTTCCCGGGCTTCGTGATCCCTATGACTATCGCTTCCTTCCACTGATCTGGGAAGGAGCATCCTGCCAGAAGGGCGTTGAAAATGAGGACTAATAGTTCGATGATCTGAGTCGGGAGGAGCTTCAGAGTCCTATTGGAGATTCGGTCGGGTCCGGGAGATTTTTTGACCTTGAGGGCCTTTATTATGGTTTCGACCTCGTCCGCTGTCGTCGGCGACAGCGGCTCGTCCGTCGGGGCCAGGGAGATCCTACGTTCGACCTCCGAGTTCACCTTGAGGAGGTTCTCGGGGTCGACTGGTTGGGAGCTGGGGGAGCATTGGGATTCGAGGCTGTCAGCCAAGCACTCGGCCTTATCAGAGTCGTCGGATGCGAGGGGTCGGTTCGGACACAATAGGGGCGGCATCGTGGAGACGGTCGGATCTTTCAGAGTTCGCGCCATCGCCAGTAGGCCAGGTGAGAGGGCGCTAGCTCTTGGAGATACCCGCTGAGTCGGTCGTCCCTGAGTTGGGCAAAGCGAGCTTTGACCTTCCTCTGTAGGGCCCGGAGTCGCCTCCGGTTGTCGTCGGTCGGATAGGAGTCATGGGCTCTAGTGAACGCGTTTTTACGTCTGAGGAGATCCCTCAGGTCCTCCGGGAGCTCCCAGCGCCCGTCCGCGCGGATTGGAACCTCCCTGGAGCAACTGTCTATTTTGTCGCGGATGTTGTCGGTGAGTTTAGACGCGGCTGCTTTCGCGGTCTCGACGGAGCCGATTTCGTCAGGGTATTCCGTCTAGGGGGTCGATTCTACCGACCGGAGTTGCTCGTGGAGCTTCCTCCAGTCCACTAGGTCTTAGTCGGGGGTGGAATGCACGACGGGTCCTAGCTGGATTATGACCGGCCTATGGTCGGAGTCTAGCTCGGATAGCGTCTCGATCGAGCGCAACTGGAGCGTTACGTCTTTCAAGATGGCTATGTCGAGCACGTCGGGTCTGTCGTTCGTTCCTCGGTTGGGGTATCTAGTGAACGTCATGGGAGCTATGACCTCAAAGTTGAGAGTCGGCAGTGAAGTCAGTCTGTCGAGAATTAGTCCGTTACTGTTGGATACGTTAGAGTGCCAGCGGGGTGCTTTACTGTTGAGGTCGCCGGCCAGAAGGACCGCGCCTCCCATCGATAGGAGCAACCTAAGGTCGCTCTCGAGTAGGGTTTTGTTGGGCGATAGGTAGACGGAAGCGAGTACGATAGGCCGATGGCCCGTCATACTGATCTGACAAAATCGACGCCTCGATATTCGAAAGCGGTGGAGGATCCAGCGCACGCAGTGCAGGACCTTTATAATAGATCAGAGTTCCGCCGAAGCGGGTGGCTCTGTCGTCGCGGATGGATCGGTAATTAGAAACTTTGGGATCGTGCATGCTCGGTTTTAAGAAGGTCTCTTGCACTAGCATGACGTCGGATTGGTGGGATTTTAAGAACTCGCTAACAAGTTCGATCTGTTGGATAAGGCCGTTCGCGTTGGGAAATGTATAATTGTGTATTGCTATTTCAAAAAAGATGCCTTATTAAATATCAAGCGGGCGTACTCGCAGGCAAAGCTAGTAATAAAAAAAGAACACAAAATACACTCTAATCTGAACAAAGCCTCTCGAAGCTCTCTCGGTTGCTATTAATCGCTAATTTTAATTTCATTTTTTTTTTGTACTTAATAGCTGCAATCTGAAATGTTGTTTTCGTTTAATTTTCGCGAATTTAATATCAGATTTCATTTTCTATCACAAAAATAACATTCATATTAACAAAGGTAAAAAAATGATAAATCTTAATTAAAAAATTGATTAAATTTCTGTATTTTAAGCAAGTTTTATTTTCGAAATTCATCTAAACGGTTTCATAATTAAAACCTGAAACAAAAACAAAAATCACGAACAAAAACGATTAACATGATGAAATAAGTGTAACAAATATTTGTATGTCCCATACAAATTATCAATTTTGAGCAGCTCTCAGTTTAGCTATCATCGTCAATCAGATTCGCTAACTATCATCAAGCTAAAGCCGTTAATTTTTATAGGAAATATACGTTAATATAGGAAGACGCAATTCTTCCTCTTGTTGTGAGGTCAAGTCGGTCAACCATAATTATGGGCTTTGTCTTATCGACTATTGTCAAATTTGTAAAAGTTTTTATCAACTTTTATGTGACCTTCAAAGTATGGAGACGGCCAGTTAAAATACCATTATGCGGTCACCCATCCATATACTGATCCCGACTAAATTATATTAAAGTCACCTAGCTATGAGCCTAACATAAGTTTTGAACAAAAGTTTATAGTTTATCGTTATCATTCCAAATTCAAAATAAGCTTTAATACTGTAAGCTGGGTCGAACGATCAGAATCAGAAAGTACGTATCGTACGACTTAAGAGCGGTAAAACAATAAGTTCGGAAGTTGCCTTCAACTCAATTGACAGCGGACGAGAGCCTGGAAAGCTGTTCCGTTTCAAGGAGCATTTTATCTGCGTTATCATAGTTGCTAGTTCATATTTATTTTTCACTCTATTTATTTGTAGTATAATTTATTATTAGTATATCTGTTCTCTCTAATACCATATATATATGTATGTTAGTACTACTACAATATAATAATAATAATAAACGCTACACACTCAAGGGTCCATTAGAAGATCTTGTGTTGCGGGTCTGGAAACATACAAAAGGACAAAGATAAATACGCTCACCGGAACACATTGTATGGTCAATACAAACTTACAATACACACAATACAAACTGCCCCGATTGCGAATTGAACCCGCAACCTGTATCGCTTAAGGCAGGTTCGGTACCTCTGCGTCACAAAGTATTTTCAATTATTATGAAGAAGTAGTGTAACTGCTAAATTATAACAGCTTTTAATATGTAGTTATTCTTATAAGCACTACGTTATATGAAAGAAACTTTATTAAAGTTATTTAGCATTCTCTAGAGTTGCTTTAAGCGACGAAGAAATTTACTTGCTTGCTTACTGTTTATAAAAAACAGCTTTTTATATATCGCTGTTACAATTAGCAGTAACTTCATACTAAACTTGCTTCAACCAGTGACTTCGCCCGCGTGAATAACGATTTTTATACACACCTTGAACCCCCATTTCTTAAAGCCCGTGTGTATTTTATCTTTAATTATTCGGGAAAAATTAAAAATCATGTTCCTAGTTTCAATAATGACGGTCATACCATACAAATTTTCAACCCCTCTTGCAACTATTCAGGTAGCATTGTAGAAAACACACGTTTCTTTATCTGTAATTGTTTGCCTAAAAACAAAGTTTCAAGCTTCTAGTTTCAAAAATGACGGACTTCCATACAAACATTCAACCCCTTTTTCACTCCTTTAAAGGTTGAATTTTGAAAGAACTTTTCTTAGTGCTCGTTAACTGTTTAAAAAAAAAAAACACCTGTATAAAAAATCACCTTTCTATGTGCAAGGGTGGGCCTCGACATGTCAGTGAGTCAGGTCTTCTCCTTTTATATACATATTTATAGGTAAATTAAACCTTCTTCTTCCTAGAGTTATTCCCGGTATTTCAATTTACTCAGGGTCTGATTATTACTCTTATTTGGATTTGACAGGTTATTAGTTTTTACACAGAGTGATTGCCATCCGACCTCCGCACCCCGAAGGGCGAACCAGTAACTCTAAAATATAAAATAAGAGCAAATTACCTATCAAGAGTTATAATTAACATCAACAGGGACCAACAGCTTAACGTGCTCTTCGAGCCACGGTGGGACGCCCACAAGGATAAAAGCCCAGACCGAAATATTGGTAAGATCAATACAAACATCTGCCCGAGCGGGAATCGAACCCACAACCATCGAGGCTAAAGGCAGTATCACTACCAAGATGCCACAACGGTGTCAAAATAGGTAAATTATACCAAAGTGTATAAAAATATTATAAAGTATGAATTTATTTAGCAGTCTCAAGAATTGCATATATAATAACGCGAAACCCTCGTTAGTCCGTATCGTTTCAACTCGAACACGACACTCATATCGAACGTTTGAAATTGAGACCTACTAAATTGGCTCCTTCCAGTTCAATAACATATCCGAAATCCTTAGTTAAGTAATTGAGGATGAGCTTAAAAGCAATAAGGGTTCGCTCGCGGTTTAATTCGTTTTATAATAATTAATTATTATTATTTATTTTTTTCTGTAGAATATTTTCTTCAGATTATTCTGTCAATACTAATAATAATATAAATTGTAAAATAAGTTGCATGTATGTATGGTTACTGATATTAAAAAAAATAATATTTGAAGTTAGGTCTCTACTATCCACTTTGGCGTGTTAGTAACAGTAGCGAAACTTAAGACACAATGGTCGCTGTTTCGATTCTCGCTCGGAGATGTTTGCATTGATCACACAATTATCTTATTTTCGGGTTGGTAATTGCTAACTCGTAATAGGTAATTTGCTTTTATCCAAAAGTTGTTGAGTTGTTTGTTGTTGAGGTCAGACAGCAGACGGTCTCGTTAGAAACATAGGTGCCTTCAAAGGTGTTCCTGGGAAAATTAAGGGGAAATGCTATGAAGTAGAAGACAGCAGGCTTCATTCATTCGCAGGAGGCAACTTAAGGACGGAATCAAACGGAGCCCCCGTGAGGGTCACCCATTTTTCATGGCCTCTGTACTCGGCCTCTTCCCTCGGTGACGCTATCAAGGACAGTAGGGCCAACAGCAATACACATTCCGAAAAAATAATGTTTCATTCAAAGATAACTTGCAGTTTTCCAAAATATAATAGAGAGATCTATAAGAACAATTGCACGTTTAAACAAAAACAAATGTATATGACCCACCACTTTCGTCTCAGTGGCAGGTTCACTTTAAAGATAATAATATTCTATTTCCATAGAAAAGGAAGATACCTAATTATGTATTCGCTTTCTAAGTACATCCCTCGTCGTCCGCAAAGCCTTACAAAAATACTTTCCGAGATAATTAGACTACTGAAGAAATTATACTTATAACTATAAATATTCCTATTTTTATATAAAACTGGCTCCTGCCAGCGGCTTCGCTCGTGTGAATAACGATTTTAATACAAAACTCTGAATTACTACCTTTAACTAACTTTGAATATCATATTTATTTATATCGAACCAACAGCCTAAAAAATAAGTTTCAAGCTTCTAGCTCTATACAACATTTTATACACAATATTTTTTTATATACAACTTTTCACACCCCCTTTCAAGCCCTTACAACGCTTTTTTCGCATTAAAAAGAGACAGAGTTACTTTCGCATTTATTATATATATTAGTAAGGTTAAGTATTTGTAATAGGAATATGTATTTGTAGCAAAGATTATTAGCTTATTATTTGAAATAAGAGTAGTAGAGCTCCTCCCAGCTCAAACGTTCCGGCTACATTGGGGAAGTATTATACTTTATTTTCTTCCTCGCACGACCACTCTGTAGAATCAACTTCCGCCGGCGGTCTTTCCGAACCGATACGACTTGGGAACCTTCAAGAGAAGAGCGTATTCTTTCCTTAAAAGTTGGAAATGCGCCTGTATGCCTTCTGGTGTTGCAGATGTTCATGGGTGGCGGTGATCGCTTATCATCAGGTGAGCCTCCTGTCCGTTTGCCCCTCTTACATAAAAAAAAAGAAATCCTTCTACCAGAAAAACGGCGTAAAGTAATAGTATGAGAACTGTAGCGGATCGTAAGATGGGTACGGCCAGAGCGCCAGAGGCCTAATCTCCCACCCCCTCTGTTCTCTTCCTTTTTCACTTCACATCTCTTTCCTCCTATTATCCCTTAGGTTGTCAACGCGCATGTGATACTTCAAGTATCGCAAGCGTTCATAGCTTGCGGTGACTGCTTACAGTAGAGAGGACCATATGCTTCTTTGCCAATAAAAAAAATATTACTTCCCGAAATTTATATGCGTAGGATTCAATGGATTTGATAATTAAATAATTAATAATATATTATGTTCTTCTTCGTCCTAGCATTATTCCCGGTATTTTATTTTACCCAGGGTCTGCTTATTACTCTTATCCGGATTTGACAGGTTACTAGTTTTTACACAGAGCGATTGCCATCTGACCTCCGCAACCCCATGGGCGAACCAGTAACTCATTGGATAAGAGCAATTTACTTATCAAGAGTTAACGATTATTATCAGATGTTTTTATTATAAATTTGTTGATAGTAACCGGGACCAACAGCTTATCGTGCTCTCCGAGGCACGGTGGGGAGACCCACATACAAACGCCCAGACCGAGACAGAAATTTAACAAACATCTGCCCGAGCGGGAATCGAACCCGCAACCGTCGAGACTGAAGGCAGACACGCTACCCACAACGCCACAACGGTGTCGGTAATAATATATTATGTTATCTATAAAAATATATCTAAAGGCGTCGGGATGTGACGACCCCACCGCCCGCTGTTGGGATAACCTCTGTCACAACAGAGATTATTCCACCAGTGCAATCAGTCACACTGGTGGTAGGTCTTTTGTTGCAAGAGGCCGGCTAGGTACCACCGCAGTGTCCAATATTCTGCCGCCAAATAGTAGTGCTTAGGCACTACTGTGTTCAGTTTGAAGGGCATTGTATGGCATATTTGAGGGCACCTACTAATGGTGCTGCAAGCGCTCATAGGCTGCGGCAGCCACTTACCATCAGGTGGGCCGTATGCTTGTTTGCCAACTTCTAACATAAAAACAAAAAAAAAAATCTACTGAAAATAAAGAAAAGTGTTCGCAAAATTGTACAATTTGACATACAGAAAGTAGTAATGCAAATCATGAGTTTGATAATAGAAACAATAGGGATCCATATTTGTTCTAGTTCCATAAATAAATCAGTTTACAACTTGAGACAGTTTATAACACAAATTGTAGTTTGTAATACAAAATGTTAAGTTATAACTTGTAACTACCCATGAAGTTGTTAGTTTATACTAGGGATGCTATAGAGTTTTGTAGCTGTAACCGAAAATATTGGATATCCAAAAAGAAACTATCCGAGGCCGTATCCGAATCTGAAATAAAAAAAAATCGGATAGAGTTTAAATAGACACATTGTGATAGATTCTTCGTCTTCTTCTTATCAAGTGGTTAGTAGCAAATCTAATATCAGAGTTGTTCAGGTCGCCCATATAGGCCTTTGACTTGACTTATCGACTGTTTTGCTATTGATAGCAGCTAGGAACGACTTCTTACATGCTCTCCGAAGCACGTAGACGCTCAATTGAAATACCACTATGCGTTCACGCATCTCATGACTGACCTTGCCTAAAGTTGCTTAAGCCACCGATCGTTTACCAATCAGTGAGCGCACCCAGCTATGAGCGCTTATAATACGTTATTTGTAAAAACGGCTGAGCTGACGTTAGGAATAAAATATAATCGTTGTCTATAAGTATTTTATTCTTAAAATTCAATAAAAATCTAATCTCGTAACAGAATGAACATGAAATAAGTTCATATCCGTAACAGTATTTGAAAACGCAATAATATTAATTATATATCCGAAATTTCATATCCATAACATCCCTAGTTTATAAATGTTTCTTTGAAGGGACTCTTGAACTATCTCGCAGAAGCGTTAGACATTATTTCGATGCAGCTAAGATTGCGCTAGATTTAGCTCACATAAATTTACGTAAAACATAGCTGGTAAATCTTCTAACTTACTGAGATGCAATAAGTTTATCTAGTCAGGTAGGTTAAGATGAAGCTGCCGATATCTCGCAAAGTTTCTATTACCTTCTGCTACATAATTCAAATGACTTTTCATATTACAACCTAATGTTTTGTAAGTAATTAATGAGATACATGATATTATCAGAGGATACCGTTGTGGTGTTTTGGGTAGCAAGTCTGCCTTTAGCATCGACGGTTGCGGGTATCGGAGATTTGCATTGATCTTACAAACATCTGTTTCAGTCTGGGCGTTTGTCCTCGTAAGTCTCCATACCGTGCCTCGGAGACCATGTTAAGCTGTCGGTTCTGGTTGTATCACATATGGAGGAGGAGGGTTTGTTACGGAGGTCAGATGGCAATCGCCCTGTGTAAATACTAGTAACCTATCAAATCCGGATAAGAGATAATAAGCAGACCCTGGGTAAATAAAAGTATAATACCGGGATTAATGTGAGGAAGAAGAAGACATGATTTTATCAGAGAGGTCTACACTTCTTATGATGTATGCCAGTGTAGTAATTCAAAACCTTTTACATGAATAACAAATCATGTTCTATAACTTAATATCAAAAAAATATATTCACTAATACTCTGAATTCTGTATCGAAAAACGACACTGCCGTGATTGGCAAAATTATCGTAGCATAGCCATGGACGTGAGCAACTGAACGTATCAGTCATTTACGACTGAAATCAGAGCAGAATATTCATTACGCAATATTTTCCCCCAAGAGAAAATCGCGATGAAGCGTATAGAGAGAAAAACTGCGAACTTCGTTTCACAAACAAAGCGCGCGCCTGAAAGGGGCCTGTGAAAAAACATTTTCATTGTGTCTGGGACTCGCTCGATTTTTAATCTCTCCCCGCGTCCCCTGTAACTTTATTGTGAGCTTTGGAAAATCTGTTGGGCCGATTGCCACTAGATCGACGGTTATCCGCTTCTAGTGCTGCCGATGCCGATATAACTAGGAAGTTTACTCGTTACGAAAAGCCGAATATCCGATGTGCAACGGAATCAATTTTTGCGAAACAATCTTTGGGTCGCGGGTTCGATTCCCGCTCGGAGCTGATACTTGTATTGACCATACAGGCATGTTTTGCGGTCTGGGTTAGTATTTATAAAAACACACACACACACACACACTCGACAACCCCCATTAGGATAGTGATATTCTGTGTCGGGGGTCGGGAAATACACGAACGGACACGGACAATCACCCAGACCGGAAAATATGCTTGCATAGTCAATACAAACTTCTTCTCCGAGTGGGAATCGAACCCGCGAACTTTGGGGCTTTGGGGCAACGTCGTCAATGTTATTTATTCGTGTTACTATTTTACATAAAAAAACAATATTAGTATTTCTTTACTAAATTTAATTTATATATTCACAATAGCATTTAATTATATGATTCTACAACACACAAAAAATTCATTTGAACTTGACCTTTATTACTTATTGTCAGCATTCAAAACGTAGAGCTCCTTTATACCGATTTCTACCATTTCTTTTACGTATTAATTTATCGAAATATCAGGATACGAAATGGTTCAAGCTTAAATGGTTGAATACAATATGTAGAAGCTAAGGATTCATGATGCTCCATGTTTTATTCATAACGCTCAAACAAAGATGCTGCGATAGGCGCTGAAAGACGTAGTCATACATTGATCGGTATTGTGGCGAATTGTTTTGTATAAACAATACATATTGTGTTTTGTGAGACGGTAAAGTGGGGCGAAGGAATTGTGAGGATAATACCTGTCATTGTGACGTCATTATCGCGAAACGCGAGCACATCTTCATACGTTTATTTGTAACGAGTTTATTGGTGTGGATAGCGATAAATATTTTGCGGCTTACTTTTTTTTATCCTAAATAAATACAAGACTGACTGACACCGTTGTGGCGTTGTGGGTAGCGAGTCTGCTTTTAGTCTTGACTGTTGAGGGTGCAATTTCCGCTCGGGCAGATGTTTGTTCAAAATTTCTGTTTCGGTCTGGGTAAATGTCCGTGTGGGTCTCCCCACCGTGCCTCTGAGAGTACGTTAAGCTGTCGGTCCCGGTTGTTATCACATAACATCGGATAGTAATCGTTAACTCTTGATAAGTATATTGCTCTTATCCAATGAGTTACTGGTTCGCCCTTAGGGTTGTAGAGGTCAGATGGCAATCGCTCCGTGTAAAAATTAGTAACCTGTCAAATCCGGATGAGAGTAATAAGAAGACCATGGGTAAATACTCGTTTAAAACCTGGAATAATGCTAGGACGAAGAACATATATAAGACTGACTGGAAATGACTGACTTAAATATCACTAATTCGAATGTCTATCAGTCTGTTACGTTTTGGGAGAGACATAGAGACCACCCAGGATAGGTAAAACTCTGGTATCCTGGGCTTGTCGTGCTGAGGGGCTCAGTAGCCGGGAGTCGATTGTGCAGGGGGCTATGGTGACCGGTGAAGCTAACAGGGTCCGACATTCGTAACTGCATTTCCCGAAGTCTTCTTCTTATCGATTGGTTAGTGGTCAACCTAGTGTCAGAGTTGTTCAGGTCGCCCGTAGGCCTCTGACTTGACTTATCGACTGTGGTCAAATTGTCAACAGCCGGGACCGACTTTTTACGTGCCCTCCGAAGTACGGAGACGCTCGGAAGAAGTACGGAGTAGAAATACCACTATGCGATCACCCATCAAGTGACTGACCGCGCTTAAAGTTGCTTAACCTACCGATCGTTTACCGATCAGCGGGTGCACTCGGCTATGAGCGTCTCCCGAAGTAAAAATAAGTTTTTGATATAGAAGTCGAGTTACAAAGATATTTTACTTCGCTAATTAAGGCACGTAAAACTCACTTTCTTAAATTTCAATCCAAAAAATTAATATCAGCCTAATAATTTATCAAAAACTCTCTTAAGTAAGAATTTTATAAAATAACTTTTTAGTCCAAACTCATCATAGATGTCCAAATGTCACTTAATTACCTTCGATTTCGACACAGCGTTAATAGATTTTTTGTAAAGTGATTTGTAATAACTTTATACATATTAAATATTAATTTTGTGAGTACATAATGCGTGAATTGTTATTTAAATTCAACGTAAGATAGTTAAATGTATATTTTATCAAAATAATTTACGTTTATTTCACTATTTGGCAAAATAGGAGAATAAAAGGACTGTCCCTTGCACTTTCTAAAAACGATTGATGAAAATTTCATTGCTGAAGTCAGTTTAAATGTTTAAAAAACATAAATTATTAATCCAGACTACTATAAAAACGCACGTAACCCTGGCTCTGACCCGATTTAGATCAATTTTAGCATATAAATAAATAGGAACTTAATATAACCTGAATAAGATGAAATAGGGAATGAAAGTTTTTATCTTATTATTTGTATTGCAATAAAAATGCCTGATCTACAATAGTTATTCCAGCGGGCGAAGTCCCGGACACAATTCTAGTTAAATCACTACATAGTATAAAACAAAGTCGCTTTCTCTGTCCCTATATCCCTATGTATGCTTAAATCTTTAAAACTACGCAACGGATTTTGATGCGTTTTTTTATAGATAGAGTGATTGAAGAGGAAGGTTTATATGTATAAAAATAGTGGAGAAAAAAATTTTTTTGAGGTTTCTAATGTAATGTCGTAAATAATTACGTTTAACGCGTGCGGGCCAAGGGCGGTAATGAATAAATCAAAGCTACTGGATCGATTTTAATCATTTTTTCAGTGAATGACATAGGCTATATATTTTATACCCGTGCGAAGCTGGAGCGGGCCGCTAGTATAATATAAACTCGTCTGTGTTAATTTTGTAAATAAATTAATCCATGGAAATAGAGTAGGTTATTTCAATTTATTTAATTAAATATTTATAATGCAATATGGCTGAAAATGTATGTCAAAAACAAGCGGTCAGTTAATGAGTTTGCAGGTTTTAGAAACATTGAAAATGGTGATTAACTTGCTGGATTTACCAAACGTGACGTGGAGTAAACTTTTTTTATAATTAATAACTAAATTGCATGTTGAGGCTTCATAAAGTACTACAAATGAGACGAGTAAGTACTTTATAAAGCTACGCTTAAATAATATCATACTAATTTTAAAACAAAGCAAAGAAGAAACATTTTTATTTATGTATTATAACCATACACTTTCAAGCTCTTTTTGCTATTACTGTGTTATTTTTTTTATTTTTCTTGATATGTGTATAATATAGTTTTTTGTTATATATTTATTTTAAAATTTTAATAGTGTTTTAATGAACAGTAGAATAAACAGTATTTATCTTCTATCTGTACTCGAATATAATATACTAAATAATTACCAGTCAAGTGCGTTGTGGACTACGCACAGTTGAAACTAAAGGGTTCCGCAGCTTAGTTATAAATAAATCTTAAGGCCTTTAAAAATAATAACGAATTAAAATCGACTGCATAAATAAGTTGGTAATTTCATAGTAATTGTTAAAAGTTATATGAAAAACAAAGTTATGGGAAAAACTTGTACATATCTTAAATTTGTAGACCTATCTTCTTCAAACTAAATATGATTAAAATTTTATTGATACCCTACAAGCTCAAATTTTTCTAGAATTTTAAATCCTATAGTTCAAAAGTTAAAGGGGAGGGACACCATTTTTATGACTACTACTGACTTAATAGAAAAATCAAAATCAAATCTTCTTATCATTTTGAAAGACTAAGAAAAGTTTTTTCAAAATTCAACCTATAAAGGGCCGAAAAATTTGGAGCTTTTCAAAGAGAGATGGAGAGATTCAAAGTTTGTATTAAAATCATCATTCACGTGGGCGAAGCCGCTGGAAGAAATTATTTCTTGTAATTATCACTTAGCGAAATAGAAGTATATATTTTAAGTTTTAATAAAGCGAGAATTAAATATAAGGATGGTACAAGATTTTTACATTTAGTTGAAGAACTATTGACTTAAACGCATAAACGTTTTAAGTAATGAGTTTCGCTCCGGCACTCCTCGCGATGGATTATGAATAAAACATCGTGTTCTTAGAGGCGGGTGTCTGTCTTATGTTTGTTGCAAACACGAGGAACTTATTTGGACGTTTTTGAATTTCATACATATACAAAACGTGTTGTAATAAAAAATGACACCCAAAGAAATATTTAATTTTTTTATTGTTTTTCATCTCATAGCGTCATCGGTGTGGAATTAGAAGAATATATGGTTTATTATTTTGCCAAAGGCAGCAATAATAACAGAAAATTAAAATATAAGTTATATATTAGATTATATTATAAAATATAAAAGCTAAAACCCCAGATGAAACTAAGAAACTTCTTCTTCATCCTAGCATTATTCCCGGTATTTTTATGTACCCAGGGTCTGCTTATTACTCTTATCCGGATTTCACAGGTTACTAGTTTTTACACAGAGCGAGTGCCATCTGATCTCCGCAACCCTAAGGGCGAACCAGTAACTCATTGGATAAGAGCAATTTACTTATCAAGAGTTAACGATTATTATTAGTTGTTATTGATATACCGTGACCGACTGCTCTCCGAGGCACGGTGGGGTGACCCACACGGACAAAGAAACTCTCAATCTAAAAAGCAAAAAGTTTACACAAAAATAATTTTATACAAAAACAGTTGAATTCACATACATATAATGGACAATAAAATAAGATAAAATATTGTAGAATATATGTGTTTAGGTATTGAGTTACATATATTAAACAACATGTGGTAATAAATACATAACATATAATTCACCATATTGTAGAAGAGCGGAACTTTCTGGCATTAACAATGCTTAAACTTCGTAGGAGGCCTGTTATTGCAAAACCTGGCTAGGTAGGTACCACTGCAGTGTGATATGTTACCGCAAAGCAGCGGTATTTGATGTTACTGTGTTTCAGTTTGAAGGACACTGTAGCTAGTGATATTATTTGATAAAGCTGATGTAAAAAGTAATTCCTCGTATGTATTTAAATGGTGTTTCAAACGCTCACAGGTTCGCAATCGCTTGCTTGCCAAAATCGCATACAAAAGGACAATCCAGCTAGCTTTCAATTGTTTCATTTCTTAATATGCATATAGATTTCTTTGTTCTTTTAATTATTTATATCGGTATTAAATTAATCAATATGAAACTTTTATCAATTTACCTGAAAAGTTGATGACGTAATGACAAACGATTGTATAGAAAGCATTGCAATTAAACAAAGTTCCACCGAATTCTACTCGACTAATTGATCGGTTCTATTATTCAGCGCTCAAACTTCGAGCTTCAGTGCCGGCTTAGTACTGATATAACTGGTTCAGCATATTTGATAAATACAAATGTATTTATGCTTGATACATTGTTTTGTGGAAATTCAAAAGACATAAGACCACAATATAGAACCTAAAACCTTCAAACGAGTGATTCTTGCGTATATGACGATGTTGTGGCGCAAAGTTAGCGAACCTGCCTCAAGCGCCACAGGTCACGGGTTTGATTCCCGGTCAAAGGTTTGTAGGGGGTTTCCGGGCCGATAAATTGATCTTGCTAAATTAGATTAGATTCATGTTTAGAAAAAGGCGTTTTTTTCTGGCAATGAAAACCATGGTTCGTCCAGACGTCTTTTAGTATTATGTTGGTAAAATCGAAAAATATTATGCATAGTTCATTATTATGTAATTCGTATCTAAATATAATTTCCAAAACCACGATATACCAAAAAAAAAACGAGCAAAGCTCGGTCATCCATTATTAATTTGATCATGAATTCATTATGAAATACGTGGAAATTACGTAGTAGTCCACAATACAACTACAGCATATAGAAAACTTTTAATATCAACGTAGCGCTCTAGTCTCCGTGCTATGAACAACTACATAGTTCAACTTGGTCCGATAATGAACGTCGACGCCGGACTCGATCCGGAAAAGATATGGTCCGATTGTGGATATAGAAATATTTTCCATTAATACTGACCACAAGCCACTATTATTATGTCATTTATTCCTAATATTTTAGAATTATATAATAATAAACGCTATAAGCTCAACGGCCCCATTAGGATAGTTATATCCTGTGTAGTCGGACAAACACACCCACACCGGAAAATATGTCAGTATATTCAATAAAATCTTTGAGCGGGAATCGAACCTGCGACCTGTGGCGCTTAAGGCAGAATCTCTACCGCTGTGCTACAATGTCGTCAAATATTTATATTATGTATGTATTTAGATGCTTTATGGTTTGCATTCTTGTAATGGTGACAGAAGTAGAACTTCGCCGTTTTTGACTTGAATGAAACGCGCATAAACTAAGGAAGTACCAATCTCTCAGTTCTCAAAATATTAACGTAAAATAGTAGTAATATCCATCACCGTTTCATTTTATGATGAGCAACAAAGACCCACACTCCCACACCCTGTGTCCCTCTATCCTGTATTTCTTTCCTCCTCATCTACCTTCCCTTCATCTTGCATCGCAAATCAAGACAATATCGATGAAGACGTTGATTTACATTTTTACGTTTATACGTAAAGTACGACCTTATTACTAAGCCTACCTGACTGCCTGTCTATTTTCGTCGTTTATATCACGTCGTTGTTAAAACCTTAATAGCGATATCAAAGAAAAATCGAACGTCAAGAAAGCAATTATTTGCAAAGTAAACGTATATATATATATATATATATATATATATATATATATATATATATATAACGAAAGATATCAATATAAAAGGAAGTAATAAATAAAAAAAAAATTATCTAATCAATCAATAAAAGAAAAAGACAAACAAGTTTAGTTCATTATTGTGATATGTAATTGCGACTGGAACTTGGCCGGATTTTACCTCCTCATTCGTAAGGTATTTCAGACGACATGCCGTCGCTACGCTCATGCCAAGCGCGTTAGCACTAGCGTCTAATTCAATTTGAAGTTTGGAGTATACAATTTAAGTGGACGTCCAACCGCACACGCTTAGCACACACCACGCGCCCGCTTCGCGTCAACTCCGCACACGCGCTGCTTTTGATATATGTATATTCTTTCGATAAATGCAATTCGAGATTTGTTGATAGCATAAGAGTCAAAGCAACAACAAAGCAGACAACAGCAACAAGTCTCAAAGCGAGTTATACGCTCGTGATAACGCGCGTTGCGTTCGCGTAGCGGGAGCGTGTCGTCTGAACGCGGCATAGCGAAGACTGACTACGTTTAGTATAGGTTTAAATTTCAGGCCCTATTATAAACGTTCTAGAAAACATATTACTTTCACGTGTAATAAAATACTTGGGTTATAATATATTCCACTAAAACGTCGTTTTGTTCATGTACCCTTTTAATATTTTAGCATGTCTTTTAACTTTATCATTACCGTTAAAATATGGAAGCTATAACGAGGCCTTACATTACTGTTTTAAAATATTACCCTAATATCTTGTATGAACTTATTAGACGACCAGTCCCACGCAGTGGTAGCGAACCAGCTTAAAGCGCTGAAAGTTGCGGATTCGATTCCCGCTCGGGATAGATGTCTTGTATAAACCACATAGACATATGTTTCGGTCTGGGTGGTTGTGTTTATGTATTGTGTGTTTATCTGGACTCCAACAAATATGTATTTAAGTATATGGGTAGAAATTAGAGTCGTTCAGTGTGTTATATTATTTTATTGATTTTAATTGAATTACTTTTGATTAAGCTTATTCGTAGATTTCGACTATAGCTTCATCTCCGTGGACCTCAGATTATCGTCATAAAAAATTCTGTATTTAAATTATCTCTATATTATATCAAAGTAAATTTATCCGTATAGTTGCATTAATGTTGCTATTTTCTTATTTATGTTACTAAGCATATTTGACAAGAGTAATGATAATATTAACGAAAGAGTAATTATGTACACTATATTACTACCTCACAGAATATACCTCTGTCAACGGGAGATTGTGGCAAGTAATAAATATATTGTATAATTGCCCATACACTGCCTACGAGACTCAAGATATTGTATTCGGCCCACGCTATTAAGGTCAGCGTCTTTATTTCTTAGAATAAAATGTCGGTTACCGAACAATTAATCATTTTTGTATAGGTAAGTTAACTTTAGCATACAGTCATAATGGTATGTATACATTTGATGCCCTGGGTAATAAGAATATAGTAATCTGACATAACGACACACTCAACGGGCCACATTAGTGAAGTAATATTTGTGTTGGAGGTCCGGAAACACACACAAGAACAACCACCCAGACCTGAACAAATGCCTGCATGGTCTGTACAGGCCGCTAATAAAATAAGTCTCACGTGGATCGTTTTAAGCATATGTTCAACATAAGTTCGATCCTCAATGCAATTTGAGATTAATTGATGTGTCATAAGACTAAAATTATATGCAACTAATTTCAAATCGAGTTAGACGCTCGTGGCATGCGCGTGTTGTCTGAACGCACCTTAACAGTACCCTTTCACTATAGCATAATTCGTTATGTTGGGTTTCGGTAGATGAGTGTGTATGCCGATTTCCCAGCCCTTTGAACCGTAAAGTACCTTACGAGACCTACCCATCTTTATCTTACGTGACATCGTATGGCAATGCCTCCTATGCTGTTAGGAATATAGGCCATGACCACTACTTTCTATTAGCTAGGTCACCACCTAAATGACTTTAGAAAAATCGTGTAAATAAATTTAAAGATACAATTAATAAAAGCATTACTAATAATATGCACATAACATGCTTGGAATCCATTCGATACTCACTGACGCTTGCATACAATACGTGAAATGATAGAAATAGCGTAATGTATTTAAACGAAACATGCAGAGGCAAAATCACAATACCTTTTTATGGTGTGATATCGTTTGGGACAACTACGTGATCGCGCACCCTAATAGCTCTGAAACAGTTACGGAGAACTAGCTTTTTTATAGAAACAATAACTTTTATTGCGATTTTTTTATTAACAGTTAGCATCAAACTGGCTGTGCGTTGCTCGAGGGGTAACGTAATTGATCAATTTAGATAAATATATCTATACATTCGGAAAAACTAGTTTTGAATGTTCCACTGATTTATACCAAGATAGATAGAAGCACAATAAATAATGCTTATATTACATATTTTTATGAAATTGTAAAACGTTTGGGTAATTTATGGAAGTAATTTTTTTTTACGTTAAGGTTTATATGGGACTTATTAACGCGAAAGTGACTCAAAATGGAAATAAGAATCGATCGTTAATGATGCTTGTTCTAAATAAAAAGAAAAAAAATACTAAAAACATGAAAACCACAAAATCCTCCAAAACTAAACTCATAATAATAATAATATAGAAAATAATAAATAAATAGAATTTGATTGATCATGAGACGCACCCCAAATCATTACCTATTCAGCTATTTAAGAGTAAAAAGGAGAAAGTAATAGGAGATAACATCTCCATTACCGTTGTACGTATAGATATGTATTGATTGATATTTATTAGAGTCGGGAGAGGCAATTCGCACGGGACAGGTAATTTACGACGCCGGAGCCATCGACATGCCTTATTTACGATTAAATAAAATAGGATCATTGTGTTATTGGCGAAAAGGTGGAATTGTGGAAACCCAACAATACCGCAACGCTGAATTGTAAACATAATCGATATAGGCACCTGTGTACGGCTTTCTTAAGTTTTTAAAGATAAAAAGATATGAAACTTTTCGTGATTGGCGGAATTGCTAGTTAATATCTCAGTTGATATTAAAATATTTGTGTGTGTCAAAGTTTTATTTGCTGCCCAAAACAAATACGTATCTTACGTTGAATTAATATTCAAATTTAACTCAAAATGGTTGTAAGCGATGATCTCTTTGTATTTTTATTGCATAGAATATTATGTTTGATGAACAAACCCTGCCTCTTTATTCTAGTAGTGTTATTTAGTTGTTTGGGAATTTAGACATTATTAGGCTTATTTATAGGTCTTGTAAAGTATTTAATTAAAGCCTATTAAAGAATATACCACCCCGAGATCTTGTGGTCAAGCAATTAATAGTGTTCATTCGTAAAGAAAGGTCATCTTTTATGTCAGTGTGCACCAAACATTGGCCGACAAATTTGATCACGTCCGCCGCTGAAATTTACATTAATCCGGCTTCTGCTCTTAGGTCCAAAGTGTTTGAACATTTATATCTTTATAGAGTATTGTTCTTACAAGTTTCAATGAACCGTTATAAATACAAGATTCAGTAATGCAGTAAGGTATTAAGCATTTAAACTAGCTTCTTCAGTGAGCTTGGTTCTCAGAATTGATCGGTTACATTATTCAATGTTGAAACTTTTAAGATGCGTCAAGTTTGATGCTTTGATAATTAAATGGTTCAAAGAAATAGAATAGATAGAATAATCTTCGATTTGTCTATCATTTTCATAAATTTTTCTCGGCATAAGTTTGATCCGAAGATTATAAAATTTGTTACAATCCGTTGAATTAAATTATGTCAGATTACATATTTTTTTACCGACTGCAAGAAAAATAAAGTTCTAGTATATTGGAGAAGTATACTATAAATTTATGTATGCTCATTGATTTCTTATTCTTCTGGCTTTTTGTCGATACCGGTATTATTTAATACCAAATTTTTTGTAGCGATCTAAACAACATAATCGAAGATAAAAATCAGGACTGAAAATGGTTAGATTTTTTAGAGCAGGCTGTTGAAATATGAATATTATTTTTTTAAACAGTAAAATTATAAATATTCACAAAATAATTCAAAAATTACTCCTAAGAAAGAGAATACTAATAAATAAAAAAAAAACAACTTTGTTAGAATTCGTTACTTTTAAAATAATAAATTGTTAAAATGTAATGTTTGTAATAATGTACTGTGTTTATATTTGCATGAATTTTACACATTACGACACGACAATTGGCCACGGTCATGGCTAATAAAGATTACGGACGCATCAAGAGAAATATTGAAGTAAATATTTAAAAGTTCATTCGTATGCGAGTGCAAATATGGATGCCATGTAGGGTTGCCAAAAAATACATAACATTTAATGCAGACAGTTTCTGACTGTAACATTAAATATAATAGTTAGTAATATTCTTCTGTATTTTACTTTTTCGCGTTATTTTTGGGTATATCTTTTATTTACATACTTATATAAATTGCATAACATTACATCAATACGTTAATCATAATTAACAAAATAGCTGGCAGAAAATGCTATTAGCATTAAGCTCGCCTTTTGCGCACATTTTGCAGTAAAGTGTATATAAATAAATAAATAAATAATTAACCTAGACCAATATATCGAGATTAGTAAGTAGTATTGAATAAAATAATCATAAACACTGCCGAAGAAGTCAAAACTAAAAACTTTGGAATAACCGTATTTTTTAAAAATATAGTATGAATAATTATAATATCATTATTTTCAAACAGAATGTTTTAAAAATAGTCCCGTAGCATCCAAAGAGCCAAATATAAATGCGCGTCCCGATTCTGACGTTAACGTCAATTGAAACATGTCGGTGATTCGAATCTATAAGTTTAGACTCTATCGAAAATCGCTCTACAGAAAATCAGTGCCAATAATTAATTGCAGACTAAATATTGAATTAGTTGCAATTATGACGTAAACGTCAAATGAAACATGTCGGTGACTCAAAATCGCTCTCCAGAAAATCATTACAAATAATTCAGTGCAGACTATGCAACTAAAAAGTACCTCGATTTGAATTTCTTGCCGACCCGTATCGATGATTAAACATTGTGGCGACTCTACATATGAACAGTCGCTCGGAACTTTGTACAATAATAAACATGCCGATGCACGGCTACAGAGTTGATCCAGCCTGGATATACGTCTGGTTTTACGGATTTAGAGATGTGTTTTTCATTTGCTACCGTCATATTGTATTTAAATAAACATACTGCAACACTGCGCATTTGTAATCACTTCTATCCTATCTATCTAATTAATTATTTAATAGTGTAATAATATTCTTTGAGAATGTTTCAAACTTAATCTTATTACTCTTAGTGATTAATCGAGATTTTAGCACCATTCTAATTAATATTATAAAACAAAATAAATGAATTGAAGTGAGGTGAAATAGGTGATGAAAGTTTTTAAAGGGAGTTCATATGGTATTAAATTTAAGTGCAGCATTAAAAATCGTTAATCATGCGGGCGCAGCCGCTTGCAGGAGCTAGTATTTTATAAATCTTTTCAGAATAACATATACCTGTGTGGATGATATCTACAAAATTCAATATCTACTTCTTTTCTAATATATACTGTAATTGGTCTATTTACTACACATTTGTAACTGCAGATATACAGACGTTTGTACCTGTTTGTAGCATTGCTTGCATCAACTTTTCTCAATAATGAATCGCTCGGAGTATGGTAGCGCTGCCGGTCCGCATTCGCTTCCGGTATTACGGGGTATGAATATATTTTCCAATACCATTGTTACCTGTCTGCTGGCACTTTTATCCTATTTCCTATGTAATCGAGACATATCTGCTTTTCAAAACGATAGACCTTGTTCTTTCTTTTTATTTTTACCACGAAAGCTAACAAACAAAATGCCCTCTGGGAAAAGAAGCCATATAGATATTGCTTCCTCATGTCAAAATTCCGTTAGAGGGTAGTAAATCCTCTGTCGAGCCGGTCTATTACTGTAACGGAAAACAGCAAGACTCAAAGCACTTCAGCAATAATTCTTACAAAATGACATTAAGTTATTCTCAATTCTGTTTTGTATTTTTACTCAACTGCCGAAGGTTGCTGCTTAATATTTTGGTGTATTAAGGCTAACGGATTTATTGTAAAACTTTAAAAATATATTAAAATTATTTTTTCTACATCAAAGAGCTATCATAATATAAATTTTAATACATGAGTTTTAAGAATCAACATCAAGTAATGTGATATACAGGTATCTGTTATGTATCTGAGCTACTTAATATTAGCTTTTGATGTTCAAAGACGATTTCGTTTACGTAATATCAATAGCATACGAAAATCTTAATATCATAACATAAACAAGATTTAACGACAGTTGAAAGACGTGATCATACAAAATCGTAAATCTGAGAAAATCAGCTTTTCCAGAAGATTGATTAACGAAAATATATTTTTTTAATACAACGCGTAGAATGTATACGTGGATTAAATAAAGTCTTAAGAGGATCAATAAGAAATAATATGCTATGCTTCTCAAATTAATTTGCGAAAAACCCGCAATTATTGCGAAATTTACATTATTAATTCCTTTACATTTTGTTAAATGTTTAATTATAGTTCTTATCACAATAATATATTTAAGGTATATTATATATTATTATGAATAACATTTAGAGACAATATTACAACATATTAAAAATTCAATACTAACTATATTTGCAAATAATTAAAACTGTACAAAGATGTCCACAGGGAATGGTGGCAAGAATGCTAGCTGCATTTCCCCGCTGAATCGAAATCCCGATTCTTTGGGCTAAAAATGAACCAGTTATTATTATATATTAATGTACATACATATAATAATAAATTAGCGATTTTAGTACAATATTTAAATATTCTTGTCAATAGAGAGAGAAAATTGACAAAAACGTCATATTAGACTAATTAGTGTTTTCAAATTCACATATGTATTTATAATGACAATTTACAATAGCAGAAAGCCGAGTTAGCGTACACAATGTAACTACGTAACAAGCTTACAAAAGAGCATGGTAAGACAAAGCACAGGCATGAATGTTCACAAATGCAACAAACATAATCAGTCTGGGTAGGGTGTATGCGTCGCGAAATAGGTGAGACCGTTCGGATCTTTGTACCGGCTTGGTGTTGGTTATTTATTTATTTATGTATACTTTTTTATTTTAAGATGTTAAGCTTTGAAATGTTTCGAGACGAAAATTAGTTGCAAAATGTTTTGAAATATATATAAGTTTTCATCTAAGGAAAGTCATATCCACATGAGTAAATTCTTTATGGGAAGACTACTACTTTGTTCGTGTTTTTGGTATAAATATCCAATTCGATCGAAGAAATAACGTCTGATAGAATATTAATTCTAAATCGAAGTATGCTGCTTTCACGTTTCTTTTGATGAGCAGAAGTCTCGGAGGCTGAAAGCTCTACCCTGTTATTTAATCCTTTTTCTTTGTTCTCCTTAAAGTAGATTTCTACAACACCTAATTATTCTGGTTCTTTTGTGAGCATAGGATACGTATTCTTTCTCGTGGGCGGAGGTGTCTTTTAAATCGTATAAAAAGAACGTTATGTTTATAAACGAATACATAATTGCTTATCATAAATTAACTTCAATTTTTTAACTCTAATGGGTACATATTACTACCTAAATAAAAATAGCTACTCCAAACATTTTGTGACGACATAAAAAAATTACAAAGTATTAACTGAATCCTTAGATAATAACCGCAATAAAATAAGACAAAATGTAATGATATAATTTATTCAACGGCAATGAATTTTATATCAATAAAAAAATTAGTATAATATTATTCACAGCGCGTATCCGAACGCCACCCCAAGTTTAGCGAAGGTAACCGCGAGTAAGACGGGCTTATAATTCCATTTGTTGAACGCTCAGCCTTGTGGGACCGGAACCAACTTCCAGACGTAACTTTAATTGAAATATATTTTGTTTCTGTTTTAAAAAACAATGATTAACAAGATCCGTTATACGATATTCACTCACGAGGTTCGTTATTGATTTATTTCATTCCGTCAGATCTTTGTGCGGAAGACTTTTTACTGGTGGTAGGTTCATTGCAAGAGGCTGGCTAGGTAGGTACCATCGCAGTGACAGTTATTCTACCATAAAGCAATATCCTATGTTTCTTTTTGTAGCAGGGGCGGATTTACCAGCAGGCAGAGTAGGCTTGAGCCTTGGGCGGCAGATTCGGAGACCGATTTTTTTTGGCTATCTCATAGAAACCAAAAAGATTTCTGCATGACGGTTTTCTGATGTTTAATAGGTAGAAATCTTCAACAAATTTGCCAATGATTTTCACCTCTCACTTGAAAATTCCAAGTTCTTAGCGAATTCCCATATTCTACAGTAAAACAGTTAATTCGCCACCCCCCAACCAGTAATCATCCTTTTGTTGTGTTGTAAAAATAATCTAAGTCATAAAAATTGTAAAGATAAGGGCAGCAAAAACCTTACAGCCTACATACTTTGAAAATTTGTAAATCCGCCACTGGTTTATAGGACACTGTAGCCAGTAAAATTACTGGGCAAAGGAGATTTAAGAACCGATATCTCGACGTTGGCAACGCTCGAGCGGCACCTACAAATGTATGGTGTGGCAAGCGCATGCATATACTTGCTTGCCAAAATAGTCACATAAAAAAGGCAGAGTGGTTACTTGTGGATATGCTCCGTACTCTAATGGGTCATCTCTAGACATACATATGCGAGAAAGTCAGCTCTCATTCACATGTTAATGATATACAGTATATTCTTACAGTCAAACCAATTGTCAGGTTTTGTAAGACTTTAGTATAAAACATATTGGTAATAAATATTGACTTAATAAATAAATAAAATAAATAATAATTCGCTTAAAATAAAACAATATTTAATGTCACGTCGACTAATAAAATCACCTGTACGTATAAATATAACATTGATATGAATGACAGATAATGCTCGATCCGATACTACGCGTTGGCGCACATTTACAAAATCACCACAAAACAACAACGTGAAACAACATTCAGACAAACTAAACTTTGGATGTATTTAGCGCTAAGAAATATCTCACATCGAGTATTTCCTGTTTCTCTAAATTAGATTGTTTTAAGTTTATGAAGGATGCACTTTCATGTGAAGTTTTACATGGCTATGTAGATATATTATGTGATTGTAATATTGTAAAATACTTGTACTAGAAACATCGTGAGGAATTTGAAAGCGGTGGTGGCCAAATCTCCCATTCCTTGTGTTTGCAACGCATGTGATACAAGTTCAAAGGTTTCTAGTAGTTACTTACCATCAGGCAGACAGTATGAATGTTTGCCATCCTTCATGAAAAAAAAAAATTGAGCCATATTTATCCACTTGCTTCAAAGAGAGGCGTTGCTTACATATTGTATCATTAGTATATTATAGCATATAAGAAAAGTTCGTGATATTTGCTATGAATATATAAAAAGATATAAGATGTCCTTGAACATGTCTTAGCACATAATATTCTGGGTAGCTAACTGGCAAATCATGGCAAACAACAAACGCCGTCTTAGTTAATAAAACATTTTAATTATGTCGTAAAAATATTTTTCCTGAGCAGAAATATGCTAGCTCCGATGTTCTTTTGCAGCGACTGCAAATCTATATGATTCTGTGTCTTAAATACGTCACATATTACCAATTCATATTTGTGTGTGTGTGTGTGTGTGTGTGTGTGTGTGTGTGTGTATACACGATGCTTATAGTCCGTGATAAGCATTTCATTATGGACAAGGATGACGGTGAAAGACAATTGAAAATATTAATTAACCGTGAACACTATATTTTGATTGTTTCTAACTAATTGCGACTACAGTTTTTTTAAAGAGTTAATCATGATAAATCTGGAACTTCAACGGTCATTTCTATAAAATATATTGACGGTACAAAAATGTTCATGAACAAAATTAAAATATACATATGGCGAAATATAATATTCTAGAGATCGAACCTACAATTGCAAAGACAGAACAGCCACGAACTAATCCTGTCTATGGTTGAATTCCCACTCTATAC
Source organism: Hestina assimilis (assembly GCA_023373885.1). Lineage (NCBI taxonomy): Eukaryota > Metazoa > Arthropoda > Insecta > Lepidoptera > Nymphalidae > Hestina > Hestina assimilis. The sequence continues at coordinate 11,044,221 of CM041745.1, forward strand.
TAATATTTGCATTGGACATAAAAATATTTATTTTAATAAAGGACGTTCTGTTTATATTCTAGTATGTTTCCGAATATATAACACAGCATATACGAGTATAATGTATTGGCAATTGAATGAGACCAACTTAATTCTTAAATATTGAAAGAATATAGAAAAGTGATACTATTCTTCATGGAATTCGTTAAAAAACCGTTTAAGGTACTATAATACTCACCCCGCTATTAATTCACTGCGGTGTACCTTAATATATTGAGAATTGGTTATCTGAGTTGACGTCACAGGGCGCATTTACGAGACCAATTTTACGAGCAATATCACTGAATAATACTAGGGGATGTGAAGAGGGTCGCTATAATACGCCTATATATATTTATTTCCTTAGAAGGAAAATTCCTTCATTCACTAAGAGATTTTGCGTGTTCAGCATATTGTGAAGTCAGAGTAAAAATCTTAAGCTTTTTGCATAATGGAATAACTGAAGCAAAGGTGAATGCTTTAGTCTAGTTAAACCGAATCTAGAAACTGCCATTCAAATATGTAAATTGTTAAATCACTACATAGTATAAAACAAAGTCGCTTTCTCTGTTCCTATGTATGCTTAAATCTTTAAAACTACGCAACATATTTTGATGCGGTTTTTTTAATAGATAGAGTGATTGAAGTGGAAAGATTATATGTATAATAACATCCATTAAATAGTGGAGAAATACTGGTATTTTTGAGGTTTCTAATGTGATATCGTAAATAATTACATTTAACGCGTGCGGGCCACGGGCAGTAATGAATAAACCAAAACTACTGGATCGATTTTAATAATTTTTTTAGTAAATGACATAGGCTATATATTTTATACCCGTGCAAAAAATATATTATGTATGTATGTATGTGCGTATAAATTTTTTATGTCACGAAGTTGAAAAACAAGCGTATTGCCCGGTCCGGCCAACGGTCTACGCAAGCTTTAGACGCCGGCAATAGCATTATCATTACAAGGACTGAGCCGACCCAATGGAAAGAAGAGACGAAGAATGGAAATAAAGAGAACGGATCAGAAGGAGTGGGGGTTTCCCCTCATCAAACGAAACGCAACAATGTGGTTACTGCTACTAAACATTGATATTCCGTGGGAGTATTTCCCAGGTGGATCCGGCCTACTCAAGCGAAAAACAGCAAGACTATAAAATAATTAATAGGCAAAATCAATTACATATAATAAGCTTTATATCAATTTATATCTTAAACGTGCAGGCACACTTCTGTGTCTTTATAATATTAGAATTGTGTAATATAAATACGTACATATATATTAAGCCAAAAATTACTCTTTGAAATGGTAGGGCATTTGTCTGCGTCTGGTGTAGTAAATATTGCTGTCTGCGGACCAAACTTCAGAAAATTTCGCCCGTTGACTGTTTATTTATGTTTCGTATTGTCTAAATGGGTTGAGAAACAATGGTTTTCCATTTAGGAAACTTTAAAGAAACCTTTTTTATACATTACACTTTAATATTTAGTTAGAAGCTTATCGTGGTTTTTAAATCCGTTATCTTTTTTTACGAAGCATCGTTTAGATTTTACTGTATTTAGGATTTTTAGGAGTATTAAAATTGTTGTATGATTTTACTCGTTAATTATTTTCTTAGAATCTCCTAAGAAATACTCACAAATTTTACGTTAACACAGTATAAGATTAATTAATTTACAAACAACACACCTAAATAACCTCTATAATCTAAAATTATATAATTATAATCTTGAGTAATGGATACTTAAATGAGATTATCGTTTCAGCATTTGTATCGATTAATTCTAAAACTAACCATTTTTCATGCGACAAAACTGATAAAGAAGTACCAGGCCTATCCCAATATGCACGTAACCAGGGTAGGAAAAGGTGGAAAGAAAGGGGTGAATGCACTGGGTGCAAATTTGAGCCATTTTCACCCATCGAATTAAACGCAACATAAACGACCGTCGTGGCATGCTGGTAGCCAGCCTGCTTTGAGCCCCAACGGTCGCGGGTACGATTCCCGCTCGGAACAGATGTTTGTTATAAATGTCTGTTTCGGTCTGGGCGTTTGTCCTTGTGGATCTCCCCACCGTGTACGTTAAATTGACGATCTCGGTTGTTATCACATAACATCACTACATAGTATAAAACAAAGTCGCTTTCTCTGTATGCTTAACTCTTTAATACTACGCAACGGATTTTGATGCGGTTTTTTTAATAGATAGAGTGATTGAAGAGAAAGGTTTATATGTATAATAACATCCATTAAATAGTGCTGAAAAAAAAACTGTTATTTTTGAGGTTTCTAATGTGATGTCGTTAATAATCACATTTAACGCGTGCGGGCCACGGGCAGTAATGAATAAATCAAAACTACTGGATCGATTTTAATCATTTCAGTGAATGACATAGGCTATACATTTTATACCCGTGCGAAGCCGGAGCGGGCTGCTAGTCTGATAACAATCCTTAACTTTTACAGACCTTAGCAGACCCTGGAATAAATACCAGGATTAATGCTATGAAGAAGAAGACGAAGAAAACGCAACATAATAGACACTGCTACTTAAAGTTGATAATAGATGACTTCCTTTGAGAAACCAGTCCATGTGTGCCGAAAATAATGAGACTACTTTTCTGATGATACAAGAAATTGCCCTGTTGACCATTAAACAACCAGTAAAACATATTATAATAGATAAACCTTATTTGTATATAAAAAAGTTTAAGAAGGAAGGAAGCTATGCTTATCTCAGCAAGAAACGGATGGCTCGACCGGGGAAGAACTACCCTCTCACAGAAAATCGGTGTCAAGTAACAGTATTATTAGGTACTGATGCGTTTCGCGCGATGAGTGAGAGCGCCGTAGGCCCAATCTCCCACCCCTCTGTTCCCTTCTTTTTTTCCCTTCTCATCCCGTCCCTCTTGTTCCTTGGGTTGGCGACGCACTTGTGATACTTCAAGTATCGCAAGCGTTCATAGGTTGGGGTGACTGCTTGCCAACAACCGTCATGACATAAAAAAGAAATTCAAGAAAAAACAAGACGGTCTGATTATAATGTATATAGTGCTATCAATTATTACTTAATCAGCAGAGTAATCATGTGAAGGCATTTTAACTTATCCCTGGCTTTCTATCTACATATATTATGCATGCTCGTCCGCTATAAGATATTCATGCAGCAAATCCAATCGGACCCGGACACTTGGAACAAAGAAAATTATTTACCTCGCCTCGATTTCCACTGAGCTTTTTTATCTAGCTAAACAAAATTGTGCTATTTATCTTACTTTATATTATACTAGCGCTTGCCCCTGGCATCGCAAATGTATTTTTTTAAAAAGCTGATCTTCATATCGCATAATGTACATGTACGCATATGCCACAATAAAATTAGAGCCCTTCAAATTGTCTGAATGTGTATTTGAGAGCAGCAGGTTCGATTATGGATCATATTTATGTCAGACTGGCGCAGTATTTTTAGGTTGTTTTCTAATAAAGAACTTTAGTTTTCTGACGCGTGGTTTGTATTTATTTAAACTTTCCGAAGGGCTAAGCCGATGCTATAAGTCATGATATAAATTTTTCCCATCAATAAGTTTAGGACATTATCGATTTTTAAAATCAAGTGATTCTTCAGTTACCAAATCTACTGCCCTTATATGTTTAAAATCGGATAAGGTACTTCAAAATGCCTTCAGTACCTTCATTACAAGTCTCCAAGGCGCTTACAATAGCGCTGTGTAAGTATTCAGGTAGGGAGGCTGAGTAACCTCTCGTGATTTCTCAGGAGATGTCTTGTGAATGGCGGTCTTTGGGCTACTGGGCCGACTTAGGAACATAATCTATGGAAACGGCTTTTTATTGGAATAATATAATTTAAAAACATAATTATTTTTAAAGCACAAGTATGTTCCGTTTTCAAATTAAAATTTTATTTAATTATTTTCTGAAATATGTTGTAATTTCAATAGTATACATAATATGATTATTATTCTATATATATTAATATTATTTTATTTAATTCATGATTGTTATTTTCTTGTTGAAATTGTTAGAAATGACAAAACGCTCGCTCGACGATACAAAAGCACTTTTTAATAATATTTATTTGATTATGATCTTGATGCATTTTTGTGAAATCTTTTTTAACAAATACATAATTATACATAGAAAATATTCATATTCTTGTTCATACATACATGACAACTTATTTTTATAAAAAAAAATGTAGTACAATGTAAAATATAATAAAAATGGCTTAATACATTTTAACCTGTTCATCAATAGCACACAAAAATTATTACTTCTTTTGGAGTTGACTGAAAGGATACATTTTTAGTGGAATGTAGGTTCAAGAATATGTGATATGTTTTTATTATAAACGATTGTGATTTTGAATGAGTAGTACTTTGACTTATTTTTGAAATAAACACTACACACTCAACGGCCCTCATTAGGTACTTATATCCTGGGGGGGGGTTTGGAAACATACACAGAGACAAGGGCAAACCCACCCAGACCGGAACACATTTCTTTATAGTCAATACAAGCGTCTGCTCCGAGCGGGAAGCAATTATTATAGCTAAGCCAATTATTTTTTAATATATAAAACAGTCCTATTCCATACTAACAAACTTGATTTGTAATTCTTTATACATCCATGTATTAAAGGAATCTTTATCAGACTGTTAATTTTAGGCCAAATTTACGAAATTTAATTACGCTAATGAAGTGAAATGCGTTTATCTGCGCAGTGGGGCGACTCTGCTTTGAAATCAAGGCCTATTTGTTTTAATACCTTTTGAATATTAGAAATAAATGCTTTGTATTCCTTAAAGGGATTAATTAATTTTGTATTATATTAATATTCTGTTTTGTGTACTTCATTTACACAGCAACAAAATTTTAATGGAAAAATGCTTCTACTTTATGTCTTATAGCATTATTCTTGGATACCTTATATGATTATGTAAATTTCCTTTTTGGGTTTATAGAAGGCGATGGAAACAATACTTTACTGCCGGGTTCACCCTTTACTGAATTAAGATATCATTAATCTTAATGTCAGGCAATTATAACTTCATACGAATTTACTTTAATATTATAATGAATATCATCATTTTAATATTTTAGATTAGATCATCATTATAAGCATTTTAAATGATTTGGACTCGTACCAAGAAGATATAGCCTCAAACTTTTTCATGGCATATTCGTTCGTAGTCAAGAAAAACATTCTGAAACGATCTGCTTTTTGAAGATTTTATGAGAGCTCATACGTGCCCACTCGCAGCATTACAATGTTTGTTGCCTTGAAACCGAAAACCAGCTGAAGACTTTTTACGATCTATTACTATTCAAACAATTTTCGTCAATAACTTGTGCCACGGAAAATTCATATTATAACTATCCAATTGGCTTAAATATAAAAAGTAGTATTTCTAAGGTCGCGGACTTTTTGAAAATATTAGTGGCCATTAGTTTTGTGCCGTTAATTGTTTTCATTTTAATCAATCAAAAATATTTTGAATTTCGCATTTTTTGAAATATATTTTAAGTTTTAACCAGATAAATCGTATTTGTATGAATTCCGCGCTTACGGATACACTTAACGGATAAATTTTCGAATGGTTTTTGTCTTTTGCTTTTACCAGGATCCTGGAGCTTAATTTTAGTTTTGTAAGTACAGTTGTACTGGGTTGCTATGGTTCCTTTTGTTTCATAAATATCCTCTGACAAGGAACCTTTTATTTATTTCATGACGATGGCAAACAACTGAAAGCAATTTAAAAAATACTTTATATTAAAGTAGCAACATTTACAATACAAAATTATTCACAGACTGGGATAATAGAAAATTATATAGAGCAAAGAAACTTGAGGCTAAATTCAACTAATAAAAAAATCTTGTATGTGATTATAATCAGTGTATGAAGAAAAACTAACTAGTGAATTGTGAATCAATTTGAAGTAGATTATTAAAATAAGATTGTTGTTTCGAATAATCATGTTTGTCGATTAATTTTACATTCGTGTTTATACAAGCTAAATACAAACTTAAAGATTAAAAATAACAAAAAAAAATATTTTCAAGGTGAATTCTCAGAAATGCTAATGTCGGTTATTTTATTTATTTTAGCAAGTTTTTATCTCACACAAGATTATTTCCTAGAAAAGTTGTAGCCTATCAAAAGATTGACCTTTTATGTTCCAAACAGATTGCGTCTAAAACCTTTTTGTTTTAAGAAAAATAAGATTATAGTCTCATCTAAACTAACGAAACCCATAAAACAAACATTGATCTAAAAATAAATTTATCCGAAAATAATCCTTTCTATCCTAATTTTCTCTTCGTATCTTCATGATCTAAGTTATCTTCAGTTGTTTTTGCGTTGATGCTTCAATCAGAACACTTTTGCTTAAATTGCTAACGTAATCTTTATAAGAAACTAAAGTAACGAAAATAAACTAACGTAACCTTTATACAAAGTATATATAAAACCTAAAGGCGGCGATTTTTCTAAAATTAAATTTATTGGAAAATAATCCGTTTTATCCTAATTTCCTTTTCTTATCTTGATGGTCTTAGTTATTTTGAGTTGTGTTTGCGTTGATACGTCAATCAGAACACCTCTACGCAATGGCGATACCTACGTTATAAAACATTAACCTTTGTAAAAATTGACGTTTTCAATGTTTCACTATACGTATTTCTATATTTCAAGCTATGGTTATGGAAAAAGTTTTCAATACAAATATTTTGTAAATAGTTTTACAGTACAGACTGTATTTTTTTTGGCGAACATTTTAGAGAATTTTGCTAAATACTAATGATTTTGATTAGGAGATTGGGATAGGACCAACGGCTTAAAGGCACGCCAGCTTCATAATCACAACCAGTGTATAAATATTTTAAATAGGTAGTATTACTTCAGAGATTTACTTATACCGTGGTTCTGTTGGCTCAGCTCGGATCATAGACTCCGGTCTGTGGCAGACACGCTTTGAGCAGAAACTAATTGCAAGAGAGCCATACAACATTGATATAGAAAATATTGAAGGAATTATTACTACTAGTATCAAATGACAGACATGTGTTGGGCATTGCCAGTATGAATATTACTACAATTGTTCACATGTTTTATTAATTTAATTTATTTTTATCCATATAAAGTTAATGCCAAAACTCACCCTCCTATCACTCCAAGGTAATCTATCTAATACCTTTAAGCGAGAAATTCTTATATATTATAAGAAAACAAAAAATGACCTAATATATATATCTGGATCTCGGAAATTTTCGTGAAATTGAGCATACAGGGAGTTTCGAGGGCGATAAATTGATCTAGCTAGGACTTTTTCTTAGAAAATGTCGTTTTATCCGTGTTTTCAGCCAATAAAAACTCCACTTCGAGAGAATATGATTCTTCTTGACATCTATTGTCGATATAATAATACTATGATTGGATAAACGACCCAGCAAACAAACTAGCAAGCTTAACTAAAGCTACTTCAGTAAATGGCGCTGTAAGATATCATTCATATTTCATCGTTATGTAATTCGTATCTAAATAGTTATAATTTAAAAAAAAAAAAACACGATTTACGACCTAATAAAAAAATACGGAACAAAGCTCGGTCATCCAGATACTATACTATTATCATAGCCTTATTTACGTATAAGTAACTTACTAACTACTAGTAAGTCTATGACTAATAAATGTATACTTATGAAGTTTCTAATTTTATAGTTCGCCGATATACTTAGCTTGAAGGTCACAGCAACTGTCTTTTGAATAAATGATAGCTGGCCTGATAGATGTTCATGACAAATATTTGTTTGTCAAAGTCTGAATGTCATAGCCTTTCATGTAAGGTTTTCGTCATTACATTTTTACCTGAGATATAAATTTTTTCGTTTTGACAGACATCTATATAGCGTCTGTATAATTTATTCGATAGTTATAAAATTTATTCGATAGTTACAGTTTTTATGTCTTTCAAAATATTTTCCCTTCAAGAAGTGTTCATAAATGTCACTATTTCGTTTATTAAATTTCACATACAAAGGTTTACCATAATATCATTAGCACTATATTCGTAGTAAACACTTTCTATCTATTTGTTCATTTGTATATATAACAATGTACACACATTTTGTGACCCTTAATGGACGTTAACATTATCACGTTGCGGCCCTTTTGAATACCCCGTGTTATAGACCGGAAACGACAAACGTGATGCCTTAGGTTTAACTTCCACTAAATATATTTTTCATGAAATTTAAAAATAAAGCATGAAGCATGAAACTTGAAAGAAAGACTAATATTCCCTAAAATTCCACCCCCAAAGGGAACGAAGCAGAAGCTAGTTAATTATAGTATGAATAATTAAAATTTTATAACTTATAAAAATAACTTTAGTCCGGTAACACACAAAGTCAAATATGCACGCGCCTCGCCAATCTGATGTCACGCGCGTCACATGAATTTCGACGGTGACGCGAAGTCCATACGCTGAGTATCATAAATCGCTCAATGCGGCAAAGAAAGTTTTCACCTCAAAAAACGTTCTAAATAAGTAAAGTATATATTATATGTATCCAGTGGATAACGGGACCTAAACTTGCAAACCACGACAATGATTATTCCTCTCACGTATCATTCGCTTTAGAATCGATGTTTTAAACAGTGAATCATAAACAAAGTTTATTTTAAACTACATTTATTACAACATTATACTGTTAAATAAAGCTTTGCTTTGTTTTATTGATAACAATGTATTTTTATTTTTGCCGTAAATAGTTTTTTTATAGTTTTTCGATAGAACGATAAAAATTTAGTAGAAATCAAAAGATATGTACAATTAATGATCTATTACACGTTGAATATAACCTAAAAAATCAATCAGATAGTGCTATCAAAATATTGAATAATTTGTTGATTATAATTACTTACGCTATTGCGTATTTATAATTTCAAAACTGGCTCAATAATTAGCAATTGTTTTCAACAGATTGACAGAAAGAAGTCGGTATTAAGCGATAAGGTCTATCTACTGAAAATGGCCTCTGTACAAACTAAAGTTAGGCTTATAAAGTATTATATGATATGGCGTATAATTACATACATTTCCTAAATAATATGAAAACATACTATTGACTGTACAAATCTATTTTAAAAAAATGTAAGCGTCAACAAAATAAGATCTAGTATTTCTCTATATCTTTGACAAAGACCTCTGGATTGAAGCCAACCAAGATGTTTACTATACTCACAAATAACTACTTAGGTCCGAGTTCTCCGTTTGCAATACCAAAATACGTGGTCGGTGCTCAATAACTGATAATAATTAACCGTTCCGGAAGATTAAACCGTCAAAGGATCCTGACATTGACGATTGATACAAAGGCGGACTATTAGCAGGAGTGTATTGTCGATTCTTGTCTAAAGCTAAAGCCTGAAGCTGTAACAAAGGAGACGTCGCATCTCTCGTGCGCTTTGTGTAATTCATGAGCCTACTAATATAGCCTACAAATAGCGGTGATGAATATGAATTCATGTGAGTTATAACGGCAAACATTACATTCATAGTCTTGAACAAACTAGTGTTTTTTTTAATTTATTATGTATTCACAGTCTATAAATAGGTATCTCAAATATGTATATTAAAAACTATTATCGGATCGTGACTTTGTCTGCATGTATTCTTATTTTTTGTGGAACATCGGTCCAGACGTTTTAGAAGTTATAAAGAGTAACATAACCTTTTATGTTAAAAAATAATCCAAGTTTTTTGTCCTATACTTCTGAATGGCGAAACTCACATACGTAAGTAAAAAAGAATTAGCTTCGTCCCCACTTATGAAGGTTTCACTGGAATAAGTTAATTGCGTGTAATTTAACACTCACTTTAAAATGCAAGCGTTTTAAAAACTTTTATTGCAAGTTTCATAGAATCTTTTGAACATTTTTCTTTTATCATAATTTCTTTTATAATAAATAATTTAAAATGGACTTTAGTGCACGTAGGTACCTACATACATTTTAACAATCTTTATTTAATTTTTATTTTATTTTATTTTATAAATATATACCAAAAGTATAAAATAAAATGTTTTAAAACCCTGATAAGATATCGAAGCTTTTGTCACATTCTTCGATCTTATTCACTAGGTACTTCTAATAGTTTACATTTTCCAGAAAGCATACCTTTTACCTGATAGGGAATAGTTATCGATAGCTTTATTCACCGCAACGGCACAATACCAGTAAATTCACCGTGCTACCTATGACGAGAATCAGGAGGAGAATATAGGGGTAGTGTGATTTTATAGTCTCCAGCGCTCTCGATCATTAAACTAAACTCAACAAAACGGTCACTGTTACTTCAAGTTAGTCTGTGAGTTTTCATGGCGAAAGCACCAAGGCTCTAACAAAGTTAAGACTTATTGTTTTACTAAAGTAAGCGCTTAATCTATGCCCAATCGCCTACATTTCATAACACAAGTTAAGCGTAGTCGAGGATCCATGCATATTTTACAAAGGCAAGGAAATTGAAACACGTTCTAGTTCACAAGTCAGAGCGTGACAAAGCCGACGCTGAGAGGTGTAATTGGTAGCTAATCCTTGCTTTTAGACCCGCTGTTCACGACACGCTCATGGAATGTTTGTTCATCGCTTCGTAACGATTCTGTATTCAATTAGTTATTTCGTGATCCCACTATCCCACTAGTCCGACTAATATTATAAATGGGAACGTTTGGATGGATGAATGTTTGTTTTCACGCAAAACTACTGAACGGATTTGGATGAAATTTAGAGCACAGACAGTTTGTAACCTGGAATAACAAATAGGATACTTTTTATACCGGAAAATGTTACGTTCCTGTAGGCTTATCAAAAAACATGTACGTCTTGTACGTCTTAAATAGAAATTCGATATAGATGTTACTTCCAAGTTATTAATTTCTTTCTGGAGACAATTCTAAGGTCACCGCGGGCGAAGTCGCAGGCAGGTTATAGTATGTTATAACATAGCTTCTTTTTTAAACTTTTAGATTGCTCTGTATAATTTTTATGACGTCGACATACCTATTCTAATTAGGTACTTAATATCGAACCCAAGTTCGATCTCCTATGATTAAGTAAACAAGTCTTTACATAATAGTGAAATAGAATTATGTCAATCTTTGAAAGTTTATCAGTTAGGTTAACAAAATTTGGTTAAAAAAATATCAACATATGTAACCCACTTTATGTTGCAATTGTACTTACATTTATCATCTGCTACCGGTATATCCGGAACCCTAAAAGCCTTTGTTTATCTCTCATACACTACATTTCCAGTCATGATTCAATTTGGACGCTCCTTTTATTCAACCGTTTCCTTTTCTCTATTTTAAGCGTACGGTCGCTTTATGAGAAAACATGCAATGGAAATTATAAAACCTTGTCGGAATAACGATTTTTTTCGGGTTGTATCATCAATTGCTCTATTTTGACTTAAGTTTACTCATTCATTTTGAACAATCATCAGAAGGTATAATACTAATTACCATACACGTTAATGTATGTGTGTGTGGTTAGGTTAGGTTGTGTTTGTGTTTCCAGCCTCCCGACACAAGATATCCTAATAGAAGCTATTGAGTATGTAACATTCATGAATGATGATAGCGAGTCCGTTCGGGGTGGATGTTTATATTAACATCATACATGATATCTTGCAGACATCTTTGATTTTTCAGTTTTTCAGGTTTGGAGAGCAAATAAAACTATAGGTTCCTGTTGTTGTCACATAACATCTGACAATAATAGTTAAGTTTTGATAGGTAATTTGCTGTCATTTAAAGGGTTACTGGGTCGCCCTTAGAGTTGCAGAGTTTAGAAGGCAATCACTTTGTGTAAAAACTAGTAACCTGTCAAATCCGGATAAGAGTAATAAGCACACCCTGGGTAAACACAGCGAACAATGCTAGGAAGAAGACTATATTCACCGATTTCACAAATAATAAGCTATATTTTTAAATATATAAGGATAATCGTTAATTGGTAAGAAGTCGACAATGAACTCATCAAAGTAGAACAGCTTATTAACTCAGATTGCTAGATAATGCTGTTGAGTAGTCAATAAATTAACTTCAAGCTGGAGGCTTCAGATATTTATAATAAAACAATATATTTACAACAGTTATATCCGTATTCATAAATATATTGAATCTCTCAATAAAAATATTATTGGAATTTGTATAAATACAAACACATTGAAATTCAAACTTATAACACTGAATTTTGTTTATGAGAAGTAAAGATTTTTTTAGAGCATTTATAATAAAATTTTAAATAAATTTTCAAAAAAGCATACGGCCCACCCGATGGTAAGCATTTACCGCAACCTATTAACGCTGGCGACACTTGAAGTATCACATGCGCCTTGGCAACCCAAGGAATAGGAGGAGGGGATAAGAAGGGTAAAAAAGCCTTCGGAGCTCTCACTCATCGCACGAAACGCAACAGTACTCAGTTACCTTACGCCGATTTTCTATGTGTGGATAGTAATTCTCGAGCCGGCCCACTTATGCTATGAGAAGCGTGGCTTTTATACTGATATTTTTCATTTGGAGTTTATTTAATATATTAGCATTTATTTATCTAAGAAACAGCATTATTCAGTACAAAAATAGATGGACAAGCGTGTAATTGGTATGGTTATTTATCATGCAGCATAAATAAATGTTATTTTGTATTGACCATGTAGGTGTGTGTGTTGTTTGCCGATGTCTTTATGAATAGTTCCGGACCCCCGACACAGGGAATAACTATCCTAATGGGGTCCGTTGAGTGTGTTGCGTTTATTTATTTATATGGTAAGTACACATTTACTACTATTGCATACATTAAATATATAGTTCATCAAAATAGAATCGTCTTTTTTAGTCAATTGCAGCGTCATGTCAAGCTAACTTGACAGACGTGAATAGACTTACTATTTGGTGTTTACTATAGTAAGTATACCTTCAAAAGTCCATTTTGCTATTGTTTTTTAAATAAGCAAATTATTTCATACTTTTTCTCAAAAATAATTTTTGCTTAAAAATGTTATCTTTGTTATTATTTTGCGATATGTAACACGTGCGCCGTCGGCCGTAAATAGTTAATTACATAGAGTGGTACGAAAATATTTTTCTCAATGGTGATCACATGTTTATGTAATTTGGGACACACTAATGTTCTTTTTACGAGTGTTCCGTAAAACTGCTTTGTTTGATGTTGAGCAATAATAACGTTGCACTCTATTGAACACACACCAGGCCATTTACGTCTAGATTGAAATATAACCAGGCAATAAACGTAAAACCCTTAGTTTCAGGCTCTCGTCGTAAATTCTTCTTTTGGGTGAAGCTACGTAAAACACTTCAGTAACGAGATTAACGCGATTGAGTTCGTGTATGCCTTGATTCATAGGAGACAACCAGCTGCATGGAAACAACTGAAAACTATTTGACGACGTTGTGGCGCAGCTGTAGTGAACCTGCTGTAAGCACCACAGATCGTGGGTTTGATTCCCTCTCGGAGCAGATTGACCATACAGGCATGTTTTCCGGTGTGGGTGTGTTTGTCCTTTTCATTGTGTATGTTTCCGAACAGGACAGGATATAAATATCCTAATAATCCTAGGCCGTTGAGTGAGCAGCGTGTATTATTATTATTGTTATGATTAATAAACTGAGCTATAAGTAAACATAATAATGTACTGTAATAATATGCCATTTTTGCTATAATATTGCACAACGGCATCCTCTACTGGTAAGGATTATGATTTGTATCAAACTAATTGCCAACTTCTGAAATTCACTTCAGATTCTTCTCGATACATATAATTACAAAGCCTTAATAGCTCAACGATAGAAGAGTCAACTACGCTTCGTTAACAAGAGAGTTGCGGGTTCGATCCTGACCCCTTTTGTACTATTGTCGTACCTACTCATAGCGTAAACTACGAGCTTGCTTGGAGAGAAAAAGATTTAAAAAATGTTATTTGGACGCAAATAAGCAATACCATGTCAACCCACACGAATGTCATTTCGAGAAAAACGCGTTTGAAAATTTTTAACAACTTGCTTTATATGATTTTTTTTGTATTGGTCAAGTTTTTGGCAATTTCAAGATGTATGTAAGTTGTTTTACTTATTTTCACATAAAATAAGCATACAAACTACATATTTTGTATATAATATACCCAAAACATTTAAAATAATACATAAATTGCACGATAAAAAAACGGCATTTTTAGAAGTTTTAAAGCTTAAAATCCTATAAATATTAAAGAAATATGTTCTTCAGCCATTTACCAACTCTTCTGCATATATAACTCAGTTTTTTCAATTTTGTGGGTTGACATGGTATTGCTTATTTGCGTCTATTTATCCCAAATACCAAGTAGCAGTATTACAATTACCGAGAAAATGTAGTATACTCTAATGAAAGTGTATTTAGTACAAAATACAAAATATTATCCAAGATGAGAGCCGGTTTTCTGCCCGCCCGTAGGTCCGTCTGTACAAGAGAGGCGGGTAATTGAAATCCGTCAGAGTTCCGCGTCTCGGATGACAAATGACAGCCGCGCCGGCCATACCCTGTATGCTTTTATGTAAGATCGAGTGATAAGAAAACGAGAGTCACGATATGTTGACCGACCTATAAAGAAAATAAAGTTAAGGCAGTTACATTAACTTAGGGTTTTGGTTACGAAAATAATAATAATTCATTCATTATAAACACTATACTCAACATATACTCAGCATAATAGACTGGCTATTAGGTTAGTGTGTTGTTGGTCTAACCCAACAACAACCACAACCGTGTGTTACTACAACCACATAGTCTATAACACTTGATCTATAAAAACTAACATATAAGGTTACCTTGTTTTGTTATTTCAATTGTTTTCATTACTTCTATAATTTTAGTTAAGTCAAAATTTATATCTTTTTGTAGTTTTTTTTCTTATCCTTACCTTGTCACCTAGTTTGCTTTAGGTTAAGCGTAAATAATGTAAATCCAATCTGGCTTATGTAAAGACTATGATACATTGTAAATCTTTTTGTAAAATGCTGTGGATTTTGTTTGAATAAATAAATAAATAAATAAATCATCTATAAAAACAAATGCCTCAAGCGAGACTGGAACCCGCTACCGTCAACGTTCAAAACAGCTTCCTTAACATTGCACAACAAGGGTCAACAGAAAAAATCGAATAAGTTGAGGAGGGTTAAGAAATTACAGAAAAGCGTGTCAGGTCAGCATAATTTTCTAATAAAAGCTACATTGCTGTTATTAACGTTTAGTATTACGATTTTAATCGTTAGATCTAATAAAAAAGTCTAGTCCCCTTGTTTATTTTAGTGCTACAGGTTATAAAATAGAATTTCCATACCCAGGAAAATGAAAAAAATATCTAAACACCAAAAAATATAAAACACAAATTATTTATGAGTATTGGGGTATGTAAGAGTACTTAATTACGTAGTATATCATAACATGCCTTCAATCACAAAAGTTTTTGAAGTTCATTAATTTAACGTACTTTGAATAGTCACGACGACGTTGTGGCGCAGCGGTAGCGAAATTGCCTTAAACGCCACAGGTCGCGTGTTCGATTCCCGTTCGGAGCATAATATGTTTGTATTGACCATGCAAGCATATTTTCCGGTCTGGGTGTATTTGTCCTTGTCATTGTGAATGTTTCCGGACCCCCGACACAAGATATCACTATTCTAATGGGGGCCGTTGAGTGTGTAGCGTTTATTTATTATTTCATAACCAAAATGATACTATGAAAGCAAATATATCCAATTAAGATATTCCTTACGGATATTCCTTTCAGCCATTTACCAACATTTCTGCATATATAATTCAGTTTTTTCAATTTTGTGGGTTGACATGGTATTGCTTATTTGCGTCCATGTATAGCGCGTCATATTATTCACATTAATGCATCTACAGTAAATAGCACGAGACGACGATATAACATGTGTTATTTTGGTAGACCCTTCTAAAAATACTGTAATGGTCGTATTTAAAACCATAATTTTTAAAAGTTACTATTTTTCATACATTCAGGACAGCGCTACAGATGTAAACATAAATTCGCAGCATTCTTGCCACGGCGGATATCATTTGTCATCTGTATTCTGTGACGTCACTGAATAGCCCAGATGCGCGAAATGTTTGTGTTCGCACCATAACTTTAATTCGGAAAAAGTTACCTTTAAGCCATCTGTGTAATTTCGTAGCGTTTTTATTTGTAATATTCATTAGACATAGCACATTGTTCGAACGACTAATATAAAATTAAATAACTTTTTATATTGTTATTATAATTATGGGCTTATACTTAAAATCTATAAGTATAAAATTTCGTAAACATAATTTAAATGAAAGGGACTTTTCCCCGGGCAATTTGAAACCAAATCTTTATAAATAAATTATAATAATCTTGCCTAAATTAGCGTTTTAATTTTCATTGTTTCAAGCAATGTTACTCAAGTTGGTAAACTTTTAATAAACGCAGAGCGAAGGGAAAATTTAACAGAACTTTTCAACTTTACGATGAAGACATATTATTACACGTTCCATTATTTTCGATACAAACAATATGATGAGGGAATATTATATTATACTACCAGTTGCCCGCTGCTCTTTTGTTTGTTTATTTGAAAATTCTTTTAATGTAAATAAGTTGACAAGCAATGACCCACCTAATTAAGCGGTGGTATTGCCTAGAAATGTATTATATATATTTTATTCTAGTTTCTAGTTTTATTAAATTTATTTATTTATGACATACTTAGCTAACTTTGTTTTGTCAACGTACGGTACGATACGGTTACACACGTAATAAGGCCTTTGCATGATTTTGACATAACTTTTAAAGCAACATTTTTATTTAATAATGATTTTCACGTACATTTATATCCAACTAAGCAAGAATATTATCAAGTTTTACATAAAAATTACAAAGGTTTAAAGTAAATTACTATGACTTCGGAAAGTACTTTTAGGTAGTGATCAATATTTACAAACTATCAGAAATTAAGTTTTAAGTTGTATGATAAATGTATGTTTAATATATGTATAATAATGAATACGATATAATAATAATGAAGCTTTTCATGAAGGTTTTCAAGGTGAAACTAACGAAAAAATTCACACGTGAAAGCAGTTTTAGTGTGACACAGAATAAATAATGAAGATGAGGGGATTGGGTCGGCACAAAGCGACGCGTCGCTCATATCAGCCCACTTCGGCTTAAAACTGTTGCGGCGAATAAGCTAACTGCTAACGGAACAGAGACGATCACGTTTATTACGGTTTTCAATCATAGTTTTCACAAAATTGTAGTTTTTAATTATTTAATACTTAATTTCGTAGAGGTCGGCTGAAATCAAATTAAAACTAATGTTTGACACGTACATATAACATTATCTTATCCTAATTTAAGGAAATAAAAAATTCTAATTAATAACCCTAAACTAGTAGCGCTAACAACTTTGGACGTTACGTTAATAACAAAATAAGCGAGCAAGTTCTTCTTAGTCATTTCTAGAACTGTAATAAGCCTTCATTTGGAGTTAGCAAGTAATTAAAAGTGAATTAAAAAGGAAATAAGGCCAGTTTAATTATTCGTAGTTTGTTTTTGTTTATATTTTTTGATAAAAATTTATATTCGACTCGACACACGTCATGTTCGTTTTAAGCGCACTCAAAGTAATCCATGCATGCATTTATAAACGGAGTTTCGTACACCTGAGTGAGATGGAACGGATGCAGGAAAACAAATAACTCACTAACGCGTCGACTCTGAATTTTAACATTAAGATAATTACATACACGCTCGAAATTAATGTACAAGAAGTAACGACCCGCACTTGGAATAAATTGTATATTTATGTTCAAGGAAGAAATATTAATTATGAATATTTCTAAGGAATAATGAATTAGTCTAGTCATATTTTAATGTAATATTTTATTACGTTATATTCAGCATTAGCAAATATACTTAAAGTAATAATAATAAGAAAAACTAAATAGTTTAATTATTATCTTCACATAAACTAATTTAAGGTAGGTATTGTCATAAACTCACTGTAGGTAGGTAGTCCTATTGTCTAGTTAACTAACTAAGTCTATTGGGTATTGTATTATAATGATGTATATATTTAGTATAGATGGAGGCAAATAAGCAATACCATGTCAACCCACAAATTTTAAAAAACTCAGTTACATATGCAGAAGGGTTGGTAAATGGCTGAAGAACATTTTTCTTTAATATTTGTAGGGTTTTAAGCTTTAAAACTTCTAAAAAGCCATTTTTTAATCATGCAATTTATGTATTATTTTAAACGTTTTGGGTTATATTATATACGAAATATGCATTTTGTATACTTATTTATTGTGAAAATAAGTAAAAT
Source organism: Hestina assimilis (assembly GCA_023373885.1). Lineage (NCBI taxonomy): Eukaryota > Metazoa > Arthropoda > Insecta > Lepidoptera > Nymphalidae > Hestina > Hestina assimilis. The sequence goes on from CM041745.1 coordinate 11,062,710, forward strand.
AACTTACATACATTTTGAAATTGCCAAAAACTTGACCAGTACATTAAAAAAATTCATTTATAGCAAGTTGTTCAAAATTTTCAAACGCGTTTTTCTCGAAATGACATTCGTGTGGGTTGACATGGTATTACTTATTTGCGTACAGATATACTTACCGAAATCGTATTGTAATATATTCAATTACAATTTATTATTATAACTTTTTAACACAGAAATACTGCTAGCGCCATCTAGTGTAAATGAAGTTGCGCGTAGTACTTATATTAACAAGAAGGTTTTAATTCAAACGTTCGTTAGTAGATGTCGCTTTTATATAAACATTAAAAATTTAATATTTTTATAAAAAAGTTTTTAAAATCAGTACCTATTATTAACAGCACAGTATCTTTTTAATTTTAGTTTTAAAAAAATATTGTTGTTGTTGAACTGAGTGTATGGTTTTATTTACCATATAATAAATACTCTATATTTACGGGAGCTTAAAAAAAAGCATTGATGAATTGGGCATGAAATAAAAAATCAGATTTACGAAACATTTATTTGTATGTTAATTTAAGCCCCATAGTTTTATAAAAAATTAGCAGTCAAGTGCGTTGTGAACCACGCACAGTTGAAACTAAAGGGTTCCGCAGCTTGGTTATGAAGAATCTCAAGGCCTCCAAAAATAATAACGAATTAAAATCGACCGCAAAAATAAGTTGGTTATTTGATAGTCATTATTAAAAGTTATATGAAAAACAAAGCTATGGGAAAAACTTATATATCTCTTAAATTTGTAGACCTATCGTCTTCAAACCAAATGTGGTTGAAATTTTATTTGATGTCCTACAAGCTCAAATTTTTCCAGAATTTTAAATCCCATAGTTCAAAAGTTAGAGGGGATACAATTTTTATGACTTTAGGAGCTAATATCTCAACAACTACTGACTTAAGGAAAAAAGTCAAAATGAAACCTCCTTATCATTTTGAAAGACCTATCCAAAAATATCTCACTCGTTGGCATACGTTGAAATTTTTTTTTGCAACACTCAGTTCCATTTATGAACTGTCACCCTTAATTCTTACATATTTTAAGATTTCATTACAGAATCCTTGTGCGGTTCATAGAATACACCTATCTAGTAAATTTCGTATAGATAGAGCCAATGGTCTCCGAGTAAAATGGCTGTGACATATGGACGGACGGACAGACGGACAGACGGACGGACGGACTGACGGACATGACGAAACTATAAGGATTCTGTTTTTGCGATTTGGCTACAGAACCCTAAAACAGCAAATTTATAGGTAAGTGTAAAAAGTTATTGAGATTAGAAACTAATTACTCAATGGATATGAGCAAATTACCTGTCAAGAGAGATTATATTATGTGACAATCTGAACCGACAACTTAACGTGCCCCTCAAGAGACAGTGGGGATACCCACCAGGACGCCAAATGCGAACGACTGAAACAAGTATTTAGAAAGGTAATCGAACCCGTGACCGTCGAGTTTAAAGACACCTAATGAGATGACACTCCACAAAGGTCGCTTCGGTCAAGAACACTTTATCATATTGCTAGCTTTGTCTGCGGCTTTATCTGCGTGAATAATAATTTTTAATGTGGCACCATACAAACTTTCGTCTCATACTTGACCCTTAAAAGTTTCATTTTCACGACAAATAGTAGTGTAAGGCGTCTTCATGGACCATGGTCGACCATCGATACCAAAATTCATAATAATCAGTTTAAGTGTTTAGGCGGTAAAGCGTCACAAACAAACAAATGTACTTTTGGCATTTATAAAAAAATAATGGTCACGCAAAACGCTTTATAGCGCAGCTTGCCAAATATATAAATTTGATCGAACTTAATAATAATTATACATAACTGCTTATTAAGTTATTAGGCATTCGTGAAAGATATAATTAAGAAGTCTCAGAACGTATTGGTCGTAGATCTTCGTTTCATAATAAACAAAAACGTCTAAACGTATTTTCATTACCAGTTTTTTGGCTAATAAATAGTTTGACGTTGACTTAAAAGTCTAAGCTGCGTTTTATTTTATATTCTAGGTCTACTCTATCTACTCAATATAACCAGAATTAGGATTAATGGACAAAGGGTTAAAAAAAGTTTAAAAATTAAGAACTTTAATAGGGCATTAATTTCAAGTACCAGTGACACATTAAAAATCTAGCTTCTAATCTAGGATTTGACTATATAGAAGCGTCAAAGTCCAAACATATTATTATAGATTTCTTGGTGATTTTATAAAATTACATACTTAATTATATCTGTTTACTAATTAGATAGTAAAATTTCAATTCTTTGAACTACGAAATTCCACGAAAAGGTAAAAATATCAAAATAAACAATTCATCACTTAAAAAGACAGATTAAAAAATATAACACCCGACCAAAGAGGTTTTATGTTATCGACGCGGAGCACGAGCCATAGATCAAGCATTTTTGTTTTACCACGTCTTTGCAGTCGGGGTCAGTGCGGGCACCGGCACTAAAGAGCGTGCACATATTTTATAAAAGTTCGCCCAGTCCACGGTTGGGGGCTGCTTTATTTTCCCCGCTAACAATGCCCTGACGTTGACTGATCGCGCGCTCAAGACTATACCGCCAGTCTCAAGTCTGCTCATAGCGTATATTATAGAAAATGCTGGTAATTTATTAGTCCCCATTATTGCGATTTTACTATATTATTTTAAGTTAATATATTTGCATTTTTCTATTTTAAATAAAGACGAACATTCGGTTTCAGCATTTCAAGCTTATCTAATTTAATTGAAATACTTAAGTTTGAAGGTTGTATTGATTATAATGCAAGCATATTTTCTGGTCTGGGTGTATTTGTCCTTGTCATTGTGAATGTTTCCGGACCCCGACACAGGATATCAATATCCTAATGGGGGCCGTTGAGTGTGTAGTGTTTATTTATTAATTAATATTAAACTTGTTTAAGAAAAATTAATATAATTTTTTTTGCGGCATAACACCAATGCAAAACTATTTCAGTATTAAAAGTAGGCCCTACCACATTTATTGATATTTACGTAAAACATTCATATTCCATTCCAAAATCAAACTGCCTTACTATTTTATTCATACAGAATCATGACACAAAATAAAGGTGAAATAATTGAGTACTGAAAGCCCCTTAAACAGTTAAGTCAAATAACGAATCTACAATGGCAAGTTACAATCCAAAAGTCAAATAATTACCAAAATCTTCATTTTCTCTCGATTTAACAGAGGCAAAGATTTTAATTCGTCTAGTAATTATCTCGGTAAGTCATAACTGAGATAATTGGGATCCAAAAGAGGAAAGAAAAATAAATATTACTATATTGACAGAAATTCTAAACTATAATAATTACAGGCAGCTTTACTAAAGTATGTCCTGAACGCCGAGGCAGTAAGATCGGTTTATACAAATAGCATTTTTCTGTCGCCGCAGGTCGTGGTTACAGTCTAAACGGTTTGCTCCTCTTTCTACGACCTTACTACTGTTTTAAGATATTTTCTCGTAATTAACATATTTTGACTGAAAGGAGTAAAATACTGCCTTTAATACAGTAATAAATAAATTTACTTATTTTTTCGGAAGTAATAAAAATTAACCACAGCGACCACCAGACACAATTTTGTCAAAATTTTATTTTTATTTTTTTATGTGAGGGGGCAAACGGGCAGGAGGCTCACCTGATGTTAAAAGCGACCACCACCGCCAAAGAACATCTACAATACTAGAAGGCATGCAGGTGCGTTGTCGACCTTCAAGGAAAGAATACGCTCTTCTCTTAAAGGTTCCCAGGTCGTATCGGTTCGGAAATAACGCCGGTGGAAGTAGATTCCACAGAGTGGTTGCGCGAGGAAGAAAATGTCTTCTAAATCGCCCTGTTGTTGGATTTCCAGACATCGAGGTGGTAACAATTCCTCAGAACATTCCCTGTGATGTATGCGATAGAAGATTCAGAGTGATCCCACATCTCTACGCAATGCCAAAGGATCAAGCCGAGTTATTTTGTTAATTTCTTTAAATAGATAGGTCAATCATCTTTAGGTTACATTCATCGTTATTCTTTTAATTAGCAGTTTTGGATATATAATGCTATATAAGCAATTGCTTAAATTATTATACAATTTAGAAACCCTATGAAGGTATAATTAAAAATTTGTAGTTTTTGATTTATTGTCTTTAGCTTAGATATAAATGTTATGTGTATTCTTCTGATTTATCTGAAAGCCAAAATGGTGATGTCAATATTTAACTCGTCTAGTACGAATCTAATTTTTTGCCTTAAGTTAGTCATAAATCGAGTGAGAACAAATGTTAGGAGCTTCGTGCAATAGTTGAACGGAACTTTTCAATCGTCAGATAAGAGGCTTGCGGAGACATTGCTATATTTATTTACCGCAGCGACAAAGAAACTTATTCGCTTTGTAGACAAATAACTCGATATTTATTATTCAATTGTTTTGCCTCGAAAGTAACTTTAATGAGCTTATCAATTTTGTGGCGTTTCGCTTTGAACACTTATTTTATCTCAAGTGAGCAGAAAATGTTTCGAAATTTTGCGGCCAACGGTACATCATGAAGTTACTTTTCATCGCAATCAAGGTAATTACCTGAGTCTAGTCGTTAGTACGAAGGGAAAACTTTATGCAGAATGTCGGAAATTTATACAAGGCACCTCATGCGGTCTTGGAAAATTCTAGGCGTTGTAATATTTTAATGATGCAAGAGATTTTAAAGAAACTCCGACTTACCTCTGGGAAATTGCAGTACAAAATAATGCAAACTAAATAAAAATGAAAATATGAAATGGATGAGAACTTACAACTAACAATATTAAAATTATATAAGAACTGGGATCTATTTATTATTCTCTTAAGGATTATTAATATATAATGTTTTAATTATAAAAAAGTGTAATAGAAACAATAGTTTTTTTCAGTAAAAGTAAATATGAATTTAGTAAAAATATTTAATTTGTATTAAGTATTGTATTGTTAAAATATATTTTTATGAAATGCGAAAAAAAAACATTTTATATTTATTTGTGTGTTTTTCCGGCTTTTTAGAGTTTCGTACCTCAAAAGGTAAAAAAAGAACCTTCATAAAATTGCTTTCTTGTCCGTCTGTCCGTCTGTGTGTCACCACCCATTTTCTTTTAGAAGGATTGAACCAATTTTGCCAGGATTTTAACTGGCCTATACCTGATTATAAACAGTACTCCTTAAGTTAATTCTTACGACTCTATATTATTGACAAAGTATTAAAGTTTAATAGTAAAGGGTCAAAGTAAAATAGTAAATAGTAAAAAAACAACAATTATGTAGACCACACGAGGGAACCGCGGCGCATAGGTAGTTCATAGATATATCTATGTATATAACATTAGATAATACCCACTAGTATACATGTATTATCAAAACATTACAAAGTTTTAGGTTTCAAGGGTACGGTCAGAATAAACCACGAAGTAATGCTGGTAGGCTATTCAAAGAAAATTATATCTGGAACATTGACTAAGCACCGCAGCCTTCTTAATAATTCACGAACTGTAATTGCTTCTTCCAAATCTCGGATTATCCCAAATAAACTTGCCCGAGTAAATACTTTCGACTAAAATTAATGCTTAAAATCACTTTGATGATTTACTTATTCTATGTTATATTATATTATAAATTGAATATTAAATGCTGTGTAACTATTTAATTCGAAATACCTAATATCATAACCATAATATGTAAATGTTCTTACAGACTTTCGCGGGTTCAAGACCCAGGAAGCATCTTTCAATTTTTCAATTTTTAGTTTCAAATCTATCTCGTGTTTAACGGTGAAGGAAAGACCGTGAAGAAACCTGCAAATGGTATAAGGAATTCTATGACATGCCATTCTTAGTGGTGGTATCTTGCTGATGGTAAGACCTAAAAGGCCCACCACACCTAGTTAACCACCACAGTACGTTGCTAAAAAGCTATTGTAGTGACTGCACGTCAATTGTGTTTCGAGGTCAGTCAGCATATACACAGTTGCATCTTAAAGGTCGGAAACACACCTGCATGCACTCTGGTATTCCAGATATATGGGCGATGGTATAGTAGACGACGTTGTGGCGCAGCGGTAGCGAACCTGCCTTAAGCGCCACAGGTGGCCGGTTCGACTCCCGCCCGTTCGATGTTTCTATTGAACATACAGGCATGTTTTCCGGTCTGGGTGTATGTCTTTGTCATTGTGTATGTTTTCGGACCCCCAGTACAGGATATAACTATTAATGAGGGCCGTTGAGTGTGTAGCGTTTATTTTGTTTATAGTAGGTCAACAACGGACGAGCCTTCTGCCCGTTTGCCCCGTCTTACATAAAAACGATTATCGTTATGTATTAACGTTTCAATTGCTTAACATGAAGGGGTTATTTAATAATAAGGGGCATTATACATATAGGTGTGGGATATTTTTAATCCCGGCAAGATGTATGCATTTTTACGGTATTAGAAAAAACTACTTTAACGCGGGTAGAGCAACGGGCACAGATAGTACATCATAAAATAAGAAAATTCGTTTGCAATTACGCCGCTAAGTTCACGATATTTAACATATACAACACAAAGTTTTACATAAAATGGATTATAAATACTAAGTTAAGAGTAACGTGCAACGATAACAAAATCTAATATGTTATTCTAATATATTAAAGGATTTCATAACAAAGGAAGGTAAATATTATTAGGCACATTTTCGTTTAACATTATACCGGTAGCAAGCATTTTGAATATACATATATATTACACTTCATGATGCGAATATCATTTTAATAACTTTTCTTCGCAATAAATCTTATTAGGCTAAATTTTCCAAACGAATTGTACCATTAGATGTTATGAATTAGTTATGAATTTATGAGCTTAACTGAAGCATGGGAGGAAATTTAGATAAAGAGTAACATTGTCTGTCGCTATTGTTATGTAATATAATAATCCTTATAAGGGGAAGAAACAATCCAATTATATCATAAGAACTCAATTTTTCGTTGCCAGCGTATACTAGAAATACGGAAACAATATTATTTTCCGTTATATACAATGAAAATAATATTTAAAACAGTATTTTTTCGTATTCAAATATATAATATAAAATCAATAGTTAATACACTACATCTAGTTATTTACATAATTATAATCTAATTACCTGTTTCAATATCGAATATTATTAGTGTGTTATAATTAACTTAATTAGGTTAAACATACGTGTGGTATATTTGGTCAAGCTACGTGATACACTAATTTAAGATAATTACAAAATAGAGAAATTAATTCAATATGATAAACTGATTAGTAGTGGTGGAATTTTCGTCATGAATGGGCGGGCTCGACTGGGAATGTACGTATTAAACACGTACTCCACTTTTTCCTAGCATTATTCCCGCTATTTACCCAGGGTCTGTATTAGCTTTTATCCAAATTTGACAGATAAAAACTAGTAGTGTTTCCACAGAACGATTGGCATCTGACAAGGCTCCAACAAGCTCGCCTTGACGGTCAACTCTCATGAGTGGCCTTTATGAAACTTGTACCTCATAAACATTCAAATACGCTCTTTATCCATTCGGGACGCAAATGACTTTACTCCACCTAATAATAAGTGGAATTAGGTTTCAAATGCGAAGATGGCTAATAAATACTGTTGCAGAAGGAGAACTGGACTAGCCACCCTCGCCTTGCACACCCCCAAGAATCATCTTCACGCCTCGTTTGAACGTTGACGTTTTCACTGCCTGACTTCTCTTCCCCAGTCGAACATTTCTGTTCATGCTGAAAACAGCAAGGCTCTACAACTTTAAATAGTTCAGTATTAATAAACCGTATATTTATAACTATCGAAGACAGGAGCTAGTATCTGTGTCTAAAGTCATTACAATTGTATTAAATATTTATTTTTGCTGGTACATATAAAATCCCGAAAAACTACAAGAATTAATAAGGAATACTTATAAGAATCACGCCTCAAAGGTATAGTAAATAATAAATAAATAAACGCTACACACTCAACGGCCCCCATTAGGATAGTAATATCCTGTGTCGGGGTCCGGAAACATTCACAATGACAAGGACAAATACACCCAGACCGGAAAATATGCTTGCATGGTCAATACAAACATATTATGCTCCGAGCGGGAATCGAAACCGCGACCTGTGGCGTTTAAGGCTGGTTTGCTACCGCTGCGCCACAACGTCGTCGTATAGTCTGATTAGCTCTTATATCTTGCCAAAAATCGTTAATTGGAGCAGCAAATATTTATAAAAAAATCAGAATCAATTCAGTCTTTTTTTTTGCGATTTGCCGTTATATAATGAATTGATAAAAAGTCAATATGATATTACAAAAAAGTTTCATGTTTCAATACGAAATGTGCATGAATTTGAAAAAAGAGCTATAAAACATTAACAGGAAATCTATAAGAACCGCAATAACGAATGCTACGTAACATTTTCGTTAAAGGAAATTATTTGTCTACAAACAACCGGTCAAATTCATATTTGCTTTATAAAACACGATATTTTGTACATTTTGATATTCTAACAACATAGAGGAACATTTGTAGATTTTAGCAGGCTTTGATCAAACATTGGCAATAAATTAACAACAAACGACTCGATGACGCTTACCATTGTTATTTGAATGAGAGCATTTTTGTATCAACACGTAACTTAATATTTCTTCGCATTTCTTTATTATTTATTTATGTCATCATTAAAATTTGTAGGGAATTGAGAAGGTATGGAATGCGTCTTTTCAGAGTTCTTTCTCCAAAATATATTATTCCAATTCTGGATATATTAAATCTACTAGAAGCAATAGAACATATATTATGTGTGTTATAATAATAATTAAATTACATTCTTGACCGCCATGGCTGTTCACTGCTAGTAAAAATTTGCGCTTATAGCGTATTGGTACGATGTTGCATATTTTATGTATTTTTTGTAATATTGTATACCTTTATATCAAATTTTTCTCGTTTTATTTACTAGTAACTTTAAAAATCTTATTTGGAGCGCTTCTAATTTATCTGTTTTAAAAGTTAGATCTTAGCAGTCAGTTTGCATCGTGTGGTTAGTGACCAACCTAGTGCTCAAAGGAACTAGATTTATCGAATAAAACCAAGCCCGACTTTTTATGTACACTACGAAGCAGAGATCCTCAATTGAAATACCACTATGTAGTCACGCATAAACTGACTGCGCCTTAAGCTACTTCACCCACTGATCATTTACCGACCAGTGAGCGCACCTGGCTATGATCGTCTTGAATTTAGATAAAACAACGTTACCTAAATTTTATAAATCTATATGTTACAATAATATATATGTTCTTTATTAATAAATAATTATATTAATAATTTAGGAAATAGATTTTTATGATATACCAGTAGTACCCTCGAGATATTTCTGTCATATCAACGCCCAGACCTTGGACCTAGAAAGCGAAAGTCAGCTCTTAAAGGAGTGAATAAGGGGCTGAAAGTTTTTATGAAATGTTCGTACTTTTTTTAAACTACAAAAATTAAAGTTTGTTTTTGGGTGAATTAAAATAAAGAAACAGGAGTTTTAACATTTTCTAAAAGTACAACCCTGAAGCAGTGAAATGGGGTTAAAAGTTTATATAAATATGGAGTTAAAATTTACTAATATAAAAAATTCACGTGTGTCAAGCCACTGGCTGAAGCGAGTTATGTGTATAAATAAATATATAGATATATAAATGTAGTTACATTAGTAGTGGTGTCGAGTTTTCAGTCATTGTTTCGTGTATCCGTTTTAATTTTCAGTGCAAATTATTGAAGAGGGCGGTGGGCGAGCCGACTTGTTTACCCCAACCAAATACCGCTCGGCCAATTCCAGCCATTGTTAGAAATATGCTTGTTTGTTGCCAGTTATCAATTGCCAGTTCACTTTCGTGGATTGCCAATAATGAATAGCTTTATAATGCGGTTTAACATACAGATAATGCCATTAACAGAACGGCTTATTCAATTAATGTTCGGCTGGTAACATTACACTAATAATTTGAGTCTAGTTTCAGATAGCTCTTAGGGTTGTGCCTAAGGGAATCCTTTAGTACATTGTGGGTTTAATTGAACTTAGTTAGATAATATCGTTTCCGATTCCATTTGTGTTTGAATAGATAATATATTTCAATAATTTCATACAAATTTACACCTGGAATTAGAAGTAGGATGTATAATATGAAAGAATACGAAAAAAAATAAAGAATCACAATTGTCAAACAAAACGAACTGACACTGCTATTAAGCACCAATACTCTGTGAGACGCTAGTAAGTAGTAGTAGGGTAGTAAGCAGTAGTCAAGCCGATTTATCTTCTTCATCCTAGCATTATTACCGGTATTTTACGTACCCAGGGTCTGCTTCTTACTCTTATACGGATTTGACAGGTTACTAGTTTTTACACGGAGCGATTGCAATCTGACCTCTGCAACCCTAAGGGCGAACCAGTAACTCATTAGAGAAGAGCAATTTACTAATCAAGAGTTAACGATTATTATCAGATGTTATTGATAATAACCGGGACCGACAGCTTAACGTGCTCTCCAAGCCACGGTGGGGAGACCCACACGGACAAATGCCCAGACCGAGACAGAAATTTTAACAAACTTCTGCCCGAGCGGGAATCGAACCCGCAACAGTCGAGACTAAAGGCAGGCTCGCTACCCACAACGCCACAACGGTGTCAAGCCTATTTATATTGATGATGAAAATGGCAAAGATGGAATTTTGGACAAGAACGTAGGCCACATTTTGTCAAAAGAAAATTGTATTGCACTAAAGGTTCCACTGATGCGAACCCGCAGGCAGATATTAGATAAGTAATTACCAATACTTATAACATCGAAATGCTTTGAGCAAAATGTAAATACATTGCCGTTGAAAATGTAAATAAAACGAAATAATGTTTCAAATATTTCAACAGCATGTTAACAAAAAACTTATACAAACATTGAGTTTGAAATATGCATTTCAATTAGGTGGGTTTACTTTTGGTACGCAAGTTAAATTCTCAAAGCACTATGGAGTAGCCGGAGGGATCAACCGAGCTCCACAAACTAAAATAGCTTGGTACCCCTATCCCGCGTTCGAGTGTTACTTCGCACCTTAAAATATATGAAATTCGAAATATAGTGAGTCAGGTGGCTATAAGATTAAGGTTTGAACATAATTATTGGATTATTAAAGAAAGTGATAACTTATTTTACTTGTTGGTGACAGAGTTACAAAAACGCAAAACGAATAATGTCTCAAAATAAGATTATTTCAAAATTAAAACGCCGACTTTGTTAATTCCGCTTTTTGTACTTACGGGGTTCAATAAAGATAAAATAAATAAGAAAAATATGTGTTCATTTCGAACATCACCCATCTAAGTTTATTGTTGAAGATATCATGCAAGAAAGGTATGAAAAGAAAATGAATACTAATTAATATGAATATAATATATCCTCTTTTTCAGGTTTCTCGGAAGGATCATTGTCATCTGAATTGAATTCTTATTGTAGTGATTATTGGGAAAGACTTAAATGGGAATGAGGATACGTGGGTTACAGAGTGGGTGAAGTCCAATAAAAATAATGATCTAAATAGTATGACTATGACAGTCTAAAAGTTGTTAAAGGATCACACTAAAGGTCCAAGAAATAAAAGATTCTAATTGCATATCTACGATCCCATAATTATTAAAGGTACATACATTTTATATTTTAAATATTATTTAAAACTTAGGATAATATTACGAAGTATATGTACGACTTCAACCTTCAAGAGAAGAGCCTATTCCTTTCCCTAAAGTCGGCAACGCACCTCTATGCCCTCTGGCGTTTCAGATGTTCATGGGCGGCGATGGTCCCTTAACATAAGGTGAGACTCCCCTCTGATATAAAGTGTGTATAAAATACTGAGTAATGGCTATTAAATTATATTTCAAATCATTTTATTAAAAGTAAACAAAAACACAAAATTTTGGGGAAGGTAATTGGATTGGATTTAAATATACAACATATTTTATGTATAATATTTTTTGATAATATAGAAAATTTAATTTCTTTTTTTGTTAGTCCATCTATAACTAATATCTAGTGTTGTTGTTGTTGTTGTATATAACTTTATTGTACAAATATTTTAAAAATTACAAAATTTTTCAAAGAAATATCATTTGTACAAAGGCTTATCCCAATAAGGGATCTCTTCCAGCCAACCTTTGAGTTACTAAAGGAATATGTATACCAAGGGTAGAAATAGCAGAAAGTAACAAATAAATTAAAAAAATAGATAGATATATATATATATGTATATTTAAATATAAGAGATGAAGAGAGAAAAATATATATTAATAATACATAATACATACGTATAAATATCTACGTATTAATAATACATATATATACAATATCATACACTAAAAATTAGAAACCCCCAAAGTGCTTAATTACATTATTCTTGAAATTAGCCAAAGAAGGTGAATTACGAACTGTAAGAGTGTTATAAGAAGTAGCTACTGAGTAATGGAAGGTAACCTAAATAAGCAGAACATTAAATGAAATCCAAACTGCAAACAGGGTTTAAATAAATATTACCATTAGAACAAACGTCCTCGCTGAACGAAGAGTAGACATTTATGTAAATGTAATATAAATACGTAGTTTTTTTAGTTATTTAAAACCCGACCCTTTTCCATTTCATTAAAAAAACTTATTTCAATAGTTAAAACAATAATTCGCCTCATTATTTGCACAATTAAACTGTTTTGGCGAAAAATACTAGTAGGATAATTATGTTACTATTTTTTCTTTCGTCATGAGTAATGCGCTTGGGTCTATTGGGTTGAACAATGCTAACTGAAGGCTTGGCCGTGTGAAATGGGACGTCTTCAGGATTAAATCGAGAGCTTAGACAGTATAAACGAACCACGATGGTATGAGTGCTTTGTGATGTGTGTAACATCGTGTCGTCTTCTGGTTAAGAAGTTGTTCGATTAAAGAAGGTGTTGTGTTGAATCGATTGTCTTTATCTGTGCTGGTATCCAGGCATTTTCGTGGACTTTCTGACCATTCATGCGAAGTCTGTTTGGTCATCTGGCCACCAATACGTCGCCTCTAAATTCTTCATATTTTTCGTTATAAAATCAATTTCAAAGTAAAATTCTCACGTATCATGGTCACCTCACATCTATTTGCCGAAACGATTTTTAATGTTTGGTAATTGATTTTCCTGGTATGGACTTAGGATAAAATAAGTTTCGGCTATGTCAATATTGGCTACCTACAAGCTTCTATAATATTCCTAGAATGAATGCTACGGGTATAATCTAAAAATGTCAGTCTATTTTCGTGAATGACGCCTTAGTATTTATTTATGTATCTAAGTTTATTTCCACTGGCAGGGACCATCGAAGAATGAATTTGAATTTGTTGGCCAAATAACCTTGTTTGTAAAAAAATATTCTTATGCTTTTCTCAGAATTGAATTTGCCGAGAGTAAAATTATTATCCTTGAGCATCGGCCGAGACTTCGACTAAAGACAAATGGCCTCGACTTGATAGCGGAAATGTCCGATTTGACAAGTATTTTCGTATGGTGGGTTAGACTCTGTCTAACAGTGAATAGCTTATAAATTAAGCCAGACTTCCTCGAAGGCCTGTATAATTTCTATGGCATTTATGATACAAAATATGTTGACCCATTATGAAGCAAAGAAAATATTGTTTTCATTATAAATGTTATGTAGCAGCAAAGATAATTTTTTTTTAAATATAATAAGTTAAAGTTTAATACAATATTGAATGAATCCTAAATCCATAGAAAACTTACTAAATCCTTTTAAAACAATACCTTTTGGTATTCCCTGTTCAATGGGTATTAAGAGAACCATATTAATAATAGCAAGAATAAACATTATATGTACATATTTTAAAAATCGAAATTATATATTTTATTTTTTGTTGTTCCTTAATTAAACATAACAGAACGAGAAATAAATGAAACTATTTTTCCCACCGGTGTTGTTTTTAAAATGTAAACAAGAAGTAAAAAATTTTTTTCGAAATTCAACCCTTGAGGGCGTGAAGAGGGGGTTGAAAGTTTGAATGGAAGAAACTATTTTAGGCGAAAATTTAAATATAAGGAAACACGCTTTTTATAATTTAAAAAAATTCCACCCCTGAAAGGTTGTAATGGGGGTTCAAAGTTTGTATTAAAATTCTATATAGTCTATATCAACGCTGTCCACGCGGGCGAAACCGCTAACAGAAACTAGTCAAGCTATAAAAATGCAATTAATTTCTTTTTTTTTTTTTTCAAAAATTCACCTCTACTTATTTTCGAACAATGACATAAAGGCGCGTCTGGACTAAATTATTAAAACAGAAACGTTTTCGAGTGCGGTTTCAAAGTCGTTGGTTTGCGGACGCAAGAAAGTTGTGGATTTCATCACAAAGGACAAAGGATTTGTACCGCGGGGCATTTGCTCAGCGAACGTATTTGTTCGCGCCTAATTAAACATGAAACAATGGAGCAGGTGTATCAAGCTGCGAGTGATAGGGCTGCCCGTTTGTACCATTCTCTACTATCTTAATTTACTACGTATATTATATCAGGCGAATTCACCTTGCTGATCATAATTATGTAAGGATTGAAGTTGAACAAAAGACTTCTCTCTTACTAACTTCTGATAAATATAGGTAAGTTTTTAAACCAAATTCGTCTGATTTTTTTATCGTAGATTTTATAAAAGTAGAAAGTGTAGCGTCACATATGATAGTTACAACATTTTTCTTCAAAAAACATTAGAATTATTTTTTTATTTAAGTCAATATAGATTTCATATTTTATCATTATTTCTATATTTTATTTAGTTTTTAGTTTATCTTTAATTATTAATTGAACAAAGTTAATAAATCAATAGATCAACATAGCGATATTGAATCGAAATGCGATAAATAATATAAACATAGCCGACGATGCGTGATTTTAACAGTGATACGTATTAGCGACCTCATTTCAATAATGAGAGCAATCCGCATACACGCGTGCTGTTTATCTAATAACGGGAAACATTTGCAATCAACGCCAATACGCTAAAACTGGCCTCCCATTTGCCGTTTCAGCGGCGAAAATGAGTATTGGATGTTACATTTGTATAATCTGATACGAATACCGAGGAAATTAAAATGCTTAAAAAATTTGAATACAAATATTGTTATTGCTAGATTTGGAGATGGGAATTCAAAATACTTACTTACCCACTTAAGTTTAAGGTATAAGTATTAAATTTTTATATAAGTTTAAAATCACAGTAGCTGAAGTAAGAATAAGATGTGAAATCCAGTAAATATAACGTTGTTGTTTTAGGAAAGTGTTTGAGTGTGTAGCGTTTATTTATTTATTTATTTAAAGTATACCACTATTAACAAGCTTCTAACAAACTAAACAAATTATCTAAAATTATTCTTTTTTGTACCACGATGGTGGCAAACAGGCGCACGGCGTAGTTGAACGGATGCCTTAGTTCATGGACGCTACAACACAAGTACATATTTTATGCCAGTACCACATATTTGTTTTCCTACGTGATGAGGACTAAGATGATGAGACTATGATACGAAAAAGAAGACAATAGAAGACTGAAAGTTTGAGACTTCAGCGCACTCGTTCATCGAACGAAGCGTACGAACTAAGAGAATGAACCATTTCACGCTGATATTATGTGAAATAGTAATGCTTCCCCGGTCAAATCGTATTTTAATATCTCAAAAAACAATTTAATTTGTTTAAGTGTAATAAAATAATATAACTCCCTTTCGTAGTAATAGATTTAGATTTAGCTTATTCGATTATATCTGTCGATTGTAGGTTTGACTACAGCCAGTGCCTTAGAGATCCCTTGATAATCGTTACCTTCTAGAGTTCGCCCTTATAGAGTTGCTACAGTGAGATGGCAATCGCTCTATGTAAAAAATAGAGCCAAAAGTTTGCGAGTAAAATGACTGTGACATACAGACGGGCGGAAAGACGGACATGACGAAATTATAAGGGTTCCGTTTTTGCTATTTAGTTACGTAATATAGTAACCTATCAAACGTCATAAAACGGCGGAAAAACGACGATTTTTAGCATTTACCAAGAGTTTAAATCATAATAAAATGTGAAACGTGTACTCGCATTACGAGTTACGCTAATAGCGATTAGAATCGTAAATTCCCAATAGTATTCGCAGATCTCCCGTACCAGATTTAAACATTAATTTTTCAAGTCATAAACAAAGCGAAACGAGCAAAATAAAATATTCTATCAGCGGAATCCTCCCATAATTCACTCAGAGGTGCGTCCGCATGGCAGGTGGTCTTAATAAATACGAGAATGGGCTATCGTGGAGTTAGATAATAAATTCAAGAGGCAATCAACGCTACGGGAGCTGGTAAAAATATTAATAGCGGAGAAATAATTACATATTCATGACTTACATAGCGGTCCGCCACCGCGGGAACGGGGTAAACTAAATCCGAAATAGGGACTTGGCGATAAAAATTCATTATTGCATTACCACAGGGTAATTAAGCTATTCAACTTTTATTTTAAAAAGTATTAAAATACGAACTAACCTGCCTTAAGCGCCACAAATCGCGGGTTCGATTCCAGCTCAGAGCAGATGTTTGTATTGAACATACGGGCATGTGTTCCGGTCTGGGTGTGTTTTTCTTGTCCTTGTTAATGTTTCCAGACCCCCGAAACAGGATATCGCTATCCTAATGGGGGCCGTTGAGTGTATAGCGTTTATATTCAAATAGAAGCCAGATAATAAAAAGTAACATTACAGTATTCTACAATTATAAGTAAGTTGCTCAGTGTGCGTTTTACCTGTCCACGGATGAAGCAATTTAAAACCTTTTTTTTATATCATGAAGGTTGGCAATCAAGCCTACAGGCCGCCTGATGGTGAGCAATCACCTTAACCTATCAATATACGCGCGATATTTGAAGTATCACAAGCGCGTTGAAAAGCTAATGAGAAGGATGAGAGCTTTGGATTAGAAGGGAATAAAGGAAGAGAACAGAAGGGGTGGGAGATTGGGCTCCCACTCATTGCATGAAACGCAACAATACCTACTGATACTGTTACTTGACGCTGATTTTCTGAGAGATGGTATTACTTCCCCGATCGAGCCGGCTCATTTGTGCTGCGAGAAGAATGACTCTACTACTTCGGATCAAACCTATCCTGATAAGAATTAATTAAGACATAATTACGTTTTATTTTTCTAAGTGACCAATTTTGATAAAATAATAAATGTTATTTTTTTATAATAATACTCTTCTGGTTTCATATTAAACAGGAAGTAAGTTTCGTTGTTTTATTTTTTGTATATGTAACTATTAATATAAATAAACGCAAAGGAGTTTTTGGGACAGTAATGGTTTTTAAAGCTTATATATTAAAAGACAAAAAGAAATCTACAAAACATCGTTATAAATGATTCCACCATAGAACCTACTAAAAACGGAATCATCAAAATCACCGCAAGATAACACAAAAAACTTTCTCCTCCTTTTTGAATCCCTTAACAAAGTTACATTAACGTATATTTAATTAAAAATAAAAATCAACCGTACCCTTAGTTAGTTAGTTAGTTAGTTAGTAGGGCTCCCTTTTCCACAATTAGACTCATAGTTCGGTCCTTTTTGTGTATGGGATTGGCTGGTCTATTCCAACCAGCCCAGCTCCTTCCAGAAGTTCAGAACTTTCCTGGGTCGTTCACAGACTTCTTGGAGCGACCTCATATCCTTGAGGATTTTTGCCCGTTGATCAGCCACCCCTGTACAGTCCAGGATTACATGAGTGACCGTTTCTGCCTCGTTTAGGCAGCCCCTGCACAATGGGCTGTCCGTTACGCCGATTGTAAATAGGTGTTTATTTAGTGATATGTGCCCCGTAAGGGTGCTCACTAAAATTCGGAGGTCATGTTTACTGAAGCTGAGGAGTCGTTTGGTTAGTCTTGGCGACTGTGCAGGCATCGCTTCTTTCGACTGTCGACAGCTCGTGAGATTAGCCCATCGGGCATTATGCTGGTTCTTGGTAAGAGAACGCAGCCATGTGCGTATTTGGCTGTAGGGTAATGGCAATAGTGGCATGGGGCCAGCCACGTGAGCCATCGATCCCCGTCTTGCCAGCTCATCGGCTGCGTCATTACCTAGTGATCCACTATGTCCCTTAATCCATTGCAGGATTACCCTATTAGCGGAGGCTATCCGCTCTAGGGACTGGTGACATTCGTGGATTAGCCCTGAGGTAATAGTATTACTCTGCAGTGCCATTAGGACAGCCATACTGTCGGAGATGATTTTAATATTGTGGTCATTCATCTTCCGTCTCAGTACGGCGGTGGCTGCCTCCTTGATAGCTACACATTCGCATTGAAAAATGGAACTGTGTTTGCCTAAGGGTATTGATATCTGTATGTTTAGTTCCTGTGAGAAGACACCAGCCCCGGTTCCCGACCCCATTTTTGAACCGTCTGTGTAGATTCTTACTTCACTTGTGTCTGATTGATCTTTCTCTTCCTCGGATAGTTGTATTAGGTAGTGCTTATGGAAAATGTTTACTTTTGGTATCCTATCGCAGGGGCCTCGCAAAGTGGATATTGCTGTTTTGCTTTGTCCCACAGCGCTGCGACTGGGCCGTCTTCTCCATTCCACTCGCCTAACAGTTTTAGGCGAAGGGCAGACATTGTCGCCTCATGTTGAATGTGAAGGTCCAGCGGTGTTAGGCCCAGGATGGTTTCCAGGGCCATTGTTGGAGTAGTGCGCATGCAGCCTGTCATGGCTGTGCAAGCCAGTCTTTGGAACCGCTGCAGCTTGGTTTGAACAGTGGTAAGCTGTGTCCTGGGCCACCAAGCTATCGCACCGTAGGTGATGATCGGTCTTATGACTGCTGTATAGAGCCATCTGCAAATCTTTGGGGCAGGACCCCAGGATTTACCCATGAGTCTTCTGCACTGCCAAAAGACTATGCTGGCTTTCTCTAGTTTGTAGTCAATATGTTTGTTCCAGAGCAACTTATTGTCAAGAGTGATACCCAGGTATTTGACTTCATTAATAAGGCTCAGTCTGATGTTGAACATCTTAGGCAGTGTTAGCTGACCTATGCTGCGTTTGTTGGTGAAGAGAATAAGCTCCGTCTTTGACGGATTCACCGTTAAGCTGTGCTTTGTGCACCAGTGTTCCACGATCTTAAAGGCGCGCCTCATGAGGTCGCATAGCACATTCTCGAAGGACCCCTATGAGAATGGCAAGATCGTCCGCATAGCCTACCGTGTACAATCCCTGTTCATTGAGGTCTACGATAAGTTCGTCCACCACAACGTTCCACAGAAGCGGCGAGAGTACTCTCCTTGCGGGCAGCCCCTCGCCACCATTGCTCTGGCAACCGTACCCTTGTACGCTTGAATTAAAAAAAAATACACGAAACAAATTTTGAACTCATTAAAAACTTTCCATCGTAGAGAATAAATTAATTTCCATCGGCCTTAAAGACTTCAAAATTAATCAATACAATATTAAATATTGGCCTCTAACTTAGGTTCTTCGAATTTTATAAGCTAGCTTTAATTATTCATTGTCATGTTAATAAAATTTTTACTACAGGATTTTTTGCAAAGTTTTGCCTGGTCTTTAGTTTTAAATTTATTTAAACGTACTTTATAATAAGATAGGATCACTAATAAAAAAAAATGTTCGAAGTATTAATAATATATTTCTGTTATTATCATTACTGCTTTATATGTAGTTTTATTACATTTTTATAAATAAAGTATTTACAAAATCAAAATCTTATATTAAGGGTTTGATAATATGTTATTGCTAGGCAAGGGTTACTGTGTGTGATAGCATCCCTCTCCTGTAACAGAAAACATGAAAAGGACAGGAGCATAGGAGCTTCACGCTGCTTTATGGAGCGGTACGCTACTCCTCTGCGGATTGGTGGATATCAGAATTTCATTCTTCATTCCCCGTAAAACATCAGACGAAATTAAAATGCGAAAGTCCATAAGTGCAACTCTGAGCCCGCTATTCATGGATAATGTCTACGTTTTCTATTAACTGAGCCGTCTATAATACTTATTAATATTATCATTTATTTTGATCCAGATTTTTACAGTATATCTAAATCTTGCTACACAAATCTAACTAACATCTTAATACCATCTAAAATATATTGTAGCTATCGTTATTGCTCATAAATTGATTAATTGCACTACGGACATGTCTAACATCAACACAGGACAGTACAAAACTATACATCAAAGCGTACAAGTTCCAAGGAAGCTCAAACGCAGAGCTAAAAGGAATCGAACATCAACAAAGCATTTGCACGTTAAGACCATTCGAATCGAACTCGGTTAGTCTACACTACAGTTCAATCGAGTCATCAATCAATCCTTAATCCATCGCATATCCATAAAATGAATCGTCCGCGCACGGGGCGTTGCATCGCAAGGTAATAGGCACACCGAGCCAGCGACAATGCCGCAATCGGGCTAGCAATCTGCATAATGGATTGCTCGGCCGAACGCGCCGTCCGGTCGCTCATTCAATTGTCGCGGTCGCCGATGTGTGCCGATGTGTCGCCCGGTTATTACGGAATACGGAATTAATAATTTCACGGCGAAATGACGCTTTAGAAATATCGTTTTCAGACTTGCTGGGGGCAGTTCAATGTGCATCATTTGCATCGTTATGCGTTCGGAGCTATTTCATCTTGATTGATCACGAATTTGTTTCAGTTAATTTTCGTGAACAAATTTGCCTGCATATATTACATAATATATTATAAGCTTTTCTCATTTACGTAATATAAAATTCAGCACAATGAATTAAACATTGTTAGAAATAAAGAATCTTATGTATTTACGTACCTATTCACATCTACCTAAAACTCAATAAAATAATGAAAATGAAATATGAATCATACAAAGATACTAAGTTTTTTTTTGTTAAAAATTAATCGCTTGTATTTATTTACCATATAAAATCAAACTTGTTTTAACTAAGTAATTAAACATCAACATCGTTCAAAACAATATATATATTCAAATATTCCATTTCCTAGTTAGTAATAACGCAAATGGATCTACAATTTGTACGAGTTAGTTTAGAATTTATGTGAATATGTAGTCAGTAGTTAGGTGACAGAATTCTGTTAGGTGGCAGCCGACAGGGCGCACTGGACACGGCACAGGGGAATTCTTTGCATATTTGAATACCTGATTTGATATTCCTTTGTTAGCTAAATTACAAATTAATAATCTATACGCTTTGGTCAAATAGCGGAGGTGGCCATATTTGTATTATGTTTGACAATGGTAAATAAGTAGTTTATAATCAGCATTATTTATATAACAAGAATATGATTATATCACTGTATAATTTTACTGTTTAATAACTATTAGTCTTACAGTAAAGGTAAAAGAAAGGCGTCGGGAGGTGACGACCCCATCGCCCGCTGTTGGGATAATCTCTGTCACAGCACCACTCACCAGTAGGTACCATCACAGCGTCAAATATTCTACCGCGAAGCAGTAGTGTCTTTGGCATTATTGTGTTCTGGTTTGAAGTGCACTGTAGGCTAACGAAATTACTGGCAAGGAGATTTAAGAATCAATATCTCGAGGTTGGAAACGCGTGAGTGGCACCTACTATTGGTGGTGCAAGCGCTCATAGGCTACGGCAACCGCTCACCATCAGGTGGGCCGTATGCTTGCTTGCCAACTTAGTAACATAGAAAAAGAATAGTTTATAGATACAATTAAAAACATAAAGTTATTATTACGTAGCCGACTGGCGCTCCGGGCGTAGGCGGCAAGTGCAAGATGTACGGCTCAATAACGTTGCCTTAATCTGAACTCGGCTTTGTACGGGCTGCAAGAGATTTACTGCTACATATGACAGTTATATAAGGATGCATGGTACACTGACGATAAAAAATGATAAAGAATTAATGTTTGTCGCTGAAATAACATATACATAATAAGTTTTAATATTTTATGTGAGTCGTAAACATATCTAAGTGTACTACGTACCTTCTCTCCTTCTTCTCTGATCTTGTATCAGCCAGAAAGAGAAGATAAATTTATTTTTATAGGTAATAATACCGCTTATTTATAGGATAAGGTGGATAAACTGTATTACAAAACAACGAAATTATGAAATACCAAATATTTTTTCCTGAAAAAAAAAAGATGATTTTATGAGATATTAGTACTTAAAATTCCTCATTTATTCAAAGAGACTTTTATAATAAACTTGTCAACTCCTAGCTAAAATTGCTGAAACTATGTGGTGTCTTTTAATACCACCATAAATGGTATACGATCTTAGCTACTACATCGCTATTCCGTGTGAGGGTTGCATTTTCTCGGTCAAGTCGGCACATTCACAAAAACAACAAGGCTACCTTATGTATTGATTGATTATAGATCTAAATGTATTGATTGATATGCTATTTGGACTTACGACTACAAGGGAGGAAAGAAAGTAAATTACATTTTAAAATCTATAAACACTATAAATGTTCGTCAGCCTATTCTATTATCAGAGCCTGAAATATATAACGTGCTCCAATAGGTTAAATAGCACTTCGCATTTAAAATGCTTTACAAAAACGTATAATTGGCCCATTCGGTACTATATATAGGTAAAATCAAGTAAGTGACATGTAGTCGAGCTAAAATTTCCATTTGGCTGGCGGCGTTTAAGTGCCTTGAATGGCCATTGTTCTGAGTCCATTGTGTTTTTCTATTGACCAGTACTCCTCATACGAGCAGCGATGCCTTCAATTACAGCACTAACTGAAATTGTTGGATAGCTCACTTTAATGGTATAAAGATTTTACGTGTTTCACGTTTGTAATTTCACGTTTAATAACACGAAACCTAGTCATTAAAAACCGGTCAAGTGAATGTCAGACTCACATATAAAGGGTTTCGTACCACTATATAGAAATATCAAGTTTGTTGTATGAAGATCCCCTTTAATTTTGAAATAAAATTTGTTATCACTATATTTTATTAATATATAATATAATCCCAATTAATAATAATTTGGGCATGTTATGCGAAGAGATGAAAGTCATGTGACCAAAAGAGCGATGGATTTGAAAGTGAATGGTAGTGTGAAGAAAGGACGCCCGAAAAAGACGTGGATGAAATGTGTGGAAGACGATATGCGTAGAAAGGGAGTGAGTGCAGAGATGACGAATGGTAGAAAAGAATGGAAGAAGAGGACGTGTTGTGCCGACCCCACATAGGTGGGACAAGGGCAAGAAGAAGAAGAAGAAGAAGATATAGATACAACATAGTTACATTAGCTGCATAGTTATTGTACCTTATAGTATTTGTTGTTGTACATTTTACATGACAGATGGACGGAGAGTGGACACTTTATAATAGAGTTCCGTTGGACCCTTTGGGTACGGATTTCTAAAAATGGACAAATTAAGTATTTATGGAAGACAGATTCAATTTTATAACGATACAAGTTATTGTGTTTTTTATAAAATAAATTGTGAAATGTACAAAAATAAACAAAAGTATTATATTTCCATATTATAAGTATTCTTCTTTGACAAAAATACTGCAATTTTTAATAAAAAAATTAAGTCAGTAAGACTGAATTTACTTTATTGCCTGACTTTCATTATCTTTTATTCGTACAATAATTATTTTATCAATATACCGTAAATAAGAAACCTTTTTTTACTATTGTGCCTCGCGAGGCAGTCGCGATTACAACATATTAGCATCAAAATTCCAATCTAAAGATTAAATATATTGCATGTATTTATTATAACCCAAAAAAATCTGTGGCAAATTTTAAAGAGCAATTTTTTTTTTATATTATGCCAAGGGCTCATAAGATATGTTGAATACACTTACAATACATTTTCTATCTGGTCTAGGTTACAGTATAAAGGTTTGGTCAGTGGACTGGTGTAACGAGCGTACGTATCATTCGCCGGCGAGTGTGAAATCCGAAATGCTAGCCTCTGTGGTCGTTAACGATGTGATTTTACTGTTTGTAGACTTAGTACGCTCAAATCACCATTGCGCTTCCTGACTGACGGAGTGTTCTGTGGAAATACTGATAAATGAACAATATCCACTAACTGGTTTAACGAAGCACGGTTTCGGGTTTTCATTCCAATTACAGCGTTGTGGAAAAGCGGTATTCTATTTTAATATTTATTAAAACCTAATGATATTTACTGGATTTTTAAAACAATGGTTACACATCCTATTTAACTTAAAATATAACATGAATTAGAACTTTTAGTATGTTTAGTCATGCTTGTTTGTACAGACTAACTGCGCTGGACTTTATCCCGATAAAACAGTTGTGAGCGAACTCGTATCTAGTCAGTAGATTGAAATGTTAAATGAGAATAAACCGCAAAGGATAAAACGTATTATGTACATGTATAACACTGTAATTTTTCAAACTTTACATATTACTCCTTCAATATGTAACTTTTTTTAAGAACGGCACTAAAACTTCTAAAACTCTATATATTATATTGGTATTAGGGACAAAGTCTGATCTAGGAAAACATACAAAGAGCTCATGCAAATTATCAATTAGGAATACTTTATGTATTATTATATATTTAGTTAATAACTTATAGTAAATCTGGTAACTCCTTTTTATATTTGTTATTTTTATTATTTTGTTTTAGATTATGGTAAGTGACTGTAAGGATTTTTTAATGTTTCCATATATTTTTATTACATTCTCAAAAGTATTTTTACAATTAAAAAGTCTTGCCGTTTTAAACTTTTTGTATTATAGTATTTTAACATATTTGCGTTAATTATATTAAAAAAAAGCACCAATTTTGAGCAAGCATTTATTAAGGCTAATTATTTGAATATTGAACACATTAGAAAGGTGGTAACCACATTTCAAAGGTTGATCCGTAAGCGAGCTTCCTTCGAAGTGCGGCATCGAAAAACGCGTCGCAGCTGCCGTCCCTCGGAATCCGTTTGTCTTGTCCACCTTCTCGCGCCACTTCGCGTGCTGCGCGCAACAACTTTGACACTTGAGCAACACTTTCTCTTGCATCTTCGACTTGCAACTGCAAGAAAATTATAGTATATTTTGCTTAAATTAGTAACTATATTCTAAATATTTTTGTTATATTTGACTTGACCTAGAATCTTTATATTACTTAAATACAAATATCTATGATTCGGCTGAGCATCTCCGTGTTCCAGAGGGCACCTAAAAAGTCGATGGCGGCTGTTATAAACTTTATAACAGTCGATAAGCCAGGTCAGAATCCTATATGGAACACTATACAAGTCTAACATAAAGTTAGCCGGTATTATCCATGACAGGGGAAAAGACTTATACACAACTATTTAGTTTAATAATTAGAGTCGATAATTTAAACATCTATTCGACAACACTGGAAATATCGAAATTTTTGTTTTCAAATGATTACCTGATCATCATTCTGTAAAGTGTGTGGATATATCCGCACCCATTGTCCCACGCGTCCCGCTCCACGGTGCCACCGCACGCCGTTGCCCCACGCACAAGCACTCAACATTTTCCTCCGGGACGCCGCCGTCGCGTACCCGCCGCGCCACGTCTCGTCTACCGCGTCCGCGGATGTCATACCCACACCTGTACTTGACTGATGTTCATTTATAAAATAAACCAAATTTAGATCATCACTTAATTATTTTTATAACGATAAGTAACATTATTATTATAATAATTTTGGTATAATTTCAGTAATTTTTGCCTTCATAGAGGTAGGTTTATGTAGTAAATATTGTTTATAACTATAGTTTATAATTACCTGACTATCTGTGATGTCAGAACATAGATCAGATGTAGATTTTAGGAATCGCCCTACTTGAACATCTTTAGGTTTTTCCGGGTAAACCTAAAAAAAAAATGTATAATGTTTATAATTTTTACTTATATTATTTTTTCCCAAAACTTTTTTAACCATAATTTTGTTAATTTCAATTTAGTATACAAAGTGTGTATGTGTTTTTCTATATAAAAAGTTAAACTTAAAATGCTTACTACAACCGGGAACTTGTCACTCATCGGTGGTTGCAAGTTCACACAGTGGACAGGCATCGCTCGCCTCCTTCTTTGGCGACGCGTCCCGCGATGTTGTCCTGATGTCGAAACTCGGGACACTTTTCCACTTCCATTCTCGTCTTCGGAACTATAGCTAGATTTCATATGACTCTTAATTACAAATATTGCACAATATGATTTATTAAACGACACATACAATGGCCCTCATGAAAATAGAACTATCCCATTTCGGGATCCCACGGATACAAACCCAAGCATAACCAGCCAGACCGGAACACATACCTGTGTGTTAAATACAAACATCTACCTGGAGCGGGAATCGAACCTGCGATCATAGAGGATTGCAATGGTCGATAATAAAATTTATATTACATTGCAATTAAATCTAAAGGTTTGTATTCAATTAATTTAACAGATACAAAACAACATGTTGGATTTTTAATAATTGTACTCAAAATAATTAGTACTTTTTAAAAAACAAAAACAGACTTCAATGATCACTGGTAATTGGCTTGTTAATAATTTGAAGAGCTTAGTTCTTTATTATCTGAATATTTCACCAGACTCACGAATTTTGTACGATCCTACAAAATCATTACAAAAAAAGAGTCATAATAATTTCTTCTCAGTTTGACTCATCGTGCAATCACTGTATACGCGTCTGTCTGAAGAATTCACAGTGATTTATGATGTAGGCTAACATGTATAATAACTTGTATTTTTTTTTTTTTTGTAAATTGGTTGAAATATGAAGATAATTGTTGAAAATGTCGGAAAAAATCAAGCCATTGTTATGTATTGTTATTATACAAATGAAAAGTATTTACAGTAGTTGAAATTAACCTTTGTATGACGATGACTAAAATTGCAAAAACTGCAGAAAAATTTCAAATATGCATTACAGTATTCTTTTAAACTGAAAAAGACGCACTGTGATATTAACTCAGATATACAATCTGATTATAGGAAACGTTAAAACTGCCCATAGCTAAAGATTTCAGAACTAGGAGCTTTCAGAACCATTAACTCTTATAGCAATGCAAAATCAATGTAATTCAATTCTAAAACTCAGATTTTATATGAGCTTGACGTATAAATATATGTAGGAGTTTGTTTGATTTATTTATCGTGTTACAATATAGACGAAAGATGTTGTAGTCTTAATATAAAGTAGTATAGTAGTAGGGTTGCTATTGAGATCTGTCGTATCTGTCACGGTGCGTTATTATTCAAGGGATCGTGGATGGACGAATTTTGAGACAGCGCCTATGGCGACTGAGGCACTAATTGATAAAATTATTAAGGCAGACCCGAACATCAACCACGCAAATCCTAATTTAGCGGATTCTCCGACATATATATGTCATAATATACATTGGAGGACATTTGAATCGCGATATGAGTTAATGGTAATCCCGCTGGTTAGGCGTTCACCTGTATCAAATACAATTTTGCTTGACAGATACCTCGGTTGATTATATAAATTGATCGTTAATTGAAATAGTGTCTGGGAGCGATGTGACCTAATTTAATCAAATGGTGTTTACACGTATCAACCCACACTACTACTATATCAAAAGTACTTATAAATAAAATAAATTAATTAAAAATAAGTTAAGGAATTCATGGAAAAAGATTTTAAAAGTTTTAATTATATTCATGAAACCTAATAAGCATATTTATTAGTACTTACTTATAAACTTATAAGTACTAATAAATCAAATTATTTATTTAAGTAGACTTATAAAAAGTTATCACTATCGGACATATATTATATAAACTGGCCAACTGCGTGTCGAACTCGCATATAAAGGGTTCCTTACCGTAGAATATAGTTTTTTGTATAGAGGCTTAATTATGTTTTTTTTTTTATATAGAATACTAGTAACGCTTTTTTTTCAAGACATTACTAATATAACGTATTATGTATTCCTATTGCTCCTCCAAATAAGGTCGTAGCTGGCGCCAGGAGTGGGTACCACAATAGCCCAAGGGGTCAGGATCGAGGCCTTAGTTCTCGCGTTAACGGAGCACAGTCGGCCCTGCTAACGTTGAGCTATTGAGACTTTTAATTTGCTTTTTACTATTTGTTATTATAGAAGCCATTTGATAGTAGTCGATAAGTCAAATGTTTCAACCATTTTTACAAGCATATGGAAATACATAGATTATTCGAAGTAACATAATTTGTACGTACTTATTCAGATGCGTTGTTGGACCCTGCAGTAAGGACAGACCAGTGTGTCTCATAGGGAGACCTAACAGATCGAACAGTTCGTGTAACATCGGTTGCTTCACGATCACATCGGCCTCGCAATCCGCTCCTAGGGCTGGTGACAAATTTACCTACAATTATACAAATGATTAGTTTGTAAAGAGATAATTTTTTGTTATGTGAAACATCAAAGTACAGAACTTCACTGTGATATTATATGTTGGGTTGGAGTAATAGTTCTTCAGTCATTTATGGCAATAAAGGCTGGGCAAAGCTTACGACAAGTGTTTAACCTATTACAGCATTAATAGATTAATTAAAGGGACACTAAACAAATCCTAAATTGATACAGATATAAAATTTTACATCGGAAAACATTTAATAAATCTAAGGCTAAGTAAGCTGGTAAGATTTTTATTCAATATCCAGCTGGAATATTAAAATGGTAACAGTGTAAAAAATTTAAAAGATAAGCGAGTAATTCTGCGGGCAAAAGTCACTATATAAGTGCCTATACTCCTATATCAAAATGTCACTTATAATAAACATAACATAAGTTTCCTTGTTTCATCCTTGTAACTTAAATGTTTTGTAAATAATATGCGTAAATTATTTATTATGATAATTAATATATGACAACTTGTTATTATGAATCCTAACAAACGAGCTGCTACCTGAGCTAATTATACGTATATTAGCTTCCATGTTATATTTTGTACGCATGTGCTAATTAGACTAATACCTATTATGACGTAATGGTAGCTCACTCATAAAGCCGTTGCTTGTAAATTAAATTTTCTCTTGTACAGATTTTTGTATTTATAACATATTTTTTTCGGGTGTTATTCTAGTTTCGTCATCATACTTTAAAAAGCAAGTACCGTTATTGATCTTTAGCCTTAGCCGGTAGTAGAGCCTACTTTTCCCAGCACAACTGGGCCGGCTCTAACAGGGAAATACTACCCTCTCACAGAAAATCTGCGTAAAGCAACAGTATCAGTAGGTACTGATGTGTTTCGTGTGATGAGTGAGAGCGCCAAAGGCCCAATATTCCACCCTTTCTGTTCCTTTTCTGTTTTCCCTTCTCATCCCTTCCCAATTTGTTGGGTTGGCAGCGCGTATCTGATACTTCAAGTATCGTAAGCGTTCATAGGTTGCGGTGACTGCTTACCAACAGGCGGACCGTATGCTTTTTTATGAACTGTCATCAAATTAAAAAAGTTATGTCGACATACGCGCTCGACCAGGTAAGTACTGTCCTCTCTAGAATATGCACATGAAGTTGCAATATCTGCACAGTTGTATAGTATGCAATGTACTA
This sequence comes from Hestina assimilis, assembly GCA_023373885.1. Lineage (NCBI taxonomy): Eukaryota > Metazoa > Arthropoda > Insecta > Lepidoptera > Nymphalidae > Hestina > Hestina assimilis. Next base: position 11,092,435 of record CM041745.1, read on the forward strand.
TAGTAACTGTTTTACCTCAAGCATATATCCTTATTACGGTATACAGCATATATTGCCACCTTCAACCTTTAAATCAATGTTAAAATCTAATCCAATGAGTTAGTGTATTTTCAAATTTAAAGAATTTCAAAGTTCAGCTAACAATCCCTCCGTATAATAGTGTTTATAATCTCTTAAAATTCTTAATTTTTTTCTTTCTTTATTTATGTAATACTTTTGCGACTAGTTTATATGTATATACCTTAGTTAATTTCTATGTATTGTATCTAGACTGATAATAGCACGTGTTTAAACCTAAGTGGTTTTTAGTTGTTATTATTGTTTAAGTATCTGTATTGTTATGTAAATTAATAAATAAATAAAAAAAAAAAAAATAGACGGTAAATCTCTTGACTAGATAAAAACAAAGAAACAATAAGCGCTTCTTAATTTTTCTTAATATATTTTCTACTAATATTCGTGTTTAATACGATCGAGTAAGCAGCTTACTTGATTAGATTTGATCCATCACGTTAATGAGAAAAGAGAATAAAATATATAATTTAAAAAAAAAAAATATTGACTTCAAAATTAAAAAGATGAAAGAATAAAAAAAAAATCGGTGCGAAGTAAGACATACATACGGCACCGACATCGTCGACAATATTTATTTTCTTCTTTTTAATTTTAAAGTCAGATTTTTTTTCTAAAAATTATTTTATTTTATACTTTTCAGTTACGATTGATAGTACTCAATTATTAATGCAAATTTAAAACCTATATGGTTTTCTTGTACATGCCATTCGCCATACGGAAAGCACCAACTTTCATATAAAAAAAGAATCATCAAAATCGCTTCACCCATTGGAAAGTTATGAGGTAATAAACATAAAAAAATATGATTCTTCTCATTTTTAAGTCGGTTAAAAACAAGTTTATATTGTATAAATGTCCTTTTACAATACTGTGCGATATAAATATGGGGACCTTAACCTAAATACGCCGGTAATTAAAGAAAAGTAACGTCAATTACCTCAATGAGCCAAGGTTTCAAAGAATCATCAAGTAAGATATCGAAACCGTAAAATTCAAAACAGTTCCTCGTTGGGGGTGTTCCCGCGGCCTGTGCTAGTAACGTTAACGTAACAATAGCCCTTATTCTTTGCCACACTAGCCATTCAACAGCACCCCATCTACCGACAAGAGCGCGTCTCACTTGCTTTAGGGTCCACTTGCATCCTGAAATCATCATCAACTGACTACTAACGCCATCTATTGACTACAAGTTGTGAGAGGGAAATGCAAAATTTGGTCCGTTGTGAATGAATACAGAAATTCTTATAAAGAGTCTAAGATGGCGCTCAAATGATTTATATTTATTACTACGCTTCTTTGCCGATTTCATCGTCACTGAATTATTTATATTTTTTTAAAAGTGACCCTCGAAAAAAGTAAGTCACAAAGCTTATTTTAATATTATTACAAGTAATATAATTTACCACTGCCTATTCTGTCCTTGCATTCTGCATATCTAGGTCCTGTCTTATTGAGTGAGGAATTCGTCAAATGTCTATATGGATTGTGGATGTCGGATAATGTGTATTTATCAGTTCCTGAAAAAAATAAATTAATAATATATATATAAATTGTTATGAGAACGTCTGCCGTTTGCGCTAATATATTAAAATTATAAACGGTAGTAGAGCCATGCTTCTCTCCGCACAAACGGGCCGGCGCGACCGAGGAAGTACTACCCTCTCACAGAAAATCGGCGTCCAGTAACAGCATTATTAGGTACTGTTGCATTTCGTGCGATGAGTGAGAGCGCCGGAGGCTCAATCCCCACCCCTCTGTTCCCTTCCTTTTTTCCCTTCTCATCCCGTCCCTCCTGTTCTTTGGGTTGGCAACGCGCTTGTGATACTTCAAGTATCGCAAGCGTTCATAGTTTGCGGTGACTGCTTACCATCAGGCGGACCATATGCTTATTTGCCAACCGCCATGACATAAAAAAAGCAATAAGTTTACATTATTTTATGACTTACCAAATCTAGCAAGACCCTCTGCGTACATATAGGCGGTAAGGGGTCGATATCCGGGTACACATACGTACAAACGAAGATCGAACTTGTATCCGGCAATAAGAAGCGGTCGTTCTATGTATCTTTGAACTACAGCTGGACTACCGCAACGCATATCGCATACACTCTAAAATCATTAAAAAACATATTATTCAAAGAGTTAATTTTATAAAAACCAACTATATTAGATGCCATGATCGCTTTTATATTTCTTATACACATTGCAAAATTTTATTCTCTATCCCCGAAGTACCAAGGATGTATGCCATATGAGGTAATAAATAACAAAATCACTTCACAAACGTAATATGAAAATTAATCACCCGAATTGAGAAATTTCTCCTTATTTTAAAATGCAACATATCAAAAATAATATTCTTCTCTTATAAAAACGTTAACAATAGTCATTTTAACAACATAACATTACTAATATATGAAATATGCAATTAATTTTTAAATTGTTTCCCACCAAAATCATACAAAAAAATGTTTTCCAATTATTTTATAAGAAAGGATTATAAAAGTAAAAACTATTTTAAATTAAAATATCATCATTCAATTTCGCATTAATTCTTGATATACATAAACATGATTCACAAACGTTCATAACTTACAATACGACCCTATAGGAAGGTTTATTATTACGTTGTTTATAATAAAAGAGGACATTATTTTGTAATTCATATCATGCATATTTGTAATTTACAATAGTAAGGTAGGCGGAACGTATGACCTGCCTCAATCGCGTGCTCTAAAGTACTATATTTAACAATTCAGTCCAAAATTTGTGCGCCTAAACTTAAACGTTACAAACGTCAGGATCACGTTTTACTAAACAATATTATTCTATTGTAAATATTGCCTTTCCTTATAACATAAACATTGCCTAGTGACATAAATGTATAACTTTTCAAAACTATATCAGAAAACTAAAATAAATATAACCTCTGGCTATAGACTTATATATGAACAGGCCTTCCATACGAACAAAATGCCAGACTCGTTGGTGGTCTTTCGTAAATAGAACACCGACTCAACGAAACGAAGTTAGTCACAAGCTTGCAACATAATCGAATAAAGTTAGCGTGCAACTAACTTTGTTTCGTTGAATATACGAAGGAGCATACGCATATCTTGTATCTCGTATAACACATCTGCATCAAGTAGTCGTATCTGTACTAAGGGGTGATTTGAGAACTGGAGGCCAAAACTACGATCTTCCTACCTTTACTTTTACTTTTCTAACATCACACTTAATACGACGAACCCAACCCAATAAAAACTAAAAGTTTAAAACAAATAATTATTGATAAACGTTTGAGATATATATCAAACGAAAAGTCATAAAACTTATATGGAATTTCACCAATCAAAATATTGTAAGATTTTTACCCTAAACAGGAATATCCCTCGACCCTGGCTTTGCGCCACAGGTTTGTGTATCCACACCACACTGGACCCTGTATTATCATCATTGCGTCTTAGACGAGAACATTCAGACACCAGTTTAGCGTACTCCAAAGGCAGATGAAAACATGGCGGACTGAAACGTAAAACAATATCATTACTGATAAAGCCTTATAATGTATTTAAAAGCGTAAATATTTTTTTTTGTATGAGATTAGGAATCAGCATATAATTTTATTTATATAGACATCGGGGTGAACCCATTATTTGTAATTATCTGATTGAAGTCGACTCGATGGTAGAGCGGAAGTTCCAAAGTCCTCTTCTTCTTAGCATTATTCCCGGTATTAGTATTTACCCAGGGTCTACTTATTCCTCTTATCCGGATTTGACACGTTACTAGTTTTTACACGGAGCGATTGCCATCTGACCTCCGCGACCCTAAAGGCGAACCTTTAACTCATTGGATAAGAGTAATTTACTTATCCAGAGCTAACAATTATTATCAGATGTGATGTGATAACAACCGGGACCGACAGCTTAACGTGCTTTCCGACGCACGGTGGGGAGACCCACAAGGACAAACACCAAGACCAATACAGATGTTTTTAAGATCGATACAAACATCTGCCCGAGCGTGAATCGAACCCGCAACCGTCGAGGCTAAAGGCAAACTCGCTACCCACAACGCCACAACAGTGTCAAAACAGCGGAAGTATGTGAGCTAATTCAACGCGAACACTAGACCAGAATCTATCTATATAGTTTTTTAAACAATACTATTATTAATATGTTAAAAAGGAAGCATTAAGAATTTAATCACTATTTATTCATTCATGCGCGGATTCGATGTACAACCCCGAAGTCAGGACATAAATCCGTTTTAATATACAGTTAGACATATAAATGGTTAACTTCCATTGCAACCATAAATTATAAATTTATAATTTCTTGTCGATTTAAAAACTGAAAGTAGCGTGCAGGACTATCACTAGCGAAGACGTCACCAAGGAAATGCTTTATTAAAACAAAAATATGACATTGAATTTTTCTCAGGCAGTCACGCGAGCCCTGGTACCACTTGGCGTAATTACGAAATCATTAATACAGCCCGACTATAATTTAATATTGCCTCGAACTTTCACCTTCGTCCCTGCAGGAAGAGTTTCTATTACGACCTTTGAATAAACTTCGCTAATTTAATAACGGCGACGACTTAATTCCTCGAGGTATTTTGTTTCAACTAATAATTTTAACAAAGTTTCTTTGCGGTTTTGTTAATTGTGCGTTTTTATATATATTTAGAGGTTGTTGTTTTATGTTATTTTTTTGCAAATAAAAAGCTGTGTAGTTTTAAGATCACGACGCAAGTAAAACTTTTACCCTTTTTATTATTCGATTTAGCGTATTAAATCAAAAACAATAAAAAATATGTTATATAAAGAAATATATCTTAAAAAAATTTAATGAAGACAAAATAGATACGCAAACGAATGCAAACAAACAATGAAAAAAAAAATGAAGTCTCGAATGCCTGCTGTAATCCATGCTAAAGACAAACGAAAAGTTAAAGGCGGTATAATTTAAAGTTTCACTTTAATTATTTGATAAGTTTTTTTTAATGAAATCTGTATTAAACTAGTATACTTGTCACGATAACGTAAAAAGAAATTAACCACCCAAAAAAATCGCAATCAAATTTTCAACTTAGATTTGAAAATCCTTGCAAGATATATAAAAGCATTGATATACAACAAAACTTTCTAGAAAATCTAAGAATAATATTTTAAAAAATACTTTTGAACGTAATATGAACATCGCGCGGCACGCAACGACCGCGTGGGGTTCATTCAAATGGCCAATGACGTACCGATTGACACGGGTCCCCATACAACACCGGATCACAACAAAATATGCTACATAAAATCCAGCTTTATTTACTATGCAATAAGACTCAACAAATATAAATGTGCGTGTTCAAAATACGATCAACGTTACTGCTTCTTAATAGCTTGATATTATTTTACTATTGGAAAGTTTTGTACATTGATTTTATTGGTATAACGCATAACACTAATTTTCTATCGAATTTACCGTAATTACTACCTATTTTTTATTATTAGTAAAGAATATAATATTTTCATAAGTATTTTATCAGCACTAACGAGATACCGCTGTACTGACTCTAAATATATTTACACTATATCGGGTCAACAATGACTTGCCTAAAACTTGTGCAGTTATTAACTGATCCTGCGTAAAACACCCTTTACCATTGATTACATTTTTTGTGTGTACTCTATGCTTTATACTTTAAGTAATTTAGTAGTTTTTAAGACCAAATGAGAATGAAAACGGAGTTAACCCATCCGATATTAAATAATGGGTGAACCCATCCAATATCAAATAGTGGGTGAACTCGGTTTTCGTTCTTATGAAAATCTTTTATTTTATTACAATGACGGAATAAAAGAGAATTCGTTTAGGGAAACATTGGAATATTTCATGAAACTTGATTTTATTTTATACAGGCGTTCCAGTGTAACGCGAGGGAACATAAAAATATTGAGGGTAAAATTACCCCCGCCCATTTTACAACCTCGATTACAATTCATGGATTTGCGTGTTGATTTTTTTATAGCATTAAATTAAAAGATTTATGCCTTGTTTTTATTTGCCTATAACCTATTTTACATTTTTAATATCATACTTTTAATTACCATTTATAATATTAAAATTATTACAGACCCTTTACGATTCGCCTTGTCTTGATCGCTTTAATAATAACAGATGACTGTTCCATTTATTAAACCGGTGTCGGGATGTGACGACCCCATCGCCCGCTGTTGGGATAACCTCAGTCACAGCAGAGATTATTCCACCAGTGCAATGAGTCACACTGGTGGTAGGTCTTTTGTTGCAAGAGGCTGGCTAGGTAGGTACCACCGCAGTGTCAAATATTCTGCCGCCAAATAGTAGTGCTTAGGCATTACTGTGTTCCGGTTTGAAGGGCACTGTACGCTAGAGAAATTACTGGGCAGACGAGATTTAAGAAACAATATCTCGAGGTTGGCAACGCGTGAGTGGCACCTACTAATGGTGGTGCAAGCGCTTATAGGCTACCGCAACCACTTACCATCAGGTGGGCCGTATGCTTGCTTGCCAACTTTTAACATAAAAAAAAAGAACAATTATTAAATTGGCATAACAACGGGAGTATTTTCTCAGAATGAATATAGGCCTAATAGACCTTATCTAATGTTTAATTACATTACGGTAATTACTGTCTTTACCTATAAGAAGGTCGGCGTTAACATATAAGGCAAACGAGATAAATGTTAAAAATAACTTATATCATATATGGACGCAAATACGCAATACCATATCAACCCACACGAATGTCATTTCGAGAAAAACGCGTTTGAAAATTTTGAACAACTTGCTTTATATGACTTTTTTATGTATTGGTCAAGTTTTTGGCATTTTCAAATTTATGTAAGTTATTTTACTTATTTTCACAAAAAAAAAAAAACAAACATACAAACTGCATATTTCGTATATAATATAACCCAAAACGTTTAACATAATACATACAATGCATGATTAAAAATGGCTTTTTTAGAAGTTTTAAAGCTTAAAACCCTACAAATATTAAAGAAAAATATTCTTCAGCCATTTACCAACACTTCTGCATATATAACTCAATTTTTTCAATTTTGTGGGTTAACATGGTATTGCTTATTTGCGTCCATATAATGGATATGTTTTAATGATAACATTTATTTACTACCTTTGTTTTTCTTCCTAACTATAAGTGAAATTTTGACAGTTCGCATAATGATTTAGATGATTTTAACGATTGGAAGACGAACGAAAAAACAACTATATTTCTTATATTAATATTACATAAATCTTTTCTGATAATGCGTTTGCATAATATGTAATATGAATAATGACGAGCTTTGACAAGTTCATATTATGATTACTTATTTTTTTCTCCCAATCCTCAAATGACAACGCACGAAGCATCTGCTTTCCATCAATCCCACCGGTAGAATTTCACGATCGGACATCGCGATACAGCTCTGAATTCCATCCATACAACCTGGATGTCTAGAAATCCACAACAGCGCGATTTAGAAGACATATTCTTCCTCGCATAACCACTCTGTGGAATCAACTTCCGCCGGCGGTCTTTCCGAACCAATACGACTTGGGAACCTTCAAGAGAAGAGCGTATTCTTTCCTTAAAGGTCGGCAAAAAAACATACAGACCGTATTATTTCTTTTGGTTATGTTTAAAAATTTGCTAATTGAAAAAACAAACGCTATACACGCAATATGTAACGTAAAAAGTATATGCAAACACAACATCCAAAATCGGCGTTCGTTTCGCATTTCAATTTAATTCACTAATATTACGCCACGAGGTTCATAATTAATATAAAAAACGCTATTAACCTGAAATCGTATATAGATCCGTAGATTCTTCTCATACATCGCAGCAAACGGGACAAGCTATCCTTCCGACATATAGAACCGCCTTTCGGTATGTGATTCATAAACTGTAATTGAACAAAGCACAACAGCTACATAAATGATTTAAAAATATATAACTGTACAAATAAATTAAACTATTAATAATTAACCACTTGATTCATACGAGACGGTCGGTCATCGAAGCATACTATCTGTAATTATTCTCATAAACAATAAGCTAAAAGATTAAAGAAATAAAGGATTATTTATTTAATGATTTTCGTATTTAGAAACGTGATATTACGTCAAGGGAAACTAATTAATTATAATTAAAAAGCGTTACAGTATAATAATCTACAATAATATAAAACTATAACTAGAAACTAGTTCCGATCGATTATTTAAAATTCTTCGATTCTAAAACAGTTATTTTTAGAATGTTTGTCTGTCTTGATTTACAATTTAAATAGCGTTTCATTAAAATCCATTTAGTATCATAGGAAATAGTTTGATTTCTCTTGGTAAAAATTCTTTATTTACACACATATTACTGATTGGTTAGTGTTGGTAAGGTAATATTTAATTAACTTGAACAACAAACACTAATACACAATTTTTTGATCATTATAATGTTGAACTAAATATAGACGTATTCACATATATTTATTCAGAACTTAGATGATTTACTGCCTTTTACGAGTGAGGTTAATAATAAAAAAGTATACATGAATAAAAATATTGTACGACAGCAGCCTAAGTCATAAAACTATCGATGTTCGTCACAGCGTCATAACTTTGTATTAGTCGTAGACACGAGAAAACTCAATAGGGAACATGAATGGGTATCAGAAGGGAACTGTAATCGCACTGACTTTATAGACAATTTACCGTCTTGCACATACCTTTAACACCGATAAAGTTTTTTATTTTCAACAAATCGAAAAAAGGTTACATATTTTATGTGACTATTTACGTATGTGTGTAAACATGCAGATGAATATAGTGTAGTTAGTATCACCTTCATTTAATTATTTTGTTTATTTAACATTTATGGAAAGGTTCATATTGTATTCATGTTTAAAATAAATAATTTATATAATTGAATTGAAGCTTCAATAGCTCAACAGTAGAAGGGCCGACTTCGCTCCGTTAACGCGAGAGTCGAGGGTTCGATCCTGACCCCTTGGGCTATTGTCGTACCAACTCCAAGCGCAAGCTTACAGCTTATTGAGAGGGGCAATAGGAATATTAGTAATGTCTTGAAAAAGCACTGCTAATATCCTTTCAAAAAAAAAGAAAAGAAAAAGAAAATTATAAAATAAATATAAGAATTTATAAATTCTTACAAGTTACATAATATTTTGCATAATATTATATTGATAAAATATTATTAATTAATAATATTATATGAGTATTGTATTAATAGCCACTAGGATGTTGTTTGATTGATATTAATATGGCTAATTAATTATGTTGTATTTTATTATAATCATTGATTAATTTATGTTTACATCAGTTAATCTTACTCGGAACTATAGTTATTTACATCGAATTCATGTATCATTCGACCGATATTTACGATTATGATTAACGAAAAAAGTATCGGTTCATTATTATGTTTTGATGATTCAAGTGAATTAATAATATATATATATAATATTTACACATTATTTAATTAATTAATGAATATTTAAGGTTATTATTAATTATTATAAAAGCTCAGGAACTACAATTTTAAGAGCAAAACCGTAACTATAGACGTCAAACGATGACAACGTTGTGGCGCAGCGGTAGCGTACCTGCCTTAAACGCCACAGGTCGCGGGTTCGATTCCCGCTCGGAGCATAATATGTTTGTATTGACCATGCAAGCGTATTTTCCGGTCTGGGTGTATTTGTCCTTGTCATTGTGAATGTTTCCGGACCCCAACACAGGATATTACTATCCTAATGGGGGCCGTTGAGTGTGCAACGTTTATTATTATTATTAAACTATAGGCAAGTAAGTAACGCACGTGGTAGAGACGTTGCGGCTCGAACTATACGTAAAACTGGCATGTATCATCTAAACGAAATATTAACTGTCTAGCAGTGACTTGTAACTGTACAAGTTAGTTATATTATTTACTATAGAATTCGATTAGTTTATTTTCAGGAGTTAGTTGAGAAAAATGACTCACCTGCCAATCTCCTAAGGTCTTGTAAGAAGTTGCCGGAAAAGCGCTATTTCGCCACCACAGATTCCATTTCTCCTCATTGCCGCTGCAGCTCTGATACATACGCCAGCCACGCTCCGTGCAAACCTATGTTAAATAATTAGGACTAAATATCGCTTAAGTTTGTGAATATTAAGAAAATTCATTGTATACCTTCACAAGAAGACTCGGTCCAAAACCATTATCATTTAATCGATAAACGAAGGGCTCATCGTTATCAAAAAGTTGTGCCATCTTCTAAGTATTTCTTATATTCACATATATTTTAAATAATAGGATATAAGTTACATACGAGATACTTCTCTTCGTAAAAAATTAACCCATTACTTATCGCTTGACAAAGTGCCTTTAATTTTCATATAGTATGCGAAATTCGCATGGCTTTTTGCCATATAATACATCGAGTTTCATATTTATAACCTATATGATTTAATCACGTTAACCGTTAACGTAACTTTCATATTTACGTATAAACACGTATTGTAATCCACGTGATAGGGGACCGACTAGTTCGACCGCGAGCCCGGTCGGCACTGCTCCTGAAAGCATCAAAGGTACCCCGGGTGATTTATAGTCGAGCATTCGTGACACGCCGCTTTTAGTAAATTCAGTAACTAAGCAAATGCCTTCCGTTGGATGTAATGACGTGACGGTTCCATTTATACTCTATTGCACTTGTCACATTGACCTTTATAGCGAAGAATGTAGGAAAACAAAAGTTACCACAGTTAAGCACCGTGCTGAATATTAATAACTTAGTTTAGTAACACACTGTCCTTCACGAAAAAGTATGGGTTAAGTTGGATTTAGTTTTATAAGGAAAACTGGTTCATTTTTATAATACTTATATGTATTATACTATAAAAAACGTCAAATATATACAGTTATATAATATAAAAATCTGCCCCAAGCGGGAATCGACATATGTCTTATGTGGGGATATATAATATAAAAATCTGCCCCGAGCGGGAATCGAAATCGAAACGGTCGAGATTAAAGGCAGACTCGCGAAACACACCACAACAGTGTATACAATAGAAATACACATTCTGTGAAAATTTTAACTATTTATTAAGGTTCGTGAGCCCCGCTCATAGAAGAACAGACCTCACCAACCTGCCGGTCAAACCTCTGGGTACCGAAGTCAGAACCCTCGTAAAAACAAACTATATTAAAACTATATTAATAATACCCTCATGCTCTCTTTACTAAAGCTTTCCTACGAAAAAAATATTGATAAGGCTAATTTCGAGCACTCAATTAATAACTAAAATAAAAAAGGCCATTAACCGGTTCCCTGGGTCATGAATCATATATGAACATTTCAATTGATTAACAAACGGACAGAGATTGTAAACAAATTAAGCCTTTGACGTTCTGATAATAATTCTATGCCTTTGACTCGAAATAACGATTAGTACAAAATTCAGAATACTAATATGCCCACGGCGACACTACGCTATGTAGTTTTTTCATGATCCCACGGGAACCCAACATTTTTCTGGGATAAAAAGTATCCTATATTATAAGCTATATGTGTGCCAAATTTCACGCTAATCGGTTTAGTAATCTTTGCGTGAAAGAGTAACAACCATTTATCCATCCATCTAAACATTCACATTTATAATATTAGATAACACAGAATACTAATAATAATACACTAATAATTCACGATTTTGTGGCGCAGCGGTTGCGAACCTCGCGAAGGTCGCGGCTTCGATTCCCGTTCGGACCGTATGTTTGTATTGATCATACAGGCATGTTTTTTAATCTGGGTGTATTTGTCCTTGTCATTGTGTATGTTTCCGGAACCCCAACACAGGATATAACTATCCTAATGGGGGCCGTTGAGTGTGTAGCGTTTATTATAATACTCAGCTCGTCCCCATCCAACCCTTTATATTAATGGGTGTTTTTTGATTAGGGTGACTTATTTATGACGGTTACCTTCTTAGGGTATAAAGTAAAAATAGCCTTATTTTTTGCATTAATTATTTTCTAATTTGTTATTCCTATTCATTGTTTACATCATCATAATATTGTCATGACAGTAATCGCAGGCTAATCACCGTTCAGTAAATCCGAATCAATTGTCATAAAGCAAACGGATTTATGTCGACAATTTGTTTTAATGGACAGAAATACAACCTGCATTATTCGAACTGTGCTTTAAAAATATCGTCTATCATTAAAGAAATTGCTTTAATTTTGAATGATGAATAAATATCAAATAATTTACATTTTTGCCAAGAATGCTATTCACGTTTTACCGTTATTACGTATACATTTGTATATTATACTAAAACTTAAATTTGGTTATATCTTAACAGGTCCCTATCCTATGAATCACATATGAATATTTCAACTTTTTAACAAATGTGATTTTTATGTATCTATTCTCTGTCAACAGGTCCAGAAAGAATAAAATAAATTATTAAATGAAACAAAAAACCCAACTGCATTAATAATAATTTCTAAAAAGCTAAAAACAAGCTCTATAATGACTACTATAATATAAATATTACTTTAATGTTAGTAAAGGTACTGCAGACGGGGACAAGCATTGAAATAAAACATAATAATTATATTTTTCCGTAATTTAAGCACTTCCCTTTAAACTCCATCATCAATTTACAAATTGATTGATCAGCTTGTCCCCGTCTGCAGTACCTTTACTAACATTAAAGTAATATTGATATTATAGTAGTAATTATAGAGCTTGTTTTTAGCTTTTTAGAAATTATTATTAATGCAGTTGGGTTTTTTGTTTCATTTAATAATTTATTTTATTTCAAACTTTTTAGTTATATAATTAATAATTGATTAGGTATATATATATATACAAGGAGAAGACCTGAATTACTTATAAACGCGAAGCCTAAGCTCTTCACCCTAAAAAGCGATTTTTTTGGTGTTGTTTTTAAAACGTAAACGGGCACTAAGAAAGTATATATTACTTTTGAAATTCAACCCTCAAGGGGTTAAAAAGGAGCTAAATGTTTTGTTGGAAGTTCATCATTTTTGAAAATAAAATCATGTAACTTTATTTTTTGGGGAACTATTAACACATTTTCTTTAAATCCTACTCCTGAAGGTGTGTAAAGCTTTATATGAAAAAGTTGTTTCTCCAAATTTAACGCGAGCGAAGCCGTGGGCTGAAGCTAGTTATAAGTAATATAACTTAGCTCTATGCATTATGCAGGTCTAATTAGAATGTCGATTATATTTTTGGCAAGTTCTATCCCACAAGCTTATAACTTATTTCGAGATAGCATCTGCCCGCGACTTCGTCCGCAGTGACTTTAGAATTGGCTGCAGAGACAAATGAACCATTTGTAAGAAAATAATATCTCATTAGACAAAGATAAAACAAGTTCTGTATAGTGATTTTTGATAATCCCATGAGAACCTAACGTTGTTTCGGAATAAAAAGTATTTTTTGTCTTAATCCAGGTAATAATCTTTATATGTGCTAAGTTACATTCCAATCCGTTAAACCGTGAATGCGATGTGTGATTGAGTAACAAGCATCTAAACATTTTTGCGGTATGTTTTTTGATAATGCCGAGGGAACCTAACATTTTTTCTGGTATCAAACGTGTTAATTCAGGGTATAAGCTATATAGCTATCTGTGTGCTAAATTTCATCCATATTCGATCAGCAGCTTTTGCGTGAAAAGGTTAAAATACTTTCTAACTCTTCTCTTATACTTGGCTCATATTTTAATCAAAATTGCAATAATTTTTGATGGAGTGACCCTATTTTTACGAAACAAAACCGAATGTTACTCCAAAATATGCTAGATCATTTCCTTGCTGACTTTTAAGTTAAAAATTGCAGTTTTGCAGCATTGCGTGAGATGATAAGGAGTACGGAGAGCCACAAACAGGCAGACATTTGCAAAAATTATAAATATATTATATTTCATCATTTACTTTTAATCCCGAGCAACTGTTTTTATAATAATCTGAGATGTAGGTACAGCCACTTAAAATTTATATTTTTCTTACATTAAACGTAAATTTAGGCGTAGGGATGTGACGACCCCATCGCCCGCTGTTGGGATAACCTCTGTCACAACAGAGATTATTCCACCAGTGCAATCAGTCACGCTGGTGGTAGGTCTTTGTTGCAAGAGGCCGGCTAGGTAGGTACCACCGCAGTGTCCAATATTCTGCCGCCAAATAGTAGTGCTTAGGCACTACTGTGTTCCGGTTTGAAGGGCATTGTACGCTAGTGAAATTACTGGGCGAACGAGATTTAAGAACTAATATCTCGAGGTTGGCAACGCGTGAGTGGCACCTCCTAATGGTGCTGCAAGCGCTCATAGGCTGCGGCAGCCACTTACCATCAGGTGGGCCGTATGCTTGTTTGCCAACTTCTAACATAAAAAAAAAAAAAAAAAAAAAAAAATTACATGACTAGGAATCGAACAGTACTTTTATTATAACATATTGTGCTAATTCCTATATTTTACTAACAAAATTTGTGTACCTAATTGTACAATACATTGAATAGCATTATATATAATAGTTTGCGTTTTAGAAATTTAATTATTTTATTAATTTACCTATTTATATAAGTATGCCATATTTTTTTATTTATAGAAAATGCTTTAATTAATTATTCAAGACATTGGGAGTGGAATTGGCTATCAATCGCCCAAAAAAATCAAACTTCAATCATCGATATCTCGAAAACTAAGCAATATATCGAAAAATTTTACTCTTACTTTTCGTCTTATTTTATTGAGTTCTACAAGAAACCATTATCAGATTTTAGCTCTGAGCGAACATTGATATTCCGCTTTGAATATCTTTGCTTCTGCGGAACCCATGTTAAAATAATGTAGCCTATGTCACTCTCACAACTGAGACGAATCTAATGATACCCTATAAATCGATATACGTTCAAGGGCTTAGCCTGTAGAGCGTCACAAAGAAATAGACATACATACATACATACATACATACATACATACGCTCGAAAAAAATTAGAATTGCAGTGAAGAAACATTTAAATAAAAGGGCCAGAAAAAATAAAAAAGATTCGGTATTATTTCGAATGTGGAAATTTGTAATAAGCATTTTTCTAGAAACCAAAGAATTAGAAGCTTAATTCACCAAACTGCTCCACTGCATATTGGCGGACATGTACAATTGTACATGTCTCCACTTCACGCCTTCACATTAAAATAACAGACGAATTCGAACACACAAATTATGTACTAGAAACTACAGAAGTGCTAGCTGTGGGTTTGAACTCACATCCTCCGGTTTAATTCTACTATTTCTATCCACTGAGCCATCTCCGTAGCATACTAGCGGCCAGTCCATGCGTAAAAATCACCAGACTCTAGTAGAGCCGCTCTACTGTCATTCAAATTTTCCTTAATGTTAAAATTATGCATCTTAGAATCTAGGCTATTTTTTTTGTTTTCAAATCACGTTGATACCATAAAGTGTTATAATGGCCGTAATTTTCCTGTTTATAACAACCCAATTCAAAGCTTTTATCTCACACATTACCATTAACAGCTTTAATGCGTTATAAATTCATTGTCTTCTTTTTGTTTTTATACTTTCAAGGCAATTTCATTCAAGTAAAAAAAAAATTTAAACGTAATTAAAATAAGATCTAATAGCAATTACTATTTATAATGTTCTGGTTAATTTTTTCTTCTTGTCGTGTGTCAGTACCTGACTGTAGTCTGTCCTTTAACCACTCCTGATCAGGTGGCCTATATAGGCTTCTGACTGGATTTATGGACTGCTATTAAATTGACAACAGCCGGGATAGACCTTTTTCGTGCTTTCAGAAGCACGGTGGCGCTAATTTAAATACCAATCTAAGGTCTTTAATCATTAGACTGGCCATACCTGGATATAGGCATCGGTCGGTCCCAATCCAGAGTGGATCTTTATATTTAAATTTTTAAAATCAGATTGACATAAGGTCCCATGGGCCTAAAATGTTTCCTGTACCAAAAACCCAAGTATATTTTTTGCATTTCTTTATCAAAAATAAGTTTTTCCCGAATCTGTATCTAGGTTTTTTTTATTGTCGATAAAGGCTTTTTTTATTTTTGTCTTCATATTTTTTATTGATATTCCAATATTAATTGTAATTGTATTACAAATATGTAACTTTTCTTTAATTATATATATAAATACTATTATATTTTTTATACCGAATGTTTTATTGATACAAATCTCAACTAAATGAAAAATAAATCCGATTTTAATTTTTATCTACAATTAGATTATTATTAATAATAATAAAAGTTAATGAAACTTAGGGAGGGTGGTTAAATTAATAAAAAAATGCATAATTTTCCTTGTTTATGGTAATTTTGTGATGATTTTTGCAGATTCCAGAACTAAAAGTTATAAAATATGGCGTTATGGTCATAAAATTTAAGAATATTTAATATTTTATGAGTTTTAATTGAAATTTAAATGAAATGCTGAAATACAAGTTTTTTACTTAGTTTAGCAACGGATGCTATCTTCAATTGTATATGCCATTATTGTTGTATTGTAACTTGTCTTTGCATACACTGTAATGTACTTTTGGTCAATAAAGTTTTATTATTTATTATTATTTATTATTTAATTATGTATAAAAGAAACAAAAAAAAATTAAGAGGTGAACAACCTTTTATATTTTATTTATTAAACTGTTACATTCAACATCAGGTAACGTATAACAATATAAAAAAATCAAACTTATTAAGTTATTATGTACGGAATTTTAAGTATTTCGTTTTTCCAAAGCCACTTGATATCCGTCAACAGCCTTCATCATTACGTTTAGCTTCACTTTGATATGCGGAATTGGTCCATTTTCCGGTTCCGGAACCACTTTATAATTACGAAGTACCGTTGCGAGGACCGTCTTCATCGACATAAAAGCATATTGGTAACCTGTGGTAAAATATATTTTTACACGTTAAATAAAAAATATATATAAAAACGAAAAAAAGGTAAAACCATAAAGAGTCGATAATTCATAGTTCTTTCGTTCGTTGCAGTAGCCAGTCCATAATTCGTAAATGGTTGAATTTATATGTGACTATGAATAGAGATAGTGTATGAATAACTTCGTTCCATTGGTGTTTAAATAACAAAGGAGCACCAATTGCCCTTTGTCATTTTGTCTGTATTGAGGGCTTGAAAATATTTGAAAAGTGTTTGTTATCAACAAATATTGTTGTAAGCAAATATTTAAATGTAAGTAATTTTATTAAAAATGTTCTTGAGCAGATTTTTGTATTAATCATACAAGCATGTTGTCCTGTCTGGGTGTGTTTGTCCTCATAATTGTGTACGTTTCCGGATCAGAATCAGAATCGGACACAGAATTGAACTATCCTAATCGAGGCCGTTGAGTGTGTAGCGTTAAAAAAAATGATGAAAACAAAAACAAGATGCTGCAATGTACATAAATGCTACAAAGGCGGCCTTCTGCAAAAGTGATCTCTTACTGGCGACCTCATACAAGTAAAATAATCTTCAGTCTGAAGGGCTGAGAATTGTATATAAAATAATTGTAAATAATAGATTTATGTATGTATTACATACAATATATAAATATGTATAAAATGTTTCAATACATAATATACACAAATATACTTTACTATTACATATTTTTGCTAAAATTTAAACATAAGTTTTATTTTTATTTATCATAAATTATAATAATTATAACGTTCCGCGCCGTGAAACGTAAAGATATTTTTTTAAATAATTAATCCCACCAAAAAGTACCACAAAAAGGGATGAGATAACTAACTATTACTGAAACTTGACAGTTATACGGCAACATATTCTACTTATTCAAATACTTTAGTGTCGTTGCAGCGTGTCGTAGCAAAAATAAAAATACATAAATAATTCAAGATCAAAATCATATAATTTTAATCAACGTAAAAAGCTTATTTGTTGAACGTAAGAGTCTACGACCGGTTCCAAAATTACACCTCTACCCGAGAAGAATCGACGAAACAAACTCAGGGGTGTTCTTTTTATTAATATATACATTTTTTTAAATTGCCAAATTTGTTACATTCATATATATACAGAACGCTAAAAAGCCTGAAGAGATCGTCTCATTCCCAATGTGTGGTGTCTTCAATATACTCACTACTTGTATAATAAACTTTAACACACAAGCGTTATTTAACTGTTCTTTTAAATTTATTAATTGAAAGTTTCTTAACACTTTCTGGGATCGTATTGTAGAAAAGTATCATATCATATCTTAGGTGCCTTAAATTTACCTACTCATTAAAATTATTTAAATTAAAAGTGTATCTTGTTAGGAAAACGACACGGAAATGAGAAAAAAATATACCTTTGAAAGGAACGGAAATTTTCTAGTGAAACAAAAAATATGTACATGTAAACAATCATTTTAGTTTTGCGTGCGTGTTTTTAATGGTCTAAAAAGTTGTTGTTTGTTTTGATATGTAATTAATGCATTTTTAGCAAAAACCACAAATAAAAAAAATATATACTTTTGAAAGGAACGGAAATTTTCTAGTGAAGCAATCATTTTGGTTTTTCGCCCGGATTTTTTTAGCTAAAAAGTTGTTGTTTGTTTTGACATTCGATTGATATATTTTATTAGGAAAAACACCACAGAACCAGGATAACCTTTGGAAAAAACGGAAACGTCCCTAGATGAAGATAAAAAACATAATAAATAATTAATCTTGTGGGTTTTACAAGCATAGTTTTTATTATGCTATTTATATTAGGTAATTGTTCTTATTCTTTGAATATCATCATAGTCATCTAGAATAGTGTCAGGAATACGTAAAGACCGTTGTGGCGCTGGGTAACAATTCTGCTTTAAGTGCCACAGGTTGCGGTTTGGTGCCCGCTCACAGACTTTTCCGGATCCCCGACGAAGGATATTACTATCCTAATGACGGCCCCTATTGCGTTAGTTAACAAAAATTTGACCGCGAAATATGGAAAGAACTATAAGATATAATTTTGAACAACAAACCTATTTAAATATATACAAACCAACACAATTCCTAGGGCCATTACTGAATGGCATGTAATTGCAGGGATGCGGCAAGTTGAGCCGCTCTGGGAGAAATCGATCAGGGTCGAAGTGTTCAGCGTTTGGTCCCCAGTACTTAGAGTCACGGTGGCAACCCCAGATGGATATCACGACACCTGAGCCACTGGGCAGAATACGCCCTGACGCTACAATTTACAATTAACAACGAAATTTTAATGACCAAAGTTATTGTTATTATTATGTATGAATTAATTGTAGATGTTATAAAAACGTTAAAAAACGTATTCGATACTAATTCCCATAATGCTTTTTACAATTTCAATTAAAAAAAATTAAATGCTGTTTTTGGCATCATGAATTAACAGTTCGACAGGGAAGTTCAGAATAACGACGTGGACTAGTAAACTATAAGCGCGATTGCCACAGGCCGAATTTCCCATTCTTACCTTATCTCTTAACGTTTTTACGTATTCTTGATTGTACCACAAGAGGTACAAAAGACAAATTTAATACTCTACTCTATACGGTCAATTTTTGCAAAAATACTTACGTAATTCAATTTCTGCTTCAATTTTTCTTATCACGAAAGGAACAGGAGGGTATAGCCTCAGGGATTCCTTAATAACTCTCTCTAAATATTTCAATTTCAATAAATCTTCCTTTACAATCGGACGATTTGTATCTCCTAGTACTTCACATATTCTGAAAAGAGATTAAATGTTTTTATCTATACACATTAACCATAACAATATTGCCATGAAGAAGACTGGAGTTATAGGAGATTTTTTAACCGCCTCGGAGGAGGAGGTTCTCAATTTGATTGGTATTTTTTTATGTATGTACGATTGCGCTGAGATTAATGATCCGATTCTTATGATTCTTGTTTAGATTGATGCGGAATTGTTGCCAATTGGTCCCACAAAAATTTAACATAATTTACATGATTTTAGATACTCACTCGCAGTAAACATTTATATCAATAATATACGTATTTCAAAATTAAGAAATGAAAATCATGAAATTTTAACAAAATTAATTCCAAAAGTTTGAAATGATATAAATTTTTACTTTTTTATTATTTAAAATGAAATAAATTACACGCATAGTCGTATATGCGTGCTTTCTTCGATAACTAAAAATAAAGGCTTGAACAATAATAACATAACGTATCTATTTAATCAAATCATTCGAACATTATTGTAACGATTAAAATTAAACGTGGCATTTAATTTGTTCTGCGTGTGTTGCGGCGTAAAAAAATTGGTATAATTAATGAAACCAATCGATCTAAAAAAAATACAATCGAATTGATATCATTTTTAAGGTCGATTAAAAAAACGTTTACTCGACGTAATATTGACTTCTTGAAGCCACCTACTTCTGACGAGCGTAACGCTTACTTGTAAATAAAAAAGTTTTGTAACTTTGGAATATAATATTTCATTGATAAAATTCTAACATTATAGAGATTTATTAGTCCAAAATTGAAATGACTAACATATTCAAAAGACATCACTTACTCTTCATATACCTTTTCCTGTATTTCTGGATATTTGGCCATGAGCTTCAGAGTATATCCAGAAGAAACAGCTGTCGTATCGGTCGCAGCCATAGTCAATGTCAGAATTTCTTCACGTAATTCTAAATCAGTGTAACCTTTTTCACCTCCAGATAAAGTTATTAATATATCTAAGAAGTTCTTGTTTTGATAACTGTTTAGATCTAAAAAAATAAACAAAAACTTAACGTAATATGGTTAGCGTGAGTACTTATTAATTTTTCCAATTTAAAAAACATGAACAATAACAACTTCTTAATATTCGAATCAATTATAGTTTTTTAAAGCAATAGATTATAATTATATACCATAATGACTGTCCCCTTCGGCTTGATTATGTTTTTCCTTCTGCATCTCGGCCCTTTTTTTATGTATTACCTACAATTTATATATATTTAATCTTTTTAGTTTTAATATGTATCATTGATTGTAAAAACAAACGATCAAGTAATGAGTTTCTTAAACTCATGAGTTGGTTCGGCTTCGCAGGAGGCACCCTAAGGACGGAATCAAATTTGAGCCCCGTGAGGGCTGCCCCTTTATCACGGCTGAGTCTCTGTACTCGGCCCCCCCTGCCCGGTGACGCTGTCAAGGCCAGTAGGGCCAACAGCAATACACATACCGAAAAAAAAAAAAAAAAAAAAAAAAAACAGTTTTAAAGTAAAACACAAATCTAAACAAACTTATTTAATGGAAATGTTGGAATTAACGAGAAAATAGTAGTTGAATAATTTTATGATAAAATATTATTTAAGGAATCATATGTTAAATGTTATATAACTTACATTATCCGTAAAATCGTGTAATGTCTTGATAGAACGTTGATGTACGGGAAATTTTGAAGATAATCCAAAGAGCCAATCCGGTTGCAACCACAACCGAAATATTCTCGTACACACGATTTTAAAAAGCTGATTCATAGAAGTTAAGAATGGAGAGTTTGAGTCGTTTTGCGCATTCACGTTCAGACCCATCGCCGTTTCTACAAATTGTTAAATCACACATTTAGAAATAACATTAAGTTTTTGTAAAATAAGGTATAATAGATCTTTTTTATACCATATAAGTTATACATTCTGTTACAAATAAGTTTTAGCACTAATTCTACACAAACCTTGTGGCTTCTAAATAAATCATTTTGTTATAAAGGTCAGAATTATATGAGGGGAAAGCATAGAGTTTATGAAATAGCTCTACCTAGTTATAAAAATTACAGAGAATTATTTTCGCTAAACAAGGAACGACCATAAATCAAAGTCTGACTTCGCGTGTGTGTCTAATGATAGATAAACGTGAATAATTCAAACTGAACCCAAACAACATTTACTGAAATACTTTTATAACTACAACTGTATGTATGGTATATAATTCTTATGGTCTTCACGCACAGCTGAGAGGAATTGTCGATACACTAACAAAACATTAGTATATGTAATATGTTGGTTAAACTATACGTAAGAAGCCTAAAATAATAGTACTTATTGCACCCAAGACCAAATGTCTTCGAAGTTCCAATAACAATGTATGAATAAATACAGTGTCGGGTAACTGAAGTTAACATGAACTTAGCAGTGAATTCCAAAACTAATTCGTTGTCTAACTTCTCAGAAGTCGAGAGTAATGTAGCAGAAAATATATTATAGAATCCAGTGGCCGATTTACCATCAGGCTGAGTAAGCTTGAGCCTAGGGCGGCAGATTTTTGGTGCGGCAAAAAATTGTTTTTTTTTGCTACGTCATAGAAATCAAAAAGATGTCTACATGCGGAAAAAACTTTACTACTACTACTTCTATAGGTTAAAAATTTGTAAATCCGCCACTGATAAAATCATTGTAATGGGTTGTTTGAAAAATAATAGAATGCATAAATTTATAAGTATACATCTAAATACAATTTATAATTTATCAAAAAGAAAAAAGTTTTAATGTTTTCTCTTACCACAAATGGAATCCAATGTATAAGCAGAAAGGTATGAGAAAATACTAAATTTTCCTTTATTTGCTTTTGGGGATAACTTTTCTGAAAGCGTTTTACTATTTTCGTCAAAAATTTCTAGGAAATTTTCGAGAATTTTCGGGCTAAATGCTGGAAGTAGTATTTTTCTTCGTCGTCTCCATATTGATACTAAAACATTAAACAACTTTATGATTTATATATAATATAATACTTACTGTATGTGAGTATGTAACTGAACTCCTATTAAACGACTGGAAATATTTTGATAGTAGTTTTTAGTTGTAGAGCTTTTATTGCAAGAGGCTATATGGGTAGGTACCACCGCAGTCCCAGTTATTCTACCGTAAAGCAGCATACTGTGTTTCGGTTTGCAGAACACTGAAGCTAGTAAAACCACGCGGTAAAGGAGATTTAAAAACCAATATCTCGAGGTTGGCAACGCGTGAGTGACACAGTCTACAAATGTATGGTATTACTTTGAGATTTATGAAAAAAAATAAGATACAACTTTAAATTCATATAAGAGAATATTATATATAAATATTAGAAGTGGCCTTTACATCAAACATAAAAATAATAATAAATTAATTAATTTTAACATAAAGCGAAAAAAAAATTAAATAAAATGAAGAAAACAAATTAACGTGCTGAATAATCTTCACTTTTAACCAATTGAAACTTTACAACATACGCAATGAATCCGGCTCTGCCTAAAAATTTTTGGTAGCAACGAAAATGTTATGTAAAAAGTGATCTAGGCTTAGATTGTAAATCCCAAATAAATTTTAAGAATTCGTAGTATTGTAGAGTTATGATTTAGTCCTATATAAATTATAACGTATGTAGGTTTCATGCTTAGCGTTATCTAGTGCCATGTATTAAAATCGATTATAAAAGTCAAATTTTATGGTGTAAAATTTCATTTCAAAAAGTTAACTTTAAAGTACATCCAATCACCGAGTTGGTAAGCAAAGATACGGCGTACTTGATGGTAAATGGTGACCGTAGCCTATGCTTGATTTTCGTATAAGAGAAGTATACATCGGCGGACAAAACACCTTGAGTAGTTTCAGCCTCTGTGTCCCGTAGCTTTCAATGAGTGGATAGTACTTCCTGGTTAAACCAGGCCTTTATGTTGAAACATCAATGCTCTACGACCATACAATAGTATTTCCTGATATTATAAGCGTTCAAAGTCTACACTAACCTTCTTCATCCTAGCATTAATCCCTGTATTTTTATTTACGCAGGGTCTGCTTATTACTCTTATACGGATTTGACAGATTACTAATTTTTACACGGAGCGATTGCCATCTAACCTCCGCAACACTAAGGGCGAACCGGTAACTCATTGAATAAACTTACTTATAAAGAGTTAACGATTACTATGAAATGTTATGGGATTACAACTGGGACCGACAGCTTAACGTGCACTCCGACGCACGGTGGGGAGACCCACACGGGCAAACGCCCAGACAGGAAGAGAAATTTTAATAAACATCTACCCGAGCGGGAATCGAACCCGCAACCGTCGGGACTAAAGGCAGACTCGCTACCCACAACATTCAATTATTACAGAGATAATGATAAGCTTTTTTTCGGTTTTATTAGGTACATTCCTTAAAATCTTACCAGGTGCAAAAATACCACCATTGCCGATGACCTTACGTATAAATCTATGCAAGTCATCTTTTTCAAGACAATTCTTTAAAATAACTTCCAGATCCACAGGATCCACCATCACTGTAAAATAAGATGATACTGACAAATGTCTCCAAAATTTTATTTTCAATAACATTTTATAATTTAGTGAAAACTTTGGTATTTGGAATACACTTATAAAATCATAAGATTCATTTGAATATATGTACAATTGTACATAGTATATATACAGACAACATAAGAATTATAATAAGCTTTTAAGTTAAAACAAAAAAAAACGTAAAAACACTTACTGATTTACTCTACGTCTATATCTTGTAGTCAACCTTTTGATGTATGAAATATGATAACGAAAATATTTACGATATAATGGAAAAATAGTATAAACATATATACGATATTGTGCACCACTTCACCGGTGAATAATACCGTTTTGTAATAAGGCACCTTTATTGCAATATAAATAAATGATTCCCGATACAAGCTTTCATTCCATATTCCCATACCTTCGCGTAAAGGAATGAAAGATATATATTTATATATAATAATAATTAGTCTTGATTCCATAAGGTCCACCTTATCGAAATTCAAATCTTGTTGCTCGTATTTTGTTTATCGCAATTATATGAAATTTATATATATGAAATTATATGAAATTTATTAACATTAACATTTTTAAAACTATCGTGAGACATAATTAACTTAACCGTTTAAATTTTACATTAAATTAACATTTTTCACATATATTAGCATTTTTCCAAAATATAAGTATATGAAAGTGTAACAAAATCCATCTATGCATCCAAACTTCCACATTTATAATTTTAATATAGATTAGAATACTTACAGAAGTAAAGGATATGATTCAACCAGCCTTTTATGATACCGTCGTTTTCCATAGCTTCATAGCTATATCGTTGTAGAGTCGCCATTATCTCTGAGAAATTATTCAAATTACTTGGTATCATTACTACTATTTGAAATAATCTGTCTCTAAATAATTTCGTTTAACATATTTACATTTATATTGTCTTTTAATATGACCTATTTCACACACATGAATAATTCCAATTAGACTAAGACTAAGTAATATTAAAATTTAAAAGCTCAATCTCTTTGAATCGGAAAAGAAACATTTATAAAAATAAAGAATACATTTATTCTACGCTTTAGCGTACAGTAAATCTAATATAAAAATTAAATATATCAAAATTGTATTAATTGATTTGTAAAAAATACTTAATTTGAGGTAACATTTTTTTATTTGATTTTTGTAGCGTAAAAATTTTTCTCATCCTGATTATTGAAATACAAGTTATGTACTATGTATGTACATAACTACATAATTATATCCTATTTACACACAATAAGACATACCTTCTGTACTTCCAGCCAACGAGCGAGCTACCCCTATAACAGGTAAACTGTCCTTCGGAGCTGCAATGACCGCAGCCAACTTATACATCCTTCTCCGTCTATACCTAAATAGGATGGTCCACAGAACAAGCACCACAAACAGCGACCACACAATCATTTTTCATTAACAATATTCGCGAATGAATTTTATGATTACAATTACAAAGACGACCATATTATAAACGTTCATTGAGCGTATCACTAAAAAAAACAGCGGTACAATTTATATACACATTTTCCTTTCGCAGTCGGAGTGCGGACAAATTCACTTGCCATAATAGCTTTAGGGTTTCGGAGTTCATGGCGCCTACAACCTTCAGATCTCTAGGTAAATACGTTTGTATTTTTTGATATGTGATGACGCCGCCATTAGTATTTTCATCACATATTTTAATAAAATTAATTTAAATATTGATAAATATATAAATATTTATATTAATATTTAAATATTTATATTAATTGCGAAAATTAAATTAAAAAAAAAGAAATTAGCTGATAATTTTCTAGAATCATAGCCAATCAAAGATATTTCAAGATATCTGGGGCACGGCAGTGCCCCGCCAAGTCGAGCAAAAAGCGGCACGGCCGTACTATCCTTTTCTCGAAGCACTTCAGGCCATTTTCGACGCTCTATAACTTCGTTGTGGATAAAGCTATAAGCCTGAATTTTCAGTAACCGAGCAAGCATTGTATAGACACGGTATATTTCAAATTTCATTCAATTTAAACCCGTAGTTTTAGAATTATAACTAGTCAAATTTCTTAATTTTGTCACTCACTGACTGACCGATCATCAAAACTCTAAGGCACTTCTAGCGGACATGGAAGCTTCAAGTTTAGAATATAATTAGTGTTTAGTGTATAAGTAAAGGAAAAATTAAAATATTTTGTAATTTCGCTCTAGTTTACTAGATACACCAACTGCATAAATAACTTTGTAATCGCCTATAAATGTATAGGATTACAAAGTTACATTTGCAGTCAGATACGTACTTACATAATTTTCAACCTCTTATAACTTCGTTGTTGCTAAAACTAAAAGCCTGAATTTTCAGTAACCAATTAGGCATTGTATAAACACGGTGTATATCAAATTTCATTCAATTTGAAAAAGTAGTTTAAGAATTATAACTAGTCAAAATTTCTTAATTTTGTTACTCGCTGACTGACCGGTCATCAAAACTCTAAGACACTTCTAGCACACATGGAAGCTTCAAATTTAGAGTATATTTAGTGTTTAGTGTATAAATCAAGGAAAAACTAAAATATTTTATAATTTCGGTCCAGTTTTCTAGATACACCAACTGCATAAATAACTTTGTAATCCTATATAAATGTATAAAATTACAAAGTTACATTTACAGATAATCAATCAGTGTACCTGTATAGTATACACATAAAATAATGGAATAATAGGTGTAGGTGGGTACCTAGATAATATACGATTACATTCAAGAAGTGGGTAGAAAAAGTAGGACTTTCTACAAAAAGATATGAGATCCCATAAAAAACATAAAAACTAAAAAAATTGCCAGTCTCGCAAAGCA
Source organism: Hestina assimilis (assembly GCA_023373885.1). Classification (NCBI taxonomy): domain Eukaryota; kingdom Metazoa; phylum Arthropoda; class Insecta; order Lepidoptera; family Nymphalidae; genus Hestina; species Hestina assimilis. The sequence goes on from CM041745.1 coordinate 11,119,769, forward strand.
GTACTTTTACTACAAAAAGTGGTGAGATCTCATGTATAACTACGCCTGAAACTTGGCAGTTTTACGAATCTAAAAGTATTTGTATGAGTAGAATAAGTTGCCGTACAACTGGCAAGTTGTACGGCAACTTTTTTTTTGTTGCTTTTTGTAGTAGAAGTACTGCTTTATGAGACTGGCAATTTTTTTAGTTTTTATGGTTTTTATGGGATCACTTTTATGTAGACGACCTAGTCTGAGTTCACAGTCAGCTGAGCAATTATACGTTATTAAAGAAAAAAATTGTAAAGTACTTTCAGATGGATGTTTTAATTTACGTAAAATTCAATCAAATATTTCTAATTTAAAGGGTAGTAACGATCCCTATATTCCATTAAATATAGGACAGCAAAAGTCTGCTAAAACATTAGGTCGCGGATGGATTCCAACATCAGATAAATTATATTTCTTTCATGAACTTGTGATACCAGACTACCCAACGAAGCAGTCAATATTGTCAGCGATTGGACAAATATTTGATCCGCTGGGACTGTTATCGGTATTTGTCATACAAGCTAAAATTATACTCCAAAAACTTTTGTTACACAAAGTTACTTGGGATGAAAAATTTAATAAGAAATTATAGAATGTTGGCTTAAAATTTACGTTAGACATACATTGCTTAAAGGATTAACACTTACCTCGTTACGTTACATGTGTTAATCTCCAGTCTATAGAAATCCATACATTCTGTGATTCTTCTCAGGATACATATGGAGCATGTATTTACATAAGAAGTTATTCTGGCAATCATGAAATTGAGATACGATTACTCTGTTCTAAGAGAACCCTTAAAGGCAATAACTATTCCGCGCTTAGAACTGTTCAGTGCAGTAACTGCCGCACGTTTAACAACTAAAGTCATAAATGCTTTTAGGTTGCCTGTATCAGAGTTGTCTTATGGACAGACTCTTCAGTCGTTTTAGGGTGGGTTAAAACACCACCAGCCAGGCTTAAATTTTTTTTAAAAATCGTGTAGCAGAAATTCAAGAACTTCCCACTCAGCCGTTTTTCAAAACTGTTAAAATTAAAAAAGACAATGGCATTTGTTTTACGATTTATATATAATTGCAGGTTATCAAAGAAAAATAAACTAAAGGGTTCATTAAATACAACAGAATTAGTTAAAGCTTTCAACATTTTAATCATATAATCACAAAACAATCATTTTAGAATACCGTTTTTTTTATTTTATTTTTATTTATTTAACAAGCACACTAACAATATACATATATAACAATTTAATATAACACTTAAAACATGTCACACTCACTGATATGTACATCAATAACAAGTGTACCTAACATTGACCAATTAACATGCAAATTGCCTAAAACGGACTAAAAACTATAAATATAAATTAAACCTACGTAACTATTATTAATTATTAGAATAATTTCTCACTGAGAGATAGTCAGCGAGCTTCTTTTTAAAAACAATAAGAGAATCATGGAACATGTCGACGCCAGGTATAGATTGTGATATTTTGTTATATTTAGCACAAATACGAGCAATTGGAGATTGCCTACCAAGATGCGTTTTTGCGAGAGGTATAAAAAACGTTTTAGAGTTACCGTTGCAATTACGTGGACGTCTACGTGGAGCTGATACCAAAATCTGACCAAGCAGGCCACTGCATTTAACTGTATTATTAATTAACTTATGTAAAAAACACAGGTCCAATATTTCTCGTCTACTACGAAGAGACAACATTTTAAACTTAGACGCTGATTGTACGGCTGTCTATGTGAGACACCAGTGGCAAGAAACGCAAAATGTTTGGTAAAAACTCGTTGTATGCTTTCGATACGTTGATGATAATTTTAAAACATAATCAAGCAATAACAAACAAAAATCGTTTACTACAACTAACACCGTTCTTCAATTTCTTGCAAGCATCCTATTGCTAAACTTACATGCTGAACACATTAGGCTTTTTCACTCAGCACCTCAACTACTTCTTTCATCCATTAGGCAGCAGTATTGGCCTCTAGGTGTCCGTAATTTGGTAAGGCAAATCATGCATCAATGTCACACATGTTTAGGGGATTAGACGGGAGTTTTATTAGCAGTTGACAGGAATTATAGCACGTCGCTCAAAACCGTCAACCATATTTTCAGATAATGGGCACTCAACGCACTCAATTTGTGGCCACTAAAAATGATATATATAAATTTCTTAAACAAAATTCTTCCGTATTATGTGAAAATCTGGGTCACGAAGGCATTAATTTCAAATTTATTTCAGCTAGGATCCCCCACTTCAGCGGATTGTGGGAGGCCGGAGTAAAATCTGTAAAACCTCATTTGTATAGAATATTAGGAAACGCACAACTGACATTCGAAGAATTTTACACGACCCTAGAACAAATAGAATCCATTTTGAAATCTCGTCCATTAACACCCATTTATTCCGATTCAAACGACCTCACCCCGCTCACTCTAGGTCATTTCCTCGTGGGACAGCCAGTGACAGCACTAGCTTGTCCGAATGTCGTTGATATGAATCCAAACTTATGAGGCTTCAACGGTGGCAACGAGTTAAACAAATAAGACAAAATTTTTGGGTGCGTTGGCATAAGGAGTTTGTGTCGGAGCTTCAGAAAAAAATCAAGTGGAGATCTTCCAAAGGCATTCTTCAAAAAGAAACTATGGTTTTAATTAAAGAAGATGGTTTGCTGCCAAAAAATTGGAGCATGGGACGATTTTAACGCATATATGGTGTAAGCAGAGTAGCAGACATATTAATTAGTGAAGGAGCCATCAGGCGGGCGTTCAATAACATATGCCCACTACCTCTTGAGAAGCTAGTTGAAACCAATGTTTTCAACTTCGGGAGGCATAATGTTTTCATTTATCCATCTTTCATTGCACTGCACTCGGCAAACATAAAGTCATACACACGCATTCTCCTAAATACTCGTGGAACAGGTTTGTGGAATAAGTATTTTTGTGTACTCGTACTTGCAAGACTTAGTACCTATTTTACCGAGTACGCCTCATCCCTAATAATAACTTCATAAGTCATAACTGGTTCATCGTTATACTTATACGATTAATAATTCTACTATTCTAATTTTATAATTGTCATTTCTTAAGTTCAAATTAATAAATACAAGACACCCTAAAAAGGTGTCTCTTCAAAAATTCTGAATCTGCATTTGACATTCCGAAGAGGTAAGAATAATGATCTGAGGGTAAAATATATATGGCTTACGAGAGGGAACACCGTTAGCGCGATCTAAGTACGTTCAGCGCCATCTAGCCACAATCGACAGAAATGTAATGCTCATTGAATTTGGTATTTCTGTAAAACGATACCATTCCTTGAAATATTATTACAGCCTTTAGAAAAAAACTATTTAGATTTTAGATAAAAACGTGTTAGAAAGTTTTAATTATTATTAATAATTTAATGCATTAATTAATGAATGAATGAATGAATAAAAATATCGAAACAATTTTATTAAGCCTTCACATTTATTATATAATACAGATATATACAAACCTATGATCTGTGGCGCTTAAGGCATGGTCGCTACCACTGCGCCACAAAATCTTTTGTCCAGGTATCAGAATATTATAATATTATTCTATACAAGAGCCGCGGGCACAGCGAGCTAAGGAATACAGTTGTAGTTTTCATTTATTTAAAAATCCTTCGGTATAAAATTTAGACTTTATACTAACCATTTCCAATTGAAACACTATTTTTTTCATATAACAATATTATTAGGACTAATAAGAGAAACTATTGTACGGCCTATAAACATAACATGCACGCGACCGTCGATTAAAAAAGACGCGCTAGAAATAAAGCGAATCCCATAAAAACATAAAATGTAAAAAAATTGCCAGTCTCGTAAAGCAGTTCTTCTACTACAAAAAGTGGTGAGATCTCATGTATAACTACGCCTGAAACTTGCCAGTTGTACGGCAACTTATTCTACTCATACAAATACTTTTAGATTCGTAAAACTGCCAAGTTTCAGGCGTAGTTATACATGAGATCTCACCACTTTTTGTAGTAGAAGAACTGCTTTATGAGACTGGCAATTTTTTTTACATTTTATGTTTTTATGGATATACATATACATTTAATGTCTTTGTAGCCAATCGTAAGAACACTCTCGACCAAAGCAACTTTTAAATAAAAAATAATATCAAAACGATGCCACACAGACACATAGATACACACGTTAATTTACAGCCCCCCATTTTTGAGTCAGGGGCTAAAATGATTGATCGAGCATTATTTATGAGCTAGGAATATATTTTTTTACACACACACACACACACACACACATAACATTTCACTTCTTTTTTTTGTTCCTGTGAAGTAATGGCTTGGATATACATAATTCTAATTTTGTTCTCTGCTATTTGCTTGTCAAAGATACAGAGTTGTGCATAAAGTTAGTTATGGTAAAAGCAATGTTAAGTTTTGGATTACAAGACTTTATTTTAATTACACGTTACTAAAATTATAAACCGGCAAACATATGTACTTAAACTCGTATTTGCACAAGACACGTTTTAAAATTTTATTTCATTTTTTATTTTATAAATGTATATAAATAAATATATGGTATATGTATATTTATATAAATTTATTTATGGATTTTCATTATTATTTATATATTTTTTCTTATTATTGACATGACAATTCGCTCGTTAAATTAAAAACTACCGCAAATCAAAATTACAATCAATTTTTTACAGGAGAGCCTTTTGCCTACTACTTTCTTATTTTACATCAAATATATACATATTATACATCAGTAGACGCGGATTTTTAAGCAGCATTAAATGATTTAAGTTATTCTACAATAAACTGATTGCTGGAAGAAATATAAGCATATACGGTACTTTTGAATATAAAAAATATCTTTGAAATATACTAAATATGTAGTAAAACAACCGCAAGTCAAAAAGTCAAAACCAAAAGTTTTTATAAAAATTTAAGGAATGTAATTAAAATTTCGATGATATTTAATAGTATAAATTAAATGCTATATAAAACTTTAAAAGAAATGAAGATTCGTTGGATAGAATTCATATGGGCCCTGACTTCGTGTTTTTGAGATGGTTCAAGCTGATAATGATTATTACGTTTTTCTTTTTTTCTTTGATCTGGACCACTTTGGAGTTACTTTGGTATTTTTAACAACAGTTCTAATTATTTTATCAAAAATTGAAATGATATTCACGAAAAATGATGAAATATGGCACTTTTAAAAGTCATTTTTGAAATATGGTGGTTTAGATTATATTTCGAGCGTTTAAAACGAAAATTCCAAACTAACGGTTGGGTTATTTTTGTACTTTACAATGCGAAATCCACCCATTGATTTTTGCTAGACCCTTTGATAAGATAAGATTTAAGATTGTATTTTTGCAATAAAAGCATTTTTGAATATTTTTGATTTGTGGCACTTTTGAATTTAACGAGCAAATTGTAGAAACCAGAGCGGCAAAAGCGTATACCTTGAACATTTGTAAATCCACCACTGATATTCAATGGTCTGAAAGGTTATTTCGTCACAGGGGCAAGTATTTGTATCCGTAATTTTAAAACGATGAATACATTCCTTATGGAAACCGTGGCCGGTAAGAACTTGTGTTAGTGCAAAGGAATGCACCATCTTTTCAATAACCTCATCCAGGTGAAGAATGATGAAATAATACATGACACGTGATTACTTTGTAGAACAGAAACCGATTTAGATTTATTAACAGTCATTTCAGGTTCACCTATTTCCACCTGGGCGTCATGGTTGTTTGCGAAAGCGACCCCATGATGTCCCACTAATAGGTTTACCATCAGTTCCGCTGAGTTTTAATGGGTAATACCGCTTGATGAATTGATGGCCGAGTCCCATACTACCACTTGTACTTGACGAGTAGGTACACTATGCGTAGTGCGTAAATGCATTACTCAGTAAGAAAAAGGTTCGCCTATTTGGTAACAATAAAAAAACTAGAGCCAAATATAAAAGTGCCTTTATAAAATGAATAAATAATCGACTACAATTAGATAATTAGAATAATATATAATAACTATATATTATATAATAAGCGTAGTAAACCACAATGAAGGTCAGGTGTAGAAACTAGGTGTCAAGTTTAGTTTGCCTTAAGTGTCTTTTCGCTTCACTCACTTTTATGTAGTTGTGAGGTCAGACGGCCGCCTAAAAGTTATAGAGTTTTTCTTCTTCTTTTGTCTAAAATTGAAGTTCCGATCTTTTATCCCCACAGTCAGGAATACCACACACATGTTAAATAGAATTAGAAGACATTTTAGTTAAAGTTAAAATAAGAAAAATCAAAATGAGTACTATCAAAGGAAACATATTTTCTAGCATTTTTTCGAGGATTTAAATTGATATTATCTTGAACTAATGATTTTTTCACGGTCAGTTAAAATTAAATTCAAATGAAACTAACAAAATTAGTACTCTTAAAGAAACATGTTTTCAAGCAATAGAGCTTACAGGATATAAATTACTTATACTATGTTCTAATAATGATTTTTCTACCACGGTCAATAAACGATTAAATTCAATGAAATCTCAGCAGTTGCATCTGATAACCAACTAATATTATAAACGGGAGTTTGTAAGAATGGAGTTTTGATGGATGGACGTATAATACTCTTTCAAAAACTATGTAGCTATAATCATAATAAACGTCAGAATAACACAAAGGCTATAATTTATACAGGTATTATTTAAAATGGCAAAAATACATCAATAAATGACAAGGAAAACATTTTACAAGGGTTATTGTACTTTGACAAGGCCCCATTAATAAACACGCAGATTTCATATACATACATAGTTTATTTTTCATACAATTAAAATACAAGTGCTATTTTAAGAAATGGTGAAAGCGTGTATGTGTTTTCGAAAACATTAGTATGTTGGAAATTATTTAGAATATTTATCTGTGGCAAATTGCAGTAGAATCACAAGAAACGTCGTTACAGAACGTGCACCCTGAAACAATTTTTTTTTATTAATTTTCATGCTAGTTGCTGAACTCAAATCCTCGCATGTTATAAAGTTATTGACACAAATTATTTATTTTTTTAGAAGATCCATCAATGCTGAAGGTTAGATCTTTGTGGTGCATGTAACAAATACTATAAACTCTGAAACTTAAGTAACAAAAAGTTAACTTGAAAATTCAAAGTCTAAAGTGAAAGTCCACAAGTAAATCATTAATAAATAATAACCAATCATTTTATTGTAAAAATATGTAAAAAAAAAAATAAGCGTATAGCAAGAAGGATTATAAGTAATTCTCTTACTCTTTCTTTCTGACTCTCTTTTCTTGGACAACTCTTAGATTATTATGAGCAAAACCAAACTTAGCTTAGTATTTTAATTTATTATTATTACGTCATTAAGTGATACGACACTTGGACGGAAATAAACAATACCATGTCAACCCACAAAATTAAAAAACTGAGTTATATATGCAGAAGTGTTGGTAAATAGCTGAAGAACATTTTTCTTTAATATTTATAGGGTTTTAAGCTTAAAAACTTCTAAAAAAGCCATTTATTAAAAATGCAATTTATGTATTATGTTAAACGTTTTGGGTTATATTATACACGAAATATGCAGTTTGTATACTTATTTTAAATAAGTATAATAACTTTCATAAATCTGAAATTGCCAAAATCTTAACCAATACATTAAAAAAATTCATATAAAGCAAATTGTTCAAAATTTTCAAATGAGTTTTTTCGAAATGACATTTGTGTGGGTTGACATGGTAATGCTTATTTGCGTCCACTTATGTACTAATAATATTATAAATAAGAAACAAATCACGTATCATTAAAATTATAATTGTCGGTAGGGTTGTCACCGGTACTATTATATTATTATTACTATGGTACATTATTTCGGGTAATTGTACTCTGTACTTTACGAGAACAATTATAATACGCGAAAATAAAAAATTCTCTAAACCTAACAAAAAATAATTATTTATATTCTATAAACGTTGACAAAACAAATAAAAAATTAGTTTTTAAAAATAATGAAAAATAAAAATTAATGATACTTTATTTTGACATTACGTAATTTTGAAACAAAAATTGCAATCACCAATGTGCATTAATTCCAAGAAAAAAAGGTGGCAACACTAATTTCTAAGTGCTGTTTATATTTTTTCATAAATTTACACCCCTTACTTAAAAATATAGATAAATCTGTGATACAAGTACGTATAATTTTAAGAACTGTATTTATTACTATTATATACCTAGTTATTAAGAAGCTACTGTCTTATTATTATTTATTACAAAGTAATAGGACTTACTTCCAACAGCATCTCATAGTCCAGCTTGAACAAACCCTGAGCCGTGAAAACTGGTTTTTGATGTAGAGATTGCAACGATAGGTGCACAGCCTAAAAATTACATTTTGCTGTCAGAATTTTATATATTTTTTACATAATAAATATTCCCAATATAATAGTAGTATTTTTTTTTATTCTAATTTTCTTGCGAGCTCTCTACACGACATTAAGCTGAATTTTAAGTATTTGTTAAGTTCGGTCGTGTTTGGAGCAAATCCACTGATTTGCCCAAATATGAAGCAATATCTAAGTTTCCTTAAGATCTTGTGGTGCTCGATGCCTTAGTTTTCTGAAAGTTGTACAAGGTCTTTTTACCATTAGGTTCCTTACAAGTTGATTTGGGTGGTTTTGCATGCGTTTGCGATAAGTTTGTAGTGAAGCTGCTACTTCCTTCTTAATAGTTTTTATCTTTAGTTCTCGATGCAGACGATAGTTTTTAATGTGCAATCGTGCGAAGTATTTTGGATTGGAATCGTTGCAGTATTTCGAGATTCGAGTTTAAAGCTGTTCCCCACAGTTGTAAGCCGTATGACCATATTGGCTTAAGTACGACCTTATACAGTAGTAGTTTATTTTCTAATGACAGCCGTGACTTTCTATTTAGAAGCCAGTACATCTTTCTCACTTGTTGGCCGAGGTTTTTCTTTTTGTGAAAATGTGTTTGGTCCAAGTTAATCGTCTGTCTAGGTAAATCCCTAAATACCTGACGTTATCTCATTGAGGAATTTTTACTTGATTGAGTTCAACTTCGGGGCATGTGTGATGTCTCAATGTGAAAGTCACATGCTCGGATTTTGATTCATTCATCATCATCATTCATTTATTCTCCAGTCCTTCAGCCATTTGGATATATTGTTCAGGCTTGCTTGTAGTATTAGAGACGCACCAGGTGAAGTTGCATCAGTCGCTAAAATGGCTGTGTCATCAGCATATGTACTGGTGATGACATCGTCTGCATTAGGTAGATCAAATGTATATATCAGATATAATAATGCTGCCTTGAGGGACTCCTGCTTTGATTTTATAAAGGTTAGTTACGCTGTCACCATGTTTGACGTAGAAGTGTCTCTTCTCTAGGTAAGATTTTATGAACTTGAAGTAGTTGATGGGTAAGTTATCTAGTACTTTGTAAAGTAGTCCATCATCTCACTCTGTCAAAGGCCTGCGAGATGTCGAAAAATACTGCAGAGATATATAATTTGTGTTCAAAGGCATTGTTTATTTGTGTCCACTAATCTATGTACTTGCTCTACCGTACCGTGACCTTGCCTGCATCCAAATTGGTGCTCGGGGATTAGGTTGATTGCTGTGATATTTTCCATGAGCCTTTTTATAAGATAGCAGAGATGAGGTCGTACGCTAGGGCTTTCTGTAATTTTAAATTCTTTATGACGGTTATTACTTCAGTTTTCGTGATGTTCTTAATAGATACAATTGGTGGGGTTCATTTAGTCGTGATGCTATTAATTCTTCTTTTGTTGAGCCAAATCCCTCGAGTGCTGTAAAAACTTTGGATAAATGTTTTCCAAAGGTTTCACTTTTATCTTGGTCGCTTTTAGCCCAGCTACCATCATCTTTTTTATAGGATGATCAACATATAGGATAATTGATGTTTTCAGCTTTTTAGTCGCTTTCCAGAGGGAATAGTCTGTTACTTGTGTGGCATCATGGTTTTGTAAATAGATTCCTACGTCACGGTTTCTTTTGACTGTAAGGGCATTCTTTAATTGTGAAGCTAGTTTGTTGTACTTTGTTTTATCTGGTGGGTATTTTGTGGACTGCCAATTTTTTCTTGCCTGGCGCTTCCTCTTTATTAAATCAAGAATAGACTTTGAGTAGAAGTGCATGTCTTCTGTGTAATCTGCAGGGTTAGGAGTGGAAGCCCATGCTGCTTGTTGTATGCAGACGTTAAATAATTCTACTGCTTGCGTGACCTCAGAATCAGATGTCAGTGGCATTTTGCAGTCAAGCGAATTTTCTACTAACTCTCTAAAGTGTAGCCAATTTGTTTTTTTGTTATGCAGCTGGCAACTTCTCGTATGACGTGTTGCTTTCCAGCCTAGCAGTACTACTACCGGGGAGTGATCCGAGGTTAATTCGTAACAGGAAAAGCATTTCAGTTTAGAACTGGGGACGCCTTTCATAACAACGAAGTCAACCAAGCCTGGTTTCTTATTCAAGTCAGAAGGCCAGTAAGTTGGTTCTCCGGTAGATGTTACATCGAGTTGAAGTCTCTCAATCGACTTAAGCAGCTCCCGGCCTTTTGATGTGATAAGCCTGGAACCCGATTTGGTATGTTTCGCATTGTAATCTCCTGCGGCTTTAAATCGGTGGCCAAGTGTCTGCAAAAATGCAGAGTAATCACTTTCTTTCAAGTTGTGTTTAGGTGGTATATATAGTGCTGTTATATTTAGGTGATTCATGGAGTCAGTGATTATTAAACTCGTCGCCTGTATTTCTTCAGTGCAGTACGAATTTTTAGCAGTGTTTGATTTTGTCTTTAATTAAAATTGCGGAGCCACCATGAGCTTTGCCATCTGGATGCATTGTGTGGTATAATTTGTAACTTGGGATTTTGAAATAGCTCTTAAGAGCAAAGTGTATTTCTGACACTAATAATATGTCAAATAATGTAAAAATATTTTTACTTCTAATGAGTGTTGTGGCAGGCCATTTGCATTCCATGCGACTATTTTGAGCTGATCGAACTTTTATACATGACAGACATTAGGGTGGTTTGATTCGTCATAGAACATAATTGATTCATAATTTGTTTGAACATCTGCATCAGTTGCTTAATGTCATTAGTATTTTCGAAAGGATGTTGTGTATTCTTGCCCATTGTAGGTTGACGTTCATTTTTAAGAATATCCGCGTAGCTTGTTTCATGCCTTTGTTACCCTAATGATTCAGGATCAGATGGTATATCGGCGTGTCTTGTATATAGTAGTATAGGATTTAAATCACATGCTATGAAATAGTTATCTTTTCGCATTCAATGAAGTCATACTAAATTGTCTCGTCGTACATTTAAGTTTGTTGCAAACGAGGGTTTCATCACTTTTGTGATCGGTAATCAATACACAACCAAATCAAGGAATTCATAAGTAGAGAAAAAACGGAAGGGTAATAGAAAGTTGTTATTTTCGGTAGGTATGATTATAAATTAAAAAAATATGTAGTAGTATGTAGCGGCGTCGGGACGTGACGACCCCATCGCCCGCTGTTGGGATAACCTCTGTCACAGCAGAGATTATTCCACCAGTGCCATCAGTCACACTGGTGGTAGGTCTTTTGTTGCAAGAGGCCGGCTAGGTAGGTACCACCGCAGTGTCAAATTTTCTGCCGCCAAATAGTAGTGCTTAGGCATTACTGTGTTCCGGTTTGAAGAGCACTGTATGCTAGAGAAATTATTGGGCAGAGGAGATTTAAGAACTAATATCTCGAGTTTGGCAACGCGTGAGTGGCACCTAGTAATGGTGCTGCAAGCGTTCATAGGCTACGTATGAGTGATTTTGACACGCTTTTTTATACAGTAAATTTAAAGCCCATCAGATTAGCGTATGCACTAGAAGTATCTCATGCATATTACTGTCGACCCTTTGAAAACCGCTTCACTTGAAATATTGGAAAAATCTAGGTTCATGGCACATCTCAAACAAATGAGGGCAAAATAGATTAGAATTTGAGATAGAAAGGGTAGAAGTTGAGGTATCCGACGCTTTATATTATTTGAACCTAATAATCTATTGTTACAATTTCCTATAAAAGAGGCCTACTACTCGGCTATCCTGGTTGATTCGTTTTTACTTTTTATGTAATTTCTTATTGTATAATTTTCATGGATACTATCAGTTACCGCCCGGAGCATCTTCCACATCAGCTTACCGTGTTTTAAATAAAATGTTTTATTACCTCCTTAATCACCGTATGTTCTAAATCACTGTTTATAATTTCGTGTGTTACGTTTGAAGTAGCCTGAGCCTGCAATAGTCAAACATTTAATTATTATATACATTGCTTATGTAACATTTGTTAAAGCATTATATTTTTATTTTCCTTACCTCCTTGACAGTTGTATCACTAAAATAAATGCAAACAAGTATAACACTGAAGGCATAACCGATTTGCCAGAAGACATAAATTAAGAAGTCAATATAATTTTGTAAATCATGAAACAAGCCGGACACAGTTGCCTCCAAAAAATAATAAAGGTATAAAATAATCTGAAATAGGGTCATTAACATAGTGAACAACAACACCAACCCAAATTTTTCATTAACAGTTTTTGTCGCCTTATACAGCATACTATACACTATACCACACGACTTAATCCTGTTACAAATATATTTGTTTTTGAGTAACAAAGGTTTTTCTGTTATACTGTGGTTAAGACGAATAAATAATTCTGGAAAGTTAGTAGGCCTTATTGAATTGAGAATGTTATTCAATGTTTTGTATCTCCTCCGTAAAATTAACAAATAAGAACAATACTGTGCGGTTATGATGAATACAATGCTATCTGTAAAAATCATTTGGCATACTTTTTCGATAGGAACATTCGTGTTCAAATTAAGTAAGGACATCCAAACACTGAGTGCACGAGTCAAACTTATAATGATTTGTGCCAGACAAATGACAACAACCGAATGTAAATTCTTCGAATAGTCGACATTCTGTCCCAAGTTTTCAATAGCTTTATCAATGTCAACTATCATTTGCATGTCTTCTGTGCTGCCGCTCAAATCGAAAGGTACTTTCCACATAGCATATAACACGAACATAATATTGGTAAATCTCTCAGCTTGGTCGCCATAACCTTTCAATTTTGTCTTGTAAAGATGTCTCAGAATGGTTTGATCATCAGCTTGAATCTTGTACATACAGTAAAAATACGAGGAATACCAAAATAAAAAAGAAATAAAACCAAGAAACGTAAACGTGGTAGTTATAACACCACATCCGTTACTTTCAATGGTTAGCACGGATGCTCCTGCGAATTTCCTCACATAGCGAATTAAATACGTGGCATCAACAATATTCCGCAGTGACTTCGGTCGAAACTTTTTAATCTTATTTTTGAACGAACGTGCCCACATTTTGCTCAGTTTATTTCAGTTATGGGGTAAGTAATGAAATTTCTCAAGTTTTATACACGTGGAAAGTTTAATTCAATAAAATAAGTAATTCGACGAAATCGTTTACAGTTATCTTGATTACTAAATTCACTATAATATTGCTATTATTATAGTGCTATAAGGAATTAGAAATGTTATATTCATTCACTTAGAGAACTGTACATTAGGGTTGTGTAGCCAGAGGAAAATATATATATGTACTAAATTTCATATAGAACCAGACGGACAGACAGACATGACGAAACGGTATGCTTGTTTGCCACCTTTGTCATAAAAAATTCAAAACTAAATTAATAGTGGGATTTTTCAGCCACGCTAAAAGTCACAATATTTAAGGATTTTGGAATGAAACAAAATTTGGTATTCGCATTTATCCAACGGATAATCAATTTTATTACTCTTTGAAAGTCCACGTTACAGCGTTCCTTCCTTTATGAACATCGTAGGCATTATGTATATTGTCCCGATCAACAAATGAGGCATATTATATACAAAGGATTTAGGTACTGAATTTTCTTATTTCATTTATTTATAAGCACTATACAATTTTACATATTGTGAGATTATAAGCATTTTAATATACAATAGAATACTATGATAAATCTAGCTGCCGAAAACATAGCAACTTCATTACACTGTGCATTTCGTTAATAAAACAGAAAATAAATTGTGCTTTTATAATTATCCATCACAAATTCTAGCACATGAGAGAGCGTTATAGCTATGATCTACACTTTATAACAGGTCTCATTAGCTTATCAATACACGACGGGCAAAACCCGCAGAGTGGGCAATCTGCACTGTCCGGGCAAACTACAACAGCAAAACGATTATTTATTGCTAGAATATTGTTTTTTACCCGTCCAGTGCTGAACTGCTGACTATGAACAACCTGCGGATTCGTCCGTAACAAATATAATTCTTTGTTTAGATACTCTTTAACTTAGCAACTAAAACTACATGAAATTCGAATAATACCATCGTAAGGTAATCTGTTTAACACGACAACTAAGTTGCGACGACACTCCTCCAGTGATTATCGTATTATAACTATAAAACTTATAACTGCGCTTTTGTATTTAGGAATAGCTGTCATCGCATCTCAGTTTACTAATGGCACAATATATGTGATATCAATACGGTAACATTTATGTAACTATTTCCATGATTTAAGCGATATCGTCTCCCAGATGTTATGATATGATGATGCAATTTAAGCCAATAAATCAGAATTCCTGTCTTCTTTTAAATTCTATATTTTAAAACTGTAATTTTTGTAGGAATATATCTAATAGTAAAACTGATTTTTAGATCTTCAAAAGCGCTATGTATTTTTTATACTTCTATCTTCTATAAAATTAATCGTCTTATTTTAATATTGCAGGTAATATATGGTCGACATTAATATCACTTTAATGTAGCTGCTGTATCAACTGTAATAATATTTTTATTCGAAGCTTCAAATAATTCTAAGAGAAGCCACACAATTATATTCACATTAAGCTAAATATTAAAATAGCCTTTTTAGAAACTCAATAAATAAAGTTAAAATCATAGTTAGTAGTTATTATCATTTTCAATCTAGTTATTATAGAATTCGTAAATTGCTTTACAATAACTTGAAATCATTATTTCTATACGAATACAAACTCTTATGAAATATATTTATGTTACTTGTGACCTTTTTTAAACGTTTTCATTTAAAGCCAAATAATTATTATTTACAATGTAAAAAAATAAACAGAAAAGGCACTATTCTTCGGATTTAAATGTATTCAAATGGAATGTACTTACTTCAATATTGTCGTAAGTTTTTTTAAATGTATGGACCAACATCACAACGACAAAAAGTCCTAGAAAAATAAAATATATTCACAAAGGTTTCCCGAATCCCGAGTCATGAGTATTAAAAAAAATTGTAAAAAGATTTTTTTACGGAAATTTTAATTTAAATTTCGCAAAATTAATGAATGAAAAATTTATAAATAAAATTAAACAACAAATTATACAACCTAAAGAACATCTAACTTTTAATATCTAAAACAGCAATTTCAAATTGTATTTTTCAATAAGCAGATTGTCATTTTATGTGTGTGTTCCAGTAGATTCGAGAATGGTTAAGATTCAAAATTTGACGCAGTAGATGGGCGCTGCTATCGGGTCCCAGATTTTTTTTTTCGGGGCAGGACAACGTCTGCCGGGCCCACTAGTATTTGATATTAATTATTATGTTAAATATTAATGACTAAAATGTTTTTAGAGGACTTATTATGTCGGCTATTGCGTGACAAATCGTGTTAGTATTTTTATATATGGTAAATATAAGTAAGAAATTTATTCAAAGGCGGTGGAGAATCGCGTCATTTTGACATCATTTGACGATCTATACGATTTTACAACCAGAGCAAAAAATAAGATAATCAGAAGTAGAGGATTGATTTTTTAATAATAAAAAGAATAAAAATTAAAGCATTTTCTAAACTACTTTTAAATAAATAGGTACGGTTTAAAAAATTGTTATATTTATATGAAGGATAAAGGCAGCAACTTGCATTTAATTATTATATTCCTAAAACTGGGTTAAAAATAATTTTTGATATATTATATACTATTACAATTTTTCAATCTAACCCTTATAATTATTGATAAACATTTTATAAGATAGGTTTCGTTAATAAGAATTTAACCAATATTTTAATAACTATATGTTATCTTTAGCCTCTAGAAAACTTTAATATAAATGAGAAGTCGGACTGGTATTATAGGCTGTTTTTCAGTTATAGAGGCATGATTTTATTTTTATTTATACTAAAAATTGAAAGATCTAAATAATTTAGCTGACCACATTTTTTAGATTACTTCGTATTTTTTAATGTTTGTATAACAAAATATGACTTTTTTTATATATAAGCATAAGTCGATTTTTCAGAGGATTTTATAAGGGAATTTTCCAATTATAGTAGTTCATTCAAGTTTCCTGCATTTATTGAATAAGACAATTTTTTTAGGATTCCAGACTTAAATGACAAAGAATTTTTCTCGTTCGTCTGTCTCCGTGTCTGTGTGTCACAGCCATTATACTCGACAAGTATTAAAACTTAAATAAAATTTACAGGTCTTCTATGAACCGGTATATAAATAAATATAGATTCTGAGAAATAAGTACTGCGTTATTTTTGCTGTGCCCTTATAATTAATAAAACAATATGTACATATTTTCATTCAGATCTACTACATAACCTATCAGTGTGAATCAGACACAATTTTATCAAAGAAATATAAGAATCAAGAAACCCTCATCTTCTGTAAGTTAATGCAATAATATGCAGAGCAACTACTGCCATAGCGACAAACTATATATGTAAAAAGGAGAAGACCTAACTGACATAAAAGTTCAGCCTAAGCCCTTGGACCTTTGGGATTTTTCACAGGTGGTGTTTCTAAAACGTGAAAGATACTAAGAAATGATTTTTCGAAATTCAACCCCTAAAGAGATGAAAAACGGGTGGAAAGTTTGTATTGAAGTCCATCATTGTTGAAACTAGAAGCATGAAACGCTGTTTTTTTTAGTAAAGAATTATTAAAGATATAGAAACACGTGTTTTATCATATCCTTAAATTCCATCCCTGAAGGTGTAGAATATTTCAAACTTTAGGTATATGAAAAAGAAGATCTATGTTACCCCAAATTTAACGCGGACGAAGCCGTGGGCAGAAGCTAGTTTTTTAATAAACCTACTGTATTTCATATTACGAAATAGCATATAAATAAATTTAATTCGCTCTTTAAATGAAAATATTTTTTCCGTTATTTTAATTTAATTTAGATATGAGTAAACTTTAAATTTGATGAAATCTATTTACGTAAGTAACGATAATATACTGTGAGGGTTTTAGCTATTTTTATAATATTGATATTCATAGCACTATGACGTGATCAAATGTTATTTCTATTGACTATTACAAAATAATAGACGAGTTCATTAAAATAAATGCTTTTTTGTGGCCTTAATTTTCATAATAACAGATAATGCTCGATTATATAAATTAGTGATGAAAGAGCGATAGCAATTCATATCACTTTAAATGTAAGTCCTTCTTTCTGATATTAAACGCTTATGGTGGTAATGCTTAGTTTAGAAGCGTACTTATAAGTAAATGTTCAGTATTATTACGATATGGTTCATATTATAATTAATATAATAATGTTGTTTTCTAATAAATTAATAAGCTACTAATCTTGTGCGCCAGATGAATAGCCGTGTTTTAGTAATGATATTAGAAAGAAGCCTCAATAGCTCAACGGGAGAAGGGCCGACTTCACTCCGTCAACGCGAGAGTTGCGGTTTCGATCCTGACCCACTTGGTCTATTGTCGTAGCCTCTCCTAGCCCAAACCTTGAGCTTATTTGGAGGGGCAAAAAAAGTTAAATAATTCATTTTTTTTAATGTTTACTATATTTTTTGTTATTGATTAGTTGAGTTTCATATTAGACAATTTTATAATAAGACTTAACACTGGGCTATAATAATGGAACCATAATATTGGCTGTCAAAGCACTAAAATTAAGTCGTATTACCAACGACATAAAGGATCTATTCGTTTACAATAACTGTGATGTGTTTACTCGTAAAGCTACGATTAACGTATTATTAATTCGTATTTTTTTTTCCAATTTGTGTACTTATATGATACAAATAAAACTTAAATTATTCCCGCACATTCACGCAAACTATACTAACTAATAACAAACACGCGACCCGTCCCTGTAACAACACCTCGGAACATTGCACATACACTTTTGTAAAGCTCAAGTGTAAATATATATATTTTTAAATCACATCTCATTTAAATATCTTTGGATACGACCAAAATAAAATTATTACATAGCGTACAAAAATACAAAAAATATACAAGAATGTCAAATATAATTCAATTAATGGAATTTACAAGTCCGTATTACGCCTTAAGACGTTATAATATAACATGGCATAATGGAATCTGCTGAAAATATGATATACACATATCTAATTGATATAATAGGAAATGGTCATCACCTCAAACTATTTTGCACTAAAGGCTTTTTAGATTCGCTACTAAGAGATTAAGCGTCAGATCATACGGAACTGTACACACTGGAGATTTTCTGTTGACGAGAGATTATGAACTTTTTTTATGTCTGAAGACAAACGGGCAGGAGGTTCACCTGATAATAAGCGATCACCGCCGCCCATGAACATCTGCACCACCAGAGGGCATGCAGATGCGTTGCCGACCTTTTTTAGTATAGAACTGGTTATACGCTGGCTGACCACGACACGCGGCTGACAAGCCGTCATTTTACGAGTTTTCCACCAACATACGGTGGTAACCTAACTAACCAGGCGGACCTTTTTCTTTTTTAAGCCCTACCACAAGCATATATGTCTCAGAATTTCTTCCACGACATGTAACCTACATCCTCACGATGTTTTCCTTCACCGTTAAGCGCGAGATAAATTTAAAACACAAAGCACTTGAAAACTCAGAGGTGCTTGCCCCGATTTGAACCCGCGACCTTCGGTTGAAGTATACGTTTTCGATCCATTGGGCCATCTCGGTTTTTTGAATTATATAAGCTACATAACAAGTCGCATATACGTTTCATAATTATATATCCAATCTTCAGAAAATCTTCAATTAGCTTATCCCGTATCGCACCGACACAAAGGGAACCAATCAACATACGCTAGAACTGTCTGACGATGTTGTTGTTACAATAGCTGAGATTCATCGGTCACAGGAGATCCTGAACGTGGGAAGTGTCGAGGTTGGTGATGAGGGTTTTGAGGAAGGTCATCTCCTTGTGAGCGTTCTCCAGTATGACGCGCGGGTCCTGCGAGGTGCAGCGCAGGCAGTTCGGCGCGAACACCATGGCCAGGTTCGAGGAGTCCATTTTCGTCTGACTTACCACTTCCGGCGCGGAAAATTGTTGAAGGAAGCTTATTAAATATGTAAGTACCTGAAAAATAATTTCATCTTTAATAAGTGAAAAAAGAAATTACTTAGTTGTCTATAACAGAGCATCATTGGAAAAATGTTAGGAAGGAATAGCAACTAGACTTTTTTATTTTAAACGATTGATCTGGCGGCGTGGCTAGATAGATGGACAACGATGATTCGCGATTATTTTCGTATTGCGAATGGACTATAGTGTAAACAGTGAAATATGAACTCATAAGGAAGGCGGTGAGAACGAGACGCGCATAGAAGGACAATAGATAGTGTATCCCCATATATTGAAATTTAAAGATAAAGTAGCACAGTCCTTTTTTTTTTTTAAATAAATAAAAAATTAAGTGTAAGAATGGGGCTGGGATATTGACCGATGACATTCAAGGTTTTTATAAAGCGCATGCGTACTGAATATCATTGATATTTAGTTCCCATCCACTTGTTAGATGGCGCTTAAAGCCATGTACGCGACGCGCAATCTAGTGTATCCTCTATATCTATGACGGGAGTGATAGAGCTGTCTCGTGTGTGACTCACGAGTCTGTTGAGCGCCGGCAGGCGCTGCAGCGCGCGCGTGCAGGCCGCGTAGTCGCTGCCGGCCGCCACGCACGCGCCGTACAGCGCGTCCGGTATCAGCGGCTCGTACAGCTCGCGGTACCACAGCTTCAGCAGGCTCGCCGGCGCGTGCGCGTCTACAATTACGATACAAACATTAATTCTAGCTCAAAGGTATGCGTACACAAAAACAATCTGAATACTGTGATATATTGCGAAGTTTTAGTCTTCGGAGTTCTTAATCATATAATTACAAAAATGGTACAGGATCACCCGAAAAACAAACGCAATACATAAAATAACTAAAAAACTTTTGCGACCGTGACTATCCAATGTGAAGAAATTAGATTTTAAAAGTTGACATAGAACTATAATAAAATATAGACCACTCCGCAATTATAAGCTTATAGAAAACGTGAATGACAGCTGCTATATATTGTTGCTGAGTAAGTTCGAAATTAAGTGCCAGTTTAACAGTCAAATTCCTAGAGTCTCGAAATACACTAACAAGCAATTACTATCTCAAAATAATTTACTAAGACGACACACTAGTCAGCTCATAAGTTCACTTGTTTTCGTTCCAAAGCCATATTAAAAACCAAACTGAATAAGTGCCAAGTGATCGTTTTATATATTATGCCTTCGTATATTAAAAAAACAATATCACTTAAACAACCCTTTCAATACATTTTAAACCTTACTTCGTAATGATAATAAAGTTCAAATTTGCCTGTACGACGTTGTCTCTAAAACTTTTACTCATACTTTCGACTTCTCTAGATCATTCTGCGCCATTAAAGTAATGTACCTGTTAACATAGTAGCGTCAGGCAGCTCCCAGTTGTCAATCTTCGCTTTGAGCGCGTTGACCTCATCGACATCCGCCGGAACTCTAAATATGCCCTCGGTCTCTCGTCCGTTGAGCGCTAGCACCTGCTGCGACAGCGCGGTCTGCACCCAGGGCAGCGCCCGCTGAGGAAACCGCTCCCGTTGAAGCGACATCACCTCCGATAGTGTGTTGCCAAACATCGATTGACGGAAGATTTGTATCTGTGAACCAAACAATGTCATCAATCTTTCAAGGCGAATAGCTCACAACTAAATTTATATTGTGTGTGTGACTACTTTATTCTACAAATGCAATAATTAGATCAAAATAAATTTAAATAAAATTTACTAAAATAAAATAAAAAATATATTTTTGTAAATCATATTCAAAACCTGATCATATTCCAAATTTTCTTTTCATTCCTATGCTGTGTAATTGTATATTTTAAAACGCGAACAAAGGGTCGCAGAAGAGGTAGACACATAAGAAGTCGTAACAATTACCCTGGCCTGGTCGATGTCCTCAGTGCTAGGTTTCCGTGGTGGCCTCTTCCCTCCAAACCCGATCCTCTCGAGCCTCTTGCACGCTACGCTCGCGTAGTGTGACACTTGAACGTGGATCGGCCATTTACCAACCTAGACATATAAATCATAAAAATATACCTATTTTAAAATAAATATGAAATATTTAAAGTCAGTAATATAAGATGTAGTTATATTAATTCTAAGTGAATACAGAAATCGTAGCTTTATTATGTATATGTTATCTAAAACTTTGAATAATCTTTTGAAGACGACGACGACGACGTTATGTCGCAGCGATAGCGAATCCTGATGTTCGATTCCCACTCGGAGCAGATGTTTGTATTGAGCATACATGTCTTCCGGCTTGGGTGTGTTTGTCCTTGTCATTGTGAATGTATGTCAGGGACATACGATATAACAATCCAATGGGGAACTGTTGAGTGTGCCGCTTATTGCATAGCGTTTATTATTATAGTTATTCCTACGAACAATTACAAGAATTGTTTTTCCAGTCATGTAAAAATATTTAAACTTAAAATTAATATTAGATATACAAGCATTTGACTTGCTTATTGATTGTCAAAACAATCGTTCTGTTCGGAAACAAATACACGATCTAACAAGAGGTGGCAACAAAAAATCTCAGCTCAATTTTATACATTTGTATTACCTCAGGGAAACAGTCAGCGAAGGCCGGGTCCCGATGTCTGTTGACGTAGTTGGTGAGCGCCGGCTGGAAGGCGGGCGAGGGCGGCACGAAGGCGAGGCACACGGCCAGCAGCTCCCAGCCGCGCAGCAGCGAGTCTCTGAGGGGATTCTCCGTCGTCTGTCTACATAACTGCACATAGAGCTCGTCTCGAAGTCTGGAAAAAAGAAATTTAATATAATAACTACAGTGAAGGACTGACACCGTTGTGGCTTTGTGGGTAGCGTGTCTGCCTTTAGTCTCGACGGTTCCGGGTTCAATTCCCGCTCGGGCAGATGTTTGTTAAATTTCTGTCTCGGTCTGGGTTTGTCTGTGGGTCTCCCCACCGTGCCTGGGAGAGCACTTTAAGCTGTCGGTCCCGGTTGTTATCACATAACATCTGATAATAATCGTTAACTCTCGATAAATAAATTGCTCTTATCCAATGAGTTACTGGTTCGCCCTTAGGGTTGTGGAGGTCAGATGGCAATCGCTCCGTGTAAAAACTAGTAACCTGTCAAATCCGGATAAGAGTAATAAGCAGACCCTGGGTACATAAAATACCGGGAATAATGCTAGGACGAAGAAAAAGAAGAACTACAGTGAAGGACTGTTTTTGAGCATTATACATTACAGCACACCTGATGATATATGTTATTACTGTCACCTGAAGACACCTCTACGAGCATTTTACCAACCCAAGAGGATAGAGATGCGAGTATGAGGAAAAGATAAGGGGAGGTAAGGGTTTGGGCTTCCCCTTAAAACAAACCCCAGCTGGTCTGTGGAATAGTATTTCCTCAGTCAAGCCCATACACCAATACACAAAAGAAATACAACAGAATTAAACTTACTTCTCATTGCTAAACGTGGCGTGTAGAATGTCCTGCGCGACTGAATTGAGCGTCATGCCGGGGCGCGCCTTGCGGTCGCCCATGTAGATCTGAACCAGACGGAACAAGTCGATGGCAGCCTTCTTGTGGGCCTTGTCCCAATCCGCGCCGACCATGGGAGCGCTTATCGATGACGATGTCCACGACAACATGTCACGAACTGACGCCTGCAATCGATTAATATAATGTTGTGTGTCACTGTTTAGATAAGTAAATGAATGTATTAGTTTTTATGTAAACAAAAAAGATAGATTTTAAAGAGATAAAATAAGAAGAACGTATAAACTACGGTCTTATCAATTATAAGCAAGAAACAAACACTTTTTGTAAAAAAATGCTTAGATTAAAAAAGTCATAAGGCTAGTCATTGAACAGTATAACATCCAGTATAATGTAATGAAATAACTAAACACTAATAGTTATGCATATTAATATACAATAAACATACATTAAAAATAAATATATATATAAATGAAGAAATTATACGAGGCGTCTAATTCAGTTTCTGCAATATTTCTCTAAGTTGTTTATAAACAGGGATACTCGGATCAACAATCACTAACCTTCCTCCTGAATATTCCTTTATTAAAATTGAGGTTATCCTTGGCGAAAATCTCGATGTCCTGTTCGGGTGGAGGGTGCGCGTGCGCGTGTGCGTGCGCGTGCGCGTGTGCGTGCGCGTGCGCGTGCGAGCGCACGGGGCTGTACAACGCGCCGTCCGTACGCGTGCTGCTCGCCTCCGCTGCGCTCGCGGCCGCGCCACCGCCCAAGGATGATGTCTGGAAGTTATTTATTGTTATAATATATTATTGATTTAAAATATTTAATTTTAAAAGAAAATTTGATTTTTATTTAATATTATATACACAAAAAATTCAAAATAGACTGTAAAGGCTGGATAATTTTTTTTTTGTGAAAAACTGCGTTTTTTTTCATCAAAGATGACTGATGATGAGAAGATTTTTGATAACAAGTTGGCAAGCAAAGATGCGGTCCATCTGATGGTAAGCGGTTGCCGTACCCTATGAGCGCTTGCAGCACCATTATGTGCAACTCGCGCTTTGCCAACTTCGAGTGTCTTTAATCTCTTTTCTGACTAAAATAAAATTAAAAACAAAACTTAACTAAACACAAAATTTGATCAAAATTATAAGAGCCGTTTCCGAGACAAATGTGGACATAAATATAAAACAGAAGCTCGTGAAAAGTGACACTATTATTTATGATGCTCACCCTATGTATACCCGGCGATGGCTGCCTATCACGTTCGAAACCAACGAACGTATTGTAATAGGAGACGCCGTGGTTCATATACTCGACATCGGACGGGCGGTGCGCGTACGTGTGCGGGAGATACACGCCGGAGCCGTCGTCGTCGTCCGGCGTCCGGGCGCCACCGTCCGACGACTCGTTGTCCGGCTCGTGACCGGAAAGCGAACGAGACTCGGAACCGGACCGGGACCGCGACGTGCCGGACTCGGCATCTGAGTCCGAACCGCCGGCGTACCGTCCACGACCTATACATGACAATAATTAAAGTACATATATTAAAAAAAAGTGCGTGTACTAGTGTACACAAGTAAGAAGTGAAACTTTTTTATGACCTTATTTTTCGAAAAATCATTAACTACATGCAACTTTAAAGAAATTGGTTAAATAAAGTTAAATTACCTAAAGTTTAACAAAGGGCTTTTAATGTCATAGACATGAATACAAATAATATACAATTATTTCATTTTACCTTACTACTACTAAAATTATTACAGCATTTCATTAATTGTAATAAAATTATTACATGCTATCCCTACTCCGCTGGAGAAAGTACTCTTCGAATCAACCGTGGTACGTAAACGGAGAAATATGACGGTAATTTTTTTTCCAACGCCGATAAAGAAGTTTCAAAAATATTACTAAGATAAGGAATAACTGAGGCAGTTACAACTCAGTAAGGTCAAAATAAAGATCTTTTTCTCACTAGACAATTTCGCTTGTTGTATGATGTAGTCCTGCAGAGGCAGCAGATGCTGCATGCCGCGCAGGTCCCAGTTGCAATACAGCGGCGACCCGCCCCCTTCTTCGTCTTCTTCCTCGCCGTCGATTTGTGGCTCGTCTTCCACGGGGCGTTTATGTCCTTTTAAGAATTATTTATTACTTGTCTTGCAAATGTTTTGGATAAAAAAATGTACTAAATAAACAAACTTTATATATACAAATTTTATGAAAAATGCTTCATGAAGATTAAAAAAACTTCAATGATGAAAAATATTACACTTACTACGTGATTTGGTACGATCGCGGGGCGTGGAAGTTCTCTCTAGACGTTGATTATGTTTCTGTACATTGGGTTCCGTTAATGCCGGCTCCAGGTTCACACATTTCAATTTGAAGTTTACTGCAAGAATTGTTTAAATTAATTAGAAAATTTCAAATGTAATAAATTAGAAAAATGATAATATAATAATTTTAATTTTAATTGGAACTAAATCTTTGTTAGAATTACAAAAATGACGAAGCCTTGAAATTATAATAAGTTTTACTGACTTAATGACCCTTTCTTGAAAGAGAGAGAAAGAGAAGTTAAATAAAATAAGAGTCTAACAGGTTTGTGCCTCCACCCCGACTCATAAAAGGAAATGTACGATATAGAGACTACTGTTACTATATATTGTGGGAGTGTACTTTCACAGAAAAGCCAGCCTATTCATCCTGAACTCAGCTACAAAGAGAAGACTATAACAAAATTCTAATATATTATACTATTTAAGAACCAAGCTTTAGTAGAGTTTATCTCTATAAACTACGATAACATGGCGCGCCCATCCAAATTACTATCTAAATGTATGTAGTCACATTCTTACGGCTAAAGACGTTTAATCGGTTGTAAGTATTCGTCTTTAGTAGGTCGTTTGGTCAACTTATCATAACTAGTCGACCGCGCAAGACAACGCAGATGTCATTTTCTAAAGAGTATGTCAGTGCAGCGCTAGACTAATAATAAATTTAATGACGCCAATAGTCGAGCAACAAATGCATGGATGATGTGATGGATTGTTTTTGTTTGACGGCCGTATCGGCACGTACATATCTTTGTCAGACTTTCACAAATACATATATTTCAAACATTGAATTGAGTGTGCAGCGTTTATTTATTATTTATTTATTAATATTTTGAAATTTTTAGGGCGCGCCATGTTATCGTAGTTTATCTATACTAGTCATAACAAATAATGAATAGATGGTGGCTATGTAATAAGATACCGTTCTGGCGTTGTGGGTAGTCGGTCTTTACTCTAGACGGTTGCGGGTACGATTCCCGCTCGGGCAGATGTTTTTTAAAATTTCTGTTTACGGTCTGGGCGTTTGTCTGTGTGGGTCTCCCCACCATGCCTCGGATAGCAGGTTAAGCTATCGGTCCGGTTGTTATCACATAACATCTGATAACAATCGTTAAGTCTACATAAGGAAATTGGTCTTATACAATGAGTTACTGGTTCGCCCTTAGGGTTGCGGAGGTCAGATTGCAATAATATCTGGATAAGAGTAATAAACAGACCCTGGGCAAAATCAAATACCGGGAATAATGCAAGGACGAAGAAGGTGGCTATGTAATGAATAGGCATACCTGCGGCGACGTTGTCCTGCTCGTTGGCGGAGGAGAGGCGCAGGTAGCCGTGGGGCTGCTTGCCGCTGCCGCCCGACGACACCGAGGCCTTCGACGACGTGTAGCGCTCCGGCTCCGCTTGCTGCCGTCTGACGGGACAATATATACACACTTTAACATATGTGGTAATGTTCACAATGGAATTACGAATTGCTTAAACCATTGAAACTGTGATACTTCTTAAAGTTTCACTCTATATATCCAAGTGCTTGATCAGATCGGCACAAAATTTATAGAAGTATATTACTAAAACTATGAAGAATTCAGTTCCTCAGTCTTTATAAAGTCGACGAATAAACATTTATTATTTTATTAACTAACTAATAAATTCTTTATATTTTATGGTAGATAATTATGGTAGTATTAAATGACTATATTTGAACTAATTTTCACAATTTAAAATAATTGGGTGTTAACACTAACAGTGTTTTTATCCCAAATCAAGTCCAGAAAATAGCACTACAAAAACTTTATTTTTTTTTATTTTAATTTGTGTAATCGTTCAAAACGAAACAATGCTATCTTTATTAGACTTCAATTTCTAAAGTAACTTGTCTTATACCTGGTAAATTCTCTGGGCGGATGCCAGCTGGATGCATTGTGGCGTAAATCGAGACTAGTCTGGCGGAAGGGTTTGTCCACACTGTAAACTGCCTGCTTCTCGGATATCGCTCCATACGTTCCAATTCGGCTAATCGCTCTTTATCTAAGTGTCTGATAAGAAATAATAGATCATAATTGAAAAACAATGCAATATATCTTACGACTCTACTTTCGAATTTATATATTAGTTAATGTATAGGTTGAAGCACAAAAGGTCATAACAGTAGTAGTTGTTACACCACACAACGGTCTTGACTATTTTTCTATCCCACAGAAAAAAGTACTTTATTTCAGGATGAAAGATACCTGTATGACCTTTTCTGTACTCCTCATAATGATTTAAAAAAATTAACCATCGATACTTAAGTTTAGGTGACAAAGCATAACAAAGAAATTAATATTTAACATTAGTTACGATATAGTGTTGACGTAATGATTAACGTTATAGTACAAACGATTTAAATAGACAGTGTGAGACTTTTGCGCACGCGCACGTACCTGTCGGAGAAGCGCTCGCGCGCGTGGCGCGACAGGTGGTGCGGGCGCTCGAGCGAGTGCAGCGCGCGCGCGCCCTCCGCCGCCAGCGAGATCGACGACACCAGCGACGGGCGCGCCGCGCTCGCCTGCAGACAACACGCATTACGACATTTCCAATACATATAAAATAAATATTTAACGATTATTATCAGAGGTTATGTGATGACAACCGGAAACGACAGCTTAACGTGGTCACCGAGGCACGGTGGAGAGACCCACAAAGACTCAAATGCCCAAACCGAAACAGCACAAAATGGTTATATTATGTTTGTGTATTAATGCAGTTTTTTTTTATATATAACTATTACTAGCAGATCCCAACCTTATATAAATTTTGTTTTCTATATTATATTGTCTATTGAGAAGTTCCCTTTATGGCCTAAATCATCACTATTGGCTAATCTTTACGAAACTCAATTTTTCATGTATTTAGCTCTTCTTATTGTCTCGTTAATGGACAGCCCATCAAGTAGCACCCATCATAGCACCATCTTACAGACCTTTGATTTATCCATTCAATTAAATCGATGAAAGCCGAAACCAACATTTTATATTCCCTCCGAAGCATGAGACGCTCTAATAAAATATTATGAGAAGTGACCCATCCATAGACCGACCGCACTTAAAGATGCTTAACTCAAGTCCTCAACGATTAGAAGGCGCACCCAGTTAAGAGCGTTAGACGGTTAAGAGATTTAGGTATCAATTTATATAAAAAATAAATAAGAACCTGCAAGAATGGCGTGGGTTGTGGTTTCTGCAAGGGACTGCTAGGACTTTGAGGTGATGCTGAATCGCAAGATGAACCACCGGCCGATTGCTGTTTCAACTGTAATATTTAAAAGTTATAATATATATTTTTAGGAATCCGAATAGACTCCGAAAAGACTAATAATCCGAAAAGACTTTAATAATAAAAAATTTAATAGATCTTCTTTACAAATAATCGAACACGTTACATTATATAAACATTTTAAACAAAGTATTTTAAATACGTTAAATCAATATACGTCCGCTAAGCACGATGTTTACAAAGATGAAGAGTGAGTGCGTAGAACTCGTTGCACGTTGTTTTAAGCTTTCGTTTCTTCTTTTTTTTTTCATCTACCGCCAATATTATTTATATATAGCCACTTATTACCACTATTGAATTATAAACACCTATTTCTATACAATTCTAAGACCGGCCTGTCTGTCCGTCTGTCAGAGGGCTTTATCTCACAAACTGTAGGTAGAGAGCTGACATTTTCAAAGAATGTGTATTTCTGTTGCCATCCAAACAGATACTAAAAATATATTTTTAATTTAAAAATAAAGGGAATCCAGGTATAGTCTGTTAAATGTAAGTTTAACCATGTATGCAGTATGCAGTAACACGTTTTTGGGTTCAACTTTTATTTAAAGAACTATACAAGATCAAAACCTCTTATACATTCTACGGTGATATGGAAACCTCTAGTGTAAGTTTGATACGTGGCCGGTTTTTAAAAATAAATATAACAAGGATGAGAAGCATAAAACACCTGCATTAAGGCAGAAATGTGCCTATAAACAACATGCAGGAAATAAAAATCCACCATATTAAAGTCAATCTTATTAACCACAGAAGGAGTTAACATAAGAAGATAACAGTTATTGGAACGAAGTTCTTTATCGCGCGTTGTAAAAGGGGGCTAGACGGAAAAAATCCTTACGAAAAGTTGTCACGACACTTTTTGCTATAGTAAGCTATTGTAAGCTGTGTGGCGTCGCATGTTTCTCTGTCTGTCTCTCTCTCTTATAGAAAGCAAGCCAGATATTTTCATTTCTATTTCGCATTGAACAGTGTGGTGTCGCGACGATTATTTTTGTTGAGTGTATACAGGTTTTTTTAAATAATAAATAATGTTAATAATAAAAAAATATTATTATAACTTAAAAAAATAAAATTTTATTACAATTCCTTCACTAATTAATCGAAAGGAACTTCGTTCCATCCGGGTGTCCCTTGACACCTCTCAAGTTTTTTATTATGATTACAATAAGTGAAATGTAATCTTAATTTACAGACAGGTACCTTACGTCTCGTCAATGGCGTGCTCTCGACGGATTTAAAATACTTTTCGTGCATCGAGTCGTCTGAGGCGTCTTTCCGAGGCGATATGAAGCTGCCACTGCGATTGAGACCTGCATCAAATATCAACAGTTGAAAATTATTATTTTACGCTTATTATTGACTGTTTAAATTGAAATCAATGTTTTGAAATGTTACACTTCTATTATCTACACGCGACTTCGTCTGCGGCAACTTTTCACAGCTGTTTCAAGATCAGGTTTTAAAGTACAGGCCTCCTGTGGACCTTTTTTCACGTCGCACTGTCGACGTTGTGGCGTGGTCGCGGTTTCGTTTCCCGCTGGGACAGATGTTTGTATTGATCATGCGTGAAAATGTAACAAGACTAAAATTCGTTAGGATTATAGAATTAATCAAAAATTTTAATAACCTGAGTGTGGGGACCACTTGTCGGTCTCTATTGGCGGCGCGGGGTGAGCGGGGTGGGCCGGGTGCGCGGGGTGCGCGGGGTGCGCGGGGTGGACGGGATGCGCGGGCTGCACGCTGCTGCGCTTGCGCAGCTGAGGCGTGCACGCTGACGCACCACCACATGCTGTAGTCAGCTCCTTAATTTTTTATGTTAATTGGTTAAAAAACTTATCAGATAAGAGTGATCATTTTATATATAATGTCATTATCCAATCCAACTCGTAATGTTTTAGTGTCATTGTATCCACTAGTCTAGACATGAGTCAGCATCATTTCGATGGATCCTAGCACGGTTCTCTCAGTACCTGCTTACGTCGCTGTTGCGCGCTGCTGATGCTGCTATCCGAAGAACGACCAGAATCCGTGTGACGACACAGTGCCGTCGACCCGTCTTCGCTTAACCGTCCCCGTCTGCTTTCACCGCTATTTCTACAAGAAAAAATAAAATTTCAGCATACCCTGCATCCGTATACAAATTAAAAATTCTAATAAACATAATTTTTTTCTACACAGTATATTTATTTTATAGTTAAAGCTTGTAGAGTTTTACACATTCATCATCATCTTCTATACAGCAACTTGCCATCCCTTGTGAAAGCGTGTACTATTTTAAAGGAAAAGATCGTAACAAAATAGTAAGCATTAAGGTATAAAGCAAGATTTTTTAAATTTACCTGTGATGATAATGTGTTCTCCGCGTACGCACTGGACTGGTTTGAGTAATCGTGACGTTTTTAGTATTGCTCGGAGACACTTTACTGACACTTGCCACAGTACTATTGCCGTTGCTGCTGATCGGATCTAAGGTTGAAGGTATCTAAAAAAATATAGTATTTACTTATTCCTAAATATACATTTTTCGGACCTTTTACGTTAATTTTGGTTTTTAATTTTTTTTTTTTTTTAATCGTAACAAGTTTTTAGGATGCACAGAAGATCGCATAAAAGGGGTAAATAACTAGTCAAATAAATATAAATAGAATCAACAAAAGATAACTAAAATTAACGATTAGACTGTATTTTTATTGTCAGAAGGTCCTCATCTCAAAAACTAGCTGTCCGATTCGAAAAAGTGATATAACCTTACGTAAGATTACCGTTTAACCGCCTATTTTGGTTATGCAACTTGCTCTAGGAGCGGAGCAATAAACATATACTATCAAAAATGTAGGAAGCCGTGGACAAGTACGCAAAACATTTGCGTCGCGACATAATTATATAAATCATCCATACCCGCATATATAAAATCGCGGTAAAAAAACAAAGGACTGGGAACAGACAATTACCTAAATCAAAACAAACAGACGACAAACGAATATATTATATATAAAAACTTTTAATTATGATTTTACATTAGCCATCTTTCTCTTATCAAATAACACGATACAATGTGTGAAGTGTCAGTGTGAAAAAACTTTTGTCGTTGTTAATAGTTCGAACACCTAATAAACTCGAACTAACACGGAAACTTTTTTTTTTGTCGCTTTGATAAAAACCGAGACAATGGCATAGGTCGAGTTTAACTTCCGCCCTCGATAAGCACAATGAACTCCCTTATACCGTAGGGGATACACTGCGTTAGAGAAACCTCATTAGAATAATGTTGAATATTGGATAACTAAAACTAGCTTTTACTTGCGACTCTATTTACGTTTTCCGGCATTGGCGAAATTGTTTTAGTCTAATTTTGGAATATTCTATATAAAGTAGGCAGTTAATATAATGTTAATATTTGACTGTTAAATTAATCAAGGTAATAATTTTTGATGATGAAATAAAACAATTAAATAACTTTACTACCGCCATGACATTAGAAATGTCATATTCTAATGATCTGGAAAAATGATCATAATTACATACATTCCAGTGCTCAAAAATATATTTCAATCCTCAAAAAAAGACAAAAAGATTAATATCATTGTAAAATATTTATGACGAATTATAGGAAATGATTAAAAATAATATCAATATAAAAAAATATATATATACAATACAAAACAAAATAAAAAATGTCTTTCCTTTTTATGAATTTGTAACACATTTGTACAGTATCCTAAAAAAAATTGGTTGATGGAATACCTGTGGTGCAGCTTGATTTGTTTGAGTCGCTGTTTCTCGTCTTTTCTGAGGATCAGTATTTTGCTTTAATGTTTGTAATTTAGCTAAAGGTATAATATCACAATCCGTAGGTCTATGCCACACAGTAGTCTGAAAGAGATAAACATATATTATGAGTATTACATATATTATGAGTCATGTTTATTTCAGAATTGTACAACAGTATGTCTTTAATTAATTACCTGTGTTGATGCATTGTAATAGTAAAATCTATGAGTGTTGATGTCAAATAATTCCCACCATTGTGATGAATCGGTACGTTTCACCTTTACACCCTATAATAAATTAATTGAATTATTGTAAATGGGAATGAAATACTTTTTCGAAAATCATAATTTTTATTTTCTTTTTTTGTCACAAGTTGCTATAATAGCAGAAAATATTAATAGCAAATGTATTAAACAAGTATCCTGTCAAAACCGGATAAGAGTAATAAGCAGACCCTGGGTAAAAAAATTACTGGGAATAATTCTAGGATGAAGAAGAAGATTAATAGCAAATGTATTGATAATAATATTATATTGTCAGTAGGAACCACACACTAGTTTTTCAGGGTGGAAGGATATAATGTGATATTTTTATTTAATAAAATTAAGTTGAATTACTTAATTTTGAAATGAATAATAGAATTGTTTTATTGACCTATGTTGTCTTATTGTTAGCAAAACTTAACCCTGCTATCAGTTTCATATGATGACACATGATCATTGTTTTAATCAAAAGTCATCTTGTGTCTTGATAAACTAAATATATTAACAGTAAATGCCTCTAAAGTGAATAGTATGCTTGTTGTTTTTCACATACTGCATATGTGAGCATTGGATAACACCAGTTTTGGCATTATAAGCATTTGCTGGACCTATTTCATGAGTATTTACTAGTTCTTCTGAAGAAATAATTATATAAATAAATAAGAATGTTAAGAAAATAATTCTAATAATAGTTGAAGGCAAACCATTAATTAAGGCAAGATGGCTAGATACAATAGAAAAACTATTATCTTTTAAACAGTTAGTTAACAGATTAATAAAATTTTATACAGTCATTTATCAGATATATGCAAAAAGTATACTTTAGAATTAATTATATTTCTATTTGATAATAATCTAACTGCATTACATAGCATGGCACAATAGCAATTTTTAACAATATATATAATAAATCATTTGATTGCTTGGGCTACGAGAATTTTAAGAATAAAATATTTTTATGATAATAGGAATAAATTTTACTATGATCAGAATATGTAATAGAAATTAAATCTCATGAAATAAGATAGTAACAATACATAGAGACCGGCTTGATTGCAAAGAACTCTTTATACAAAAATTGGAATATATAAGACGAATAAACTTCTTGATAATGCAATTTCGTAATTTTATTGCTTTTTTTTCTATGAAAGAACTCCGCTGTGGTTTATATAAATATGTATGTACATTATTCGTGAAAGTTGCTATTAAAATAGCATAATTTTTCTGCAATTAGTTAAATAATACCTCAGGAGGATCCCATACACATTCGCCAGTTGTGAGGTTAGCATACATATGCTCCTTTGTCTTCGGTTCTATAATCTCCACCCATTCGACCCTAGAATAAAACATCACTTTGTTTTAATTTATCACAGAAAACCACCGCACACTAACAAACTAATTCAGGGCGTGACATTAGCGATTTCCGCGTACTTTATTGATTTTGCAACTTTCGACCGAATTTTGGAAATGATATCTTATTCATGGTAATTTTATAAAACGAACACATAATAATTTACCTTTCCGATGACATTTTAAAATTTTAAAGAGATCTTCTGATGTATAACTAAAGCATTTTAAACTATTTAATCTAAAATTCGTACGAGAACAGCAAGAAATCATCCATGTTGAGTGTTTACTACGTTCCACAGATACAAAAAATTACCACTACCACTACAAAACCCATCAATTACAAATGACACTTTACAGCTATGACATCTATACGAAATACAGCATCAATGTATACTATTCATAGAAATGATACTATCGCATTCATAGAAGTACTTCTCTATGCACAAAATATTTACTACAAATTGTGGAAACAAGAATTTCACAGTCCTTGTAAGCCAATAGCTCAAATGCTAACTTTCATGCTTAGACTATTTGATATTTGTATACTATAACTTTAACTCTTAACCCGTTATGTATACTATAACTAAGACGATTCAGTAATATTATTATTTAACATGAAAAAAATAATGATTGTCTATACAGAATAGATAATTATGTAACTTAGACATAGATTCAATTTGTAATATTTTACTACGATCATCTCTTCCATATACCATGTTTTTTTACTTTTATTGTTTTTTTTTCGTGGGGAAATTCATCATACCTCTAAAGGTTACGCTAGACTCCTACCGGCTAAAACCCTATGGTTTCCTTCTCGGCACCTTTATCCGAGTGCGGTTATACTTTCGTAATCTTCCGCAGTACCGGCGATGCCAGCTTTCATCCGAAGGCCTCGAACAAAGAGATGGTTTTCACCATCTGACGACTTTACACCGTATGGGATAGCCATATGTGTCTACCCTGGACTTATTCTTTCAGATGATGGATTCCCCCCGGATCCGTCATCTAAGCCCCTGTCAAGGAGGATGAAAGGGAAAATATCTCCTTCGACGCCCTGGTCTCTTCTTGCGGATCGGAAAATCAGTCGAAATTTCTCACTGTCGCTGGAAACATACAGAACTGGACGTATCGCCTATATAGTCCTAATATCAGATTTGGGTGTAGAAAATCTTTCCTTCCATTTTCTTAAATATACCATGAGCCAACACTTTAATACCATACCTGAGTTGATAATTTTCCCTAGTTTGACTTCTTTCTATTAGTCTTGGTTACTGCTCCACTCATAGTGGTATTCCAAGCTCCTATAAAAATATAAACCTTGAGATGGCGAAGCCAGGCTTGTTTCTTGTTACTGAGACTTCTGATCTTATCCGACTGATGACTTCCTTCCTCTCGTAACCAGGATAGGAATAAAATATTCTTTTATACGGCGGGTTGGTATGTGCATGTATGTAAGACAGGATGGAGCACCATGGAGCAGGCGACCTATGACCTATCAATCCTTTGATTGAGCATAGACTGCGACGATACTCTGCCAATC
Source organism: Hestina assimilis (assembly GCA_023373885.1). Taxonomy (NCBI): domain Eukaryota; kingdom Metazoa; phylum Arthropoda; class Insecta; order Lepidoptera; family Nymphalidae; genus Hestina; species Hestina assimilis. Next base: position 11,155,376 of record CM041745.1, read on the forward strand.
TAAGCGTGTTTATATAAGTCCCAGAGCTATAATGCCGAAACTGACTGACTCTTTGACCACATTGAAATGGCTACAAATTCCGTGCTGCAACATGTCACCTATTATGTCATCACGCTAAATGGCTTGGATCACGTATCACCGATCATGCAGGGAATTTATTCTCGATTTTGCTTTAGCATATAATCTGAATCAAGAGGTCATGTTTTTAAATATAAAAAACTCAACCAAACAAAATTTTATAATAAAAGTATACATTATCTTATTGCTGACTATGGTTCTGGTGCAGTAATAGCCAACCTTCTTTAAACGCTTATGATTGTGGACTCAAAGCTCGACAAACAGACGTATTAGATATTATATTTCCGTCTTTTTATTTGTGACAACATCCTTTCCATTCTGATATAGGTGTAAAAAGAACAGGTTCGGGATTGTAATCATATATTTAGGAGAGATATTGTGTTTAATCTAGTGTGAATTATACGTTAAAGTTCAATAAAGAGTATGAATGATAAACCTTGTCTGTTTCAATGCGATTGAGGCGACGCGAGTGAATATGAAACTACCCGAGCGCACGCTCTAAATTTCCCGAGATTATTAGGCCTTGGCGAAAACAAAAGAGGAAGGAATAAAAAAGGAAAAGCAAGTAACATTCCTAATCCTATTTTTTTTACCGAATCAACACATATCATGACCACTTCTTTAGTCCATCTTGGTTCTTATATGTGTATCGTTGATCCATATTCTAGGGAAGGGCGAGTGAAGAAATATAACTAATAAATAGTGTATCGATTATTATAGTATATATGTGTAAAAAGAATTAAGATCATTTTTGGTAAAAATGTCTTTGGTGAACTCAACCTTTTTCTTTCGTTTTAACTGTAACGTGGTATTGGCTACCAGTTTCATATTTGTCGAACTCTTGAATGGTTGAGTTACGTTGTTGGAGCCATTTTAATATTAAAACTCTTGTCATGGAAACCAACTATATTTTGCAATTAAAATTTAATATAAAATAACAGATTTTATAAGGGATTCACTATTAAGTAAAAAAAAATGTTATATAAAGTGTAAATGTAGAACGAGGAAACAAATCGAGAGGTATTTAAGCTAATGTTGTATATTGTATTGTTTTTTGATTGATTATAGTTTAAATTTAGGCAACGTGTCATTATTAACGCTCAAATGTACCACTCAAAAGTGACGCCATGGGGATACTTATTTTCGGTTATTAGCAGCGGCCTCCTAAACAATATTAATTGTAGATAATTTTACAGGTCACTTAAAATTTATGCTATCCAGTATCTGTTATATATTACTTTACATAAATTTGTTGTTTTAATTTTAATTTAAGGCGTTTTTAAGATGCCCCTTAGGGGGATAATAATTTAAGTGTTAGCTGTTTCAATCTTGGACCTAGGGATAGGCAAGTAAAAAAATATATCGAAAAACTGATAAGCGCTATTTCCTAAATGTATCGATTATTTAAGTAAAAAGTAACGATATAGTGACAAATCGAATGTTTTGGTAAAAGTTTATGTGATGATCCTTTTTTTCTTTTTTCAAAAACAATGTGCTTACAATTGTAATAGTTAGACATTATTGGTACAAGCATGTTTGGTGACTTTTTTATAAAAAGCAAAACACAAATGCAGAAAACAAATATCCGTTATCAATTTTTTGAAAGTTAAAAATATACAAAATATTTATCTATAATTTTACGAATAAATATCGATATTTCGAAACATTGATTATTTTATACCAAAGACCAAGAGGCAAGAGCATTGAGCAGAGAGTCAAGGAGCAACCCTATTACCCTACTGCCTAGTGATGAGTAGGACAAATGATTTTGAACGTGTTTGTATGAACGACTCATTTCTAGATATGAGTCGGGACAATGTAGCGCTTCAAATGAGTCGCGACAATTGAACTAGATGAACTAGATGATGCAATTTGTGTTAGTGAGGACAAAGTTATTAATGTGTATGTATTAGAATACTGTCTCCGTTTGCTATACATTTGCTTAGTTGAGTATTTGAAATTAAGAACTTATATGATTATTACGTGTTTCTCAGCTTGAATTTATTTTTAAAAGGAAAACTTTAATAGTTAAAAAATGTTTTTAATAAAAATAAGGACATGTAAATGTGAATAATTTATTAAAATCAAAACCCATACAAACAAAAAAAAATATGATTAAACTATACTCAAAACTTGATACAAACTCTAATATAGTAATATACGTACCTTTATTCAGTTGATAGCTTGGTATTCTGTTAACACTTTTATCCTTTAGACTTTAAGAATCCAAGTGAATTCAAAAATTACAATTAAACATAGACAGACGTACATCAAAAATCACAATATTACCACAGTAACTCTTAGACCATTTAACAAAAATAAATGGTTAAATAGTCTAAGTAACTATGTACTAAATCTATTAAATTCTACTTTAGATTTGTCAAATAAAATTTAAATTCGCTGGAAACGCAAATAATATTTTGTCTCGCTTCCACCTATTTGTTAATAGTAATTGTCTCGTTCCCGCGTCGGCGTTCGTCTTCCCGGTATAGATTTCGTACCTATTCATTAACACATCGTAAGAGCGAGACATAAGCCAACGTGTGATAATCATAACACATATTGTAAGAGCGAGACATAGCACAATGTGTGCCAGTCATACTAGCCCGTTCATTTTTGAAGCGGTTCAAAGTTTTCATTTGAAGCGTTAGGACATTTGATCATGTTGTATGCGACATTTGAAGCGCCTCATGTATGAGGCACTCAACACTACTACTGCCTACTTTAACTTGTTGTTTAGTGAAGTGCTGTGGTGCTGACTGCTGACTGCTGTGCTCAACTGTCACTAAATAAATTGTCAAACGCTTCTAATTACTAATTTACTTTAAGGAATAACAGCAAGCATTCCTTTTTGTATTGAAAAGTAAATACAATATTTTAGTAAGTAGGGCGTTTTATTAAAAGATATTCACAAATACGGTCAGGTATATTATAATCAATGTTGCGAACCCTGACTATTAACCTGTCAAAGTGCCGGCTTATTAAAAATGCTGATTCATTTATTAGTAAATACAAAAAGTTTTCAACAACAACATCTAAATTTATTGTTAAATCGGCAAAATCAGTTAATGGTCAGTACTGTTCTAATTCTTTACCCATATCTGTTTTTATTATTATATATAAAATTCCCAGTCATTGAATTTATAATATGCTCTTCCAGTCTCATTCAAGCACCTATATAGTATTATAAAAACGTTATATGTATTATGTGTCAATTAAACTTTTAGCTATGGAAGACAAATCAATCTTTCTTCTCCCCAACAATCAAAGGTTTGTCGAGCTTGACAGTTCACAAGCATTTGAAAATTTGACCAAACAGGAGAAGCTCTATGCTCATTATTTAAGCAGAGTAAGTAGATTATAAAAATTTCTTTACTCCTTGAATAGTATTTTGCACAATTGTATCAATTTTGTAGTTTGCCCCTAACTATGAACTACCTGAATGCCGCCAGTGTTTTCATATATATAACTACATATTTTAGAATTATCTAGTCAATCAATCAATTGTTTGCTTGTTTACTGACATTTTGACAATATTAAATGAATAAGAAAAATGTATAGTCTGTTAAATGTAACTTGAACCCTGCGCAGTAACACGTTTTGGGTCTCAACCGTATGCGGTATGAGGGGGGCCGGATTTAGTACACTCGCTCACGGTTGTTTTAGTTCTTTAATAATAAATTATTAAAAATAAATTAAAATATCAATTAGTTTTGTCAAGTGTGTTAACATTTATTTCAAGATTATGCCTTGACCACAATCAACTTTAAGGAGACCGAAGAGAAGGACGGTATTTGACGTTTATAGTTATTTTTAAAAGAAAATAATATAATTAATTCTCTGAATAATACTGCGGAATATATGAAGAAGTCTATCTCACTATTAATAATGTACATTAACTTTTTTTATATATAGGTACCTTTTTCTCTACTATTTTTTTTTTTATTCTATTTAAGTAATTCATAACGATATTAAATAAATAATTAATTGAATTTAGAAGAAATAATGACTATCGATTTAAATAAGACGAAACCAATATTTTTGTCTAACATTTTTGTCCATTATTGTACCTGTGCAGAAGCGGCCATTTTGGTTCAAGTTACATTTAAGGAACTATAATTGAATTATACTTAAAATAAATTCATTTTTAAATTATTGTAAATAAGTACTATAGTTTTTCAAATGAAAGAGATCTTGTATTAATTAATATAAAATTTATATGTTGTTTCATATAGTTCTTTCAATTTAAAATGAACCAAAATGACCGCTTCTGCGCAGGTACAATCATGGAAAAATATGTTAGACAAAAATATTGATTTCGTGTTATTTAAATAGATTCTTTATAATGTGGGGAAACGGAATCACTACATAGTATAAAACAAAGACGTTTTCTCTGTCCGTATGTATGCTTAAATCTTTAATACTATGCAATGGATTATGATGCGATGGTTTATTTGTATAATAACATCCATTAAATAGTGAAGAAAAAAAATTCATTTTGAGGTTTCTAATGTGATGTCGAAAATTATTACATACAAATCAAAACTACTGGATCGATTTTAATCATTTCTTCAGTGAATGACATAGGCTATATATTTTATACCCATGCGAAGCCGGAGCGGGCCGCTAGTTAAGTATGTAATACATTCATTGTTTCTTCTAAATTCAATTAATTATTAATCCATTATCATTATTAATTACCTAAATAGAATAAAACAAATAAATAATATAGAAAAAGGTATATAAAAAAAAATAGTTAATGTACATTTTTAATTACTGTCACTTATTGGGAAGACACCTTATCTTGATATAAAATTAAATGTTGACAAAAATAATTTATATTTTAATTTAATTTTTAATAATTTATTTTTAAAGAACTAAAATAACCGTGAGCGAGTCCACTAATCGGATCTAGTGTCGCCGCGTTGCTATAGTTAAGCGTCCCCCTTCATACCGCCTAAGGTTGAGACCCAAAAATGTGTTACTGTGCATGGTTCAATTTATATTGAAAGAGTTATACGATGCAAACCTTAATTTAATATAACACATGGAATACTATAAACTATAGTCATTCCTTCTGCCTATTCTTTCAATAAACAGACTGATACTAATTACTTAACTGAGTCATGTCACAGAGATCAATTAATGTCTTACTATTTTCTGTCAACAAAAATAAAATTGGAATATTATTTGGACAATAAGGAATCTGGTCAGAAAATGTCTGATAGCTAATATTAATGCATTTGGTAAGGATAGTATTTTAAAAAGTCCTAAATAAAGAAAATACTTTTAGGCAGCATGGAATGGAGGACTGATAGTGCTTCTCCAAACAAGTCCTGAGTCACCGAAAATATTTTCATTGTTACATAGAATCTTTCTGGCTGAACCTTTAGATAACTTAAAGAAATCTGTAGTAAATGCAGGAGTATCAGAAGATGATTTTCAGGTATGAATAATCATTATTCTCTTGGATAACATTATGTAAAGCAATTGTCTTTTTATTATGTTATATTCATATATTACTGTTAAATGTGTGTGTTGAGTTGCAATATTTATTAAATAGATTCTATAAAATGAGATAGTAAAACCACTTCCTCCAGATAGTCATTATTGTGGTTGGGATGTTCTATTTTCTAGTGTTAATATAGAGTATATTGATATCTATAACAATATTAATGTAATATTTTAAGTATTATGTAAAACATTAAATATTATGGATGTACTATTTTAATGTATTTTATTTGATTTTTAGGCATTCCTAGTTTATGCAGGTGGTCTTTTTGCGAACAGTGGTAATTATAAAGGATTTGGTGATACAAAATTTATTCCGAACTTATCTAAGGACTCTTTTGAAGCAATTATAAAAGCATCGAAAGCATATGAAAATGATGGCACACATATTACGAAATTGTGGGAAAATACAAAAGATGCTATATTTAGCATTGCACCAAGACTAACAAGTCTTGGCTTAGCTGATAAGGTAAAGAAATAAATTACTGTATTTTCTTTTAATAATAATAAAGCATTAATAATTTTTTGTCATTTAGGGCATTACAACATATTTCTCTAGTAACTGCACTGAGGCTGACTCTAATCTTGTCAATGATTGGATGAAGACAAAACTCATTGAGGCTTACATTTGCCGAACGTTTAAAACTGTTGCTGATGATGGATGTAAGTAAAACCATGGGCTTAACAAAGTTAGTTTTATTATTCTGCGACTACTAGTCATGAGTCATGCAATCAAATTTATGATATTTTCTTCATAATTCATTTATATTTATGTCATATTTGGTACTTTTAATTTCACATTTCCTTTATTTTAAGATTCCTATTAAAACCTGTATCCCACTCATACTGTTTATATGTCACTTAAAAGAAATGACAAAACATAAAACAATGTACCGTTTTCAGTACCCTTGTACACCATTCACTTAGCTAGTGTTGAAAAGAGTTCCAAACCACCGGTCACTATGGACAAAGAAAAGTATAAAAATGCTTACTTTCAAGTAACACGTGGCGATTATTCTCCATTACTTAAGCTTGTAAATAAGAATCTAACTAAGGCTATAGATTATGCCTCCAATGACAATGAAAAGAATATGCTGAAACATTACATTAACAGCTTCAAGGAGGGCGACCTGAATGAACATAAAGAAGGCAGTAGATATTGGATTAAAGATAAGGGACCAATTATCGAAACGTAAGTTCATAACACTTATTACTGGATACCAATATAAATTAGTTGGAAAGACAAGGGTCAAACTTGAGTTTTATTAAATATTAAAAATAAATATAAATAAATAAACATAACCCTCTTAATAACCCCCTTAAGTGGATACTAATACACTTTGTTCAGTAATACTAAAATAACCAGCAAGACTGGGACATGCCTTTAGGATCCTGATGGGGGGGCCGTTGTGTGTATACCATTTATATATTTGTTATTTATAATCAATACAAAAATGTCTTGGTTGTCTATGTTCAACCCAAGTCACACTGGTGGTAGGTCTTTTGTTGCAAGAGGCCGGCTAGGTAGGTACCACCGCAGTGTCCAATATTCTGCCGCCAAATAGTAGTGCTTAGGCACTATTGTGTTCCGGTTTGAAGGGCATTGTACGCTAGTGAAATTACTGGGCGAACGAGATTTCAGAACTAATATCTCGAGGTTGGCAACGCGTGAGTGGCACCTACTAATGGTGCTGCAAGCGCTCATAGGCTGCGGCAGCCACTTACCATCAGGTGGGCCGTATGCTCCAACTTCTAACATAAAAAAAAAAAAAAAAAACCCTTTACCAATGCTCTCCATTTAAATTAATGCAGTTTCAGTAGCCGTGCGTCACAAAAGTTGACATATGTATATTCAGCATTATTGATTTCCATATCTGAACAGTGTACTAATAATTGTAGATTTTCTATAATATTTTTAAATAATAATATAATAATAATAAATAATATCTTCCAATATTTTAGGTATCAAGGCTTCATAGAAACGTATCGTGATCCAAGCGGTCAGCGTGGCGAGTTTGAGGGCTTTGTGGCAATGGTCAATAAGGAGATGTCACAGAAATTTGGACAGTTGGTGGACGGAGCAGAGAGGTTCTTGAAGCTGCTACCCTGGGGAGAGAGCCTTGAGAAAGACTCCTTCCTCAGACCTGACTTCACTTCTTTGGATGTGCTCACCTTCTCCGGGAGTGGGATACCGGCTGGCATTAATATACCCAATTGTTAGTATAGTTACTGCCATTTTCTTTAAAAACAATATTAGCAATTATTTTTCAATCAGGATCAAACCCATGACTCATGCATAAACAGAGTCTGCCCTTCCACCATTGAGCTATTGTGGTTTAGATTCCTTTTTTTTTTTAGCTATTTACTGACCATAATTATAAATTGTTTTGGACCTCTGGTTATGAAAATGTTCAAGGTAAAAATAATGGCTAAAACAAATAATATAACATAATGGCTTACGTAAATATTTATTAGTCAATATTAATCGTTTACCTTTGAATTATCCAAGGTGTGAGCTATCTAACTGCTGGTGTTTTTACTTTTAGTAATAGTACAATATTAGCATACATAATTATATGTAGGTAATTGCCACATATTATATGGAGATTATAAATGTATGCTTAAATCTTATATGATATGCTACAAATAAATTATTATTTAATTTTATTTATGTATTAATTTATAATTGAAAAAATGTTAATTTTAGTTGGTACTTTTTGAATCTATTATCGTAAATATAGTTCACTATCTAGTGCTCACGGCTCCGCCCGCGTTAATGTAGTTTTCTAATAATCGTAATAGAACCTAACATTTTGCCGGAATAAAAAGTATTCTATACGTTAATCCAAGTAATTAATTGGACACACTATCTATGTGTCGAATTTCGTCCAAATCTGTTCATTAGTTTTCTCGTGAAACAGTAACAAACATACATCCATTCTCACAAACTTTCACGTTTATAATTCTAGGTTTATTGACGGAAGTTTGGGTATATTATCAGTTGTTGTAATATTATATCGTTTTAAGATGACGAGATCCGTCAAAGCGAAGGCTTCAAGAACGTGTCCCTCGGCAACGTGATCCCCGCCGCGTACAAGGAGTCCGTCATACCGTTCCTCACCGACGCCGACAAGCAGCTGCTAGAGAAATATAGAGTAGCCGCTTTCGAGGTATTACATGTTTAATATTATTTTATTTTAGTTTTTGTCCCTTAAATAACGAGTATAATGAGATTTGATAGTGATGATACTCACTGGTAGGTCTTTTGTTGCAAGAGGGTGGCTAGGTAGGTACCGCAGTGTCAAATATTCTGCCGCCAAATAGTAGTGCTTAGGCATTACTGTGTTCCCGTTTGAAGGGCACTGTACGCTAGTGAAATTACTGGGCAAAGACGATTTAAGATCCAATATCTCGAGGTTGGCAACGCGTGAGTGGCACCTACTAATGGTGCTGCAAGCACCCATAGTCTACAGCAACCACTTACCATCTGGTGGGCCGTATGGTTGTTTATCAACTTGTGACATTAAAAAAAATTGAAATATTTTGTTTCCTAAAAACCTTTCATCATCTTCAAGTTTTTTTCTCGACAAAGACTAGCCTATCATCGTTTCTATGAACCTTAATCTATACCAAAATTCACTTCAATTATAATCAGCGTTACAATCAGCAGTTTAGGTGTGAAAGCATAAGAAACAAACATACTCACTTTAGTATTTATAATATTAGTTAAGATTTGTGTAATAAATAATAGGAGATTAAGGGTTTTTTATCCCTATATTTGTCTAAGATATATCAAGATATTGAACAGTAAAATCACATGAGTGCAATTAGTACTAAATAAGACTAATTTTAAGACTATTAATTTTGATTTAGAATTAAATTTTTAATAAGCAATAGCTTTGTTTTACATATATAACAAAAATAATGTCTTTAATTACATAAGATAGTTGTGCCCGCGGCTTTGCTCGCGTGGTCTACATAGTTATTGCTTAGCTAAAGAAACAAACTAACAATTTTTTCGGTGTATTATTGTGATGCTGTTCCACCAACTCAACGTAGCGCATCGCCTTCCCGCGGTTTCTTCCTTATTACTCGGCTTCTATGTATCGTACTGTGATATTATATAAACCGAACAGTTTCAGAAATTAGTGTGTGCAACAAAATAAACAAAAACTCTTCAGCTTAATAATATGGGTATATATTATAATATATTTTATTTGTTTTTTTAGGTTCAAGTTGGTCTGCACGAGCTTTTAGGTCACGGCAGCGGCAAATTGTTGAGACAGAATGCTGATGGAACATTTAACTTCGACAAGGAAACTGTCAAGAATCCACTAACAGGTCAAATATTTATATAGAGTTGCAATGGCGACTATTTAATTATATTTCTACCCGTTTTTCAACAACATATTTTTGCAACCATCTGTATCCTTAATGGTTTTTGACACAGACAAATAAAAATTAAGGCCTTCTATGGGTCTTAATCAAGCTCGGATCTCCGAATTTTCTGAGCGGAGGCAAAAACTTGGCGCCCCAAAGACCCTTATCGAATGTCTACTTTTTACTACACCCATCAATCCCACTCATTTTCTATCTCTTAACCCCCCTACCCTATTCAACCAAATAATATGTGTCGACGCAAGGACGATACCTCTCGTGTTATTCGTTTATTTCTTGAAGGTTTTATACTTATTTCCCACCTTAGTGATTAAAAATGTAATATGGTCACTAAGAAATACAGTATAGAAATTTTAAGAATTTTTGTAATATTAAGACTCTACCTTGCAGTTTTTAACTTTCATCGTCATTATTATATAGTATAGTATTATATCCTTGACAATTATTCCACGTAACTTATTGCATATTCTGTCATAGGGAAGGAAATCGAATCCTGGTACTCGGAGGGCGAGACGTACGACAGCAAGTTCACAACTCTGGGCTCCGCGTTCGAGGAGTGCCGCGCCGAGGCCGTGGGGCTCTACCTCTCGCTGGAGCCGGAGATACTCAAGTAATGCTTGCTTCTATATTCACTTAATTAAGTTACTTACCTATTATTAATTAAGTTGTTGTCTCACGAAGTAGTTGTAGTTGTGTACATAGCACACGCGCTGTCGTCATATTTTGATATGAAACTATGAGCAGTAGTAGCTCGAACAGCGCCTTGTGCGAACCAGAGCGTTCCCGACATACGACTTAAAATAAACTCACCTTTGTGAGGAGATTAAACAACTATGACTACAAAAATGGTAGTTTTGCAATTAAACTGTATTTATTTGTAACATCAGATATGTCATATATAATTCTTTCGTTATTATTTTTTACGTCAAACTGGCGATGCGCGTGCGTATTAGACTCTGAATGTTACCGGAATAATGTTCATAATTTCAAGTTTACTTATTCAGAATATAATGAATATAAACAATACAGTTTCAAGTTTTCACTTCTATCGGCCATCAATTACTGCCATCTTTTTGCTATTATTAATTTCGCGATATAAATTATATTGTATAAGGAGAATTAAACTTAATGATGCCTATATTTCATACAAGAATTCATAGTTTTTTTGTTCTTAAACGTCAATAAAATTGACATATCTTCCAGAATCTTTGGATACGAGGGTCAGGAAGCACAAGACGTAATGTACGTGAACTGGCTCAGTCTGCTCTGGAACGGCGCCGCCAAGGCCACGGAGATGTACCAACCTGCTAACCAAACTTGGCTCCAAGTAAACACCAGTTTTCATAATATATTATGATGTCCTGTATATTCTTATGTATAACATATTATGTTCTTATCTATAAATTTGTTTTTTTTTTATTTACAGGCTCACGCAAGAGCTCGCTTCGTATTGATGCGGTTGTTGGAGTTAGAAGGCAATGGGTTACTCACCATCTCTGAGGTGGAACCGGGCAAAAACTTGCTCCTTACACTCGACAAAAACCGCTTGGCCACGGATGGGAAGAAAATTATTGGTAAGAAAAATATATTTCAATAAATTAATAATTCTTCGAATAAATTCAAATGTTTGAAAAATATGGAACAAGCGTCTATTAAACATTATATTTTAATAAAAGAATTCAGAACAAAGCCCAAAACAATTAGTTTGTATTTTTTATGTGTGTCTGTCTGTGTGTAAAATGTGTGTGCGATTAACACACAATAGAAGAATGAGATGAATATAATTATATAATATAAAATAGTATGTATATTTCTGTCTCATTCTTTGCCGGCCTCATCCTACACATATTTGTATTTTTGTCTCTTACCTGTAGTTTTTCCATTGCATCCGGTTTGAAATCACAACCATTCTAAAGAAGTTTCATTAAAAAAAAATCCTGTTTCAGGCGAGTTCCTTGTGAAACTGCAAACGATAAAGGCGACGGGCGACGTGTCGGCGGGCCGGCAGCTGTTCGACACGTACAGCCGCCTCGACGCGCCGTGGAACCGCTGGCGAGATATCGTCATGTTGCACAAGCAGCCCAGGAACATATTCGTGCAGCCCAACACCGTACACAAAGGTGGGCATCCTAGGATTGGCGATGTTTTTTACAGCATTAAATCTACTATTTTATAATGTACTCTAGCTGTACCCATCGTTTCTTTCGTTTTAATGTAATTTTTTTACAATATCACAGAAACCTAACATTTTTCCAGGATAAAAAGTTATATCTGATTAGTTAGTTACACATAGGACTGTGTCAATCAAGGTAATAAGCTATCTGTGTGTCAAATTACATCCAAATCTGTTAATTTGGTTTTACATGAAAAAGTAAGAAACATGATGTATGTTTTGACAAACTTTCACTTTTATAATATAAAGAAACATGCATAGTATATAATAATAATGTTTAAAACTGTGTCTGTACAAAGTTGATAAATTTATAATTTGAATCAAAAGTTTTACCTTTTTCTGGGCGTACAATATTATAAATTGAAATAATGATATAAATTTTAAATGATTAATGCATTAAATTTAAGTTATTATAAATTAAGAAAAACATGCATACAAGAAAAAGAGCCATTAGCAGTCGCTTAGACGTCAACTATTCAAATTAAATAAAATATATTGGTAAGCTAAGGTAATAGTTATTATATCGATTCCAGGCGACACAGTAGAACTGAGGCGCTACCCGGCGAGCGCGGAGGGCATGGTCGCGTCGTGGGTGGAGCGGCTGCCCGGCGCCGCCGCCTGCGACGCGCTCGAGCGCCTCGCCGACGACGACCGCAACTACTTCGCCGAGCTGCAGCTGCTGGCCTGAAGCCCGCCCGGCCACTGCGCTATGACGTCATTATATCATCTTTGAATTTATAAATAAATACGTTTTATACAATACTGTATTTTATTCCAACGAAGTTCTTTTACGCGGCTTGCGGTTGCGGTTATGGTTGCAAGTTATGGTAAAAATTAGTGACGTAAGGATTATATACCCGTGTGATCATTTTTCGCGGCCGGTCGTATAACTACAAAACTGTTTGTTTCTATTTATATTTGTTTTTTTATTCGTAACAGGGATTTTTTTTCTATACTTTATAACTTTTAGTTTGATTTGAGTTGTTGAGAGAATAGTATAAGGAACTTCATACCTTCATTTCGATCGAATTTGTTAATGTATGCGTATAACTTGTGTAAATATCTTCTCAAGAAAATATGAACTAACTGCAGTTTGTAGGGTTCATTGTTACACTCAAAAAGGTCGTCACGAGATACTTACAATTTGAGGCGTCAGAACTAATGTTATTACAGATTTTTTCTGTAAAAAGGCAAGTGTAGCAAATGAAAGGCAATTATTCAACTATATAATTTATTCACATTCAATACAAAACGTGTGTGATAGTAATTATAATATTCCAGAGTTCATATTGCCTAATAATAATAATATTAATAATCACCACACACTAATAAATAATTATTAAAATTCTAATGAAATGATAAATAAATAATGACAAATAGTAGTAATAATAAAAAACGAGTCACATCAAAACGTCGCTTTACAAACAGCGCAAACGCCTTACACAGACTAGTACTTCACCGACATATAAATGTGTAAATGGCAACAAACGAAAAACAGTAACTATTTCATTTAAAATATTTCTGCTCGATTTTAACAAAATAGATTCTTTATATTCGAAAACATTATATGCATATCATTACATACTGTAAGTGGCTGTAACTTTTCCTATAATTACTAATTATTACTAACAATAAGAAAACCTTCAACTAAGCACCATTCTATTCGATTACTGTTGCGACCTGACTGAGCAGTCAATACTATACGGTTATCATAAACACTTAAACTTATGAGCTGACTTACGATATCAACAAACAATAGTATTATCTAAAATCATTTAAATTAAACATACTGAGTTCAAATATTTGTGCAAAAACACTAAAACTCGTGTCATTTTCTTTCCATTAAACTTTACTATCAAATCAAGTAGCTTATGTTATAAAGGCACATAAGATCAATTCACAATAAAGTTTCTAAAAATTAATAGTCGCAAAATATCGTTAAAATTGTATATTTCTAAGAAATATATCGGCGAACAAATAGTAAAGTCGCAAATATGTCGTAGTTGTAGAAGTGATTTATAAACAATTTTATTTTCTCAATTTAAGATTCAACAGGACTAGTAGAGATTCTTCTTCGAAGATATGTTATTCCCAGAGAGTTTTTGGATATACTAAGTAGTGGCAAGAAAAGTACGCAGTCACGTAGTAATACATTTTATAATTACTTACGAACGATTTTGTTAAGAGTATTTTAGGGTTTGGAAAACATTAAGTTTTTATGTCATCTGTAAATAAATATTATCTTATCAAAAATGCGTTACAAATAAAAATTCGTAGTTGATATAGTTTCGTCAATAGCGCCTCTCAGTCAATTTTCGCAGAGCGTTCTGAACCGTCGCCTTCGCTTTTAAGTGCGACATTGGATCTGAAATTTAAAATCGTTCTATTTTTTATTCAAGTCAAAAATATTATACGGTTTGTCGTCAGTTCGTTCAAATTGTTTATGTTTTATAATGATAATTATTGTGTCATGATATATTTCAACTGTATTATTTCTACTAAATGAATCTGTTTCGTTAATTGAGAGTACTTTATTTTGTGTTTTTATTTTATTTGAATATTTGTGTTCTATGTTTGATTAATTTAATAATCATAATAATTTCTAATATGGACTTTTTAACTACAAATATTTACACCTACTTTATTAAAACTTAAGCATTAGTGCCGTATATTTAATTCAAAAGCGTGAAGCGTGCACAGAAAAATATTATGTTCGGGATAGTTATTTATAATTATTTACGTTACATGAAATAAACGAGGAAAAATACACACCTCGTCACAGATTCCTTCTCTGGTTCAGGTTTTCTGGTAACACTGATAGAGATCTTTCTTTGCCTTATTTTGTCTAATATATTTTCTGGACTAGGTTCTTTTTCACTTTCTTTGAGTATTATAGCGGAGTTTCTCGTTCTTTTGGGTCTGTACGTCGCATAGCTACCCGGGGTAAATAAAGAATTGGTCCTGCTATATTTGTTTGATTCTCTAGGAAGACCGTAAGATTGATCTTCTGTGGGATCGGAGCTTTCGAATAGGGATTTCGTTCTTGAATATCTATTTGAATTATATGATGAAGGATGATCATAATCTAGATATGACCTAGTTCCTGGGTACTTTCTATCGAGAGATCTATACATATCAAATTTTTCGTTAATTCCATCGTACCGCAAATTACTCCTTGTATTAACAGGCAAATCCGCGAGTAGAGATCGGTAGCGTTCCGTGGATGGTGATACATCTGAACCTACAGATAATCCGGGCGACAAATCATAAGTACCTGGAGAAGTTGGGGAAGCGTCATATTTTGATTCCGTGGCATGAGAATGTATTCGCGCTAATGGATCATATTCCGTTGCACCAGGACCTACTAAACTACTCTTTCTTCGTTGCTTCTTTTCATTAAATCGCGAGTAAAAACTTTTTCTCCTTATCCTATCACTAATGTCTTCCTTTTCTGGAGTTATTGAGTCACGATTTCGAATGGGTGGATGATCATGTTGAGGGTTTTTGTCTTTAATTTCTATACTGTTTTCAGACTTAATATCGGAATTAGAATACGTTGATCTGCTTCGAGATCGACTTCGGTTCAGAGTGTCGCATAAATCTTCTTTGAGTTCACTGTCTTGACTTGCTCCATTTTTGATGGAGACATCATTCTTATCATTGTCCTTTTCGTTCTCAGAGAAATTCATTATTTGTGGTTCTATCACAGCATTAGTAGGAACTATTTTTTTAACTCTTGGCAACCTAGAGAAATCTAATTTTAGAGTATTTTTGATATTTTTGGAATCATTTTCTTTTTTAAGTACAGGGCACTCACTACTGTCTACATTAATTATATTATTGACTTCATCACTTGAAGTCTTACTATATCTATTCTTACGGCCCAAACTATTTAATAATAAGGAATTTGGCCGTTTTGGCTTATCTTCCGGTTCTACGTTTAATGTAACATCATTTTCTGTTTTTGACAAGCGCTCATTATTTATATTTTCTTTACTACTCTTTTCTATTACGGGCTTACAGCTCTTTTCTTTTGGTTCAAACTTCTTAAATAAACCTAAAACTTTAGATACCGCTGTTTTATTTTGATTACTACTTTGAGTTTCTAGAGCCGCTACGTCAGTTATTGTTACGGCCCTTTTAATAAGGTTCGATTCTGAAGGCGGTTCGACGTTCGTTGGTACCGAGTGTTCGCGTTGCGTTCGTTTTCTTTTAGGAATTTCATTGTTTATATCGTTCGACTGACTACTATTGTTAGAAACTTTTTCCGGGGAGTTTGATTTAGAGGATGTAAACTTTTCCAACTTATGTCCTATAGACTGCAAAACAGATTTCTTCTTTGGAACATTTGTTGTTTTTGTACTATCATCATCGGTTTTATCTTTTTCTTTAACTTTCTTAATAATTTTCTTCTTTTCTACGGAATTTTTAGATTCAGTTGTCTCAGAAGTATTCAAATCAGTTTTGGATTTAGAAGATACTTTTTTAATAACTTTCTTCTTAATTACTTTTTTATCACCTGCTTGATTCTCTCCTGCTGTTGATTTAAGGCAGTCTTTAATAATGCCATTATTTATTTCTTTGGACTCATTAATATTCATATTCACTTGTACTTCAGCGTTTTCTACTTTCTTTTCATTCATATCTTTTGAATTTACTACTTGATATTTCTTTAATGTTAAGGTTGAATCAATTCCTTTTTTGCTTTCTGATTTTGTATCATCCTTTGTTTCTTCTTTTTTCTGTGAATCTGATTTGCTTAATAAGGGTCTTTGCTTTTTTGGCAAAGTTATGCTAAAGCTTACTTCGACATCACTTTTGATTTCTGGAACATTTACGGGTTCCTTTGAATTTTTGGACTCATCTTTTTTATTATTGCGATTCAAATAAACTTTTTCTGGGGAAGGACTGCTCGTCGGATAACTCTTTGGGCGTGTCAATTTCGATTCTCTGCCACCTTTTTTATCTTCGATTTTATAATCATCATTACTACAACAATCTGGTATTATATTTTTCTCCGTATCGTCGTATTTTTCGACATTTTTTATCGGATAGCTTTTAGGTCTGCTTATCTTAGATTCAGTATTACCAAGCTTTCTTGAATTTAATTCATTGGATTCTTTTGGTGTTTTCGTTTCAGATATTATGAAAGAGTCTAAATTAGTTTCCTTAATATTATCTAAACTGGGGAAAAATGGCGTTGTTGATCTACTGCGATCTTTTAATATTAAATTAGCCATTGGTGATAGGGGTTTTCTAGTGGAACTTTCATCTTTAAAATTTGGTTGTATAACGTTCGTTTCGACAGGACTTTTAGGACTGTTCTCTAAAGATTTGTTTTTCTTTTCTCTAATTTCCTTTAAAATTTTTTGAGTTTCTAGTTCCTTCTCTTTTTTATGCTTAGCATACAAACTCTCGTCTGAAGGTGTATCGAAAAAATCCGAACGTAGAAATCTCGATATACGTTTTTTAGACTGGTCTCCACTCAATCGCAAAGAATGTCGCCGAAAACCTAATCCTGAATTATTAAGCATAGCAGGTGATCCATAAGCGGCAATGTAGCTAGGTTCCGATAATATGCTACCACCGTCCGACGAATAATTAGACTCATCTAAAGACATACTCTTTTCAGGCGCTAAATATTTACTCAGTAATGGGCGCTCCTGAGTTCGTCGTGTGCTTTCACTTCGAGAGCCGTCGGAATCTGTGGGTATCGACTCGGCAGTTATGGCATTCTCATGCCCGAATTCGATCCTAGATGGCGGCGAGTCAGTGGTCCTTGAGAGAGACTTACGACGTCTGAGACGAGGCAGAGTGCAAAATTGTGAAGTAGGCAAATCGACGGTATCGTCGTCGGGCTTAGATATAGCAGGCTCGGAATTTTCAAAAGTTGTCGTGGGCGATTTATTGTCTTCGATTATTTTATCCGGAAGCGATTTATAGTCTTCGATCACTTTATCCGGAAGCGATTTATAGTCTTCGATGACTTTATCCGGAAGCGATTTATTGTTTTCGATGACTTTATCCGGAAGCGATTTATTGCCTTCGATGACTTTATCCGGAAGCGATTTATTGTCTTCGATCATTTTATCCGGTAGCGATTTATAGTCTTCGATGACTTTATCCGGAAGCGATTTATTGTCTTCGATCACTTTATCCGGAACGTTCTCCGTATCGGGGAGCGCACCGTCGGGCAGCGTGTCGGGTGACGCGTCGGGTGCCGCATCAGGCGGCACGCAGGCGCGGGTGTCCAGCGCCTTGGAGGCAGACTGGCTGCGGCCGTAGGGCGGGCGCGCGGCGGCGGCGGGGGCGGGCGGCGCGGCGAGCAGCGACAGCGTGCGGCGCAGGCGGGCGGCGGCGCGCGGCGGCAGGTGCGCGAGCAGCTGGTGCTGCAGGCGCCGCGACAGCGCCGGAGTGAGCCCCGACAGCGCGCGCATCTCCCGCTCAGAGAACTCTATCGAACTCAAGTCCAGGTCGGACAGATCCAGCCCGTCGCCGGCGGTCGTCTCCGTGTTTGGCGTAGCTCTGGTTTGGTGCTTGGCGGTTTTCTTACTACTACCTGCAATGCAATCGAAAACACACGATTTCCATCATGCATGACGTTCGCTAGGATGGTATATTTACAGTGTCGTTACATAGATAGTGGATCGACTGGTTACAGCTATACACCTCCGGTAGCGAACCGGTTCCATTATGGAAGCGTCTCAGGGAGGCTACCCCCGAGACGTAATATTACTTTTTGTTGTTATTAGGAGATGCAGACATCGATGCTGATAGTTAATAGTTAAAAGTTTTAGTTTGGGTAAAAATTAAAAATTAATGTCATACGAAAAGCGAAAATGCAAAAACAAAACACACAACAAATGTATGCATTAAAATGTTGCTTTCGGAATCAAAATTGATTTACCAGAATGCGCTCTAAATAATTATTGCATTAGCGATTCCACATGACGGAGGCGTCCTTACTCTGATATCAGCCGCAACGCGCGATGCGCAACACAAAAACACAAATGAAGAAATAAAGATAATTTAGTACCTATTCTTGCGTGTCGTTTGTGGTGGGTTTGTGGTCGGCGCCGGAGCCGCTGAGAAGCGAAGATTTGGTCGGAGCATGCAGTGTAACGCGCAACCCAACTGCAACCACACCAACACAACCTCACTACAGCGTCCCGCGGCGCGCCGCTCGCCTACCACCGCCGTCCGCCGGCGTGCTCTACCGCTAGCGATACTCCACTTCTACCTCTTACCACATCGACTAACTACTTTTAGGCGGTGATTCTTTTCCAAACAAATTTATTAACTTTAGATCGGTTCGATTTCGATTCACTATTAAGATAGAAATTTTAGATAAAAAAAAGTTCTACGTCATTCAAACAGTACATTGCTTCGGCATTGACTATGCGACGTAAATAATGCTTTTTCAGAACACTTCATGCGATCGTAACTACATAAATGAATTTGTGATATTCGAGAGCAAGGCAACATTTTCCTGCTGTTGTTAGCGGGTAGAAAAAAATTCAACACCTGCACAGGGAATGCTTTATAAAAACAATATAAACACTACAATGCAAAAAAAGTTAAATTTAGTAAGAGTTGTTAATAAAATCTAAAAACACACTGAAACATGAAACAGACGATTTTGAACACGTCTCGACCGCATTCATAATAATCTGTTCAACGTCATTGTTATTTAAAAAAAGAAACCGCCGACAGAAAACGTTACTAATACCCGACGCGATCCTACAACGAATACAATTTTCTTTTGAGTTTAAGTCCCACTGATAGTTAATCGATTTGTTTAGTGAAAGCTAGCTGTTTTGTGAGTAGAGCCGTGCGGAGTCTAGCTACTGGCTGTGCCGTGAATGTTCATGAATGATATATTTATACATAATAATTATTACTGTATATATATTTATTTATATAATTTAACATAATTGTTTTGAAACAATTCCAAAATTGTACACAAAGTGTCAATAATATATGACATAAAAATGAAGTGTAACAGTATCGATCCCGTCCACACAGTGTATGACGTCGGTAAAGCGTATGCACGAGGTGCGTGCGCGTGCGCGTGCGTGTACCGGCAACGTTTCCGCGCGGCGGCAAGCGGCGGCCGAGCTACTCACCTCGCGGCGCGGCGCGCTTGCTGAACATCGAGTCGAAGGGCGCGTGCAGCTCGCGCGAGCCCCAGCCCTCGCGCCTGCGGAACGACACACGTTATTCAAACATACTTTTGAGACACTTATACTATACAAAAATAATTATACTATATAGGGTTGCCAACTATACTTTCTGACAAAATATTATGATTTACTTTTGTTTCATATAATCTATACTTCATAAAAAAAAAGAAAACTCTGTTATTAAATCTTATTAGATTTTCATCCAAATTTAAGATAACGTGTGCCAAAAACTGATAAGCAAGTTATAAAAACTAAAAATTGCAATACTACTTTTTCAAATACTATCTTTTTTTATCTTTTGAAAGATACTGTATCTTACACAACGTGGCAACATTGTTTGAAATGAACTTGACTTTAAAGGGCAATGTAAACCTGCAAAAACTTTTTCAAACGATTTTAGGAATTTTCATATTTATATTGTTTTTTCATGTTGACGCCGCCCCTATAATATTTGTATTATAGAAGATAGATATTTTTAATGAATTTTCAACTCACGTTTCTGAAACGCTTCTTTTACTTTCCATATATCTATGTGTGCTGCGTGTAATAAATGTGACAAAGCTATTACTAAAACTAATAAAATGATTGTGTATAAAACATTAGTTACTGACAATATTACGTTTGATATGAACTGCATATACTTACAAGAGATGCCTGCGCGGTAAGTGTGGGCTGCATGCGAAAAAAACGTCATTATTTATTAGTCTGTACACAGAACAACATGCAAAATTTATTATTCACCTGAAAACAACCTTAATGAAAAAATATGTAAAGTTCTGGTAAAATGGAAATAAATATATTATTCCATTATAATGGTATGAAATTTCGATGTATTTATATGAAACAAGAAATATTTTCTTCAGAATTTTGTTAATTCAAAAACTTAATACACAATACAATAATAATTAAGCTTGCTCATATAAATACATCTTAGTTTATTATTAAATAGAATTCTATAGTGTTGGTTCATGATCCATTACTGCCATGAATAAATGTAATATTATGCCCTCAAAATATTATAATGTAATGATATTATATACCTTAAAGTTTAAGGAAAACAAAATTCTTACAAATGTAATTATTATTTTATTTAATAGCATTATCTAAAATGATTAGTACTTTAATCGTAAATGGACGGACATATTGCAACCGTTTTCACCATAAATATATCTAAATAATATACTTCATTCCATAAAGAAATTATTTTTATAAATTATTATTGTTTTCTTTAATTAAAATTTTCTTTATAAAAGAAGCTATAAATTAGAATGATTTCAAACAAATAGTGTAGTGTAAGCAATGGACCTGTTGAAGAATGGCGACTGCAGGTTGTTGAAGAGCGAGTGCGGGTGCTGGAAGCCGGGGCCCTCCTCGCCGTTGAGGCGCTGCGTGAGCGCTCGCACCTACACAGATTGTATCATAGATATAAAGACGGATACATTGCGGATCTACATAGCGTCATTTTTTTATGTTGCTAAGTTGGCAAGCAAGCATACGACCGACCTGATGGTAAGAGGTTGTCGTAGCCTATGTGCGCCTGTAACACTATTCATTGTTGTCACTCACGCTTTGCCAATCTCGAGATATTGGTTCCTTTGCCAAATAATTTCACTAGTCACAGTGTCCTTCAAATCGAAACAGTCACGTTAAATACACTACTGCTTTTCCATAAAATATCAGACACTGCGGTGGTACCTATCTAGTCAGTCTCTTGCAATGGAAGGCCTACTCCCAGTATAGAAATTGTTTAAAATCAAAGCGCCATCTAACAAGTGGCTGGTATCTAAATAATACCGTCGTACGCATGCGCTACCAAAACCTTGAATGTCATTGGTCAAAATTCCAGTCCCTTTCTTACTCTTTCTTTCGCCCATGCGCCATTTTATTTTTTATAGTTCGAATCACTTCATTGGAGGCGCTAGTTTATGTACTTTTTTGTAAACCTTATTGTGCCATAAATTGTTATAAATAAGATTAACATTACAGAACTTTATTTAATTTCAAGTTTTGAATTTTTATTTCCTTACTAAGAAACTTGTTCTTAATCAAAATATAATAATTATAGAAGAGACAATTAAAGTAGTATTGAGTAATTGTAATAGTTAATAATCATACCCTGTGTAATAGCGTTGAGAAGAGATTCTCCGCAGTAAGCAAGTGGAAGCCCTCATCTTCTTCGTCTTCTTCGCCAGAGCTCACGGACTCAGCGCGTGCCGCTCTTGTAGACCTAAATAACAAAACAGACACACATATATTTTTTTCGGTTGTATTCCAATGAAAAGAAATATAAATGAGTGAAACTGTGTGAAATATAATTCATACCTTAATCTGTGCATGTGAGTATCATCTTCTTCTTCCGATTCTCCGCCGCTGACTAAACTGCTGTAAGTATCATAATAATTGATTTGTTAGTTTACATATTGTTTTTCAAGTTTACATTTAGAATAAGTTACTCGTGCTATTTTACGCAGTATTACAAAAATATTACATCTTTTTCAATTCTACACTCTCTTAAATGTTACTGTGACGTTTTAAAATAAAAACGATGATCCACGTAATAGTGTAGTTCTTCTACATAGCTTTGCTGTTTTGACAATGATTGGGTCGGCTCAGCTGGGGAAGTACTCTCCTCCTACAGAATATCAATGTGAAGTTGTAGCTCTGTTGATTTCGATGAATATAAGTCATTTTCCCCTCTCCTCTCTTGGGCTGGCAACGGTACGGTACGATGATCGCTTCAGGCAATTTATTTGCAATATAAATTTTTTTTTTGTGTTCCACAAAGTTTTTAGCTGTTGTTTCTATTTGGTAATTGGTTGTTAGCCCTAATAGTCTCGAGAGACCGCATACCGAGACCCGGTCGTGTCAGTGCAATGCGTAGTTTTAACCACTAAGAATTTGACGTTCCAAAAGTTCTTACAACTCTATTTGAATATAGAATCCTTTGAGTTCGAGTTCGATAAAACGATAAGTATTACAAGACAATGTATAATAGTAATGTGATAGTGACCTGATCCGTCTCGGGCGCTGGGCGGCGCGCGCCAGGCGCGCGGGCATCGGCTCCGGCTCGAGGCTGCGCTGGCGCGGCGTGACGTAGCCCTTGCCCTCCACCGCGATGGGGATGATGAACTCGCGCGCCGACTTCTTGATCGGCTCGCCCGCCGCCGGCGACACCGCCTCGCCCGTCGACTCCACCGACGCCAACCGTCTGAAAACGTTGCCGTCGAATGTTAACTGGGTACTCATTTATTGATTATTGATTAATTATCTGTTTTACGAGGACACGGACAATTGGATGTCAATAGAAAAGGTAAATAAACTGTCAAAGTTAGGAAAATAAATTTGATGAAATTTTGGCTTTGAAAGTCCATATTAAATTATTTAATAAATCAATACAACGTCGATATAGCCTTAGTAAACACAGTAAGGTGATGTAGTTCACAGATACATTAACATGTATTCGGATAAACTGAGGTATAGGTACAGGTATAGTTCCTTAAATGTAACTTGAAACAAAATGGCCGCTTCTGCGCAGGTACAATAATGGACAAAAATGTTTGACAAAAATATTGGTTTCGTCTTATTTAAATCTATTCTTTATAAAGTGGGAAAATGGAATTAACTATATAATATAGTTATTATTTCTTCCAAATTCAATTAATTATTTATTTATTATCGTTATTTATTACTTAAATAGAAAAAAACAAATAAATAGTATAGAAAAAAGGTTAATGTACGTTTTTAATCACTTTCACTTATTGGAATGACACCTTATCTTCTCAAATAAAATTAAATGTTGACACATCTCACAAAAATAAATTATTTTTAAATTTAATATTTAATGATTTATTTTTAAAGAACTAAAACAATCGCGAGCGAGTGTACTAATCGGGTGTAGCGTCGCCGCGTTGCTATAGTTACGCGGCCCCCTTCATACCGCATACGGTTGAGACCCAAAAACGTGTTACTGCGCAGGGTTCAACTTACATTTAACAGACTATAGATTCATTGATTGAGCTATAATTTTACACATTTTTATAAAATAACTTTCACGACACCATTAACAGGTGGTAGAACTTTTATTATAACAGGCCCGCTAGGTAGACACCCCGGGAGTGTGCAACGCAACCCAGCGGCAACGCGCTAGTGACATCTGCAAATGAATAGTGTTGCAACCGCTCTTATACTACGACAATCGATTACCATAACGGATCGTTTAATAAGTCGGCGACGAGTGATATTACGAGTATATACCTCAGCGGTGTATGCGAGAGGCGCCCGGCAGGCGAGACGGGCGACGCGGGCGACGCGAGCGAGGCGGGCGGGGACGCGAGCGGCGTGGCGCCGCGCGCCGGCTGCTCCTCGCCCGACATCGTGATGGGGATGATGCGCTCCACGGACGCGCCCCTGCGATGAGATGCGACAGAGTACAATATACGTTTTCATATTTTCCATAAATGATCCATTATTTTTTCATATGCTCCGACCAAATACATTTAAGAATGCGCATTCTTGTAGAGAATAAATTCAAACTAATTATTATAATTAATTTAATATATAGCACTTTCTATTTGAGCCAAATAATATATGGTCCTTCGAGCCGGATGTATGCGAATTACCTTATATTTTTTATAAAAAGTATAGAATAAATTAAAAAATAATAACGCGTTTTTCTCGAACTGACATTCGTGTGGGTTGACATGGTATTACTTATTTGCGTCTATTTAAGGCAGGTTCGTTTGCGAGTCGTGTACCTGTTGCGATGATCGTCGACGCGGTGCAGCGCCTCGGTGCGGAAGACGCGCGGCGCGGCGGGCGCGGCGGGCGCGGCGGGCGGCGTGCCGGGCGGGGACGCCAGGCTCGCCACGCCGGCGGACGACGAGCGCCCGTACGGCACCGGCGGCTTGCCTGGAGTAGTGTTGCAATTATACTCAAGTCATAAAAAAACCGAGCTTCAGACGACGCTAAGTGTTTATATTGTCCATGGTCTCACCAATGATTGAATTGAAGCCTCAATCGCTCAACGGTAGAAGGGCCGACTCCGCATCGTTAACGCGTGAATCGCGGGTTCGATCCTGACCCCTTGTGCTATTGTCGTACCCACTCCTAGCGCAAGCTTCGAGCTTATTTGGAGGAGCAATAGAAATATTAGTAATGCCTTGAAAAAGCATTGCTAATATTCTTTTTTTTAAAATGTACCTCTTATAAAAGGCACATTTTTTTAATGACCGGTTCTTGTCACAAAACGTCTACTGGATCAGCATTCACTGTTTTTAAAAGTACCCTTTATTAAACGAATTCAAAAAAGGTGGATATAAATTTCACACCCAACTTTACTTATCTGAAAGTCGATTTTGTAACAACCTAAATATAAATTTTCATGGATTTTATTTTAAGATGACAGCTATATTAAAATAATGTGATGATATCACGACATACTATAAAACAAAGTCGCTTTCTCTGTCCGTATGTATGCTTAAATCTTTAAAACTACGCAACGGATTTTGATGCGGTTTTTTAATAGATAGAGCGATTGAAGAGGAAGCTTTATATGTATAAAAATAGTGGAGAAAAAAAAATAATTTTTGAGCTTTCTAATGTGATGTCGTAAATAATTACATTTAACGCGTGCGGGCCACGGGCGGTAATGAATAAATCAAAACTACTGGATCGATTTTATTCATTTTTTCAGTGAATGACATAGGCTATATATTTTATACCCGGGCGAAGCCGGAGCGGGCCGCTAGTAAAATATAAAGTTTAGGTTCTCTACCTAAGAAAGAGAGATACATACTGCACCCTCTGCCTTCTTCCGTAAAACAACAGTACATATATGGACGCAAATAGGCAATACCGTGTCAACCCACAAAATTGAAAAAACTGAGTTATATATGCTGAAGTGTTGGCAAATGGCTGAAGAACATTTTACTTTATTATTTGTAGGGTTTTAAGCTTTAAGACTTCTAAAAAAGCCACTTTTTCAATCATGCAATTTATGTATTTTTAAACGCTTTGGGTTATATTATATACGAAATATGCAGTTTGTATACTTATTTTTTGTGAAAATTAGTAAAATAACTAACATACATCTTGAAATTGCCAAAACCTTGACCAATACGTAAAAAAATCATATAAAGCAAGTTGTTCAAAATTTTCAAACGCGTTTTTCTCGAAATGACATTCGTGTGGGTTGACATGGTATTGCTTATTTGCGTCCATATACAAGTTTTATTGTCATATTCTAAAAATGCATCTAGTGGGAATATTGATAAGTCACCTGTGCGGATGGCTGTGGATATAATATCCCTCGCGGCCCGCCGGCGACTGTCCTCTCCACTCGCGCGCTCCTCCGCCAGCTTCGCCATCGAGTTCTGCAGGCTCCTGGTAAAAATGACATTGTACGTTCCTTCATCTAGTCCATATGCTGATTCTTAAAAATAATTTGATACTACAACAAGTGTAGAAGAATACGTATTTAACTATTCACAATTGAAGTTCTTTATTTAATTAATGTTTTATTCTAGACCAAATTCATTCTTTATCACATTTATATACATTTTTGAATAAATCCTGATCAGAGGAGCGTAAAAAAAAGCAGTGTGTCACAAAAATATGTGTGTCATCATAGGTTCCAAATGGCTTTTTTACACTAAACCCATTTTTTTTGGTAGAACGGTGACTTGATTGACAATGTTCTTAGATATTGTTCAAAAAATTCTAATAAGCCAATTGAAGGTTATCACTTCTTAGTCTATAATGGAAGGAACTTTTGTATCATAATGTAATGTTTTAATGGGAACGTCTTAAACATGGTAATTGATGCTGAAAATGATCGCAGTGATACCTCCTGGCGTCCTGCAGCAGCACGGAGGGGTCGACGGGCGCGCTGGAGTGCGCGGGCTCGCTCTCCGTCTTCTTGACGCCGCCGCGGCCCGCGGGAGCCTCCTCCGCGCCCGCGTGCGCCGACTGCGGGTCACACATTCACATTGGCAAGGTGGCAAACAAGCGTGCGGGCCGTCTGATGGTATGCGGTAACTGTAGCCTATAGACACTTGTATGTGTGCCTATAGACACACACAAGTGTGCGAAATAGGGAAAAAAGGAAAGGATAAGAAGGGAAATTTTCGTCCTCGGCACGCCCACTCATCTATCGAAACCCAACAGTACGAATATGGGAGGGCAGTATTTCCTCGGTTGAAGAAAAAACTAAAACGCAATTTTTATAATATGGTCAACACAAACATTATTTCAAGCGGGAATCGAACCTGCGACCATTGGCATTCAAAGCAGATTCACAGCCACTACGCCGGAACGGTTGTCATTTTTATGAAATAAACATTAACACGATAATACCATACAGCTCGTAATTAAATCATATTAAATAATATATTTCCTCAAATATAAAAACGATAATTGAAAAACATACTTACCGGTGACGGTTCGATGCCTATCTGTTGCAGTCTCACGGTCCCGTTGTCGGGAGACTTGCTCGCCAGCTCGCGGTCCTCGCTTTGAGCCTTCGATTTGGCGATCTTCGAGACAACTGTGCAGTATTCGTTAATAATCATTAAAGGATTATGCAAATTATTAACTTTATTTTTTAAATTTCATATAAAAAATCTTACCTGGTTTAGAAGTATTACGTTTGATTTCAGGGGTAGTTGTGAGCGATGCGCGTCTCTCGAACTGTTCTTTGAAACTGCCCACGTGGCCGCCTATTCACAATTTTTTTTATGTAAAAATGTCTTTCAAAACGGCTATCCTACATAAGCAACTCAACAAAGTCTTAGGAAATAAGCCAAATATACGAATGTAAGCTATGGTTGTGCAGTTGCATTACATAGGCGTTCAAAAAAAAAGATCAAATGCGTCGCACTCGCACTTAAAGGATAACACAGTGGAATGAGAATATTCACCCTTTATTTTTAATAAGTTTGTAGAGGCAGCAGAAATATAGATTCAGTGAAAATTTCAACTTCTACCTATTACGGTTAGTGTTATACAGTTCGCAGATGGACGGACGGACGAACGGACGGATGGAACGAATAGAGTTCCGTTGGCACCAGTTGGGGGTGGCACCAACGGAACCTTAACATATATATATTTTAAATATATTCATTTTTTTTAATTAAGAAGAAAACTTAGTTTTCTAATAAATATGAGACTATGTGGTTTTTTTTAAATGATGTGTCACTACGGCTTTCTACCTGGTATAGAGAGTTTCTTAGGCTTAGCAGGCGCCGACGCAGGAGCCGGCGCCGGCTGCGCGAGCGACAGTGACGTCAGCTTGTCCGCCGCCGAAGACACTGCGTTTGATTTGGTTCCATCCATCTAGATAAACACAAATTCATATATAAATCTATTTCAAATACAAAAGAAAATCTTGCTTTTGAATTCGCCCTAGCACAACCGCTGAAACGTAGTAAATCACATACAATTTAAGTTTTTAAATAGAAAATGCATATTTTAACAGTGTTAAAATGACTGTTAATTTTTTTTATTTTTGTAGCATTAAATTACAAGCGTTATGTCCAAATATCAGAAGTCAAGATCACATTATCTCCACTGTCATAGATTTATTTATATTTAGCGAGAATTTAAAGCAAGGAAGGAAATCTTTTTACAAATGGACGCAAATAAGCAATACCATGTCAACCCACACGAATGTCATTTCGAGAAAAACGCGTTTGAAAATTTTGAACAACTTGCTTTATATGTTTTTTTTTATATTGGTCAACTTTTTGGCAATTTCAAGATGAATGTAAGTTATTTTATTTATTTTCATATAAAACAAGTATACAAACTGCATATTTCGTATATAATATAACACAAAACGTTTAAAATAATACATAAATGGCATGCTTTAAAAATGGCTTTTTTAGAAGTTTAAAAGCTTAAAACCCTACAAATATTGAAGAAAATATTCTTCAGCCATTTACCAACACTTCTGCATATATAACTCAGTTTTTTCAATTTGGGGGTTGACATGGTATTCCCTATTTGCGTCCAAATATTGATATTAAAATTTAAATGGGTAATTTTAATAAATTGTTACTGATTTGTCCATGATTGGTTGAGGAATAAAGACCGCAATAACTCCATGTAATGCTAAATCCTCCTAAATAACTTGTCCTTCACTCCGGTAATGAACGAGGTTCGAAAAGTAGTAAATGGCTAATTGCCGCTATCATACTTTATTCCTGCTGTAAAACGTAATAATTTACATTTTTTTACATAATCATATTGATACCTTTGGTTCTTCCGGTTTCTCCGGTTTTCTTTCCGCCTTCGCTGGCGATGTTTTCTTTTTAATAACAAGCTTAGGTTTCTCTTTGGGTTCCTCGTCCTTGGGCGTGTCTGTTATAATTTCAGCGGTTGTCTCCTTGACGGCAGCGGGGGCCGGCGCCGGCGCAGGAGATATCGTCATTGTAGCCGATGACTTCAGTGTCGGTTGGGCATACTGTAACTGAGGAATTAATTTTATACAATTTGGAACTTATATAAAGATTTATAAGGTTAAATTCATTTATTACCGAATCTTCTAGAACTTGTTCTGGTGGCGGCGAATCGAGCTTAGCCTCTTCTTCCGGTAGTGCGGGTGAGTGTGGTGCCATACTTGCACAGCTGTTTGATAACAATTAAATAGTTTTATAATTTTTTCCCTTATGTATTAAACATTGATATATGACTAATATTGTAAATATTAAATTTAAAAATGCATTTATATTATTTTTTCATGAAATTATACCAAAATAGGACCGAGACTCTAGAAAAGGTATAGGTTTTAGTTTTTTTTTAAATCACGTTGGTCACCGTAACCCATGAGCGCCTGCAACCCCAGAGGTGTCGCATGCGGGTTGCCGACACCTGAACGAACCATTTTTCAATATTCCCTAGAAAAACGCCAAACTGTAGCGTGTAGTTATCATGCTTCCCACTATCCCACTTATCCCATCCCACTAATATTTACAGATATAGATTATAGTCTGGAATAGTACATATGCTACTTTTTACGGGTTCCTGTGGGATTATCAAAAACACGGTATAGAATGTATTCAATTGAAATTCGGAATAAATGTGTCTTATTTATTTATTTATTTATACACTTTATTATACACCACATAAAAATACACAATCTCAAGAAGAGGAGAAAAAAAAAAAAAAAAAAAAAATATGGGAGTACAAATGGCGGCCTTATCGCTTAAAAGCGATCTCTCCCAGGCAACCTTTGGGAAAGGAGAATTGTCGTTATATAATTAGGCAGGTCGTGCCGGTATAATGAACATACATACCAATAGTTAAACACTAATACATAGACTTGCTTACATACATAATAATATCCAATAGATATTCAATAATAAACTAATAAATAATTATACGATAAACATAAAAAATAATAAAGAAAATAATATAAATAAATAAACTATATAATATTAGGTGATAATATATGAGCCGTCTTATTCAGTCTCTGCTAGATAAAGTTTTTAACAGATTTTTTAAAAGAATCTAAAGTTTTTGATTGCCGTATTGCTAAAGGCAGAGTATTCCTAATAATATAGCACTTACTGTGAAGGAGTGCTTAAAGAAATTAGTATGATGTAGGGGCACTTTTAGAGTATATTGCCTGATACTTCGTAAATCTGTTCGTGACTCTATGAATTCAAATTTTTCTTTGAGATATACCGGGGTATTTGGGTTAAATAATACACAGTACAGAAGAGACAATATATGTGAATCCCGGCGACGACGTATAGAAGCCACTTGTGAGCTTTCGACGAAATTCAGAAATATGGTCATACTTTGCAAGCCAAATATAAACCGTATGGAAAGATTTTGAAGTCGCTCAAGTTTATTGAGTTGACACTCGGTTAGATTAACATAGCTTGCGTCAGCATAGTCGAAGATAGGAAGTAGAAGAGAATGTGCTAACATAATTTTGGTAGGAATCGGTAAGAAAAATCGTAATCGCCGTAACGAGCGCAGTGCAATATATGTTTTCTTGCTAATCTCCTTCATGTGAACAGACCACGACAGTGTCTGATCTAAATATATTCCAAGGTCTTTAACCATGGAATTATATGGTATTATGACATTATCATAAATAATTGGAGAAATATTCTGCCATTCAACCCTCGAGGTCATACTAGGACTACCTATTACAATAACTTGCGTTTTTGAAGGATTTATTTTTAGACCATACTTCATACTCCAACAGCAGATAGAAGCTAGATCATTATTAACTTCCGAAATGGCGGAAGGTAAATTTTCGAGAGTTGAATGACGATATATTTGGACATCATCTGCATACATGTGATAGAGAGAAGAAATATTGTGAGTGATAGAATTAATGAAAATCGCGAATAGTAAAGGAGACAACACGCCACCTTGAGGTACCCCTGCCGAGATATCACGCCAGGACGAGTAGCTTTCGTCACTACGAATACGTTGACGTCGGCCAAAGAGGTAGCTCTGAAACCATTCTAGCACTGATGGAGATATGTTAATAGAACGCAGAATACTCAACAATATTGCATGATCAACGGTGTTAAAAGCATTGCTGAAATCGAGCAAAGTCAAAATTGTGAGTTGTTTATTATCCATTGCCCATCTAATATCGTCGGTAACCTTGACTAGCGCTGAAACCGTACTATGACCAGGACGAAAGCCGGACTGGAAAGTACTGAGAAGGGAGTGTTTGTTAAGGAAATGAGACAATTGCTGGTAAACTAGCTTTTCAAGAATTTTGGAAAGGAATGGTAAGATGGATATAGGACGGAAATCAGTATTGCTTTTAGGATTAATTTTCTTAGGAAGAGGAATAATATGCGCTTTTTTCCAATCATCAGGAAATTTGCCAAATGATATGGAGTGATTTAGGATGTGGGTTAATATAGGACAGATTACATCTATGATAGGAACGATCATTTTCCGGCTTACAGTATCAAAACCAACGGCATTCGAAGAGATGGACAATACGCTCTTCTTAACATCACATTCAGTGAAAGAATCAAAAATAAACGGCATATAGTCTGGAGTTGAAATATTAGAAAGAATTTCAAGTGTTCGTGCTTTATTAACACCATCAATTGTGTTAAAACAGGAAAAGTGTTTATTGAGATCTTCGATGTCAATATTTACAGAAGTTGAATGGGATGATTTACCAACTCCAAGGGACTTTAGAAATTTCCAAGTTTTTAATGGATTGCCATTCTCAATGGATTGGTGAACGTGGCGACGTTGTGCATCTCTACACAGTGTATTGCAGCGATTCCGCACTTTATGATATTTCTCACGGTTTTCATCGCAATTATTTAATTTAAACTTATATTTAGCTCGATTCTTCTTCTAATTAAAGGTCTTCAGATCGTCACTCAACCAGGGAGCTGGGAGTTGTTTAATTCTTACTGGCCTCACGGGTGCATGAACGTCATAAAGTTGTGTTATCAAATTAGTGAACAACTCAACTTTACCATCAATCGTGTCAGCATTGACAACAGAGGTCCAATCCATGTGCGTGGCATCTTCATAAAGACGATTTCTATCGATTCCACCAAAATTACGCTGCAGAAATATTTTTGGTTTGGCTTTGGGAGGACGGAC
The DNA here is from genome assembly GCA_023373885.1 of Hestina assimilis. NCBI lineage: Eukaryota > Metazoa > Arthropoda > Insecta > Lepidoptera > Nymphalidae > Hestina > Hestina assimilis. The sequence continues at coordinate 11,188,319 of CM041745.1, forward strand.
CTTGTAAGAGAGATAAATCAAATCATGATATGAAAATGCATCTGCAGGATATTGACCATGCTTCAAGACAGATTCAGGAGAAGAAACCAATATAAGGTCGAGAAGGGAAGGATTACTGCCAGGAAAATTGTGCGTGGGTGCAAGGGGCAAAATATGCAAATTACAAGACTCTGCTATAGTGATAAGTTTTTTGCTGCGGAGGTCATCTTTTTTTAAACAGGTGTTAAAATCACCCATTATAATGGAATGGTCATATAAAGGAATTAAATTTGCTAATGAGTTTTCGAATGTGTCAAAATAATTATAGATAGTTGGAGGACAATAAAATACACCAAGAAGAATTTTCGTATGCGATAGTATTACTTCAATAATAAGATGTTCAGCCGCATTGGATGCAGGTGGTTGAGTAGACAAACTAACAATATTAAAAGGAATGAAGGAGCGTAAGTAGATCGCCACCCCGCCACCCCCTTTTCCAATACGGTCATTACGGATCAGCTGGAATCCTGGCAGTGAGAAAGATGTTGAAGGTAAACACGGCTTGAGCCATGATTCAGAAATAAGTATTGCATGTATATTACGAGATTCAAATGACGCAAGCATTTCAGGATAATGAGCCGGGACACTTTGTGCATTAATATGGATAACATTGAAATTTTTCATGGTATCTGAGAAATAAGAATTTAGGGCAACATTAAGTGGAAGGAAGGTTGTACTGTGAAAACTACTATCACTGGAAGATTCACTATACGACGACATTGACAGAAACTGATCACTGTTTATTGACGACATATTGAAATAATAAATTATATATAATAACAAATAAATATTTATATTAATAAGATATTAAGAATATATACTTAAATAATAAAATATAAATCTAAAAAAACAAAACTAAATTCTCCTAACCCACCAGCAGTAAAAAAAACATTAAATATGTTACAGGTAAGACAATAAATATCTGTACAGAATAATTAAGAAGATTACAACAAAGCTAAACCATAATTCTAATAATAAAAAAAACATAGAAAAAGTAAAAGAAAAAAAAATTAAAATAAAATAAAAGAAACAATTTTTTATGGTCCATGGTGGTCAAAAACTCTAGAGTAGGACGTATTAATGTTGCATAGTTAAGCTTAACTACCATTGACATTAATGTCGATAAGATGTCAGTTGTCATCAGTCAGTTGTCAGTTGTCCCTTATCAGCTGTCATTTGTTATAAAGCATAATAAAGTTATCAAAATATTCTGAAATTCACAACATTGTATAAAAGTACAGTAATATTTTAGTAATAAAAAAAAAAATAGTAAGTGACTGTGTAACTAAGAATACAGTAGTGTTAAGCACGGGACAAATACAATAATTAAAAAAAAGAAAAAGTAATTAATAAGAAATATAGAGAGAACTATGACTTATTCTATTTCTTCACCGTCCTCTTAGTACGAGTGTTGACAGCTTTAGGTTCCTTTGGTGGTGGAGCGACGGGATACACATTGGAAGGCGCAGGAATTTCTCGAATTGAACATGGAATTGATCTTAATTCAGCCATACTAGTAATACGATGAAGTACACCATCAGTGCCCAACACCATGATGATTCCATTTCTGGTCCAACACTTAGCTATACCAAATTGCTGTCTAGCCTCTAGGAAGGTTTTGTGCCGGCTCTTTGTTAAAAACTCAGACAAAGTAACACCTGTGCCTTTAAGAGAAGCCTTAGTGGACCATACCTTATCCCTGAAAGAGCCATCAGCAAATTTTATAAGCACTGCACGGGGCTTGTCTGTGCTTGGGGCTCCTAAGCGGTGACAGCGTCTTATGGATTCTGAAGTAAGCTGTGGCATTTTAAGGTGATCCGAAAGAAGTTTTGTCACTGAGACCATGGTGTCCTCTTTATCAACTTCAGAAATGCCATGTACTAACAGGATCTTTCTTCTGGAGCGCATTTCTAACTCATCACATTGCCTTGTCAGAAGTTCCACTTGCAGCTGAAGATTCTCTAAGGCAGTTAGAACAAAAGAGCGAAAGGAATTGAACTGAGCGTTGATGTTAGATGTCGGACTCGCAGCAGGAATAGATGTTTTTATAAAGATGTCTTATAAAGATAAAGAACATTTTATTTGTTTTAACATGAGTATACATACATATGCATGCAGGATGTTAAAAGATATATAAGAGACAGTCATGTTTAGCCTCTATGGCGTACAAATGTAGGAAAAAATACTTTTAACAATACTTATTCACTCCAGCCTTGTAAATCTATATAGACCATTAATTACTTACAAATAATTAATTTCTCTCTGGAACCAATTCTAAGGTCACCGTGGACGAAGTCGCGGGCAGATGCTGGTAGTATATTCGAAACGCAACAAAAATAGTAACATGCCATAAGTTACAGACCTGGCGACGCGTTCCTTCTTGCGCAGACACGACGCGCTCGCGGCCGCGTCCAGCTTGCGCTTGTTGTCGGCCGCCGCCACCAGCGTGCGCGTCGGCGACGGCTTGATGGCGTCCTCGCCGCCCTCTACACATTCATACTTATCATTATATTAAATATGGGTTTAGTTTAGTAACTCATTGGATAAGAACTAATCACCTAGCTACCCAAAAGGTCAAACGCCCAGACCGAAACAGTTATATAACAAAGAGCGCCGAGCGGGAATCGAACCAGCGACCGTCGAGCCTCAAAGCAAGCTCGCTAGTAGCAGGCTATTTTTTTATGACCACAGTGGTCATGAAAAAATAAAAATAACGCGAGGGGATCCCCGTCAGGACCGAAAGCTTCGTTTCCAAAAAAAAATGATTTTTCTCTGTAGAGTCCTTTTTTTTCTTACGTCACGAGGTAATCTGCTACCAAATACCCAATTTTCTGGGGAGGAAAACTAGATTATACTGAGTTATATAACAAGTTGGTAACGTTATTGATCACATTCTATAGCTTAATTAATTAAGTATAATAATAAATACCGGCTACAAGTTCCAAAATCCTCTTTTCAGCGGAGTTGCTCGGCTCGACGGCCATCGATGTTGAACTAGTGAGATCTGTGCAGCTCTCCTCTGGTCCTAGGTTATTCTGAAAATTTAACAAAAAAACATTTACTTAATGGAAAAAATCATGACTCCGATTGGAATCCAATCAAAAGTAAGTATAACAAGAATACAAGATTTTTTTCAGCTTTACATAATTATGGTGAACAATAGTCCAAAATTTGTATTTGTCATTTTGAAGTAAGTTAATACTATGTACATTGATATGGGTATGGCTTTAGGAAGCCCATATGACCCAGTAGATAGAAATAGTAGAAAGCCGCGGGTTCAAGTATAGGGCGAGGAAACTTTAATTTTTCAAGTGCTTTACGATAAAAAATACAACATAAGAAAATCTTGGAATTATTAGACCTGTATATCCGTCAGCCTGCAGTGAAGCAGCGTGTTGGATTAAGCTCCTAATCCTACTCCTTAATACAATACTACATAGCTTTGGTCGATTTAGCTTTGGTTTATCATGACGATCGTTGTGGCGTGTTGCCTCTAGCCTCAATGGTCGCGGGTTCTATTCCAGCTTGGGGCAGATGTTTGTAATAATCTTGCATCTTCAGTCTGGGTGTGAGTCCTAGTGTCCCGGTTGTTATCATCTGACATGTGATAATAATGTGATAGTAATGATAGAAAGAAGAGATCTTTGGTTTAGTATCTGTGTGTGTGTGTGTGTCAGCGCGCGCGTGTGTGTGTTTGTGTGCGTGTGTGTGTGACAAGTGACTGCCAGTGTCGGTGTGTCAGTAACCTCTGGCGGGACGACGACGCTGTTGGAGCTGGAGGGCGCGGCGGGCGCTAGCGACAGAAGCAGGTCGAGCCGCACCGGCGTCTGCGCGGCGAGCGCCTCCGCCACCTCCAGGCACGACGTCTCGCAACCCATGTTCACCCACCTACCATCCACGATTTATACATCACCTTTTTCATTATAATTAACTAGTTTTGTAAATCTTTTTATAACGATTAGTTTTTCGTTGATTGGTTTGTGAACAACCTAGTTTTGGAATGTTTCAGGTCACTGTAAGCTCCTAAAGGTTAAACTTAGCTCAGTGATCGTTACGCGACCAGTGAGGGCACAAATATATATATTAAATTCAGCTGTGGCTGTGTGGTTATCATCTCATATACAACTAATAGTAAATTATAACATACTTATATACAACGTAATATTTTATATAACTATTTAAGATACGCACGGGTTGTCACAGATGTAAGCAATGTCCGCTCGCTTCAGCGGGTCCACGGTCAGCATATCACGGATGAGAGGCGATGCCGCTAAGAATTAAAAAGGACTTATTCTATAAGGTCATACAGATTATTAATACCATTTGAATCAAATATTATTCCCTAATCTATACATTTTAAATACATATTTGGACGCAAATAAGCAATACCATGTCAAGCCACAAAATTGAAACAACTGAGTTATATGGACGCAAATAAGCAATACCATGTCAACCCACAATATTGAAAAAACTGAGTTATATATGCAGAAGTGTTGGTAAATGGCTGAAGAACATTTTTCTTTAGTATTTGTAGGGTTTTAAGCTTTAAAACTTCTAAAAAAGCCATTCCTTAATCATGCAATTTATGTATTATGTTAAACGTTTTGGGTTATATTATATACGAAATATGGAGTTTGTATACTCAATTTTTGTCAAAATAAGTAAAATAACTTACATAAATCTTGATATTGGCAAAAACTTGACCAATACATAAAAAAATCATATAAAGCAAGTTGTTCAAAATTTTCAAACGCGTTTTTCTCGAAATGACATTCGTGTGGGTTGACATGGTATTGCTTATTTGTTGAAATTTAAAGAAATTGACTTACTTGATGGGTTCTTGGGTTCGTAATAGTCGCCATTGCTGATCTGTCGAACAAGGCGTTTGAAATTTGAACCGTCAAATGGCATAGCACCATAGACGAGGGTGTACAATAAAACTCCTAACGACCAACAGTCCACCTGAAAACAACAAAAAAATATATATTTTATTTATAATTTTAATATTAATATAAATATAATAATGCTTAGAATGTTTTACCTCAGGTCCTATATATGGTGTTCCTTTTACTATTTCTGGTGAAGCGTATAGAGGTGACCCGCAAAATGTTGATAAAAGAGACGTCTCTTTGAAAACATTTGAAAGACCAAAATCAGCTATCTGTAAATGAAAATAATTTTATGATGACAGACTTAAAAAAGATTGAGTTTTCCCAGTATGTTTGATATGTTCAATTTTCTCATAACATTTTGAAGATAATTTCATTGAGAGAATGAATACAAGGATGGACGATATTTATTAAAAAACTTTATTTTATAAAAACACATTTTTCTGCTTTTAAATAATTTTGAACCCACCTTAGCACTACCGGTATCGTCAAGTAAAACATTTTCTAATTTCAAATCCCTATGGCATATTTTATGTATATGGCAATAATAAACAGCGGTTGCAATCTGCCGGAATAACCTGAAATGTTAATATTTATTAAACGATCATTTATTTAAAAAAAAACACAATCAATTTAGTTGTCGGACCTTCTTGCTTCGTCTTCTTCTAATACTTTCTTCTGACTGAGGTAATCATACAGTTCACCGCCCGAACAGTACTCCATTACAAGAATCATCTTTTCGCTGTTCTCAAATACTGAAATATAATATAATAATGAGATTACTTCTTTATAAAAAATGTCAGATTTGGTGTTATTTGCGTGTTATTTACGTCAATAAAATGAAATTCTCAAGTGAAGAAAAATACGTTTTGTTTGGTTTGTGAAAGATTTTTTCTATTAGGTACTCATTATATCTACACTTTAAAGTCAATTCTGAAGTCATTTTCTAAGCAATAATATTAAAATCATAATCAAATATTAGAGTTATAAAATTGTCTATACAGTCTACCTACGCGCTTATTGCATTTACTTCCCGTTTCAAAAACGACTGTTATAACATTTACAAATTCTTTTCGTAACAGAATCGCATATTACAAATCATAAATTATGAATTATCGTCATATAAAATGTTTGGACAATAATAGCTTTTTGGTGCCAAAGCTAAAATTAGCGGCTTAGGTTGAAATACAGGGTAATGTAATGGCCTAATATTGTCCAACAACAGGGCAAAGACCTAACGAGTGGGCTGAAAGATTAACCCAGAAAAAACCCATTTACGATTTTGCAGGTAAAATATTTACCTATATAAATGTATTCTGGCGTAAAGATTTCTCGACTTTGTCTTTCATTCCGATTCTGACACCAATATTTTTTTGTTAATTTTATGTTTTGACTACAGGATATTATATAAGACTGTTCTAAAACTACTAGTATTGCTCGTGGTAGGATTCTGTAAAGTCTGATTCATTCTGAGCTAAAGTAATCACAAAATGATTTGCTAACATTAAACAATTCTGGGTTGTATTACAAGCAACGGCTTATATTCTTATTTATCCGACTATATATTTTTTGGTATATGCTCACCAACATTTTAAAATATATTTTTCCTGTTATAGGAGCTTTCAGGGTAGTCCCATAAAAATTGAAACATGGATCGGAAGTACCTAATAATAATCATTATTATTTATTGCCATTCATTGCATTTAAATGGTTTATTGTCATATAATTATGAATAACCCTGGCTAATAATAATAATCATATAATAATGCCTCATGATTACATAAAAATACCTTATAGTTACCTTCATAAATATGTACAATATTTGGATGCCTGACGGAAGACATAATCTGCACCTCTCGTCTGATTCGGATGAGATCCGCTTCGGTTTCTATTTTACATTTTTTAATTGTCTTGATAGCCACCTCCTGTCCAGTTTTCTTGTTGATGCCGAGCTGTACTTTACCATATGTTCCTTGACCTAGCTTTCTGACTATATCAAATCTACAAAAAGAGAAAAGTAGAAAATTATAAAATATAAAAACAATGCGTCGTTTGCTAAGGGATAAGATTCCGTTCTTATCTTTTTTGTTACATAAGTTGAAATGAACATTATTAATTTTTTCTAAATTTTTTTACATTTAAAATAACAATATTCTTTATTTTACACCAGACAGAATAGATAATACAACATGTGGCATAGAAATAATGGTACAATCAGGCGATCTTTTGCTAATAAGCAATTGCTGCTTGGTGTAAGTGTAGTTAAACACAATTGAAATAATAAATCATCAAGTAATGAAGGCAACGACTTTTGTTGTTGCCTTGCTGTCATTAGAAACACCAGAACCAGAGATAGGAAAAGGTGTTAAAATCAAAATTTTGTGAACTTCCTTCGAGCTAGTTACACGACGCTGCGGTCCATCAGATCCAATGAATATAATAAGGCCGTCTCTATTCCAGCATTTATAAATCCTTTGACGCTCACGACTCATCACAAAGGCTTCGCGACACCCTAATGAATGTTTAAGTCACAGAAATTGATATAAGTTTAGTTTATTTTTCGCAAACCCGACTTGACCTGATTTTTAGTGAACGATTTTCGAAATTTTTCTGTGTATTTGGACGACCTATGACAGTGATTTATTGAAGCAAGTGTTACATAGCACATTTGCAAGTGGTTAAATAGAAATTAGGACATTGTTGATGAAATGTCGAAATTTCCTATTATTATTACTTTTAATTGATAAAAAGCTTTTAAATATTTATTTAGCATTGAAAATATAGAAAACTTAAATTAGCGTAGGTATAAATATTTGGAAATATACGTAAAGTAAATTAATAAATAATTTATCATTATATAATAAAACTCTAACATTAAGGAAAACAAATTACCTACATACGATTATATAAATAGCAGAATATTAATTATTAGTTTTAAAACAAAAAAGTAGCGTAAAACCCCCACATAAGATAAAATATGTACCTACATTATGTGATAAAGATTAATACAATATATATACAAGACATCAAATAAGAGCATAATAAACGTCATACCCCGTATAATGAAATGGCGAGTTTATATTAATTAATAAAATCATCGGTTTTAAAGTGCTAATAGCAAGATATTATTATATACCCGCTAAATACCTATACCAGTAATACAATTTAGTTGAATGTATGTTCCAGTCATGTAAATGTAAATAAATGGTTTTATCAATTCAGTAGGTAACTAAAATTAGCATTATACGTTATGATTATAAAATCAGTTTAGCCTTAAGCGATCGTTGACCTTGGCGACATAAATACAAATCTTATGAACATACAAACACCGTACTAAAATGTCCCTGTGTAGAAAGCTCAAGGGGAAAATGTATAGACGTTTATATAAGACGTTGTGTAGTTAAATTATGGCAGAGGGGAATTGCTTGGTGTCAGTCTGTATCAAAGTATTCGTCGTTTAAACGTATCATCGACCTACATCGTACGGAGACATGATATAGGGGTACGATGAGGCAAGACGTTAATGTCCCTTTCGTTAACGTATTAGGGGAAAAATGGATATAATTATAAAACGAACTTTTTAAAAGTTAAGCTATTTTTGTGTATATTACGTGATATTTTCGCCGTTTGTTAAGAGATCTAATTTTTTCTTGTTTAATACGGCATATTTTCATGACATACATTTCGTGATGATTTGGTCTAGAACTTCGGTGATAAGAAATGAAACACCTTGAAGTACAGCTAATAATATCCGCCATCAATGTATCCAAATAGTTTTTATTTAGCTAAAAAGTCAGCTGTTGTTTTTTTATAACATTCCAATTTTATTATTGCTAGAACTTAGTAGCAAGTAGGTATAAAGTTAAAGCAATACCTATCCATTATCAAAAATCAGATAGAAAATAATAAATCTTGTACAAAATTATACACACAATTCATCAAGTACTTTTAATCTAATCTTTTCAAATAAACATAATAAAGAAACCTTAACTAGTAATATCTAAGAAACGTATCGAATTAACTTGTGGTAAGGTTGAAATGTCGCCGCAATGATCTGAAGGTTACTTATTTGAACAAGTTTAGTTTGCATAGGCAAACGACCTCGACTAAATTCTTGCCTACAAAAAGTTCAAACGATTTTACAAAATATTTATTATTAATTTTTTTTATGTTACTAAGTTGACAAGCAAGCATACGGTCCACCATTTGTAGGTGTCAGTCACGCGTAGCCAACCTCTTTTTTTCTTAAATGTCCTTTGCCTGGTAATTTCACTAGCTAAAGTGTCCTTTAAACCGAAACACAGTAATGCCAATACGATAGAATATCAGAAACTGCGGTTGCAATAATATAAAATACAATACGCTGCAAGCTCGGATAAGAAGGGGGATAACACACAAGTTTGTTAAGAATTTGCTTCTTATTTCCTAATAATTTAATTGAAATAACGCAAGTACAGAAACTGTAAAGGTTGCAATTCGTAGAATGACGTCATTTAAACCTTTCCACCTACAGATTATCGGAGAAGCCAAGCGTAGGTGCGTAAATCGAAACTTTAAAATGCGGTCAGTGGCTCACCGCGACAGCGAACGATTGTAATAAAAGGTAAATTATTATATGATAATGATTTTTCAGTTGCAGTTTCAGCAGCAGTTCAAAAATTATTATTTTATACATATAAAATTCCCGTGTCACAAAGTTGGTCCGCGATGGACTCCGGTTTTATTTTTCAATATGTGTTTTGTTCCGTACTTTATCCCGGAAAAAAATACGTTCCAGTGGAATTACCAGAAAAAGCACTAAAGAACGTACCTACTTGAAATTTGGTAGGTATAGTTGCGTCTTATGGAACGTTATTTAATCACTCTTGTTGATGGACACAATACTCAAGACAAAGCAGGCGAAGTCGCGGGCAGATGTTCGTTAGCTTATCTTATACAGAAAATGATATATTTTTTTATTGTAATAATTACCGATATTGTTCTTAATGATTATCCAATAAATAAAAAAATAATAATAATAAAGCATATGATATTATGTTCTATACCTATTTCATATTTAGACTATTTCCATATAATGTTACTGTATTAACAAGTTTACCTTTGTTTGAGACGGAGCCGGTGGTCGTGGAGGCGGACGTCCCCCGTATTTTCGATACCGTCCATAATGTTGGCGGTACGCTTGCTCTCGCCCACCACCATTGTGACTGTAAGAGAAAACAAACCGTTAATTTACTTTTAAAACATATATTCCAGGAAAATAAAATGATTCCTTTCACTAATAACGCAAAAATAGCATTTTTGAGTCAGAATTTTATTTCTAATAGCAACCTAAAATATTATTATACGTATACATACGTATAGAAGGGTTTGTTAAATGTATCTACACTGAGACACTATTGTTATGTCTTCATTTATTATGTCACTTTGAGGAAAAGTATTATCGTCGGTCCTTCTAAAGTATGTTTGAATTTGCTTATTCCGGACACGTGTATTGCAGCTTTCCAATGAGTCAGCCAGAAAGCGCTGTCGCAACCAAACCGAAATTTGATAAAGTATGTTTAAGTTTGAATTTAACGTTTTGATATTTAAAATATGTCAAACTTTGAAATCGTATAGTAGGTACAACTCTCTTTCGGTTCTATTTCTAATGTAATATCTGATTAATTTCTATCTTCCTGGTATCAGTTCCTTTTGTCGTATCGAGATGCGCAAAAGATCAATATTTAATTAGTAAACTATACCTACATCTAAAGGCGTGGGTGGCGTACAGTTTATTTATACATACAAATATTTGTTTTGTAACGTCCTTTTCGCTAGCAGACAGCGTGTGAAGAATTGGCGTGATGAAAGAGAGATGTAATAGGGTCATTGGTTTAAAACTGTTTCTTTAGATTTTTCTTTCGTAAGTCGTAACACAATAACGAAATTTATGTATTGTAAATCTTTAGGAAGAATTTACTAGCGCAAAAATATATTTTGTAGAACGTTATCCTTAACAACATACATCGGATTTCAACACTTTCAACCGAACGCATTAATTATTATATGAAATAGATTTGCGTTTCCATCACCACAGAGTTTTGTCTTTTGTTTTCCACTGCAAAAGGAAAAAACTGAGAGAGTTCTTTTCAACTCTTTTGACTCGCTCAGTCCTTTCCGCTCGACTATTTATTGCTGGAAACAGAAGTACCTATGCAGTTTACTCTTGCGCGTTGATCGAAGCGGAGCTAAACCATAAAGGACTTAATCGCTCGCGGTGGGAAACCTCCTTTAGAGAGTATTGTCAAAATTATTTTTATGTTTGTTTTTAATTTTATATGTCAGTCTCGGGAACTTAGATGTTAAATTTTCATTGCCATTTTCGAAAATGTAGTGGAAGGAACATGCATATTACCTATAAACATTGTCTGATGAAGTTGGGAAGTAAACCAACGACAGGTTGCAATAGTTGTTTAAAATAAAAGTCGGTCGAGATGACTAATTTCTTTCCTGTTACTTTGGTTTACATGAACACAAAATTATAATGCATTAAACGACGTCACCCACGCATATCATAAATGTAATATTTATCATAAATTGATTTAAATGATATGATATGCGTAGGCAATAATCAGTTATATTATGCAATTAAATGTACAAAATAATAAAATCTATACTTTTATTACCCGTATATTAATATATATATATATTGCGACACGCACTATAATCTGTATATCAATACATGAAAAGAAATCTATGTAGCCCTTTTTAAGGATACCCCATGTGCGGTGTGCGCTTGTGAAGATTTGCAGAAAGTTAAAATGTACGTAGGTATAGGTGAAATTGAAATTACTGGGCGAACGAGATTTAAGAACTAATATCTCGAGGTTGGCAACGCGTGAGTGGCACCTACTAATGGTGCTGCAAGCGCTCATAGGCTGCGGCAGCCACTTACCATCAGGTGGGCCGTATGCTTGTTTGCCAACTTCTAACATAAAAAAAAATAAAAAAAAATAGGTACATACATTTTAACAGTCATGTTATAAACATATTAAATTGTGTCTGTCTGTATGTGTATTTGATTAAATTAAATTCTTTTTAATAAATCCTCCGTGACAGCGAGTTACTAGTATAAGACTGCGTTGAAGTCAGTCTGGTTGCAGTTTGAATTCTGAATGTGTATTGCTTTTGACCGTGGTAAAAGACACACTTCGCGGGGCTCGAAGTTGATTTAGTCCAGCATGCTCTCTGCGAGGCTGGATCGCGGCTTACGACGTCCCGGCATTGGGAAGTGGAAACAGTGGTGTGAAAGTTGAAAAGATGAAAACTAAAAAGAATGTAAATTAAATGTTACTTGAACCATGCTATATAATTGTAATGTACTTTTACGAAACGCACGCCATTGTCCGTATCGGTAGCGCCGGAAAACATTACCACGTCCATTAGATTATCGTATCCATTCATTTATCAATTATATACGGTTTTTAAACAAACCACAATAGTTTATAGCTACAATTCAGTATAGACGACGCCAAAGACATTGAGGTATGCTTGAAAATTGTTTGCCTCTGTAACACGCATTAATGTTGCTCGAATTAGCACCATGGTGCGATTCGTTTTTGTCAGATTAAAACATTATTTTGTAGTTTAACAAGTCACGGCGTGACGTAGCCAGAAATGGGCTTAATTAACGTGTTACGTTTGACAGCATAACTAACAGGCTGAATTGCATGTTCACTTTAATTAGTAAAGTGATTAGGCTACACGGAACCGGAACGAACCGTCTACGTTTTACATAATGGAATGCTCGTAGGCACACGGGGATTGTTTCTGGTGAAAATTATAATTAACTTTACTATCAAATTAAATATATCAAACATATCATTTTATATAGAATGTATTTTATTTAATGATGTTAACTTATAACAGCGTCATACAGAAATGTGTTCATATACTTTGAGCATTTAGTTCGTGCGTGCCTCGGAGAGCACGTTAAGCTGTCGGTCCCAGTTGTTATCATATAACATCTGATAATAATCGTTAACTCTTGATATGTACATTGCTCTTATCCAATGAGTTAGTGGTTCGCCCTTTGATTTGCGGAGGTCAGATGGCAATCGCTCCGTGTAAAAACTAGTAACCTGTCACATCCGGATAAGGGTAATAAGCAGACGCTGGGTAAATTTAATACCGGGAATAATGCTAGGACGAAGACTTTGAGCATTTAGTTCTAAATCTTTGAAGCTCTTATTCAGAATAACAACAAAATACCTATAATATTATGATACTACCGTAGAAGCCATACCTAGTCCAATTCAAATCAAAAAATTACAAAAAATCGTCGAAAAACTTTCTTCTCGCTTTTGAAGATAGGTTAAAAAAATCAGCCCAGTGTCGGACCCGCAGTTAGTAGGTTCCATACTACCAAAGAATAAAAAAATCCAGTGTCTTGTATATGCAACCCGTATATTTTTTAAATTAAATTTCATTTTCATTATTTTTTATTATGGCCATAGAATGATACATTATCTGTGAACATTCTAACTATTTATTGATCACAGTTCATGAGATACAGCAAAAAGTGTAAAAAATATTAAGATTCTAGTGAAATAGAAGATACTTTTCTTGTTTGGTAGGTATTTGTTGGGTACGGAAAACTAAAAAGTAGCAGTTGAATATCGACTAGAAGTTTAATGTGAGTAGTATTTTACAAACAATAATTATGCAAGTAAACCGTAAAAAATCATGTAAATTAAAAAGTTAAAAATGAAATTATTCTTTTTACGATGGTTGACTTAATTTTTTCAACTGACATTGAATACGACACAATATTGAAAAGATGTTTGCTATTTTTATATGCGATGACTATTGAAGTGTTCTATATTGTAGTTTCGTTGTTTTAGATATTTTTTAAATATACTGATTCTTAGTTTTCATTAAAACCATAATGTAACATAAAAATTATTACAATGTAACATGAGAATCCTTTACATAATAAAATCATAAATATATTTACGACTTTGTGGCGCAACGGAAGCTGCTTTAAGCCCCACAGTAATCATGCTTCTTCCAGCACAAATGAGTCGACTCTACCGGGGAAATACTACCCCTTCACAGAAAATACCGGCGTAAAGAACCAGTATCAATAGGTACGCCGGTAAAGAACCAGTATCAATAGGTAGTCCCAATCTCCCACCCCCTCTGTATATTTTCTTTTTGCGTTTCCCATGAAACGCAATTATACGAATGATGTTTAATCAAAAAATTAGGAACGCAACGGTTAATTATTCTCCAAATAAACGACAACGAAATACTCTAATCAAATTAAATGAAAGTAATATCAACATTAACTTCTTTCAAAATCTTGCATTATTTTTGGCGACGCGACTTCTTTTCATCGTTTTTAACTTTGATTCCCAGCTGTTGAAAATAAATAATAGCCTTTCTGAAGCCAATGTCCTCCAAAAAAAATCAACAAAATATGTTTGACTACATGAATCCGATTTAAGCTATTTTAAAGTTCGTTTTTCACAGACAAAAAGGAGGAGTTTTTCAATTCGGTTCTTTTATTTGTTGAGTACTCCGACATTTATGAAACCATTTGGAAAAATCTTGTTTTTGAAAAAATACTTTCGTATTGTTCCATTTAAATTTAACAAAAAAAAAACACCCGTACCACTGAACACTTGCACCTTCCAAGAACAGGAAATGAAATTTTTGGGGCTCAAATTTGTTAATAAATAATTTGTTTTTTTACGTAAGAACTCCGTCATTTATGTTAATTATGTCAACTGATTTTAAAAATTCCTTTTTATTTGAATAAATTACATATATTCAGATAAGTCTCATAGAAATTTCATCAAAATCGGGGCAGTAATTTGGTTTTTAATGCAAAATTTCACGCCAGTAAACGAAATTGCGTATTTTGCTTTTCCGAGTCTTTTTCAGTGGTACTAAAGCTCACTAAAAAGATATAGAGTCTCATGAGTATAAGACATGAGTTCAGCGATTATTAGATTAGGATTTTTCCTTTTTCCATGACGCCTGCTCCACCGCTGAAGCACGCTTTTAAAATACGATAATCGTATCAAAACTATTTCTTGTGCCCTTATGTAAAAGGCGTAAAGCGGCTGAAATCTCATTACTTTTTTTTTTAAAACAGTCCGAAATTTACATCCAAAAAAAATAATTAAGAAAAAGTATGATATCACATTCTTAATTCAATTCAAGATTTTCTACGAAATAAAACAATCAGATCACAAGAATTTTCCTCTCAATTCAGTTTTCATAATGACTCGTTCGTATGCTAATTTCTGTGATATCAGTATTCTCGGAATCAGTAAGAAAAATAAGACCGTTGTGATACCGACTGCAGTAAAACGAGAAGAAGTTAAACGAGAAGAGGAAGTAGGGCGCTCGGTTACCCGGATGAATTGAGCTTGTGTTAATGTTTCGACATAATTCATCATCGTGGAAATCTACTGTACATATTATTATCATTAAATCGGCTCGATCGATAGACATGCTATTTAAAATTATAAAATTTATGACATTTTTGAGGCTACTTGAAAACAAAGAATAGAATTTTTGATATCAATAGAAACGTATTCTAATAGAAGTTAGTTTGGCTAGTAAAGGTGTCAATGTTTATCGGTCGGTAGCGGCCTTTTCAATGGCATTGGCGTCATGTGAGCGGTCGTCCTGAAAAATGCGGCGCAAGTAGCCAATTAACATGCGGGATAGTGTGAGGCCGGCGTCTCGGCGCCTCTATAAATATCATGATCCGGCGAACGCCAGTGCCGCAGCCGCACCGCCGCCCGCCATCGACCGACGCAATACTATAAAGACGAAGCATAAATCTCAACTACCAAATGGTGACGTCACGGGTATACTCCTCGACATCCGTCTTTATTACCCTTATCCAACCATTCGCATCCGCTACTTATATGTGGCTAAATCTCTGTGTAAGTGATTAATATACCATACAGATCATTTTTATAAGAAATCGTTTTCATCATTAGTCACAAAACAGAAACCGTTAAAAGATCCATATCCCAAAAATCTGGTAAAGGAAGTGAGGAATAAATAATCCCAAAGTGCAATCCCCATTTTTAAATGTAAGATGTAAAAAGATTAAGAAAATGTAAGAATTCTCTGAGTGTTTTAAAGATTTAATATTGGACAAACGTTGTGTCCCGGAAGCACGGCTTGTCCCAGAGCTGATGGCGGCGCGGCGTCATCAGAGGTACGCGAGATGCCGCGAGTGATCGCGCTATTTCTGTCCACTCACCAGTTGAATAACCTCCAATCAACTATTCGCACTTAGTTCGCCTACGATTCCCACTAACATGAATTACATACAATAAACCTAATTTAAATTTGAAAGCAAAAACCGTATTCATCGGTGTAGAAATATAAACTTACAGTAAATTTACTTTTGTTTGCTTTAAATAAAACCGACTTTTTTTAATTATTATTTTTATTTTTATTATATTATTATGTTTAAATACTAAATCTACTTATAATTATGTCAAAAAGTATTTTGACATAATTTTAAGTAGATTTAGTATTAGTAGTAACTAAGTCTAATGACGAATTTGACGATTGAAGATTAAGAAAAAATTTTATATGGATATTTTACGTATCCAAGTTGAGTTATAATACTAAGACTTACGGTAATTTTTATTGATATTAAAATTATAAAAAACACACATTTTAATAAAATTAAATGAAATAATTTACATAACTTCTAAATCATAAGATACTTGTGAAAGGTCCAAAAGTGTGGAATCAGTATAATTATGGGATCAAGTCGCATACAACTGATGAACAGTTGTAGGAAACTTTTAGGATATTAAAGTTTGAGACAACATTTTATCTAATACATGCGTCGCAGTTTTTTTCTTTTTAACAATTATATAGAATAACAATATTTTTTTTTTGGTGGAAATTGTTCTGAGCGGGCTCACATTAACTTATTAGTTACCTCTAAAGAAGGAAATTTACCTCAATAAACTTTTTTTACCATATCAAGCATAGATAGAGCGCAATGTTTAAGAATCGTGACTTTAGGGTTCCGTAGCCAAATGGCAAAAACAGAAGTCTGTCCGTTCGTATGTCAGTCTTTTTATTAGAGTATTGGGCTTTACCTCTACGAAATTTAGTAAACAGATATATTCTATGGACCACTATACAATTTTGTAGTGAAATCTCAAACTTTATTTAAAAATTAAGGATAGCAGTCCATATATGTAACTAGGCGTTGAAAAATTTCAACGTTTGGCAACGTGTGGGGTATTTTTGATTAAGTCTGTATTTGCTGAGTTATTAGCTGTTAAATCATAAAAATTGTGTGTCCCCATCTGACTTTTGAACTACGGGATTTATAATTCTGGAAAAATTTGAGGTTGTAGAACATCAAAAGAACTTTCAACCAATTTTTTTTCTTTAAGAACTGTTCCACTGTACGTCCTCCATAACGCACTTGACTAGTAATTGTTTATGTTGTTCTTTAGACGTCAACAAATATCTACATACAAAAATTAAACTGCAAAAAAACTGAGCTCAAAATACTCGATATCATGAAAAAAACATGAGTTACGACCAAAACAACCGTTTCGACCAAAGTTTGTCGATATTCCTAGTGAAGAAAAGGTAGTCATTATTACTTTTAATTTATTGTAGCGTTAGGTTAATTGGCTGTATCTTACATTTTTCAATTTTTTTATCATATTGGGCTTACATTTCTTAACGATACCCTTCCTTACCTCAAATCTTTTCACATGTTGAAATATGGTTGGCATAGTCACGAACAGGGCTTATGTACGAGAGCCTATATGGATCTCACGAGAACGCTTGTTTATATTTTACTTTCTAGTAAACCTACAAAATGTATGTAATTATGTAAATGATCTAGGCTGTAAGCTACACGGTAATAATTAGAACAACGATAAAGAGACGACGCAGTTAGTTACGTTAAGATTTTTGTCGTAAAACTATAATTTGGCAAAGTCTAGAACTTTGGACCAGTGAATGTGGCAAAAATAGAACATAATTCCATGCTGCTGACTCAACAGTTGATTTTACACTAAATCACGGATAGTAAATTATATTTAGTTCAATATAGGCAAATCTCGTCCAAGACTGCTGTATTACAAAATAAATTTTTGACTTCGCGTTTCTAAATAAAATTTATTGATTCAGATTAAGCAAATCACGTCTATACAATAAATGTTATACAATTTCAAAGTGGAAAATATATTTTTTTTATAATCTTATCGTAAATCTAAAATTATTAGGACAAGACGAGAATCTTAAGCGAGTGTGACTTCAGATGTGATAAAACCAAGTAATTGCATTGAAACAACAGTCAACAAATGAAGTGCTATTGGATCGGGGCCAACTTGACAAATATTTAATGAAAATACTTGTAGTGTTGTTTTATCGAATGCTATTGACAGAGTATCGGTAAAATAACTACTACACAAGGCACAAATGCCCGATATAAGAATATCTATTAAAAATAATCAAAATTATACAAAGCGAGTTAACTCTTCTTATTCCTAGCCCTAGACCCTGGGAAAATACCAGGAATTATTCCCGGTCTTCTTATACTCTTATCCTGATTTGACGGGTTACTAGTTTTTACACAGAGCGATTACCATATGACCTCTGAAGCCCTAAGGACGAACCAGTGACTTATTGGATAATAGCAAACTACCTATCAAGAGTTAACGATTACTATCACATGTTATGAAAACAACTGGGACCGACAGCTTAACATGCTCTTCGAGACAAGGTGGGGAAGCACCCGCAAGGAAAAACGCCCACACCGAAACAGATATTTATCCCGCTCCGAGCGGGAATCGAACCCGCAATTGTCGAGGCTCAAATCATACTCTCCAGCACGCCACAACTGTCATCAAAGCGTGTGAACTAATTTGTTTATTATACAGTTATATTCATTTTTATTTCAAACAAAACAACAACGTAATAAAAATATATACTATTTCCTTTTTATTGCAGTCCGTAGGCTGATGGTAAACTGTCACTATTCACGTGTATATTTTGTGTGAAGGTTAAAGTACATCTCATATCAAGACAGCCGTAACATACCGAGAACATCAAGGTTCTACCACATTTTGATTGACCGTATATATATTGAAGATAATTAGAAAAATCAACGATTTATTCCAAGTCAAGTTCTCAAGTTAGCGAATCAGATTTAGAATCTAGATTTACGTATATTATAAAGTACCCTAACCAGTTTTCCTCTAAGTAGTCGTCCGAACTCGCCAAAAGGTAAGCAGAAGCCAAATTGAGCCCCCGCGAAGGCTGTTCCTTTTTAACATCCGGCCGTATCTTAACTGCCTAAAGCATAGGTCCACTAAAGCCCCATTGGTGGTCATACTCTGCGTAAGTGCGGGTGCTCCGGGATCCTCATAAATCGCACCGGTGCAACCCAAAGCGAGCTTTTTATGCAAAGAAAATACTTAAAAAATAAACTGAAGCGCCGAATGAGTCTGTCATCAAGTATATAAGTATTTAAAAAAAAAAAGCTTAAATTATAGTATAAACAAGACGTAGACATGGAAAGAATTTCATAGATCCTAAAATCCTTAAGGACGGCTTAGGCTCCTTAAGGACGAAGTCAACTTTGACTTGCGGTTCAATTTTCGCGGCCGGGTCTCAATACTCTAAGTCGAGAGCTTGGTCAGAATGGGACGTTTTTGTTGGTCAGAGTCCCATTTGGGACTCTATCAACTGTTGAAACCAAAGGGTGGGTTAAGCAAATAGCAATATACATAAAAATACCGGCATTTCAGATTTTTCGCAACATATAATTGAAGTGTCGTAAATTAAAAAAAAAAGTTACAGTTGATTTGAATAAACTCACTTATTCAAATTTGGGATTGCCACATATTTGCTGGTGGACATTGGCAATGTTTGTTTTTACTTTTTTTATTTATAAACATGGTATAATATAATAACCGTGGTCATAATAAGATGTTGATTGTCTGTTGTCAATTAGAGACTATGCAACAACACTTTAAAATAGTTTTTTATTTACATCAGATATTTGGAATGATTCCACGAAAAAAAAAACCATATCTTCAACTACATTCAAATTTAAACTTTAATTATTGTAATTCTACGCTAATTACCAATTATTTGGTCATATTTTTTATATGATATGTATTAACAATTTTCTTTAGAAATAGTTTCGTATGCTCTACGCTTCGGCATGCTACCTCTTCGGGAACTATAAATGTCAATATTTTTTAACATTTGCAATAGGTGTCCCAGTTGATCACGATTGAACGCGCGATGAATGATTTTTGGAAATAACGTAATATTTAGTTTTGTTTTAATGAAAACTATAATTATAAATACATCTATACGTGTTACAAAGCATATGATATTTTGTATATTTTATATTGCATTTTGTACCATATAAATTTTGTTAAGTCAATTAGAATATTTAGCTATAAAGAGATGTAGATATGGTCTATGAACGTGATAATAAAACGGCAAAAACAAGATCTTTAAAATGAACGTAATATAAAATAGCCTTTAAAGCCATATCCAGTGTCGTAGGTAGGCACTGGCAAGATTTGTGCTCGCAAGAGTTGTTGCCAGGCACAAACCTCGATTATGACGATTCGGGGCAACTAGGAATGATTGAACATTATGAACTGAATATTATTCTAAGCAAAAAAATCAAGTTGTTAAGGATATTGTGGCTATGAGGCATTAATGGTAACAACAAAAATTATGGAAAAGTATAATATCTAACCACGTTAATAATAATAAACATAATAAATGCTACACACTCAACGACCCCTATAAGGATGGTCATATCCTGTGTCGGAGGTCCGAAAACATACACAGTGAGAAAGACAAACACAACCAGAATGGAAATGCCTGTATGTTCAATACAAACATCTGCTCCGAGCGGGAATCAAACCCGCCACCTGTGGCTCTTCCCCACCGCTGCGCCACAATGTCGTGTTAAAAAACGAATAATGTCAGGATTGGGAACGTTTTAGTTTAATATATCGGATCAATTAGTTGTAGAGGTCATGAAATGCAAAACTAACCCTGGGCGACGACTTTAGGTATGACACTGGGCATCTCAGAAATCAGATCTCAGAATAGATTTTTTTTTTTGGAGTGTCTGTCTGGAGACTTCAGCCGGTAAAAGATGGACTGCGCGCGCGGGCACAAGTTGTATCCATCCCAAGCGTCCTGCGAGGTCGACCCTAGGCTTGGGACGTCATCGGGAGGGAGCCAACATAGGATAGAAAAAGGGAAGCAGAAGCACTACATATCTTTCAATGTACGGTAACCCAGAACTCTAATCCACTAATGTCCCCTCATTTTTCTTTCTATTATCGCTCTCCTACATATAGCAATGGTGGCAAGTGGCAACACAGTGATATGATCCATTGTTGTGTTTCATTGTTGATAATTTACGTTCTTTGTGGCAAATGGTTGGTTTGTTTGCCATCTTTGTGATTTTATGTAACAAATTATAATCCTTTTTTTTGCAGGCATAATATTATACTTTAACATACTAGTAGCTAATTAGTTTTATAAGAGCCAATAATTATTTCTAGAACATCAACAGCCAGTAATGATAATATATCACAGAGGCAATACTAACACAGTGGTAAAAAAAGCCTTAAATTCTGCAGAATCAATTCTAGTTAAGGGCATATGTTTGTTAACACTGTATGGTCAACACCTAATGAACATTTGTCTTTATGTGCTTTTCCAGTCTATCTACACAGAATATTACTATGTTAAAACAGGCTGTTCAGTGTGGATATTTTTTATGTAATAGTGTCTGTGTTTGTATGGGAATATTATGAAGCCATTAATTAATATTTATAACATTATCATCAAAAAATTCATGAGAAGAATATCAAGAAAGTGTCAGAAATGGACTGGTTAGTTTCATTGTGTATATGAATTGTAAAGATTGTTATATATTCTTGAAGCACTATCTCTTAAGCAGCAATATTCATATTTTTTTCTTATTTAATGCTATAATGGATCATCAGATTTGGAAATATTATACCTTGCAGTTGTCATTAAAAAACAGACTGGTGAAAAATATATACAAATTTCAGTTATAAGCACTACAGTTATAAATATATAAGCAATCTTATACTTATATTTAAGAATTAAAAGTATTTCTTATAGTTATTAATTAAATTATTATTTAAAAAATACTAAATTGTATTATAATATTATTAAATTATTATTTTCTGTTACTTAAATGTCCATTAAAAATGTATTTTCACTACATTTATAATAATATTTAGAAACATTAAAATGACTTCAAAATCCATAAAACATCAATCATATTTTTCTTAAAAAATATCATAAAATAATGATTTACCATATAAGGATATATTTTAATACTAATTATTTTGTAATTGTTTAACTCATGTATAAAGTTAATATTTTTTACTCTTTGTAATTGTTTAGTTACTACTTATTGGTGGTTACATGGGTTTTAACCATTAAATGTTTTATATTAGCAATTTAATTATTATTACATTAATATTACATAACAAAATTATTATTTCTAGTTTTGTTTTACTCATTAAAGAAATAATTGCTTTATATTTTCATCAAGGTTTCAATTCTTTAATAATTTCTTTAATTTTGTTGTTAAATATAAGCTTTAAAAAAATTATTAACAATATAATAATGTATTATTTTAATATGGTTTTTTCAGATCCTAATTAATTTGACTTGATCATAAATCTGTGTCATTGAAGTTATGCCGGCAGATTTAGGAAGCAACCACAAAAAATACAGACCCAGTTTCCACTTTATTATTAGAATGTAACTGCTACACAATTAGCCAAGGACAGACAATTGTTTTGAAAGTTTGAATTAATTTTTTATTGTAACTGTATAACATACTTATTAAAGCTTTAAAAAAGATATTCAGGAATAGCATATCAATCTTTTATTAAATATTATATAGTTGACTTACACTAAAAGTGCAACCATACAAAATAAATAAAAAATGTACATGTGTTTGGTTGTAACTAAATTTACTCATACATATATCAATTGAAGAAGCCACAATAAAAAGATTAATATAGTGCCATGTGTAAGATTATTTACTACTTAAAGCATGTGATTCCTTCAATAAAGTTTTAAAAATATACTTTTTTCGGGACGATTATATCGTCGGATGAATCATAAACCCAAATGTTTACAGCAGTTGGTATCGCCTGCTGATGTCATGTAAGCTCGCAAAAGGCATCCAATAACTCAGACGATTATGACTACTACCTCGGTTCAATCACGTACAGAAATTCCACGAACCCTTAGCATTCGATATCTAGACTGTGTTTTATCACATTGGAAACCAGCGGTTATTGTGTCCATAAGCTTATGTAACGGTTCCAAGCGTAAACTCCAGGTTCATGTAAAGATGAAAGCACAAAGAGTAATAGTTAACCTATAGTAATAATATTTAAAGCGTAGGAGGACTTAAATACCTTTATTTTATGTGTAATCCAATATCTCAAAGAATGTCGAAGTCTTATTATCACAAGAGTAACACTGTCAATCATGTAAAATAACACAGCATCACATAGCAGCACTGCACTAATTTTCACTTATAATTGATAAAAATTGTGAAAATATCACATAATGCGCCATTTTCGCAATATTTCCGTAGGACAGCAGACGGCAATCGCTGCCATCTTTTTTGTCAAATGTCTAAAACTAAATATAGCGCTTTAAACGAACTCTAGTGTTATTTTTAGAAAATACATTCGGTCTTCGAAGTAGCGCCATCTATCAGTAATATAACAGCATATTATATATTCGTTAGAGGGCAGTTATCGTTTGGTAACTGTGCGTAAAAATTATAAATGGTTCGAAATATTTGAAATAGATGCCACTATAATTTTACAACATGTACGAGCCTGCGCCTATTTGTGGATTTTGTGGCACGGTATGGCAGGGAGCAGGGATCCTTCGGCATGCCTACATCCAGCGCACATTGATGGCAATTATGCCATAATATCCTTAGGCAGGCCACATGCTGGAACATCCCTAGAGCCCTAGACAAGCGGCAGCGTCTATATGTAATTTTAACAATAAAGCCACTACGCACTAACGGCATCTTGCCGTCGACAGCGCCAACTGCAGCTGCGACTTCAAATAGTGGTTTAGTTAATTAGGTCTAGAACCTAGGTAACCAAAGTTAATTTTTCTTGTATATATCTTTAATTCTCTTTGTAGGTAACTATAGCGTGCACGTCAAAATGCCTGCCCGCATTACAGTAACAATGTTGAAACTAATTTTCGCAAAGTGGCAGTTAGCTCATCAAAACCCACATTGAACGAATCCTTCTTGCAAATGTCACAATAATGCTACTTCCTCGAAATCCATTGTCCTATAAGTCGATTAACTAACTTATTTCTATTGTTCACTTAAAAATCACATCACCGTACCATGCCCTCAGTGCCCTTATATTTTATAACATAATATTATTAAATTCTTAGTAGGTATTTATAAACATACAAAGTTATAACATAAAATAAATTATATAGTTATAAGATTATTTAAAAAAAAAAAAAATATATATATATATATATATATATATTATTTATGACGTTATTAAATTAAAGATATGACAATAGTAACTGTTATTCAGACGGGAAAAGCAATGGCTAAAATATCACATAGCGCAACTATTTAAATACAGCTGCTTACTTTACGTCGATATTCTGTTGTTGCATGTTTACGTTGAAAACAGCAAGGCTCTACTACCCTAAAGCCGTGACGTCACGTCACAAGGAAAGAAATAATAGTTATAAAAGTCGCATGCTTTGTCATAAACGGATGTAAGTAATTTAAGTACCAAATAGAATTATTTTTATAAGGAAACATGAAAATTTGTGATTACAGGCTGAGAGGAGGGCTTACACAAGACTAATTGTGACGAGGACAGAGGGAAAGTTGGATGAAACATTAAATTTGTGGGACGTAATTTATTAATCGGTTTTTTTAAAATTATGTTTAAATTTATTAATATGCTACTATATTATCTTTTATAAAACCTATGTCTAGGTGTAGGTCTTTTCTATATTATGTATTATAAAACCTAGAGGTATATGTTATCATTATCGGGATTCCAAAATATAAAATAATAATATAAATATTTATATCTTTGTTGTTGAAGATGTTGAAATCCAAAATTGTGTAGGCAATCCTTTCATAGTTGGTCAAACAATACGTAACTGATGCGTCACCGCGGCGCACGGTACACGTTAGCACCTCTCGTTAGTGGTGGCGGCGAAAGTGCTTGTGCAATGATGCAAACATCGACTGCAGCTGTAAACGGGAAACGTTTTACAACGCTCATATCCACAACCATAGACTTACTATAAACTGTAGACAGGTTCTTCCGTACAGGCAGAATGTCCAAAGATTCACTGGTGCTCCTTCAAAGCTAGTCAATAAACTTGATCAACTTAATCCAAGAAAGTGAGCGTGTGACTAAATTCTAGACTCGTTGCGTTGATGTTGAATTTACGAAAGAGCACCAGTGATACGTTGTACCTATTTTCTGTATAAAAGGGCATGTCTATTATATATAGTAAGGCTATGTCAACAGTCTTCATTTTATACATTACACAGCTATCCGTAAAATATCGTCTTGGTTAGTTTATGATTTTATTGTTGGTAATTACAGTTGCTTTATTACATTGATTAGCCTATTATATATAAGATAGGTACTAATTAAGATAGTATGTAGATACATAATTTTATACATTACTAAAATATTATAATAGTGTTACATATTTTATTATAAAAGTGTAAGTGTATTTGACGACGTTGCGGCGTCGTTGTAGTGAACCTCTGGTAGTGGTCTTAAGCGCCACAGGTCGCAAGTTCGATTCCCGCTCGGAGCAGATGTTTGTATTGAAAATGCAGGCAAATGTTCTGGTCTGGGTGTATTTGCCCTTGTCTTTGTCTGTTTCCGGATCCCTGATACAGGGTATCACTATTCTAATGGGGGTCGTTGAGTGTGTAGCGTTTATTAATTTTATTTATTACCTAGCGGCCCGTCCGGCTACGCACGGATCTAAAATATATAGCCTATGTCATTCACTGAAAAAATGATTAAAATCGATCCAGTAGTTTTGATTTATTCATTACCGCCCGTGGCCCGCACGCGTTAAATGTTATTATCTACGACATCACATTGGAAACCTCAAAAATAACAGTTTTTTTCCACTATTTAATAGATGTCATTATACATATAAACCTTCCTCTTCAATCACTCTATCTATTAAAAAAACCGCATCAAAATCCGTTGCGTAGTTTTAAAGATTTAAGCATACATAGGGACAGGGAAAGCGACTTTGTTTTATACTATGTAGTGATTACATTTTTTATAAATAAAGAAATAGATATTAAACCGGAACTATCGGAATTTGCGAATTCTATGACAAGTGATAAGATATACGTAAGTGTAATATAGGAAAGTATATTGTAATTGATATTACCTGATTACTAGTTTGCTTCTTACATATCGAGTGGAATGTAACAGTAATCAGGAAGGAACTGTGGCATGAATATTAAACGTTTGGATAACCAGTTTACGCAATCAAATTCAATACTGTGTACCTACTTAACTATAAATAAGGTCGTAGAAGGCATATTTGTAGTCTAATTTGAAGTAGCTACTTAGTATTTTCATGGTATATAACTTAGGTATTAAAAATTAAAAACAATGAACTTTTGCAATAACAAATCGATAGTAGTGATATAAACTATGGAATCGTAATAACGAAGCACAATTTTAACGTAGAGCTACTGATGACATTTTTCTTGACCATTATTGTTAAATAAAATTAAAGCATTGCCCAAACAAATGGGTTATTGTATACAATATTTCTACTTAAATATACAATTCAGTAAAAAAACATGTATTAATTAATTTGCTCTCCTTATTAAAATTCAATAACTTACCCGCGACGAATCTACTGAGCTATAAGCGAAAACTATATTATATATATTTGAGAAGAAACATTTCGGTATTTTGTATTTGAGTATGCTCATTTAGAAAAAAAACGAAATAACGTAAGTATTAATCCTATTATTACGTAATCATATTTTCTTTTAATACAAAAAAAATCATAAACAAATAAAATAAATGTAGAACTTACGCAATGCATTATTCGGTAACTTAAGCTTAGTTACCTTACGGTTCTGCTGTTTACATAACACTAACGGAGACGGAACCAACGGAAGATGTAACAAAAAAGTAAACCTTAAGTTTTTTTAATTTTTTTGGATTCATCTACCGAATTATCTTCATTTCAAGGTTCATTAACTGATTGCATCAGCAGTTTCGTTTATACCTCAGTTTTAAAGACCAAAAAAATAAAAAGTCTCAAGATACAGAAAACGCTTTAGTTTTTTCTATATAAAAGATTTAACAAATAAATGTCATAAGTTTTCACGGTGTCAAAATGTCGGTGGTTACAATGCTGGTATTTTTCCGAATTTCTATTATGTAGAGAACATATTAAATATCAAAATAAGTACTATACATTACATACATATATACTTTGTTATATAATTCAGTAATTTTCACATTAAAGTTATGAAACTTTTTAATTGTATATTTTACTTTCTTCTTTATTTTCTTTTTAAAAATCCAGTTCTGTAAATATAAAACATTGAAGGTGCTTAAAACCAGAACTGTTTTTCCTAAAAAAGTGTTAAGTAAAGCTGTTAACTTCCATTGTTTCTTCTTAAAAAGGCGTCCAAAAAGAGAGCACTGATGTAATCGTCAACGCGCTCGGTAGGGGAACGTACTTTTCTCTAGAGTTTCTCCGCTGCGTCGCGCGCGCAGTCCAAGCTGCGTTGTTGCTCCGCTCCGTACACTTTATACCCGACGAGCTAGTCCAGCTATTCGAAAGTAAACAGAACGGATCGGTGTTACACAGTGTTACAGTGGATTGCTGTTGTGTTTGTGTTTTATTGTTTTGTGTCTAAGATTTATTACGTTATTGTGTAAAAAAGAAAATTTCGTATTTTTAACTTGCGACATACCTGCTCGTGTAACTGTAAGGTTTGTTTTGATTAATTTGTATTCTATGTATGTACTAGTTAATTGCTTAGTTGCGTTTTTATCAGAAATACCAATGAATAATTTTAACAACTATATCCCGTTATAATATTTGTAATTCTTGCACACAAAAATCAAAAGATTATCAACCTTTAGTAGATTAATATTTAAAACCCGTTCCTATACTTTAATTCATAATTCAGAGCACACAACATAATTATGACAAGGGTATTTTTTGCGATCTTATGTACAAGTGCGTCCACTTTGTGATACAAAAACCTTTCCAACAAGAAATACAGGAAATTTATTTGGGCTCATGTCGTTTCCTCTTTATGAGTCTTTATAATTATATTAATTTTTAATTACATATATTTCCACAAGAGTTTTCGCTCTATATACACACGATTATGGCTGTATTAAGCACCACTATGTAGCCTAGTTTGTACACTATCTTAACTAGTCATAAATTCAGGAGTAATTTCTAAGAAATAGATTATTCCTTTTAGCTAATATGTATGTCACTACAGTCTAATACACTATTATATATAAATAAAGAAAAATTCTTTGCCCATAATAATAATACATTTTGACGACATAATTAACTAATAATAATTGTAAAATGACAATAAATTTATACCACAACTTTTAAATTAAGTAGATAACATTTTGTCTTTGCAAACAGTACACATGAAAAAATACCAGGTATATCTGTCTGTTTGTTTATCTGGTCAAATCCGAACAGTGGAACCAATATTCATGAAACCTTTAGTGCTGGTGGTTATTATTATTTTACTTTGATGCACCGAATATTCATAAAGTACACATTGTTCACATACCAAAACCATGTCATACTGGCAGAGCATGGCAGAGGCGGTCGACTCGACCGTAATTAGAACAATTAGAAAAAGTCAAGTATTATCGACAGGTCACTTACTTATCAGAAGAAATATCCACAAATTTTGATAATAATGTTAGGTATTGTCTCGGGTACATCCACACACGTTAATAGATACTGTTAGATATCTAAGCTGCAAGTGAAGTAGGTACAGACGTAAATGTCCCCAATACAGAAGTATTGCTTTCGCATTGTTAGAAACAGTCCCACGGCACAAATGTGTAGCGTAAAAACTTTAATGACAACAAGCTACTAGTATTGTACTCGTTTAAACCCTATTTCATTCTTCAATTCTCTTCATTTACTTACTATTGCACTAATGGATTCGTGGACTATTGTCCTAGTGGTCCAAATTCAATTTGAATTTTATAATCGTTATTGAAAATTTCATTTTTTTTATAGAGTTTTTCGATAGCCACTGCCATAAAGAAGAAAATGATGCTAGAATATTTAGTCTCTGCCTACTTACTTAAATATCCATAGATGTATTAAAATTATTATTATTGTCTTGCGGTATAAAAATAAGTGAAGACTTACTTAAGATTTTTAAACACGTTTTCATGAGCAAAAATTGATTATGCAACTACATAAACGTACAAAAGTTTTAAACAAATTACTTACAAATATACATAATTATAATGTATATTATTAAATGCAACGAGGGCATATAAGTATATGCCCATATTGGGATGTAGGACAGAGTTTAAATACTAGAATATAGGAACATATAACGATTGTTTCGCATCGATCAGGACTTGATGATGATTATTATTTGCTATTATGTTGTGATTTGATGGTCAATGGATGGTTAAAAGTAATTTAGATTTAATAGCTTTTTATTCACTAAATCGAAGAACTACACGGGCACAACAATTATGAGGTGACCACCTCATATAGCATTTTGAATACTTTGCCCTTATATATTTAAATTTATAATAAATATTATAACATTTATGATACTGTCTGATAAACCTTAAAATAAGTAGGTATATCAAATTAGAGTCTTTCGCCCCGTGATTTTATACGCTTAATTCTGAATACAGACTGGCTTTTTAGGTAAAATTCTTCAAATCGTTAAAACCATAACAAAAATTTGCGTGTACAAGCTCATACACACATATTTTCCTGGCGTTTTAATATATATACTAAAGTATGATAAAAAAAATTAGCGGAAACGGGAAACAATTTCATTGATTTGCTCTACCTATATGGCTCTGCCCTTCTTATGTCGTGTTTATTAACAACATACCAGTTTAAAGGACATTTATGTACAGTTCTGGTTATTTCTTATCAGTAATTATTTGTATCAAATAGTTTATGGATATTTTGAATGTATATCACGAGATCCATATCGTGGTTCTTACTATCGCGTTAATATTATATATATGTATATTTACTAAGGTACAATATTTATACTTATATATATATGTTAGTATTGT
This sequence comes from Hestina assimilis, assembly GCA_023373885.1. Lineage (NCBI taxonomy): Eukaryota > Metazoa > Arthropoda > Insecta > Lepidoptera > Nymphalidae > Hestina > Hestina assimilis. The sequence goes on from CM041745.1 coordinate 11,218,683, forward strand.
AAGAATATCAATGGCCTTTACGAAAAAAGAGCTACTTATGCGTATGCGCAACAGCGAACAATCGAGCGGCGATAGTGTTGAAACCGCTGCGTGATATATTTATCAATCGGGTAACGTTTACGAAAGTTCACTGTGAACCGCCAACCGTGACGGTTGACGGCGATTTCGTGGTAAGTGTTCAATAATAAAATATTTAACTAAAGCTTCATTTAAATCAATTTTCAAAAAACTTTCAAAAATTTTCTTTTTGTACTTAAAATTACTTAAAATTATAATCTTCAATTCTTTAATCGCAAATAAGATTTATCTAAATAAATATTACGTTAAGTATAGTTAAATGTAATAATCATTATATGCTGTTGTCGTAATTGTAATAATATTTTTTAATTATAATAAGATACAGTTGCGGTGGTGCAAAGTATAAAAGAGAGCTCGTTGAAATCTTTTGTATGCCAAAAATCTCACAAGACATTATGTAATTACAGTGCCATTAATTATAATTTATAGCTTACATAAAATAAAAAAGATATCAATTATTTATTGATATAGATATATCAATGCATGAATGAATATTAAAACAATTTACAATTTTTCACCTTTACTAGTCGTAGTAGTAGAGCTATGCTTATTCCCAGCACAAATGGGCCGGCTCGACCAGGGAAGTATTACCTTCTCACAGAAACTAGTTAAGAGTACAGTTGCGTTTCGTGCGATGAGTGAAAGCACTGGAGGTCCAATCTCCCACACCTCTGTTCCCTTCCTTTTTTCCCTTCTCATTCCGTTCCTCCTGTCCCTTGGGTTTCAACGTGCATGTGATTGTTCAAGTATCGCAAGCGTGCATAGGTTGTGGGGACTGCTTACCATCAGGCGGGACTTATGCTAAAGGCTAAAGGCCCATTAATTCTTCTCTTATTCAATCCGCCCACGACAACATTCTTGAACTACTATACTATTGGCGTTTTCTTTATATATATATAAAAAAGTGAGGTATTACAATTGGTTTTGTCATTTCAAAATTTGTTATTACATAACTAGTGTTTGATATATGATTTGGTAAAGAAATAATTTTCTTTATTCATAAATATTATGTTTATTACGTAATAATGATTGCTTAAACCGTGAATGAGTGTAAAAATTAAAAACACAAATTGTATGTCATCGAAAATTTGGATTGACTTTTTAGTCACTTTTTATTTTTTTTACTTGTACCAATAATAAAAATAATATGAATTTAATTAAAGTCTTGAAAAATAATAATAAGTCATTGATTGAATAACTAACCGTTTTGAATTACTTTTGGTCGCTTACTACTTTCACTTTGCCAGTAAGTGAGTGAGTTTGGTCCAAAATACTTTTAATTATCATTATTAACTTTTACTTCATATTTTTTTTAACTACTTCATATCAAATGGAAAAAAAGATCATAAAACAAGAAGGCAAAATTCTTATAAGAATGTTTTCTTTTCTGTATTTTACTCTTCGTATATCTAAGCTTTTTCTTTAATATTCAACGGTATTAACCAATATGAAAAGGGGATCGAAAAGTTTTTATCTGGAATATAAAAATAAACTTCAAAAGATTTTATTTAAGATCAATGATATTTGAAGATCTAAGCTGCGAGGTTAAATTGTAAATACAATAAATTAAATCTTTCTCGTATAGCGCCAACCTTTTTAACTCCGGACTTTCGTAGAACATTTATTGAGAGGGCAATGAGAGGTCATAGCGTGATGCGCCGCACTCCGCACTAAGTGAAAGTGCCACACCTACACCGTGCATCGACACCGCGACCAAATCTTGGCTATTCATGTGGAACCGTACCAAATTTTGACTGTTCCAAAAAAGGTGAAATTTATTGCAATGGAAGAATTTATTTATGAAATTGAATTTACTTATAAATGGATTCACCTATGCTCGATGATCTTTACTTCGCAGTGGTAATGTAAGAAATACCTAGCGTAGACAAATAATAATTATGTTTTTATTGACCCTACGGCAAAGTGTTCGTTACTAGGTGTTTGTGCTTGTGTGTTTCTGGACCTCCGAGAATAGCAATGTCCTGCACTGTAATAGGGGGGCGTTGAGTACACACTCAAGTGTACCTTTAAAAAAGGAAAAAGTTCCTTGTTGGGTTAAAAAAAACTAAGAATTGTATCTGATTTTAATTAAAAGATCGCTTGTTTTATATTTATTATATGTATAAATAGTCAGATAAAGTATACTTTAATTAAAACGACAAACTTAAAGCGTATAAAAATTGATTATAATAAAGATAAAAGATTACAAATAAGTCTTGTGTCGGTACAATTCTCACAGCAATTAAAAACGCGAAGAAAGTTACCACACAATTTACATACCATGTAGTCACGGCGACATGCTTCGCTATTAAACTCTAAACCTACGCTCTCTCATTTAATTAATACAGTTTACAAGCTTTTACTCACGGAATTAACATAACAGAATTACGATAATTTTATAGACATTACATAACAAAACAAACTTACTGCAGTATATTATACGTTCTTGTGTACATCAGATATTACCCACAGGTCTGTAAGTCATGATAAAGAGTTATAGATAAGATTTAATCCGATTTGTAAAATTTTAATAATAATTTAAGACTATAATACCCTATCGTTTATTTAACTTTTTTAATGTCTGTGTGAGTTTGTATTGAAATTCTTTATTTTAGGCCAATGTCAAAACGTTTATCCCAAAATGGCGCATCAAATTGCGCTGCGGTTGTTGTTACGTATACCACGATCATTGTTTCCACTATAACATACGGAAGTATATATAATGAGTTGTTTTTTTGCGTTTCTATCTCCGAAAGGCACAGGCGTAGCTTTTTGGCTTTGTATTAATTTTATCAGCTTAGCCAGAGAGCCTCGAAAGGAATATTGCCTGCCAGTGTGCCGCAGTCAGATGGTAATCTATATTTTATATAAATATTAAAGAATATTTGCATGCTTTTCTAAACCATTGATCCGATTAAGGTGCAACTTTAAAAACACGAAAGATTCTAGCCTAAAAATTCAACACTTTTCTTTCAAAGCATATCAGCAGCTAGTATGATATAGGTACATACATGTTAATTGTTTGCTCATCTATTAAGATTTGATTTTATATAGTAAAACGTATCTTTGTTTACTTTGGACTTCATTAAAAAATAGACCATAACATAAAACACTAAGAGAAACAAATAAGCAAAACTATTAAACTAAGTTTATAGAATACATATTAAAATTGAAATAGTCAACTTTTTAATAATATCAAAGAATCCAAATTTTGATGAACACGATATTGACAATTTGACTCCATTTTGTTTTATATTGGAACAACAAAGAAATTTAAATATATATTGTGGAACAATCATGTTAAAAAAATTAAAAAACACATTTCAATTATTTAACTTAAAATTTCCTGAACTGCAAAAAATTAGGTAACATGCAAAATAGTTCTGTAATAGCGTTAAAATAAATATTTGATTCAGTTAGTATATGAAATACCAATATAATTAGTGTGTCAAGGGAAAATATGTATAAAACCGATAAAATCGAAGTGCATATTTTTTATTGTTTGCAATAACTTTATAAAACATTAGTATTGATGGTGTACTATTAAGAATGAAATAATATTTTTACTGTTTCTGTTATTGGATAGCATATGTATGTATATTTTTATATTACCTTTGCAATAAGTATAAAATTTATTTTAAGTCAATAAGTTCTACCGCAAAAGAAAACATAATTTCTTAGTAACAATAGAAAACGAACAATAACGTAGATATATAATACACAGAAAAATATCTGTAGAGGTATGTATACTATATTTAGACTGTTCAGCTTTAATAGAGATGATAATTAAGAACGCAAATTTAAAAAAAGTGACATAAAATATATTTTTACACATAATGTTGGTGTTTGTGTGTTTTAAATTAAATTTTATTTTTAGTATTTGTTGTTAAAATAGCAGAAATACAAATTCTTTAAAAATGGTACCTGAGACTCTTCCCGCTAAGAGACGGATGGGTAGATGAACAGCGGTGACTCATTAAAGGGTTCCGTCGGCAAAATTTCTGTACGGAACCCTATAAAACCAACTGTTGAAAACAAAAATACTTTCAATATTATATATCATGGGCATCAGTGTATTATCAGCATCATAATACCGACGACCGCTATTCTCAATACCTATCGAGGCATGAAATGAAGCCAGTTTACTCACTACGGGTCACTTGCTATGACAGATTATAAACTACATACTAGATCCATTACATTTATAATCACGGCGTTTTGAAAATAAATTATTGTGGGACCCACACGACATAATTATTAATAAGTATAATGTAACTGTGTTAAATTCAGTGTATTAATGTATGTATCAAAGTTCATTGAAATTTTTTCTACCCATTATATTTACATGGATTGACTACAAAAAGATTGTATACATACTACACATAAAACATAATAATAATGTATTCAATAAAATTAAACTTATTTTATAAATTTAATATAATAAAAAACTATTGGAGACTTTCACGTGGGCAATACCACTACGTTATAAAAGAAAATTAAGAATAAGTAGATTATTCATAGTAAAATCGCTTAAAACATTCTTAGAAATTATACAAATTATATTAAGTGATATCAATTCCAGCTAATATAACGAAAGTGTGACAAAACTTTTAATAAAAATCAATATAACGGTAAAATAACGCACTGACCGAATTATCGATATTAAGTGCATCAGGTCTACAGTTAACATAATATGCATAAACGGTATTAGCTATGTTAACCTGAGTTTGGATAGCACAGATTTTACATGAAGGAATGCGAAAAGAAGAAATTTTAAGACAAAGTCTTTGCAAGTCATTTTTTTTACATTCATTGGTTACTATTCAAGACACGAAACATTTGGTGTCTATGCAAATTTATTTCGAATAAAAAGCTATTTTGAGTTTACTCAGTAATTATATATTAGAGTTAATAGCTACTTAATTGTTTAAAAAATAATTAACTTTAGAAACTACATACAATCGTTATGTAAGCACATACATAATATTTTTACGAATGCCGAAGACGACGACTTTATTAGAAAACTTTAATACCACACAGCTATTTTACAAACTGGATAATCAGATAAGGATTAACTGAATTTTTTTTTGTCCCGTAAATGAGTCGACTTAAAGATTTAAATCAATTTAATGTCAGCATTTCTCAAAGTATGGGTCGAGAGCGATTATAAAGTTTCTTTCTATTTAATTTGTCAAAAAGTCGGTAAAATTCATTGATTTACCAGAAGATATGTGACTAAAATATACTATATATATATAATATATTATATAGTCCACGCACGTGAAGTCACTAGCAAAATTGATAGTTTGAAAAAATAAATAATTTCGGACGAACGTAAAATTTTTACCAATTAAAAAGTAAACAAATATCGGTTTTAATAACTCAACGGTAGAACTTTTTTGACGCGAGAGTTGCGGATTCGATACCTGACAATCATAAGCTATTGTAAAACCCACTCCTAGCAACAAGCTACATGCTTAGTTCGAGACAAAATAGAAAAACCATAGGTAACAAAATCGAATTCCTCATTGATTTAAAATTTATTTTATAGCTTAATAATAAAATTAACTATTAATCTTTGTCATCAATAAACTCTCTAATTAAGGTATGATCAAAAACGCGTAACACGTAGCTTCATACATCTATAAGGAATATGGAGGTCGACATGTACCACCATGTTCCAACAGCGCCTTCAATTTTTTTCCCCTTACCTAAATACAAAATGATATTTGTCTTTCAAAATGTTTGATATAATATTTAACAACTATAATTCTACGTACATAAAACTTTATAATAATATTGCAATAATTTTTCAATCCATTACTCATATTCCTATTGGCTCCAAATAAGCTTGTAGTTTGTGCTAAGAGTAAGTAAACCAATGACAATAGCCCAAGGGAGTCAGGATCGAACTTGCAACTCTCGTGTTAACGAAGTTGTTCTACCCTTGAGCTCTTGAAAATTCTTTGGCTTATGATTTAAAACATAAGAAATTTATAAAATACTCGTAGGACGATAACGCAATTTCTACATATTTTATAATGTGCTCAATGCATATTATCACTACATATTATAAAACAAAGTCGCTTTTTCTGTCCCTATGTATGCTTAAATCTTTAAAACTACGCAACGGATTTTGATGCGGTTTTTAATAGATAGAGTGATTGAAGAGGAAGGTTTATATGTATAACAATATCCATTAAATAATGGAGAAAAATAATCATTTTAGAGGTTTCTAATGTGATGTCGTAAATAATTAAATTTAACGCGTGCGGCCACGGGCAGTAATGAATAAATCAAAACTACTGGATCGACTTTAATCATTTTTTCAGTGAATGACATAGGCTATATATTTTATACCCGTGCGAAGCCGGAGCGCGCCGCTAGTATAATATATAATAAACTTAATTATTTTTTCAAATTTCTATACGAGTAATGTACCTACATTTCCTCATTTAGCATTCCGACTCTATATTTTGATATCTACTATGGATTTTTGTTGTATAAACGTAAATAAGTTACACTCCTGTAGTGATTTCGCTAAACATACAAACTAAAATTATTAAAAGAATTATTTAATTAACTTCGTCTATTTGTTGCTCAAAAACAAGAAAATTAAAAGTCTGATCTTCCATCCATTCCAGTCCATTGATGGTCGAAGGCATCTCTTAAAGCTCCTTATGGTTTACATTATTGTTTTGGTAATTTTATATTGGAAATAAAATGTAAACCACGCTGGCATATTTCCGCTAAATTCTCCTAAGCCACGTACCGGATTTTGATGCGTTTTCACCATCAGTTAGATAATTTTTCACGTGATACTTATATGTATAATATATAGTCCCCAGAGCGAAGCGATATAAACTTTAATCCAAAACTTGAAATACACTGGAAGCCTTATATTTTATAATATGAATATAAGATGAGATCATGAGATCAGGTGACAAGCGTAAATAGTACATCGGCTTGTAATGCAGTTGATTACATGACGATATAATATTGCAGACGTCCGTGAATGCCGCGCCGCATGGATGGCGCCGCAACTATGGCGGTCGCTCGCCTTCTTCCTGGCAGCCACCACCCTCGTCGTAGCTAAGTGTATGTTTCACATATTAATTAATTTAAAATGAAAAATATTGTAATTGTTTTGAGAAAAATCTTTTATCTTTAAAACCACAGAATTGTTAATCTTTAAACTATCTTATGCATTAAGTTTTATTCATATTATTAAGGACAAACCAAAATAAAAACACGATCGGCTCTTATCCGTTTTCTATATTTCACTCTCTATATACAATCCCGTGGCTAGTGTGTACTGGCTGACGGTCGGAGAGTGAATGCCATGCTCGCCTCTCTGACCGTCCGCTTTTATTGTCATTGAAAGGCGCGATAACGCACGATGCGTTATCGCGCTCATTTGCGTCTGCGGGGGTGAGGGAGGGCGGGGACGCCGCACATTCCCGCACCACCGCGCAACTAGTACGCGCAACTAGTATCTACAACTAGTAAGCGTGCTTAATCTATAATTATATTCTATTTCTTATTTCTTAATCTATAATTATATTCTATTTCTTATTCTATTTCTTTATTCCTATGCTGTCCGCAACATTCTCCCCCCGGCGCAGACTCGTCGCAGCCTCGACTTCTACTGGGAGGACAGCAATCTTCCTAGTCGGTCGCCTGAAGACTCCTCCTTTCGTGCGAACTTCAGCGCTTCTTATTTCGCCGTCGGGTCCAGGGAAGACTCTCTCGATCACGCCGCGTGGCCAAACATTCCTTGGTAGTGCGGCGTCGACGATAACCACCAGATCTCCAGGGCGAAGTTGTCTCTGACCCTTGCTTGGGTCCCCTCGAGGTACGAGTGTGGGCAAGTACTCTCGTACCCATCGCCTCCAAAATTCATCTGCCAGCGCTTGTGCTGCTCGCCATGCCTGTCGATTCGCAGGGTAGCAGGGTCCGGTCACCGGTAGTCCAGATGATGATCCCAGCAGGAAGTGGTTCGGCGTTAAGGCCTCAGGATCATCTAGGTCCACTGAGACGGTGGTCAATGGACGAGCGTTGACTGAGTGTTCAGCTTCGATGAGTAGGGTCTGTAGAGTCTCCTCCCGCGGGTACTTCTCTCGTAGCGTTGCGTTCAGGGCAGATTTGATTGAGCGGACCAACCGCTCCCATGCTCCACCTTGATTCGGAGCCCCTGGCGGTATAAATCGCCAGCTGATGCTTCTGTTGACGCAGTATTCTCCCAGCGCCGCGTCCCATTCTTCAGACGCCGCGCGAAGCTCGGCGTTGGCCCCTCGGAAGTTCGTCCCGTTGTCCGAGTAAATGATCGCGGGCCAACCGCGTCTGGCCGCCATCCTTCTTAGCGCCATTATAGCTGAGTCCGTAGATAGGCTCGCTGCTAGCTCGATGTGCACGGCGCGAGTCGTGAGGCAGGTGAATATGGCACCCCACCTCTTCTCGTGGCGCCTTCCAATGGTGACGCCCATTGGACCGAAGTAATCCATCCCGACGTTCGTGAAAGGTCGGGTGAACGAGTCCATCCTGGCCGTCGGCAAGTCACCGAGGCGTGGTACTCGAGGCGTGGCTTTTCTGACGGCGCATCTCTGACACGTTCTGGCTACGGCTCGGACGGAAGGCCGCAGGTGAACGATCCAGTATCGTTGTCGCAGGTCGTTGATCACACGCTCGTGACCGGCGTGCCCTGCCTTTTCGTGTTCATGCTGGATGATCATTCTCACGACTTGATGTCGGCCGTCGAGGATGACTGGCTTCTTCATGTCTTCCGGTACGTTGGCTGCATTAATCCTTCCTCTTGCTCTCATAAGTCTATCTTCGCCTATACTTGGATCCAGTTTATATAGGCGACTGGAGCGAGAGACGGGCAGTCCTCGTGTAAGCGCTTCCCATTCGTCTGCAAAGCTTTCTTCCTGTATTCTTTCGAGCCATAGTTTTTCAGCGAGTTTCATGTGCCGCACCTCCAGAGTCTTCGCTTTGCGTAGCCACTTCTCGGCCATCATGATGACGATAGCTGTGGTGCGCTGCAAGGTGGTCCATCTGGAGATCCGGTTCGGGTCCGGCATCGCCTGCCAGTGGGACGGGCTCGACTTGTTTGTAGCGTGGTAGACTACTTCCTCTTCAGTCTCTTCCGTGGTTGTCTCTCGAGGCCATTCTTCGTCGGGTAACCGGAGGAAGGTCGGCCCGTTTAGCCATTCGTCCAGGGCCCCTCTACGTACTTGGTGCGCGTCGCATCGTCTGCTGGGTTCTTGTTAGTCGGAATCCAACGCCACTGTTTCGGGCTTGTCGCTTCGGCTATTTCGCCAAGCCGATGGGCGACGAACGGCGTATATCTTCTTGCGTTCGTGCTGATCCAGATGAGGACTGTTTTGGAGTCAGTCCAATACGTCGTTGAGTCGGTATTGATGTTGTGCTCCTTCTTGAGGGAGCTCGCGAGTCGTGTGCCTATGACGGCCGCCTGTAGCTCCAGTCTCGGTATGCTTATGATTTTCAGTGGAGCAACCTTGGCCTTCCCTGCAGCTAAAGCTATCGCAACTGTGCCATCGCTCTTCTCTATTCGCCAATATGCGACTGCTGCGTACGCGAGTTCGCTTGCATCACAGAAGATGTGTAGCTCGCGTCTGACGTCATTCTTGCTGACTCCGTACCATCGTGGTATCCGCAGAGTTTTGATAGTTTCAAGTCCTTGCATCCATTCGTGGAATCGTTCGGCTAGCTCTTGGGGTATTTCGTCGTCCCAGCCAACGTCCGTCTTCCAGAGTGATTGTAATATTATCTTCGCCACGATCGTATACGGGCTTAGGAATCCGAGCGGGTCGTAAATCGACATGACCGCGCTCAGTGTCTCTCTCTTAGTCGGTGCGCGACTAAGGGATTTCACTTCTTCGTGTACCCGGCTCATGTTTGTGTTGAAGCCGAGCTCGTCCCTTCGCGAGTCCCATATCAATCCTAGCGTTCTGCTTGCGTCGAGTCCCATCATCAGGTGAGTTGGTAAGCTGGAGTGCAACTCTGGAGGTATATTTGTGAGGACGCCGCGCTCGTTGGTGTCCCACCCTCTCAGAGTGAAGCTCGCTTGCTGCTGCACATAGTTCACTTCATCTACCGTTCTTCTGGCTTCCTCTTTATCGGCGAAGCTTCCCACGAAGTCGTCCATATAGTGATTCCTGGTGATGGCCTCGTAGCCTGCGGGATGCGTATGTTTGAAGTCCTGTGCGTTCTTATTCCGAACGCTGTGTGCGATGAAGGGGGAACTCGAAGCGCCGAATATGAGCGACGTCATCTTATATCTCTTCGGCGGGTTCTCTCTATCTCTACCCCGCCAGAGAAACATCTGGGCTGGCTGATCAGCCGGTCGTACTTTTATCTGCAGGAACATTTCCTTTATATCGGCAGTGACTGCTACTGCTCCTTCTCTGAACCTATACATTATGCCGGGTAAGGACTGTAGTAGGTCCGGTCCATCTAACAGCTGGCGGTTGAGGCTGGTGGTATTGGCGGTGGCTGAGGCATCGAAGACTAGTCGTATCTTCGACGGCTTATTTGGGTTCTTAACGGCAAAATGTGGTAAGAACCACGCTTTGTCGCTGGCTCCTTCGGTACCATCACATTCTGTGGCATATCCCTTCTGGAGTAGATTTTCTATCTGAGTGGTGTAGTTCTCGGCAAAGGCGTTGTTCTGATCCATTTTCCTTTCTATCGTGCGGAGGCGACGGAATGCTTGATCTATGCTAGGCGGCATCGTCACGTCGTCGCGACGCCATGGTAGCCCGACCTCGAAACGTCTCCCGACTCTCTTCGCCGTTGCATCGAAGATCTTCAACGCGCGTTCCTCGTCGGGCCGCTTCTTCACCAGCAAGCTGACCCCCAGTGCGTCTACGTTGAAGTGCTCCTTCACCAGCTCTTCCAGTTTGTCATCTCGGTATCGGTGATGTAAGTGATGGACTACTTCATTTGCCTCGTTTATTATTTGACGGGGTATCGTCCCCAGTACGACCCATCCGAGCTTAGTCTCGGCTGCCACCGGTTCTTTCTTCTTGCCGATCTTCACCTTCCTCGTCATTATGAGGTGCCAGTTGTCGGCTCCGATCAGAAGGCGCGGGCGCGCCCCTTCATAACAGACGTCCGTCTCTTTCATTCCCCGGAGGTGACGATAGTTCAAAACCCCCCGGGGTACCGTCTGTCTACAAAGCGTTAATTCCCTCACCGTTCTTGCCTTTATGCGGTACTCATCCGCGTTCTTGCCCTTAATCGAAAGGCCAACGGTCTTGCTTTCTGCCTCTTCCGTTGATGCGTTTACTCCGAGCAAGTTGAGTTTCGTTGTCGGCCCGTCTACGCCGATCTCATTCGCGAGAGCCTCGTCGACTAGTGTGACGGTCGAGCCTTCGTCTAGCAGGGCGTATGTGTCGACGTTGCCTGCTGGTCCCGATATAGTGACAGGACAGACTTTCAATAGGACGTCTAGATGGCTGTTGTGTGCCACGGCTGCCGTCATCACTGCTTCTGCTGTGGTCGTCTCGTTCTCTGGCGTACTCGACGTCGGATGAAGGAGGTTGTGGTGCGGCCGTCCACAATCTTTGATGCTGCATGCCTTCGCTTTGCATAAATATCTTCTATGTCTTCTCTCTAAACATTTGAAGCAAAGGCCTGAGCCTTTCACCGCTTCCCACCGGTCGTTCATCTTCATGGTCTTGAATTTATCGCATTTTGGAAGAGGATGAGTTTCGCCGCAACAGATGCATAGTGCGTGCTCTTCGTTCATCGTCGTGGTAGCAAACGACGCTTTTCTAGTTTCGCTTCGACGCGCTGATGTCTTCGCCGTGTAGTTTTCCTTGCGGGCAGCGGTAGCGGTCGTAGCTGTCCCTGCATATGCATGGCGAAGGCCTCTGTCGGCTTCGCGCATCAGGAAGTCGGCTAGCGTGACGATCTCCGGCTCCGTGTTTCCTGCCTGTTCCTCGGCGTAGTCACACCAACGCGCTCTCAAGTGTGGGCTCAGCTTTTCGATTACTTCCCGAGCTAACATCGGGTTATTCAGGTAGCCCCGATGATCGATGCTTCGCAGGACGCAAACGATATTTTGCAGTTTAACTGCAAAACTGTTCAGCTCGATGCTCGATGATCCTGGGCGAGGTAGCTTCTTCAGGTCGTCTATGGATCGGTCGATCAGCACCTCGGGTCTGCCGAAGCATTGTTCCAGTGTCTTCATTATAATTCTGGCGTCTACAGCGCTGTGTAAGAGCGCGGCGACCGCTTGACGTGCCTCCCCCCGTAGACTGTTCCGGAGGCGGGCGATGTTCTCCGTCGATGAGAAGTTGTACAAGCGCGTGCTATCCTCCATAGCTGCTTTAAAAGGCAGCCATTCGTTCGGTTCCCCGGAGAAGGCAGGCAAATCCGTGACTTGGCGCGGTGGCGGTCTGTTGCGTGCCATCTTTTCAATCGCCTCTGCCAGCTGCTCGATGCCCCTGTTTCTCCTCGTAGGAGTAGGTGATCGCTGACGTTCCCTCTGAGGCGTAGGCTCGCACCATTCGACATGCCGTGGCTTCGTCTTTTCTACTACCGGTTGTTCCAAAGGTAACGGCTGTCTGTCCTCGGTTCTCCGTGACTCCGTCGCGGTTTCGGGCGCGCTTCTCCTGAGCCAACTGTCGACCCGTTGTTCGACTTGTTCGTCGACGTCTCGGGTTTCATTCGGGTCGACTCGGCTTCCTTCGTCTTGCAGTGACGCGATTTTGAACGCGAAACGTCTCTTGACCATTGCTTCCTCCATTTTCAGTTCGCGGCGTCGGATTTCCAGCAGGCGCTCCTCCATCTCGAGCTCCGCTTCCCTCATTCTTTGAGCGGTGCTTTCTGTCGAGCGAACTGATGCCGGCGCCGGTGGATACTGTCGTTGTGCTGTCTCAACAACGTCCGTTCTTGTTTCCGTGGCAGGTGGTGCAGTCCGGTCGGCTTCTCGATGGGCTTGCCCTGACGTCGTCGCTGATGGAGAGCGTGGCGCTTCTTCAAAGCGGCGTGGTACGCTTTTCGCGGCCTCTGCGTCACCGCATTGGCTCATGTGATGACCATTTCGGATGCTTGTCTCGGCGGTGTCCTGTTTCTTTGCTTCAGCGTTCTGAGGATCGCGGATTCCTTCTGTCTTGCTTGCGGCGTTCTGAGGATCGCGGATTCCTGCTGTCTTGCTTCAGCGTTCGTAGGGTCGCAGACTCTTCAATCCGTGTTAAAGGAGCAGGGATCGGGTGATCCGGCTCGAAGGACCAAGAGATCGGGTAATATTAAGGACAAACCAAAATAAAAACACGATCGGCTCTTATCCGTTTTCTATATTTCACTCTCTATATACAATCCCGTGGCTAGTGTGTACTGGCTGACGGTCGGAGAGTGAATGCCATGCTCGCCTCTCTGACCGTCCGCTTTTATTAACATTGAAAGGCGCGATAACGCACGATGCGTTATCGCGCTCACTGCGTCTGCGCGGGGTGAGGAGGGGGCAGGGACGCCGCACATTCCCGCACCACCGCGCAACTAGTACGCGCAACTAGTATCTACAACTAGTAAGCGTGCTTAATCTATAATTATATTCTATTTCTTATTTCTATGTTAATCTATAATTATATTCTATTTCTTATTCCTATGATTTGCTGTCCGCAACACATATTGTAAAATGATAATGTTACATTATCACGCATTTCAAAAGAAACGCTTTGTGTAGGAAGTGAAAAAGTAAAATTCTATTGAATTCACGCCATACGTAGCATATAGTTCTTAAGTTTCTCACCATACACGAAGCTGGGAACGGCCCCCTTTCGCGGGCCTATGTGAGATACTGCCCTACAGCGCCACATCAAGGCCGACAAAAAAGTGGCCAGCCGCTCACCCGGAGACGGTGAATAATTTAGGTCACCAGCTGCTTTGTGTCCTCTACGTTCTTTACATTTTAATCTCAGCCTCCTTTGTTGTCGATTGGAAAGCAAATCATTTTAACTTCGGTTTCATTTTTAAATAGCTTCAGAATTCTTTTATTCTAAAAGATAAGGTGTGCAAAATATAAAAGTTTACAAGCGCAGATATCATTTTTTTGTTATTTTCAAATCTAAGACTTTCTTATTTTCTATTTACTCAGCTTCAAAACAGGTGAAACAGAGCTTTTTTATCAATATTACAGATATTACGTATGAACATTTATTTTTGTATTTTTTAACAAAGATTAAATTCTATAGTCATATAAACGTATTGTTTTATTGATACTGCAATATTTTAACATATTCACAGTCCCGACGGTAGTTAATCGATTGCCGTGCACCACATACGGGACAATTCATTGTTAACGTGTTAATATATTTACTGAAATACAGATGCAGAACTAGAATCATGGAGAGGTGGTGGAAGACCGGTGACTTCCGCGCAAGAAGCTGAAGACGAGCGTCATGATGCAGAACTACTCGCAGCCGTTCGTGCCTCCATGAAACAATGGGTAATCAAAAAATCACGCACAAGGTGGGTAGGATCATCATAACAAATATTGTATAATAATATCATTGTAAAGGCAATTTAAAAATTAAAGCCATATCTATAAAAAAACATATTTATTTTAAAAAAAATGAAAAAAATTAAGAAATCGTGAAGATATCATGTCGAATTTGCAATTTGAGTCAATAATTTATCTCTTTTATCGATATCGTTTATTATATGTTACGGTAATTTTTAGAAACGAATGTTTTCCAATAAATATTTATATTTGAAATGGAATTCTGTGCCAATAGGTTATTGAACAATGAACAAAAAACCATAACAAAAATAAAATGGTTTTTTCTTAATCATCCATTGAATTACGATAAAACGTCATTCCAAAGCTAGGCATTACTTTCACCATTGGTACAACAGTATGCAGCGTACTTTCTATTGTGTAAATCTAATAATGAAGCAAAATAAATAATCACTTCTAAATGGAAACACCATTGTTTTAATTAAAACTTGTTTACGTGAAGAAAAAGACAATTAAAATAAATTCTAATTGGCCATGTCATTTCTGGTAACTATCATAATATTATGAAATGGTGGTCAATTCGTAGCTCTACAAATACACAATAATATTGTTTTTACTATATCTTATTCTTTATTGATCAACCTGAAGGTTGAGGTTTACAAATTAATGTGAAATAAGTTTCTAGTTACGTAGACTTAAAGGTCTTTCTAAACGAGTTCAAGTTTTATTTGCAAACTTGGAAGGCATTAGCCTATAATAAATATTTTGTCTAAGTAATTATATATTGGCACAATTGTTGGTGAAGGAATATCTTTTTACACATTTCAGGGAAAATTCGATAATAATTCGATATAAACGAAACGATACACACTTATATGATATGTCGATATTATTATAAAATTATTATATTTTATAGGATAAAACGATCGCAAGGAAGTGTCTGTTATGGAGAGTTCGGTTGCTTCGAAGATACGGGTCCTTTCGCATATTTAGAGACGCTACCGAGCCCTCCGTCGGAGGTTGGAACCCATTTTCTCCTTTACTCGACAACTAGTAGGTATGTGATTAACAAATATTTAGTAAAATTAGTTTTTATTAATGTAACGATATATTTTTAAAACACTTCACAAGTTCTCTTGTTGAGGTGTATTTTTTTCGGTGTGTCTATTATTCCATTGGTGCTATTGGCCTCGACAGCGCCACAGGGGTGGCCGGGTCGGTGGACGGTGTATAAATTACCAAAATTCAAATATATAATGGTTAACGTTAATAAAGCGTAGGATGTAGTCAAGTTTCACGTATGATGAAGTCACAGAGTGTAATTTAAAGTGATTGAAGTAAAGACTACCAAATGCGTTGTTGAATTGCTGAGACAAGTAGATAATTTGCTCTCGACTTTATTAGGTCAACCTTATTTCAGCGCATATTATCAATAAACTACATTCTATTTATTACAAAATTATTATATGTAATACATTTGTATGATATTTTTATAATTCTTCCAAAAAAACAACTTACAGTTAGATTTTGTATTTGCTTATTCATAATAATTATGTATAACACACCTGCACTTAAAGAATAATAAGATTTAACAAGAAAACAAAATAAAAAAATTAAATTATTACATAGCATAAAAAAGATTTATTTAGATTAGATAAGCTTTTATTCAGCGCAAAACTTATAACGTATTCATATTAATCGGACGAGTGGTTCTCGAATTACAAACACACAATAAATACGACATCTAGATAGATAGTGTTGTATTTATGTAAAATGTAATGGTGGTGATGATGTTTTCTTGAAATCTGTTCGTTGTAACAAATAAATCTAATAAAAATATATTCGACTTTTGCAAGCACTTTATTATCGTCATTTACATTTGCCAAGTCTATCAATTAAACTCGACATGACGCTATCACTGGTTCCGTATTTGGAAACGAAAAGAGCCAGCAAATGTAGTAAATAATTACCTACATTTTTAATTCTTCATACGTAAAACTCTGGATTCTTATCATACTTTTTTCTACCCGACCCAATTCGTTGCGGGTTTCTATTACACAATAATACTGAAGTTTTAAGGATCTGAAACACAAGTGCCGATAAAACTTAAGTATATATACTTTCTAGAGGAGACCAGCCACTGATAGCGGTACCTGCGAGCAACATGTCTGCTGCGTGGAGTTGGGCAGCACGTGCTTTTGACACGGCGCGTCCTACACGCGTTATCGTTCACGGCTTTGGCTCTAACTGCGACAATGTTTGGGTGTACGAGATGCGCTCCGCTTTAATGGCAGTTGTAAGATCAATATCATTCATTTAAAACTAACTAATTTTAAGTGTTGCTGACTAATTCCATAATGATTACGTAAGAATTACGAATTTGCAAGCAAACATTCGATTCTATCGCATCTCTACTCGACATAAATGATAATAAGTGATTACTCTAATTCTCAATACATTTTCACTCAATCTTATACACTTCATATAATTTTTACAAAACGGAATAAGCATCGTACGTACATAATATACCTACGAAGTGATCAAAGCTGTTTGAGATTTAAAAAGGAATCGTTGTATAAAAAGAATTACAATCCACAGGAAGAATGCAATGTTATATGTGTGGACTGGGAAGGTGGAGCTACAATGCCAAATTACCTCCGCGCCGCAGCTAATACGAGACTTGTCGGTAAACAGTTAGCAATGCTTTTGCAAGGTAAATAATACAACATTGAAGCGATGATGGTTGTTAAATATATATATTCTATAATAAAAGAAAATCTATTCATCAGGTTTAGCTCAGAACATAGACTTGCGATACGAGGATGTCCATTTGATCGGCTTCAGTTTGGGTGCACATGCGGCCGGATTTGCTGGATCCGAACTAAGAAATATTAGTCGTATCACAGGTACGTCACGCATTTTTTTATTATTCAATCATTGCATAACCTATATTGAGTAAACAGTATGTCTATTATTCTATTGTGTCTATTATAATTGAATGATATAGGTCGTAAACAATAAAATAGTACACAAAACATGCTGAGGACAATGGTTCATTTTTCATTGTGTTTGTCAAAAAAAAATGTTTATTATAAATTTTATTATTCGTCGGTAATCATTTACTTTTGGATTGCAGGTTTAGATCCAGCTGGACCATTATTCGAATTTCAAGATCCAAGAGCTCGCTTGGACAAGTCAGATGCTAAATTCGTTGACGTAATTCACTCCAATGGGGAAACTCTTATTCTGGGTGGGCTGGGAGCCGCTCAGCCTCTTGGCCATGTTGATTTCTACCCTAATGGTGGCCGTGTACAACACGGTTGCTCAAATTTGTAAGATTTTTTTAATTATTATTATATTCGGCATTAATGACTTGGTTTACCCGTGATAATTTGGATTTTTTCTTTTTTAATATTGCCAGTTTACAAATTTTTCGATCGTTCCAGGTTTGTAGGCGCAGTATCAGACCTGGTGCTGCCTTGGGCAAGTGCTTCTGTGGAAGGCCGGTCACTATGCAACCATCGCCGCGCTTATAAGTTCTTTACAGATTCCGTTTCTCCAAAATGCCACTTTCCAGCATTTCCGTGTGCGGATTATGATAAATTTTTGGAGGTTGCTACGAATACTTTACTTAAAGCTTTTATTTCTACAAAAATATTTTTAATAAAAATGGTTTAGAAAATAATAAAAATTGCATTAAGTATATAATTTCGATTTAACACAGTCTTAAATATTATGCGACTCTTCTATAAACTATTCTGGTATTGATTTATTTAAGGGTCGGTGTTTCCCGTGTGACGGAGACCGTCGATGTGGTAATATGGGATACTACGCAGATCGATCTCTTGGACGAGGGCAACTGTATCTTCTTACTAGGGAAGAGGAGCCGTTCTGTGGTACGTTGAATATTTAAACGATTCTTTCATTTTATATTATCATTATGATCATAAAACTATATATTTTTTCAGCACATCAATATCATGTTGCTGTTTGGGGTGCGAGCGATGCAGGAGAAAAGCCCAACTACGGAAGATTAACACTGACCCTACACGGCGATTCAGGCTTGAATGAATCGTTTCCCATGACAAAGTAAGTAGTTAGCATGAATAAATAAATAGACGCTACACGCTCAACGGCCCCCATCAGGATAGTAATATTCCGTTTCGGAAGTCCAAAAACAAAAACAAGGACAAGCGCAAACGCATCCAATCTGGAACATAATTATGCCTCTGATCATCTGCCCCGAGCAGGTATCAAACCAGGGGCATGTGGTGCTTAAGGTAGGCACGCTACCGCTGCACAGTAATGTCGGTCGAATAGGCTTCGTTTCCGGAACTACTATATTATCACAGAATACCAATGTGGTGTAATTTCTTTTGATGAGTGCCTACGGCCTCAGATCTCTTTGTTCTTCGTCACTTCCCCCTCTAACTCTATCTCTAATGACTCTTATACTTTCTCGTGTTGCTAAGCAAGTTTACGTTACTGTAACTGCTTTGATTCCATTTGTCATCTTTGACAGTAAAATAATAGTACATTACGCACCCAGGGAGAAAAGTAGGGCATTCTCCCGCGGATTATTATAGGGACCGTTGGCAAGCAAGCATACGGCCCACCTGATGGTAAGGTTGCCGTAGCCTATGAGCGCTTTCAACACCATTTGTAGGTGTCACTCTCACTTTGCTAACCTCGAGATTTGGTTCTTAAATCTCTTTTGCCCTTCAAGCCGAAACACAGTAATACCAAAGACACTACTGCTTTGCGGTAGAATATTTGACAATTCGGTGGTAACGACCTAGCCGGCCTCTTACAACAAAAGACCTACCATCAGTGTGACTGATTGAACTGGTGGGATAATCTCTGCTGTAACAGAGATTATCCCAACAGCGGGCGATGGGGTCGTCATGTCCCGACGCCGTAAAATAAGGCTTGTTGTACTAAAACAAACACTTTTCGTTCGTCAGGCGTACAGAGGAGGCGCAGGGCGTCCGCTTCGGGCGCGTATTGGTGCCGCACCCCGCGCTGGGCGTGCCCCTGCGCGCGTCTCTGCTCTACTCGGGTTACAACGGCTGGCTGAGCGCCACCGCGCGCACCATGCGGATCTACAAACTGCTCATCACTGACAGCTTCGGCAAAACGTCAGTGTTATTGTTTGCCGTTTATTTGATATCCATTTGTTTATTGTCTGAGAGTCTGTCGAAATTAAAATTCTATTTATTGTATAACTTTTACCAAGTTTTGATAATGGTTAGATCCATTGTTAGGTAGTTATAGTGAAACAAATACATATGCACATCCAAAGGCTTCTGGAGATAGTCCAGTGGAATTTTAGACATTGTCTTGCTGGGCCAGTTACTATCATCTTGTTCATATTGTTAGCTCATATTAATTAATAATATAAATAATATATATTCATAACAAAACCTTCTCTTTTAACAGATCTTCATTTTGCAAAGCATTACGACTAGTGTCCGAAGAGTCAGTGCAGTTACCACTAAATCCGGGAGATTGCGAAATTAGAGAGGTTTCATTTTATTATATTCTTATTATTTGATTTTTCAATGTAAATAATATTGTTACGATTGGATTAATATACTATAACTTCTTCTTTTAGACGGAAGAACCATCAAACACGACAATTATTGAACAAGAAATCGTTATAGAAAGAGTCAGCAATAAGCCGGCAGATCTACACGATAACGAGCTACCAGAAGACAACCCGCAAATACCATATACACTTGGAGACACTTACGAATGGGAAGACACGGCGGAAACTGGCCGCGCCTTCGGAATGACAAATACTAAAACCGCACCTAGTGGGCTTGTAGAAATTGCAGAACCAGTCCTACGACCTAGACCACGTAAAACCCCAAGGCAGAGAGCAGATTCACCAGAGAGTCACGAGATATCCGAACCCATACTTCGAGCTACTCAACCACCACAAAGCACTACACAACCACCACTTAGAAAGCCTAAAAATTATGATGTATCAACAACACCAAATGACGTTTCATGGGATGAACGAGCGGAAAAAGAACCACCCAGTTTTGCTGTACAATACCTTCCAGCGCGACTAGCCTCATTCATTTCGAGAGCTGAACGTTACGCTAGAGATACACTTTTACCACTAGTTTCTGCGTACGCTCCACGTTTACCTTTGTTCGGTTCCCGTGAAGTTCCGAAAACAACTGCGAGATTTATACCAACTGAAGAAGTGAACCTGACTGATACAGTTCCCGTTCCAACACCCACGTTAGAAATGAAAATAGAATCACTTCGAATAATGGGACCACCGGGCGAAAAACGCGAATTCGAAACACCAGAGGATCCCGATATACCCGTTGTTATTTCAACAACAACTACTACTTCTACAACTACACCTACGACTACTACTACAACAGAAGCGTTACGTGCAGCACCTGTGGAGATGTTACGAGTGGTTGAAGGACCCGCAGCATCCACAAGCACGGCGCTACCTCCAGTAGCCTTGAGAAGTGAAGGCGAAAAGATATTAATAGTATATCCGATAAACGCAAGGGATGAGAGAAAAATAAAATCTCATTCGTTTCCCGAAGAGATGCAATTCGAAGCTTTGTACAGACACACATCGGAACCCAAGGCCTTAAGAGTTGACTTGCCTACATTCACTCCACCAGTTTCGACCGATAATCCACTACAATCTGGTTTTACAACTCCAAATGGACAGAATCCTGACAAACATTTCGTTCAAGTTCCATATTCCAAAAAACATGATCAACAAGATTCAAAATCTAAAAGATGAACAATTTTATGTATTTTTACAGTGTAAATAATTAAGTATACGAAAAGTTATTTGTTAATCATGTACATTCCTTTTTACAAAATTTGCAGTTCGATCTAAGAAAAGTTTGTGATGTGTTTAAATAATTTGATTGAATTAATAATATGTAAATATCTAATAATTAGCTCTAAGTATTAAATAAGAACAACTCAATTTTTAATAAAAACTTATTTATTAAAAAAAAATATTTCCTTGTACACTTTAGTACTCATCCCTCTGGAATCATTTTGTAGGCTAACATAAAGCAAACGTAAACTTATAATTCTATTTTAAAACTAAAAACTTGAGGAAATTACTTTCTTAAAATAAAGCTGACATTATAATAAAAAACCCTAACATTGCCATGCCACATAGAAAATTAAATACAGGTGTTGGCACACTACGAATGCTGGGGTGTTCAGAAACACGGCATCCTACGCTCTTTAAAGAATGTACTCTTACTACGCTGAAGGTATCTTTCTGGTCTTCCAGTCTTCAATTACCAGGCTTGGTCACAAGGAACGGTGGAGGGTGTCTAAAAATGAGTTACGTAGTAGGATCATGTTGCCTTATGTAAATACCCGCCGATAAGTAACAGTCTTGAAAGATTGTATACGCGCTTATAAGCGGATATACGCTCAATATGTAACCGGCTTGAAAAACCCTCAAATAGTAATAAATATCAAGTGTACCAGAATAATCGAAAACGAAATATTATTTAATTCAAAATTATTTTTTGATACTTTTAAAATGACAATTGACACGAGATTCATTCAAAGCTATAGCTGATTTTTTTTTTTGTTGCTATTATAATGCATAATAAAATGCAGAATAAAATAATATATATTACTTCTGGCCTGCTATTTTTAAAAAAGTGGGGTTAATGGGGAAACCTGAAACCCAAACGAACACATCAAACTAGGTACAATAACCAGTACAATAAAATGTTATATCGTTAAACAAAAACTTGTATCTGTAAATAATTATTACACAGACAATACTATAGTAAGACACTTTGGGCTTGATCATTTCAACTGTGTATAACATGCATCATACATTCTTATACAAGAAAATTATTATACTTTTTACAATTTTTGCCATTTCATTCTATTTAGTATCAAAGCAATAATTATATTATTAAGGCTCTAATACTCTATTGCTCAAGTACATACTTTAAGTATTTTTTATCCTATGACCTATGAGACACCAAATTCTCAAACAATAAATCGGTAGGAATAAAACAATATAACATTGCCTTTTCTAGAATAACATAATTATTTTTTGTTCAAAGTAAAAAAAAAATATATCGTTTCCTAAATCCAACAATATTGTAATAGAAAATTGTCAAATTTATCTTATCAGTGCCAAAATTACGTCTGAACTTTGGGACTAGGACATCCGTTCCTGCTGGGTCGTCGGGGCG
Source organism: Hestina assimilis (assembly GCA_023373885.1). NCBI lineage: Eukaryota > Metazoa > Arthropoda > Insecta > Lepidoptera > Nymphalidae > Hestina > Hestina assimilis. Next base: position 11,241,471 of record CM041745.1, read on the forward strand.
GTGCTACTTCATGTACTTGTCGGAGTGCTGCGTGAGGATGCGCGCCGAGGACTTGGCGTCGAGGAACAGCGTGTGCACGGCGCGCACGTGCTGCGGAATAATGCGCGCCGCGCCCTCCGCGCGCGCCGTCAGCGCCGCCGGCGTCAGCAGCTGCGCCGCGTATCTGGAACACGCAGCGAACGGTGACCGGGGACGTCACTAGACTAACTCTAGCATCATCACGACAATTAACATCGCGGTGACCGGTGACGTCACTAGACTAACCCTAGCATCATCTCGACAATTAACATCGCGGAATAAACGGTGACGTCACTAGACTAACCCTAGCATCATCTCGACAATTAACATCGCGGAATGAGCGGTGACGTCACTAGACTAACCCTAGCATCATCTCGACAATTAACATCGCGGAATGAACGGTGACGTCACTAGACTAACCCTAGCATCATCTCGACAATTAACATCGCCGTGACCGGTGACGTCACTAGACTAACCCTAGCATCATCTCGACAATTAACATCGCCGTGACCGGTGACGTCACTAGACCTACCCTAGCATCATCACGACAATTAACATCGCGGAATAAACGGAGACGTCACTAGACTTAAATTAACATCGCCTTCACAACTCACTTCTTTATGATATCACTAATTTGTGATTAAGAACTATATCCTGCGTAAGTATTGAATTCAATATGTCACTTTTTTACACTGCCAGAAAAATATTTTCAAAGGACTCACTACTATGCAATAATAAATGTTTTTGACATTTTATTTTAAGTCTTCTTATCGATTGGTTAGTGGTCAACCTAGTGTCAGAGTTGTTCAGGTCGCCCGTAGGCCTCTGACTTGACTTATCGACTGATGTCGAATTGTCAACAGCCGGGACCGACTTTTTACGTGCCCTCCGAAGCACGGAGACGCTCGGTTGAAGTACCAGTATGCGATCACCCATCTAGTGACTGACCGCGCCTAAAGTTGCTTAACCTACCGATCGTTTACCGATCAGCGGGTGCACTCGGCTATGAGCGTCTCGTCATTTATTTTAAGTAAATTTAATTATCTACCTCAGTGTACTATTTGCGCCAACTTCCGCCAGTGCAGTCAATGCTTCCTCATCTATAGATATACCCTCAGTGGTAGCACGCAATTTTAAAATCTAGAAAAGATGACATAAGTAAAGATAAAATTTAAAAGTAATGTAAAGGAAGTCTAATTTCAATATTGCCTGTAAGAATTACCTGTAAGAGTTCAGCTTTGTTATAAGGTAGAGTTCTAATAATTAAAAGCCTATCTAGAAGATCTAATGGAATTCCATGAGGTGAAATAATATCCTCTGTCCCTCTGAAAAAAAATCAAAATTAAATAATATTGCTTTTATAATTTCTTAACTAATTGTTAGGGAGAACCTTATTACAGGAGCATAAGGTTCAAAATCGCTTGCTGCTCTCTTTGTTTATTTCTTCGATCGTCGCGCGGGTTCTAGAAAGATGTATTCTCGAAACATGTAGAATAGCGTTCCGCGGACGGAAATCTCTCGAACCCGTGTTCCGTGTTATATAAGCGGCCCGGCGCGTCGACTGGGTCATTCAGTTCTGAGCAACAAGCGAAGAAACTACAGGTGATACCAGTGAACAAGTGCGACAATTAGCGACCTCGGCTATTCTTTTGGACTGTGATTGACCTGTAATTTGTGAAGTTCTGTTGTGTACTCTAGATCTCGATAAAGTCTTATTTAGAGCCATCAGGTGTTTGATTCCAAATCTGCGAAACCCAGCCCGTAACATAATCAAAAGCAGGAGACACGTACGGACATCCTATCTTGATGATAAGATAACTTAAGACATGTCCCATTCACAGAACAGACAAACATGGAGTGGAATGCTCTTCCGGCGTCTGTATTTCCAAACACATTCAACCTGAACCTCTGTAAGGTGCGAGTACATAGGCTTCTCATGAGTCAGCTCGCTCCACCGTAGACCTTAGCACTCGATGGAGGTCAAGAGCTTACCCATTTTAGAATAAAAAAAACAGGAAAAAGTCTTCACTAGTGGAAAGGCGATCACTGTGCATTGACGGCTTCGAGATGATATATCCATGACCCACAAGTTCTGACCCTTTTCACAGCCTGATTGCAGTTCCCTAGTGATGCTTTTGATGAGAGTATGTCCAACAGCAAAAGCCAAAACAAAAAAAAATTTAAAAAGAATTATATTAACACATACCTTATTTGACACCTTCCCCTGTTAGTTGCGAATATAACAATAGGCGCTATTGCAGACTCCAAAGCACGGTGGAGATAAGTAAATGTTTCTATATCAAGCATGTGAACCTGAAGAATTTCAACAAATAAATTAATTTGAGAACTTCTTTTCTTTTTCTTCTTAATACGAAGATTTAAATATAGTTGCATGTAATACATAAGTCATTTTACATACCTCATCTATAAATAAAACGCCTGGCACTAATTCAGCTATTCCTTGGTCTATGTATTTATTGACTACTTTGTTTATTTCTTTCCTTAGTTTATCTAAAATAAAAGTTATAATAATCATATAATTAAAACAATAGAAACTTCCACTAATGGCTAAATGTTGTAAAAAATCATTATCAAATTCCATTATCTACAATGTATCTCCAACCAATAAATTTATTTTGGTTTAAATATTGGTAGCAAAGTACTTACCAGTTATTTCTGTTTTCTTTGGTTTTATGAGTTGCCCCATCATGGACATGATGTCGTGACCACCTTGTGGTCTTGCATTTGCACAATCTAGATCATGGAGTGTCACATCCTGGACCACTTCTTTCTTTTTGTGAACATCACCTTTGGGTAGTGGTACATACTCCTCAGCCTAAAAGAAAATAAAAAAAATTAGGTAAAGGAATCATAAAGATAGTTTTGCACAAACCTGGCCAGTTTTTATTATTTGTTGCTTTATTTGACACCTAAGTCTTATATTTTTAACTATTTTAAGATATTCATTCTAAAATAATTCAGAGAATATTTGAAACCAGACATCGTCACTTAGGTAACAATACCGCCCAAGTTAAATTTGATGGTTTTTCAGGAGAAACAAAAAACTGAATACATACATATATAGTTATATTATATTAGGTTTGATAATGATGTTGTTGTCTAATGCATATGCAATGTTACAAGGCCAATTTATAACTTGTGGTGTTATTACCTAAGCAATGATAAGTACAATAGTATAAAAGAAACAAACTTTGCTGTGTACCCTATTTCTTCATGCTCTTCCCTCCTCTCTTAGTCATTTTAGATGGAAATGTCCATATGTTGCCAAGTAAAAGGGAATGCAGTTAGAGGAAATTAAGATGACAAATGTTGAGTCATTCAACAACTACTGTTATTTCACGTCAATAATCTATGTGAGGGTAGTACATCCATAAACATACTCTTTTATTCAGGTTATAAACAACTATATTTCTAGACACCGTTGTGGCGTTGTGGGTAGCGAGTCTGCCTTTAGTCTCGACGGTTGCGGGTTCGATTCCCGCCCGGGCAGATGTTTGTTAAAATTTCTGTCTCGGTCTGGGCGTTTGTCCGTGTGGGTCTCCCCACCGTGCCTCGGAGAGCACGTTAAGCTGTCGGTCCCGGTTATTATCAATAACATCTGATAATAATCGTTAACTCTTGATAAGTAAATTGCTCTTATCCAATGAGTTACTGGTTCGCCCTTAGGGTTGCGGAGGTCAAATCCGGATAAAAGTAATAAGCAGACCCTGGGTACATAAAATACCGGGAATAATGCTAGGATCAAGAAGATAAACAACTATATTTCTATTTAAAAAAAGTAAGAAAAGTACCTCTAAATCAAATTCAGTAGCAAATGTGTCACTTCTTCCTTGCCTTTTCACAGCACCTGAATTGGCTTCTATGTAGATGACATCACCAACTTCAACTTTTTCTTTTTGTAATGACTCATAAATTGTAGGGTCAAGTTTCAATTGCTTTGTACCTTTTGCTGTCTTAAGTCCAATTATCACATGTGAAACTGTTTTACCATAACCTAAAATATTAAGGTATTTATGATACAGAAACAAGATTTAATAAAACTTCTTGATTACAAATGAGGCAGGCAGAAAGGATTCAAATACAGAACCTTACTTAACAGTTATTAATACAATTTAACAATATCCATAAACCATTTTTTTCTTATTGTCTACATTCTAATATTAATAATCCCGACTCCAACATAAGGATAGGTTTTGAACATTCTACAATATTAAAATTATATATAAATTCATAGGAAAATTATTATAAATAGGAGAGATAAGTATGGCTTACCTCCAGCTGGATTTTCTGTTTCAACAGGGGTTAGTTCAGTAACCTCTCCTTCATACACCTCTTTAGTCTCTCTTATGCGAAGACCGATTGCACGGCGAAAGTTCTCCATCAATACTTCTGTTTTCTTTATCTCTGTGCTGTATACTTCACTGCCCACCATAGGGCAAAATGGCACCTAATATATAGATAAAAAAAAAATTTCATTACGGTTGGCAAACAAGCAAACGGTCCCCCTGATAGTAACCTATGAACGCTTACCATATGTGAAGTATCGCACGCGCGTTGCCTACCCAAGGGATTAGAGAGATGGGGTAAGAAGGGGATGGGAGCTTAAGTCTCTGGTGCTCTCACTCATGGCACAAAACCCACCAGTGCTGTTAATTTACACCGATTTTCTGTGAGAGGGCAATACTATTTGTGCTGGTAAAATCATGGCTCTACTAATGCAAAAATTATTGTTTTTTCAATACAAAACAAAAAAAAGAAATAAAACGCTGTTTAAAACTAATATGATTTGAAAAAAATATAAGCATACAATATACTTAAAATTACATACATATATGAATATATCCCAATTTTATATCTTAAACTTTACTCCTTACCTTATTGCCTAGTTCCTGCGCTATAGCAAGAGCTATAGCAGTTTTTCCAGTACCAGGTGGTCCAGCTAGTAAAAGAGCACGCCCTGCCATCTTTTTGCTTCTTATCATATCTACCACAATACCAGCAGCCTGTAAGAAGATTTTTTATAAGCAAATAACTCTTTAAATACTACTAAAACCGTATTTTTATGATTTAACTAAATAGTGCTTCACATATTTATGAAAAAAATAAACTGAAATGCTCGTCTTGCGTTCAGAAATATTTAAATTAAATAATTATAGAAAGATAGAACATGAAAATTAGCACCATGGTAACATAAAGGTTATTTGATCAATACAACCTAAATGTAACTCGCTTTATCTAAAGGATATAAGAAGCTTATGAGATAAATATTTATTGTAAATAACATAAATCTCGGTAATCAGTTAAAGAATAAAATAATTATTACTTCTCTAGCAGATTCTTGGCCCACGAGACCGGCTGCCATCTGAATTGGAACACCATTTTCATCTAATCCCAAGCCCTTTATATGACTATGTGCTGATATTCTTTGAGTTTTAGCAGTACTTTTCACTTCCTCGATTTTCATTTTTAAGCTATTACTTTAATAACAATTTTAATTATGTGTATGAAATCGAGCAAATATCAACAACTCCTTTGCCGTCAGATTAGAATCTGAAAAGCACAGAACAATGAGCATAATTGAATTTTGAAATTGTAAACCATAGATATATACATAACAGATAGTGGATACCATATTGGATCCCATACATTGAAATGGCACAAATTGAAGTATGAACTGGCGCCCTTAGTGAATGTCCCAGTAGCTAAAATATATCAAAATTCCCTTAGACCATTTAACAAATAAATTTAATTTAAATGGTCTAAGCAAAATTGCGCACATGCCCGTAGGGATGACAAATTAATGCACATATAGAAAAACCAAAAACAGATAATTTGGCAACTACTTTGTTACAATAATAAGAATTGTTTATATAGACAATATCTATAAAAAATTTAAAATATATAGAAAACATTACCAAGATTTATACCTGTTCAATTATAGGTATTTATGTAATTATAAAAATTACGAAGCTCTATATCCATGTCAAAAAATTAAGATAAAGTGTGAAAATTTTACGACTTGTGTGTTTGTAAAACAAGTTTTAAACAACACCTAAGTTACCCAATTTATTTGTTATTTGTAGTATTGTGAAATAGTTTTTTTGTTATCTGTGCTGGACTGCCGTCAAGGTTTTTGAAGCGCATGCACACGCTGGTATTAATTAGACACTTGATGTGGCATTACAATTTTAGTCACTTTATGTCCTTTTCGCCATAAAACGCAGTGGTCTAATAAATCTATGAAGAAAATTAATACGCCACCCATGAATGACGCTGTTATCCATAAATGACATTCGATGACATTTATATGAGCTGACAGTCGACAGATAATAAAGTTATTGACAAATGACAATTCTATAGTTCAACATTCACTATTTTCATTTTTCAATTATTGATATTTACAGCTGCTACATATTATTGTATTAACTAAAAGTCTAAAGCTTAATTATTTAATATATATTTTTGTAATTGTATGCAATTATTTTTCAAATCTTATATTTTATAATGTGTTAAGTGCTAGTTGAAAACTTAAGATTTAATAATGGAGTATACAGCTCAAAATTTAGAATATGCAGTTTCTGTTTTTTATAATGGAGAACAAGAAGATCGAACTAAGGCTCATTCATGGCTTACAGCAGCGCAACGCGTTCCACAGGCTTGGAATTTTGTGTGGGAATTACTTCAACCAACCAAGGTAATTTTTGACACCTTTGCTTTACTCATTTACAGCAGTAATTTTAGGTATTCCACGTTATGTGCTAAATATAGGATAATGACTATAATATAAGGATCAGTAAATAAGTGAACCATGTATTATAGCTGTTGTCCCAAAATAAATGCTACAAAATTTCAGGATCTGACTAAATAAAACTACTATATTGCATTTTATTTTGTTCATAGGGTACAGAAATTCAGTTCTATGCTGCCACAACTTTACACACTAAAATTCTTCGCTGCTGGAATGAGATACCTCCAGAAAATTATCCAGAACTGAAAGATAAACTTTTACAAGCTGTGATTGGTTATTCTAAAGGTCCAAAAATTGTTACCAACAGATTATGTATAAGTGTAAGTAAATAAAGTGTAAATATCATACTTGTTTCATTAAATTTATTTACTAAAAGTTAAGGAATCGTTTTTAGCTAGCTGCATTTATTCTTCAACAAGGCTCAAGTGATCTTGCCGAAATACTAAGGCCATTATCAACTGCTGAAAATACTTCCTTACTTCTAGAAGTGCTTACTGTGATACCTGAAGAAGTAAGTTTGATTCTACAAGAATATAAAATATTACCAAAAATGTATCGGAGGACTTATGATTAATTTTTATTAAAAATTCTATTTTGATCAATTCAATTCTGACAGTAAATTGATTCAGATTTTATATGAGCATGACATATAAATATATTTGGCAGGTTACAAACTATTTATGTAGCTCAGTTTAGGTCATCATTGAAATAAAAGTTAATGGTAAGCCTCCTGTTATTTATAAATGATATTTTTAATTATGTATAAAAACAACCTGTGTTTGAGATTTAACTCAGATGGTGTTTATACTCAAATTCTTTTATAAAATAAGTATTGGCAATGTTATTCCTCGAGATCGAATTTGGGTCATTCATTTCGTAGTTTAGTTTCCTCAAGAAATGGTTTATGAAACCCAAAAACTATTTTTCAGATTTAACAGATAGCTTGTGCTAGGAGTGGGTACGACAATAGCCCAAGGGGTCAGGATCGAATCTTCGACTCTCGTGTTAACGGAGCAAAGTCGGCCCATCTACCATTGAGCTATTGAGGCTTCACATATTGAAAGAAAACCTGAACATATTGAAAGTATGTTAAAAAAATTGATTTTAAAGGTTGTATTATTATGTTTCAGTATAATAGTATGACAATGGGGACAACACTACGCTCAAGAAACCGTGCAGCATTGAACCAAGCATGCTGCATGGTATTAGATGACATGCTTAGATATCTACAAAGTGTATACAAGTTAGTTATATATTTGTATTGAAATGATATATTTTGTTTAAGTAGTATTGATTAGCAAAGATATTCTTAATATCAAACATAAAATAACAAATGCAATTCCAGGTTTTTTGTGAATTATAGTGTACAGCCAACATAAAACTCCTTTAAACTTTAGTTTTATTAAATATCATCTTTAATTGCCTAAGTTCATGGAGGAATGAAAACTAGAAAAGCTATTACTCTGATAAATAATAATAATTAGTTGAGGGAATACTTTTTTATTTCGTTTAAAATAGTGTGTGATGATTTATTTTTTCTGTTTTGTATTGACATTGATTATAGCAGTGAACCGCCCAGTGAAGAGACAGTGCTGTCGTGGACGAGTGCGGCGACGTGTGCAGCGAGCTGGCTGTCGCTGGGCGGTGAGGATTGCGTCGACTGCGCCACGACACTGCCCGAGCGAGCGCCGCTCTGTCGGGCCCTCAATACCGCCGTACACGTTCTCTGCTCGTAAGTGTTTGCCTGACTTCTATCGTTTTATGTGAAATAGACATATCGACCGCGGACCACGGACCGAGGGTGGAGGAGGTCAGCTGTCCTGGACCTTTACTAACCTGGATATTGGAGTTCAGGCCAATAGAATGCCCAATCAAGTTTTTTATTAAAATAGAAGTAAAATTCTAACATTAATTTTGGCCATACATAATCTAAAAATCGTTTGAAATACAAGAAATAATTAAGACTGAAATAACAAATAAATATTTTTTTAAATAATAGTAATGAGTGGATCTTCTGAAACGTAACCGATTTAGACTACGTTATGGCGCAGCGTTAGCGAACCTGCCTTAAGTGACATGGGTGGTGGATTCGGTTCTCGCTCGGAATAGATGTTTGTATTGACCAAACAGGCATATGTTCCGATCTGGGTGTATTTCAGGATATCACTATCCTAATGGGGTTCGTTGAGTGTGTACTGTTTAAAAAACACCAACGATTGTAATCGGTCAGTTGGAACGAGGCGGTGAGCGACTCCGCGCTGGAGGCGTGCGAGGCGTGCCTGGCGGCGGTGCGCGCGGCCGGCATCGCGGGCGGCGCGGCCCGGCACGCGGGCGCGGCGCGCGCTCTGCTCGCCGAACTCGCCGCGCTCGCCGAGCCGCTCTTCGCTGCGCACGACTCGCCCAACTCGCTCAATGAGGTACGATCACATCAGGTGCCACTCTACACAGAATATTGTAATAGTTAAATAAGAATTATATGTAAAGTGTAAATTTTCAGAAAATAAGTGACTACTTGAGTATTTCTTTGATAAAAATAAGCAGGTAAATGCATCTAGCAATCTCAATTTAAACAATAAAAGCTTCTTACATATGTCCACAAGTTAATGGTTCATAAATTACTATAAAAAAATAATTAAAACAGGACATGGAAAATTTCGTAGACTGGTAATGATGATGATCAGCACCTTAAATGAATTGGTCTTTAGTGGAGATATGTTCAGTGACTTCAGCCCTCCCAGGACGTGCCGGAACTTGGAAACTAAGCTCGTCTATCACGTTTTCAGGAGCTACTATCGGCGCTGATAACATGCTGTGTGTCGGTGAGCGAAGTTCACGCTCGCGTGCTGGTGCTGGCGGCGGAGGGCGCGGGCGAGGCCACCGAGGCCGAGGCACAAGGTGCTCGTGCGCTGCTGCGGCTGCTTCTTGCCGCGCAGGGTGCTCCTGGACACTACCCACTACACGAGACCAGGTCCAACCTCGTCTTTGGCCTCTGGTACACCTTGCAAGTGAGTCCATTTGTAAAATAATTGGTCATGTCTATTCTGTTTCACAAATTTATGGAACAACATCAGAACTAGAAATTTAAAGGCTAAAGGTGTCGTGTTAGTTTGTTTACACCTAATATTTTTGTTTTAGGATGAAATACTACATGCATTGGATAGCACAAGAAAAATAAATCCATTATGGCAGGATGTTTTCACGCAACTACTTATGGCACTGGTGAAAAAGTCTGAAATGCCGCCCGAGACGGCTCTCTCTCGAGACGACCAGGAGCTCTTGCGATGCTACAGGCAGGACATCGCCGACATAGTGGTACGTCATGTTCAAACGACTGTTCAGTCTTATATTGCGTGTAAGTTTACTAAGATAGTGTTTGTTCACAGATGTACTGCTTCAGCGTGCTGGGCTCTAGGTGCTGGTCGCTGGTGGAGAGCGCGTACCTGTCGGCGGAGAGCGCGGCGCAGCGCGAGGCGGCGCTGCACGTGTTCCTGGCGCTGGCGGACGCGGCGCCGCACGAGGACGCGCCGCCCGCGCTCGCCGCGCTGCTGCAGCACGCGCTGCGCCTCGCCGCGGAGCCCGACAGATCGGACCAGAGGTTGCTACACACGGCGCTAGATTGCCTCGGTACGGTTTCTACTCGTACCATAGATATAGAAGACAATAGAGTGTGTATTCCATATATTGAAATATGTAAAAAGGATGAACTAACGTCACCTATTAAATGGGTTGAATTAAAATAGGGGGTAGCATATTGACCAATTCAACGCCCATGCATACTATGGTATTATTTAGTTCGCAGTTGCTTGTTAGATGGCGCTAAAAATTTAAACACTTTGTGTCATTTTACACAATATGGGCATGTTTTTGCTTATGTAACATTTGGCTTAAAAAGTCACTAGTTAGGATAAATTTCTTCATTTTATTGTTAAAATTGATATATCCTTATATGTATTATCTACCAGGTGCTTACGCGGCGTGGCTCAGTTCGCTCGAGAGCCCCGAGGGCGCGGCGCTGGGCCGCGAGTGCATGCGCGCGGCCGGCGCGGCGCTGCAGCGCTGCCCCGCGCCCGCCGCGCTGGCGCTGAGGAAACTGTGCGCCGACTGCACCGAGCCCGCCGCAGCGCTTGTCGCTGATATCGTTCAAGTCGCTCAGGTAAGTCCAAATATAACATTATGATTTATAATTTTTATTCTGTGAAATGAGGGCTTATTTTCAAACACTCATTATGTGGTAAAAGGTTAGGTTAGTTCATATGTAGCGAAACCTACACGCAACACGCCGTAACCCGATAGAAAGACAAGATTCGCATCAAGCTACGGCGACACCTACATGGCATTCTACGCAACAATATTGACGAAGAAGACCTTCACAACCCTAAATAGCGCTATCAGAGTTTTCTAACCTAGTAAAGTATATATTCAGCTTCCCAACGTAAGTCATTGGGTCGGGGCCCGCTAGGCAATATCACCCGCCTGGTCGGAGGATCTCTCTCTTTGAGTTGCAAGGGCGTCACATTTATTACGTACGCATTTATATTGACCATATGCTTATGCATACAATATTATATGGTCAATATATAAATTGCGCTCGAAGTGTCGTCGTCAGGCGGTAGATGTGTCGGTAATGTAACGTGTCGTTTAGAACGCGAGCACGGGCACGGGCTCGTCGGACGCGTGGACGCGGCGGCAGCTGCTGAGCGCGGCGGGCGCGGCGCTGGCGGCGTGCGCGCTGCCCCTCGCCGCGCCGCTGCTGCGCGACCTCGCGCGCCGCCTCGCGCTCGACCTCACCGCACAGGTCCCTGCGCACACACCACACACTATTACATATACAGCATTTCCCACGCCCCACTTTAAAATCTTAATAGTAAAAAAGAATAAATGGTGAACGCTTGTGAAAATACCATCTGCCCCCTACAACTGCGATACAACGTGACGACTACGCCCGCTTCGACAAAAGTGTTAGTTACGACGAACAAGATAAAGACTCCCCAATTCCACTAAGTTAGGCGCACGCTGCCGTCGTACGTCTACACCATATAGTATATAAAATAGTGAAGTGAAACTTCTTGTACGGGTTATGGTCGCCGTACAGGGATTTATTTAAAGATAGGAGTTAAGGATAAATGGTTTATTACACTTAACTACTAAAATGGTAAAAATGGTTAAATGGTTAAATGGTTAAATGGTTATGAGGACACGCGAACCGAATGGCGATTAGACGTGAACTGAGCTTATAACTAATGGAATAACGCGGGCCGGCGTAAACGCTGACACTGCATTACCTAATGTGCGACGCTTAGCATCGTACATGCTGCCGCCGCGAGAGAAAGCAAAGGATGGTGATGGTTATGCATGATGGTGAGACAAGGTGATCAACAATTTATTTCTTAAACTAAATTCTAATGTCCCTATTATTTGGAATGGTCACTAAAACTATGCCGATATATAATGGGAGACGTGGATTCGTCACTACGGTTTGGTTTGTCACTCACACTTACTGGTTTAGTACACTGACCACTAACACTTGCACTTAAGCACTGGTCACTAGCACTGTAATGGTACGCGGCGTTGGTTAGCCCGCGCGCAACGCGGGCGCGCAGGCATCGTTGTCGTCGCTCCAGGCTCGCAGCCCACGCCGGAGGCGGCTGGTGGCCCGCCAATATCAGGTGACGCGGCAGCGCCTCGCGAGGCGCGGCGCGCCCGCCACCGCCGCAAGCCGTACGCAGCTGCTCCAGCTCCTACCGCACTCGCCACCAAGTATATCACAACGTAATGGTGCACGTCGTGATAGGATATAGATGTCCTCAGGCCAGCCTCCGAATTCATCTGGTTGATATTGGACCTTATATCTGATAAATCCCTTTCGTGACCACTCATTATCGACACTGGCTCCGTCAGCGGCAAATCTGACATATTATCGTACTGGTGAAAGATGTGGTTGATTGGTGGTATATTTATTATTGGTATATCCACCTGTGTTGTAAAGTTATTGGTCTGGTGTTTCTGGGTATGGATGGTTATATCCCTGCCTTTGACAACACAATTTCCACTGAGCTTAATAATACCGGCGCCGGAAAGATGATCAGATAAGACTATGTCTTCGCATATAATCCGGATAGAATGAAGGTCACAATAGAAGAAGAAGTATGAGTTACCGTCATTCAATTGAATCAATGAATCTTGACATTGAGCAGATTTTGTCTTGCAAAGCTGTGTTTCTTGGTTTATCAAACACAACCGGTCATCATTTTTCAAACGAAAGATTGGTTTTTGTAAAGGACAAAGTTGCGTGTCTGAATCAAAGTGAACGCATTGTTGAAGTTCTATCTGCGATAATGTTATAAATGAGTCCTTTCGTAAGTTAATCGCTATGTAATCTGAAACTGGGACTAGGGTGACCATGGTTTTGTCCGTCTTCTTTGGAATTGAAATTATTTTATATACTTCGTAATTATCTTTACTCACGAGTGGTATGGTAATTTCGAAAATGAAAAATTCCTTATATAATTTGGCTTTCACCTTCAATAAATGATAGATTTTTGGTAATTCTGAGGAGGTGATTTCTATCGGCAAGCTTAAATCCTTGGACAATTTTCCTGAAATAGTGTTCAATTCTTGTAATAGCTGGTCTGGTCTTAAAAGGTGTACATTAAATTTTCCATAGTAAACTTCAGAAACGGTGTCTAATAAAACATCTTGTGTATTTTTTAAGTTTAACTCCAAACTGTTAGCTGCGACTGAAGATAACAAGAATTCATTTGTGGATTCAACATCTTTGACTTGATTGCTTAATGAGTTGGTCTGGTTTTTTAACTGGTTTAAATAGCGATTAAATATTTTATGTTGTTTGTCGATAGAGTCCTTCATCCTTTTTAATACATTATATTCCGCCTCTACCACAGAAGTTTGGTTTTTCCATAGCGCTGCCAAATGGTTTTGGTTGTTCCTAATAAATTCGATGTCCTTAGAATACTGTTCGGCGAATTGGTCATCAAGTACACCGAATAGCGAGTGTGCAACATTACCCACCGCATTGACAAGGCCGCGTCGCGCCGCGCGCGTGCCCGTGGGGAACTGCTGCGTCGACAAAATATTATTATAATGAAGTAACTCCGTATAGCCATGTCGTAGTTGAATTATAATTGGTTCGCAATAATTTTTTGCAATGCCTGAGTCGCAGATATCTTCTAAACGGTCTAAGTATTTTGAAATTAATTTGTTTCCCTGCCAGTATGGTTCCAGATTGTAATACACTACCAGCTTCCATTCGTCTCTGACTAGATGAACGGTAGATATTTTATCAAAATACAAGCTTTGGCTGTTGTTAAAGCTTATGACCTTATGAGCACATGATACTGGAGAAAATAATATAGTAAACATCATAAGGGCCATGGTAATAAAATTGTAAATGCCTTTTCTATTTCCTCTTTTCAGTCTTGGTTTAGCATTTGAAACTTCGTGGTTTTTATTTTGGTTGCACTCCTTGGTATTTGTGTTGTGGTCAACTGGTAATATGGATAGTTTGACTATTGGTCTCTTGATGATTCCGGTTTTGGTTTTTACAGATACAACTCTTACGAGTCCATCTTGACCTGGATGAAGCTCCACGACTCTACCTAGAGTCCATTTTCCCGGTGGTAGGTTCGCCTCATGGATGACAACAATGTCTCCAATATTTAAATTTGGCTGCGAGCGCCGCCATTTAGATCGAGCGTTTAACTGGGTTAGGTACTCTGTCCGCCATCTCTTCCAAATATCTTGGTATATTTTTGAGTGAGCTGCCATCTGGTGCGCAGATCCTTTTCGGACTCGACAATGGTCAATGTAGGTCCGCCTGATAGAAAATGCGCTGGTGTAAGAAATTCCAGGTCATCCGGGTCTTCACTCAATGGACATAAAGGTCGTGAGTTGAGACAGCCTTCTAACTGAGCTAACAATGTTGAGAATTCTTCATATGTTAGTCTTTGTTCCCCTATCACTCGCTTTAAGTGGTATTTCAGGCTTTTCACAGCTGCTTCCCAGAGGCCCCCCGCACTAGGCCATGATGGTGCGTTGAAGTGCCATTCAATCTGCATATCCAGTAGTTCCGAATAGAATTGTTCGTCTAATATTGATTTTAGGTTGACGATCTCTTCTTGTAATATCCTATTCGCCTTGATGAAATTTGTCCCGTTGTCACTGTAAATATGGCCGGGAGCTCCTCTTCTAGCGGAAAGTCTACGAAGAGCTGCTATAAATGATGAAGCGGTGAGGTCTGATACGAGTTCTAGATGTATGGCCTTGGTTGCCATACAAACAAAAAACCGCGATATATCCCTTTGTAGATTTGACACCCCTGCCTTTAGCCGATTTCACGTCTACAAAGCCGGTGAAATCAACACCTGTATGGTAAAATGGTCGAGACATATTTGTCCTAGCTGCTGGCAAGTTTCCCATCAACTGGTTTTGTTTGACGGGATCATATTTTCTACAAAGGACGCATTGCCGGAGCCTTTTCTTTACAGCGCTGTTACCACTTATAATCCAATATTGCTGACGCAACCACGAGAGGGTTAAACGTGCACCCCGTGGAAGGTCATTTTATGAGCTTGGTCAATGATCATGCTGGTAAGGTGATGATTATGTGGTAAAATGCAAGGATGTTTCATTTGGTCTTGTATGTTAGCATTTGTTATTCGTCCACCCACTCTCAAAATTCCTTGGTCATCAATAAATGGTCTTAATTTTAATAAATTTCCTTTAGGATTAGGTTGGTTATATTTTTTAATATATTGAATTTCCTCTAAAAATTCCAATTGCTGAACATGTTTAATTAATATATTTTTTGCTTTTCTTATTTCTAATATAGTAAGGTATGGTGGTTTATTTTTTGAACGTAATGCGATTCGAAACATCCAAGCCAGTACTCGAGTTGCGCGTGTGATATTGCTGTATCTGCACAATATAGCGTCAACGACCTCGTTATTATATTTTAATGTTGAAATATTTATTTGAATTGATTTCTTAAGTTCTTCGTTTGTTGAGTAATTAGTTTTGGTAATTTTTGTCTCATCAAATGTCGAAAGCCATGTTGGTCCATTCCACCACGTAGGATGATTTATTAGTTGTTCAGGTTTGATTCCTCGACTGGCACAATCTGCGGGGTTGTCTTTGGTCGATACATAATGCCAATTGATGGATGGTATGACGTCAGTGACTTGTTTAACCCTATTCGCGATGAATGGCTTGCCACCGGCTAGAGATCGCCATTTAGCCAGCCGAGAACTGCTGTCGAGTCAGACCAACCGTAGATTTTAATATGGTAATTTGATAGGCATTGACAAGTTATTTTTATAAGTTTTGCAAGTAAAACAGCTGCACATAATTCTAGTCTTGGTAGAGATACATTTTTCTTGATAGGGACTAAGCGAGATTTGGCCGCAACGATAACTACTGACGGTTGACTTTTAGAAATATCGTTGACTCGGCAATATACTACACATGAGTAGGCCTTTTCCGAGGAATCACAAAAACCATGTAATTCGATGGTGTCCGTTTTGTAGCATTGTAGCCATCTTGGTATGGTGATGTTATTAATTTTAATAATACTCGCTTCAATAGCCTTCCATTTAGTGACGATGGTATCTGGTAAGTTGTCGTCCCACTGTAAATCTTGAAGCCAAACTTCTTGAAAAATTAACTTTAGTTTGGTTGTAACGGGCGAAAGCCATCCAAGGGGATCGAATATTTTCGATATATTCGAAAGTAGGGTTCTTTTGGTAAGTTTGATGGATGGTTCCGTCTTCAATTGAAATGTAAAATGATCTTCGTGTGGATACCACTTAATTCCTAATGCCTTGGTCGATTCTTGGTGTTTAAATATATAGGCCTGGTTTTCATTAATGGAGTGGTGGTTTTCTAGTATTTCTGGTTTATTGGTAGACCACTTCCTCAGATTAAAACCTCCTGATTTTAAAAGATTTATTAGGTCAGTTATTAAACCCTTTGCAGATTCGAGATCATGGTCTCCGTAGAGAAGGTCGTCCATGTAAAAGCTGTTGGTGAGAACCTCTGCTGCCTCTGGAAACCGATGACCTTCGTCTTTAGCGAGTTGTTTTAAAGTCATCATGGCTAAAAATGGTGCAGCCTTGGTACCGTACGTAACAGTCGCTAATTGGTATTCCTGCAAAGGTTGGTTTTCCGAATCTCTCCATATAATTTTCTGAAGAGCCTGGTCATCTGGATGAACTAAAATCTGCCTAAACATCTTCTCAATATCAGCGGTGAAAGCTATTTTATATTGTCTCCATCGCATGATAAGTGAGAAAAGGTCTTCTTGTAAATTAGGGCCGCTATACATGAGGTCATTCAACGAATATCCAGTCGATGTCTTTGCTGATGCATTAAAAACGACGCGCGTTGAAGTGGTCATTGACTCGGCTCGAAACACACAATGGTGAGGTAAATAACATTCAAGTGTCAGGTTACTCGTGCATTTAATCATATGGTTTAAATTTATATATTCATTTATAAAATCTTTATAATTTTCTTCGATAACTTTATTTTTGGTAAATCTTTTCTCCAGCTGACGAAACTGGGCAACGGCTTTGGTTTTAGATTCTCCCAATTTTTCTGTCACCTCTGGTTTGAGGGGTAACCTTACAACGTAACGTCCATCTGGTTGACGTTTTGTATGTGTTTGGTATTGTTGTATGCACTGGTTATCATTATCGGACATTTTTATAGAGTTATCTGCCACGTCTTCAATCTCCCAAAACCGCTGAATGTCTTTTAAATCAATCCTGACGACATTGCATCTTGCTTGAACAGGTTTTACAGTGCCGCTTAGAATCCAACCGAGCTTGGTGTTCTGTGCAATCGGTTGCGATATATTATTACGGATAACTCCTGGTAAAATTATTACTTCATACGTATCCACACTTAAAATAAGGTCTACTGGTTTGCTTTTTGCTTAGAATTCAGGGTCCGCTAGTGACAACTTCTGAAGGTGTGGCCATGTTGGTTTCTCGAATGAATCACTTGGTAAGTTTCCGACAATGTGTTTCATAACATAAGCTTCAGTCATGAATATAAAATTGCTGGTAAGAGAAGAGATGGTAAGTTGTATAACTCCTCTGCTATTGTTCGCCTTGGCCCCTACTCCTACTACCACACAGTTGCGCTTGATCCGTGGTAAACCTAATATTTGAGCTGCGTTCTCGGTGATGAGAGATGATTCCGCGCACGGGTCGATAAGAGCGCGCATGGTATGCTGGGAGCCGTCCACCCCTTTTATGTTAATCACTGCTGTCGCCAATAACTTAGGGGTAGGTTCAAATGGTAAGTGGTAACACATATGTTAGATTTTGGTGTTGTCTTTTCTGTCTCGTTTTTCTTTGAAGTAGATGGTGCAAAAGTAACATATGCATTATGTAGCAACGTATTATGTTTATCATTGCAGAATCGACAAGTTTTTTCCGATGAACATTCCTTTTCAAAATGCGTAACCAAACAGTTTTTGCATAAATTATTTCTTTCAATTATTTTAAGCCGATTTTGTGGTGACGAATCTAAAAACATTTTACACTGAAATAAGGCATGCTGGTTTTGTTTACAGAGTAAGCATTTTCTTTGTATACTGGCAGGTTTCGTAATGACATTATTAATTACTGGTCTTGGTTGAAAATTTCTATTAATAAAATTATTGTAGTTGTTTTGTGGTAATTTATTCCATGGTTTTTGGTAATTATGCTGCATGTTGGATGAACTAGGCATGGGTTTGCTCGAGTCTTGTTTGCGACGAGAGCTCTCCAAGGATGTAAATTTAATTTCCAGAAAATTAATAAATTCTACTAGAGTAGGTAGATCCCTGGGATTCTTTAACGATTCTATATAATCATGGTGTGTTTCTGAATCAAGTTTTTGAGCTAAAATATATACAATGAGTGGATCCCAGTTAGATATATCTATGCCCATTGATTTAATTGAGTTTAGACACTCGTTGGTGGTGTCGTGTAACCTTTTAATGGCCACAGCTGATTGTTGGTGAATAGTTGGCATCGATAATAATAAACTAATATGCGAGTTAAATATTAATCTCATATTATTGTACCTATGGTTTAGTATTTCCCAACAAGTGTCATAATTTTCTGAGCTAATACGTAAATGGTGAATTAATTTTTCAGCTTCTCCCCGAAGTTTGCTTTTCAAATACTGCATCTTTTGAGCCTTTGGTAAGGACTTGTTATTGTGAATGGTTTCAGAGAACAAATCTTTAAAAGAAATCCAATCCTGGTAGTTTCCACTGAAGGAAGGGATATCCATTTTTGGTGTAGAGTGCTCTCTATAGGAAGTCGCCCACATCTTGCTGTTGATTAACTTCTTGATGGTATGATATTTATTTTCCATTTCGGTGAAAGCCACTTCATATTCTTCGTTGTCTAGCAGGCCTTCACTGTCAATATCCCAATGGAGAGAATCTATGACAGACCACCTAGACTGAATGGTTTTTAAGTGGTCTTCGAACTCCCAACGTTCTGAAATGCTGTCAAGGTCTATGGTCTCTAAGGTACGTGACAGCGCCTTAAAATTACTTTTTTGCTTACGTAGCATTTCCTCGACTCTACTTGGATTGCCCTGACTGGTAAATTTTGTTTGAAAGAAAGCCTGAGAAGTACTAGCTCTGGTGGGAGTGGTATTTTCATCTCGATCGGAGCCGTGCGATAATGGTGTCGCTGGTCTTAGCAGTGGTTTGGTTGGTTCAGTGGTCACGTATTTTTCTATGATTTTTTTAATATCTTGGTAAAATTTTTGTGCCTTTTCGTAATAACGATCCCTGAAGTATTCATGGTTGGGATCGTCAAACTCCGCACATAAACGCGTATGGTTGGTTTGGAATTCTGTCCAATAGGCAGCTAACGTGTTTAATCGTTTTTCTATGTAGACAGACGTTTTGCGTTCTGGTCCATCTTTTTTAAAATTGGTAAGGAGGGTGTCCATAGCGGACATAATTTGGTGTTGGGTGTTTATAATGGCTTCCATGGTTGAGGACATTAATGGTTAAAAAAGCTCAAGTGGTAAAATGGAAAGATCTTACTTGGAGGCTGGCACGTGGTGACCTGGTTTGCTCCTGAAGTACGATCCTGGGTTGGTTGTTGGTTGTTGGTTGTTAGCGGAGTTGGTTATCCACTAACACTGGTTATTGTTCAAATTGTTAAGCACTGGTATAAAAATCCTAAGACAGTGACACGTGTACACTTTGACTCGCGCTGGTCTTGCCACGATTCAAGGCACGAAAGACCGCGTGTTCCGTCTTACGATTTTTGCTCGAAGGACCAAGATGTACGGGTTATGGTCGCCGTACAGGGATTTATTTAAAGATAGGAGTTAAGGATAAATGGTTTATTACACTTAACTACTAAAATGGTAAAAATGGTTAAATGGTTAAATGGTTAAATGGTTATGAGGACACGCGAACCGAATGGCGATTAGACGTGAACTGAGCTTATAACTAATGGAATAACGCGGGCCGGCGTAAACGCTGACACTGCATTACCTAATGTGCGACGCTTAGCATCGTACACTTCTATAGAATCATTGTGATTTCAAACCGGATGCAACGGAATAAACGACAGGTAAGAGACACACGACACGACAGACGAGAAACGACAGGTACAAAAATGTGTAGAAATAAATGAGATAGAAATATACATACTATTTTATATTATATATATTCATCTAATTCTTTTGTCGATTTACTGAAGACAGACCGACCGACCGACGGAAGGACGGACGGACAGACAGACAGACAGATTAAGCCTTTACTCGCTGATTTATTTTAGCTAAAGAAGTTTTACTTCAATCGTTTGGTCTAAAGCACACTGTATTTTTTTTTTTACAGTTATAAATTCATTTGTATGTTGTGATAAATTAAGAAAGAAAGAATGCAAGTACAAATTTTTTTTTTTTTTTATGTTAGATGTTGGCAAACAAGCATACGGCCCACCTGATGGTAAGTGGCTGCCGCAGCCTATGAGCGCTTGCAGCACCATTAGTAGGTGCCACTCACGCGTTGCCAACCTCGAGATATTAGTTCTTAAATCTCGTTCGCCCAGTAATTTCACTAGCGTACAATGCCCTTCAAACCGGAACACAGTAGTGCCTAAACACTACTATTTGGCGGCAGAATATTGGACACTGCGGTGGTACCTACCTAGCCGGCCTCTTGCAACAAAAGACCTACCACCAGTGTGACTGATTGCACTGGTGGAATAATCTCTGTTGTGACAGAGGTTATCCCAACAGCGGGCGATGGGGTCGTCACATCCCGACGCCTTTACAATACAAATACATGCTGAATGTTTTCATATGAGTTGAGTTTCTCGGCTTATGTAAATAAAGGAGTGTGCCGTGTGACAGTATGAGGTGGTCTGGTGCAGGCGCGCGAGGGCGGCAAGTGCGGCGCGGCGGAGTGCGTGTCGCTGATGGGCGCGCTGAGCCCGCGCTCGGCGCTGGCGCTGCAGCTGTTCCAGGAGCTGCTGCCCGCGCTGCGCCTGCTGCCCGCCAGCCCGCTGCTCGTACAGGTATCCATCTATCTAATACCATTCATTTAGTTTATTTTCTCACGCGCTCACACCATCAGGTGAGTACATCGACTAGTATGCTCTCGGAGCGTTTCCTGCATTCCAGCACCACAAACACAATCCGCCCCCTCCGGTGACGCTGTCAAGGCCAGTAAGGCTAACAGCAATACAAATACAGAATAAATTATTTTTTTCAGTAACGTAAATAGTTCCCATTGTTTCCAGCCTATGTTTCAAATTCTGAAACAAACAGTAGGTGCAGTAATGAATGACATAATGCCGATCGTGGACGACGTCGCCGAACTGATAATTGCCGGCTTCGAGACGCTGCCGTGCCCCGCGGGGCTCGATGTCATCAAACTAGTGAGCTAAATATTACATAATTATGTCATTTTGAATATACCAATTTCACTTGAAATAATTACATTTTAATTTTGTAAACATACATAAAGTAAATTTTACATGATTTCACATATTTTATCTCATATATTTTCAATTATTATTCACTTTTCTTATGGTGGAATTACTGCAGCCATCATCACGTTTCGCCCATGTTGTTACACTCTGTATTGAAAAGAGGTTATGGAATATTTTTTTTTGTAATTAATGAAGCTTTTTAGATTAGATTTTAAAACAACGATAATATTCCGAAAGAAATTATGTACCAAGTAGAATAAATATAAAAGCTTTTACATAACCCCTTCACCCAGCCCTTATAAAGCGTACCACAGTTGACAGTGCTGACGGGCGCGGAGTGGGCGGGCGCGGCGCGCGTGCTGCGCGCGGGCGTGGTGGCGAGCGCGCGCGCCGTGGCGCCCGCCGCCGCGCCCGACCTCGCCGAGGCGCTGTTCACCGTGCTGGCCGCGCTCACCAAGAAGCAGCCGCGCACAGTCGACTGGATCGACGACTTGCTCACCGACCTCGTCGATTTGGGTACCATTATACGTTAAATACATACTCACATTTCACACTGTCGAGCATAGGACTTCTCTTCTATTAAGGAGTAGGATTTGGAGTTTAATCCACCACGGTGCACCACTGTAGAATAGCGGATAATACATGTCACAAAATTCCTCACAATGAATGTAGGTTTCCTCACTGTTTTCCTTCACCGTAAAGCACGAGGCGAATCCGATATACAAATTCAGCACTTAAAACGAGATGACATGCATGACCTCTGGTTTCTTTTAGGAATATCTATTCATATAATCACTGATATTGTTTAAAATTTATTTTGATTCATTACAATCTTTCCCATTTATAAATAATCGTCGTTGCTTGTGGATCAGCATGTATATTGTGTGTTTTTGTTTCAGCGTGCGGGTGCGTGCGCGCACGGGAATCGCGAGCGGCGGCGGCGGCGTGCTGCTGGCTGGCCGCGCTGGCGCAGCGCCGCGCCTCCGCGCTGCTGCGACACGCGCCACGACTCACGCACACCGCGCTCTCCTGCATCGGTATTTGTAAATCCTTCATCAATTATATTTTATAATATGTAGCAAATCTTCAAATGATTCCTGTTTGCAGGCGGCGCGACACCTCGTAACCAGATGGAGGCTCTGGCCGAACTGCTGCTGGCGCTGAACCGCGCGCAGTGGCCGGGCGCGGCGGGCGGCGCGGAGGGCGCGGGCGGCGAGGCGCGCGAGCTGGGCGCGTGGCTGCGCGGGGCGCTGGCGGACGCCGGCTTCCCGTCCGCGCACGCCACCGACGCGCACAAGCAGAAGTTTATACAGGCCGTGCTTAGGTAGGCGACATAACAGCCATTTATTAGTTCTAGTTATATGTTGTGGACTCAATATTGCTAAGTTTATTTTAATAAACGTCGTTGCATACGTAAACTAACGTTACGTACGTCAGACGTGACGGGCTTCATTCATAAGGTGAACGTGGTCTTATAACATATCTACAGTGACTGTAATGAACTGACACCGTTGTGGCGTTGTGGGTAGCGAGTCTGCCTTTAGTCTCGACGGTTGCGGGTTCGATTCCCGCTCGGGCAGATGTTTGTTAAAATTTCTGTCTCGGTCTGGGCGTTTGTCCGTGTGGGTTCTCCCCACCGTGCCTCGGAGAGCACGTTAAGCTGTCGGTCCCGGTTATTATCGATAACATCTGATAATAATCGTTAACTAATGATAAGTAAATTGCTCTTATCCAATGAGTTACTGGTTCGCCCTTAGGGTTGCGGAGGTCAGATGGCAATCGCTCTGTGTACAAACTAGTAACTTGTCAAATCCGGATAAGAGTAATAAGCAGACCCTGGGTACATAAAAAAAAATACCGGGAATAATGCTAGGATGAAGGAGAAGAGTGACTGTAATGAACTAGATAGACATGTCAGTGTTAAGTAGATCATTAGTAGACGAGGCACGGACTGGAAGTCAGTTTTTTCCAATATTTTTAATATCTTTTTAGTTATTGTAAATACTCAAAAGTCACAGGAAATCAAAATACTAATTTTGTTCACTTAGGTGGTTAAATGTTTAACCACGTATTTTACTTTATAACACAAATTACTGAATCGATTGTGATGATATAATGAGGTCAACTTAAAAGTGTATTCCTTAAAATAAAGAAAAGAATTTTAAAAATTTCTGAATTCTTAGGTAAAAAACATAAATTACTAACAAAATTTGACCCCATATAGATTTTCATCAAGCTTCAATTCATGAGCAATTTTTAAAAATATTTTTGCAATAAATAACATAATTTGTTTTTTTTTAACAGAGAAAAGAATAGCAAACGAAGATTATTAGAAACTGTTCAAGAATTCTCATTAGCATGTCGGGGACTTATCGGGACGGAATATGCTCGGCAGTCGATAACTTCTAAACAAATGGTAGCCTAATTATTAGCGTACGTGAATGGTAGTAGAAAACGATAATTGCTGAAAGTTTTCGTCATGCATGAATTTATTGGAAATTAGATTTGACTATCAATATATTTTATTTTTGTATAATGTGGTTGTTAACACAAGGTTTTTGTTCCTTTTCGCGATAGGTCATCTTCATAACATGATTTTTTATTCCATATATTTATTCTCTGAAATAATTTTAATTTATTATTGTTTATTAATACTTTCCAAGACAAATTTAAAAGTACTGTAAAATTTATGAGAAGTTAAATGTAAAAATTATTGGTATACTGATATTAGATATTAAAGTGGAGGTATATAATGTGCAATTATAAAGTCCCAGGCATTCCAATGCTTTAGGGCTAGCAGCTTTTGTAGTTATTTTCTTCCTTTTATAATTAAATAGTCTTGATTGTCTGAATACCAAAGCGAATCTTGTGAAAATTATGGATTATAAGAACAATTCCTTTTTTTTTTCTTCTTTATATGAAATCATAGACACCATCGACTCACTTGACATGTTTAATAGGAAGTTTTTTAGACTTTTTTTTTAAAATAAAAATAGTATTACAATTTGCTACTATTTTGTGTAGTACTATTTTATTTAAAAAACTATTTCAATATTGTATAAAATAATATAAATAACAGCATCTACAAAAGTGTAGGACGGGATGTTACTAATGTTAATACAAATCAGTAGCGATAATACACCGGTATTATTTAGAAGATCATCATCGTCATTTGTAAATTATCATGTCGTTTAAATTTAATAGTTATTAAGTTAGTGATAGACAAAAAAATCAGGTCGAAATAAAAAACCATTATTTAATATTATGTTTTATTTACATGAAATTTAACCCAATAAAAATATAAACGAAACAAAGTAACGGGACAATAAGTGACACCGCAAATGCCTGCAAATGCAATTGATAACAAACCTATTACAGATTTCAAGCCCAATCTAGTTCACAACTTTATTTATTTTAATAAAGAAGTATATTTTAGAGCCTGAATAATTGTTAGTAAAAATGTAAGAAAACTATACAATAAACAAAGTATTTTTATACATTTTGAGATAATGTAAGGTAAAACATGACAAAGATAAAATTTAAAAACTAAATTGATTAACGATTTTTGCAGTAACACTAAACCTCGTTATTTCAAAAATGTCTCAATTTGTTGCGACATATTTTAATGTTTATATGCAATTACTTTAACAATAAAATGCGACAGATAAAAACTGCTGAAAGAGTATTGCAATCAACTTATCATACTATATTATTATAATTATGCTAAATAATAATAAGACGATCATGACTCCCATAGCAACAATGACAGTCATTTTACATAAATTTATAATATCTATTTATTCTATTTCATACTTATTTCTTATGCCACATTTCAGTGACTTTACTATTAATACAAAATTCTCCATCAATATAATATACATGATTCATGATTTGTAAAACATTGAAATGGTTTGAAATCCTTATATATTTATTACTAACATCAGATTAATATTATATTAAATCTTTAGACCCATTCTTTAGTCGAAACAATAACAATATAAAAAGGAGTAAAACTGAAAAAGAGCTGATTGTATAATTATATAAATAAACGAAAAAGTACCCTACAATAAATAGGATATGAAAAATAGCATAAAAAACTTAACACAATATTATATACATTAGGAAGTTATGAAAACTTATTCAAGCAAAACTTCTGAAAGAACTCAATATTGTTTTACAAAATACAAGAAATAAAAATATAAATTGCTATTTATTACAATAAAAGGTCGTCAAATAGACATTCCTAATCATACTTATTTTATAGTTCTTTGATATAATAAAAACACCAATCTAGTGTCTACTACAATATCAGTAATTAGTACATATAAAATATAATTCATCATATAGAGGCTACATGTAAGATTAAATATAAATGCATGCATCTTATATGGTATACAATATTTATCCCCTACTACATTATACTATGGACAAACCAAAGGAGTGTCCTTTGTTTTAAATCATATTTTATGTTACCTAAATACATTTATCAATAATACCACAAGAATCATCTTGAAGACCAGAAATATAAAAATAGAAATTTTGTTTAAGTAATGTATATTATAAATATAAGCTTAGGACATATCATGAAAGAAAAAGTACTATAAAAAAAACTTTGTGCTTTTTCGTTTTTGTACACATTGGGACAATTTTTGCAGACCTTCTTTTTCAACAAAAATGCTAACATTTTTAATTCTTGTTGGAAGTTTTTATTGATCATAGAGACTTTTGCTTCAGTCTGAGTGCTGTTTGTAAGTCTCCCCGCTGTGCCCCTAAAAGCATGGTAAGTTATTGGTCCAGGAATGTGTAAAAATGCTACTTTAATAGTTCTCCGTAGGCTATGTTAGCGTTTCTGAATGTTTCACAAGAATTGACATACTTAAGATTTCAAGTTTATAATCGTTAAAGCGGATCTTTTCGTATCCAATGAGTTACTTATTCTTTGTTTTGTTATAAGAGTTGTAAAAGTCAAATGACGACAGCTCTGTGTAAAAACAAAGTTGAATAATGAGCAGACCCTGTTGAATGCCAGGGAAATGTAAAGACAGGAGAAATTTTAAACATATTAAAATGAATTACGAAGCTATAAATTTTGTGGTTTATGTAAAAATAGAATCTTACAACTAGTTGCTATCTGCTAAATATATTTAATTTTATATGGTTTTATAATAAAGATATGACACCTTTATAATAAAGACATGAGAATTCTTTCGAAAAAAAAAAGATAAAAAGCGAGTTTCATAATAACAAATTGTTCTATAATAGGAGTTTTATAATACATACATATCATTATGTATATCAATTACAATACTCCCAAATTCTCTCCAAACGCCATAAGCGATCAACGCAAACGAACACGAATCACTAATGAAAAATCACAACATTAAATTCCATAGTCCATTTTTTTATTTGTATACTGTAATGCTAGTGAGTAGCATGATAGTAAAGTCCAAAAATCTTTATAAGAGGTGTTCACTCGATGCAGCGTTGGTTAATGGTTAACTATTTAGTCATGATCCTCCTCCGCTGGAGGCTCCTGCGCCTCTTGCGATCGTGGCGACCGCGGTGACTGCGGGGACCGTGGTGGCCGCGGGGACTGTGGCGACCGAGGCGACCGCGGTGACGGCGGTGACCGCGGTGACGGCGGGGACCGAGGTGACTGCGGGGCCGGCGGCTGGGGCAGGCCGTGTGTCTCGTAGCGCACGACGCGGCCCTCGCTCACGTACACAACACACTCTAATCAGGAATCGGACTCGTCTGGATTAGTCTCAATGGGCACCTCGCGCTTGTTGATCTCGACGACGAAGTCCAGGAACTTGTCGGGCTCGCAGTAGCGGTTCTTGAATCTTAGGAAGTTGAGCGCCTGATCGAGCGTGAGATGGAAACAGTCCTGGCGGCTCACGTTCAGCGAGGAGCTCTCCAGGTCGCTGTGCGTTGCGCGCTTGTAGACTAGTTTCCTATCATTGTGCTGGCCTGTGACTGTCACCTACAGAAAGACATCGATATTATAAACATTTAATAAGTTTTTCTATCAAATAATTACATTTTTCACTAGATGACGTTAGATAATAGCTTCTTGAAATTGTTATTAGAATTCCTCATTTCCTCATCACATTAGTTTGTACTTTAAAATATGGTCACTGGTTGGTATGTAATGTGCATATTTTTGAAAGTTAAAACTAAGAAGTTTTTGAAGACAGTCATTTATCGTGTTTAATGCCATTATATAGTGTCGTTAACATAATTATTTGAAAAATATTATAGAATTGGTGTAACTCGCGGAACATAAGTTGAACCAAAATGGCGGTCCAGTCATGGACAAAGATGTTAGACCAATTCTTAGCGGTCGCCCGGGAAATTCAAACTTCTCATAAGCGAAAAAAACTGATTTAAATACTATTTTTTATAAAGTCTGAAAATAGTATATATTATTATATATTCTAAGTTTAATTCAATAGTTATTATTAATTACATAGTATAAAACAAATAAATAGACAAAATAAAATATAACTAAAAAATTTTGCGCAAGTGTGTGTAAAAAAAATTTTGCGCGAAATGCGACTGAGCTCCCAGCTAACGTCGCCACGTTACCATAGCTACGCGAACCACCCCCTCCCCGTCATTCCGCACTTCGATTGAGACCCAAAAGTGTTCCTCCATGTATTGTGTATAATGGTATTCCAGATCATAATTATTCAACTTATGTGGAAATCCGCTAAATGATATGAGACTAAAAGATGAATTGTGTACGGATGGAGTACATAATCTAATATACGATGGAGACGGACCTCGTAGGTGTAGTTGCTGGCGTTGCACTTGGGCCCGATGTAGGCGACGTAGACGACGACGCCCCACGTGCGGATGTCCACGTCCACGCGCAGGTGGAACAGCTCGCGCGCCGTCATCACCAGCCAGTTGTCGTGCTGCTCCGAGTTCACCTTCATCGAGAACTTGTGCTTGCGGCCAACTTTCAACATCGATAGGTGCTTGGTCTGTTAGAAACACTGAATTATAACGAACTTTCAAAATTATATGCTTTATAAACATTGTCTTAAAATTATAACTTAATATTAATTTGCGCTAACTAAATCCATGTAAGAGAGTCTTTCTTAAAAATGGGCGCTGGAGGCCTGAAGGGAGCAAGCGATCGAGACAAAAAATAGAGGGTGTTGAAGTGGTTTAAGGAGGCGATGGCTGGTTATCTAATCTTAATATCTTAAAATACTACACAACATAAGTTATTTAGTTAATATTATTAGTTATGTTGTAAGCGAGCCTACCTTAAGTCTCGACGGTCACGGATTCGTTTCCCGGTTGGGGCGGATATTTGATATCTGTTTCGGTCTGGGCGTTTGGCCTTGTGGGTCTTCTCATCGAGCCTCGGAGAGCACTAATCTGTCGGTCTCAGTTGTTATCATAACATCTGATAATAAACGTTAACTGTTGTTAGATAATTTGCTCTTATCCAATGAGTTACTGGTTCGCCCTTTGAGTTGCGGGGGTCAGATGTCAATTGCTCTGTATAAAAACTAGCAACACATCAAAACAGGATAAAAGTAATAAGCAAATCCTGGAGAAAACTACCGGGATTAATGCTAGGAAGAAGAATTTCTGCCGAGTCTCTAATGGTTTTAAAGACTAAAAATATTCAATGTAGCTTTCGCAGGATAGCCCAAGAGCACTCGAGTTTTAACAAGTTTTTGTTAAATAACACAATTCTGTATCAATCGGCTGATTCATACTGTTCTTTCTTGTAAATGTTTAAAGCGCTACAGGTCGCGGGTTCGTTTTCCGACATTTGTATTGACCATGTAGCGACATCTACACACAACGCGATGTAACGCGATAGAAAAGACAAGATTGTCACATCTCATATCAAGCTACAGCGACATCTGCAGGGCATACTACGCAACGATACGGACGACCAATGAGCGTCACGATCCTAAACCGCGCTATCAGAGTTTCCTACGCTCATAGCCTATATATACAACTTTGAAACGTAAGTCGTCGGGCTTCAGCCCGCCAGGCAATATCACCAGCCTGTTGGACGATCCTCCCGATGTGTTGAAGGCATTTCATCCGTCTCACCTCCACATTTACTCTGGTTTAGGTGTTTGTCCTTGTCATTATGTATTATCGGACTCCCGAAATACTATCCCAATGGGGGCCGTTGAGTTTGTAGCGTTTATTTATCTAGCCTACACAAGTTTCATTCATTCATTTCATTTTTGTTTTATCTACATTAGTTTAAGATAACCGACGTCTCTATAAGGAGTTGGTTATCAATTGGCGGTAAAATTATATCGTACAATAACCTTGATAACACTCTGTATAGATTCAAGTTCAAATATCGAATACAGTAGCTGCCTTATAAATTGCTGGTAAATGTAACGCATGTGTTTGAGCGAGACAGAAAGCGTTTCTCGGAGTACGCATGACGTCAGTGCGACGAGCGTATATAGACACATAAACACAAAGCTTAGCTTGTGTTAATCGCTTCAACTCTCGCATAGAGACCTGTGTCGTGTTATAGCATCATAGTACGGAACATAGGCTCGCCACGTACGTACGTTATTTACTTCAGTTTATTCATTTAAATATAGCTACAATACAATAATATTAAGCGAATGAATTCATTCGACAAACATTAGTAAATGGGATAGCGCGGTACCTGAAAGTGGTGCTGCAGAGCGGAGAGCGGTAGCGGCGCGCGGTCGGCGCAGGGCGGCGCGGGGCAGCGGTAGCGGCGCGCGGCGCAGCTGGCCTCGTGCGCGGCGCGCCGACGGAGCCGCGTCTCGCGCCCGCACCCATGCCGGCAGGGGTAGCGCAGCATCTCCGCTACCTAACAATACAATCAGTATATTATTTTAAAAATGATAACCAACGACTTTAAATTTGGAACGAAGGTCCTTAACGCAGGTTTCGGGTAGTGCGATTTAGTTTGCTGTGTCTGTGTGTGTATGTGTCTGTATCGAGCCTATTACAAGAAGAACGAGCATACGAGCAAGTGAGGACGTAGCCGAGTGCGCAAATCTGTTTCTTTTTGTCATATGGACGCAAATAAGCAATACTATGTCAACCAACAAAATTGAAAAACTGAGTTATATATGCTGAAGTGTTGGCAAATGGCTGAAGAACATTTTGCTTTATTATTTGTAGGGTTTTAAGCTTTAAAACTTCTAAAAAAGCCACTTTTTCAATCATGCAATTTATGTATTTTTAAACGTTTTGGGTTATATTATATATGAAATATGCAGTTTGTATACTTATTTTATGTGAAAATAAGTAAAATAACATACATAAATCTGAAATTGCCAAAAACTTGACCAATACATAAAAAAACCATATAAAGCAAGTTGTTCAAAATTTTCAAACGCGTTTTTCTCGAATTTAATTTTTTATTTTATTTTTTATAGTTTTTATATTTTATAGTATCTAGTGTAGTAGAGCAAATTGGACTATGCCACGCGGGATTTTGAATATTAAATATTCGTGGACTGTGTGTGAGACAAATAATAATATGTCCTAAGTAATATCGTAATATAGTAGTTGAGTAGGTAGGTGCTCACGGCCTCCATGGCGCGGTTCCGCACGGAGGAGAAGGCGGTGCGGCACACGGGGCAGGCGGCGAGGCGCGCGCGGCACCGCCCGCACACCAGGTGGCCGCGCCGGCACTGCGACATGGGCGGCTCCATCCACTCCAGGCACACCGGGCACTCCAGCAGCAGCAGCAGGCTCTGGCACATCGACATAAGGTTCCAAATCGAGAAGGAACTACAAGCGAAGTGATCAAGTGCGAAACCTAGATTAAAGTCTCATTCAGAGCCATCGGGCGTTTTAAACAAAATCTGCTAACCCGTCCTTATTCTGACAATGTTGTGGCTCTGCTTTAACGAAGCTGCCTTAAACACCACAGGTTACGAGTTCGATTCCCGCTCGGAACAGATATTTGTATTATCGTAATTGAGTGTGTTTGTCAATGTCCATATGAATATTTCCGGACCCCAGGCAGAAAATATCTATCACTATCCTAATGGGGGCCGTGAACTGCGTACCGTTTATTTATTTAGAGGCCTTATAAAATGTGTCAATAATCCTGCATTTAACACCGATAGTCATGGGTTCGATTGCCGCTCGACGCATATTTTGGTATTAACCATTAGATATTACTTTCAGTCTCGATGCCTGTGCTTGTATTTATATGTTTCCATATTTCCAACTCCAAATAATAGTATCCATAGGATTGAGATTTTATGTATTTATTAATAATAGTAATTGTTGATTTCTTACTTTATTGAATTCTTTGACCGATTCCGGTTCACTTTCTTGTGCTGAAAATTAAAGGGTTAATTAATATCAAGATTAGCAAAAATCCTAAGTTAATCAAGAAATTGTAATAAAATACATACATTCTCTCTTCCTTTTCATCCCCTGGGTAGGATGTTGTTCGCCCGCCGCGCCCGCCGGCACTAGTTGCCCAGCCGGCTCCTAATGTAATTATTAAATTAAATCAAAATAATGTCAACATATGGAGACATGCATTCATAAAATAATGGAGCCGTTGAGTGTGCAGTTTTTATTTAAAAAAGAAATGGCTATTTTCAATGCAAATTTTTCAATGTAAATATTTTTTTTATTTCATGACGGTTGACAAACAAGCATACGGTCCGCCTGATGGTAAGCAGTCACAACAAATTGTGAACTCTTGCGATTATTGACGTATCAAATAAGAGGTTCCAACCCAAAGGATAAGAGGAAAGGGATGAGGAAGGAAGAAGTACCCTACAGAGGCGGTGGGAGATTGGGCCTCCGGCGCTCTCACTCTTCGCATGACACGCAACAATATCTACCGATACTGTTACTTTATGCCTTAATGTTATATTTATCTATTTATATTATTTAATGTTAATGTGTGCTTGTTTGCCTTCGATATATTATATAATGTTCTCCCTCCCAAGTGAAATTGGGTTATCTTTTCGGTAATTCGGTCTGGGCGTTTGTCCTTGTGGATCTCCCCACCGTGCCTCGGATAGCACGTTCAGCTGTCGGTCCCGGTTGAGATCACATAACATGTTCACATCACATAATAATCGTTAACTCTTGATAAGTAATGTGCTCTTATTCAAAGAGTTACTGCTTCGCCCTTGGGGTTGCGGAGGTCAGATTGAAATCTCTCCGTGTAAAAACTAGTAAGCTATTAAATCAAATCAAATATCTTTATTCAACGTAAAAAGCATATAACTTATTTGTTCAACAAGTCAAGAATCTACTACCGGCTCCAAAATTAAACCTCTACCAGAGAAGAATCGGCGAAACAAACTCGGGGGTGATATCTTTTTTAATATATTATTATTTTCTTAAATGTCCAAGTAATTTACATATTATTCGGCATGTGACGATGCACAGCATCTGTGAGAGTGCGTCATACTTCCCTTTCGAGTTCTAGCCAATCACAGCGACTTTCGTTTCTTTCGTCCAATGAGCTTTCGACCAATGAGCGCAGAGTAATGTCACGTGGTCACAGGTGTCAACTTAGGGAGGGCTCGAACCGTTATTCTTCATAGCGTCGTTACTTCTCGAGTGAACAACATCACAAATTTAAGTAAAAGTGAAGTGAAGTGAAATACTTAAATTTAAGATGTTGAAAAAGTTTTAAGTAATAATTTCAGATTATAAGTGTTTGCAATGGAGTAAATTATTCCGTTAACATGGAGGGAAGCCATGTTGAAGGATTGTCGTAGCCTTCAGGTATTGGTAATCTACCTCCGGTATCAAGCGAGTATAAATTTGAGTAATTTAGAATGCTCGGCACCTTAAGTAAAACGGCAAACGCGGTAAGTCTGATATATAAATTTAACTAATCGAGTGATTATTTTAACGAATTTGTTGTTAACTTATTGTAACGATTTATTGTCTGCAATTACCTGGGGCGCATTCGCTGCCACCAGGAGAGTCCGGGGCCGGCGGGAAGCCGGTGCCGAGTCCTAGTTCTCAATCATTGAGCTTAACGTTAAACATGCCGCCGCGGCCATCCCCGACTGTGCATTGGAGCCGCCGCGTTCAACCTTACGTATATTAGGTACCGCAGTTCCGACCTTTCCACATTCAAACCTCGGCCGTGGGCACTGCTTGAAACATTTCAATGTTTTTCACGATCCGAGCTGGAAGGTTGTTCGGTACACTTATGCCCTAAAGATGCATAACACATTGCCAGGATTCTTTGAACAAAACATTTAATGAAGAGCTCGGGCAATTTATTAAGGGGTAAGATTATGTGGCTAATTCGGTGAGAATAATTGTTGCTATATTTAATACCTATTTTTGACAGAATGTTACTTAGTCGAAATTTACAGCAATTAGTGGACGGGACGGCATTGCCAGATAGTGTTATCGGCCACAAGTGTTTTGATGAAATTTCAGCTAAATTTAAACGAGACTCAAAATTTCACAAAACGAATTAAGAAATAATACAGTTTGTTTGCGGAAAGCGAGCTGAATATGTAGTAAACCGTCGCGATCGCAACGAGATACATTATAAGAATTTGCAAGAGGGTCTGCGTAAGATACAGCAGAGTTCAAGATGCTTGTTTAGTGAGGCTCTTCTTCAAGCATATATACAAAATACAGGCGACATAGATAAGTGGGTTGGTTCAACCTGGAAAAAGAATCAGTCCAGACGAATAAGATTTTAATAATCCAAGTAAGTGGTTTTTCAGTATCGGCAAGCCATTCGAGCCATTCGAGCGCATGATGGTGAGCTGCCCAACAAGAATAGAAATATAACGCAAGCTTCTTTAAACGATCTATAGAATACAGAAGGTCTTACAGAAGGGAAGCTCAGCCAGTTAAAAGACAGCTAGACAAATGACTCGGAGTCGAGTGCAAAGTGCGAGGGCTGCCTCCGAGCGTATCGGAAGGCAGTGGCAGATGGCTCGGGCTCCGCAGACTCTTCTCGGAACCGGGAATGCGTCTTGTCATTTACCTCCCGACCACTACTTGTCTACCCATCGCCAAGGACTTCGCTGGTTCTGAAAGCGCTCAATGACTCCCCGACTTCCAGAACGGGGAGTTTTACTGGGGCTGTCTCCGAGCGTATCGGAGGCAGTGGCAGACGCTTTGGGCTCGAAGGCCCTTCTCGGAAATTATCACGGGAATGCGTCTCCCATTTACCTCAGGACCACTACTTGTCTACCCATGACAAAAGGGGTCTACGCCGGTTCGAAACCACTCATCTATAATGTCAAAGCAGATCGAATTATTACTCCGCCAACGAATGATGGAGGTAGTGGATCGACAAAATCTATCCTCCAGGTTTTTATCTTCAATGTTTCGGAAGCAAAAGAACCACGAAAGAGACGGACCTATATTCAACCTGAAACGATTGATTCAGTTGAGGATGCCAAAGCCTATCAAATTAATAATTGTGTCCCTTCCAGACTCCTCGCTTTCTTCAGACATTAGATTGGGTGCGAAGATAGATCTGTCTTTAGCCACCTTCCAATGGATTAGTATGCCACCAAGCCGTCAACAAGAACTACTTGAATAGTCAAAGATCTGATAGAACAAGGCATAGTCCGGCCAGAAAAACACCCAGGTCACATTGCTTCTTCTTAAGAATCGGCTATCAAGATCGATTATTCGAGATGACGTGCCTTTCCGGCATCAGCACCACACCTGTTTCATGCTGCGTCGCGGAGACTCGGCAGACGAAGGAAGGTAAAGTTCTAGTATCGTAGACTTGGACGACTCCCTTCTGATTTATCAGAACTAATCCAAGTTAAGTCTTTCGGTTGCGAAAGTCTTAAGACTCATCATCTATGTGGGCAGAATCCAAGCAAAATCTTCAGGCCGTGGAAGCTTAAGATTCTTGGAACATCTTGGTTGGCAGAATCCAAGCTGTCTTTAGGCTGCGGAAGCCGTAAGATACTTGGAACATCTTGGCTGACAGAATCCAAGTCGTCTTCAGGCTGCGGAAGCCATAAGATCCTTGGAACATCTTGGTTGGCAGAATCCAAGCTGTCTTCAGGCTGCGGAAGCCGTAAGATCCTTTGAACATCTTGGCTGACAGAATCAAAGTTGTCTACAGGCTGCGGAAGCCGTAAGATCCTTGGAACATCTCTGTTATTAGAACCCAAGTAATCTTCAGGCTGCGGAAGCCGTAAGACTCTTGTTATATATGTTAGCAGATTCCAGGTAAAGTCTTCAGGCTGTGGAAGCCGTAAGATCCTTGGGACATCTCGGTTGGTAGAACCCAAGTAATCTTCAGGCTGCGGAAGCCGTAAGACTCTTGTTATATATGTTAGCAGATTTCAGGTAAAGTCTTCAGGCTGTGGAAGCCGTAAGATCCTTGGAACATCTCGGTTGGTAGAACCCAAGTAATCTTCAGGCTGCGGAAGCCGTAAGACTCTTGTGATATATGTTGGCAGAATCAAGTAAAGTCTTCAGGCTGCGGAAGCCGTAAAATCCCTGGAATATCTTGGTTGGTAGAACCCAAGTAGTCCTCGGGCTGCGGAAGCCGTAAGATCCTTGGGATAACAATTTGCAAATGTTTCTTCGACATTTCAACAAAATGACTCCGCCATACTAAACTTGTTAAGAGATGGTCTAGTGCCGCGGAGCTACATGCTGCTCGGTACCAATTCACGCAAAACCAACCATGCTTTCCTAGCGACGGACGCTTCGGACATTAGCTGGGGCGCCCAGTTAGATGGAATGATAATGTCTAGAACGATAGTCTGGTGTTTGGACACCGAAATAAAGGAAATTGCACAGAAACCAGAAAGAATTGCTTTCAGTAAGAGCTGCATTTAAAGCAAAAGCGAAAGTTTTCGAGCAACTCGCAAATACTAATTAAGTCACGTGAGCATTTTGGAGTGCCATCGTCGTTTTCGAAGTTTAATATACAAATGGCAGGTACTCCAGATGACTTGCTTGGCTTTATTACAATCGTACTTATCATGCTGTACGCGCAAAAATAGGGCGGAACACGGTGAACAGTGTAAGTTGAGAGGTGCACTTGACCTACTAACTTCAAGCCCGTCTAGATGCATGGGACATCTTAATAACAGCGGAGTGCCTCCCTGGGATACTCGACATCAATGCGTACAATTTATTTCTATGGAAACTTCCAGCAGAATGGCCCCTCCTGCATCCAGCTTCCAGGTAAATTATCCAACGACTCTGTACTCCTCAGATAGACGTCTTTGCGAGCAAAGAAGCTGAGGCGTTGAGAAATATGTTCAACGCATTTAGCCGAAAGTGGCGGATTCATCTGGCGTGGACTTTTCCACTACAGAGCCTACTGTGTATGGATAATTGGGGCTGGAACGATTTTGCCAACGAGTGGTAAGAAGCTGAGAAAGCAATGCTCATCTCTAGATGGAGAGAAGTCCACGTTAAGAAGTACCAGCTTGGAATATTTGATTTAAATGGTGCATTATTGTAATTTTAAGCACCCATATGGTACCAAAAGCAGGGAAACCTACATTTTAGGATCCAAATCAACTGGTTGCCTGGTTGCAAGATAGCTTTCCAGTCAAGGAAGCTGATGCTCGAAGGATCACGAAGGTCAGCTTGTATACTTCTTCTAGCGTCAAGTACGTAATTTAACTTTTAAGTATTTCACCTGATCTTTACATAGATGAAGGCGATTATCGTTTATAACATCATTGTAGATTATAATAACCTTTACTTTGGTTGCGAAAATTAATTGATTTATGTAGTGAAAGGCTTACTACTAATTGCTGTAACGCTTTATTTGTTACGATTAAGGGATCCAATAACTCAGCTTAACGAATTGCTATTGGCAATCAGTTAAAATAAATTTTAAGAGCAGCCGGCATATCCGCTGCTCCAGGTAGTATGTATAATTTTGCTAGCAACAGAGTGAAGGTAAATCAGGGCCTTCACATGAAAGGCCTTTCAGTTAATTTGAAACCAGTGTGACTTTGTTTTTTACATATTTATAATCTAGGGGATTTTCTTATTGTTCAATTTGAATATCAATCATTGGTTTTTCAGTAATGATTATAATATAATACTATTATTCTCTGTTACAGACCCTTACTATTCCTCTTTTAATAATATCACATAGCGTCGGTTCGTGGTCACCAGGCAGCTAATAAACACTTCTCTCACAGATGCTGTGCATCGTCACATGCCGAATAATAGTACAAGTTTTACAAAACAATAAAACTTGTATTATTTAGCAGAGACGATGCACAGCATCCTAATAAGGCCTCCTGGTGAGAGACTCTATGAAGAATAACGGTTCGAGCCCTCCCTAAGTTGACACCTGTGACCACGTGACATTACTCTGCGCTCATTGGTCGAAAGCTCATTGGACGAAAGAAACGAAAGTCGCTGTGATTGGCTAGAACTCGAAATGGAAGTATGACGCACTCTCACAGATGCTGTGCATCGTCTCTGCTAAATAATACAAGTTTTATTGTTTTGTAAAACTTGTACTATTATGTTCACTGAAAAGCCTGGAGTGACTGAGTCAAATCCGGATAAGAGCAATAAACAGACCCTGCGTAAATAAAATACCGGGAATAATGCTAGGACGAAGAGGAAGAAAATATCCGCTACCTCATTATTATCTTCGTCTCCACTCGCTCGGTCGGCCGGTGGTTCCTCGTTCCCATTTTCATCACGATTCTGCTCCGCACCGCCGTCTACCTCAACTACCTCCTCTTCGAGGGAAACTCCACCGCCCGATGTCTCGACGGCTAAAAATTTTTTATATATCAAATAAAAAATAACAAGTATATATTTTTAATACCTTAGGTGCATATTATGTTTTACGAATTCCTAAATAATGTGAATAAAGAAGGTCTATTCGGAACGATTTCCTTAACACGGCTTACGGGTAGTGCGATTTAGTAAAAATCGTCACGTAACGTAATGCCGTATGCTGCATGTGTGTGCGTGAGTGTATCGACCCTAATACAAGGAAATCAGCACACGAGCAAGTAAGTGCGCGGCCGGTTGCGTAATTCTCTCTCTCTGTCCCTGTCTCGTTATCATATAACTTATTGAAATATACAGATTTCATTTCGAATTACATTTGGAGTTGAAAACACAACGTACGTACGACCGCACAATTTTTTTTCATAATTAACTTCAAAAAGGCTGTAAATTCGGGTGAACTTTTGTGTAATGGGTCATCCTTTTATAATGTGATAATTTTAGCAACTCTAGCGCTCCTTCTAGAAATTGGTGATGTTATGTGAAGACTAAATTCCCTCCTCAAAATCTCCCTAAAACCCTCTTTCAAAATTACGTTTATGGTTTTGCACCAAATTATATTAGAAATCGCACGTCTAAAGAAAAAATAAATATACATGATAAGTCACTATTACTTGGCGGTTTTTATTCGTCTATTTTCATACTTTTTATTGAATAGCACGCCTATTCAATAAAAAAACCTATGTAAAAATCTTGTGATAAAATGCAGGAGTTTCTTCTTTGCTATTTTGTTTATATCCACTACAGATGAAGTGGTTGAACTGAGTTGTTTTTATTGTATATTTTTCTTTGATTTCGTGAGAAGGGACGGAACTGTGTAACAGGCAGTCGAGGAACCACACACACACACGGTGATACTTAATAATATTAATGCTTATTACCAAGGTTACATTTGGACGCAAATAAGCAATACCATGTCAACCCACAAAATTGAAAAAAACTGAGTTATATATGCAGAAGTGTTGGTAAATGGCTGAAGAACATTTTTCTTTAATATTTGTAGGGTTTTAAGCTTTAAAACTTCTAAAAAGCCATTTTTTAATTAGCAAATTTATGTATTAGGTTAAACGTTTTGGGTTATATTATGTACGAAATATGCAGTTTGTATACTTCTTTTTTGTGAAAATGAGTAAAATAACTAACATAAATCTGAAATTGCCAAAAACTTGACCAATACATTAAAAAAATATATATAAAGCAAGTTGTTCAAAATTTTCAAACGCGTTTTTCTCGAAATGACATTCGTGTGAGTTGACATGGTATTGCTTATTTGCGTCCATTTAATGTCAAATGTTAAACATCATATGCGTTATTTTTATTCATATGGTACAAAGTAAGTATATATGAGGACGTCAGGTCGCTTCGATTCCCGATCGGAGCATAATATGTTTGTATTGACCATGCATGGGCAAGCATATTTTCCGGTCTGGTTGTATTTGTCCTTATATGTGTTTCCGGACCCACGACACAGGATACCACTATCCTAATGGGGGCCGTTGAGTGTGTAGCGTTTATTTAAAGTTAATTTAATATCGTTTTATGTATGCATCACCCAGTTCATACTATAACTCATGATACTTTCATTATTGGAATAATTAAAATTCATTTAGTTGATGAACTAACCTTCGTTGTTGTCTTGATCATTGGCATTGTCATCGTCGTCATCATCATTATCATTATCATTCGCAGGTGATTCTGACCTTCGGCGTGGACTGGTTTCTGAAATATAACAAGCATCATTAATATTATAAGCGAACCTTTTATAAGCGAGTCCGAAACCCCTGGCTGGGTTTTATTATTTTAGCTCTAAATATTTATTGGGGCCAGATTTTTAGATTAGATGTCTATTCCTACATGAAGTATAATATATGAGGGTTATTCTAATTGAAAATCTTCCTTATTAATTATAAGTTACATACATTAATTCTCCTATTTTGCTGGAGTCTGGCAATATTTTACAGGTTTTTTTTTTAATTTATCATTGGTAAAAACAACGGCAAACACGATTTAAAAAAAAGAACCCAACAAAATCCCAAGTCCCAAATACTATCTGCTCGGAGTGAAAATAATACAAGAACATATAAACTAAGATTATATTCTGGTAAAACATTCACATAAACCCCTATTCCCAATTGTTATATTACACCCTTGAGGGTAAAACGTTTACAAACTCTGAATGTCACATTTATTTATACCGCATAAACAGGTTAAAAATTAAGTTTCAAGCTTCTAGCTCTAAAAATACAACTTTTCATCCCCTCTTTTAACCCCTTACATTCAAAAGTAGCATGATCTTTCTCAGGCTAATGGATGTACCAAGTACCAAATTTCTTTCAATCGGATCAGTAGTTTTGGCTTGAAAGCTCGGCAGGTAGACCGAGTTACTTTGGGATTTATCATATTAGTAAGGATTAGTAGAGATAAAATGAAGTTGATGGGGAAGGATACAGTGCAGCAGACCTTCGTCGTCCGAGGGCGGCGCGCGGCTCGGGCCGGACGAGTTGTTCGTCGCCGCGGTGACAACTGCGATAACATAAATACTGATCAAAATATGATCGACGTTTTACAATAACTCGGCGAAATTATAACTTTGTTATTTAAATTTATTTATAAGTAGCATCTTCCCGCAACTTTGTCCGCGATGACGTCAGAATTGTAGCTAAAGATAAATGAATGATCTGCTGTGGCGCAACAGTAGCGAACCTGCCTTAAGCGCCACAAGTCGCGGGTTCGATTCCCGCCTCGCAAATGTTTGTATTGAACATAAACACACAGAAATACAAGCACAACCACCCAAAACAGAACACATCTGTATAATACAAACATCGATCCCGAACAGGAATTGAACCCGCAACCAATAGCAAAATTAAGACTGGTACCGAGACGGCTTAAATTCAAAAATAGACTGTTAGTTCTGTTACAGTTAAGAGCGGGAACGCGCGTGGTCGGTCTCCTCTTCAGGCGGGAGACCCGCAGCGACGGAGACATGTCGCCGAGCATCGTCGGCGAGAATATAAGACTGCGAGTGGTGGCTGGACCTGCACAGACAATACATCATTTAAAAAAAAAATTCAAAACTTTTTCAAAAATAACCTTTATTCCTATTGCCTCTCCAAATAAACTCAAAGTTAAGAGTGGGTACAACAATAGCCCAAAGAGGTCATAAGAAACCCGCAACTTTAGTGTTAACGGAGTTTGCGATTCTACTAAACGAAAATAAAAATTATTAAGAACCTGACTAATACTAAATTAAGCTCAGACAATTATTTCGAATACATTATGGATGTGGGGTCCTCTCAAAAGGATTACTCGAAAATCAATATTAAGTCAATTTTGATGTATTAAATATATTACACTTCAAGTTTATTATTTATCAATTGTGCAAAATAAACAAAATGTGAAGATTTTTGTAAATTTTCAATTTTCTAGGAGTAATTACATCAATAGAACATTAAAAAAAAATTGTAACTTAAAAGTTGAAACGAGATGTTTTTACGAGATTAACTAGTAATTAGTAAATAGAATACCTTGTATTTATTATCATAAGATTATTTAAAAAAAACATTATTGTATGAATATGGGGCCATTAATAAATTACGTCACACGAAGCGATTTTAGCGTCACGCAATTTTTAGCCCTCCCTCATCCTTGTCACAACTTATCACATTTCACAGACACACACAATTGCCCCTCATTTTTTGCTATTTAATCTAGAAATGAACCTGTAATTTCGAAATTATTAAACTACAGTTTCGAAATTAGTCGAATAAAATTTTTAAGTTTTTGTAAATAGTACAAATTTCGCGTCTTTATATTTATATCTAAATTGAAATGTGACGTAACGAAACTTAAGACCCATTCCACGCCTGGTCACACAATGATATATAACATCAATACCCCTACCCTCGCCTTGACGTATGACGTAATTAATGAATGGAGAATATGTAGAAAGAGACTCACGCTGCAATGGATTCTTGCGAAGTGGAGAGCCTAAGGTGCGTGTCAATCTCTTGATAGCGAGTATGCGTTGGATGTTCGAGACTGGATTCTCCAGATCAACATGGTCACGTGATTCCTCAGGCTCCAATGTGCTGGTAGTTGGCCTAAGAAAAAAACAATTATTATGTCTTTTAAGTATTCCAATGTATTTAACACTATAAAAAAGTCCTATTACAAAGTCAATCAATATTTAACAGGAAATGAAAAATTTATCGAAATATAATATTATTACCGAGATGGGCCCCCGCCTCCCCTATCTGGGTTGTTAAGTAATGACCAGAATAAATCACGCTCCAATCTTGTCTGGTTTCTCTTTGTTGGTGACGTGGGTTGTGGCGGCCCAGAACCTATAAACAAAAAACACTTTTAACTAACAGAAATCTTGCTTTACTTTATAAACTTTATTTGACGACGTTGTGGCACAGCGGTAGCGAACCTGCCTTAAACGCCACAGGTCGCGGGTTCGATGCTCGCTCGGAGCATAATATGTTTGTATTGACCATGCAAGCATATTTTCCAGTCTGAGTGTATTTGTCCTTGTCATTGTGAATGTTTGGACGTGGAATGTTGAATGTTTGGAATGAATGGACTCCCGAAACAGGATATTACTATCCTAATGGGG
This sequence comes from Hestina assimilis, assembly GCA_023373885.1. NCBI lineage: Eukaryota > Metazoa > Arthropoda > Insecta > Lepidoptera > Nymphalidae > Hestina > Hestina assimilis. The sequence continues at coordinate 11,284,603 of CM041745.1, forward strand.
GCCGTTGAGTGTGCAACGTTTTATTTATAAATATACAGACATACATACAAAATTCTACATGTATGCTAAGCTTAGCAAGTAGCTTTCTAATAATAACAAGAATTTCAGAATTAGTTCAATACTCCCCTGTATAAACATTAAAAAAACAATATATATTCTATCCTTCACAATTAAACAGAGCTAAATTAAAGTAACACTCCATTAGGTTAAAAGAATGCTTACAAGTACTTTCCCTTAATAAAACGCTGGCATATAAAACAGATGCTATTTGAATGCAATTAATAAGTCGCATATGCTTTTGTACTTATAAATTGTAGACATGTATATTTTAAAACGTTGTATGAAATTCGCAATAGCTAATAATAATAAATATTAATAAAATTGTCATCAGGTTTCTTGCATAAATGATTTAACACCATCACTTATGTTTATAAAAAAGTTGCAAGAAAAGGTGTATGTATTTTATTGTGAGTGTATTTACCGCTGCTCCCACCCTGGCTGGAGTTGGTGTTTTCAGTTTGCTTCCTGCTTGCTGAGGCAGCAGGCTCTGCGTTTGTTTGTGGATTGTCTTCATCATCTGTATCAACGAATATTAGATATATATAAAAAACCACATAAGACTTCAACCCTTAAGATATTGACACACAGAGCACAGATTTTACCAAAATAATTCGTCAGTTAAAGTGACAGGCAATTTTCAATGGGGTATAGTCACATGGACCAACAATAGTTTATTGTTCTTACTTTAGTAAAGTTAGATTTCAGCCTTTCAACCTTGGTGTGGTAATTTTAATATTTTAGGCTGATTTCTCAAGATGGTTTATTGTATTTTCATAATAATGAAATTTTCAATGTTTTTTTAAAGTAATGAAATTTTCAGCCGGATTTGAACCAGCGACCTATGGATTTGTCCATAATGCAACTAAAAGTGCTCGTGGATATAGAACAACCATTTAAAGATGTACGGCTTTATATTAACTCGCACACCTTTAGATTGTTAAAGTAAAAGTATGTTTAACTTGTAGGATGTTTATTAAAAGATAAAATATTATGTATTATGAAATGATAATTGTGTAAAATGTTGTGAGCACATGCGGTTTTATTGTGAACTGTACGCGAACGGACTATTGAAGGTATAAGCCGCGTGTCGCGTAAAATGCTGAATTACAAAAATGTATGGTGAAACCGTACAGATAATTTGTCTAATTCTTAAAAACCACTTGTCTCTACCAAATGCATATAAATAATTTTAAAATTTTTACATAATAAATATACTTACTTCAGTAATTAGTACCACTAAGAGTGATTTAAAAACAATAATTAAATGGAGTAAAATAAATGGTTTTAGTTATAACAAATAAACATTGAGGAAATAATAAAGTTCTCTTCACCCAAATAAATCTCAATCTTTGTTATTAGTAGACCAAAATATATGATTCCAAAAGTTGACCTTAGTAGTCTTCACCAATTCTTTGTAACACACTGTACAGCCTCATTGTTAATAACTTTGGTAAAAACATAGACTAAGCTTATTAATCAGGTCATCATTTTAACATAACTGATGAAATGACTATATATAATATGCATAATATAAGAATGTCTTGAAGAATTTACATGAAATCAAATACACCACCTTATCCTCAGGTATTTTAATTTACAATTAAAACTGTGTTGTTATATTTTATGAGATATCATAAAAGTTTACAGCAAATTGTAAATAGATACAAAAAATAAAAATGCTATAAAAGTTGAAATTTGAATTTGGAAATTTACATATAACTTGATTTTCTTTACTACTTAGGTTGAAAGATCAAGAAATGTTATTTTTGAATTTTGGAACTTCAATTAAGTAAAAAAAAATTACGATGGTATTCAATATATTTTTTATGCAGTTCTTATTATAACATAATATACATGTTATAGACAAAATAAATATAGTTATATAGAATAAAATATAATATTAAACTGTTGTAAATGCAAAAGTATCTAAAAATATTTTTTTACTAGGTATGTCTATGTTCCATCAAGTGCTTCACAAAATGGAGGGTAGTTAAAGAGGGTAGAGTTTTCAATACTTTTTTAAGTAAAAAGGTTTAAGTATTGCTCATATTAATAAAACTAAATTCAAATAGAAAGCTTTGCAATTAAAAACGTATTCACGTAATTAAATATGGGGTATCTTCATATTACGTGAATAATTTTTTGAAAGCCAAATTTTTTTATTTATACTGTTACCTACCCGAACTCCATGGATATTCTGAGATTCCGAGAGATTTTTTCAAGTTCTCTTTCCTGTTGCTCATTGCAAAGAAATCTTAGGAATGAAATACACAAAAGCACTTTAATATAATGGTAGATACTAGATACACAACAAAAACTAAAATTAATCAATACTCTTGCAAAATCGCAAAGTAGGAACCGCTTACAGCTCTGACAAGGAAAATATTAGACATCTGCTGTCAAGTGCCAGATAAAACAAACGTTATCATGAAAACAGACATGGATTAATGAAGGACAATAATTATTATATATTGTCTCTTAAATTCAAATTTCTAAAAATTTAAGGATGAACAGCTGCCCTCAGTGAATAAACTGAAACTAAAAAAATAATAATGTGCATGTTCGAATAAGAGTAAAAAAAAAACTGTGTTTACAAATACTATATATAGATTATACATATAGATTACAACAACAACAACAACCAACAATATGAAAAATATGTTTTGTATGCAGTACCTTATCAGAATTGTAAAATTTTATAGATACGGAATTTATCTATATAAATTTTATATTTAATCACTATCAAAAGTACCTGTTAAGTGTATGTGTATTTTCTTTTATAAAAAAATCACTGAACCTTATATCAATGAAAACTTAAAACCAAGAGTGAAAATAAATATGGGGATGTGTATATATATTGTAAAACAAACGATACTTAGTTACCGAATTTATCTTTTGTGGTTTAAAAAAAGCAGTGCAAAAGTTTTGCGTCTTTTCGATTTTCAACTACTATTTAAAATATAATGATTTTTTACACAGTTCCTTTACACAAGGTGTGTTGAGAATATAGCAATTCTTTTGCTTATCAATGGAGAATGTTAATGGAGAATTGATGAATTTCAGTCAGTGCTGCTATTTTAAAGGTTTTTCTCTATATTAAGGTAGATAGCCAAAAATTAGTCTAGGATTTTTAAGAAGGGTCTGGTCATTTTCAGCACAAATTTTATTTGACATGTTGAAACTTCGAATGTTAAGACCTGAATTTTTTTAAGAATTTTCTTAAAAAATTATTTCTATATATTTTACATTTATATATTTTTTTATTCAAACATAATTATAAAAATGTCTGAGTATTTGTTTGTCTACTGTCACATTTTAACGTCTACGTGCTGAACCAAGTTTCATGAATTTTTCATATAGAAATAGATGGAGCCTAAAGGTAGGAAAGGCTACTTTTGTCGCAGCAATGAAACATAAAGTGGATGAAATAATGTATGAAATTTTGTATGAAAAACTTATCACTTAAAGTTATTGCAATAAAAGTGGCTTATTATCAATAGTAGTGCCGCCACCGGCAAAAGCTATTCTAGTTTCTAATTACTGAACAAAGAAACAACAATATTCATATTTAGATTAGCAGGTTTTGTATTTGTTTAACTTAAATATAGAGGTGATAATGTCAAAAAACATCATTTTTAGGGAGATAAACATTTCAGTGTTGGCAGCACTGATATAAACTTCAAACATTAATGGTCAGTCAAAGCATAGAATTAATATAAGAACAAGAAAGCTCACTGAAGCAACATTTCTGTGCCATAAGAGAGGTTCCAAATGGTAGCTTTGTCCCTGTCTAATCGAAACACCATAATTTTTAATAATTGAGGACAAAATATAAACTTAAGAGTCACCTTGATTTCTGCATACAATTCATATATTTTAATCAGAACCAATATAATATTTTATTGGAATATAATGATTTTTATTAGAATTTGCAAGTGGTATTATAGTAGTAGCATGTAAGTCAGAAAATATTTAAAATTATATTTATTTTTATCCATTCTTTTTTTCTTTCCTCGTCATGAGGAAAACTTAAACTTACATTTTAATACTAAAATAAAGATAACATAACTTTATTTTTAAATTTTAAATTATTTACAAGTGGTAAAAAATTCAAGAATCGTCTTTGAACTTAATATAGCAGAGTCATCCTAGTTCTTATAAAACAAAATTACTTACATGTGGAAAGATTTACCACAACCTGGATAAGATTCATTCTTACAACCAAGTATAACGCACTTTTTCACCATTTTTCTAAGAAAAATTAATTTAAAAAGATTTGAAGAGCTCAATCTATGATTTGAAAATTTGACGTTACTATAGTAACCAAAATAACACTAATTTGTTGGTAAATTTTGAACTATGTTGTCAGAATAGTATTAATATTTCCTTTATTTAAAGTCATTTAACTGAAAATTGTGTATTTAAAGGCTTATTATATTACAATCAAAAAAAACTTGAGAGGTGTCAAGGGACACCCGGATGGAAAAAAGTTCCTTTCGATTAATTAGTGAAGGAATTGTAATAAAATTTTATTTTTTTAAGTTATAATAATATTTTTTTATTATTAACATTATTTGTTATTTACAAAAAACCTGTATACACTCAACAAAAATAATCGTCGCGACACCACACTGTTCAATGCGAAATAGAAATGAAAATATCTGGCTTGCTTTCTATAAGAGAGAGAGAGACAGACAGAGAAACATGCGACGCCGCACAGCTTACAATAGCTTACTATAGCAAAAAGTGTCGTGACAACTTTTCGTAAAAATTTTTTCCGTCTAGCCCCCTTTCACAACGCGCGATAAGGAACTTCATTCCAATAATTTAGTAACAATTGTTATTAATTATAAAATACTTTCGTTAAGCCACAAAATTTATAAATATATTCGAAAGTTGTGTAACTACTACCTTATCAAAGGGCAACCTGTGGGAAAGAGACACAGCTACTTTTTTGTGTGTCTCTTTCTCGAACAAATTTTCGTTTTAGTATAACGTATTGAAAATTGAACTTAAATCTTTAGGCATAAAGTAAGAGTTTATTTAACATTAAATTGCATGTGATTGTTTTTGTTCTTATAGTAATTCTATGGGTCAAAATGATCCAAAGAGATTGTAAAATAGAATGTGATCAAACAATTCATAACGATATAACATGGATATAACGAAGTTTTGCTAATATTCGTGCCGGTCAAGGAACACAAACACAAATATATATTTAGTACTCTTAAAATATATGTAACCGGTTAATTGCTTATGTTATCAAGTTAATTTGCTATAACGAAATGACTGATTTACCGTATCAAGTTGAATATGCTAAATCCGGTAGAGCAGCTTGTAAAGCATGTAAGAATAAAATTGATCAAGGTGTCCTAAGAGTAGCTGTTATGGTTCAGGTAAATTATTAATTAGCATTATACACTGCAATATTTTGAACTCTATTTATTATGTATAATACATACACCTTAAGCACTTATTAAAGTAATTTAAGATATAACTAGTTACAAATATTCTGAGTACCTAATCTAATTATTACAAATCACTTCATCCTTTTCATTGTACATCACATACAATGAAAAGGATGATGTCGAACCCCTAACACAGGATATAAGTATCCATAAGAGGGCCATTGAGTTTTTAGTGTATATTTATTTCCTACAACCTTTTATAGTAATATTGTGGTGATGTACCAAAAACATATTAATAATGATATGTTGTTATAGTCTGCATTTCACGATGCTAAACAACCTCATTGGCACCATGAAGAGTGTTTTTTCAAGAAGAAATGTCCTGGAAGTATAGCTGAAATTGCAAACTTTAATAAACTTAAGAATGAGGATCAAAACAGAATTAAGAGCAAGCTAAGTATGTATTAATGATAAAAATAAGTTATTGTAAAAACCTTTTTTTTTGGTTGCAAGGGGACAAAAAGTAAATCAAAAACCAATGCTTTCATTACATTACAAAAAATGAAAAATTGGTTGTATGTATATTTGTGATTATATGGCAAAACCGCTATAACAACTTGGATCAACTAGATACCTAGATTAACAAATAAAATTTTTTATCCTGGAAAAATATTAGCTTTTATATTATTAAAAATTGTAAAATGACTATTGTGTAGTTATACATTTACAGAAGTACCACATCATTAAATGGTGCTTTTCAGGAGCATATGGACTAGCATTGCCCAAATTGCAATAGGAGTGTGTGTCCGATGATTGCTCTAAGGTGACAGCATCACATCTAGACCAAATTGCAATAGAGTCAGCTAGAAAGTATACCCTTTCAAACAACAAAAAAATTACCCAAGTTGCTCCAGCTCTCTTTGATTTATTGAATTGGGAACCTCCTCCTTTTTTTAAATTGGTAAAAATAATATTTAGATGGTCACCTGAGCAAAGCCATAATATTTGCTATTATCATATATTCTTAACTTAAAATATAATTAATAATAGCTAATTTTAAACTTTGATATGATAAGTGGGAACTGTTAATTAAAGTTGACCAATATTTTCCATCCCATAGGTTCTACCTCAGGAATTGTAATGCCCGCTGTGAAAGGCAAAAAAGGCAAAGCAACTAAAAGAGAGAACAGTGAAAAAGCAGAACTGTCAAATTATTCCATAGAGTATTCAAAGTCAAGCAGAGCCACATGTAAACATTGTGAAATCAAAATTTGCAAGGTATCAGATAGTATTTTAAATTTTTAATCTAATGCAAAAAATATAATAGCAAATATTAATCTTTAATAGTTATTGCATTAAAGTACCGGCGTCGGGACGTGACGACCCCATCGCCCGCTGGTGGGATAATCTCTGTCACAGCAGAGATTATTCCACCAGTGCAATCAGTCAATTCAACTAGTGGTAGTGCCACGTTGCACAGCTCTTTCTGCTGCAGCCGAATTGGGCCGGCACGACCGGGAAACACCACTCTCTCACAGAAAACCGGCGTAAAGTGACAATTGTCGCGTTTCGTACGCAGTAAGTGAGAGTCCCGAGGCCCACTTAACCCCCTCACTTCAATGGACGTGCAGAATTTGGTTTGTGTACCCCAGGAGGGCACCACCTGCGTTCGCGGTGGAGAATCCCTCTCTGGGCGTCCATGCTCAGGAAGAACTCCACCTGAGAATGAATGCCCAGGCTGCCCTCCGAATTCTGGGGGGGCAATTTTGCGCGCTCTGAAACTGTTCGGGGCAAACAAAGCAGGCTACCTAAGGCTACCCCTGTCGCGCTTACTGTGGACTTCTGCAACATAAGGGGGCTAAATTCCAACCTGAACGCCATCCACCACCATCTTGAGACGGCGAACCCGGCCTTGTTTTTCCTTACAGAGACACAGATATCTTCTCCGGCTGATACTTCTTTCCTCTCCTACCCGGGATACAATTTGGAACATTCCTTTGTGGGCTGGTGTGTGCGTGTACGTCAGAGAAGATGTCTGCTCTCGTCACCTCGGCAGCCTTGAAGTAGGGGACCTATCGATTCTTTGGCTGCGCGTAGACTGCGATGACCATCGCGAATCTACGCGATAGCCTTTATAGGTCCCCATAGCGGAAATGCCGAAACTGACCGACTCATTGAGCACATCCAAATGGCTACAGATTCCGTGCTGCAACAGATCCCATCCGCTAAGATCGTGATTCTTGGCGATTTTAACGCCCACCACGCCGAATGGCTTGGTTCACGTACCACCGATCACGCGGGGAGATCTGTTCTCGACTTTGCTTTGGCATATGATCTGACACAACTGGTAACCTCGCCTACACAGATCCCGAGATGGGAGGATCATACACCTTCACTGTTGGATCTTCTGCTGAGCTCTCATCCGGACAACTATTTGGTTTCCGTCGATCCTCCTCTAGGCTCGTCAGACCACTGCCTTGTTCGGAGTACAGTGCCGGTCTCGCGCCCAGCACGGCCCCGCTAAATGGGCTACCGGCGCGTTTGGCACTACAGGTCGGCAGACTGGGATGGGATGCGTTCTTTCTTTGCGTCCTACCCATGGGGACAGATTTGCTTCTCGCCGGATGATCCGGACGTCGTGGCCAACTCTGTCGCCGATGTGGTACTCAGGGCATGGAACTCTTTGTTCCGGCTTCTGCAGTGCCCATCGGAGGCAAGTCCCAGCCTTGGTTTGGTCACTCCTGTAAAACGGCGCTTCGCCGAAAACAGAATGCTACCAAGCCTGGGCTAAGGCGTCGACGTCTCGTGATGTAAATACCAGCGCACTTAGAAAGGAGTACAACTCTGCCTCCAGGTCCTTCAAAAGAGTTATTGCCAAAGCAAAGTCGGAGCACATCGGCAGAATTGGCGAGAGACTGGTGCGTCTTCCTTCGGGTACACGTACATTCTGGTCCTCGCAAGTCTGTCTTAGGAAATTCTGTAAGCCATCATTTCCACCTCTGCATAGGGACGATGATTCTGTGGCCCATGCCGCGAAAGCTGATCTTCTGCTCTCTCTTCGCGTCCAGCTCGACTGTGGATGACCAAGGAAAGTCACCACCGGCAATCCAGCGGTGTGATACCACGATGCCGGAGGTTCAATTCCGGCAAAGTGTAGTTCGCCGAGCACTTCTTTCCTTGGACATTCATAAGTCGAGTGGGCCTGATGGAATCTCCCCGATCGTGTTGCGGACATGTGCTCCTGAGTTGGCGCCGGTTTTAACGCGTCTTTTCCGGTACTCCTACTCATCAGGCGTCGTCCCGAACTCATGGAAGACGGCTGTAGTGCACCCGATCCCTAAAAAGGCAACCGCTCGGATCCGTCCAATTATAGGCCAATTGCCATTACCTCCTTGTTCTCAAAGATAATGGAGTCCATTATCAACTGCCAGCTCCTGCGGTATCTAGAGGAGCACCAGCTGATTAGCGACTGCCAGTACGGTTTTCGTCGTGGTCGTTCAGCTGGTGATCTTCTAGTTTACCTGACACATAGATGGGCGGAAGCAGTTGAGTCAAAGGGGGAGGCATTAGCGGCCAGTCTGGACATAGCGAAGGCTTTCGATCGGGTATGGCACAAGGCGCTTCTTTCGAAGCTTTCTTCCTATGGGCTTCCTGAGAAATTATGCGAGTGGGTCACCAGCTTTTTGGCAGATCGGAGCATCAAGGTCGTTGTCGACGGTGCATGCTCTGACTTAAAACCCATTAATGCTGGTGTTCCGCAAGGCTGCGTACTGTCCCCTACTTTGTTTCTTCTGCATATCAATGACATATTGGAAATTTCAACATTCATTGCTATGCGGACGACAGCACTGTAGACGCTTTATACACCGGCCGCGCTAATATTTCTCGGGAAAACGTCATTGAGTGCCGGAACAAACTTGTGTCTGAAGTCGAGACTATATTATTGAAAGTCTCGGACTGGGGCCGACTAAATTTAGTCCAATTCAACCCCAAGAAGACACAAGTTTGCGCGTTAACCGCTAAAAATCACCATTTGTCGTGTCTCCTCGTTTTGAGAACACTCCCTGGCTGCAGCTAGTATCGGAATACTTGGTGTCGACATTTCGAGCGTCGTTCAGTTCCGCGATCAATTGGAAGGAAGGGTCAAATTGGCCTCTAAAAAGCTTGGTGTGCTCAGCAAGGCGAGGCACTACTTCACGTCGGCTCATCGCCTGAAGCTCTACAAGGCGCAAATTCGACCGCACGTGGAGTACTGCTCTCACCTCTGGGCGGGAGCTCCCAGTACCAGCTACTTCCAATTGACCGCATCCAACGTAGAGCGGCTCGAATTGTCGACGATCAAGCCCTTTCCGATCGGCTTGATCCTTTGGCATTGCGTAGAGATGTCGGATCACTCTGCATCTTCTATCGCATATATCACGGGGAATGTTCTGAGGAATTGCTTGGATTGATCCCGCCGGCTGAATTTCACCATCGGACATCGCGACAAAACTCTAAATTCCATCCCTACCACCTCGATGTCTGGAAATCCACAACAGCGCGATTTAGAAGACATTTTCTTCCTCGCACAACCACTCTGTGGAATCTTCCGCCGGCGGTCTTCCCGAACCGATACGACTTGGGAACCTTCAAGAGAAGAGCGTATTCTTTCCTTAAAGGTCGGCAACGCGCCTGCATGCCTTTTGGTGTTGCAGATGTTCATGGGCGGCGGTGATTGCTTAACATCAGGTGAGCCTCCTGCCTGTTTGCCCCCTCTTACATAAAAAAAAAAAAAAAAGATATGATAATGCCCTTGATTTATGTTTGAAAAAGATATTTTAGACTATTATATTGCTATTTATTCGATCATTATTTTTTTTATGAATGTTTTAATAATGAACATTTTAGATTCTATTGAGTGCTTAGTGTTTGTTTTATGTAATTGCAGGGAGAAGTAAGGGTATCAAAAATGGCTTATGATCCCAAGTATGGAGATCATCCCATGTGGCATCACTTAAACTGTTTTGCTGAAAAGAAAAATGAATTTTTGTTCTTTGCGGGGGGAGAGGATATACCAGGATTTAAAACTCTTAACAAGGAAGATCAGAAAATGGTTCAGGATGCTATTAAGTACGTAATATGAAAAAAAATTCTGCTATATCATTATCTCTTCATTTCAAGCAAGACATTTGTTATATTTAATACATGTTTATGTTTATAATCTTTTAATTTTTCTTTTTATAAAATCACTATGTCTTACTAAATACAAGTTCAATTATTCAAATAATTTTTAGGGCGTCTAAAGCTGATGAAGTACCTGTCAAAAAGTTAAAATTGGAACCAAAAGATGAAGCAGATGTAAAACAAGAAAAAGAATTGCAAAAAAAAATTGAGAAACAAAATAAAACATTCCATAAATATCGCGATGCGTTGACCAACTTGTCTGAGTATGAGATGAAGGATTTGCTTCTAGAAAACTCGCAAGAAGTACTCAAAGACCGTCATGAGGTATAGTAACATTAGGGCAAATATTGATATATGAGCATAGAATAGATTTTTTGTTGTGTTTCAGAAAATGTGTTTTGAAGGTTATCCAACCACTTTTCCTAGTGTTTTACAACTAAGCTATAGCTAGCTACTTTAATTGATTTATTACAGGGGCGCAAAGGTATGCACCCTGCATTAGCTCATTGACCACATTCAACAGCCTCTAAAACTTCATTTGAAAAATTGATTTGTTTTACTCTCCACCACCTGAACTCATATACAATATTGTTACGGGCTGGGGTTCGGTGATTTGGAAACAAACACCTGATGGCTCTAAATAAGACTTTATTGAGGTCTAGACTACACACAAAACTTAACAAATCACAGGTCCAAAACGCAGGTCAATCACAGTCCAAAAGAATAGCCGAGGTCACTAATTATCGCACTTGTTCACTGGTATCACTTGTTGTTTCTTCGCTTGTTGCCCAGAACAGAATGACTCAGTCGACGCGCCGGGCCGCTTATATACGCGGACGCGGGTTCGAGAGAGCTCCGTCCGCGGAACGCTATTCTACATGTTTCGAGAATACATCTTTCTCGAACCCGCGCGGCGGTCGTAGAAATAAACAAAAGGAGTAGCAAGCGATTTTGAACCTTATGCCCCTGTGATAAGTTTCCCCGTAACAATATGATTCCATTTTTATTATACACTTGCTAAGCCAGGCCACTCTTGGGGCTTAGTCTAATATAAATATTTCTAGTTCCCGTTGGGGCTTCGATATAGGAAATATTTGTAATAAGTCTTGCAACAACCATTCGTTACTTAAAATTTGAAGTCAATCCATCAACTACTTTTAAAGTTTTGCTATTTTGAACAAACTAACATTATATTTTAACCTATTATATTACCTATTTATAAAATTATTCACAAACTTATTCATTCAAACATCACTTTTACATACAATAAACACAAATACACAACGCGTCGTGCTAACCAATTATTATTACCATCGACTAGAAGTAAAACCTATGGTAAGAATAGTATAGCATTTGAGGGAGCACAATTATACAATAAATTACCAAACCATATTAAAGATGCGAAATCTCTAAGTATATTTAAAAGAAGTCTGTCGACTTACATTTACAATGATGAAACTCTATTATAAATTATTAAAAAAAAATATATGTATTAAAAAAAACAAGAATATTATCGCTTTAACTTGGACCATCGCCTAACATTATATTACAACTTAGAGAACTCGCGCCTTTACATTGTAGAATTAATTGATAATCTTTCTGTTACTACCCGCACCGGGCGTATATTGTTTTCTGTTTATTTTAGTTCATAAATATCTCATGTAAGTGACTGTATGTCTTAATGAGAATAAAGTTCTTAAACCGAATTTCAGCCTATATTTTTACATTTTTCGTATTATTTTTTTAGTGTATAGATCTTTTGGCTGATATGATGGTGTTCGGTGTCCCGGAACCGTGTCCTGATTGTAAAGGTCAATTAGTGCTGGACACATTCTACTATAAGTGCACAGGTATCTTTATTTTTACAACAACTAATAAACTGAAACCATTGTGATATCAAATTAAATGGATTCATGCAGGATTAGGTTAATAGAGGTGGTGCTTTAAAATGTTTAATTTTTTTATATTATTAATTATTCATTTATAGGTAATATAAGTGAGTGGTCAAAATGTAGATATACAACCAAAACTCCTAAGAGGAGTACGATGAAAATCCCTGGGGAATTAACAGCAGATGCACCTTTCAAGGGATTCAAGTCAAAGTGTGGTGAACGAGTGTTTGAAAGCGAGCCACCTCCTACTCTCACTGTTAAGAAAGAAGAACCAGAGAGGTAATTCTTCTTTTTATATAGATAATATATGTTACATCAATCTAACAACTCTATCTTCTGACATGAATAAATTGCAACATGTCTAAAATCTAAGCTTACCTCCTAAATATTGCCCCTTCTCACATAAAAAAAAAAAATATATATATATATACGTAGATCAATCTCGACTGTTTATTTTTAAACCTTTATTTTATTGCTGGACGCTTGGACAGGGTTGCATATAAAAATGATAAATAAATAAAAGCTACACAATCAACAGTCCCTATTATGCTATTCTGTGTCGGGTGTCTGGAAACATACACAACGACAAAAACAAACCCAGACAGGAACACATGCCTGTATGATAAATACAAACATCTGCTCCGAGACGAGAGCTCATTTAAGGTAGGCTCGCTACCGCTGCGCCATAACGTCGTGGACCCAAGCTACGTGACCAGGATAGGTGCAACCATGTTGAAACTTTGGGCAATAAAATAAAGTTACAATCGCCCTGACCTGCTATATTATAATTACAAGTATTATGTATATAATATATAAATTTTATGTTATATATAAATGTTCTACATTTAGTCGAAATCATAGACACCTGCTAGTTTGTTATAAATTAGTTCTCAGAAAAATATACCAATACCGCCATTGAAGAATCTCCAGTTTTTCCTTTATGGTAAATTTAAGTCTTCTCAAGAAAATTTGAAGCATCGTATACTAAAGCTGGGAGGTCTAGTGGTCAGTAAGTTGACGGACACGGTCGCTGCTGTCATTTCCACCAAGAAAGATCTTGAGAAAATGCCAAACAAGATGCAGGAAATACAAGAAAAAGATATTGAGGTAAAAATTATTAATTTTAATTTAGTTTTAATAAAAAAAAACAAATACTTGAAGAATGTATCGGCCAGATCTTAGACCTTATCTTTATGTCAGTGATCTATGAAGTTCACACAAAGCTGCATGCAGCAGCAGGTATAGCTTCAACAAAATTTTTTTATTATAAATAATAATTAGTCCAACATATTTTTCACATTAGGTGGTAGAAGAATCGTTTTTGGATTTGATTGATCCCAGCAGCGGGAGTGTTGCAAAAACACTAGATCTTATTAAGGAAAATAACATTTCTGACTGGGGATCTGACGTAAGTAAATATAACTACAAAATTGATACTTTATTACATTATTTTATAATCATTAAACTACTTTATTATTTATTAATTCAGCCCACAAAGCGAATTCCTCAAGACGTAATTGATGGCAAGTCCATACAGAAATCTGGCAGCATGTATGCTAAATCCATGTCAACTATTACAAAAGTGAAAATTAAGGGTGAGATATTTTGTTCTGTGTGTGTTTTATCTTTCTGTAACATTTATGTGTAAGTGGCTTGACATGAGATGACTCTACAGGCGTTCCCCAAAATGTATCGTGAGATTTTTCACAATCATAAAAATATTTTAATCTGTGCTGTGTCTACTTTGTACTCGCATTTATTACATTTAAACGTAATTTAGTACAGATATGTTTACATAAATAATTCTGTATTCTTGAAATTTTTAAATGTGGAAAGTTTTTAATGTAAAAATTTACCGATACCTCTCCTCTCTCCTATGTAAGATGAGGTCCCTCCCAAACAAGAAGGCTTTCATAATGAATGGTGGCTCCATTTTGTTACGTGGTCAGGCGGCACCCCGGTGGACCCCGCGTCGGGGCTGCAGGACGAGGCGCACGTGCACAAGGCGGACGACGGCTCCATGTACAGCGTCGTGCTGTCCAAGATCGACGTAGTCGCTGGGAAGAACTCGTACTACAAGCTTCAGGTTCTCAAGTCCGACGTCGCCAATAGGTTCATATTAACATTATATTTTTTTTTATGGAAAATCAATTGCTTAAATATTGACTTCCGAACTTTACTTAATAAAATTTGTAAATAATACATTTTTTGTCATAATTTGATTGTGTCACATGTTTATTCTGTCCATTTTATTATATCGTTGCATTAAAATATGTTAAGATTAATATATCAGGATAGGTCTATAAAAATGATATGGAGGTTTGGATTTTGACTTTTTCAATTATGTCCTTGGTTGTTGGTATATTTGCTCCTAAAGTCTTAACAATCGTGTATTGTCGTATGTTATGATAACAATCGGAACTGACAGCTTAATGTGCTCTACGAGGCTTGGTTGTGAGACCCACAAAGCTTGTTAAGCTTCAAAATATATAATAAGTAATTTATCCCAGGTTTTGGCTCTTCCGATCTTGGGGAAGAATTGGAACTCCTATTGGCGGGAATAAAGTGGAACTCTGTTCATCAGCTTAT
This sequence comes from Hestina assimilis, assembly GCA_023373885.1. Lineage (NCBI taxonomy): Eukaryota > Metazoa > Arthropoda > Insecta > Lepidoptera > Nymphalidae > Hestina > Hestina assimilis. Next base: position 11,299,715 of record CM041745.1, read on the forward strand.
GAAGCAGCGGACAAATTTGTAAAATTTTATATGGAAAAAACACAAAATTCATGGCACTCTCGACACGACTTCGTGAAGGTAAATGATACATAAGTATTTTAAACAATTAATTTTCTAAAAATAGAATATAAAAGCACTGTACCTACCACTGAAACTTATCCGGCTTTGTTTAGGGACCACGAGTGAGAATCGATGCCAGATACTGCACCGAATCAGGTTGAAAAAAATCTTTATTTATTTCTTGTTGCTAGCGATACCGGGATGAGTCGCTCATAGCCGAGTGCAACCACTGATCGGTAAATGATCGGTAGGTTAAGCAACTTTGGGCGAGGTTAGTCACTAGATGGGTAATCGCATAGTGGTATTTCAACAGAGCGTTGCCGTGCTTCGGAGGGCGCGTAATAAGTCGGTCCCAGCTGTTGACAATTTGACAGTCGATAAGTCAAGTCAGAGGCTTACGGACGACCTGGACAACTCTGACACTAGGTTGGCCGCTAACCACTCGATAAGAAAGAAAGAGCTAGCGGGATTGACCCAACTATACCTACTGACGTTTCTGTTATTAAATAAGACTACGATTCGACGAATATAAGTCAATATATTTATGCAGACAGGCTCCTTTACAATATTTTCCTTCACAATATTTCCCATAAATAATACTACTACTACTTAATTCACTAATTTTGCTGACTTCTTGCTGTTTTCTTACTGAGATCCGGAATGCCAAATTCCTTTTTTTTTTTTTTTCGGAGTGTCCATTGCTGTTGGCCCTAGTGGCCTTGACAGCGTCACCGGTGGGGACCAAATTCTAAAAATCTCGATATTTATAGCCTAATTACGAGAGACTAGCCAATCAAAAGCCGCGACATTTGCACACGACACTTATAATATGTCTACCCCGCTCTTACTTATTGCGCTTATTACGAAATTACGTTTTTCCTTATAACTGCAATTTGGCATACCTTACAAACATGAAAATATTTTTCAGACATAGCTTAATATAATAGAAACAATATAAAATCAAAACATTAGACATTTCCATACAAAAATACACAAATAATCGTAAAATAAGTGCAGTGGCTCTCATATTGTTCCTGTTTACCTCATACCAAGTTATGATTTTCTTATATAAAAAAACTAATGAAAACATATTATTTACCTGATTTTTTTACTTATAATCTAATGACAATTGATATGAAATTATTTCTAACAAGAATTTACTATTTTATAGCAAGAGTTTCATATAAAAATATAGTTGGGCTTTTCAGGAGTTACACCTTACGCTATTTACTTAATGAATTTCATTTTATATTTTAAAACATTAATTAAATATGAGAACTATCATATTTAATTAGTTTCAATTTCCTTAAAATATTAAACCTAATTATTACTTAAAGTCGTAATATTCACATATACATAACTATAATTAAAATCATATCGTTTAAGACATGCAAGTTGTAATTTCTATCCATTAAATCGTAAAGCTAACTATTCCTTAAAACGATAAAATAATGTTTACATAATTATCATACATTTGTTAGTCGTCGCTTACAACCGCAACGCAACAATAGCTTTCATAGAACCGAGACGGCCCAATGGATAGAAAACGTGGACTTTAACCAAGTGCTTAATTTGCGTTTTAAATTTATCTCGTATGTGTAACATTAAAGGAAAATATCGTGAGAAAACCGGATGTCGTGTTCTGCGACGTGTACATATAACTGCCATTCCCAGTGGTTGTCCTTTGCTGGTTGCCAAGGGCGGTTGGTGTAGTTCACATTCTGGAACGGTATTAGCCGCTTTCGCGTTTGTACTCTACTTCCACTTACCATCAGGCAGAGTCATATGCTCCCGGGCTAAGAAAAGCAAAACTTTGTATTACTTATATAATATAATAATAATTATAGATCTTATTCCTATTATTTACCATTCCTTTCGACCTGGGATTTCATGCTGGCATAGAAAGTATTGGTCAATAGCTGTACCAACTTTCATTCTTATTGGTTCAAGTTCTGTGAGTACTCGAATTACAAGAATGTTACCGTTTTAATTATTAGGAAAGATTACACATGGTCAATCTTTGATACTGTCCTATATATAGTTCAGTAAACATTAGTGTTCTTCCTTCTTATTATAATGTTTTATCAATTTAAACTTTGAAGCTATTGCTAACGGTAGAAAAGCTTTTCTATTTTTGGCACGAATGATCATGGATAAACGAAGTCTACGGAATATCAATTTGATTTTTCGGAGTGTCTATTGCTGTTGGCCCTAGTGGCCTTGACAGCGTCACCGGTGGGGGGCCGGGTCAGGAGACCTAAAAGATGGACAGCCGGCGCAGGGCTCAAGTTGAATCCGTCCCAAGGGTCCTGCGAGGTCGAGCATAGGCTTGGGACGTCATCGGGGGGGAATCATTTTGAAATAATATTATTGGACAAAGGACGATTGTACTTTTGAGTTTACAAAAAAAGCCACAAATCCATACAGAGAGATTTTTGTACATATTATGCCATATTATAACCATAGAAATCTCAATAATAGTCTATATAATAAGGTACTAAAAGTAGCATATTAGCTTGACCTTGTCGTGTGTGACTGTGATTGTGATTGTGACTTTTGAGCCACGAGCGGTGCGAACAACCATTGGTGACGCTTATTCACATTGCTTACGATTTATGTGTATATAACTAACATGAACTCAGTGAGCAGTGAAAAGGAAATCTTTCGTTTGTCCAGATGCCGGAAGCCTACTTCCCGATAGACATGGACTACGGCGAGAACGCGCCGGCCGCGCTGACGACCGACGACTCGCACTGCTCGCTACACATGGCGGTGCAGAAGCTCCTACAGATGATCTTCGACGTCGACAGCATGAAGAGGACTCTGCTGGAATTCGAGGTTGGAATGGGAATGGGAAAATTATTTTTGCTTCTGATTTTTCTTGCTAGCCCGTCGTGGGTCATAAAGCAAATTCTTCCACGTATTTTTGTAGAGAATTGAACGCTCTACAAAAAAAAAAATACCAGTAATACTGTAACTATTCATTTATAATAGTAGTATGTTGATGTTTCTTGACTAGGACTTATATATAAGGTTTCTTTGGGGTGGAGTGGCAAGGCTTGCCATGTGGTGGGGTGCTATGGAATGGTATGGGTTGGGGTGGCAAGGCATATAAAATGAATATTTTGGCGGAAAATTATAGTGGGAAATAAAAAAGACCGCGCTTTCTGCGGCACGCTTAGATTTATATATAGTTTAAAATAATACAATAGCACCAATTCGTCGCTTTTGTGTCAGTCATTAAAAAAATATTATGTATATTATTTTTTTAGCTTGACACCGAGAAAATGCCCCTCGGAAAACTATCTAAGAAGCAAATAAAATCTGGATACACTGTTCTGTCTGAACTACTTAAATATATCGAGAAAGGCAGTGCAAGTGAAAATAAAATAATCGACGCTACCAACAGGTATTTTCATTTTTTTTTAAATATTTTTTAAAATTTCTTAAGGTAGGAACATTTTTATAAATTCTGAACTGTTTCAGGTTTTACACATTAGTGCCACACAGCTTTGGCACAGATAACCCTCCGCTATTGAATACAGCTGAAATCATAAAAAATAAAACTGAAATGCTCGATAATTTGTTGGAGATTGAAATCGCCTACAGTCTACTGAAAACAGGTATATATATGATCATTATATATTTGTTTTTGTTTTCTTTTGGGGTTCTGTACCCATAGGCCAAAGGAGGACAATGGAAGGCTAAGTCTCCGCTGTCCGTCCGTCGGTCCGTCCGTCCGTCCCGCCTGTCAGGTTGAAATTTTCGCAGAATGTGTATTTCTGTAGTCGCTAAAACAATAAATACTAAAAAATAAAGCTTGATATTTTTGACCATTTTTATATTTATGTAGCTAATGAACTGTAACAGATAAATAGTTAACATTTTCATAGATTGCGATTTTGGATGGCCAATATAAATAAAAGCCATACAAAAACTTGATAGTTTTATTCTACGGTGGTACAGAACCCATTATGTCCGAGTCCGAGAGAGACATTTAATATGTTATTTTATTACACTGTTCTTTATGAATTTAAATAAAAATGTTTTGTTAATATTTCAGATAGTGACAATGACGTTAATCCAATGGAGGCGAACTATCGCAAATTGAAAGCAGAAATCGCCCCACTGGACAAGAGCTGCGATGAATTCGAAATGATAGTGGAGTACGTTCGCAACACGCACGCCAAGACACATTCCAGCTATACGCTAGAAGTTGAAGAGGTCCGTTATCATAATCATAATTATTGCTACCATACTACAAATCTGTAGTTTTTGTTATGTGACTAAGTTGGCAAGCCACCTGATGGTGAGCTGCTGTCGTAGCCCATGAGCGCTGGCAGCATCATGCTGTCACTCGCGCGTTGCCAACCTCGAGATGTTGGTCGTTAAATCTCCATTGCCCAGTAATTTCACTAGCTACAGAGAGGCTCTTTCAAACCAAAAAATCGATAGCTTTACGGTAGAATAGCTGACACTGCGGTGGTACCTACCTAGCTGTCTTCACACAATAAGTGGCCTACCAACAGTAAAACTATACTCAGTATACTCCTACGACTGCATCTAATTACATGGGACTATGGAGGACTCGACTTGAAATTATATGTAGGCAACTGGCAAATAAAAATTGTAGAATAAGTTACTATAAACTATGGACTGGCCTATTCTTACAGGCAAAATGTCAAAGTGTCTTGGTGCCCCTTCGTCCGTTAAACGCCAAGGCAACGGAATGAATTTAATCACACTACGTCGTTTATTTTGTGCAATAATGACTAATGTTCTTAGAGAGGGCGCTTTAGTGTTTGCTAAGTTAACGCGAATAAATGCTTTGTAATTTGATACTAAACTCTCAATATTAAGAATTGAGAAATTTCCCTAAAGTGGTATGCATCGCATATCGTATTTATTTTTGTTTCATTTTATTTATTTCATTAACATTACTATTACATTCACATACATTAGGAACTATTTTTATTATGCATAAATCCAATAAAGTTTTTAAAATTTACCAATTGCTTTTGTAAGTAACTGAAGGCGATAATAAAACTCAATACTGTGTCTACTTATATCACATAAAATTAAACAAATTTCTTACTTTTGACCGTCTTGATATATATTGTAATATTTCCTGTCTTGCCTGGTCCAATAAGGTGTTTAAAGTCGTCCGCGAAGGCGAAGAGGAGCGCTTCAAGCCGTTCAAGAAACTTCACAACAGGAGGCTACTGTGGCACGGATCGAGAGTTACCAATTTCGCTGGAATACTTAGTCAAGGTTAGGCATTTTTACCCATCATCATTAATTTTGTCGGTATTAGTAGACAACATACAGCTTCAACCGCCAGATGAAAAGATGATATTAATTTAAAATAATTTTTCTCGAGAACTAATAAACTAGAGGTGAAGGGTGGTGGTAAAGGAGCTCAGCTCCGAGCGGGAATCAAAGCCGCGACCTGTGACGGTTAAGGCATGTTTCATTACCGCTATCATTATAATATCATCATTATAAACATTAGCTTGCTTTCAATAAAGAAGATTGTGTATATTATATGAACTGGCAATGGGTTAAATATAGAAGTTGCAGGTGAAAACGAGATTCACTGATACACACATTGTCCGCCCAGGCCTGCGCATCGCTCCGCCGGAGGCGCCGGTGACGGGCTACATGTTCGGCAAGGGGATCTACTTCGCGGACATGGTGTCCAAGTCGGCCAACTACTGCTGCACGGACAGGAAGAACAACGTCGGCCTGCTGTTGCTGAGCGACGTCGCTCTCGGGGATATGTGAGATTTATCATGTGGAGATATGACGACGATGTGTGAAATGTATCTCAACACAATGGGAAGATCCTTCGACCAGGGTGATGTTGCCTGGCGAGCTGAAGCTCTGGTCCGATGGCCAACGACTTACGTTGGAAAGTTGTATATATAGGTTACGATGGTAGGAAACTCTGATAGCGCGATTTAGGATTCTGACTATCAGGTCGTTCATATCGTTGCGTTGTATGCCATGTAGCTTGATACGATCTTGTCTTTCTATCGCGTTACGTCGTGTTGCATGTAGATGTCGCTACATCACTCCCCTCCCGAGATCGGAGGTCGATGACAAGCTTGAAGAGTCTTGATTGCTTGCCAGTGCCAGTGAATATGGTTCCAGTGAGTCGGAACCAGCTGCCGCGTAGTTCACGGTGAGTCGGAACTGTGTGCGGTGAGTTGCTGCTACACGTGCTCCAGTGAATCGGAGTAATGGCGTGTAGTGAAGGCTGGCTGCTGTGTCGACCGGGAGAGAATGGCTCTGCTAGATAACCGGCCGAAGAGCAGTATACTGTGCCAATTGCTGATGAAGCCTAGGGTGTTGACCAGGCCTGGGCGTTCCCTGCATGCTTGTGGTCGGGGTACCCGAAGAGGCTGAATGATGCTGGCTGGCGGTATATGTTGGTAGACTGAATGCTTCTTGAAGGGGTCAGGGGATGATAGTGTTGATAATGCCACTACAGGAGCTGCGAAGGTCGATGTTCTGAAGTGTTCACCAAGTGGAAGGTGAATATCACGTCGGGGTCACCACTGTGGAGGTAACGACGTGTGGAATGTAGATGTCGCTACAATCATATTATATTACAATTTTGGCGATTGGTGTATATATGTAATATTTCTGCTTTAAAAAGGTTATTTTAGAAGACGTATTTGTTGTATATTTGATTTTTCTACCTTGTATATAGGATTTTTGAGACTGGCTTCGCGAATACGAAGACTTAGTTCTTTTGTAGAAAAATAAATAAAAATATTTATTAAATTTTTGTTCTGTTCATACGATCACAGATTTAGAGTAGGCTAAATACCACAAGCGGTTAAAAAAATTAATATATCGAAAATATGATTTTTATAAAAAACCAAGAAGCCCACTGACGCTTAACGATTGAAACGATTCAGCTTCATCGTATTTATCAAAAGATAACACGCTCGGTTTTCTTATTGTCTAATGATCATGCGGTATCTAGATTATTTTAAATCTGTTGGTACGATCGTCTACACCGAGCAGTCACAGTTGAGCAGTTGAGCCGGCTGGAACTTGTTTATCTTAAGTTCGTAAAATATGAGCAGTCATATTAACTATAATATAATTATTATATAGAGGATAACTTTGAGTTTTGATTTCTTTGCTTGTTTATATTTTGTAAGAGATGATTCATATTTACTGTACCAGTTTTAAAAGTTTTGTCAATAATAGAATGCCATATTATTTCTGTTTGTTTTGGGAATATATCAATCAATCAAATCGAATAAAAAAGTATTTCTGGGTTCCTTTGCCATTCCTTGTTGTCCTTAGTGGTTCGACCTCGTGGCACCCTAAGGAATCCTGCGAGGGCTGGGTAAGGCCGACAGTAATACACATTGTCGTGTCATGTTCAGGAAGGAATGCCACGGCGCGGACATAACGAAGCTGCCGAGCGGCAAGCACTCGGTGTGGGGCGTGGGCCGCACGCAGCCCGACCCCGCGCGCGCGCCGCCTCGGCGACGTGCTCGTGCCGCTCGGGACGCCCGTCGACTGCGCGCAGCAGACGTCGCTGCTCTACAACGAGTATCCTTTTCATACACCGTGTACACGCTTCTATAATAGGATCACAGAAAGCGTTCAGTAAAATTCTACAAAAATTATACATGCGCAGTTTTATTTTTTCGATATACGTAAAAATCATCAAAATCGGCCTATGCGCTTAGCGTCTAGAATGCGAACGTAAAAAATAAATATTTATTAATTTCCTTGACAGTGTATCTCAGATTCATCGTATACGATGTCGCGCAAGTGAATGTTAAGTACTTGATACAGATGAAGTACTGTACAGTAATACAGTTAACTACACGTACTAAGGGATTATTGTTGAAAGAAGTGTTTTTTTTTCTTCTTTTTGTTTTACTTGTTATAAAATTACCTGCCGTAGAGCAGTGCTGAATATTATTATTCTTATTATGTTTATTGTAAGTTTTTCTTAATGTTTACAATGTTTTTTGTTTTTTAGTCGCGTTATCATTACGATTGTAAAATATGGTGCTTATTATATTGATTTTATCTTACTAAATTCTATAATCTGATTATATTTTTGAAATACTAATGTATGATTTTTATAAAATTAATTGTGTTTTATTTTTTGAAATACTTTTGTATTCACATAAATACGTCTAAAAGGCAAAGTAAGAAATATACACATTGTATTTATTTATAATTGTTACCAATGTGGCAACTTTTATTTATACATATAGAAATAATATAAGAACTTTCTTTGTATTATTTCTATGTTTATACATTAAGCACAGATTATATTAGATGAATTTGGAAAAACAAAGGTCATGCGTAAATCGGCTCCCCTCACGGTCACGTTTTGACGTCTACGTGCAGAACCAATTTTCATGATTTTTCATATAGAAATAGATGGAACCTAGAGGTACCTTGATGGTACAAAAAGTAGCCCACTTTTTGTCGCAGAAACGAAACTTAAAGTGGATGAAATAATGAATGATTTTTTTTATGAAAAACTTATCACTTATCGTTATTGCAATAAAAGTGCCTTATTATCAATAGTAACTTACACGGGTGCCGCCATCTGCAAATGCTAATCTAGTTTCGAATTACTAAACAAAGAAACAACAAGATTCATATTTGGACGCAAATAAGCAATACCATGTCAACCCACATGTATATCATTTCGAGAAAAACGCGTGTGAAAATTTTGAACAACTTGCTTTATATGATTTTTTTATGTATTGGTCAGGTTTTTGGCAGTTTCAAGATGTATGTAAGTTATTTTACTTATTTTCACTTAAAATAAGTATACAAACTGCATCTTCTTCATCCCAGCATTATTCCCAGTATTTTTTTTATGTACCCAGGGTCTGCTTATTACTCTTATCCGATTTTGACAGGTTACTAGTTCTTACACGGAGCGATTACCACCTGACCTCCGCAAGCCTGAGGGCGAACCAGTAACTCATTGGATAAGAGCAATTTACTTATCGAGAGTTAACGACTATTATCAGATGTTATTGATAATAACCGGGACCGACAGCTTAACGTGCTTCCCGAGGCATGGTGGGGAGACCCACACGGACAAACGCCCAGACCGAGACAGAAATTTTAACAAACATCTGCCCGAGCGGGAATCGAACCCGCAACCGTCGAGACTAAAGACAGACTCGCTACCCACAACGACACAACGGTGTCAAGTATACAAACTGCATATTTCGTATATAATATAACCCAAAACGTTTAAAATAATACATAAAGTGCATGATTAAAAAATGGCTTTTTTAGACGTTTTAAAGGTTAAAACCCTACAAATATGAAAGAAAAATGTTCTTCAGCCATTTACCAACACTTCTACATATATAACTAGGTTTTTTCAATTTTGTGGGTTGACATGGTATTGCTTATTTGTGTCCATTTAGATTAAGAGGTTTTGTATATGATAAATTTAAATTGAGAGATGATAATGTCAAAAATACATCATTCTTAATTTCTTAGAGATAAACATTTTCAGTGTTGGCAGCACTGATATAAACTTCAAACATCAAAGCTATCAAAAAAATCAAACAATTCATAACCAGTCTATTGAAATTTCACAGAAAAAAAACGATCTATGGAGACATGGGCTTTTCTAATGGCGTCTGACACTTCTTCATTCGTTTCACTCTTTACGCTATTTGTCTCGCTCTTTTACTATAAATAATATTTATTTTAATGTTTATCTTCAGTAATAAGTAATCACAATCAGTTCAATTCTCCATCTTGTTTTTAATGACTTGCTGTTGTTATGAAATATAAATTGTGTCCTACTAGTTTGTGATAAAAATAACAAGTTATTATATCTGTCCATATGTGTCTTTTAATTGCTATTTATTTATTGTATAATATATTATTACGTTTGTAATGTGAAATAAACAAACATGGTTAATGGAAAATGTGAAACATGTAGGCTTGAGACGTAAAGAAAAGATTTTCAAGTAGGTATTTTATGAAATAATGTGATTATTTCACATGTTAATTGAAAAAAGTTCGGTAAGTTTTCTGTATACAAAATATCATTATGCCCTAACCTAACCTATCTAAGAAAATAATTAAGTAGCTCTATTACATATTTCATTATTATTTAATTCATTGAAGATTTTATTATTTAACGAAAATCACAAAACTCATAATAACTTAATTTTTATATAGGTATTAGACATCTTAAATTTGTGACCTGGCATTATGAATTATTAATTAAATTCAAAGGCTTATCAAAAACATAAATTTAAAAGTTATCTTAAATAAAATCCTTTGCTTTGTTTTATACATATTGAACATCATCTCTGGATAACATATAAGTTTCAAATAGTTCTAATATTACATTAATTACTTACATTAATTTTACTGAACTAATATTATTAAAACCTAAAATACTTATAAATTGTAATAGTAATTTATTATATTATGATATATGTGTCTGTATAGTAGATGATTTTTTAATAAAAACAACATCTTTTAGGAAAACGCTGCAAACTGTAGAAAAAAAGGTTTAACTATAAAAATACAATAATCAATGCTTTTTTTTTCCAGATGCAGAGAGTGCACCAAAATATGTTAATGTGTATTAAACATTTTAAAGACTGATTTTTAAAAAAGAGTGCTAAACCATATCTGTTACTCAATGCTCCACCATAATCAGATATCAAAGGGTTACAGATGAGATTATGGCAGAATTGCCAATTTATATTATACCTAAATCTCTTTGAATTAAACATATAGTTTCTTGAATTTAAAGAAAGGCTATATATAACAAAAAAGGTGAACATTTATTTGAAAATACCTTCTATACTTTGATATAACTTTCATATTAAACATTTATAATTAAATAATTTCCTTTTTGATATGTAACCAAATTTGCCAAATAAAGATATAATAAGAATATGTAAGATATATAATAAGCAAATTATGATACAACTGTTCGACTTTTTTTCTGTTAATTTTGTTAGTCTTCACTCCAGTCATGATAAAAAAGAAGAGGTATCAAAGGCTTACAGAGAAAAATATATAATAATGTATCATATGTAGTTCTTCTTTTTTATTATTTACAGTAAGGTGTTTTATTACATTTTTTCCTTTTCTTTCAGATTCCAGAAATCAATGGATAAAAGAGAGTTTCAATTAGATCTCATGATATATACACATTTGTATAAATATAATCGCAAAATATTTTGTTGTAATCCATATCAATTCTTAGTTATCTTGAGACTATTGTTACATTTTCGTCTAATTCTATTTTAATAAAATTATGGTTTGATTCGATTCGATTTATTTATCAACATAACAATTTGTTACTGATTTTGGTTTAGTGGTAAATTGAAAACAAAATAACAACCTAAATTTTTATACACATTAACTACTACCAAAAATCAGTAATAAATAATAATCCAGTAACCCTAAAATACAATAACAGTGGAGGGGACATCACTATCGATGTATTATTTATCGATATATTTTATCGACATAGCACGTCACTAGTCTGCTATATTATAATGTTGGTAGAATTGAATGTTTTTTTTATAGTTGGTAAGAGAGCGTTCCACAAGAATTTATATTTTACTATGGTCACCTCAATCTATGGGAGTTAAGTCTCTTACTTATATGCTCTGTGTTCATAACGATATAACGAAGTTTTGGTAGTTTTCATGCCGGTCAAGGAATACAAACAGAAATCTGTATTTATTACTCGTAAAATATATGAAACCGGTTAATTGCTTATATTATCAAGTTAATTTGCTATAGTAAAATGACTGATTTACCGTATCAAGTTGAATATGCTAAATCCGGTAGAGCAGCTTGTAAAGCATGTAAGAATAAAATTGATCAAGGTGTCCTAAGAGTAGCTATTATGGTGCAGGTAAATTATTAATTAGCATAACACTAATATTTTAAATACCACATTATACCTTAAGCGCTTATTAATAATAATTTAAGATAAAACTAGTTACAAAAATATTTTGAGTACCTAATGTAATTATTACTTGTCCTTGTCATTGTATGTGTTTTTGGACCCTCGACACAGGATATAACTATCCTTATGAGGACCGATGAGTTTATTTATTTACCACAACCTTTTACAATAATATTGTGGTGATTTATTAAAAGTATAATAATAATTATATGGTTTTATAGTCTGCATTTCACGATGGTAAACAACCTAATTGGCACCATGAAGAGTGTTTTTTCAAGAAGAAATGTCCTGGAAGTATAGCTGAAATTGCAAATTTCAATAAGCTTAAGAATGAGGATCAAAACAGAATTAAGAGCAAGCTAAGTATGTATTAATGGTAAATAAGTTATTCATTGTAAAAAACAACATTTTTTTGGTTGTAAGGGGACAAAAAGTAAATCAAAAACCAATCCTTCCATAACATTATAAAAAATGAAAAATTGGCTCTTTGTATATTTGTGACTATATGGCAAAACCGCTAAAACAGCTTGGATGAACTAGATACCTAGTTAATTAACATATAAATTTTTTTATACCAGAAAAATATTAGTTTCCTTTTATATTATCAAAAATTGTAAAATGACTATTGTGTAGTTATACATCGACACATACATCAACAGAAGTACCACATCATTAGATGGTGCTTTTCAGGAGCATATGGACTAGCATTGCCCAAATTGCAATAGGAGTGTGTGTCCGATGATTGCTCTAAAGTGACAGCATCACATCTAGACCAAATTGCAATAGAGTGCAATAGAGCTAGAAAGTATACCCTTTCAAACAACAAAAAATTACACAATTTGGTCTAGTTCTCTTTGATTTATTAAATTGGGAACCTGCCTCCTTTTTTAAATTGGTAAAAATAATATTTGGATGGTTGCCTGAGCAAAGCCATAATATTTGCTATTATCATATATTCTTAACTTAAAATATAATTAATAATAGCTAATTTTAAACTTTGATATGATAAGTGGGAACTGTTAATTAAAGTTGGCCAATATTTTCCATCCCATAGGTTCTACCTCAGGAATTGTAATGCCCGCTGTGAAAGGCAAAAAAGGCAAAGCAACTAAAAGAGATAACAGTGAAAAAGTCGAACTGTCAAATTATTCAATAGAATATTCAAAGTCAAGCAGAGCCTCATGTAAACATTGTGATATCAAAATTTGCAAGGTATCACATAATATTTTAAATTTTTAATCTAATGCAAAAATTATAATAGCAAATATTAATCTATAATTACAATTGCATTAAAGATACAATAATGGTTTTGATTTATGTTTGGGAAAGATATTTTAGAGTATTATATTGCTATTTATTTGATCTTTGTATTTTTTATGAATGTTTTGATAATTAACATTTTAGATTCCATTGAGTGCTTAGTGTTTGTTTTATATAATTGTAGGGAGAAGTAAGGGTATCAAAATTGGCTTATGATCCCAAGTATGGAGATCATCCCATGTGGCATCATGTAAATTGTTTTGCTGAAAAGAAAAATGAATTTTTGTTCCTTGCGGGTGGAGAGGATATACCAGGATTTAAAACTCTTAACAAGGAAGATCAGAAAATGGTTAAGGATGCTATTAAGTATGTAATATGAACAAATTTTCTGCTATATTATCATTCTCTTCATTTCAAGCAAGACATTAGTTATAATTAAAAACATGTTTATCATCTTTTAATTTTTCTGTTTATAAAATCAATATATCTTACTAAATTAATACAAGTTCAATTATATAAACAATTTTTTAGAGCGTCTAAAGCTGATGAAGTACCTGTCAAAAAGTTAAAATTGGAACCAAAAGATGAAGCAGATGTAAAACAAGAAAAAGAATTGCAGAAAAAAATTGAGAAACAAAATAAAACATTCCATAAATATCGTAATGCATTGGCTGACTTGTCTAAGAATGATCTGCAGGATTTGCTTGAAACAAACTCGCAAGAAGTACTCAAAGGCCGTGATGAGGTATAGTAACACTATGGCAAATATTTATGTATGGTATAGACCTAAACTCGACCTCTGCTTATAGTGGCTTTGTCTTATATAAATATTTCCAGTTGCCGTTGGGACTTTGGTATAGGAAATATTTGTAAAGTCATAGGCAAAAAAAAAAGTCATAGGCAAAAATGCAACAACCTTTTGTTAATTAAAATTTGAAGTCCATTCATCAACTACTTTTAAAGTTTTGATTAAGATTTTGAACAAACAAACATTATATTATACTTAAATTAAGTTTATTTTAATTTCTTCTGGGATAAGCTAGTTTCATAAGTATATGTTACATTAAACTTACCATATATATATGTTATTTTTTTAGTGTATAGATCATTTGGCTGATATTATGGCCTTTGGTGTCCCGGAACCGTGCCCTGATTGTAAAGGACAATTAGTGCTGGACACATTCTACTATAAGTGTACAGGTAACTTTATTTTTACAACTATTACTAAACTGAGACCATTGTGTTATCAAATTAGATGATTTCATGCAGTATTACATCAATAGAGAGTGGTGCTTTAAAATATTTAATTTTAATTTATGTTATTAATTTCTCAGGTAATATAAGTGAGTGGTCAAAATGTAGATATACAACCAAAACTCCCAAGAGAAGTACAATGCAAATACCAGGGAATTTTAAAGGCCATGCAGCATTTAAGGGATTCAAGTCAAAGTGTAGTGAACGAGTGTTTGAAAGTGAGCCACCTCCTAGTCTCGTTGTTGTTAAAAAAGAAGAACCAGAGAGGTAACTTTTCATTTTATATACATAATATATTAAATCAAATTTGTTGTATACTTTTGTTTATTTGCTAAGCATTCATATCTTAATTGCTCTATTGATCATCATAAAAATTGCCATGTAGGCTATCAAGAATACAGAATAGGACAGGTGACCTTTTGATGAATAGGACCTTATACCCAGAAAAACTACTTTTTCCAAAGGATGGAAAAATAACTTTTAGATGATTTTCTAGACTAACAACTCTGCTTTCTGACATTAATAAATTGCAACATGACTATATCTAGAGTTTAGACTTTAGTAAGTTTAGACCGGCGATTGCCCTTTTATTTTACTACTCGAAGCTTGGACAGGGTTGCACGTAAAATTAATAAATAAATAAATAAACGCCACACAATCAGCAGCCCCTATTGTGATATCCTGTGTCAGGGGTCCGGAAATATACATAACGATAAGGACAAACACACCCAGACTGGAACACATGTCTGTATGGTCAATACAAACGTCTGCTTCGAGAGGCAATCGAACCCGCGACCAGTGGCGCTTAAGGCAGGTTCACTACCGCTGCCACAACGTACAATCGCCCTGACCTGCTATATTATAATTACAAGTATTATATAAATATATAAATATATAAATTTTATGTTATATATAAATGTTCTACATTTAGTCGAAATCATAGACACCTGCTAGTTTGTTATAAATTAGTTCTCAGAAAAATATACCAATACCGCCATTGAAGAATCTCCAGTTTTTCCTGTATGGTAAATTTAAGTCTTCTAAAGAAGATTTGAAGCATCGTATACTAAAGCTGGGAGGTCTAGTGGTCAGTAAGTTGACGGACACGCTCGCTGCTGTCATCTCCACCAAGAAAGATCTTGAGAAAATGCCGAACAAAATGCAAGAGATACAAGAAAAAGATATTGAGGTAAGAATTATTGATTTTAATTTGGTTCATTTTTATATTAAAAAAAAAAAAAAACAAATCTATGGGCCAGATTTAGGCTATTAGTAGTGTATGATGCTTAAACAATTAAAACAGCAGGCACAGCTTAAAAATAATAATTACACCTACATTTTTTTACATTAGGTAGTGGAGGAAACGTTTTTGGATTTGATTGATCCTAGCAGCGGAAGTGTTGCAAAAACACTAGATCTTATTAAGGAAAATAACATATCTGACTGGGGATCTGATGTAAGTATAACTACAAAATTGATACTTTATTACATTATTTTATAATTATTAAACTACTTTATTATTTATTAATTCAGCCCACAAAGCGAATTCCTCAAGACGTAATTGATGGCAAGTCCATACAGAAATCTGGCAGCATGTATGCTAAATCCATGTCAACTATTACGAAACTGAAAATTAAGGGTGAGATATTTTTTTTGTGTATGTTTTATGCTTATGTAATTTTTTGAATATGGTTTTTTTTTAATTTTTATGTATATATGTATAATAGTAATTGCTGTCTGTACAATCATTCTATATAACCTATAGTTTATTTTTCGAAAATAAGGTTCAAGAAAGTATTAACTAGCTTTTGCGTTCATAGCGATGAGAGAGATTTGACATAGTGTGGAGAAATTGTGTTTTAGAGCTTTTGTTTAACAGGCAGCAGCAGACGTCTACAGACGTTTTTATATTTGACGATGTATAATAATGCCACTACAAGGGCTGCGAAGGTTAGATGTTCTGACGGGTTCACCAAGTGGAAGGTGAATGTCACGTCGGGGTAACCACTGTTCCCCCATACGTGATTAGGTTAGATTCGGCTCGACCACTTACCCTGGGCTCTTAAATGAATGAACTGAATGAGTGGAGGTCCCCTTTTTTGTAAGGTCAGGCGGCACCGCAGTGGACCCAGCGTCGGGGCTGCAGGACGAGGCGCACGTGTTCGAGGCGAGCGACGGCTCCAAGTACACCGCCGTGCTGTCCAAGACCGACGTAGTCGCTGGGAAGAACTCGTACTACAAGCTTCAGGTTCTCAAGTCCGACGTCGGCAATAGGTTCATATTAACATTATATATTTTTTTTAGATGGAAAATCAATTGAGTCAAATTTTGCCTTTCGAACATTACTTTACAAAATTTGGAAATAAAACTTTTTTTGTCATAATTTTATTGTGTCACATGTTTATTATGTCCATTTTATTATATCGTTGCATTAAAATATGTTAAGATTAATATATCAGGATTGGTCTATAAAAATGATATGGAGGTTTGGATTTTGACTTTTTCAATGATGTCCTTGGTTGTTGGTATATTTGCTCCTAAAGTGTTAACAATCGTGTATTGTCGTATGCTATGATAACAATCGGAACTGACAGCTTAACGTGCTCTCCGAGGCTTGGTCGTGAGACCCATAAAGCTTGTTAAGCTTCAAAATATATAATAAGTGATTTATCCCAGGTTTTGGCTCTTCCGATCTTGGGGAAGAATTGGAACTCCTATTGGCGGGAATAAAGTGGAACCTTGTTCAACGGTTTATGAAGCAACGGACAAATTTGAAGATCTTTATATGGAAAAAACACAAAATCCGTGGCACGAGCGACACGACTTCGTAAAGGTAAATGATATATCAGTATTTTAAACAATTAATTTTCTAAAACCAGAGTATTAAAGCACTTTACCACAATGCGATAATAATTTTCAAAGAACCAAGATGGCCCAATGGGTAGAAAGCATTTGTATTCTGCTTCCACCTACCATCAGGTGGAATAGAGTCATATGCCCCCGGACTAAGAAAAGCAAAACTTTGTTTTATTTGATATAATAATAATTATAGATCTTATTCCTATTATTTAGCATTCCTTTTGAGCTTGGCCTGGATACTGTTGATCAAAAGTGGTACCAAATTTCATTTGAATTGGTTCAAATGCTGTGAGTACTAGAAGTACAAGAATATTGTTACAGTTTTAATTTTCAGAAAAGATTACACATGATCAATCGTAGATACTGTTCATACAGTTTAGTTAAATTTAGTTTTGTCCCTTATAAATAAATAAATAAATAAACGCTGCACACTCAACGGCCCCCATTAGGATAGTGATATACAGGATATTACTATTAGTCGGGGTCCGGAAACATTCACAATGACAAGGACAAATACACCCAGACCGGAAAATATGCTTGCATAATTACTGTTGTGCCTATTTTTAACGGTAGAAAAGCCTTTCTATTTTTGGCACGAATGGTCATGGATTAACGAACTCTTAAAGAATATCAATTTGAAATAATATGATTTGACAAAGGACTGTTGTACTTTTGAGTTTACAAAAAAAGCCACAAATCCATACCGAGAGATTTTTGTACATATTATGTAGCCATATTATAACCATAGAAATCTGAATACTATAAGGACCTAACCGTGACCTTTAAACCGCAGTTGTGACTTATGAGCCACGAGCGGGGCGAACAAGCGCTGTCGCTTATTCACTTTGCTTACGATTTCTGTGCTTATAACTAACACGAGCTCAGTGAGCAGTGAAACGAAATTCTTCTTTTGCCCAGATGCCGGAAGCCTACTTCCCGATAGACATGGACTACGGTGAGGACGCGCCGGCCGCGCTGACGACCGACTCGCGCTGCTCGCTGCACATGGCGGTGCAGAAGCTCATACAGAGGATCTTCGACGTCGACAACATGAAGAGGACTCTCCTAGAATTCGAGGTTAGTTAATTTACGACCATAAAATAAAAATAAAAAATTGAATGTTATTAGGACATTCCACAGCACATATCCGCTTATAGTCCAAGGATTGATTGCAGTTGAAACCAGTCACCAAAAAAATAGGACATACATATGTAGTATGCACATACATACCAAAATATTGTCTTGCAATAGTTGCTGTAGTTGAAATTGATTGTTAGAAATCGTTATACCGAATGCGAATTTCCTCCTATATTTTATTTGTAGTCAGAAATATTAAATTTTTACTTTTTGAATCGAGTCTAAGAGTACTATATATTTAAATCGGCTTCTAATCCTATTAGTGTACTGGAAATGTTTTTATAAACATTCATTTACATATAGGATCAATACTTTTTACTTGTTTTATAGAAATACATGACATAGCATAATGTTAGTTTTTAAACTAACGTAATTGATATACATTATTTTCACATTACAATCAGACAGTTCTAATTTATTATTTGTATGGATAATAATTATGTGTGATACGAATATTAGGTCAAATTTAATGTTTATGACTATTAAATATGGCAGACCACTTGTATTCGAAGCAAAAGATAGCAGTAATATTCTAACTATTGACTTATAATACCTGTAGCTGTTGACTAGAACTAATATATAAGGTTTTTTTGGGTGGGGTGGCAAGGGTTGGCAGGTGGTAGGGGGTAGGGGTGGCATGGCGTATAAAATAAAAATGATGGCGAAAAATTATAGTGGAAATAAATAAGACCGCGCGTCTTGCGGCACGTTTAAATTTTTTATATATGGTTTAAAATGATACAATAGCACCAATTTGTCGCCATTCGTGTCATATCAATCATTAAAATAATATCATGTATATTATATTTTTTGACACATTTTCAGCTTGACACTGAGAAAATGCCCCTCGGAAAACTATCCAAAAAGCAAATAAAATCTGGATACAGTGTCCTGTCCGAACTACTTAAATATATCGAGAAAGGCAGTGCAAGTGAAAATAAAATAATCGACGCTACCAACAGGTTTCATTTTTTTTTAAATATGTTTTAAACTCTTTAGGTAAGAATATTTTTATAAACTCTGAACTGTTTCAGGTTTTACACATTAGTGCCACACAGCTTTGGCACAGATAACCCTCCGCTATTGAATACAGCTGAAATCATAAAAAATAAAACTGAAATGCTCGATAATTTGTTGGAGATTGAAATCGCCTACAGTCTACTGAAAACAGGTACATTATTTTTGTTTTGTGTTTTCTTTTTAGGGTCCTGTACATAAAGGGTGCCAATGGTCCGTCCCTCCGGTCCGTCGAGTTGAATTTCTGTAGACAGAATGAAAATTTCTGTAGCCACTACAACACTAAATACAAAAAATTAAATTTCAAAATAAAGTTGGTTCCAAACAAGAACATTGATATTTTCGAAGTTTTTTGCATGTATGTATTGTGCTACAGGTAACAGATAAATAGTTAAAATTTTCATAGATTGGGTATTTGGATGGCTGCTATAATGAATAGAAACTAATATAATAATAAAAACTAATTTAATTTCAAAATCAAAGGGGGTCTGCATACAAAAATGTGGTATGGAACCCATTGCGTGGGAGTCCGAAACCCACATGATAGTTTTTTTATAAAAATGTTTTAATATATTATTATACTACACAGTTCTGTAGGAATTTAAATTTCAATGTTTTGTTAATATTTCAGATAGTGACGATGATGTAAATCCAATAGAGGCAAACTATCGCAAATTGAAAGCAGAAATCGCCCCACTGGACAAGAGCTGCGATGAATTCGAAATGATAGTGGAGTACGTTCGCAACACGCACGCCAAGACGCATTCCAGCTATACGCTAGAAGTTGAAGAGGTCCGTTATCATAATCATAATTATTGCTACCATACTACAAATCTGTAGTTTTTGTTATGTGACTAAGTTGGCAAGCCACCTGATGGTGAGCTGCTGTCGTAGCCCATGAGCGCTGGCAGCATCATGCTGTCACTCGCGCGTTGCCAACCTCGAGATATTGCACGACTCATCATACGACTGCATCTAATTACATGAGAGTGGATGAGTCGATTTGAAATTATTTGTAGGCAACTGGCAAATAAAAAATCTAAAAGACTCGCTTGTGTCTTGGTGCCCCTTCATACATTCAACACCAACGCAACAGAATGAATTTAGTCACACTTTAACGTCGTTTATTTTGTGCAATAATTACTAATGTACATCGTAGTTCATAGAGAGGGCACTTTAGTATTTTCTAAGTTTCTGAAGGGAATATTTTTTGTAATTTGATGCTAAACACTCATTATTATGAAATGGGAAATGGTTTCCTAAAGTAGCAAGCATCGAATATCATATTTTTCTTTAATTATATTTTTGATTAACAATACACTTCAGAAATTATTTTTAATATTTATAAGTCAAATACTGTTTTTGAAATTAACCATTATCGCCCTGGGTATGCTTTGCAAGTATACCCAGGGCGATAATAAAGCTCAGTATTGTGTCACATAATATTGAACATATTTCTTACTTTTGACCATCTTGATATTTATTGTAATATTTCCTGTATTGTCTTCTCTTAAAGGTGTTTAAAGTCGTCCGCGAAGGCGAAGAGAAGCGCTTCAAGCCGTTCAAGAAACTTCACAACAGGAGGCTACTGTGGCATGGATCAAGAGTTACTAATTTTGCTGGAATACTTAGTCAAGGTTAGACATTTTTTACACATCTTTATTAATGTATTAGTAGGCAACCGTCAACTAGCGGATGAAGAGATATTGAAATAAAATAATTTATCTTGGGAGGGTGGGGAAGGGGACTCACGCGCGGGGCTGATTTACAGCACAAAAATTTGAAGAGGAGAAGTTTAATGGAGGAAATATTTAATTTTCTATATTGTATGTGTTTCATACTATCATATAAATAAACGCTACATACTCAAAGCGTTTATGGTCAACACAAAAATGTGCTCCGAGCCGGAATCAAACCTGCAACCTGTGACGCTTAAGGCAAGTGAGCTACCGCTGCGTCACCACGTCACGCCGCGTCGTCACGTATGCATTTACATAATTCTATTACATATTGCTTTCATACTATCTTATATATTATATCAACGCTCATAGCCGAGTGCACCCGCTGATCGGTAAACGATCGGTAGGCTAAGCAACTTTAGGCGCGGTCAGTCACTAGACGGGTGATCGCATAGTGGTATTTCAATCGAGCGTCTCCGTGCTACGGAGGGCACATAAAAAGTCGGTCCCGGCTATTGACAATTAGACAACAGTCGATAAGTCAAGTCAGAGGCCTACGGGCGACCTGGACAACTCTGACACTAGGTTGACCACTAACCAATCGATAAGAAGAAGAACGATTTCCAGCGTGGCGACGTGTTGCCGTATCAGTCATCAGTATCATAGTTATCTGCCCTTCAATAAGGAAGCTTAACAGGTTCCCTATTCCATGAATCAATATAATTATGAACTTATTAATTCTTTAACAATAGTGTATATTTTATGGACCGGGAATAGGATAAATATAGAAGTTGCAGGTGAAAACGAGATTCACTTATACACACATTGTCCGCCCAGGCCTGCGCATCGCTCCGCCGGAGGCGCCGGTGACGGGCTACATGTTCGGCAAGGGGATCTACTTCGCGGACATGGTGTCCAAGTCGGCCAACTACTGCTGCACGGACAGGAAGAACAACGTCGGCCTGCTGTTGCTGAGCGACGTCGCTCTCGGGGATATGTGAGATTTATTATATTATATTTCTATTGATGTGCCTCCGGAAAACATACAGCATTGTTATGAAGATGCAGTGTGTACTTAGCCTTAAGTCTGTAGTCTATGGTCTTATCATAGACAATCCTAAGTGTTTCCGACAGTTGTAACTAGATCAGCAGTAGCTTCCTTAAGGTGCCTAGACAATCAATCTAACAAATACTTTCCAAAGGAAACTAAAAATCATTCAGTACTTTCTTGATGATAAATCTACTAGAAATCAGTATACTTCATTGTTTAGTTCATACCAACATAATTTGAACGAATTATAATAATATCTATATAGCTTAAAAATTTATGTCAGTCATATAATATGAATTTCTGGCAATTATTAGTTGTTTTCTACAAGTTTAAAACTGTATATTACGCTTTGCTTAACATGATGTCTTACACATAATGTTTTAACATAAATGTTTATTAACAACTTTTTTTTCCTCAGTAAAAGGTTAATGTAATCATCATAGCGTTGTTTCCTGAATTCATCAGCAGATAACAAGCACGTCTTCATAAAAATGCTGTATGTTTTCCGGAGACACATCAATATAACTATTATGTGCCGAAGAGGGAAAACATACAGCATCGTAGGAAGATCTTCCTGGTGAAGACTATGAACTTTGAAGATTTCGACGGATACCCCGCCACTTGCTGGCTGTCACGTGACATTTAGTGACAACTGTCGGAAACACTCACGATTGTCTATGATAAGACCACAGACTACCGACTACCGACTACAGACTACAGACTTAAGCTAAGAACACACTGCATCTTCATAACAATGCTGTATAATTTCCCTCTTCGGCACATAATATCGGTTTTATTTTAATGTAAAACCGTTATATTTTCGACGACTGATGTATATACATTTCTGCTTTAAAAAGTTTATTTTCGAATTATTCAGTCCATCAAACAGGGAATATGGAATGATGTATAGTTCGGCCTCGCGGTAGACACCGTAAGGGACCCGAGGTCTGGGTAAAGCCGACAGTAATACACATTGTCGTGTCGTGTTCAGGAAGGAATGCCACAGCGCGGAGTACGTGACGAAGCTGCCGAGCGGCAAGCACTCGGTGTGGGGCGTGGGCCGCACGCAGCCCGACCCCGCGCGCGCGCCGCCTCGGCGACGTGCTCGTGCCGCTCGGGACGCCCGTCGACTGCACGCAGCAAACGTCGCTACTTTACAACGAGTATCCTTGTCATACAGTGTAATAAATTTATTAAAATAGGACACCACACCTTGGGAACGAGACGATCGCTCCTGATATTTTTGCGTTCAGTATATAATTAACACCCGTACTTTGTTTCGCCGACTATTTCCACGTTTATTCGTTATTATCTGACTCTCAACAAATAAGTGTTATGCTTTTTATGTGGAATAAAAATTATACATGCGCAGTTTAATTTTTTTTCGATTACTTAAAAATCGGCCTATGCGCTTGGCGTCTAGAACGAGAACGTAAGAAATAAATATTTCCTTGACAGTGTATTTCAGATTTATCGTATACGATGTCGCGCAAGTGAACGTTAAGTACCTGATACAGATGAAGTTTAACTACACGTACTAAGGGATTATTGATGATATGAAGTGTGTTTTTTTTCTTTTTGTTTTATTTGTTATAAAATTACCTGCCGTCGAGCAGCGCTGGGTATTATTATTCTTATTATATTTCATGAAAAAGAAGTTATAAGAAGTACTTTTTATGTTTATTGTAAGTTTTTTTCTTAATGTTTACAATTTTGTTTTGTTTTTCAGTCGCGTTATCATTACGATTCTAAAATATGATGCTTATTATATTGATTTTATCTTACTAAATTCTATAACCTGATTATATTTTTGAAATACTAATGTATGATTTTTATAAAATAGAAGTTTTATTTTTAAAAAACCTTTTCTATTCACATAAATACGTCTAAAAGGCAAAGAAATTTACACATTGTATTTTTTATAATTGTTACCCATGTGGCAATTTTTTATTTATACATTAAGCACAGATTCCATTCGATGTAGTTCATCTTGCGTGGATCGGCTCCCCTCGCCTATAACAATATGACGGTACATGACAAGATCAAAGACCTACCGTCGAAAGAGAAAGAAGATAGAAGGAACATTATTTAAACCGCGTGCCAAAATTTTACGTATTTTATGTGCGCGTAATGTCAAATTACTTATATAATTGACTTATGCGCCTATATAATTGACAAATTATTCTGACCGGGTATAAAATATGCCAACATTGACATTTAGAAAATAAAAAATTAAGTTGTCAAGCCTATATACATATATCTATTTCTTTTAATCCTGTTAGTGCTGCGAGCAACAGACTAAGACAACAATATCCCCTTTGAAATAACGTTACAAAAGCGGCAACATGGTAACCTATTTATTTGACGAGACTTTTAAAACACTATAAATATAAATTAAAAAAATTTTTTCATCATTGACTCTTTATCAATCTTAAAAAATTAAAATAAAGGATAATAATTATGTGGACTTGTGTAAGACTTAAGTGTATTGTAAAACAAAGGATACTAAATCACCCGATTTATCTTTTTTTTTGTTTATATAAGCAGTGCATAAGTTTTGAGTTTACAAAGCTCAAAACTTATTCTAGTAGGTCTATGGTTTTGGCATAAACTATAAATCGAACTCTGACATTAACTGTCAAATCTGTCAACAACGTCAATTTTATAAATCAAAACATTCGTTTAAAGTGATAAGTTGTCATTGTGCACAGTGTTGACAGTGTATGTATCATACGATTCTTGAGTTTCGCGCAGTTCGGCAGTAGGGAAAATAGTGGTGAAGTGTAATCAACAATGTATTTAATAAAAACATAAGTTTATCAGATATTTTTAAACAAATATACTAAATTCTCCAGTTTCTATAAGTACAATTATTTTCTTAAATTGTGAGTGTAACATAAATAAAAAATGGATGTAGATATCATTAAGTGGAGCAACAAAGAGGTTTTAGAATTATTACATAAAGAGAAAATATCGTCGTTTATAATAGATATCTGCAAGTCTCAAGATATTGATGGTCAATGCTTACTCTCTTTTGTCGATCGTGATTTCTATGACTATCCATTCGACCAGCTGAAACTAGGTGAAAGGAAAAGGTTCATATTATTAATAAAAAAATTGCAAAGAAATAATAGAAATGCAATGTATGAACTTGGTTTATATGACGATCAAACACTAAATAATCCTGCTACTAACATAAACTTTGTTGGCACTAATTTGTCACATTTAAGCTATAATCTTCACAGTCAACTACAAAATGAGTTATATGCAAGGAATACTGAATGTATGTCCAGCTATACTCCAGATGTAAAAGCTTCCAAATTGAAACCTGAAGTCTGGAAAACTGCTATAGCATTAGGTAATTTGAAATATATACATAATGTTTAATGCTTTTTTTCAGGATGATATTAATAATGTTGCTGTTTCAGTAGTTCAAATTCCGCCTTCCATATCTATAATTTTAAATATGATATAAATATTTCTGCTTGGATTAAGATTGCACTTATATTACTATAAAATTAAATTGTGGTAGCAGCCATAAGTAGCTTTTATGCTTTATTTCATTCATTTTTTCGTTCAACTAAGAATTTCACTGTATTTGTTTTACACAAAAAAGATGCTTAGATTAGGATAGTTTTTACTTGATTGAGACTCATTTAAAACAATTTTTACCAGGCTATGTGTTTCTGGTGACATGGGTGACAGCAGTTGTTATGGTGATTGTACATGATAAGGTCCCAGATATGAAAAAATATCCTCCATTGCCCGATCTCTTCCTAGATAATGTACCTCATATTCCGTGGGCTTTTGATATGTGCGAGATAACAGGATCATTTCTAATGGCTATATGGCTTGTAGTGTTGTTCTTCCATAAACACAGGTAAATAATATTTTAAATACATTTAAAATGTATTGTAATATATTGAATGTGCTAGGAGAATTATTGTATTGAAATTAATTGTAGTACATCTTTCTTACATAAAGCAATTTAAAAATCATTGTTACGTCTGCCAAATTTATAATTTTAGATTAGAAAATAAGTGGGACAGGTATGTCTTTGTTCATTTTACTTTGTTTGTGTAACAAAATCAATACACTTTAGTTGCTTTATGTTCTTTGTATGAACTACAAAACAATCAAACATATACATACATATAGCTGGCAAATGAACTTTGCCTCACAAATGAATCACCATTCCTGTAGCAATTCCAACCAAAGCTTAATTTTTATATTTATTTTGCAACAATATTATGATGCTAGCATAAAAATTATCCACAGAATTGTATGCATCACTTAAATTTTTTTTATGGTATAATGCAAATGGTAAATTTTCAATTGTTTCAAATATTCAAATACGATTTTCAAGGCTATTGAATTCTTTTTGCTTTTTAGGTAATGAATTGACGCTTGCATTCGAGATAAATTGTATTTAATTTGTAACATTATCAATGAAATAATTATATTTTATATGTAAATACTTCATTAGGTTTATAATATTAAGAAGATTCTTCGCATTGGCTGGGACTGTCTTCCTATTACGTTGTTTCACGATGTTAATCACGTCGCTGTCAGTCCCGGGGTCGCATTTGAAGTGCGAGCCCCGGTTCTACCCTCCGGCGGACGACCTCACCGTGTGGGGCCGTCGCCTGCGCCAGGCATACGATATATGGAGCGGCGCAGGCATGTCCGTCCGAGGGGTCCGAACTTGCGGCGATTATATGTTCTCCGGTCACACGGTCGCGCTGACGCTCCTGAATTTCTTCATCACTGAATGTAAGTTTAGTTCAGTAAAGTTTTTAGGTTGACAAATTTATATTGTATTTATGATTCTGTGACCAAAGGAAGTCAAATCAAGAGCAATGACAATTCTGTAATTGAATTTAATGTATCATAAATTTCGACATTTTTATGACGCCACAACACCGTTTGAAATCTACATTTTAATTAACGCCTCAGTAGTTCACCGATTATCAGAACAATAGCTTTTCCACTACATACGTGCAGGCGCCAGCCTTCCTTGAATATTGAAGTAAAAAATTTATCTCAAAATGTGAAAAATTAAAAACAATAACACAAAAAGCAGTTAGAAATAAATGACTACCGTTGTTGCCTAACGGTTCTGCCTACCGCAACCTGGGTCATTTTATAAAATTAAGAATGCTTCCTGGCTTGCTTAAATCCACTGGTAAATAGATTGTATTAAAATTGGAACATAAATTATAAATATCCATCCACATCTCATAAATTGATTATATTATTAAAATAAAGCGTAGATTTCAGTGCCGGATTAACTATAGTAGCAAAAGTAGCAATTGCTGCGGGCCCCGCAAGAAAAGGGGCCCCGCATATTCAAGCCCGCCAACGTATCAAAAGTATATTAACACAGTTTTTTTAATTGCACAGTGTGCAAATAAACCTATTAAGTAGTGACTGTTCGTACCCATATTACTGAGATCCAGACCCATAGCGGATCAAGGGCCCGGGTATAATAATTGCTACGGGCCCGCGCTTGCTTAATCCTGCACTGTTAGATTTTAACGGAAAGTTGCGAGTTCAAGTCCAGCGCCAACACCTCTGATAAGTGGGACATTAATAATCATCTGTTACTTTGCCAAAAGGAGTTGATAGATTACCGTATATTTAATCAGTAAAATTGAGCCCAACATATATTGCCTATCTGCTCAAAACTGTGTCCTTTACTACGAACATTTGCTTGTAAATTACACAGTTGCTCTTGAATTTCAGCACGCAACATTAAACAAGCGATTTACTATTAAACCGGCCAAGTGCGTGTCGGACTCGCACATAATAGGCTCCGTACAACCGTAGCAAATATTGCAAAAGAAAATATATTTATGGGGAGTTCCTTTATTTAAAAATTTTAGTATTTGTTGTTCTAGCGGCAACATAGGTACAGTCTGAAAATTTGAAGTTCATGAGATGCTGCACGCTGACAGAGGCGGAGGCTTAGTAATAGGGTTTGGGTTTGTCATCTGAGTAAGGAATCCTAATAACTAAAAATGATTGTCGCCTGCTCTATTTATAACTACAAGCATCTTCAATTTTTAATAGCCACTAATTATTTCCATTTAGATGAAACTCACTAAACCTATGCAGGCATATTGATAATGTATTATTAATATTCATACTATAATATTCTTTATATACATTTTAATGTCAAATTTGTATTTAATATGAACAATGATGATATAATAATTACTATATTTAGCCCCCGACCGAACTTTCACTTTCGGCCATTTTTCGGAATAAATATCTTTGGCAAAAATGTGAACATATTAACTAATTGGATAAAATAAAACCAAAAAAATGGAACTAAAGTAGAAATAAGTATTCGTGTAGTAATTTTCATTTATTAAAGATCGTTAGATGTGTAGCACGCCACATTCGCGCTTTGTCACGCCATCCACATTTCAAATATTGAAATTTCTTTGAAATTTGAATAGCCTTTTTTGTTACTTTGCGGTACATGGAGTTAAAAATAGTTGGTAAATATAAATATTTAATAATATTATTGAAAATACAAACAAAAGTTCAATAACTGATTGTAGTAGAGTTGGCGATATTATTTGTAAATATTTACTACTTAAAACTCTGTATATTTTTATTAATTTTCGTTTATTTACTTACTTAGTTGAATTGAAATGACGATAGTCGAATATAATTCTATAGTAAATATTTACGAACTTTAATCTAATCTTACTTAGGTAGAAATGTGAAAGAAAGAGAAAAGTAGAAGTATGCAATATGATAATTTACAATATCAGAAAACATTGATTTTACTTTTATAAATTTTTTTAAAATATATAATGCGCTAATTATATATATAATTTTTAATTCAGATGATAATTATTCTTACTTATCAGGGATATGCTTATTTATACGATGAATTAATAAATTGTATTTTATTTTGAAGGCGATACAAACGAATATAAATAGGTATTAAGCATGTATTAAGCTTTTTAATCAGTCAAAATGGCTTACATCAGCCAAATACTAAATGAAATTTAGTATTTTCAAGGTAAGTACTAAATGATTTTTAAAAGTACTTAAATGTATACCTTAATGAAGTACTAAAATATCAACTGATAGACAAAATTATATTATTATTGTAGTGATAATTTTATTCATGATGTTATTTTTGCTAAAAGTGATTATGGTAATATTTGATTTATTTTAAATCCTAACAGCTTTTTATTTTACTAGCTTTTTATTTATTTTAATAGTCAAACAAATAATTTTACTGGGCATTGTAGGTAATTAAATTTATGTCTGCATTCACGTTTCACAATTCATAGAATGCAAGTTAATGAATAATAATAAAATAATTTTCCTTTATGAAAATTTTACGACGTCGTATTACGTGAACATTACGTTTTTATTCGCAAAACGAAGGTTAGTAATTGTTTCGGTCCATTAACTGTAGCATTGTATTCATTTAATGTTTTGAAAAATTATAAAAATACGAATTGAGTACTATGAAAAGTGACATTCTAAAAAAATATCAAAACCCGATTTTTTTGGAAGCGAATTTATATAATGTATCATGCCAAAATTTCGCCATAAAATCTTTTCAGTGTTGTCATTTGTATTATTATAAGAAAAATAATGAAAAAGTAATATAATATATTAGAATGTGAAGTTTTTCTACAAATTACGGAAACCGCAGGTAATAGCAAGCAAACCTTTAACCTATTATAAAATTGACCAAGCAAAGCGAGGGCGCTATATCTTTTAGCATTTAGCCAAAATGAGATTTAGCACTAGATATATTTTGAGCATATTAAACTATTTATATGAGTGGACGACTTTACACAACCATTCGAACCGCAAACACCGAGTCAGTGTCCGGGATACTGAGGCCTTGAGAAATAAACAGCGCATCTTAAAATCATGTCAATGGGCGCCATGATCGAAGTAATAACAATCATTGTCCGATTTACAAAACATCAGTCCGGATACTGCTAATTCACGTCTACATTACATGAGAGGGTATTTCCCCGGTCGAGGCGACATGTTATGTCCTATCCCGATAACGGTGGGTTCCACTCATATCAATAGAAGTCTAGCCATTTCTGCCTCTAAACTCCAGTTGTTTTTTTTTGTTTTTACAACTTATTAATTGTTTTAATTGATGAACTAAGTATCATGATTATAATAATTTTTTGTCAAAAAAAAAAAAATCTTCGCGATAAAATTTTTGCAAAGAAAGCATCTTATCATAATAAAGAACTTTATCGATTGGATTTTCTTAAAACTTCTGCAAAACCTCAGATTCATAAAGGAATCTGTTTGTTATTTTCTGCATTAAAATCTGCCTAGGATCAAGACATCAGATCATTCAGAATGCTCGTAAATCCTCCACTGATAATAATGATAGTTATAGTAGCAAAATAATAATTTGTTTTCGTTATTCCCTAATATTCGATCTCTGTCTTAACAGATTTGATTTTATTATGCGATGAAATATTTTTACGCGCAAATTAGTGATGTTATCTTAATTCAAATGTTCTATGCATATGACACGTAAAAACAGTCCGGGCTTTTTGTAAAAAATTCTTACACAGACACGGCTTTTAACATTAATTACAATAATATTATGTAGCTAAAGAATTAAAGATCTAACATAAATATATTTTAATAGTATTTATCGTTTTTTAACGTTCCAAGTTTCTATAAAATATTAATATATACTGTACATTTATTATTTAAGTTCTGGCGAGCTTCACATGCATGTAAATAGATTTACCTACTTTGTTAAAAGTTATGTAACTGCGTATGTGCGTGTTGCTTATGATAATTTAGATCAATTGAAACGATGCCATCGATATTATTAATTGTATAGTTGTTTTGCCTATCAGTTTTACAAACGTACGCAATTTATCGCTTGGTTTATTAATAATAATATTTCAATTAATAATTGCGTCATTGCAGTCAAAGCTGAACTTTGTTCCATTCGTCTACAATAAAATGGTGTTTTCTTAAAATAAAAACTTTTGTTATGAATATAAAGATGTTAATGTTTTTATGTTAAAGCGAGTAAGCAGTTCTTGCATTGTTACGTTACGTTTCGGTTAGATAATATGATAATTAATGTAGTGATATCATTATAATCACATTACTACTGAAGTGGCCTAGTTTATTTGAGTTCTATTTCTCAAAATTCTGCCAACGTGATAATCATGTACAGTGTGTTACAAAAGTACTTGCTTTGTTTCTCTTATCACACCTCTACTACGTGATAACAAAATTTATTTTAGAAGACATTTGCCGTATGACGATGTGAATCATTGCGGAGGTGTGACTTGTTTATTGCTCCCTAAACAATGTCTAAGACAGACTAGACTGTTAATATTATTTATTGAAACAAATTTAGAACTTTGAACATCAACACAAAAATATGTTACCTAATTTTTTTATCTCTTGAATTGAAAGTGCAATTAAATGGTATTTGGTATGGTGTTATTTGACAAATATTATTTATATTTTCTCCGATTAAATATGAGTTCTTTGCAATCCGAATAATTATATTTTTTTTACTGGGAAAAATGTAATGACTCACTGAGTCATGGTTTAGGAAATACCTTTAGAAATGCTGCATCATGCTTATGTAGCGCTAGTGTTTAACAATCATACCTGTTTCACTTTCAAACTTTCATTAAATTATACGCCAAGATATGGTAGGAAGGAGTAGGAAAACATCTACATCGAAGCACATACATATCTGTATGATTGATACAATATCTTTCCTCGGGTAATCCTGCTACTAACTATAGGCGTATGAGGCAGGCTCGCTACCTCTAGTCAGAACAATGAACGATAGTTTGTATCAATTTTGAATATATTTAAAAGATCATTTACTATACACACTACACACTAAGCAAAAATGGTGGTGGAAACTATAAACACTTAATACTGTTATTAAAATATTATAAAAACTTTATGTATCACATTGGAATTAAATTAAAAATATATACATATGAAGTTTCGACACCGTTGTGGCGTTGTGGGTAGCGAGTCTGCCTTTAGTCTCGACGGTTGCGGGTTCGATTCCCGCTCGCGCAGATGTTTGTTATAATTACTGTCTCGGTCTGGGCGTTTGCCCATGTAGGTCTCCCCACCGTGCCTCGGAGAGCACGTTAAGCTGTGGGTCCCGGTTATTATCAATAACATCTGATAATAATCGTTAACTCTTGATAAGTAAATTGCTCTTATCCAATGAGTTACTGGTTCGCCCTTAGGGTTGCGGCGGTCAGATGGCAATCGCTCTGTGTAAAAACTAGTAACCTGTCAAATCCGGATAACAGTAATAAGCAGATCCTGGGTACATAAAAATACCGGGAATAA
This sequence comes from Hestina assimilis, assembly GCA_023373885.1. Lineage (NCBI taxonomy): Eukaryota > Metazoa > Arthropoda > Insecta > Lepidoptera > Nymphalidae > Hestina > Hestina assimilis. The sequence continues at coordinate 11,332,362 of CM041745.1, forward strand.
TGCTAGGATGAAGAAGACATAACATGAAGTTTAAGTTTTTTCTTGATTCAGATAAAAACAACATATTAAACGCATTATCAAACACGTCTTTCAAAATTTAATATTAAGGTTTGATGGTTGCGGATTATTCTTAATTTTTTTGTAAATTAAAGTGAGACTAGACTATCGCTATAATCACAGCCATCCAAGCAACTTGAAAACATTGGTTATAAGTCCCTTTAAGGCTGGCTTAAACTGGCACTGAGAATTACATTATGTACTATGTATATTGTAAATTCATATATATATATTATTACTTTCAGATACTTCCCGTAGTTTGTACTTGCTGCACATCCTGACGTGGGTGATGAACATGTTCGGAATATTTTTCATCCTGGCCGCTCACGAGCACTACTCCATCGATGTATTCATCGCGTTTTATATTACGTCACGACTCTTCCTATATTATCACACGCTCTCCAACAATCAAGCACTGATGCAGAGCGATTCTTCCAGGTTATTGTTACTATAATTTATTTTATTATACATAAGTATTGCAATAATACAAAAGTACAAAAAATATTTATAAATGCAGTGAAATCAATTTCACTTAGGCTTGTTGAATGAATGCTTTCATAGTTCATAACCGTCATTAGCAATATATTTCCCACTCTGTGACGCTGTCAAGACCAGTAGGGCCAACAGCAATACACAATCAGAAAAAAAGGAGTATATTATGTTGTTTATACAAACAAAATACAAAAGTCCAATAGTGGAATTAGTTAAATATTTCACGATTTTTAAGATATTGCTGTAGTCATAGACTTATTATTAAGGACAGGCCTTCAATATAAAAAAGTGTCAGACTCGCTGGTTCTTCGTAAATTTAACATCGATGCAACGAATCGAAGTAAGTCACAAGCTTGCAACATAATCGAATAAAGTTAGCGAATCTTGTATACCTACTAAGTTAATGGTTGTTTTTTTTTTTAATAAACTCAAGAGGCTAAAAGCACATTATTTTCGATAATACTGACACATTAAAATAATGACAGACCTATAACCAATTAATATAAAAATATATTGCGTGTTTTTATTCTGATGGCGAATTTTAAAATTTTATGAATGTGTAACACTTCCGTGAATGTCGTCGAACGGGTTACGTTATCTCACAAAGTGAAATAATATTATCATTTTGCTGTTTGTATCTTAAGACGTAATTACCCTTATTATTGGTGATATAATAACGACGTCACGTAATTTATGAAAACATAGAATAATGCGTGTTTTGGAGCACTAGCTGATATCATGCAGTGTAGGAAAAACAGTACATTTATTTGTTTTATGTCGATTTCTTTCACGTCAATAAATTATATTTTACATTATTTATTATATTTTTATTACTAAATACTCGTGCAATTAATAATATTTATTGTAATGTCGTGTTCAATATCTAATAACAACAACTTTGACCAATTGTGCCCTACAATTACATTCTGCATAAAATAATCTACAATTTTATTTAATTAACCCTACAGAAAGATATGTTTTGCAAATAAAGCCTAAAAATATGAGTAGAGAAAGGCCGATATTTTAAACTAAATCTGTAAATTGTAATGTAATTACGAAAAATTCGTATAATTTTGTACAGATATTTTTAAACTGTTAAATTAGTATCATAAACAATACAATATTCCGAATATTACACATGAACACAAACAAATCTAACAAATATGTGGGCAACTACTAGTTTATAATGAATGGTTATAGATAAGCTTAAAACTCGTTTCTTAATATCACGAAAACGAAAAGAACACCTTTGCCTTTTACTGTCCAAAAATATACCTACAGAGATATAAAGTTATTTTGTAGAATTACTATTATATATTGTAATAACCACCAACTTACGATTTTTATTTGCATATATTATTAATTTGAATATTAATTATAAATTTAAAAAGAAAACATTTTTTGTTTTATAGAACCAGGATATGGTTTCCGCTGTTATCGTTCTTCGAATCCGAAGTCGACGGTATCGTTCCAAACGAGTATGAGGGGCCCATGGAGATATTAAACAATTTGAGGCAATGGTTGATACAGTTCGTAACCGATGTTAAGAAATCATCGATGGCTAAGATAGCTGGTACGAAGTTACAGGAGGGCGCAGCGATGGGAGAATACTCGGTTGTGAGGCTTGTGGATGGCATCAAGAGGAACTTAAGTCTAATTGAGGAGTACAAGAGCTCCCGACAGAGACTAGTCACACTTGATAAAACAGTGCAGGCAGGCCTGCTGGAGGAGCTACCAGATGCAGAACTGAGGCATAGAAACATCGCAGAGCTCACCGGAGACGCTATATTTAGAGAATTCAGTAACCCACCCTCACCGATCATGAAAAAAAATATATGAGCTATCGTCCGAATGTATTTCTAACATTTTGTAGGCAACCAGAAATGGCTTAGATACCTGAACGTTTTACATTTCCGTTATAGATTTTATATCATGTTATTCCATATTTATACTAAGTTAAATGTGTAGAAAATTACAAAGGTTTATTTGCTCAAGATAATCGTGAAAATATAAAGTTACGCTTTATTAATTCAGTGTAGTCTTTCATTATTATCCTCCTGTTATAGAATAGTATTTATTTCAAATGTCCTAAAATTATCACAATTAGTGACGATACGGAGACGGTTTTTCTTTTGAAACATCAGTCTGCGCTAAACATTTTAAATTAAATTTATCGTCAATAGTTTTTAATTATTAAAATTTTCTATTTATTTTCTACTATAATAAGGAATCTATACTGATATAATACTTTTTTCTAATTGTATTTATTAAATAAAATGGACATGTGCGATTCGAACTCGCACACGAAAGGTTCCGCGCCATAAAAAAATCAATTTCTCTAATCGGTTCATAAATGTTGGAGTTCTGAGTTACAAAATAAAAAACAAGCCAATTGAGAACATTTTTTGAAGTTAGTTAAAAGAAGATAAAATTATCCCTTTCAGCAATTAAATGCGTACCGCATTTGTTATAAATAAATATAATATTATGTTTATCTCTAAGTACACGATTACATTTCAATCACAATAATCATTATTAAATAATAAATTATAACATAAATATAATCGGACGACCGTTTATATTTATGTTATAAATATCTGTTTCGGCCTTGGCGTGTCGTAGTTGGTCCCCTCCACCATGCCTCGGAGAGCACGTTTAGATGTCGTTCCCGGTTGTTATCATAGCATCTGATAATAATTTTTACTTATTGATAGGTAATTTTCCCTCATCCCATAAGTTACTGGTTCGCCCTTTGGGTTGCGGTGGTAAAATGGCAATCACTCTGGGACTAATAACCCTTCAAATCCTCGCCAGGATAACAGTATAAGCAGACCCTTTTTAAATATCGGGAATAATGATAGGAAGAAGAATGATAAAAATAATGATTAGAAGTTCCCACCAATATTAAAATGTTGAGAATTTTTTTTTTTGTAGTAAGTGAAGTGGTTTGAGTGTAAATTCCAAGTTGATTTCTCTAGCACATGTAAATAATGATACTGTGTAATGAATAGGATGCTTTATTGTTTATTATACTACCTTATCGGTGTGGATAACAATGTATTTTATCAATTGAAATTATAGCTTGGGGTAGGTTAAAACTGTGACAATTTCCTGTATTATAATAAAGATAATGTATTATGCATGTTAAGATTAACTCTCAATATCTACTGGAAGATAGAAAAATAATGATCAAAAATATCTAAATATCAATTATATGCTTAAAGTAATGGAAATTGTAAATGTACTTTGTGATAATTAAACACAAATCGTGCCAAAAGGTAAACGACATATTATAAATTACAAACAGTGATATTTACATCGTTTTATACGCAATATGTATTTAAAATAAAAGCTATTAATTGTGTAGCAATTATATAATTGACATGAAATAAAATATTAGTAAAAATTGTCTTTAAAATCATTAATGCAATGAATTAATGTATAATAAAGAAATCCAAAACAAATACAAAAGAGAAAAAAAAGCAACAATTAATTTTAAAGAATGCTCATTGACCAAGTATAATAAGAAATATAAAATCAGCACCTAAGACTAAATATAGTCTTATATTTCTAAATACTAATGTCATGTTAATTCATTGAGTTTCTTTATAAATGAGCACTCCAAAAAACTAATGATAAATTGATTTAGATATATGAATTTTTTTTCAAAATAAAATCTATACATTAATACTTTAAAGTAATACATGCCTTATAAGGGATAAACTTGTTAATAAACTCTTAAAATACATATAATTATGAAATTAATCTCTTACATTTCTTTATATAGGCCACTTCATAGCAACATGTAAATATGTTGAAACATCATAAATCAACAAATAATTAATTGCGTTATATACAATGACTTAATTATTATATGCCAAAATATGAGTAATGCAGTATAAATAACACAATGGTGATGGAGAGTGCTTAGTGCTAAATAGATGATTTGAGCTGATAGCATGAAGAATTTCTTTTCATTATTCTGCAGAAGCCACTTGCTCACTCTGGATAAGAGCTTCGGATGGGTTATCAGTTTTCTGTTCAGTTTGTTCTTTTTCTTCAGACTGTTCACGAGAGCTGACTGTGCCATTCTCGTTTACTGTTTCCGGTGCTGGTGTATTGTCTTCTGAGATTACTGTTGATACAACTTCAGTTTCATCAGCTGGTTTTTCATTGTTTACGTCAGTTCCTTCATCTTTTTCAACAGATTTTTGTCTAACTGGTGATGCTTCTTTTTCAACTGGAGCAGGCGATGTTTCTTTCTCATTGGAAGCTTCCTTCTCCGTATTATCTTTTGAAACACTTTCATTGCTAACAGCAGGAGTTTCGTTGGCTTCATTTGTATTTTCTACAGTTTCATTACTATCTTCAGGGTTCTCAGTCAATTTTTGTTCTACATCATTTGCTTTAACATTTCCATTGATAGCCTAAAAATGAAAAATAAAAAAATAAATATATTTTTTTTTAAATAATGTCGTATTCATTTAGTTTATAAATACATACAGTGTCTGGAGGAGAGACCTCACGAGGAGCCTCTACTTTCACAAATTGTTCCAATGTATCTACTTCATTAGCTAAATCAAACAGGTCATAATCCTGAAAAAAAAATTATTTAATCAAAAAATTGAATTTATAGTAATTTAATGTAGCTACATTTAAAAAATGTATCTATCAGTCCATTCCCAAACATAGCAACAAGTTTGCAATAAGGAGGAAATATCTCATATTATTTATTAGTTGACACCTTGTTTTGAATTCTTAAAGTTACAACGAATATTATTACTCACCCCGCAGTATTCATCGTCATTGAACAACTGAGGCGGCAACGGAGTACGAGGATTGGGATCGCTCACCGTCGCTCCATTGGATTTTGAATTGTTTTGCATGAACTCTTTATCATCTTCTCTCCCAGGTTCCGTTATATCGATTATTTCATATTTGATATTTTTCGAATCTAGTATCATTAGAACACGTTGTTGTCTCTTTTTTACCTTAAAAGTACCGTAAAAATTAAAAACAAACATAACTATGAATCAGCAATGAGAAAAAAGTCTAGAAAAGAACCCGGTTGACCCAGGAATTTTCTAATATTAAACATACCTCTTTGTTTCCTGAAATGCCACTTATGTACACTTTGACAACCATTTCTATAAAATTTTCCTGTGATTAGTGGTGTATAAAAATAAAATAAATTATAACGAAATCCTAACTGAGAAAGATAGGCTTGGCCATTAGACAATCTGTTGTAATAATAATAATTACTAAGCAGCTGTCAAGAATGACGGTATCCGTAGTGTTACCATAACAATTTGAGAAATAGCTACTATTAAAGTATTTAAAAATACAATTATATAAATGGATAATTATACTTTTATTTATGTTTAGTACGCAATCTATTATAATTTGCCTATAAAACCATTTCGCTAAGCTTTATCTGTATATATACTTTACTGAAATACACCTTTGCTTGTTTGGAACTCTTCATGATCACTTTAAAATATAAATTGCTATTTTACAGAGAAAGTTATTTTGGTATTTTCAATATATGGCATCAAACCATGAAGTTTTTCGAGCTTGCCAAAATGCCACGATAAAACTTGCCAAAACATCAAATGTTTTTTTTATATCACTGGTTGATAATGGGATATCACTAACTTTAATCTCTTATTGAGAGAGATAACTTATTAAATGTTTAGTTTTCAAACTTCGAATACTATTTATATCTTCTTCTCGGTAGACACAGCTTTCCGAACTGGCGGTAGAGCTTGACGATTGAAAAACACCTTAAGTCTACTTTTGATTTTGATATGATATTTGAAACGTACTAAAAACTTTGTGATCTAATAATTAACACGTAGTTAATCTATCTATATAAATATAAAAATGTATTTGTTTATACGGCTATAAGTATGTGTGAAGACCCGATTTGATGAAATTCTCAGCGAGTAGTGAACTTTGTTGGAATTGGATCAACAGAAAAGTACATGCAGTCGAAGTCGTGCTAATATCCTTTTCATTATTAGATTATGATTAAACAATTTTGATAATTGAATTTAGTGCACCAGGCACCAGAAGCAATAATACCGATCTATCCACGTCTAAAAAATATTTATATGACAAAAGGAAACAATAAAACCACATTATATTCATACAAATTTATTGTATTTGTAATTACACAAATACGTATTGTCTTGTAAATTTGAAAAATTGCAGTATAATAGCAACTTATACCTAAGTAAAGCAAAGCTAGCACAAATGGAATGTCTATAGAGGATCTTTACAAAGATTACGAATTGAAAATGGCACTTAATAAGTTATTGATAAGTTGATGTTTAGCATTTAAAAACAAAAGTGGTTATAATTATTACAATACAGAAAGCTGCCAAGAAAAGAAAACAGATCAAATTGAAAAAATCGATGCATTTTGTAACGATCCTCAATTATGTATGCTGTTAAGTATACAGACCTAAAAATAAAATTTTAGAAAGGTGTATGCAAAAAGGAAAAATTAATTTGTCACGAGTTGTACAAATCCTGATAAAAACACTTATATTACAGACACTAGCAATTCGTTAATTTTATTTAACTGGCTATTCATACAGGTTTTTTTTCTAGCTGATACTACTTATACTTGTAATTTTAATTTATCTTTATATTCAAGTTTTAATAACAATGAATAAATATCGCAAAAACTAATTAAAATTTAGAAGCAGTTATAACTGTGCAAGTTCAAAAATAACAAAAGAAGAAAATAACAGATCACAGGTATAAAGGTTGGAGGGTTTTGTCACTTTACCTATCACACAAATGTCGCGACATTATTTAAGAAAAAAAAACTGTCTTCTGCGTTTTCGAGTCAATTCTAATTTTGTTTAAAAATATATAAATATAAATAACATATTACATAATATTTAGTTGATACTTAAAACAAGCTTTTACTTCATGTTTATTAGGAATGTGTAAACAGACATAAAACTATTCTGATTTTGCGTGGTAACTGTTGGGTAAAACAAGTAGTATGCTTCCTTCGTAGGTTTCTTCTATATTACAAATGTTGTATTGTTAAGAGGTTTATTTTTATTTGTTTAATATATATCACACAATAACTAAATATGAAAATACAACCTTTATAGAATAAATTTGAATAAATGAAGAGTTTTCTTGATTTGCTCATAATAAGCTATCATATTTTTTAGAGTGTATAATTTTTACAAACGATACACTAGTATGAGATTGGCACGAGTCCAAACAGCTGTCAGTTCTATTTACATCATTTTACACATTTATTGTTGAATATTATACAACTTACTACGTTAAGTATTGTAATTTTATAATAGAGTTCCGATTCAGATAATTTGTAGGTAAATAAAATTATGACAAATCATACCACAATTTTCTTAATTTATTTGGGGTAGCGGTGGCGAACCTGCCTTAAACGCCATAAGTCGCTGGTTCGATTCCCGCTCGGAACAGATGTTTGTATTCATCATACAAGCATGTGTCTGGGTGTGTTTGTCCTAGTCCTTGTGTATGTTTCCGGACCACAGGATATCACTATGGTAATGGGGGCAGTTGAGTCTGTAGCGTTTATTTATATATTAAAAAAAGTTATTTTAGATCAGCTAGATAGGTATTTCAACTTATAAAACATAATTGTTATATTTATACTAATAATTTTCAAATTAAAAAATAGTTTAAATTCTTAATAGGTATAACCTACATCAATATATAGTTGTCGTTTGCAACGAGTTTCCCGCAAGCCAAAACGATATTTTTTTACGTTGTTTTGTTTAACAGTGCCAAGAATTCTGAAGCTATTTAAATACTTTAATTAAAAGTATTGTCGCAATTCCTGGATAAAGTTCCGAAAAATACATTTTTTTTTATTTTCGTACCATATGCTCAAACTATACTATTTTAAAAATACTCCTAATGTTTAATTTCGGATAGAAAAAAACTTAAAAATGTATATTACTAGGCCTTTATTGCAGGAGGCCGTCTACTACCGCAGTGTCAGATTCTATCGTAAAGCAGTAGTGTGTTTTACATTACTGAGTTTCGGTTGGAATGACACTTTAGCTAGTGAAATTACTGGGCAAAGAAGATTAAAGAAAAATATCTCCTAATCTCGAGGTTAGCAACACGTGAGTGAGAGCTACGGAAACCGCTTATCATCGGGTTGGTCTTATGACAAAATGAAATAAAAAGTTCACAAAAATTAAGCAAAAATTCTTATTAGAATGAGAAGGATTTCAAATGAAGAATTTGATATTTAAATCAAGTTATTTAAATAATAAAAAAGGATGTATTTTCCATTTTTGTATCTATTTTCAGTTGGTCTAATAAAGCATGTTAAAAAAATTAATGTTGTCAATTTAAAAATTTGAATATGGTAGCGGAAATACCGATTCTCTAGTTGATACTTAAAAATACAAATCTCACCCACTTCAGGTTTTCTGATTCAGTAGTAGTAGTAGTAGTAGTAGTATTTTTTATCGTTTGAGTATATGTTGTTCTAAAAAATATCCTATAAAACTTGCAGCTTCGATTAAAAGATTGTCTACATCTTCGTCTTTCCTCATGTGCCCCTCATTACAAGTGTGAGCTCTCGGAGATATCGCTGCTAATACTATGAAAGTATGAACATAGTCTGCATACTGGTATCAGGTAGCTAGCTTAGCAGGACATAAACTTTGTTAGCCACCTTTGTGGCATTTAAAAAAAGAGACCACTAGTGTCTGGTGATCATGTTCCAGCCAATCATGACCGTTTGTGTTTTTGAAAAAAAAATGCGAGTATTATTCACCATGATATTGAAATTTCGAAATTCTTGCACGCACCTGGCGTGCAAGAATTTCGAAATTAATCGAATTTTCGAAAGTAGACCCCAATTTTTTTAAATTTCTAATAATAGAATCAAAGAATTGCATGTAATAAATCGGTCGAGTCACGTAATACGACCCTGAAGGACTGTCGTCGACTCGTCATTGTTTACGATAGACGTGGGCGTTGAAGAATTCTTTTAACTTTCTCAGCACATCAGTGGGATGTCTTGGTTACTTTTTAATATAATTATATATAATGTTTTCGATTTATCTTGGCCAAAAACATATTTTATCATTTACGATACTATGACGTAATCTAATGAGGAAGAGCTATCGTGGCAGTGAGTGTACGATGGTGACACATTGCATTTCATTAACACCATTTAGCTACAGCATGTATATAAGTATATATCGCTAATTATAACTTACTTTAGTGGAAGTTTTGTGGAAGGCGTGTCGATTAAACTAAAATAGACATGTAGGCGAAGCAATCTTCATAATTAAAAATGCCCTTTTGAAAAATGACTATGTAAACTTTACAAGACAATAGTTGAATTTATTATTTTTACATTTTATATTAATAAATTTTATTTTTCTAGATCACAAGCCATAAATACTAAATAATATAACGTAAAACTAAATATAATTAATTCAGGATGTTGCATAAAATAATAACTGCTGGAATATAAAGGAAGTCGTAAGGATCTAACTAAGTATAAGGAATAAAGCTACATCACATTTAGACACTCACAAATTAGGCGAAATAGTCCCTAGATCGCAGTCTTCCATTTAAAATTTTAAGTTTTTTTTTCATAATTATTTAGGTAAAGATAAAGTACATTAACATGGCGCGCCTCGCCCAAAATTGATAAAGTTTGAATGTAAATACTACTAAGTAAAAACTTTGCTGGTCTTACAACGCATGTGTACTATTCGGGCATCAAACAAATAAATTTTAAGATTTATTATGTAACTAGTGGCGTAATTAATTATTTTTTATGATGTACTATATGAAAATGACACGTCTGTTATCTTGCGGGGTTGGCTAATTGTGATTAGTTGGCCAATACATCTGCCGGCCTGGTGTTGAAGACGAATACTAACAACTAAATACAATCTCTTTCATAAGGATGTGACAACACACATTGAGAGAGTAATATGGAGGGGCGCGCCATGTTATCGTAGTTTATCTATATCTTGTATGCGGCTATAAAAGTACGAGACAGCTATATTTAAATATGTATAAGAAAGAAAGTGTCTTGCAAGAAGTCTCTAGGGGCTATCTTGTCTGTGCTGCACAAGATGTGTGCCGCACGGAGTAGAGATCAGAATTTAGAACAGGTGCATTTACCATTGGCAATTGATTCGTTGCAGAGACGCAATAATTTACTGCAATAAAATTTTTATACTTTCTATCTAAAACTACTGAATCGATTTTGTGCGTCATCGTCTTATGCCGTGAGCGAAACTATGGCGAACAAAATATAACGCTTCAGCCGAGTCCATTTCCGTCCAAATATCATGCGGGGCGATCAACGAGGGTTCCGAGAGGAGAGGAGAGGCGAGGCGAGGCGAGACGAGGCGAGGCGAGACGAGGCGAGGCGGTGCGAGGCGATGCGAGACGGGAGCTCAGACCGGCGTGCCGAAGTCCGGGTCGCCTCGCCCGGGCAGGAGACGCGGCGCGACGGGCCGGCGCTCCGCCTCGCCGTTCCGCATCGAGGTCTCCGTCACTCGCCGCGCCGTACCTATCCTGGACACACACCGCTACGTCAATAACCATTTCATTGCAACTTACAATATAAAGAATACTGAAAAATCACCAAAATTTTTACAACATAATTTGAACCCAATATTATCTGATAGAATACCTAAAGCCTTTCGTTTCTTTTCTTATACGGCTGTCGCCGTTAGTTTTATTCGTTTTTAAACGAACGTCGAGCGAAGGTGGTGCGATAGCCTCGCACGAGTTTTGAAGGTCGGGGGCCGGCAGTGGTTTCGAGTTCGTCGTGGCGTTGGTCGTCGACGTCACTTCGGAAACGCTCGTCGTTGTTGTCGTCGTCGTGACGTCATACGTGTGTGCTGACGTCACAGCGGGCGCGGCCGTGCTCGTCGTGTCAGCCGGCATCGCCGTCACGGTCACGGCGCTTGCCGGGACGCAAGGAGTCGTGTCGTGTATCGGTGACGGAAGCTGATATCCCGCTACGGGGGGTTCTTGCGCTTCCTCCGAAACGGTCACTGTCAAGCATCATTGTATTTTAAAATAAAAGAATTACAGAACTATCATGACCATAGAGTAGTTAAATATACTTTTATCATTAATTCTATTTACTTAAAATTATAAATTTATTACTTTTCATTATTAAGGGTTGCCACTAAGAAAATTAACAGTAAGAAACTCTAGGTTACTTTATGTGAAAGATTAAATTTTAATTTAATAAGTTAATCAGTACCAAATATTACGAATGTTAAACATTAATGTTACTCCCAAAAACCTCTAGATCTAGTACCTAGTACAAAAATTTGAAGGCTAAGTAGCATCTATAATGTAAGATAAGTGTATATGTACTTATATGAGAGTTTTCTGGTCGCTGGTCGGTGGCCGACGCCAGCGGCTCGTCCGACGACTGCGCGTCCGACACCGCGCAGTACGCGCCTTTCGTTCTCCAGTCCTGTTTTATTATTGAACACATCTTGATTACACGCTTATTCAGCTTATACTTTGAGTTTTGTTAAATATCTCTGGGTCGTTGCTCAGGTTATCACAACATTTATATACTGCAAGCATTATTATTTTAATAAAAATTATCTAAATACATTTTACAGATATCGATGTGATCAAATAATATAATTATGTATACAATATACACGTAATAATGATTCTGAATTATTAATAACTTCCATTCCAAAACTCTGGAGGGCGCCTTTCAAACATACCACATTATTTTTTTCAATAACAGAGCCTTGGAGTCGTCAATAAAAGTGGGCAAACTGCCTTCACAATACAAAAAGATGACGTGTAACAGTAACCATTTTGTTGGATATTCTGCATGCTTTCAAGTCCAAATTAAGAAAGAGAGAGTGATCCTTTTTCGTGGTAAAAAAATAATAGTCCAATGGAGTCAGATCTCATGTTAGCTATGTCGGTCCTTTACACCGTTGAGCTATTGATCTCTAAGTTAATTTATTTGCTTCCATCATAATAGAATAGTGTGGTCTTACCTGCGGCTTGCGTTTCTTCTTGAGCGCCGTGCGGGTGTGCACCGGCGTGGAGCGCGCCGAGGTGGAGCCCGACGTCGCTAAGGGGGCCATCTATTAAAAAAGAATTAGTATTATTTTATTAGTGACGACGTTGTGACTTCGTTTCCCGCTCGGGACAGATATTTGTATTGCTCATACTGACATGTGTTCCGGTCCGGGTGTGTTTATGTGTATTTCCGGATCTCGACACCGGATATTCCTACTGGGGACCGTTGAGTGTGTAGCGTTTATTTATTTTATTTATAATTGTTACCTTAACGCGATTGCACTATAATAAAAATTCAAAATACAAAAAGTAAGGCTAAATTAAAATTTTACGGTTATTACCTCAAGGCGATTCGTTTCAATTTTAATGGAGTCATCGTCCATATCGAGTATCGCTAGATTGTTGATGTTGTTGTAGTCAGCATAGTGAGCAGTCGTCAGCACCGGACCCTCCGCGCTGTCGTTCCGCCCCACGTACTCCCGCCCGTCCTGCCCGTACCTCCCATCTACGTACGAGTGCCCGTCTCTAGGAACGAACGATCTCCCATCTCCCACGGCGTACGCGTTGATGTCGTCTCGCACTCCGTACGAGTCGTTTCGTACGCTCGTACGCATTAGATCGTACTCGCCATCACGCCGCGCTCCGTACGGGACGATCTCCCCGCTCTCGCTACCCGAAGCGCTGTATGGTAAAAGTTATTGTTAAAGCTATTGGTAATCCTGGCACGGTCACCATATAGAGTTGAGTTCAATGAGAGACGACTTGAGTGGTTCACGTTTTTATTATGACTCTTCAAGGCTGACAGTTAGGTGGGAGGCCTACTTATTATACACAAATAATAATAATAATTCATTATTGATGACTTTTTCGTGCTCATTGAAGCACGGAGACGCTCAAAGCTTTTGTGATAATGGATGTTATGTTGGGACGGATAGATGTTGGCGTGTTACTCTTTCACTCAAAAACTACAGTACAGATTTAGATGAAATTTGGCACTCAGATAGCTTATTACCTAGATTAACATATCAGATACTTTTTATTTATTTATTGAAACTGTTACAAAAATACATAATATAATGGTGAATACAAAATGCGGGATACAGTTGCATTGATTGGACGTCTAAGACTGAACTAGAAATGAATCCGTATCTGTCTTCAGCGCTCTTCCAAAATAAACATAGAAGAATATTATATTACTGTTTTATTAATTTTTTAAATTCTTAAGAATATAGTTTCAGTGAAAATATGAATTATTTTAATATTATTAATTATTATATATAAAATATTTATTTTATCCCTGAAAAATATCAGGTACTCGTGGGATTAAAAATTAAATTTAAGTGTCTGTTCGTAATTACAATTGAACAGTTTTTCACTAAAAGTATATGAAAGTATTATACGGCGCTTACATAAAAATAAAAACCATTTTTAAAATTTTTGTTTTGTCAGTCTGTTTGTTTCGGCAATCTATAAAACGGTTGGACTAATTTTAACGCGACTATCACTGGCAAATAGCTGATGTTATAAGGAGGAACTTACTTTTATTTTAGATAAAGAATTAGGGTTCCGCGCAATAAAGAAAAATTGGTACACAACGGAAGCGGAGCCGCGGGCGCAGCTAGTATATAAATGGACGCAAATAAGCAATATCATGTCAACCCAGACGAATGTTATTTCGAGAAAAAGGCGTTTGAAAATTTTGAACAACTTGCTTTATATGATTTTTTTTATTTATTGGTCAAGTTTTTGGCAATTTCAGGTTTATGTAAGTTATTTTACTTATTTTCACAAAAATAAGCATACAAACTGCATATTTCGTATATAATATAACCTTAAACGTTTAAAAATACATAAATTGCATGATTGAAAAAATGGCTTTTTTAGAAGTTTTAAAGCTTAAAACTTTACAAATATTAAAGAAAAATGTTCTTCAGTCATTTACTAACACTTCTGCATATATAACTCAGTTTTTTCAATTTTGTGGGTTGACATGGTATTGTTTATTTGCGTCCAAATATGAGTAAGTGTACCGGTGGTTGTAGTCGGGCGTGCGCGGCGCGGTGGGCGTGGCGCCGGACGCGTCCGGCTCCTCCTCGAACACGTCGCCGTCCTCCGGGTACAGCGGGAACCTGCCAGACAACCATATTTAGATAACCTTTGTATATAGAAAAGAAAGAAGGAAAACGAACGAAAAAAAAAAAGGATGATCCCGCTAGCGACATCTACACGCAATACGACGTAACGCGATAGAAAGACAAGATTGTCACAATCTGACATCAAGCTACAGCGACACCTACATGGCATAGTACGCAATGATATGGACGATCAATGAGCCTCACGATCCTAAATCGCGCTATCAGAGTTCCCTATATATACATCCCAACGTAAGTCGTTGGGCTTCGGCCCGCCAGGCAACATCACCCGCTTGGTCGGAGGATCCCTCCGTTGTGTTGGAGGCATTATATACCTTAGTACCTCCACAATTCCGATACGGTCTATCCACATTTTCCTCTTTAAGTGGCAACACAGTTGATGTCTTTGATGGTACATAAATGTAGGCAGAGTTTACATAGAATCCTGAGGATCGTAAGCATGTTTGCCGCCTTTTGTGATATAAAATGTTTAAACGACTCAGTCTCCAGAGATTTAAATACAGGTAGGAATTACTGAGCACAGTGATTGCCAGTTCGCGCGCTCTGCGGTAAACCCCGTAATCTTTCAAATGCACTGAAGTCGGACACCCAGGTTTTATATCACGTACCATCTCAGCATGGAACCCTCACATAACCTGGTTTACTTCCACAGAAAGCCAGATACCCAATCTGGTAGCAGATTTCTTCCCTGTCAAAAGAAGTGGTGACAAATTCAGCATAGTGAATATACCTGTAGTTATCTTCAGAGAGTCGGTCGTCATCGTCTGTGGCAATGAACTGAACGCAGAGAGCGCAGTCTCCCTTCACACTCTGCAACGCTTGTACCGCTTCTTTATGACACGCCTACAAATCAACAAGCAAAATTAAAAGTCAATTGTAGTATTAATAATGACTCGAATAAAAAAATATTATTAATTATTTTATTGTATACTTTCTAGTTATGAATAGTAGCCAGGTTACCATATTAAGCTTACTAAATATCGCAACCTTCTGTGATGATCATCAATAGTTCCACATCACCAGATGCTGTTTTTCCGGAGATAATGAACAAATAACTAATTAAAAAATATCGAAATCGCCATAAGCCTATAAAATTCAATCGATGTATTCATGATCCCATCGTCAGATCCTGACCAAGTTATGATGTGAACATACAAAAAAATAAAGTTGTGCGGTCGGGGCACCCCCGTCGCGAATTTTCTTACGTTTTTTTCTTCAACGCCGAATGTAATTCGAAATGAATTCTGTATATTTCAATGGGTTATATGATAAAAAGAGACAGGGACACACCCGGCTGCGCATTCACTTGCTCGTGTGCTCGTTTATTTGTAGTAGCCTCGACACACACACACACACACACGCACGCACACATACGCACGTACAAACACACACACACACACACACACAGCATACGGCATATCGTTACGTGACGATTTCTATGAAATCGCACTACACGTAAGCCGCGTCAAGAAACTTGGTTCCAAAACCATACATACAGACGAACATAAGACATCCTCCTTTTTGAAGTCGGTTAAAAAGCATTGTTAAAATTCTTTATTATTAAAACAATAAATAAAGTCTGTCACCTGTGTGAGGTCGAGGTCGTTGATGGCCAGTATCGCGTCGCCCACGTACAGCTCGCCGGTGAGCGCGGCCGGCCCGCCCGCCTCCAGCTCCGAGATGAGGATGGGCACGCCGTGCTCGCGACCGCCCTGACACACAACACGTTACGATCAAATGAATAGAAACATTACAAGTTACAACTTTACATTGATATAGAAAGAAGATTGCGGGTGGTAAAATGACAGAAGGAGTTTAAAATTGAAGCGCCATCTAACAAGTGGCTCGGAACTATGTACAATCGTACGCATAATTTTATTTGAATTATTATCCCCATTATTACTCTTGCCTTTGCGCATGCGCCGTTTATATATTTTTTAGTTCCAGTGCTTTATTTGTTGGCGCTTGTTAATGCGTAAATTTTTATCAATTTCGATATATGGAAGAAATAATTTACTGTCCTCTATATCTATGCATTTTTATAATAGTGATATGTTTAAAATATATGTAATTTTGAAGACTTATTTCATAATAACATTACATTTTGATTTGATTATTATTTCTGAATAAATAAAAGAAGCTATTTTGCTTAAGCACTCATTTGGTGATTTGATGAAATAGCACAATTACAAAAATGATTTTTATAATTTATAGAACCATTATAGGCGAAGGTATTACAGATAATGAAACATTTAATAATATATGTCGGTCAATATACTGGCTATCTCTATATAACAACCCGGCAGATGTTCACGGCGGGCTTTGTATGTACCGAATTGCAAATCCATACAAACGGGCTTTGGTACAATAAACTAATGTAAGTGTATGTATGTTAGTCTGAGAGTACCGTGACAGAGATTCCAAGGCCGAGGTGTGGTGAGCGGCGCACGCGCACAGTGCGCGGCGCGGCAGGAGCGTGCGTATGCGCGGGCGGGCGAGGCACGCGAGGCGCTAGGCCGCGACACACGCGTACCAGCGTCTTGTGCCGCTGCAGGAGGATCTCGGCTTCCACCTGTACCGACCAACACATTTATATATAGGACTTTGACAGTCCTTTCATACCACAAATTCAAATTCAAATATTTTTATTCAACGTAAAAAGCATTACACTTTGAAAGTCAGATTCTACCACCGGCTCTAAATTTAAACTTCTACCCGAGAAGAGCCGGCGAAACAAAGTCGAGGGGTTATATTTTTTATGTATTATTTTTTTAAATGCCAAAGTAGTTTACACATTATGATTTCTGAAAAGCCTGGAGTGACTGTCTCATTCCCAAGGTGTTGTGTCCTCAAGGTATTCACTAATTTTATAATAGCTCTTGACACATAAATGTCCCTTTGTGACCTTTTTTTAAATTTGTTAATAGAAAGTTTCCTAACAAAGTTACTAATTTCATACAGTCTAGTAACTGGCATTGTTAATTTATGTTTGTTCCTAGGTAACACAAGGTAGCAAGCAACAACACAGCCCGCCTAATGGTAAGCTATCACCGGACACGCTTGCAATACCAGTAGCATTACTAACGTATTGCCGGTCACAGGGAAGGAAGAGAGGAATCGAAATATAAGAATGCGAATACTGTTTACTTCACGTCAATATTCTGCGAGAGCTGGTCGATTGGATGAAAGGTAACTTTGAAACCAGAAAAATTGGAGGATCAAACATACATAAGCAACGTGTTATAACGGATAAAATAATAATAATAATCAAAACGGTAAGATTTATATATAATGTAAAACGCAATTTTTAGTGGTCCTCGAAATTCAACTATGCCTTCATTTATATGTCTTATCCGTTCAGGTCCCGATGACAATAGACGATGACTGGAATTGGACACATAAGAAAAAAAATGAGATTATGTAAGAAATGTATATAAACAGTATCTATTATTCTGGTGTCAATAATTACAATTACCTGCGCCCATAACGAATCCCTAAGTTCAGCGCGCATATCGCTGCCCAACAGCTGTAATTGCTGTATTCGTCCAGCTAATTCTTTGTCTAAATATTTTGTTGCTAATCTGAAAAATAAAGGAGATATAATAATTTAAAATCTTCAAAATAATTTCTAAAAAAACATTTTCTATAAATTATCATTACCTACGACTCGGCGATTCAATTGAATGGAACAAAATAACTATGAACAAGGTAGGGTAATAAAGAGAAAAAGAAAAAGGTTTCATCTATGGATAAAAGTGGTAAAAAGTATTTTTTTAAATTCAATTTACAAATTATTAGAATGCCAGTAATTATTGAAACATTGAAACCCATATACAAGTTAAGCAATGCTAGGTTTAGTCTTAAGAAATTTATTAAATTAAATATGTAAATTAATGTAAACATGTTTATTTATTGTCAACAAAATTCATTTACCTAGCTCCGAATAGTTCTGAATGCAGAGCGAGGACTGTTTCTCTTAGCGCTGCATTTTCCCGCGCAAGTTGCGCAGCTTCCGCACGCGCGCGCGCCGCTTCCGGCACGTTACCCGCTATATCCCCGCCCTCCTGACATCCACCTAGTAATACCAGGCAAGATAAGTACTAAATAATAGTTCACTAACATAATTATTATGATTTTTATTTATGGACAGTTATTAATTTATCCGCAATAAAAAAAAATCACATCAGAGTAAATAGGCATTAGACCAGCCCTTCACACGTGCAAAATGTCAAAGACTCGAAGGTGCTACATCGTAAATTCAACACCAACGCAGTGAAACGAAGCTAACCACAAGCTTACAAAATAATCGAATGAACTTAGCGTCACATGCTTGCAAATTATATTTAAATAAAGTTTACGTGATCAACTTTGGCTTGTTGCGTTGATGTTGAATAAACGAAAGAGTTTACTTCGTAAATTTTTAATTTAGAAGTATAATGTTCTCTTTCTGATAACTTCTGCAATTTACTTATTACCATATGGCACAAGTATTTGCACACACAATTGGTCGGTAATGTTTTCTCTAAATTCATTCTCAATTCAATACAATTCATCGTTTCGTGAAAGCCTGTAATTGGATCTTCGTTATTCACACTTGATTAACATAATATAAATATTTATTTCATCTTGACCGAATATATATTTTTCTTAAGCGCACTAGAAAGCATGCTCAGCTGTGGGTCCCAGTTATCATAATAAACATCTGATAGTAGTCGTTAACTCTCGATAGGAAGATTATCCAAAGCTATTGTGTTACCAATTCGTTCATAAGCGTACAACGTAGACAAAAGAATAATAGATTTATGACGGAATAAGATCATACTCAAATGCTTACATCGTCTTCTTAAATATAGTAGTAATAGAACCATGCCTTTTTCGACCTCATAAAGATATCCAAGTGATTTATCAATATTCTTAGTGCTGCGTATTGCGTTTCGGTGAGAATTAGCGTCGATGGGCCATAAACTTATACTGTTCTTTAAGTGCAACGTCTTTGCTCTCGCTTTCCCACAGTTTACGGAAGTGATTTCATGAAGAAAGACGAAAGTGTAAAAAACATTGAAAAGCAGGAAGCCGGAGAAGCACGCTCTATTTGATTTTAACAATGAGGGCGCTAGCGACTAAGGCTAAGTAAGCCTCGTTTTGCTTATTTTTCCCCCTACCCTCAATATCAGATGACAAAGCATGGTGATGACGGTAGGATAATAGTGAGCATAGGTTCGGTAACTGCTTTCCATCAGGTACCCTACGAGATTGTTTGTCACCCGGGGTGTACACAATATATCTGTATATTTATACATTAGAAAATTGTATGTATTTCATCATTTCATTTTAAAAGAAGTAGCAATTTGTAAACTTACCTGCTGCACGAGCTTGTACTAATTCCGCCCTCATGTCCACAAGCTCCGCCTAAAAAAAGATTAAAGAAATTTGAAACCATTATGTTCAAAGAACGCCACAATGTAGGGCCAGAGAGTATTATATGTCAAAAATAGAGCACCCCTCCCGTTTGGACAATGAACGTTATCTTTTAACGGAATCAATGGCAGCGTAAATCCGAATTAACAGGGACAGATGGCATTGCGGCGCGTTGCACGCGTGCTGCGTACACGATCATAAATCGGTTGACCTCTCGCACCTACAGACTTGCTTACGCCTACCGCCCTCATTGAACGGAATCGATCCACAGGCACTGCATCCACTAACATCCCCGATGATGTATTTTATTGCCTCAACCAATTTATGCCCTTTAAATAGTCGTGATATATTATTCTTTTAACTTTCATAAACAAACGCTAAAACGCTGCGGGTGATACGCGTACATTTGAAACTCTTACTAATAACGTTCACACCTACTACAAGTGTATAATAAGCATTGATTAATAGCGAAAAGTGAAAACTTTGTAGGTTAATTGCTCTTTGAAATTCGTTCAACATTAAATAATATATTTGATCTCAATACCTACTTCGAATTATGCACAACACAAAGTTACACAAAGGTACCGTACAAAATTTTAGGGTTCCATTCCAGATTTAATATAAAAAGCTTTTTATATTTAACCGCTGGCCTCACTCAGATTTCACAGAGGTTATTATATCAAAGCAAATTTTAGAATGTTTTTCTTTTCATCGCATAAGCTATCAACGTGTCAATGGATCCATAAAATCCATTAAGTTGTTTTCCCGAGAGGCGCGAGAATACACGCACTTTTTTATTAAAAAGGTTTGCTCAGACGAAAACTTTAACTTCGTAATGTTAAATTAAAAATATAAATAATGTTAAATTAATAATAAAAATATATTTTTCCACAATTATGTATTCAGTATTTCCCTCGATAATGTGCACAAGCCTACTAGCGATTTGGCGATTGAACCTTCAATGTGTATTTTTATTTACCCTTGACTTTTGTTATTATCATCATTAAAATTTACATTGTGCAATATATTACTTCACTATACATACGTTTCACTTTTACTATACAATTAAACAGGGATTCATTCAATTGAAATTTTATATATTTATGTAACAGCATCAATGCAGCGCGGAAGTTGTTATCGTTGTTTCAAATGCCGACGAATTAGGAGCACTTAATCTTTTTATAGTTCTTGTTTGTTTCCTATCATATGTAGATAGATTTGTTTCAAATGACTTACAGAAGCCATTTATCTGCTACTGATTGTATATATTTAATAGACACTAATAATATATTATTTAAGTATTTCGTTACAAGTTAAAAACACATAAATAAACTACACAACTTAATGTCGTATCGGAGATGTTGTCATTGTGTACACCACGTCTTATAACTTTTATCAACTAAACATTGCTTTGAAATTTTCCTATATTTACACAGCATAAAGTTGAGATAAAAAAGAAAATATTGTCGGTAAATAATTTTTGCATAAATAAGTCATGAATTTAAGATTTCTTCGTGGAGTTAGCTCTTAGGCACGAATGGGGCGGCTCGAATGATTAAGTTTTCTTTCCTTGTACAGAATATCGACGTAATGTAGCAGTATCCGAATTGGTCTTGGTTAGTGGTAGTCTTAATCTTAATAGAAAATCCACTCGTTCTACTTTATTGATTTGATCCCAAAGGAATTACTAAAGTAGGAAACGCTCATGTGCTACTGCTATCCCAACGGTCAAGAGCTACGCAAGAGACCAATTAAGTCTTTTTGAAGTCGGTTTAAAAAATGCAAAACGCTGTTAAGAATGGCCACGTGTGAAAATCATATTCAATAAACACAACCTACGCTGATTTCAAGATCATTATCTTCTTAGCGTTCAGTGGGCGTATATTTTAACGGTCAATTGTGAATATTATAACACGGGATAGGCTTTCGACAAGTGATTTTCAATAGATGTATCGTAAATCCATTCTTATAAGAATTAACAGTTATCTCACTTCGCAAGACAATGAACACAACTTTAATCATTACGGTTTGTTTGAAGCTTCACAACGTAGCCATCTTGTCTTTCTTTATTGTTATAATATCACCTTGAAATCAATATATCGCTTATTATAAAGCCAAGATCAATCGTCCTACCTACTCAAGATTAGGTTTCGTCTTCGGTCACCGTCAAATTAGACGCTTCAACACATTCGCAGTGTCAACTAAGTAATTGAAGAAAACGTATTTCTTCATTTTATGTATGCTGATGTTAGATAATGTCTAACGTTCCAATGATTGATTCATAAGAGTTTGGTATCATCGTACGCATCTAAGATACACAAGTGATTAGGACAGCGCACGTGCCGTCTCCCGCTAACCACACATGAATTAACCACATTTTATTCATGGCGTCTAACAACAATAAATCTTGTGACGGTCTGTGTCGACACTTTTACTTGGTAAGCGACGAAATTTGACTCGTATTTAAAAAGCCCGCATATTTAGGTATCATAGTTACCTAATCTACAACTCCGCATCTATGCGCGACCACACAAGTCGATTACGGTTCGGTAATATTAATTAAATGAGATATTTAGAATTTTTAACTAATGAATTTTCAAATAAAAATATGAATGAGAATTAAAGAATTTAAAATGACAGGTTTTTTTAGTTGAATGTCTGCTTACTAACTGTAAGAAATAGATACAACAACTAAGCCAGCGCAGGTGCGACGTTTTAAGTGTTTAAATACAATAGTGCACCGCTTTTAATTTACATATGTTCGCAGTACACCGCGGCGAGACACGATTGTCTTCCTCCTTTTCACGTATTGTCACTCAGTATGCAAACACTACTCTCTACGCTAACTGTTCCTATACATTTTAAGGGCAGTAGAGGTTAATTGCTTGCAAGTATTTTTGACTTTATTATTTACGGCCCGTTTATAGTAAACGTGATACGTAACTGATGATGAAAATTAAATTTTATTTTTATTGTGTAGGTATATTCTAGGCGGTCAAAATAATCCGCGTAAGAAGGCGTTGGGCAATAAAAACACTGTACCCACACTGCATCGACACTCGAATCTTTTGTAACTATATTAAACACTCCTAACATCGGAATCTAAGATTACACATTCGTAAAGATGAAATGGCTGCATTATCGTAAAATTTATTTTATATCAATTACTATCTACGGTTAACGATCAATTTGAAAGTTTCTTGAATGGATGTAGATGACCCAATAAGGACGAACAATAGAAAGGCGTCAAGGGAACAGTACCACTCGACCACCTAACGGATTCCATCTCGGCAAGGCTCAGATCACAGCGGGAGATCATTTGTTTAACACTGTCGAATCCGATATATACTCGTAAATTGAAAAGAGCCGCTTTCTACTCAAAGAGCATCTCTCCGTATGATCGTTTTTACACGATAATAAAACATACTAAGGATACATTACTTTAAGCAACTCTGTAAGATTTTCAACAATTTGTTAAGGAAATGCGTTATGCTGACTGTATAACAATGGTGTTATCTACATGTTATGCAGAATAACAAATGACAGGCGAGTGGAATAATGAATACGCAATAGAAAACGCTTAGCTAATGATCGCTGTTGTAACCTAAAAGACACAGTTGGAACTATTCCAAACATTTGCAATTAAAATAATGAGTATTGATTTTCCTTATCAAAATTTTTGCGTCGATAAATGATATGAGGAAAAACTTTTAAAGTGGGTTTATTAAGCAATTAGTAAACGTAATAATATGTTCAATTGTTTTGGATTTTGTATAACGAAAAACGACTATTTAGGTTCCCCATCATTCCCGCGTCCAAAAAAATTAAGATTAAACCAAAATGTATTTTTAAAGAAGTTGCTCTAAATAAGATAGTTATTTTGCTTGGACGATACAAAGCATACAAAATTAAATTGCTATTATAATATTCATCTTATTATTTCAATTTTCAAATGAATAGGTATTATTCTTCAATGTTTCCCGATTTCGGAACCCGAGTAGCTAACTGTAATCATTCACGCAATTTTTTGCATGTTTAATTAATTTTGTCATAGGTAAGCAAGCTTTATTAAATTTAACAATTTTGAAAAACCGAATATAATACAATGTACTTTAAAAACACATTAAAAAATTAAAAATACAAAATATTTTCTGCCTAGTTTTTAAATAAACTAGTAGTCCGCGCTGTAAACTAGTAATAAGCTGAGACCTCGCAAACGAAAGACTTCTCCCATAACTCAATATCTTTTTTTTTTTAATTGCATAGACTAGCATTTGACTCTTATCACACCTGATGTGAGGTGGTGATACAGCCTAAGGTGGTGCGCGTTTGCCTAGAAGATGCCTATTCACTCTAGATTAAGCTTATCTAATGGATCTACTGAACCGACACCGAAACGAGTGTATGGAACACTGTACACATACATAAAAATTCTATAGCCATAGTCCATCTAATTGTCACGTTTTAAAAGTTTTAGATCAACGATTCGACTATCATCGTCAAAGACATGCATACATATTATATACATACAAACGCCAGACTGTCGAAGTCACAGAATCGATTCATCAATAATAATTATAAAACCTATCAACGTAACGAGACTTCTTTGAAATCCACTCAGCAAAGCTGTACAATGAAAGCTGAACACGATGGCTGTGATATCTGTAAGTGTGAAATGTGCATATGCGAATGATTGCATTTGCCTAAGTGTCATTAATGTTGCGTTCGCACCTGGTAATCAGTGATGCAAAATACATGTGTCGACGTCACGTCGTCTGCCACACAGACGGACACTTCTAAGAAACTTACACATGTGATAGAATACGTATAGAACTAATGTCCGTTGCATGACGACATGCAAAAGTAATGCATTCCTATAAACGTCTTGTATCGAATTACAGTGAAATTCTCGTTAAACGGATCCACCTATCCCATGTTTTTATCTGTATGTTACAATTTCGAAGATTACCTATTCTTATTATTTATGACATATATTTTGATAGTAAAACAAAATAAATATAACGAAATATTATTTTCTAATAAACTCTACATACTCAAAGGCTCCCATTAGGATAGTGATATTCTGTGTCGGGTGTTTGGAAACACATACGCGGATAAGAACAAACACACAGACCGAAACATATGCCTGCATGGTCTATAGGAACATCTGTCCCAAGCAGAAATCGAACCCGCGACCTGTGTTAAATTTTCTAATAACAGATATCAACAAGTGGTGTATAAGTAGTGTATTAATAAATAAACGCTTCACACTCAGCGGCCTCATAGTTATATCCTATGTCGGGGGTCCGGAGATATCCCCGACGGTAGAGTCAGACCGTAAAGCTGTAGTGTATTTGGCATTGCTGTATTTTGGTTTGAAGGACACTTTTATAACTAGTGAAATTACCGGGCAAAGGAGATTTCAGAACCAATAACTCGAAGGTTGGCAATACGTAAGTGACTTTTACAAACGATGTTGCAAGCGCTCATAGGCTACGGCAACCTCTTGCCATCATGTGGGCCGTATGCTTGCTTTTCAACTTTAAAAAACCAGACCGAAACATAGATGTTTGTATTGAGCATATAGGCATCGTCAATATTCGCTACAGTTGTCCCGAACAGTTATTTATTTATTACTAGTGTACAATTTGCACATGTAATAGTAGCTTTTTGGTAATTGAAATAATAATAAATTATTTTTATGACAACAAAACCCAAACATATCACCAAAAATCAACAAATTAATCGTCACTACATCGTTGATTCGCGCGAGCGTAGAAGTTAAAGTTATGCAAGGTTAAATTTAGTAGGTACATATTAAACAATAGCCATCATATTTTACGGTAATTTTAGTAATATCCCTAAGAAAAACAATAAATGTCAAAATCGCTTCTGGAAATATGAATCGTTTGGAGGTGTTCCAGTGAACTGTAAAATGAATTGGCATCGGAAAGGAAGCATAACATACTCAATAAATCGAGGGTGGGCTCGATTAAAAAATTACTGGCATCGAAAGTCGACACCGGAAATTATTTTCAACTCACAAACTTTGTAAAGGTGAGTTGATTTTAATATGGTTCAGTAATAAATTCGTCCGAAACAATACATAGGTATTAATGCATTTCATTGACGATTCTGCGACGAGCATACTGCTCCGTGAGAGCAATAACTAATGAGCGCTTCGCAGACAAAACTGATGTCTCAAAAACAGGTTTGCATGTCTTGATCGGTGTTTGCGGTCACATCGACGATGTATACGGTCGAACGGATCACAAAGTGGACCGCGCGTCTTCCTGTCGTCCAGACCGTCCCGTCCAATGTGCCGACATCGTGAGATTAGAAACAACGCATCGTAATACAGACAATGAAATGTTATACATGATAGGATCAAGTAACAAACTATCATAGACAAGTCATCGTTGTGTTATTGCCATTTGAAACAAAACAAATAAACGATGTTAAATATTACCTAATCAGTTTTAAGTTAATACATATATACACAATGAAAATATTTTGAAGAATACCGCGTTTATTATAGCATGAATGAACCGACTTGTCATGGGAAGTACTACTCTTCCACATAATTTCAACGTAAAGTAATATCAAGAATCGTTCTTTTGTGCTTTATACGATGAGTGTGAGAGACCAAGGCTCAAAATCACCCTTAAATCCTCTTCCTTTGGCCTTCCTCTAGTTATTTAAAATGACATGAGTTTAGTTTTGCTATTACATATTTTAGGGTTTTCATCACGAAAGCCGTATTATTATTAACGTAAGTTCTACACAATATTATATTTCAATTCACTGAGTATATTAAAGATAGTCAATACAGGTGTTTGTGAAAAATGCAAAGTATATATATTTAACAGACAGTCTCACATCAAACGTGACTCGCGATTAAATTATTGCACCCATTTAAATACGAATAAGCCGTTTTAGTACTCCATAAATCATTGAACATCGTAACATATTTTGTGAAAGTTTCGACAATATGATGACTATTCATGCATGATGAATAAATATTGAAACCTATTTATAATATTTTTGCTATCGGAATGCTATTTAAGTGAAGATAGTAAAATATCACTCACTCATTACGACGGTCGTAAACCAAGATTGAAAACATCCAAATGAAAGTAATCACGGATGTGTAATTTCTTCATCATAAATAAATACAATAATTGCAAATAGGCATTTAAACCATAAACCGTTTCAATAGCTCTTGTAAATCGATTCATAAACTTATTCAAAGTTAAATACAGCAACTAAAATTACTACAGCAATATTTTTAAGACGTTGAATATAGTGCGTTTCAAATAAGAGTAAGATTGGAAAATGCAACATCTTTTTTTATGTTACTAAGTTGACAAACAAGCATACGAACCACGTGATAGTAAGTTATAACCTATGAGCGCTTGCAACACCATTGTCTCGCGTTGCCAACCCCAAGATATTGGTTCCTTAATCTCCTTTGCCCAGTTATTTCACTAGCCTACAGTGTCTTTCAAATCGAAACAAAGTAATGCTGCTTTGCGGTAGAATATTTGACACTGCGGTGGTACCTACCTAGCCGGCCTCTTGCAACAAAAGACCTACCACCAGTGTGACTGATTGCACTGGTGGAATTATCTCTACTGTAACAGAGATTATCCCAAAAGCGGGCGATGAAGTCGTCACATCGCGCCATTCTTTCTTTTTGTAATTAATTGTACCGTTCCAGATTTGTATTTTGTATGAATCTGTGCTTGTTTGTTTATTCGACAATATACGCGCAACCTATAGTCCCGGTGATAAACATATATAATATAAAGCTTAATTATTTAAACATGAGTCCGCCAACTTACTTATAGTAATAGGTATCTTTGACTCTGATGATGTCGGATAACACAAAATACTGTTAACAAGGCCGATTTGTTTTGTTTTGTTTGCGAAAATTCGTAATAGAATTGATTGACGACGTTATGGCGCAGCGGTAGCGAACCTGCCTTAAACGCCACAGGTCGCGGGTTCGATTCCCGCTCAGAGCATAATATGTTTGTATTGACCATGCAAGCATATTTTCCGGTCTGGGTGTATTTGTCCTTGTCATTGTAAATGTTTCCGGACCCCGACACAGGATATTACTATCTTAATGGGGGCCGTTGAGTGTGTAGCGTTTATTTATTTATTATTTATTTATATTTCTAAAATATATAATTTTAGAAATAGAACGTAACTATTCAAAGTATAAACCATATTACCCGCGATTATTCTGCTTTTGCAATTTTAGTTTCCTCATGATAAATATAAAGTACAATTATTACATATTAGGTACCACCACCATTCAAAAATACAAGATTAAATGCTGCATATCACGATTCTGATATCCTTGCCTTGTCTAAACGACATTTGAAATACAATTCCGCAAGAACTTTTAGTTCCGCTGGATACAGTATGGATATATGAATGTATTTCTGAGATAGAAAGATTGCAAAAATAATTCGAAAATAATATTTTAATCGTATTTATGTCGTTTAATTCGTACAAAAATATACCCAACCCCTTCCCTGCGTCCTCCTAAAAATTACATAACATAATGATGACACCACATCCATAATAATTGATGGCTTACGTCACTTGATTCAAATCTACTCTTGATCTTACATCCTACGGAGTCTTAAAGGAAAAGTGAAAATAAAATCTGTGAAAAAAAAATCTTATTTAAATGATCAATTAGATACCATTCGCTAGACGCCCAGATGGTAAGCCACGTTATTAAGCACACAAGATACACAATATTAACATTAGGCGGAGTGGAGTGTCGCGTTATAATATTTGGATTACCTTGACTAATTACTTAATATTTGCATCAAGAAAAACTTCATTTTCACTTTCGCTGCGAGAAGATCGAAACAAGAAAACGTTGATCGCGTAGAGGTACTATAACAGCAATCCGTTCCCACCTTTAGTATGTCGATTTAAATTATCTTCTATAGAAATATATAGTATATAGTGCGATGGAGAATAGACCAGTAATAAAAAGATCCATAAAACAGTGAATCTCATTACAGAAGCAATTAAGTAGAACAAACACGTCAATCAAAGCGATAGTAGTGCGGATGCGCGCAAGCCAAAGGGCCAGAGGAAAGCTCGTGTTTCTCTTTTTCTACCGGCATTGTCCGAGAGCCGACGAGATTGATTTACTACTTGTCATGATAATTTATGAATATAACATTATACTGAATAAGTACGGCACGCGATTGTAAAATTTCGCATAATAACGTTATCTATTCAGTAATCGATCATGTCATGGCATTCGTAGACATAAACAGGCTCGTTGAACTTAATAATGTTACATTCAATCATTATACACGACGTAAATATAGAGAAACTATAAGGAGAACAACAAATTAACATCCGTCGTGAATCAATTATGCGATACGGGCTGGCAATACGAATGATAATTAAATCCGACTGGTTAGTGTTATTCCGAGAATATGAATAGGTAGTCTCTGTTGTAGATCAAGAGAGTATAAAACCTGTCGCGATACCCTATCATCGCCTGATCGCGATGCAAATGTGACGGTCCGACCGAACTCATCTTCGCAAACGATACCGGTTACGAATACGCATGAATAAACCTTGGCCGGCTTACATCTCAGAATCATCTAATACTCAAATAAGATTCATACGACACCCACGTAATACTATTGTAATTATACTATTTCGTTCCGTCTCACTAAATGTAAAAATAAACTATTTTTATGACATAGTCTTGAAAAATTATTGTATAATTTTATCTATAAAATTATTTAAACTTGTTTCGAAGTGTTGAAATAATGTTGTAATTCTGTGGGATAAAACATATTTTCCATTTTGACAGAAATTACGAAAAATTTTAGCCATATCCGGCCGCATTGATAACTAAAGACACCATGGTTAGATTTCACAATTTGTAAAACGTATGCGTTATTATTTTGCTAATTAAGTTTCAAACTTATTCTCAGTTTTTATGACAGATATTTAGGTGTTGTTTATGTATTTAATATTCTTTAGCGGTCATAAATATTTTAAGCGTCTTTTAAAATTCTTGAACGATGAATTTAGGATTCTACAAATAATTATCTTTTATGCGCTATAAACATAATTACATATGTCGGTGGATCCATAAGCTTTTAAGCGGGCATGAAACTTTGTATCTTTAACGCGAATCAATAAACCGAAGTGCAACATCAATCGGGAATATTTGTATGGGATCTTAATATAACAAAAACCATGTTATTTTATAAAAAAGCTAATTATTTTTTATTAAAGACATAATGCAGTTGAGATTAAATTTTATGAATCCTCATTAATAGCAAGAAGAAGCCGTGATAAAAATCTGTTAAAGTTATATCTTTCGTATCGTATTTTTAGAACACATTTTTAAATATAAAAATTTAATTGCTAAGCAATTCGATAGTTGCAAAAACCCTTTATTTTTCTGGAGTTCTCTATAATGAACGGGTATAAGTTAGCATTGTGTATAATAAATAATTATATCAAAATCCATCCAGTTGTTTACATTGAATGCTTGCAGAGACAGAACAGAGAGACGAAATTGTGGACTTCATCCCTTTATATATTATTATAGGTACTTACAAAATTATGTCCAATCCTTTACTTTCCGTTATATTTACGCCTTCAAAAAGGATTTTCATATAACGCATGGCCATTTTAAGAAGAATGTGTTAACTAAAAGTTTCACGAAAGAGATTAACTCAAAAGAGTTTTTATGTTATTTACGTATCGTAATTTTTTTACCTGTAAAATATTTTTTGCATGATTTTTGCGTGACTGTTTTCGTGTCTGATTAAGCATGTATTTACCCTTTTTACCTATTGCATTATGCATATTCGAAGACAATCGAACCTAAGGTAACTCCAGTCGTGCGACGGAGCTGCCAACCACACTGGTTTACAACAAAATATTTAAGTCAACCTCGTTACATGCAGTATTATTATTTTATAGATAGTTATGCGTTAAGTGAGGTCGAATTCGTCGAATGCACATAATATTTATTAATAGTCGTTATAATTCTAAGAGCACAATTCAGAGCAGACATTAGGAATTTTATCCTTTGAGTGACGCAATGTTTAGCAATTAACATAACGAGCTAAATTTGATATCGCTAGATTTGCAATTCGTCGATACTGATAGTGAATACCAAACTTCTGATACGGTAAGTAAATTCGTGACTAATACAAACAGTCGCTTAAATGATAGCCTTTAATTTAAGTGGTTATTTTACGATATAACAATATACGTTTCAATCATTATAAAGTTAAACCTGTAAACAATATAAGATATATATATATATATATATATATATATATATATATATATATATATATATATATATATATATATAATATAATAATATTTAGAAGCCTCAATAGTTCAACGGTAGAAGGGCTGATTTCGCTCCGTTAACGCGTGAGTCGAGAGTTCGATCCTGACCTCCTTGGAGCTTCGAGCTTATTTGGAGGGCAATAGGAATATTAGTAATGCCTTGAAAAAGCATTGCTAATATTCTTTAAAAAAAATACCGTCTGTTTGTTTCTTCCTGTTACCATCCAATCGGCTTTAAAATAATATACACAAATAATGTTAAACGTTTTTGGAGGATTGTTATGATTTCTCAGCATCAAAATTTAACTGTTAAGAATTATGTAGTTTATAATTTTATGTTTAAAACTCCAAAATACTAAACATTTTAACAGTTAAAGTTTGTATGATACCATAAAAACCAACGATTAAAGCAATGGTGGCTGCATTAAGCATCTATGCCTTGATTTCCGTTGTTAACCTCCGGGTTCCTAGATTCGATCATAAAATGTATATAGAAGCCCTTTCACTGACAGCATATTCTATCCAACAATTAATATTAATCATTAATATCGCAATTACACACAAAAATAGTTGATCTGATAAAAATCGGTTACAGGATCAAAACAGTTTTCTTGTAAATAGTACCCGATACATAAAGAGTAGTAACTTTCTAGAATATGATACGTAAAACCACAAGCAGTCCTAGAAAACAGCGATAAAGTTTAATAGGCTGGCATGTCGCTGGTTGGCATAGCAGCCAACTAACAGCATTTAACATAAATTGATTTATAGAGTATCGGTCACCCGCGAACACCAGACACACTGCGTCAAGCGAGTTCGTGAGCGGGTAGTATATCACTGGATTAATGTTAGTTCGGCAACGAGAGGCCAATATCCCGCTTGCCCCTTAAATTTAATTGGCTCGTTACGCATGCATGCACGCACGCATACGGCGCAGATTGAGAATGTAGAGCATAATAAGAGCAAGAGTTGTGACATTTTCTCAAAGCCGAAATTATTAACAATTATAAAACATTTTGAAGCAGATTTATATTTTACTTGCCAATTTTATATTTGTTGCAAATATTCATTGAATATCGTTACTTTTCATCTTTCACGAAACTTTGTCTAAATTCATGAATTCAAACAAAAATATTGCCAATGTAGATGGTACGTTTTTTGCAAGCTTTTGTTTTTCATTTTCTAATTCCAAAATCAAAAATATGGTAACTCGTATGTAGCAAATTTACAGCTTAACATTTAGGTAAAAAAATAAATTTTAGGTGGCAATCACGCACCTGCAACGTCAGGATCATCACATATGAGTAGGTATAATTGTTCTATCTCACGAAGGCGAGTGAGTTATGCAAAGATATGAAAATTATACCTATCTTTAAATTTCTTTGGACCTTTGCTTGTAGTTGTGATGTGTATTGTGACACATGAGCTACACACACGACTAAGGTCGATTCGCCTTCGTGAAATGAAACAATTATAACTAAAACCGTTGGTTCTGGCATGAAGGATTCAAACTCAACCGAATTACTAGTCTGAAACGTTATATAAAATATACATTCGTCACGGTGATATTGCAGTGACTGTTTTAGACTAGAAGGTGGCTGTCTTCCTTCAGGCAGCGCATATGCTTGTTTTTTACCATAAAGAATGATGGCAATGAGTGCATTCTGTGTGTATATTCTCTCGAAAGCAAAACGAAAAACTTGCCATTATACTTTAAATTTTTAAGGTTACCAGCTTCGCGCCTAAAATTAATCGAAGTTCGTTTTGTAAGTAGCTAAAGTAGCTATTTGAGATAAGACGAAACCAAGCTACCGCGAACACGCGACCGGTTATTTGTTGCTTTGTGTGAAGGACACACTACCGCCTCCGCCATCATATCTAAAGTAATTAGAGTTATTTGTTTCACTTATATTTAATCTCTGCATATAATGTTTAGTCACATCGTTAACTATAAAATAGCATACAGTAATAACACATGCTTCACAAGTTCATATCTAAATTATATATTTGTTTCTTGTTAAAATATTATATTTAACATTCTTTATAATGCAGATAAAGTTATCATTATTTAAAAATAGCTAAAGCGTTTTGCTATCTTAGATCAAATTTTCATTTTATCTGGTTTCATCAATGTAAACATGACAAAAACTTCACTTAAAGATAGTCCCAACCATTTTTATTATTACCATAATTTTTGTAATTAAATTAACATTATCAAGAAAAAGTTATTTTTGTAGACCTGAAATACTCTCGACACTAAGGTGGCCTTTAGGCATAACATAAGCTAACAAATGCGTCTTAGTACATAAAAATCCATTAACAAGAATCGAAGACGAGATTCCAATCTCAAGAATAATCCTGCAGATAATCCACATGAAATGTACGGGTGAATGGATTTCTATGAGATGTTAGAAGATAATCATCAAACACGCCGCGGCATTGCCATAGCGTTGTTATTGCAAATTATCTCTCGTCTATCGAACGACCACCACACGGCACACCTGTCCGAGAGAATAGCTTTGGCTCTTGATGATGGCAAAACTTACACTCAACACTACATACGTTTTACTATTCAATCGATAATAGAAAGTCAATTTATATAACCGAAAGTAACAACAGAACCAATATTGATTGAAATGATCGATGATAGTTTGAATAGTTATTAAATACGACACGACCTCAGCGAGACGAGTGTCAGCATGATTCCCCGAGTACATTATGACACTTGGGCGTCATTTCAACGAAAAGTGAGTTCAAATACAGTGATTTCTTATTTTCTCAATTAGCATCCAATCAAGGGACTCATTTAGTAAAATCCAATAGACGATTTATGGGCTACGGACGGCGAACTTTCTCACGCGCTTCACATCCCAGATTCAGCGCAGCGCACCGCACTTCGCTTTATGGTCGCTACATAGATTATGTTCTATGATAGCTTAATTTGAACGTGTTTATAATGCAATAAATCTATGTAGGAATATACTTTACGACTGTATCAATTTTGAAGAAAGTTGCAACAAATGATATCCATTTTCAGGTTAAAACCTAAATAAGTATATTGGAAACACCATTGCCTTACGACAAACTTGAGTATCAAATGTAAGAAAACAATATTTATATTATTCTAAATTAAATAATATTTAGAACAGACTATTAGCTATATTAAATAACGAAAAAATTTTAAGCGAATGCCTGATTTATGCAAAAATGAATAATTCTTTAAGTTTATTTACAGGTAAATTGTTAATGAACGTGGAAAAACGCTGAAATAGTAATTAAAAAGGCTTCAGCGCTGGGGCGGGCGGGGAGGTGCGCGTACGCACGGGGCGTGTCCCGCGCGCTATTCGCAGCCGCAGAGCCGTTTCGGATGCTGCGGCGGTCGCACCTGTCGGTTCGCACCAACTACACAACATTACCACGCGCTCGCTTATATCGCAAAATAGATATGCACTAGCGTCCCAGTGAAATGATCAGTGAGTGTTTCGTGATAGTGACTGCAAACTTTTAGAGGCAACTGCGTCTACGCATCTCGGATCATCCCTAGGTTGGTAACATAATATTTTATCGTCTTATCAAATTGCCGCATATTTACTTATGTAGTAAACCCAGAATAATTGTAATCATTTAAATTTTGCCAGTTGGTTTAAATTCGATGTATCTTTATAAGAAAACGGCTTTTCCTACTTAGCGCCAAATATCCAAAATACTGTTACAAGTGCATTAAATTATCTGTAATTGTTATGGATGGAACGGTTATTTAAAAAAACTCGTACATTTTAAATTAACATAAATTTTAAATTAAATACTGTAATTGTATTCAATTAGTCTAATCTATTTACAGTTTAATGTTTTATTTGTATTATTAAACTGTTAGATTTATGCGATGTAATTACCCCATCGGACAATGCATAAATAACTGCATGAATTTATTAAAATATACGCGTTCGAAGTATATTTATATTATAAGGCATCGATACATGATAAATATTAAATGTTTAATAAAGTTATAGATAGATTAAAATAATCGAAATAACATTAACCAATAAAGTTATTATATTTAACTAGTAAAATCTATACTAATATTAAGCATTTGTTAAGATTCGTATTATCTTTGAAGATAATACGGTTCGGTTACAGATCGGTTTTCCGTAAATTATTTAAAATTCAGATAGTAACCAACCATTATAACTTTATAACTATGTATTTTCCTTTAATACAATCTATACATTGGAGTGTCTGTTTGCTTACACCAAAATAACATTTTTTTAATTTTTCGGTATCTCTGTCTGTCTGTCTGTTTGTTCCAGCTAACCTCTGAAATGACTGGACCGATTTTGACGGAACTTTTATTGGCAGTTAGATGATATAATAAGGAGTAACTTAGACTACTTTTATTATAGAAAAATAATAAGGTTCCGTGCAATAAAGACAAAATGGTACATCACGCGAGCAGAGCCGCGGGCGCAGCTAGTAAATAATATAAATCGTCGGTTACTTACGAATGTAAATATTTTCTTAACCAATTCTTAATATTGAAGTCTTTATAATTATAAAGGTAAAACTATAGTTTCAAAATTTAATTTATTGATATACGCAAATTTTTTAAGACTCTCAAAAGACAAACATATTTAATAAAATTTACCTTATGTACGAATACACAGGAATGGAACATCCTCTAGATTATATCTTATTACGTTATAGGAAACCACAAACAATACGGGTAGGCGCATGTGGTTTTCTGTTAACATTAAAACACTGTTTACTTGCACTAAATGTCTTTCTGCTACTACGAAACAACTAAAATTGCATAATTAGACGGGAAAAAAATGTAAGAAGGGCATTATAAGTGGTAAACACTCGTTAACGTAGCCGCGTTGGTTTCATATCGGTCAAGGAAAAACAAACTCAAAACCTGTGACTAATTATTATATTTTTGTATATCTATTCATAGGTACTGCACATCAATGCAGAAGTTTAACTTTTGCGTTTTGTTAACTCAAAATAATGTCAACTGCGACAGACATGAGCTCGTCACCTGTCTTATTAAAACAAAGAAAAATATTATACATACTCTAAAAACTGCTATTTAACATACATACATACATACATACATACATACATACATACATACATACATACATACTCTAAAAACTGCTATTTAACATATCACCTGTTCTGTCCTTAAACATAAGACGAATTTGTCATTTTATTGTCGTTTCATTGTAGACATGGAACAATGTGGAGTCTCGCCTTGGAAATCGATTGAGTAAGGCTGCGAATATGAATACTAGTCGTACTGTAAACAATTTTAAATAGCTACAAGTTAATATTTTCATACGATTTTACGTCAATATGGTTAATACGGCTCCTGTAAATCGCCTTGGGTGACCGCAGGCCGTGCTCATAATAATCAATCACATGGCAGGCCTGCACCCGTGTAAGCTTTACTTCCCATAAACGATCTACATTCCATATCCAGTGCTTGGTCGTAATAGAAAACACTGTTCAAACGTCCATAGCTCGAAGCGAATTATTTCAATTACATTCGTTCACCATATGTAGTTTTCACTATGAATCCAGCTTATTGAATGAGAAAAACGATAAATAAGACATCAAATCACGTAAGATATAATCTTTGCTTAGTCAAAATAATAAAATAATTAAACTAAAAATACGACCCTGTTTACCATTTACAATCTAATTTCCTGCCCCCTTTTTGATCCTTTCCTCCAATCACTTAGGTTGGCAAAACGCATTTGGTACCTCAAGTACCGCAAGCGTTCATAGGTTACGGTGACTGCTTACCATCAGGTGGACCGTATGCTTGTTTGCCAACCGTCATGTAATAAGAACATGTATCTTTTTGTTGAACTATCTTTAAGTCACGTTCGTATTTTGTCTGAATAAATACGCAACGAAGGTTCATAACCACAGTCACTGTAAAGGGTGTTATTTAATTGGGAGGTATGCATGTCAACGTGTGCAAACAGGCAACAAGTGGTAGCTCCCGCGTGCCACAAGTGTGTTGTATTTACTTATCACAAACAATGCTCCCAACACGTCTCCCAAGACGACACAGATATATTGCTTTTACTCAAAAACTATTTACTTAGAAACTACAAAAACTACTCGCACGTCTATTTCAAAGTACTACAAATGTATAAATGTATAATAATAATATCAAGTAAGCACGTAATACCTTCGTATCAAAGATATCAGAAATGACGACTCACATTGAAAGTAAAAGCTCGAAACATGCAAATGAAAACAAAGTTTTATATTGTATCCATAATTTCGCTTATGCAATAGAACATCGAATATTTCTATGACGAAGTAATATTGTTATCTTAACCTCTTTACTCTAAACATATATGATATGCAAGACGAGAGAAAGTGTCAGCACAAAATATTGTAAGCATGGTGTTTAAAACAGAAAAATCAACACTAAATTGTTTATTTAGACGGCAAAATTGTCTATTGATACTAAGTACGTATTTAGTAAGGAAGTAAACAAACTCAAGTCGGACAATGAAATTAATTCTATTAATCATAAAATAACTATTATACGTATATTATATTTAACAAACAAGCTAGAAGGCTGCCATCATTAATCTGAAAATCAAGGTTACACGAGCAATAATCATCTACGGATTTAATGCAGGAATAAATTACTTATAAAATCCTATGCTGCGATTTATTAGTGCCGGCCAAACCTTACATTAAATACGGTGCCTCGTGACAATGACATATTACCTGCGCTTAAATATTTTGACAAATTAAATACTAGAGAATTTTACGAAAACTTTCTTTTAGTTTCTCTTCTAACCGCGAATACGTGAAATTGGAAAAAAATAACATTGAATTATTGTTTTAAATAGATTTGAGAAAAAAGTACTGAAAGTTACGTTTTAGATATTATGAAAATTTCAATCTTTTTCGTGTCGTGTTGATTTTAAAAGAAGCTTAGTATTTATAATCGTAAATAAGGATCCAAATCAAATCTAAAGAATCCGATCTATGCTTAAGTGTTGCGAACATTATGGCAAGTATCACAATAAATAATGTGGATAAAGAATGACGCAATTATTTTCAGTCGCAAAATATCAAAAGTTTATGCGCGTTCGTAGCTCTTACAACGATTCTGAAAATAGTAACCCAAATTTAATTAAATTTTATTCATAAAAACTTTTGTATTTTTGAAGATCGTTCAATAATTTATACAATGTAACTAAAATTTAAACAATGGTTTCGAAGAAGTTCGTTCTTCTTTTTGTATGACAATTGGTGTAATGACCTCGGACTCGGAATTTTAACGACTGTCTATAAAATTTATGCACACGAAATATCTTATATGGCACAGAATATTATAATTTGCACATGCAATACTCATTCACTATATAAAAGCTTGTCAAAAATATTTGAATAGATAAGTATTGCGATAGTCATTTCATGTTTTACTGAATATCAAATTTTAAATTTAAAATAACTTCAATAACAATATCAATTTTATTACCATCGATCCAAATATTCGCCAACGGAAACAATTTTAGGGTGGGAATTCCCATACCATGGATTTACAAAAACCGTATATATTTGTTATGATGTATGTTAAGTTTTCCATCTAATTCTAAAAAAGAATGGTAACTCGAAATGGGACCGACTGTAACATACGCTGCATTCCAAACAGCAAAGTTTCATATATGCTGTGGCACTGACCACTTAAATTTTAGGCCACATTGTCCGTTTTTGTATTATCTTTTATGGGATATTGTTTAAAAGGTAATATAGTAGTAACATGTAGCTTTACGGAGACATTGAACCTGTCATGACATGGTTAAAATTCATCTATGAATCAGACTCCGAGGATGCTTTTATTTTGTTTGTAATAATGTAAACAATGACATCAGTGGAACTCGCTTTTTTATAATCATGGAAGGCTGCCGGCATTATGAGCGATGTTGTGTGGTTGATTTGTTTTATTTTTATTTTCGTGTCCTACAAGTCGAGTAAACCAATTATGGATTTTGAAATAAATCTTTTTTATGCAAATGATTCGCAAACAAATGTCTAAAGGAATAAATTTTCGATAATATTAAAATGAAAATTTATTTTTAACATGACGCAGTTTTAATTAACACTATACCTTGTTTTAGTATTCAGATTTGTTAAAATACTTGTTCAACCAGAACGGAACGAGATCCAGCTGTAAAACGCTTAGACAAATTTTTCAACTATGTGGCAGACGGGTTTAATGAATATCTTTGTACCAGTAAGATAACGACGTTGTCGTCACATATGTTTTTCTTGGTAGTTGAGGAGTTGATCTTACATTCAAAAAGCTCAAATATGCATTTCCGACGTTGCACAATATAGTGTACGAAGGGCTCAGAGGGACACCGGTTGCTGTCCAATTATTTGATGATGCGATAAACCTGAGCTTAAACTGTGTTTGTTTTGAGAACACATTGTTACAGTATTTTAGATTGATATCTATCTGTAACAGTTATTTGTAATTAAGTGTGCCTTAACTGATTATAAAATTAATTTTCAATCGCAACTAGTACGAGTTATTTTTCTAAGAAAAATATAATCAGCACGAAGCAGAATATTATTTGAAAAAAAAAGCATTTGGTATTTATTAACCTCTAAAATAAAATATCGTAAAGTATGCAATTGAGAATGAACATTCGCGTATATGTTCCTATAGTACGCAGTTATAAGTTCATGATCAATATCTCAAATGTTGTTTTAAATACCACTCAAATTAATGATTAATGCAAATTATGTGTACTAAGCTATAAATATAGTGGCATTTAAATATTAAGTCGTTGGATGGCTGCTTTTATCGGATATTAAGTGGACAGAATTCTTTTACAAATTTCTATAACAAAATATCCATGTGGTCTTGTTATTAAATACCCATCTGTCTTATTACGACAGTATTTAAGTTTAACAAAAAATACTTTTACGGGTACAAGTAACAAATCGTTACCGCCTGGGGCAGACTTACGCAATTTTATCTAATATTCGGGTTCCGTGAAGAATTTGAGTAGGACCACTTTCCTTTTTCTTTTTTTGGTATTTAATCAAGCAAGTTGGTTACGTGTTTTGTAATAAATGTTATAATTGTAACAATAACTTTAGTCAGTCTCATATAAAAAGTGATAGCTAAGCGATAGCGGTCACGCAACGTCATTGAACACACTTTAACCGTCGCTCTAATAATAGACTATTCCAGGGTTCACCATTTGTAGAGTTCATTAGATAGTTATTTTAAAACTTTATCTATATATCACACATATACATACACAATATCCAAGTTAAGTTAGGTAGATATAAAATTCATGTTTTCATTATCATCTCCGATAAATTCCATCGGCCTTTATATTTTTATTATATTTACCATAAGGGTTAATCCATTAATATATTTATTTCTTAATCTACGAACAAAAGGTTATAAACACTTCTCTTTTGTTTTTCGTCCATTAGAACGTTTTTGTTACGATGTCCTCAGTCCTGTGGTAACGTCAGCTTAACTTAACTGTGAGTGACATAAAAGCCTGCCTCCAAAAAATTTTAACGATTTAGTACCAATCATTAAAAGTATTTTAAAATCTTAGCATTCCATTTTACAATAATAACAATTCCAAGTGATAAGTAACCTTTCAAACAGCTTTAACCGCAAGTTCACAGTTGAATTTAACGTAAAATATATTTGAGTGCTGTGACTAATTCTCTTATAACTAATATTACGGCATAATACAGTGTATATATATCAAAAATAACACTAGCAAAGGTGAAGTTATCTTTAGTAGGTCTGGTCAATTGGCGACCGGCTCCCGCCGCCGCGCAGTCTGTCGCGCCACCGCCACATAACCCACTTTCGCACACCTCAAACAGTTGACACTACGACTAGTAAGTAATGTACACGATTAATTATTTTATATTCGGTAATTCTGTTCTTATTTATTTATCAACAAAAATCGTACTTCAAAATAAAATTGAGCCGCTATATCGTCCTATCAATCGTGTCTTTGACTGATAAAGATTTTGCAGACATTTGAACTCGAATGAAAGGTGAATCACCTATCCTGTAGAAAATTCAAAAGGAGGGCGAGCAGCGACACGACCTAAGGCAAGCAGATAACGCGATCTAGGAGAATTCTTACCTATCTCCATATATATATCAGCGAAGTTTATAGTAGATAGATCGCTATTGCGCGAACAAACAACGTGTGCACACATTGTTTTGAGGATAAAATTTTGAAATTGTGCTGATTATTTTCGGATTACGCGCGTGTAGGCTGACAGTGGTGACAGCTTCATGTAAAGTTTTTAATTTTGACATGGGTCGAACGCGATGACATGCTATTCCCAAAACACCTTTCATTACCGTCAGAGGAATTAATGAGCCGAAAATTCAAGTGTTCAATTTTAATAAATAAAAAGTTACTAGTTCATTGTCAAATACAAATGAATGTAGTGAATCACATGTTAGCTACATAAAGCAAATTTATAATCAGCCACCCGACGACATTCCACGAAGCATACTAACTACTGCCTTCGCCGGACTGCAGGTAAACTCCGTAATTTCCCCTTGTACAGTTAAAGCTTTAAAGTGCTTGATATGGCCTTTAAAAATTGTTTTATTTTATATTTTGATCCTATTTTATACTCACGGAACTATACCATAAGCTCGTGACTGTCTGACTGACCTAATTCTGTACCGTAACTTTGAAGAGGAGGACTTGTAAAAAGCTCTTTATTATGTTAATGCTGAATTTAAAGGACTTAACGAGTGAGTATGTGACATAATCTTCTATTTATCTTTATTAAAATCTACGACCGCCATAAAGTGAAGTCATCGCGTGGAGCATTCGTATAAGATTATAAATTTCTAAGGATCTTACACCGTTGACTGATGCTCTCACTTGTCTCACCAACGATCTATTTTTTTATACATCCAAGAAACCAATTGATTTTAAACATCTTGTATTGCGTGTCATGAGGTTATTTAAAAAAAACCAATTGTGTTGCATCATTTCACCTTCATTTAAAAACGGAAGCTGCGTGACTTGACTAAAAAAATTAAACGAATACAGTTTTTATTTCAACCCTCAATATGACTATCATTCGTGAGATATAATAGGAATACACGTTATACAAAGAAATGTAGAAATTTCACACAGAATATATGCAATGCTTAGAAATAAACGTGATCTCACCAGGAAGCTCTTACATACAATAGGATAAGGGAAGGACGGAGAGGCCAACGACTTCTGTAAAAACAAACAAAACTCCTTATAAAAGATTTGGTATCTCTCCATATTCTTGTTTTATTTCATCTTGTGTTCTATTTTTTGATTGTTTATATAACGACGATTAAGAATGTTTCTATAGAAATACTACAAAATGCAATATTTACCTTACACTTTTAATATCAACAAAAGGAGCAGTGAACATTCCAATAAATAAGTACGATTTGTGTTTTTATTATAGATAATAATTGAAGAAATTTTAAGAATAAACACTGACAAAATTAACAGGGAAGATCTAGCACCTGGAAGTGCGTTCTAGCCGCATTGGCTCGCCTCCAGTTCTACTGAACTTTGACAAGCCGCTGCAGTAAATTGCTGTTCTAGAAATCAAATCTCTCAGTCGCGAGTAATTTTATTACCGACTGTCTATCTAACTAAATCAAATGATGATTTAACAAAACTTAAAAGCAGTTTTTCAATTTCATTCCTGACACATATATTTTCAGTTTGAACTCAAATTTGCCGAAAACCTGCCCTTGTACGTGTGTCGTATACTTGTATTGCAAGTTTTAAGCACGTGAAAGGTCGTCGTACTCAAAATATGTACATTCCTTTCCCTTTCTGAATTAATAAACTCCTTCTGGTAAATTTAATTATATATTCTTTACATATGGCAAGTAATCAATATTTATTTTCTACCATTCTGACATATCGAAAGATATTCCCATACAGAGGAAATTAAGACAGATTGCTTTCCTTATCGACTCCATAGTATGCGGGCTTTTTAGTAAGAACGAACATGCATTTATTCTCATTAAATATAGCATCTATATTTGACGCACCGGGAGATCGTTTGGGTGTCGCGGAGTTCTTTCGATACGATAGTAAATCTGTTGGCCGCTATGTGTGATCGGACATCAACGATTAACCAAAGTGATACACATCCAGAATAACTCTATATAACTACTCCGGTTCTTAATCGAGCTCAACTATGCTGCCAACATACTCTAATCATTATTTATTTCACATAATTATATACTGGTAAACCTCGCCAACCTAATAAACACGGTTCTAAACATTAGTTTGCAAAATTTTCTGATACAAACGATAGCTTAAATAATCGTTAGTTTTAAAAGTGAAATCTCGATAAGCAAACAATGTTTTGGTCGCACGTTTATAAAAGATTTAATCAGGAACCATGAGTGACGTTATAATAGCGAGACGCTGTTGGATTATGCAATGAACCTCATAGCAGCAGACAGGGCTGACGAAAGGTTGACCTCGGTCGTGTGTGGGCGCAGTTCGACAATGATAATCCAAGTCGGGGTCCACGAACTGCACCGGAATGCAAATAAATAGATGCACATAAGCAGGACGAGAGAGCACACCTGCCGGTGATCGGTGGAATAAACAATGCTTGTCAACGCGCGCTACGAATAATGGAACGCATCGTGCGTCTAGTCACGATTAAGTGAGCTTTTCTTCCGGATCCGTCTATTGATCTTGAGAACGAAGCTATAAAATCTATATCTTTAAATATTTATAAATGATTGATCTCAAGTCGCTTTTGCAATCACCTTTATCTTCACGAATAAAGTGAACTATTTTCAAACCATAAAATGTTATGAAGATACTACTAAATAA
The DNA here is from genome assembly GCA_023373885.1 of Hestina assimilis. Classification (NCBI taxonomy): domain Eukaryota; kingdom Metazoa; phylum Arthropoda; class Insecta; order Lepidoptera; family Nymphalidae; genus Hestina; species Hestina assimilis. The sequence goes on from CM041745.1 coordinate 11,376,823, forward strand.
AACGATCAAGTAAATTTAGTACACCGCAATTATAGTTTTATTTTTAAATTTTTAGAAGCTTCCTCCTGAAATAGTTTTTTAGTATAGTAACATGAATAAGGTACGAGAATATACAACACAAACAAGGATCTTTGGAAAGTGAAGATATAAAGCAGAACTGAAAATGAATGGTTTGTTTTGATCTGCAAATATGTTACTCCGCAAGATTGAATGGAAAATATTAAATTTGTCAAGTAAATAAATTAATACTTCTTGTATCCTATAATTTAACGAATTACGTACTTTTATTTATCGTTTTATATTCATCCATCATTTACATCATTAAATTACTCGCGCCCGTCATTAAGTTGTCGTGTTGTGGATTTTTTAGGAATCCGTTTTCAAGTTGCTAAAACCTTTTTCAATTTGTCAACATTCTTGCGTTTGTTTTGACTATAAATATAATAAAATCGTAAGCAGGATTTTCGTATGTAGCTACATTTCTACAATGGCTGAAAAATTTGAGTGAAAGACACCTTGAGTGTTCATACCATACCATACGATAGGATAGGATACTTTTTATCTGGATAAATCTCCGGGATCGACATCTACACGATAAAATCGCCGGGCTAGAGAGAAATGTCAAAATTATTCCACTAAGGATTCTGATAATATTGTTTAATATTAGACAAAAACTGGTCCTAGCAAGTTTTAAATTAACGAAATGCCAAACAACATGGCGCTATCGAGCGTATTTTCACAATTAAAATAATATTAACACTAACCAGTATACTGGTGAGCTAAATTTGCTCTGACGTTTTGAGGCTGATAAAACGTAAGTTGAGGTGTTTATACTATGTGAATATATTATTCTAAAATTTAAAATTAAAAAATTAGGAATATATTTTGTATAGTATTTAGGTTAGAAGGTTTTAGGAACTATTTTAAATTTTGGCGTGCCGAAGCCGTAACCCCTCTGACCTATCCTAACCTTTTCTTAGGGAGGAAAAGGGAAGTATGAGATAAGGAACGGTCTTTCCCTCCTACTTCCTTTGGTCAGCAACATGCTTCTGGTACATATGAACACCGGACGGTGTTGCGAGTCATGTTGTAGGCTAAGGCGACCGCTTACCACAAGGCGTAGGCTTGTTTACGTTTTTCAACGTTATCCATTAGACTGTTTGTTTTTTCATTACTCGAAGACGGCTGACCGATATAGATAGTTCTTTTTTTATTTGAAAGGGAGTTTGAAGGGGTGTTACCTCGAAGTGATCCAAATGTAACCTGATCCGGATCTGATCCTGAAGAAAACTAGGGAACTCTTCAAATTTTATAGGCAAACCTATTGTGATTTGGGTATTTTTTAAAGTAGCTTGAGCATTTGCTCTGAATAAACATCTAATTAAGTGGAAGTGCTGGCGATGACCATAAATACGCACCAGAACTACTAAAAAGTAATAAATATTTCAAGGATTCCTATACAATTGAGTAGTTTAATATGGTTGACGAACATCGTAACTTAAACGCATATAATATTTTTTAGAAAAATAATAGGCAAAAACTTAAAATTATCAACACCAGAAGTCGTTGTTTGGTTTTTAGTTGAGAATTCTTTTTCTTTTTTGTAAAAAAATATTTTTATTATAAAAAATGGGAATATTATCCATTCGATAAGTCCGAACGATAATATTTAACAGTCACACTTTTGTTAAAAGAATGACTACAGTTTTATGTAAAAATAGTTAGTATATAGAATGTATCAAACTTTCTTTCTACAAATTTTCACAAACATCTATTAGAGATGTTTGCGGATGCACTAAACGAGTTTGCGGTTGTGGTGCGGGTTTACGTCGAAGTATATTCGCAGTTAAAATTCCGTTACTATTAAGATTACTCATTTGTATTTTATTGTTATATTGATAACAACTTGATAAATAAATTGTGTCACTATTATTGATTCGTTGCATTGTTTATAATACATGTAATATTATATTGTATCTAATTACATAGTCCTCATAATAAGGGACAAGCTTATCGCGATGATTGGAAGTTCAATCTAAGCCAGCGATCAATGATAAAATCTACTACTGTGTGTCTCTATTATAATATTATTATACTAAAATTATACGTTTATAAGTAGGTACAATATTGAATAACAATATTTACATTCGATAATTTATATCATAATTATGTGGTAATGGAAATTGCTTTACGTTTTAGTCGTTCGAGACAGGATCAGGAGGAATTATCTTTGATGTTTATGGTATATTAGAAAATTATTCTAAAAATACGAGAATGATGTGCCAATAATTTTTTTTCTCAATTGCTTTAATTCAATTCTTTCATTTTTCTTAACCGATTATATTTATGACGACAATCTATATCAAATAAAACCCATATATTATTATTATTATTTAATTTTGCCTTTTAGTAATATTTAATTAGGATTCCTATTAGGTTTTGTGTGTCGTTCACAATTAATTAATATTTGACCACCAATATTTAAATTCTAATAAAATGTCTGTTTGCAAAATATGTTGACATATTCTAGTGATGCGAAATATAATTGTATTTTATTCAAATGTGTGTAAATTGTTGCAGGCGGGGCGATGTTAAGTGTGGTCGTGGCGGCGCTCGCGTGCCTTTGGCTGGCGCGCGCCTCGCCGGCTGAGACGCACAGTCTACGTACAAACACACTCAATACTTATACCACAAAGGTTTGAATAATTTCTTAGTGTTAGCTAGGTGGCAATAAACAAGCAATATCTAAGTGTCCTATTTTTATTATTTTATGTAACGATTTTTCTACCAAATATTGCATATTCCATAGTAACGAAAAACCCAATCATGTTTTAGATTTGTCCTCTATGGTCACCCTATTCAACGTAAGTGCATATATACATTATACTGTAGCCAATTTTTATAAACTCATTCCTCATATAAAATCCTTTAAAAAATTACTGGCATTATCCGACTACATTAATCCGTCAGCTCACCGTTTACCAGATACATTAGTTTTTCTATTGTTTCTGTTATGTGATATGTCGCCGCCTCGCGACTCAAGTTCAGGATATAAAACTTATAGCAATGGCATATGTATAAGATAATTCTGCTATTTTTATAATATGACTCAGAAACTTATATATTTGAAAGTAGAGTAGTGCACTAAACAATATTCAATAGCAGACAACATTGCACGAGAATGCGTTTGATTTATAATTCTTAAAGTACGAATACATGTTGTATATTTTGTTTTAGGATTTAGGTACAATTTTAGCGAGCATAGACGAGCGTCTACGCGTGTTAGAAACCATAAGCGCAGTGCAAGTAAAACAGGCGCGACGTTTGGACGCAATACAAGATAAACTGGGTAAATAAAGTTTAAGTGTTAACTCGGTACATAGATAGTGTAACACAGTGCATACTGATTAAAATAGTTGCTAAGCAGTTTCAAAGGTGGGCCGACATTTTGTTCAGACCGAAATAATCATAGAACTTTTGTTATATGGAAATGACACTATTATCATTTAACACAATGTTTAAATCGCAATAAAAATAACGATTATATTTAACATAAATACAAACATATTTTCATATTATTTTTTAATATTGAAACCTCTAATATACTAGATAATTTATGAGGTTATGGTTTAGTAAATTTAAACATCACCTGTTCAAAGCAAAACATGAATGAACCCCATTTGAAGTTCCGACCTAAATTTCGTTTGTTTGTACTGAAAACCAGAGTACTCCTCAATATGCAACGATGAGTCATGACATCCTTATTGTGTCATATCCTATTTTAGAATCCGTACGTTATGTCAACTTTCGCAATATTGCTTACATTTATCATTAGCAATTGAACGAATAAGGCCACCGTTTAATCAATTTCTATGCGAATGCATCTAAAGAGTAACGTAGTGTTGAATTTGATTATATCGAATGGTGAATATTTAAATTTAACTTCACTTTCAGAGCGCCTGGAAACCACGCTGTCTTTGAAACTCGAAAGAGCTCAATTAGCTGCGGAAAGATTAGAACATAGACTTCACATGCTTCAAACCAGCGTAAAGGTTTGCTGCGTTCCAATAAACCAACGTTAACCAATAATTCACGTTTTGGTATCATCCAACACAAAAGCAACAACGTTAATCCAAATATCATTTCTTTTCAGACTACCATTAAAGAGGGCAGTGACAAAACCGAAAAAAGTCACGCAAAAATAGCTGAAGTTGCACAAAATTTAACAAATCAAATTAACACGCACACAGTTTTATTGGAAAAGGTATGGATTGGGTTTAATGGCAGTCAGTACTAGTACCATGTCAACCTGATTGAAATTCATTAAACACGTTTAGGTGAATGGTGCTTATGCTGACACGTGGCGTCGCAGCCTTGTAATAGAGTCCTTGGTTCGAGACGGAATGTCATTGGTGAACGTGACGCGGCGGGAGCTTGCCGACGGCCTGCGGGCACTGGCAAGACGTCAACGAGAGACACGTCTCAACTCAGCAGACTTGGAAGCAACATTTTCAAGACGCCTCCAAGATAACACATACAAAATCGATCTAAAGGTAATTCCTGCTGGTAACTAATTCATTCATTGATCTATTGTACAGAAATTCAAAATTACACTTCCCGGGTTAGATTGTTGGATCTAAAAAAAGTTCAGCAGACGAGAATAATTTTAACCCAAAAGGATAGTTCATTCATTCACTAAAAGTTTAACGTATGGTAATATGGGAAAGCGGTTTAAAGCAATGAGTTATATGTTTAACATTCAACTTAGCTACTGTGGCATTCAGCTCACAATATTGCATTACACGTATAAAGCTTTGCATGGCTAATAAGTTTAAGAAACGACAACCATAGGTACTTACACGTAAGCTTTGAAATATGAAGGCCAAAACGGGACCGGATAACAAGTTGCGACAGTGATATTGGCAATAGATAATGGGATATCAATTATTATTAATGTAAATATTAAATTAAGTTGTATCGAGTATATGGCTTACTAGTTGCCAATCAACATAAATTATACCACATAATGAAGTATATTACGCACTTATAATATAAGCATGAATATTTGTAAAGGTGACAAAATTGTGCTGAAGACTTTCCATGTACGTTACGTATATGTTTTTTTTTTGTGGTAGGTTATAACCTACTGTCTGTCTTTGATTATTTCAGATGCAAGAAGTTTTGGATGCACAAAAGCATTTCATTGATTCCTGTCAAAGAGTACAACTGGACGATCCGACGCACGTAGCTGACGTGCTGGACAAACTAATCGACTCACTCATTAATAAGTATGAAAATTTTATGAATAACAATATAAAATTTTAGAGATTCAAATATAACATTCTATATAATTTTTATAACTGTATAGGCGGTAAGCAGAATAGCTTTTTTAGAGCGAAAACGGTCGTTTCGGCATACACTCGAACGGGCCTACACGAGATTATTCGACGTGTACGCTGGAACCGGTGATGGCTAGTGTCAGTAGCATATTGATAAGGCTTTATATTAAGCGATTGTACGAGCTTATAAGCGCTTCAACGCTTTTACAAGTTGCGCGTGGGGTAAAAGGCGCCTATACGCACCTATACGAAGAAGAACCTTATACGCTCGTATAAAAAACAACTTATTTAGAAAAACTCTTCGTTAATTTACAACCCAACAAGCACATTTACATTATTTCCATTATGTTACTAATTTTCAGAACTGCGTCGACATTTAGGGAACTACAGAATATTCAAGTTAATATAAGAAATCACGATAACAAAGTCATGAAATTACTAAGTAACCGTCCGGTACAGGTCAGTTAAACTTTTTTTAAATCCAAAACAATCGTTTCCTTTATACTACTAACGGTAGGAGAGGTGACAAACAAGCAGCCTGCCGAACGGAAAGCAGTTATCGTAGCTTATGTTTACTAACAACACCAGTGTGGATGCCTCTGGTGTGCTTTTCCATCAAAAATAAGGTGAAATCGATTTTCGAGGGGAGAAAAGGATAAGGATAGATATCTTCTCACAATCATAGAACAAAAAGTGCAATACGGCTACAGTCCCATGGGTGTATCATCACGTCCATGCCGAAAACAGGGCTATGAATATGAAGTAACTAAAAATTATAATTAATTTGATATAATTTTATATTAAAATGTTAAATATTATAACACCTATAAAATATGCAAATTGTCTTGGAAATTTCAAGCTTTGATTTCAATAAATTAATAATTTACTTTCTCCATATTGCAGACTGATGTTCCGTGTAAACGTCTCGAATATTTGTTCAGAAATACATCACGCTCGGCCTTCAATGAGAAAGAGTTGCAACAGCTGACGGAAAAATTCATAGGTTTGACAAATAGAGCCGACGCGGCTCTACAGCGATTAGAGGTTCGTCTGACCGACGAGCCAGAGGAACCTGCGCCAGAATCCGATGTTACGGCCGCCGCTGATCAACTGATTTTACGACTTGGAAGGATCAAGTAAGAAAATAATATTAATATATAAATAATATAATTTATGACGACGTTGTGGCGCAGCGGTAGCGAACCTGCCTTAAACGCCACAGGTCGCGGGTTCGATTCCCGCTCGGAGCAAAATATGTTTGTATTGACCATGCAAGCATATTTTCCGGTCTGGGTGTATTTGTCCTTGTCATTGTGAATGTTTCCGGACCCCGACACAGGATATTAGTATCCTAATGGGGGCCGTTGAGTGTGTAGCGTTTATTATTATTATTTATTTATTTATGGACCTGACAAAGTTCCCTAATAGATAATTTAAAACTAATGAAATTACAAAGATAACAAATTAAATATTTATTCGTAAATATGAATAAATTTGGTCACAAGTCAATAGCTTCAATTTAATGTATTTTACAGAAATGAAAAAAGCGCAGAAGATGATGACTGGGATGACGAACAAGACTTTTTGATAACAGTATGAACGACGATTACAACGAACAAGAGATCGTAGTAAAAAAGTCAAATAGAGGGAAACAAACGAGTACAGACAGTCCTCCCACTGAACGCCACCGAAGACATCTGCACAAGCATCCATATGATCGCGGCCCTATGTAAAAAATGATTTTATAATACATTAACTATTACGATTATTATACATTTTGATGATTATATTTCAGACTTTTTTTTTACTCCCGCATACGAATTGGCAGATTAACTTTATTTATTAGTAATTACATATTTTTGTCTCATTTTAAAAAAATACTATTTAAATTTTGTACAGGAATGGAATAAAAACATACATCATCGTGGAGTTTTTATATACTCTATAATGTTTGTACTATTTTTTATTTATTATGCTGTAAATAAACACAGCTTGAAATAGTGTTATAATTTTTTATTTCTGCATTACTCCTAAAGTGTCATTGCGACTTATTATATATTATATATTGCGACTTATTATGTTAATAATTTTGGACATACAGTACTGACGTTATAGGAAAACCGTGACATAGTATTTTATCACTAAATAATTTTAACTAATTTTCAACTATTTTTTTTTTGCTTTTAAAATTAATTTGTTAATAGATGAAATGTTTAATATGATTCGTGAATAGTGGTCAATTTATAGTTGTATTTTAATTAATAAATAGTAATTTTCTTAGTGTTCTGTGTGTATGTGTGTGTCAAAAACAATAGGTAACACATACCAATTTTCTTTATAGAAAAGTAGGGATGCCTGTTAATTCGACAAAGATTTCTAGACATTAATTTTGGTAAATGACATTATAGAGAATACCTCCTCCTTTTTTGAAGTTAAACACAAAAACGTTTTATAGGTTTTTAACCAATTTGCAGTGTAACAAACTTCAACATGTACTAATTTTACAAAAAAAAAAATATTTTTCTATCATTGAAGTGTTTCATCTATGAGAAACTGTGAATCCTAGAAATGTGACTGATATTTTGATATAGCTAGTATAATAACATTTTCTGCAGGTCCTCTTGATTCAACTATATTGTGTAAGTAGGTTTCATTTATATTTGCTTTTATTATGTCCACATCCAATCAATATTTCTAAAATTGTTTTTAATAATAATTGAAATTGATCAATCCAACCTAGCCTTTTTTATGTGACTAAGTTGGAAAGCAATCATACAACCCACGTAACAATGGTAAGTAGTTGTCATAGCCTATGAGTGCTTGCAACCCCATACGTTTCAAGGTGTTACTCACACATTGTCAACCTTATTATATTATTGATACTGGTTCTTCAATCTCCTTTGCACAGTAATTTCACTAGCTACAGTCTCCTGTACACTGAAACACAGCATACTGCTTTATGATAGAATAACTGACACTGCAGTGGCACCTACCCAGCCTTTTCCAATAAAAGGCCTATCCCCAGTAAAATCTCCCTCCCTTTCTATTCCCATTCTTTTTTCCTTACCCTTTATTCCCTTGAATTGACTACAGTACTTCCCTACTTGCAGTGACTGCTTACCCTCAGGTAGACCGTATGCTTGTTTGCCAACTGTCATGATAAAAACACATTGAACACTTGTCATCACCAGTTAGTAGTTAATAGTTTATTGTCATTGGTTGTCATAATGGCTTTACAATTTATATACTGTAATGTAATTATAACTTTTATTAACTGCCTTCTTTTTCCCAGATTCTAGATAATTATTGAACCACTATTTTATAAAGCTGGAGTCTTTTGCGAAAGATTCACAAGAGTCAGCCTTCCCCACCATTCTCCATGTTCACTGTTTGTTCAATTTAATATTTTGTATATTATTATCGATGGAATTTGGTTAGCTCTGATTGGAGCTCCTAATACGAGCATACGGCGGATTCGACATTCCGATTGGTCGACCCGCAACGGAAACAACAAAGAGAAGCACCCCATGCGCCATCACTTGCGTCGTCGCCGCCTCCGCCAATAGATTTATTCGAAAGGCAATAATGTGTGATTGTTGTGAACATGTGTCCAAAAGAAATAGAAAAATGCTGCTCGGAAACATTTTTTTGGAGTCAATCATCCAGAATATAAATTATCTAATTTAAAATTATGCAGTAATTCAAAATAAATAAGTAATTATTTATTTAATTGAAAAAAATAGTTATATAGTTAAATAACTGTTAGAATAATGTCATTTGTAATAAATAATTATGCTTTACCATTGTTGTTACATTTTAATAAAAAAACTCTAATTATTTCAGGTATCACTAGCTCTTGAATTTTTTAAGATTGTTTTTCTATGACCTTAATTAAATCTCTCTTACTCTTAGCACCAAAATATAATAATAATATAAATGTAGCACATACCTCAAGTTTAGCACTGTTTTGAAATATTGTTAGAGCCTTGTGAGTCAATTGTGCAAAGCATGAACTTAAAGTTGCAATCTTCTGCCGAGATGCAAACACTACCTCCGGTTCTTCTGTGTCTATCTCCGCTGTAAATATATAATTTTTAATGAATATTCAATAGGCTGATTAAATCATCAATTGTGTTTCTTGAAAACTAAAGCTTCCACAATAAGTAAACGAAAAAGTAAAGGAAAGCACAGCTTATACACAAAATGATCTCCTAGTCTAAACTGATCAAACACTAAAGAAGTAAAGCCTTAAAGTCACATTGTTAAATGATTGTCTATAAATAAACAACAATGAACAATAACAGTTTAACACACGTTGTGTTTTATGCCCTACTTTAGTGAATTTGATTAGATTTTTATTTTTGAAGCTTCCGTGGATAGCCTCATTAGGCTAGATTAATGCCATTTGTTTCCTATAAGAAATGCTTTAAGAACATTTCTATAATAACAGAATATTGAATTATTGAAATATCTCGATAATTAACAAAATGAATATGACAGTTTCTCCAATATGTTATATAATTTTTTTTACTATTAATTAGCACTTATACATTTTACTTACATAATGAAGTATCTAATTCGACACATGCTTTGTCGAATTCCTTTTCTAAAATATCTAACCATCGAAATCCAACTCCTGTCGTCGCCATCTTCACAATAAACTTGTTGTTGTCTGTTGATAACAATGTAATGTCAAAGTGACGTTATGCGTTCTAAAATAAAGGTTGACTATAGACTTAAAAATATGTAATACACAATATTTTAGTAAGCAAATCTTAAATTATTTTGAAAAAGAACTTTTACGATTTAATTATAACATTTATTAGCATAGAAGTATTATAAGAACTTAGTTGTTCGTTCGCATCAACTTTAATAGCATGCTTTTGCGTCAACTTTTAAAACTTTTTCGGTTTCGATAACATACTTGTTGTAGGTTTCAATGAGAATTTATGTGGATAATTTATTACAGTCAGCATGGGTAAATCATGATCTTTATAGACATGGATAGATTATCTGCAGACTGCACAGATAGATAATTAATAAACGCAACAGCTACACACTCGACTGCCTTCATTAGGATAGTAATAAACCTAATGGATCTGGGAATGTGAGGGAATTCGGAAATCACAAAGACGAGCACACAAACACTCAGGCCAGAACACACGCCTGTATCAAACATCTGCACACCCCCTTTCATAACGGCGCCACAACGGTCGTCATAATACATTTTAAGGATGAATAACAAAACAGAAAATTTTGATAGGCGTTTAATTGAAATATTAAATTATGTACAAAAAATCTACAACATCCACGGAGGTAGGTTAGGAGGTTAGGTATAAAATTGAAACAGCTTCCCTAAAAGACTTTTCTTACCTCTACTTTACTTTTCCTCCTCAAAATTTTTATCTCGCTCCCATGGACTCACCTTCCCCAAATTTTTATACCCACTACCTCATGCCTTCTTTTTCATAACTCTAAAATGGGAGGCTATACCCCCAAGTTTGGTATGTCTTGAATCACCAAGACGAGCCCTATAATCTCAATTTAACAGAATTTTAACTAGTGGAACTATTTTATAGTGGTTACAGTTCAAGAATCATAATATTCCTTCTATCATTGACACAATAGAATAAAAATAATACTAAGCAGAGATGGCGTAACAGATCATTAAAATTAACTTCCTGAAAATAGTGCCAATTAATAGTCCTAATTATTGGTTCATTGGATACTTGCTATTATTATTTTTTCTCTAAATTTTACAATGTCGTCTTGTCGGTGGATTTTCCTGATCAGCATTTAATCCTTTTTACATTCCTTCACATTGTGTGCTTGTTTCTCGCTTATATATTCTCGATTTAATCAAGGTTAAAAATTTAACAATATCGGGTTTTATAAAAATATATATCAATTACCATTCATCTTGGATTCTGAATGTAAAATTTGCAGTGCTTCCTAAATTGGATTGCTACAATTTATAGTTTAACTAATTAGCTCTTGTTAATTGTAATGTCAATAAAGAAATACACAATTCTACATAATGCATGGCGCATTACAACTGACCTGGAGCAGAAATGCAATACAAATTGGTTTCATCTTTCCTCGAACTTTGAGTGGGTGTCTTGAACCAAATTATAACTTAAGTTAATACGTATAGACGTATTAAGTTGTAGGTTTAAATTAACTGATCTTGGAATTTCGATATAGGTTAAATACGTACCTCGGTGTATAAGAAAGCTTTTCATCACACACTGTATTCGTAGTTGTTTACATGTGCCATTACATATTTTTTTACAATTAAAAGTATGACTGAGCTTATAATTAATACAAGTAAAAATCTTTTCATAAAAATAAATATATGTACATAACAGAAACCTGGTCTATACAAAATAAACGGAACTTATAAGCATAAGAATTGTACAAAAACATTAATAATTATTAGTATATTGTGCTAAAAATGTGAATGGATTATTGATATTAAAATATAAAAATACATTAGTTATATACAATTAAAAGCTTTTATATAATAAACAAGATATAGATAAAGTACGCTAACATAGCGCGCCTCTCCAAGATGCAAACGTTTGAAAGTGTTTGTGAAAAACTTACAAAGCATTCAAAGAAAGTACTCAAAAAAAATCCATATTCCATGGATTTGTTGCTCGACTAGACGGCATGAAAATTATTATTAGTATGGCGCTACACTGGCGTATTGAAAACTGACTTACTGTTTCGTAAGGATATGACATACATTGCGTGTCGCGCACCATTTTATCGTAGTTTATCTATACGTGAAACATGAAACAGTACATCGGTGTATAAAGAATTCGTATCTATCTAAAGATAACCTAAAATAAGTTGATATTTTGTTATAAATCAAACCTACATAATAATATATTACGACTACGTGAGCCTAAAATGTGATTTTTGTGACTAAATATTTACGATCAGATCATTAAGTACTAAAAGGAAATATTACAGAAATTTATAACCCTTAACCTCAAACCAAACCTCTCTTCCAATGTTCCCATAATGGATTTGACGATTAAAGTTATTGAAATAAAAAAAATCCTTGGTTGCATTTGTAACAAAATTCTTAAAGCAACATTTCATTTTTAGTCGGAATAATGTACAAAAGTTTCCACTAAATCTTAATACACTTTCATATCCACTACCCAATACAAACAATACATCACATACTTTCTACATTTCTTCAAGGCGTTAAGGGGCATCCATCAATTACGTGACGTATTTCGAAGGAGAGGGTAGAGCCGAATCTCACCCAATTTCACGTGGGATAGTTTTGCAAGTGTCACGTATTTTTTTGTTTTTCTTTTTTAATAAATCTAACCCAGATTTAACGCATTTAGATTAAAAATACGGCTTTTAAAAAAGTCGCGTGAGATAAAGAGAGGGCAGGGCTTCAAGCAAATCTCACCAATGACCACACACCTAATTATTGGAAGCCCCTAAGATTAATTTAGAAACAAAAGAACACCTGACATACTAAAAGGTAAAAGTTTACGTACTATATTCTTGAAAGACTGTTACAGAAGTGAGTTGCAATTATAATCCAATACAAGATAGTGGTGACCCTGACACCATTTATTATTGCTATTTTTTATCTATTTGTTCGTTCTGGCCCAATTTTAATATTTTTATGCGATAACGAGAGTAATAAAGTAAAACGACAAAAACAATAACAACTTTAAGCATTATGTAATGCCATTCGGATTAAGTGGCTAGATGATACTAAATAATGTAAAAGATGGTTATAATTGTTGGGTATTAAATTATTAATTACTATCAAATCAAACATCAAGCATCAAACAAATTGATCTTATTAATTTTTTCCCTGAGCGGAAACACATGTGATAAATGTTTTATACATACATCTCATTTGTATAATTGAAAAAGCGCTTAATAAAAAGTATAATAAATAGACTTTAAGAGGGCATGATCACAAATTATATTGAATTTCTTTTTAAAGCTTTTGAATCATTTAGATTGCGCCATATATTAATTAGGTATAGGGTCAACCCTTAACTCTATTACAGTTAGTGGTAGCAAATTTTCATTGAATTATCAATATTGGAACTAAAATGAAATAAAATTAAAAACCTTCGGCATGTAGTACATGGTAAGTTCCTAAATTTAAAGCTATATTATTTAAGCTAAAATATATTCTAAATGCCTTTTATATTTTTAAAATATAGTAAAACAAGCACAAAATTTTTACAATTATAAATTAAATCTATAAACAATATACATAAAAGTTCTTGCTTCTAGCTAGTAGCGGGAACGTACGCAATCCGGGACGTTAAAAAAGGAGAGAGATTAGGCAAAATCAACGGTATTATGCTTTTGAATTTAAAACTCAAAAATTATATGTCAGGAAATTTAAAAAATTTACTAACAACATCTCAAATTTCAGCCAAACTTAAGATAATTTAAAAATTTTAAGCGTTATAATCCTACCAAATCCCTTTCAACTTAATTTAACCATCCTATTTCACCAGCTTACCGTCGTTCTGAATATCGTACGCACACGTCTTGTTGCTAATTAAAACTAAAAACAATAATCATAATTATAATCTACATGTATAAAGCTACATAACATTCAAAAATTTCTAACTATTTGGTATCTCATGTCTTTCATATGCACACAATTTTCACAATTTACTTTAGTGAGAAAAACTTGCAATGACACGACCCATAAATAGTAAAAAGATGCATGTTTTCTATGACATTGTTCGTTAAAATGTAGTAATCATAGACGTACCTACTATATAACAAGGATTAACCCTCTCATATAAACAAAATGTTATCGATTTGTTGGTGCGCCTTCGTAAATTCAACACGAACGCGCGCGTCCATTTGGTTGTGTTGTGCAAATCATAACCGAATAAAGTTAAAGTGTAACTAACTTCGTTGCATTGCATTAGTGTTAAATTTACGAAGGAACACCAACGAGTCTACGACATTTTCTCTGTATGAAAAGGCCGGACCATGCTATATACTCGTAGTAAGTCTAGGGTAGTGGTAGCTAAAATTTATTCCAGTAATGCTTTACTCACAGCATCTCATTTCATTTAAAATTCGATCAAAATAATACACTGATAATATTGCTTGAGTATTACGGCTACTTCACAATAAATAATGAAAAAGAAATTATCTCACAGCTTACACTGATCACGAAAATAAGTTACCGCAAATCATAGAAGATTATCGATAAAAATGAAATGAAAAACTCAGTTAATCTGAAACGTGGAATAGGTACGATTCTTCAGAAGTACAAGAAGAAGAAGGTGTAGTGTGCTAGACGGTGTTGTGTTCGTGTCTGTGCTGAATATGGGGTATTTTCTAACACGATTTTATCGTCAAGGTCATAAAAGACGTGCTTAAGACGCCTCTGCCTATACTAGTCTATCTGATCAAGGGATTCAGATGGGAGATAGTTTGATCGAATGATGATTTTGGGATAAGGGTTCCAAGTATTTGGAGATCGAATCGATTTCGAAGACTCTATGGAGATCTACGTTGCGCACGTAGTACGGACAGCCGAGCTTATATTTAGCATATATTGATACACACTCCCAATATGTAGTTTTTAATTAGGCGAATAGTCATGCATGTGAAAATGCAGAATCATGAACATTTTACATTACGATAATGTTAAATGATATAGTTTTATAATTATCAACTGTCGATGTAATATCTGGAGCATAACTTATCACATATACAATCTTTTCATATTTACAAATTTATTTATGTAAATGAATTTTCATGATATATTCAGTTTTTCATACAATATAAAAAAAATTAACCTATATCCTAAATAATAGCATGTAAGTTTCTATATTGCACTCGCATTAAAACACTCATGATCACAATAATGGCATTTTAGCTTCATAGGGTACATTGAACACCTTATGATATAATATCTAAGGCTCAGTCTTCACAATGCTTTGATGATTTCGGAACTGAACTTATGAAAAGTTCTCAGGGTATTCCAGTTTCAAGTAAAGTAAGTTTAAGTCAATCATTCAACAATGATTCATCATTGTACAATTCACATAATTTTGATTTACTGTTAGAACCAATAGAAAATAAATAACACGTTAAGAGAATTTTAAGTATTACATTAATAGTGTTTTTTACTTGTTGCAGACTGTGTATCGAATCGTAGTGAGGCAAAGGAGGTGAGTATGTTACACAGGCGTACCGAACGCAATCGCGCAACACAGTGATCGAAAAAAGACGACTTGAAGAAATCATCATAATGCACAGTACCCACGTTATATACGCTCATAGCCGAGTGCACCCCCTGATCGGTAAACGATCGGTAGGTTAAGCAACTTTAGGCGCGGTCAGTCACTAGATGGGTGATCGCATAGTGGTATTTCAACCGAGCGTCTCCGTGCTTCGGAGGGCACGTAAAAAGTCGGACCCGGATGTTGACAATTAGACAACAGACATTATTACACAGAATTAGACAACTTTAAACAAAGACTTTGGCTCAATTCAGTGTATATATTATTTATATATTGTTGATAGTGGCCACACTGTCCATTATAATCTAGTATATCTCAACCTAACATTGTGAAAACCAAGCTAATATATTCATAATCACAATGATTACATAAATACCAAATAAAAAGATATGAACAACAGGAACTGATTGCTTCTCTCAGAGATGATACATGGTATGCCTGTATAGCTACACATCGACAAGGCATTGAATGTCTTATAACTCTCAAAGAGTTAAAATGAATTATTGCTATAACTTTAGCTGTGCACAAACTATCAATATTTTAATTCACATTAGCATAAATAAGCACATTGTCCACTAGTTGTTTTCATTATGAAATTATACATCCACTCTTCTCCGGCATGTGTCCATCTGATCTTTCTATCTCATATAGCATCGCATGAAAGGTATCTGTTACTGACTGAAATATTAATTTATAAAATCTCATAAACAAATAACAATAAATATATTTACACTAATACCGTAATTCCCAAATTTATATAGTTATATAAACTTTGATAATGAAGAATTAAATAATATTAATAAGTTATTAAATAATAGAAAATAGAAAAAAATATATTAAGCTTCCTAAAAAAAGTTAGCAGTTAATTATTATTCCATCAGCTCACTATATATCAAATACAGTAGGTATTTATTTCTGTGTCTATAGAGCGGACAAGTGAAGGCTTTGGACCATTATTATAAACTATACAACTTTCTTATATAACAAAAAGTAATATTCATTACCTCATTCCTTTTAGCGCTTGTTTCAACAAATGCAGCATTCCATTTTTCAGCTAGTCTCTTCCCTTCATCTGTACTTATTTTTCTCTCCAAATGCAGATCTGTTTTGTTACCAACAAGTACAATAGGTACACTGGAAATGGGAAAATCTCTATTTAAAATAATAGAAATAAAGGAACTGTGGACTTTCGCAAAAATAAAAAATGAGATGTTTTGTTGAAAAAAAATTCTGCATGTATACATGTAAATTCGAATATTCGAATATTGACTTGAAGTAGCAGTATCTACACTATGACACTACGAGTGATAGGTTTGAGCACCACAATTTCAAGACCATACTTCCTATGTTAGGGACATAGAATCCTTTTTCTCCTCAGCTTCTAGTAAATGACTGAAAATAGACTTTGTTAACTGCTTTACATCAATTAGGCCATTTGTAAATGAAATTGTTGTAGTGTACAGTGTAAGTCAAATTGGAATTTCAAAGGATAATTATTTATATTAGTAATCACTGGACCAACTGCCATAATAAGTCCACAATAAATAAAACATTGTTTTTCTATTCATAATTTGCTTTCATTTCCCTCGAAAACTTTATTTAAAACAGTCTCATTTTACTTAAAATTTAAAAATTTTGTGAAAACTTTGTCATCTGATTGAAAGGACACATACTACACACACTGTGGCAAACAAAAATTATTTAAAGTATAAAAATTACTTACGCAGAAATTTTACTAATTAATGACATGAAAAAAAGATTACTGAACACAGAAATTACTTACTGTATTTTCCCTACCATATCCAACAGTTTATCATATATAATTTGAACAATTTGAAAACTTTTACTTGAAGTGATAGAATATACCAAAACATAACCATGAAAATCCATGCTATATTGTGGTGGAAAGATGCTGTATTCATCTTGACCTGCTGTGTCAACTAATTTTACTTCATATTCTGTTGAATTATACCGAATAAATTTTGTGAATGCTGGAATTTTAAAACATATATTTAACTACTAAAAATTTATGAACATTTATATTTAACAGAAATAGGAAAATAAAATTATAATGATAAGTTTGTGGTGTAAATATAATTCACTGTATGGCGATACAATACATATATTTATAGCAAAGTAAAAAATAATTACTAACTGTTTTCTATAGTAGGATCATACGAATCGACAAACTGGCCTTCCACGAATTGTATAATAAGTGACGATTTACCTGCAAAATACTTTTTTATTAAACATAATGTCAAAACAATGAATGAAACGCACTATATTTAATCATACGATAATGTCCACGTTACCGACTGATCTATAGCCCATCATCGCAATTTTTCTCTGCTTAGGTGGCATTTTAACAAATTATTTCTTGATTACGTTAGTAAACATAAAAGACTTGAGTAGAATATATTATTTGATTCTGTTGAATGTTGATCAAATCACTATTCAGTATTCACAAAACACACACAACACACATGACATAACATATCTGTCAAACCAAATGTCAATCTCGATTCAATCCAGTGCTACCAGCTCCGAAAAATGTTTACCCTTAAACTGCTAACAAAAACCCTAAAATTGCATTAACCCTTTGATACATGACAAATGTCATTGTCACTTTTGCTTAAAAGCGCGAGATTATTCGGTTTGGATTCGCATTTCAGATAAGATTCCCTCTAAAAATAACTACAATTACGAATTACATTTATCAGCATTGACTTGCATTTTACCTATAGAAAAAAAAACATTTCGTAGGAAATTAAGGCAATTCTCATTTCACCATTGATCCACATTTCAGTTTTGAATGCTTTTACACCCGCTAAAATGCCTAAGCATACACACGCATTACACATGACAACAGACAAACATAGTCTCATGTTTGTCTGTTGTTATAGCAGCTGAACACATTTGCAAGCATGTGAAAGTATTCTTTAACATACGATTCCTGTATTATTATTATATTATTTGTATTTATTATTTGTATGTATATTAATTATTATAATTCTAATTACTTTCTCGTTTTTCCTTAGATATAGGTACATTATATTTTATTGTTATGTTAAATGTTGTTATTAGTATATTTATTTGACTTAGTAGTATAACTTTGATCTTACAGTCAAACCAATTGTCAGGGTTTGTGAGACTATAGTATAAAAAATTGTGAACATTATATTGACTTAATAAATAAATAAAAATAAAAAATATAAGTGTGTCCAAAACCATCCATAAAATTAATATAATTCAATGCTGATAAATATAATTCAAACCATAAGGTTTTATAATATTTATTACTATAAACTGTCCGAAATTTCAAATATCATTTAGTTTCATTATTTTTAAGATATAAGCCCTACTAAAAATCCCATTTCATTTATATTCCTCCTAAATTTATTTATTGCTACTGCCTAAGTTTATGGTTTAGCCCGTTAAAAAATAATAACATTTTTGACGTAGGCAAGAATACGCCATACTTCACATAATCGTGCTTTATCAATTTTCAACTTTATCAACTTGAAGGAGAAAAGTAAGGGATGTAAGAAGATGTGAAAAGTATTCGGAAGGAATTATTTTTATATTGCATAAAAGGTAGTTTGCGGGCAAAAGCTAGCTTTTGTTATAGTTATATATTGTAACCATAGACTTAATATAAAAGATCTTATATACTTAATCTATGATTATAGCTCTACGGGTTATTGACTATAGAGTATAGACTAAAGTCTAAAATCTTAATGTCAAATGTCAATTGTCAACGAAGCAAAAGAACACTGTAACGCAGAAACAGAGAATTTATCTAAATTTTAAAAGTTCAAATACAGTACAATAGGGGTTTATTATAGTTTTTCTGTAAATTAAACGTTATTCAAGGATCTCAATTTCTTAAACTAAGCCAAAATGTCAGTGAATATAAATATACCGGATTGTCCTCCAAGTCTGAAGTCAATTCAACATTATCTAAAAACTGCAGCTGAACATGACTCCAGGGATCCAACTGTGGCTTACTGGTGTAGATTACATGCATTGCAAGTTGGGCTGAAATTGTCAACTAAAAAAACACCAGAAGAAACAAAAGTTTTTATGGGTGAGACAATTATGTATCTTGTCTAAAATATTAAATAGTGATGTCATTTCTACTTCATTTAATTAAGGCACATATATCTATAATAATATCTATATAATTCTTATTATAGATATGTAGTATTTTACTTACCTACCTTGATGTTTTTATATTTAAAATTATGATCTTTTAGCAATTATGGACTGGTTGGAAGAAGCTAAAAAAATATTTAAAGATAATGAAGCTATTTCTAATGAAGTTGTAGCTCAAGCACACTTGGAAAACTATGCTCTGAAATTATTCTTATTTGCTGACAAACAAGATCAGGAACAAAATTATGGAAAGTAAG
This sequence comes from Hestina assimilis, assembly GCA_023373885.1. Classification (NCBI taxonomy): domain Eukaryota; kingdom Metazoa; phylum Arthropoda; class Insecta; order Lepidoptera; family Nymphalidae; genus Hestina; species Hestina assimilis. Next base: position 11,396,845 of record CM041745.1, read on the forward strand.
TTTTAAAAATAAGAAGAATTATTATTTATTCTCAAATATTTATTACTGTCTTTGTGATTGAGTATCTATATATATCACAGAAAACATATAAATAATACAACTTGGTATCAAATGATGAATATTTTTAGATAAAAACACTTTTATTATCATTAAAAAGATTAAAGGTTTTCCCGGTGTTGAGATGTGACCTCTGTTACAGCAGAGATTATTCCACCAGTGCAATCAGTCATAATGGTGGGGTAGGTCTTTTGTTGCAAGAGGCCGGCTAGGTAGGTAACACCGCAGTGTCAAATATTCTGCCGCCAAATAGTAGTGCTTAGGCATTACTGTATTCCGGTTTGAAGGACACTGTAGGCTACTGAAACTTAGGCTACTGGGCTGAGGAGATTTAAAAACTAATATCTCGAGGTTGGCAATGGGTGAGTGGCCCTGGAAGTGGTGGCAGTTGTGCTGCAAGCGCTTATAGGCTCTGGCAACCACTTACCATCAGGTGGGCCGTACAAACATGGGTTTGTTTGCCAACTTGTAACATAAAAAAAAATTAAATATTAAAATAATTTATAGATAAATAGAAAAAGGCTTGTTCTAATTAAGAACAGTTTAATAACATATAATGGCTGTCAATATAAATTGAAATGTATCTTAATTCTTCACAAACTACAATTCTAAATATTTATAAACATTTTCAGGAATATTGTAAAAGCATTCTATACGGCTGGTGTTATTTATGATGTGCTGACAACATTTGGAGATTTGACTGATGAAGCAACTCAAAATCGGAAATATGCACGGTGGAAGGCTGCCTATATTCACAATTGCCTTAAGAACGGAGAAACTCCAGTACCAGGTATTTTCATCATTTCTTTTTTACACATGGTCTCTTTTGCTGCAGTTAGCCTTGCGGTTGTCAACTCAGGCACCCTGGCTCCTCAGAGCATGTCTTGGTTCTCTTAGTGGCCCAAGATATTTAGCCCTTTGTTCTGCCACAATAGATATCTCCTATCTATTATCCTCTGCGTTAAGTGGTGTCATTTACGGAAAAACTGATGTCCTTTTAATTAATCATATAACACATGAAATAAATGACTAAATACATGCTGTTTTTATCATGCATAAATTGAATCGACTATCAAACTACTACTACTTCTTGATTATTTTGATGTGAATTAGCAGAATGCATTTTGTTATGGTAACTCCTGCCACCATCCTTTTCTATTCCCTTATGATTCATTATTAATGAATTAAATGAATAAGTGTGTTTCTTTTGATTTTATTAATTAATTTTGATATGATTCTTCTGTTATATTCATCAATATTCTTAATAACTTTAAAAATACTTTTCTATTTTTTCTGTTGAGATCAAATTAAACATTCTTTTAAGTGACAAAGTGAATCAAATGAATTCCGTTTGCAATATTCTTACCTATTATAGGGTTCCGTAGCCAAATGGCAAAAACTGAACCCATATAGTTTCGTCATGTCCATCTGTCCGTCCCGTATGTCACTGTGATTTATAATAATATATTGTGTAATAATAAAATATTTAAAAATTAAGGGTAGCAGTCCATTCATGCAACTGAGGGTTGAAAAATTTTTAGCATACAGCAACATCTGAAGTAGCTTTGAATAGGTCTTTTAAAATAATTTCGAGGTTTCATTTTGCCTTTTTTGATTAAGTCACTAGTTATTGAGATATTAGCTCTAACTTTGTAGAAGATACGTTAAGTAATTTCAGAGATATTAAGGTTTTTTTCATAACTTTGTTTTTTATATTATTTTTAATAATTAATATGAATAGATTTTAATTCGTTATTATTTTTAAAGTCTTCTTCATCAAGCTGCTGAACCCTTTAGTTTCGACTGTGCGTGGTTCACAACGCACTTGACTGATAATTATTATGCAATATAAAAATCTATGTATTTTATTACTAATAATTAATTATTTTTAACAAGTTCTCCTTTCCCAAAGGTTGCCTGGGAGAAATCGCTTTCAATCGATAAGGCCACCATTTGTCAAGGAGTACTATATTTAGTACTTTATTTATTTATTACTATATTGCTTTATTTTATGTTTTTTTTTTTTCCTTTTTGTGTATTTTTTTTTTGTGGGGTACAGAGAAGTGTATAAATAAATAAATAATCTTGAGGGCAGATAAAATGCAATTCCACCGAAATCAGCCTATTAGACTTGAGAGACTTTGAGATTGAGATTGAATGATTGACTATTTACAATTATTTGTCACTCATTTTGTTATTAAAAGCTTAAATAATTAAGTACATCTTCGAATTTCCAAACGAAAAAACCAAAATGGTTGATTTCAATATTTTCTCTTAACCTTTACTATTTGACACTTAACCTGAAGAAGTGATACTAACGTGACATTTTATTGGCCAATACTTTTTGCCCGTAAGTCCTCCCGCCTTTATTACAATAGGTAAATGACCTTTATTAGAATTTTCGGTTCCCCATACAAAATTTCATCCCTTATTTGTCCGTCGTCAAATTTTGTTTTCACCACATAACATACCCTATATCTTTTTCCATCCTATCTATATCTCTACCAAAATTCATTAGAAATCGTTTCAACAACGTAAAAACGTAACAGACAGACAGAGTTACTTTTGCAGTTGCATATTTATCAGTCTGCATTGTGCAAGAGTAATTTTGATCTAAACCAAAGATACATTTTAACACGTTGTTAGTAACGGTAATATTGTATGACGCAAATTGGTTTTAAAAACGAAGCTAAATTATTGTGTTTATTTTATCCTGGAGTATATAAATAACTGTCTATAAATCTTAATTCTTTTGAACGTATTAGTTATTCATAAATCTAACATTGTATGTTTTAAAATTATATTATAAACAGAAGCAAACAACTTCCTTAGCTGTAATTCATCATGAAATTGTAGTCATATATTTTCTATTCTTGTCAAGATTGCAATCGGAAATTTAAATTGTTGTACATTGTTGTAGGTCCGATGCAATCTGAGAATCTAAGTCAAGGCGATGAGGAGTCTACGAATGACGTAAACCAGCCCGGTGCTACAAACTCCCAATCATTCGGTTTCGCTAACGTCACACCCGCGACACCGCCGCCACCGAACGTCCCGACGAGTTTCACCAATAGCCTCCCTGACCCAAACATGGCAATGCGAGCCGCTTCTCAACTACCCCCAGTACCATATACCCCTGATCCCAACCCAGGGGGTTTTATTCCATATGACCCGTCGCAGCAGCCTCAGCCTACACCATCAACTAACTATGGTGATAATTCGATGAGCGTTGCTCAACTAAGTCCCGATCAGATAGCTAAAGCTCAGAAGTATTGCAAGTGGGCAAGCAGTGCACTGAATTACGATGATATTAAAACTGCTATCAATAATTTGAGGAATGCACTGGAGTTGCTTCAGACGGGTCGAGACCCTGCCTAATAATGTATGTATGTTACAAATTTATATTATATTATATAAAACATTAAAGATTAAGGCTTAAATTATCGACAATGATATATAAAAATATTACACATGCTATTTAAAAGGAACTAGTTCATAAATATCATAAAACACTATTGTAGACAACCTAAATATGTAAGAGTTTTTAAACTATTCTCTGCAAAAAATTGTACATAAATATCTCACGTAAATTGGATTTGGTGCCATTATTTTAATATAAAAATATTTTAGTTTTTTTATGGATTGATTTGGATTTTTTTTTATTCAATAATAATTAAGTAATAATGATTTCATCTTACTAATAACTACTAATACACACTGCGATTAAACGCAAGTTGTTTAGGAATAGCTGAAAACTCAAAACCGCATATAACCACGCACTGAGGTTGGGGTTTTTACTTAATTTTATTTCAGTACCGTGAAATGCTGGGGAGTTGAGTGAATTTGAAATTAAGAAGTAAAATACGTAACCGTTGTGCATGCGTCACCATACTATTACTATGGGACACATAAAAAGCGAGCATTTACAAACCGCGATCCATATGTAGCAAGTTCAATTTTATAAAATCAATCACTGAAAAAGTTTGTAATCCGTGCACTTGTATAGAAAGCTGTGTTGCATTTGTTTGCGGTTTTAAAACGCATGCGTTTGATCGCAGTGCGGTCTCGACTTAAGAGCGTAATCAAGATTGTCTTAGACAACCTCAAAAGAAAATCTGACATAACCCGTACCACGCGGTGGTAATGGAAATGTAATGAATTTAGATTTCATTTTATGATAATTTCTGAGATATGAACAATTATTATAGTTTCTTGACTGTTGTTATTACCACGATACAACAAACGACGTTTGTAGACTATTTATTTAGAGGCGATGAATTGTAGCTTTATAGAATAGTTGCAGCCTGCTAGAGATATTCGAACATATACCGTTGTTTCAGCATGAGCTCTTACACGTGCGCGCTTTCGTAGTGTACGCCCGAACCGATGTTTGCGAGTGTCTATAGCATACTTAGAGCTTTACATTACGCGCTGATACGAGCTTATAAGCGCATTAGCGCTCGTACAAGTTGCGCGTGTGGCTTTCTAGCGTACGTTGCTGCTGGTTTAAAACCCACCTTAAGCTAAAAATATTTTTTTTGGTCACTAATATTATGTTAGGGGCTGTGTAGTTAACGGGCGACCTGAACAACTCTGACACTAGGTTGGCCATTAACTACTCAATAAGAAGAAGAATAATCATAATAATTATGTTAAGCTTCCAGAATGTTAATATAATTTAGCGTTGCTAGTATTATTACTCCGAAATTTTGTAATATAAACCATAATATTATGATAAAGATTGATGGTAAAAATATAAATACAAAATAAAAGTTTTTAATAGTTTTGTTTTAAGTAATAGTTTTCTGCAGTTTTAACAACAGCTAATTTTATACAAATATCTAAAATATTCACAAAGAAACTTCTTTCTCTTCAGTTTTGAGTTCTATTCTCGTGTCATAGATTATTCGAATATAAAAAAAATATTTGGTGAATTTCCACTGGTGTTATTAGATACAAAAAGAAATGAAATGAATTAATGTAATATTGGAATTTTTTAGTTAATAACATAAACATATATTTTATGTACCGTTCACTGAAATTATGTTAAATCAAATAAAACAATTATTATTTTTTATTACTCATATCTTTTATTCATAACCCATAGTTTCAAACACGACACACACCTACACACATTACACAAAAAGTCGAAATCTTTACATATTGTGAGCGTTCTCTCTATGAAGCGTTTTGTCTCGTTAAGGCAATTGACTAAAACTAGGACTTCCCGTACTATGATTTGTGAGCGACTGTGTTATTGGGTACTTCGAACTTTAACATATTTTTGTGTTTAATAAATATACTTACTAATTAATGTAACTATAAAACTAAGAATTTACTCTTATCAATTTGACTAGAATATTTATTACTTAGAACTGACAGCGTTCTGTCGTTGTTCTGAATCTTACAATTGAGCAAAATGTATTCACTGTAAAAACGTTTAAATATTACGTGCATAATTCAATAAGTCTACAATTTACTATAAAGTGGCAGTAATGAGGACCTACCTACTAATTGTAAGTAATGTTTCACTTACTCTTATAAACATACTACTCACACACACACATACAAAATGAACTTAGTTTAATACCGCTTAAATTAATATCACTTTTAAGTACAATTTCTATGGCATCTAAAACTTAGCAATACAGTTTCCGTGTAGACAAATTAACTGCCCAATAGTAAAATTACGCAAGAGCGAAGAAAAATTACAAGCAAACTAGAGGAACATTATTTAAAATAGTGCGAAGATGAATTAGAAATAGAATTAAATATAATCACAGTATGAATTCATTTAAAATAAAATATGAACATTCTGCAGATGTGATTTAAGAGAAAACTAAAATATAAAAAAACTTAGTCCCTCTTGAGACCGTTTCCGTTTTGTGTTGTAGCGGCTTTTTCCAACTCTTCCCGCCGGCTCGTCTGGTACCTTGGGACATACAAGCAACTCTAAAGGATACAATGGAGTATTCCGCTTACAAAATATTATTATCTAATACATGAAGGTGGAAGAATCTAAATGGGTACATTATTTAAGCGACAAGTTATTCGTCATACGAAATTTTTTGGCACCCTTCCATATGATACCGGTCCGTGGGATAGAACTAATTTTATTTCGTAACTCATGTTTACATCGCACTGTGATTGGTCAAGGTTCCCGCGGTTACTATCTGGTTACATCAAGGACGTAACAATGTTTGAATAGACTATTAACGTTTCTTCTTAATATATTGTAGCCATAAAAGAGCCACTATATTTGAAATGAATATGATCAAAGAAAATTTGACGCGTTAAAACGGTCCGTAGTAAATTCTTCATAGATCGCACAATGACGCACACCCAACCCACGGGTATGATTTATTTAAAGCTAAAATACTTCGACATAAAATATAATGATAATAAATGGAACCGATAAAAGCTTAACGTTTATATTATGAATAAAGACAAGTGTTGAAAGCGACATGATTACATTTGTAAACAAAAGAACATCATTCCAATAGAAAATACATACATTTCCTAAGTGAATGTATTTTCAGTTAGAACCTTGCAATTTGGAGTATGAATGTAGTGCCTCTCCCATCTATTGTATTCCTCCCCTATTTCTTCTATTTTAGCAGCATCCTTGTAGTACTGCATAATAATGGTTCTGCTGTTGCCTTTGTAAAAACTTAGGGCAAAACAACTACTCGAATTAGGTGATATAGGTTAATGCTTACCAGACTACAAGCCGTCCGGTGAGCATAAAGAAGAAGACCAAGGCCGGAGCGCAGCGGTCGAAGGGATCTCCGACCATGACGTGCGAGTAAGCCGCCAGAATCATCAGCAAAACCAGGCCAATGTTCGCTGTATTCTTAACTTTATCTGTTTTATAAACATATCATTTATTTTTGTTTGTCTTTGGATAATTTGGCGGACGTATAAATTGTGTCTACGTTGAGATTTTATGCCATCTTAATACTATAAATGCCAATCTGAGTTTGTTTGTTTGTTCAAGCCTTGACAACTCTCAACCGATTGTCATGAAATTTTGCATATACGTTATCAGTACAAAAATGACATATAGTACCTTTATAAAATAAATTACCTTTGAAAATAGCTTGTAATATAATTGATAAATTTGAACATGATGCCTACAGAACCAGCACTGTCAGTACAGAAACAGCTGAATAGAATGTAATTCTGAGATCCATGTAGATGAAGTCGCGGGAGATGCTGGTTTGTAATAAAAATGTGGTTGAATTATAAAGACTATAGGAAAAATTACAGCCAAATGTATTAATTTAATGCATGACTGTGTTACTATTTCTGGAACGATGTCACGAGCAACTTCAATTTAATATTCATAACAACGCACTGCGTCGGTTTTTATTTTCAAATTGACCATCCATAGTAAATATATTTACTGTATTTCTGTTGGTAATAAAATAAAGGAGATATAATATAGATAATTATGTTTTTTTCACTTACGGCTAGGTATAATAGCGAGAGCGAGACCGAAGAGGATTTCGAGCCCACCAATAGTTCGTCTATACCATTTCGACGGTACTTTGAAATCCAACATTTCCGTAAACGGAAAGACCTTCGCGTATCTCACATATTCCTTTCTCTGTAAAGAAAAATATTAATTAAAAATAGTTTTATTATAGAACGTTACACATCGATGCCAGACAGATAATTTCGGGATGTGTTTATATCTTGTAAATAATAAGCATGTCAGGCTAACAGTACTATTTCAAATACATGTAACATTGATTGGTTGCAAAGTTTTGGCAAACGCACATATTATTAGACAACTGAAGGCGTTCTTATACATAAATAATTGAACCACCGTGTTATACGTATAATGTTTTAAGTATTTTGTAATGATGACGTCCTTAGCCATTTACCGGCCTCGAGGGTTGTCTCATTTTCACACCTTCGTCGATTTCGGGACGCTCACAGCCGGGTGCGCTCACTGATCGGTAGGTTAAGCAACTTTAGACGCGGTAATTCACTAGATGGGTGGTCGTATAGTGGTATTTCAACTGAGCGTTTCCGTGCTTCGGAGGGCACGTAAAAAGTCAGCCCCGACTGTTATCAATCTGACAATAATCGATAAGTCAAGTCAGAGGCCTATACGGGCGACCAGTACAACCCTGACACTAGGTTGGCCCCTAACAACTGTATAAAAAAAGGCTGGATCTCAATACTCGGCCCCCTCACCCGGTGACGCTGTCAAAGCCAGTAGGGCCAACAGCAATAGACATTTTAAAAAAAAGTATTTATAAAACACCAAATTTCTTAATATATTTCCGAATGACTGTCTTTTGTTTACCTACTCGTATTACATGTTATTTATTTAAAACGTACATTATAAGTACGTTAAATTCATATAATTGGTACCTTGTGAATATCGTCATTAATTTCGTTTGTAAGGGTGACAGAATTTGCACTGAAGGTATCCAAAAACCACTTATCTCGATGTCTTATTTGATAATACATGAGATTGGCAAAATTTTGTATTATGTTGGCACAGAATATGAAACCCGTAAAACAAGAATAGAATAGATTGTAAGTTGTATTCACACATTGAAATAAATTAATAACGAATGATATTATAGGCTTTTTTATTTTCAATACGAAATCACACATAAGTATTTATTGGAAGAATGGAATATTTATATTTATTATTATATTATAAACTACCTGCGCCAGTATAGCCAACTGTGATCATCATCAGGAATTCCACATCACCAAATGGCGAGATAATGGACAGATTAGTTTAAAAAAATATCAAAATCACAATAGGTGTACCTACAAAATTTAAATTGTGTCCTTTCAAACAAAAAAAGAATTTTCAAAATCGGTCTAGCCGTCTCGGATTAGTCAAGTAAAATATATTTAAAAAAATACTGAAACGAACTGAGAACGTTCTCCTTTTTAAAAAACAAGAAATTAGACGACAAACTGTAACTATATAAGTTTTTACCTATAAAATTATTATAAGTACATAGATTATTGAAATCTATAAAAACCCAATAAAGAGAGGGCGGCTTAGTGATAATATAACACGCACACACAAACATGGTGGCGTTGCCGAAGATAGGTCGGAGAATAATAATGTCTAATGTTTTTATAAGCGTACCCATTGCCTCATAATAAATTATTAGTTTCTTACTACGTGTACATAATATGTATGTATATATTGTTTACTTTGATGAAAACAACAAGGATGATTTTGTGGCGCTGTGGTAGCGAGCCTGCCGCAGATGTTTGTATTGACCATACAGACATAATTATATTCCCAAATACAGGATCTGACTATCCTAATGGGAGCCCATTAAGAGTGTAGCGTTTCTTTATTATTGTTTGTTAAGGTTATTTTTCGTAAGTTTAAAATACTGCTAATGATCGCAGTCTCTCCGCCCTTTGTTTTTTTTTGTGTTCATAGTTTATACCAACTAGTATACATCTATAATAATAATAAACGCTACACACTCAATCACACACACAATCTATATCGTTAAAATAATTATGGTCGAGGGTTGTCCTTTATTTGTGATAAACTGATCAAGACTTTTAGAGATGAGAGAGAGAGAGAGAGAAAATGTTTTGGATATCTGCATTGCGATTTGCTATAATTAAATTTAAAGCCATAGACCAAATTATTATTTAATGTAAGTTACCCCCAAATTAAACAGTTTTTAAAAATTCAATTCAATAAACTCCGAAATGATTAGGCTATATATACCTGCTTAGATGAGTTTGGAGAATTGGCTCGGTAGTATTCGTCAAACAAACACACATGATTTATTACGAAAACACTAGTTACATAGTGGTTAAAACACTTCACAATGTTACTGGAAAAAGATAGGGTTTTTGCAAAAACACGAGTCTTTCTATTAATATTCCAAAATAAAACATTAGATGCTATAAAATAAGAATGCTGATTAGACTATCGGAGCACCCAAAACGAGACTCATTCTCGTAAGTACAACAAAAAATACTATTTGGGCGTAGTACAAAATCATAATATATTTTGGTCGCTGTAAGAATGAAATGTAGCACATACAAAATATAAACTTCAAGGAAATAGCTTAATAAGTACATAATATATGTAAATAGTCATATCATTTAAATATTCATAATTATGAGAGCAAATAATTATTTTGGCTCTATAGTAAACAAAAAATTATTGACAAAGTTAATGCTCTGACAAGAATTTGGTACTGCAAAAAATTATAAGCATCAAATAATTTCTACTGTCGCAACGAGACAGCATCACTGGGCATTAGGCGGCAGGCCAAATACTAAAATAGCTAGCCACATTGCTCGCAAGAAAAATCTTAATGCACCTAGCGACCTTTTTAATTCTGTCTCATCGTCAGCACGTGTCAAATTATTATAGTACTCTTGAGGTACTCACCAAATCTTTATGCAATTCCTTTGATATAAATGGTGTCAGCTTGGTTATGCCCACGAAAATAAAAAATATACCCAAAAGAACTGATAAGCTTTTCAAAACGATAGATGCCATTTTATTTGATGTTATCCAATCGATATAATTTTAAATCTATTGCTTGGAAAACATTTTTTTTGTAATCTTAATAGTAAACTCACAAAACCATTTTCCGAGATTGGAAATAATTGCTTTAAAATTACGTTAAATAAAGCACTCTAACCATACGCTTAAGTTATAACTCTACGCATGGTGGCCTTACGATTTGCGAAATATTATTATCTTCAAGCAAAATTATACAAAAGCACGTTTCACTGTTCGCGCCGGCGCGAAAAAAATCCATATCAAATATTTTAATGTTGATCTAGATACAAATTCTTTGGCTCACAGGAATACACACAGTATTGCCATATGTAAATATATGTGAAAAATTAATTCGTAACCAAAGTCTAATTGAATAGCAATAAACAATATTATTATTGGAATCCTTTTTATTAAATATTTAACTTAATAGAGAAACTTTTCTTAAATCTTAAACTGTTCACTAAAGGTGGTTAAGTCGTCTGGATTTTTTTATTTATGCGTTTATCTGAAATGCGTCGTAGTATAGGGTAATCTCGCGCGTTTGAGCGACAGTAACATTTGTCATGTATAAAATAGTTAATAATTTTTGTAGCACTAACAAAATTACAAAATGATTGATTTGTGATCTGTGATGACACCCGATGTCACAGTAAATTAAAAAAATGAAGACATAGCCGTTCAGTTATACGAATGTCCTTCATAGTTCACTTTTCCTAGATGAACTAGTTCACTGAGTTCTAAGTTAATTAGAATTTTGAAAAAGAAAATATCAAGTGCTTTTTATAATAAAATTATATATAATAATATGTATTATAATGATTTAAAAACATCTATTTTTCCAGCTGCGTTATAATTAAATAAATAATAAGAATTCGTGCTAACTTATATTCTACTTAGTTACTATAAGTGTGACATCGTGACATGACGATCAAAGTATTATAAAAAAAAATTAAAAAATATTTAGTGAGCGTTTTATTTAAGCATGAGCTGCCCGCTCAACGGGGCGGAGACACATCTTAAAGTGATCATGATGATTGTTGGACATCTTGCAACACCAGGAGGATTTCAGTTGCTTTATCCGCCTTTAAGAAAAGCGTAAGCTTTTTTTCTTAATGGTTTTTACATCGTATCGGTTCGGAAAGACCACTTTCGACAACTGACTACACAACAGGGTGGATATACGAGTATAGGTAGAAAATACCTTCCAAATGTCTATTAACGACGTAGTTCAACCTAGAATCGTCATTTTGAACTAGTTCCTTGAAGAACTGAACAGACTACACTAAGGTACACTCTTGCCTGAAGGCTTACAGTCCATAGAAGTAATATCAGAACACAACAACACATTATACACAAGAGATTATACGCTACATTGTACTACGTCTACACTATCACCCACCCATATACTGACCGCGCCTAATGTCGCTTAATACACTGATCATTTACCAAATAGTGAGCAAACCTATAACTCTCCGATGAGAATCGTTTACCGACTGAATGATATCAAAAATACAAATTAACCAGAATACAAAGTTTCTTCTACCGCGTGTGTACTCGCACATGATTTTTTTAGGCTATCATCATCAACATCATGACAACCCTTGGTCGACCACATTGGTGAAGGCTTCCTTCAACCTTCTCCATACGCTTCTATTTTTGGCTGCCTGTATCTAGTTGTTGTCCGCCACCTTCCGGATTTTTTTTTTCCGCCGCATTTGCGGTATTTGGTCCGGAAAAGCACGACAATAGCCCAAGGAGGTCAGGGAAGAACCTGCAACTCTCGTGTTAACAGAGTCAGCCCTTCTAGCGTTGAGCTTTAGAGGTTCAATTACAGTTGTAAGACCATATGGAATATATGCCAGTTTTATCCAAAATCAGATATAAATTTTTTAATACAGAATTTCCTTTTAATACAGACATTATTAATTTGTAATCATATAAATGCAATTCGTGGGTAACAGCGAAAGGTAATTCCAGACTATATAACTGACTACAAATTTATATACACACTTCACTGTGGCTATGACAAGTAGTCCTAGCCACAGTGAAAAGTGACAAATTTAGCTATTAGTAGTCACTGTAAATATTTCAATAATTGTTTAGATATATACATTAAATGAAACAAATTATTAACTATTATTGTTTAACTAAGGGCAAAGTTAAAAACTCTAGATCAATTTTTAATAATTTTTTTATTGTTTATGATTTTATTGTGCCCATATTATACAATATAAACATATTAGCTGCATATATTTGCCCGACAGCTCAATAGAGATGCTGAAAGTTGCTTCTAGCTTGCAGTCAAATGCCTGAGCCTGAAGGTTCAAATAAAAAGACTCAAAAATCAAAACAGCATTTTACTTGTTAAAATATTATTATATTCTCAGAATAATTACCTTTTCTTAATAAATCATCATATACTTTTGTAAATGGTCCAGAACCACACAAAAGAAATTGGGTGTCAAAATAAGGTTTCAAATTATCCAGTTCTTGTACATCAAATTTATTACAAATGATAGGTTCTTCATATTTAAACTTAAAACATGTATTATCTACAACATTACCTACAAAAGTTTTGTATGAAAAGTTCCAAAAGGCATTAAATTCATATAACTCATTCCTGAATAAAATTTCATTAGTATTACTACAACAAAAATATAAAAATATTTTTGTCATATCATCTTCATTGTTCAGGATACTATCTATGATAGATAGAAATGGAGCTATTCCTGTTCCTTGTGCAATCATAACAATTCTATTATATTTGTTTGGTTCTATTTTATAGTGGCCATATGGTCCACGCCACATAGTTTCTCTTCCAACATGCAAATCAAAAACATAATTGGAAACAAGGCCTGTTTCATATTTTTTTACAATAATAAGAAAATCAAAGTTTTCTGTCTTTTGATTAAGCAATTTGATAGGTGTATAAGCTCTGGTGCAAGGAGCATGAACATCAGAAGTATATTTTAGTAGAAAATGATCACCAGGATTCCACCAAACTTTCACATTATATTGGTTGTTATTTAGACATTTAAACTTAATAATTCTATGAGAACTAGATAAATTAATCAAATCAGTAACAATAAATGTAGTATATTCAAGTACAGAGATGGCGTTTTCTTCATTGAAATGTTCTTTAATATCCTTCGTCTTTTCATATACTTCCAATTCTTTTTGATAAACATCAAATATACATGGATTACAACCACTATTGCAACAATCTTCTTTGCTCGGCTCGATTGGTGGTTTCATTTCTTGAGATATACCTAGATGTACCAGCTCATAAATATATAAAAATTATAATTTTTATTCGCACATGTCCACATAATAATAGCAATTATTCTATATATATTATCTTATTATAATATTTGCTTATTAATCTGTCGGTTTTTAAGGTTTCTAATAGTAGTCAAATCCGAATGATATGGAACGAAACTTTTAATGTATTTATACAACTTTCTCATACTGAATCAATCTAAAATGCTTTGTAAGAAAAGAAAACACACTATTTACATTTTGATCAGTCTTCTTTATTTGAAGAGCATTAAGAGCTTTAAAGTCTAATGAGTCTATTATAATCTGACATTTGAGTTTTGACAATTAAGTAGTGCTGCCAGACATGAAGTGGTCAATTGCTGGTGAATACTACGTAACTAGGGTAAATCGAGGTATAACTGGCCACTTTCAACAACTGGCCAGGTCTCCTGAAAACTCTAAAAAATAAGAAGTTGGATACTCACAATCTGTCTGTTTTCGTTTTGTAATATTATTTATACTATAGGTTTTCATTTTAAATATCAATTGCGTTTCTATAATTAAAATATGCGACAAAAATTATCGTTTTCTATCGACAGTCGGGAAAAATTATGTATTCGTGCGATTATACTTCCAAAACGATAAGGGTTAGTGATCATTTGCAATATTCATTAAATTTTTTCTTGACGTTCTCGTTTTGCAGAGAGTGATTAAACGTGAACGATATTAATTAAATATTGACATTATAAACCAATATTATTTATTTTATTCTATTGAACATCTTATAATAGGGTGGCTGGTAACTAAAAATAAAAATAGTACATTTTTAGTTACTGCTCTATGTATGAAATTTAATAACATAACTAATTTTTGCTTTTTTTTTTGAAAAATATCTACGTAAATTGAAAGTTTAGAAGACTCAGTTTATATGGATTATGATACTAAGCTTTTTGTGATTTTTTAAGTAACTAGTATAGGTGGTCAGTTTTGTGGCTGGTTACCTACCAAAAGTAATACTCTTATATAAAACAATTAATGTGAAGATTATATTTATTAAGATTGCAGGTACTTATAAAATCCATATTCACGTTAATTTTTTTTATAAATTGTTTTTCATTTCGATTATTTTGTTGTTTTAACCAAATTAAACCGTGGCTAGTTATTAAAGGATCATTATTCCAGTTTCTGATTTTGATGACCAGTTGCTTATCGAATTGGATAGATTCGACTAAATATACTATAACAACTGTGCTTTTCTTTTTTTTTATCATTCCCTTTTCAATTGACTGTTTTCTCTATTCGGCGATAGCATACAAGTATAATTTAATGGATGGAAATTAGAACTGTAACAATTTAAAGGAGCCAATGTGCTTAAGTGGCCAGTTACTGCAGGATTTACGTAATACTGTTGAAGGATATTTTGGTTGAGCGCGTCGACGTCCGGCGTAGGCGTCTGCTCGCCTCTAGCGCTGCGCGGTGACTGTGCGGGGAACGGGATGGGAGATCGATTATCGGCTATCTATCGGCGAAGCTCCGTGCGTCTGCGGCTCGCGGCCGACCGAGCGCCATCTAGCTTTATCTGTGCAATTTCGTACAGCTACGTCATTCACGTACATTGACAGCTGTCACGGGAGCAAAACTTAAATGTTGCTATTCCAATAAATACAAATAGGTATGACCTATTGATAGTGGATTTATTATGCACTTGCCAAATTATGTTTTATTCGTAATCAAACTATGATTTTGATTATCAAAAATATGACTTAAATTTTTCCGATCCCTTTGAAGCAGTTGTTCGCCAATTTAATAACGACAAAAGGTTTTTATAAGATAATGAAGCCTATGATCAGTTGCCCTTTCATACATACTATCTAAAATTATGAAATAAGAAGTGCCCAGTTTCATTGCCTTGAACATATACATATTATATGTGCTTATCAATATATATATATTAATATATAAAATATACAAAACGAATCAATGACCAGTAGAAATTTGAATCAAATGACTATAAAAATCAGTGACTTCTATTTTATTTATATTCTGTTATACTGATACGACGCGACGTGATCACTTAGGTACTACATAATTTTAGTAAAAATATTAAATACCTATTTATACAAATTAAAATTTTGCTTACCTGACCCTGATTATAATAATTTAGTAATAAATGAATTTACATAGATATACATTAAACCAATTTAATGTATTTAAATTTTAGAAACCAAATTTTACTAGCGAATTATTATTGTTATTATTTATTTATTATTAATTCAAATCAAGTAAAAAAAAAAAGCAAAAACACGTTTTGGTATAGTGTGAATAACTTAACATCAAAACTTAGATGATTTTAAAAACATTTTACGTACAAAAATTTATACTATTAGGAAGTTTCTTTAAAATATTTTTAACATTCAATATCATACCTATTATATTTTATGTGACCAAAAAAAAAAAAATAATGGCAGACTAGCTCCCTCTACACCGACGCCAAATAAACACCGGCAAGCGGATAGCGTTCGTTGCTCGAGCCCGCCATAATATTTCTTTTTGGCCATTGCTATATCGTTGGCCGTAAACAGTTTTGTAAGTATTATACATTTTTTAAATTAAATTTAACTATATTTTATAGAATGCTTATTTAAATTGCAATATTTTTGTTATATATTACATATTTACTGCGTTGAATTGAGTGAAAAATGCATAAATTTCTTAATTACCTAATGGCAGACTCCATTAAATTAGCTTGGGGCTTTAGTAACTATAGTGAGTGTTATAATATTTATATAGATAGTTTGAGTGATTTTCCTAAAATATTTTATGAATTAAAAATATAAACAGTTATTTTTGAGTATCACAGCTTATATACACGCTCACGCTTAGTTAACATAAAATAAATCGTAAGCGTCCTAGCTAGAGGCTAATGACTTTTAGTTTTGTTTGTTTTCTTTTAACGATTTTCTTTGTTTCTATTAAATTATTCTACAATATAAAGCCATTTTAAATATTTGTTGCGACTGTTTTTTCGTTTGTATTAGAATTTATTTATAATTAATTTTAATTTGTTATTTATTTAACAATTAAAAATTTAAATTCCTGTTTCAGGTTTTGCCTTTGTAGGTGTTATTAGATTATATTAATATGTCTGACGATGGTTCAACAGCGGTGGAGAAGAAAGGTCGCGGAAGACCTAAATCTAATGGAACACAACCGGTAAATTTCTTAAAATTTTTTATTAACCTTTTAAATATACGTAGCATTGTATGTATAAATAAATCATACAATAATTTTAGGAGGCTAAAGGTGATGCTAAAAAACGAGGCAGACCTGTGCAACCAGCGGCCAAGCCCAAAGAATCTAAAAATTCCTCCGATGATGAACAGGCACCCGTAGTTAAAAGGGGAAGAGGCAGGCCTAAAGGATCTAAGAAAAAATCAGTAGCTGCTAAAGCAAAGGTTTGTGTAATTTTTATTAAATTGAAATTAAATTCTAAATATTTGTTGTGTTTTTCAGGTATGAAAAATTTACAAAAAAAAGTAATGGCAAGGAAGTTAGCTTCCTCGCAGCGGCTAACTCATATATCTACAGAGTGTTTTTTGATCTTTTCAGAGTTCTTCGGGTGAAGGACGAGGCCGTGGAAGGTCACAAGAAAGATGCGCCACCACCTAAAAAAGATGCCGGCTCCACTGAAGAGGAACAAGAGGATGAAGAAGAAGAAGAAGGCTCTGACCAGTAAACATATTTGTCTCTCACACAACTTACTCTTAGTGTAATTTGTAATTGTAACCCCTGTGATCATCAAACATCATAAAAATATTTATGAGAAATGTTCTTTTGTCACCGATATTGCTAGGGGTTATTGTAACAATACTATTCTCAACTAAGATAGCTCCCAAACTTTAATCATGTGAGAAATATATTAAAGTCAAAACAAATTATCAGATTTAAGATGTCCTTTTTGTGATTATATTGCATTTACTTCGAACAATTTATAACAGAATCTTACATGGCTAAACTTTGGGCAGACTTAGCTCTCCTTAGAACGTACAAGTTTAAGTATAATTTGTAAGATCCTTTTTTGTAGATTTATTCTATTTCTATTATAATAGGTATTTTGTAATCTCCTGATTTATATTGTAAGAAATCAAATAATACAATTTTGTAGATTATTAATTTGACTTGAAAGTCAAGTATTATTTTCGATAATAAAAATATTTCATTTTGATTTCAGATATTTTTTTCTATCCTTTTCACGTTTTAGGAATTTGTTATATATACCTAGGCACTTACGTAAATTTTATTTGTAATATGTATTTTTATGACACTAAACTAAGTAATATAATTATTGATGTGCAGCTATAGCTTAGAACCATTTTATCATTGTTTCTTTAACATTTGGATTCTGACTGAAAAGTATATTATTTTAAAAATTAACTATATGATGTGTAATATGTGCGTGAATGTACAATTTTAGAACAATATATTAAATAAATCTATCAAATTGCTTTTTTTTTGCTCAATGCTCATTGTTATAATAAAATCTAGGATCTATGCGAACAGTAATGTATGTAATTTGAATAAAGAGTCTTACAGTGGTTCTAACTTTTAATCTTTTAAAATCAAACTATATCAATTCTAAAGGTTTGATATTATTATTTACTATCAAGTTATATTGGCGCGTAAGGCAGGATCGCTACCTACTGCGCCACTGCGATCGTCGAAGCCAAAAGAAAATCGCAAATTAAAATATAAAAAATCTGTTTAACTATACAACAGCCCAATTGGAAGAAATATGTAAACACTGTCCAGAATTGGTATTAGTATGTTTTAAGATTTTAATACTTAATCTGAAGTTGCGTGTGTCATTTTGAAAAAATATGAAATTTATTTGAAATAAATTTTTCACAATTAATCTGACTTTTCCTACAAATATAATAAAACTGGGTTTTTCTACTAGTGTTCTGTAATGGAATTTGTTATATTCATAGAATTAATTTAAGAATTCTTTGGTTATAGTATAGTAAACCGTATATTAGATGGACACAAATAAGCAATACCATGTCAACCCTCAAAATTGAAAAAACTGAGTTATATATGCAGAAGTGTTGGTAAATGGCTGAAGAACATTTTTCTTTAATATTTCTAAGGTTTTAAGGTTAATTTCTAAAAAACAATTTTTTAATCACGCAATTTATGTATGTATTATGTTAAACCTTTTGGGTTATATTATATACGAAATATGCAGTTTGTATACTTATTTTTTGTGAAAATATGTAAAAT
Organism: Hestina assimilis; assembly: GCA_023373885.1. Taxonomy (NCBI): domain Eukaryota; kingdom Metazoa; phylum Arthropoda; class Insecta; order Lepidoptera; family Nymphalidae; genus Hestina; species Hestina assimilis. Next base: position 11,415,965 of record CM041745.1, read on the forward strand.
AACTTACATAAATCTGAAATTGCCAAAAACTTGACCAATTCATAAAAAAATTCATATAAAGCAAGTTGTTAAAAATTTTCAAACGCGTTATTCTCGAAATGACATTCGAGTGGGTTGACATGGTATTGCTTATTGGCGTCCAGGTGCAGTATGCTATTAAGTATTAATATTCTGTGACAACCTGACGGGGGAATTGTGAATCTGTATTCTTTCGACCATAGACAAAGTGACATATTGTAATATTACTTGTTGAATAAATTTACCCCAATTTTAGTATAAAACATGTTGTTGAAAAAAAAAAAAATTATATATATTAAAAAAAATATATAGATATAAAAAATATAACGTTGTTTAATGTATATAATTAAATTGAATTATTATTTTCGGTTTAAATATAAAAAGAACAAACAAATATTTTTATAGTTTTTTAGTTTTATTGAATTACTACAGTGAAAAAGCTGTCCTGTGTTCTACATTCATTTACTTATTATTCGTCTACATATACTTTAGCATTCAGTGTACTGACTACTAAATGCTAAATTGCTAATTTTTTATCTAAACTCAGCTTTACCAGCCATTGTAGAAACTTTGTCTAATTTAGAATGATAATTTTGACAGCCCCACCTTAGGGGTGGGGTTGTGGTCGTCGTTAATGTATTCAATTACCATTCCTATACAAATGGTAATCGATATTTTCAAGTTTACACTGTAACAAAAACATAACAAAAGAAAACTCAAAAAGAGCAGACGTTAACAGAAAATACCAAAAAAATAACGAAAAACCTCAACAAAAACAGAAATAACAAAAACAGAACGAATGCATGTATGCATACATGGTACTGTATAGTACGTATGTTTGGCGTAAAAACTCGTACTGATTAAAAAATGGCTGGCTGACGAAAGGATGTTTTTTTGTAAATGCTTCTTAGCAATGGAAACCAAACAACAGTAAGGTGTGTATGTATAAACACAAACTCAAAAAGTTAAAAACTGCTTTTACCTCTCATTTGCATTTATTAATAGGTAAAAAAATAATTATGAAATGGCAGCCCCACTCGCTTTTTAAATTTATTGAGAAATGACCAAAGAGTAAAAATTACTGTTGAGTGTTGATTGTTTGACTGTTTGATACCTGCGCAGTACGCATTTCCCGTTTTGTAAACTTGCCTGCGTCAGTCAGCAAGTTTTCGAGTGTTTTAGTTATGTTTCATGTGTTTCAATATGAAGACTTTTTATTTTTTCGATTATAAACTTGTGAAAGTTTAAAGTTTTACTACACGGAAAGCGGCTTACTTGAGTTTAGTGGATATTGTGATAGTGAACGAGAAAAATAACTATTGTGATGTGATGAGGTGTTTCGTTATTGGTGCCGTCAAAAAGTTTTGAAAGTTATTCAACTTTTCAGATTTGAATTATGTTTGTTATTTAAAATGTGTGAATATTGGCATGTGATCAAAAGTGAAAACATATTTTATAAGACTTTTAATGGTTGGTAATGATTTTTTTAAAGATTAAAAAGTTAAATTATAAGTTTACGCACCAATTTATAATATGTTTTTTTTTACGTTTTTAGCTCAAATAATTTAAAATATGGTTAAATTCTCAAATTACGGTGATATATGAGTATAATTTAATCAATTATATATATTATAATTATATATATTTATAAATTAATTTGGAAAAAACAGTATTTTGTCTAGACTAAAGCTAGTAAGGTCCTTAATTAATAATAAATATATTACCATTTCATGAGTCTGGTTTTTAATATAACTCTTGGTTTTTTGGCTAATCTTTTATTGTTAATCCTTTATTACTTTAACAAGTACGAGATGTTCAGACACAATAGAAAATTTATCTGTGAAGACATACAATTTTTTTAGAAGGAATGTTAATAAATGCTTTTTCAAGTAATTTCTAATAGTCCTGTTCCCTTCAAATAAGCTTGTAGCTTGACTAGGACTGGGTACGACAATAGCCCAAAGCGGTTCAAGATTGAACCTGAAAGTCTCACATTAAAAGAGTAGGCTTTTCTATCATGGACCTATTGATATTCCGGCAGTGCGCTATAAACAAGAAACTGGTTATAAAGTAAATATTGTATTACCAAATAATCACAGATAAATTTATTTATATAATAACTTTAATTTAAATGAGTAATTCTTGTATATATGTATATATATAATTGGGATCTCGGAAACGGCTTTAACAATTTTTATGAAATTTTGTGTGCAGGGAGTTTTGCAAAAAATCAATCTAGCTAGGATTCATTTTTAGAAAATGTTGTTTTATCCGTGTTTAGATAAATAATGACTCTTCTTGTCATCTATTGGCATGTAAAATTTAGTTTTATTGACTCTAAACTAGCAAGCTAAACTAAAGCTACTTCAGTAGATGGCATCGTAAAATATTATTCATATGTCATAATTATGTAATTCGTATATAATTAATTATAATTTCCAAAAACACGGTAGACTTAGACAAAATAACACCGAGCAAAGCTCGGCCATCCAGGTACTATTTATTATTTATATAAATACTAAAAACAAAATCCAAATGGCCAAAATTAAGGGTTGTGTTATATAAACAATAACAGGGTCAGGGTGCAAATGAAAAAGTACTACGTAGTTAAAAAATATATATTTTAATATGTTTAAAAATATATATAGATTTTTGGGGGCTTTTTTGATTATTACAATAGAAACTTTGATGACATGTTCATATTTTAAGAGAACAGCAGGACTTTATTGATGCTTAATTCTCCGACTACTACTGTCTAGACAACATATAGCATTAATGGGGTATAGCAGACTGGACATTTTTAAAATTTAGTGAAAATATTTGTTATATTTGGAGATAAACTAAAGATTTTTTTAAACTTAGTGAAAACTTTATTAAATTTACTTTCTTAGGAGGTCAATTGTTGGGGTGGTAATGTGTGTATGACAAATACATTAATATAAAAACAGGGGGTAATTTTTTTTTTTATTATACAAAATTGGCAATCAAGCATGCAGCCCAGCTGGTGGTAAGCTGTTGCCGTAGCCTATCAGCGCATGCAATATCATTAGTATGTGCCATTCATGCATTGCCAACCTCGAGATATTGTTCTTAAATCTCCTTTGCCTAGTAATTTCTCTTTCCTACAGTGTCTTTCAAACCAGAACACAATAATGTCAAAGATACTACTGCTTTGCGGTAGAATATTGGACACTGTGGTGGCAGCTACCTAGCCGGCCTCTCGCAACAAAAGACCTACCACCAGTGTGACTGATTGCACTGGTGGAAAAATAGAATAATGCTATTATTAATCTGTCAGCTAATTGTTGCGCATGGATAATAGTATTTGTTTATGCTAAAGCGTGCACTTAGCTATCTATCACATTTTAATTGTTTGAGTTACATGATCGTAAGTATTCAATAACGTTTAACCCCCTTCTTTATTATAACTTTCTGTATGGTAATTGTAAGACCCACATAGTTTTATTGGTCTTGAGTCATGACACGTGCCGTGATCCATTGGTCGTGAAGCATTGTATTGAATGACTATACGCGCGCCCTTATGCCGTGTTATGCATTCTAATTGGCTTTGTATGGTATTTCTGCAGTGCGTGACGCTGCGTAAACAGTCGGATTAACTACCGTCTTTTCTTGACCACGAAGAGTATATATATAAGAAATAGTCACTATCGTACATAATTATTACGATATCTACATATATTTTATCAAATAATAACATTCTTAGTATTTTTTACTATAAATTTTTTGATATGTTGTAGACTATATAACATGTGTACCTACTTTTGTTTTCTTAAAACATATTGGATAAAGTTATATATTATCAATAATTATTTTAATGGTATCTAAGTACCTAAAGTAAATCAATCAAACATTATAATAATCGGTATATTGTAAGTTAAGCAACAATTCATCTCGTCTAGCTATTCGGTCGTTGCCTCAATGACTCAGGTGCTGAGGCCGGTAATGAAATGCTCGTGCGAACTAAGGTACGAACAATGAGCAGAATCATACGAATTTTATTTTATGTAATCTAATAATGCGTATGGATAAATATAATATTCAGTCAATTAACGATTTAAGTAAAATTCTTATAACTATTAACTAGATATTTATTTAATTTAGCACTTTTAAATAAAAATAGCCATATAGCTAAGTTTATCAAAATACAATGTTATAAGAAATTAATACATCTAAAATTTATTTAAAATATTATTTGATGCATAAATGCTAATGTAATTACTGAGTCATACGGCATGGTTAGTTAAAATGGTCCTTCCCTGGCTCAGACTAACCGGCTTTAGTCCCGGTCGAATAGTATAGAGAAACAAATTTAAAAAAATGAACTAAAAATATATAAAAACAATCAAATATTAGTATATAATATATTCGATTCATCGGAAAATCAAAAAAGCACCTTTGTTTAAAATATAAATAAATAAACAAGATCTCACAATAATAAATAGGTAGGTCATAAGGCCGTGTGTATCATCAGAGTAACGAACGTAAGCGTAACACTGGCCTGTAATGTTGGTTATCAATTAAGGCCATTATTGCAACTGCGCTGATGACTGACCCTATTAACGCACTGTTAATTTCAACGTTAAATGACATGATAATTCTAATAGCTAATTAACTTGTTTCAGATAGCATGGTGTAGATAACTGCTACACTAGCTGCTGTTGATCAAAAACTATTCGACGAAATCCTTCAGCGTAAGTATTTCAAGAAACCGCTTTATTGAAATTTATATAATATATATTTTTGTACATACTTTGTTCAGGTTTTTTCGGAGAGCTAATCCTTTTACAGTCGTCTCATTTTTATTTATCGAAATGACCAGCGTATAACAAAAGCACGTCGAGTTACATTTCTCACCGACTTCGCTAATTAAATTGACAAAAATGCTAAAGTCCGTATATATTTTGTTTACTTAAACAAAATCTATGTACCTAATCGTTCTCGAAATTAGCCCTCAATAACTTTCGAGTTAAGACCTTGTTGTATAATATGAAACTATGATGATTTATCTAATGTAATTGGTTTAAATGATTAAAGCTTGAGATTGCGAATTAGTAGTTAAGTTACCGAGTAACAAGTGACCCGTCTTCACTACATAGTATAAAACAAAGTAGCTTTCTCTGTCCCCATGTATGCTTAAATCTTTCAAACTACGCAACGGATTTTGATGCGGTTTTTTTAATAGATAGAGTGATTGAAGACGAAGGTTTACATATATAATAACAGACATTAAATAGTGGAGAAAAAAAAACTGTTATTTTTGAGGTCTGGTTTGAGGAGGTGATGTCGTAAATAATTACATTTAACGCGTGCGGGCCACGGGCAGTAATGAATCAATCAAAGCTACTGGATCGATTTTAATTATTTTTTCAGTGAGTGACATAAGCTATATATTTTATACCCGTGCGAAGCCGGAGCGGGCCGCTAGTTAATTATAAGTCTTAAAGTATGTACTGATTTGAGTTCAAAAGACCGACAACCGAGTTTTCACATTCCGAACCTTAGTAGCGTCATGACAAATTGACATAATATCCTGTCAGTCTCTCGATGTATGGGTTTATACTCTGAAACTGCTGGTTTGATATACGTATAATGTATGTACTTTACTATTTAAAGTATTTTATCTGGCCAAGTATTAGCAGTAACTATTTTTAATGTCGTAAGAATCCGCGGCTAGGCGTGGGCGCGTAATGTAAATAAAAAGATCCATAACTATGAAATCTGAAAATTAATATATGTATATATATATATACATGTATATATATCTTTTTAGCCAAATGCCCACGACGAAAAAAATATTTCACAAAAGTAGTGGATTTTCATACAAACGTTCATTCTATATTTTTAAATCTTGGTACTCAAGAGGTACATACGATTGTAGGTATCTTTGTAATGTAAAGATTTAGTAGGTGTGCTATGATCACTCTATGATAAGTAAATCACTCCATTTTATAATATCACTGTAGGAATAGCTTTTAAAGCTTAATAAAAGAATACCAATAAAATGATTATTTATTTGTTAACTAAACGTTTCGGTCACCGTTCTTTCTGTCAATGTACTCGTAGTTGCTTCGAATGCAATATCCATGTTAATGGCATGGCAGTGGGTCAAAGCTGGTAGGATGTCCTGAATTTTTAATCAAACCATTAAGCTGCTACTGTGTCGGCTGCAATGTGCTTTTCTCTCGTTGATTGCGTCTTTTTACTTTCTCACGGCAGTTTCTACGCGAGGGACATTTCTATCAACGAATTGCTCGCGGCTGTTTGAAGTTTTATGTCTTAAAAAATATTCTCTCTATATTTAAAAAAAGTATTTCTTTTTTCAACCTTTCATTAAACTAATCTTTTACTTTGTTTTCTCTTTAAGCACATGTGATTACGTAACGGAAAAAGTAAGTTTTACTTGAAAACCAATGACTCAATTTAAGCTAATTTCTATTGTTGCAATGAATAAAAACATTTCGTCATGATTATATTAACGAAAAAAGAACTACGATAATAAGACTAATGAAGCTTATAGTTGAACAAAAATAAGCGTAACAAAGAAGTGAGTGTGCTAAAGGTACGTAGTAATATAGTACGATCATCAGGGCCGATTGCTTCTAATTCAATTAGTCTGCAAGTGGAACGCGTCTGGTGTACTAGCTGACGGCTTCCAATATTATGTACTAGCTTTATAAAATAGAGAAAATACGAAATAGAGAATGTGGAACGCTTAATTATCGTTACTTAGATTTTTTTACCCGCTAAATAACGTTTGAATGCCCTTCTCGTAAGCAATTATACACATTACTAGTTGTATTACGTTGTCAGAAAATAAAGTTAAATTGGTAATATATTTTTGCAATATCATAAATTTAATGATTTTTTATATTATCGTATTATTGTAGTATCGTATAATAAACCAGAGCTCTAGTTGGGAAAATTCATTTTTTAAATAGAGATATGAAAATAATAATAGAAAAACTATTTTATTATTTTGAGATTAAGGAAGTTTATAAACCTTTATGAAAAATCGAGCATGCGATGTGTAAAATAAATATCGAAGATTTTGTGGTAGTTCCGTTTCATTGATTTGTATATTTTTTTAATATTTATGAAGATTCTAACAATATGCTTTGTAATAGACAGAAACGGAAAAGAAATGAGGGTCATTTGTATATATTTTTATAAAAAAATCTTTTAAGCGTATGAAGTTCGAGTTAAAGGCAAAAGGGTTAGTCGAATCTTAATTTTTAAGATTAACTATTTTATATTTTGCATACGTAATAGTTGCACGACTAATATGACTTACGTATCATAATCTAATAGTGCATAGTATTGATTCCTACATTCCAAGTAGTCTGCTAAGTGCAAGGCGTTAGGTTAAAAGAAATCTTTACGTGTGCATTATAAAACTAAATTGTTTTGTAATTGTGGATAGTTTCGAACTATACTTTGTACAAAAACATTTATGGGAAGTTGTAATTTCTTTAGGTTTAGGTCATTATTAGCTTCTGCCAACGGCTTCGCCCCCGTCAATAACTGTTTTACTACAAACTCTGAACTCCCTTTTTTAAAACTTTGAATGTCATATTCATTTATATCTAATCAACAGACTAAAAATAATAAAATTAGTTTCTAGCTCTAAAAATGATAATACTTCTAACTTTCCATCCCCCCTTTCAACTCTTCACAACCCTTTTTTCGCAATAAAAAGTAGCCTATGTCGTTTCTCAGGCTTTAGACTATCTGTGTACCAAATTTCATTTAAATAGGTTTGTAGTTTTGGTGTAAAAGCGCGACAGACAGACAGACAGACAGAGTTACTTTCTCAATTATAATATTAGTAAGTATGAGGATTTGGAAACGTGTTTGTGTGGATATTTCATCACAACGTAATGTAATTACTCGTCCCATTGCCCAATAGTGATATCTAAGTAAATTACATATTTGAACAAGTAACGAGGCCTAACAGTTTTGTTAAACAATAGCTTGTAGTACTATGTTTTACAGATCGACTAAACATCATTGGTGCAAGATTTGTATTGTCCGATTTTATCATATAGCTCCCAACAGGTTTCGATTCTTACGAAATTGAAATTTGCCTAATTTCCTCTCGACGCTGGAGCACATTATATGTTGCTTAAGCCTTATTCTTTTTGTATTGCAAAGTGAATGAAAATTTATTTTCATTCATTTACACATTTAGATTAAATATTTAACATTATTTTTAGTCTGAATAACGTTTTATTATGAGAAAAAGGTCTTCTACGTATGTACTTGTTTTCTAATGAAAATGATGTTGTAAAAAGTAGGACTATAACATATATTATAGTACCGTGGTATTATTGTTTACTGAAAAAATGCGTGAATGGTTGGTTCCTACTTCTGCACGCGGCGCGGTGCCTGGCTCCGATCACCCCATAAACCCGTGGTCGATATCCCGGCTCAATTATTATGGTCATGTTATTACTGCATATAAATAAAGGTAAAGAGTATTAGGTGCTTATATCAGCTCGCCTTATATTAACAATGGGTTTAAGAATGAGCGTTAGTCGGTCATGGTCATGAGCGCATATAAAAGTCGAGCTTTGTGTAGTTATTTTCTCGTCAATCGTTCGCATTCAAGTGTCTAGACGTGGCGATGCGATAGCTCGCCAAGTCGCGAAGCTCTCACTAACACCGGAACGAAACCCGACTGCTAACAACTACTGCCCTACTATCACTTTGCCAACAACTCTCTAAATCTAAAGTTACATTGACGATATTTTTTTACCAAAACAAACCTTGACTTTTAGTTATACTTGACGACATTTTTAACAACATCAAAAGCGACGTTTAAGTATATCATTTCAGTATTTTTTGCATGTCATCGTCATTATTATATAATAATTTGCAATGTAATGCAAGAATTGTCTGTAGTAAAGTATCATTTAGACTAATTTAGTTCGTTTATTTTAGTTTTATTAACTTTTTGTTTTGTTTCATTATAATAACATACACATCACTTTTTTGAAATGTAAATTACCGCCTACCAAAACTTCAGCTGAATACTTTTTTAGACCATTAAAGGATTAATAATTCGGTTCATTTACACAATACAGGATTATCTTCATTTTATACAAATATAAAGTCCGCCGTAGATGCGATAAGGCCAAATGTAAACAGTAATTTAAATCTATCTTTGAAAGGAATGTTGCATTGTGCATTTCTCTATAGCGACAGGTGCGCAGGAATGTAATATAACGAACTGTATTAGTAATCATACGCATCAATATAATATTTACGGTCTTCACGATTAAATCATATTAGTAAAATAAAAACATCAACCCGATTTCAACCCTCTAAGGCATCGGTACACGAAACATTCTCGATGCAATAATTTTAGATAACTCTTAACACTTTGAAGAATTGCGTTGCATAGTTTTGAAGTTCTTGGTCAAATCTACAAAAGAAATATAATGGGCCACCCTTGAAGCATACTCTATCTAACAAAAAGAAATATTAAAATCAATCACTACTATCAAAGATGAATATAACAATAAACATAATTTTTTTTATCATTAACCTTAGTGCTTTCATCCGGTTAATATGTTATTATTATTTGTTATGTCCGTCTAATAATAACTAAAGTAACTTATTTTTTTTTAATATATAGTTTGATATATGAAGGATCTTAAGACTGAATTTGAATTATCGGGGTATGATTTAGTAAAGCACTCAGTAGACTTGCATGCCTTCTATGTGAGTCATATCTTACCTTTAGCTCCAGCCGGGCCATTGCATTCCATTTGTATAGAACCAACCTTTATTGAATGAGTTATTAGCGGAATAATATTAGTATGAATCCTAATTTTATAATCAAAATTTATTAAGCGTTTTACCCTTGTCACGACGAGTACGCTTTATTAAGCTTTAATGGCATAACTACCGTAAGAAGTAAACTAAAAATTCGTTGACCCTGCAACAAGGGCATTAAAGCGTTAATGTGAGAGAGCAGGTTTGATAGTCTCAGGACGCGTTTTAGATAAGACGTGGATTGGAGTCATCCGCGACAAATGCAGTATGTAAAGCGTCGCATACATTTGTATTGCTTGATTCTATAACAGTAATCAGTTACATAACCTACATGGGAGTCTTCACACGGGGGCCTTGTTCTCATGACCGTTTCGCACCGCTCGCGTCGCTCACATGCGATCATTGGACGTATCACCGACATCAAGTTTCAAGATTCCCGTAACACGAGTTAGACGTACACACATTCATAATGTCATTGTCGTACGTGTATGCATGTGTGACTTGTCACAAGATTCGCTGTGCATGAAGAAACCGCTAGGATGACCCGTCTTTTGTATCATTATGGTTTTTTAATTGGGTTTCACATTGTACTGTGTGTGTTTTTGCGGTTTGTAAATTAAAAGTAGAACACCTTTATCTCGCTGCTTATCTTCTCAGTTTAGATTAAACATGCGTATTTATTTATTTTTTATTATGAAATTATAAATGTGGCAGAGTTTGAAATGCATATGGTTTAATACTTTGGTGCAATGTTGCGATACGTCCACTTGTTCCGCCCCTATGCACTTGCCGCGAGGGTCGGTACTCAGCGCATAGTTTTTGCACCCCCTTCATTATTTAACTTAATTTGTTCCCACGGTCGAATTAGTTTAGAGCTTCGCTTAGTCTACCACATTTGCGTTTACCTTTAAATAAAACACAAATTTTCATAACATTACACACTCATGACGAGATATAATTATGAGTGTACATTGTTTGATTTTTAGTGAATCAATCATCGCAAGTGTTAAATAAATTAACACTTCAATTGAAGCTGTTTGCTGAGTACAGTTGAATTTTCTCAATTGAAATAAAATTCGATCGAACGCGTCTCGTCACGCTACTTGTGTGGTCACCCAGTAGCTATTTTGTATGTGCAATGCATAATAACGTCCGGATCATATTGTATTTACGTTATTTTTATATTATATTATTGTTTAACCAGATAGAACAATATATAAACATATCTATATGATTATTATCAATAAAAATGGCAAATAAGTCTTGCAATCAGACATTGTTAAATGTTTTTATTTGATAAATGTTTTTATTAGATATGCTTAATTCAAAGTATAATAATTGAAACACAAAACAACAAATTTAATTGATAATACAATAGAAATAATAACAATCTACTCAGATAGCAGTACCTACTCTCTTATATTTTAATTATTTAAAAAGAAAAATAACCAAAATAGGTTATCTCTTAACCTCTGCGCTAAATTAAAAAGTAAAACCGATAACAAAACACGTGATCGTGTGTGTCCGTTTATTTCGTTGAACTGCGGGCCTACCATGAACTCTTATTACGATTCAAATGACGACCTCAACTGAGCTACATTGCCATTTCGTGCCACAACATATATATTTATACGTGCTCATCTGAATCGTTTTGAATTGGATCGCAGTAGAATTGTTACAAAAACTTCATGGTAGACCCTCTGTAGCTATATATGAGCCTAAATTATATACATACTTACTAGAAGTAGCAAGGTCGGCGTCCAAGCGTGAACTTCCGATACTATTGACACACATAGTTATTGCTCATGTAACGCCTTATATACTCCTGTCTGCGACTTCGCCTATGTGGATCTGGAATTATCAGATTCTAATACAGTTTAAATAAGAAAAAACATGCGAACAGTTAAAATCTATTTATAAGTAGCATAGATAATGTTCTCTTGTCAAAAGAATTTGTTCAATAGCAAAACTATTTTTATTCAAGTAGAGTTTTAAAAAGTTTTCATCCGTCAAGCGGTTCTCTTTTCAAATATAGAAATTACAATCTTATTATAATTGTTATGAAATTTAGTTCCTGAAAAGCATCTAGAATTTATATTATAGTCCCAAGCATTTATATTGGAAAAATATTCCTCTAACGAATATTATTTAAATCAGTTCAGCAGTTGTAGAGATTATTTCCTGCAAATAAACAAATATATTTTAAATTGAAATATTATATATACAGTAGATTTTATTAAAATAGTACATAGGATTTGTAATTAAAAGCAACTTAACATAACTTTAGTTTCATGTCGGAATCAGCAGCAGGCACTCCTACTCTTAAAACCACTTGAAATCAAAATAAAGTTAAAAAGGTTATAATATTTTGTAAAGTGCTTTGGTGATGAAAAATAGTTAACCTCTAAAAAATTAATAAATCATATTGTTGAAGTTTGTCATGGCATTTTTTAACAGAATTCCTTAGAAGGCGGAATTCGGATGATTTTTTTGTGTGGCATTTGTAAACAAAATTTCGATGATTTCTATTCTCATTTTGTAATGATCGGATTAAATACTGTGGACTCTTTAGATTTAGGAACTATATCAAAACTTAAGTTATAGTTTTTAAAATTTTTTAATATCTACTTTATTTTATTATTTACTAAATATCTTGAAATCTTCTTGATTATATAAATTAAGCTTTTCAAAGTAGCGTGTTATATACTTGTATAGATCCGCATTTATCGCGAGAAATTGATAAGACGTTATGCACGAAACATTCAAATACAATTGATGCGAATAATTAATTTGCAGTTTCATAGTCTAAGAAAAATTGTAGGATAATAAATAAAATCATTATCTATATCCAAGCGTGTTACAGAGTTTTAATTGAATTTATGTTCACTCAACACGCAGTTGTATTTTATCATTTTTTTAATTTAAAATTCGGGATTTATTACGTGTAGTTTTTACTAACGGTGTTTTGATAACCGGAATTCTGAGCATCCAGTAGCAAATTTTACTTTCACAATTGTCGTAGTTTCGCTTTTCGCTCGGACATTTTTATATGCTATGGTGATTATTCCGGTTCCGGTGTTGACATTTTTAGTTTACTCATAGTGATGTACCTTGTATTATAATGGCTAAGCCTTATCAAGTATTTTACTCTCACACAATGCGTTACTGTTTCCTTTGCACAGAGTTGAAGGCTCCGTGAAAAAAAAAACGAATTGTTAAATCTGTTCTGAGTTCTTCTTCCTATCATTATGCCCGGTATTTTCTCTAAAGTCTGCTATACGCTTATCCTGATTTGACGGGTTACCAGTTTTTACACAGAGCGATTGCAACCTGGCCTCCGCAATATAAAGGGCGAACCAGTAACTCATTCGATATAAGCAAATTAACAATCAAGAGTTAAATATTATAAGAAGATGTTATGATAATATTCGAGATCGACACCTTAACGTGCTCTCCAGAAACATATATTTATAACAAAAATACGCTCCAAGCGGGAATGGTACCCGCGCCAGTCGAGGCACAAAGCAGGCTCGCTACCAGCAAAATCTGCAATCAATACCGGAAATATTGGAATGAAAATAAGCACTGTATGTATTATTGGGTCGAAACAGACGCGTATGTAATTATTCAAGCTCGTTTGTAACTAAATCGTACGTAGCCGGGAGTCGGAGTCGAATAGCGGAAGCGGTTCTAATCATAACAACGCTATGCTACGGTTACTGCCGGCTAACACTAATAACGGCTTAACGGATAAAAGTGAAACAAACACGTTTCCAAGTAATGTAATATGTGAATTGTTTAACATAAGCATTCAGAATGTTACCAAATTTACACGGCTGTGTGAATTTCTGTTTGTACACGTGGTAATTTATCCTACTGATATAATAAATGTGAAAGTATTTATGTTTGGTTTTTGTTACTCAATCAAGCAAAAACGGCTGAACAGATTTGTATGAAATTTGGTACAGACATAGATTGTTACCTGGATACTTTTTATTATGAAAAATTGTTAGGTTCCTTTGAAATTATCAAAAAACGTACCGCAGGGCTTATCCACTTAGAATTATGTTTGATGTTTGTTAATCAACCACGCGTTTATGTCATCCCAATCCGTTAATATTGGAATGACACTTAGCACACAGATAGTTTATTATCAGGATTAAAATAAAGGACATTTTGATCTCGGAAAATGTTACGTTCCTGTAGGATTATCAAACAACATCCTACAAGATTTATTCAATCGAAATTCGATATAGAAATGTCTTATTTTCTAACACAGGATTCGATAAGAACCGACGAGAGAATGAAACCAAAACCGAAAGTAACTATAAATTAGCAAGATGCTGTGGCAGTGGGCAAGTTATAAATAAATTAATTAACGCGATACACTCAACGGCCCCCTTTAGGATAGTTATATCCTGTGTCGGGGATCCGGAAACATTTACTATGATAAAGCTAAAAACACCCAGACCGGAAAACATGCTTGTATGGTCAGTACAAACGTCTGACTCCAGCGGCAATCGAACCCGCGACCTGTGGCGCTTAAGGCAGGTTCGTTACCGCTGCGCCACAACGTCGTCAATTATAGTTACCAAAGAACGGATAACCGCAGGTGGTACACGTGTTCTTGAGTAGAAACCGCGACTCGCTGAAGGTAGACTGTACTACGACGTCTGCTGAAGATAATACCGTATTATTTGTATTAAAATAAAAATTGACTTTGAATCGATATAAATTTTAGTTTCTATCCTTAAAGTTAAAATATATTGTAAGAAGTTAATCATATGCGCAAACTTGATCAATTTATCAGTGTCGTGACGTCATTACTGGGTATCGGTCTCTGCCAAGTTTTACGTGAAACATCACTATAGTTATTCAAATAATCTTAAATCTTAAAAAAATCTATACTTTCCATTGACTTTCTAAACTAAGGACCGGCCCTTCAATAGGGATAAAAATTACCAAAGACCTGGTGCTCCTTCGTAAATTCAACGAAACTAAGGGACACGCTAAATGTAATGGATTATGTTGCAAGTTTGTTTGGCGAACTTCATTCGAATATAAAGCTTGTGACTTATTTCGTTTCGTTGCGGTAGTGTGAATTATAACACGAGCGCCCGCGAATATTTGAACATTTTGTATGTAAGAGCATGTTTATCTATGTGTCTGTTTGCAAATTTCAAATTAAGTGAAACGCTGTCACTAAATGTCTGTCTGTACCGGATAATCTCTGAAACGGCTGGACCGATGGTAACGAGACCTTCACTAGCTGATGTTATCAGGAGTAACTTAGGCTACTTTTATTTCCGAAAAAGAATTTAGGTTTCCATGCAATAAAGAAAAATCGGTACACCACATGAGCGGAGCCGCAGGGGCAGCTAGTATAATAATATAATAAGACCTATGATACTTTCGGATTTTTTTCATAAAGTTAGGAATAATTCATTACGAAATCTTAGTAGAAATTCCTAAAAGACGTTGGTATGAATGTACTTCAGTGAATGAAAAGGAATGTTTTCGTTTAGGAATGCGCGGCCACATTTTCCTAATATTTATAAGAGGCGAGCAATTTACGGCGTCGATGTTCGGACGGTCCATATTCCGACAGGCCATATGTTTACGTTATAAATACAAACAGACGTGTAGGTGCGCCGTGCGCCTGCACATGACGAATGCCAGGAACCGCCCACTTGTATTTTTCTTATTTTCACTAGGTATATCGTTTTTAAATATATTTTTTTCTTTTCGATAATGTAGGTCGATTATTTCGTAATCGTTTCGTGAAAGTGTAAAACAACGATTTTATACCATTTAATTTACCACGTTATTTTTTCCTGACATAATAAAACACCAGAACCTTAACATGGTAAAAAATTACGAATGTTCATAATAATTATAAAGTCACTTCTTTGTAGAAAATTTAAATTGAAAAGCCTTTTATTGTGTTAAATTAAAGGATTATTTTATATGTAAAACACGATTAACTAAAGAAGCAATTTGTAAAAGGTGAAAATAAAATTAATGGCCATAGGAAGTGGACTATTTACATTCACACTTCTTACATAAACAAGAGTCTAATTTCGAATATGGTTTGATATAAACACAAGTTACGTAATAACGTTATTAGTAATTACTAATTAAATTAGTAGTACCCATTAGAGCCATGTTTTTTCTAGCACAAATGGGCCGCCTCGACCTGGGAGTAATACCCTCTTACAGAAAATCGTAAATTAATAGAGTATGTTTCCTGTAATGAGTGAGAGTGCCGGAGGCGCGATCTCCCACTCCCACCCTCCTAACCTTTTATTTTTTTTCCTTCTCATTCATTCCCTTCTATCCCTTTGATTGGCTACGCGCATGTGGCACTTCAAGTAGTGCCCGCGTTCATATGTTATGGTGACTTCTTACTATGGTAATTGACCATCGGGCAGATCGTATGCTGGTTTGCCAACTGCCGTCCAATAAAAAAAACTTATTTTTAATTACTAACGCAATCTATAATATGAAACATATTATATATTTGGCCGTAAATTCTGTACAAATGAATGAAATCATACGCTGTTATCGTATTTATCTAAATTATTTTGTCCATTATCTCTGGGTATCTTGTTCACGTGTAGGTGCGGCTGAGTTAACTGTAGCATTCTGTTGGTGCACTAATATTATTTTTATTTTGTAAATATCGTCGTAATATTTATAAACGTTTTATCTTTTGTTATTGTCTGATCTGTCATGGTATCATTTTGACATCCACGAGAAAATAAAAACACTGAATGATGTTAGCGGAACATTTAATATAAGGTTTATACAATAACATATATCGATTACACGTAAAGCAAAGTAAAGTAAGAATGAAATGATAATGTATTTCGCATAATTTCCAGGTGTTGCTTGATGCGGTGACAGGATGGACGCGGCGGACAAGCGGATGTTGGATCGCGAGGCGCTCCGCAACATGATCCAGCAATGGAACGCCAACCGCCTCGACCTGTTCGAACTCAGCGAACCCAACGAGGTAAACGATACTGTTTATATAACATTCTATTTTTCGCTTTTCATTCACAGAACAAAGATTATTAAAGTTGGTAATCTTGTTATCAATTACAAATTGAGTACAAAATAAGAATAAAGAAAGATATAAAAAGCGCGATTTTTTTATCTTTAAGTGCCTACAAATAAATCAATATCTCAACAGTCAACAACCTTACCAAAAACATAATATCATACAAGAAATTTGACGAAATCCACTCATAGCGTGATGAAAAAGGAAATTGCGATAAATTGTGATTTTTGTGCCGTTTATTGCTATTGCATGATGTATTAAAACGTGACTCATCAGAATAAAAAAAACAATTTGCGTAGATAAAGCTTTGTCAGCATGCCTTATCGTACCAAGAACGGGATCGAGATACAAACTCTTCCGCTTACTTGCTACGAGTCTCCATTACATTATATTGTGTACATTGTGACTCCGTTACAGGTTTCATAACAAAGGGACTATGTTCCAAAAATTCCTTTCTTGTGATGTAGATAAGCGATATGTCATCGCTTAATACGATATGTTAATATGTTAATCACCTTACATTAAATGCTCTAAAAATATTTGTTGAATAACTTTAATATTGGTTTTAGAACATAACTTTTGTGCAGCTAGTCTAGAAAGTAATTTATTTTTGGGTAGTTGAATGAAATAAGAAATTCGATCAATTAAATAGTCTCAAAGTAAGCATATAGGAAGGCTGTTATAAACGAACGGACAAACGAAGAAACTGACATAGCGAAATAAGAAGGGTTCCGTTTTGAGGGTTTCCGTTTTTGCCGTTTCACTACGGAACTTTACACCTACCATGTTGAAAAGAAATGAGAATTGCAATTGGTGCTGTCGTCGCCGTGTAGTGCAAAATTGACTTTATTTATCCGGATTATTACTTTTTTTATAAAGTAATTCTTGCCTGTGGTCTAAGTTTTACCATCTGCTTCTCATTGACAAGATGGAGCAGTTAAAAAAGTTATAAAAGTTGTTTGATTGTTTGTGTTACAGAACCTGGAATTCCATGGAGTGATGCGTTTCTACTTCCAAGATTCGGGTCAGAAGATAGCGACTAAATGCATCCGCGTTGCCTCTGATGCTACTGTTAGCGATGTTATAGGTGAGTACGCGCAAACTTTGCTAATGCGGTAACTGTAGAAACCAACCTATTGAGAAACACGATTTACCTAAAATAAGTCACTACATAGTATAAAACAAAGTCGCTTTCTCTGTCCCTATGTATGCTTAAATCTTTAAAACTACGCAACGGATTCTGATGCTGTTTTTGATAGATAGAGTAATTGAAGAGGAAGGTTTATATGTATAATAACATCCATTAAATAGTGGAGAAAAAAATAATTTTTGAGGTTTCTAATGTGATGTCGTAAATAATTACTTTTGACGCGTGCGGGTCACGGGCAGTAATGAATAAATCAAAACTACTGGATCGATTTTAATCATTTTTTCAGTGAATGACATAGGCTATATATTTTATACCCGTGCAAAGCTGGAGCGGGCCGATAGTTTAAATATAAATTATATATTTGAGGCGTGATTTAGTTTTCTTTTTTGTAACTTTAAGCTATTTCTTTTATAAAAGATCTTTAGGTATATAAAGATTATATATTATCTGAAATATCTTCACAATTTTTTTTATCGGTAGCTCATTTTCAAGGTGAAAGATTTTAATGTATAACATCTTTCCTCTCGCTTTCCTGCAAACTGTGAGAGTGATTTTGTGAAAACGAATTGAAATTTTTACGCGTGCTATTAGCTTTGACTAATAAGCACGCGAGCTTTGTTGCTTATTACCTATGTGAGAAGACAGATGTTACACATCATATACGACTACTGTAGAGCTTGTTATGTTTATAATTCGTTGTTACAACATTAATCATGATTTTTATTAATTCTATTCAGAGACACTAATCGAGAAGTTCCGTCCGGACATGCGCATGTTGTCCCTCGGGTCGTACTCGCTGTGGGAGACGCACGGACCGGACGACGAGCGCCGGCTGGAGCCGCACGAGAAGCCGCTACTCGTGCAGCTCAACTGGCACGCTGACGACCGCGAGGGACGGTTCCTCCTCAAGTGCCTTACTAACAACGAGGTCAGTCAACTTATTTATTATTAATCTATTATTGATTACAATGTTCTATCTGTTGGGTGCGTCGAGTGCTTAGATTCAAAAGGATTGATGTTGATTCAACAATCAAGAATGGAGCAATCGTCCACTTCTTTTCTTTTTTTGATGTGTACAATAAATGGTCATTAGTTAAAGAAGTTGTTATTAGCATCTTGAATAGTCTTTAGTAAGTAAAATTTGATAAATCGTTTTGGAAACAAAGAAAAAAGAGTTCAATTAAAATTAATTTCAAAATCAATCAAAATCAGGATTTGCACATAGAACTTCTTGATATTTGACGTTATTATTTTAAAAAATACAAAATTTTTAATTATTACAGGGTCCACTGACTACGGTTAACGAAAAAGCCGATCAAAACTTCAAACGAAAATTATCGAAGCGCGAAAAAAAAGAGCTAAAGAAAAAGGAAAAACTATCTCGACTAAAGTCCGATACGAATGATGAAAATCGACCTGTTGCGGAAAAACTATACACGGGTAAAGACATTATTTTCATTTATTTATTCTTTTTTTTTAAAGAATACAATGCTTTTTCAAGGCATTACTAATATTCCTATTGCCCCTCCAAATAAGCTCGAAGCTTGGGCTAGGGGTGGGTGCAACAATAGCCCAAGGGGGTCAGGATCGACCCTTTTACAATTGAGCATACCATTTTATAATGAAATAATAAAATTACTGGCGTAACCATAAATTTCATTTAAAACGTTTCAATCATCACAATTATATCATATATATATACCTATACCTATAAGGCACAAGTTATTGTGTAATCATTTGTGTGTTGTTATTTTGTCCCGCCGCAGAGCTGCCGGAGACGTCGTTCACGCGCAGCATCAGCAACCCCGAGGCGGTGATGCGGCGTCGCCGGCAGCAGAAGCTCGAGCGGAAACTGCAGCAGTTCCGCTCCAAGGACGGCGGACCTGACACGGGTATGGTAGTATTAGTATAGTAACTGCCTGTTAATGTCCCACTGTCAATTTTCTTCTATTTAGAAATACGATTAGGAGCTTAATAAACCACTCTGCGTGTCTGCGGATTGGCGGATATATATGTCTTAGAATTTCTTCCAAGATGTGCAGCTTTCCTCACGATGTTTCCTACACAGGAAAGCATGTAATGGATTTAACATAAACCTTTCATCTCTTATCAAATCCTATCCATCTTTTCCTTCTTGTTTCTCTTACTTATACATTACAATACAAACTGAATTGCTTTAATATATCATCTATTGTAGCAAAAAATAATAAATAATTTGTTAAATTTTATGGTACCAGAGCCATAATTTGTCCTAGCATTAATGGGGCGACTCGACCGGGGAAGTACTCTTAAAATTTTTCATAGAAAATCGGCGTAAAGTAACTGTACTGTTAAGCGTCGTGTGATGAGTGAGACCGCCGGATGCTCAATCTCCCACCCCCTTTTTCCTTGGGTTGGGGCTTATAGGTTGGTATAGCGGTGACTGTTTCTCATCAGGAGCACTGCATGCCTGTTTGCCAACCCTCATGAAAAAAAAATGATCATGAGGAATGAGATTTCAGTCGTTACTACCGTGAGTCCAGCGACACGTTTTAACTTTCCTAATATGTTGTGTCCCGCAGGCGGCACGCTCAAGATCTACGGCTCGTCGCTGTGCCCGGACGTGCCGTACAAGACGCTGCTGCTGTCGGTGGGCGACACGGCGGCCGGCGTGCTGCGCGAGATGCTCGACAAGTACGGGCTCGCGCGGCACGACCCCGCGCACTACTGCATCGTACAGGTCACTATCCTTACTTCCTTATTAACATTGTAAATGCGAGAGTAACACTCTCTGTCCGTTGCGCTTTCACGGCAAAACTACTTAACCGATTTAAATGTAATTTGGTACATGGAAAGTCTAGGCCTTGAGAAAGCATATAGGTTACTTTTTAACGCGAAAAAGGGTTGTAAGGGGAGGCTTCGGAAAAGTTGTACGGAAGTAAGAGCTATTCCGGAGTAACATTTACGGAGTCATTACAAAATGTGAAATAGACATTAACGCGAGTAAGAAACTTGCCAAGCACTGCGCCGTACACTATAAGCGTTGTGCAAACGCGCGTTGTCTAAGATGGGGAAATATGCCTAGTACTTTACCCCGTTTATACTTGCTATGTAATACTATGTCTTATTTGTAAAATAATTACCCAAACCAATTAAAAATGCTACCCAAAACACTTACACGCAGACGAAGTCGTGGGCGCAGCTACTATATCATATTTTTTAATCTACTACTACAAACCGACATTTATGCATATGATCCCTTTGACCATTTAACATGGGAAAGGACGCGTCATGGAAAAAGACACTTATGTATTATTGCCTTAGAGTTTTTTTTTTTAATTATTGGTAATCGAATTTATTTTGTGAAATTCCACTTTTGGAAAACCAAAAACGATGACCTGTTAATTTCAAACTTTTTCAATATAATTAACTATGAACTTGAAATACAGGTAGATACGGCTGACAAATCGGAGTATATACTAGAAGATGACGAGTGCCCGCTGGCCATCGTGATGACGCATCCCCACCGCAGTGAGTAATGTTTCATTCTCATATTTATTTATTTTTTAATTATTTATTGTGAATATTTCCCTTATCTTTGTCTAGGTGTGCATATTATTTAAAAGTGCAAACCAAATATTACCATATCTTGTACCATAAACTACCACCACCACTTATCTATGTTTAAAAAGTATTTGTTATTGGATTAATTTTTCTGCGTAAATGAGTTAGATTCTTGAAGCAATTTAGCCACTTGAATTCACTAATCACTAAGCCTCTGGAGCATCCACAGACTTAAATTCTATCAGGGATGAAAATTTTCAAAATAATATAGGAACCAGTACCTGAGAGCCAGTTTGAAATTCAATAAGAGATAAAAAAATTTGCAGTCGAGTGCGTTGTGGACCACGAACAGTTGAAACTAAAGGGTTCCGCAGCTTGGTTATGAGGAATCTTAAGGCCTTTAAAAAAAATAACGAATTAAAATCGACCGCAATAATAAGTTGGTAATTTCATAGTAATTATTAAAAGTAATATGAAAAACAAAGATATGGTAACAGCACATATATCTCTGAAATTTGAAGACCTATCTTCTTAAAACCAAATGTGGTCGAAATTTCATTTGATGTCCTACAACCTCAAATTTTTCCAGAATCTTAAATCCCATAGTTCAAAAGTTAGAGGGGGGGGGACACAATTTTTATCACTTTAGGAGCTAATATCTCAACAACTACGAACTAAATGAAAAAGTCAAAATCAAACCTCCTTATCATTTTGAAAGACTTATCCAAAGATAATCTCACACGTAAGCATACGTTGAATTTTTTTTCAACACTCAGTTATATGTATGGACTGCTACCCTTAATTATTTTATATTTTACGATTTCATTACAGAATCGTTGTGCGGTTCATAGAATACACCTATTTAGCAAATTTCGTATAGATAGAGCCAATGGTCTCCGAGTAAAATGACTGTGAACTACGGACAGATGGACAGACGGACAGATGGACGGACGGACAGACGGACATGACGAAACTATAAGGGTTCCGTTTTTGCCATTTGGCTACGGAACCGTAAAAAGTAATAAATCTTATTCGTCTTGACTTTATGGTTGTGTCTTTCCAAGGAAAACTTAACCCGCATGTTCTTTCAGCGTTTTTGTTTGTCAGTTCTATAAAATATATAGGATGTTTTAATATAAATATATAAAAACAGAAAGCTCATCAACGCCCAGTCTTAAACTTTTGGATCTAGAATACTGAATTTTTTCACAGGTGTTGTTTTCATGATAGGAATAAGGATTACTTACTTAAGTTACTTTTTGTTATAGGTGAATAATTAATTTAATTTTTTTAATTTTAGGAATAAAGATTACTTACTTAAATTACTTAATCAAATTTATCTTCTTAATAAAGCTTCCATGCTTAGGAAGATAAAATTGAGTAAGTAATTTAAGTAAGTAATCCTTATTTCTAAAATAAAAAAAATAAAATAAGAAAAGATTTTTTGAAATTCAATCCTTAAAACGTGTTGAAAGTTTGTATGGAAGGCAGTCATTCAGCTTGAAGCATGATGCTTTTTAGATTAAATATATAGGAGATTATTTTTTTATTTATTTATATACGGAAGACAAACAGTTTAAGAAATACATATAAATTTAACAATAATAAAAAGATTCAGAAACCAGTGAAGTCTTCATAGTTAAAAAAAATTATCATTAACAATAGCAGACAGCAGTGAGTTACAAATATATAATGAAACACGCGTTTTAATATTTACGAAAATTTCAACCCTGATGATGACTTTCATTACCAATCGTTATTAACCCAGGCGAAGCTTTGGGCACAAGATAGTGTTAATGTAAATGCAGTATTCATATATTTTTGAAACTAGTGTTAAAATAATAAATTTCTCAGCGAAAACTGACGCAATAGCGACTTGTAGTAAAAACGAATGCAAAATATTTTTGGTATTTCTGGAGATTTATACAGTCACAGTGGGAGTCGAGCAATAAATAATAAATGATGTTGGAGAATGACATCGAAAATATTTACTAAGAATATCAGCTATATAATATACTAGCGGCCCGCTCCGGCTTCGCACGGGTATTTTATTTTATTTATTTATTTATAATACTTTATTGTACACCACATAACAAGAAATTTACAAATATAATATATCATATAAAAACGAGTACAATAAGGTGACCATTATCGCTAATAAGCGATTTCTTCCAGGCAACCTTATGGGTAACGAAACATAAGTATCGGAAAAAAGGAAGGTGGTGCATAAAGATTCAATATAATATAATATTAACTGATATAATATATATATATATATATATAATAAATTAAATATATATGTACAAAATCAAAATAGTAAATGTAAATAATATATATAAAGAGTGTGACAAAAGTGATTCAGCTTTTACATCATCATACATCATATGTCAAATAATATTCTTTTAATCGAGTTTTAAATACATTTAGTGACTGAGATTGTCTTATGCACAAAGGTAATGAGTTCCACAATTTAATTGATTGGACAGTGTATGATTTTTCATAATATTTAGTATTGTGGACCGGTATTTTAAGAATTAATTGGCGACAAGATCTAATTTCAGTTCTATTTGGCTCCAGGAAAATAAATTTCTCTTTTAAATAAGATGGACTGTTGGAATTGAACAAAATACAGTAGAGAAGGGTAAGTGTATGTAGATTCCGGCGAAGACGAATAGGTAGCCACTTGAGTTGATTGCGAAAATGAGATACATGGTCATATTTACGTAATCCAAATATGAACCGGATAGCCATGTTTTGGAGGCGCTCAAGTTTATTTAGCTGTTCTTCAGTGAGATTAATATAGCTTGCGTCAGCATAGTCAAGAATAGAAAGAAGGAGAGTGTTTGCGAGCGTAATTTTGGTGGCAGTTGGAAGAAAAGACCGCAGTCGTCGCAAAGAGCCCATGGCAGCAAACGTTTTCTTGCTCAATTGTTTGATCTGTTCAGTCCAGGATAAAGTGCTGTCTAGGAATATCCCAAGGTTTTTAACAGTTTGGCTATATGGGATTATTATTCCATTGTACAGAATAGGTGGTAAGTCTGCCCAGACAATTCTTGAAATATAACTTTGGCTTTGGGTATAAAATATATAGCCTGTCATTCACTGAAAAAAAAGAATAAAACCGATCCAGTAGATTTGATGTATTCATTACTGCCCGTGGCCTACGCGTTAAATGTAACTATTTACGACATCACATTAGAAACCTCAAATCAAATAACAGTATTTCTCCACTATTTAATGGATGTTATTATACATATAAACCTTCCTCTTCAATCATTCTATCTATTAAAAAAAACCGCATCAAAATACGTTGCGTAGTTTTAAAGATAAGCATACATAGGGACAGAGAAAGCGACTTTGTTTTATACTATGTAGTGATGATATAGAGGGTATGACTGTCAGTACGATCTTCAACGTAACCCACTCACTCACTCACTCACTCACTCACCCTGATGAAGGACCTCCGATGGGTCCGAATCTAGTTGGTACCTAAATCGGGTGAACGTGAGTTTTAAGCGATAAAATTAATAAGTTAAATAATAAAGGGTATGAAATTTCAAAAGAGGCTCTGGTATTTTAACAATTTAGCACTAAGCTGGTCCTGTCATTGAGTTTGTGCCGATTTGAATTTTAATGAAGTTCAATCTACGTTTCGCGCATTAATTTTATACCAAAGTTGAAACGGCAAGTTAAATCAAAACAGGAGTTAGTAAAATATTCTCTTAATTTATATTCAAATTGATGCCGGTGTAGAACACATTACGTGAAATAACATAAATATATATTAAGTAGGTACATTAAATGTTTTTATTTTGTTCACAATTTATCACAGCTTCAGACTTTCAAATTGTCATTTTGACATGTTTGTATTTATAGCAATGTTAAGTATGAAAAAATTTGACCTAAAAATTTATCATAGAATATGTATGTCTATACTGACTTAAGGAAGATTCAGTTCTATCATGCTTATACGACGAATGCCATCTTGACCAGGAAAGTACTATCCTCCTGCATAATATCGTCTTTAAAATCAACAGTATTCGTATTGCTGCCTTTCGATATGAGTGGAAGCGGCGGAGACCCAAACCACCTATCCTTATTATCCTTGTAAACACGCTCGAAATGCTAGTGGTATTACAAGCGTTTAAAGGCATATAGTGGCCGATAGCTTATTAGATAGATCTTTTTTTTATGTATTTGGACCATAAAAATTCTGGCCACCGAGACAAAACAATACAGCTATTACGTACATGCTAATCTAAATGATACTGACCCATGATGGGCAGCACCACACCAGGCAGCATGAGATACCGTGATATTTAACGCAAGTTATCTAAACCCGTAGCGAGAATGCAAAATCAAGACGGAGGGCATTCATTTACTGCTAATAGGTATTGTCTTCTATCGTCTATCGAAATATTTAAATAACTGCTGTTTATAGACAACCGACAACGGTCGTCAAAAAAAGAGGTTAAAATTTTACTGTGCTTTTGTATGTATGTATGTTACCTGTGTTACTTGTTTACTCGAAGACGGCTGGATCGATTTAGATAATTCTTTTTTTGTTTGAAAGGTTATAATCTCGAGGTGCTCCCAATGTAATCTGGTCCGGAATTGAAGATCGAAGGAATCTTCAAATTAAACAACTCAAAACTAATAATAATTATTTCACGTTCTGCAATACATTAGGTTGTTTAATACGGTTGACTAAAAGCAAAACAATAAAAAATTCTACAACATAAGTCGGTGCCTTATGTGATGGTGTTCTACTTAGCACCAACTTCTGTTGTACAATACCCATAATTGTAAATTAATTGAATTATGTCTTTCAGTCTCAATTAAATATTTAATTCGGATTGATATGTATTCAAATAATTTAAAAAAATATTGTACTTGCTAGGAACACTACCACAAAATGGTAAAAACTAGTATTATTTATTTAAGTGATTTAGTAATGCAAAATTTTGCGAAAAACAATATTAATAGTATACAGGTTAATTCAATACGGCTCGTTAAAACAATTTTAGAAGCGAAACAGCGAGACTCAATTAAATTAAGGAACTAATCAAGCAGCTTCAACTTATCATAATTATCATGAATCTATCGTATTAAACATCGAACTTGAGTATAGAAGATCCCCTCTTTTAAATAACAAGGTTATTAAAGTTATAAATTACGAAGGTTTGGACAAAACAATCTCGGAGGCAGATTTCAAACCAATTTACCTAATGAATGATGCAAATATGGCGACTAAATTCCTGATCCAATTACTACAAAAAGCAATAAACAGTAACGAAACTGTGAAAAAAGTTCCGGTAAGAAAACGACTTTTGAAACCTTGGATTACTTATGGCTTACTTAGATGTATGAAAAATAGAGATAACCTACATAAAAAATTGAAACGAGATCCCGATAATGAAATTTTAAAATCAACCTTTAAGAGGTACCGAAATTTTTGTAATAAAACATTAAAAAGAGCTAAAATAAATTATGAAAGAAACTTAATTAGTGAGGCTCAGAATTCGCATAAAGAATTATGGAATGTCATAAGTAAATTAACTTATTCAAAAAACAAAGTTGATTATGCTTCTTCTCTTTTATCTCCACTTACATCTCTTGAGAGTATCAATAATGTAAACGATTTTTTTGCAAACATGGGCAGTAACTTAGCTCGTAAAATCGAGTGCTATGATACTGATGGTCAAGACCAACTTAATGGAAACACCCCTCTCAACTCTTTTGCTATATTTCCCACAAAGGATGAGGAAGTTAAAGACATAATCAATAAATTGAAAACCGATAGTGCAGCCGGAATAGATAAGATTTCTAATCGAATATTAAAACGCTATTTAATTATTCTTACTCCCCCAATTACCTATATCTGTAATCTGGTTTTTGGCACTGGAGTATTTCCGCGAGAATTAAAAATTGCCCTAATCAAGCCCATTTACAAAAACGGTGACACTAATAGTGTTGACAATTTTAGGCCGATTTCTTTGCTGCCTTCTTTATCTAAGGTTATTGAGCGATTACTTAACAAACGTTTGGTAAACTTTCTTGAAAAAAATTGTATTTTAGCAGCAGCTCAATATGGCTTTAGGAAAGGAAAATCCACTGACGATGCAGTACATGATCTTACAGATACGGTCGTACGTAGCCTTGATGAGGGCAGTAAAAATCTTGCTATATTCCTGGATTTGGCCAAGGCATTTGATACTGTTTCTGTCCCACTTTTGCTCCAGAAATTAGAGGCGATTGGCGTCAGAGGACTACCACTCACACTACTCAAAGATTATCTATCCGACAGATATCAGAGAGTTAATATTGGCAACTTAATAAGTGATCCGCTTCCTGTATTACATGGCGTACCTCAGGGTAGTAATCTGGGCCCCACGCTATTCCTCGTCTACATAAACGATCTCTGCCAACTTCACCTAACTAATGGCCGCATGTTTACGTTTGCGGATGATACTGCATTAGTCTTCCATGGAAAAACATGGGACGAGGTTTACCGTAATGGACAAACTGGATTTAACAAAGTATGTAAATGGTTGCGTAGTAATAAATTAACTCTGAATGTTAATAAAACTAAACACATGATATTTACCTTAACTAAAAGACAATTGCCGAACAGTGGCTTAATTACTGCCCACACATGCAGAGATGACACCTCAAACTGTTCATGCGAAACTCTTGAGCGCGTTGATTCAGTTAAGTACCTTGGTATTATGCTCGACACAACATTTAGCTTTAAGCCCCACCTACAGACTCTGACATCTAGACTGCGAAAATTAATCTACATTTTTAAAAATCTTAGATATGTTGCAAGTTATAAAATCCTTAGAACTGTCTTCTTAGTGCTTTGTCAATCATTAATCAGTTACTGTATTACTTCGTGGGGAGGATCTGTGAAAACGCACCTTTTAGAGCTGGAACGCGCACAACGTGCAATACTTAAGGTTGCAGCATCACTGCCCTATCGCCATCCCACTTCTGATGTATACAAATTCTGGAAAGTTCTTACCGTCAGACAGTTGTTCGTTCTCTCTATTATAAGAAGAGTACACTCTGAAACTGGATATGATCCAAACCTCCATAAGAACAAAAGGAGAAAGGCTACTATTTGCTCAAGTGAAGTATTTCACTCTAAATTCTCTCATAAATTCTACTGTTACCTAGGCTCGCGTCTGTATAACAAAGCTAACAAAATCCTGTCGATATATCCCATGCCCAAAAAATTGTGTATCAAAACTCTTAAAAATTGGCTATTAACATTAGATTATACCTCCACTGAACAACTTTTGAAATAGTTTATATAAATGTCTCCTATAAGTCCTTATCAAACCTACATCCACTTCACTCATTCATACATGCTTCCTGTCACTACTCTATCCATAACAAATACATACACACACATACAGACACACACACACACACACACTCACACGCACACAACACACAGACTTACTCACACACACACTCTCATTCACACTCATATCAATTGTCTACGATTTCCTTCTTGTACTTAGCGTTAAAATTTAACACCTATGTATAAGTATTTTTCATAGTTAAATGATTATAACAAAGGTGCTGAGGGAGCCTGGTGACTTGTACCACAGGTAGGTTTATACCTACCTATATCAGGCACCAGTTCTCTCCTGGGATTACGTTAAACATTTACTATGTAATATTAACCTATTATCTACTTATTGTATCTTTATGGAGAGAAAAATAAAGAAATTTATTATTATTATTATTATTAATTAACTAACACTACAGAAAGCCTGAATATCTCCAACTTCAAACTACTAATTAATTAGGTAACTAACTTAGTATAATGAGATCTGAAATAATTAAGATAATTATGGCTGTGGGAGTTATAAAAAATTTACATACCAGTATTGATCTCCTCGTAAAGTATTACATCTTCTAATTGTTGTGTACTATATTTTTTTTCCATTATTAGTAATTTGGACGAATAATTTAAAAAAATACTGGAATTTTGTTTAAGGGCTAAAATCAGTTTAAAAATTATTTTTGTATTCAATGTTTCCAGTAGGGTTATTTGTTTTAAGGTTTTGTTAACTCTTATCACTGATACAGCCCCATCGTCTAGAATCGTATATTTGCTATTTATTGACGACGAAGACTTCGAAAAAACATGCGGCTATGCGGGAACGAAACCAAAGTTTGAATAACATTTTTTTTTTTTTGTCGTATAAATCATAGTAAGGTATTGAGAAGAATGAAGTTGTATGTTAGGATGGGTGCTCTTTTCTTTATACTTGCTTACTTCTTGACTTTATAAATGCATTGAGTATACCTACTAGTTTCACTCGCCTATACGCTTTTACGCCGATTACTGCGGTCAGGAACGTAGCGTGACGCCATATCGCTTATGATCTTTCTCAATAAACGCATACAAAATATTGTAAATTGGATGATTAGTTTCCGAAATAAGCTCATACAAACAGACTAGCTCTTTACCTCATAGTTTTAGTATAGATAGTATAGATATCGTATTATGAGAATGAACTATTAAGAAACCTAAAAGTAGTCAATGGCGTAGGGGGTGACCTTTGAAACTCAACGAATATAAAAACGTTGATTAATCAGAAACCAGAAATAGTACAGCTTTAGTAGCTTTGAATAAAAAGTGCACGGAAATTCCGAGAGATTTGCCTATCGGTAAAGTTATTCTAAATCGAATAATCTTCAGCCGCGTTAGGCAGAAGATTAATAAAGATAGCATCATTTTGGTTGAAAACTTCTAGAATATTTTGACGAAATATCCCAAAGCCAAAGAAACCTATTGTATTTCGTAACAATGTAAAAACAAAGCACCAAGTGAAAGCTTTTATACCGTAAGCCTCTGATACCCTATTTTTTGTACATGTCTTAGTATGTATAAACAGTGTAGTTACATGTCTATATTTTAACGAGCCCAAAACAAAAAAAGTTAACTCCACTCTAAACTTTGAACTTGTGGATCAATTTTCAAGCAAAGTTTTTTAAATTATGGCTATGGTAAAGTTATTCGCGCGTAGACTTCTGGAACGAACAATGCTCATTGCGGCTCACAATGGGAATATATCAACGGGAGAGCGCGGGCGGCAGGACGCGGCAGTCGTCTCGCAGACGTCGCGCCGCGTGCCGCCCGCTCCGCACACCTTTCCGAAATGGATTGGGGCATTCGTCGTAAGTTGGAACAGAACAGAACTGTAGTTTTAGCGCTCGCGACTTTTCGTTCCACCGAAATCGGTCACTTCTGGCGCTGTCGCGGCGATCGAAGCCGATAGTAAACAAACGCATGTGGCATCGAAGAGTAGTCAGACCGGTGTGCCCGCAGATGCCGGTCCACTTGCCCGTGTTGGTATTTTTAACTCGTTTCGCGGTTCGATGCCCGTTCGTTCTCCGAATCAATATGCATTATACCGTCCTTGAAGGTTTTACTTTGCCAAAGTTTATAAACGTGCCTACGATTTGTTAGGGCCATTTAGTTAGATCATACGAACTTTCGCCGCACAATCGTAAGTCACAAAACTTGTTTTGAACTTTGTTACGCATGATTTCGTTCACTTTCTTGTCTTACGGTGACTTTCTAATTCATGGTTTATCGTTGCCAATAAAAGGTTAAAGATGGAATCCCAAACCAGTTTTATTTCCCTCAACAAAGGACATTTTTTATTAGCCACTAAAACGGGGTCTACGAGTAATTGACCTTTAGCTTTGGCGAGATCTACCCTAATGTGACTTTATCTGTACGTAAGTATAGTGCGATTAAATACGATATAACACTATTCTATATACATGTTCTAACTAATCATATAATTTGTAAGTATTAGTATTTACTTATTCAAAACTTGTTTTATTTTGATCTTCGTCTTAGCTTTGTTTAGTTATGCTTGTATGCTTCTTCTTTGACCAATAGTTTGATAACAAATAAATTAAAAGTTATATAATAATTTTTATAATTCGATGCTTTAGTTGGTATGAAATAAAAGTAGATGGTAATGTAAGTATTAATAAGTTTCAACCTTACGCACTCGATATATCGTTAATGATAGTGAAAGTTTTTATGAAGGCAATAATTTAGTTAGTATCATAAATGTCAAGAGGAATACCCACGGGTGTTTGACCCAATAACCCTATAAAACCACAGCACAAGACAAATAGGTCGTTTATTAGCTCGGAAACAAGCCTACGGGAAATTAATTACTTTGTACCTAAAGTCCACTTTATTGCAAATAAGCAATCAAGGATACACTTAATAACCTACCTGTATCATTTATTAATAAAAAAAATTATAACTTTTCTTTGTATATTTTATTGTTTTACGATTGTTTCTACTTGATCATAGAGTCGATTAAATCCCAAAAATAACAGTGAAAATACTAAAAAGGATTTCTAATAAATATGGTTATTTATGTACCTAAAGGGCATTTATCAAGATTTTTTTTTAAAGAATATTAGCAATGCTTTTTCAAGGCATTACTAATATTCCTATTGCCCCCCAAATAAGCTCGAAGCTTGCGCTAGGAGTGGGTACGACAATAGCTCAAGGGGTCAGGATCGAACCCTCGACTCTAACGGAGCAAAGTCGGCCCTTCTACCGTTGAGCTATTGAGGCTTTTATAAATTGAATAAGGTGTTTATATTCGCTTCGTGAAAATGCGAAAATGAGTCGATAAATTTTATTACTGAAGGTTCATCCTTTATCTAGGACTATCCTTTTTCCATCAAGTGAAATTGGTATATAAATTAGTTTTTAGTAGCGATCAGGGAAAGATTATGGAAAAGAATGATAAAAGACATGGTCTATATATTTTGATAGTTGTTATTGAACTTGTATTGATTGTGAAGTAAAGTATAATATTTATGTGTAATATTTTAATGCTTAATAAATTAATTTTAACGATGATAAAAAACAGACAATAATTCTTAGAAAAGTTTGTTAAACCTAAATATTTACAGGCGATAAGTACTTCCTAGACATTTTTAGGTATTTTACTGTAGATTAGAAATTACTTACACTTAGTTAGATTTAACACTTAAAATTGTATTGTCTCGCAGCGGGATCTACAAAATATTAGACCCACTTTCACTGATGTTCACTTTCAATCTCTTAAGCATGTAAATATCATGATATAAAATGTACTCACTACATTAATCTTAAGTCAATTTACATCTTGACCCAAGAAGTAATATTTTTTCTAAATGACAAAATTTTTTTTAAATATTGTCATGGGATGTAATTCCCTGTTTTGTATAATAATTAACGTTTTTGGCCTAAATATAATCACGGTAAGTAAGACTATGGTTTGATGTTTTCAACTGTGATTATAAGGCATGACGTGCGGAGTGACCAGGAATCTCGATAGAAGATCATATCAAGCGGACGTGATGCGAAAGCAAACGGCAGGCGCATTATACTACAAAGGGAACTGTCTCCGACAGTAAAACGGGGTTCTATTGGGATAGTACTCGGTATAGAGGTATAGATGTTGCTATTTTATGGGAGTTTGACACGCAGTTTTATCGTTATTTCAAAAGATTATGACTGTTAGTCCCTTCGAAGTTTTGTGTTTAAAAGACTTTTATCCATTACGAATATTAGGAATTATTTTGGTTACGTGCTGTAAAGTATTTATCATCAAGTGATCTTCAATTAATTTAATTTGTGTTTATAAAATAATTGCGTATAGGTGAGGAGATGTGGAACACCATCTGATAACCAGATGAGACATATTCTTTTATTGAATTTTATTTATTTCTAAACTAGTCAATGATAGCTTCCTAATCGAAAAGTAAACGGCTATATTTAAGCTTGGCAATCATATTAAATGAAAATTTTAACTGAAATTTTGCCAGTTTTATTTAATTTTGTCCTCGTTGCTTTTCAATTTAAACTTAATTAAATGTAAGTTTTTGAAGACCCCTGACTTCTGTGGTACAGGTTAAACCTAGTTTAAAAGTCAAAGCTCCACATATTTTGGCGATTTAATAAAATAAATAAAAACTATAAAATGGTCTGACAAATGGATCTTATCACAATTATTAACACACATTACGTTAAAACCTGACCTTTCGTAAGAAAAATAAAAGTTATTTATTTTACTTTATACCCTAGTCCCGAAAACTACGTTACAAACAGATCACGTCCCACTTTTGTAAAGGTCACGTCCTAACGTGAATTTCTTTGTGTTTTCACTACTTTTGCCAAGGACTATTGGAAAGAATTCTAGATCTAATTTCTAATGCATTTACAATACGATAAAGCAAAAATCTAATATACAGTTAATCGTTTTATAAGTGATCATTTTTTATCTATAAAATGTTCTTTTTGTTTGCGATTCGTGGGAATTTATAAATCCTAAACAGCTGATCTCATGTGCTCGCTTTCCGCCTGTAGATATTTGCTACACGAAAGCACAACGACATTGAGCAATAAACACAAAGGCTTCATTTATATAAATAAATTTAGAAATATGACTGAACGTGTCTAATGGCATGCAACCATTTTATGTTAATACACAATGACATGTCTTTTTTACAAACGGGCTTAACTCCTTTGGGGATTGCAGACTTAAATATAATATTAAGGGGTATTTATAATGTTAATCATCTGTAACATTTCATATTATGAATTTTAGAATTTATGGAATAATATATAAAATATAATCATGACTAAGTCATTAAATAATAAATATCTAGGCAGCGTGAATATATCCAATAAAAAATTTATCGATATAAAAATAATGAACAATAGTTTTTCCGAAACTTATCACACAACCTCGACAAATCTCATCGATGAACCCGTAAAACCTTTTCATACATGTATACCAACTTATAGCCATACATGTTTTTGTCTTAAAAGGTTACTTAACGTTAAAGTGAACGAGCTTTCCCCTCTCGAATACTGCCAAAAAAATCCGATAAGAAACCTCTTAAGTAGGCATCTCACAATACTGTCTACTCTTCAACATCACGGGAACAAGTGATTCAGATAATGAGAATTACTTTATCGAAATTGGCATGTGCTCTTTGCTTATTTGTTTTAATAATTAATATGAGCGCTGTTAAGTTTTGAATGTTATACTTATTTAGGCTAATTAGATTCATTTTTCTGTATTTAAAGTTTAAATTTTCGAGTGAAACTATTGAAATGCAAGCTGCATTTCGTTTTATTCTGCTGCAGTGTTGAGTGGTACTTCTTTTCAGAATACAGCTCAGTGGATGCTACTTGAACAATTTTATTACTGAACCAATGTTTTTTTTCTTTCTAAAGACGGTACATGATGTCAATTTGATACCGTAATATCCGATATAATGTAAATTCAGTTTCAATTTTAACACTATTGACCTTTATAACAGAGTTGTACATTATCAAACGTGATCCTAGATCGTGTTATTCAATGACGTATTTGCTTGCTAGTAGTGACCTACTATTCTATGTTTATGGACAGCATATTCATACATGCTACATACTAGTATGTGCATACATGGACAATGAACTAGCCACTCCTGCTGGTGGATCGATGGTCTACTTTGAATTATAAATTTTAAGTAAAAATTTCTAATGTAACCTTTAAATTTGTCGTAGTGTACTAATTGTATCTTGTCGACAGGCTAAAGGAACCGAATCCAAAACGCGAATGAAGAAATACACAGTAAAAAT
Source organism: Hestina assimilis (assembly GCA_023373885.1). Taxonomy (NCBI): domain Eukaryota; kingdom Metazoa; phylum Arthropoda; class Insecta; order Lepidoptera; family Nymphalidae; genus Hestina; species Hestina assimilis. Next base: position 11,451,215 of record CM041745.1, read on the forward strand.
AAATTATATGAAAATAATATATAAAAAATAATACGTATTTTTGATGTAATTACTTGTGTATGTATAATTAATGTTTGAGTTGTGTACCGTCGATGTATTGATTTTTATTGTGTTTATTTAGAACGTTTTTGAAAGATATGTTGTCAATGAACTATGAGCTGAAGGTGGTGAAGGAGCAACAAGTTAGACAATTAGCTGAACCCCACGCGTCACGTAAACGTTAATCGAGCACGCACAAGGACGTCTCACGTGCTCGTCACCCACCCATCATATCAATATTCATATTAAAATGTAATTTTTTCTATGGGTAAACTCATTTAAATAAAAGTTCCCAATGTGGGTGCCAATGGTTTGATTCTTATTAATAGTCATGTAACTGTATTATAATGAGTTAATAAAGTTTTACATCTTATTAAGAATACAATAATTTTACTTATAATTTCTGTAAGTCAATACATCTTCGGTACTACAATAAATTTTCAATGATATAGTGCGCATAGAGTTTATATTGATGGAATTCGCAAACATGCGGTAAGATTATCTCGTACTCGTGTGTCAAGGATAATCTGCGAGATTTAGTGATTTAAATAATTAACATAAAATCGGAAACCGTTAAGTATATCGTCAGATACCTATTGCTTATTCCTTAGATTTGGATTCAATTTCTCAATCTACATTGAATAAAGCTACAACCTGATGTAAGATTGACCTTACACTTTAAAAATTGCATTTCAATTACTTACCTCTTTTTAAAAGTTAGTTGTATGATCTATTTCTAAACAAGTTTTTTTTTAATTCTCCGTCATAAATTTATTTCTTTGTTATTGTTATTGCTGTTGCTGTTTTTGATTTCTTATTACTTTAAATCTATAAGCATATTATAAAATGGAAGAGTTCCTATAGACGCGCTAATCTCGGTGCCAGTCCGGCTTCAATTAATCTTATACGTCAAATAGCTCGTTTAACGGGGTATATTATAGGTATAAATACTAATAATTATAATACCATCAGGCTACATACCCTTACAAATAGAATGGACACCATGAACGTCAATCAATCTGTTAAAATAATGACATGTTCGTGAATCAACATAAGTACGGCGCGGAGCGAAGCAGTAGCAGTTTAAACATTCATTTATCATGCTAAAATATCACCAGAGTACGTTTATAATATAAGATATTATCAATATGTGATATTAATATAAAATGTTCATAATGTTTCGTATATTTTAAGTGACAAAACTTAGCCTTTAATTCTTTTCCATTTAGATATATATCGTGGAATCTATTATATTCGGCTTTATCGTATTTTATCTTCAATAACGAAATCTAATAAACTACTTATAATTATATCGAAATCTTAATTGCTCTTCAGTGAAAATTTCGGATTAATACTTCATCTTGTAAGCTAGCGTAAATTTGTTGGTAATTAATTTTTCGTTTGACGTTTCCAAATTCATCATAGCTTTATTTATTATCCCAATTACAAAATTTTTAGCTTTTGGCATAGTAAGAACAACACTTGTTATGTTCTTTGCATGTAGAAATATTATTGTTTCAATGCACGATGTGGTCGACATTTAATACATTTTTTATTAACGCATAATAGTGTAGCTTTCGCTATGAACAAGTTAATCGCTTATGTACATCGAGTGTTAATAATAAAAACTTGGACTGATTATTTTTACACACGAAATGTTACCTTAACGCTACCTAATAACGTACCGTAATACTTTTCTTAGAATGAAATTACTATAAGAATTATTTTTTGTCGCTATGATGAATTCATCTAAAAATAAGTTTTACGACTGAATATTTCGGTAGCCTGTCCCGATCCTGTATCCCTCGGGTAAATTATGGTTCCAGCGAAATTTTGTGAAGAAATATTCAAACTTGGCTTACGATGCGGCCTCGTCAAAATAAGAAAAAATATTATGGGTAAGATGAACTTTACTGGCATAGATAATATTGTTCCAGTTTTCATAGTTATTTGGAAATGGAAGAAATATATTGTACTCGCATTTGCCCGTGGTTTCTCCGCGTGAATAACGTTTTGTAATGAGGCACCTTAATCCCAATACAACGACATGGTTCCTGATACAAACTTTCATCCACTATTCCACTTTTTTTTTTCGGCCTACTTTCTTTGCCAAAGTCCCATCTATTCCTATGGCAAAAATCATCGAATTTATTATTACTACTAACTTCTGCCAGCGGCTTCGCCCGGGTGATGAAGGATTTTAATACAAACAACCAAATACAAAATATCCACCCCTGAAGGGTTGAAAGGGGGTTCAAAGAAAATTCGTGTCTCTTTATTTTTACTTGTTCGCCAAAAACCAAATTTTTATTCTTCTAGTCAATACAATGACGGACATCCTATCCAAACTTTCAGTCCCTTTTCCACTGCCTTGAGAATTAAAATCGAAAAATCCTTTTTTTGTGTTCGTTGACTTAATTATGTTTTATCAGTTTAGTCCCGCTTCAATTATAATCTGCTCATAGATAATGAATTATGTTTTTTTTAATATAATTAAGTTTTAGATTTTGGGATAGGTGAAAACTATGACTTAGTCCAAATTCACAGTCCAAATTTTAGTACTTTATGTTTCATATTATTAATAATCTTATTTTTTTATTACTATTGTTATAGTAAAGGTCGTTGAACATATTTATATAATAATAAGTAAGCATAAAAATTCCTTTAAGTAAAGCGCATTAAATCGTATAGAAGTACAATTATTTATTGACGTGACATATTAAATTATGGTAGAGGAGCCCACGATGCTAAATGGGGATTTACTCGAGCGTTGTAGAGACCTATTGGGATGCAAAGCTTAGATGATAAGAAGAATAAAATGTTATATGATATATACCTTTACATCGGTGGGGGAAGCGGCTATAGATTTTTAAATATGTAATAAAAAAACTGTTGCATGGACATCCTCGAGCGCGTCAGATATTGATAGCATCAATGCCCTACGTATTTTTAATAATGTACGTATGTTAATCTGATCGTTTGCATGATGCGGGTGGTTGTATTTAAGGGTTGAAAATGGAAAAAAAAAAAAATTAATCGAGCGCGTCAGATTTTCTAAGGAGTGTTAAGTGCACCAAAAAAAAGCTCTCATTTACTAATCTGACGATTTCGATGGGACGCAAACTGGCGGTCATTTTCATAATGTGCAAAAAATTTCGCCATTTTGAAATACTCAAGCGCGTCAGATTAAGATATATGTGGTTCATTTTTATGTTCTAAACATACTGTCTCATAATCTGACGATTATCTAGAGGGATTCGGCTGATCTGACAAAAAAATTAGAAAAACGGTTCACCTTAAAGGCCATCCCTGCAACTTCCCGCTAATTCCATTCCTGGGCGCTTAAAATTGTACTTATGATATTTTTGAGCTCAAAATATAATTTATGTGATATTTTGAGCTCCCTGAGTTCAAAGAACTAATATTAAAATTTTTAATTTTTCTTAGCGGGAAGTCAAAAAATTTTTTTCTATTCTTTTAAATCATTAAACTTAATTAATTGAAAAGATCAGGAAATAGCATGCAATTAAATAAGTGTATGCTTTTTAGTAGAATAAATGTATTTATAAAAAAATTACTTAAAAAAAGCTTAAAATAGTTTAATATTTTATATTTATTTGATTAATTAATCATCATCTTCATCCGAGGCATTATCTCGAAATAAATGTTAACACACTTGACAAAACTAATTTATATTTTAATTTATTTTTAATAATTTATTATTAAAGAGCTAAAACAACCGTGAGCGAGTGTACTAAACCCTGCCCCTTCATACCGCATACGGTTGAGACCCAAAAACGTGTTACTGCGCAGGGTTCAAGTTACATTTAACAGACTATACCACGTGTCTTTATGATCAGCTGTGATGGCGTCATGGCAGCAGAAACCAGAGTGGGGACGGAGTGAGGGAGTAATAGATAGAGAAAGAGTGAGAGAGGAATAGAAACGCGGAGAAGGAAATGTAGGCATCACGCAACTGCACGCATTTAACTTTATCGACGAATTTTTGTGATTTCGGCTTGCGGAAATCGTCTGATTATATATTTTTCATTATTCTTGAATTATTTCCTTCAAAATAAAAAAAATTTAGCTACGCTCGAGAATGTCGAGATGACGTTTTTTTTTACAACTTTTTTGCCCTTCCCTTTTTTTACGTCACTCTCAAATTGTCAGATTAGTGGAATATACACTTTTAGGATGTAATTAACTCACCCTACCTTAATCTGACGCGCTCGAGAATTTCTGATGGTCAATTTTTTTTACTAATCTGATCCTGTATCCTTTACGGGCGGCCTTATATATGGGCCTCATGTTTTGTGGAGGTACTTAACCGGGTACAAGGTATCCCCTGTATATTAATCTGACGCGCTTTAGTAAATCCCGAAATCCCCGCTTGGGCTCCCCTACTATTATAGCCTGCGATTGTTCGAAAGTTGTTCACTATAATATGACGTATGCAGTTTATTCTGTATTGGCAATAGTCGCAATTAGACCGTTGGGTCGCGCGTCGCGTAGTTTGAAGTAATACACCCGACTTACGAAGCGCAACTCGGCTCGGGCGCGTTCATGGCTCGGGACACAACGATATGTTGTTCCAACGATCATTTCGTTCACTGACATACGGTGAAAAGGAAGTACTGCTGGGTAATTTAAATATCTACAAATATGTGTCCTTGCTTTTGTTGTTAACAAGTGGCAGCGGAACGAAAGCTCTATCTGTACCACCTTGAATATTATTTATAGTTATAAATTTAATATAATATGCTTTACTGGCACTACAAATACTAATCGTCATATTTTCGTTTCTATACGAGGCAATTTCATTAGCTTAAGTAACGAGTAATTTTTATGAGAAATAAGGACAAAGTAATATTGTAGTCATGGTATTCGTCACAAGTCAGAGTTAAATTAATATTTTAGCATGCGCTGTATGTTTATTGATTTTGTTGCTATTCCAAGTTTTTTATATCATGAATGAAAATAAACATCGTCAATACGCCATACGATGTAGCATAGGTATCTTTTGCCTGTAAAAGTTTATATCCTAATTATACAGCTCGAGTAAATAAGGTTTTATTTGGTGAGTATACAGTAAAGTTTCCTTTTCAGTTTGTTTTGGCCAAAAGTTAAAATGACCTTTAAAAGTCAACAATATACCATTATGTCGACATATTTACTGTCAGTCTACGATTAACGGAGCAGAACTTCGGCGGTAAAATAAAATGCTCGTATAGCGTTACGCGTTTTATCAATAAAACTTTTGTCATTCGAGCTCCTTTTAGACGTTAGAAATATTGCTCTACTTTTTTGGTAATGCATACTTACAATTCCCAAGGCGCGTATTAAATTATTTCTTTTTCATATTTTTGAAATGAAAATTAGGTATGTACATTATACGTGTTGCTTTAAATATTATAAATATTTATCGTTGACCCGTTTTGAATGTCGGACTCGGGTAGTTTCGTGCAGATTGGAGTAGAGCGGGCGGGGCTTAGTGAGGGGTACATAAGTGGTAATAGGTCTCAGTAGTACGGAACGTTTCGAGTCGGGCGACAAGCCACAGCCGACACTAATGATGTTGACACTAGACCTGAACAAGTTCACGGCACCTCGTATGTTCGTCGCACATGTGGCTATTATTATTGTATACATTCGAGTGCATTTTACAGTCGTTAATATCTTCCTTCTTAATATAATGCTCTCATAAAATATTTTATTAACGTTTTACGTTTATGTAATTTACAATGTTTTATAAATTGGCATTACTTATTTTATAATATTAGGGACAAAAAATGGTTTTAGCGTACAAGCTGTAGATATCGATTCATATTATTTATCAAAAGTAAAACAATTATTATCAACAAGAGTTAACAAAGTATTGTTGAATCCACCGACAGTATAATTTACTGTAGCAATTTATTCCACGAAACGTCTTAGGAAGCTCTTAATTCACCCCCGTTGGTTCCACCTCGACATTTTCTTACTTTCCTAAATTGCGTATTCTTCAAACTTTAATTAGTACCTATCACTTATATATATCCATTAGTTAACAATAAAATGTAATTACAGACAGTTATTTTAAGTGCATTATAATTATTCAGGGCGTCTCAATATTAAGTTAAATTTTTTTAAGATATGATTTAATAATATTAATTATCTTTTGAAATACACCAAGGCAAAAATAAAAGAACGTGACTCTTGCTAAATTCCATTATCTACAAGAATCAAAACAATTAATGATTAGTACAGTAAAAGTTAAATGAGAAAGACATAATCATCATTGATACGATCAATTTCAAAATCGTATATTAAGATAAATCATTCATTCGTTCAGGCTCCATCATGTTCCACGTGCGGCGGCGACCCTCGGACGCTCAGCCGCGCCGACGGAAGAAGAAAACAGGTGTGGGTACGGGCAGCACGCGACCCGGCAACGAGCCTATGCTAGTTGAGGTGGCGCCCGATGGCTCTGCACTCGAGAATGGCCGCCGAGTGCGCGTCACCGACATCGTTGAGGTAACAAAATTAAATACCTAAAATAACCCTTTACTGATATTCAAACAAAAAAAAATAGTTTAATTGTGTTTGGGTCAAATTTGTCCTCATATGATATCATAGATTAATATGTCAATCAATAATCGGTCTTAATAATTACACTTTTTTGATGTTACTTATACTACTATATATTGTACATACATTGAAGGTGGGTTTACGGTTTTTATTTATGTTGTTCTTAATAATACATTGTTGTTGATACATGTGCATAGAGAATATCGTGGGTTGAAGCCGGTATTATATCAATATTCATAAAAAATCAACATTGAATGAATCGATATGAATATAACATGAAATGTGGCTAACATTTTATTCGGAAAGAAACGCTTTAGTCGATTCAGCGCAATGCAGACTGCAGTGAGTCGTCAATATAGTCGTTTATGAAAAGACCATATTAATTTAGCGTATATTAATTAGTTTGAATTTTAGTTTAATTGCGTAGTTCGAATGAATAAATATCATAGCTACCATAGGTACATGATATGTGTATTTTGCCGCAAAATTCCGCACATAGCTAGTATTCATTACCATATTAAGAGCGTTTCATGATTCACGCGGGGAATGCAAAGCACCATCAGTGTTTAGAGGTTAGAGCTCTCGTCCGTTGAATGCAAAGTGCCTGACAACGACTCGTATATAACCATTAATCACTCTGGTTCTACTGTTAGATGTGAAAGTCATTTCCAAAATAGAATATAAAAATGTATTCTTACAGGTATATCCTTTTACATGGACATTCGATGTTAGTTATTATAATGAATTTGTATAGTTGAAACAATTATTGACGACGCGCGACGCTCTTAGGGTTACTAATTTTACGGGAACTTTGCGTATTTAACTGGAGTGTTAAGGTTTCGACACGCGTTCAGCTGGAGTTGGTCAGGAACAGGCATTATAAAAATTATCAGAGTTAGCTAACTTTTAAAAATCCACGTGGATCGAATGGATAGAAAACGCAAACTAATGGATAGAAAAAGAAAATAGTGCGAAGGTACAATTTGAAGCCAGAGAAAATACCTCTGGGTGTTTCAAGAATTTATGTCGTATTTCATATTCATCTCATGCTCGTTGATGAAGGAAAATTACGTAAGGAAATCTGTCTGTAACAAATTTTAGAGTGATTTATGTTACAATATGACTGCTATTTTGCTTAAAATTTGAAGCAAATTTCAATCACAAAACATATTTAGTTCCTTACGCAGTACTAGTAATGAATTGTTGTTGATTATTTATTTTTTAATCAATGTGTCGTGTGATCTTAAATTGGTAAATTACAACACTTATGTACTTAGTTTCTGAATATATCCTAGTCAGAAAGAGTACGGTAGTTGCACATCAAAAATAGCTTTTATGATTTTAGGCGAAAATAAACATTGTGAACACTTGAAATATCTAGTATTCGTTTCCATAAAACCATTTCTTAAAATAAGTTACTATAAGATATTAAACTAAAGATGTTTAGAAAAACCTATTTGCACTAAAAGTCACAGAATTAAAATCACATTCGCTATATTCGAAGCAAACTTACCGATATTTTCTATACCGTCTTGATTGAAAGGGCCGAGCGTTTACAAACACAAATATCAGCTTTCCTTACGAAAATAAACGCCGTAGGACTCGTCGCTGATTCGTGTGCTTTTAGCGTGGTAAATAAACGGAGACAGGTGTATTTATAGAGTCGAACGAGTAGGAACACGTTTTAACCTCAATAGGGATTCGAGATGTAGTGAAATTATAATGAATGTAGGTAATACTAATTTATAATTGTATAGTATATAGAGATATTGATGCATTTTCTTAGAGAGAGATATATATGAGAGATGTTATATGATATATGACGATATGAGAGTTAATCGAAAAATATTTTAAGAAGTGTAACAAAGAAAATGTGTTCATTATAATATACGAAACATAACTGGCAAAATGCTTTTAGCCGTAATCAATTATTCTGTTATATGAGAGACACAAAGTATCTAATGTATTGCTCCGTGGGGTTTAATAAACATGGTTATTTATGCTCCCTGTGGGTGCAATTGATTGTAATGTTATATTATACTTAATAATTATTAAATGAAATATATATAATTATATGAAAATTAATAGGTGGGTTCCGGTAATGGTACAGCGCTACAGCTGTACGGGCCATCGATCCAGCCTCGTCACTGCGTGGTCGCCGGCGCGGAGGGCGGTGGTTACACCGTGACGCCGCTGCACACGGACGCGCACGTGTACGTCAACGGGAGACGGACGTTACACTCGCAAAGATTACAGGTAAATGTCTAGATAAGAAAATAAGTTTATCCCTATTGAATTTAGGTGAAGTATTATAAAACTATCCAAAAAACATTAGATGAAACTATAAGATAATATCAGTTTCTGAAAAACAGCACACAATTTCATGCGTTTTTATTATTTCATGATGGTTATTAAACAAGCATACGGTCCGTCTTATGAATCCAGGTGAGAAGGTATGGGAAAAAGAACGGAATGGCGAGGTTGGGAGATTGGGCCCTAGCGCTCCCACTCATCGCACGAAACGCAAAAGTATCTACTGACACTATTACTTTACGCCGTTTTTTTGTGAGAGGATAGTACTTCGCCGCTCGAACGAACCCACTATTGCTCGGAGGAGCATGGCTCTACTACCCTATGAGGATGTCCCTTTAGTTTTTTCAGCGCTTTATAAATAATGTCTTATGATAACTTTAGGTTTCTTTTATAAACAATAGTTCTTAAATTAATTGTGTACATAAGTTCTACTAACTTTCAATGTCATGTGTAAATCTAAATATGACTTGCTGGAGTAAATTAAGTTAAGAATTAGAATTGAAAATAGAGTTAGCCTGTACATATGTAGCTCCTTACGTATGTACATATTTAGAGAACTTGAACATATTCGTATAGCTCGTATAGCCTAGTCATAGCACATAACCTAGTTTCTGATTAGTAAATTAGTAAATGATGTGTCAGAAACTGGATCTGGTGGTCGAGCTTTTCTGTGGCTCAACCTTTTGAAATTAGAATATTAGTTGGCACGTCCAACTAAAATTTTTGAGAATAAAAAGCAAAAGAATTATATTTTGTACAACAGAAGTCGTCGCTAAGTCGAACATCGTCACATATGACACCGATTTATATTGTAGAAAATATTTATATTTTGATTTTTAGTTTCCAAGTTATATTATTTTTCAAGCTTTTTCTTATTTCACATTGAAACAAAGGAAATTTTGTATATAAAAGCGTATGGTAAATTGCTACCTTAAGAGGTATGGGCCTTATACTTGTGTTATGTTATTCGTTAAGGACCCTGGTAATTTTTGAGAAAATTCAACTAATGTTCATTACTACATTTATAAACAAAAGATAATTAAAATTAAAATTACAGACGGCCTTATTATCAAGAGGCTTAGCGACCGAGGTGGTCGGCTAACTGCCCTAATAAAATATTAACAAGCCAAGCTCGCTATAATAAGCCTCTGACTGTTTCTGTACCCTTTTCAAACATTTACATTGGTCGTTCACTGTGTGTTCCCTTTTGTACGCTTTTCAAAGGCAACATACATATTATCGCTTATCGCAGTATTCTTTTCAATAGAACATTCAAAATGTTGTTTAGAATATATTATATTAATATATAATTGAAGACCGTTAACATGTAAAATTATATAGCATAATATTTCAACTATTATATGACTATAGTTATATTCGCAACGGTAGTTAACTTGCCTTAAACACAAATTGTCGGAAGGTTGCACTCCCGTTCGGGGCAGATCAGTGGTGGATTTACAAATGTTCAAGGTATAGGCTGTAAGGTTTTTGCCGCCCTTGTCTCTACAATTGTCATGTCCTAGATTATTTTTACAATCCAACAAAAAGCCGATTGTAAAGGCCTGACTGACTTGGTGATTGTGCTTGGGTTTTTTGTTTCCGAACCCTCAACACAAGATAGTTTTAAAGAGGCCGTTGAATATGTGAATACGTTACACTTTTGAAGACGAGAAAATAGTTACCCTGACTTATGAAGTTTAGCGAGTTTTTCCACCTGTGATGGTTTAAGTAAAGTTTGAGAGTGAAGAAAAAAAAGGGGACATAAATGGTGGGAGTTTCGGGTCTCTGGCGCTTACCTTACTGAATGTAGAATGAAATCAAGTACGAATACTGCTCTTACGATGATGTTATATGAGACGGGTACTATTTACCAAATCGAGCTAGTCGGTATTAAACAGGAATCAACAAATCGTTTTTTTTTTCATAACTAAAATAAAATTATTTATTGTTTCAGCATGGCTGCTTGCTCAAGTTCGGTCGAGTGTCAACATTCCGCTTCGTTGACCCGGCTCAAGAAAATCTCATGAACAGGAATCTGTCACAGTCACAACACTTCGGTTCAGGATCAATATATGACAGGTGGTTTTTTCTTTCTATCTCTCTTCTTAACTTTGAAATAATAAATGTTGTGTATAGTTTAATCTATGTCTGTGTTTTAGATTACTATAGCTATTTGTATATGTAGCTTATTATTACTTATAGCCTTTAAACTTAATGTTAGATTAGCATAGACACAGTACACTTCTAGTATTTTAGTTTCGTTTATGTTATTTCTTAATTCGTTTATTCCTCTCGAATCGTCACCGTCCGCTTTTCTAATCACTTAACGTTTTCGTTTTATTATGTTCGTCTTCTATCATCGTTGTTTTCTTTCGTTGCATGTTTCTGTCACTGGCTCACCGACATGCGCTTGTGTATTGCAATTCCCGCGTTAGATCGCCCTCGGGTGAGAACAGCGGAGCGATGTCTCCGACGTCGCTGGCCTCGCACCAGCCGGACGCGCTCGACGCGAACGCGAACGTCAACGACGCCGATTACCCGCGAACGATCAGCCCCGTCTCCCACGACACGTACGGCTACAACGCCAACGACACCATCCCGCCGTACAACAACAACACTCTCAAGCTGGACAACGAGTCGCTCATGATGTCGCAGCATCTTAACGACTCGAAGGACGATTACATAAGAGACGAACACTCCGGCTCAGTTTATAACGATCAGGATCAAAGCGCGCCCGTCAATCGCGGGTCCAACTCACAGTACAAGGACAACTACGAGACCACGTTCGATCTGGACGGCAACGTAGAGACGAAGAGCATTTGTAGCGCTAAAAGTGGGGGATCGGGACACGATAACAGGTAACCTTTTTTATTTTTATCCACGTATGTGTAAACGTAATTTTCATTTTTTTCCAATTTTGTTTATTATTAAATGTCGTTGCTCCATGTCTGCAATCTAGTTATTAGTTTTTGCTAAAATTTTATATTTTCTTATGCACAATTTCTTAATTGTAACATATAAATCCGTATTACAATGCGTGTATCTAACAAATTTAAATAATGTTTACTTGGTTGAGTCCTCAACTACTGTCAACAATCGATTTAGAATAATGCATATGTCCTATTAACTACGGTCTGCGCTCATTGGTGGCACGGCATGGCAGGGGATTCTTATGTGACATATAGAAATAAACCTTAAAAGCATGATAAAAATTTTGAAATTACACTGACGCGGTACCTCTAAACATGCCTCAGTCAATCAATCAATCATCATCGGTGAAATTTCAAATTTATAGCCATACATTTAAGGCTTATTACTATTCGTCACCTAAAAATCCCTGCCCAGCCGGACCCCAATCAGCACAGGGTTTTAGTGTCCTATATACGAGATGTGTGGTTGTGTGTGCGCAGGAGCGCGGTGCTGGGCGCGCGCGGCCAGGAGGCCATCCTGCCGGCCGTGCTGGAGTTCCCCGAGGCGGGGCAGGCGCAGTTCCTCGCCGCCGTCGTGTCGCGCCTCGACCCGCACGCGCCCGCCTTCAAGCTGGCGCCCGTCTACACGCTCTACCTCTGCGCCAGGTACCCTACCATCACACCTCAACCCTCATCATTTTCAATACTTACTTGTTACTAAGTAGGTACTATAATTTTTCGTGTTATATTCCTAAGTCAGTTTGTTCGCATGGTATGCAAAGCGGTGTACATCTATTTTTTTTAATTATTCGAAATAATTAATTAATTATTACTATAAAACCACAGCTCTAAAAGAAGTACAGATTATATGTGTGGATGTGAGTGTACGTATATGTGTGTGTGCGTGTATTTGTGAGCTAATATGGGTGAATGGAGCACATCAAAATTGTTCTTTGGATCTTTTCAATTGTTGCTTGTATTCATAAAAAAAATTAGTATCAGAGAAGTGTTTGTTAAAGTTTCCTAGAGTAAAATAATGATATCATTTGGACCGCGGGATTTAATATTGCAAAAAAATGCTTTTAATTCCTAACTTATACTCGTATTTACTCTATCAAAAAATAATACGACGCGTAGTATGTTTCTTAAATTTTTTTCTTTACTTGGGACGAAAGGATGAATTCGGAATGATCTGAAAGGCCTTTTTCCCTTTTAAGATACGAAACTCTAAAAGCCGTGATTTAAAAAACGTATTTTTATTAGGAATTTAATCTTATCGAAGGATCGCGTTCGCTTAATATCCGCGTCGAGAGATAAATAATTCAATAGTCTAATAAAATGCTTCGGTGTTCTGAATGGCAAATCAGGAAAATGTAAATACCTCTTACTTAAACAGACTGCGTTGTCAAATTTTGTTAGAAATCCCTTAAAATATCATACCATGACATGAAAAATGATAGTATTTATGTTAAACGATAAATTAAAATAAATGCATGTATAATAATTTCTTGTTATTCCAGATATCGCGCGTCCACTCACTACCGACCCGAGCTGACTCCGACGGAGCGCGCTCACAAGCTCACCGCCTTCCTGCACCACGTCGCCACTCTCATACATGCCACCGTACAGGTTATATACATACACATTCACACACAATTTAAATAAAGACTCAATATTTATAGTGATAAGTTATTGTACACTGCTAATTGAATAATTTTAATGACTGCTAATTGAATTATTTTAATAGCTTATTTTATGTCGTAATTAATGCTTTATGAACTTATAATTCGTATGTACGAAGCCGCAGACTTTCAAATTTTTAGCAAGATTATTATAATGTGGCGGTCTATTTAAATTGTACTATTAAACTTTTACAGGAAAGATGTGCTGACTCAGCTGCTCAAGCGTTTTGGATGGCTAACGCGAGTGAACTATTACATTTCTTAAAATGTGATCGACATATTTCGTCGTTTTCGACTCAGGCGCAGGAACTCCTACCGACTACTGTTCAAAATGCGTTTAGGTAATTCTTAATATCTGAGTTCATATGCATAAGATTCATCCCTTAATTCAAACTCTTCAACCTTTTTTTTCCAATAAAAAGTACTCTTTGTCTTTTCGAAGGTCTAATCTAGAAACCGTGACACACATACAGACAGAGCTACTTAGGATTTATATAATTAGTATGTTTAATTGCTATTGTCTCCCAGCAACCTGGTGTCGTGCTTCCAAGAGGAGCTGTCGCGCGCGCTGGGCGAGCTGGCGGACGGCGGCGCGGCGGACGCGACGGAGGCCACGGCGCCCACGCTGCAGGCGCTCGCCGCCGCCATGGTGCTGCTGCGCCGCTGCCGCGTCAACGCCGCGCTCACCATACAGCTCTTCTCGCACCTCTTCCACTACATCAACGCCGTCTGCTTCAACAAGGTGAGTGAGCTGTATTCAACGAACTGTAATAGATAAAAATTTTAATTTAAAAACAACATTTTTATTTTACACTGGTATTTTTTTAATTTTATACTATATACATTCCTTTTAAAAGTGAGTTTCTGGATTACGAACAAAGTACAAAATACTCGTATTATAGTATAGTAATGGTTGCAGCTCGTGACGGAGCCGGGCACGGTGAGCGCGCGCTGGGGCGCCGCGCTGTCGGCGCGCCTGGCGCTGGTGGCGGCGTGGGCCGAGCGGCAGGGCCTCGAGCTCGCCGCCGACTGCCACCTGGCCCGGACGCACCAGGCCGGTGAGCGATATAATGATTGTATTTGTTCGATTGTGTCGTATGATTATATTATTATATTTCATTTTATTACAAGAATTGGGTCAAAGATGAAGATACTAATAAATGCTACACAGGCAACTTTCTTCATTAGTGTACTTTTGACCTGTGTTCCGAAAACACAAACACCGGAACACTGAACACTATATAGTCAATAAACACATCTGTCCCGAGCGGGACAGCTACTGCTCCACGACGTTACTCAAACAAGTTTTGTTTTGTGTATACAAAAGAAATTATTTTTTTGATGCAGTTATTAATACTTCATAACATTTTAGTATTTTTTACATCCAAAATAATGAAGCTACTATTGTACAATGTATAAAACCTTAATAAGTATAATGTTTGTTAACGTTGCCAGCTCGCCTAATCTCGGGCACGTACCGGAGCGCGGAGGAGGTGTGCGGCGCGCTGGGCGCGTGCTTCAAGCTGAACTCGGTGCAGGTGCGCGCGCTGCTGGCGCCGCTGCTGCCGCCCGAGCTGGCGGACGCGGCCGCCGCGCACGCGCGCGCCCGCGCCGACGAGCTCTGCCGCGCCGACGGCCGCGAGGTACTGCCTCAGTTGCTTTACTTTTCATATCATTATGTGAGAACAAATTAAGCGCTCATTGACTACACCAACCCATAAAAGTATAGAAACTTGCCCTGATGATAAGTAAAATTAAATGCCGATCACCTTAGCATTTTATTACTTAATTCACTGATACATACAATATATGTTAGCGGTGTGCGAATAATTCGAACTTACGAATTATTCGTTCTGAATCGAATTCGAAACTCGAATCGAATAATTCATATTATTTCCGAATTATTCATGAATTACTAGTGAATTTTCGAGTATTTTAAAATCAGGGTTTCTTATAACAGAAATTATATCGTAGCAAATATAGTATTATGAAAAATACAACATTTGAAAATAAACTAGAAATTTTTGTTAATTATGTACGACGGCAGCGGAGGGTCCAAAGAAACCAAAATTACTTAATATTACTTTAATTACTTAATAATGAAATTACATGCTAAAACTTAAAACTAGTACTAGTTGCTTTAGTTGTTTAGTTAGCTTGCTCGATGTGAGAGACAAGAGTGAATATAAAATTAAACCAATATCTTAAATTAAAATTAAACATTTATAACAATTTAAACTAATACGGTGAACTCTGACTAAACGCTTTTGAACTTTCCGATAAAATGGTTATTACGGCGAAAACCCGGTGGTCTGCTATTTCCTTGAATCCGCGAGACGTGAGAACGTAATATGTTTAAAAATAAACAACAATAAACAAAAAATAATAAACACGATACTGAATCCGGTGATGAACAATTGAAAATCTAGAGATACTTCATTAATTCGCGAAATATTCGAAAATTTTCAAATTACTCGAAATTTTTCGCATTATTCGATTTACTTCGAACTATTCGTGAAATTCGATTCGATTCGAGTGATATTCGCACACCCCTAATATATGTTCAAATAAAACTTATGAAGAGTATAAAATCATAATATAAAATTATGATCCTTTTTATACAAATATCTATTGTTCATCTCAAGATCTAAAACTTAAAATTGTGTTTGTATGTAAAAAATATATGATAATAATGAAGAAATAATTTTCCAAATATTCTAAAGAAAATGTACTACACAAGTGTAATAAGAATAAGTATTTGCGTATCGCCGTCCAGATAACGCTGGAGGAGAGCGTGTGGCTGGGCGCGGCGCTGCTGATCCCGGGCGACGGGTTCAGCGCGGAGGTGGTGCGCGGCGTGCCGCCCGGCCTGGCGGAGTTCGTGGCGCCGCTGCAGCGCGGCGGCCTGTGCCGCCTGGCGCACCAGCCGCACGCGCTGGGCCTGTGGACCGTGTACATGCTCGGCTACGGCGCGCCGCCCGCCGCGCCCGACCACCCGCGCGTGCACCTCGTGCAGCTGCACAAGAACAGCAACGGCATGGGGCTGAGCATCGTCGCCGCCAAGGTACCGCGCACGCGACTGGCGACTCGGTCAAATGTTGACAATTGTACTTGCGGCGATTTGTGCCAGCAAAACCGACTCTCTGGTCCATGATTGATACATTTTCAATTAATTTAAGTCGATACTAATCAATGTTTTGGAATTTTATTGTAACAATAAGAAAAACAATGCCCTCTATTAATTTGACGCGCAGCCCGCATGGCAAGGTCGTCGTATAATGAAACGATATGCTGATCTGTCAATACAAAAAATATAAACATATTATATTTAAATTTATTCTGTCGACAGGGTGCGGGTCAGAGTAAATTAGGTATATACATAAAATCGGTGGTGCCGGGCGGAGCCGCAGCCGCGGACGGGCGCCTGGCCGCCGGCGACCAGCTGCTCTCCGTGGACGGACACTCGCTCGTTGGGATCACACAAGAAAAGGTATTGACGCAATACTATTAAAATGACGTAGATCTACAATGTATATTTGGACGCAAATAAGCAATACCATGTCAACCCACAAAATTGGAAAAACTGAGTTATATATGCAGAGGTGTTGGTAAATGGCTGAAGAACATTTTTCTTTAATATTTGTAGGGTTATAAGCTTTAAAACTTCTAAAAAAGCAATTTTTAATCATGCAATTTATTTATTATTTTAAACGTTTTGGGTTATATTATATACGAAATATGCAGTTTGTATACTTATTTTTTGTGAAAATTAGTAAAATAAGTAACATACATCTTGAAATTGCCAAAACCTTGACCAATACAATAAAAAAATCATATAAAGCAAGTTGTTCAAAATTTTCAAACGCGTTTTTCTCGAAATGACATTCGTGTGGGTTGACATGGTATTGCTTGTTTGCGTCCATTTATACATAATACATTTAATTATTAGTCAATATTTGTTATATTCCGTAAACTTAACTAATATAAATAAGTAGCATTTGTTCAATACATTAAACTACAAAGGTTTTCTTACTAGACAATACTATTTTTTTAGGCTGCAGAATACTTAGTACGAACGGGTCCGACTGTAACACTGGAGGTCGCTAAACAAGGCGCTGTCCTCCACGGCCTAGCGACGCTTCTACACCAACCAGCTTACAACCAGCGTCAAGGTCTGTAAATACATTACCAAAAATCAAGCCAAACTTTAGGACACGTACTTTCATAATAAATATCATATTTTAATTGTGCGAAATGTTGTGATTTCTCAAGTCTATATTTTTCCTTGTTTTATTTACTTAGACGAAGAAGTGCAATATGAAGACCGAGTGCGTCATAATTTTGGAAAATTTACAAATCCTCACCCAGCGTTACTGAGACCCACCTCGCCGCTTACTGAACTCGTTACTGCAGGCAAATTTCTACCCTATTACGTTGTTGGAGAATTATTTTGCGATATATATTTTGTTTTGTTTTTGTTGGTGCCGATTTGTCGTCAACGAAATTTATTTGTTCTTATAATTTTTTGGTTTCTGCGAAATATTGATTTTTCAGCTGCAATTTATTTCTCGCTTCTTTTATTGAATAATTCGTAAGTTAAGTATGGAGCTGTGGGCTTAAAATGTCTTAAATTACAGGAAACGGCCGACATTCTTACCGTAATCGATTCAATCTTTCAAGAGAGGAAACATCTGAATCTAGCACTGAGGATACAGAAGAGTATCAACCGTCCTGTCAGACTTCTGAAACATGCCAACCCCATTATCATGGTTCCATTCCAAGGCTTATCATTACATTAGATCGCGAAAACAATCAATTGCAAGAAGATACCTCACCGGAGACCCCGGGATACCCTCAAGAGCTGAAAGGAGGGTACAGGCATGCGCAACCTATTCCAATATTTACATTTACATGCGAAGACGTCGATGCGCAACAAAGTAGCGATGATTTGTCACAAGATACACACGTTCCTCAAATACCTCCACCGGTGCCCGATCCACCCGCTAACTATGATGTATCCAGTGAGAGCGGTGAAGCGATCTGTTTGCCGCCTGAAATGAAACCGATAGATACCAAACTTACTTTAGACTTGTTCAATTCAAGATCTAAGGATGATGAATATAGGAGAAGGTGTACAGGCATCGATGAATGCGTGAGTGCGTGCGAATGTTGTCGCACCCCACAGCCGGAGGCACAACAAATACCTTTCATTGATGAACCTAATTCCGAACCTATTATATTTGAAAATGACTGCATTCATAACAAGGTTGCTACCCCTAAAATACGTAGGATACTCCCGTCTCTTTCTTTGGACCTTTCTGAAGATAGGAAGCCGAGCACAGCAGATGCTATTTGTCAAACTCAAAATTCGCCATTCGAGCCTAAATGGAAACCCCGCGTCGTTGATGTCAAGAAAAAGATTGAACTGCGCCTGGGTCTTAGACAGGAATCAAAGAATATACAAAATATTCACTGTCGGCTTAGAAAAACATTATGTTCTATGACGAAATCAATTTCCAGTAAATCCGATGATACTGAAGTTCCCACTTTTTCCACTTCAGAATCGTTTGACGATGAATCAAAAGAAACATCTAGCCAAAAGAATATACCTCCTGTAGAAACAGAAATCAATCCGATATTAGACCCTGTTGAAAAAAAATCGTGGAAATCACCAGACGAGTATCGTCCTGCTTTTGGTAAAGTTAAGGCTCTAGCAAAACATTTCAACCAGATAAATCTTACGTATTGTGTTAAGAATTACAAACGTAACTGCCAATCTAGCCCAAATCTCAGTACAGGCGGAGATCAGAGAGAAAGTTTTAAAGTAAAAGAGAATTTACCTATTAGCACCAGTTTAGCAGATATACAATACGAATGTGATATAACTGATACCGATGACGGTAAGACTGACAAAATGTCTGAAGACGAAGTGAAGAGTATACTAATACAACTTGAAGACTGGTCTAAATTTGGATCACGCGGCAGTGAAGACACATTGGCACAAGGAAACGAATTCGAACTGCCTAATCTACCTTCTGAAGATCATACAGAAACTAACGTATCTACCACGGGCAGTTTGATATTTAACGAAATCACCGAAAAGAAACCAAGGAGGATTACCCTTGAAAATATAATATTGAAACCAAATCCACCAAACGCTCAGTCGGAACTACCTCTCCGGACCAACGAGCTTCTTTCTAAAAGCGATAGCCTAAAGAAATTAGGTGGATATCTATCGACGACAAACGGAAAACTAGAGCGTAAGCATGTTTCATCGATGGACCTACGCAGTAGTGAGTCTGCGAGGTGCGGCAGTCATTGGGTGTCGTCCGTGCAGAGCTGCCCCGACGTGAGCGCGTCGTGCCCTCTCCCCGCGCCGCCGCTTCAGCCTCCCACGTGTAAGCCGACTCACACACCGAGCATGAAATAGGTGTGTTATACACGCACGGCTTCCTCTATCTTTTTGGTTACGTTTATCATTTTACGTAGGAGCATGCGTGTACATTTGTGCGGTCGTTTTTTTTCGTTTTTATGTATTCGTATTGCGAAATTGTTTTTATGGTTTTATATTGTTACTTCTTTAGAGCACCATTGTAAGCGTCGTCGTTTATTTTAAAGCACTTTTATGTTTACTTAAACTTCGCACATTATTATATGCCCGCCTTAATAAACAGCAACCCGATATTTCCTTAGGAATTGCATAATGGAATTTCCATTTAAATCTATTACTCAATTTGTATTATATGTGAGATAAAAAAGTTCTTTAGTCTCGAATGAAAGTAATAGATTGAATGATGGAGGTTGGTTACAGTCTCAGTTTTGCGTGTAGGTACGGGCGCGGTGGCGGGCCCGGCGGGCACGGCGCGCCGCGCGTCCGAGCGCGACCTGCCGTCGCGGCTGGCGGCGGAGCCCGTGAAGCCCAGCAAGAGCACGCCGGCGCTGCACCACGCGCCGCTCGCCTCGCCCGCGTCCCCGCGCCCCCGCGCACGCCGCGCACCCCGCGCCGCCGCACCACGCCAGGTATAGCGAGGACTTAAACAATATAATTAAATCCATTAGTTGACAATATCAACCTTTGTATATGTTAACGAAATTATAATTTTATTATATTAACATTGTAATTATGCTAACTTATTCTGAAATATCACTGTCCAATTTCAGTTCGATTGAAAATATTATGAATTATTTTATTTTAAGTAGTAGCATTTTATTATATATTTAGCATATTATATTTTTTTATGATTGATGTTGATCCACTGAAAATGATTTGCAAAACAAAAATTATTCATTTAGTTAATATGGAATGAAATCGTTTCGAATTATCGATTCGACGTGTGCCTAAAAATTTAACGGGTTCCCTCGATTTCTCCCTAATCCCTTCATCAGATCCTGTTCTGACAGAGACCACCTATAGAGTATACCTGTTCAAATAAAAAAAGAATTTTCAAAATCAGAGAATTGACCGAGACATTGGTGAAATAACATATCTACATACAGTCGAACAAAGAACCTCCCTTTTTCATTTCGCTTAATGTAATAAGTAGATATCTGGCATGATTTAATAAAGTATGTTTCCCCGTCCGCAGCGGCAACTTGTCGACGCTGAGCGGCGGCGGCGCGGGCGGCACGTGGGCGCACAAGTCGCGCAGCAGCCACAACCTGTCCGCGCAGAACGACTCCTTCTACCAGAACCTGTCCAGCATGCACGCCCACCAGCACCACCAGCTGCAGGACAGGTTATATACAAAGATTAAAAGATTATATCATATATTATAATATAAAATATGTTTGTTAGTAAAGCTTGGCTTAGCTCTTGTTTTGCTTTTAAAATTTATTTATATCGTTACATTTATCAGGTGGTCGTCGCTTCGTAGTTCGACAGGCAGTGGACGCCCACAATCTGCTCATTTCTCTGCTAGTAACTCTGATCAGGCGAGCGATGCCGGAAATACTCTCCAACATCAAGTAAATTTAAAAACTTTTTCAAATTAATAAAAATAGTAATTTTGTTAAAGTGCAGTTGCAGCATATGACTCATATTATTTCTATAGGCTAACTCAGCAGCTGCAGCTAATGCTCGAGCGGCAAAACTAGCAGAAATGTCTGAAGAAGTATCAAGAAGACAACAGCAACAACAGCAACAACAACAGCAACAATTCCAGCAGCAGCAATTCCAACATCAACAACAGCAACAGATGCAACACATACAACAGCAGCAACAGATGCAAGCTCAACAGAAGAATAACGCTCAGCATATAGGCACACAGTCAAATCAAAGCGGACTGCACATACACCCGAGCACGCAACAAAGTCAGGTGCGGTATGCACGTTCATCCGAGTCCGCAACAAAATCAGCTCGGCATGCACGTGCATGCGAGCACGCAACAGAATCAGGGAGGGATGCACGTGCACGCGAGCACGCAACAGAACCAGGGAGGGATACACGTGCACGCCAGCACGCAACAGAACCAGGGAGGCATGCACGTGCACGCGAACCCGCAGTCGAATCAGTTGCCGGGCCCCGTGCACGTGCACACGAGTGCGAGCTACAACCCGCAGCACCACTCGCCGCAGCTGCCCCAGGGGATGCACCTCAATATGCACAACCAGTACATACACCCGCAGACGCAGGTCAACAATCAACTCTATCAAAATCAACAAGCGGCGCAGTCACAAAGGTATTTTTATTTTTTATTTTAATGACAATTATTCTAACATTACTTGAGTTAATAACGTTATAAATTTATTTCTATGGTAAATTTAACTCACCTCAACTCAGATATGAATGGTATCCGCCCGGACCGCCTTCACCGCAGAGATCACAACCACCGGTCGCGCCAAAACCAATTTCACAAAACTCAAGAAGAACAGAAACGGATATGGATGAACAGTACCATCAACACACGCAACAAACTCAACAGGCTTCCGCTGTGCAGCCAGACGACGGTAAAAAAAAATTATGTTATGCTACTGTCAATATGTGTAAATATTTCAATATAAAATGATTTTATAATAAGGCAATGTTCCAGAGCGGTACGTGGCGAGCGCGTCGGAGCCGCCGGCGGTGTCGGTGTACCCGCTGGGCGCGCAGGGCGGCGCGCGCGCGCAGCCCGCGCACAACCCCTGGCAGCGCGAGGAGCGCGAGCGGCAGGCCGAGGCGCGCCGCGCCGCCAACAGGGCGCGCAGGTTTGTTCATTCATGGGACTTACGTAGCGATTTTTTTTAATGCATAGACATATCAGATATAAAATAAACGCTGCACACTCAACGGCCCCGATTAGGATAGTTTTATCGTGCATCGGGGGTCCGGAAACACACACAATCACAAGGACAAACACATCCAGACCGGGACGCATGCCTGCGTGGTCAATACAAAGATCTGTGCCAAGCGGAATCGAGCCCGCGACCTGTGTCGTTTAAGGCAGGTTCGCTACCGCTGCTACATATCGTCGTCAATATTGACAATGCTTTTTAAAGAAATTACTAATAATCATGTTTCCCCTCCAACCAAGCGTGTAGCTTGTGCTAGGAGTGGATTGATGTTTGTTTCCGATTAAGTGTCTCAGTTGCGAAACGGGGAGGAATCAATGAAGTAATAATATTTGAGTGACAATAATTAAATCGACAGGGACGTAACGATCGCGCAGCTCGTGTCGCTGGGCGCGGCGCGCACGCCGGTGCAGAACCAGCAGCTGCGCGCGCTGCAGCTCGAGCGGGACTTCGAGCGACGCGCCACGCAGCATCAGGTATATACCTCCATAATTTCTCTCGTGTCTTCATTCTTATCATATGTTACACATAAAACATGAAAAATATAAGTTTTTTTTTTGTTTTACCTTACGAATAATTCTTAATGTCGAAAATGTTTTGGAGTCTTTTCATCACACCCTCTAACACAAAGAGAGGATCTTCCAACCTGACGAGTGTAACCTGGCGGGTCGCGGCTCAAATGCGTTAGCGTTTGGAAGTTTCACACATGCAAACATTGCATTGCATTGTAAACTTTTTTTCCTGTTATTGTGTTACATAATTATGATATATATTTTTTTTATTTGATGCTTTTGCAATATTTTATAAAATTAAATTCTTATACTCTTTTCACTAAAAGCTTGAATGATCTCTTGCAGGATGATGGTGGAGGAGGAGATGGAGGTGCTGAGGAGGAAAGCCCTTCATCAGAGCCGGAGACCGAAAGAGAACCAGAACGTGAAATGCGCCAGCCCCCGCCACCGAAGTCCATTCTCAAGACCAACACACGCACCGACCTTACTAATGGATACACCATGCACACGGTATGTTGTGTGAATATTTAAATATTAAAAAATGAAGCTTTGACTTTTTACATGGGACTATATGTAATTACATCTAGTATATTATTTATATTATTTTACAGAGCATAACTGAGGACACTCGGATATCAGAAGTGTGTAGCGGTGTAACGAACATGTCCGTATCGAGCAGCAGCGCGGGCGGGCACAACCCACCGCCGCCACCCGAGCGCGGCTCCTCCTTCGCGGTGATGGCCGGCCGCCGCCTCGAGCCGCCGCATCCGCCCCACGCCGCCACACCGCCGCACGCCACCCACGCCACCCACGCCACCCACGCCACCCACGCCACCCACGCCACCCTGGCGCCGCACGCGCCGACCCATGAGCCCGTTGTCGCTCCGCCACCACAGTAAGAAAATATTTATAATTATTCCCGTAGGTATTAACTCATAACAATGTGTAAATGAACTACGATACCATGGCACGCCTCTCGAGATTATTGTTTCAATAAGTGTAAGTTCTCGAGATTATCGTTTCAATAAATGTAGGTTCTCACATTAAGAAAGAGTTTGTACGTGTAAGTATTCATCTTCGGTAGCAGACCGGCAGTTTTGTGGCTCAACTAATAATACTCATAACTAGCCGACCGCGCACGAGAAGTGTTATTTTCATAGAGTAGTAATAATTTAAATTAATGGCGGTACTTGTTCAAGCAACTGAACCATGGAAACATGCGTTTTGACGCTTTCACGATAACAACCTTGAAGCGTTATGAATTTTTGGAGAGGCCTGCCATGTTATCGTAGTGTATCAATATGTCATTATACTTACAACTAAATTTGAATTAATTTAAAATAATTATACGAACATGTATAATTGAGTAGTTGTAAGTATAATGACGTTTTATACGAATTGTATTTAGTATACAGAGTTGATTACATAAAAAACTTGTTATGATTGTATTTATTCTATTTTTTTCTAAGGCTGGTCTTTTCGAGAAATAAAATAGTGGAAATAAATTTTGATTAAGTAGTAAAGAGATGAGCGACACAACGTTTACCTTAACACTATTTTTTTAGAAGAAATACTAACGCCATCTATTAACCCTCTTAACGACGATGTATATTAATATGCAATGCGAAATGAAATTCAAAAGGTTTTAATTGGACGCAAATAAGCAATACCATGTCAACCCACAAAATTGACAAAACTGAGTTATATATGCAGAAGTGTTGGTAAATGGCTGAAAAACATTTTTCTTTAATATTTGTAGGGTTTTGAGCTTTAAAACTTCTAAAAATGCTATTTTTTAATTTATTATGTTAAACGTTTTGAGTTATATTATATACGACATACGCAGTTTGTATACTTATTTTTTGTGAAAATAAGTAAAATAACTTACATCAATCTAAAATTGCCAAAAACTTGACCAATACTTTAAAAAAATCATATAAAGCAAGTTTTTCAAAATTTTCAAACGCGTTTTTCTCGAAATGACATTCGTGTGGATTGCTTGGTACTTGCACACTTGGACATGGTATTGCTTATTTGCGTCATTATAATAATTCTATAAACATAATTTTTAATGAATTTTTTGTTTTTGAGAACTAGTGAATTTATAATGATGTCTTACACAGAATGTCAGAAGAGTTTCCTTTGACGTTCTAAAAGAATTTCTTAGTCATGTCTGACAATATCCTGACTTTTTCTATTCATAGATCACCAGTGAGCGGTGGAAGAGACAAGCGCGTGTCGTTCCACGAGCGCGCCGCTACCGTGGCCGAGCCCGCCGCGCCGCCCGCGCCCCCCACCTGCTCCCCGCCGCCGCTCGACCCGCCCGCGCCGAGGGAGGACCCCGACGTAAGTTACCACTAGACCTAGTTCATAATAGAACATAAGATTATATTTCCATTTTTATCTTGTTAAATATGTTATATTGAAATTTTTAAATTATTTTTATCTTTTGCAGCGCTTCATTGAAGAGGCGGAGAGTATGCTGGCAGGCGGCGTATCGCCTGGCGCCGCGCACACCCCGCCTGCGCTCGCTGGACACACTCCCGGCGTTATCGGCGCGCAGGAAGTTTACAGGTAACTTGGCTCAAATTTTTTTTTCCGGTAATGGGACGAAAACATACAAACATAAAGAAGAGAGCTTCTTCGCTGTTTAGAGGAACAGCAAACCACGAATTCTTTACTAACCTAACTAATGTGAATGTCAGGTTGGTATACTATCACGTCTTAACTACTCATCGGATCAGATTAGAAACAGTATTGTTTTTTGTTTACAAAAAGATGTTGGTCTGGCATAACAACTCGGCCTATTGGAATTTATAAATTGCAACATGATACTTTGACAATAGAACCTGTGCTTCAAATGAACAAACTGGCAGACGAAGTCGCGGTTGCTAGTTTATTTTCTATTAGTTGTATAATGCTGCGACAGTGAGAGTAACGGTAGCCGCGTGCCCGCAGAGACCCGCGCGCGCGGCGGCTGGCGGAGGCGCAGGCGCGCGCGGCGCCGGCGCCCGTGCCCGAGCAGCTCTCCTTCAAGGAGAAGATGAAGATGTTCGCGCTGGAGTCGGGCGAGGCCTCCACGCCCAAGGACAAGGTGCGCATACCCTTTGCACTCTAGTGGGCGCCACTGCCGTCGCCCGCAGCCTCGACGACAGAATATAGACATTCAATTACGTATTGCCAACGATGACACAAGCACTAATACTTTGGAATATTGTTCCACAGGTGAAAATATCAAGGGCGCAACGAGACATTGACGCTGTACATTAAATTAACAAAAATTACATGTATATTGCATTCTTTTTTTTTTCAATGTTTAAAATTGACATTGAAGTGTGTAAACTTATACAGTGCTATATGTAGACCGTGAAAGACTTTGTATAGATTTAAAAAACTTTCTAACGATTAGCCATGTTATTAAAATAAATATTTAACAATTATGATCGCCAACGAAAATAGTGTTGATATTATTAAATGATATATTATAGCGTTTATACAATATCAGTATTACTACGGCAGTCTATAAAAAAACGTAGATGAAACGTCTATGATTTTGATGGCAATTACATGGACCAGAGAGAGCTTTTTTTATATTTTGGAAGTTATTCCGCAAATACCATTTATGAATATTGGCACCAATTTATGTCCACCATAGGTTTAAGTCTGGTTTCAAAGGAATATATTTTATGACAGGGATTTTGATTGGTAATTAAATGTGTCGCCTTAGCAGCTAGTGCAATGTTTTTACAGTGATTTTATAGCAACTACCATATTATATAGAGATTATTTGATTATATTCAAAGTTTAGATAGTTATATTTGACTAAATTTCGGAAATATCGATGGCACTTTAATATATTGTGTAGAACGAAAACTCCAAATTTGCCGCGTGCCATTATAAGATATATAATTATTATTAATATTTTATATGTATGACATTTTCCTCAGAAAGGACCAATATAAATTACATTAGAGATCAGCGGGTGCCTTTTGTGTGTTTTAGTAAGTAATCAAATACCTGGACTGGCAACGAAAAGTTCGGCAATTGTTAGATTTCTCACCCTTATTATTCCATTCGTTTACAGTTCTGTTTTCTAAATGCGGTTCTTCTAATAGATATAATATTGAAAAGAACGAAACAAACTATCGAATAATAATTAATAATTGCCGAATAAAATTCGCGCCTCATTTCCTCGTTCCCTTCAAATAAGTTCTGTGTATTTAAATTATTCTTACATTTAAACTTCGTTACATTCCAAAGAATGATTCTCATGTCTATCTTTCAATGAAGCATTCCTGGGACATCATACATTACGCATAACATGTGTATAACACATACAATTAAAAGCCTGTTTTTACGTAATGAACTATTATGTGGTAATTATAAATATTAAATCGTAAGCAATAAATACATGTCGCCTTTTGTATATATACAGGTAGTTAATCGTTTACTATTTTAAGCACGTTTTGTGCCAAATTTTTACACAGCCACAAATTTATAATTGGCGAACCCGATACAAGGCAGCTTCACAACATACAGGTCACAATTTTACGGTTGCTCCGAGTGTAGCTATGTAATAAACTTTTTTAAATCTTTTCTGGCACCTATTTATTGTATATAATATAGTTGTTAAGATACTATCATTGTTTTGAGGTTTTGTACACCCGTTGTATATGTAAAAGTTTATTTAAAAATACAATTATACCAGAAGTAAACTTACCTATGAATCGTAGAATATTACGAGGCCTATTCGATCGTAGGAATTAGCTTAGTGACTGCGAAACGTTGTTTCTCAGTATTTCACCCAACGATAGTCAATTAGAAAGAGTAAATATTTTATAGAAATTGTTTCGGCTAGCTTGTATATATTTATATCCAAGGTAAACGGAGTAATGTAATTCGTTGTAGTCGTGGCCTATAAAGTATATCAAAATACTGTAACCGAAATACTTAATATACAAATTGATTGCATTGCTACTGATAGCAATTAGTTTTCTTCATTAATTACGAATAGTAACTAATAAATTAATTAACAATTGATTGAATGTTTTATTTATATAACACCATGAACGAAATTGATTATTTATTATTCAGATGCAAAACAATTTAAAATATTTAAATTAATCTTATATGCATTTTTATTTTTTTTTAATTTTTCGAAATTTTAAAATATATTTTTTTGTAAAATTTCATTTGTATCCAAAGTCAAAGTGAGTGCGAAAATTAAGATAAAAAAAACGAAGTTAGTTTAACAGTGTTTATATTTTGTTTTTGAGGTTATTTTACGTGTGCCATGTGGCTTTGATGCTTTGGACAAGCTCCCCTCGATCGGATAGTTTCGTTCCATCACTATTACACTACAATGAAAACAGCTCGTGAAGATAACGATCGATCAAAGGGATACTGACTGCGGCACCGGACATTAACATAAAAAGCACTAAATGATGTCTTAAATATAATCAACACATAATTGTCACAAAGAATAGAACTGTTACATATGTATTATGAACGTGTACAGGTACGAGACATTTTATTTTTCGCTGTGATTAAAGTACATCGATATAAACGATTCCAGCGTAATATAGAAATTATTTTGCAGGCTTTGGTGATTTTGTGCATTACAATTTATCATAAAATTACATCTAGAAATATAAAACTCGAGTATATCGTGCAACTAAGGCTAAAAAATTATATCACCATAGCCCTTACATATGCGTTTAGTTAAATATGAATACAATATAATATACCTATTTAAACTTTCATAAAATATGAAACAGATTACTGTGAGACCTATAACAAGTGATGCTTATTTTGTATTGTAAAGGTTTTCAATTTAGATCGATTTTTTAAAATACACTTGAGGTTTCTGCATTCGTAAATGCAACATTGGCATCGAATCGGGAAGTCAATTATCAATAAAAGACTTAGCCTACAACAAATTTACAGTTTGTAACAATTTACTACATTATAATACCATACTTAATATTAAAGCTTGTTTTATTTACACTTAGGAGATGAAATCAATTCAACCATATAGAAAAATTGAAAGAGTTCTTAGAAAATAAATGCCAATTGAAACAGTCGTGTAAAGTAAAATATCATTAAATTACTGGCGACTTCGGCTTCAACTTTATAAATATATGAAATTTTTATAGTTCATAGAAAAATACACATTTATAAGCATAATGCTACAACACTTAAAATATAAATTATTTTGATGCTTAATTGAGGTGTTGATTTCATAATAAGGAATTAAATGAGGTTTTCACAGTTAAAAGTTTATAGATGAATGAAGATCGATAGAAAAATAAAGAGTAATATGTATTAATTTGTATTATAATATTCACTATAAATATATTCTCAATCTAAATTTTACAATGTAGAAATAGCAGTTGTTAAAGAGTTCCGTAACTCAGTTGATATTTATATACATTGTTATGAACAATGTGACCTTAATCTTTACCTGGTCAATTATTTAAATATTAAATCATCTTATAATACTAATAAATTGTAAATATCTCATACACACATATATCCACGAATACATAACAACAATGGAAGAATTATCAGAAGACCTTTTTATTTAATTTTTACTTAAATTAAAATATTTTCTAATGAGTGGCACAAAACCGTTAACATGAACTCGATAGCACAATGTCCTCACAGAGGAGAAAGAAATATGAACAGAAGTCCATCGGCAAAAGGACGATGGGTTAGAAAACAATATAACTTCAACATAGACTATAATAACTCATCAAAATGGACACAAAATGCAAAACATAATGGAAGATATATCGGGAATGCATTTAAAAATGTGTATCCATTACCCTAATCATATATTATAGGTTTTATATGAAACTTATAAAATTGACTTAACAAATACTTAATAGAGTACATTTAATATTTCACTAGCAATAAAATTTCTCTTAGGACTATAATAACCGTGGCACTAAATTTTTTCATCCGTTACGCCGCGAGTGCTACACTAGTGTGCGTACTTGCGACAGCGGAAGGGACGCAGCGTGCTTGAACCACTATGCTAGTCGACGTGCTGGCGAGCGGATACATCCGTAACTACATCAAGGTATCGCGTCCCCGCAGCTCCGGGACGCCGCGCTCGGGGACCACTACGACCGTACTTCCGGTGTCCTCGCTACGTTTAAACAGTTTTAGCACGCTACTGTGCGTGGTGGTCGCGAGGGCGGGGAGGTGCGGGGCGGGGCGGGGCGCTAGTGTCTCATTGCGGGCGGGGCGGCGGCGGCGTGAAGAACTGTCATTGCGGCGTGTCGCGTGCGGCGCTCCAGCGGTCGAACTCGATGCCGGAGTCGGGCGAGACGCCGCACAGCGCGCAGGCTCGCGCCGCGCAGCCGCACGCCGCGCCCGCCTCGCCGCGCGCCTCACGCACGCCCAGCTCCTCCAGCACCTGCCCAACCACACTGTACCACATTACGTACCGGTTTAGTCAGAGATCGATATACTATTGTATGACAATCACCATCATGCTTTATACGTGTACCGCTACCCGCTGTCCTATAAAATGGTACTATCTACATTTTGCAACAATTTTATTTTTGGGCAGAACGCTAGGCAAATTACAATGCTACATGATAGTAGGACGTGTTATATGACAGCGCGCGGTACGCACGAGACGAGGCGCACCTTGGCGAGGCTGGCGCTATGCTCGTGCAGGCCGAGGTCCCGCTCGAAGGAGTGCAGCTGGCGCATGAAGTGGAAGTTGGGCGCGATGTCGGTCTTGCGGCTGCGCACGAGCTCGAAGGCGTCGCGCAGACACAGGCGGTGCCGCTGCATGAGGTAGGCCAGCGTGACGGTGACGGAGCGCGACACGCCCGCCACGCAGTGCACCAGCACGCCGCACCGCGCCGACATCGCCTCCTCTGTGGACACACGATTGGTTTAGGGCTGCTTTGAGCTACTACACTACATGCGTTTTATATGTAGAACTGAGCTTAAATAAATATTGACCTTAACTTTAAAATATTTATTTAATGTTATAAAATTGATACCAACCTATAAATCGTATAGCCTGCGGGAAGTGCACAGCGAGGTTCTGGCTCCAGTGGTCTGCGATAGGAATCTTTAGGTAGTTGATGCCGCAGCCTTCCGCCTCGAACGTATTAGGCAGATCTGGGGTCACGTTCAGCACATACTGCAAAATTCAAGTACGTTAATAATCGAATAATTTAAGTGCATTCGATTATATTAAAATTTAGAATAGAATATAGGAGAAAGCTAGGAGTCCATACGTCCTTATCTTTCTTCTCAGCTTTCCATTAGTTTCAACTTTCAACTAAAATTGAAGTAAGCAGACCCACCGTCGGGCACAATAGAAAATTAATTATGTATCTTAAATGGTGAATAAAGTCCTGGAGTGAAAATGTACGACGTGTATAATGTATATCTCCATGGCTTTTTACCTTAATATTGTGCCTAGCGAGAGCGTCGCAATCCTCGCTGTTGGTAGAGTTGCCCAGGTAGAGGTTTGGCAGAATTTCTATGGGGAATTCCTGATGCACGTGCGTGTGTGCGTCCTCGCACTCCGAAGACGAGCCCGACGACAGAGCGTCGTCACAACCCGAACCGGATATGCGAAGTGACCTGGAAGTAAATAATAGCTTTTCAAATATATGTATAATGTGTACTAAATTTTGTATAGCCAAAAATGTTTCTGATAGTTCGTAAACTGACCTAAATTAATATTTATAAATTTTACATAAAAATAAATAGCATACCCTAAAAATTTACAATTTGTATTCATTTATTTAAATAATTATAATAAAAAACGGACTAAGCATCAATCGATTATACCTACATAGTTTTTTTTACACGTACAAGAAGTTATTAATTATTACGTCAGTTATAACCAAGTACGTAATCGAAGCCGAACCCAAAATGCGTTACAGCATTTTCTTAATTTTAATAGTTGAATATAGTATAATAATAATATTGTAAATATAATAAACTATAATCTGGACAATGTAGTTGTTAACAGATTTTTTAAATGAAATTAATGAATCAATGACCGATGCCTACATTCTTAATTAAACATAAGAAAAGAAACATTTGATTAAAACACGACAGTTCAATGATTTTTTTGAATGAGCAATAATTAGATTAGATTAGTATTATTAGTAGTGATCAGTATGTAGTAGTTAGGTGCCGCAAGGAGGCGCGGGCGGTGCGGCACCCGGCCATGGAGCGCATCGATCGCGGCCCGCAGGGTTGCTCAATGGGGGAGGAGGCCGGGACTCACCATTCACCTGCCCCCGCGGATCAATGGTCGCCCACACAGTGTGCCCTTACTCCAACACCCCGCGATTCCCCTCGCCACACCACTCGAGCCCGCGCGACGCCAACGCGTCTACTCCCACGCGATACTTTCCCGGATTCGCTCTCTCAATCGTCTCGACGCCATTCAGTATACCCTTATTAAAAACAGTCTTATCGTCTAAGCACGCAATTGTTGTTCAGTTTTACTTTTACAATTCATGGAAAGGTTATATAAATCTGTCTACTATTCATATGCCAATTTTAAAGTATTTATAACGTTTATTTTGTTGGTAAACGATATTATTTTTGTATTATCTTTATATATATAATAAAATATATCATAGTAGATCGTCGGCATCAAGTAAGTAAGCGCATGATAGGCAGCGTAGAAGGCGCTCGCGTAGGCTGAGCGTGGGCGACGTTCGACACGTCCATTCAGGGGAGCTCGCCCACGCGCCACGCCATTTTGATATAATGAAAACAAAGCTATTTCGTTCGATTTTATTGTGGGCGAGCAGACTATTTTATAGTGAGCTCACCTGTTAATTTATACATAGTAAATCGTTTTTGCCATCACGCCATCGACTCGCTGCGGCTTAGGGAAGTGATAGAATAAAACGATAACATATGAAGTGTATACTGTAGTATATTGTGCACTTTGTAATAAAACGTCTACTACTTCAAACGAATCCAATTAGTATTTGAATGGAGGCGAGCGCGGGGCCACCGGAAGCCGTGACACGGCCGGTCGCGTTATTAATGAACGAGCTCTATATACGTATATGCGTCGGTGCCGTCTATAAGGCAAACGAGTATGGATTACGTGTGAAATGATTGCAGTGTGTGCGAGTTAGAAATCGTTACAGCGAGCCGGTTAATACTGTGTAGATTACAAAGCGGGTGCATGTGGGCGTCCTGTTGCGTTCGGCTCGCCGCCGGCGCACAGGAATGCGGACCGCCGACCCACCCGCAGGCAATGACCGCCTGCGCAAGGGACTCTTTTTAATGCCTGGCTTACTAGTTCTCATCCTGCCACAGGGTTAACGAGCTAGGTTTGGTCCGAACAAAGAACTTGAATTAGATACTGTCTAAATTCTGTATTGAAACTATTGAACATAATGATTTGTCTGGAGTAACGTTAAAAAATGTAAAAGTTTTATTGAATTAAGCATCGAGGTCTGACGCCAGGAGGTGGTGCAAATGACGAAGTATATTCACAAGGGAATAAGCAACGCCCTAAAGTCACGCGATGCATTTTATTAAATACTAATGACCCAGCTTCGTATAAATGCTTTTATGTTAGCGATTTTATAAGTGTTAAGAAAAATATTTCCATCTTCATAATTATATAGGATAATTTCAATGTAAAATAATTTTTAAATGCACTAGGTAAAGACTAAATATAAACATTTATAGTTTAAGTGCTGATAGAGACTGTGTAACTCAGTAGTTTTTTGCCGGTGTTTTTCGATTTAATCCACAATTCGTTTCATTTTCGATAACGTCATATGTAAATGAAATAACACTGAATCAATCACTGAATATTCCAATATTCAGTGATAACGTCATATGTAAACGATTTAAAAATGCTGGTAGAGTCTGTTTGAATAATGAGTATTTGATTTGTCTTCAATTTAGTTTTATCTGAAATGTATAATATAAGGCATTCATACATAAGAGGCAAGTGACTGGGAAAAAATAGAGGCACTTTTATTATATTTTTTCGATTCAAAAGCCTGATGATAGTGATTTCAAGCTTGTAGATGGTAAATATAATATCATTGCTTGTAGCTAATCATTTTATTTAGTGAATAAATTTTCTAAAATTATTTTTTCTTACCCAATGGTAAATTTATATTACGATCAATATAAATTTAAAGGACGATAGATTGTTAAATATGAATTTTAAATAAAATTTTAATTCACACGAATGTCCATAATGAGTTGATTGGTTTGTTGATTATAAAATGTAGTTTAGACAAATTAAAAACAGCAATCGACTTTGAAGCGAAGCGATTAACCGCTTTCATTTTACGAGGAGTCCCAATCTATATCTCCGGAGCTCTTGATCCGATGATCATAAAATACATCAGCATACAATTATATTGTAAAAAATCTACCCAAAATGAAAGAAATAGGTATCAGATTTGAAAACCTCCTTTCTTCTTTATGATGTGAGCGAAAAATATGTTTTTATTTTTTCATTCTTCTGAGAACGCTACATTCTAGAACCATAGTTTATAAAATTCGACTTGATTTTAAATGTTCACGTGCAAAAAACTTCACGTGGTTTTACAACTGGTTTAACTTTAGTTTTTATACAAGTGAATTGCGACTAGTGAATGAATCGACCTTGAAATGATTTGAACAATCAATGAAAAACAACGAACCGAATCCGTTTGAATGATCAAAACGATTGTAAAACGATATTTCGACGTTTCTAGGAGCGGTTATAACTAGATAAAAAATATATTTGATATCATTAATATGATTAGTTGGTGATTCAACTATACATAAACTACAAATAATTTTAAAACTTACAACTAAAAATAATCCTAATTAAAAATATAATTGCGAAAATAAGTTTATGTGTAACGCTTATAAGCCTAAACCGCTGAACCGATTATGATGACTTCTGGCGTAGATATAGATAGAACCATGAAGACGGTTATAGGCTACTTTTTATCGTTAAAACATCCTAGTTTATCGAATAAATCCTAGTTACTAAACTACGATTTGGTTGCCTGACGAATTAGTCCGAAAATCTCCAAATGATTCACGTAAATTATCGCGTGTACGTAACGTATTTTTAGAGATCACGTAGAAGTTTATTTAAAAGATGACGAGACGGTTGATTCACAAGTGCTAAAGTAATTTATTGGTCAAATAAATAAATGTAGATATCCGAAGAGACGTGTCCGTGGCCGTGATGGGACAAATTCGTGAATGGAGTCACGAGACCACCTCTCGTTGACGTCAGGCGCCTTCGTGACGTCACGGAGATAGCCTCCGATGTACATCAGAATGTTAGGCTTATCTCTTTAATAGCATAAGCAAGGAGAAAGTATAAAAACATTTATCGTTTCTCACTATTTGTTGATTATTTTACATTACTTCTGTTATTTTTACTATTTTTATTAATGCCTATTTTAAGTGTAATATTTTATATCTATGAACGCTTGCGATACTTGCAGCAACCGAATAAAAATGGGGATAGAGGGGATAAAAGAAAAGGAACAGAAGGGATGGGAGATTGGGCCTCCGGCGCTCGGACTCATAGCACAAAACGCAACTTCCCCGGTCCAGACGGCCCATTTATGTTATAAACCAAATCTATTATAAATCTTGGGTATAAATTGTGATCATTTAATACCATCAGAAACGTTTCGTTCGCTTGTGACCTATTCTCCTTGGAATAAATAAAACTGTGATTGATTTCGCTATACATTATACATGAAATGTGACGTCTGATCTGCCACTGTCGCATGACGTCAGTATTCCAAATCGGGAGCAAGTTACTTGTATTGCGTGACTATGGATAGACCCTAAAAACGCAAATGTCAAGGTGGTACAATGTCTGCACTTCGGTAAGTGGTGAATTTAGAAGTTGGTAATATAAATAAATGGTTGGTAATAAATATTTAATTAAAAACTGACATATGAATTGTATGAAAATCAAACATCGAACATTATGTTCGTAAATATAAAAAATTGAAAATAAAAATGTTCATATAAATTAACTTTACTTTAGATATATTTTACTTAAACGATAATTGAAAAATGAGTAGGCCGTAAGTGCGGCTTAGTGGGGTAGGGAGAAATAATATTATTTACATCTTGTACATAATAACAACGCTATTTATAGAGTGAGACGATGTCAGGAAAAGGAAACGAGAGGGCGGAAAACGTATCACAGATAGATAGAATGAATTGTTCATTAGATATAAAACAATAGGCGAAAGAAAGGAGTTACATTAAGTGGGATGACGTCACGCGCTAGTTCATTGACAGAAAGTAGCTATTGTTACGTTTACAGTGGCGTATCATTACCGCGCGTATAAGAAGCAGATAGCGAGCACGATTTCGCCTCGAGGAGCGAAAAATAGTGAACGGCTTCGACTTCCGTTTGCATAGTCGATGAATGAATGAAACGGAGGCCATTGAAGGCGCAACCTGCGTTTCACCAATGCAATACGTACATAACGCAGTTGGCTAACCGCGCACACCTACATCAATGAGTTGGTACGACGGCGGCGCACTCACGAATGCTAAATGAATGAGTTCATTAACAATTTTTTTTATTCTATAACTTTCAATGTGTGTGTTCAGTCAATATCTTCACATCATTTACATTCACATAGATTTATTACAAATCAATCTCATGTATTATATTTTGTATTCTACTTGCTGCAGTTTTTTTAAATGATGATGGTTCTATATATAAGCAATTAGCACTATTATAACAGTAATTAGTAGATACATGCTACCTATTTAGTTCAACGAGCCAAAACCCACATGGATGAATGAACCATTTAACATTGACGAGTTGTTATGAATCGCGCGGTAACCTTCGATGGTCATATACATATGTATGTACGTGGGGGACAATTAGATGGTGTGCTATAATGTTGTAGCTATATACATGTGTTATGAATAGATATAGTTCATTACCTAATACAGATTCTAAATATCGCCCACTTTAAAAAGAATTTATCAACTTATTGTAAAATAGTATATACGGACGCAAATAAGCAATACCATGTCAACCCACACGAATGTCATTTCGAGAAAAACGCGTTTGAAAATTTTGTACAACTTGCTATAAAAAAAATATTTTATAGCAAGTTGTACAAAACAAAACGCATTTGAAAATTTTGTACAACTTGCTATAAAAAAATATTTTTTTATAGCAAGTTGTACAAAACAAAACGCATTTGAAAATTTTGTACAACTTGCTATAAAAAAATATTTTTTTTTTTATGTATTGGTCAAGTTTTTGCCAATTTCAGTTTTATGTAAGTTATTTTACTTATTTTCACAAAAAATAAGTATAGAAACTGCATATTTCGCATATAATATTACCTAAAACGTTTAAAAAACATAAATTACATGATTGAAAAAATGTCTTTTTAGAAGTTTTAAAGCTTAAAACCCTACAAATATTAAAGAAAAATGTTCTTCAGCCATTTACCAACACTTCTGTATATATAACTCAGTTCTTTCAATTTTGTGGGTTGACATGGTATTGCTTATTTGCGTCCATATAGGTGTCGATGCGAGACGGGTCGCAACTGCGAAGGTAGCCTACTCACCCTGATGAAGATTTTACAATGAGTTAAATAATGTCTCACGATAGTTTTAAGAATTTATAAAATTAACAGTTTTATAAGAGCATATAAATAGTTATTTGTAAAGTTAAATAGTATGTAGACGTACTGTAGTCCTTTTACGAGCGGCTAGGGTCTCACAAGTCTGCCGCAGCGACGACTATTATAACCATTAAGTGCCGCACATGCCTCATATAGAATGTCAGTCATTAAGACCAGCAAGGCAAGGGAGTATCTTGTGAAACTAACGTCTGTATCCAGTCGTGACGGAATAAGTCGGTTGGCTCGTCAAACGGCTTTTTCTAAAACGATAAATTATGATCGGGGGAAAAAGTCTCACGCGCATGAAATCGAATTCCCACGCGCGCTTGTTTTTCTCGTTCGAATAATTAGACCCCAATCAGACCTGCTGCGTAATGCTATTAAGTGCATTGCTACCTTTTTGATTTACTTAAAACAACTCTTCTTTTACCATTAGACAATCAACTATAAGCGTATGATTAGTAATATAATCTATATATGTAAAAAGAGAAGACCTGACTGACATATCAACGCCCAGCCTTAATAAACCCTTGGACCTAAAAAGCTGAATTTTTACAGGTGTTGCTATTAAAACGTAAACGAGCACTAATATGATAAAGGATATAAAGGATATTTCGAAATTCAACACTTAAGGGGAAGAAAAGGGGTTGAAAGTTTGTATCGGATCAATCATTTTTGTAACATTGCTTTTAGGAGAATAATTACAGATATAGATACACGTGTTTTAACATTTTCAAGGTTTGTATCAAAATCGTAAATAACGCGGGCGAAGCCGCTGGCAGACGCTGGTAAGTTACAAAATTGTAATTTGTTCATGAATCCCACAACTTATGTATATCAGAGCGCTGAGTTAGTTGAATACACAAATGGAGTTAGAAACGTTGTTAATGTTAGTTTCGCCGTTGTTTCTCTATACCGGTCTTACCGTAGTCCCATAAGTGGCAGATGTGGCACGTGCTGCGCGCTGGCCTCGTTGCACCACTCGGGATAAGCGCGACGGAACTCCGCGAAGTCCCCTGGACAAAACAATAGGCTTTGTCAAGATACAAAAGTTAGCGTCTAATTGAAAAAAACAATATGTATAACTTATTTAATATTTTAGTTTAAAAGATTAATTTCTCTCAGCGCTATTCATATTTATTTAATAATAATTACTCAGAGCGAGGTTACAACTTATAACTTATTTATAAAATAGTTCAATATAATTTTCACTAATGGCTTATCTCTAAGATTATGTTGTTTATAATATACTGAGTACATTTGAATTTCCAATTTTCGTTGGTAATTAATTATACAATAATGATAACAGATTACTGAAAAGGACTAATGCTCGTTTATGATGTAGGCTGTCTAGTATATACGGTTCATAAATCATTAACTATTTCGTGGTAATACGAAGGAAGTCAGAGTCACGAAAGGGACTGATGATGTAGTTTGAAGTATGTGCACGTATAAATTAATAATCGATTGTGTTCGGAGAGTCGTTTTAATGCGCATCCAGTGTTTAGTGTCAGCTTTAGCCGACGTTTCCTGCGCGCCTTCCGAACGGTTCTCCGCCGTCAGTCGTGCCGATTGTCATGATAATGTTGTTCCCATTACGTCTATCATATTTGCAACATAATTTTTTTGTCATATATAAACTGTTAGGAACAAAAAACGCCTAACAGCAAAAGTTACATTTGTTTTTATGAAACATAAAATATCGTTAAATAGTCGTTTTTGAATATTTTGCTCATGATATCCTTTTTCGTTATCCTATTTGTTATCTGAAGGAATGAGGAATGACTGAATCATAAATGATTTTGAAATGAGAAAACACAAGAGTAATCCATTACAGGTCGGCTCGTCATGAATTATGTAAAAAAAAATTGAGCCGAGGCGGTGTTGCAGATCGGGCACAGCACGCAGCCGCGTGGTGCAGGGTTGGCGAGGGGCCGAGGAGGGGTCTCGTATCGATTCGGTGACTCATCGTGTCCCATTCATCCGCTGCTCTGAATGAACGCCGTAGACACCCCCCACCCCGTCTCCGCTCGATTCTCAGCCAGCCGCCCCCACTCGTGTCCTCGCTACCAAGGACTCCATTAAATTCGCCCCTCGTCGGCTGAATCAAATCCCTTAACCCGTTACACCCACATAAAGAAAACGTGATCATTTAACCAGCCGACTGCTTTACGTAAACGCCCACGGTTTGTTATTTTTGTACACCATTATATTGATAGTCGAACCGAAAAAAAATTTGCTAGCAAAGTAAATTAATTATATTTATTTCGGTATACTTAATCAACGACTCTATAAACGTAGTTATGTAAAGCTTAACTTCCTTATTATTAAAAGTAGTAAAATTTCAATAAATTAAATTTATATAGCCGCTAAACATAGTTTTGTTTCATATATGACCTGCGATATTATTAAAAACGAACCATTAAGTATATAATATTTATAATTCATTACTTTAGTTTACCGGCACAAAAACTATTAATACCTACATATTTTTTAACGAGGTCTGCTTATAAAATTAATAGGCGATAGGTAGCCTTGGTACTTATAGGTATAAAAATACTATTTACAAATAATGTAGTTAAAACATTTCAAATTGAAAATGTACTTCAAATGATTTTGTTTTTTAAAGAGACTTTTTTAACAGCCATAATGTTAAAGTTCTGGTCAGGATGTACTTAAATTTTCAGGGTACATAAAATAAGACACATACGTAATTAATAATGTTAGGAAACGTGCCGACAGCGTTATATCTTTTAAATAATGACTGTCAAAAATGACCCAGATATTGAGATGACACAGTTGACATAATATGAAGATAATAATTTTTATTCGAAGGGGATGTAAGAACGCGGGCCGGGCGGCAGCCGCGGTGGGCGGCGGTGAGCGGCGTGGGCGGCAGGTGGCAGCCTTGGCCCGCGTCCTCCGCACTACCAATAACCTTGTGCTACCCACTACCCACTACATTCTGCCTACAAGGATAAATACCACGCAAAAATTAATTTTGCACAATTATTACCTTTTTAGACACTTCCGCGTAGTCGCTTAAATACATACTTACAAATATTATAAATTGATGTTTCTTTAAAAACTTTAAAAATAACAAAAAATCCACGATCTAAATAAAATAAATTTAGCCATATAAAATCCAACGTTAAAACATTACAATAACGTCAGAAATTTCATATGCACATCCTTTAGTATTTAGTTACCCCGAGGAACACATGACTAAGAAAGTCCTCCACAAGAATTCAGGATTAAAGAGCGGTAGACCTAAAGCAAGCCCAAGTGTATGACTCGACAACCCAGAACCGAAACATATATCAAAGCATGGTGAGGACAGCCTAACCAAAATGAAGTGCGATAAGGCAAGGTAAAGAAAAAAGAGAAAGAACCTTTAGAATTTATATTTAGCTTTTGATTTTTCATTTAAATCGAGGCCAATATCTATAGCCCATCGAATAGAACGGTGCAACATCACGATCGTCGCGTGCCACAATTGTAGCCAAAAAATATATATTAATTTCCTTCATAAGGGTTCCTGAACGGCCAAACAACGTACGTGTACGGGAACGAATATTGCGATCCGAGTGCTTAATTATTACTTAATTTGTAATGATTAGTAGTTAGTTTGAAGGTGAAAGTATAATTAATAAGCCCTTAGTAATAAATTTACTATTAAGGAGTTA
Source organism: Hestina assimilis (assembly GCA_023373885.1). Classification (NCBI taxonomy): domain Eukaryota; kingdom Metazoa; phylum Arthropoda; class Insecta; order Lepidoptera; family Nymphalidae; genus Hestina; species Hestina assimilis. Next base: position 11,492,853 of record CM041745.1, read on the forward strand.
TATTAACTTAATAACTGGCGGTTTCGGAGTCGGAAAATGCATGCCAACCAGCGAAAGTAAATAGCCTCACAAGGAACAGTTAGTAATTTTTTGCTTCAAACAAGTCCAATCAAGCCAGTTGGGACAATTTGTTTCAATTTATAAAGGAATGGTGGGCGAGATATTATTGCGCATGGGCTCCAACTACGATTGCCTTATGAACCGAAAGATAGGTCAATTTTATCAAGACTCAATTGTCCGGTCTGTTATAAGACATTAATAAAAAAACAGCTATTTATAGAGTGTGATACTAAAATACATTGTCTACTTTTGAATGTGATTTTGTAAATTTACGATAAAGCAAATAATTGGTCGGTAAATGCATGATCGATATACAGTTCGGTTCTTGGAATACGCGAGATTGACGTCATAGCATCCAACAAAACTTCTAAGAAACGATAGAAGGATATTAATATAGGATGTTCAAAGCGTTTGAATAAAAATAGACAAGAGGTGTTAAAAGAAAAAGGAAAGATGATTCTTTGCTGAAATTACTTCGTATCGTTTTACGTAGTTTCTTAGAATATATAATATCTGCGTCACTAGATGCTACCAAGGTTCTTACAAGAAGTAGTAGAAATAGTTATGAAAAATAAAAAGCAAATTAATAATAAATTTTATTTTGTTTTAGTAATTAATTATCTTCAAGTTTTCGGATAAGAAGCTTTCAATAACAGTAAAAGTTATACACATATAAAAAGTGGCAGGATATTTCAAATTAGTTTTCTTGTGTAAATATTAAAACGACAATAATCCAACAAGCGCAATTTTCTTTGTGAGTAATTGTGTTCTCATTTTTAAGTTTTTTAGTCAAATAAATATTATTTTTTAGTAAAATAAAAATAAATCATGAGCTTACATGATTTATTGAAATTAATCATACCACCCTACTTGCGAGCCGCAAAACTACTGCATTTCAGCGAGTAGCTGTAACGAGTGATGCATACATAATTAAGAACAACGCGCCCACGTATGAATAATAAGCAATGGTACATGTCGGACCAATTAAGAGATGACTCGATTCCAAGCCGATAATGGTCGTGGCGCCGACGGACAACAGATAATTTGCAGATAGCATTATCAGCGGAACAAAGTCGCCGCGCTGTGTGCCGACTTCATCCTACCCGTCACTATTCTGTTACGCCTAGGGTTGTCAAGTCTAAAAAATATGGAATCAGTATACCCTAAAACTTGAAAATAATATTATTCTATGAAAAGCAACATTCGATCACTAATAGGGTCAGCGAGTTTAAGAGCTTGGCACACTTTTTTGGTTTGAATCAAAGATAAGCGCTTTTTAGTATGCCCATTGCAACATAATATGCATTACACTTAAAAACTGCCGGACATGACCGTAAAAATTCAAACATGTCGAGTTAAGGCAGGACCCCAATAGTCAATGATGCAATTATTAAACATATTCTTTATATTCAGTAATTAATGCATTACATAAATATATATTTGCCTACTCTGAGTAAATCATAATACAACTTATTTATTACGTGTTGAGTTGGCGAGGTAACATAAAAAAATACGCTATTCTTATGCTTGAATTAAAACAAAACTTTATATAAAAATGATAACAATCTATGGAGCTTCACATAAAGTAATAAAATAGAATAATAAATATATAATTTTGAACAATTGTTAATTCATGATCAGCGTTGCGAAACGAGACGAAATAAAACCAGAGTACAATGAGTTTTGTAACGCGGAGTTTAATTCAAGCAATTTGGTCACTGAAGTTAAAATAATTTGGCGCACAAAAACTGTCATTGTATCCATTTCCCGAGTAACTCGGATAAAAAAGTTTAATTTTTAAAGTTTACGCTCAAATGAAGATCTTAAAAGGTAATACGATACGATTTGCAAACTCACAACTATCCGATAAGACTTATCTATTAAAGAAAAATTAGCCTCTTTTATAAGTATATAAAGGCCACCTACCTTTTCTATAGTAACTCTCATTATTTCAAAGTTTGACTGGTTATATCTAAAAATCGCTACATGTATTTAAAATTTTTTTTTTTGTTTTTTTTCTATAATATGTGGTGTACAATAAAGCATATTTTATCCATCTATTCTATCCATAATGGGGTAAATATCAGAAAAAAAATGTAATTTAATTTAGAAAGATGATAAACTTTAAATAATTATGCTCTTTTTATAAAAACTATTATAGTATTTCTATTTGCTTCATTGTTTAAATTTAGTTTCAGTTGTAATAATTTAATTCGATGGTCGTCGGTCTAGTTTTGTGAAATATCACTTCCCCCCACAATTTCATTTTCCTCTATGAGATCATTATGTCCGGTTACGAGAACCAGATGCAAGCCATTTCCTCCGTTATTAAAATGAAAAGCATCCGAGGCGAGATGAGCTGGCAACATCCTGTTTCTTGTTCTATTTATTATAGATATATACTTAATGTTGCATTATAGGTATGTAGAATTTATAGAATAACGCTTGACTATGAGATAAGCATAAAATGAAACCGATAATTAGTAATTACTCTTGATTTTTGAAGGAATCGATGAATGAAATCAAATTGAATAAAAATATTTTTTGTTTTATACTGTTAGAAAACAGTAATACTTTCATTAGTTATTTTAATAGTTGACACCGAATTGGCAGGACGTGAAACAGGAACTTATTAATAAAATTGCGGCACTCTTCCGTTCGAAGCAATCCAGGCATCCGGCCGCCTTTGATCGTATGTTTATTAGTGTTAATGCTACATTCACGGTTTTTTCGCCGCACTATTATAAAACTTTGGAAGAATTATATTTGGATGTTGACGATTTTTATTTAAAAAAAAACCGTTGAATGTATAAGCTGTTGTCAGAAGTGATTTAAAAAAATGTGCTTATTGTCCGTCTGTTTATCTGTTAAACGAAAAATCTTGTATTTAAAATTAAAAACCTACGATTAGACTTTAGTACCAGCTAGCAGCAAAAATGGGAGCTAAAAGCATTAACGATGGTTATTTTGTTTCATTGTACCATGTATAATTCTAATTCTATACGGTTGTAGCTACGGGCAGAAGCTAGTAATAACTAAACCTGTTTCTAAGATAAAACTATTGCATTATATCATAAGAATTATTAATTTCAAAACTACGCAACTATTCTTAAATCCGTAATTCGAATCAGCCAGTTTAATCATATCGTTTCGATCTTGCTTATTATACAATCGGTATTTGATACAACTTTAATGACACTTAGAATGAATATTTCATTTATAAATGAAATCAACGTTGGAATCGTGAATAACAAACGCAAATATAATTCTAGATTCATTCTATAACGTAGTAAATGGTAGTAAGCGTAACAATCGTTGGTAATATCGTGATTCATTTGTACATACATCATTGTTATGCAATAATCAAGTACGCTGGTACTGGTACATAATATTTCCATAGCGCAATCATAGAGACTGTCGCTACCCGTTTCCATGAACATAACACAGTATATTATATTAGTTTATTAGTCCATAAAATATGGTTTAGACGGAAACGCAAATGAGTGAGTTCGAGTTAGTGCGGTGATCATAATCTATCGTCTCGCATTGAGGAGCACAATAAGTAGCAGACTTCCTCTCCCACGTTTGGAAGAGCGGATGCCTCGACTTGCGACCTCCGGTATTATTTTTGAGACACATACTAAACTTAAGGGGTCGGACGAACGATAAACTACAGAAATCAAAAAAAAAAAAAAAACAGAAAATGAATGCAAGCTATTAATTTATACTTCTATTTTTAAAGGATTAATTATAATTCAAGAATCAAATAAATAAAAAAGTTAATTCTAATTAAACTGATAAGCAATTACTTTAAAAATTGGCTCGCGGTGGTTTGCTAATAAACTGTGATAAAGACAACAAGTACATATTTGTTTATATTTTCGCTCAGGGATAGCGGGCGAGCAGCGGCGCACGCGAAATGAGATTTATATTTAACTAAATGTTTTTTCATTGTCCATTTTTTTCAAGGTATTCAAACACTAAATTACATAAAAAATTATGTTAATTCAAATTGTATTCTACCTTTGTAAAGGACCACTAGTTACATCGGCCAGTACAATTGTAGGCAAATAGAAAGCGTACGGCCTGCCTATTGGCAAGCGTTCTTCAAACCTTATGGCGTATCACCCTCTGAGAAATATCTGGGCAGGCCTTTGTAGCGAGTGAAGCGATGACACATAGAAACTGAAGTCATTATGTTGGACAATTCTGCAGGACACATTATACAATCGGGAGAACTTTCTCAAGAAGGCTAAATCTATCCTTAATTTTAAAGTTTCGATACCACTTAAATTTGAGATCATTGACAATTACCATATTTAGTCTTGGAATCGAGATGACTGTTGTGGCGTGGTGACAGCGAGCCTGCTTTGAGCCTCAACGGTCGCGGATTCGATTCCCGTTCGGAACAGATCTTTGTTATAAATTACTGTTTCGGTCTGGGGGTTTATCCTTGTGGGTCTACCCAGCGTGCCTCGGAGAACACGTTGAGCTGTCGGTCCCGGGTGTGCCTAATAATCAACACTTGTTTAGTAATTTGATCTTATCCAATGTGTTACTGGTTTGCCTAGTAATGAGTTACTGGTTTTAAAAAACTAGTAAAACGTCAAATCATCAGGAACTGCTGCCCAGGCTTGAAAACAGTACCACGCAAGCACAGAAGAGAGAAAAAAGAAGCTTGGCATAGGATTGTAGTGGTGCTCCTCTTATTAATAAGTTGATGATGCCTTATTGAAGAAATACAGGGCCATCTTGCTGCTGAGCCTCATCTACATGTCGAGTTATTGTGAATTGTCTGCCTCACATATTTGATGACTTCCAGGCCGTAATAGAAAACTAAGAAATAGCTATAGATAATATTGTTCAATTTGTATGAATTAGATGATCATTAGATGATCATGATATCATACTATAAATTCAATTGATAAACAGCTAATGAGGGAAACATTGGATGGTATTGGTGTGTCAAATATTGTTTAAACTAAAATTTTACACTTTAAGAGCTAGAGTTTTTTTTTAAAAGTTTTGGTGTTACTTTAGATGCCTAAAAGAATTCTACAATTTTTTTAATGAAGCGTATATATAAAAAGCGTATAAATAAATAAGTGTATTCCTATGCATTGTTTATGTAAATAAGTTTAGGAACTTTTATATTCTCACTCATTTTCCAGTTTATACTCATTTTTGTAAGTAATTATATTTTAATATATTAACTAATGAAAAGTATGGTAAGAAATTATTGAAAAAAGCCCAAAAGTGACCTGTATGCCAGTATACTTTGTACCCAAAGATATGATATGACTGTATTTAATGTTGTTTAACACTTTTGAAATTTTTATAACATGTAATTTAAGGAATTCTTACATTATTATTATTTTGATAATGATAAAACTTTTATTATTGTTGCAGGGTTTTTAATGAATTTTCAGAAGGCTCCGTATAATGGATCCATAGAGTTTTTAAGCTTAAATGAATATTTCAAGCATTTTATATCTTTAGTAACTAAAATTTTTTGAATGAAATAAGTGATTGGAGATAATGATTTTGTTCTTTTTTATAATTCATAATAGATACTTCTTTCTTCTGCTGTACCAAATAAGTGTGAGACAGAATTTAAATTATTAAGATAAAATAAAAATGTGAAAAGTAAATGCAAACACTGATGATGTACCTTCAAGGCAGACGACCTGCACGCCATCTTGCTTAAGGCGCTTCAGCAGGATGCCATGCACGGAGTCGGGGTCCCGCGGAGCACCGTCACTGTACAACACAAAAGTACCCCGAGTGCAGCAATGTGCGATCCGTGCTTTCAGATCTTTACATTGGACAGTCGATGCCAGCTCTATTTTCCCAGCAGCCAATCTTCTTAACATTATACTTGGAATGGAGAAAATTCACTGCAGAACGTATATGAGATGCTGAATATTCATTGGACCCTCTGCAGTCTATTAAAATGGTATCTCTCTCATCTGATCGCAATTTTGCTAAGAGCCACTCCTTCGACACTAAATCGTAGTCGCATTCAGAATCTGTAGGCATTTTGTATTTACAATATACTCTGTTTACAAGGGACCTTTGAAACGCCTGTTGCACTACTTCACTTCTGTGTATAAATCACGCAAATATTGAGTTTAATAACATTAACATTGTTACAATCACTAATGGAACACAGAATGTTTTGTAATAATTCTTAACAGAAATATTTCATCATAAACAAACACCACACAAATTTTACGTCCACAACGACCGAGCTACCAAACGCTAAGCAGCTCAAGGCGTAACAGCAACAATCAAGTAACGTAATTTTCAATTCTGTAAGTGTGTAGTGTATACTTGTATAGTGAGTTGTAGAGTAGATAGGGATGTAAGCATCGATTTTGAATATCGATGCATTGATGAACGATGTATCGTTTTACGCTTATACATCGCTGTCAAAAGGCCCAAATATTGATATCACTCATTCATTCCGTTTATACTCTGCCAATGACCGTAATTTAATTTCATTTATTAAACAAGCGTATACTACTTTGTTTGTTGGTTTATGTTTGTTTATGCTTTGAGTTCGATATTGGTAGTTGGTTCAACCATAATTCATGTTAGAAATAGGCTTTTGGGGACTACATTATCTAAACTTACTTTATTAAATTCTATTTGTATGTTTTCATCCAAAATAATAAATATATCATTTCATTAATATGTTATAAATAATAAAATAAAAAACAAAACCAGCAGCTCCCTCTTGTTCCTTCCGCGTTACGCTCATGATTAGTATGTATAGTATATAAGTATACAATTATTTATATGCATGCTTTGCATTACAGATGGTGTATTATAAACAAACAATAAACATTTATATTAATTTTCCATTGTCGAATAAATCTTTTAATATAAGAAAATGTCATTTTTCATAAGATCGGAGGTTAATAATTGAAAGTTAGCTACAGTGTTTAGTTGAAAACTGTTAAGATCTAGTTTAGGTAACATATAATAACTTCTTTATATTCATTACAATGTTACCGAGTTCATTTTAGTTTTATCGATGTTTGAAGCGCGAAGTTGCAACCCTAAGAGTAGAGCCAAAATATAGACCACTAGCATACCTACATAGACATAGAGAAAAATATATTGAAAAATAAATTTTAATCTACAAGTATAATCTATGATTTAATAACAAAAAAATTCTTAAATGAAACAATATTTGAAATTTTAGATAGTTTTTAAGTAATGAATATCATTTAAGACAACCTTATAGGTGTCGTAGGTCAAAGGATACTTTCGGAAGCATACGCTATAGTTATTATAGCCTGTGCTACCTTCTTCTTTCACTACATTACTTACTAATTAGGTACATCGGATCAATCTTTGATTTTTCCGTTATCATGTGGATGCATGCTTACTTTAACGGTGGTTAGCTTCCTTTGAATTTGATATCAAAACGACTGTTACACGGAAAAGCATGTTAAACAATGCGAATTGCAAATAAGAATTTATCATGTACGGATTTTCATACAAAACGATTATTTTCTATAGAGAAAATACAAGTGGTTCTCATAAATGTCAGTCAGGTCTTTTTTTAATATAGTTTTAGGGGAATTATCAAGTAATCGAGGTGATTTTAAGGGGTGGTAGTAGCACTGGTCCATATGTCTTACTCTGTACGCCATTTATATGCTCTGTGCTGTGCACAGTAGTGCTTCTGTCAAGTTCTGTCACAAATTGAAATTTAAAGTGTGTAGTATAAGTGTGAAATAATACACAAATTCTATTTGTGTTTTGATTTTATTATCGTTAAGAAGTTATTAAAAGTGTCTTAATTGTAGTGATATTTAATATTTATAAAATGGATGATATATACGATAACTTGGAAAATTATAATGACGTTAATATCATCGAAGAGGTATCGAGTTTTAGCGCCAATTATTATTTGTCAATGCTGTATGATTAAAATTATTTTAATATTTTATTTATTTATTGTTTACTCTAAAAAAACTCTTATATTATTATCTACTTACTCTGTAATAATGATAAATCGAAAGTTAATTATTTACAGATAAAAAATGAAAATCAGGAGTTGAAAGTAAAACTCGAAGAATATTCTAAGGCAATGGTTCAATTACAAAAAGTAAGGAGTTGTTGATATATCTATCATATTTGTTTAATCGGCTTCACTTTTTTCAAATTAACCTGATTAATTTAAATCCACCAAATTAAACACTTGTTATGAAATATTAGTATCTTTATAATTGGATGGATGTACATTGATATTATAGAATATTTTGCAGGATTTCGATAAAGTAAACACAGAGTATAAGAACTTGGAAAAGAACTACTCATCATTATTAAAAACTGCGAGAGCAGAAATTGAAAGAAAAACTGAAACTATTAAGAAATTGAATTTAGAGTAAGTACAATAATTACAAATAAACAAGCAATATTATTTTATGGGACTATAAGGATTTAACTCCTAATGGGGGATTGTGTGTAGCATTTATTTATGTATCCCTAAACTTCTAAATGAGTCATTTATCATTATAATAATATGGAGATGACCTTTAATAACAATCATATTATATATGTAGTTTTTAGTCATGTTCAAATTCTAGCTCATTGGTTACCAATTACTTTTTAAATTTTCCTGTGTACCATCAAGCTCCGTGAAGAAGGACCTCAAGTTTGCTTACCTCTTATTGCAGAAATAATAAAAATATGATAAATGTGCATGTTTTTCATTGCATAACTCTAGAAAATCAGGTTATTTCTCTACATATGTTATTTTAATTTGGTAATTCTTGATTGGAGGTGTAAACATATTGACCAATAGAATGAAAGACTATAATTAATTTTTTCATACATAATATTTTATTTTAGAAAAGATATGTTTGTCATTCAAACGATGCAGAAGAAAGGTAGAAATGTGTTAAATTCTTCAAAAACCCGTTTCAATTCTCAAGAAAAGGACATAAGAAATAGTGACAAAGTTATAAATAAGGGAACAAGAGATAGTCAAAATAAGGAAATATCAACAGATAGCAATGCTGATAAGGACAAAAGGTACTTCATGTTTATGTTTGAATGGCTACTGTAATTTAAAACAGTGGTTCCCAACCATTGGTCCGTAGTAGATAAATACGGTGAACAAATGATTTCAAATTTCACAACAATAAAAGCACATATGGAGCTTAATTGCTACACCCTAGAACATTAAAAAAAAACGAAAATAAATTAAAACTGGTTCAAAAATAATTTTTCAAATCTTCATGAATGTTGAAGTTCTGAGATTAAAAATAATGAAAAATTATCTTGTGGTCACTGCTAACAAAAAAAATTCAGAGTGATCCCTGAAAACAAATCAAAGTGGTTAGTCTGTGTTCAATAAAAGGTTGGAAACCATGGGTTTCAAATATACAGTAACTTTTTCTGTCTGTTACATTGGGGGACTTCAACTTTTGTGATCTGCAATGGATTAAAATAAAGTATTCATTTGAAAGTTAGTGTTGAAGTAAAAAAAGATTGAGACAAACAAGTGAAAATTATTGTTTCGAAGATTTTTTCATAAGAGCATAAAAATAAATGTTATGTAAAAGTATGTATATGTATATAACTATTTAGTCTTTATAGAAATTTAGTCAGTCAGTATTGAGTAAATTGTAACAATTAAGACTCAGAAAATAGTTTTACAAATTTGGTTACCTCTTTTTTTGGAAACATTGTTTCCGTTTCCATTTGTAACAGAATTTTAATACATTTAATTGGACTTTGATTGCAGGGTAGAGGCAAATCACACTCCATCTCTAGACACAATTTCAACTGTAAGTGTTGATAATAAATCAACTTGCAGTGACGAAAAAGGTTCTAAGAGTAATGGTTCAAATGAAAGTAATAAAAATAAAAATAATTTGTCAAAAGATTCACATAAATGTGATACAACACATAGACAGAGTCGGAGTAATATGATTATTAATAGAAGGAAATCCACAACAGCAATCAGGTGAGATGATTTATATAAAAGAAATAGCATGTTATTAAAATTTGTATCATTAAAAAAATTTAATTTCTCATTACTTTTGTAGCATTCAAGAACCTAAATTTAGTTCAGATGAAGATAGTGAGAGACGGTATCCTAATAATAGAAGAAAATCACGTCCTAGGAACAATTCAACATACAACAGGCAAGATCTTAGAGATTATAGAACAACAGACCTTCATGATTCTGACTTACTGAAAGAATCTCATAGAAACAACTCTCATAAGCACTTGGGCTATGAAAACTATAGGAATGTAGATCAATATGATTCTTACCAAAGACATAGGAGGCGTTATAGTCCAGTCCAAAGAAACCAGCACAGACATAATACGGAGAATGAAAATTATCAATTAAGAGGAGTTTATGGAAATCAAAGGGTACTGAGGAGTCCTCCTTCTGATAAGTATAATCGTTCTAAGAGTCGAGACAGACGATTTCACTTTGATGATCATCGTGATTTTGATAACAATTCAAATAGATACTATGACCATTCTTCAGTGAAACAACGAATGAAAAGTGAATTTGACGAACCAAATAGCAAGAGGCGGAAACTGGATTCATATACAAAATGTACTACAGAAAGTATTGATTACATCAAAGATTGGGAAAGAGATATATCTGAAAAAACAAATTTACCCTTGCAAGAGTGTTTCAAATATTCATCTTGCCAGTCGCCGGATCATATTATGAATGTTGATACTAATATTCCTCAACATTTTATTAAAGGTAACTATTTTTTATATGATATTTTTTTATAATACTTTGTACCACAGCGGTAGTGAACATGCTTTAAACACCACACATTGCGGATTCCATTCTCGCTCGGAGTAGATGTTTGTATTGACCATACAGGCATGTGTTCCAGTCTGGTTTGGGTGTGCTTGTCCTTGTCTTTCTATATGCTTCTGGACTCTGACACATATATCACTATCCTAATCTGTGCTGTTGGGTGTGTAGCATTTATTTATTATTATTTATTCCATTTTGAACTACTTCTTTCAATTAATTATTATTAGACACATCAACTGATTGTTTTATTCATGTATGTAATCAAATTGATAAAGTACTTAAATTCATAATGTATTTATTTTTCAGAAATTAAGACCACAGCGAAAACGAAACTGGACGATCCTAGAAAATTAAGTAAAAAATATATATTGAAGACCTGGAATGATATACCTATGTTAACAACAGCAGTAGGCCGAGATATAGACTTAAAATCTGTCAATAAGTCTTTGTGGGGTATAAAAATTGTTGATGTTCCTAAGAGTTTATTTGAACCGCCTGCACAAGAAAGTGATAAATTGTTAAAAGAGATATATATGGATTTAGATAAAGCTGATTTAAATGAGTCATTTGAATCGGGAGAAAGGCACAATGTTCAAAATGACTTGGCTACATTTTACTCAAAAGAGATGGAAGAAGATTACGAAAAAGAAATGAAAAAAGAAAACAAAAGCAAGGCTTGTGAAACTCATAAAGACACAACTGCAGATGATGGAGGTGACACGAAACAGAAAAATTCAGAAAAATCTGTGATATCTAAATTTAAAATACCGAAAATTAAGAAGCCTGACAAAGATGTTGTTGAGAAAGATTCTAAAAGTACAGATAACAGTGTTTTAGAAAAATCTTTGGAAAATTCAAGGGATCCAAGGAAAATTTCTTCATCAAAAGATTGCAATTTTACTGAAGAAGGCAGTTCTTTAGGCAAAAATCATGAATTGTTGATTAAAAATATTGAGCAAAAACATATCCCTGATAAAGTAAATGATAAAAAACGCGAAACAAATGATATAGAAAATTTTACTTTAGATAAAGGCGATATTGACAAACAAAGACAGGAAATTATACGTACTATTGAAGGCGACTTAGAATTAAGTGACGAAGCAAGTGACATTATAGATTTACATAAAGACTTAGACTATAATTTAGATCAAAAAGAGCCTGATGCGCTCTTGAATTTAGACAAAGCCTCTACCGATTCTGGGAGTTTGAAAGAAAATAAGCCTAGTGCCAGCAAGCGTAATAAAGTTAATACTAAAGAAAAAAATAAGTCGTCAACTTCAAAGAGAGTTTCTAAAAAAGACAAAGATTCTCCAAAGGAAAGTAATAAAAAGCATAAGAGTAAAAGAAAATCTTCAGAACATAAACATAAAAATTCTGAAAATGGAAAACACCAAAATGAAGATAATGTTAAAAAATTAGACAAGACTGAAGAATGCAAACAAAGTATTTCTAAACAAACAACTAGTAAATTTAGTGACTTATTTGGTGACAGCAGTAGCTTAATTACACCAGATGACTTAGGAATAAATAATGTTCAAGATCAGCCAGCAGATAAATATACTTTGATATTTGATAACACTCAAGACGCAATTGATTTAAATATCGAAGATATTACTAAGAAACATTCTGACACTAAGGAAGCCAATAATTTTGAAACTGTTCTCAATGAGCTGGACAGCAAAAATTATGACAATAGTAATCGAATTAGTGTAAATGTAACCGTCTGTAATGGTAATGACGAAGAAAAACTAGATGATAAGAAGGATATTACTATAAATGGTGTGTATGAAAATGCTACATCAGAAACATTAATGGAGTCATCTGTCGTTAAAACTGTGATAATATCTTCAGGAGTTCAACCAGAACCCGCTCCAGATCATTTCAAACCATCAACTATACCTGCAATGTTACCGATTGCAGATGATGTTCTAGTCAAAAAATGCCCCTTAAACAATATAAAAGCACTTGCAACATCTACACCCCAAAAAATCGAAAACGATTCATTACAAAAAATTACTGCTTGTACTACGAATATAAGTAAACCTACAGACAATAGTTTTTCAAATATGAGCGACTCTTCAAATATAAATGACACTAGTGAGACGCAAACTGAAGCCGATATACCAGACGTCCGAATATTTGTTAGGAGGAGAAAAAAGTTATAAAAAGGTTTCGTAATTTGCATTTTCTTGAGATCCACATCTCTATTGTTATAGATTAATATTGAGATTACAATATTGTAACACTATTTTTCTTTTGCAACATCAAAACTATTGTTATTGTTAAATGTAATATATTTATGTAGTTAAAAATATCTCTCTATATAACAGACTGAATTTTAGTTTTATATGAAATAAAAGAACTAATTTATTCCCATAGCAGTCTTTATTTTCCTTACAAGTATCCCTAAGGTATATATGTATTATATTTACACATAACATGTTTCAACATTCACATATGCTATACATAATAACGTTTATTTACATTTATATTTTGATAAACTTATTATAAAAGTGAGAAATTCGAGTTATACTTAGAATCCACTTTATATAACTTTACAATATTTGACACTTTCAAGTACCTATTACATTCTTACATACAATAAATTACGATACATTCCAATTGAAATTAGTCAATAGAAAAAGTCATGCAAAACAGAATGAGTTTTCATCTCTTATTTTTAACTTTTTATTAGTAAGGGAATTAATTATTGAGGTAAGTTTCATTGGAACTGATCATATCGTCCGTCAAAAAGCAATATTAGAAAAATATTAAATAAATATATAACCAACTGGAAAGAGTTTTTGAAAATATTCGTGATTTTTTATTTATTTATTTCATGACTGGAGTCGGCGCATTGTGCTGGGAGGAGCATGAATCTACTACTAATTTTGTTTTAACGGTAGTAGAAAATGCTCAAAATTAATTAAACCCTAATTAACCATTATCAACTAGAAAATAGCTAAAAATATTGAAATGCCTTGAAAGATTTTCTAAGCATACGGAAATAATGATAAAGATTCTAACAAAAAATTTAAATCGCAATCGGTTCAACAGTGGTAGCAATGATGTCACAGACAGACCCATATACACGGTAAACTTATACCTAACGCTAGGACCGGGGGTTAAAATGCCTAAACGCCGTCGTAGCAACACATATACCATTATAAAATCTTAACAGCTTCAATAAAAATTGCTTTTCGACTGACGATATGTATAAACATAAATCATTTATAAATATTAAATATTTGCCAAGAAGAATGAATAAAATGTATACTAATAAATAATTTATCTGCCAAAGTGGGATCTCAGTATCAGCTTCCAAATATGCGTTTCTGTGATGTCAATAATAATATAAAATATATATGTACATTATACACAATAAAACAACTTAAAACATTAATAGTTCATAGGAATGGAAATTGTAGTTAATACAACAGGATCAAATCTAGTAAAATTGTCACAATAGAATGGGAGAGTATATAATATTGATATATTTAACTATCTATAATTAACTGAATTATTTCCAAATGAATGTTGTATTTTAAATATTTTTCGTAAACAAACCGATTTAAACTAGAAATGCAAATGGTAAAAAATAATTGAAAATTTTCAATACCTTTTTACCAATTTGGTAGTTTTGGCACAGAAGGAAATGTATTTTCTAACTATCGGTATACTCCTGAATTACATAGTTTATGTATTACATTGTTTACTTAATATAATAATATTTATAAATACCTATGATAAAGACTTTCTAAACATTACAGATATGGCAAAATTAAAAATCACAAAAATATGTACACAAGTCAAATCATATACACAATATCCTATATCACGAAAACATACTATGGAGTAGTAGTTTACGTTTTTTAATTCAACTTATTTGTGAGCACAATGTTTTTTATGGAAGGTATAGTAACAGTCTATTAATGTCTCACTGCTGGGCAAAGATTAAATCTTAAGGAACTACATACCTGTGACATGTTCCATCATTCTCTCAATCATTTTTTTTATAACATGATGTTTTCCTTCAGCATATAGCAAAAAAATTCAAACAAAAGCTGAATCTTCAGTCCACTTTTTACCATTGCACAAACTTTGTTCGTACACTTAGTAGAAACACACCCGTAACTATGATCGGCACATCGACAATAAACACACGTCACGTCACAGGCGCCCACAGCTACGAGCGCCGCTGCGTCGAGAGCGTGCTGATGATGTTGTTGGCGAGCGGCACGTCGTCGGGCGCGCGGCGCGCGGGCGGCGGCGCGTCGTCGGCGGGCGGCGCCACGTGCTGGTAGCACACCGCCGACGCGTGCCCGGAGCGGACCGACGTCAGCGCCGTGCCGCTCTTCCACGCGCCCGTCGCCGGGTCGAAGATCTCCACTATGTCGAGGAACGCGGTGCCGTCGTAGCCGCCTAAGTAGGAAAATAACAAACACATTAGAATAGTAATATCTTGAGGTCCGGAAACGTTTCCGTTCCGATCGACAGACGTGCCCCGACCGGAAATGGAACCCACGACAATTGGTGTTTTTGTCTGGTTCACTATCACGGCGCCACAACAGCTGGTCATAACGTTCATTTTAATTTGATGTTTGTGAAAAATTAATCTTTTAGCTTTTTTTTTCATAAATTGTACATTATGTAGTTTAAGTTTTCAAATGACGTCAATTTAAATTTGCCTCAAAAACGCTGCAGACTGTCATGGCGTCTCTAATGACGTCACGCCGCGCAAAACGATATTATCTGTGTATCGCAGCTGAGATTTAAAACAAATTCCTCTTATTACAAATTTAATTTTTAATTCATAAATTATTTATATAATATGTTCCAAATTTTAAACAAATACGGAAAAAATGGTTAAAACTCACCCATCGCGTACAGCTTCCCGTCGAGCACGGCGAGCGAGAGCGCGGAGCGCGCGGCGCGCACGGGCGTCACCTCCTCCCACACGTCGCGCTCCGTGTCGTAGCGCTCGACGGACGCCAGCTGCGACGTGCCGTCGTAGCCGCCCACCACGTATATGTACTGGTTCAATGCTGCTACACCTGAATACATATAAATATAAAAATTTATTTTTGAATTTCTATTTTAAAGTATTTGTCTTTGTAGCAGCCACAAAAATACACATTCTGTGAAAATTTAAACTCCCTTCCTATTACGGTTCGTGCTAGTGTGACAGCTCTCTGACAGACGGACGGAAACTGAAGTCTTAGTAATAGGGTTCTATTGGCCTTATTTGGGTAACGAACCCTAAAAATCGAATATCATTGTAAACAAAAACCAATCGTGTATACACACCGGCGCCGCTCCTCGCGTAGGTCATGGGCGCGACCTCGGTCCAGCAGTTGTTCTCGGGGTGGTAGCACTCGACGGAGTGCGTGCGGCGCGCGCCGTCGAAGCCGCCCACGGCGTACAGCAGCCGGTTGACGACGGCCACGCCCACGCCCAGCCGCGCGCGGCCCATCGACGCCACGTACGTCCACGCGTCCTTCTCCGGGTCGTAGCTGCGAAGAAGGTAGCTTTTAAACATTTTTTTAAATTTCATGACGGTTGGCAAACAAGGATACGGTCCGCCTAGTGAGCAGTCATTCCAACCTATGAACTCTTGCGATACTTGAATTATCACATGCGCGTTGACAACCCAAGGGATTGTAGGAAAATGAGAAGGGAAAGAAGGAAGGCAACGGAGAAGGAGGTTGGGCCTCCGCCACTCTCACTTTTCGCACGAAACATAACAGTATTGATACTATTTACTTTGCGCTGGTTTTTGTGAGAGGGTAGTACTTCCCTGCTCGAGCCCGTCCATTTGTGCTAGGAGAAACATGGCTCTACTACTAAATTCAAAATATAACAACAATTACCAATTATATAACACGATCACGCTTGTGTGATATAAATATTTCTAGTTCCTATTACTAAATTCAGGGTATAAAGCATTACTAAACAGTAAACACTCTTGAGCAAAAATTGTACAAAATTTAAAATACACTTTAAAACAAAGGACCAAAAAATTATTTATTACCCATATAGATAAAAAAAAAAAAAGATTTATTAAAGAAAAAATTATAATAACTCGTACCACATTTAAATTAACATTTAAAATATTTATTTTCAATTTCTTTTTATTTGTTGTTTTATTTAGGTTTTGTAAAAAAAAATGATGGAATATTGAAATAGTTTGTCATTGTTGAATGGAATTTGATTACAATATTGATTGCATACTCACCATTCAACAGTTTTATGATATTCCGAGCCAGCTGACCCGCCGACTGCATATAGCAAACCATCCATTACTGCTACTCCTACCTGAAAAATGATACGTCATTTTGTTAAATGACTGGAATTATTTTACTTTAAAATGATTAAAATAACCATTTATGTTCTACTTTATTTTTATTATAAAGGTTTGAGTGGATCAAAAAATGTGTCATGAGTTTGTTCTTAGTGTTATAAAAATAAACCAAATATATTTAGAAACAATCAAAATTATCAAAATTATATCAAAACTCTAGGCATACGTTGGTATATAAATAAAACACAGCGGGACAGTCTCACCCGATGTCGGGGCGTGGCCATGGGGCTGCAGGGGCGCCAGTGCTCGGCGGCGGGGCTGTACACGTCCACCCAGTCGCTGTCGTACGACGAGCCGGGGGACGTGTTCCGGCCGCCCACCGCGTAGAACATGCCCTGAACATGACGGGAAACACCGTGTTAACTATCGTTAATACGAAACAAAATAGATGAAGAGCGGGCAAGGGGGGTGCGGCTTTTGCCAACATTTGAGGAAATAGAGGCTCTTTATTAACTTTTAAATATTTTCGTATCGTATGTCGTTCGGAAAAATCGCCGGCGACAGCCGATTCCACGGAGAGACCAGAGGAAGTGCCTTCGAATTAGTATTGTCGTATTTCTATGCATGAACATGGTGTGTGAGAAATTTAGAATTTATATAGATATCACATTGTCAGTTTCAGCGACCGGGATCAATCCGAATAATTTAGAACATTCCAACGAATTTGGAACAGTCCAATGAATTTAGAACATTCCAACGAATTTGGAACATTCCAATGAATATGGAACATTCCAACGAATTTGGAACATTCCAATGAATATGGAACATTCCAACGAATTTGGAACATTCCAATGAATTTAGAACATTCCAACAAAATTGGAATATTCCAACGAATTTGGAACATTCCAATGAACTTGGAACATTGCAACGAATTTGGAACATTCCAATGAATTTAGAACATTCCAATGAACTTGCAATATTCCAACGAATTTCGAACATTTCATCAAATTTGGAAAATTCCAATGAATGTAGAACATCCCATCGAATTTGTAACATTCCAAATTCAAATTACAGCAATAGATTTCAATGTTATCAGGTAACAGGTACACATACCTTTAGAAAAGCCGCCCCGAGACCGGATCGCGGCACAGTGAGTCTCGGTAACGTGATCCAGCAGTTGTCGTCGATGTTGAACGCCTCGAACACGTCGATGGAGTGCCGGAAGTACCCGCCCGCCACGTAGATGATCCTCGGCGTGTTCGGACGGCGTTCCTTTACGACGGGCTTCTTGTGTAGAGTGAGATCCTGAAAACGATTTTGTACGCTGTATCCTTCTATATAGTTACAGATTTGTATATGATTCAAACAAAAAGATTTTTGTGACTATTACTGTTGGCTATAGTGCCCTCGACAGTGTCGAGGGGAGGGGGTGTTGCTTCGATAGTCATCATCCCCTCCTGCGAGGTTGAGTCTAGGTTTGGGATAATTCCTTATAAGTCCAAAAAAAATATTTAAAAATAAATTTACGTAAATAAATGTATTCAATTGATATGACGACGTCGTGGCGTTGTGGGTAGCGAGTCTGCCTTTAGCCTCGACGGTTGCGGGTTCGATTCCCGCTCGGAGCAGATGTTTGTATTAATCGTACAGGCATGTTTTCCGGTCTGGGTATGTTTGTCCTTGTCATTGTGAATGTTTCCGGACCCCCGACACAGGATATAATTATCCTAATGGGGGCCGTTGAGTGTGTAGCGTTTATTTATTTATCTTACCTTAAATATCTTAGCGAGGTACTCCCTGCAGGCGGGCACCTTCTTGAGCACGGAGCACGTGCTCATCTGCTCCTTGAGGAAGCTGGGCGTGAGGTACTGGCAGCGCACCGCCTGCAGGATGTGCTCCATGCGAGGGTGGCGCCGGTCCTCGTCGAACTTCACCTAACCAAACAAAAATATACATTAAATTATTAAAACTATGGTGAGACATAATTTTTTATAAAATATTATTAGCAATGCTGTTTTCATAATATTGCTATTATTCCTATTGACCCTCCAAATCTTCTCGAAGCTTGCGCTAGGAGTGGGCACGACAATAGCCAAGCGGGCAGGATTGAACCCGCAACAGTCGCATTAAGGACGCCTTCATCTGTTGAGCTATTGCTTTGCTTTAACTGAATTAATTCTTTTATCAGGTCGCGACCGCGAACGTAACCCTGCTGGAAGAACATTCGATGGATCCGAAACTAGTCGGTACCTAAACCGGATTGAAGTGAGTTTTGCGCCGATAAAATTAAAAAATTAATTAAGACATATATTTCCTACTACAAATAATAATAATGTAACTTATCGTTATCTTTATATGGACAGTATTGAAGAACAACTATTATTAGGGATATCTATGAACGCTATAGAACCCTATCAATGTTTACCTGCTTGTGCGAAGCTAATCTCAGAAATGAACCAATTTGTATGTAATTTGGTGCACAAATAGCTTATTACATGGATGTTACGCTCCCATGGGATTATCAAAGAACTACATTAAAGTGAACGGATCCGCGGGCACTAAATAAATTTTGTTAAAAATATGATTGTCATCATTAGACCGTCTGTCTACTTCTACACGCGAATCTTTCCAGTAGAAAATACAGTTTTAATTTAACCGCCTTAAAGAATATGTTATTTTATAACAAGACAAAATTGTCAATTAGGTATATATAATAAATAGCGTTATAATTGCCAATGATCCTTAAAATGTTTCAACCATCATTACGGGATGACTGCAAAACTTGCAAATAATTAATTTTAATTATCAATATTTTAATTGATGTTTTATGTCTGCCTTGACTACAGTCACAAATTAACGCTATAAGGAAATAAAACATGCAGTAAAAAATGTTGATTTTCCTCAAATGATCATAAAAATGCAATTAATAGAATACCATTATACCATTACGAAAGTCATGATTACACATATTTTTCTTGGATTTTAATTTAAAATAAAATATTTTACCTTCGTGCGGGTATAATGCGTTGTAAGATTTTTTTAAATTTAATTCTTATCTAATCTGTCATACCATACACACAATTACAAAGTGGTAGCGAACCTACCGGTAAACCTACCGTTAGGATAGTATATGGATAATAATATTGTCGAGAAACAACCTCACTGATTGAAACAAATATTTGTATGGTCAGTACAAATATCTTCCCCGAGCCTTAAGTCAAGTTTTTTTTAAAATATTTAATTTAATTTTTTGTTTCTTTTCTCTTTTTGTTTTAGGTTTTTAATCTTTTTTTTTTGTTTTTGTGTTCTTGTTCTTCATTTTTTTTTGTTTTTTATTAATTTGTTGATTGCAATAAAGTTTTTCTATATTTTTTTCTATATGTCAACTTACCCAACTTAAAACGGCGTTGTACACTTCCCTTTCTTCCCTAACATTAAGTTCGTCTTTACGTATTAAGCATATTAATTCCTGGGCCGTTAACTGTAAAAATTCTTCCTCTTTGCATACCTGAAAGTGGAGACAATAATTTTAGATATTAAAAATAGTTTTGAGTTCATATTGTGTGAAATTAAAACTGACCTCCAAACCTCAAGCAATTAAAAAAAATATATATATAATATTATTTCGAGATATCCTTTAATATAAATATAAAATTATATACTTTTATAGAATACAAAACCTTTCTTTACAATGTCGGTTTGTAAAATAAGTGAAAAAAAAACTCACTTTTATCGAAATAATGTTTAAATGATATATTATTTACTTAGCAATAGTACTGTTTACTTTGTGTATAATATAATATTGAAGTCAACAGTTTGTCATCTTAAAGTGGAACAGTTATGTAATAATCGCGGAATTACAATTTATCGCTTGTAAACAATAACAATGACGCAGTTTGAGCCAGGTACGTGATAGAGCACATTTTTATCAACTCGTCAATTTTCAAAGGAAGTGTTTACGATGATAAATTTACTACGACATTTACCTACAAAACTAGCTGACCCGGCCACTAATTGCTCTTGGCAATAAAGGTTTCGGCTTGTCTTTTTCCGACATTTTCAACAGTTATCGTCATATTTTAACCAATTTACACAAAACCTTAAAAATGTTATAATAATGATAATAAACGTTACACACTCAACGGCCCCCCCTTAGGATATATATCCTGCGTCGGGGGTCCGAAAACATACATAATGAAATGGACAAACACATCAGACCGGAAGACATGCCTGTGTGGTCAATACAAACATTAGCTCGGGAATCGAACCCGCGACCTGTGGCGCTTAAGGTAGGTTCGCTACCGCTGCGCCATAATGTCGTCTGTCGTCTCATCGTCACCGTCTCTGTTATAGAAGAGCCATATCTATGTCTCTGTTATAGCACAAATAACCAGCACGACTGGATTAGGGAAGTACTACCCTTTTATATAAAATCGGCGAAAAGTAACAGGACCAGTGCTGTTGCGTTACGTGTGATGTTTGCGCCGGGGGTCCAATCTCCCACCCCCCTTTCCTCATACCTTCCGTCCTATCTCTTAGACTGGACGCAATCATAGGTTGCGGTGACCTTAACCATCCTCATAAATCTGTTTATTAATGCTGAACCCACTGATAAATTTAGCAAAAGGTTATAATTTCGTTAACACTATCTTATCATTATACACGGATCGTAATCATTTAACAAGTGCAGGTCGTTGACTATCAAAACCCAAAGATAAAATGACGTCACAGTTAATTAAAGTTCACGTGACAGTTGTTATCAATGATGTATTATGTACGAGCGAGATGACAAATTTTATTAATTAAAGAAAGAAAGAGCCAACGAGATGTAATGAAAAATATTTAAAATAACGTGGATGTATCATGTACATTTTATGTTCTGGGCTAGGAGCGTGATTTTATGATAAACATTACATTTTGTTGCATATAATAATCTATACGAAACGTTTAAAGGGATAAAATTTACTTGTATTTATGTAGGTAGCCCCTGGCTACCTACATTCTACTTCTAGGGAATATTTTAACACGATTTCAAGTACTTCTCCCTAGAAGTACTAGAAATCGTTTTAGATTTTATTGCTGATAGCTAGCTGAAAAGATTTTATACTGATTAATTGTTGGAATTTATTTACAATAAACACCACGCGCGCTCATTGGTCAAATCAAAAACTGCGATTCAAACTCAGGCTTCCTGCTACACACTTTCGTCACCTTTTACGAAATCGCTTCTACGGATGGCAGTCAAGCTAGAGGAATAACAAGGTAAAAAATTAAATATTAGGTCAGTCTGAAGATTAATAATTACTTGAGTAAAATGTCTCTCAATGAACTGGTTGGCTTTCTGCTTGAGCTCGACGCAGCCGTGCTGCTCCGCGAAGTTCGCGATCCCGATAGCGTTGGAGGGGTCCAGCTGTCTCTCGAGGAACGCGCAGCACGCATCTATTACGTTGGATATCTGGAAAACAACTACAATATATGTCCTTTCACACTCTAATAAACATTATTCTAACTCTTAACAACATTTTATTTTTATTTTTTATTTCTTAATCACGATAATGGTTATTCAAATACAAGTCATAAAAGAAGAAAGATCAAAATCTGTTGTTTTTAGGGTTCCATACCCATAGGGTGCCACCAGAACCCTATAACTAACCCTCCGTTCTGTGCCCCTGACCGTAAAAATCAAATTACTGCATGACATAAAAAGTTTCAAAATCGACGGTCCCTAAATTTATTTTAAAACAAAACATAACGATATCAGTTTAATTAGTGACCTTTGAATATTACGAAAGCGAATGTCACAATCAGCCGTTTATATTTTTTCCTGTATATCATTTCCATTACAATGCATTAATTTATATCAGATAATCCTTATTACCTATATAACATTTTGCTAGTCAGACCCATCACGATACGATTTTTGCCGACTCATTTACACGGTAAATATTATTATCTTTTATATTTTATTAAAGTTGCCTTCATTATGTTATATGAAGATAATTTACGAATTTATTAGGTATAATACGCGTGGTTAGTGTTTAAAAATAAATTTGATATAATTACATTTTTAAAAGTTAAAAAACCATTTACAGTACTTATATGTTTACCCATTCACTGTCCACACACTGTGGACACACTAGTTAAAAAAATGGTTCAGCGGTCAGGGATCGTGTTAATGCAAAAGTAATTAAAGTAATTTTGAAAGTGGTCTCTTTTCATGAAAATTTCTATACGATACATTCTTATCGCGATTAACCATTATGAACCAAGAACAAATTTACAAGCGAAAATCCGTCTATTTTAATTTTCACATTACAAAATTCTTCAAAACTTGACGATCGGGAATAACATAATTAAGACTAGTTACTAGGAAATTCGAATATTAGTACAAACCAGCTGTCGTGTCATCGTGTTTTCCTGTACGGGCCTACCATGAACTCTTAATACGATACGTCATGGTACCGTATAAAATTGAATCGTTTCACTACCTGAGTTGAATTGCATCGCAATAGAATTGTTACTGAATGTTTATGGTAGACCCCTAGTTTTTGAAGAATATACATCTGTACACATTTAGAGTCCAAGACAACTTAGTTACACTAGGATTTATGCAATTAAAAGAATATAATCTTCTAAATAAAAAATAAATAAATGCCATTACTTTTAAGGAAAATATTAACGGTGTTTTAGACATTGTAACATTTACCTATATTATTTGAAAAATATCGGTTTCACAGTTTCGCCCACCTGAATAAGGATTTTAATACAAACTATGGATTATAATAGAAAATGACACAACACAACCTAAAAATAAAAGTTTCATGCCTCTATTTTAAGAAATGACGAACATCCATACAAACTTTTAGCCCCTTTTTCTACCCCTTATGTGTTGAATTTAATAAATGCTTTCTTAGCGCTCTTTTACGTTATAAAAACAACATCTGTGACAAAATTCAGCTTTCTGGCTCCAAGGGTTTTGGGGTTGGACGTTGATATTATAGTCAGATCTTCTCTTTTATATATATTTAAGGCTTTAATATAGTAATTAATTAAGTTCAATTTTTTTGTTTTTAGAGTAGACCCTTTTCTGTTTTTAGAGCATTTAAATAAAAGACTGTTTTTAAAAAATGAAGAAGATACTTGTAATCAGCTTTTCCAAATCGCATTTCCGAAGAAAGACATTGCCGTGTTGCGTTTAATTATAACGCTAAATATTTAGTTGATAAAAATAACACTTTAAAATAATTATTCCATTCATTTCAATGTTATTATTTAATTAAAATATTCTTTGAAAATTTGAGTCACGTGTTGAAATCTGATTAAGCACTTTTTAATCGCAACAAATATTGAATATTCATTGAGATAACATGTCGCGTTACCCTAATCAACGTAAATAGCTTTCAGATACGAAAGAAATCAATATCATCATACGGAAAGTTTGCTTGTTTTAGAAATAATATATAAAATTAGATTTAGATTATCAACAAATAACACGTGGCTCTCATTTGATAAGATTTTGCTAAATCTCCACATTTTTTTATTTCATATCATTTCTTTGCCTTTTAATGATCATATCAATGTTTCACAGAATCGATACGAAGTCTTAATAATTGGGTAAAATAAAATAGGTTTTATAACATAATAGGTTTGACGACGATGTGGCGTAGATAGCGTTTGCATTAAGCGCCTGCATTAAGCGCCACAGGTGCGGGTTCGATTCCCGTTCGGGGCAGATGTTGGTATGACCATGCAGGCATGTGCTCCGGTCTGGGTGTATTTGTCCTTGTCTTTGTGTATATTTCCGGATCACTGATACAGGATATAACTATCCTAATGGGGGCCTTTGAGTGTGTTGCGTTTATTTATTAAAAAAAACACAGACTTTTCCTTCCAAGCAGATGACGAAATTTTGATACGATTGTTTCTCATATAAACGAAGCGGAAATTTTTATATTGCGCATAATTTAAAACGCATATAGCGTTATCTGTTATAGTTAAACACGTATTCGGGACAAGTTTGCCTAAATATAATAGTTCGTTGGAAGGCAACATTGCAGCGCCACTTGGTTCACTATCACGCTACTGAAGTTTTTACTCACTATAGATCTATATAGGTTTGTTTTGTCAGAATCGTCTTTTAGTGATTATTATATCTCACATTCCAAAAAACTAATAAGTACGTGATGGTATCAACTTTAAAGATATAATTTTATTTAGCGCTTACTTTAACAACTGTGCGCTTGCGAAACCAAACAATTTAAAATGAGAGAGCAAGTGGATATTTATGCCTGAATTACATTTATTAGCATCGACCACCATTT
This sequence comes from Hestina assimilis, assembly GCA_023373885.1. Classification (NCBI taxonomy): domain Eukaryota; kingdom Metazoa; phylum Arthropoda; class Insecta; order Lepidoptera; family Nymphalidae; genus Hestina; species Hestina assimilis. The sequence goes on from CM041745.1 coordinate 11,518,348, forward strand.
AGCTGGATGGTTTTGGACACACTTATGAGCATCGTATGCTCAAACATGCACAACCATGCTTCAGCATCCGTAAGCATGCGTACGCATCCTCTAGCACACTTTGACGGCTGCTTAGTACTTTGTGTTTATATAGAGTGATATATGTACTTATAAGCATTTAATCAATATTTTCAATTCTGTTTTGACTGAACTATTTGATACTCATGCTCCACTCCGTCCGATAAAAATTAAACACCTTCCGGCGCCTTGGCTAACACATGATATCAAAGCACTTATGGCTAAGCGCAACTCTGCCAAGTCTAAATATAAATTACACCCAACTGATGAAAATCTTATCAAGTACAAAACTCTGCGGAACCGATGCAGTAAGACTTGCAGAGATGCTCAACGAAGATACATACATACAGCAGTTTCTGGTGACAACCCGGCCAAGATTTGGAAATTTCTAGACGCCATGGGTATAGGTAGTCAGCGTAAAACTACACAGTTAAAGCCTAACATTGACATAAACTCACTTAATAAACATTTTACCACAATTAATGTCTTGGAGGACAATGTTAAAAGTTCTACTCTAATTTCTCTTTCCTCACTTCCTAGACCTACTTCTTTACCATTTTCATTTAGTGCTATTACTACTGAGGATATAAAAAACCATATACAAGCAATAAAATCTGATTCGATCGGTAGTGACGGCATCAGTCGTAAAATGATTATCCTAGCGCTTGACGATATCCTTCCTGTTCTCGCCCATATCTTTAACTATTCTCTTTCCAGTAATACTTTTCCTAACATCTGGAGTCGGGCAGTTGTCATTCCGTTACCAAAAATTAGTAATCCTTCCTCTGTATCTCACTTTCGTCCAATATCTATCCTTCCTTTCTTATCTAAGGTTTTAGAGCGTATAATTCATCAGCAACTTTCTGTATTTCTTAATCAAAATAATATCCTTTCTACTTTCCAGTCTGGATTTCGCACAGGACACAGTACGACGACCGCGCTCATCAAAGTTTGTGACGACATTCGATTTGGAATAGAAAACCAGCAAATTACAATTCTTGCCCTACTCGACTTCTCTAACGCATTCAATACCGTTGATTTTGACATCCTTCTAGCCATTTTAAAATCTATAAACATTTCTCTTAATGCTACTGAATGGTTTAGATCCTATCTACATGATCGTGAACAACGCATTTGCGTTGATGGCAAATACTCGTCGTGCTGTCGTCTTGTTGCTGGAGTTCCGCAAGGCGGTGTACTCTCTCCCTTGCTTTTTTCTATATTTATTAACTCTCTTACCAAACTTCTCTCGATCCCTTTTCATTTGTATGCTGATGACTTGCAGATTTATATTACGACAACCGTCAATGACATCTCTCGAGCTATACAACTGATCAATTCTAATCTCTTCACTATAAGTAGCTGGAGCAAGTCGTATGGGTTGACTATAAATCCTAGCAAGTCTCAGTTTTCTCTTTTTGGTAATCAAAGTCAACTTAACAAATTAGATCCTAATATCCTTTCTTCCATAATATTTGATAGCGCTGTTGTGCAATTTAGCGGTTCCGTGAAGAATCTGGGTATCATAATGGACAGTAGTCTGTCCTGGGGTCCTCAAGTTGCTGAAGTTAGCCGAAAGGTATTTAGTACATTTGGTAGGCTAAAGAGGTGGAAGAATTTTCTGCCAATCAAAACTAAAATAAATCTTTCACAATCACTTCTTCTTCCACTTCTGGACTATGGGGACTCATGTTATCTGGATTTGTCACAGGGACTGCTAAATAAACTTGAACGCCTGCAAAATCTCTGCATAAGATTCATTTTCGGTCTTCGGAAGTTTGACCATATCTCACAGCATCGCATTAAACTACAATGGCTTACTGTACAACAACGCCGTAATCTTCATGCTCTTGTTCTTTTATATTCTATTCTTTTCCTTCCCAATACTCCTTCATACCTAAAAGAACGCTTTTCTTTTCTTGGCTCGAATTCTCAAATCTCTATGAACCTTCGCTCTCAAACTGACAACCTGCTTGAGGTGCCTCTTTGCCGTACTCATTGTTATAGCAACTCTTTCACCAGCAAAGCTGTAAAGTTGTGGAATGAATTACCTCGTCATATTAGAACATCTAAATCACTTGGCATGTTTAAAAGCCGTCTTAAGAAATATTATCTGGCAGTGTAATATAAAGCCTATGTATGTCTATTAAAGTAATTTATAATATTTTATGTATTCATATTTGAATATGTATGTATCTATGTATTTGTGTATTTTAATATTTATGTATTAATATGTAAGTCTATATATGATAAATAATATGTTTAATGTTATTACAAATATTAAATATATGTTAAGTATTTACTTTACCTTTTTGTGCACGAGTAGCCTTTCCAACAATAAGATATGTTATAAATAAAGGTTGCCTGTAAGAGATCACTTTAAGTGATAAGGCCGCCCTTGTACCATCTTTGTCAAATTAATATATGTATTATGTTGTATTTTCTCTTGTGTGTACAATAAAGAATTTAAATAAATAATAAAATAAATAAAACAGAAAAATGCAAAAACCGAATCGATGCTGAAATGAAAATTGATGCTTACGCATCTTCATAAAAAAAAAGCTATTTTCTATAGAGAGAATGCTGATCGATGCTAATATATTCAGCCCTAAAAGTTATTATGGCTCATATTGTCACTTATCACATTATACTATAGTTATTTCATCTTACGAAGGCGGATTGGTCTTAGTTGTGTGTGTAGCTCGGCAGCGCTCTTATTCGCTCGAGCCGCCGGCCTTGCTTGGTTTACTTGCTTCGCCTCAAAATTTCAAACAAGAGCGCGTGTCAATTACACATCAAAACGACATGCATAACTTTCATGAGGTAGAAAAACTATATGGGTTTTTAAATCACAGTAAAAAAAGGCAATTAACGTAATAGAATTATAGTGCGGTGTAAACATAACTACCTGGAACATCGTAGCCGCCGGCAGTAGTTGACAGACAGTGACCTCCGTTATGCGAACCTTCCCCGTGTACATGAAGTACACGAGCCATGCCATGGCCGAGGGGCAGACTCCTTGGAGACGGACGCGGGACATCTCGCTCTCCTTCAGCCCACTCGTGAACATCGCCTGGTGAATTGTAATCGAAAGTTTACTACGATGAAAGTTTCTATACCAGTATTTTGTGATGTATGAAATTGATGTGACGAATTCGTACGCGATACTTTTAGATGTATTTCAATTGGTCGTATGAGTTCACATAGAAATAACCCCGAATACGTAAATAATTTAGTATTTGAAACACACATTAAGTTATAAAACTGACGATCGTTGTGGCGTGTTGGTAACCTGTCTTAAGGCTCGACGGTCGCTGGTTCGATATCGCTCGGAGATGTTTGCATTTATCTGATTCGGCTGGACGTTTGTCGATTCCCCACTTGTGGGATTTCCCACCGTGCAGCACGTTAAGCGGTCTTATCATAGCGTCTGATAATTATCGTTAACTCTTGATAAGTAATCGCTTTGTGTAAAAGCCAGTAACCTCTCAAATTAGGAGAAGAGTATAAGCAGACCAGAGTAAATTTAGGTATTAATGCTAGGAAGAAGATTAAGTTATAAAACCGTGCACAGTTTTGTAGGAAATTGAATAGGGATACGTGATTATAAATATCAATTCATACTACACACAACAATGATGAATATCATTGTATCATTTTGATAAATGTTACCTTAAAATATGGACTTCCGGCTGCTAATACAACTTTGTGTACATGGAACAGCTCATTTCCAACTTCTAATACAACGTCAGTTAGCATGTGATGAGATCTCATTGTGAACAGCATCTGAAAGGAACCGCACACACATGAATTCCTTATTCCGAGACGCATTGTGTTTTGACGGACGAGACGCAATCGTTTTACCAACGAAGGAAAACAGTCGTCGTTTCAACAGGTTTGACCACTTCAAGGACGAAAATTAACGAGCAGAATTGCGATTTGGTTTCGTTTCGTCAATGTGACGATTGAATCACTGTATCTTCTTATGTGTAAAGTACAAAATCGCATCACGTAATTCGAAGACTGGTTGTGCAACCAAGACTTTTGACTTAGACGTAACACGGTTTCATCGAAACACAAAACGGTCTTTTTAACGAGTCGTCGTTGCCAAGCCCATCACTTCTTACACGCATTTGAAATCCAACATTCAATATAGATAGATCTTATATGTTTTAATTTTGACTAAACCTATATTTATTCATTTATTATATATATATTTCCATATACATATATATTTGTTTATATAGTATTTAATATATACGTTATTTGAATGAAATTTATAAATATTTGTACTTTTTATCATATGGACTTGATCTACGCACTGTTTTTATTCTATACATCAAGCAGGTTAACTGGAAGAAAATTCAATATGGCATTAAGTTCTCCTTTGTACATTTATTTTATATGCAATAAAGTATTAAACAGCAACAACAATAACATTCAATCGATCTATATGCTACGCCCAATGCTGCAGCAGAGCAAGCAATTTGAGCTGTGTTCGTTACTTCTTTCATTAGGACTGAGGGACTGATTCTTTATATCTAAAATGATATCGGAGAAATACCATTGAATAACTCTCTCAATCATCGGCTTTGTGACTATGAGCACCCATTTTTGTATAGTCCAACATTAACTTCAAGAACTACCAATCCTTTTCATTTTTTTTCTAGACAATTATATTCATTACATTATTCAGGGAGGTTGTATTTGAAACAGTAATAATCATGAATGTCATCTAATCTAACGATCTATGAGAAAGTACTTAAACCGAGTAGGTACAATAAGTGATCAAACTTTTGGCACAAGGGATTGTTATAAGGGTAATAGATAATGTAGTGTTTCAGCTCCAAAAATTGCGTGTCGTTGCCGGCGAATCCGACGAGGTGCATGTTGAATAAACATATATCTTCGAACGAAACACGAAGTATAATGATTATATAAACAGCATAACATGAGTCGTTATGCAACAGACATTAATAATTAATTCAATCAAATATTCTCAGGTCGTTTATTTATAAAGAATATTAGCAATGTTTTAATGACTAAGCTGTCTGGCAATCGCTAAAGATATGAGACTTAAAAGTGTCGTGCTTACTTGTTTTCTTTTAACATAAAACTATCGAGGCTGCTATATGAAAGACGATTGTTGTAAATCATGTTTAGTCGGATTCGTCAATTGTTTTGTATATATGGGCTTTAAAAGAAGTCTTCCGAGAGTCTGACCAAGTAATTCTTTAATACTATCATCTAACGCCGTTTTAATATCGATTATATTATTTTAATAATTACCTATCAGTGTTGGTTCTTCGTTATATCGATACAACAAATTTAGTCTGAATAAATTTAGTCCGAGACACTTAAAAAAATATTACCATATTCCGTGGCATGGTTTCAAATCATTACCCATTTAAAATGGTAATATATTCTATTTCATTCATTATTTATAAAAATCACTGATTAGAACTAAAATAAACCTACACTAAAATGCTGAATTGAATACTTCTTTTTTATTTATTAATATAACTAGCTTTTACCAGTGGCTTCACTCGCGTAAAGTTGAACGATAATGAGACATTTTTATTGCAATAGAAATAAATGGTTCCTGATACAAACTTTGATCCCTTATTTCACCCCTCTTTAAGATATTTTTCGTGCCAAAAAGTAGCCTGCAACCTTCTCCATGGTTCCATTTATATCTATATCAAATTCATAGCGATGATAGATTACGATAACCGCTTACCATCAGATGGACCATACTCTTGCTTGGCAACTAAGTCGCATAAAAAATATATTTTATGTTAACTTCCTTGTAAAAGTCATACAGAACAAAATATCATTGTTTTGATCAAATTATTAATCTTTTAAACTGCTTTTAAAAGTGGTGTCGGCGAAGTCAGTTGGGTGTAATAAAATAATAGAATCTTTTCCTTGATGGGACGAGGCGAAAATTCGTTTTGTAAAATTTGAAATTATTTTAAATAGCAAATATTTGTTATTGATTTTTAAAAACCCAGTAGAGTTTTCAAATAAGAATGACATCATCAAAACAATTATACATAGGAAATTCTCAAACTTGGATCGTATTAAGAAGAAAATATTTTTAGTTAGGCCCGTATGTTTTAAACATGCAAGTCACCTTGTGGTTACACAAAAAAAAAAAACAAAAGAAAAATATGAAAAATTTGTGTAAATATATAATATTTATAAACTCCACTTACAAGTAAAAGATTTTTACGCGTTAGAGTTAATCTGCCGAGTCATGGCGTCTTGCATTATTTTAGCTTGGCGTGATAACGTCTATAGTTATGTAGGTGTAGATATTTTGTGCTGTTGTATCGGGTAAAAAGCTATTTATAGACAATATTTTAATAGCATTTATGATTCACGCAATGATGTTTCTATATTTTGAATTGATTTTTATTTATTTCATGACGGTTGGCATACGGTCCGCCTGATGGTAAGCAGTCTCCGCAACCTATAAACGCTTGCGATACTTAAAGTATCCCAAGAGATGGCAACGTGCATATGATCTATCCCTTCCCTCCTGTACCTTGAGACAGGAAGAGAAAAAGGGAAAGAACAGAGGGGATGAAAGATTGAGCTCTCACTCATTGCACGAAACGCAACAGTAATTAATGATACTGTTACTTTAAGGCTTTTTTCTGTAAGATTACTAATCCAGTCGAGACGGCCCATTTGTGCTTGAAGGAACATGGGTCTACTACCGTTAATTGTTATGAATAAATACCTATCCATATCTTTTTATGGCGTTTTTATAAATATTTGTGCCCGCATGACGGCAAAATGTGAACCTGCCTTTGTTCACAGGGATTCACTTGTACTCGTATTAAGACTGCCAAAAGTTTAAGTTTAAACATGAACCGAGACAAAACATAAAACGGACCAAGTCCATTTAAGACTCACACATAAAAGTTTCAATACCACGGTAAAATGTATAAGAAAAAAGTCAAAATTATCAAGGTTCCTGTATTGGATCCTTTTTAATATTTGTTGTCGCAGCGGCAATACAAATAATCATTCTAAAAATTTCACCTGACAAACGGACAAAAAGACAGCAGAGGCATAATAGTAGAGTTCTGTTGGCACCCTTTTGGTACGGAACTCAAATAATATAAACAAGAACCTATCCGAAATCAGATAAGAATCAGATAAGTCTTTAATCGGTTACAAACTATTAACATTATAATAAAAAATAAATATTTTCTTTTGCAAAATAGCACAATTTTATTACGTTATTTTAGGTTGGTGCCAATTATGCTCCTCTAAATGGTATGAGCGCCCATACAACTCAGAGCGTTATCTTGATTGGCGTCAACTGTGTATGTATACACCCTTCAATTTTCAACATTTTTTATTTAATGGACTTTTTCCTTTAACTAACTTCTTTTTGCCAAATTTTGTGATTCTATGTCAACGAGAACTATCATATAGGTTTTCGACTCTTTCGACGAATTATAGTTAAAAGCAAGGAAAAAATCATATAAAGAAAGTTATTAAAAATTTTCAAACGCGTTTTTCTCGCAACATTCGTGTGGGTTGACATGGTATTGCTTATTTGCGTCCATTTATCGTGTCGACTCAAGACCTTGATTTTTATACACCTATAGACCTCAGTATTTGGTAAACTTTTCGCCATTCAAAAATTTCAACTTGGTAGGTCTATCCGAAAATCGGTGGCGACACTACACTAATAAAATAAATTATTAAATGAAACAAAAAACAGGTCTCTAACTTACGTAAGAGTTAAGTTTATAGCTCATTAGAGCCACCCGGCATCCGACCGCTAATACCTATCACTCTCCTACGGGCTCTGAAGATGACGGCGAATAATATGAATATCACATTATAATGACGTTTATTAATAGTAATATTACTATACTAATATTCTTGTAATAACGATATTATCGGAACAAACAAAAACCACTAACTATGTCTCATTCAATATGACGTTGCACTAATGTTGTGGGAAATACATTAAACTATACTAACGTACGAATGTATCAATATATGTCATTTGAATAGCAGTAACGTCATGCAAAATATGATAATTTTAAGGAATAATCAAATCGTGTGTAGCTAATAAGTATATATAAGACAGACGATGAAAGAATTTAATCGAAATAGACGACCGTTGTGGCCTGCTGTAGCGAGGCTGCTTTGAGCAGATATTTCTTATAAATATATGTTTCGATCTGGGCGTTTGTCTTTGCGGGTCTCCCGTGCCTCGGAGAGCACGTTAAGCCGTGGGGCCTTGGTCATAATCTGATAATAATCGTTAACTCTTGATAAGTAATTTCGTCTTATCCAATGAGTTACCTTAGGATTGCCGAAGTTTTTTTTTATGTTACTTTTAAAGCCGAACCACGACTTAGGACGTCATCGAGAAGGCAGAAAGCGCTTCGTGTGCGTTCTAGTCGATAAACTCACCCGATGATGGCAAACAAGCGGTCTACCTAACCTACTACATAACCTACCGTCTAGGGGTAGAATGAAAGAAAGGCCGGCGTCGGGATGTGACGACCCCATCGCCCGCTGTTGGGATAATCTCTGTCACAGCAGAGATTATTCCACCAGTGCAATCAGTCATACTGGTGGTAGGTCCTTTGTTGCAGTGTCAAATATTCTGCCGCCATTATTATATTATTGTTTGTTTATGTTATTTTTAACCTTTTTGTATTACTAAGTAGAAGTAATTTTCAGGATTAAGTTTTTAATCATGTTTAATTTTTTTTTATTGTTATATTGTTTTGTTTCTTTTAACTATGATGTTTTTTTATTTTTATGTTTAGTTTCTTTCTTTTCTGTTGTGTCCCAATAAAATGATTTTTTTTTCGTTCTTTCTTTCTTTCAAATAGTAGTGCTTAGGTATTACTGTGTTCCGGTTTGAAGGGCACTGTACGCTAGTGAAATTACTAGGCAGAGGAGATTTAAGAACCAATATCTAGAGGTTGGCAACGCGTGATTGGCACCTAGTTATGGTGCTGCAAGCGCTCATAGGTAACGGCAACCACTTACCATCAGGTGGGCCGTATGCTTGTTTGCCAACTTATAACATAAAAAAGGGAAAAAGTTTCCACTCATCAAACCGATCGCAACTGCTACTTCAAATTCATGTAATATAATTCTATGACTCTATTACTTTCGAATCACATTTATTTCGAAAACAGCAAAGCTCTACTATTCCTACTGAAATACAAATATTATAATTATAAAAAATTATATATCTGGTTTAGAAATAATGATTATTATGTTACACAGAAACTTGACTAAGCACATGAAAGATTAAATGTACCTTTCTATACGAGTATATGGTCTAGTCTTGATGACTCGACGAAATGCACTTAGGAAAAACCACTCACCGCCTCACTCCTCACTCACTCACCTACCTTATCTCGAAATATAATAGGATAAAAGAATGATTTGACAGAATTTAATGTTATATATAATCATTTTTATACTTTCTTTATGTGAATACTTGGAACACTTCTACTTCGTCGACTGCTTTTTTCGTCAATATTATTAATAATATATAAATAGCTTTACCTTCATAAAATCCGGTACATAGTTCCCTAGACAGAAAGTCATGTCACCGATGTCATTGCTGCCTCCATATGGTCCTTCGAAAAGGTCACAGTTTATAGGCGGCATGTCATCCAGTAAATTACGTCCGACGTCATCTTCCGTCTCCATCTTCTCTGAGAACAAAGTATTCCTTTTATAAAATATATTACCATCTGCAAGCGACTTGGTTACGTAGACCTTAGAATTGGCTCTCGAGAGAAATGAATCATTTGTAAGTAAATCATGTTCCGTTAGACACATCCGTACCGAAATTTCAATAAAATACGTCCTATAAGCATGTTTTTTGATAATCCTACAGGAACCGAAATTTTTCCAGGACAAAAAGTATCCTATGTGTTAAAGCAAGTAACAATCTATATTGGTGCCAAATTTCATCCAAATCTGTGGTGCTGTTTTTGATTGAGTAACAAACATCCAAACTTTCACATTTATTATATTAAATAGGATTAAAGAATAGGCAATGGGTACCTATGTGAAATTTTTAAACGACCAATTTTTAATTTATTATTTCTGAAACCTTTCTGATATCTTTGGGTATCATTTTTTACACCACAAATATGGCAAACAAACATACAGCCTGTCTGCCTATCAGACTAGAAATCGCTATGTTCATCATTAACTACGCATCACCATGTGTTTTTTTATGTTATAAGTTGGCAAACAAGCATACAGCTCTCCTGATGGTAAGTGGTTGCCGTAGCCTATGAGCGCTTGCGCACCATTGTTGTAGTAGGTGCAACTCACGCGTTGCCAACGAGAGATATTGGTTCTTAAATCTCCTCTGCCCAGTAATTTCACTAGCGTACAGTGCCCTTCAAACTGGAACACAGTAATGCCTAAGCACTACTAATTGGTGGCAGAATATTTGACACTGCGGTAGTATCTCCTTGTCGGGCTCTTGCAACAAAGGACCTACCACCATTGTGACTGATTGCACTGGTGGAATAATCTCTGTTGTGACACTGAACAATAAGAATATTGCTATTTTACATATACTGAAAACAGTAAAGTTGCAGAGCTTTCCTTCTTGTAAAAACTTGACTTTTACGTGAGTAACTGACACGCTGTTTTTGTCGGTTTGTTTGTGCTTATTATGATTAAAGATTAAAATTATTAAATTACATTAAAGATTTATATTATAAACTATTCTCAATTTGCCCTCTAAACAAAACTTCATTTGAGAACCGCAGATGCACAATGCACTATCCATACTATGAATTATGTATAGTGCTTGAACTTGAATTGTATGCCGTTTCTAACATGAATAATCTAAGGACGAGTACAATTCATATTTAATTAGTACTGTTACAAAATTTTACCTTTGATGTTTAAATTTATTTCAGATGCCATATTTTTTGTTATTAATGAAAGAATTACAATTTTGTTTATAATGTAACTTACCAATAGTATATAATAAACTTTCGATCATGGTTATTTATTTACAATCCTATTATTCCTGAAATGGTCACATTTTGCACAGCATGATAACTAAACACTCATAAACTCATCACAAGCGTACACATTCACTTTAAGTTCGTTCTATATAATCGTAAAAAAACATGTAAACATTGAATTAAGCGTAATAATTCAATGGATGTAGAGGTCGAACTACGCGATCATCCTAGCCGCCGCGAGCGCGGCAACTGTTTTCATTTTGACGCAATGGACACAGGCCGCAACACTGACTCAGCTTAATATTATAATTCAATGTGCTTTTGATTATTTACGTCATGCGGTACGTTTGTACGTCAGAAACCAATAATATGAAATTATCGATTTATCATTAAAACTTCAGCCATTCAGAAAGAATCTCTTAAGATAAGATTACCACAACTGGTAACAAACATTACTTTAAAAAAATGTTTTATTTAGACAATCATTTTCATTATTACTACACTTTGTATAAATATTTCTGGTATATATCCATATTTGGTAAATAAATAACAATGCTTCTACAATTTAAGAAGGTCCTGAAGGTCAAGTCGCTCGATGGATTGAACTACTCCATGAATATGACTTCGAGACTCAATAACGTAGTGGAAAGACTCATGGTAACGCAGATGAGCTATTACGGAGACCCTGTCCCGAAAACTAAGCGCTGCATCATAAAGGAGTCAACGGAGTTATTAGTGAAACTCACGAGGAATAGTTCTTTAGGACCCTGGGAGAGAGATGCAAGGAAAACGCTTCAAAATAGTGATGATGACCTTCGTCACATCGTCACATGTAAGACTCGGAGTTATGCTTGACCTGCGTGGTGTGTAGTCGCACCTATGAGTGCTGTCACTGAAGCGTACTGGGCACAATGGGACAGCTTTATTTTACTAAACGGAATACTCTACCGGAAATCGGAGAAAGCTAAAGGCAGGGTGTTCCATCTTCAAATAGTTGTTCCGAGGGCCAGATTATCAGATGTTCTCCGTGAAGTACATGACGGTGTTCCAGGAGTTCATCTTGGTATTAAGAGGTCCGCAAAAAAGGCAAATTACTGCATATTACTTGCAGTCCGATGGAATGGTTGAAAGATTTAATCAGACCCTTGAAAGGCATTTGGCAAAACTAGTGGATACCCACCAGAGAGACTGGGACAAGTACATTCCACCCTTCCTCCTTGCCTACAGGATAGCGGAGCATGAAAGTAAACAGGCGACTGTGGCGTTTTAGTAGGGAACTACGTTTACCAATAGACTCATTGATGGGAGGGTCACTGGAGGAGCATAATAAAGTACCACACTACGTCTCCAATTTACGGCAGAAAATGCGCAAGATACATGCTTCTGTTCGAGAACATGTATTGCAGTAAAACCAGATATGACCGGATATTGAATACCAATAGATCCGAGGAAGGCACATTAATTCTGGCTGAATAATCTGACTCGGCGAAAAAGAAAATCTCCAAAATTGCAAGCAAGAATAGATAGCCCATACAAAGTGATTACCCTTATGAACGATATGACGTATAAGATTCAACGTCAACCAAAACGTCTCCTTCGTCTCCGACGACATCTTGGCGGTAGCAACAGTGATGCTCATGATGAGCATCTCGAAGAAGCAGTGTTATGAAGAACCTTAGTAGGGCATAAGGCACTGTTTGACACACACTTGCTGTTCTTAAAAGAATTGTTCAACTTTTATATGCTTAAGTATATGTTAATTAATACAAATATAATTACTGTGGAAGTAGGTTTTCAACTACAAAAATTTACATTAAAAAAATTTAAAGGATGATAATGCAACACTTTGAGAAGTGTGCCAGAATGGTACCTTTGGAATTGACTAATATTACGACATTATTTAAAAAAAACTGGCTTTGTCGGAAATAGATAGAAAAATAGTGAGAGAATCAAAAGTGTCTATCAATAAAAAAAAATCATCTTTACATCATATTAGATTTATAAAAGTGAAACTTTGTGAGGATGAACAGATGGTGGATGTTTGTTACACTTTCACACAAACACTACTGAGCAGATATGGATGAAATTGGACACGCAGAGACTTTATTACAAAGATTCTACTTAAAATTATAGGATATTTTCATCAAGGAAAAATGTTAGGGGACTATCAAAACCCAGACATATCCATTAGAGGCATAGATGAGAAATGCATTCTAGAAAGATAGCTTTGAAAAACAATTACATTAATGAGAGTGTAGCCACGGCACAGCTAATACAAAATATTAAAACTATTTGTCTCCGTTTTGAATTTAATTTTGTAAATGAGATTTTAAATGTTTTTTTTTCTTCATATATCCAATTTAATTCAAAATTATCTATACAAAATTATTATAAAAGCAATGAGCATATACTATAACAGCAGTGAGCAGTGACTAGGAATTTTGTAGCTGGTAGTAGCATTTTAAGGGCATACCTCTTATTTCGAGCCCGGGCAAATGATGATTTGTTTAATATAAATAAGGAAATTAACAAGTGAATCATCAAAATCAATTAGGGATTCTGAAATCAAGGGTACAATCACCTAACCATTTTATGTAAAAGACATATGTGTGTGCAACTCTAAGATGGGCATTCCCAAATGATTAGAAATGCAAATAATAGCCATGTATTTGCTTTCAAATAATAATCATAAATAATGCATCAGATTAGATATTTTATGTTATAAATTAAGTATAATGTAAATTCATTTGTTAATTGTAGGAAGATTACAGAAATAACATTTCGGTAGAGATACATAAACCTATGGAAAATTATATAACTATTTAAGAAAGGCTTGTTACTCTTATTTCTAACTCTTTTTAACTTTTAACTCTAATTAAAACATTAGATCCTCTTTAATTTTAGATGCAATTAAGTTTATTGCTGTATTCACAACCATTCCATTCACAACTGTTGGAGAGTTTGTTTAATATTAATTAAAATATCAATAGCACTTATTAAACTTAGTCCGGTTATAAATTATTTTATTCTACTGTTGTAATGATGTAAAATTGAAATGCTTGAATGACGCCTACTAAGAAAAAATATACAAGATTTGGTGTCGTAACGGATATTATATATATAAAAAAAATCTGTACATTTCATAGTTACTACATATTTTTATTATAATTAAATTAATACCATAATATTTGTATGGAACTTACCTTTTTTATAAATAAAAGTGTACAATACAATTTATCAGTTCCAAACTTGAACACTACTTATTATAATTTTTTTACAATTTGTAAAATTTTATCATTTATATTGACCAATTCACAATAATGAAAACTTTCAATGTTTTAAAAACAATAGAATGCGAATTAAAAATATAACGATTATGAAGAATGTACGTTTGGGAAAAAGTTATTTCAGTTTCTTTTCCAGAAAATAACTTATAACTTATTAAAGAATATTTATATTCTCATAACCACTATCCAGATTTCAGTCTGGTATTCCTATTATTAATACTATCAATATGACAGATGATTGGTGACAATTAATAAATGACATAATGACATTATGCAATTAACGTAAACAATAGACTATAGATAATAGACAGAAAAGTTGAGTTATGCCGTGTGTACTCGGTACGGCATGTGTAAAGGTGGAAATATACTTTCATGTCGTGGTGAGTCGTGGCGCTTACTGTCGTGACAGCCAGTGTGCAAACTTATGTGTCGCATCGTGGCGTGCTCTGGAGTTATTTTTGAACAGTACTTCTAACCTTTACAGAGTTTAAACGTACATAATGTTTTTTTTTTATTTGGAATTGAGATGAAGATCTTCTATTTCTCTAAGCAATGAAACTTCTCGGAGACAAAATAAAGAAAAAAGGTACTGCATTCACCCGATAAACAGGGGGAGATAGAACAACTGAATGGAGAAGAAATAAATTAAAAATCCTTATAGTACATACACACTTTATGTCAATTAAAACTATTCGTTATAGCACAAGTTTAATAAGCTCGTCAGTCAATTTTACATTCATGAGCCACGAGAGAACGCATCACGATACAATAGTGGCGAACATAACAATAAAATATTGAAGCTAAAGCAAAGAGAGTAGTCTAGTATTCTTATTATTTAAAAGTTATGTATTAACGATTAAATTTAAAATTCGAGGCAATAGACGTGTAATTCTATTACATCTTGCCTGCGAAGATAACATGATTTGGACCATTCGAATCCCACGAAAGAAAGTTTGTTCCACATTGTGAATACAAACCATACAATAAATTAATCAACATAAACAGGGATGAAAGTAAATATATAAAGAGATAAATATTGTGAGTAGAACTTTAACCACAATAATAATTGGTAATTGCACTAGCAACTTTGCTTAGCATTCTTCACTTTTGTATTGTTTTGATAGCCTGTGTATACATGGTTATTAGTACACTGTACACTCAATACTGTATTCTCTATGGTCATTACCCAATTACAATGTTATACGCTGAATACTGTATTCTCTATGGTCATATCTTTATGAAATTCGACAATGGCAGATGCTAAGCAAGGTATTGTGAATTTCTCGTTTTTAGTTACGATATTTTATTGAATATATAATTAATAACCCATGTGAGATCTTATTTTGTTATATGGATTTCTATAAAGGCCATTTTAGTTATCTTGACATTATAAAACGGTTGTAGATAACCATACTTTACAACATCAGCATTTTCTATCTTACCTTTTACTTGTACCCTATTTAACTCGTGATTATATTTTTAAATATATTAATGTTTAATTGTCGCTTCTTAAGGTGACTATAGTATGTTCATAAAGTTTTTTTTATAGATGTTTATCAGCAACGAATGTAATGTCAAAAGTTACCTAAATGTGTGCATTGTTTTAGCTTTTTTGTGTTTTCATTTTGAATAAGGTTCGAAATTTGTTGAATACTTTACATATTATCTACTTAGTTCTTGGAGATAGACCTAAAATGCTATAAACGTTTAAATATTTTAAAGTATATTTGTTTGAGTTGTCAATCTTATATTCATTTGAGAATCCCAGTGGACTTCAATATTAGAATTTTAGTGAAATCTTTAAAGGCTGATATAAATAATACTATTGGATTTATTGAATTACCAAAGAATCTGAAATAAAAAGTTTGTTACTCTTTGTGAAAATAGATTTGCTTATTAACAAAAACAAATTTATATCCTGTTTATTTTATAAACCCAAATTAATTCATAGGTAAAGTTCCCGAAGATTTCTTTAATGGACCATCATCACAATCAAGAGTGGTCCTTGCAAAACCTCGACTTGGTGGGTTCGGGACTACTATTGCTACAAGTTCAAATCCAAATGCCAGTTCAAGTTCAAGTAAAAGTTGCAACCCATTTGGTAAGTTTCTTGACAACCAATTTATATAAATTAACTACATTTTGGCTATAATTTTTAATGATAGAATTGAACATTTTGAACTCAATTATTTTTAAATAGTAAGTGATTTCTGCTCTCAAGGTCAAGGAAGCTATTAACAGAATTTGCAAATATTTGTGGCAAAAATATTGTATTTAGTGTAAAAATATTTAGAATTTTGGTTTATTTCTTTTGCTTAAACTTTCAGGATGGTAACAGTTCTGTGTATATTATTGTTTTCTTTTCCTTTATTGTCATAATAGAAATATACTTATAGTTATATTTTAAACAAATGTAATTTTTTAAAATAATTATTTAATTTCATTGATTTGATTATATTTTGACAAACTTTTCATAACTAACTTTTGGCAGTCTGTTTTTTTTGTGTTACAATAAAATTACAACATGTTTAGTACAATAAAAATATTTGATGTAGTAATGTAGAAATGACAAATAAGACATTCAATTGCCTGAATATAGTAATGAATTTATAAAATCTTTATTTACTTTAAAAAGAAGCCATTGGTTTGTTAGTAACATAATATATACACATTATTAGAAAGTATCAAATTAGAAATTTAAGCAAATAACAACATTATGGTGTAGTACTACTGTAAAGATATCCCTTAAGGCTTAATTAAACAGAGCAGATGTTTGGTTTGATCGTCCATGTGTGTGTATGTGTGTCTGTCTGGCTGTTTATGCTTGTGTTTGTAGTAATTATGTACAGTTTTTACAAATTATTAATTATTATAATTATATAATTAATTTTTAATTTTGCAGGATCTGTTTTACGACCACCACAACTAAAGCCGGCAAACAATCCATTTCTCAAAATTACTGAAACAGAAGATGCTAAAACAGATAAAGATAAGGCTCCAGCTGGATCTGTAGATACTAGAATTAATGAAACAAAAGATGAGGAGGCACCAAAATTTGTACCTCTGGGATCCAGTGCCAGTGCTCCTCGGACCACAACCTCAGTACCAGCCCCTGCTCAATCCACTACAAGCACGTCTTCCAGTGGTTTTGTTTTTGGTCAAAATTTAAGTGAGAGGGTTGTAATAAAAGAAAATGTCAATAATGGTGAAGCGTCTCTTGACCATACATCATCAAATGGAACTTCAGAGCTGCTGTTTACAAGCGCTGTAGCATCTGCAAAAGATAATGCTCAGGTAAGATTTATACTAAATTAAAATTACAAAAATGTGATTCTGTAAATCTATATTATAGATATATATAAATTTTTGATAACAATTGATAACAGCTGTCCAGTTCTTAGGTACCCTTCAAAGAACAGAGACGCTTGGTTGAAATATCACTATCACCCTTCTATAGATTGATTGCCTCCCTATTGTTCACCAATTAGTGAGTGCACCTGGCTTAGCCAAGTTTTCATAGCCAGGCATAGCCATAGCCAGGCTGGCTATGAACAACTCACTGGTTTCATTAGAATGATGGAATTCAATAAATTTTTGTTGCCTTTAGTAATGCATGGCCCGGTCTGCTATTTAAAAAACAGGTTAGGATAGCCAGTTTTGACTACTTTTAACTTGTGATAGAATATGATGACTTAGAAAACAGTGTAAATTTGGCTGAAGTAATCATTCACTTTCTTTTCACTTGTACTGCCTTATCCAGAGATTGTCTGCTGATCATTATACAATACTCTTGTGTAAATTTCCAATACAATTATTTTAGCAGGGACCAGATGATGCAGCTACAGAAGGTGGTGAAGGTTTGGCGGCGGCAGCTGCCGAATATGAACGATCACACGCGAGGCCCCCTCCCCCCGCTACATACTGCACTATGACCGGGGAGGAGGACGAAATCAATGTCATACAAGTAAGTGTCTTCGTATTACTGTGCTACTGTGCAGAATGGGCACATTTTTGACGACCGTTGCTCTTTACCGGCGCATCGGTGCTGAGCAAGCCATGTGTTCGGTTTGGGTGAGTCTATGCTTGTGCTTGTATATGATATCGGATGCCCGACATAGGATATAACTCGCGGCTCATAAGTTGAACTAAGACCTTGAAGAGTAATTACACTACATTAGTGGGTCTCAATCGAAGTGCGGGACAAGGGTGCGCCCACAACTATAGGAACACGGCGACGTTAGCCAACACTCAGGCGCATTCCGACCCTTGAGGACACTATCGCACAGTTTTTTTTCGTTCTTTAAAATTTATATTTAATTTATTTATTGTTATTTTTATAAACACATAACGAACATTTTTCTATAAGTACTATTTATTTATTTTATAGTATGTTAGCCATTAATAAATTTAATAAATAAGGAATTGAATTTAGAAGATACATTATTAAATTATATGCTTAATTCCGTTTTTCACACTTTATAAAAAATCTATTCAAATAAGACGTAATCACAATTTTTTCCCTTTAAGAAGTTTGAATTTCCTGGGCAACTGCTAAACATTGGTCTAACATTTTGTCCATGATTGTACTTGTGAGAACGACCGCCATTTTAGTTCAACTTATGTACTGCGATTTATACTATGTTTATAAGGATCATTGAGTGTGAAGCGTTTATTTATTTTATACTCATGAATTTATGTGTAATTTGGAAATAAACACCTGATGTGCGTGGCGTGTTCGTGGGTTGCATCGCACACTATCACAATTTTCTTTTCCAAAGCGAAGCTACATGTGTAGCCTCTGTAATCACTGGTGTTGGGTTGGCAAGTCAACAACGCTAGGCTTACACATTGACAATGTACATATATAAGTGGAATTGCGAATAATGACTTTGATAAACGCAGTAGTATAAGCACATGGTATCAATTAAATTCTTAAAATTATCGTGAGACATTATTAAACTTAATGTAAAGTATTTAAACCGCACTCACTCAGGTTTAATCTGTTTAAGTACCGGCCACCCTGATGAAGGACCTCCGATGAGTTCGACACTACTTAAACCGATTATACATGGTATAATTATATGAAACCTAATAATATACAAGTATAATGTTTGAATGTGTAGATATCGTGCCGCCTATTCGCGTGGGAGAGCGGCAGCTGGCGCGAGCGCGGGCGCGGCGTGCTGCGGCTCAACGACGGCGCGGCG
This sequence comes from Hestina assimilis, assembly GCA_023373885.1. Classification (NCBI taxonomy): domain Eukaryota; kingdom Metazoa; phylum Arthropoda; class Insecta; order Lepidoptera; family Nymphalidae; genus Hestina; species Hestina assimilis. The sequence goes on from CM041745.1 coordinate 11,537,896, forward strand.
GCGGGCGGCGCGGGTGCAGGGGCGGGCGCGCGGCTCGTGGCGCGCGTGGCGGGCTCGCTGCGCGTCGTGCTCAACACCAAGCTGTGGCCGGACATGGTGGTGGAGCGCGCCGGGAATAAGTCGCTCAGGATCACCGCCGCCGACGCGCAGCAGCAAGTCAAGCTGTTCCTTATCATGGTTGGTGTTGAGCTACAGACTTACTGGTTTCAATTTTGAAGTCTCAATAGCCCAATGGTCGAAGGCCCGCACTCCGCTCCGTTAACGCGAGAGTCGCGGTGTCGATCCTGACCCCCTTGGGCTTTTGTCGTACCTACTCCTAGCGCAAGTTTCGAGCTTATTTGGAGGGGCAATAGGAATATTAGTAATGCCTTGAAAAAACATTGCTAATATTCTTTAAAAAAAAATTTAAACATATTGTCGGAATATTTTCATTAACAAACATTTTTCAGTGTTTGATGAAATAAAATCATATAAAAAATATGATTTTAAATTAAGTTATATAGCATAGACGTCGATAGACTCAAGAGCTACGATAGATTAACTCTAACTTTTGTATGGAATTAAATATCATGATAATTTGCTTAGTAATAAAAACTTCAGATTTTAAATCAAGTCAAATCAAACTTTAACGAAAAATCTTTATAAGCATAGATAAAGGTTTTTATAGTATACACAGACTTGTAGTATTGATTGAAATAATTTTTCTAGGGTGCACCAGGAGATATAGCACAGCTGCACAGAGCACTTATGTCACGGATCTCACTCAGTAAACATAGTTCAATAAGCCCCAAAGAAGATGAGAATTCACAGAGATCAGCAGAAAGACTCGAGGCCGCAGCTGACGAAAATGATTACCTTGACAATGAAAAGTCTGTAGATGATTCCAATCAAGACGATGTTTTAAATTGTGATGAAGAACAAACTATGGGAGAAGCAACTGCGACCAGACGGGATGAAGATACTGGTAGTGATAGAATAATATGTGATGATAAGACTGAAGATGAAATATCTAATATGAGCGAGGAGACAACTGAAGACAAAGAAACTAAAGCACTAAAACGAAAAGAACCAGTCGAAGACGAGACGTCATCAAAGAGACAGTGCCAAGATATTTAGTGTAAAAATGTATCAGTAGGAAGTGGAGTGTGATGTTATTTTGAATTGTGAACTTCATTTAATCAATTCCTTGCTAAAAGCTATAAATTTATGTAAAAAATGAGTAGGGATATTTATGATTAAATTAAAAATAGCATAATGAATCGTTCGGATAGCGTTTATAGAATATCTATTACCTTGAAAATAAGAATCCCATAAACATATATTTAGTTTTATTTGACAGCAGTTACAAAACAAGTTTGGCGATTTTTAAGAAACATTCCAATGTTTGCAATGCGAATGCACTAAACATGATTCGGCCGAAGCTGAATACCAAATAATTAATATACATGTGATTTATTTTCTGAAATATACCAACAATAAAGAGTCTTACTTTTATATTTTTGTTTATTTTTATTATATGGACTTGTTTAATTACCCTTCAAGGACAATTAGGTTTAATTTTAAAGCAACTCTAAAGTCCTGCTCTTTAGAGTTTTTAGCTTCAGGCTTTTCATGATTACAATTTATCTATTAAACAAAACTAATATTCTAACAATTTAACATAAAAGAATAATAACGATAAGTTTTAACCAGCGCTATATAGTAACATTAGTAAGGCGTTAAGAAGGTTGTTCCTAATTCTTTTTTAAATTTAATTATTTGCCTCAATAAAATTTTGCTCAAAGAAAATTTATTAGCTAGATTAACACAAGATACTTTTTATCCCGGGAAAATGTTAGAATCTTTTCGAATTATAGAAAAACTAGAGGACCTATCCACTTCAAATTAGGTATTTACGTGTCTTGAATACGAACATAATTTGTACGGTCGTCTGGCATATCACTACACAAACGAGGTCGAAGCCGCCAGCATTGCAAGCAATAGAACTTGCAAACAGTTACCTACTGATATATTTTCTGAAGGGGAGCAGGGAAAAGAATTCACAAAGCAAAATGCAAAGTCTAGTCTAGAAACTATGAAGCGAGATGACATCAAAGTGGATCCACCACATATCAAAGAAACAAGGTTATTCGTTTGATCTGTGGGATCCGACGTTAATGGGCACGATAGGCATGTCCACAACCCAAACAGACGTGACGTCACGGTCTATTGAAGTGATATATCCAATTTTCATTAACGATCAACTGTTATAAATGAATACAGACTCTGTATGGCAAAATTGAATAGAGGATGTGAAAACAATTCCGCCACACCAGAGTCGATCGCTGATCTTATTGAAGCATGCGATTAAGATTTATACCCTAACAAAAAAAATTATCCTAATTCTAATCACACAGTCAGCGTAGCTACCGCAGAGAGAGAAAGGAAAGAGATTTATAATCATCTCCTTACACTATATCGATTACAAGCGAGTTTATACTACGACAGCCGACTCGGACGACCGATTTTCGGGAGACTGTGACCATTACCTTTTTTAGGGATGTTGCTATTTTCTTTGACTTTTTCTTATTACAATCGCCGCAAGACCACAAGTATAAACATTCATGTGCCTTCAGCCAAACGACTATTTGTACTTTTCATGTCCTTTATAATTATATCAAATTTCCCTTCCGTAGACTACGGCTGGGGACGCCCTTGCTGAAGCATGTGCTCGATCAAGTTGACGCTGCTCCTTATCCATATTTTAAGCTTTTAAATGAAGATATTAATTGACAGTGAAGCAACGTCCTAGTCTTATTAAGCCTGGACAGTCGTGCCAAGTCCTGGTACCTGGATGTACTTACACAATTATGTTTCTTTAACAATAATTACTAAGCTATTTATAGTTCATAACTTTATACTACCTTCATGACTAAATAGCATAAGCTATCTATCACAGTTTGATGTCTAAATATAAAACTAATCAGTTCGGTGGTTTTTGGTTGGAGGGTACTGAGAATTAATTTCAACAACGGTACTTTGCGGGGTTTTCGTTTAGGGCGAATTCTTTAATTCGCTACACAAAACACAACCTGCGTAATATACGCTTTTGTCGTTGCGAAGCGATCGTAAATATTAACCCATTCATGTCCAGACAGTTATAGACGCAATAGTTAAAAAATTGAACTGAGTCACATGTAGTTCAGCGGACAGGGAAGGTGTTATAGAGAATAGTTGTGTTTTTTGGCAATAGTTTTAGTACCTAATTTATTTATTTTTGTTGTTGACATATTTTTAGAAAATGCCAGTAATTTCATTTATTTAATTTAAAAATAATTATCATTAATGATCGTTTTGGCGCGTTGGTAGCCTTTTAGGACCCTGCTTTAGTCTAGACGGTCGCGTTTTCGATACCCGCTCGGGGCGGATGTTTGTTTTTATCCTACAAATATCTGTTTCAGTCTGGGCGTTGTCCTTGTGGGTCTCTCACCGTGCCTCGAGACCAATACTTTCGGTCCTGATTACTGTTACATCTTCTTCATCCTAGCATTATTCCCGGTATTTTATGTACCCAGGGTCTGCTTATTACTCTTATCCAGATTTGACAGGTTACTAGTTTTTACACGGAGCGATTGCCATCTGACCTCCGCAACCCTAAGGGCGAACCAGTAACTCATTTTATAAGAGCAATTTACTTATCAAGAGTTAACGATTATTATCAGATGTTATTGATAATAACTGGGACCGACAGCTTAACGTGCTCTCTGAGGCACGGTGGGCGACCCACACGGACAAACGCCCAGACCGAGACAGAAATTTTAACAAACATCTGGTTTGAAGGGCATTGTACGCTAGTGAAATTACTGGGCGAACGAGATTTAAGAACTAATATCTCGATGTTGGCAACGCGTGAGTAGCACCTACTAACGGTGCTGCAAGCGCTCATAGGCTGCGGCAGCCACTTACCATCAGGTGGGCCGTATGCTTGTTTGCCAACTTCTAACATAAAAAAAAAAAAAAATCTGCCCGAGCGGGAATCGGACCCGCAACCGTCGAGACCAAAGGCATACTCGCTACCCACAACGCCACAACGGTGTCTCTGATTACTATTACATAACATCTGATAATAATCGTTAACTCTTAATAGGCTGCAGAGGTCAGGTGGCAATCCAGATAAGACTCGTAAGCAGACCCTGCGTAATTACCGGGAATAATGCTAGGAAGAAGAAGAAGATCTAAAATAAAGTGGTCAATGAAATTGAAAACTAAAAATATTTTGCCATTAATTTTATTGCATTGTGATGTCCAGAAATTTCGAAACGGTCGCTTTTTGTCGGAATCTATTGAAATAAACATTTGAAACGCACTATAAATAGTTTATCTATCATTTATTCGTCGCTACGTTCTTGTATACTTGTAATTATTTTAAGAGTGGCATTTTTGTATCGTTTAAAATCTCATCGGACGAAGGCGGGCATTCGTTGACTCACGGACTCCGGTAGACAATCCAGGAACCCGCCTCTTCAGTGCTCCGTACGTCGTAAGTGCTGAAAGTCGTGTAAAAAGTTGTATCCGGCCGCGAATAGCGCGCGTGGTATTTCGTTTATAAATACGCAACTGCGGGTGGTGCGGTCGAGCGAAGAAGCGTGTTCCCTACGTGTCGGAGGCGGCGGCGTGCGTCGGGTGCGCGCGCGGAATCTACAGCGGCGATGCTTTCGCGCCGATGATATTCACCGGCGGGGGGGCGCGCCGTCGCACCTCGCCCGCGCCGCCGCGCCCGCGCCCTCCCGCTTACCAGCGTCTACATGCTGAAAAAGTAAGTATCTATTAATGATTTTACTCATTCAATACATCTCTGATTGAGACTTAACACAACAATAATCCTCTGTAAGCAATAGAAAACATTGTCAGTTAATAAGTTAAATATTGTAGAATGTAGAATAGAATCATGCCATGCTCCTCTGTTCCAAACGGTAGCGTAAGCTTAAAAGCTTTTGCTCTGGTTTACTTTCATTGATAATAATAGATATATTATAAGTTTTCCGTATTTTGTTTATGTGTATTATATTTTACAGTATACCGTTTATTTTAGTAGTACTTAGGTAGGTCTAATGTTATATCGTTGTAAAAATAACTACGATTAGTTACTTATAGTCAAAAAACTTGTATCGATAACGATTTAAATACTAACTGAAATGATAACAAATTGCGATTTTTACATATATATTATGTACCTATAACTATACTATAATAACGGCTTTTTAAGTTTTTAGTTCATGTTATTGTTATGAATGTATGTATAAAAAGGAATAAATAAGATTTTTATCTTAAAAATAATACATTTATATATCATCGTAAACAAGTGTTTATCTAATACTTAAATAGCAAATGATCCATCAAAGCAAAGTCTTTAAACAAAATAATTGAACATAAATAAATTTACACGTACATTTCGTGTAATATAAGATCTGATATAAATAAATTTTAGAGAAGAAAACGCATAACCGCTTTGCAAATTTTATTTTACGTGCAATAAATCGATCTGGTATTTTTGTTATTTTCAGTTGCAGCATTGGAACTATATGTTATATATTGTATATTCATCTTTTTAGACACTATCCGGTTTTTAAAACAGTTAATAAAAGAACACATACTATACTTCACTACATAGTATAAAACAAAGTCGCTTTCTCTGTCCCTATGTATGCTTAAATCTTTAAAACTACGCAACGGATTTTGATGCGGTTTTTTTAATAGATGGAGTGATTGAAGAGGAAGTTTTATATGTATAATAACATCCATTAAATAGTGGAGGTAAAAAAGAAAGGGATTTCTAAGTTTATGTCGTAAATAATTACATTAACGCGTTCGGGCCACGGGCAGTAATGAATAAATCAAAACTACTGGATCGATTTTAATCATTTTTTCAGTGAATGACATAGGCTATATATTTTATATCCGTGCGAAGCCGGAGCGGGCCGCTAGTACACAATAATTGCAAAGTAACAACAACTTCGAAATTATAAATAGCCAATATTCGTATTTGTAAAAAAATCGCCGTCTATCTTAATCTTAATAAACCTATTTTTATAGGTATCTAGGTAGGATATCTCACAGGTTTTCATATACTGTTTTTTTTACCCGATCGTTAGTGAACATGTATGATTTTTTTTTTCTTTTTTTAAAAGAATATTAGCAATGCTTTTTTCTGGTATTACTAATATTCCTATTGCCCCTCCAAATAAGCTCGAAGCTTGCGCTAGGAGTGGGTACGACATAGTCCAAGGGGGTCATGATCGAACCCTCGACTCTCGCGTTAACGGAGCGAAGTCGGCCCTTCTACCGTTGAGCTATTGAGGCTTCAATGATAAAAAATATATGAGTATTTGTTAAAGTATTTTTATTAATTACGGAAGGACAATACGGTTATGACAAAGTTATAAGGGTTCCGTTCTGCCATTTGGTTACGGAATCCTAAAGGTCATGTAAATAAAACGGATACATAACAAAAAATACATAACATTCTGAAATAATTTCGAATTTCTAAGTGTGAAATCAGAATCAGAAAACAGAATATCCCTTTGTTTAAATTTAAACACATTAAATCAACTTAAAACAAATGGAAAATTTAGGCGCTATCAAATTGCTTCTTCGGTAAATGTTACTATATAGAAAATTTTATATCTTTCCATACTCTAGATACGAGGAGTCACGTCGTCTGAATAGAATTAGTCATCGCGCTTATGAATTACTTTATTGCGGAATAAACAGTAAACTATGTATTCTGCGTTAATTGATTTAGTAAACGAGGTGCGAGACGAAAATAGTGAAATAAACATCTATTCATATATCATGAGATTTAGAGACTTCCTCTAATATATTTCCTTTTTTGTTATCCTGCGCGATAATATTAATACGCAGATCAAATAGGTATTAAAATTGTGATGTACTTGGTGAAAATCTTATTGTATAGAAAACGAATATTTGTTTTTCGTTCATTTTTATGTTCCCAAGCAAGCGTCTGTTTAACTTTAAAATTTTTTTGTAATTGTGTTGTATGCTTATTGGCTCTCGTTTGTTACTTATTTTTGTCGTTCTAACTCTATTAATTAGAAAGACCTATGAAAATATAAAGAAATTGAATAATGGTAGGTATTTTATATGGAGATATCAAATTAAAAATTTTATTATAGATCCAATAATAAAGCTGAATTTGTAGGGTGAGATTAAAAAGTTACATGTGCAATAGCAAACATAATATTATGTTCATTACTTTCTACAATTTATATATATATAATATAGTTGTAATTAACAACATGTGTACGAGTAATTTTTTGAAATAAGAGTAACATACGAAGATTAACTTACGAAAAGTTACTTTATTAATGAATGAAGAAGGCAATGCCATTCTTCAAACGGTAATGATCCCGCAGGATCCATAAAAATGCCATATATTGCAACAACAAACAAACCACAACCACAGCAGGAAATTCAAATCACAACCACATGCTTGGAATAATCTGTAAAGTAATATAGATTTTCATCTGATTTTCATTACTCACCAGATAATTTGCTTTTAGAGATATAATATTTCCAACAAGTAAATATTGTTTTAACTTAAAGATTATACTAGCCTGGGATTTTATCCGTTCTGACTTTAGAAGGCTTTTTATTAGGCTTCAGAGAGAAATGAATCATTTGTAAGTAAATAATGTTTCATTAGGCTGACTCATTTAGACTGAATTTCAATTGAATACGTTCTGTACCATTTTTTGCTAATCCCACTGATATTTTTCCAGATTTTTTGGGATCTATTTCCTAATTCTGGTGATAAATTATCTACATGCCGAATTATCGAGTGCCTAATTATTCTTCTTTCTGGCAGTATTTCCGGTATTTACTCAGGGTCTGCTTATTACTTTTATCCGGATTTACAAGATACTAGTTTTTACACAGAGCGATGACCGTCTGTACTTTGCAACCCTAAGGGCCAACTCATTGGATAAGGCCCAATCAACCATCAAGACTTAATGTTTATTATAACATGTCATGTGATAACAACCGGGACTGACAGCTTAACGTGCTCTGCGAGGTACGGTGGATACCCCACGAGGAGAAACGTTCACACCGAAACAGATGTTTGTAAGATCAGAAACTAGGGACCGAGGTAAAAGGCAGCTTCGCTAACGACTCACCATAACGATCGTCATTATCGAATGCCTATTTGTATTCAAAATATTGCGGCCCCTGAGATTTTGTGGGATTGAATTTTGTGAAGTATACAATGCTGTACCTATGCTGAGTGTTTAAGTTAATTAATGGTGTCGATGGACTTTATCAACGACACCGTTGCGTCGTTGTTTCGGGTTAGATTCCCGCTCGGAAAAATATTTGCGTTGATCTTACAAATATCTGTTTCGGTCTGGGCGTTTTTCCTTGTGGGTCTTCGGTCTTCCCATCGTACCTCGGAGAGCACGTTAATCTGTCAGTCCCAATTGTTATCGCATAACATTCGATAATGATCGTTAACTCTTTAAAAGTAAATTGCTCTTATCCAATGAGTTACTGGTTCGCCCTTAGGGTTACGAAGGTCAGATGGCAATCGCTCTGTGTAAAAGCTAGTAACCTGTCAAATCCGGATAAGATTAATAAGCAGACCCTCGGTAAATACTCGTATAACACCTCCCGGTATTATCGTATCGTTTAATACTAGGAAAAAGATGTCGATGGATTTGTTATGTCATGTCATTATCTAAATCCAACAATCAAACTAAAACGATAACAGTTATCATGGCATCTGGTGAACTCGAATGGTATATGTAAATTGGGTATGAATCAAGGTTGAGTGGCGTAGTATCGAACAGTAAATGCACGGATATAAATAGAGAGAACTAATGCGTTAAACGTTTGATGGAATCGTCGAATGTATTGTGAGTTAAAGCACAGTGATAGTTGGTTTTAAAAGATTTTTTCTTAGAATCAGCCTTTTTTGCTATTTTATGGTGATTAAGATAACAAGTAGAAAGCCTCTATAGCTCAACGGTAGAAGGACCGAGTCCGCTACGTTAACGCGAAGGTCGCAGGTTCAAACCTGGTCCCCTTGGGCTATTGTCGTAGCCGCTCTTAGCGCCAGCTTCGAGCTTATCTGGAGGGCAATAAGAATATTAGTAATGCCTTGAAAAAGTATTGCTAATAATCTTTAACAAAGATAAAGAAAAAACATCTTAGTTCTGTGTTAGTAATATTTTTGTGTCGCAAATTATTTTTTCTGATCTTATTTATTTGATTAAAGATAGGCCAATTAATGTAAATGGTTTGTTGTGTATTTTTACACGATTCTCATATGTTAACTGATTTGTATGATTCTTTGTTGTATGATTTCATTGTACTATATAATTTTTTTAAATCGAATTAAAAACACACACACACACATATAGAAATCCTCTCAACATAGAAAGCTATTAAATAAAAAAAATAAGAAAATTACAAAGCTATTATATCAAGATCTATACATATAACTTGTCCGGGCGGTTGAAAGTGCACGTCTTTTTTTTAATAAAAGCCATCTATAATGAATAAAATGATTATAAATTTTAACATTCTGCTGTGTTAAATTAACTAAATTAAAATAAAATGGGTGGTTGTGGTGCTTTCCGACATACAAACATTGAAAAATACTATAATTTTAGCCTAGTTTTTTTTTTTTTCATACGCATATCTGTCATTTGATCCAATTTAATAAATCGACTTTGCTCCCACAAAAACGCGTGACCGGATATGATAGAAACGATCCCATTTCATGCGATTTATAGTTTAATTTACATAAAATAATCGAATGGAGCATAATATTCTTAAGTAATACAGAAAAGAAATTTTGTCAGCTTGTGATTAAATAGCAGTTCATTTAAAGTTTGTCAAAATTTATATTGAAAAAATTAGTCTAGGAAAAATAGCAGCTAATAAAAAGGCTAACGCTAATTTACTATTTTGTACCGACAAAAATATTTGAGCGCTTATCAATTATTACTACCACCATATATATCTTTGAACCGTTTTCTTTCAATTTTGATATAGAAGAAAGCAAAATTAGACACACTTACTCGTACTTCACGTTTCACTTCACATTCAAAAGTGCAAATCAAGGGCTATTTATCACTACAACCATGAGTGGCAGGTGGCTATAGACATAAGGCTAGACAAACCTACAAATTAATACTTTTCTTTTAATCGGCCTGAGGCCCTAGCCAACCTAAATTGTCGGGGGTAAACTAATATAATATTATCTTGAGACGCTTACTTTAGGCTGAAATTGATCTAAAATCGGATTTCGCTGGTAACATAATATATAATATATTATTGATTATATATTTTGATAACGATAAAACTTTGCTAAATATATTAAAAAGACACAAATACGCGATAAGTAGTTAAAATGCAAGTCAATACATTACGTCAAAGTAATCGCTAGATAATAGCTTTTCTTGAATGAAAACAGTTAAATACATTTGAATGAGTCACGAATCGCAAAAACTCGACCTCGTCAGATGTCAAGCAAATTCTCAATATTAGCCATTCGTGCACACAATTTCAGAAGCAATCGGACTCATGCCAGAGAATTCAAAGGAGACCTTGAGGTTACGACGTTTACTTACTGAATACCGACGTATCTAGTAGCGTCCCTTCGGTTGTAAGGGCGCCATATTTGTGTAAACAAAATGTAAATAAACCATTGAGATAATTGAGGTACGCTTTTTGGCTTCCGATTTGGCGATGTACCGACAATTAGTCTCCCCGGGAGTGAGATGTCGCGTTTGTTTCGGGTATGTTATCTGTTGTATCTGAGGTTGCATTTTAAATGTGTCATTCTTATAACGGTTATTTTAAGTTATGGCGGTTATTTCAAAGGTAGTATGCGGTGTTCTCAAGTTGACATTTTTATATACAAATTAAAATAATAATATGAGATTGTTTTATATATTTTAAACTGTGCAATTGATATTATCGTAATACAAGAAATATAAAAGTACTATATCTACTTGTATTAAAAAAATGTAAATTAAAAAATAATAGACATGTAACTATTTGGTATTTTCACTTAGTATTACTTATTACACAAACACTCACTGAGTGACTGACTTTATTACGATTCCAAAAGTTTGTATTTATCATAATTTTATGGTATTACTTTCTCTAGGGATTTCACATACTTATAAAAAAATATTTCAATGGTCTGCCATTTATTGCATTTATATAGGGACATTAATAAATGTTCATCCATCGAGACATTCCTCAGCTTTCAAACGATATTTTCACTTCACTATAACACTTCGCTATAGATCTTGTTTAATGTCTTGATTAATGTCTCCAATAATTATAATTTTAACGATATAATTTTCGTTTAGTTAAATCATCGATTTATGATTTCAGTGGTTACCGGGTGGTGGTGGAGAGCGCGGTTGCGAGCGAGGTGTCGCCCAGACGGAAGTGCGCCGCTCCCGCGCTAAGCGCATCACGCAGCGGCGCGGCGCCATCAAGCATCATAAGTGAGTATAATAGACGCAATAAATCATTTCCTTTTGCCAAATACATACTGTTCGATATAAGGAAGATATCATTTGGAAAACATGGATAAAAGATACAGGCATAACACGCAAAAAGTAATATTTTTCCCGAAGCAGGAAATCTTTTATACGTCAGACCAAAAAGCATATTTGTTCGTTAACAAATAAAATACTACTACAACCATTATTCTTGTATTTTTGTTGATTACCAAAAAACATCATTCAATACTTATATAGCCAGGTATATGCAGGTCACACAACATTCAGATACTCGTTTACCATATTGTAGAGGTTTGAAAAGATGATATATAAATAGCACAAATATAATATTAGCAATATTATTTATAAATAGCACTAATTATTATTTATTAACCTTTGTCATCAACAGATTGACCACCGTAAACCGTAAAATCTTGAATTAACCGAGTAAGTAAATTAGGCAGTTGATAACCAGCTCTACAACCGCTACGACACACGACGCGACGACGTAGCGATTGAACTTGTGATTCAGCGAGATCGCTAGTTTTTATTATTTCTATTTCTATTTATTTTTATTTATTTCCTTAGGTCTATCTATGATTGCCGTTACTGTTAATATAACATTATATAGGAATTTCATACATTAATTTCACAATTATTTTTTCTTAAACAAAAAAAATTAAATTATTTGATTGCTGAAGACCTTAGACCTTAAGACTCAGAAACTAAAATTTTGATGTTGAAACTCGAAACATCAAAGAGCTATTTTAAATGTTTAAAAATAATTATAATTTAATTCAACACGTAGCGAACTTAGAAGTATGGTTATTGGTTAAAAGTTATAAAAGTTCTAATCAATGATTTAAATTAAACAAAAATTATCCTTTTTGATTTGAACCGTTTGATATAAAAACTACATAATACATATGAATACCTAGTTCATTTATACTACAAAGAGCACACACAAGGATACGGTATGCCAGAGTTAAACCGAAGTCTATGTTTACTATAACAACAACGGTATCACCGTGATTTGCCAATAGAGATGAGGAATAGTAGAGGTTTAATAATAAATGAGAGAGGCAGAATGAAAAGAAAGGAAAGGAAAGGACAGAGAGGAGTGTGAGCATGGGCCTCTTGTGCTTTCACTCATTGAATTAAACGCCACAGGACGAGTGCTTCACTTAACTTCACTTCACTTTTTAAGGCGTCGGGATGTGACGACCCCATCGCCCGCTGTTGGGATAACCTCTGTCACAACAGAGATTATTCCACCAGTGCAATCAGTGACACTGGTGGTAGGTCTTTGTTGCAAGAGGCCGGCTAGGTAGGTACCACCGCAGTGTCCAATATTCTGCCGCCAAATAGTAGTGTTTAGGCACTACTGTGTTCCGGTATGAAGGGCACTGTACGCTTGTGAAATTACTGGGCGAACGAGATTAAGAACTAATATCTCGAGATTGGCAACGCGTGAGTGGGACCTACTAATGGAGCTGCAAGCGCTCATAGGCTGCGGCAGCCACTTACCATCAGGTGGGCCGTATGCTTGTTTGCCAACTTCTAACAAAAAAAAAAACTTAACTTCGATATTCTGTTTAATGTAAACTCTCGTACTTCACCGATCGAGCCGACACTTTTAGTCCGATAAAAGCAACACTTTTTACTCTATTTTATTATACAGTAGAATTTCATTATAAATGATAATTATAATTATAAAGAGAAGCAGACTAAAAAAGTAACAACAATATGAATGAGAAGTTTTTCTTAAATATCCAAGCTGTCAAAATTTATTCAAATCGTTAAAGTGATACTTAGACCATTTAACAACTGATCTAAGAAGTGATATAATGGTGAAAACACAATAGAAGGCTGAGAAAAGTTATATTCACGTTAAAATACTATATAAATAGATTTCTCAGTAATCATTGAGTCGAAACCATTCAGTACCGGGTAAATGATTTGTTATAGAGTTGATATATTATTTTTGGCAATCGCGGCTGTCTAATTAGAGTGTAAAATGTCTGTTATGTGCAGCCATTTGTCTAGCAGAATAACTTCGTTTGATTCTGGATTTATATTAAAATATTACTTCTATAATTTACATTTTATTTCGTAGCTAGAATATGAATATTAATCTTTCCTATTATTTAAAAAAATATTTAAATAATACACAATATAGAGATGTAAAGATTGAAACAATTAATGATTCTTACTTCATAATAACAGTTATTAGACAAAACTTTTTAAATTAAAGGCTAAAGCCACAGATCATATAAGTATTAAAGCCCGACGAATCTTCTAAAAAGTTACCAGATAATATAATTATCCTGAAGCGTATTTCTAAATATTTTAGTATGGCAACTTGGCACACAGTTTAAACATGAATAAACATCTTTGTTCTACTTTATTTAAAAATCTTAATGATTTTTCCTTCATCACTGACTCACAGTACAAGATTTCACTAAATATTTTTATTGTCATTTATTTTTTCACTTTTGTTTCACACATCATTTCTTAAATTCTTGGCTCCAACGTGAATCCGTTGAATATAAAAATTTTGTGGACAATATCCCATTAGTCATATATATCCCATTAAAAAAGCTAATTATGATATTAAAAAAATAAGTACAAAAGCTTTTAAATATTTTTAAGTTCATGTATGCCGCTCTGCTGTCTGGACGTAGGTCAGTGTAGCGAGGATTTTCGTTACAAAGAATAAATAATTGATTTAATATTTCGAAATACGTAACTAGCGCGCGGCAGCGCAAAAAATATAAAATGTTTATTAATCCTGATTATTACAGATGTGTTTATATTGAGGTAAATGTTAGTGTTCATTTTATCATTTGTTTGAATAAGTGAAAAAAGTTGAAAGAAATAATTCTGGAACAAAAATAGAATAATCCCACAGGGATTGGTTAAAAGTGAATATTACATCCACATACACAAACTTATTTTCGGGATATTTAAGAATAGAATCAATGAATCTTCAAAACTAAAATTAGATTTTTTGTTTTTAAATCAGAATAAATTTGTATTGTATTTCAATGCCAACGTTACATACGTAAAAAATTATACGAATTATATAAATAAAATTAAAGATGTTTATACTTCAAAATTATATATGAAAGTATATACGGTCCTTGCATAAAAAAGGCAATTTAAATTTTTGTCTAGCTGCCCGTTTGTTCCGTGTAATCTCTAAAACGACTAGGTCGATTTGAACGGGACTTTCACTACACACTACGTTACACTAGCAGATAGATAATGTTATAAGGAGTGATTTAGGCTACTCTTACTGTAGAAAAGGATTAAGTATTCCGCATAGTACAGAAAATTCGGCACACCACGCGATTGGAGCCGCGGGCGCAGCTAGTTAGAAATAAATTATTATTCGCTATTTAATAAATCACTTTTATAACAGCATTGCTACGAATTATAGAATACCATTATTTATTTTTAAAATAATTTTACAGGATCCATGAAGTGAATGGTCATCGATTCGTGGCGAAGTTTTTCCGGCAACCGACGTTTTGCGCGTTCTGCAAAGAATTCCTGTGGGGATTCGGGAAACAGGGCTATCGCTGTATCGTGTGCCAGACTGCTGTTCACAAACGCTGCCATAATAAGTTGCTGGGAAAATGTCCTGGATCGACGGCATATTCAGATGCTACTGTGGTAAGAATATCAAAAGAAACACATAGTTGAGTCTGTTAAGAACTAAGACAATTATTTTACTATTCAAGCCTCAATAACTTAACGGTAGAAGGGCCGACTTCGCTCCGTTAACGCGAGAGTCGAGGGTTCGATCGTGACCCCATGGGCTATTGTCGTACCCACGTGTGGAGGGGCAATAAGAATATTAGTAATGCCTTGAAAAAGCATTGCTAATATTCTTAAAAAAAATAATAATAAAAAATAAATTCCTTTTGTCTACAGTAGACACAAGTGTGAGAATAGAATAGATATTGTTTGCCTATTACTACTGTGCTTGTGAAAGGACCAGATAGCACCGGCATTTTATACATATTTTTGTCGTTTCTTTAACCTATTTACTGTCCTGTCAGTAATCGCATATTTATAAATTATTTTCGTTGCAGTACTTAAGAGAACGATTCAAAGTCGACGTGCCTCATCGTTTTCGGCCGCACCAGTTTATGTCTCCAACTTTTTGCGATCACTGTGGAGCGTTACTCTATGGTTTCTTTAAACAAGGACTTAAGTGTGAAGGTACTTATTATTTAATTATTTAAAAGACGCTTATTCAGAACTTATATAAAATTCGATGTGGTCTACTCGGTTGCCACGTGTTGTACTAAATTGATTAAACTTTATTATTTGGAAAGTATAATTGGACGCAAATAAGCAATACCATGTCAACCCATAAAATTGAAAAAAACTGAGTGATATATGCAAAAGTGTTGGTAAATGGCTGAAGAACATTTTTCTTTAATATTTGTAGAGTTTAAAGCTTTAAAACTTCTAAAAAAGCCATTTCTTAATAATGCAATTTATGTATTTTGTTAAACGTTTTGGGTTATATTATATACGAAATATGCAGTTTGTATACTTATTTTTGTGGAAATAAGTAAACTAACTTACATAAATCTGAAATTGTTAAAAGCTTTGACTAATACATAAAAAATCATATAAAGCAAGTTGTTCAAAATATTCAAACGCGTTTTTCTCGAAATGACATTCGTGTGGGTTGACATGGTATTGCTTATTTGCGTCCAATTATAAAATTATAAAATATTGGAGAGATAAACTTAAAGAGCTCCTATATTACCTTCTGTATTTAGCAATTTTATGTTACATAAAAATCACATAAAGTTTTTCTTAAAACATTTATATTTTAGCTGCTTGATAGCTATTTTGCTGTTATTGTAGTGCTTATTTTATTGTGTATTTTTCGTCTCTTTTTGAATAGTAAATTAATAAATAAAATTCCATACATCGGTATGGATGGATCGATCTGTCTATAATAATTTCAATCAGAACGTGTATTTTAAAATGTCCAGTCAAATAAGGTCTGCAATCAAAATCTTTGGCGTTATTGTGTATGTTATTTTAGTTATTTCGTTTCTGATATCATTACAATGTAGTAAATGATACAAAAACAATGTGTAAAGGTTTTTCTTGTAACGTTTTTAGTAAAGTTTATAAAACATTTTAATTAAATTTTTTGTCTAATTTTTACCGTTTACGAGAAGTAGCGAAAAACACTTTTTTTAACTTTTTCAACCCTTACCGGGTTGCAGACTGTACATTGTTTTTGTATCATTATATCAAAAATGTACGTTGGGGGCCAAAAATTTTGATTGTTGTGCTTGTAAAGCATGCCAACATTACTAACTTTTGTGTAGTTTGTGTTTTTAATTTGAACCTAACTCTATTTTTACAGTTCAATAGTTATTTTTTTAATAATAATAGTGTTGTTGTGTGCTATAACTATCTATACATAGACTGTAGGAGTTTAGAGGATATTTTGTATAACAATTTTTAATAAATAAAGTTATTATGGAAAAATCATTGTATTATAATATAATATGTTTTTTATTGATCATAGAAAACTAAAAGAAATGTTATAGCCTATAGGTAATAATATTTGTTTTAGATTTTTTTAATGATCGAAATTGATTATTAAACGTACCTATTTAACGGTAGCAGACCCATGCTCCTCCTAGCACAAATGTTCCGGCTCGAGCGGAGAAGTAATACTGCGTAAAGTAAGTCTCCCAGAAAATCTGCGTAAAGTAACAGTATCAGTAGGTACTGTTGCGTATCGTGCGATGAGTGACAGCGCCGGAGGCCCAATTTCCCACCCCCTCTGGTCCCTCCCTTTTTTCTCTTCTCATCCCTTCCTTGGGTTGGAAACGCGCATGATAGTTGCAGTTGCAAGTATCGCAAGCCTTGCCAACCCATGCGTTGACTGCTTACCATCAGGTGGACTGTACGTTTGTTTTCCAACCGTCGTGATATAAAAAAAAAACATTTGGTAGGCTTTTAGGACAGGTGTTATTACCACAGGTATGAAAGCCTGTGATGCTACTGAAAGCGACACGTCAGATCGAGATAAGTGGAAGCATGATATAAGAAAAGCAGACCCCCACTATCACATAGGATCAATAATTGCTTAGGTGAGAGTGATGGAGCTTGCTACGATTATTTTGCCACAACCACATAATTTCACAACCACATAATTTGCGCGAAAAAAAAAATTATAATAATCATTAAAAAAAAATAAAAAAAGGCCGGCCAGGTAGGTACCACCGCAGTGTCAGTTATTCTACCGTAAATCCGTATACTGTGTTTCGGTTTGGAGCACACTGTAGCTAGTGCAATTACTGGGCAAAGGATATTTCAGAACCAATATCTTGAGGTTGGCAACGCGCGAGTGACACCTACAAATATATGGTTCGTATGCTTGCTTGCCGTTGGAAAGTGTCTCTCTTCTTGTTCCTTATCTTAGATGGTTAGATAATTTGGTTTCTCTCGTTCAATAACAGCTTTATGCCGTTTGGTGAAGAATACATATACATAGATAATAATTTTTCTTATACATATGCAACCACTTGTTGCTATTTGTTAAATGTTGCTCACCACATCCACACTGCGGCTCTAATGTAAACCATATGACAAAGAGTAACATTCATCAACAAGTGGTGTGTTCTCAAATTTCTAAAACGTTATCGTTATCGTTATCGTTATCTACATGTTGATTATTTCCAAAATCTAGACAACGTTACTCAGCACGATATTTTATACTAACAACAAATCATATTTTGTCACATATGTTGGTGGCAAACATGGCTCTGTAAAAATTAACTGCGCTATGGATGCACCATTACTACCATTCCACGTAGTTCCAGTCAGGGCATAACTTAGAAATACAATGAGTATCAATTTGAATCATTGACATTTGAGACATTTCAAAAGGCCTATTAAACCGATCTACACTAGAGGATTTAGGAGCTAGCACCGTACAATTTAGCATTGCTAAAAAAAGGAACAGCACCAATGTTTTGACTGAAATGGTCCAGCCGCCAGAATAGTCTATTTGTAGAGGCAGTCAATCAGAGGAGCATAGAACTATAATATTTATATTATATTAGTATAAGTATAAAGTAATTATGAGCATAAAACGTTTGCGAGCCAATTTTTAAATTACGTAATATAGTTACCGAAAGGGCGTTCTTATATTTCCTGGAAATATATTTAAATTATTTTCGAAATCAAAATCTTAAAAATTAGTTTTAAAAAATAAAGAAAACCGACTGAAAAGGTAAAAAAAATAATAAAATAAGGCAAAAATTAAATTTTTCTACAATAGAAGTAGGTGCTAAGTCGAACACCTACACATTAGGCTTCCATTTTAGAATTTTTTAATTTATTGTATTTTAAATATTTAACACCATATTAAAATACCTCTTTGTATTGCAAAGCGGGAAATAATTATTAGTTTTGAGTAGTTCTGGTGGCCATTTTTTGTCTTCATTAGCAGTTCCATTTTCGTGATTGCTTCCATGCATGCTTTTTCAGACCAAATGCACACATAAATTAGTAAGTGTGCATGTAAAAACCAATCAATACCATCCCATGATCAGATCGTAACTTATATACCTACAAAAGTCGGCCTATTGTGCCTCAGATACCCTTTTAAACAAAAAAAAATCATCCAATTCGATTCGATCCAACAGTCTTCGAGTGATCGAGAAACAAACTTACAATAAAAAAAAACAAAATTCAGTGGAATTGATGCTTTCTTTTTTTTGAAGTTTGCTTAAAATGTGGTAGTTTGCCATCGTCATTCAGTCTAATAAAGCAATGTAGTAAATCTAACTTTTAAGAATAATTAATTTACTGAGTAGTATAATTATAATAACTGAAATATTTTAAGAACTTTCTTTCCCTTCTTCAATTAAGCGTGTAGCTTGTGCTAAAATTTAATTTAACAATATACTAAGGGGGTCAGAATTGAACCTGCAGCCGTCGCGTTAACATAGTCGTTAACTTTTACCGTCGAGCTATTGAGGTTTAAAAGTTTTAGTGACACCGCTGTGGCGTTGTGGGTAGCGAGTCTGCCTTAAGCCTCGACGGTTGCGGGTTCGATTCCCGCTCGGAGCAGATGTTTGTATTAATCGTACAGGCATGTTTTCCGGTCTGGTTGTGTTTGTCCTTGTCATTGTGAATGTTTCCGGACCCCCGAAACAGGATATAATTATCCTAATGGGGGCCGTTGAGTGTGTAGCGTTTATTTATTTATTTAGTAATATAGGATAAACTATGCACAAAGAAAATTCATAGTCTATTTAAATTGGTCGTCTACAGAGTATGCTTGTGAAGTAACTCTTATATTACATTGGCCAATATCGATCATTGACTTCAATATAATTTTTTTTTCTTTTACAGTTTAACTGAAAAGTTTTACGGTTTATTTAATGACGTTATCAACTATATATGAATTGTTTTTGAGAATATTAAGTACTACATCGTAAAACTATGTTACATT
The DNA here is from genome assembly GCA_023373885.1 of Hestina assimilis. NCBI lineage: Eukaryota > Metazoa > Arthropoda > Insecta > Lepidoptera > Nymphalidae > Hestina > Hestina assimilis. The sequence continues at coordinate 11,557,927 of CM041745.1, forward strand.
TAAAGACAAAGCTACATCTAAATATAATGATTTCGCATGATGATTTATTTTCGTCGTTCACTTTTAGAACCGAGCCAACGAGTGCATTAAGTTGTTTACGGATAAATTATTTCAAAATTCGTTCTTTTTAAGATGTTTCTTTCGCCGAAATACTATGAACTTTTCCTTCTAAAGTATTAGTGAAAACTATTATTGTCATTGGTACGTAATCAATCAATCAGCCGGCTCGTGAGGCGGGCGGGATGGTGGGCGGTGTGCACACCTGCGCTAGTGCTGGCTTTGAAGCCAGTCTGTGTCGCGCGCTTGCCTGACAACGTTGTTGGGTTAATTTCGCGCGTTTGTAAACCGTCGCGTAATCATGCCCCTTTTTTCCGAACATATTACGAACATGTATTACAGTGGAACGCCATCATATACCAGTGCACCATATAGTTATAGTAGTTCAGTGTCACCCTATGGAACGTCTTACAGTGCATCTTACCTGAATCCGGGGGGAAATTATTCTTCCCACTCGTCTCTCGGAAGTTACTCTCGAACTCCACTGACATCCAGATGGATATCGAGTGGAAGCAGAGGCTATTCGCCAATGTTAAGTACAATTTCTGAAAAAGGAACATCAACTCCAGTAAGAATAAACAGTCCAAGAAGGGCACCTATTACAAGTCGAACTTACATACCTTCGACGTTTACTGCCCGCCCTATAAACATAAATACTGCTGATATTGATGTATCGAAAGATAAATATCGAAATAAAATATCAAATACAAATAATGTTATTGGAATACCTCCTAGACGAAGCAGTCCAATTGTAGAGAAAGATATTGGTCATGATAAACCTGATACTGGAATTGATTCTTCGCCTGGACCAAAACGTACTACAATAAAACGAGATAGAGCAGTAGTGAGACTTCACACTGTAAAACGAAAAGAAAGAGATTCTCCACGCAAGCCTCCTGAAGTATTGCAATCAAAAAAGGAAAATTGCGAAGTACAAGAAATTTCGCCAGGCTCTGATGAACAATCAGAACCAGTTAAATGGAGACAAAAATTAGCTAATGACTTAGAATATAAAGTTCAAAAAGAAAAGAAATCATTGGGAGCTAAATTAGTAGAAAAATTTACACTAAAGGACAAAGATGAGTGTGAATTTAACATAATTCCAAAAAAATCTCCTCCACTGAGTTCAATGGATAAAGAAATATGCTGTGTTGCTCCACAACCTATTGAACCATGCTCTTTAAGCAAATCTGTGGGTAGGCGTTGTTCTATGGAATTGTTAGCTGAACAAGCTTCTTTATTAGATTCACTAATTAGAGAGAGGAGAATTTAAGTACTGTGCCTTTAGATTTAAGCAAAATCGGATCAGAAAACTTATCTAGCATTTCTGACGTAGATTCAGCAAATAGTAAAAAGAGGAAATTATCAGAAAACGAAAATCCCTTAGCGACAACAAAATCCGATCATTCATTGCATAGTCTTCTTTCATCGAAAAGTTCAAAAGATCAAAAACACACTAAGAGACGAAGTTTAAGAAAGTGTTCCTCGGGTAGCAGCATCTATAAGTTAGACCGTATTGTAGAGTTTCCTCAAACTTCAACGAATGAGCAAAGTACCGAACGAGAAAAAAATCTTTTAAATAAAAATAGTACAATTAATTCTGAACCAAAAGCTAAGATAAAAAATACATCGACAGTTGTTTTTTCTCCTGATTCAAAAAGTAATGCCAGCAGTATAGAAGAAATAAAAGTTTCTGAAAAGAGTGAAAAAAATAATTTGGAACCAAAAAGGAAAACAAATATAGCACCTACAGATGAGCTATCTAAAAGATTAACATCTGCCGATTTCGACGCCGTAAGGTCTTCTATAGATGAAAAAAAAGTTCTAAATTCGAGTGGAGATATTAAATTAAAGTCAAAAGTTGATAGAAAAGATAGTAAACCTACATCTATAATTACATCCACGCAAAAAGCTACTATTATGAAAGATTCAAATAACAGATGCAATACTAAATTAGAATTACACACTGAGGATAAACCAATATTGATATTTGATAAATCTAAAAACTTAACTGAAGATTTACACAACGTAAAAGAAGAAAAAAATAATAATGAAATTAATAATTTAAAGCCAAAAGTTGAAGCAATACCTGGAGATTTGAAATTGTCTGAAATATCAGCGACTGTTGACTTAAATTCTGGAGAACATACAAATGCTTCAGATATAAGAAGCAACGTAAGTTCAGAATTGAACATTGAAGAAAAACCTACATCGATAATAAAATTAATTGAAAACTCAACAACTGTAGACTTAAGTATTACAGAGGAAGCAAAATACCCTAATAAAAGTTGCAATATTAACTTGGAACCGAAAGTTGAAATTAAAACCCCGTTAATAGTTAATAACTCAGCTACTATGGGTTTAAGTAATGTAGAAGATGTAATTTCAAACAAAAGTAGTAAAATAAATTTAAAACCGAAAGTTAAAACAAAAATTACATCGACAGTTGAAGTTACAACACCACCGAGTCCATTAAAATTTATTGTGGAACAAGTAACCGTCGAAGAAAAGACTCGTCCACTTAAAAAGGGTATTATATACAGTAGTACAGTAGATGAAGAACCAACAACTAAAAAGAAAATAGAAAATTCTGAAGGGCTTAAGAAGGATTTGAGAACTAAAAACAAGAATAAACAAATTCTTGAAGGAAAAAGTAATGTAGCATTTGCAGAGTCGCAAAACATATTAAATAAAGAAACAACAGAAAATGCAGCAAAAGTTCCAAAAGGCCACAGGAAAAGCTTCAAATCCAAATCTCGTGTGAAAAATAATACTGAGTTAATATCACCTGAACCCGAGGATGGTAATTTTTGGGATAAAATTGGTAAAAGGGAAACAGTATATTTAATTAATCGAAAACAAAATATAGATGAGGCAAAAGAAAAATCAAAAAGATCTTTATTCTGGTTCCCTGAAGATGAAGAATCTGTGACAGATACTATATCTTCTACGGAAACAAAAAACATGGAAAAAGAACCTAGTGGAAACAGCCTTGAAACTACTATACATGTGGAAACGTCAAATGAAGCTTCAAAAGAAACAAAAAATTCTTGTAAAGATTTACATAAAAATAAATTATTATCTCCAGAAGAAAAAGAAAGTGAAGTTTTGCTTTTAAATAAAGTAAATAATATGCATAATAGTCACGTCAATAACAATGTTGATAAAACAAATTGCTCACTTCCTAAAAATTACACACAAGACGTTACATGTCAAAATAGAATAACGACATCCACATCACAAAATATGGAAATACTGCCCTGTTCAAAAACAAAAACAAAATCAACAGACCAAGAAACGTTGGATAAGCTAAGTAACAGTTCACCTAAAGATGTAGTCAGCGAAGAACCAAATATAACTCTGAATCATTTAAAAAAGAATAATAACAATGATAGCCGTGTTGAAAAATTAGATTCAATGGCTGATTTAAAAGATGAAAAAACTGAAGATATATCACAAGTTAAAAATTTACTGACGTGTGAAAAAATCGTAGACAATAATTCTGCTGATGTAATCAATTCGAATATTCAAGAATGTGATCGATTGATTGAAATGTCTCAGAACATTAAGGCATCTAAAAAACCTTCAAGGGAGGAAAATATCTTGATCGATGAATCGAAAGTAGAGCAAACTGATTGTGGAAAGCCTGTTCAACCTTCTGAAAACGATTCTATTATAAAAGACTCGCTTTCGGAAAAGGAAAATAAAAGCGATCAAGTAACGAAAGAAAAACAAAATTCTGATGTTTTAATTTCGAATTTAAGTAATGAAAAAACAGATAAGGGTACTTCAACCGTTGATAATATTTCTGAATTTAAAGTAAACATTCCAAATAACGAAGAAAAAATAAAAAGATGAAATTAAGAATTTAGAGAAAAAAACAAACAAACAAGAAGATTCGCCATGTTCAAACATTGCTATGCAAATTTTAACGAAAAAAGTAAAAGAAGAAAAAGCACCAATGGTGTTGATAGCAACACCTAGACCCCTACAAAAGAGGAAACCGCAAGTTATTAAGTCTTCTTCATCATCCGAAGCATCTGATGATGAAACCACCGATGATGAAGAAGAAGAAGAAGATGATAATGACGAAGATGAAAATAAATCTGGATCAAGTGAAGCATCAGCTGAATTTTTCGAATGTGAAAATAATCCCGACGGTAGAACTTCAACGGGATCTAATGACTCTGGCTTTGATTCATCAGCGCCTACATCCCCTTCAGGATTTTTACATGCCAAAAAGGTAATGGAAAAACAAAAAGAATGTATTTTTTGGAATTGTGCCTAACTAACTTGTATATAACATATTTAGGAACTGTAAATATTATGCACAAATCAGCATAAATGCTTTGCACGGCTTTAGCACATTAATACCATTAAGGAATAATTATTATAAAATCAAAATATCTTAGCCAAGCAATAGGTATAATAAATCTGTTATAGACTGCGATGTAAATTGTCATCGAAAGTGTGAAAAATTGACGGCGAATTTATGTGGAGTTAACCAGCGACTTTTAGTTGAAGCCTTAGCGTCGCGTACAACATCCAAGAGAGGTAGGTAATAAGCTAAATGTTTATATAGAATTATATTTATTATAAAACAAGTCTACATTTTTTGCAACACGATATTTAAGGAAGTTTTTCATAATGTAAGTCTTTGTTTATGTTTTGGAACCGCGTAGGTATTGGCTGCTATTGTCTGGAATGAAGCCAATCACTCGAAACTCACCTGTGCAGGACTAATAGCTTTTATCTTTGCTTTAATTTAAAAACATGTATCTATATTTAAAATACTTTCTTTGTTTAAAGTTTAATATGAATCCTAAAGATTAAATAAAAATTAAAAGAAATCTTTATTATTCTAATTGAAACACAGTCACAATTAGCCACCAATATAAAAATATTTATTATTATCATGTAGTTGTTCCCGTGACTCAAAAGATACGATGATCGGCGATATATTTGGCGGGACTTCAAACGTCACGTATTTTTATCCATCCAGACCACCCGTTTATTTATTAGCATTGCTCGTTAGGCGTTTTGTTTTATTAAGTTTTAGTTCATTCGATAACTATAAACCTAAACTTCATGAGTGAATGATTTGTAACAAACATTAATTTAGTATATTTCATTTCTGATTTCCTAAAAAAATTAAAAAGGATAGTTTTGAAATTCTTTCCTTAAAATACTTTAATACTAAACAATCTTTTTTTTTAGTATTTTAAGCATGTAAATAAAACCGAATGTAATAAAATGTCTGGCGAGTAAAACGAAAATGTGTACGTCTTATATTTTCAGTTATTTTTAATTTCCAATTACTGTAAATATTTTACGATAGTTTTGGAACTATCCTATTTTGCCTTTATAAATTTTACTTGCCATAAAAATATTTGTTTCGTTTTTCGTGTCCCCATAGTAGCTCCACTGTCTGTCTGACTGTCAGTAACAAATACTGTAACAAAAACATCTAAAAACGGCAACCCTTTGTAGAGATTTCAAGTTTATACAATCTGGAAAAACTTTGGGAAAATGCAGATCTTTAGTCATGGCTGAATTACGATATAATAACACCTTCATGATGTAAATTCTTAGGGAATTTGGTTTTATCATGTTTATCTTCAGGTGGAGAAAACCCAAGCACCTCGACTGCCTCTGGACCTCCTCAAACGTATACCCACGACATCTTAGAACAAGAGTTGGGTAAGAAAATATTTATAAAAATGTAAAAAACTCAACTCACAACATTACACACTTCCTAGATTTTATTTTATTTTAAGCGTCGTATTAGTTATTCATATGCTTTGCCTGCAATCTATTACTAATTTTAATTAATGTATTATGTATATTTAATATTCTGTTTAATCCTGTTATGTACAGCTATTAAATAATATATTAAGAGAGGCTCGAAAAGGTGAGTACTGTAATATATATTTATTTTTAGTCCATACGAATAAAACTATCTAATAAATTCTATTTCGGAAAGAACTTTTAGTTGGTGGGAAATATATTTGGGTTTTCTTGTATATTTGAAAAATAAAAGCGAATGGAATTTCAAAATAATCTAAAAATAACCAGCTATAAACTTTCTCTGTGGTACGAAAGCTTATCGAGTTAGATTCCGCATTCCGTAGAAGTTATAAGCTGTATGACAATAAGTACGGCACGTTTTGGATACTTTTTAATATTTTAGTTCAAACAAAAAAATATTTAAATACATCATTATCATCATATTTTAACAGAAATGTCTGTAAAATTTACTAAAAATGTAGTATTTCTAAAAATCGCCGCGAGTGTTGTAGTAAGTTGGCCCATGGGCCCATATTTATATACTTATCAACTTATTGTCATGACAGCCCGTCGGTGACAAATATTGAGATACATTCACAACGATTGAATAATAGCATAGCCTTATTAATGGTACAAATTACGTTATAATATATAAGATTTGCCTGATTTCCGACAGTTCTCTAACGAGCATTTATAATCATCGTAAAAATCCTAGCCGCCAAACTTTTGTGTCATTAACTTTTTATTCTCTTTTAATAGTCAGAATGTGGTGTAATTCTCTTTGTAGCATTACGTCAAACTTTTGTTTTACGGTCCTTACTAATATAAGTATTAAGAATTATTTCTCTTTTATATATTACAGCATAATATTAAGATTAATCTTGTTCATTTAAAATTCCTTGATGTGGTTAAAGCAATTTCTGAAAGGAAAATGCAGAGCCAAATGGCTGTTAGAATTAAGTTCACGCGATATTTTGGTATAATTTTCGTATCCAAAACATTCGCATTAATTAAACAGAATTGTTTATTCATCTCCATTCTCAGTAGTTGTATGGGTTCGACGAAGAGGAAAATTTCAGGAAAGATACTCAAATTAGATTTAAATACAATCAAGTCATAATTCCAATAAGCAATTAATTACATACAATTACAGCTCAAGACTGATTCGAAATTTGATTTGCTGTTTTTGACATGAATGAACTGGTAAGGCTCACACAGAGTATCAATATTAGTAACTAGTGTTGTTTGGATTCGTTATGGTTTTTGTGTAAGAGTTATAGAGTCGAATCTTCTTCATTCATCTCCTCCTAATCGTTCGTAAAATGTTGTATGATTATGATTTCTAAGCTTTATGACATGATGTCTTTTTGAATTGTTATCCCTTTCTTGCTTCGAGATGTGCTATAAAATCATATAGACATACATAATTATGTGTGTCTGCTAATGGTAAACTTTATCCACGCTACACACTCAACGGCCCATTAGGATAGTTATATCCTGTGTCGGGGGCCGGAAACATACAAGGACAAGGACAAATACACCCAGACTGGAAAATATGCGAGCATGGTCAATACAAACATATTATGCTCCGTGCGGGAATCGAACCCGCGACTTTTAAGGCAGGTTCGCTACCGCTGCGCCACAACGTCGTCATCTTCTTTTACCCTAAAAATAGAAGATATACAAAGTGATTCCTAAGAGGCACATCTCTTATAAATAAATAAAACCAGATGTTAAGTTAAACAGTGCCAGAACTGATTGTAACAGTGATTTACTACCTTCACGGTAGTGTAAGAGCTAAAATATCTGAATCAAATTTATCACTTATGTCTCTAAGTTTACCATTCGCGTATTTATCGAGATTTTACAGAAATAGACAATATTTTATAACGTTATAGGTGATATTAAGATCATAATCTGTAAATGAACTATTTTAAAGATTTTTTTATTATTTTTTGTATAAACGTTACATATTATTATGAAAAATAAATTAAGCTCTAAAGTCTAAAGTGATCCCTATTATAGCGTTTTACATTCCAAGATTTTTATCTATATGTATCGACATTATTTTGAAATGTAATCGAACAATAGCTGAGACTCGATGATGACATTATTGTGAAAGTATTGCTAAAAAAATCGAGCTTATAAAATTTCATCTTCAATTAGGTATATAGTTTTTTTTAAGTTCAACAAATCAACAACAATTTTTTTTGATAACAGACAAATAATTCGAAAACATATTATAACGGGCTTGAATATATTCAAAATATATGGATCATAAATACTTATGATGCTAATAAAATAAGATTTTCTTTATGGCTATTTTTACTAAAGAACTGATAATTTCAATATTTACTGAGACGACCTTGATATTGTTCGAGCAGATTATTTTTAGAGGGCGCGTGATTTTTAGAGAACTATCAGACAATCTTGTCGTAGACGTATAATGTTATCATTATATAACAACTCATTATTTAAATAACATTGTAGAAAAAATCCACTAAATTAGCAGCAAACTACAAGCAATCAGACTTAGATGATATTATGCGAATGTGTGATGTGGAAGAATTATTTTATTGAAGTAATATTTGACTTCAAATTGTCTTACCCATGTATAGGTTAAACAGTTAATTTCCAATTGTAATCAAAGAATAAGTAACATTCTGTCTATTAAATTACAGAAAAATATTTTCTGTAGTTTCAGCGAAACTAGTTTTTTTCTTGTACAAACAAACTAAAAGACAACTTTCTGTTGTTATAAAATTTTTGGAAGCCAGTGTAGGTATTTTAGATATTTATTTGAGCTGCTAAGAATCGCCGTCAAACAAAGAAATATCAAACTTTGAAATTCATAACATTACAAAATTGCTAATTTTCGTATCTTCTGAAACAGCTGATGACGTGAACTAACGCTAAAGGTCAAAACAATCCCTTCTTCTTATCGATTGGTTAGTGGTCAACCTAGTGTCAGAGTTGTTCAGGTCGCCCGTAGGCCTCTGACTTGACTTATCGACTGATGTCTAATTGTCAACAGCCGGGACCGACTTTTTACGTGCCCTCCGAAGCACGGAGACGCTCGGTTGAAGTACCACTATGCGATCACCCATCTAGTGACTGACCGCGCCTAAAGTTGCTTAACCTACCGATCGTTTACCGATCAGCGGGTGCACTCGGCTATGAGCGTCTCAAAAAAACAATCACTGATAATAATTTACTCTTCATAAATTCTCCGGATCCGGACGTGTTGAAATTCCTTCGCTTTTTAGAATAATTTCGTTTTGTTTAAAAATTAAATTACGTCAACGTAATTCTGTAATAGGTTAACACAATCTACACATACACAAGATATTTAAAAATTGCTGATTTAGAGAACGCATTGTCAATTTATATTCATCTAATTTTCTGATAACAAATTCTTCTATATGTTTTTTTTTTCATGAGATGTGCTTTTGTTAAACGTCTCAATATATATTTGTTTATACTAATAATTCATGTTACATAAGATTCCTATCGGTGTTTTCATTTTCCAGAACACTCCACGGCGTATGATCTGTTCAGAAAAACTGGAAGATTTACTCCACCCGCCAGAACCATACCGCGCTTCAGAAAATATACAATTGAAGACTTTCAATTTATAAAAGTTTTAGGCAAAGGAAGCTTCGGTAAGGTGAGTTGATTTTAATTTTTTCAACAAAAATATTTAACGTCATTATAGATAAATAAGAGAAGAGAAAAAAAGGATGGTACAACTTCATAAAAAAGATCAAAGTGATTTTCTGATCTTTCCAATAAAAGCAATAAATAATGGGAAATAATGAAAATAATATAACAAAGCAATAAAAAGCACTGATGAACCGAGGACCTCAACCGAGTTTTGAAATCGCTTTAGCATTGTATATTTCAGGAAATTATGCGAACATTATACATGTATAAGAGGATAGTAATTATTTTAGAATTATAAAGTTCAGTTCGACGTTTTGTAATAAAATGTTAAAAAATTGGCTTTCGTAATAAATCAGCTTAGCAGATCTTTTATAAAACAGAGGCCACGTGACGTCCGGTCGATATCGGCTATATTCCTCGCGTGATGATTCTATCGTGACCATTAGAGCCATCAGTCATACACAATCAAATACTATTTTAAATAAAATTACGAATTTATATTCTATAAATGAATTGAGAGAGACGCATATAATTACGTAGAAGCGATGTATCATACTGATGGCATATTGGTGACGAGAAGATGCAGAATCACGTCAGAGAAGTGCAAGGCCCAATTTACTGGCAAAGTTTCACGAAATCGGAAGAGCGCAATCAATTAAATCTTACAACTGTGCAACAACAACAAACAATACATAAATGTATCTTGAATTTAACTTGTCAGCATTAAAAAAGTGAAAGTGATTAAGGATTGAAGACATCATTTCATAATAAAATATACTAATCTATAGTTCAACATATAGTTTCTATAACAATATGCAAAAATTACACTATGAAACACAAGATTTGCTAAGAAAGAGTTCAATAGGTACTCTAATAGATTAACATCGTACACGTATATTTCAGGAATTGCTTTTTTCTGAGCTATCATAGCGTATTAGTGTTTGTTCAGTACAATGAATAAGTTTTTTTTAAATATCTGCCTATTGTTTTCTGCGTTGACCCAATTGTCAACAGAGTAGAGTGCCAGAGAGTTGAATGCTACAGTTATATTTGGCTTACTCTGGTCATAAAGGTACACACGTATGCTCTACTCTACTCTAAAATAGCAATTTGTAACCTGAAGTAATGTTATTTTATATAGGCTCGACTTGTTCTAGTGGTAGGTACTTGTTTTCCCTTCTATCGTTCAATGACATATATATTCCGTAATAAGATGAGATTGCCCAGTGGAAATAAAAAGCGGTCTTTAAATATCTTGCGAGAAATTTTGAGATACTCGTATGTACATCCGCCAATGCGCAGTGGAGCAGCGTGGTGAATTAAACTCCTAATCCTTCTTCTTAACAGGGTAGAAGGCCTTTGCCAGCCAGAATTGGGATATTAACTTTAGACCAGTTATCGTCGCTTATTATCAAAAACTAATGTAAGAGGACTATTAATAAGTTCTACAGCTGTTTTATATATTTTTATTTTAAATTTTATGACTGAATAACATATTATAGTATTTTTACATTGCAATCTGTTTTTCAAATCATTCTTTTATATACTGTTTCAATTAAAGTTATACATGAATTGAAGATATTTTTGTTACATAATGCGCAAATCGCGCAGTAGGCAATACGTAGTTCTTCACAAATACTTTTATCAAATATTCGTCTTTCAGCAGGTAAACATTTGTCACTGATATTCGACTGTAGTCTACTGCCGGTACATAATCGTTTTGTTGTAGGCGATAGCTAGTTTTTTCTTGGCAAATTCTCTTGTTTTATTTTTCGACTACTTATATTTAGAACAACATGTTCGCATATATTTCACATTTTAATTGCAAAGTATTTAAGGTAACTTTTACTAGATACTTCAATGCTGACACAGTCATGAGATTGAACTAGAATTTATTATATAAAAAATTATACAAAAATGTATAATTTTTTGTATTATCGATTCATTAAAATTAACAGAATTTACGACAAAAGTAAAAAAGTATGTTTTTAGTTTCAGAATAAATAAAATGTTTTCGTTTTAAAAATCAAATCAAATTCGGATTCCTGACTCTTACTTTTCAGGAGAATATAAAGTTAACATTAATTTATATATCAGGTATCTAAACTAAGCCCGAGACTAACCGAGTGAAATCGAATTTCAGTTCCATTAACGATAATCTTAACTTAAATATTTATCTTAAACTATATAAAGCTATCAAAAGACAAGACAAAGATATAGCTATCAAAAGACGAAAACTGAATAATGATCTGCTCAGAGGTCTCGTAATACAACTGATAAAAGCAAAAATTTTAAAAATAAAAAAATTGTGTTAAGAGTCTCAAGCTCAATACAACATGTTTGCCGGTATGATTATGATCACACTTAATATATTTTGTCACAGACGCTTCAAAATGTCAGAAACGTTACCAACACTGAAAAAACATTAAGATAAATATATGTGCTCTACAAACAAAAATATATATGTAATTATAAGTAGGTCACTGGAATATGTTTTGTTAAAGATTCAAGAGAAAACTGTAAATGTAACTTAAATTTATCTAAATACGAAAATATACTCGGAGCTAATCATCTAGTAGTCCATTCAAAACACTTTAGTTTCGTTGCTTATAATATTTCAGTTTAATGGTGAATGTTTCAGGCAAAAATATAATTATTAAGATAATTACTAGTCGTAGGTAGATGACATAAAAATAAATACAACAGCAACAACTATTTGTATGATAGACAGAATTATATATTAAAGTTTGTATATTCATTTCCTATTTACAATATGTTGAAAGCTTTAGTTATGTACGTCCAGAAAACGATGTAAATTGCATGTAAACTATTTCATAATAGTGGTGACATTACATGTGGTGTAGGTGTAAAATTGTTAGTTTTAGTAATGCATCGTGTAAATGTGTCTACACCTCGTCTAGCTTGATTTATTTTATTTGATAACAAATGTGATTCAAGCGATTTAATTATCTTAAAGACTGATTTTTTAAATCGACAAATTTTTCTTATATATCGGTGACTCGAACGACCAAATGACAAATATATCGTTCACATACGCCGGTGGTTAGGAAGCATGGAAATGTCAAATTATATTTATATCAACTCTTTGAGTACGATGAACCTTCTCAGGAACAGTTACAGTTACACTTTGGCAACATCACGTAAATGTTTTGATATATTTTAGAACAAATTTTATTACATGAAATCTAGGTGTTTCTTTTTTTTCATAGAATTTTCTAATTTTAACTTTACTTCGCCACGTCGTAGTCCAATACACTAAAATTCACCAGATAATTATCAAAGTCAGCAATCAACTCGTGTACTTTGTGTACGATCACTTTATCTATATGGTGCGAAATCTGGCAGAACATAATGGCAGCTTGCCACCTGCATTTCTCCTTTACCTGCCCTGCAAGTATTACTACATAGACGGTCTATTCTCGGTTTTGACATCACATCCAAATAAACGCCAAAGACCACGTGTCATCGGCCTCGGCCTCGTGTTTATTTGTAATCGATATCGAGTATCTATAAGACATAATTGTATTCTCATTACTCACAGCTGTCAGCTGACATTATAACATAGTACGTATTATATTGACTAGCCGTACCTGCGGTTCCCCTGACGTTTCATACGTATGTAGTTTTTATGGTAATCCAACAGGAACCTAGCTTCTTTCCTGGATAAAAGTATCCTGTGAGTTAATCCCGATAATAAGCTATCGGGGTACCAAATTTCATTAAAATCCATTTAGCAGTTTTTGTGTGAAAGATAACTGTGCTTCTCACATACTTTTCTCTTTTAGAATATTGTTTTGACAGTGTCACAAACAGAGAGACAAACAGACAAACATTCCTAAAAATTAAAAATGTTTATTTTAATCACTTTTTTTTTAGCCCTATGCATCTTTAACGTTTTTTTTTTAATCAGATTTCCAAGAGAAACAAAAATTTTATTCTGATCCGATATATAACATGTATAGATAGATAATTTCAATTAAAATCTTAAAATTAATAGGTCCTAAACTTCTAACCGTTTGTTATTTTATGATATTTAACCTTGCATATCTTGTATTTTTATTTTTAATCCAAGTTACTAACTAGTTTGTTGTTGTAACCTTTTCGACATTTCTTATGATGAAATTGGATTTATCGCCACTGCAGGCTAATTTAAACTATTTCAACTCTAAAAGTAATAAGAGACATCCTGGGTGTTAATCTAATTAGACACAAGCTTAGATGCGCGACGTCTTCTGGAACGTCTTCCCGGTTTCTCGGCGTATGGCCCAATTGACTTTGACGACGGGCCAAATTATGGAGAAAGCGCTAATTTATTAAGATTAAAATTAAAAACACGAAGACGTTGCATGCTTGTCAAATAATTCCGGGTCTATTAATCAAATTTATAACATAATGTTGATGTATATTCATAATGTAATGTTATACGAATGCATCGCACATTATAATTTCCTCTTTAATTACGACATTAAATTGGCATTAAAGAGGTTTTACTGATCATAACAACTTTTATTAAGTGTGTAAAATTTTATTAGACTATCAATATTTCCATAGTTTTCGATTACTTATTAAAATAATTTAATAGATGAGATTTAATTTTATTTTTCAGGTTATGTTAGCAGAGCTTAGAGACACTGAGTACTATTACGCTGTTAAGTGTTTAAAGAAGGACGTTGTATTAGAGGATGATGATGTAGAGTGCACACTTATTGAAAGGAAAGTGCTGGCACTGGGTACCAACCATCCGTACCTATGCCATTTGTTCGCCACTTTTCAGACAGATGTTAGTATTGATTGCATTTATGATTTATTTATTCCTTACAAGACGTTTATCGTAAAATGCTGCTAGAGCTTACAGACGTCATACAGACACACTCTATTTCTAATTTTCTATTCCTATACACAAGAATTCTGATGGATTAGGAACCAATAAAAATAGCACAAAAACAATGTTACATAATATACAAATGTTCATAGCAGTGTAAATTCAGATCACAAAGCTTAAATTGCGAGCCGTTAAATCTTAGAAGCGCAAAGTCTTTTAATACTAGTGGGCTTCTTGCTAAATAGTTGACCGTAATATTCAACTTGTAAACACACACTTAAACAGATCTAATAATATTTATTTTATACTAAGAATTAAAATAAATTTAAATGAAATTGAAAAATATTTGCGTGGGTGAAATGCTGATTACTATTTTAGTCTCATCTGTTCTTCGTAATGGAGTACTTGAACGGTGGTGACCTCATGTTTCACATCCAACAAAGCGGCCGCTTTCCGGAAGCGAGAGCGCGGTTTTATGCGGCTGAAATCGTGTCAGGACTTAAGTTTCTTCATAAAAGAGGAATTGTTTACAGGTAATAAAAACAATAAACGTGCTACGTTTTTATTTATAAATGCGTAATTTCAAAAATATTACTCTTTTTCCGTGTTATCGATGACGTTGCGGCGCAGCGGTAGCGAACCGCGGTCGCGGGTTTGATTCCCGCTCAGAGCAGATGTTTGTATCGACCATACAGGCACGTTTTCTGGTCTGGGTGTGTTTGTCCTTCACATTGGATATAACCCCAACACAGGATATAACTATCTTAGTGGAGCGTGTATTTATTTATTTAATTTTCAATTTAGGGACTTGAAATTGGACAACATTTTGCTGGACTTTGACGGTCATGTACGTATAGCGGATTTCGGCATGTGTAAGTTACAAATATACTTGGATAAGACGGCGGACACGTTCTGCGGTACTCCGGACTATATGGCACCAGAAGTAAGGGAACATGCTTTTTATTAATAATTTAGCTAGTCGTTTAAATTTATCTTGATTTTAAAAGATTATTTTTTATTCGTTAGTATGAATCGCATTTCTATTCACAAGCAACACTAGAGATATAACCTCTTTCTTTAAACGTATGGAAACGCATTTACGCGCACCACTACTTGTAGTAGTAGTGTGGGACTCACCACTCGCAAATCGATCTAGGTAACACCCACAAAACCCAACGAACTGCCTTGCACCATAGTGAACCACCAGAGGTTCACTTGTGCAATCAACCGTGACACCCCGGAGAGTCATAGCCTCCTGTGGCAACTTGAGATTAGGAGGAGAGATTGAAAAGAAAGGGGAAGGTACAATGGGACTCACTGAATGAAATACAACAGTAGGTATTAATAGTGCAGTAACTTCACGTCGATATTGTGTAAGAGATAAATAGAGTAACTACTTCCCCGGTCGGTCGAGACTGTCACAACACACATTTGTTAACCAGAGTTTCTATAGTCAAAATATGATAATTCTATTGAAATTTGTATCTTATGTTTATTAAAACATGAAAAACTAAAAATAGAACGATTACGCGAATAATAAATAAACATTTCAAGTTAATTTTAGAGATAACTTTTTTTACAGATAATAAAAGGTCTAAAATACAACCAAGCTGTTGATTGGTGGTCATTTGGTGTGTTATTATATGAGATGTTAATTGGTCAGAGTCCCTTCAGTGGTTGCGATGAAGACGAGCTATTCTGGTCTATCTGCAATGAAATGCCCTCATACCCACGCTTTTTGTCATCAGAAGCTCTTAGCATTTTAACTAGGGTAAGTCTACTTCCTAGCATTTTTCTGTCAGTCAAATGAGTATTTTTTTTTATTTCATACTGTCCAACTTATGGTAAGCAATCACCACAACCTATGCTCCGATGTTGTCCTTAGCCGTGGTTCGGCTTCGCAGGAGGCACCCTAAGGACGTAATCAAATTTGAGCTCCCGTGAGGGCTGCCCCTTTATAACGGCTGAGTCTCTGTACTCGGCCCCTCGCTTAGTGACGCTGTCAAGGCCAGTAGGGCCAACAGCAATACACATTCCGAAAAAAAAAAACAACCTATGAACGCTTGCGATACTTGAATACGCATTGCAAGGGTTAGGAAGGAAAGGATGAGAGAGAAAACGGAAAGGTACAGGTGAGGGCATTGAAGATTGGGCCTCCGGCGCTCTCACTCATTGCACGAAACGCAACAGTACTGAAACTGATACTTTACGCCGAATTTCTGTGAGCTGGTAGTAAATACTTTCCCGGTCAAGCCGGCCCATTCGTGCTGGAAGAAGCATGGCTCTACTATTACTGTTATTAATAATAATGTTTGTATCATAACTATTAATATAAATCGAACTTCAAGAAGATAAGACATTACAATATACTGCCTTTAGACAAAACATTACAATATGTCCTATATTTCAATTGAATAAATTCCTATTTTTATAATTTCTGTAGATTTATTTTCAGAAAAATATTGAATGTCCTACATAGTGTAATAAATGATTATACATTAAGAAGCTACAGATTACATTAGAACTGGCATACATTCAAACTCAATCTCGACTGCTTCCTTTAAAAAGCGTGTTTTTCGGTTATTGACTTAGGTAACTATGTACATAGTGAAATGATCATAGATTACATTAAACTGACTTTAAAGTTGTTTTTATGACAAAGTAGCTAAAAAATTAAAATAAAATTAACAAAAAATTGTTAATTTTACACATGAAGAGTTTAGGTGGGAAACGTATATGCTTATCTAGAGTTTCCTGAAAAAATACACGTATTTTTAAGAGTAATCAATTCTATTTTTTCTCATAGCTACTAGATAAGGACGCCAGAACGCGACTGGGTGGTGCGGAGTGCATGCACGGCGACATCAGGGAACAGAACTTCTTCGAAACTATAAACTGGGAACGTCTCGAATGTCGGGATCTCGAAGCGCCCTTCAAACCAAGAGTGGTGAGCATAGATATTAGTGTACTCAAAAAAATTTAATCGATTAAGAAAAAATACTTACATAACAAGCCATTTTCTTTACTTCGACATTTGATCTATTGACAAATTCATTTATTCGATTGATCTATCGTGATATTTTATAAAAAAAAATACTAAACGAGCCTCACAGTATTCGCTTATGGCATATGTACATGTACAAACATCTGACATCCGACCTCATACACAGCACCTCAATATTCTGTCATTTTTCACAAAACCACTCCTACTGAAAAATGAAAGAATATTATGTAATAACGATGAGACTGAAACATTACGTAGGTACGTTACTTTTTATTATTTATTACAGAGACATCCAATGGACACTCAATACTTCGATCGGGCCTTCACCGGCGAGCGACCTCGACTCACTGCTGTCGAACCTCAGGTTCTTCGGTCGATGGACCAGGAACCATTCAGAGGATTCTCCTACACAAATCCTAACGCTACGGACCGTTAAAATATACCTTAACGATTAACGATAAGGTCTCAATTCGGATGAAGCTTAAACCATTTGGATATGGTAAAGTGGATTGAATATTTTACGTGATTTTGAAAATCACTACAAGACGGCGGGTACAAAATGATGGTTGCGTTTAAATTGAAAAACCTCTGTCGGTTCATCACGTTATTGAATAATATTGGTGTTGATTTTATATTGGAAGAGATTTGTTTTAAAAAAAGCTTTTATGCCAAACGTTTTGTAATATAAAAATGTACATATCATGTAGGCGAAGTATTTTGTGTCTGGTACACATACATATTTTATATAAATACATCGCAATGAGTTAGGTATACACATATTATTATTTTACGTATATAATATTGTTTCATATTTTAGTGTTTTTATTTTTAATGTGTAATTAGATTATATCACCTGTATCATTTATGTAGAAAATAAACGAGAATTAAAAAAATAATAACTTTTATTTAAATACCATTTTAACAACATAATTAATTATAATATAAATAAGATCAATGTAGGGATGTCCGGCATACTTTTTAAAAGGTGCCGTTCATCGACTGTATTTCACAGCATTCAATTTTTTGCAAATTTTCTTGATACTAAGATACGTAAAAATTTATGGTTTACATGTAACGTATCGTTCTTATTATATGACATCTATAAAATAGTTTAAAAAAACCGTCTTTAAACGGATTTACTAAAGCATGACTAGACCCCTACTTAATTACGGTTATATAGCAAAAATACATGTCACAGGACTGGTCAGGATTTGTTGACACTTGACCTCCCCACATTTAACTTATATGACTAGGTAACAAGTTTAATCTTATAAAACTCATATATTACTATATTTTATTATGCTATGCTTAATATTAAAAATATTTTAACTTTATAGAACTTATACTAAATTGCTTAAATAATTTTGTTTGGCTGGGCTTAAAACTATAAAAAACGCTAGTGCTTGCAATATCCATGTAATATTTATTAGTATTACAAATTATAAAACACATTGTATGCTAGGGTAATTAGTGTAATTGGTCTTGGACCGTACTAATTAGAATAAATAAATAAATAAATAAAAATAAATAAATCCATGTATCGATAACACATAGTAGCGCTTTTTTAAATTTGATTACTCAGAAAATGACTATAAAATGAGATGTCTTTTTAAATATGTCTAATTAATTGTTGTTTATTATTTTTTACATTTTTCTATGCATACGTATGCAAACATAAATCTGATAACAAAATAAATAAAATAGTAGTAGGGCACAACACTATTACACAATTGCTGTCAATGTGAATTTCATTTATGCCGTCTTCTTGTCACTATTAAAATAAACGCTACACACTCAACGGCCCCCATTAGGATATTTACATCCTGTGTCGGGGGTCCAGAAACATTTGACAAGGACAACACACCCAAGATGAAAAACATGCCTGTATGGTCAACACAAACAGCTGCTTCGAGCGGGAATCGAACCAGCAACCTGTGACACTTAAGGCAGGTTCGCTACCGCTGCGCACAACGTCGTCTCTTTCTTGTTATTATTAAATACATAGTATCTGAAATTAACTCCGGATATAACTATCCTACCGTGAGTAGCGTTTATAAAAAAAAACAATAGTTGTAAAAGCTTCAATAGCTCAATGGCCGACTTCACTCCGTTATCGCCTGAGTCGCGATTTCAATCCTGACCCTCTTGGGCTATTGTGTACCCACGCCTAGCGCAAGCTTCGATCTTATTTGAAGGGACAAAAGGTTAAAATTAGTAATGCCTTGAAAAAGCATTGCTAATATTCTATTTTTAACAAAATCAAAATAAATTGTTGCATATTATAAATTCATAAACATCGCAACAAGTTGCTACAAAAAGATGATGGACTTCTTTATCTTCGTAGATGTCCATTGAAATTATTTTATTTGTACGAGTTGACAAGTAGTTATGAAGGTAGAATCGTAATTCCGGTGTTATATTCCTATTTAGAAGATTTGTCGTAAGAAAAATTTCAATCTGAAAATAAAAATAATGATATTATTGGCAAAAATCATACTTTTCTGTTTTTTTTTAATGGTACTAAGTTGCCAAGCAAGCATACTACCCATCTGATGGTAAGCCGTTGCCGCAGCATATGAATGCTAGCAACACCATTTTTAAGTGTCACTCACGCGTTGCCTACCTCGAGATATTAGTTCTTAAATTTCCTCTGCCCAGTAATTTCACTAACGTACAGTGCCCTTCAAACTGGAACATAGTGCCTAAGACACTACTGTGAATGTGAATATTTGACACTGCAGTGGTACCTACCTAGCTGGTCTCTTGCAAAAAAAGACCTACCAGTGACTGTGTATACTGGTGGAATAATCTCTGCTTTGACAGAGATTATCCCAACAGCAGGCGATGGGGTCCTCACGTCCCAACGCCTATATATATTCCACTTACATAGATATAAGACCACAGATTATGTGTAGAGGATTGCTGTTTCTCATGAAATGGATCGGTTAACTAACCTAATTCACGATTTGTACATGTTCGTACGTATATTGCTATTCATTCGTAAGAATTCGAGTGCCAGAAACCCAATCCTAACCCCTCTGTGTTCCTTCCTTCTTCATTTTAGGAGGGCTTACGGGGATGCCATTGCTGTTGCTGTGTATACTATCCTTGCACAGCCATATCCTTTGTAAAATTGTCCCCAATATTATACTTTAGTTTTGTCTATGCTTATGCCCTGATGGTGTCGATGGCCATGGTTCTCTTACCAATCTGATTCTGAATCTTTTGTGTCATGTTCTTCTGATGGCAGTGAGGATAGCTTTCATAGCACATTCATTCCACTAAATGAGACCTTAAAATCTTGCATCCTAGATGGTCGAAAAAATTTTAATGTGGTACACATCAATGCTCAGAGTATTCCGGCACACTTTCCTGAAATGCTAGCGGCGTTTGATGGTCTCAATCTTCAAGCTATTCTTGTTTCTGAATCCTGGCTCAAACCCTGTCTCCCCTCTACTTCTTACTCTCTCCCTGGTTACCACTTGATCCGTAATGATAGAATCGACAGGGCTGGTGGTGGTGTTGCAATTTACTTACAATCTAATATTCCTTTTACTATAATTAGTTCTTCAGCACAGCCACTACCTATAGATTCTATTGAGTATCTTCTTATTGAAGTCACATTATCAAGTTCAAAAGCTCTCCTAGGTGTCTTCTATAGTCCCAGTTCACATGCTAACTACTTTCATACTTTCGAAAATTTAATTGAAACTTTAACCCCATTATATCAACATAATATTATCATGGGTGACTTTAACACTTGCTTGCTCAAGAATGATCACCGCACTAGTCAACTTACTTCTATCATTAACGCATATAACTTGCAAATCTTGCCCTTAACGCTACTCATCTTTTTCCAAACTGTACACCTTCACTCCTGGACCTTATTATTGTTTCCTCTCCTGATTTT
This sequence comes from Hestina assimilis, assembly GCA_023373885.1. Taxonomy (NCBI): domain Eukaryota; kingdom Metazoa; phylum Arthropoda; class Insecta; order Lepidoptera; family Nymphalidae; genus Hestina; species Hestina assimilis. The sequence goes on from CM041745.1 coordinate 11,579,191, forward strand.
GTTAATAAACATGGACAATGCTCTGCAGAAGATTTTTCCTACCATGATCTGATTTTTCTCTCGTATAATATACGTCCACCAAAGCATAAAAATAAAATAATGATGCTACGAAATTTTGCTGGTTTGGATGAAAAAGAGTTTTTGGAGGATGCCAAAAAAATAGATTGGTCGATTGTTATGGACGCTACATCTACTGATACGAAAGTTGCTTTATTTAACACACTAATTAATCAACTTTACGATAAGCATGCTCCTTACAGAGCAGTTAAAGTTAAGCATTTTCCTGCCCCTTGGCTGACCGATGACCTGAAGATACTTATCTCTAAGAAAAACCGTGCCAAGGCTAAACTTAAGAAGCATAATTCTGAAACCAACCGCATGAAGTACAAGACTATTCGAAATCGCTGCAATAAGTTGTGTAGAGATGCACAGCGCCGCCATATCCATCAATCAGTTGAGAATGTAGATCCCGCAAAAGCGTGGAAATTTCTGAAATCTATAGGAGTTGGAAAATCATCACTCTCTCACACTTTTCCTAGTAACATTGACCTCAACTTGCTAAACCTACATTTTTCATCTTCTGCTTCCCTTGACAGTCGTCTCAAACTAAGTACGATTGACTATCTTTCAAATCTTCCAGCTCCTGATTATCCAGCTTTTAGCTTCAGTCAGTTTGATGAGTGTGATGTTAGGAGAAATATACTGTCAATTACATCTAATGCTATTGGCTCTGATTGCATTAGTCGTAAGATGATCATCCCTATCCTTGATATTGTCTGTCCCGTAATTACTAGTATCCTTAATTCTTCTATAACTTCTGGCACTTTTCCCCACGACTGGAAACTTGCGAAGGTGATACCTATTCCCAAAAAAACTAAACCCTCCGACTTTTTCGATTTACGACCTATCTCAGTATTGCCTTTTCTCTCCAAAGTCCTTGAACGGCTTGCTCATCACCAACTCAGTCAGTTCTTAAACAAAAATCATATCCTTAGTCCTTTCCAGTCAGGTTTTCGTCCTGGTCATAGTACGACTACTGCACTCATTAAAATTACAGATGACATACGCCTAGCAATGGACAATAAACAGCTCACTACCCTCGTTCTTTTAGACTTCAGCAATGCTTTTAACACTGTCGATTTTGATATTCTGATAAGTGTTCTTATTTCTCTTAACATATCTCACTCAGCAACTGAATGGTTTCGTAGTTATCTACAAGGACGCCTGCAGCGTGTTCAGATTGATCAGAACTTTTCTGATTTGTGTGACGTCAGTGCCGGTGTGCCTCAGGGTGGCGTCTTGTTTCCTCTCCTTTTTCTATCTTTATTAATTCTATCACATCAAAATTAAATTCTCTCTACCACTTATATGCAGACGATCTTCAAATTTACTCTTCAGCTAAATTAGATGATCTTACGCAATCAATCACAATAATTAATTCTGATTTATCATCCATAACAAATTGGTGTAAATCTTATGGTTTAACAGTAAATCCCTTAAAAACTCAAGCGATTATAATAGGGAGTCAACAATTAGTCTCCAAAATAGATTAGATTAATCTGCCTTCTCTTTCTTTTAACGGTATTGTACTACCTATTTTGGACACTGTAAAAAATCTCGGAGTCCTATTTGACCGAACGTTGTCATGGTCTCATCAGATCAATAAAGTGAGTAGGAAGATGTTTTCGGCTGCAGGGTCATTGAGACGCTTACAAAATTTTCTTCCAATTCCTACTAAAATTTCCATAGCTCATTCCCTGTTACTCTCCATATTGGACTACGCCGACGTTAGCTACCTTAATCTCTCCGAAGAGCAACTGAATAAACTCGAGCGACTTCAAAATATTGCGATACGGTTCATATTTGGCTTGCGCAAATATGACCACATTTCAGATTTTCGTGTTAAGCTCGAATGGTTACCTATCCGCCTTCGCTGGAATACTCATGTTCTATGCATTTTGTACAGTGTACTGTTTCACGACTCAACGCCCTTTTATTTAAAAAAGAAATTTAAATTTCTTGGAGATGTTTATCAAACGTTAAGATCATCTGACAATCTTAGGCTTCAAGTACCAAAACATAATACAAAATTTTATAATTCTTCGTTCGCTGTACAAGCCGTTCTATTATGGAACTCGCTACCTCTCCACATTAGACGTGCTCACAACTTATCTCTATTTAAAAAACAAATAAAAACTTACTTTTTGAATCAATGACTATCCCTTTACTTTTATACTTGGCCCTTAATGATTTACTTTTATTATTTATGCCAAACGCCATATTTATTTGTATATATAAGGTGTTTCACTTTTAAATGCGGTAACTTTGCGGGAAGCTTCTATAAGTGTAACAGATCAAATTCTAATTACCATATAAGATGTACCTTTTGCTATATTTAAAAAAATATTTTCATATCATCGCTCGAACTATGACTCTAGCTGAATAAAATCTATACTTCAAGCCGTGCGCTACGTCACATCACATATGACGTAACACATAGCGCGTATAGCGGCATTGACCTGAGTCACCGACCGCGCGCCCGGTGTGTTATGTGTTTATCACAAAGTACGTGGATACATTATGACAGTAGTGTAGTATCTTGTATGTAGCTTGTATGTCGTTTAAACTATCCTTCGTCCTTTCAAAAGATCTTGTTCCAGCATCAATCCCGGTATTTTTCCCAGGGTCTGCTTATTACCCTTATCCGGATTTGACAAGATACTAGTTCTTACGCAGCGATTGTCATCCGAACACCGCAACTCAAGGGCGAACCAGTAACTCATTGGATAAAAGCAAGTTACTAATAATATCAGATGTTTTGATAATATCGACCGCCGACAGCTTAACGACGCACGGTGGTGAGAACCACAAGGACAGACACCCGGACAGAGACAGATAGTAATACGATCAAACCAATATCCACCCCGAACGGGAATCGAACACGGGACCGTCGAGTCGCCATAATTTGACTTCTTCAGAAACCACTATGATGAAATAATAAAATCAAACTGCGAGTTTACGACCTACCCCACGTAAAAAGTCGTTCACTCCGGCATTTTTAAGTAAGGTTATTGACCGGTAGCATCGCTGGGCGGCTTTGATGTCGCCGCTACTTGCCTTGCCTACTTAGTGCTCCACTTAGATTCAAGACAACCCGCACCCCACACCTTAATTGAAATTACTAATTTAATTTTTTAATAAATAAAACATCAATGGGTTCATCAATACAAATATCCGCCCCGAACGGCAATCGAACCCGTGACCATCGAGTCGGTGGCCTCGCTACCTACACACTACAACGATTTTATGCAATATTTACCTGTAAAAATTACCAAGACCGTATTCATAACGCGTATTTCATAACTCAGTGGAGTAGCCTACAAGAACAATAGCAAGATGAATATTAATCTGTAAATGTAGTCTCAAAAGGAATTGAATTATTGTCTATTATCGCATGTCCCAAATAAAAGGTAAAACTTTTCCTTAACCTTAAAATTTGTTTTATTTTTTTTTGCAATATTAAAGATTATCGATTGTAAAATGTTATTTTAATTTTTAACTGAATTTCAATACAGTTGAAAAATCAAGCAAATTCCAGGAATATCTTTATCTTCACAAATAACGCAATAAAATATGTATAAAACTTATACTGCTATAATTCAGTATCACACATTACTAAATAAAACATACGTAAGCAGAAATGTACATCTGAATTAGCTCAAATGATTATTATTAAAAACTAACTTTAAGAGGGATAACTGTTTGCGATATTAACTTTATACTACAGCTCACACAAGTAGGTACGCAAGCGAATCAGCATTTAGTCATTGACCTCCCTATTTATTCACTGATTTTCCTTCACACTCCTGTCAGTTTAAAAATATCAGTTAAAAATAATTCAATCCATCCAACTAGAAATCTATTATTTATCGTTAGATAAGTAGTTAGTTAGATTACTAATTTTATTTTTAATCAAGATATAATTAGTCTAATAAATTACGTACCTAGCTAATAGCTACATAGTACATTCTACAATTCGATTGAATTTATTTTGCATTTGAGTGTTTAAATTACGTAATAATTTTACCTACTTTAACCAACTCAGATCATAATTTACGTTTTAAAATATTAATAATAAATAATTTTCCTAAATAGGAAAATAGTATTTTATGATAAATTGACACATCATAACCCAATTTAGAGTATTATTCGAAAATATCGCGTATCTTAACTTAAAAATTTCTTTTCTTTTCTTAATTCAAATTTAAAAATGTGACCCAATTCCTATAATCGCGGCTAAAGATTTCTTTATTTGCGGATTTAATCGGTACAAAGTACATGCATAGTAATAAGAAATATGTTTCCAATTAAATATCCTTTGTAAACTCGCCGATAAATCGATTAATAAAAAAGTAAAAAAGACCTTATTACAACCCTACAGTAAGTATGTTATTAACTGATATCGCCGCTGTATTTTTCGGCCTTTGACATAAACCGCCTTCAACGCTGTATTGTTTCGGCCTTTGACATAAACTGCCTTCGCCGCGGTCGGTGTTTTTGAAAATGTAAACAAACAGAATTAAAGTAACCTTATTACTCAGTGCATAAAGTTTATTTTTAAAGGCTACCACGTATAAGATGTTCCGTTCTTTGGTAAAACCCGCTGTGCGTGTCTTATTGTTTCATCGTTCCATTCGTTACAAAAACTCTGATCGAGTAACACGTCTGTACCGCTGTCTTCGTAATTTAAAATGTCGACAAAAAAAAAATTAAAAACGAGTTTCGACGCGAAATAAATTTGTGTTACCGCCTAAAGTGAAAATAGAAATGCTTGATCGTTTACGCCCTGGAGAGTCGTTTGCATTCATATCACGCTCATTCAGTGTTAGCTTCAACTTCACTGTCAGCGAAAATTGTTCGTGATCCAGCAATAGAAAAAATGGAAGTGGCATTGTCATTATGGATCGAAGACCGCTAAAATCAAAACAAGGACGACCTGCCAGTGTTTTAGCGTGCTAATAAGAAAGCGTGGTTAACAAGTGCCATTTTTTGTGACTGTGAATTCCGGAATTGTTATGTTTCTGGAGTTGAAATTTGTTTAAAAAAAAGAATTCAGACTTTAAAGTGGTTCTAGTTTTGAACAATGCACCAGGTCATCCTCCATTTTTTTTTAATAAACAAGTGACATTTTTACCTTCCAACACGACGGCTTTGCTTCAACCTATGGACCAAGGAATAATCCAGGTCTTTAAGCTCTATTACATTAGACGAACCTTCAAAATCATTTTGAATAATATGGAAGGTGATATGAATCCTGACATGAATGTTATGGAATGCTGGAAGAAATTTGACATAGCAAAATGCATCGTTGGAAGAACTGAAGCCATACACATTGAATTCGTGCTGGAGAAAACTGTGGCCTGCTCTGACTGTGGAAAATGACGAAGAATATGTGCAAATGCAAACTATTACTGCAAACATAGCCGAAATTGCGAGTGGAATAGGACGAAATGGGTACGAACAGATAGAATCAAGTTACATTCAGGAGTTGCTTGTATTGCAACATTAATATTTGACTGAAACCGACTTGGAGGAAATGTTAAATTCACAGCCCAGTGAAGAAGATGCTTCAACAAGCAATTTGGAAATGTGGTATTTAATCTGAAAAATTTTAGTGAAGGTTTAAGAATGGCAAATGAGCTTTGTGATTTCTTTATGAAAATTGATCCGCCTATGGAACGAAGTCTTGTTTTCAAGAGGCACATTGCTAATGCAACTGCTGAATATCTGTGTGAACTGAAAGAGATTTTAAAAACTGCCAAGCTAGAAAAAATTACAAAATTCTTTAAACCGTTGCCTAAGCCTTAATTTAATAAGTATGGTCAAAAACTTCAATTAAATTTATTTTTTATGTTTGTTTTTATTTCGTCAGCTAGGAACGTATACCCTATAATGCCATATAAAATACCATTTCATATTCACTGTTAAGAGCTTTTACTGTACTATTATAATAATTTTTGGTCAGCTTTAATAATAAACTAATTAATTAATTATAATGTTAAAGTACAATAATTAAATTTATAACTTTTTAAAGACAAACGTATTTTGTTTTTGTTTCATAATTACGTATACTACGTAATAATAACCGCATTCACTAAATATCATCCATACTCGCCGGTATTTCCCGGTATTTACTAAAGAATTTTTGACGCCATTGTTGCTAGGGAAGCGGGGAAGAGGGCAAAGGCGGAGTAAAGATTAGTAATTAGTATTGCCAGACTTTTCAAGAAAAGTGCTACTTTTGTCATTACAACCAAAATTCTAATATTCTGTAACTTACACTTTAAAATATTATTTTGCCAAATAAAATTCCACAAATACAGGAATTCAATACAAAAGAAGCTCAAAATATTGTTTGTAAAAATATTAGTATAAAATGTATATCATCTTTGTTCGAGTATTTTTTTAATATAAAAAATTTCTTTTTCCGTATTGTTTTAGTTAATTTTCACATGTATTTAATATCCTAAATCTTAACGTGCTTTATAACTCGACACCGTAATTTCCTTAAATATTTCGAAAATTTATATCTTGCCAACACTAGGCGCTACACGTATATCTATCTTGGGAGGGACTAGGATAAAAATAAGGCGTGGGGATGTGACGACCCCATCGCCCGCTGTTGGGATAACCTCTGTCACAACAGAGATTATTCCACCAGTGCAATCAGTCACACTGGTGGTAGGTCTTTTGTTGCAAGAGGCCGGCTAGGTAGGTACCACCGCAGTGTCCAATATTCTGCCGCCAAATAGTAGTGTGTAGGCACTACTGTGTTCCGGTATGAAGGGCACTGTACGCTAGTGAAATTACTGGGCGAACGAGATTAAGAACTAATATCTCGAGGTTGGCAACGCGTGAGTGGGACCTACTAATGGTGCTGCAAGCGCTAATAGGCTGCGGCAGCCACTTACCATCAGGTGGGCCGTATGCTTGTTTGCCAACTTCTAACATAAAAAAAGGCTTGGTCTACACCACGGGTTTTATTAGTTTAGTTAATTAGTACTATTTTCTTGTAAAAAAAAAATTATTATTAGTTGATGTTTAAAGTATCCTACTCCATCGAAAAGTATTCAATGTTTGGAATTATTTTGCATTACATAATATTGTACATATTAGCTTTGCTTACCCCTGCCCTAATAATAGCAATAAAACAAATCTTTTTTTTATTTCACGCGGGTAAATTGAAGACATAAGTATTTTAATTACATACTAGCAGTCGCTCACACTTTACCCGCGTAAAATAAAAAAGTAATTGTTTTGTTGCTACTCATTGGATAAGAGCAATTTACTTATCAAGATTTAACGCTTGTTATCAGATGTTATTGATAATAATCGGGACCGCCAGCCGAGGCACGGTGGGGAGACCCACACGGCCAAACGCCCAGACCGAGACAGAAATTTAACAAACACCTGCCCGAGCGGGAATCGAACCCGCAACCGTCGAGACTAAAGGCAGACTCGCAACCCACAACGCCACAACGGTGTATTTGTTAATTTAGTTACGTTCGACAGAAGTACATACATCCACAGATAAAAGCCTCAATAGCTCAACGGTAGAAGGGCTGGCTCTTAACGTGAGTGTGGGAAGTTTCATTTTTGTCTACTTTTTGATTATTTGGAGGGAGGACCATTAATAACAACTATTTATAATTAGAAAAAGCATCTAAGCATTTCTAACAGAAATAAGCATTGCTTAGATCAATTTTTTTTATAATTTTTTTATTTAACTAATTATAATTTTTAGTAGAAAAAATTTTGAAGACTTGATTTACTATAAAAATTATTTTGTGGAACTTATACCTACTGAACATCTTATTTTTTTCAGTTTGGCGTTTTTTCAAATGAACATTCTGTTTGTATGCCATATTATGATAGCGCACGTATTATTATTATTACTATTGCTACTTGTTACTAAACGCTAGCGTATCAATAATTTGACGTTCAGTGCGCTACAAATTTGATATTCAGATAAAGAAATTAAATTAAAAATTTATCTGCGATCGATCGATACATAAAATTCGTCAAAATTAATTAAATACTATAATAATAATCACGAGCGTAATCGTATGGCATACAGTAAATGAATATAAAAAAAAGGTTTTAATACTACTATTAAATGATTTAATTAAATAAATTTTAATGATTCAGCCTTTGAAATTATACTAAATAAATGAAGCTGGTTAGGTATAACTAATTCGCATATGCAGTCACAGTAACGACAGCGTAGTGGTTCTGTGGCTCCGTATGTGACGCGGCATCCTGAGTTCGAATCTTCACTTCACAGTAGTTTTTTCTTATTTTAAGATTAGTTTTGTTTTTTTGTGTTTTCTTATTTTAAGATTTTAAGTTAGCCGTCGTGTAAAGAGGTCATGAACGAGCATTACCCAACAACTGTCTATTGAGACGAGGCGTACATCATATTTAATATGTAAATTAGAGACATAGATGTGTTCATTCTGTTCTAAAAGTATTGAAATTGTTATAAACAGTTTGTTTGGATAAATCTAAATCAAAAGGCGTTTTAGATTTCTTTTTGACCCGCACACCACCAAGACCCTGAACTTGCTAGCCGTGGTCTGGTTTTGGCAGAGTTCCAATCATTTGTAAAAAGTCTCCTGGCGTCCAAACAATTTATTTAAGATTAAGTAACTAGTGGTTTATAAATATTATAAGTATACTCAGCATCTGCTGTCTTATTTTACGTAAACCCGGAACACAATTTATTACTTATCACGCATTGTGTAAATTATTAAAATCCCCAACTCTCAAAATCCGAGGATAAAAATTTCAGACCAGTCAGGTCAGCTCGGCTAACGGCCCGAGGATTTCCATTATGTATATTAAACAAACCAGCTGTGATAAAAGTAGACTCATCAGTCCACAAAATGTTGTGGCTAGGGTCTTCTAAGAGCCACCCGCAGTAATATCCGCCGGTTGCAAATATTGTATACGTGTATAATGGTACAGGGGTATACCTTCCTGGTAAAGTATACGCCACACCGTGCTACGGCTAATACCAAAGTCCCGTTTTGTATCTCGCCCGTCTTGTGCTTGCCATGGGACTATTTAAAAAAAGTAAATTTTTTTTTGTAAATAAACATTTAAATGGGTCCGCCTGGAATCTAACACTGGAGGCTTAAAGCTATCATAGCTCCTCATTCTTTGTTCAGGGCCAAGAATGGTTCGCTCACTGGGGCGTTTCCCGTAACGTTTTAGAATTTTTAGAATAATAGAATAATTTAATTAGAATGCTATGGGCATTACCACCAACATTCTAATATTTTGAAACTTTTACTTCAAATATCATTTTGTTAAAAAGTATTCCATAAATTTACACAAGAATTAAACATAGGAATGGGACAAAATATTGTCGACGACGACACGACGTTGTGGCGCAGCGGTAGCGAACCTGCCTTAAACGCCACAGGTCGCGGGTTCGATTCCCGCTCGGGGCATAATATGTTTATATTGACCATGCAAGCATATTTTCCGGTCTGGGTGTATTTGTCCTTGTCATTGTGAATGTTTCCGGACCCCGACACAGGATATCACTATCCTAATGGGGGCCGTTGAGTGTGTAGCGTTTATTTATTTATTTAAAATATTTAATTATTGTATGTAAAAATATTAGTAGAAAATTATTGTTTTTATTCAATTATAAATTTTAAAACATGAAAAGAAGAATCATAATTATTTACTTCTTTCTATAAACTCTACACTGTAATTTCTTTAAATCTATTATAAAGATAAAAAATTTGAATTTTTGTGTGTATGTTTGTAATAAATAAACTCAAAAACTACTATTTAAAAATTCTTTCACCATTGGAAAGCTACATTCACCCTGATTGGATTTAATTGGATTGAAAAGATTGGGATCCTTACTAAAACTTAACTAACGTAATCCAAAGTGTAAAAATTGCCCTAAAACGTCTTTCGTCGCATGCGCTGCGGAAACTATTGATGATAGAACAAAAGTATGTTCTAAAATATTAAATAACATATTTTCAATAAAATAAATAATAATATCAACAAAGAAATATAAAAAAATATTATGTCCACCCGTGCGAAGCCGGGACGGGCCGCTAGTATTTCATAAAATTATTATTATTATTATTATAACTTGCCAACACTGAGCGATAGACTTTACACGTGTAACTATCTTTCAAGGACAAGTTAAGCTTGGTCCAGACCAGGCACTTGTACGGTAAGGAATTGATTATTTTTTCTGAAATATGCTTAGCGTGAAGATTTCTTTTTAGATATGGTAATTACTATAATTATATTGTGAAAATACTTTTTATCAGTTAATGTTTAAAGTACCTTACCTACTCCATCGAGAAAGTTTTTGACGTTTAGAATTATTTTTGATTTCGTAATATGGTATACATATTAGATTTTACCTGTGGTTTTTTTTGTGTCAATTCAATGTCAATCAATTCAAGTTTTTGTTACAAACATCGGTTAATGTACAAGTTAAAATTCAACTTTGTACTCCATTTATCATATTACAATTTATTAATTTTATATGCGCAACCGTTATGCTCGACGACCATGTAAAAGTTATTTTTCTGTTCCTCAGGAACATTACTTTTTCTGAATGAACTTTTCATTCATTCATTCTGTATGCTTTCTAATACCCCTTGACCATGTCTATACAAAATTTGATAATGCTGGTCATTGTCGAGTAGTTAAGGTGTAAAAGTGTAACAACTAAACAAACTCACATTTCCCAAAATGTATGAGCGCCGCTTTAGGAAAGGCGGCACTTCAAAAGGCATATTTTTTCAACGATTTTGTAAAAGACGTATTTTTATTACATACTAGTGGTCGCTCGCGACTTCAACCGGAAAGAATCAAAAATATCATTTGTTTTTTTTTATATCTAAGGCTCCGGTCATCGTAACAAGATAATTACTATTTAATAGTTTTTAGGTAATTTGCTGCTTACAAACATTAATGATAAAATGTGCAATTGACGATTTCTTATTTTAATTTTTTTTCCTTTAAAAAGTTTAAATTTTTAGTTTTAATTTAAATTTTTAGTTTTTTTTCCTTTAAAAACCGCTTTCAAAGTAGGTTACCGACTTAACATGTTTGTGTGCCATACATAAATACCACACGTATTATTATTATTAGACGACGTTTTGGTGCAGCGGTGGCGAACCTGCCTTAAGCACACCTGACCCACATGTTTTTATGGACGATACAGGCATGTTTTCCGGTCTGGGTACAGTCACAGGTTCGATTCCCGTGCGAGGCGGATATTTGTATTGATGAACCCATTCATGTTTTATTTATTAAAAAATTAAATTAGTAAATTTCGATTAAGGTGTAGGGTGCGGGTTGTCTTGAATCTAAGTGGAGCACTAAGTAGGCAAGGCAAGTAGCGGCGACATCAAAACCGGTCAATAACCTTACTTGGAAAATGCCGGAGTGAACGACTTTTTACGTGGGGTAGGTCGTAAACTCGCAGTTTGATTTTATTATTTTATCATAGTGGTTTCTGAAGAAGTCAAATTATGGCGACTCGACGGTCCCGGGTTCGATTCCCTTTCGGGGTGGATATTGGTTTGATCGTATTGCTATCTGTCTCTGTCCAGGTGTCTGTCCTTGTGGTTCTCACCACCGTGCGGAGAGCACGTTAAGCTGTCGGCGGTCGATATTATCAAAACATCTGATATTATTAGTAACTTGCTTTTAACCAATGAGTTACTGGTTCGCCCTTGGGTTGCGGTGTTCGGATGACAATCGCTGCGTAAGAACTAGTATCTTGTCAAATCCGGATAAGGGTAATAAGCAGACCCTGGGCAAAATACCGGGATTGATGCTGGAACAAGAACTTTTGAAAGGGCGAAGGATAGTTTAAACGAAATACAAGCTACATACAAGATACTACACTACTGTCATAATGTATCCACGTACTTTGTGATAAACACATAACACACCGGGCGCGCGGTCGGTGACTCAGGTCAATGACGCTATACGCGCTATGTGCTACGTCATATGTGATGTGACGTAATGCACGGCTTACATTATAGATTTTATTCAGCTAGAGTCATAGTTCGAGCGATGGTATGAAAATATATTTTTTTAAATATAGCAAAAAGGTACATCATATATCGTAATTAGAATTTGATCTGTTACACTTATAGAAGCTTCCCGCAAAGTTACCGCATTTTAAAGTGAAACACCTTATATATATATATATATATATATATAACGATATGTATATAGTTATTTGTTTATATATATTTATTAATATATATATTTGTATGTTTATTCATAATTATATCATATACTATTTATATATTTAAGTATTTATTTACCTATTTTATTTGTGTATACTAAAGATATTTTTAATATTATATAGATAATATTGTTCTGCTCATCTTTTACGCCACCTACTTATCTTTCACAAAAATTCTCCTATACCCACAGGTAGTCTGGCAGAAATTGCCTTTTAGCAATAAGACCGCCTGGTTGTACCAATTTATCTGGTTTTGTAATGTCTTGTAAATTTTTTATGGTGTACAATAAAGAATTTTATTATTATTATTATTCTTTGCGATTCGATAAAGCATGTAGCGACATCTACACCCAACATGACGTAACTCGATAGAAAGACAAGATTGTCACATCTCGCATCAAGCTACAACGACACCTACAGGGCATACTACGCAACGATATGGACGACCAACGAACGTCACGATCCTAAATCGCGCTATCAAAGTTTCCTACCCACTTGAGGTATATATACAACTTTCCAACGTAAGTCGTGGGGCTTCGGCCCAGGGCTTCGACCCGCCAGGCAATATCACCAGCCTGGTCGGGGATCCTCCCGTTGTGTTGGAGGGCATTTATAATGACGTACCCTTCACAGTGATGACGCCCGACGTGCTACCTTCTACAAAGCATAAGTACAGCTATTCTCTATATATGTTATGAGAAATCACTGTTTGAATCTTGTACATAACTAACGCTACACACTTAACGGCCTCTATTAGGGTAGTAATATCCTGTGTCGGGGGTCGGTAACGCACATGAATGACAAGCACAATAATAAATAAATAATAATAAAATAAAGCGGAATCGAACCCCGATATAATTTATCTTATTGATAGGACATACAGTATTTTGTTATACCTTTCCATCTTCATATCCTAGCAATAGAACTGGTCCATGTTCCACAGCGCATGTTAGACCCGGACAGGTACAAACGACTTGGTTTTGGCTTTCATGTGATGAAACATACATTTTGTCATTTTGTTCATTGGTGGAGACTAAGGAAAAACAAATAGAAAAAATGTTTTACTCTGGGCAAAATCCAAAAGTTCTGGCATTGGCAGGCATAAATCAATTTCGAAAGTATTAAATATACTAGCGGGCCCGGCAGACGTTTTCCTGCCGCGAAAATGAAAAAAAAAAGTGAGTGCCAAGCAGTGCCCCCTACTGGGTCCAATTGTAATATAAACCATTCTCGAATACACCGGAATACACACAAAAAAGTCATCAAAATCGGTCCAGCCGTTAGGAGAAGTTCAGTGACATACACACGTACAGTAGAAATATATAAAGATATACACAAAATCCGGTATGTGAAAGCAAACTGAGATATCGCTTTAGATATATATTATTCGAATGTATATACGAATTAATAGCCTAAAACCTTCTCCAATTAATTCCGCGTCGAATGGTCATGGTCTCATGGAGATCGGTCCAGTAGTTTTCATGTTTATCGGTAACAAAAAAAAGTTGCTTATATATATATAATAATAATAATAAATATATATATAGAATATTATGTAAAAGTTAATTTTTTTAAAAGCACTATACATTAAAATTAAATAATATGGAGTTTTTACTTATTACATTTTTAATTACATTTATTTCATGTTATAGTTTGTTAGTAGTACCTAGATGAGCAAGATTTCCCCAGTATTTTTGTTTTTTGGTAAATCGTGTTTTTTGGAAAATAATAGTTTTTCTCACAAAAGAAGGAACTTGGAAAAAAAGGGAACAAAAAATCGGAGTAGAGACATCTATACTCGAATCGGGGTTTTAATTGTCTCAAAACACGGATAAAACGATTTTCTAAATATATAATTCTAATCCCGAAACTCGCCAATTTCATGGAAATCGTTGGAGCCATTTCCGAGATTCAGTTTATATAGGTATATTATATACAAGTACTGTTATTATATAGTTTATTATATACAAGTATCGCTCGTTTAAAGGTATTTAATGTAGTGTCATCTACCATGCTACAACGCGATAAAATACAGAATTGTCACAATCCTACATCGCGCTATCGAAATTTTCAACGTGGATTAACATAATATATAGAGATTTGTAAAACACAAAAGAAAATAAAAGCAACTGCTTATACTAAATGGATGATTAAATATCCTGTCTAAGGATAAGACGACTTACCCGAACAAAGCACACTGAATGTGTGAAACATAAAAGGCTCTCGATATAGCAAATGTAAAGGAATATTTAAATCAAATATCTTCTCAAATTTCTTCAATTCTAAATCAACACGAAGGATATCACCTCTTTTCAATAACACATAGACATCCTCTTGATGTACATGCAACACTCTAATAGCATCACTGACGCCGTAATATTTAGCCAGACCTCTCAGGTCCCATTTACACTTCTGAGCTTTAAATAACCACAGTACATTGCTTTTTCTATAACATAACAAGAATCTAAGTGCACTCTGAAAATTTATATTAAAAAATCAAATTAAACTATGATGTGAGTACATTTTATATAAGTTATAGTACCAAATTAACTTTTAAATATTTTTCAATTTTTAATTAAGATTTTATTTCAAACTTACTTTACAAAACGTATACCATTCAATAAAAGTTCATCGTCTTTTGTACAAACACATATACTTTGATGTAGTTTATTGTGCACTGTAATACTGCACCCAAAGTTAGCACTACATGATAGACTTATCTTTACACTTAAATAACTTGTTTCATTATATTTCAAACCTAAAAATAAAGAAATTCTACTTAATATACACTATTATAAATTTAACATTGTATAAATAAATTATAGAATCTTGATTATTGATATTTTAAAACTTACATGAACTATCAAAAGTCTTTATTAATTCATAATTTTTAATATTAAAATGTTTTATGTTGTCATTAGTTACAACTATTAAATTATCTGAAAAGAAAAATTACCTATATCTTAATAAGAATTAAGCACTTAAATGTTAAAGTTAATAATTAATATATATTAATAAATAAATGAAATTCATCTTAACACAAAACTGTGTTATAAACATGTTACATGAAATTTGATGACGTTGTGGCGCAGTGGTAGCGCCACAGGTCACGGGTTCGATTCCCGCTCGGGGCAAATATCTGCATTGACCATACATAATGCATGGTTTCCTGTCTGGGTGTGTTTGTACTCGTCCATGTTTATATTTCCGGATTAACCCAGGATATAACAATCCTAATGAAGCCGTTGAGTGTGTTGCATTTAATTATAAAAAGAAAATAAGAACACTAGAAACTTAGTATGACAGAGACTTTGCCTTATAGTTTAAGATCGATAGTATAACCAATAGAGTAAAATCAAGAGGTTCTGTTACCCTTATGCACGTAAATACTTCTAACAACTTCACAGGTAAAGTGATGGCGTAAGCGAACAGATGAATTTTTAACATTTTTCCATCTTTGAGCAGTCAGTATAATATCTCTTGCTCTCCAATGTAATGAAGACTTTTCTTTATAAGTCCAGCCTTTATCATCTATTGCTTCTTCTATCATCTTTTCCCACATATTAAAATGCTATTAAAGAAAAATTTAAAAATATTTTTTTTTTAATTTTATGACTTTGAAGTCATACTTCATAATGTTATATTTAAAATAATTTTTCAAGATACATGATTTTTTTCTACCATGTTTTTTTAAATATAAACAAACCCCATTACTAACATTTCTATTTGGCCTAACAATAAATGTGTAGCTTGGCTAGGGCTACGAGTGGGTATACTAATAGCACAAGGGGATCAGGATTGAACCTGCAACTCTCGAACTAACGGAGTTACTAAGCATTATCATTGAATTTATCATATTGACTTAATTAGATTTTAGTCGGACAGCACAGCGGAAAGCCTACTTATAGCTAATGTGTTGGTTATTAATAACATACTGCCATAGAAAAAAAAATTCTACACACTGTAAGTATGAAGACAATGCTGATTAAGTAAGGTTTTATACATTGACACTTACGTGACAATAATATTCAACGACGGATCTCCAATACTTGTTTACAAACATTGAGTTAATTAAAGATTTTATATCGAGATTCCCTAAAATTATTAGTAATATGTCATGAGGACAATTGTCCCAAAAAGAGTTTATACATGGTTCTTGTAAAGACATATTACTATGTTTTCTATCGAGAAGATATCAGTTTTAGTTTGCTTTGAATGTTCAAGAATTATAATATATGAAGCGATATTCTGTGTACTTGTAATTTTTTTTTTTTTTCTTCAATGTTGGCTTTTTACTTGTAATTCTTGTGTTTTGGTTTTTGACTTTTTGTTTACATGAACTATGATTATATGACAGCTGACAGCTCACAATCACAGAAGTGATCACAGAACACATAAACTGAAGTGATTCCCAAAGAATGTCCTCTACTTACACTCCATAGACAATTCCAATTGGAATTTTGAAAAATATTTACCCCTAAAGCACGAAGATATATAAGAACTTTATGTTGGACAGCCAATCAGATTGTTAAAAAAGAAATGCCAGATTCAATAATTTGGATTGATCACTTTCTATGTTTAGGTTAGGTTTTAGTTTAATTGTTTTTAAAACTATTAAAATGTTTGCAAACCGTTAAATTGTTATATGACTTCTATTTTTTAAAGAGATTTAAGACATTATAAAGTAATAAGGTATATCTTAAATGTCTTTGTATAACATTAATTGCTAACTCTCAATAATAAGCATTATTATTTTTTAAATTTACTAATGAATTTATGGTAAGGACCTTAATTTGACGTGCTTGTGAGATTTGAAAAGGTGGGTAAATTCTTTGCAAATTTGAGAAATACGTACTCCCTGTAAAAGGGTTATCTATAATCCTAAAAAAGTAATACTAGTACTAATCATGACATTATCAAGCTAAAATTGAAATCCGAGGCTTAAATGAATTTTTATTTCGAAGAAAATAATTTAAGGATACCGCAAAAACATAATCTGCCGTTTTACAGTTATTAGAATTTAGTGCGTAAAGTGGCAGTGAAACAAGTATTCCACATTCCGTGCCTCTATTTTTTTCCACTCTTTCTTTATTTCTCGATTTATGAGACTTTTATGGCATAAAAAATAATTCATGTTAAAAAATAATAGTAGGTACCAAATGAATAATTTTTTAGCAACCATAAAAATTATTATAGTTTGGACCCACAGAGTAAGGGAGACACATGAAGATACCATAATTGATTATAGAAAATTGTATTTTAAAGGTTGTCAGTGTCAAATGTTAATTGTCATTTGTCAAAAGGACGTCAAAATCAAAAGTAAACGTGAGATTTCGTTAAAAAAATGCGGTAAATAAAATGCAACAATGCCTTACAGACTTAGAAACTTATGAAATTTTAAGTTATTCTTAGTTTGTTATATTGTTATAAACAGTTACAGTTCCAAACATGGTAAGTTGTCTCCTAAAGTAGAAGAAATATGTAAAAACTGTATTTAGAATATATCTAGTCAATTACAATATAATAATGCTAATTATTTTACTTTGTTGCTGTTGTTAATTTACATCAGTATATTTTAATTATATAAATAACATTCGATGACATACACATTTATGCGGATAATCATAAAATTGCATTTTTTTTAAATGGCATGAAAAGTATGTAGTATATAAAACTATATAATAACTAAAAACTACAGAATATAATGACATATATAGCATCATAGCTTTATTTTATTCATGGATTCCTATTTTATAAATATTTTTGTTTTTACTGGTTTCTATGGCTATTCTACATATCTTTTCACACATTTGTTCACATCTTGGTAGACAGTCAAATTGGGTTCCATGTTAAATCTGACTTGCTGTAAAGGTGTTTGGCTTTTATTAATTCCAATTAATAGAAAGTTAAATAGAAAATTAAGTTTAATAGAAGTTAATGGACTTAAATAATATAATTTAAAGTTACAAATTAAATATGTTTATATATGGCCCCCACAATAGGCAGTGCCTGTCCCAATGGGGAAATTAATATTAATTACAAAGTTATTAGATAATTAAATTGAACATTTATATTATTTTGATTAAATTTCAAATAAAATTGTTAAATAAAAAATAAACCACATAATAGGATAATTATGTCTGTGTATAAAGTGTAGCAGTCATAAGTATTTGAATTTGCCTGTTTTATATTATGTTCACATTTTAGGTACCTTTCCATCCATTATAAACAGTTTGCATTAATATTTGAAGTGATGTATGCCATATTGAGCCCTATGGGTACAAAGCAAAGAATTCCCATATTCTATCCCAATCTGCTTGTTGTGTCAGATGTGATGCTAACTGGTTGGTTGGTTGTATGCAAATATTATTATTTTATTAAAAGTAAAAATTAGAAATATAGAATTATAGAATTATATTATTTTTCTTTTTTATAAAGAATATTAGCAATGCATATTTCAAGGCATTACTAATATTCCTATTGCCTTCCAAATAAGCTTGAAGCTTGCACTAAGAGTAGGTACGACAATAGCCCAAGGGTCAGGATCGAACCCGCGACTCTCGCTTTAACGGAGCGCAGTCGATCTACCATTGAGCTACTGAGACTTTAAGTTACTTAAAATATTTAATTTTATTTACAGGCAAGAAATGCAGAAAAGGCTATGTAAGTTGAGTTTTCATATTTATCAAACTAACAAAAAAAAGACGTTTAAAAAAATATATCACAATAATTCCTCATTATTATAAAAATCTTGTTTTTCTGATTACATAAACAAGACAATTTTGGAAATGTACCATAAGCAAGACAATAGTTAACTGATAAATTATTATTTTTTACAATTCTCGCCCATCAATAACAGATTTTTTAACACCATGGTATGGTGTAGATGCTCATCAGATATCCGATATTTGGCATTCAACTAACCTACTATCCTTTTTGATTCAAATAAATACTATTAGAAAAGTTAATATTGATAAAATGCTTTAATAACAATTGGCAGGACGACATTAGCACGCTGGCGTGCAGCGCAAGTGCAAGAAGCAGGCGGCCAAAGAGAACGCCGCCCTTATCTTGCATCAGAGTGTAATGATCTTCAACAAGCAGAGAAATGGAGGTTACAAATCGTAAGAGAAATTGCAAAAAAAGTTGCTCAAATTCAAAATGGTAAGTAGTATTAACTTTATTAACCTTTGTTATAAATGACAAAAAAAAATTATTCAAAACTAATTAAATCTATTAGGCTATGGTGATACTTACTTTTTTTATAAAAATAGTACAAAATTATGTAGTGGTATATATTTTTTATTAAAATCAAGATTAGACCAACAAAATCACTAAAATGGATGATGAACAGGATCTAAATGTTATACCATCACCTCCTCTTCCAAGAGAACCAAGTTTTAAATCGCAAGAGGATCCTGAAGTCCCATTACCTACAGCGGTGACAGAACAGCAGGCGACACCAATAGAGACAGAAAAGCCTGTAACACCAACCCATACACCTAGAGATCAGTCGCCTATAGGCAGCATTCGTCAGTCAACACCTATCCCTTCTACACGTCCATCCCCCACTAAAGGCTCTGTGCAATTGTCTTTAAAAAGTCAAAAAAGCAATAAAAGTGAATCCAAGCAATCAACACAAGCAGAGAATAAAAGTTTTAGAAGTTTGAGCTTGAACAAAGAATCTATGGAGAAAAACATAAAGGATTTAATCTCTAGTCCTAAACTTAGTAATGGAATAAAAGAAAGAACTCCTCAGAAAGAACCTGAAAAAAATGAAGAACATTTAAAAGGACCTGTGCTGCACAGTAATATAGATAAAATAGCGAATATGAGTAAAATTTTAACAAACGAGGCCAATTCTCTACGAGAATCGATAAAAAGTTTATCTGAAGATATTGTTCGTACGAAAAAAGAATTAAGAGGGGAGAAAGAGGATGTTAACTTTCCATACCACTTATTTCTGATTGAAATAATTGTAAATAAAATTAATATGAAATGTGAATGCTTTGAACTAGATTCCAATAACCTTGTTATAGCAGCAACATTTTTGGGAAAACAACCAATAATATTATATGACTCCTCGTATGGAAAGGTTGATGATTTTGCAAATTTAAATGTTGGGAAATCAGCATTGTTCGCTATGACATACGACAAAATATGTAGCATCAAAGAATTCAATATAAACCTGCAATTAACAAAACAACCACCATGTTCGACCTGTGTCTCGAAAATTGGAGAAACGAAAATTGATTACACAAAGGAATTTGTAGGGCTACGGGAGGAACTATGTAGGAAATGGAAAAAAGAGCAACCAAATGATAATATCATGTGTACAACATCAACACCGTTAAGCAAAAATATGTATTACTTGTCGTGTGGAGAGAGTGAACATAGTGATTCCATAGGTATTGTCGAGTTAACAATTCGTATGTCCTTTCTCGGTAAAGAAATTACTACGGCGTTCTGTGCTTCATCTAAGCCTAAATGCACCTCAGTTTTAAAAAAGGAAGATAATGGTATGTCAATGTATTCATGTCAGAATGTGGAAATGGATGGACAGGGAAAAATACTTTTAGATGAAAATACTTTTAGTAGAAAAGAAGTGCCGAGAAGTACTCACACTATTTCAACGAGAGGTTGTGAAAGTCCTCAGTCGCAAACCTCAAGCAGGCAAGGAGTAATGAAACAATATATAACACGAAACAACTACGTCCATAATAATCAACAAGGTAATTTTATTATTATTATAATATAATAATTAAATGTAAGGCTAGACTAATTAAAGATAATTTTTAAATTATTTTCAGATAACTTGCCAAAATATGACGAGATTTTTACTAAAATGAACATGAATGAGTTAAAAATTCGAGTCCCGAAAACAACAAAAGTGGAGAGAATGGGTAAATACGATAGAATCCAAGAGCTATGTTCATGCGAAGACACCCCTTACAACACTGGTGACCAAATCCAATTTGAGCTTCCAAGGGAGTTTCACTATCCCGAAAAAACATACAATACATACTCATCGAATTTGAAGTATACATATAAAGGTTATGATAAAAACTACGACAATAGAGACCGAAAAATAATAAATGTTACTCCATCCAACTGCCCTGTTCCTGTCAACATGGAAAAAAGTACATCCGCAGAAAGATGTTTTCATACTAAAAATAGGAAAGAAACTTGAGACTAAGGACAAAAAAACTGATCTAGAAATAGAACTGGTTACTCCAAAGGCTCCGAGTGACGTCAGTCATAAATCAAATGATAATAATCATATTTCTCAGCAGTGCAGTTCGAGTACATTAAAAGATAAACCATCGAAATCCGAAAAGAAAGATAAAAAAAAGAACAAGAAAAGCAAATCTAATTTAACAAGTAAAAAGAACAAGACAAAACCTGCTTCGAAATCTAAGAAGAGTAAAAAGTGAAAACAAGAAGTTAAAATATGTATAGTTTTAATTAAAAATAAATGAAAATTATTAATTTATATCGTTTCATTACTATTTAAGTGGACGCAAATAAGCAATACCATGTCAACCCACAAAATTTAAAAAACTGAATTATATATGCAGAAGTGTTGGTAAATGGCTAAAGAACATTTTTCTTTAATATATGTAGCTTTTAATCTTCTAAAAAAGCCATTTTTTCAATCATGCAATTTATGTATTTTTAAACGTTTTGGGTTATACGAAATATGCAGTTTGTATACTTATTTTTTGTGAAAATAAATAAAATAACTTATATAAATCTGAAATTGCCAAAAACTTCATCAATAAATAAAAAAATCATATAAAGCAAGTTGTTCAAAATTTTCAAACGCGTTTTTCTCGAAATGACATTCGTGTGGGTTGACATGGTATAGTTTAATTGCGTCCAAGTATAGTCACATGCATTAGTAATTTAGTTCACTATTAAGATTGCAACATCCATACAACCTGCCTGATGGAAACCAGTTCCATTGTCAATAGAGACTCAACAGAACTGATCTTGCTAGGTAACATAATTATTTTGTAAATCCCTGTCGAACCAGCTCATTCAAGGCTCCATTGTTCATTAAATAGAAACCTATTTATATATTTCTACTTATTCTAAAATTATTATTTTCAGCTGGTCTTGGGGAATTTCGAATTCGAGACTTAAACGATGAGATCAATAAGCTGATGAGAGAGAAGCGCCACTGGGAGGTACAGATAAGGTCTCTCGGGGGACCGGATCATGCGCGCGTCGGCCCTAAAATGTTAGATCAAGATGGTAAAGAAGTGCCGGGAAACAGGGGCTATAAATATTTTGGAGCGGCTAAAGATTTACCAGGTAAAGTTAAAAACTGTTTTTATTTTTTGAGTCATATGAAAGAGAGAAGCCAGGACTCTGATGTTGGTTTATTCCACCAAGTACATATTTATCGAATCCATAAAGTTACTAGGATGAGAGCTGATGAACAATTTAGTGAACTTTTTTGTAATTTTATCTAATGAAACCTTGTTATGTGCTGGCTGAAGTGTAGAATATTTTTTTGTAAGGCAATATTTGTTATTGAAATAGTAAATTATTTTTTAAATCAAAATGAAAATAGGTGTCCGCGAGTTGTTCGAGCAGGAGCCCCCGGCGGCGCCGCGACGCACCCGCGCGGACCTCATGCGCGACGTCGACGCAGACTACTACGGGTACAGGGACGACGATGACGGACTCCTACTGCCTTTAGAACAAGCAGCTGAGAAAGAGGGTAAGCTTTAACCACCTCAATAAACTATGTATTTCACCTACAAATTATTTGTAAATCTGCAACGAAACCGTTTTTTGCCACTAATTTTTAAAAATGTTCCCGAAAAATAAACTTATAATTTATATTTTTTTATTGCAGCAATAGCACGGGCGATTGATGAATGGAAAAGAAATAAAGAAGAAAATAGCGATGTTGGTATGACTGAGGAAGAAAACATTTACCCTGAAGATGTATGTAGAATATTTCTATTATTCTTAGTATATATGGAAACATTGTATAATAAACCTCTTTAAAATGATTACAGCCTGAGGACAAGAGGGTAGAAAATGAAGAACCTGAGAATCGTGTAGAGACATCTCACGTTGCTGTCCCGTCACAGAAGGATGTTGAAGAAGCACTGTTGAGAAGGAAAAAACAGGAACTTCTAGAAAAATATGGATGTCTAGATGTTAAAATGGAAGAGAGCTAACATTAAGAATAAAACTAGTTCTTAAGATTAAAAATGGTATTATTTATCATTTTACCTCCTCTATGTTAAAAAGGTTAAAAAAACAGAACATATTATGTTTGCTATATTTTATTTATTATTCATGAACAATTTCTGTATTGACCAGAACATTTTATAATACATTCAAAATTAAGCAAAATATACAAAGAAATAAAAAAAATTAAATATCTGGGCTTAATAATACTATTATTTCTAGGCCATACATATAGCAAGCATCTATAAAAATATCTAGGAACGATTGCAACGGCTAAATGAAATAAGTCCAGTATAAACTGCGGTATACTAACATTTTTTATTATGACTTAATATTTGCGAAACATAAATAGTTTTATTAACATTTACTGAATAAAACTCAGAATATAAGGAATGTACAAATAAATTCTTAAATACATAATTATATATGATGAATATAGACTTACTATATACTTGGACAGACTCATCCATACAGACACACGGAACGAAGTTAGTCACATGCTAAATTCATTCAGTTATGTTACAAGCTTGTAACTAATTTTCGTTCCGTTTCGTTGCGCTGGTGTTGAATTTACGAAGGAGCACCAGCGAAGTGACAGTTTGTATGGGAAGGCCTGTCCATAGCATATAGTAAGTCCATGATGATAACCGATTGATCTAGTGAAGCAATAAATTAAATCTATTGCCGAGTGAATAAAAGAACTGAGAATCTTACATAAATATTTGTCTATCTCTCAAACTCTACACATCTAAAACTTAACATATACAATATTAAAGCCTAAATACAAAAATTAATTCTATTATATGGATAAGTACAATTTCAGACTTTGTCTGTAACAAAACAGTAAGTAAACATTTTAAGCGAGCGTACGCAGCGGGTCTCAAATGCTCAGGTAGCAGTTGATGAACTATATGGATCAAATTAGCCTAAAAATATTATATAATTCTTTAAAATCAGCAATTTATAAGAAAAAATTAGTTTACAGTCTCTCAACGTATGTAAATCCTAATTCAGAAGTTGAATGAGAAATGAAGTTGTTAAAAATAAATATATAAATTAACTCCCGTACAGTCATTAATTACTATTAAATTAATTTGGATAATAATAACTACGAAAATAATTTTATGAAAATAGTTCGCCTTTGAGTCACATAAAATAAGTAAATATACAAGCATAATAAAATACTGTTTTAACAAGTACAGCATGACTGCATGAAAGTTAAGTATTTAATTCTTTAAATCAATGATTTAAAATGACAACAATTTTGTTAATATAAAATCAACAAATAATTACATAACATTTTTTCTATAAATTACAATTACCAATATTTTACAAATCAAGTAATTTAAACTAATTTCGGTAATAATTTCTTAATGGAATAGAGATTATTGACAACAACATCAATAATGATAGTTAAAAAATTTAAAAGACTCTATTTTTATCTGATATAAGAAAACAATAATTAATATGAACAGGCACCTATTCGTTACGTACCTTAGTCCAGCTGCAGAGCATTAAGAATTTCATACAAATAACTCGTAGCTACTTATATCCTTTCGCACACAAATATATTGTCGTAATAACTTATCACAGTATTAAGATATCCAATTGACATTTCCATGTGACTTTTATATCCGTAATAACCCATTCTTATAATTTATTTTATAAAGGTCATTTTACGAAATTCTTTCTGCTCTGCGACCATACCACTACAATATTAGCTGCACCGTGTATATATTATATCCCAATCTAATGCACATATGCATTTTAAATTTATATGATACAATTATTAACTAATATGGGTATATTAAATAGGCTTCGATAGCATTTGATCCAGGGGAGGGCACAATCCTAATTTAGAACGCTGGGGTGGGGGGCAAAATGACTATTTTGAATTTTCCTTGAATAATTATTACTTAAATAGTTAAATGCATATATATATATATATATATATGCATTTCTCAATATTGAGCGAATTCCAGGGTACGAGCCCA
Source organism: Hestina assimilis (assembly GCA_023373885.1). NCBI lineage: Eukaryota > Metazoa > Arthropoda > Insecta > Lepidoptera > Nymphalidae > Hestina > Hestina assimilis. The sequence goes on from CM041745.1 coordinate 11,604,703, forward strand.
ACTCCTGGACACAATCTGGTAACGGCCATAGTATTTTTAGTAAGAGTATTGTTTGAAGTGACTTTATTTCATTAGTATTAAATAATTTATATTTGTTAAAATTTGCTACTAAGAAAATATGTTTGTTTCACTTTAAACAGAAGTTATAAACGTTGATAAACAATGAAATAAAGCAAAATAACCTTTATGATGAATAAGAGTTCAAGATCTTTATTAACATTGTCATAATATACTATAGAAATAATGATACTTTAAAAATAGAAACACATAAAACAATATTTTTATGGCACATATAAAATATATAAAATAATTTTAAAATGAATACTTTAATGATTCTATCGTCAAGTGAATAAATACAATTTGAAATATTTTCAATAAGTTCCAGAATATAGTGTGAGGTCTTCTACCAATGGATTAACTTTCTAAAAGATTATTCTCAAGGTAACAAAGCTATAAGCATGCTTATATTTAGACACTGTTTACCGCGTTTTGAAACAAATTATAACTCCTATATTCTCCTATGGAAATATGAACAAGAATATAAGATAAGAAGCATTGAAGGCGAAACATTTTTACCTATCTATACTCTAACACATGGGATCGGCGTTGAGGTCGTAATCATTAAGACTGGAATAAGTTTTGTTGCTTGGTGTCGTTTTCGAAATCGCTCCAGGCGTTGTTCAGCTCCATGAATATCATCTTTGCTAAGTTTTCGTTCGGCGTACCCATTTGCTGCAAAAATTATTGATACATAAATAAAACTCCAGTGTTTTAGCTGATAGATATTTTCCTGATAAATACAATTATAAAAATAAATAGCTTGATGGTATTAAGTTTAGTTTATTTATGTAGAAACTTGTACACACTGTATTATGTATGGGTTTGACGAAAGCGTCCGAGATATTAAAAAACCGGAAAACACGGAAAATTTATTTATTACAGTTCATGAGATACAGCAAAAAATCCTCAAAAATATCAACATCCTTATACGGGGTCCCCTTTATTTTTAAATTCTATATTATTTTCAGCAGCAACAGTAATACATATTTTCTTAAAATTAGAAGTCTCTTCCTATTACAGCACCCGAGATACAGCCCACTGATAGACGGACGGACAACGGAAGCTAAACAAATTACGTTTCGTTGGGACATGATAACTACTCGATTGTGTTGCAAGCTTGTGACTAACGCGTTAATATAGAAATTAGGAAGGACCACCAGCGAGTCCTTGACATTTTATTTGTATGGAATGGAAGGGCCTGTCTATACTAAGTCTATGCTTTTTCCACATTAACCGGTGTCGGGTCGTGACGACCCCATCGCCCGCTGTTAGGATAAACTATCACAGCAGAGATTATTCCACCAGTGCAATCAGTCACACTGGTGGTAGGTCTTTTGTTTCAAGAGGCCGGCTAGGTAGGTGCCACCAAACTGTCAAATATTCTGCCACCAAATAGTAGTGCTTAGGCATTACTGTGTTCCGGTTTGAAGGGCACTGTACGCTAGTGAAATTACTGGGAAGAAGAGATTTAAGAACTAATATCTCGAGGTTGGCAACGCGTGAGTGGCACCTACTAACGGTGCTGCAAGCGCTCATAGGCTACGGCAACCACTTACCATCTGGTAGGCCGTATGCTTGTTTGCCAAATTGTAACATAAAAAATAATAAAAACACATTCTGTTATCCACATTTACACACGGGGTTATGTCGGTATGTGTACCTTGTCGGGGTGCACGGCGAGGCAGGCCTTGCGGTAGTGGCGCTTGACGTCGGCCGGCGACACGAGCTGCGACATGTCCACGCGCGTCCAGCGACACTCCGCCCACACCGCCGCGTGCAGCGAGCACAGCAGCGCGCGTATGTTCGCCTTCTTGCCCTCCGTCTGATATATACGAACGATGACATTTTACATTCAATTCAGTGTCACTTTCCCGATATTTGTCATTTTCCGTCAGTAAGTTTTTGGAGTGGACTCCTTAAGAATTGTGACTGACATATGACATTTTGAAATGTTTTAGCATAAAACGTTACGAATGAGATTGATACAACCAGTTTTTTTTGTCGGAGAATAAATAGATATACGAATTGAAATAGATCTTTTTCATCTCCTCTAATTTTGGATCTCGTAAATCATCTCCACACGAGATCCCCTCCTTATCTCCCCAACAAATGTATTCCATATTCGAACTTTGAACCCTTGATTGTTCACAACCTCTTGATAGCTCGGAATTTTACCTGTTTTATTACCTATTCAAAGACAAACTTTCTTAAGGAGTAACCTCTAGTCATGCGTCGAAGGTGACATCCACACAGTTATGTTATGTGGCTTGGTTTAAGTTTTGATATTATAGTGATGCAAGCTCGATTGAGTGATACTTGTGAACTTTCTTTTATTATTTCTATTAATATATTATATATTAATGGAAATAATAAAAGAAAGTTTTTGATTTAATTATCAATACTCACCCATTCAAGTATTTTTATTTTATCAGGATCCATCTCTTTAACCATCTCCACTTTCCGCATAGCGTTCATAGTCTTCGGTCCGGTCTCTCGTTTCGCAAACTCGTATCCCTGGCTGCCTAACAAATCCCCAAATACATCTGCCGGTTTCTTCGCTTTCTCATCAGCTGCAGGTTTTGTTGTCTCAAAGTGGGTACGACTGAAATAAATAATAACCTCAATTGTGTTTGTATTTTTTTTGTATGTTGGTTTCATTGCATGATTGATTTGCTTTAAATTAATGATTATTATTTTGATATTGGGAAAAATATTGACAGTGTAAATATTGACGACGTTGTGTCGCAGCGATAGCGAACCTTCGATAAGCGCCACATGTCGCGGGTTCGATTCCCGGTCAAACCAAATTTTTGTATTGATCATACATTCATGATTCTCGGTCTGCGTGTCTTTGTCCTTGTCATTGTGTATGTTTTATAACTATCTTAATGAGGGCCGTTGAGTGTGTAGCGTTTATTACATACCTGTAGTCGGGTTGGTGCGCCGGCGACCTCGCGGGCGTGTGTATCTGGTGCGCGGGCGTGTGTGCGGGCGACGCGCGGGGCGTCACCAGGGGCGTGGTGAGGGGCGTCACGAGGGGCGTGGCCGCGGGAGTCGTCGCGGGTGCGGCTCCCGCCAGCCCCGCCCCCAACATACCGAGGTCCGCGAACGGATCTCGTTTGGCTTGACCTTGAGTCTGGTCTGGTGGAGTTTGACGTACTGAAATATAAATTGTAAATAATTTAACATGGTCATTTTAATTTACAATTTGTAATAGCTGTCAATGATAACACGGCGGATAATTGCAGTTATCTGAACTTTTTTAAATACTTCGATTATGGCAAACAAGCGAATAGCCAGCTTGATGCTAAAAGGTCACCATAGTCAATAGACGCTTTCAATAATAATAGTGACAAAAGCGCGCTTCCGACCAAAGAAGTAAGAAGAGGAAAACTAAGAGGGTGCTCCAATTCGTGTGAGGGTCCGAAAACACAGATAATGACAAGCACAAACACATCTAAACAGGAACACATGCCTAGATTGATCAATAAAAACATCTGTCCCGAGCGGGAATCGAACCCGCGATCACCACACCTGCACCACAAGGTCGTCAAAATAATATTACGATTATATACATTTCCTCAGAATGACTTACCATCTTCTTTAGCTGAGAGCGGTGTGAGCAGCGGCTCCTGCTTGGGCAGAGGGTCGTTGAGGCCGAACGGGTCGAAGTTATCACTAGAGTTCACGTTCACGTTGTTGCCCACTGTGGTCGTGGGAGGAGGGGGGAGGTCGCCGAATATGGACTCGGACACGAATGGCTGAAAAATATACAGAAACAAAAATATAATATAAATGATCTGAAGTTATGTAATAATCCTACTTTAATATTATAAATGTGAACGTTTGGATGTTTGTTACTCAATCATTCATAAACTGCTTAACGGATTGCAACATGAGATACTTTTTATCCCGGCAAAATATTTTATATTCGTTTCCGTGGGATCATCAAAAATCATGCTACAGGACTTGTTTAGTTGAAATTTGGTATAGATGTGCATAGATGAGGTCACCGCGGACGAAGTCGCGGGCATACCCTAATAAAGGTGAATTTTACTGCCCCAAGCTGGTATCTTGAGGTTCACTGTCACACTACCGGCCTAAACGTAGCCAGTTCGGCACATATTTAAAAAAAAAGTCACAGACAATTGTATATCGTATAAAAGTTATTAGAAGTACTAACCTGCGGGTTATCCTCCGCTTTAGTGCTAAGGAAATCACCGAACGTTTCTTCGGCGGGCTTCTCCATCATACCGAAGAAATCGAACGAGTCTTCGTTCTTCAACTCTGCCTTGGTCACGGGTACGGTCTCCGGTGCCGGCTTACTAGTTATGTTCAGAAGGTCGGCGGACTGCGCGGGCGGCGGCGGGCGCTGCGGGGCGGCGGGCGCGGGGCGAGGGGGACGCCGCTCCGCCTCTCGGGAGGGATACTCAGCCGTCACTGCACAGATAAAGAGACTATTACATAAAAAGCAATGTTATTTTCTTTTTCTGGATGAAAAAGTGTTATAGCATCTTAATAACCTCTTTACAAAATCCATTAACCATTGAATTTGGAATATTGTAAAGTAAAAAAGATTCGATAGATCGATCACAACAATTTTACAAGTGGTATTTACAAATATCACTCCATTCGCGCATGGTCTTAAAAGAAAGCCTCATTTTTTGCTGAAGCAAAATTTATTAAAAATAGTTATTTTTCGATTAAAATAATATTATTTTCGCTTTTTATATATAGAGTATAACACAATTTGTAATACAAGTTATTTTGTAAAAGTTATAAAAGAATCTAGGAAAATAGATTAGAAGAATTGCAAGTGACAATAATATAGCGAGAAAGAGTTACATTAATATGAATAATGATGATGTTGAATATGTATGATAAAAAAATTGTGCGGTCCGGAGACCCCTGTCAGGAATGAAGTTCCTTGGGTTTATTCTTCAACTCCGAATGTAATTCGAAATGAAATCTGTATATTAGATTCGGTTATATTATAAAAAGAGACAGGGACAGAGAGAGAGAGAGTTGCCCATCCCGGTTGCACACTAAATTTCTCGTGTGCTGATTTGCTTGTAGTAGGCTCGATATACCCACATACACACACACACACAGCATCGGCATTTCGTTACGTCACGATTTCTACTAAATCGCACTACCCCTAAGCCGGGTTAAGGAACTTCGTTCCAAAAGAAGTTAGTTATGCGCATTGATAATGTATGCAATGTACATATATATGATTAAACAAATGGTTAAACAAATGAAATGGTATTATAAATACTTAAATTGAATTAGGTGTACACTCATAAACAAAAAAGATTTGACACAATTTCTACTAAAACACTATATAATCTACACAGACATTGATAACATACTTGTTGGAACGGTTGTTGGATTTCTTCGGAGATTAGCTGCATTAATATACACATATTTTAATAAATAAGTTTGTACATTAATTTTTATATTGAATAATATATTAATATAAATTCATACATATAACAAATGATTACTAGCATGTATTTTTATAAAAACAAATATACAAGTAATAAATAATAAGTTTAAATATAGCGTGTAGCAAATATTTTACAATAGTAGTAAACAATTCGACATACATTCGACTATAATGCGTTTCAAATAAGAATAAAACTCAAAAATCCGCCATCTTGAACGGGAATGGTCAACAACTTCAGATTTAAACTAAAATATGCAAAAAAAGTCAACAAACGAGCCAACATATTTTATACGAACGTTTATTATATGTTTACTTTTAAAATCACAATACATTTACTAATTACTAGGACTAATGTAGGCAAATTTAAACCTATAACGCATTATATATTTTTTCTGTATAATAACTACACTAAGCAATCGTCGACTATTTATATATTTTTTATGATTGTATCCTTAAATTGAATAGGATTTTGTACCCGCTGTTGGCTATCCCAATAAATAAATTAATCACTCCTCCATTTATTTTAACATAATTATTATGTATTGTGCTAACGCTACTTTTAGTCAGTATGAAGTTAGTTGGTCACGAGTCCAGTCCTATTCTTATTTGAAACGCACTATATATAATACTTCAAGTTACTTATCAACTTTTTCTTTAAATGAGACGTATTATAGCAACAAGCAATGAAATTGGTACCATCTTGTTTTACTCACCAAAGTTATCGATAGTCTCGTCCCTCTCTAAGGTCGTGGAGAAGAGCAAGTCAGGGGTCCTGATGGGGAAGGAGTGGTCCTCCTCCCAGAGGTCACTCCGGGGCTTCCTGCGCTCCCCGTTCTGTACCACAAGGCTGATTACCACCGACACGTTGGACGAGAAGTGCTCGTTCACTGGCGACGATTCGTCTATACCGTCGATTTCTGACCTGGATTTAATTATTTAATGCTAACAAACTACTTTATTATGAACCTAAGACAGATTATACAATTTTGCTATGAAACTTTCAGTTGGATAGTCTTGGATATAATTTATTATTAATAACATCGGAAGAGGATTATATCATGCGGTTTTGTGAACGGCAATGTTCACAAAGGGTATATTACTTTGGCACACAGACAGTCCATGCTCGGGATCAACATAAAATAAAAGTTTTATCCCAACATATTATTGACATATTATAACGTCACAGTTTGTAAGAATGAATGTATGTTTGGATGGATGGATGGATGGATGTTTGTTACTCTTTCAGCCAAAAACTGCGAAATCATTACCTGGATTACATAATTATAAGATAATTTATCTCGGAAGAACATTAGGTTTCCGTGATTATCAAAAAACTACATTAAATGGAGCTTCAGGCACAGCTAGCGGTACCTGGTAAACTTGATGACGTGCTGGTCGTAGCGCAGGAAGCCGGTGTGGAAGGCGACGGAGAGCAGCGGCACGCGCTGCAGCCGGCCCAGCTGCTGGCGCACGTGCCACGCCACCACCGTCACGTCGCCCACCACCGTGCTGTCCAGCGGGAGCGTCACCTGACACACCGCCACCAAGACACACTCGTATACACTCTCTTATCGACACATGTCGCTCGCTAGCTCATTTTCTGTATTATTATTTGCTCGAACAGAAAATCTCACGAGGAGGACAGGGATATGGGCAATTATAATGTTATTTTTTTTTTAGTATCATAAAAGAATGATTTTTCAAATTTGTGGCCCGATAGTGGAATTCTATGAATTTTCGATTCGTGGAGGAAAAATCGCCTCATAAAATTGTATAATAGCTGTCGCGTTATCTCAAACTTGATTCCGCCATAAAGGGTGACCTACGAGGCCGAAAAACGGTCTATGACACATCTGATCTTCATGATAGCGTGATAAGCAACTTTCGCGAAAACATTCTATTGGCAGGTCTTCGCAGTGGTATATCAACTGGTCAATCAGCACGCTCCAGAACACGTAAAAAGTCGATAAGCGCTATTATCAATTCGATAATGGAATAAGATTAATTACAAACTTTTACATTGAGAACACTTTATGAAAATAATTCCTTTGGCGTTTAAATTTTATTTTATTAATATATATCTTACCTTTCCTTCAGTCATCATAAACAGATGCATACTTTCATAATTTCTTAATGGGGGTGAGATCAAGCGGTCTTCGTTGTATACTTCTAAAAATGGTCGACAACCATCCTAGAATTAAAAAAACAATAATATGAAATTGTTTTTTTTTAATATTGGTAACGTTACAAATAGATTATAAAAGTATACTCACCTTGCTTTAGTAAATAATGGCACAGGTTGTATCGTTAGAGAAACTAACGACACGGGCCTAAAATGCGGGAGTATTGGTTCGGGTCTGAAACAATATTAATAATTAAAAAATATATTGAAATGTGATTACATTTAATTTTAATCTACATTAACAGTTTCATTTAGTTCCGCTATTATATTAACTAAAATATTATTAATAAAACAAGCAATATATATTTCATATGTATGTACTAACCGTATTATATTACTAAGATAGTATAAATATCTGAGTTGGCTCGGCGGTAAGTTGATCGGTGTGCGCTTCACTGCGAATATCTGCAGAGCATCTTCCGGTACCGAAACCAGTTTAGCGTACATCAAGAGACCACAGAGTAGCATACATGATCTTGATTTACCGTCCTGGAATATTAGTATATTATAGGAAAAATTAGGTGATTTTCAATTAGGCCGAACAGTTCTTGTATGATTACCAATAAGTCGATGCTTTTTTTAAAATACAATATGGAGTGGAAACAAGTTACTTTCGAGCGACTAGTGCAGAACATGGGCTTGACGAGGTAGGAGCGAAAGCCCTCCCCTAGGCCAAATCCTGGCTACGCTCATGTGCAGCCTCTTAGTAAACTGTATTGAGTGTTTTGTTATTGTCTATTAGAGAATTTGCGTGAGTGAGTTTAAATAAATAAATACACGCTACACACTCAACGGCCCCCATTAGGATAATTATATCCTGTGTCGGGGGTCCGGAAACATTCACAATGACAAGGACAAACATACCCAGACCGGAAAACATGCCTGTACGATTAATACAAACATCTGCCCGAGCGGGAATCGAACCCGCAACCGTCGAGGCTAAAGGCAGACTCGCTACCCACAACGCCACGACGGTGTCAAAAGTTTGAGTTTGTGATTCGTCTAATAAAGACTTTATTGCGTTACTGACAATTAATTTAGAAACTACCATCTTGACACGTAACAGTATTATCAAAAAAATACTCAGACCACTTGTGCACTATGAAGGGTGACTAACATTTTTGACTATGATGTTCTTTAATAAAAAGTTCTATCTCTAGTATTGTCTGTATCTGTAGTAGTACCAGTGTCGGATTTAGGCTTGCTGCCGCCCTGGGCCCTGTCCGATGCGCCGAACTTTTTTTTTTTTTTTAAAGAATTTTTATCAATGCTTTTTCAAGTCATTACTAATATTCCTATTGCTGCTTCAATAAATAAGCTCCCATAAAACCATGAGAAAACCAGTGAACTTGTTTGACTTATCCTCTGAAATCTGCCGCGTATAGGCCACGGCCTATACGGTCAAATCCAGGACTGAACTGTATAGAGATTTGTAACGGTCTGGATGTGATAGTGTTTGTTTCCAGGCTGCGACAACAACATATTACCATCACATTAGAACTGTTGATTGTCTAAAGTTAAGTTTTTACTAACGACGATGTGGCGTATTAGTTATCCGCTAATATTGTATTGTATTGCCTTAAGCGCCACAAATCGCGGGTTCGATTTCCGCTCGGAGGATGTGTTTGTATTGACAGTACAGGCATGTTTTCCGGTCTGGGTGTGTCATTGTGTATGTTACCGGACCTCCAACACAGAATATAAGTATCCTAATGGGGGCCGTTGAGTGTGTAGCGTTTAAAAACAAAAAAAAAGTTACCTGACATGCAATAACAAGCGCCGACTTGTCATCCTTGCCCAGATATAGGTACATGTGCTGGAGTAGAGCGTAGTACGGCGCGAGGAGCGGCGCGCGGTGCTCCTCCGTCGGCCACAGCGACGTGTCCGTTATGAGCTGTCGTCGCGGGAAGCGAGCGCGCGCGTCGTGTACCGTATACACGCAGTATTTACCACCCGGGTGGTGGCTTTCTAGGTACATCTGTGGATGGCGATTGCTTTTAGCACGACTACCTCGTTTATTTTCTCCTCGTTTAGTTTGGTGGATTTTAACTTTCAAGCCATTTTATTTTTATCTTAATCGTAAGATAGGAAAAGGCAATGAAAAGAAGCACCGAAGCACCGATGGCATTAATTAAATTTCAATTATAATAAAAAGTAAGAAGAAATATAAAAAAAACATCGAATGTTTTTTAACAACATCATACATTTATTTGCCTTTTTATTTGTTTTACTTACCCTAACATCTTCTATGTGATTAGTCTTATATGCACTCTCCAATAATTCAGACGGATAAGACATTACTATTACCCGACTAGTTATATAGCTTATATCCAGATCTGCTCGCGCTATTGACCTAAAATATTAATTAAATGACAATGAAAACATATTAAAGATATCATATATAAAATAAAGAAAATAAAAACATACTTAAACTAACTAAACTTACTGTTGAACAGTCTGCATTACTTTCGATGACGTATCCTTTAAATTTTTCAGGAAACTTCCAGCGCCATCTTTAATCGACGAAAAAAGTCCACCGGAAGTGGGTGGTGCCTGTGGAAGCGGTGCGTGGTAGTGCGGAGCGGCCGGCGGTCTCGCGGGAGGAGGGGGACGACTTGGCTCTGGTGGTCGTGGATTTACTGGTTCTTGGCTGTTTGGCACCGGATCTTTGTGCGCTGAAACTAAAAATGATAATTTTGGCGGGCTGTCATCGAAAAAAAGTTAACGTTTTCTTTTATATTCAATTTATAAGTATTGATAATGCAAACTAACACATTATTAAGATTTATTTGATTTTTTTTTCATAATTTAACTCTAAATGATCTTGTAATTGTGAACATGTTAGTACAAAAACAACAAACTTTTTTCATTATATCTATATTTATTTCTAACTTTAAATAAAACTTTACACTTTTACAAGTTTCATACTTATGTTCTAATAGTCACAAAATATTGCATGCATATTATTTAGAATAAGACATATTTAGGTAAATATTGCATAGACTTTACTAATGTGATGAAATATTTATACATTCTGTCTTAAGGTCATTCCATTTTTTTAACTATGTCTAAGAAAAATTCGTTAGAATAGTCATTTGTATTCCGTTTTCTATAACCCTGCGCCGTCTATTATATATTTAAGTAACAATTTTACATACAAAATATTCTTTGTGATTGAATATCATAAACATAACTCTTTTCTGTTAACAAAGTATTGTAATGTAAAAAAACCCTTTCATGACTCTTTTTAAGTAAATATAACTTAATTTATAACTGATACTCTGAACAGAAAGAATATCGTATCATAATTGTTTATCTCTTTCGCTCGCGCACATACAGTACCGGACATAAAAAAGTACGCACCAATCAATGCCCGTTTTATAAGCAATTCTTATCATTATTATGATAAATAACCAGACCCTAAGCAGTGTTGATGAAAGTGTATTATATTACCTTTATGCTGACGTTAAAACAAAGTTTCAAACACGTGAAAATCAGAAACAGAAGCATTTTAGCGTTAAAAGTACCTGTTATATACTGGACAAAAAAAAGTACGCAACCGACTTTTACATATTACCAATGGTGACTACAAAGCGATTTTATCCCAATGAAGCATAGGTATGCAAACGGTATCTAACCATAAATATTTAACGATTTTTCAGCTAATTATCTAAGTTCTGAGTTAAGTACGGTAGCAACAAATTCATGATGGCGAAAATTTCTATTCAAGTCCGAGAATTAGTAATTAAAGACCATAAAAAGGGTATTTCTAAAAGACAAATTGGTCGAAAATATGATATAAGTGAAGGTGCAGTGCGAAAAATATGCAAGAAATTCGAGGAATTAGGGATAGTTTGTGATAAGAATGGACGAGGTAGAAAAAGAAAAACCACCGCTTTAGACGATCGCAAAATAATCAGGGAGGTGAAGAAAAATCCGACTATTACTAGCCGTATAATCCTTGAAAATACAGGTCTAAACATTTCCGACCGAACAGTACGTAGAAGACTTCGAGGAGCAGGCTTAACGAATAGTTTTGCACAACGTCGCCCTTTGATTCGAAAAGCGAATTAAATCAAACGCCTCGAGTTCGCAAAAAAATACGTCGATAAGCCAATTTCATTTTGGGAAAAAGTTATTTGGAGTGATGAGAGCAAGTTTGAGTTATTTGGGCATAAACGAAGATCGCGCGTTTGGTTTAAGTCGGGCAAACAGCTTCTCGAAAAAAATGTCCAAAAGACTGTTAAGAACGGAGGAGGAAGTGTATTAGTGTGGGGGTGTTTTGCATGGTCAGGGGTGGGAAATTTGGGACGGATCAATGGTATTATGACCGCCGATGTTTATATTGACATCATAAACGAAAATCTAGAGGAATCGCTTCTAAAGGTTAGGTTGCAGGATGAATTTCTCTTTCAACAAGATAATGATCCCAAGCACACGGCCCGGAAAACATCGGCCTTTTTCCGTTCTTCACGAATCAAACTGCTGGATTGGCCTGCTCAATCACCAGATTTGAATCCAATAGAAAATCTGTGGTCTATTTTGGACCAGAATGTTAATAAAGGAGATGTGACGAACAAAGAAAAACTATTTGATGCTTTACGGGAGGCCTGGGAGAAAATTGACGAACAACAAATTCACAATCTTATTGAAAGTATGCCTCGGCGTTTACAGGCTGTTATCTCAGCAAAAGATGGCCATACAAAATATTAGACGCGCGATGTGATTACTTATTTTCTTTTTTATTGAGATGCGTACTTTTTTTGTCCAGCCTAAAATGGGCATTCCGCAGTTTAAATTGTTTTCAGCGTTCAGCTATCGCAATATTTATATAATGTTTCAGTAAGAATGTAAGTTTGAACTGATATGCTATGGTAAAAACCATTGTAGAAGTACTCCATTAACTTTTTTCGTAAGAAATAAACACTAATATTGAATTTTGAACAGTGCGTACTTTTTTTTGTCCAATACTGTATATACATTACGCTCGCGAAATGGCAGATGAAGCTTTATTAGGTTGTCGTAATACGAAATTCTTCCTGCAACGAGACTGCATAAAAGTAGGTTCAGTTACAATACTGTAAAATAACGCTTTATTTCATTTCAAAAACTGTATGTCACATCATTATCCACAAAATATCATTAAAAGATTGTACATTAGAAGACTTTCTTAATATAATAAAGAACATAGTTTTATATTAAAAAGAATACATATATTTTTTGTGTAAATCATTATAAAATTAAATTAATAATATAAAAATACAAAAATATTAATTCATTACGTATTAAAATACATACGTAATACTTTATAATTATAAATATATATAATAAAAAGCACGCACCAATTTAAACTGTAAGGAATACTTTCGAAGTAATATTTCATTGTTTCAATCTTCTTTTAATTTTCATTAAAATAAAAATTAAAGAAAAAATTACAGTCAATACCTTTTTTCTACTAAAGAAAATATACCGTTACGTAAATTAATACTTATGACCAGTGATCAACATGAATTTTAGTTTGTATATTGTTATATTGGATAGCGTCCAATGTTTGCTACAAATTCACAATGTACCTAACATTGTGAATTTGTAGATCTCATGTCCAGTAATAAAACTATTAAATATTTTATATATTCCTCAACTCAAAATAGTAGATTAATTAGGTTTTAGTCGTTTCTTAAGTTAAACTAAAGTACGGTGATTAATCACCGTTCAGTTAATTAAGTAGAACCTAATCCGATCACTGCTGCTAAGTTTTACATGGAAATAGCAATTAATCTGTGGTTAATCAGATGTCTGTTTGTAACTAATAAAATTAAAAATAATAAAAACACTAATACAACTATTATTTCTTTTAATTTCTACTCTTCTTTTTGTAACGTCAAGTATTGACAAATTTATTTTTTGTCCGTTCAAGTGAAGCTACCGTAAGTGATTAACGATGAATTTTTTATCCACTAAGAAAGCAAATTTTTAATTAATATTTAAATAATAATCCAATATAATTAAACATTTTTTGCTTAATAAAACTGCTTTTTAAAATCTATAACAAAAATACATTATTTTTTATGAATAGTCTTAGTAATACGAATAAAATCTAACCAAGTATGTTACTCGGACTTTAAATTCTATTTTTTTTTTTTTCATTTTTCGTAAGCTTTAGTCTCACAATTGCACCAGACAAATACTGATTTTTGTTTACCTCTTATCACTATTTGGACAAATCTAAATAACTAAAAAAAATCTTAGTAATAAAAAAAACTTAGCTACCAAAGAAAATTAAAACAGTAAATAATATGTATATGGTAACTAATGAAAAATTTAAATACATCAATGAATTCTGTTATACAGTGCATTCGTATTTTTAAGTAAGAAGGCTTGTAAAATTTCCAAATATAGGTTGTCAAATTATTACCTTTAGGTCTAATATGAGTAAATAACGAATTTTCAATTATATTGCATGGTATGGCATTTAACGATGAGCGAGTTTGTAACTGTGCGTTAATCCATGCTTAATGCTTATAAATGCTCTCTGGTTCATTTCATTTTTACCAATTCAGCGTTTGTTTGGATACATTTCTAATTAAGAAAAAGGACGGAAACAAAAATCCGTCAAGTTTCCTATGTTCATGGCATCTGAGTGGTTAAACCTTTTTAAAAAACATTAGGGTCGATACGTGACGCCCTACTCGGGCTGCTGGTACATAAACTAGTTTATGCAACAACATTATTTTCACCAGTTTAAATAACCTATTTTAAAAATCTTTGGACGATCTTTTTAAAAAAAGGACGAAATGTATTGATAAGAAAATAAAATTCATCGATATTATTAAATAATACAGATTTTAGGATAGTCATACAGAACAACATTTATCACAAATACAGAAAAATATGTTTTTAACACAATTTCTTTACCTAAACAATTACCTTATATAAATACGAATACTAATGTAAAATAACACAAAAATAATTAAAAAGTAAACGAAATGTAATTGCCTTTTTTTGGATCTTTATCGGAATGTTAAAATTCATTTTTAAGTCCTAAGTTTTAACATTAACTAAACCTTTGCTTATACTCTATTATTGTCTAAGACCTAAACCTATAGGATTTTATATAAGCAAAAAAAATTAAAACTAAGCAAAAAATTTGTAAAACGAAAAACAAAACCATTTCATTAATAAATTAAAATTTAACATTTTTTTCTTAACTATAACAACAACGAAAGAAGCAACCGAAAATTTTAAAAAACATACTAAAATAAAGAAAACAAAAAAAATCCCGCGATAGCGCCGCACTGCATACATACATTTAGTAACATTAAATTTTATTAACACAAATTGCTGATTCCAAAAATAGAATCCACACAATTGGCTGACCAGACCATAACCTGGACTTCAATTGAAATTAATAAGTGCTTTACCATCCTAAATCATTAGGTGTATTGTATGATAATTGTTTAGTGGTTTCAAATTTTATGCTGATAACTATACACTTCTAGAACCTTTTGAAATTTCATCAATATAAGTGAATAAAAATAAAAACTACATTACAATTGTAGTTCATCGTTGTTATATAGTAGCTGAATTTTGTGTTTCATTAGTGACTATATGTATATGCCACGTTGTATATAATCCTTCGATTTTGTATTTAATATTTTATTGTTATTTTTTAATTCATTTATGCATGAATGCATGCTAATTTTAATGCAATTTCTAGGCACTCCTGAGTTTATTAGAAGTAAAATGGTGTGGAAACATGCATGTCCTACGAACGACGCATAACCAATGTAACATTTAAACTATAAGGTTAATGTTAGAGGTTTGGCACAAGTTGTGGGAGAAAGCAGCGCGGCGCAATGGCGTGTTACGTTACTAATAAATAAAAACAATACTCATCATTGCGAGCATATCCATTATCTCTAGCAAGCTTTCAAGATGTAGTAGTCCGAGGATTCATGCGCCACGTGTCATTTAAACGAGAAAACAATCGGGCATCCGAAAAAGTTGAAAACACCTAAAATGAAAAAGAAAACGTGATATGCATGGAGATATAACGAAGTGCTGTTGCGAAGTCGCATGCCTTTCTATATTGTTACTCATTATATGAAGAAAAGACGACTATTCTATTACCTATACAAGCTAATTTTGAAATCGATTACACTGCTAAATAAATTCGAATTACGTGTTTTGCTGACTGTACTGAAAGATAAAAAAGGCATGAGACTTGTAGATTATAGACACAAACATGCAATGAATTAGCTCCTACTATTAAAAGATTGACAAGCTCAACTAATAATTACATGCAAATTATAATAACGAGTGGTTTTCTTCATTATATCTATATAAATATTCGAATAAACAACTTATACTACTATCAAACATCTTTTACATATCCAAGCTTAGCTCAGGTCCACTGTTGTTGCTTAATAAAGGAATATGTAAAAATAATTGTGTAAAGTAAATATCACGTCGTTTTTTGTATATTAAAGAATGCTGTTTAACTTTTACACTACCTTTTAGGTTACCCAATCTTTTTGAATTGATATCAATTCAATAAAGAAACAAATGTTATCGAAAAAATTTGCTATCTGTACTCACACTGGTGGGTACCTACTGTAGACAAAAAATATATTATTTAAAACTTGTTCCTTTTAACTGACTCAACAAATGCGGCTTCAGTTTCACCATTATGTAAGTATGTGGGCAAACTTCTACCTTAGGATATTTGTTTAAGATCTTTTTGATTGTTTGTACAAAGTGTCAAGAGGGCAGTAGTTCATATAATATAGAAGCCACTTTTTCTTTTTTTTAAATGTACATATACGCAAGGCTAATAATATGGTAACGGACGCACATCTAGCCTAGACAGTGTCAGCAGGGTACAAGCCGCATTTTAAGATTCGTCTCTTTATTATACCGACTAATACCTACAGCATTACATACAATTCTAGTTCCGTAGTAACTAATAAGTAATAACAATATATATTTATAATAGAAGTGATTGAAGGAAGTCACATTTCTAACAGAAGAGATCCGATAGTTTTACAAATATTAAACAAGAAGTACAAGTAAGTAATATTAACAAAATATATGAAATGAAATACAACGATATGTACTTTTATAAAACAACTACTTCTACATAGTTTGAATTATTATTAAAACTAAATATAGGTATTTAAATTTTTAAACGTGTACGGTTTACGTCCTGCAAAAAGCCGTTATAATTTCGTCATGTCCGTCAGTTCGCCCGTATGTCACAGCCACTGTTACTCGAAGACTGTTTTAATTACATGAATTGTGACATATATTTGAGCTCGGTGATGTTTTGTTTTGTTATCTCTAAGAAGTTTTTATAGCAATGCCGTATGTAATATCTACAACTACCTTAACAAGCACCTTTATGTCTAAAATAGCCGTTGTCCAATGGAACAAAGAATGTTTTGTAGTTAATTAATTACATACCAAAAAGTTAAAGCCAAGTAACTTTTTTATTCTATAAGGTTTTGGGAAATGTAAAACGCTATTAAATTTACACGTGATAGAATTTGAAAATTAATTTAAAAAATCAATTATCATTATACTCAGAATTGGGACTTTGATAACAAAATAAGTAGGTACATAATTATACCTAACATATTTACAGAACTGGTTTATATCTCATACGGCTACAGATTTTTTGCTTGAACGCTTTTGGAAAATTATAAATTCATGCAGATGAAGCAAAGGGCAGAAGCTAGTTATAAATTAACATGATATCTCAAGTCGTGACGAATGGACGGTTCAGTCGGACGGACATGAAAACACAGTTAGGGTTTCATTTAGCAGTGTTAGCGACTAATGAGAAGACCTATGACATCACGATCAGTAATTTAAAGAGTTTAAAATTAAAACCAGATTACGGTTTTATCTTCAAATGATGACTAAGTTTATAACAACAAAAATATTTTAACTTTTTGATATATCAAGTAAAAAAAGCATAACACCTGGATAAATGTTTTATGTAACTTTTAAGAATACATTTTAGATATTATTTTCTTGTATGTATATTAATTTTATTTACGTAGGTGTCCCTCACGCGTTGCCAACCTCGAAATATTGGTTTTGAAATTTTCTTTGACCAGTAATTATACTAGCTACATTCCTTCAAACCGAAACACAGTATACTGTTTTACGGTAGAATAACTGACACTGCGGTGGTACCTACCTAGCCGGCCTCGCGCAATAAAAGGCCTACCACTACAAGTAAATCTAGCTAAATAAATACAAAAGTAGCGGTTCAAATATTGTTATTAATTTTCAGCATCTTTTATCTTTGCTTGTTAATATAATCGGACAAAAAGCGTTATGTGATAACAATCACCAATTAACGTTAATGGGTTACTCAATAAAGTAAATATATAATAATTAGTATGTGTTAATTACATTAGGTTAGAGTTGCATTAGCTTAAAACTTTAAGTGAATTTACCAGTTGTTATCCACGTATTTCCATTCGAAAGTATTCCTCCTTATAAAGTAACTGCGTTAACTGTTTATAAATAAAAACAAACCAGTAATGATGATAATATATACGTTTATTTCTCTTTAACTAACATAATAATTATATAAATAAAACAAAAAAAAAAAATGAATTATTTTGGCAATTACGTCTTAGACCAGAAATATGCCATGAATTTATCGCTTGAGCGATTTTTAGTGTACGATTTTTACAAAATTATATATTCTTTATATTATATTTAACATTAATTATCACTGTTATTCATATTTTATATTGTCCTGGGAATTCATAAATCCATGATTTACATGAATATTTTGTACAATGGTTAATTACCTTAGTATTATTATGGTTTAACCCATCGACTAGTTAAATACACAGAATGTGAAAGTAATGGGCGAATGTACATAATTAATTATCTTGAACAGTGCCAACCCAAGCCACCGAAATTGTTAGTGCAGAATCGTCAAACTCTTTATTGCTTCCCAGATGTTAGTTCCAATTTATAAAAACACCGTTTCATTATTGCAATACAATCGTAAATTATTAAAAACAAATGTGTATCCACAAGTTACATATAACTTGTAACTAATCAAAGCCCTAGCTGGGGAATGTATCGAATATTCTCAAACATGTGCATGTATAAACGTTTTATGTATACCTATATATAATATTAAATATCTTATGCATGTAAAAATATATTTTGCGATTATTCTATAGGGGTTTTATGATCGGTGTGAAAATATCTTAAGCCTAAAGGAATGTTTACATGACATTAGAATTGTATAAAACAGTGCATGTAAATGTTTTTGATAATTCTATATCTAATATTATAAGCTGCACACATTTCTTAAATGTGTATCGTCTTTTTTGGTAATAAAAATTAATTCATTATTAATATAATTTTATACTTATTTTAGCTTCGTCTAGCTTTAAATTTTATTAAATAACTTTATTGACAATAGACATATTTTTATTTCATTAATAATCCAAGTATATCTGGTAGATAAGAAAGCTATATAATTGTTATCTAATATATTTTATTTATTATTCTTTTTGGGACTAGTAAGATTTATAATTAAACCTATTTAGACCATAACATACGTAACAATTATTAATGATTGACCAGTATACTGAAAAACAGCATCCGCGTTAATACAGATTATAAATATAAAGTAAGTATTAAAAAAATATGAAAGTCAAATAAATGCTATACTACCTTTAAATGGCCAATTATCCAATATAGTATTTCTTACCTTTGGCGATGTTCGTTTTGACGTTAACCGACAATGGAATGTAAAATCACATCATTCGCTGTTATTTTTAACTAATAAACTCAAATGGAACATTTCATGAAAAAACCAAAAAAAAAAAAATTTGAGTGTAAAAAGTCAAAAAATACTTGACCATTTTTAGCTCGAGTTGTAAATGCAACAGAACATAATAATGGACCGTTTGAGCCAGTACGGGGTATCGCTAGTTTCGAACGATTAAGGCGCTCCGGTTATCACAAGTATCGATGAGCCGCGACGCGTCTTACGATATGGTAGTGTAATATTTACTTGACTTCTTATTACCTGGCGAGCTAGTGGCCACAGATTGTTCAACTTTTTTACGCTCAAATTTGAGTGGTTGCTTGAGATTGACGTTGTTGGACTCCGCTATAGCAGCCAGCCGCTCAAGGATGCTGCTGATTGGCAAACGGTTTTCCGGGTTCACTGTTAGACAACCACCTGTGGACAAGTACGATTTTATAACACGTTCAGGAAATTATCTACATGAGTCTCAAACAGACCGAAATTATTTATCCAAAGTTGAATAACAAACGCAGTGTAGAAATTATGGTGAGTTAAAGATAACAAGAGATAAAGAAAAAAATTAAAGCAATAAATTAACATATTCACAGTACAGACAGACATCACAATTTTAACCAAATATTGTCGTCACAGGACTGTATTTATATAAATCGTATTATAAATTTTTAATTATTATAATTAATGTATTAATTTAAATTATAATTGACACCGTTGTGGCGTTGTGGGTAGCGAGTCTGCCTTAAGCCTCGAAGGTTGCAGGTTCGATCGCAGCAGATGTTTGTATTAATCGTACAGGCATGTTTTCCGGTCTGGTTGTGTTTGTCCTTGTCATTGTGAATGTTTCCGGACCCCGACACAGGATATAATTATCCTAATGGGGGCCGTTGAGTGTGTAGCGTTTATTTATTTATTTAAGCTATGTAATTTTAGGAGGAAATAGGAGGCAGCCAGTTGGAGAAAAACATTAAACAAGTGATTAATTTTAAATTAAATAGTAATTTACTAATGAAAAGTTCATTTAAAATGAAAAAAATAATATTTTAATCACGTCAATTTGAACGGTAATATTGGTTTTGTATACAGCCTTTTATAATATTTCATAATTATAATATTATATATGTGAAAGTTTGTTTGGATGTATGGATAGATGTTTGTTATTGTTTCAGGCGAAAACTACTGGACAGATTATGATAATATTTTAGTACGCACATAGCTTAACATATAGGATACCTGGATTAACATTTATATTAAACTTTTTATCCTGGAAAGTTGGGTACCCCAGGGTATCATCAAAAACTAATAAATAACGATAGCGCCCCGGGGGCACATCTAGTTTTTTATAAATATATTAAATAAGCTAGGAATAATAATTTCATTGGTTAATACATGATCTATTTTTTAAAAAAAAATTTCTCCCCGTTGGTGACTATTCATAGTATATGCCCAGAATTACCTCCTCCTCTCTTGTTTTCACGTCTTAATCGTAAATATGATTACAAATCATTTATTGCAAACAAACAATTAAAAAATTATGACTATGTGACATAAGCACCGTCCCCCCCACCTGTGACAAAGTGTGGTATTTTGAATACTCCCCTCGCCCCTTAAACAGTTCACGTCGTAGTGGCATTCCCTAATCTGTTCCAATCTGTGTTATCTTTGTGGGACTGTCGATCTCTCGTTGGAGATCTTGTTGAGGAATCAGGTCCATTCATTATTACAGACATAATTAGAATTGTTAGCTCAAGGAAGATATATTAGTCTAATCCAATGAGTTGATGCATTGGTGCAATGGTTACTACTAATCAGATAGTAATTAGTCTGGGCATATATAGTATTTGATAGTTTCAAATCTAAATAGAAATAATAAGAAAACCTCACCAATATTTAAAAAAAAAATTACTTGGTCAAAGAACAGTCAACTCAATGACTTTTTGAAGATTCAATATTTTTAAAAAAATTTTAAAAATATCATTAATGAATTATTTTGATTCATATACTTACTTATAATTTCTTGAAAACATTTGTATCGTTGATCATTGGGGTTTAAATTATAGTTTCCATTTAGGATAGCTAATTTTGCTGAGTCTTCAAATGGATGTTGCATATAGCATAATGTGTAAAGGATGCATCCTAATGCCCACACATCCACCGCATGGTCTATTTTATGATTATCCCAGGTGTCAAGCATCTCAGGGGCTCGATACATTGGTGTAGTGAATTGAGCCAACTGGAACAATTGATCATTTATTAATTGTAACAAGTTACAACACAATTCACAACAATTTAATAACTGATGTTAGGCATGATTATTATCAAAATTTTATGTCACAGTGCAGTGCAGTAGAACATATAAGATAGCTCAAAGAAAAATTATTACAAAACAAAATACTTACATTTTCTTCTAACATATTTCTTTGATTTGCACTCCAAGAAGGGTTTGGGGCATAAACATCAGTCGTTGCAGAACCAAAGTCACATAATTTTATTGTTCCTGTAAATATTCACATAGCTTAATAACCATTTAACAAAAAAAAAAACAGTATGTCATTTAAACAAAATTCTAAAAACAATGATATAAATAAAAAATTAATGAAATATTTTCATATTGGTTTTTTAGGCTTAATTGTTATGACTAAATACTATGATGTGTCATACCTTCATTTGAAATTAAGAAATTCTCTAGCTTTAGATCACGATGTGCTATAGGAGGTACTTGTGCATGCATGTGCTGCACAGCTTTACAGGTTTGATAAAATACCCTTAGAATTGTTGGTAGGGAGAATGCTTGTCCTCTATTCTGTAAAGCTTCCATTAAACTTCCTCCACTACAAAGATCTGTTAGTAATAAGTATTCGCCCATGCCGTGGGAAGTTTTCGCCTTATCAATAAAAGAAGCAGCTATATATTTAATTATATTGGGATGTCCTGATAGTTTCTTTAAGATGCTAATTTCTTGTATAATATTCTTATTGGCTTGTTCGTCGGCAGCCATTAACCTTTTCAAAGCATACTCTGTACCTGAAGATACATCTTGAGCAACAAATACAAATGCAAATCCACCTGTAAAAAGACTTTATTATTAAACCCTGGTGTTATCTCATTTTTTTATTAATATTTTTTTAGTTACCGTTTTGGGCAATTCATATTATTCAGTATTTAACTAAATTGTTGTTTTGTATTTTATAGAAAGCCAATTTTCAGGCATGTGTACATTCATCTCCATACCTAGGTATAGTTCAAACCTATTTAAGAAGGCTTTTAAACAGTAAAGATTATTAAGCCAGACAATAAATATATGCCATGGTTTTTTTTGGACCAAAGCCAAATTCTTATGTCACACTATCAGGGAAAATATAGCAGGTTCAAATTTTTATGTAAACATAAAACTTTTATTTTCTGTATTGAAAAATAATAAAACTTTATATTACATATAAAAAAGAATAGTTATAAAATCCTATTGATTTTAATTTCAAATCACGTACATATAATAATAATGGATACATTAAAATTAAACGGGAAGTGTAAAACGTTGAACAATGAATTTTAACGCCCCCGATCAGCTTTAATAGCGTGCAGTGACCCAGTCCAAGTCAATTAAAGATTTTTTCCAGAAAGTCTTTAAAACGGACGACCTACAATATATAGTCACTTACCTTCCGCGATAACTTTTTTTACTCTCAATTTCATGTTGCCTATTTCAACAAACTGTCCGACAAAATCATTATCGCTGCCACCGTTGGCACCTGCAGAGCTGAAGTACCCCATTGCCGACTTAAAAACACTCATGTTGACTGATCTTTATCTTAACTTATAACGAAAATGTATAAAATAAACAATCACATATTAAAAGATTCCCAATCTAGGAACCATGTTTAATTTTAAAAAGCCAGATTAGAGTACAGAAAAAGGAAACTTGCAGAATTGAGAATGGCAGATTAGTTTCGTACATTAAAGTGGCAGAAATAAATGTTACCAGTCTCCACTTTAACCATAGCTATTAATTATTATTTTCTAATATCTATGCACGTTACACATAGGGTAAATCTGGGTAACACTTTCAATAACTGGCCAATAAGAAGTAAAGGCGTCTATATAAGAAGCCTACTTTAAACAATATTAATTGTGTATGTATAAAAAGTATATTAATTAAAAATGTACTTTATTATATTTTTAAATGTAACTACTATAATTAGATACGTATGACACAGCAAAGTTAATAAATATATAAGTTAAACAGCTGTGCCTGCTGCTCTGCCCGCGTTTATGTAGTTTTTTGATAATTGCAAGGAACATATCACTTCTAAGACAATAATAAAAACCGTTGTAATTTATCTTTAGTTGCTCGGAAATCTACTCTTTTATGGATTTTACCGTCGCATTCACAGGCCACCCTGCGGATTATCAAAAAATATGTCTAGTCCCTATTCTTAGTTACAGTTAGAGTAGCTAGCAACACTGTAGTAGTGTCTGTTCTTTCATATTGTTAATTTTTTGTTGATATTCCCTTGGATTTGTATGACACAAATTGAAGACAGTGTGACATATTGTGAAATAATTAAATCGATTGAATGTTTTAATGATTGCACAGGACGGATAACTAAGCTAATGTTTATCAGCCCTAAAATCAAGAATGGGCTTTGAAATCAAAAGGTTTCAAGGTGACGTCGACGAAGAACTTATTTGCCCCATTTGTTCAGGAGTTTTAGAAGATCCCTTGCAGGTTTAATGATTTATTTAAAACGCTAATATTTACATATGTTGTATTGTAACTTAATTCTATATAATATTTTAGGCTCCAGCTTGTGAACATGCATTTTGCCGTGCATGCATAACAGAGTGGATCAGTCGTCAGCCGACTTGTCCAGTTGACCGACAAGCGGTGACCGCGAGTCAACTACGACCTGTTCCTAGAATACTACGAAACTTACTTTCGAGGTAAGTTGTTTTGTAACAGCTATAAAAGTAATACCTTTTAGTATTTTCAGGTTATGTTTTGTTACAAATTTTATAATTATTTGGTTTAATTTTCATGATATAATAATTAAAAATGAAAATATAATTTCATAATAACACATAATCCCAGTTACTATCACAATAATTATTATTAAGAATTTATTTTGAAGTTATTAGATATCTTAAAATTTAGCTTAGCCTTATTGTTGCTAATGCTGCAATTATATAAGCCACCGTTTCCTTTTATTTAAGGTTGTGTACAAGCTGTGATAATGCACCCCATGGATGTAATGCTGTATTAAAACTGGACTCACTGGCGTCTCATTTAGTTGAATGTAAGTAGATTTATCTCAATAGTTTTTTTTAATAAATGTCGTCTTATGTAGTGGTGAATTGACTTATTGACTTATCAACTATTATAAAGTTGATAACAGTCATGACTAACTTTTGCATGCCCTCAGAAGCATGGGGATGCTCAGTTGACCACTAAGCGGTTTCCAATCCATAAATTGACTCCCCTAAAGCTGCTTAACACACCTGGCTATTAGTGTCTCAACTTTATTTATAAATTTTTTCATATTTCATTTAATAATTTTCTAATCAGGTAAACATATATAAAGTATCACAAAATTATTGAATTTGAAAAAAAGTTGCATAAATGTAATTATATTGCCTATTCACCTCTTATATCATCATAGGTTTGTAACATGATAATGATACAGTATATTGAGTTATAAAGCATTTGTTATTGGATACTACTAGAGCAAAGGATTTAATATGATACAGTTTTATTGTAAAAGTCTATATTTATTTTTTATATCAAAAGTTCTTCAGATCATAGCTTCAATACTCTAACTGTTAAGCGTTTTTTTTGTGTTTGTGATCATTTTTGCATTAATCAGAGGTTTATCTTGTGTATACTAAAATTTTGTATATTTAAGTGCACAATGTATTTGAATTGTAGGTGAATACAATCCTAAAAGGCCAATGCCCTGTGAGGCTGGCTGTGGTTTGGTCATACCGAAAGATGAACTGGCAGAGCATAATTGTGTACGTGAATTGCGAGCACTTATTGCCACACAACAAGGCAAGCTTACTGATTTCCAGCAGGAATTGGCCGAACAACGACTTGTCATCAATGAACACAAGCGTGAATTGGCTTTACTTAAAGTAAGTACACACATATTAATCTAATTTATGTCTTTGAGGATTGTTGTGGTGCTGTTGGTAGCAAATACACCTTAGTGCTACTGGTCATGGCTCTAATTCCCACTTAAAGCAGATGTTTGTTTGACCATAAAGGCATGTGTTCCAGTCTTTATTGTTTTGATAGTTGTGCAGGTTATGATTACCAGGTTTTTTTATTATATTACAGTTATTTATAGTTAAATGTGTTTTAATTTTAAGTTTTTTATTTCAAGGAGTTCATGCGAGCTATGCGCGTGTCTAATCCTACAATGCGCGCTTTGGCTGACCAGATGGAGCGCGAAGAGGTGATCCGCTGGGCCAACTCTTTAGCACGGGCGAGGGTCACTCGTTGGGGTGGGATGATCTCTACGCCTGATGACGTCCTGCAGGTGGTAATAGTCGCAACAGTGTAGCTGCACACACATCAATGCTGTAGCGATGAATGTGTGAAGCTATGCTTGGATATGGTTGATTTATATATTTTTATACTAAATTTGTTACTTAAACTTTAAAATTTCTATGTCATTTTGAAAAAGTATGACAAGAAAATACCTTTAAGCAATCATCTATACAAATTAAAATTTAATTGTCTGTTTGTATTTACAAAATAACAGATTTTTACTGAATTCATATAAAAGTACATATGATACTCATTTATTCATTTATTCATTTATTCATTTATTTGAGTTACAGATCCATTTAGAATTATGTTTTACAGATTATATACAAGAATAAATGTCAGTTATATTCTATATTACATAATTACAATGAAACCCTGTGAGGGCGCTGTAACTAGATGGCTTTATTAGACGAATAACAATAATTGTGATAATGAACTGTATGGAAATTTCTTTATAAAACATGTCAATTATTCAGAGAGAGGCGGACTTATTCACTTAAGAAATCATTTATTTTATAATAAGCTTTGTCAATTAAAAATTTTTTTAGTGATTTTATAAATAATTTCATATTTTCTATTTCTTTAATTTCTTCTGGGATTTTATTATATATTTTTGTGCACATAGGGTTCGGGCCGGAGCTGTGAATTTTTAAGTTTGACTGCGGAAGGATCAATTTATGTTTGCGCATGCGTCGTAATTTATTCTTCCGTGGCATGTCTACAAGTCTTTTAAAATGATTAGGGTGTTTCCTTACGAATTTACATGATTCTAATATGTATATACTGGGCAAAGTTAGTATTTTTAGTGATTTAAAATGGGGTACACAGCTTTCCGTAGTTTTTATATTTTTTATAATGCGAATACATTTTTTTTGTAGTACAAAGAGTTGGTGGGCCTCTGTACTATATCCCCATAATATAACTCCGTAACTAAGCCAAGCATTTGCGTAAGCAAAGTAGGCTAATAGCGCCACTTCTATGTCGGTCGACTTTTTTAACTCACTTAGTGCGTATGTGAATCGAGACAATTTGGTTTTTATTTTTTGGACGTGTGATTTTCAGTTCAGATTACAATCGATGTCGATTCCGAGTAGGGTAAATGAGTCTACACATTCTAGGACAGTGCCGTTATACGAGAAGTTTATAATTAAGGGTGTTTTTTGATAAGGTCTAAATTGCATAATTTTGGTTTTTTGGAAATTTATATTTAAGTTATGGTTACTAAGCCAATTTTCAACTTCATTCAAAATTTTGTATAATTTAGAGTCTAAGCCCACGGTGCTTTTACATTTGGTTTGTATAGAAATGTCGTCTGCAAACAATACGCATGGGTCCTGTAGAATTTTCGGGAGATCGTTCACGTACAGCAGGAACAGAACGCACCCGAGAACGCTTCCCTGTGGTATTGAGCTGTTAACATACTCGACATTTGATCTAACATGTCTAATTAGTTTTGAGTCGTAGTCGTAATGCATACTGTTTTCGATTTCTAAGGTATGATTTAAACCAATTATGTGCGGGACCACGAACGCCTAGGTCGTATAGTTTAGTTAAGAGGATATTGTATTGTACTTTATCGTATGCTTTAGTCATATCAAGCAAAATACCTATCGCATATTCTTTATTATTTAGTGTATTAAGTACTTGGTCGATGTATTTGTACGTAGCAAGTATGGTCGATCTATTTTTCCTAAAGCCATTTTGGCAGTCGTCAAATATATTATATTTTTCACAGAAACTGTATAACCGATTACACATCGCTTTTTCAAATACCTTAGCTATCGAGGGTAGAAGTGCGATTGGACGATAGTTGTTAGGGTCAGTTTTTTTATTTTTCTTATGAATAGGCTTTACCAATGATATTTTAAGTAGATCTGGAAAGACGCCTTCCGAGAATGATTGGTTGATTAGTATTGTCAGGGGTATAGTTAGTTCATCAACGCAACTTTTTATTAGGGATGGTGGTAGCTCATCTATACCGTAGCTGTTTTTACTTTTTAAGTTTCGTATGATTTCGTGTATTTCTAGCGCGTCGACCGGCCGCAGGAACATACTGTTTGGTGTAGGGTTTAACACTGGGCACTCATAAAAAAACAATTTAGTTCTGTCTGTTTCTGTTTGCTTGTACCGGCTAGTCTGAACAGCTGAGCTGATTTATAACTGAGGCTACTTTTAGAAGTCTTTACTCTTTAATCTCTGTCTCATTAGTAATTATTTTGATTTGCTTATGTGTGAATATGATTTTTGTGTGGCCTAAGTAAAATTATTTTGATATAGATGATGATCAAGAGAAGCTTATCAGAGTCGGGATGCCCTCCTCACATTATTGATGACCTTATGGAAAACTGCCATGAAAGACGATGGCCACCGGGTCTTTCTTCACTAGAAACAAGACAAAATAATAGAAGGTAAAATGCTTACAGTTTATTTTTTATCTAGACTTCTCTACCAATGACACCATACTACTATACTATTAATTTTATTGTTCACAGATTATACGAAAAATATGTGTGTAAAAGAGTGCCGGGAAAACAAGCTGTGCTTGTGTTACAATGTGATAATACTCATGTTGATGAACATATGATGGTGGAACCTGGTCTTGTCATGATTTTTGCCCATGGCATAGAGTAACATGAACACATATGAACTCAAAATCTTTAAAAACGTGCAAACATTTTTGTGATATGTTGGCAAACTATAGATTTAAAATTTCATTGTGCTATTACAGAGTTGTCACAGTGTTGCTAGTTAAGTATTTTATACTAAAATAATAATGTACAATAACAAAAAATGTTGGTCAAATTATGAACTAAATATAATGTAAGGCTGTTTGAATAGTGTTTTTAAATTGACATTCCTAAAGTTTTCTTTTAGATGTTTATACTTAGGTCCCATACTTGAAAATTTTAATCTTTTAATTCAAAGAATTTTTTTTTAAGTTACGATTTTTGTATTATTTTAGATTAGTGATTGAGTGCTGTGTTATGTTAAAGAAATCTAATATACATACTTGCGTCGGTCCTATTAATGTTTACTTTGTAAAGGAATACTTTTTTATTCTACACTGTTTAATGTTTATGATTTCGTTATTAGTATTGTTTTTAAAAAATAATTGAAAATCTGTATAATGTGATATTATAAGGATCCTGTAATTATTTACTCATTTTCGCATTTTTTTTATGTCTAAATTTTAATATATTAAGTTCGACTTTGAATAAATAAACATAATAAATTTCTTTGAGTCCTTTAATTTTAATCAAAGCATTTTTTGATATCTTACAAAGATTTATTTGTCTATGAATAATAAAGAGAACTATATATTCTACATATTGTCATAAATAGCATTTTTGAAAAGTGAAATTCCCTTGAAACCCCTGTTGGGGCTGTCTCTTTTTCACAGCTGATTCAGGTCCCTTATCCAGAGGGGCTATCAACGCCAAATACAGTGCCGACATAATACAAAGAAGAAAAAATAAAATATTCGATTTTTAATAACACAGTAAATAAAATGTTTTTTACATTATTTTAAAATTACATTTTACAGATATACAACAGAACTTAAAATATAAGTGCTTATTTCTTTTGAGTCATTTTCAGACTTGACTGTTTTCACATTGTTTTTGTTTCTGAAGCCTTAGAACTTCGCGGTTTGTTGTTTCTTAAAATAAGACCAATTATGTAGAGTAATTTAATCTCAGATGGGCGGGTGAGGTGAGACAAGCTTACGTGTATTGATGCAGGTAAAGTGAGCGACTTTATAAAAATTTAATAAACTAATGAAAGTGGCTTACTTTCAATAATGCAGTAAAATATAAAGGTTTTTGTAGTTTGAACACAAACTATTACACATGTTTTGTGTCGATCTTCAGAATTCCTGCAACAGAAGAAATGCAGTGATAATACAAAGCGAAGTGGTACGACTTAAATACATAACGACATGAGTTTCGTACTTTGTTCTCAATAGAACCAAGCCACCATCCGTCCTGTGAGATAGAAAAAGCTGAAATATGTTTATTTTATCTGGAAGGCATCTCGTTCTCTGTACTGAATTGCAATAATTTGGTTTATATTGAACGCAACCTAGGAATAATGTCAGTGTCGTTCTACAAGCATGACAAGTGAAAAGTAATATTTTGTCTGTCATTCTGTTTCATATATGCTACAACAAATAGTCATATACAAAATATTTAAATAAAAAAATAATAGCTAATGATTAAAAATGTCTGAAATGGATACATCCGATAGCAGTAATGAGTGCTCGAATGATTCTCGTAAGTTATCTCGTATATATAAAAATTTTAAATAAAAAAACGAAATCTAAAAGCCTTTAAAAATTATGTTCCTCGACACCGGCTGTTTATTTCAGTGCTTCTGGACCGAGTATTTCTACGTCTTGGGAATGCCGATAGCGATGATCAACTGGAAAGTTGCTTAAATCGATTTCTGCCACCTGTTATGCTGAAGCTCTCATCTCCTCATGAGCAGGTTTTCATAAAATTCTTATAATTTTTTTTGACATATTTAATTGATATTTCTGTAAATAGTTTTGCAGATAATCTATTTTCAAAATCGTCTAATTAATTATTTTGCTTCTATCATAATTCTTGCCAATATTCATATCTACCAGCTGTGTTATATGCAATTTGTGTGACATTGTTATATTATTTTTAAATAACCTAAATTTTCTGTAGAAATAATAATTATTTGGTTTCATAATCAGATTCGCACTAAAGTGATGGAGTTATTGATCCATGTGAATAAAAGAGTGAAATGTAGAAATGAAGTGCAACTACCAGTTGAAACTCTCCTCCAGCTTTACAGGGACCCCACTGCCAATAGTTTTATTATTGTAAGTATATGCTTTTTTATACCTACTGTACTGACACTACAAGGCTTAGTACTTAGTTTTTAAAAATTATTGTATCCTTGAAATGGTGTGATGTCTAATTATTTTCTTTTAGAACTTTTCTATTATATACATAACAATGGGATTTCCAAGATTACCCCGAGATAAACAATTAAGTTTGACTTCGGCTTTACTTGAAGCAATCGAGAATAAGCCCGCAGCTCACCAGGATGGGTTTGTAGATCTTATCATGATTTCTCTTATAAATTATATATTCTTTTACATAATTGTACATTTTTTTTTCAGTATTTTAATGCTAGTGATGCCATTACTTGGTGATATTAAGGAGAAAGATCTTAATCTAAAGGAAAAGCCTAAAGTATCTACCTTGATTTTAAAATTTGCAACAGATGTACTTTTGCTTCCTTATAGGTAAGTCATTGCCTGACCTTATCATTACTACTATTAGTAGAAGTAATTGCATGTTAGTGTAGCTCTGCTGGGCTAAAAGTTCCACTTCTTTTGAGAAAAAAACATTTCAAGCTTAACTCACCATATTCTCTTGATATTGACATGTAGGTTTATAATCTTCACTGAAACACTGAAGAAAATTTCGAAACACTATTTATCAAATTTTTTTGAAATTGAAAAGCTTAAAAGTATCCAGATCTAACACTTTTTCTATCTGACTGCCATTTCAGCTCATGCACATATATTATTAATAATATTTATTTATTTAACTTCAATATTAAATTAAGTAACAAATTAATACATATTGAATATATATTTTTTAATGTGGCAATTGTATTTTTAGAGCATTGCCCAATCCCGGTGAGAGTGACTTTCAAGTGCCACCAGGTATGAGCCTTAAGTCATATAAGAGACTTGTTGAAAAGAATCAAATCAACCCTAATCAATTGGAGGAGGTAAAGTATGAAAGATTATTTATAATAATAGCCTTTTTTCATTGAACTTGTCATAATAATTTCATTTCAACTTTTCAAAATGAAAATCAATGTCAAATTTTTGGTGATCTTTTTATATATTTAATTTGCATGTTGTATTGTGTGTTTACATTTTGGTCCATAAAAAGGTCAGCATTAAAGCTTCAACCTTTGCGCTAACAGAATTGGTGCTGCTATTATTGTTTACCTATTGAGTTTTTAAAATTTGGTTTCAAATTCAATTCAATTTCAAATATTTTTATTCAACGTAAAAAGCATATAACTACCACCGGCTCCAAAATTAAACCTCTACCCGAGAAGAGCCTGCGAAAAAACTCAGGGTTATATCTTTTATAAATGTATGATTTTTTTTAATGTCACAAACATATATTCACTGTAAACCCTAGAGTGACTGTGTCATTCCCAAGGTGTGGTGTCCTCTAGGTATTTACTAAATTTATAATAGCCCTTACCACACAAAAGTCCATTGACCCTTATTTTAAGTTTGTACAATATATGTTGTGTAGTTTTTGATATTACTGTAGTCTAGCAACAAGAAAAATTTTGTATTGTTTATATTAGTAAAATTATTTAAAAATATATTAGGAATACTATTTTAAACAAAATTAAAATATCTTAAAATGGAAAGGAATGCTATCAAAAATGAAATTTATAATACATTCTCATATGAACTTCCAAAAGCAAACATATTAAAGAAAGATTGGCAATGTTGTTTACCTTAAGTCATTTCACATATCTAATTTCTTTCAGATGAAGTTATCGATAGTAAACTTTATAAGTAAAGATATATTCAATATGAATGATATTCTTGTGCCGTTAATCGTCGCTGCGGCCGACTCCCGCTTCAGTGTCGCCAACCACGCCAACAGCCCTCTGATTAGAGTTAACAGGTTACAAAAATGTCCTTATTAATAATAAATCTTCTCAAGTCTAAAGTCTTTTAAATAAGAATTGTGGGTATACCTTATTGTAGTTATAGTCTGTTAAATGTAACTTGAACCCTGCGCAGTAACACGTTTTTGGGTCTCAACCGTATGCGGTATGAAGGGGGCCGGGTTTAGTACACTCGCTCACGGTTGTTTTAGTTCTTTAATAATAAATTATTAAAAAATAAATTAAAATATAAATTAGTTTTGTCAAGTGTGTTAACATTTATTTCAAAATAATGCCTCGACCACAATCAACTTTAAGGAGACGGGAGAGAAGGATGGTATTTGACGTTTATAGTTATTTTTAAAAGAAAATAATATAACTAATTCTCTGAATAATACTGCGGAAGATACGAAGAAGTCTGTCTCACTATTAATAATGTACATTAACTTTTTATATATATAGGTACCTTTTTTCTATACTATTTATTTGTTTTATTCTATTTAAGTAATTAATAACGACAATAAATAAATAATTAATTGAATTTAGAAGAAATAATAACTATATTATATACTTCATTCCGTTTTCCCACTTTCTATAGAATCGATTTAAATAAGACGAAACGAATATTTTTGTCTAACATTTTTGTCCATTATTGTACCTGCGCAGAAGCGGCCTTTTTGGTTCAAGTTACATTTAAGGAACTATAGTTACATTTTAAATGCACTTTGTTGTTCATATCTAAAAATAATGATCGATTCCTGTATGTTAGTGTAGTATTAATACTATTTGTATATGAGAGCAGAAGTACTAAACTAACTTTTTACTCCAAATTTTTGTAAATTCAATTTTGTTTGTATATTTGTTTGGGCGTTCTAGGATTTTTTTTTAAATTTCAGGTTAAACCAACATACCTATTGCACGCTAATGAATCGTCGGAAAAAAGCTAAATATCTCTTACTTAAACTTAATATGTAAAAAAAAATCTGAACCCCTTTTTAAAGAGTGCTTGATAAATTGTCTCGGCTATAGGTCTCGTGGAATGAGCCCATTAAAAATTTTTTTTTTTCAGCTCTGTAGACTGGTCTCTGCCATCAGTCGTATCACCACTATACTCCTTGTATTTGGGTACTTGGGGAGGTATGAAAGTACCCCCAGATGATCGTAAGGTAAACATTTTAATATTGTTAATTAGTTATATAAAAACTAAGGCTTACTATAGTATACTATGGAATGGCCCTTTCATACAGATAAAATGTACTTCTTCCTAAATTCAATATGCAAGCTAACTTCATTAAGCGCCACAGATCGCGGCTTCTATTCCCACTCGGAGCAGACGTTCTATTGTCATGTGTTTCGGACTCGGTGTGTTTATCCTTGTATTTGTGTATATGTATCACTATCCTAATGGAAACCGTTATAAAAACCTATTTTGTGAAAATAATCATAGCTTTATATCGAATTTACGAAGGGGCACCAACGAGTAAAGGACATTTTGGTTGTAGGAAAGGGCCAGTCCACAGTTTATGGTAAGTTTATGTGCAAAAGTTATTAATATGAGTCGTTATAACATTAATATTATTTAGGTTCCAGCTTGTACAAGACTTCGTTTGAAACTCATTCAGTATTTAAATAAGGCGACTGGCGCAGCTATTATGTTCCCGCACTGTGTACAAGTAAGTCTTAAAAGCTCTGACGTGAATCTATAGTAGAATATCTATCTCTGTGAAAGGCCTATATAATGACTATTTATTGTATTTATTTATATAAAAGTAGTACTTTTAAATATTGAGAGTAAATTACATATTTTTTTCAGTTTTATCTGTATTCAGAGGTTAGTGAATATTGTTACAAGACGACCGTTGTGATGTGCTGGTAATTAGCCTGCTTTGAGCCGCGACTGTCGCGGATTCGATTCCAGCTCGGAGCAGATTTTTGTTATAAATTTATTTTTCAGTCTTCGGGTGTTTTTCCTTGTGGGTCTCCCTATCCTTCCCAGGAGAGCACGTTAAGCTGTCGGGCCCGGGTGTTATCATAATTTCTGATAATAATCGTTAACTCATGGTAAGTAATTTGCTCTTATCCAATAACTTACTGGTTCGCCCCTAGGGTTCCGGTCAGATGGCAATCGATCTGTGTAAAAACAAGTTACCCGAGAAATAATGGTAGAAAGAAGAACAGACCAAATTGCATTGTATTTTGACATTGAAGGATGAATTAGCGCCACCTGTAAAGGGTTCAAATTAAAAAAATTAACTCTGCGTATGCCCAAAAGCAAGAGTGGCGATAAGAAATTTACTAATTGAATTCTTAATTTTTGTAGCACATGCATGCGATGGTATTTTGTAGTCTCAAGTCCCTTGTTAAATAGCGCGTTCATTTTAAACCCTTTATTTCATTTTATATTCTGTGTAGCGACAACTAGCACAACGTAACACGACGTAACGTGATAGAAAGACAAGATTATCACAATCGCGCATCAAGCTATAGAAAGTTACAGCGACATCTACATGGCATACGCAACGATATTGAACAAAATCGTCACAATCCTGAATCGCGCTATCAAAGCGTTCTACGCTAATCTTCGTCTTCGTCCTAGCATTATTCCCGGTATTTTATTTTACCCAG
The DNA here is from genome assembly GCA_023373885.1 of Hestina assimilis. Taxonomy (NCBI): domain Eukaryota; kingdom Metazoa; phylum Arthropoda; class Insecta; order Lepidoptera; family Nymphalidae; genus Hestina; species Hestina assimilis. The sequence goes on from CM041745.1 coordinate 11,640,056, forward strand.
GGTCTGCTTATTACTCTTATCCGGATTTAACAGGTTACTAGTTTTTACATGGAGCGATTGTCATCTGACCTCCGCAACCCTTAGGGCGAACCAGTAACTCATTGGATAAGAGCAATTTAATTATGAAGAGTTAACGATTATTATCAGATGTTAAGTGATAATAGCCGAGACCGACAGCTAAACGTGCTCTCTGAGGTGGGGCGACTCACCCGGACAAACGCCCAGACCGACACAGAAATTTTAACAAATATCTGCCCGAGCGGGAATCGAACCCGCAAACCGCCGAGACTCGCTACCCACAGCGCAAAAAGCGTTCTATGCTAATAAAGTTTAATTATATACAACTTCCCAATGTAAGTCGTTGGGCTTTGGCCCACCAGGCAATACCACCGGCCTGGTCGGAGCATCCTCCCTTAGTGTTGGAGGGACATTTCACACGTCGTCCCCTCCACTTTCTGGTATCTTCCACATCTTTCATTATGGATAGTGATAATTTATGTTTTATTTTCAGGTAGTTTTTTCGTCTCTATTCGATCCCAACACTAATTCACGTTTACGCAACATGGCGCTAATGTTTCTACTGAACGTGATCAACAAGTTAGTTTTTTTAGTGTCATATTTTTATTTTTTGTATTTGTAAGAAATAGCAAACAGTTAATTATTTTTATTACTCAGTGGAGATGAGACCCAGCTGACGAGAGTATCAACGGTCTTCCTCCAAGGGCTTCTGAAACTAATACGATCTGAAGAACACGCAGAACAACAGCCCAAAGCTTATATGTGTTTAGGTAAGACTTTTACGTGACGTCAAAAAGGATTGAAGACCTTATTTTTTAATGTATAAGCTATATTTGGTCGTATGTAAATTGGATTCTGGAGGTAGCCAAAAGAATTGGACTTTTGCTGTACCTACCTCTGGTATTTGGCTATCTTTTCGAAACAATCCAATTTTCAATAACAAGTAAGACGTAAGAGAGTTTTATATAAATTAAATAGTTCAAGGCATAATTTTTACCCACAGGTAGACTGGCAATGAAATGCCCCAGCAGTTTCTCAAACCAGTTCTCATTACTCGAGGAGCTCGTGAAGAAGATCCCGGAAGCTTTGCCGGAGATGAAAACGGCGCTGAGAGATGCTCTGTTAGAGATGGCCGTGGCTTATAAGATAAGTCCTGAAGGTATATAATTAATTGTTATATAAACTTGTAGAATGACTTATTTTTAATAATGAAAAATACGATTCATTGCGATTTTTTTTGGCTCTTTAGGTATCCCTTCCGGAAATGAAATCCTGATTATTCTTTCTTATTTTCTAATCATACTTTTTAATAATAAACTTTATGTATGATAACAGATAAAACAGAACCAATGGATACTTCAGAGATACCGTCAACGTCTCAGAGTGGCAGTATGGAGGTGGAGGAAAGTTCTGGAAGTAAGAAAGCGAAGCCCAGCCCCTTGGACGAACCGCAAGCGGTTGCTCTATTCGCACTGTTGGACCAGTAAGAATATAATTATATTATACTAGCGACCCGCCCCGACTTCGTTCGGGTGCATAGTAAATTGTTCCGTTTATCCCGTTACCGTGGGAGTTTTTATTCCCGTCTTGGTTCTTCTAAACTATCTACCTGTATACAAACATTAAGTAATACATTTTTTCCGTACGAACTTCCCTACCCGTCGGCTCCATACAAACCTGGTATTTATTGTTAAAATTAAAATTTACTTTATATTTAATATTTTCTGTCATAAGAACCTTCTTCTGACAATAACAAACACAACAAAAAAAAATAGTGAAATCGGTCCAGTCGTTCACGCGTGATGGCGTGGCCAATGGATATAGGGATTCATTTTTATATATATAGTAAAACTTTACAAATTAATTTTGTTTATAGCCTAAGCCATTGATGAATGAATTAAGGATGTGTATGTGTTAAGTTGTCAATGGAATAACTGTTTATTTGAAGTTCGTTCAGTCTAATATTTTTATATATTTATCTTATCATAACTTATAAAATTACCTTAAACACCAATATGCCAATAATTTTGATTTTGATTAGCCGTTGGATATTAGTATTGCGCGTTCATTGGCCAAATCAAATAGCGCGCGCTCTCCCGGTTTCCTGTTACACTCTTCCGTCCCTTTTCACGAAATCACTCTTACTATTGCAGAAACGCAAAATAAAATATGTTACAAATCAAAATGTTAGAGTATTTGATGTATATTGGCGACGGAGAGGTCTCCAACACCCTCGAACCTCTTTAACTGCGTCGTGAGATTACCGCCCTAAGCGCATTCTATCGACTGTATCACGGCGAGTGTTCAGAGGAATTCGTCTCGCTCATACATCCCTCTCCTTTCCATAGAAAAACTACGCGTGCCGGTCTCCGACGTCACCGACTAACTGTTGCGTCAATTCCTTCGCGAACAAAGAAGTCAATTATTTTATTTTTCGTACTTCTAAAAAGTGGAACTCATTGCCGGCACACTTGTGTCTTATAATCTGGGCTCCTTTAAATGAGGCGTGAAGAGGCGTCTCGTGGGTAGGCTGGGCGAGGGTGGCTAACGCGGTTGCCACTTACCATCAGGTGAAGTAGTAAATTGCCCTATTGGTAAAAAAAAAAAGGTTTTGTCAAGATTTGAGACATTAATGATGATTGTTACAGCTACATGCACAGTGAAGAACCAATGATCCGGTACATCGCGATGAGGTATTCTGCGACTGTCTTCCCACAAGACTATGTTCCATCCAGATACTTACTTCTGCTAGCCAGCGGAGACAGGTATGTAATTTAGAAGTAGAATGTTTGTAGTGTTAATATTTCCTCTATGTGTTTGTAGTGTTAATATAAATTTATCATAGTGTATAGTATTCCACTAGTCAAGCCCTGGAATTTGATACATGTATTGAAGGAGTTGTTAAAATAATGTAATCCGCCATTTTGTGGGGGTTGCCAAGTTGGACCCATTTTTATCAAACAAACCCAATAAATCGACTTTCCGACAAAAATAAACAAAAAAATAAATAATAAATAACATACGTTCGGGACCTACTATGCCACAGACAGACACACACACACATACACGTCAAATTTATACCAACCAGTCGTTTTGCATCGGGGTTAAAAGGAATATATTTTTCTTCGTACTATAGCAGGAAAGCATTGATCCGATTATGATGAAAGGTGAATTATTTTTAAAAACATTGGTTTTCAAAACTAATATAATTTTAGCCAAGACGACGTATCAACAGAAGCTTTGAAATATCTATACGGTACATCCCGACCGAACGAAATTGAAGATGTTGTCAACAACGTATCGGTGAAAGAGACGGCTGCGGGTAGCCTAGACGAGGATACTAATAAGAGAGACAAGGACAAAACACAAGAGGTCCGATTCGTCGTGCCGAAGTTTGTTGATGTTATAAATTATGTCTGGGAACAAATGCAGAAGAGGAAAAAGGGTTCGAATGCAAAACATAGGTTTGTGATCAGCAACCAGGTGTTGCAGTTCCACCCTCAAACATACCAAGAGGTTAGTAATTATTATTGGATTTTTATTAAACTTTCTATTATAATATTTATATTATATATTTATAATGTTGAGTGTGTAGAATTTATTTATTAAGTATTTTCATTATGATTATACATATAAAAAACGTCGTAATCTTTTATTTTCTAATAATGATTAATTTTAACACTAAATTATACACAGATAAAAAATCTCTTAGTGGTGATAATCGCGAATAATTAGCTCATAATTATCATAGTTATATTATAAGAAGTTGTAAGTGTCCAGGAGAAATCTCTAATTAATAATAATAAATAAATAAATAATAATAAATAAACGCTACACACTCAACGGCCCCCATTAGGATAGTAATATCCTGTGTCGGGGTCCGGAAACATTCACAATGACAAGGACAAATACACCCAGACCGGAAAATATGCTTGCATGGACAATACAAACATATTATGCTCCGAGCGGGAATCGAACCCACGACCTGTGGCGTTTAAGGCAGGTTCGCTACCGCTGCGCCACAACGTCGTCAACGATTAGACCTGTAATAATAATTAATTATCTAATAATTAATTACCTGTACATACTTCTAATAAATACATGAATGTAGCCCATATTGTATAAAATAGTGTACAACAGAGTCCGTCCCATTACATTACATTCAATGGAATGTATTCTATTCTATACTATACTATTCCATTCTATTCCATTCCATTCCGTTCCAGTCCATTCCATTGCCTTCCATTCCATTCCATTCTTTTATATGGGACACGAAGGAATATCCAACATATAAAGGAAAACCACTGCATAAGGTTATCCCTTTTCGAAGTATACTTACTTGGTTAAAAACAACTTTTTATTGAACCTCTAACATGTTAATATTTTACAGATTTTAAGGTATCTCAGAATGTGCTTGAACCGTGATGCTGATCTCAAAGACTGTTCCAATCACCCGAACGCGACTTCACCGATCCTGGCGAAGTATTTCCAAGAGAAGTTGCTAGAAACAGAGGCGCTTGATCGATATCTTACGATGATTACTTCGCTATTAAATGCTAGTCCAGGTATAGTTAATTGCTAAAATCCAATGTAAATTCTTCTGTTTCCATTAACATAGTAGTTTTTAGTAGTAACAGAGCCATGCTTTTCCAAACACAAGTGGGTCGGCACGACCGGGGAATTACCGCAGGTACTATTGCGTATCGTTTGCCGAGTGAGAGTGCCGGAGGCCCAATCCCCCACCCCTTCTGTCCTTTTTTCCTTCTCATCCCTACCCTACTATCCCTTGAGTCAGCAACGCACATGTGATACTTCAAGTATCGCAAGCGCTTATAGGTTGCGGTGATTGCTTATCAGACCGTATACTTGTTTGCCAGCAAAAAAGCAAGATTAAAAAAGAAAAAACTTTAATTCAATATATTTTATTTGCTTTTAATTTGCCAAAAGGTTTATAAAAATAGTTTTACCTGTAAGAGAGATTGGTCCTAATAGGCAGGCAATAGTTATCGCACACAGCGTATTATAAGCTATGCTTTACTAAAAATATATTATTGTTTTTGATTTTTCTTATTTCTATTTACAAAAATGCACAACATTTTAAAATATTTACATGTAAACACCTTATTTTAAACGTTTTCAGGCTATAGGCAGTAGCGCTATTTGAGTATGTAATGAAATTGTATAAATTTATTTTTAAAATAATGTTCAAACTTTTATATTTTGTAGGTGTCATGGCGCTTACATGTTTCTTAGATATAGTCGGTTGTATCCCGAAAAAAATGTCTGAAAAGTATACGACAATTTTACCATTCCTAAAGAATCTCTTCATAACAAGCACTAAAGAGGACATTCGAGAAACTTCCGCCGCTATTTACGCCATAATAACCGTTCACACGAGCAATAAATCGGCTATCGATAAGGAAATACAGGAGTTTGTACAGCAGAGTTTAAATAATAAGAATTTAGAAGCACAATGTGGTTATTTAATAGCATTTACGCATTTGTGCGAGAGGTGTATAGTTTTGGCTAAGAAAGGCAATTTCGGTGGCAAAGGCTTCAATCCGATCAACTGGGAGCCTTATAAAGATGGCGCGTTATGTTTGGGTAAGTTATTTTTAATAGTTATGACTTGACAAGTGGTAAATTAAAAGTAATACCTAAAATAGTTTATGAGTATAACTCCCTCAATATAAGTTGAACTATGCGCATTAACTCATTTTTTGGTCTTGGTCTTCACCGAATGCGGAAAAAAGGGGATGGGGGTGAAGGGGGTGTAAACTAGCAACGCGGCGACGCTCGACCCGTTTGGTACACTCGCTCATGGTTGTTTTAGTTCTTTAAAAATAAATTATTAAAAATTAAATTAAAATCATTAAAGAATTTATAATAAGAGTTGGAGATACTGACAATAGTGATTCTGAATTGGATTCATCAACTGACATAGAAGATCCTGCACACAAATCACAACTCACAAGTCGAGTCACAATTCCTGGCCCAAGTTCTGGTGCCATACCACTTGAAAATTATGTAGAAGGTGTCATCCCAATAAGTGCCAGTGATTAAAAATGTACATTAACTATTTCTTCTATATATATACCTTTTTCTATACTATTTATTTGTTTTATTCTATGTAAGTAATTAATAACGATAATGAATAAATAAGGAATATAATAAAGGAAGCCGCCATTTTGGTTCAACTTAAATTGAGGAAACTATACAGATGTTGTTATAATCTAAAATTTTCATAGAAGATAGGTTCATGTAGTTTATTTTTATTATTTCTATACGTACTGAAATAAAACGAAAAACTTACGTGGATAGATTTTATATTATAAATTTGTAACCCACTATAATAACTTTTTCAGCCAATTTCCTATCCAACCCTCAATCCCTACTAGTAAGTACATCGTGTACCGCCATGTCAGTATTAGTACGATCTAGTGCATTACCCTTACCAAATATATCTACAAAACAAGAATCACTCCTACAATCGGAGAATCCTTTTAAAATCAACCAAAGTGACGTCACAATGCCCGATGATGAAGTGACCAAGTTCCTTGTGGCCGAAAAGTTGTTCAGGATTGTCGGTAATGCGAAACTACCCTCAAAAGTTAAGGAGAGATCGCTCTTTACCTTGGGTTTGATGTGCTGCGGTGAGAGGTTATCGTTTGCTAAGGAAATAGTCAAAGGTTTACTACAAATGGCCAAAGATGTAAGTGGTTATATGGATATAATATAAACTAAATAATAAATATATACTAGCGCGTATAATTATGTATATTGTTTTTTTTTTTTGTACACATTGGATGGTCAATTTTTTAAACAGCTTTAAATAATGAAGAGGGTTTCAATCCGTAATATATATATACGTATATAATATATATAAAATTACATTTTTGTTTTTTTTTTTGTAATCAGGAGTTTCTAACAAAATGTGTAATAGAAAATTTATTTGTCATATAAGCTAGTATGTTAGCAATCGGAGTTTTATATTTTACTCAAATATATATATTTTAATAATTTAACATCTTTGTGTCGCAGAGCAAAGAATTCGAAATTCATCTACAGATAGGTGAATCATTAGTACTCTGTATTGAAGGTGTCAATTCTAACGAGAACCGAGATCTATGGACAGAGCTACCGAAAGAGGTAAACTATATTTTATTTTTTTCAATACTACCTTTTTCCAACAACTTCATTCATGTTGTATTCTTATTCTTATTTTAAATCTTATTAGATTTCTCTCTTATATTACAAGTACAATAATTGTAGAATTTAACACCCCTGCCCGGTAACGTTATCAAGGCCAGTAGGTGGCTCTACTTAGCCTTGATAACTCTAATTCACATTCAGTTATTTTAAAATCTTTAGCTTTCAAATTTCAAATGAGCACGCGGTGCCATGTAACTGGCACATATAGCGTGATTATAATTTTCTCAGTCCAATCACGCCAGAAAAAGAAAGTAAAAGTATCTATCTATAATGACTTGTCAATTGTTTTTTTTTCAAGGGTGAGGCGAAAGTAAAGGACATAAACGCTCTGAAGGAGAATGATGAGCTTCTGAAGTGGTTGCTCCGAGAATTGTTCAAGATTGGTAGACAGCCACACCCCCACTCTAGACAGGTAATTAATTTAAAAAAATATAAATAATTCATATATAGTTATAATAAATAATGCTGTAATGACATACATATATTTGACACCGTTGTGGCGTTGTGGGTAGCGAGTCTGCCTTAAGCCTCGACGGTTGCGGGTTCGATTCCCGCTCGGAGCAGATGTTTGTATTAATCGTACAGGCATGTTTTCCGGTCTGGTTGTGTTTGTCCTTGTCATTGTGAATGTTTCCGGACCCCCGACACAGGATATAATTATCCTAATGGAGGCCGTTGAGTGTGTAGCGTTTATATATATTTAAGCGATAGCTTGAAAGCCCTACATATTTTGGTACGTAGAAATTCAATAATAACAGATAGTGATACTTTTAAGAGCTATTCGATATAAAATAATATAGTTCTATTTTAAATGATTAACGAAAATGTTATATATTTTTTTATGTTCGTTATTAAATTTGGGATTCAAATTGTAAAGAAAACTTGTATGGGAAGGTTCTTGAGGTGTTTTTTTTTCTTTAATTTTTGCAAAGAGTATATATAATGAGTTCATTGTATTGTAGGCGACAAGTATTTGGCTGTTGGCGCTGTTAAAGAACTGTCCGGAACGAGAGCCAATTAAGACATCGCTTCAACAACTGCAGGATATGTTCATGGACTTCCTATCAGAGAACAGCGGTCAGTGAACTATATACTATTTTATAATTGTAAAAAAACTCATTGTAATACTTTAATAATACCAAGAATTATACTATCTATATAATATATTATATAAATTGCGAGTAGTATTTAAATAATGCAGATTTTATTGTTATTTTAGTTCACTTGGATAAAAGTTTATATTAAATAAAAATAAGTGTATTGTTGAGTTTTCTATAAAAATATATAATAATTAATTAATTTTTAAGTCTTTTTAATAATAATAAACGCTGCTCTCTCAACGGCCCCCATTACGATAGTGATATCCTGTGTCCGGAAACATATACAAGGACAAGGACAAATACACCCAGACCGGAAAATATGGTTGCATGGTCAATACAAACATATTATGCTCCGAGCGGGAATCGAACCGCTGTGCCACAGTCTCGTCTTTTTTTTTGTAATTATATTAAACCCATTTATTTCTACAGATATAGTACAAGACGTAGCGAGTAAGGGTCTAAGTCTCGTTTACCAGAACTCTGACGAGAGTCAGAAGAAAGCGCTGGTGGCAGAGATAATAGAGCAGCTGACCAGCGGGAAGAGGTCCGTAGCGCAGGTCACCGACGACACTAAGATATTCGAAGAGGGACAGCTCGGAAAAGCACCGACAGGGTAAGTAATTTATTCTACTGTATATTTGTAAAGTACTGTTAAAATTTGGAGGTTTCCATAGTAATATGTGAGTTGATAAGTTTGGTGTGAAGAATAAAAAAAAAAACGTTATATAATTTTTTTTACTGTCGTAGTGAAATTGTAAAATCCGCGAAATTATAATTTAACTGATATATGTGTATGTGTGATTTATGTGATTAACTGATTTTCTGATGGTAATTTGCAAAATCAAAATGCAATGTTGTCGCTGGATCTTTATGATACAATTTTTAAAACGGTGATTCCGCTTATAAAATTTTTTATTAAAAAATACCGTAGTAATTGTACGTGGTGCTTTTTGTTTTAGTGGAAATCTTTCGACGTATAAAGAACTTTGTTCGTTAGCTTCGGATTTGAACCAGCCTGATTTGCTTTATAAGTTCATGCATTTGGCTCATCATAATTCTGTTTGGAATTCAAAAAGAGGTATGTCTTTTATATACATATTTAATAATATTTATATTATATAAATATTTAATATTAAACAATGTTTAGTTGAACTTGTATATTACTGCCATTTACCTTTAGGTGGAGTGGAGTCATCTACCCTACTCTTCAAATAAAAATAATTAAGTAATTTAAATTACTTTTTTAAAAATTATGTAATTATAAGATTATTTCCTTTTTGAGACGCTTATATCCATGGTACACGATCAGTGGGATAAGCAACTTCAGGTTCGGTCAGTTAACTTTTAAAAAAAGAACATTGGCAATGATTTTTAAGTCATAACTAATACTCTTATTGCGCGTCAAAATAAGTTCTTAGTTTGCTTTAGGAGTGGGTTCGACAATAGTCCAAGGGGTCAGGATCGAACCCTCAACTCTCGCATTAGCGGAGCGGATTCCGCCTTGCCGTTGAGTTATTGAGGCTATTTGATGGGTGACCGCGTGGTGGTTTTTTTTTCTATCCCGGATATAATCGATTCAGTAATAGAAATTAAGTCAAGTGAGAGGCGACGTGCCAAACTCTGACACCATGTTGGTTCCAAGAAGATTGATATATATGTAGGCTATGAACATAGCGAGTGGCTGCGACCACTCGCACCTATGGTTATAATAAAGCAGTGCGTTTTAAGCTACCGGCCGTTTCACTCGCCCGTTCCCATACTTATCAGTGGCGACGAGTACTAATATCTACCCACGTGAACGAAAATGTCTGCAAGTAATTTAGGAATATTATCCGTTTTTGACCACAATGAACAATCGTGGAAAACGTATAAATGTAGACTAAATCAATGGTATATCGCTAACGATATTAATAATGTTAGTGATTCTTCGGGAACGAAAAGGCGGGCCATCTTACTAAGCGCACTCGCGGAGGGTACATTTAAGCTAGCGGCGGACCTAGCATTACCTAAGGAATTAGAAAATGTACCATATGAAGACATTTTGTCATTGCTGGACGATCACTTTACGCCTAAGCGCTTTGGATTCGCCGATCGTCACAACTTCTATGCTGCACATCAGCAGCCCGGTGAGTCTCATACACAGTGGGCGGCGAGACTTCGCGGGCTAACGGCATATTGCAATTTTGCTAATGTTGAAGAGGCGTTACGAGACCGTTTCGTCATGGGAATGCTGCCAGGAATAGAGAAGGAGAAGCTATATGCTCATGAAATATCGGCATTGACGCTCAACAAGGCTGTGGAGCTTGCAGAAAACATCAGATGCGCCCGGATGGGTGCAGAAACCAGTTCGATCGGTGTTAGTGCTGTGCCGAGTTTATATAAAATCGCGAAAAGTGATAAAAAATCAGGTTTAGTGAAGTGTTCCGTATGCGGTTATACAAACCATAGCACCGCTGAGTGTCGTTTTTCAAAATTTGCTTGTAAAAAGTGTAAACAAAAAGGTCATTTACGTAGAATGTGCCCAAACAAAGTAAATTGTGTAAATGTATGTGTAAATGAGGAGGGCGATGGTGATGATGACGATGGTGAGTTATTCAATATTCGTTCACTGCGGGGGGAACCCTTGGTAGAAACTATTTACGTTAACGGAATAGAATTAAACTTTGAAATAGACAGCGGTTCCGCTGTAACTGTCATTCCGTATATTTTATATAAATCAAAATTTATTAATGTGCCATTATCGCCCACGAAGAAAAAATTAATTACTTACACGGGAAGCACAATTGTCTGTATCGGTACAGTACGCCTTACAATAATATATGCAGGGTGTGAAAAACTACTCGATATGTACGTTGTAAAAGAAGGCGGTCCCCCTCTTTTAGGCAGGGATTTTATTTCTTTATTTAACTTACATTTAACTCCCATTAAATTTTGTCAGCAGTCTGATAATGTAATTAACGGCTTGCAAAAACGATTCCCGCAGCTTTTTGCAGATAGGCTGGGTGCTTTTAATAAATATAAAATAAAGCTGTTATTAAAAGATAACTCAAAGCCGGTATTTTTTAAAGCGCGCCCGGTTGCTTTTGCCTTACGCGATAAGGTCGGGAATGAAATTGACCGACTTGTTAAATTAGGCGTTTTAGAGCCGGTCGAACATTCGGAATATGCCTCACCGGTAGTACCGGTGTTAAAACGGAACGGTACGGTCAGATTGTGTGCGGATTTTTCAGTAACCATTAATAAGCAATTGTTGGTAGAACAATATCCTCTTCCAACAGTTAAAGAATTATTTTCTAGGTTATATGGCGGTCATCAATTTACAAAATTAGACTTGTCAATGGCTTATAACCAGTTCATATTAGACGAAGAATCGCAAATGTTAACATGCATCAATACGCATCCCGGCTTATTTAAATACACCCGGTTAGTGTTCGGGCTCGCTAGTGCTCCTGCTATATTCCAACGCGCTATGGAGTGTCTGTTGTCCGGATTGGACGGGGTGCTATGTTTATTAGACGATGTTTTAATAACTGGTCGTGATAATGATGAGCATTTATATAGGCTTAACATTGTACTTCAAAGGCTAGAAAGTGCGGGATTAACATTACAAAAAGAAAAGTGTGAATTTTTTAAAGATGACATTAGTTATCTAGGTTACATTATTACCAAGGAGGGGTTGAGGAAGTCGCCGGAAAAGGTCAAAGCTATATTAGAAGCACAAATCCCAAGAAATGTTAATCAGTTACAGTAATTCTTGGGGCTTGCAAATTATTATAGAAATTTTGTCCCTAATGCTTCGTCTATATTAAGCCCGTTGTATGACTTATTAAAAAAAGGAAGTAAATGGCGTTGGGATACAATACACAATAATTCATTCACGAAGATCAAAAACATCTTGGCCTCTGATCACGTGCTAACACATTTTAATCAAAATGCAAAATTAATTTTAACCGTTGACGCGTCTCCTACCGGGCTAGGCGCGGTTTTATCGCAAATAGATACCGATGGCAAAGAAAGGCCAATTTCCTATGCGTCGCGCACTCTTAACTCTGCCGAGAAAAGTTATTCTCAATTACAAAAGGAGGCTACGGCAATTATTTTTGGAGTACGGCGCTTTCATCAGTATTTATATGGAAGGGCAACTCCTTTTATACTTCGTACGGACCATAAGCCTCTTCTTTCTATATTTGGGTCATACAAGGGAATCCCTGAGGTATCTGCAAACCGTTTACAAAGGTATGCCATTTTTCTCTGCGGATATAACTTTAAAATTGAATATATTCGTAGCAACGATAATTTTGCAGATTATTTATCGCGCGCGGGATCGGTGACGTCATCAGCCCCCGCTCAACACGTCTTATCGTCGCCTCAAACCGGTTTGGAGGATCACGCAGACGACACGGCCACTTACATTTGTTTTGTAATTGATAATAGTATGCCTGTAACATTATGTGAATTACGCGAGGCAACCAACAAAGACGTTATTTTGCAACAGGTAATAAAATATATTTTATGCGGCTGGCCAAAGAGAATTAAGAATATATATTTAAAACCGTATTATTTATGCAAAACTCAATTATCATATGAAAGTGGTTGTATTATGAGAGGTCATAAAGTAGTGATTCCGGAAGCGTTACGTAACAGGGTTATGTCGGAACTACATACATCACATCTGGGGGTGGTAAAAACGAAGGCTGAAGCTCGGTCCCGGATTTGGTTCCCGGGGATTGATAATGCGATCGAAAAGATGATAGGAACATGTGATGCTTGCATTCAAAATCGACCGTCGCCCGCTCGCGTACCCCCCTCACCGTGGGAACAGCCGCCTCACCCGTTTTATCGATTGCATATAGATTTTCTCGGTCCCGGATTTGGTTCCCGGGGATTGATAATGCGATCGAAAAGATGATAGGAACATGTGATGCTTGCATTCAAAATCGACCGTCGCCCGCTCGCGTACCCCCCTCACCGTGGGAACAGCCGCCTCACCCGTTTTATCGATTGCATATAGATTTTCTCGGTCCGATTAACGGTAACATGTACCTTGTAATTGTTGATGCATACTCAAAATGGGTGGAAGTATATAATACGATGACTTCTAGTTCTTCAAGTGTTGTGATAGAAAAGCTGTGTGATTTTATTTCAAGATTTGGGCTACCAACCACTTTAGTGAGCGATAATGGCACATCCTTTTGTTCAAATGAGTTTAAGACTTTTTGTAATACTAATGGAATTTGTCATATTACTTCACCTTCGTATCATCCAGCCAGTAATGGTCAGGCTGAAAGTTTTGTTAAAATTATAAAAAAGGGTATCAAGTCGAGCTTATATACAAGTCAAAATAGACGGGAAAGTAAACTTAAATTATTAAAGTATCTAATGGACTATAGGAATTCTATACACACTACCACAGGGTTTTCACCAGCAGAAATAATATTTGGTAGAAAATTAAAAACTAGACTAGATTTACTCCATCCTTTATGCCCAACGCCCTCGTCACGTATAAAATCTAATTTTACACAGTATACGCAAATGAATGACAATGTTGGAAAAAGACAAAATAATTAAAACCGGCGATTATGTTTTGTATAAAAAATTTATTAAAAATAATCAATACAAATGGTGTAAAGGTGTAATTTTAAAAAATATAGGAAAAGTACTGTATTTAGTAAAAGATTGTGATACCTTAGTATGTGTTAAAAAACATAAGAATCACTTAATGTTATATAAAGGTAAAGTTATAAATGAAAAATGTATACCAAATACGAACGATCTCTTGAGCTTACCATCAGCGTCGGTGCCGATACCTTCACCGCTGTCACCGCAGCAATCACCGCAATCGCCACCACAGTCACCACCGCAGTCGACACCACCTTCTCCATCGCGGTCATCACCGCAGTCGCCCCTGCAGCCTTCACCGCCTCTGTTGTCACCAGCGCCGCCGCCGTCGCATTCACATAGTCCTGGTACAGTGTTGGAAGAAACGGAGGGGGAAGAAGGTCATCCAAGTAGTGCTCGAAGATTAACGAGTCACACGACGGAGATTGAGAGTGACTTACCTCTTGAAGAACGTACAGCGACCACGGATGATGAGGAGGAGTTTCATGAAGCTGAGTCTACGCATAGTCGTAAAAAAGATCCTTCACCGATTATAAGTAAGAGATCGGTTCGTAATCGTCCGGTGGTTAATTATAAAAAGTATTTTTAGTTAGTATAACTAGGGGGAGGAATTGATATATATGTAGGCTATGAACATAGCGAGTGGCTGCGACCACTCGCACCTATGGTTATAATAAAGCAGTGCGTTTTAAGCTACCGGCCGTTTCACTCGCCCGTTCCCATACTTATCAAAGATGAACAAGGATTATCCAAATGTGAACCGGTCTGGTTGCAATGTTTTACCGGCGTCGGGATGTGACGACCCTATCGCCCTCTGTTGGGATAACCTCTGTCACAGCAGAGATTATTTCACCAGTGCAATCAACTGGTCGTGGTGGTCTTTTATTACAAGAGGCCGGCTAGGTAGGTAATACCGCAGTGTCAAATATTCTGCCGCCAAATAGTAATGCTTGGGCATTACTGTGTTCCGGTTTGAAGGGCACTGTACGCACTGAAATGTGAAATTACCGTGCAGGGGAGATTTAAGAACTAATATCTCGAGGTTGGCAACGCGTGAATGGCACCTACTAATGGTGCTGCAAACGCTCATAGGCTACGGCAACCACTTACCATTCGATGGGCCGTATGCTTGTTTGCCAACTTGTAACATAAAAAAAAAAACAATAGTAATGTGTGTGTGTGTCTGTGTGGGGTGCGGCAGGCGCCGCGTTCGGGTTCCAGACTATCGCGCAGCAGGCGGGCGCGGCGCTGGGCGCGCACGCGGGCCGCATCCTGCCGCGCCTGTACCGCTACCGCTTCGACCCCACGCCGCGCCTGCAGGCCTCCATGGCCAGCATCTGGCACGCGCTCGTCGCCGACACGCAGCGGACCGTGAGACATACGTGTTTTTTATTTAAACAATATAAGCTATGCTTTTTTCAAGGCATTACTAGGATATTTTGCGCTGGGAGTGGGTACGACAATAGTCCAAGCGGGTCAGGATCGAGGATTCGCTTTAACGGAGCTGAGTCGGACCTTCTTCCGTTGAGCTGTTGAGGTTTTGTTATCATAAAAAAATGGATGCGAGTACTTATGTACGCGCGTCAGAAGTTATACTTCCTTGGCATTGTTAAAAACAATTTTTTCGACACTTAATGAGCGGTTTTGCGGACAGCCTGTGCATTTTGTGTGACGCTCATGCATCTTAAATTAAAAATCACTCTCATCGTGTTATCATAACTCGCCTAAAAAGTGTAATACTTTTTAGGCGAGTTCAATAAGTTAATAACATTAGTAAGAATACTAATCATGTGCGTAAAGGTAAAAAAATAATTAGATAGATACTAGGTCCCAGTTATCATACCACTCTCCTCAAAAATTATTAAGCCGAGTAAAAAATTATTACTTATAATTTGTATATCAACGAGGAAACAAGACAAGCTTACTGCTAATAACTACACAAATAAAAACTTAATTTTCAATTCACCCAGGTTCACAAGTATCATAAAGAAATCCTTAGCGATCTCGTGGACAACCTCACGTCGAACCAGTGGCGCGTTAGGATGTCATGTTGCAACGCTCTCACTGATCTTCTAAGGTATATTTTTTGTTTTTAGATTGTATTTATTTACATCGATTTTCATTAATTATTACAAAATACGAACTAAGTTTTATTTAAATAAATCATATTTTAAGATAAATCAAATTCCTTTATAGATACCTATCTATACCTTCGTATTGACCCAATTTAATATTAAAGGTGGTAAAGTCCTGGCATGTATAAAATAAAATAATTCATTTTCTGTATTTATTATAGCCTTGTTTTCTGAATATATTATTCATATTTTCTGTGCAGAGGAGCCCAAAACCTGCACGCGTCCCTGGAGCAGCTGCCCACGATCTGGGCGCAGCTGTTCCGCGTGATGGACGACGTGCACGAGGGCACGCGCCAGGCCGCCACCACCACTGCCACGGTGCTCTCCAAGGTCTGTATCTTCGAATGTTATTGGCATTTTCTATTCCGTCGTTTTCCGTATTCTTATCTAAATTTAAGGGTTTTTTTTACTAGGCAAGTTGTTGTCGTGTATGTCTTTATTGTCTTATAACATTTACCAATTTTTTTTTCAAATTCAGTTTTTATTAGTCACTAGTTTCTTCATGAATGAGCCGACCTAACCGGGGATGTTCACCCTCACACAGAATATTGATGTAATGATATTTAATTTTTTTTATGTCATGACGGTTGGCAAACAAGCATACGGTCCGGCTGACGGTAGGCAGTCACCGCAACCTATGAACGCTTGCGGTACTTGAAGTATTACAAGTGCGTGCAAACCTAAGGAACGGGAGGGACGGGACGAGAAGGGAAAAAGGAAGGGAACAGAAGGGGTGGGATATTGGGCCTCCGGCGCTCTCAAAATTTCCATGCTTTCATTTTCAAAATTTCATTTCCATACTTTTACACACCACTTTACTAACATACTTTTGTTATTCCATTCTTTATGATACTTTTGATATTTCAAGTGCACCTTTTGTGCTAGAAAAAATCTGATACAATTTTTGTTTGTTTGCAGTTGTGTATTCAAGCCTCAGACGTGAACCAGGGTAAGGACGGCAAGGAAATAGTGTCGGCGATATTGCCCGTCCTACTTGATACGGGTATTACGAATCTCGTAAAAGAAGTTAGAAGTGTTAGGTAAGTGTTGCAATAATTTGGAAATAATAAAATAATTTTGTTAATTTCCAATCTAGCATAGTCAAAATATTGTATAGATTTATTACTTTGTTAATAATAAATATTTTTGTATTTTGCTGTACAGCCCACCTGATGGTAAGCCGTCACTGTAGCTTATAGACGGTTTTAGTACCAACTGTGTCATAAGAGGAGAAACAATTGATATGAAACAAAAGGAAATAAAGGGGTTGGTCATATCAAATGAAACACAATAGTACTCCAATTATGTCAAAGTACTACACTTAAGTCGGCCCATTTATATTGAAAGCATCCCTACTACTTATCTCACTAATAGTATTTGGTGAAAGTTTATATGTAAGTATACATATGAGTAACATACATCAAGTGTTACTCATAAAAAACACACATCTAAACGCATAATCGACTTAACGGATTGGGATGAAATTTAGCACAGAGATTATAATCTGGATTAACACATAAGATATTTTTTGTCCAAGAGAAATGTTAGGTTCTTCTGGGGTTGTAAAAAAAATAAGGATCATATCTCTGTGGAGCCAAGTGTAAGATCTAAAGTAAGTCCTGGGCAGATGCTAGTATATCTGTTGTCCGCCAGCCTGCAGACGGTGTCGAAGCTGGTGACGGCGGCGGGCGGCAGCCTGGCGGGCTTCCTGCCGCGCCTCGTGCCCGCGCTGCTCGGCGCCGCGGGCGAGCTGGAGTCCGCCAAGCTGTCGTACCTCAGCACGGCGCTGGCCGACAGCGGCTCGCGCGAGCTGCTCGACGACATGCGCGCCAGCGCCGCGCGCCACCACTACACCACCGACACCGTCGTCAAGGTCGGCTCCCGACCACCCACACGAACATCTACATAAACATAGACATAAACATCTACATAGACATAGACATCGACATAAACATAAACGTCTACATAGACATAGACATCGACATAGACATAGATGTAGACATCGATACCGACATCGACATCGGCTCCTGATTCATTTTTAGGGTTCCGTACTCAAAGGCTACCAACGGCAGTTTATTACTAAGACTCCGTTGTCAATCCGTCCGTCCGTCAACGGGCTGCACCTCACGAACCATAATAGGTAGAGATTTGAAATTTTCACAGTTGCCGCTGTAGCAAAAAATAAAATTTAAAAGTAAAGAGAATGGATGGGCCAGAAAACATTATACATTTGACGTTTTTTGTTGTATGTCATGAATATCATAATTAGTTGGAATTTTCATAGATTGTGTATTGCTATGACAGCTATAATAACAAATAATAAAAAAAATGTAAAATAGAAGAGAGTCTGTATACAAAATCAATCTTGATACTTGATTCTTAACTGTTTTTTTAGAGGATTACGAAGAATGTATACTCGAGCCCGATGTATGTTGACATTTCTATTATTATGATATATATATGATACATGTGATTCGTGAAGTCAATAAATGTAACTGGTTCCCATTATTATTTATGTAATTATGGACCAATAATAATAACTATTGTATTATTGAAAGAGGGTAATGGACGATAACTTCAGATCTAGAAAAAAAATAATTGTAATCGCTTTCATGACTGGTGCTCAAAAGTAAACTGACCAAACAATATGTAATACATAATTATAAACATTTACGATTTTTCTTACAGTGTATGCCGTATGTTGACATAGAAGTGATGAAAGAAATGCTACCAAAAGTACTAGAACTGACAAAATCCCCGCAACTCGGTACAAAGGTCGCGTGCGCACATTTCCTCGTCCTGGCCGCGCATTACTTGAGGGCCGGTCTCGAGCCCGTCGCGGGGAAGATCATGAACAACCTACTGAACGGTATATTCGATAGAAATGCTACTGTTAGGAAAAATTACGCAGAAGCTCTGGGGCAAGTGTCTGCTTACGCTAAGGTATGAACTTAATGTTATCGGATTATATATTAATGGATTCATCTTTTTTACTTTACAAGTTTTTTTGTGGATAAAAATTATAATCTTACTTCTATTAATCTTCTTAATCTTATAGTGAATGTATGTTTTTGTGGATGGATGTTTGTTAATCTTTCACGTAAAATCTACTGAACGGGTTTTGATGAAATTTTAAAGGGAACTTAAAATTTGGAAAATGTCAAATTCCCGTGCAATTATTAAAAATAACTACATTAGTGGCGTGAACAGCTAGTTTAGTAAAAAAAATAATATTAAATTTTAATAATATTGTATTGTATATATTTTCGTAACTAAACCGGGTCTTAACTTAAAAAAATGTTTCGAACAAAGCCAGTGATACTGATACTGAGATTATTGTGGTTCCGATTAAACCATAATTCAATCAAAATCGTATTTCGATTTAACGGGACACATTGACAATTGCAATCGATTATCTCGATTTAAGATTTGTAATGTCGTTGCAGCCTCAATCCATAGAAAAATTAATGAAGAAACTAATAAACCTGTACGAGACAAAAGAAGACGAAGCGTCGAGATCTGCAATCGCGTTAACACTAAAGTCGGTCGCGAAAGCTAAAATTGAACACATAAAAGACAATGAGGAGGTTCTGGCGCCCGTCGTGTTCTTAGCGATGCACGGCCCTAAGGACGATGGTGAGTATATACAAATCTTCAGTTATAAGTATAACTATGGGTTACCATAGCAACGGTTACCATAGTAACAATCGTCCAAAAGTGGTGCCATTTTAAATAGTATTTTTTGCGCAGTAAAATCCGTTCTTAGAGAGTGTCTACATTACCAATAGTCAGATCTAACTTCTAACTAATATTATAAATGTGAAAGTTTGGATGGATGGATAGATGTTTGTTATTCTTTCACGTAAAAACTACTGGATAAATTTGGATGCAGTTTGGTGCACACATAGATTATTACCCAGATTAACATATAGGATACTTTATATGCCCGAAAAATGTTGGGTTAACAACTATAAAAAAACAACTACATAACGCGAGCGGAGCTGCGGATGGAGCTAGTGTATAATATCCGATAAATCGGGTATATAGTTTCAGAGATCTCGTGATGAGTGAGTGAGCGAGTGAGGGAGTGATATTTCGATTGCGTGTGTAATTATGGATGTATTTGCTAGAGTATCCGCTAAATTAGAATCTGCTTGGTTGATGTTCGTGTCTGCCTTAGTAGTTTTATCAATCAGTGCCTCAGTCGCCATCCATGATCCCTTGAATAAAAACGCACCATGACAGATATGACTGATGTCAATCGTAACCAGCTCTACTTTATATTAAGACTACAACCTCTTTCGTTTATATTGTAACATGATATTAAAAATAGATAGATAAAAAATAAATAGATAAATAGCTCAACGGTAGAAGGGCCGACTTTGCTCCGTTAACGCGAGAGTCGAGGGCTCGAGCCTGACCCCCTTGGGCTATTGTCGTACCCACTCCTAGTGCAAGCGCAGAGCTTATTTCGAGGGGAAATAGGAATATTAGTAATGCCTTGAAAAAGCATTGCTAATATTCTTTAAAAAAGAAAAGAAAAATAAACTATTTGTATAAACTGAAACATACATGGATCTTAGAAAATACGACTTATAACTAAAATAAAAAAAAATTAAAGTAATTAGTATCACTAACATTACTGTCTATGAGGCGGTCGTATGTCACAGTGATACAAATGGGCAATATGTGGGTATATTTTACTCAAAAGAGCAAAACACTGATATTCTGATTAACCCGAGGGCAAACGGAGAATATAATTCGTTCTACACTTGTATCAGTAAATTACCAAAAGTACCTACTACAGAATGAAATAAAAAAGAAAAAAAACATATATAATTATAGTCGTTATGATTTAATTGATGGAAGAGACGGACATTATGTATCTATATAGACATAAGTATAATAATAATAATAATAAGTAATGTTTGCTGTAATTTTTGTCCGTTCAAACAACTTATTAGCCAATCAGTACACATGTAAGTTCCAATATCTACGCAACTATTGCAAACACACTGTGGAGGTGACGACGTGAGGATCCAACACAACGGGAGGATCCTCCGACCAGGCGTGTGATATTGCCTGGCGGGTCGATGCCCTGGCCCGAAGCCCGACGACACGTTGGGAAGTTGTATATTATATAGGTGAAAAGCGTAGGACACTCTGATAGCATGATTTAGGATCGTGACGATCATTGGTCGTCCGTATCGTTGCGTAGTATGGCCTGTAGGTGTCGCTGTAGCTTAATGCGAGATTGTGACAATCTCGTCTTTCTATCGGGTTACGTCGTGTTGCATGTAGATGTCGCTACACCTCTTTTTAAAATTAGAAAAGATATTAAAATAAGCAAATCAAACAAACTCTCACATATTTATGTCAAAAATGTACATGTTGTGTCGTCACAACAGACTCGACGACGGTGGAGACGTTCGAGGAGATCTGGTCGGACATGAGCCCGTCGCGCGAGAGCGGCGTGCGGCGCCACCTGCCGGCGCTGCGCGCGCACGTCGAGGCCGCGCTCGCCTCCGGGAGCTGGACCAAGAAAGTGCAGGTGACTTGGGCTATTGAGGACTTGTTTTTTTTTTTTTTTTTTGTTTTTATATATGTCATGACGGTTGGCAAACAAGCATACGGTCCGCCTATTGGTAAGCAGTCACCGCAACATATGAACGCTTGCGATACTTGAAGTATCACAATCGATAGGGAAGAGAAGGGAAGAGAAGGGAAGAAAAGGAACGAAACAGAGGGAGTGGGATATTGGGCCCACGGCGCTCTCACTCATCGCACGAAACGCAACAGTACCTAATGATACTGTTACTTGACGCCGATTTTCTGTGAGAGGGTAGTACATCCCCCGTCGAGCCGGCCCTTTTGCTGAGAGAAGCATGGCTCTACTACCGTAAATGTGAGTGATCAAAATGTGTGCTTTTATGTATCTTCACACGTGAGGGAGAGAAATTTGAATTGCAGAATAGATTAAATTAAAAATGAGTTTAGGGAACAAATGAGGATCATATTGAGGTCGATAAATCAATTCAAAACCAAATAAAAACATTATGTTATAATAAAATTTATTTCAATATAATTTTGAAATCATTGAATCGGTCCATCCGTTGCGATTTTACTTCACATTTGAGATATTGGCTATATTTATGCCACGTGTGACGTCAATCGGATCTATCTTAACACTCTTAGCACTGTAACTCTTAAAATTTATTACCTTTATAAATCTAAACTTTCAACTTTCATATTCGTTATGAATCTTCGTTACCTTAATAGAAGCATGTTTTAAAGCAGTACAAAAAGTTATGTTAAGTTTCCTATTAAAAACAAAATTTTTAGTCATTTGGCTACGGACCCCTCAAAATCATATTGTTATACCAGTCTCTCCGTTTTAAAATTAGTATGTCGTATTTTTTTTTTTTTGCTTTTAATGACGTGCCCTTTAATTATTTAAAGACACTTCATTGATACTACGATCTAGCCTAGAAAGACTAATAAGTAATTTACATCTAACATAAATTGCTAAGTAGAGTAAATCTAAGAATGTATCCATCAACACTTTTCTTACTGTCTCTATTAAGGGGAAGGCACTTTGTTCTTGCGTCTTTATATTTATGTAGCACTCACTAAACTATCATTTACACTATTTTAATACACTAACTCAAAAGGTTTTGTTCTTTTAAGTCTTCTCATTATGTCCGTGTTGAATATAATGATGATGTTGTTGTAAGACAAACTTTCTCTTCACGTTTTTAATTACTTACTATATTAAATTTTTATTATTATGAAAAATATATTTATACATTTCAGGCTGCGAATGCAATAAGAACTATATGCAAGGAGTTGACGAGTGGTTTAGGCGAGGAGAGGGAGCCTTTCATACGTTCGGTACTCGCTGCGATACAAGGGAAGACCTTCGATGGGAAACATCACCTGTTAGAAGCGTTAGCCGATCTATGCTCGTGAGTAGTATTTATAGGTTTTTTAATATGATAGATTATTGTTAATATCGGCTTTTAAAACAATACTTGGAGCTCAAAAAAATTACACTTCTCGGCTATTAATTGAGCTACGTCGACGTTGTAGCGCAGCGGTAGTGAACCTGCCTTAAACGCCACAGATCGCGGGTTTGATTCCCGCTCGGAGCATAATATGTTTGTATTGACCCTGCAACAATATTTTCCGGTCTGTTGTCCTTGTCTTTGAATGTTTTTCCCGACCGCCGATACACGATATCACTGTACTAATGAGGCCCATTGAGTGTGCAGCGTTTATTTATTATTTTTTATTAATTATCATCGGGGCGCATGAAGTATAAGGTGGAGCGTAGAGTTCGCTTGTGACTGTGGACGTATTCATATTTATGATGTTAACATATATGAGCAATCATAAATTCGAGGTCTGTTGCTACGTTGCGCTCGGAGCTCGCCCTTTTTTCTCGCTGACGTTCTAAGCAGTTTTATATAATTTCAATGATTGAAAACTAAACACAGACATATGGACACCGCAAGACATGCGTGTAAACGAAATTTCATTTTATCTCATTTTTTTGTTAGAATATTAGCAATACTCTTTTTTTTCAAGACATTACTAATATTCCTATTGCCCCTTCAAAAAAGCTCGACGCTTGCGCTAGGAGTGCCTCCGACAATAGCCCACGGAGGTCAGGATCGAACCCGCATCTCTTGCTTTAAAGGAACGGAGTCGGCCCTTCTAAAATTCTTTCTAATGAACTGGCTTATTGGATTAGCTTAGCGGTTTGTCGACTATTGGCGTCGTGTAAAGAACCCATAAAGACGGAATCAACTTTGACCGTCTGTGTCTTTTTCACGGTTGGGTTTCTGTTCGCAATATCCCTCCCCCTGACCTACCAAACGGTCAGGCCAGTGAGGCCAACAGCAATAAACCTATCGCTCCCGGTGGCCAGGGTGAAGGAGGGCGAGGCGGCGCTGGCGGGCGCGCTGGGCACGGCGTGCGTGGACGCGCTGGTGGCGGAGAGCCGGCGGCGCGAGGCGCAGCTCCGGCGGCACGCGCTGGGCGCGCTGGCGCGCACGCTGCCGCACGCGCCGCCGCACGGCTTCCACCACATCTACGACATCGTCAAGCTCATCCTGACCAAGGTCGTAACGATACTCGCATTACTATGTCGCTGTAATGTATGTATAGTTCTTTCAATTTAAAATGAACCTAAGTGGCCGCTTCTGCGCATGTACAATCATGAAAAAAATGTTAGATAAAAATATTGATTTCGTCTTATTTAAATAGATTTTTTATATAGTGTTTAAGTTTTATAATATAGATATTTTTTCTTCTAATTTCAATTTATTATTTATTAATTATCATTATTAATTACCAAAATAGAATAAAACTAATAAATAGTTGGTATAGAAAAAGGTATTTAAAAAAATATTAGTTACTGTACATTTTTATTCACTGTCACTTATTGGGATTTCACCTTATTGAGAAATATTCGAGAATAAAAGACGGGTTATTAGCACGACGTATATTGGTAGACAGGGCGTTACAATTTATATTACACAATTTGCAATAATTATAAATCTACCCCCATTGTGTGTTGTGTACATACATTACACCTTCCAACTTAATAACTAACTTATAATAAAAAAAATATTAAATATTTTTTTTCTTTACTAATTGAAATATACATCTATTATTCTTAAATCTAACTTACTCTAATTAAAAAATAATATATTTATTCTATTATTAAAAATATATTTATTATATTATTCTTAAATCTAACTTACTCTAATTAAACTAAAAGATTATGTACTTATCTGACTAACAAACTAATAAACAACATTATACTTAATACACTATTTTATTACTAAGGCTGAAATCTTTCTATAGGTTTTCGAAGACGTTTGGGACGGGTCTGTAACGGTGGCGTTGTAAACACCTCCGGTGACGAAACAGTCTCATCACTAACTTGCCCTTGCGAATTTTTAACCGCCTCACCTCCCATTACTGAACGATCCGCGAGTTCAGACTGCCTATGCTCGACCGAGGCTTCCTCGCATTCAGGATCATGTTGCACGACAGCCTCCTCACCCTGAGGCACATCTCGTTTAACCTCCCTAGCCACATCCGGACAAGTAACATCAGACATGCGTGATCTTCGTCGAATTTGATCAATATGTCTACGTAAAAAGCGATCGTTTCCGGTATCCAAAATGTACCTACGAGAACCTTCATTGCTAACCACATTACCTTTAGACCATTTGTCGCGGGTTCCGTATTCTCGTGCCCAAACTGTTTCTCCCGGTAGTAAAATACGCTCTGTTCCCCCTACCAATTGCGATTGCCGACCTTGCACACTACGTACCTGCTCGTGCAGAGCACGTTCGCTTCGCAATAAATCTAAACGTGAACGTAATGTCCGACGTTGAAGTAACATTGCTGGACAATCACCCGTTGTACTGTGAATACTATTTCTATATCTTAAGAGAAATGTTTGTAAAGCCGCATCCATATCTACCCTGTCCCTTTGAGCTTTTTTTATAACTCCCTTGCAAAGCTTAACCACATTTTCTGCAGCGCCGTTCGAAGCCGGATGATATGCGGGCGAAAAGGATTGACGTATACCATTCATTGTTAAAAAATCTTTAAATTCAAAACTAGTAAATGGAGGCCCTTGATCTGAAACCAATTCCATAGGTAACCCAAACCTTGCAAAGATCTCTCTTAATACTTTTATTACATTTGTTGCGTTTGTTTTTGTCATTTCACATATTTCAATCCATTTCGAACTAGCGTCAATTAAAATTAAAAAAGTTTTTCCTTTAAAGGGCCCTAGAAAGTCTATATGTACCCTGGTCCACGGTTGTGTATAATAAGGCCAGGGCTGAGGAGGGGCGCGGGGTGGCGATGTTGCCTCCATACAACACGTCTCACATTGTTTACATGCTGCTTCGATTTGCGCGTCAATATTTGGCCACCACACATAACTCCGTGCTAAGGATTTTGTTTTTACAATTCCCATGTGGCCTACATGTAACTGTTTTAAAATCGGTTCATGTAGTGATTGAGGAATAACTAATCTGTAACCCCACATAATACATCCGCGTTCACAATAAAGTTCATTGCGACGTAAAAAAAAGGCTTGATATTTTCGTCTGGACAAGTGACCGGCCATCCCGATTGTAAATATAACATGATTTTACTAAGGATTTTATCTTTAGATGTATGATTTTTAATATTATCGTGAGTTACAGGTATAAAATTTTCTACAAAATTAACATAAGTAATTTCCTCTGCGGGTTTCTGAATTGTACTGCTGCTAGGTTGCGGTAATCTCGATAAGGCGTCAGCACAATTTTTTTTTGAAGTAATATATTCTATATCATAATCATAGCCCGACAATAAAACTGCCCACCTTTGCAAGCGTGAAGCAGCCATAACCGGAATACCTACTTTGTTACCAAATATATATGTCAAGGGTTTATGATCCGTTCTAAGAATAAATTTTCGACCGTATAAATATTGATGAAATTTCCTTATTCCGTAAACAATAGCGAGAGCTTCCCTATCTATCTGCGAATATGCTCTCTCCGCTGCAGTTAAAGACCGTGATGCGTATGCGACGGGCCGCTCGCCCTGCGGCGTGAGATGCGAGATCACCGCGCCCACTCCCACACTACTCGCGTCGGCCGTCAGTACCAACGGCTGATCGGCTGAGTAATGCACTAACACCTCACTCGAAATTAATTTATTTTTAATAACTGTAAAAGCATGCTTACAATCTTTATCCCACATAAAATTTACGCCACTTCGTAGTAGGTTATAGAGAGGGGCCAATATTGTACTGATATTCTTTATAAATTTTGAATAATACATAATCATTCCAATAAAAGCCCTAAGTTCTGAAACATTCGTGGGTGCGGGAGTATTAACAATGGCCTTGACCTTGTCTGGACTTGTGTGTACCCCGTCCCTACTGATCACGTAACCTAGATAATTTATAGATTTTGCAAAGAATGAACATTTTTCTTTTTTTACACGTAATCCGTGTGACTGTAATCGGTCAAAAACTTTATTTAAATTCTCAATATGTGCCTTCGTATCTTTGCCGGTAATGATAATATCATCAAGAAATACTCCCACATGGGGTAAATCCGCAAATAAATTCTCTAAATGTCTCTGAAATATTCCTGGACTTGATGATAAACCATAAACTAAGCGATTGTATCTAAAAAGACCTTTATGCGTATTTATAACGGTATATTTTCGAGAGTCGTCTAAAGTAAACTGCGCATACGCTTGAGACAAGTCTATCTTACTAAAATGGTTACCACCATGCAAACGAACTAATAAATCTTCCACCTTGGGTAGCGGATAACGATCGATATCTATTACCTTATTAAGTGTTAACTTATAATCAGCACAAATTCTAATGTTACCGTCCTTCTTGACTACGGGCACAATAGGTGTCGCCCAGTCCGATCGCTCGACCGGGGTGAGGATGCCGTCGCGCACGAGCTGCTCCAGCGCCCGCTCCACCGGCTCGCGCAGCGCGTACGCCAGCGGGCGCGCGCGCATGAAAACCGGCTGCGCGCCCTCCCGCACATGGATCCTAACCGCACCGCCCGTGAACCGACCCAAACCGTCTTTGAACACTTCACAATATCTGGAACTGAATTCCTCTAAGTTAAAATCACAACTATTTAAATTATGTACATTTTTATTAAAGTTACATACTGGAATAGGTAACTGTAATCCTAGCTCTAAAATCCATTGCCTACCTAGTAGCACAGTTTTGCCATTTTCGATTACATATAAATCTAAATATTTGCTTGTATTTTTATATTTAACAAGCGGGCGTATAACGCCAATAGGATGAACTAACTCCCCTGTATAATACTTTAGGGCTAAACTACATTTATTTAATTTTAATTCTTTATATTTAATTAAATATTGCCCATAGCTTATACATGACACGGCACTGCCGGTATCACACTCCATTTTTAAATTTTTACCGTTCACATTTAACGTAATTATAATGGGCTTACAATTTTCGAGAGATAATTGATTCATAGACATAATTACCTCATCACTATCGTCTCCTCTGTCCACCGATTGATTACTCAAATCCGTGACGGCAACATTGTAATGTTCGCTCCTAAATGGACAAACCCGCTGGAGATGACCTTGCCGATTACAAACTCGACATCTGTATCGTGAAAATCGGCACGTCGCTACGCCATGGTCACCACCACAAGCAGCGCATCGGTGAGAGCTTCGCTCTCGCCCCCTCGGCAAGACCCGCTCCGCTGCCGGCGCAGTGGGCGCTGCTGGTCCACTCCGTTGAATCGAATGGTTAATTGGCACTCGTTGCTTGTGAGCTAATTGAGCTTTCCGATTAGCTTCATCTTTGTTTTGCCACGCCCCCGCCATGGTTTGGCATTCTACTACGCCCACGCCGCTCCTCGAGCTACCTGCACCGTGGTCTACCATTGCGGCATCCTTTTCCGCCGCCTCCATGCTACTTGCCAACTGATACGCTTTAGCAAAGTCCAGGTTACTTTCCGCGAATAACCGTTGTCTTATAGTTTCGCTTGTTAATCCACACACCAACTGGTCTCTGAGACTCTCCTCCAACCATGCTCCAAATTCACATGTCTTCGATAGTCTTTTTAAATCCGCAACGTATTGTGCTATAGACTCGCCTGACCTTTGTACCCGTTGACGATATTTAAATCTCTCTGCCAATACGCTCGGTTTCGGTTGCAGATGTTTCCCGAGGATTTCCGTTAATTCTTGAAATGTTTTCGAAACAGGTTTATCCGGTGTACACAAATTAACTAATAGTTCATAGCACCCCGCCCCGACAACCGTTATTAATGTCGGTACGTGCAATTCACGCGATATATTGTTCACTACGAAATACTGTTCTAGTCTTTCCACATATAACTGCCAGTTATCCGAATCAACAACAAACTCGGAAATTTTCCCAATCGACATTTTAAACAAAAATAATAAAATAATGCACAGTTCACAACCTCGTTCGCCACTGAGAAATATTCGAGAATAAAAGACGGGTTATTAGCACGACGTATATTGGTAGACAGGGCGTTACAATTTATATTACACAATTTGCAATAATTATAAATCTACCCCCATTGTGTGTTGTGTACATACATTACACTTATCTTAAAATAAAATTAAACGTTTACACACCCGACGAAAATAATTTATATTTTTAATAATTTATTTTTAAAGAATCAAAACAACCGTGAGCGAGTGTACTAAACGCGGCCCCCTTCATACCACATACGGTTGAGACCCGAAAATGTGTTACTGCGCATGATTTAATTTATATAAGAGTTATACGCTTCCCATTATCCATTGTGTGTCTAAATAGGTTACAATAAATACGTCAACTAAACGTGTCGTCTCCTTCATTGGTGGACCCTATACATGGTGACCCTGCCAGATATCAGAAGAATCCAGGTTCGAGTCTTGGCAGTGTCGCCGTGTAAATACGTAATCAATGAGTGACGTTACCATATTCCGTGAAATGTTATGGCCTGAATTACATATATCAGCATTCTCTCAATAGAACATAAGTATTTTGTATGAAGAGGTGTATTTTGTATGAACACACAAATTTTCGTTTCAGCATCAAGTCGCTTTTCGCATTTTTCTGTTTAAAATATTTATAAGTGTAGCACTCGATAAAACACGTTAAGGCACTAAACAGCCGTCAATATCAAATACTAATAATAAGTATTTTGCTTTTAGGATGAACATTCACTGGACAAAGATTCAGATGAAGAAGACAATGAAGGTGTAAGGAAAAGACGAGAAGAATTGATGGCACTGAAAGAAGCCGCATACGATTTATTGGGTAAAGCGTGGCCGAAAGATCCGCACACACAAGGTATTATATTAATAAAAATATTTTCTTTTTTACAAGTAAAGCCTCTTTGGCATGATAGGCATAAAGTTACCCATAATATTGTTAGTGACATACTAAGTGATAAGTATCCCAATTATGATTAAATAGCTTTTTTTTTTTTCAATTTGTGTTTAATTCTTTATAAAATATATTACAGACCTAAAGACGACGTTTGACGATCTTGTGGCGCAGCGGTAGCGAGCCTGCCTTAAGCGCCACAGGTCGCGGGTTCGATTCCCGTTCGGAGCAATATCTGTATTGACCATACAGGCATGTTTTCTAGGACTAGCACATACAGACCGGAAAACATGCCTGTTTTCCGGTCTGTATGTGCTAGTCCTTGTGTATGTTTCCGGACCCCCGACACAGGATCTAACTATCGTAATAGGGGCTGTTGAGTGTGTAGCGTTTATTTATTTATTAAAAAAGTTTCACTACTTATATGTGTACATAATAATACACGCACAAATATAATATGTATAAATGGCTAAATATTATGCATCTAAAATTTGCAGAGAAATACCAAGATCTGTTCTTCGAGCATTGTACCAAGGCTTATCCAACGAGCTCTCGGTCGACGCAACTAGCGATACTGGCGTCCATTGCTTCCGTGATAGAGCGACTCGCGATACTGAGCAACGCCGGGGAACCGATGGAAACAGACAACGTATCGTTACCTAATCGGGATAAAGCCATCAGTAGTGTCACCACCCATGTAGCTACCATCATAGAGTATACACTTAGTAAGGATATATTTTTCTTTTTGTAATAGTTTCATACCAGTTTAAAAATGTTTTTTTTTATCGTATAAAGAAATGGCCTACCTGATGGTAAGTGGTTACCATGGTCACTTAATATTAGCGATATAGGCGATGTTGCAACATTAGGGAAATGAGAGGGAAGGAGGAGAGGAGAAAAAAGGGAGGAAAAAGAAGAGACGTTGAGCTTAGGCGTCTACCACTCGATTACTGCTACTTCACTTCGATATTCTGTATAAAAATAATACTTCCCCAGTCTGCACATGCTGAAAACAGCAGGGCTCTACTCAATACCAAAATTATTATTTATTATTATTTTATCTAGAATCTTTACCTATAATTGGTTTCATATTTACCTATAAAAGTCAAGTCCTTATACACACGAAATCTTATTTATAATATTTATTATTATTTTCAGAGAATAGCAATCAAGTGAGGCACAGAAGAGACGCGCTTAATTTAATGGAAATAATGATAAAGCAATTAAAAGGTAATTCACTTTTAAAAGATATGTTTTGACAGGATATTTCATTTCGATTTGATACAAAATTGAAAATACTCGCTATTTGCGTTACTTTTTGTTTCATTTTAATCAAACTACCTACCGGTTACTTTGTTTATCTATTTACAAAAGCCTATATTATACACCGTATATAATAAAAAATATATCTTTATCATTTTCAAAATGAAAATTTTTAAAGTTTTTGTACAATATAACAACAACAAATTAATACCGTTTTCATTTATCTTTAATAAAAACAAATTAACTCTTGTTTGTTGCCTTTGATTATTTTTTTACTCCAATCACTAGATTTGCTATTTAGAGGATAAAGTGACTGACATTAATTTTCAAAACAAAAAAATTAATACTTTTATTTTACAGAATTAAACAAAACTGAAGAAGTAAATGTATTAAAGGCCATATATCAGACGTATGCTCAAGACTTGTCGAAGGAATCATCACACGAATTACGGGCCAAAGTGGATAATATAAAAGTTCACTTCAAATAATAAGACACCAGTGTTACCTTTCTACTTCGTATTTATAACTCAAAGTGACGTGAAATGTAATGTATTTAATAATAAATTTGACTTATAAAATATTGTTTAGTTATTTTATTTCGAAATTTTAGTTTTTAGAGAATATTATCACGTCTCATTACAATTGATTTCGACAAGATTTTACATATCTTTATGAAAAAATTAGATCGATTTTTGTTGAGAGAAAAACTAACTTAAACTGAGGCAAGTATGTTTGTATCCAACAACGATATGGATGTAGCGATAAGTATAAAGAAATAGATTATATTCAAGATTTTCAAACATCGCAACCTATATTAAAGTATTCACTTGTCATGCCATATCTAGGTTTCAAAAAAGAAATACACACACAAAAGTATTGCTGATCGACACATTTTATAGTAATACATCTCACCGTTTAAATTTCTTACTGTCCACTGTAGGCTAAAGCATTCCAAATTGATAAACGCACACACACTCGTAAAAACATTCGGCAGGGCTTTATGATAAAGTGCTTTGGGTTTTTAAGAGTAGAGTAAAAAAAACTTAAATTTATCACATATATTTATTGCATTTATGGAATGGAACAAAATATATTATTAACAATTATAATTAAATTGACATTGATTGCTAAGTCGACTATTGTGGTTTACGATCATTTTAATTACATTTAATAATATGTGCTATTAGTGTAATAATTATAATTAAAGTTTTACAAATAAATCACATTTAATACATTAGAATGTAGCTTATACTAAATGTTGTTAAATCTAAAGCAAAATTTTCTATGGTTATATATATTTCAAATAATTATTAATGACTAAACATCTATATATTATAAACACAGCATAAAATTATATCTCATAAGATTATTTATAAATACATAATTAGTTTTTATATATTAAAAAAATAACAAGATAATCTTATTTCCGACCACCAATATCTATGTTACAAACTTTAAAATTAGCTTTTATGAAAATAATATAATTCACCATAATCTCGAAAAAATTCAACAATTGACTTATCGGAATAAATAAGTTGTAAGAAAATTATATGGCGTTATAATATTCTAAATCTATATAGAAAATAATTTATTAAATAACAAAAACAATAGATTAAACGAAATCTGTTTGTACAAAATAATCACTATAGTCTTAATAATAAGCTCGCACGCTAAATATTAGTTATCATATAAGTATAACGTACATATTCAATAATTTATTATAACGACTACTTTATTGAGACTACACATATTTCATGAAGGTATACCCAGTTTTGACGTCGTAACTTATTTTTTTATAAGAAACTAAAATTAATTGGGCAAGGCATTAAATAAGGTCACGGGATTAATAAAGGTTTTTTTACCAATAATCTTTTTAGTTATTAGTTATTTACTGTGAGCTGTTCAGGTCGCCCCTATAGGCATCTAAATTATCGATTATTATCAAATATTACCACCCGGTTATCCAACAACACTTTCGCTGCCATATTGCAATTTCATTGTTTATATAAGGAGCCGCCATAGATTAAATAGTGTTACTAGGCTCCGCCGTCTCTATGTTGCACTCAATGGACTTACAAAAGAATCGATTCTCCACGTTGATCTACGGGAAATATTTGCCGATAAACGGATCCCTAATGAAGTACTTCTTCTGAAGAACTGTGATATTTAAAATTCGTAAAAGTAATAATAAAAGTAGTAACTAATCCGACCAGTGAGCGCACCTGACCATGAGCGTCTTATCATTTTTTATATAACTAATGTTCATTTTTTTACAGTAATTCATTATATTATTAGAC
Source organism: Hestina assimilis (assembly GCA_023373885.1). NCBI lineage: Eukaryota > Metazoa > Arthropoda > Insecta > Lepidoptera > Nymphalidae > Hestina > Hestina assimilis. The sequence continues at coordinate 11,673,636 of CM041745.1, forward strand.
TAAAATAATCAAATTGATTCTCGTATACATTTTATTCGAGTCACAATAGCGTTATTAAACGAGTAGTTCACCGTCCGGAGTTTATATGTATCATGTTCTTTCTGTTTGTGCTCTATCTGCTGATTCGTAGATCACATTCGGATGAAATGTGTGAAGTAACACTTGGACGCAAATAAGCAATACCATGTCAACCCACAAAATTGAAAAAACTGAGTTATATATGCAGAAGTGTTGGTAAATGGCTGAAGAACATTTTTCTTTAATATTTGTAGGGTTTTAAGCATTAAAACTTCTAAAAAGCCATTTTTTAATCATGCAAGTAAACGTTTTGGGTTATATTATATACGAAATATGCAGTTTGTATACTTATTTTTGTGAAAATAAGTAAAATAACTTACATAAATCTGAAATTGACAAAAAATACATTAAAAAAATCATATAAAGCAAGTTGTTCAAAATTTTCAAACGCGTTTTTCTCGAAATGACATTCGTGTGGGTTGACATGGTATTGCTTATTTGCGTCCACATAACAAGACATTTTTTAAAGATCGAATATGAGTCTAGTCAGTTCCGTGTTGACGGTAGAGTGTGAAGATAGAGATAGATAATACTTTATCATTTTAGATATCTAGTATCGTATAAGGTTGATAGTACATTTTCCATAGATATAGAGGACAATAGATTGAATATCACATGTGTTGAACTTGGTCTAATGATAAACTAGCCCAACCAAATAAAGCTAGCGTTAAAAAATTAAATGAGCGCATGTGCGAAAGCAAGAGTAAATTGACCAATTTAATTCAGTGTTTTTGTATCGCATTTATCCGTATTTGAATGAATGAATATTTATACAGTGTCACTTTACATTCTTATAAGCATGTTTACATATATTTTTAACAAATTTAGAATGAAAACGACGCAACTCAAAAGCATTTTTTGGAAATTAACAAAATAAGGTTTAAAATATTGACACTTGCACAATTTTTGTGGCGTTTTCGTTTTAAAGGTGCGACATATTCGTTGTTCATTCATTCATTCAGTCACTTCATTGTATATTTTGGACAAAAAAATCTTGTCTTAATGACGATGATAGTAAACCACACCGCATTTCCAATTAAACACAGAATACGCTTAGCATCTTATTAAACTAATAACACATAAGTTGCCGTTTCACTTACAAAATTATATGTCCTAATAATAGTATACCTTCACTGAAACGTCACAACATTATACGTCATCGAACAGCCCTCGAGGCGGCATCGTCATCTTGTCCCGTCTCCGACCGTCCGAATCCGTCCTGACCGACGGTAGCGCGCTGACGCCGAAGCGCTGGTCGATCTCGTCTTCGATGGTGACGTCACTGTGGTAGGCGCGCTCGGGGCGCTGGTAGGTGGCACCGCGGCTGGTGTCGGCGCTCGGCGTCACGTAGTAATCTGAGTCCACATCGTTTAGTAGCCCGGTGCGGGCTGGAATGTGAGCGACATGCACAATATCTGATAGTATTATTTGTTATCTGTGACATGTGATTTGATTGATATAATCTGTGCAGGTGTACAGGTTAAATATGGCGTGTTAGTGATGTTAGTTAAATTTTGTATTCTATACCCAATTCCATTAAATATATCTCGTTTAGCACTATTGTAAAATTAAATTCAGAAGTAATATGTGATTTTATTTTATTTATATAGAATTGGGTACTTCTAATGACTAAAGCTATTTAATATATAGATTAAAATATGTTTAGTACTTTTTGCATTCAACATACTATATAACTTTTTACAATAGATGAAATAGAATGTTTAAAGTTGTACAGGGTAGTACATCTTTTGGCGCTGGATTTCACAATAAAACTCTTGAGAGAATTTTAATGTTTAATGATCTGAAGACGGAAGTCGACTGATACCGTGTACTCACGAACCGTCGTATTTATACACATGCTTCCCACCTTAGCTCTGATGCTCTGATTGACCGACCAATCAGGTGCCTCCATCTGGCGTTCCGTCATGGCCGCCATTTTAACTAATGATTACTCGTGCGTGATTGGCTGACCAATCGCAGCCTACATTGGCGTCTTACAATTTATAACTAATATCCAATATTACGATTTATATTAATTATGTACATAAGTATTATATATTAAGTAATTTACTATCTTATACTATTAATTCTACATAACTATTAATCTAATTTAAGTATGATATTGTTCATTCGTTTTTCTTAACGCTATCCCGCACATCTCTCCCGCCGTGCGTCTTTGACGCATCCTCGTTCGGTGGTGCGGCTTCGTCTTCTTCTCGTAGGGGCAGGACTACAAGTTTTCGTACTGGTCTCCGTAGTACTCCTCCTCTCGTCTTCACGTCCACTGTACGCGTGATGTTGTCGGGCCCCGGATATGTAGCGATGACTCTGCCTCGGATCCATACGTTGCGTGGTAGATTCGCATCGACTACTTGCACCAGGTCGTCGACTTTTACTCCGGGTCCTCGCCCGCGTGGCTCCCGCCGGTGTTGAAGTTCTAATCTCTGAATCGGATGTGGCGTCGCTGTACTTGAGATATTTCCTCGGAATCGTCACGTTGCTCAGGTTTCTAAGGTGAATCAACCAATCTTGCCATTGTTCTCCGAGATCTTTATCGAGTTCGTCGTCCCACGATATACCTTTTCGCCACACCTCTTGTAGTAGCTGTTTAGCTCTTATCGTGACGGGTGAGGCAAAGCCCAGTGGGTCGAAGAGAGACATGACTACTCTTAGTGCTTCTCTTTTCGTTGGTGTTTTCTCGGTGATGAGTTTCGGTGCGACACGAGTCAAGTCGAGATTGAAGGTGAACTCATCTGTGTTTGTCTTCCATATAACGCCTAGTACGCGCTCCGCCTTTTCTTCTGTTCTGTGTAGTTCCACGTCTTCCGTAGGCTGAATTTCACCTAGCGCCTTTAGCAGACATCGTGAGTTTGATTTCCATTGCTTTAGTTCAAAGCTGGCCTTAGAGTGAATGTCACAAACGCTCTTTGTGACGCGAATTGCGTCTTCTAGGCTTCTAAAGCTGTCATCGACGTAGTGTTTCTGTATGATGGCGGTTGCTGCTTCTGGGTGACTATGTTCATGTTGCTTGGCGTTTAGATTCTTGACGTAGATCGCCGTTGATGGGGAGCAAGATGCGCCGAATATTAAGGATGTCATTCTGTATTCCTCCGGAAGCTCGTTGTCTCTTCGGTCTCCGCGCCATAGGTAGCGAAGGGCGTCTCTGTCTTCGACTTGTAGCTTCACTTGCATGAACATTTCTTTAATATCTGCTGTTACTGCTATCTCATGTTGTCTGAAGCGCATCACGACTCCCAGTAATGACTGTAGTAGATCGGGTCCTGTGAGTAGCATATCGTTGAGAGCTACTCCCCTGGTTTTTGCCGCCGCATCGTGTACGACTCTTAGCTTGTCAGGTTTCATTGGGTTGATGACTGCGAAATGCGGTAGGTACCACGTCTTGCCTGGTGTCTTCTGCTTAGGAGCGGGCTCTGCGTATCCCTTCGTGATGAGGGCTTCCATTTGTTCGTAATATTTTATCTTAAGCTTAGGTTCTCTATCTATTTTCTTTTCTATGTTGAGGAGGCGGTTAAGTGAGTTACAATAATTGTCTGGAAACGTGACGTCTTCTTTACGCCATAGAAGGCCGGTTTCAAATCTTCCTTCTTCTATTTTGTTCGTTGTTCTTTCTAGGATGCGTAATGCCTTTTCTTCTGGGTCAGCTTTCGGTTTCGTTGGCTGTATACCGAGCGCGTCCATCTCGAAGTATTGTTTGATGAGACTCTCCAAGTTGTCTTCGTCGTTGTCTCTGACGTGTGACACGAAGTCGACGCTGTGTCCGATCATTCTAGTTTGGCTCCCGTGTAGAACCCAGCCCAGTGGAGTCAAAGAGGCGACTGGTTGGTTCCTGTTTCCTTTCTTGATTTCTGTTGTTATCAATAGATGCCAGTTGTCTTGACCGATCAACACGTGTGGTTTTACATTAGCATACACTAGATAATCGCGAATGCTTTGCAGGTGTTCGCATTCGTCTACTAGCTTCTTCGGTACTTGTTGCGAAGAGACGTGTAAATTCATACTGTCCGCGCTTGTATTTCTTCTTCCTGTTCGTTGAGACCTCTTAGTTTTATGTTGACTCTTCTTGAAGCCGATTCGGATGTTTTTAAGTCATTAATCGTTTCTATGTTCAGTGGGTCGATCGGTCCTGTTGCTCCTATTCGTGTAGCCACACCGTCGTCGACTAGAGTGACCGTCGAGCCATCATCCATCAAGGCGTAGGTGTTGATCGTTCCTTTAGGACCTTTTACTTGGACTGGGATAATTTTAAGGTACGATTGCTTCTTTCTTATTGTCCACGCAGAGTTAATGACTTCTGTTGCTTCCTCGTTTTCTCTTTTCTCTGTTTTATCATAATGAAGCACTCTGTGATGGTAGCTCTTGCAGTTGTTGATCCCACACACGTTGGTTCGGCATTTATGTGTTCTGTTTCGATAACGAAGACATCTGAAGCATAGATATTTAGATTTCGCTATATCCCATTTCCCGTTCGAGTCTAGATTCTTGAATTGTTCACATTCCGATGTAATGTGTCCCTCTTTGTTGCATATAGGGCATCTCGGTGTATACGATTTTTCTGCAACGTTGTGAATCCTTTGTATTTTTCTTTGTTGTACGCCTGATTGGTATTGTGTTACTTGCTCGGGTGAAGCGTAAGGACTGCATAGTTCCGCTTCTTTCTTGAGGAACTTTTCTATCTTCGAGAGGTCAGGATCTTCTTTCGGTTGGGTCGTTGAAAAGTCATAAAATCGATAGCGCAGTATCGGCGTGTTATCGATGATCGTCTTCGATACTTCTGGATTGTACATATAATGTATACAGCTCAGAGACTTCAGTGTTGCTACTACATTAGATACTTTTGTAGCAAAGATGCAGATGTCTCGTGGTGACTCTGTGAGTCGCGGTAATCCCTGTAGTGTCTCAATTTCTGCCATAGCTATGGACCCTGGTCTTCCAAATCTCGATTCTAGGGTGTCCATTATCACTGTAGGGTTTGCGCTTGTGATGAGAAGTCCTTCTACTGCTTCCTTTGCTTTACCCTTCAGGTTTCTACGTAGGCGATTAGTATTTTCTACTGAGCTGAACATGTTTTCGGTTTCATAGTAGGCGGCTCGAAAGGGTAGCCACTCATGATGTGATCCTCCGAAGATCGGTAATTCGATGAACTTGGGTCTTTGAACTGATTTGACAGCAAGTGTGATCGCTTCGGCTAATTCTGTTATGCCTGGCTGGGCTCCTCCCGCCGGTGAATCAGGTTTATCGCGCCCCTCATGGTGATTCTTTTGCGTTGTGCTGCCGACCACCGGTTCCTCTATAAGAGGGTAATGTTGTGTCTCGGTGATGGCTAGCATGGGGCGAGGTTGTTCTTTCAGCCAGACGTCTACTTTTCTTTTAGCATCGGTTTTAGAGTGGACGGAGGCGTCATCTTCGTCTAGTTCTTCTATGTCTGTGTCGATTTCGTCTGCTTCCATGGCGGTGAGACGGGCCGCGGCCAGTTCGACTTGTAGACGGAGCAACTCCTCCTTTGCCTTTGCTATTCTGTAGGCCTTTGTTTTACTATGTGTCGATGATCCTTTTCTATTGGTTTGATCGATGCGGCGGGCTTCATCGGATTTCTGTTTTGTTTCTTTGAAGGTTCGCTTCATCCTTACTGTTGAGGTTTCTATATCTTGAGTGCGTTCCTTCATCATAGATACCGCCGTCGTCGTGGGTGGATTCATCTGTGCTGCGTCGGCGGGCATTGTCGGCGCTGTAGAAGGCGTGTTCGTATTCGCAGCGTTCGGTTTTTCGATTGTCGCAGGTGCTACGGCAGAGGACGCCGTCGTAGCGGAGGTAGCCGCCGTATCTTCCGTCGTAGCCGTCCAAGTCGTGCCTGTTTCTGTACTAGTGTCGGTTGTCGTGGTAGCGGTGGTACCCTCCGATGTAGTCGGAGTTTGTTCTGAAGGTGTTCTTCGATTCTTTTCTTGGCGTGTGATCGGCATCGTTCAAATCTTCTATAATTCGATAAATCTTCTATACACTTCGATAACTTCTATAATTCGACGAATCTTCTATATACTTCGATAACTTCTATAATTCGACGAATCTTCTATATACTTCGATAACTTCTATAATTCGACGAATCTTCTATATACTTCGATAACTTCTATAATTCGACGAATCTTCTATATACTTCGATAACTTCTATAATTCGACGAATTCTTTTATGAATCGATGATATCACTTCTGATCTTCGCCTTCGAATGTTCGCCGAGTCCTAGGTTTTGTTCGCACAGCTAGTAACTCGGGCAACTAGTAAGCTGCGCCCTCCGGTGTTCTATAGCTTCTTTAGGCTTGCGACGACATATGTTTCAATCGGGCAACTAGTAAGCTGCGTCTTCCGGCCTTCTATAATTTCTTCAAGGCTTGCGTCGAAGTAGACTTGGATCGGGCAACTAGTAAGATGCGCCCTCCGGTCTTCTATACTATCTTCAAGTACATTGAGGCTTGAGTCGACGTAGGCTTGGATCGGGCAACTAGTAAGCTGCGTCTACCGGTCTTCTATAATTTCTTCAAGGCTTGCGTCGAGGTAGACTGGGATCGGGCAACTAGTAAGATGCGCTCTCCGGCCTTCTATACTTTCTTCAAGTACGTTGAGGCTCGCGTCGACGTAGGCTTGGCGGGCAACTAGTAAGCTGCGTCTACCGGTCTTCTATAATTTCTTCAAGGCTTGCGTCGAGGTAGACTTGGATCGGGCAACTAGTAAGATGCGCTCTCCGGTCTTCTATACTTTGTTCAAGTACGTTGAGGCTTGCGTCGACGTAGGCTTGAATCGTCGATCCGTCTTTTCTTCCTTCGGGATTCTTCAAAGAGTTCTTCAGATCCGCGCTTCTGAAGGACCATTAATGTACAGGGTAGTACATCTTTTGGCGCTGGATTTCACAATAAAACTCTTGAGAGAATTTTAATGTTTAATGATCTGAAGACGGAAGTCGACTGATACCGTGTACTCACGAACCGTCGTATTTATACACATGCTTCCCACCTTAGCTCTGATGCTCTGATTGACCGACCAATCAGGTGCCTCCATCTGGCGTTCCGTCATGGCCGCCATTTTAACTAATGATTACTCGTGCGTGATTGGCTGACCAATCACCAGCCTACATTTGGCGTCTTACAATTTATAACTAATATCCAATATTACGATTTATATTAATTATGTACATAAGTATTATATATTAAGTAATTTACTATCTTATACTATTAATTCTACATAACTATTAATCTAATTTAAGTATGATATTGTTCATTCGTTTTTCTTAACGCTATCCCGCACAAAAGTAATTTATATATATAACTAATATGTCCGTATTACCTCCGTCCTGGTTTTCTCTAGCTGTCCTGTAGTTGGCGAATCGTTCGTTGTAATCGCGTCGACGCGCCATCGATTCTTCCGCGCGTTGACGTTTACGTTTTTCTGTAATTTTTGATTTAATTAAAGACAAGCAATTTTTTGTCGTTTTTTGTAGTGCGAGAGTTATTTGGTCGCTCAAATTGATAACAGCCGGGATCGACTTATTACAAGTCTTTTGAAACACGGAGACACTCAGTAGAAATAATAAAAATCAGTCACCTATCCATGGACTGATCGCATCTATAGTTGCTTAACTCAATGATTATTTGCCAACTATATTAATATGCGGAATTGACCGCTTTGTTGTCGTTATAACTTCGTATATGTCGATGTCATCGGGAAGTAGATGTTGAAGGTGGGTGTACAGACCTCTCTTGACGATCTCCCGGCCCTCGTCCACCAGGTCGGTGGTGAGCTCGTCGTCGCCCACGAACTGCTGGAAGCCGCACAGCGACAGCAGGCGGCTGCCCAGCGACAGGTAGGTGGCGAGGCAGAGCAGCACCACCAGCATCGGGAAGTAGATGTTGAAGCCCTCCGCGATGATTCCCAGCACGTCCATATGACCCATTATCTGGACATAAGAATTTTGAAAATATATTTTTGGAACGAAGTTGTTTGACGCAGATTGCAGTAGGAGTTGACTGGTAGAAATCATCATGTAAGCGAAAAGCATTACATCCTTTCTATAGGACAATTGTATACACTTGTGTTTGTGAGAAGATGGTGCACGATTGAGTGTATGTATAACCTCAATACTGTTTGTATGTTTGTTTGGTTTTTAATTTTGTTTTATTACATAACGATATTTAACTGTAACTATAATGATATCTTTTTACAATATGAACATTTTTCCAAATACAATTAAAATTGATACAATTAATGCCACTATATTTTTATCTGTACGGACATACCTGAGTATAATAAGTCTCCATGACCCTCTCCTTAATAACGTGCGAGTCCATATGCACCAAGCTGAGGAAGTTCAGGCACATGGCTGGTGTCAGTCGGCAGACCATCATCCCGGAGAATATCAGGCTGTATTCGTTGGTCTGGTGGTGCGGCGCCAGGTAGTAGAGGTTTAACAGACGGATCTTTAGCACCGTTGAGTACGCGCAGTAGAACATGTAGCCGATTATTAACGTTGATACTGACTAAAAAATTTAAAAGAATAATAAAAAGAATAAAAAATTTAAATAATATCATATATAATTCTTTATATTCTTATTGCCCTTCCAAATAAGCTCGAAGCATGCACTAGGAGTGGTACGATAATAGTCCAATGGGGTCAGGATCGAACCCACGACTCTCGCGTTAACACAGTGGAGTCGGCCCTTCTTCCCTTGAGGCTTGTAATAAAACAGTTTTCAAGTGAACTTGAAAACATTTATTACACAAAGAAAACATCGATATGTGACAAAGTGTAAACGAGATTAACATTTTTTAATAATGCGACTGTGCGACCGTCAACGAGCAGAGCGCGAGCCGAACTACTGGGTAGCCAGGCGGCCGGCGGTAGCGCATGGAGGGGCACGCATCGGGTGATCGCTAGCGCAGCAAGCGTGAGGCGCATACGCGAACTATTATTATTCCTACAGGCTTCATTTTATATGTCCTATTGATGTAACTTTTTCTTATACTACAATGGTAGTAAGTCATCATCTATTTGCATTTTTTTTGACAGTGAGGAAATCTTCTACCAGCAACCCTATTTTCTAGGGAGAAGAACCGGGTTATGTGGGTTTCATGACTAGATTGTAATGCCATTAAACTTTCTCAGTGGCCAACCTCAGTGTAAGCAATCATCACAGCCTATGGGTGCTTTTTACTGAGTAATTACTTAAAAGATTAAGTTTTATATTCATTAAATGTTTCTGTTTTTACAAAATATCAAATCTTTTTATTTCACGATAGAGAATGCATTTCTTTATACGTAAGAATGTAAATATTGATTAAACTTACCACAATAGCTGCGTAATTGTAGGTATTGGATGCCGCAATGACAATATTAGCGAATATAGACAGCACTGGCTTCTTGCTGAAGAATGTTACTTCTGACCAAACAACCGCTATTGACAGAATACCGGTCACTACTGCCATCGTTTTCAGGAAGTACTGCTTGAGGAAGCATTCCCAGTACCATTCTATAACAACATTTTATACATGAATAGATAAATAAAAATAAATAATACATAAATTACATTAGGCTACTTATAGTCTTTATGTGTAAATTTAAGCTCAACCATCCATATTAGAAAACATGTCTGTATGGCCAATACAAACATAAGCCCCAAGTGGTCGTCGAAGCCGTAAGCGATGGTGTTTAAGGCAGGTTCACTACTGGTCTTTTAATTTAATTTTGGACTATATTAGCATACATTTAAAGCATGGAATTCCAAAGCATCATTCCATTTTAACATTTTTTTAAACAATTTTTTTCAAATATAAAAAGTACAAAATAAACTCACCAACAATAGGCGAGTAGAGTATCCTTTGTATCCTCGGTCGCGGTGTGTGGAAGGTGTGCTGGAAGCGATGGTCCGGGGAACGAGAATTAGCCGATATATCCTCGAGGTGAAATATGCGCTCCAGTATCAGACCCCATTGGGTTTCTGTACGTTGCAGAACGTGCAGCGCTTTGATCGTCTGCAAATATTTATTTTAATTTCAATATGTCTTATATTTAATCCAAATTGTATATAGGTGATAAGTAAAACCATTAAGTATAAGCATCAAAAAAAATAAAATTGGTGGAGGTAAAATCAGAAAAGGTATCGTATATCAAAATTTTTAGGGTTCTGTTTAGAATTTTTTTTATTTAAGCTAATATATTTTATTCGACTATATCTTTTTGAATCCTGAAGGAATTTGGGATGATAATTAGGATGTAAAGATTTTTTCTTGGTGGTTATTTTTTATTTCGTCTGTAAATACATAACAATAACTTTATCATTAGGAATCAAAAGTTACATTATTTTACAAAGATAAGATATGATTAAATAAATAAAATGTTGTAATATGGTCAATGTATTTTTTGCAAGTATTCATGTGAAGCGAGAAGCCGTGCAGTGTACAGTCAACTGCTCATATTATATCTCCTGTAGAGTCCTTTACACACACACGCGCGCGCCCTCACACACAAACACACACACACACAAGCGCGCGTGTACACACATACACGCACATTAGCTTAATCTCATAAAATATTTTTGTTTTTACTAACTTTTTTATGTAAATTGACGAGTGACTTGAGGGAGGGCGCCGCAGGTCGTTCAGGTGGTGCCCGTGAGTTGAGCTTATCTCGTAATTGCACTGGAAGCTTCTGGACTATGGTTTCTACATGTCTGAATAGAGGATGTCCAGGGCCTACTGCTGCGGTGACAGAGTTTAGACTCTATAAGAAAAAAATATATATTATGAAAAATTAATAAATAAATAAATGAACACTGCACACTCAACGGCTCCAATTAGGATAGTGATATAGTGTGTCGGGGTGCTGGAAATACATACAAGGACAAGGACAAATACAACCAGACTGGAAGATATGCTGCATAGTAAATACAAACATATTATGGTCCGAACAGGAATCAAACCCACAACCTGTGGATTTGGATTTTTAATAGGAAAATAATTATATTGAAACAGATTTGTATTTTTATTTTGTTTATATTAATACAAAAATTAAAGTAAAATTACTGTAGGATGACTTAAAATTTTTTAATGCCATGTATAATTAATCAACACAGGAACGGGCAAAAGTATCAGATACAGAAGTTCTCAAAAAGTACAAGAATAGTTTGGTTTATGACGTCATAGAAATGGTGCTGATTGCTTATCAAGATCGATTTAAAAACATGGTGTTGTAATCAATACATATTTAAATCTTTAAATATGTTGCTTTGTAAAATTTAAATTACCTCTAATATTTCATCCACAGTTTCTTCGGCCTCACATTTATCGGTACTTAATTTGGCTATCTTGAAATATGTATAGGTTAGTGTATAATTCTTCTTTGAGTTGTTCCACAAGTTCCTCGGCACTTCAACGAGAGAGTAGCCCAGAAGTAGAATTAAGAGGAACAATCCCCATGTGTTACTTGCTGATGAAGCTATTGCTTTTATTTTCGGTCCATCTAGATATACTCCTGGTTTAAGGGCTATGTATATTAGGAGTATGCCACATATGAATAAATACGAGCCATAGTATATGGCATTGTCGACCAAAGCTGATTTAAGTTTGCCTTTTACAGTAAAGTCACCAGCTTTACTGTACGATTGCATCATTGGCATGATAAGCCTGAAATATGGTTATCAAAATTATAGAACATTTTAAATTAATTATAAGCTAAAAATGATTGATTTTTAAATGAATAACATTTTCCTTTTAATTTAATAGTATTGTAATTAAATTTCGTCATAACATTTGTTGTATGAGTAAATTTTTGTTGTTAATCATCATTTATATTTAACAAGTATTTCAATTTTCTTCCATCCAGCAAAAAAAAATTAGATTAGCTCTTTAATATTCCAGATAGTAGACATACAGAATTGAACTGAGCCATGTGGTGGCTCAGCGGACAGGGAACATGTTAATGATATTTTTTTGGAATATTTCAATACTACTTTTTCAAAAGGTAACTGTTTAAGATTTGACAGGATATATGATAAGTAGGCCAGACACCTCACTACAAATAATTTCTTCAATGATCTTACCATGTTAAACATTGTGATGTCCAGTAAACAACTCTCCACAAATTAGGGAACACTGCATCAGGTACAAAGCTCCATGGTTTCTGACAATTTTTTTCCGGTGGTGCAATTGTAGTTGTGTTACCAGCCTGTGGTGCGGCTGTAGACACAACTGTTGAGTTATCTAAACATTGTCGATAAACAGTCTGAAATAAAGATATTTGAAAACTAAGATTACTCAATAGAGTCAATAGCACACATTATTAAGAAATCATTTACTAGATCGTACTTTACACATGTATGCTTACCATATCTTATGTAAAATTTATGTATAATAAATATGGTATTTAGCAAGTCACAAAAATTTCAATGAATTCTCTTTAGTATTTATAGAGGTTAAGTAAATAATACTCACTGATGACACATCCAGAGGCAGAATAAACATAATAACAAATGAGAAATACCATGCTGTTAGCACAGAAACAGTGACCAATATGTGGTTTCTATAACAGTCCCCATATCTGTATAGAAGAGTAGCGGCCAATATGAAGGCCGATATTATTTCAATCACGAACAATGTAAAAACCATTTTCGATGCGTAATTAATTCACTAGTAAAGAGACATATGTTTAGTTTTTCTTTGCCGTTTTTTGTTTTTCTTTCCACACTTGTACAGCTTCGTGCTGTAATTGTTCAAAATGGATTTGAGTTGCTGATTTCAATGGCAAAAGTATAGGTCTTTCAATTTCGTATTCCGATGGACATTCTTCGTAAAACAGAATACCTTTGTCTGGTAAAATTGGATCAAAGTCGATAATCTTTTCTTCCTTTTGTACAGCTTCAGACATTTTCGGTACGAAGAATAATTAGTTGTAACATTTTCAACTGCGCTTGAATTTTTTAAAACAATTAGTTTTTTGTGCTATAAATGTGGTTATACAGTATTTATAAGAAATACATTTAATTTGTTAGATCATCACGTTTCTAAACAAATCAATGTGAAATAAGCAAAGAAACAGATTATAAAATCATAAATATTGACAAATTTGACAATTGACAAATGACACGACAGAATACCCATGACTAAAGAAAACAGAAATACCATAGACCGAAAACAGAATAAAACCAAAGTGCTGTTTTAATCATTATCTAACACAAAACTGTTTGGTATGAGAGGCCGTTAATATAATAAACCGTTAATGTTTTAGATGATTGGGAGAATTTCAATGGATCCCGTTGACCCAAACAGTTGTTTGGATAAAATTTCTATGGTGCGTATCTGAAAGTATATCCTTTCAAATACAAAATATATTTTCAAACCGGTTTATAAATGACGCAGTTCTGAGGTAACAGTAATTAAAAAAACTAAAACTTAATTAAGAACGTGCTTTTTTGATGTCGGTCAAAACATCAACTGAGTAAAACTGCCTAAGCTATTAGGCGTAGGTAAACCAAACCTATGTGAATTTGATAACGGTCGAAAAGTTAAATCATTTATATAAAGGCGACCTGAACAAGGTTGACACTACGTTGGCCACTAACCACGCGATAACAAGAAGAAGGAGCTCACAATATTTTAAAAGAGTTCCGTTCTTTATATTCGAGTCTTAAATTCCACACACAGTATACAATACAATGAATAAATAAACTGCAACATAAATCTCACAATAAAAATGTCTTAAACTCATAAAAAATATTTGTTAACATCACTCACAATAAAATATAAGGGATACATTTAGACGAGAGACATTATAATAAAACGTTATGCAGTAATCGATACAGTGTTTTGCCGAATTCATTTCATTCACCTGGGGCGCTTTTTGGACTATAAAAATAAAATGTGTAGTACAGATAAATTTTACAGAAATTGAATTGTTATTACAACATTTTACTGGGTTATATACCTAACTAGCTTCTGCCAGCGGTTTCGCCCGCGTGTATAACATTCAAATAAACCTTACATATTTCCATACAAACTTTCACCCTCCATTCTCTATTGTTATTACACCCTTGAGAGGAAAACTTTTACAAACTTTGAATGTAATATTTATCTATATCGAATCAACCTAAAAAATAAACTGCAACTCTTTTTTTCACATTAAAAAGTCTTTATATCTTTTCTCAGGCTCTAGACTACCGGTGTACTAAAGTTCATTTCAATCGGTTCAATAGTTTTAGACAGACAGAGAGACAGAGTTACTTACGCAGTTATATTAATGAATATTTAATATGGTAAGGAGTAAGGATTATGATTCTAATAGTCTTTATCATCCAGCCTTTTCACAGGAAAAGAGCGATAATCATAAAACTTTAGTATCTTAGAGATGTTTGGATGCTAATTTTTATACAAATAAATAAGAATTCTACACACTGAGTCAAGCTCATTTTAACTCTAGTACACATTGTATATAAGGTTCAAAATTAAACTATTATTGTTGCTATACCTTAAAACCACATCTTAAAATATGTACAGAACACAGACTTTATTGAACCGGTAGAAATATTTATAGACAGGAGCTGTAGATATTTAAAGTGTTACCAATGTAAATGTATGGTACCAATATAAAAATACATATGTTCTAAATGTAATGAACATTACTGAATTAATTATTTATTATTTATTTGGTACCTACTTTTTTCTGATTGTGTATTGTTGTTTTAATACCGGGCGGGGTTGGCCGAGTACAGAGACCTGGCCATGAGAAAGGCACAGCCCTCGCGGGGTCTCAAATTAATTGCGTCCTTACTTTGCCTCCTGCGAGGCCAACCCACGGTTAAAGACATAATCGGTAAAAAGGGGGGTTCATCTTAGTATGCTGCTACTGTTCTTGATATAAATTGTATGGTATAAGGAACTGCCTCGAAAGGGAAAATACTGCCCTTTACCGGAACATTAAGGCCAAAACTTACGTAACTTTAGCCATTTTGGACTTTCATATTCTCCTACCAGTGTATCAGACAATAAGCTCTGTTTTAGGCATGCTAAACTTATTATCGATGCTGCCATTATGTAAAAATCGATGAACTGTTGTCGGTACTCAGTAGGAACACACAATAATTGCAAGATCTATAATATAAACAATTTTTTTTTATAGATACGAAACATGAATATTGTGTACTGTTAATGAGCGAACCCAATTGGCATTTTGGCGAGAGAGAGTAAGAGAGCGAGCCGCCAAAAAAATTATCGTAAAGCTTGATACAAAAGCAAAGGTTTTTTATTTATTTTATGGTCAAATGCAACCAAATGTTGAAACCATCAGATTATTATTTCATGTACTTTCATGTACATTTCTTTTTTTATTACTAGGGGTTGAATATCTCCGAACTCTCTCTTTTTGGTGACCTACGTAAAGGAATTGTAAATATTTCGTATTTTCTTTAGTAATTTCGACTTACATCTTCAGTCAATGATGTATCTCTCTGTATATTATTTATTAGTTTTGAAAATTTTATATATTATATATTGATAATTATATTTATCATGAGACATATTAAAAACAAGACTATAAAATTTCTATATATAGAATATGAAATAATTTCTTGCTGTTTGTCTTTTGAACACAAGCTAACTTGTTTCGTTTGTATGCTTTCGTACACAGAGAATATTTAATCGGGTTAAAAGAAAATTACAAACAAACAGGAATTAACGTTGTGACGTTGTAGCGCAGTGGTAGTGAACCTACCTTAAACGCCACAGGTCACGGGTTTGATTCCCGCTCGGAATAGATGTTTGTATTGACCATAAAGGCATAATATGTTCCGGCCTGGCTGTGTTTATCCTTGTCATTGTCGGTGTTTCCGGACCTCCGATACAGGATATCACTATCCTAATGGGGCTATTGAGTGTGTAGCGTTTATTTATTAATTTATAACAATTTACCCGTCTGAAATAAGGAGTGCAATAAAATTAATAATTGCGCGCTTTGATTCGATCCTGTTATACTGTAGGTCATCCTTGTATAAGTAACAGATAATTAATGTCGCACTTCTGGACGAAGGCCTCGCTGGCCTCCTCTCCTATGAAAGAGTAGAGCTTTATCAATTACGCTGCTTCATTGCAGATTGTCAGATATACACGTCTCAGAACATGCAGGTCTCATTGTCTGTCAATGTCAATCATGTTTTCTTTCACCGCTACGAAGGGACGAATTTAAAAAAACAAATTGATCACATGAAGACTCAGAGGTTGAAAACAAGAAAGACCTATATTATAGTAATGATAAATTTGCGGGCGATATTTAATAAGCTATAACATCGTTTCTTCATATACAAAAGTACTGGGAAATTATTATAATTTAGCGCAGCAGGCAATAATCTCTTCGAATAATCTTAAGTCGTTGTTTAGTAATGGATATATTATTGAAATAAGCAAGCAAATTTTTATGGCAAGTCATTAATTGCAGGATGGTTTTGGCATCGAAGAACAAAGAAGGGGGCTTTTATTAAGGAGACGGTACAACTAACATAATTAATATTTCGACACCAGCGAATTTTTTCACATTATGTTAGTATTTAAGGGCTTGTCCATATATTATAAATCTGTCATAACTTAAAAAAGTCGGCTCGCTTGTGCAATGACGTTAAACCGTCCTCGTTGAAGCCACTCTGAGAACCATCCAGAACCAATTTTGGTGCCCCACGACTGACACTTTTTCAGGGTAGAATCTCAGAAAAAAGAATTGCTGGAGCTTTATAAAGTCAAAACCATTTGTACAATACATTCGTTTGTTTATATTGACCTATTATCATAAGCATGCCGCGTGACTATTCATTGTCCGCATCATCTGGAATACATATAAATAATAAATAAACGCTTGGAACTGAACGCCCCCATTAGGATAGTTGTATCCTCTGTCAGGCAGAAACCTAAAGAACTCAAAAAAATACACTATTCTTACATATTGCTAAATTAATGAAATTTAAAATATTTATTAGAAACATTAGTATATACAATAGATCAACAGCAAATTTCTGTTTGGCAAGACAAGATACAAACATTAAAACCCTTCAACTGAAAATATCATCTAAGTGGCCGATTTTCAATTTTGTTATTGAATTTTCGGGAAACTCGTGCGCGTGACCTTCACCCAGAAATGAATCACGCATGAAATATGAATGTGAACATACATCTATCAAAACTCATACTATACTACCAAAACGATAAATAAAACAAACTTTTTTCGATTGTATCTGGTCTTTAAATAGCCTCATTCGTTTTCTTATTATTTTCTTAGCAACAATAAATCTGAAAAATATCCTTTTCGTGCCGTGGCGTAATTCTTAGTCTCTAAGAGTTTGAATAAGGGCTAGAATACAATAACAACATTAGACGTAATTTATCATGATATATATTTCGGATTGATCACGAAATAGGAAACGGTGGAAAAGTGTATTTACAGTTTTCTCTTTTGTTAGTGTTTAAATTATTATCCTATTCCATGTAAGATTGAGTTTTATAAAACTCAACAACGGACTCTAAATAAAGATATATCGATATATATCAAAGATATATCTTTATTTAGAGTCCCGTACCCAAACAATGCCAATGTCTCCCCAGTCCGTCCGTCCGTCCGTCCATTAGCGGTCTGTATCTCACGCACCGTTATTAGTAGAGAATTTCAAAGGATTTTGTATAGAACCTATACCTACAAGAAACTTGATATTTTTATTTTTCGGTGGTACGGAACCCTTTATGTGCGAGTCCGAAAAGTTTTTTTGTCACTCAATCCTATGCCCGCCCGCGTAACCTATAATCACGTGTTGTTATGTTATACGTTTTTCATTTCGTATCGAAAACGATGCTAAAAACATAAAAAAAAATAAGCATGTACGAAAGCGGTGAATTAATGGTAGAATAATAAAAATATAACGCATCACAATCTACGGATGACACAGACATCCCTATTCGAGGACTATAAAAATATTTACAAGCACGAAAACCCACATAAAAATACTTTATTGCCAATAACAATACATTTTGTTATAAGTCTCAATCTAAGCTATGACTTCAGAAAATCTATATTGTCTATATATCGTTAACGGAACGTCGAGAGAAGTTCCAAAGCACCATTTGTTTGGAATTGAGTTATTATCAAAGTTATAATTGTAACAGTATAAAATACCAGAGTTTGAGATTTGATATAATTAATCAAATTGATTTATATTATTTATATACTATGATTTACGAGTATTAACCAATCTAAGCATAAATGTTCTGTTATACAAAACATTGTCGATCATAGACTTATTATATTGTAACGACTGCGAATTGAATTTTGAAAATCTCATAATTCTGTATTAAGACAATAAATTGTACGATTTCACGTACAATTTTCTTGAAGCATCTGTGCTCTATTTATTATATCAGTTGTGAAAGGAAAATAAGGTTAAGGTAGGATTCGCTGAACCGAGAATAATTTACCTAACGCCTAGAGACTATGAAGTTGACTAAACTATTCCTAGTACGAAACTACAGGAGCGTCTACTACTCTGAGATAAACGTCTTAGTTCAATTTTAATCCTCTACTCTTACAGGTATGATGTATTGTATGATTAAGACAATGCAGATTTTAGGCATGCATTTTATAACTTTAATAGCTATCACGAATCTTCATCCTAGCATTATTCCCGGTATTTTTATGTACCAAGGGTCTGCTTATTACTCTTATCCGGATTTGACAGGTTACTAGTTTTTACACAGAGCGATTGCCATCTGACCTCCGCAACCCTAAGGGCGAACCAGTAACTCATTGGGTAAGAGCAATTTACTTATCAAGAGTTAACGATTATTATCAGATGTTATTGATAATAATCGGGACCGACAGCTTAACGTGCTCTCCGAGGCACGGTGGGGAGACCCACACGGACAAACGTCCAGACCGAGACAGAAATTTTAACAAACATCTGCCCGAGCGGGAATCGAACCCGCAACCGTCGAGACTAAAAGCAGACTCGCTGCCCACAACGCCACAACGGTGTCGAATATTCGTGATAGCTTTAATAGCTATCACGAATATTAATTCAATTATTTCTTAGTTAATATCCTGTGGCTTCTTGAGATATCGTTTTGTTGTAATTAGTGCTATTGAAACCTTGCGATGAGCCGTTTTCAAAAATGACTAGTGATTTTTATAAAGCTTCTAAAGTGCCGTACATTAAGCTAAGTAACTTTGTTTTATAAAGATTGTTTTTAATCTTAACACTTCTCGCCAACTAAACACATATATGTATTGTAACATGATCAAAGACAAGACATTAACGACCATCTTACAATGTTAACGACCCTGCGTTGAACAGATAAGCATACTATATAAAACTTCCTAACGTCAGCTGCTGTTGTTGATCTAATATAATTAATTAATTATATTATTTATATGGGTAATAGTATCTGCTAGTTGACACCGCTGTGGCGTTGTGGGTAGCGATTTTGCCTTTAGTCTTGACGGTTGCGGGCTTGATTCCCGCTCGAGCAGATTGTATTGATCTTACAAATATCTGTTTCGGTCTGGGCGTTGGTCCTTGAGGGTCTCCTCACCGTGCGTCGGCGAGCATGTTTAGCTGTCGATCTCGGTTGATATCACATAAACAAATTACTCTTATCCAATAGTTACTGGTTCGCTCTTAGGGTTGCGGGAGGGCAATCGTTCTGTGTAAAATTTAGTAACCTGGCAAACTGGGCAAGATTAATAAGCAGAGCCTGGATAAATACTCGTATAGTACCCGGAATAATGCTAGGAAGAAGAAGAAGTATCCATCTGGAGGCTTACTTTCGAAAGCAATCCCATATCCGATCGTGTAGTAATTCGATTTTGTAACAATTCCAATCTTCAGAAAAGTGGCACTCTTGAACGAAATCGGGATCGATTGGAAACCACTTTATGTTTGACTCTAAGACTAAAGAAATGTCAGCGCCGGAATCCCAATCCCTTGTCTTCTTCTTTTCTCGTACACCTCTCTTCCCAGCCTTCATCTCAGGTGGTAAAGTACTGTGATGCTTCTAGCATTGCTTGTGAGAATAGGCTACGGTAACTGCTTTCCGTTGGACAGGCCGAGTGCTTGTTTGCCTCCTTTGGTTGTATTCAAAGGCAGCGGGTCGTCTAGATACAAGAAAACTATTTACTGTCAAACGTTGCCTTTTACAAAATTTAATTCTTACAAATATACTTATCTCCTTATTGCATTCACAATGCAACAATCCATGAGAAGCGATCGCAGGAAATTTAGTTTTCAACAAAATATATTTAAGCAATTTACCTGAAAAGAAGCGAGGTAGCGCTTGTATAAAGTTGAACTCTCAAAGCGAAGAATATCTTCGTATTTCAATCGACCGAGACTCACTATTCCCAACTCAATCGAGCATCACCCCGCGGCCAATACAATTTACTGTAAGACTTGTTCACTACAAATACTATTTACTTTATACAATTTCGTTTGCAATAATTTTAACTGTTATTAAACTAATATCATTATTATAATATTGTAATAGGCTTTTAGTTTTAAACCAGAACTGTCCTTAATAACAATGATTTTTAATAACCAGAAAAATTAATAATTATTAAAAAATATATACTTAAATAATAATATAGTAATTTGTTTTAAATCTAATTTATATGATATCATATGATTAATAAGACAAGCACGCATTAATGATTATGGTTCGTGTAATTACAACATAAGAAAATGAGTTTTCACGCTCTGCCATTAGACTAGGCAAATGTATTCCATTTATATAGTTTCCGTTTCATGTTTAATTTGGATTTAAAACACTGGACTAAAATGGAGTGAAGCAAATAATGTGGAAAACTCTAATTGTGTGGTAACAAAGTAGAGATCGTGAGTCGAGAGCAAAGTAGCTAACGCTAAACGCTCCAACCACAATGTAGTCGAAATATTTCGTGTAATATCCACGTACTTCGGACGTGTTTCACACTAAAAGGTACACATATTAGAAATTATTGAAAGTTTAAAATGTTAGCTATTGTCACTGTTAATTTACTTAGTTTCATGATATATTATTAAATTTTATTAATAGTTTTCTAGGACCAATCACAATCACTGATTAAAATATATTCTAAATGTGAGGTAGTGTAGTTCGATTGTGACTGAAGTTGATTAGGTTCATGAACCTAATTTTAGCGGTCCACTTTGAGGAGCTCGTACCTATCTTTTGATTATACCTTATCTATGTACACTATACATGGGCTTTTCATTTGCACCTCGAAAATTCAATTTTCTCATGTATTCATCTGAATTGCCCTGGCATAGAGTTAAGAGTTATCTTTTACTAAACGTAATTCATTGGGTCATTTTACATGTAAATTTATGCCATAGACCTGTAATCTATAAATATTAGTATATAAACACCGCTGAAATTAAGAATCCGGTATAAAACACGAGTCGCTACAAAACAGCTTACCAGTTCTATAAAACGTGTTGTGTAAAAAGTTTTAGTTATAGTTCATGAGGTTTGGCGAGGACAATCAGGACGCGAGAAGAATGGTTGCCAACTACAAATATTCAACATCACTACATAGTATAAAACAAAGTCGCTTCCCTATATCCCTATGTATGCTTAAATCCTTAAAACTACGCAACGGATTTTGATGCGGTTTTTTTTAAAAGATAGAGTGATGGAAGAGGAAGGTTTATATGTATAACATCCACAACATAACAAATAGTGGAGAAATACTGTTATTTTTGAGGTTTCTAATGTGATGTCGTAAATAATTATATTTTTTCCGCTT
Organism: Hestina assimilis; assembly: GCA_023373885.1. NCBI lineage: Eukaryota > Metazoa > Arthropoda > Insecta > Lepidoptera > Nymphalidae > Hestina > Hestina assimilis. Next base: position 11,695,535 of record CM041745.1, read on the forward strand.
ACATTGTAACAAACGCAGGCTGAACCCTACGAGATTTATTAAAATAACAGTAATGAATAAATTAAAACTACTGGATCGATTTTAATGTTTTTTTCAGTGAATGACATAGGCTATATACTTTATACTCGTGCGAAGCCGGAGCGGGCCGCTAGTTTAGAATAAACGTCAACCGTACAAATTCGTCCAAAAGTTTAGCAAGCCTTTTTACAGAATTATGCTATTTCGCAAAACGGTACCTTTTCATATTGCGACCGATCCTTTTTTTTACAGCGTATATTCGAGTAACAGGTCTTAGGTGTAGGGGCAGTAACTATAAACATCAAATATGTTGTTTTGAAAATGAACGCTATTAATATTTTATATAAAAGTGTACCTAAGATTTAAATTTTCGCTGCATAAATTAATTACTACTAAAACTCGCATTTTTAACTTTAACTTTTTCTTTAAAAAAATATGATTGGATTCAGATAGGAATAGAATAATTGAATAAATTGTTGATTCGAAACTCAAACGAAAATTCGACTGTTCTAAATTAGAAAGTTTTGTAATTTAAATTTGTCCTCAGCTTTTTGCCGAGTACAAAAACATTCTACATTTAGCAGATACGTTATTCTGTTAATGGCAGAAAAATGGCTCCTCTGGTAAAAAAAATTGAGAAGATTTAATTATTCGATTGCAAATTCTAATCCTATTCTGTAATATACCAAAGATATGTGTTTTACAAAACAAATACTTTTTAATTTTTTTCGATTTCTGTGATACCAACTCCTATTCGGTTCCCTTTCCTCGTCCCCAAATGAGGGCTCTATCGTCACCCTCGACTTTTATTGTATAGTTTTATATCTCCGTATGAATTCTGCTTTTAAGTTATAAAATAACTAGCTTCTGCCAGCGGCTTCGCCCGCGTGAATAACGAGTTTTACACTTTTCACCACTTCAGAGGTAGAATTTTAGAAAACGGTAAAATACATGTTTATTTAAATTTTAACCCTAATTCTTAACTTAAAAACAAATTTTCATGCTTCTAGTCTTAAAAATACGGATTTCCATACAAACTTTCACTCCCTTTTAGGGTTGACTTTCGAAAAATCCTTTCTTAGTGCGCGTTTTCGTTTTAAAAACAACATCTGTAAAAAAAACAGGTCTAAGGGTTTAGGCTGGGCTGTTTATAAGTCAGTCAGGTCTTCTGTTTTTATATATGTAGATGACGCAGAATAAGGCCGGTGGTTCATTTTATGTTCTCAAGCAGCCTTTTTTATACTCACTTTATAACACCTAACACATTCTTATGGCTTACGTCTGAAAATATTATTTCTTCGAAGATCCGCCCGACAGGGAATTAAACCCGTGACTGTCGAGACTCAATCAGGCTCGCCACCAGGACGCCACAACGATTGTGAAAAATAACAACTTGCCTATATAGCCATAATAATTATTAGAAATGACTTTTTAAATCCTGGAATAAAATTTTCTATAAACTTTGTAAGCAAAGAAAATGTATAAAAAATGAAGATTGTAAAAGAAACTTCTTCATTAATACTAAGTTAAAACAACAAAGTGGTTCAACTTTTAAACGATGATAAAGAAGGATATTCCTCTCCGAAGTCATAATCCGTAGCTTTTCGTTGTTTTACACTTTGATTGACAATGAAAAATCGCCTAACTTAAAGACTTTATGATGTAACACGATGTACCACGCACAGCGGTAATCCATGTATACCGCAGCTTTAGAGAAACTCTTTAGGACTCTAAACATTAACGAATTAAAATTGACCTCAAAAAGATGTTTGTAATTTCATAGTGATTATTTGAAATGGAATGGTTATAGGAAAACTTTCTCTAAAATGTCTGAACTTCAGTTCTGTTCTTTTCATGTTTCAATGATGTAGTATCACGTAAATATACATACGAGTATATGTAATAAAAACGAACGTGGTCGTGGATTACGGTTAAAATAATTTTATTGGTTTTATTTAACAATTCAGGCATATGTTACACACACAAACCGCTTTGTTGGGACTCTGCGGTAAAACGCAAACATACCGAAAATTTAACATGGCGACATTGAGGTCTTTACATTACGCAACCATGAAAAAATCAATGCTCTAGTAAAAATAGGTGATTATTAAATCGAACATATGGGACATTCCATCATTTACTCGAAATTACTGTGATAAGCGTAGTGTGTTTTATTAAATACTTACTTAGTGCGCTGGCTCAGTGACCCATCATAATAAATCAGGCCCCAGAATCGAGTCCGCGATTACCGACGTTTTTCATACCTTTGAGGCAAGCTCGCTATCATTTGGCATCGATGTTTAATTTAGGTTAGGAATCAAAGGTACATTGCATTAGAAGTTCCAAATTAATCAAGGATTGCCTCTATAAATTTGTAATTTATAGCAATGACAAGGCATTCTGTTTCTATCACCATCATTAATCTTGTGCAGAATCTACCTTAATCCTTTGCTGAAAGTAAAGACGATTTTCAGTTGCATTAAAATATAATTATGGTATTTTTTACTGGTGGTTGGCCTTTCATTGCAAGAGACCGGCTAGGTACCACAGCAGTGTCAGATATTCTACCGCAAAGCAGTAGTGTATTTTCCATTACTGTGTTTTAGATTGAAGGGCACTGTAGCTAGTGAAATTACTGGGCAAAGGAGATTTTAGAACCAATATCTCAATTGGCAACGGGTTAGAGACACCTACAAATGAATAGTGTTGCAAGCGCTCTTATGCTATGACGACCACTTACCATCACGTTAGTCGTAAGCTTGCTTGCCAACTCCTTAAGGAAATGAATAAAATATTGTTATTGTAAATGACTGTAAAAGAAGCTTCTAGAAGTTTTTGAAGCAAGACAGTTTTTATTGACGATTAAAAAATCATCACCTAAACCTTTAAAAAAATATACAAGTATACGTAAAGATGACCGGATTTACTTTCATAAAACCTATAGTCAAAACTTGGCACTCAGCTGTGGCGACCCTCTCCCTCTCTCCCTTTATTTGTCAAAGGCGGGGGCAGAGACCGTAATCAATCATCATATACTGAACAGTTCGCAACAAAAACAAAAATATTCTACTTTTATAACAATACATTAACTTGTTAAAAGCAATTAATGTTGGTCTAAATAAAATAGGATAGGTACTTGAGGGCTTTTATTCGGAGACAGCTCTTTACTTTTTTTTTTTTTTTTTATGTTAGAAGTTGGCAAACAAGCATACGGCCCACCTGATGGTAAGTCGTTGCCGTAGCCTATGAGCGCTTGCAGCACCATTAGTAGGTGCCACTCACGCGTTGCCAACCTCGAGATATTAGTTCTTAAATCTCGTTCGCCCAGTAATTTCACTAGCGTACAATGCCCTTCAAACCGGAACACAGTAGTGCCTAAGCACTACTATTTGGCGGCAGAATATTGGACACTGCGGTGGTACCTACCTAGCCGGCCTCTTGCAACAAAAGACCTACCACCAGTAGGTTACTTACTGGCCAACTAAATTATTTTTATGTGTTAAAAACAGTCTACTTCTTCCTAGCATTATTCCCGGTACTATAAGAGTTACCAAGTGTCTGTTTATTACTCTTGTCCGGAATTGACAAGTTACTAGTTTTTACACAGAGCGACCGGGACCGACAGCTTAACGTGCTCTTCCAGGCTAGGTATGACGCCCACAAAGACAAACGCCTAGACCGAAAGAGATATTTGTAAGATCTGCCCAAGCGGGAATCAACCCGCAACGGTCGAGGTAAAGGCAGACTCGCTACCCACACCGCCACAACGGTGTAGGTGGTGTTTAAAAAAAATGTGTTGAAATTAAACGAAATTTTCACTTCATTATTTTTCAGTGTAACAATGAAAAAGTTAAAGATATACAACGTAAAAGAAAAACCTGCCATAAAGATATGTTAGAAACATATTACGATATAGACTTACGTGGTGGATGCAAACTAAGCCACAGCATTGTGGCTTTTCAATATATTCTCCCGGGCTTTGAATGTGGATGGCAATAAGCCGCCCTGTGCACTTTATTATACAGGTACAGCTTTTCTACTAAAATACTATTGTAAATAGCTTGAATAAAGGTTTAATTTCAGATTTAAAAAAAAAAAAATTGCTATAAGTTTCCAAGTTATTACAACTATTATTAAAAATTAAGTGTAAAGCCCACACAAGTTTTTTTTATTTTATGCTACAAGTTGGCAAACAAGCATACGGCCCACCCGATGGTAAGTGGTTACCATAGTAGGTGCCACTCACACGTTGGCAACCTCGAGATATTGGTTTTTAAATCTCCTCTGCCCAGTAATTTTACTAGCGTACAGTGCCCTTCAAACCGGAACACAGTAATGCCCAAGCACTACTATTTGGCGGCAGAATATTTGACACTGCGGTGGTACCTAACTAGCCAGCCTCTTGAAACAAAAGACCTACCACCAATAAACGTTGTCGTCATTATTTTGTTGGGGAGGAAATCAGCGCACAGATCCGATTTCCTAAGGAGAGCCTGGGTTATAAGGTCTTCCATGACACGACGGATAAGTGGTTACCGTATCAAGTTTTGGGCAATTTCAGATTAAAGTAAGTTATTTTAGTTATTTTCACAAAAAATAATTATGCAAACTGCATATTTCGTATATAATATAACCCAAAACGTTTAACATAATACATAAATTGCATAATAAAAAATGTCTTTTTAGAACTTTTAAAGCTTAAAACCCTACAAGAATTAAAGAAAAACGTTCTTCAGCCATTTGCAAATACTTTTGCATATATAACTCAGGTTTTTCAATTTTGTGGGTTGACATGGTATTGCTTATTTGCGCCCACATATAAGTGTGGAAACATATCGGTAATCTGTGTGACGGTAGCACCGCGGACTAACTGCCCGATTAATGGCAAAAACAGCAACACACAGCTATTAGTAATTTTCATAAATTTCAGTTAATTATTCTCTTATTGAGTTTCATATATTCATTTCTATTTTAAACATAAAGCGACAAACAGTAAGTAACAAAACTTATATTATGTACTCAAAAGCCGCACACCGGTGCTACACACATCATATACAAGTTAAGACGTCACTTTTACTTTGTTTTTAATGCAAGAAAAATAGGTAACCAAGTTATGTAAACATACATACATACATAGAATTTATGAACGGAAAAGCAGTTTACAACAGCTTATAAGTACAAAACTCATTTTATATACATACTTAACTAAAGCAAAAAATCATTCAGTTATAAATTTTCAATAAACTTTCAGGCGCAATTTATTACATGTTTATTTCGCATGAATAAATCAGACATAATTAAATTATCAAGTGATAAAGTGATAATGTAACTCATATTTTAATAAAGTACTTAATATTCGAAACATTTATCAAAATTGCTGAAATGGCTATAATTGAAATAATATTGAATGTAAATTATTAAAACTATCGTGAGACATAATTAACTTAATGTAAAATTTAAACGGCTAACACTCACGTTCAATCGGTTTAAGTACCGACTAGTTTCGGACTCATCGGAGGTCCTTCATCAGGGTGAGTGGGTTACGTTCGCGGTCGCGACCCGTCTCGCACTGCGCGCTTGTGCTCGCATCGCGCGGCTGGACAGGGCGGCGGGCGGGGGATGCGCCGGCGATGATGGCGAAGCCGGCGAAGCCGATGCACTGGTGTCACAATTGGAGTTCACGGGCGCACAGAATGTACTCACAATATCCACTACACAATCATCAACACTTCCGATATTCTTCGGCGTCGCGCTTAGCAGCACAGGTTTCCAAGTAGGTGGGAGGGCCCACCCCTTGTCTCTATTAAAATTAGGACGACGGTCGATTTCAATTGCTTCACGAAATTTGCGCGATACGAAATTCTTATCACGGGCCAGCACTTTGACCTTATCGAACCTAATATAATGAGAGGTTCCGGAGTAAACGGCATGCTCTGCCACCGCCGAGGTATTAACATGCATCTTGCGAACGCTGCGGATGTGTTCATTTAGCCTGGTAGTGATGCTGCGTCCCGTTTCTCCAATGTAGCTCTTGCCGCACTCGCACGGAATTTCATAGACGCCAGGGCCTTCCAGAGGTTCCAGATCCTTAGGAGATCGTAAAAGTCTTGCGATCTGTGTCATGGGGCGGAAGATTGTCCTGATGCTATATCTGCGGCGTAACAGGTGTCCAATCTTATCCGTTACCCCTCGCATGTACGGTAAATAGGCTGGAACTCGCTCTGCGATATGAGGTCGCTGTCGGACGGTCGTGTTTGCTAGACGGTAGCTCTGTCGCCAATTGTAGCCATTGCACTCTAACACCCGCTGCACATGTGTCAATTCCGCCTCTAGGAATTGAGGATCGCATAGACGAAGTGCACGGTTGATGAGAGTGCGAGGCACTGAAGCCAATTGCGACGGGTGGTGATGGGAATCCGCTCTAAGGTAACGATCAGTATGTGTCGGTTTTCTGAATACTGTATGTACCAGGCTTCCATTAGGTTCCCGCTTCACAAGTACATCCAAAAATGGGAGAGTTCCGTCTTTTTCCTCTTCTGTGGTGAACCTTATTTTTGGATGTATGCTGTTAAGGTGGTCCAGTAATTGTGCTACACCTTGCTTAGAGACTATAGCAAACACATCGTCTACGTATCTCCACCAATATCTTGGTTTTGATGGCGCACTTTTCATCGCTTCCTGCTCGAAATGTTCCATAAATATATTGGCCACAACTGGTGCTATTGGTGAGCCCATTGCCACTCTATCTATTTGCAGATAGAAATCCCCTCGCCACAGGAAGAATCCACTGGTAAGGCAAAACTCGATCAATCCCAGATACTCAGTAGGTAAGCTGTTAACCATAAGCTGTTGTTTTATTATATCTATAGTTTCCGTTACTGGTATATTGGTGAATAGAGATGAAACGTCGAAGCTGACCATTATCTCATTATTTTGGATTCTGACGTTCTGCAATAGATGTATAAAATGTGTTGAATCTCTTACAAAGCTCTCTGTTTTTCCCGTCACCGCCTTCAAGATACTTGCTAAATGACGCGAACTTTTGTAAGTAGGAGAGTTGATTTGACTCACAATGGGACGCAAAGGCCAGTTTGGTTTATGTATTTTAGGCAGTCCATATATTTTTGGAGGTGTTGGGTTTAAGGGACGCAACCGTTCTTTCTCTCCATCTGATATAGTAGATATGAGCTTATTTAGTTTGGAGGTGACCCGAGTCGTTGGATTGTAGTTGACCTTTTTATAAGTACTGGTGTCACTCACTTTGCGTAACTTTCTGTTCATATTCCATTGTATCTACTATAACAGTTGCATTACCCTTATCTGCCGGTAGCACGAGTATATCAGGATTCCTGCGTAAAGATATCAATGCCTGGAACTCTTGTTTTGATAAGTTCGGATTCGGGGTGTTATGTTTCCGTATGATAGCAGATATGTCCTGCCTAAGGCATTCCGCTTCCGGTCCAGGCACTTTGTTGCGCATAAGACAGTTCTCGACGCTAGAAATTACTGATTCCACCGGTACTTTGTTTGGCACAATCGCAAAGTTTAAGCCTCGTGCCAGAGCTTTCTGAGTCTCAGCTGACACTTCATGTGAGGATAGATTTATTACACTACTTACCGGTGTATTAGAGCAAAGTTGTCTCTCAGCATAACTGGGTTTGCCTTCATTTTTCAACAGGCGCTTCAGTTTATGTTCATGTGTTTTCATTGTCTCCAACTTTAATTTTTCCGCTCTAATAAAGCGAGGTCCTGTGGCGAGGGGATTTCTATCTGCAAATAGATGGAGTGGCAATGGGCTCACCAATAGCACCAGTTGTGGCCAATATATTTATGGAACATTTCGAGCAGGAAGCGATGAAAAGTGCGCCATCAAAACCAAGATATTGGTGGAGATACGTAGACGATGTGTTTGCTATAGTCTCTAAGCAAGGTGTAGCACAATTACTGGACCACCTTAACAGCATACATCCAAAAATAAGGTTCACCACAGAAGAGGAAAAAGACGGAACTCTCCCATTTTTGGATGTACTTGTGAAGCGGGAACCTAATGGAAGCCTGGTACATACAGTATTCAGAAAACCGACACATACTGATCGTTACCTTAGAGCGGATTCCCATCACCACCCGTCGCAATTGGCTTCAGTGCCTCGCACTCTCATCAACCGTGCACTTCGTCTATGCGATCCTCAATTCCTAGAGGCGGAATTGACACATGTGCAGCGGGTGTTAGAGTGCAATGGCTACAATTGGCGACAGAGCTACCGTCTAGCAAACACGACCGTCAGACAGCGACCTCATATCGCAGAGCGAGTTCCAGCCTATTTACCGTACATGCGAGGGGTAACGGATAAGATTGGACACCTGTTACGCCGCAGATATAGCATCAGGACAATCTTCCGCCCCATGACACAGATCGCAAGACTTTTACGATCTCCTAAGGATCTGGAACCTCTGGAAGGCCCTGGCGTCTATGAAATTCCGTGCGAGTGCGGCAAGAGCTACATTGGAGAAACGGGACGCAGCATCACTACCAGGCTAAATGAACACATCCGCAGCGTTCGCAAGATGCATGTTAATACCTCGGCGGTGGCAGAGCACGCCGTTTACTCCGGAACCTCTCATTATATTAGGTTCGATAAGGTCAAAGTGCTGGCCCGTGATAATAATTTCGTATCGCGCAAATTTCGTGAAGCAATTGAAATCGACCGTCGTCCTAATTTTAATAGAGACAAGGGGTGGGCCCTGCCACCTACTTGGAAACCTGTGCTGCTAAGCGCGACGCCGAAGAATATCGGAAGTGTTGATGATTGTGTAGTGGATATTGTGAGTACATTCTGTGCGCCCGTGAACTCCAATTGTGACACCAGTGCATCGGCTTCGCCGGCTTCACCATCATCGCCGGCGCATACCCCGCCCGCCGCCCTGTCCAGCCGCGCGATGCGAGCACAAGCGCGCAGTGCGAGACGGGTCGCGACCGCGAACGTAACCCACTCACCCTGATGAAGGACCTCCGATGAGTCCGAAACTAGTCGGTACTTAAACCGATTGAACGTGAGTGTTAGCCGTTTAAATTTTACATTAAATATTGAATGTTGCAGCTGCTACTATGATTATTCTGAATAAATGAATTCATTTACTACTCTTTCAGTTTAAGGCCATCTACAGTCGGAGTCGCAAGCAACGCGGCGGTGGGAGCGCGTCTGTCGCGCGACAGTTGCATTAGAAGCCACAGACTGTTATACAAAAAGATGCAGCCATGCGTGACACATGACTGTCATAGCGGACGGCACCACGGCAGTTGTAAAGAAGGAATCTGTAGACGTCGCGTGTCGCGCTATTACGCACTACTTGCGACGTAATTTAAAGGCGCTCTAAGCGGGCCATACACATGATCGAAATACTTCGTTGGAATTAATTGCGTGAGCATCACAACTTATCTCTAATAATAATTTTGCTCTATCTTTGGAATTAACGGTTATTTTCTTATCAAGACAGAGGCACTTTTGCCCCACTATTTTCTTTCCAAATTGACTAACACACAGCATATTATACTAATGTCAGCTATTAACCGCTTACAATGGCGTTATAGATGGTTTGGATTAGGAAATTAAGCAGCCGAATTTGATAAAAGGTCCTTTTTCTCTGATGTAGGCGCTGTAGCTTTTCATTGACAATAACCTCGAAGGAATTTCATTTCTATCTTCTACAGCGAGATAAAAAAATATAAAATATTGAAATTTAACATGATAATAGAGTATTCTTGACGAAGGTCTACCATTGTTCAATATATCAGGCGGAAAAGTATATCAAGTCTGAGAAGATTCGTTGATGAGGGTTTCAATACAGTGATACGATTCAGTACGTCACATCATACCATATTATGTAATAGCCATCTTTTCATTTCATTATGTAAAAATACGGAGCCCGAAATAATCGGGTTTAGTATATACCTACGTCTCTGTGTCGTGATACAGAAACTGTACGACAATATTTCCTCCTCTTTTATCTTGATAAGAAAAATGATACTAATTCGCTACTTTTACATTTGACTTTTTGTGTATAGTTTTTTTTTAAATTTTGTATTGCTGTTGGCTCTACTGGCCTTGATAGGGTCACCGGGCGATTGAGAGCGATTGATAGAGATAAGATCCGGGCGAGAAAAAGAACGCGGGATCTCAAATTTTGTTTGGTCACGAGAACAAAGTGGCGGGAACATACTTTTGTTTCAGATACGATAACGATAAATTGTAAAAGACTCAAGAGTAAACTTGAACATTTATTTTCTCCCTCTGTTCTCACATAACAAACCCTCAGAGCTAATAAAACTGCCAAATTAATTCAACCGATAGCAATAAATCCACCACATTGCTAAACATGGCGATCAATGAAACCTATGAGGGTGAAACGAAATTATTTATCGTAAACGCTTATTGCATTAATACATGAATAATTGTGTATAAATATAGCATGTACCGAAATATTTTAAACTATAATTCCTATTTGCTAAAAACTAGTCCATTTGTACTTATTATATTACGTATTCTGTTTAGATAAGTTAAGTGCGTCATAAAAAAAATGTTGGGCAAAAATTTGAATACCCAGTTTATTGTCTTATTTTTAAAGTCGACTAAATAAATTACGTTAGTGAGAAAACCAAATTATGCCGTTTCTCTTTGGAGATAATTTTCTTAGAAGAGCTTAATTCAATTTCAGTAGAGCTTAATACAACGTCTTCGCATTTCGTGAAAAGAGTTTAAAAAATAATATTCTCTGTCAGTAACAAAAAAAAAAAAAAATTGAAGTTATAAAACTATATAACACTACGAGAGTTCTTTCTTTGATGGTGCTGTCTTTGTACAACTAGTAGTACCTGGATGACTTAGCTTTGCTCGTTTTTTGGTAAATCGAAAAATATACTGAGATACGAATTAGCGTTAATAAAGGGCTATAAGACTATAGGGCTAAAGGGCTATAGGGCCCTATAACAGTTTTTCTCACAAAATAAGTAACTTGAAAAAGAGAAAAAATAATCGGACTGGAGACATCTGTATTTGAACTGGGAACAACACAGATATAACGAGATTTTCTAAAAATGAATCTTAGCTAGATCAATTTATTCCTCCGAAAACCCGAAAATCCGTGCATATCATGAAATTGAGTTTCCGAGATTCAGATTATAATATATATACAACAATTGCTCGTTAAAGGTATCAGATAGATAAGCAAAGTTGTAAGGCTTTTGTAAATCAATCGTTGCCAGGCTACTGAAGTATGTTAATAATTGATATCGATTTATATGACTAGATACGGTTGAGCGAACTAATTTCCTTTACCGTTAACTTAGCAAATATATATATTCATATAAGCAAGTATATGGTCCGCCAGATGGTAAGCAGTCACCGCAGTTTATGAACGCTTGCGATACTTGAAGTATCACATGCGCCTTGGCAACTCGAGGGATAGGAGGGAAGGAATGAGAAGGGAAAACAGAGGAAGAGAGGGAGAAAGGGTACAGAGGGTAAGAGATTGGGCCTCCAGCGCAGTACTTCCCCCCTCGGGCTGGCCTATTTGTGCTGAGTCTACTACCACTACAAAAAATATAGCGACCTCTCTTAGAATTACAATGTAGGTATATTAGTCCTTATGTTGCACATAACCCCCGTCAAATTTGAGCCCCGTGGAGGGCTGCCCCTTTTTCACGGCTGAGTCCCTGTACTCGGCCCCCCCGCTCGGTGACCTTGTCAAGGCCAGTAGGGCCAACATTAATACACATTCCGAAAAAAAATGCACATAACCTATAAGAGCAGCTTTTATTATTTATTACTAGTGTTTTATTTAAATTTAAATTTTTAAATTATAAAAAGTAAAGACAAACCGAAAATCAATTTTTCACAAAAAAAAACAAATAAGAATATGTTCTGATTTATTTAGTGTAAGGTTTATTTTATTTAAAGTAATATTTTTGTGGTCACGTTCTTATTAGTACAGTTTGTGTTATTTATTTTATTTAATACAAGAAAGCTTACTAAGAATAAGGAATAGTGTAGCAATATAAAACCGGCTATGTAGCCCAGTCCTGTTTTATCTTGTTATTTATTACAGCACGTCTCGTGAGTTCTTGAAGTTATAACCCCCACATAGCAGCTGACACTATTGTGGTAAAATAGAATCGTTTTAAAATGAGCTTCATTAATCTGATTCTTATATATTGTTTCTATGTTGAGATGCTTTATTAGATGCGTATATTATACATACTTTCCAAAGATGGGCTACCTTACCTTACCTAATCAAATCGTACCTACATATCTATTGGTATTAAATATACATTTTTTTTATGTTATAAGTTGGCAAACAAGCATACGGCCCGCCTGACGGTAAGTGGTTACCGTAGCCCATGAGCGTTTGCAGCACCATAAGTAGGAGCCACTCATGCGTTGCCAACCTCGAGACATTGGTTCATAAATCTCCTCTACCCAGTAATTTTACTAGCGTACAGTGCCCTTCAAACCGGAACACAGTAATGCCTAATCACTACTATTTATACATGTCATCTTTTAAGCATTTCATTATGCTACATGTAATATATTTATTCAGTGTTTAAACGTAAATCTTGACATTATGTTAAACTCAAGTTCTCTGCCCTCCCCTGCTCTTTTAATATACTATGAGAAGATTGTTACAAACATATCAATGTTAATGTTTATGGTTAATATACTATGGTGATCGATTACCATCAGGTAGTTTCTATATGTGTTTGCTACCGTAGCATGAGTATAAATATTGATATATGTTGGGAATTTTTAGTAGTAAAATATTCTATATAGTACCAATTTAAAAGGGATGATTTAAAAGTCTTCGGTTCGAGCAAATTATTCAGGACCGGAACTTCGACTGCACCAAATCTATTCTCAACCGAGGTAAAAGCGCAACGCATTCTAAATATAGAAGTTAAAAATTTATACACTACTGGATGTTTCCTTTTTATTATTCTAAGACAAAAATAAAAAAACACATAAATGTTTTATTGGACATAGTATTAAATAGTTCTAATTTTTATGGATAAATAAATTTCTGAACAAGTTTTCAAGCAATACCTGATTGCCATAATAATATTTGCAACTCCTTTACAAATATGATGAATTTAAGAATCATATAGCATTTAGCATTACAATAGTCACATATGACGTGTAACGTTTGTCATCTCACATTGGGTGGTAATTCACTTTATGAAAATGAATATAATAAGTAATGCACGTTAGTGCGCTTATTGGTCTAATTAAAGGGACAGAGATAGACAAGGTCTAATTAAAGAGACAGAGAAAGACAAAACAAATAGAACGCGCTTTCCCAGCATCCTGTTCGTCCGTCCCTTTTCTAAAATAATGTTTATATTGCTGTCTTTTATCCGACATAACGAGCGCTAAACTCCTGTTATAATTTGTACTATTTTCTTAATAGCTTTGGCCCGCAGGGTAAAATATACGGTTTCGATTATGCCACTTTTAGTCAGCTACTTTTATCTCGACACACAATCCCCGTATTCGCCTGACAATTAAGGTTTTTTTACTTTTTCCGTACTCTTTACCGGTTAAAATTACTACGTTGGTTTTTAATGCAGATTAAACGTGTAATGGAAGCAATATATTATAATTGTGTAATTAGTTCAGCTTAATCTAATAGTTAACTCATTTTAATATATATTAATTATACGTTTTATTGCTGATAATGTAACTCCTTTGTTAGTAGTATTGTTTTTAGATAAAAATAGGGATGTATAATCATTATATTATATGTGAGAGTAATATTTGTCTTTGTTTATTCATAGAATATACTTACCTATACGTAAATTTGTTATTTTTAGGGTACCAACTGAACCCTAAGGCTAACTCGTCTAAGTCGTCAGTCGTTCGTCTATCACGAGCTAATAGGCAATCAGTAAAAATTATTACAGAATATGTATTTCTTTTGACTCTAGAAGAAGACTTACTAAAAATAAAATAAAATTTAAAAATAATTCCTATTTATAACAGTAAATTTCTGCAAAAGGTCAGTTTTGTAAATTTTGTTTTCTCTTATTAAAATATTCTCTTTGTGCCAGGCGACCCGAAAACCGAGATGGACATGATTGGAAAGACACAGAGCTTTTACTTCATAAAATAATAATGGAGAGCTCTTAAATTAAAACCTTTTTATATTTCCCAAATTTGTACTTTTTTTACTTTGCAAATCACTGTCAGAGAATGAACCAATCACAGCGCGCGATTTACTCCTAATAAACAATCATAATATCACTGATAGTTTTTAGTGGAATTAGAATTTAACTAAATTAGGCCTGTGATATTAAAAAAAAAATAGACTTTTTACGATGTATGTATTACTGAAATTCCTATGTTTAATGGTCTAAGTTGAAATTATAATATTAATTAAAAAAAATTTCTTATTTCAAAAGTTGGGCAAATTACTCTACTCCACCTGATGGAAAGGGGCAGTAAAGTCTAAACGCGAAGGCTGCTAATACAGTTGCGGAAGGGAACCGCGATAGCCAACCTCGCCCTGCCTACAAGCAAGATGCCTCTTCCAATTAATTAAGATTATATAATATTCTTCCAACATATTTAGAATATATATATATTGTATTTAATTTCGTTGAATAACATTTTTTTATTCTATTTTCTACTTCTTACATAGTTATGTTTTCTCAACTATTCGATGTCTGTAACACTGAAATTCAACGCCTAAGGCGCTGAAATATTATGATAAATTTTGTTATAATGGATAAAGGTGCAAGGACATAATTTACTTTTTCTTGCAAAAATTAAACTTAAAAAAGGTGACAAGGAATGAAAGTTTTTATGGGGATCCAATAATGTCAAATTTAATAAAGGTGCCTCATTAGTAAATAATCGTTATTCACGCGAGTGAAGACGTGGGCAAAAGCTAGTAGTTTATATATATAATTACAAATGAAATCTTCACAGACAACAAACATGAAAAATGACCTTTGAAGATGTGCAATCATCTAATTTTTATCACTGTAATTGACTATTTTTAGTGAATCATCACGATTCATGAATGGCTACGCTAGTCGTAGCAATGCTACGAATATTCGACTCTGGCTATAAATATTTCTAGCCGGTCGATACATATGGATACAATTTGATTTCTCTTCTTCTCGTAAAATGTAGTTGAACGAAATTCCTGTAAAGGTTATACTTTTATCGAAAATACTATACCATTTTTTAAAAAAGCATATTACATTAGATTAATATAACAATTCTTAAATTGATTTAAAAAGGGAATTTTAGAATTCGTTTGATTTATTTTGTGAGACAGCGATCGCTTCGCAGTCTTTGATCCAATTTTGATTATATTTTTTTCCTTGTATAAGAAGCTTTGAGTTATTTCATAATAACTGATTATTGACTCCGGAGATATTTAACGAAACTTATCAAACAAATATTACCTGTTGTCGCTACTACAACAAATACTAAATAACAACAAATGCTATATTTTTTTTTTAAATTTCCTCCTAACTTCTTGAATTGTAATAGATAAATAGTTGTAATTTTCATTGATTATATTTATTTTGACCGCATCCAACGTAGAGCGGCTCGAATTGTCGACGATCAAGCCCTTTCCGATCGGCTTGATCCTTTGACATTGCGTAGAGATGTCGGATCACTCTGCATCTTCTATCGCGTATATCACGGCGAGTGTTCTGAGGAATTGTTTGGATTGATTCCGCCGATAGAATTTCACCATCGGACATCGCGACAAAACTCTAAGTTCCATGTATACCACTTCGATGTCTGGAAATCCACAACAGCGCGATTTAGAAGACATTTTCTTCCTCGCACAACCACTCTGTGGAATCAACTTCCGCCGGCGGTCTTTCCGAACCGATACGACTTGGGAACCTCCAAGAGAAGAGCCTATTCTTTCCTTAAAGGTCGGCAACGCGCCTTCATGCCTTCTGGTGTTGCAGATGTTCATGGGCGGCGGTGATCACTTAACATCAGGTGAGCCTCCTGCCCGTTTGCCCACCCTTACATAAAAAAAAAATTCTATTACCGCTATAGTAACGAATAATAAAAACAAATTTAATTTCGAAATTGAAGAGGGCCCTATAAAAGAAACTTTATTTTGTGTATGGTAGCAAGGAACCCTTCTTTGTAGTTTGTAGATATGCTTGTTTCTAAATTCTATATCATAACCTTTATATGCACTAAAGAAGGAACTCTCGATAGATCACAAAACTTCTCAACGTATAAGAGATAACTAATTACAAGCCATTATTCAAATTATTTTTATGAGCGTATACCCCTAAGTTTTAATTCGATAGTTGGCATTATATTTAACCAACTTCAAAAATGAAGGAGGAAAAATAATACTGACTTCACATTTGGGGTCCTGTGTGACAATATTCTACTTAGCACCGACTTCTGAAGAAAATATTCTGTAGAAAATATTACTTAATTTTTGCTTTTAGCTTTGAAGTCAGTGTTTTTATTTCTAAAAATATTTTTTTGTAATCAGCATATTCGCAATAATCATCTCTTATATTATGTAATATTGTAAGAGGACGCTTCTACCCTCCACTAAAGTTGTATACAAAGGGTATATCTATATAAGACGACGGCTAGTTAGTTTTAGACACATTACTCGTTATCTCTCGAAGTAGGATCGTATTATATTACTGCGTAGAAGGTCACGTAAGGCATTTTCCTTAAATTAAACTAAACTTGTTGTTATTGTGTCCCAAGTGTCAGTTTGTCTTTGATAAAGTACCTAATTTCGTTCTGATTTTATAAATGTTTTCTTTAAATATTTACCATTTTTAATGTTAAGAATATTATTTAAACTAGTATTATTTACTCCTTACATCAGCTATCTGCTCAGTGAAAGACCTGTTCAAATCAGTCCAGCCATTTCAGAGATTAGCCGGAACAGACATGATTTTGTATGTAAGTACCGTATGTACTTTCATATGCATTTAGTGAAAAGCTGGCAATTTGGAATAGTAAACAGACATTTCAATTTTATTTATTTGTATAGATGAAGGTATTTCAAAGTTTCACAAAATTAGCTTAATCCTTTCACAAATTACGTAAAAGCTTGTACCGTTTGTACATATTGCGAGTGAGTGCAGCCTATGAAAGCAAACATTGGGGGATATGAATTATGCAGAAAGGTAATGCAGGAGAATAGTGCGGCCAACCTAACAACCTACTCAAAATTGCCATTTGGTAACACTGTTTTAATCAAAATAACGTGCAGAAATATTTTTTTCTTTATATTAATACGAAACAATTCAATTTATTTAAATTTTTTATTTGTTGCATAGGATATGCATCCAGAACAGTACGGTTTGTTTGAATATTAACAATGTTTTTTAAGGCATTACTAGTATTCCTATTGCCCCTCCAAATATTCTCGAAGCTTGCGCTAGGAGCAGTCAGGATCGAACCCTCCACTCTCGTGTTAACAGAGTGACGTCGACTCTTCTACCGTTGAGCTATTGAGGTTTCTATGATAATTTTGTTATAATCAGTTTAGACTTCAGATGTCGAATATAAGTTTTAAAATGAGCGCGTTTCGAGCTCAGCCAGCTTGTAGTCAGTTACATCCAACCTACCTGCGTGCCCACTGGTGTATATAAGCGGAGGTAATCGCTTAACATCAGGTGAGCCTACAGCCGATTTGCCCATAACATAAAAGAAATTTTATTCTTAATAATACAAACGAAATCCTTAATGAGATTAAATAAAAATTTATTTGATAGCTTTAATGACTAATAAGGAAATTTATATTCAATAGCCGCTATTACCACTATCATGAATATTGTAATTCTGTCTAAACAAAACCTTTGAATATAAATGCTTATGGTAATAGTTTTAGTTTAAAATCGTGCTTAAAATTATGTTATAAAGGAAACTTAGATTCGTTTATTAAGCCATTATGTAAACTTTTCGGACCCATTTATATTTTAAAATTTCATTGATTTAGTATTGCGTTGTTAATATGTACCTATTTCTAATTTATGGAGAGTTCTATTGCTTGGATAGATAAGTGTTTTGCATATTATATTATAGCAAAGCATTCACCTATTCACACACAAGTGATTTTATATCCTGCGGTTAGCTCATAGCTATATAAACTATACCTTTTTTAGTTTTTTAAATTACTTACTTTATAGTAACTTATCTATATAAAATCATAAACAGTGTCAAAAATCATTACATAAACATATTTAATTAGTGGTTTAAGCTATCGTTGAATATAAAGAGATAATATTTAATGTAGATAATATTTAACCTACCTAATACCGGAATTCATCATTCTTAGCGATATACCTTATACCTAAATTCATCTTCATTAGATGAGCGGTCTAGCGAAGATTCAGACCAGTGTTATATTATAGGAGTGTATAAGCGCGTCTTTTGAGGCGTGTATAGATGCTTAGTGTAAAATTTAAACGGCTAACACTCACTTCGGGTCGCGACCGCGAACGTAACCCACTCACCCTGATGAAGGACCTCCGATGAGTCCGAAACTAGTCGGTACTTAAACCGATTGAACGTGAGTGTTAGCCGTTTAAATTTTACATTAAGTTAATTATGTCTCACGATAGTTTTAATAATTTAAGTGTATAGATGCGTATGCGTATATTTGCGCCTTTTATCACATAAGCAAACCGTACGAGCGTTGAGGCATTTATAACCTCCTACAAGAGCGTTATAATTTTTAAACGTAATAATATATAACTGGCACTCTCTACCTCCGATTCCAGCCTACATGCTGGAATAAGCTCGAGTATGCGTTCGACTTTTTGAAGCGTAAAATAAAGCAAGCGTAGAGCGTTTGCCGAAACGACAGTATCTGCTCGAAATAAAACGCTAAATTGAAACTGCCCTTAGGACCGACTCGCTGGCGCACTCGTATCATATAATAAGTTAATAAGTATATGTGCAATACTTATTAAAATATTATTGTCATATATTATAAATGCAAAATTCATGATGTAGATACATACATTATCTACACTATGTACGCACCGACTTCTATCTATAAACACGTAGTGATGCCCTTATGTCGTGAACAAAGGAAATGACGTAGTACCCTTAACGTGTTCCACTAAATTACATCCTCATATCACGTAACTCGCATTTCTATGCTATCAAATTGCGCACAATGCTCTCAATATCATGATGGTATCATTTTTGAGACATCTAAAAAGAGGGATAATACGTTACCCCTGATGATCGACGGTCTTTATTCTTACTTTTTAATTCCCTTGTACATGTGTATATGTGTAATTTTTTAGTTGAAGAAATTTGTTGAAAAATGTTATTTATTTAAAACTAATATTTATGTGTATGCTGTGACTAATCCTACCTTACTTTATAAATATAATATAGAAATAATATATATTTAAATAAATTATAATTAAATGCACGAAAATAAATAGCATAAAACTACGAAATTGGCACGTGTATCGTCTAGCGGCCAGGACCCTTGTTACGTTGTGATCGTAATAAACCGTGTTCTTTTAGAGCATCAGAGGCAACAGGTTCAATTCGACAATGGTAAACAATAATATCTTATTTATTATATAGTTTAATTATTTTAGTGTCATATGATTATCATAATAAAAATATTTATATAAGCCAATAAAGGCAAAATGGTGAGATAATAAATATATCCCTATACTTTCAACACCTCTTACGAGTAGCTGAAAGTAGTCCGCTCCTCCAATTCTTATATACTTAAACTCTATAGTAAAAATATAAAGAAGAGGGGGAGATCGATGGCCCCGCACACGCCACCGACTGTGGGCTCCAACCATAGATACGAGCCCTCCCGGGTAAGGGATAGGCTATTTATAGTGCGCCTGCGACACACAATTTGATTGTTATAACGTCAAAGGACATAGTCCTGGTAATTTATATTTCTAGTGATTTCGTTATCGGGACGCAAGATTTATTCTTTTATATTATTGTTATTTTCATAGCATAGAAAGGGATCAAACCCTGATATTTTATAATAGTATCAATTAAGACCGAAGTCACATAATATTTCATATTTATCTTTGTATGAGAAGGCAAAACGCCATAATAATTGAGGGACAAGCCCTGGTCATTATATATAAGGGAATAAATCCCTGGTTCAGATATGTATTCGAACATTAAACCGCCAGGCGGCATTCCGTAAGCACAATGCTATAATCGTCAACCTCACCTTAGTGAAGTAAAATTCATCAATAATAATAAATAATATCATTTATAACGTATATTTGTCATACCACTATATGTGGTTAATATAGAGTTTATATTTATCATAAACTTCACCTTTGTTAAGGTATTTTCATCAATAATGCTATTTATAACGTATATTTCTATTATCACTATATATGGGTCATATAGTATTGATAATATTCAATTCTTTATAATATCACAACCGCAATTCCTTAAAACTAAGTCCTACCTAACCCTACCTAATTGTTATTTAAATTATCGCATTGTCTTATAATAAATATTCGTTGGTTTATATCGTATTCGTAATCGCATTGTCTTACAACTAATATTCTTTGGTTTATGTCATTTCCGTATTATAGCCTTATATCATAAAAACCATAGCACTTGCTCACGCAAAGTACCCTTTGGCTCAATACTCAAACATACATCCGAATCCAGTTCATTATTTAAGACGTGATAAACACGCATGAAAAGAGTTAAGCAGGCCACACTGTCTAATACTAGTTAGCTATCTCGAAGTGAGAAGCAACCAGTTGCCCTAATAGTATGACATGCTATAATGTCAATTATAAAAATCCCTATTGCTAAGCTAAGGGGGCGTCTCTAATAAGAAGACGAGTCATTTTGCTACAAACGATGTATAATATTCCAGCGCCTCAGCAACAAACCGAATTACATCACGGCATCGACCTAAGTCGCACCACCGCAGCAATTCTAATCTGTATCACTGGGGCCGCTTCAGCAATGGGCCTGAGGAAACTACTGCATCGATATAAATCGCACCACAGAGTCAACCCCATGTCAACATCACATCAGCAAAGTCAAAGGACCTCACTCGAGGACACTATAGACATGACCAAAATCATATCGGAGCCTCATACTTAAGCATCGGGTCAACTAAGATTAAAAATCCTCGGGCCTCGCTTAAGGACACTATAGACATGACTCAGGCCACATCAGAGCCTCAAACTCAAGTATCGGGTCAACTACAACTCGCCAAAACATTATACACGTATACAGCTGAAATATAATTATTTATTAGTTATAATGCATAAATTCTTCCCAACGCATACTTTTAAATCTTCATTGAATTCGCTTCTTCTTAGGTTTCAAATAATCCATTAGATTCTGAAACATAAACAATATTTGCGCCGAAGCATTACTTTCACTATTATATTCATAATTACAATATCACATAATATTACAGAAACAAAGTAAACTTCGTTTCTTAATATGTATCAAACATATATACATTCATAATTGACGGACCCACAAACCGTCATTAAATATTTAATTTATAATAATAAATTATATTCAATATATTTCAACGATATAAATTTGCCTTTAACATGTATAGATCATATTATTCATATTAGATCTCTTTGCCAGTAATCATAGACGGACCACCATACCGTCATTATTTATTAATTATTGTATATATATTTAATATATACTTTATATATATTCTTTGCCATGCATCACCAATCACCATTAATAATATGTATAAAAACCATATACGAAGATCGGAAACCTTAACTAGCATTCTAGCAGCATGGCCGCCCGAACGCACCGTCTTGGTAAATCGTCCACATATACGCGGGGGTAGAGACGTCTGACGGGCACTCACCAAGCATACGCTCGGAGACACCTTCGCCGACACCACACCCCTTATATATGTGAAACAGCTGCAATGACATTCGGCACCTGACTCCGTGATTTTCCATACATTTTCCTTTTTCTATGGAAATTTTCATACAAAATTTTATAAATTTTTGATTTTGTAAAAATATTATTTTCGGGGTATATCCATACTTAGTATTACGTTGCACATAGTCACGTGGTCGGCAAACGACTTTTAGGTTAAGCAACTTTGGGTGCGGTCAGTAATTGGATGGGTGACCGTCCAAAAATAGGTTCAAATTATAGAAATATGAACATATTTTAGAAAATATATTGTTTTAGAGATTTAAATAAAGTGTAGTGTTGAGATCGTCACAATGCTTAATACTTGATGGTAAAGTTGGCTTTCAAATTTAGCAATTTGCACACACATATAAATTTTTTTATTTAATTATAATAAAATAAACATTTTAACCGATTACATATTAGTTACAGTTTTTAGGATTCGGACAGGGCACGTTCCTTTAAATAAGTTTGCAAATTAGTGTCACGAAACTGTGAAATTTGTGGTGTACAAGAGGATCTTAAACATATTCTGACAGAATGTGCTCGGTTAGTTTCACTAAGAAGTGACTTATGTAATAACTTAAATGTTAATATATTAGACGTAGGCTTAGTCTTCTTCATCTTAGCATTATTCCCGGTATTTTTTATGTACCCAGGGTCTGCTTATTACTGTTATCCGGATTTGACAGGTTACTAGTTTTTACACAGAGCGATTGCCATCTGACCTCCGCAACCCTAAGGGCGAACCAGTAACTCATTGGATAAGAGCAATTTACTTATCGAGAGTTAACGATTATTATCAGATGTTATTGATAATAACCGGGACCGACAGCTTAACGTGCTCTCCGAGGCACGATGGGGAGACCCACACGGACAAACGCCCAGACCGAGACAGAAATTTTAACAAACATCTGCCCGAGCGAGAATCCAACCCGCAATCGTCGAGACTAAAGGCAGACTCGCTACCCACAACGCTCCAACGGTGTCGTAGACGTAGGCTTAGTATTTAGTTTATTAGTTTGTGTGCAAAATTTTGAATTAAAGAAAGAATTTTTAGTTAATTTTGGCGAAATAAATATAAGTTATGATGGGGCTGATATAGATAACTAAAAGCTATAAAAAGCAATAAAAAAGCTTCTAAATAAATTAAGAAAAAAAAACAGATTTCATGTTTGTATTATTCTGTTAATTTGTATGACAAGTAAAAATGAATGGTTGTAAGCGCTTATAGGACAACCGCTTACCATCAGGTGGGCCGTATGCTTGCTTGCGAACTTAATAAAATAAAAAAATGAGAAAAAACGAATGTAAAAACAACATGAATAAAGGTGATATATAATAATTATTACAGTTGTTTATAGTAAACCAATATTCGAATTAATTATGATAAAAGTGTTGTATAATTTTTTTATCCCCTTAATAGAAAATTACAAGCACCTTAGACGTATATTAACCAAACCCTATTTCTGAGGGTGTTGCGAAATGAGAAAATTGTACATAGTTGGTAAGGGATCGCATATAATCTAGCACTACGGAGGCGAGCCAATTACGTAGGTCATCTGCGGCGTCGTCAAAACGACTCCCTGCAGCCATTGTCGCGATTGCCAGGCTTAGGCAGAGTGTCCATAGAATGGATACGGTCCTACGTAATCTTTTTCAATCTCGCATTCTCCGTTTTGATGTGTTTATTATACTTTGCAGCTATTTCATCTTCTATATAATATATAAACATTGTTTTAGCTATGTTCGTAATATACTTTGAAACCATCCAACCATGTCAAACCTCATTTCATCATTTAACATATGGAAGCATGCGTATTGCGTATGCATGCATATGCACACTTTGGCGGCTGCTTAGTACTGTAATGTGTTACATCGAGTGTTACACTTATAAACATTTCAAACAGAGCAATGCGAAATCCGAATCGATGCTGAAATCAGAAACGATGCGTATACATCTCCATACAACATAGATATTTTTTATAGAGAGAATGCTGATCGATGCATGTGTATGTAATTCAGGCCTTATGAGTTTAAACGAATCAAGTCGGTAATTAGTGCTTTAAAATAGTCCGATTTTATTATTATTTTAACAATAAAATTAAAGTTGCTGCTCGTAAAGTATAAGAAAAATGTTAGGTTAAAACCATAACGTATCGTTAGTTATAAAATGGTTTTACATGTAGCTTAGTGAATAATATTGAGGTTTAGTAATATTATATATTAAGAATATTTTTCAGTAATACTCGATAACGAGACAGAACAGCTAAGAAATATGCAGATAATGTGAATCGCAAGGATGAGTTGTTTGTCGTCACATCTTAAGGGTGCATCTCCACTGAGGCGAATATATTGTGACGAGCTGTAAAATAGAACTAAAAGAGAGACGAATGATTCAATATAATTTGATTCAATTCTTCTTTTGTTCGCTATGACTATTTCTCGCGGGCTCTATGTCTTTTCCGAACTATTGTGCATGAGAGAAAGTTGCGAGGGGTGATAGCTTAATCAACCCCGCTCCCGCCAGAAACCAAAAGCACACTTTTGCACTCTAAGTGCTTCATGGAGCGTGTTCGGTCTACGGAACTATTGAGTATATTATAATATACGTCTTTTGTTCTGGGCATTTTACCATGGTATGAGTAGGTATCATGCAAAGGGCTGTCTTTTACAATCATACTAGTAAGGTGTATGTTTAGTTGACAGTAATACGTTTTGCCGCGAGGCCGCTGTCTATGTCAGATACCACCTTAGCGTGTTTGTAATCATCAAGATTGGTCCAGTATTGGGTGTTCTTCTCCGAGTACTAGTGTCGTTATGACTAAAGTTGTTGTGCTGGATCTGAGATGGTTTGCTATGCCGATGATTCTTCGCCACTCTGTAGGCTAACGCCTCGATGGAAGTGCACCCTAAAAAGCAGCTGGCATCCTGCCATAGAGGATGACCTACATTAGAGTTCAGTCACCCTGCCAAATATTTTTGCTTGTCTCTGCTTTTTATCATGATACTAAGAAGAACTAAGCTGAAACAAAATACCTTCATCATTAGATTAAGATTAATATTTTTTGTTATAGTCCCGATTATACGAAATACTAATTATAATTTCGTTAATTTTACAATTTCGTTACGACAATTATGTATATATTAATATAGGTTTAATCATTTTAGCTATTTATACTACGACATTTTTTATAAAAAAGTGATATATTATATATATAATCTATATATTATATACACACCATCCGGAAAATATGTGTATGTACAAAGTGTTATTGTGTAAACCGCATCAAATTGTTTTACTTATTGTAAGACAACGACGCGTTCAAGCGCAGAAGAAATAATGAGTTTGTTCTATTCTATTCAAAGAACTGAGATAGAAATTCTTAAACAGGATGAACTATTTTCATATAAAACTTTTTCTTGCCGGCAGTTTTTACTTGTCTTCATTCTTTAAAGAAAGTGTAATTACATAGTTTTGGTGGACTAAAGGCTCTTCCGCAGAATATTATTGCGGATTTTATTTCAAATCCAAAGCTATATCGATTAATCTTATGAATATCTGGGGGCCTACTAAGAACTCTTATTACCAATCAAATGACGACCAAATCAATCCAATTCAATTCAGACAGTAAAAGGATTCAGATTTTAAATGAGCACGACGTACAAATATATTTGTCATGGTACGAAAAAATTGCGATCCAGCTCTGTTAATGTCGTTATTTCATTTGCAAAAGTATACCCTGTAATGATAATTAAATAAATTTGTCACATTAACCAATTTTACATCGATTTCCAAAATTTGTACAAAGCAATGTCAATTGAACCGACAACCGTCTGGGATCAGATCTCTCAATAAAGGTGTTATTGGAGCGCGAAATTTCTAATTTACGACTAATCGTATCAGCTTTTAAATGAATTAATTTTCTTTACAGAAGAAGTTGAATTAATCTTTGATTCTGGAATATTTTACTGGAAATTGGTTTGTGTTGCTTTGAATAAACGTAAAGAATGAAATGTATTTTTAACATAACATTCTTACTCTCAAAAGAGTTCATTCTTGAGTTGAAATAGGGGATAAAAGCTTTTAACAAAAATATTACCGATGATTTTTCAAGTCTACTACTCCTAATACTCCTATTGCACCTTCAAATAAGCTTGCGTTAGGTGTAGTTAAGACAATAGCCCAAGGGAGTCAGGATCAAACTCGCAACTCTCGCCGCAACGGAGCGTAGTCGGCTCTTTAACTGTTGAGCTATTGAGGCTTCAAATTTGAGTCTCTATAGAAGTTTGGCACGTATTTAGGCTCGGCGTAAAAGTAAATAATTATTAGTTCTCGCGTTTTTGGAAATCCGACATGTTGGGGAATGAAATAGTGGGTGGAACTTCCCAAACAAATCTGTCAATGATTAATATACGTATTACTACTATATTTATATGTAATAAACAGTTGAATATAATTGTAGTCCCCAAGGAGGGATTGGCGTTTCGCCATCCAGCTAACCTACATCACGGGTCGATGAACAACAAAAATAAACAAATATTTTAGATATATATGAAAAAAAATCAACAGTTTACCTCAAATATTTATTTACCTTGTGGAACAATAATTTTATTTCAATAGTTTTTATAGGCTAGACGTTGACACCGTTGTGGCGTTCCCATTCTAATTCCCGCTCGGGCAGATGTTTGTTAAAATTTCTGTCTCGGTCTGGGCCTTTGTCCGTGTGGGTCTCCCCACCGTGCCTCGGAGAGCACGTTAAGCTGTCGGTCCCGGTTATTATCAATAACATCTGATAATAATCGTCAACTCTCGATAAGTAAATTGCTCTTATCCAATGATTTACTGGTTCGCCCTTAGGGTTGCGGAGGTCAGATGGCAATCGCTCTGTGTATAAACTAGTAACCTGTCAAATCCGGATAAGAGTAATAAGCAGACCCTGGGTACATAAAAATACCGGAAATAATGCTAGGATGAAGAAGAAGATTATAGCCTAGATATATATTATTATATATATATATATATATATATATATATATATATAATAATATATATATATATATATATTATTTATATTATATGAACATATTTTTGCAATATGATTTGCAATTACTTAAACTTTTAACTAAGATCCTGTTTTTCTTGTTCAAGATATTAAGCAAATTATTCATTTATTCTTTTAGATGCGTAATATTTTTAACGTATTTTACTTTTATACAGCTTCTAGCAAAATGAACTTATCTTTCTTATTCAGATAGAGAATAAATTACCTTTCGCGAAACAAATGGCTTGTCCGCTGCAGTAGCTGCTCAAGATGTGTAAACTTAAGGGAAATTTTAATAGACAAAACTACGAGCCGTACCAGTAAACGATATACTTTCTCAAACGTCAAGTATTCTGTAAAACTTATGTAAAACTGTGTCAAAGTAAAAATTTAGTTTTAATGTTATTTTAAAAGCAGAGAGTTCATTATTATAAAGCTGTATAAGAAACATTATTGTTGTATATTTTCATTTTTTTTTTTTTTTATGTTAGAAGTTGGCAAACAAGCATACGGCCCACCTGATGGTAAGTGGCTACCGCAGCCTATGAGAGATTGCAGCACCATTAGTAGGTGCCACTCACGCGTTGCCAACCTCGAGATATTAGTTCTTAAATCTCGTTCGCCCAGTAATTTCACTAGCGTACAATGCCCTTCAAACCGGAACACAGTAGTGCCTAAGCACTACTATTTGGCGGCAGAATATTGGACACTGCGGTGGTACCTACCTAGCCGGCCTCTTGCAACAAAAGACCTACCACCAGTGTGACTGATTGAACTGGTGGAATAATCTCTGTTGTGACAGAGGTTATCCCAACAGCGGGCGATGGGGTCGTCACATCCCGACGCCTCTCAATCTCATTGTATACATTAAAAAGGAAATAGCATAAAAATAATTGCAAACAAAACATAATATATAATAAGGCAGTGTTATCGCTTGTACTCGTATATACGATCATCTCCAAACTTTCAGGGCTTAGAAATTGCTGATCCTGAATATAAACATATCTTTTTTGCATTCATAATAACATTAAGGGGGTCCGTAGCTACTAAGTAAGCTGGTGAAGGTAGGAAGCCGGTCTACTTTCCTGCCATCAGAAATGTTGAAGCGTAATGAAACAATCATATATGGTAAAATATTGTCAAATATGTCATGATATCATTAAAGCATTTCCAAGATGAAAAGGTCACATTTAAAGTAGTAAAATTAATTTTACTTTCTGTAATGAAGAGAGAATGTAATTTTGAAACTTCTGTAACGAAATGCGGAAAACTTGAGATTCCCCGAAAGTGAAAATGGAATCAAGCTCGGTCGAGAATAATGTTTCCAAGTAAGACATTAAAAAAACAATTTTTGCTTCGCTGTCCGTAATTGTTATGTTCAAAAAGTGTACTTTTATGTCGCAAAGTTAGTAAAAACCTTACTGATTTATGATACATTTTAATTTTTAATAAATAATTTACATACTAGACGATTAGACCTTCAAGGTCAGACTAGACCCTGGGAAAGAACATAGGTTACCTTTGATCACAAAAAAAAAATTTGAAGACGATGAAATTGGAATTAGTTTGTATGGGGAACCAATTATTTCTATATTTTAAAAGATGCCTGATTAGCTTACCGGTGGTAGGCCTTATATTGCATGAAGCTGGCTAGGTAGGTACCATCGCAGTGTTAGATATTCTACCACAAAGCACTATGCTGAGTTTCGGTTTTAAGGACACTGTAGCTAGTGAAATGACTGGGCCAAGGAGATTTAAGAACCAATATCTGGAGGTTGGCAACGCGTGAGTGACATCTACAAATGTATGTATGGTATTGCCAGCGAGCATAGGCTACCGCTCACCATCAGCTGTGTCATATACTTGCTTGCCAACTTATTACTTTAAAAAAGAAAAATCGTTATTCACGCTGGCGAAGCAGAAGCTAGTTCAACATAACGACATTATTTATTCGTTCGATGGCGTTCGAATCTGGTTAAAATATAATTATCGGTTAAAGCCGACGTATCGTTTTTGAAGGGTAATCCGCTTAATTAGAGATTTTAATGACAACAGTTTGTAACGTTTACGATCAGTTTTTTTGTTTGGTTCTGAGCCTTGCATGGTACACTAAAACTGTCAATAAAAAATAAAATAATACGCTTTGACAACTAGGAGGAAATATATTTTGTTTGCGGAAATAAATGGCCTTTCCGATCCAGGTGATTTAGTGATCTCCTTTATTTTCACTTATGGCTCAATACTCTCTATATACTCTATATCTATCTTGGTTTTTAAATTTAATTAGTGTTAGTATAGCGTTTTAGCGGCAACAGAAATACAACTTCAGTGAATATTTTGTTCCTCTACCTATTATGATTCGTGAGATACAGCCCGCTGACGGACGGATGGGCATTAGATGCTTAGTAATAGGGTTCCACTTTTCAGGTACGGAACCTTAAAACTGAGAAAATACAATAGAAGATTAATTTTAAATAGATTTTCGACTATCTCTAAGTCATAATAATGTGAAAATGCTATACGCTTGGAAAAGGTATTGAAAACTAACAATGCGGCCATAAATATACCTCATTTATATATCACAATGATGTGAATAAAGCAGTTGAATAGGAATGATATCTCCTATTGTAGTTCACACTTTTATTCCAGAAATGGATCGCGAATATTACAGACACTAGGATCTATTTGTAGCAGAGATTTATATCTTACAAAGATATTAAGCAGATCAAAAATATTGTATCAGCTTAGTAAATAAATAAACATAAATAAACACTACACACTCAACGGCCCTCATTAGGATAATTATATCCTGTGTCGGAGGTCCGGAAACATTCACAATGACAAGGACAAACACAACCAGACCGGAAAACATGCCTGTACGAATAATACAAACATCTGCTCCGAGCGGGAATCGAACCTGCAACCGTCGAGGCTTAAGGCAGACTCGCTACCCACAACGCCACAACGGTGTTAGTAAGTAACAATTTATTTTAATAATTATAAAATTATCACAATATAACGTTTTAATTATGTCAAAAGATTTTCTCAAAAATAAAACTATAACTTCGGAAAATCACATGAAGCTGAAGTGTATCATTATAATATACGTTTCGAGATAAAATTCCTGTCACAATAATTATTAATAACTATAGTATCTTCTAAATAATAAATATATAGGTACTAAAATATGCATTTTCCTTCTTGCAAATATTCTTAGTTAGGAATAAAAGAAATGAATATTTTAGATTCACGTTTTCGCCGACACAATAAAATTATGTTTCGAAAATATATGCAGTATGGAAAATACCATTTTTACAAAAAATAAAATCACTCGCAAATAATGACAAAACTATAAAAATATAATTTAAAGTAGGTATGTAAATTTTACTGTGAAGTTGGAGACCTAGCATAACAAGCAAAAAATTGTGGTGTATATTAAAGTTGGCGCCTCAATTTATAGTTTCTGTACAATGGCATTGTTAGAAATGAAAAGAGTATTCTTGAAGGACACTTAAAATATGATTTGGGAAAAATATATATCGAATGAGCATTGTTGCATGATCCAACTCAATCGATAATACGAGATAGTGCAATAGTACGGGACGGTTTTACATAAAATTAAATTTTAGAATATATAATTATTTTGTTACGGAAGTTTTATTTTAATTGTTATCTTTTAAGAGCATACACAAAATTCAAAACGACTTCTGAGAACTGTCTTCGTATTATTTTTGTTTTTACTGCTTTAAATTGATGACAACTTTCTTGGACAGTAGGGAAGCCTTCAAGTTTTTTTGATGAGAAATTTTTATGGTTGCTATATTTAAAAACACGAAAATAATAAACCCAGAAATCAGTGCGTGGGCGAGACGCTCATAGCCGAGTGCACCCGCTGATCGGTAAACGATCGGTAGGTTAAGCAACTTTAGGCGCGGTCAGTCACTAGATGGGTGATCGCATAGTGGTACTTCAACCGAGCGTCTCCGTGCTTCGGAGGGCACGTAAAAAGTCGGTCCCGGCTGTTGACAATTAGACATCAGTCGATAAGTCAAGTCAGAGGCCTACGGGCGACCTGAACAACTCTGACACTAGGTTGACCACTAACCAATCGATAAGAAGAAGAAGAAGTGCGTGGGCTGTCCTTAAAGTAGTTTATTTAACTTTGCTTAGCTTTCAGAACTCGGAAAGGTCATCCTATCAGCTTGAGTTAAGGATATCGCTGAAGCAACAACATTCGAATAGTTGAACATAATAATTTCGTTAAAGCCATTCCTGCGCCAAATACGTGCACTACACGAAGAAGAAAATTCTTAGGTGCTTCACTTTAATGCGAACCAACCCCACTGTAGTCCTTTATTAAATTGATAATATATAGTTCGGTGTAATTTATTTATTAGTATCAATACAGACTTTCTATTTTCTATATATTTGGGGTGGCTTAGCATAACTGAGCAAAGTACTTTTTAGATAATATCTACGTGAAGAATCAGTATTAATAGCGTTGCGTATTCTTGACAATTGAACCCTCTTACTTGATTATTTTTATTAAATAGACCATGCTTTTTGCACGAGCAAAGTTTGGTCCAAAACTTTTCACTATCGAGTCGAGGGCATTTACCCTCCCCACCACCCCTTATTTCCGGAGTTTCTTGAGTTTGTCATTTTGGTTTTGGTATCTGTCATTATATATAATATTGACGACGGTGAGGCGCAGCGGTAGCGAACCTGCCTTAAACGCCACAGGTCGCGGGTTCGATTCCCGCTCGGAGCATAATATGTTTCTATTGACCATGCAAGCATATATTCCGGTCTGGGTGTTGTTGTTGACACAGGATATTACTATCCTAATTTATTTATTTATTATATAAGTCGTATTTATGTGACCGGACATGATCTCCGATCTTCTCTACTTTTTAGTTTGAATTTTTTTCAGAACTTATCTTTGTAACGAAAAATGGGAAAATTACTTACGAAAATATTGCTATAAACCATTGGAAACCGAAAGGGTTAACCTTAATAATTTTAAGTTACTGTTATTTATCGAAATACGTTATAAAAGTCTAAAACGTTAAGATTCGTAAAATTTCCTTTATATATTTTTTATCTAAACTAACTCTAGAAGTTCACAATTTATAAAGGATCCATTTTATTGTCTGATAAGCTCAGTATTCTACGCGGTGAATATCGCGATGGTTACATGTAAATAACATTTACATAGTGCAATAAATTTTATTTTTTGCAAACAGAAACAGCATTATTTTTTGATGAACCCCAGGGAACGGGTACGTAAATTAGTTGAATAAGAAAAATTCCACCAAACATTGTGTACGAAAAATTTACATTGTCTAAATATGGTAAAGCCCAAATTTAAAGGGTAAGACGAATGTTATTTATGTATGATCTCGCAAAACAAGATGGGATGAATATTTAAAGTATTTTTCTTGTTTTTATTTCTGATTGGTACTGAGATGATTTTTTTTAAACGCTGCACACTCAACGGCCACCATTAGGATAGTGATATCCTGTGTCGGGGTCCGGAAACACATACAAGAACAAGGACAAATACACCCAGACCGGAAAATATGCTTTGTATGGTCAATACAAATATATTATACTCCGAGCAGGAATCGAAACCGCGACCTGTGGTGTTTAAGGCAGGTTCACTACCGCTGCGCCACAACGTCGTCAATTTTATAAACGTCGTAAACCAATCCACATATAAGCCTGAATTATATTAATCAGCATTATAAATAATAAACGTTGCACACTCAACGGCCCCCATTAGGATATTAATATCCTGTGTCGGGGGTCTGGAAACATTCACAATGACAAGGACAAATACACCCAGACCGGAAAATATGCTTGCATGGTCAATACAAACATATTATGCTCCGAGCGGGAATCGAACCCGCGACCTGTGGCGTTTAAGGCAGGTTCGCTACCGCTGCGCCACAACGTCGTCAAATTTGTTGCATTGTTTGCATTGTACAAGGGTAAGCTGCTCACGCACCAATTTCCATATCAGCATTGATTTTTATTTAGATTTTTTCTGTTTCAAATGCTTGTAAATGTAACACTCGATTAAACATGTTAAAAGATGCGTACAGCCGTTTAAGTATACCCAATCATGCATGAATAATTATGAGAACGGATGCTTAATACGCATACGAAGGTATCCTTTAGCATATAATGCGTGTAAGTGTGTCCAAACCTTCTTCATCTTCCTAGCATTATTCCCGGTACTATACGAGTATTTACCCAGGATCTGTTCATTACTGTTGTCCGGTGTAGCGACATCTACACGCAACATGACGTAACGCAATAGAAAGACAAGATTGTCACAATGTCGCATCAAGCTACAACGACACCTACAGGGCATACTACGCAACGATATGGACGATCAACGAACGTCACGATCCTAAATCGCGCTATCAAAGTTTCCTACGCTCTTGAGATATATATACAACTTTCCAACGTAAGTCGTTGGGCTTCGGCCCAGGGCTTCGGTCCGCCAGGCAATATCACCCGCCTGGTCGGGGGATCCTCCCTTAGTGTTGGAGGCATTTCTCACGTCGCACCTCCACATCCGGATTTGACAGGTTACTAGTTTTTACACAGAGCGATTGCCATCTGAACTCCGCAAACCTCAGGGCAAACCAATAACTCATTGGATAAGAGCAATTTACTTATTAAGAGTTAACGATTATCAGATGTTATGTGATAACAATCGGGACCGACAGCTTAACGTGCTTTCCGAGGCACGGTAGGGTGACCCACAATTACAAACGCCCAGACTTTTTTTTTTTTTTTTTTTATGTTAGAAGTTGGCAAACAAGCATACGGCCCACCTGATGGTAAGTGGCTGCCGCAGCCTATGAGCGCTTGCAGCACCAATAGTAGGTGCCACTCGCGCGTGCCAACCTCGAGATATTAGTTCTTAAATCTCGTTCGCCCAGTAATTTCACTAGCGTACAATGCCCTTCAAACTGGAACACAGTAGTGCCTAAGCACTACTATTTGGCGGCAGACTGAAACAGATATTTCTAAGATCAATGTAAACATCTGCCCAAACGGGCACCGAACCCGCACCTGTCGAGGCTAAAGGCAGACTCACTACCCACAATGCCACAACGCTGTCAAGTGTGTCCAAAACTATCCAGCGAAATACGAATCGATGCTAATAAATTGAGTTCAGGCTTTAGCGATCACATAAATGAAAATTATTTGAAATATTGTAAGTATTATCAATGAACGTGATTCTAAATCCGAATCGACAAATTAAATTTATTCCGTTTCCATTTTATTATCAGACAGGCTAAGTCAGTTACAATAACGTAACTTTGCTAAATGAAGAATGTTTTTATACTTTGGCTGCCAAATCCTGGTGAATTTGAATTATAAAACTTTTCAATTTAAAATTGTCGAACTTTTATCGTTAATTTTCACATTCTTAACTCTGTTCTATCTTTGACTAATAGATGCTATTTATGTAATTTGATCTTTAGGTAAGTTTATCTATATATTACATATATATTACTCATAAGAAATACGTAATTTTTAAAAATAGTCTTACTGTTTGTTCTGGGTAATCTCCGAAATGGTTGGAGTTATTTTGACGAGACTTGCACTGTTTGATAGATAAAATAATTACATTTCCGCATAATAAAAACGAGCAAAGCCGCGTGATCAAATCAATCACATTTCTCTACGTGGCTAAAGCTACATGCAATATACACATAGTTTTCGTAAGTTGAGCGTGATTTGGGAAAAAATACCTATACATAGATACATTCAAGGGCTTGTATAATTTTAAATGTTGTAGGAATAATAATAGTTCGCGCATGTGCTTCACGCTTGCCGCGCTAGCGATGTGTACCCCTCCATGCGCTGCCGCCGGCCGCCCGGCTACCCAGTAGTTCGGATCGCGCTCTGCTCGTTGACGGTCGCAGTCGCATCATTAAAAATGTTAATCTCTCTTACAATTAGTCACATATCCATGTTTTCTATATGTAATAAATGTTTAAAGTCCACTTGAAAACTGTTTTACTACAATGTTTAAATAAAACTTGGAAAGAAAGACCTGACCACTCATTTCGGTGGCAACAAACGATTCGGCTGGAGTTTTCCGACATTTTCCAGCTATTATCATATTCAACAACTAATTTACGCCAAACCTTAACCAATTATACATTAAAACCTTCCTCATGAACCACTCTGTCTATTGCTGAAACCCACATGAAAATGCGTTCAGTAGGTTTTGAATTTATCGCCAAAAGACATATTATTTATCAAAAGATTATATGTATTACTCGCGTTAAATAATATTACTAACACTCAAATGTAATGTAATGTAATGATTATGATTATTATCTGTATATTTAATGTTATAACTATCATTAAAACAAATAGCTAATAAATAGTAATTATATCAGTATTCAAAGTGTTCGTAATTCATATAAATTCTTAGTTGTATAAAAGCTTAAGTAATATCATTAATGCTAATGGTATTATTATGTTTCCCGAGAGTCAGCCAAGGAGCCATTCGCATAATAATTTTAACAGTACACGTATCGCTAAAAAGTTATTTAACAGTGTAATGTAATCGTCATACTTACTTCATATAAATTAGTATGCACTTGGACCTCCGGTGCTTTTTTTATGCGAAACTATTGTATGCGAAACAGGCTGCTACTTCACGTCGACTTTGTGAGAGAGATTATTAAGGAACTTCTATGGTATAATTTTATTAATTTTTTTTTGTGTTAGATGGATCAAACGGGCTGTAAAGTCAGCTTATGTTAAGCGATTACCGCCGACTATGATTATCTGCAATACCAGAGGGCGTGCAGGTGCATTAAGATGCGAATGGTTATACGGTGGCTTACGTCGAAATGAAATAATTTGACAATTGGAGAAAAGACGAAAGACAAGAAAGAAAGATTAAAAGTACTAGACTGTTTTATCTATGTCCATTTTTATATATACTAATTTAAGCAGCATTGATACTATTACAATTATTAATAATTTTCAAGACCTTTGTGTACAAGATGTAGTACTACCAATGAAACATATTTCCCTTCCTATGAACCCCCTAAAATCCTTAAAGAGAATCTCCATTTAGGGAGTCAGACCGCATAAACTCTGTTATCTGGAGCTTACAATAACTTTATGACTGATAACACGGAACGAGTAGGAACTTTACCACTTATTGAGTTAACAATGTATTAGGCTTAGGATAGGACGATTGTGATTACTAAACGAATGGATAATCTTGGTTTATTTTAAAATTGTAAGTGATTTATGTTTAGTAGTATCTTGCTTTTTTGGTATGGATTGGTCCACTCATGTCCGTTGGAGTCCAGCACTCCACCACGTAGTACCACAGTACTCGACATAGGATTTTAATGATTTTGGATTTAAGTCTTGCTGCGTTTACATTTATAGAAATAACGCACCAATAGGGATACGTTTATAAGCTAGAGGCGGCAAGCAGCGAGGTGGTTATTTAAACATTACCACCAGCAAAAACTACCGTTACATCACGTCGATATGACCGCCGTACATCCCCTGTTGAACGGGCCCATAAAAAACAAAAACAGTTTAATCTCTACTAATACTGCAATTTTACTAAAATTCCTACTCGTACTAATGTAGTATTATTAATAAATTCATGAAAATCTCTAAATAAGTCCAATAAGAATAATCTCTGAATAAGTCCAATAAGAATTTCTTATATCAAAATATTTCGAATACTTCAAACATTTATTAGTAGGAATAATATTACATTTTCGTTTTATTAGCATATAATTTCCCTCGAAATTATATTCGGGAAAATCGTTCGTTCGTTAATATTTATTAAAGTCGACGCCTTCCTTCGATCCTTCGATATAAGTAAGGATCTATCAAATACAAACGCTGTATTCGCTCACAATACGGTCCTGCAAATACTGTTTCAATATTTGATTCCACGACTGTGTCGAATATTTTTCCTTTATGTGCGAATATAGATCGACCCATTTCCGTATTGTCTAAATAAAACTCGTATATGTTTTCATATTTGGTTCATTCTGTATAGGTATCAGACTCAAAAAGAAATTCGAGTGGAATTTTTTACTTCGCATTTATGGTCGTTTTTTTATTGTTTTAACGAGGACTCTTTTAAGATCACCGCCAATATAAATAATTTGACCATCAGCATGGGCGTAGCCAGCATTTGGCCCAGGGGAAAGCAAAATCTTAATTAAAGAGGGGTTTGTTCGCAAAATAACTATATTATTCAATAGTTATGCATTATATTCGTACATTTTTTAAGTGTTACTAGCTCAAAATTGGTTTTATAGAACGACCAAATTCTATTTATTATCTCTATAGGGAAAGGAACGTTTCGAATAAGCTTAATGCTTAATACGAGTTGTCCCTTGCGCTTTGTGAGTGCTGGCCCAAT
Source organism: Hestina assimilis (assembly GCA_023373885.1). NCBI lineage: Eukaryota > Metazoa > Arthropoda > Insecta > Lepidoptera > Nymphalidae > Hestina > Hestina assimilis. Next base: position 11,732,980 of record CM041745.1, read on the forward strand.
CTACCTATCAAATTCCGTTTAACCGTTTTTACGTTATTGAGTAACAAACAATCAAACATACACACTTTAAAATTTATAATAGTAGCAGGATTAAACATTAAATAAACATTAAATAAAATAAATATTAAGTATCACAATTTTTAAAAAAAGAATTACGTATCTAAGGTTACAAATTTAATAGTAACCAATTTCAAATTATTTTCAACTCAATTAAGTGCTACAAAGCAAAACTGTGTTGGCGTACATCGATTTTGCTTGTTTATTTTGTTTTCTCTCGCCACAACGACAAATGGTTCTGTGCTACACATTGGACAGTAATGAATTATAGACTGGTCTGAATGGACACATAGTATAAGAAGAGCTACAAAACGATAACTTTAAAAGCTGTTGTGTTTTGCTTAATTGTGATTATATTAAATGTTGTTATTAAAAATAAAAATAACTCTTTATATAATATTATAAAAAGACCATTTATTAACATATTTTCAAAGATATTTATTTCCTTTGTTACAAATTAAAATAAAACGATATGATATGCATGTTAAGTTAGTCTATATGTTAAGTTAGTTGGGATATACAATTTTTATCATAGACATAAGAATGTGCTAAAGAAATAACGAACACATTGTATACAACGTTGGTTTCCTATAATTAAATAAATACCTATAATAGCATATTATAAAAATACCTGTCTTGAAGGTATGTTTATGGCGGTATATAATTGAATCTATGACTGTTGATTTTTATGTCATAATCTAAGCCTTCTCATTAATTTCCAAATATCTCTCTTTTTGGAAATAAATTCGACGGCTGTACTAAACCAAAATGTAATATATAACAATAATTACAAAATCTACAGTTAAACTAAGCATATATGTGTTAAGCATTTGCTGTGTAAAATAAGTAATATTCTGAATAACAACGAAAGTTGAGAACGGAACTAACCATCAAAGTTTTCGCATTACAGAATAATATAATTTTTAGAAAGTTAAACAACTTTATCTATGATTACTTGCGAACTAAAAGGAACAAAAATCACGATGACGAAAGTTTCATTGTCAATTTAAAGTTTCCGTACGGTGGAATGTTAGGGGAATAGTGGCTGACATGTAGCCATAGTTTAGGATTATAGTTTGGGGATGTTAATATTCCACCAAAAATATAAAATGTAAAAAAGTCAAGCAAAGAAGTTCTTCTACTATAAAAACATAAAAGATTTCGCACTTTTATTGAAATTTGGTAATTGTACGGCAAAATATTCTACAAATTGAAATTCTTTAGTGCCTTGTGGCTTTTATAGATTTATACTAAATTTCTGATAATTTTAAATGATAAATTATTCAAATAATTATATATTGTGCTTGTTATACGTATGAAAATCATAAAACTAATGTAAAATAATGTTGTAAATGTGTACTTAAAATAAAATTTAGTTTTATACTTCTGTGTGGGTTTTAGCTACCCGTCGTGTTCTTTAATAAGCCCTCAGGCACAACAAGAGTCGAATGAAATATTAATGAGCATTGCTACGCGCAAAACAAAGAGTGGCCTTTAGAAAATGTACTCTTTACGTGTGAAGGATTTCTCTACCCTTGTACTAACGTGCTTTGGAAAAACAATGACCGGTCATTACATGCAAGACGAGCTTATGTGAGTTACGTATTTTTAGTATAAGTTTTTTAGTTATGGATTCCATTCTCTTACTTTTTGCCAATAATTTCAACAAATGAATAAATCCACGATTCCTTACTATGAAATAAAAGTCAATTATAAATGAATGGATCAAGCTTACAGAAGATAGAACTTTAGTCCTTGAGGTTGAGGTTATTGCCCTACCAAAGTGTATACTTTTTAAATAAATAAATGTTATATGTTAAACGGCTACCAAGGTAGGTTTATCGTCTGTAGGTGGTCCGGAAACTTGTACAAACAACCATCCAGACCAAAACAAATGCCTAAGATAAATTCAACCCCAAAATTTGTTTTGAACGGAAATACAACGTGCGACTGTCATCGTTAAAAATCGATTCTCTATTACTTCCCCAAAAACATTGTCTTGAAGTCCATTTTGTAATAGGTATAGTTTTTTTTAGTAAAGTTTTCTGATAATGGCTGAACTTTTAATAGTCAAGTATTAATACCGTGCGCTGCTGGCGTTTTAAGAAATTACTGGCACTTTGTCTTTAGTTCAGTTTAAACGAATTATTCGAGATCGGACCTCCTGCCGTCTATTATCAGGCGAGTTAAATGCGTTCCTTTATGAATGATTTAAATTGGGACCTATTTCTAATTAGAACAATTAAGAACAATTAATTAATTGTTCTTAGCATTTTATGCCAAAATTACGGAATTTTACCCTTATTTTAATCCTTACATTCATAAGTTAATGTAAAATTTAAACGGCTAACACTCACGTTCAATCGGTTTAAGTACCGACTAGTTTCGGACTCATGTGACTCGGTGCGATGCGAGCGCAAGCGCGCAGTGCGAGACGGGTCGCGACCGCGAACGTAACCCACTCACCCTGATGAAGGACCTCCGATGAGTCCGAAACTAGTCGGTACTTATACCGATTGAACGTGAGTGTTAGCCGTTTAAATTTTACATTAAGTTAATTATGTCTCACGATAGTTTTAATAATATAATTACATTCATAAGATTTTTTTAAAAATTGGAAGTTTAAAACCAAATATCTAATGATTTAAAGGAGGAATTTTCCGGCGTCGGGACGTGACGACCCCATCGCCCGCTGGTGGGATAATCTCTGTCTGCAGAGATTATTCCACCAGTGCAGTCAGGCAATTCAACTAGTGGTAGTGCCACGCTGCACAGCTCTTTCTGTGCAGCCGAATTGGGCCGGCACGCCCGGGTAAGTACCACTCTCTCACAGAAAACCGGCGTGAAGTGACAAGTGTCGCGTTTCGTACGGTGAGTGAGAGTCCCGGAGGCCTTCTTAACCCCCTCCCTTCTATGGACGTGCAGAATTCGGTTCGTGTACCCCAGGAGGGTACCACCTGCGTTCGCGGTGGAGAATCCCTCTCTGAGCGTCCATGCTCACCACGAACTCCAGCTGAGCATGGATGCCCAGGCTGCCCTCCGAATTCTGGGGGGGCAATTTTGCGCGCTCAAAAACTGTTCGGGGCAAACGAAGCAGGCAACTTGAGGCAACCCCTTCCACGCTAACTGTGGACTTTTGTAACATTAGAGGGCTGAATTCCAACCTGAACGCCGTCCATCACCACCTTGAGACGGCGAAGCCGGCCTTGCTTTTTCTCACCGAGACCCAGATATCTTCTCTGGCTGATACTTCTTTCCTCTCCTACCCGGGATACAATTTGGAACATTCCTTTGTATCCCGGGCTGGTGTGTGCGTGTACGTCAGGGAGGATGTCTGCTCTCGTCGCCTCGGCAGCCTTGAAGTAGGGGACCTATCGATTCTTTGGCTGCGCGTAGACTGCGATGACCATCCGCGAATCTACGCGTGCCTTTATAGGTCCCATAGCGGAAATGCCGAAACTGACCGACTCATTGAGCACATCCAAATGGCTACAGATTCCGTGCTGCAACAGATCCCATCTGCTGAGATCGTGATTCTTGGCGATTTCAACGCCCACCATGCCGAATGGCTTGGTTCACGTACCACCGATCACGCGGGGAGATCTGTTCTCGACTTTGCTTTGGCATATGATCTGACACAACTGGTAACCTCGCCAACGCGAATCCCAGATGTAGAGGATCATACACCTTCACTGTTGGATCTTCTGTTGACCTCTCATCCGGACAACTATCTGGTATCCGTCGATCCTCCTCTAGGCTCGTCGGACCACTGCCTTGTTCGGAGTACAGTGCCGGCCGCGCCCAGCACGGCCCCGCTTCGCGGGCTACCGGCGCGTTTGGCACTACAGGTCGGCAGACTGGGATGGGATGCGTTCTTTCTTTGCGTCCTACCCATGGGGACAGATTTGCTTCTCGCCGGATGATCCAGACGTCGTTGCCAACTCTGTCGCCGATGTGATACTCCAGGGCATGGAACTTTTTGTTCCGGCTTCTGCAGTGCCCATCGGAGGCAAGTCTCAGCCTTGGTTTGGTCGCTCCTGTAAAACGGCGTTTCGCCGAAAACGGGAATGCTACCAAGCCTGGGCTAAGGCGTCGACGTCTCGTGATGTAAATACCAGCGCACTTAGAAAGGAGTACAACTCTGCCTCCAGGTCCTTCAAAGGGTTATTGCCAAAGCAAAGTCGGAGCACATCGGCAGAATTGGCGAGAGACTAGTGCGTCTTCCTTCGGGTACACGTGCATTCTGGTCCCTCGCCAAGTCTGTCTTAGGGAATTTCTGTAAGCCATCATTTCCACCTCTGCATAGGGACGATGATTCGGTGGCCCATGCCGCGAAAGAGAAAGCTGATCTTCTGGTCTGGTCTGGCTCTCTCTTCGCGTCCAACTCGACTGTGGATGACCAAGGAAAGTCACCACCGGCAATCCAGCGGTGTGATACCACGATGCCGGAGGTTAAATTCCGGCAAAGTGTAGTTCGCAGAGCACTTCTTTCCTTGGACATTCATAAGTCGAGTGGGCCTGATGGAATCTCCCCGATCGTGTTGCGGACATGTGCTCCTGAGTTGGCGCCGGTTTTAACGCGTCTTTTCCGGTACTCCTACTCATCAGGCGTCGTCCCGAACTCATGGAAGACGGCTTTAGTGCACCCGATCCCTAAAAAGGCAACCGCTCGGATCCGTCCAATTATAGGCCAATTGCCATTACCTCCTTGTTCTCAAAGATAATGGAGTCCATTATCAACTGCCAGCTCCTGCGGTATCTAGAGGAGCACCAGTTGATTAGCGACCGCCAGTACGGTTTTCGTCGTGGTCGTTCAGCTGGTGATCTTCTAGTTTACCTGACACATAGGTGGGCGGAAGCAGTTGAGTCCAAGGGGGAGGCATTAGCGGCCAGTCTGGACATAGCGAAGGCCTTCGATCGGGTATGGCACAAGGCGCTTCTTTCGAAGCTTCCTTCCTATGGGCTTCCTGAGAAATTATGCGAGTGGGTCACCAGCTTTTTGGCAGATCGGAGCATCAAGGTCGTTGTCGACGGTGCATGCTCTGACTTAAAACCCATTAATGCTGGTGTCCCGCAAGGCTGCGTACTGTCCCCTACTTTGTTTCTTCTGCATATCAATGACATGTTGGAAATTTCCAACATTCATTGCTATGCCGACGACAGCACTGTGGACGCTTTATACACCGGCCGCGCTAATATTTCTCGGGAAAACGTCATTGAGTGCCGGAACAAACTTGTTTCTGAAGTCGAGACTACATTGACCAAAGTCTCGGACTGGGGCCGACTAAATTTAGTCCAATTCAACCCCAAGAAGACACAAGTTTGCGCGTTAACCGCTAAAAATCACCATTTGTCGTATCTCCTCGTTTTGGGAACACTCCCTGGCTGCCACAGCTAGTATCGGAATACTTGGTGTCGACATTTCGAGCGTCGTTCAGTTCCGCGGTCAGTTGGAAGGAAAGGTCAAATTGGCCTCTAAAAGCTTGGTGTGCTCAGCAAGGCGAGGCACTACTTCACGTCGGCTCATCGCCTAAAACTCTACAAGGCACAAATTCGACCACACGTGGAGTACTGCTCTCACCTCTGGGCGGGAGCTCCCCAGTATCAGCTACTTCCAATTGACCGCATCCAACGTAGAGCGGCTCGAATTGTCGACGATCAAGCCCTTTCCGATCGGCTTGATCCTTTGGCATTGCGTAGAGATGTCGGATCACTCTGCATCTTCTATCGCATATATCACGGAGAGTGTTCTGAGGAATTGTTTGGATTGATCCCGCCGGTAGAATTTCACCATCGGACATCGCGACAAAACTCTAAGTTCCATCCATACCACCTCGATGTCTGGAAATCCACAACAGCGCGATTTAGAAGACATTTTCTTCCTCGCACAACCACTCTGTGGAACCAACTTCCGCCGGCGGTCTTTCCGAACCGATACGACTTGGGAACCTTCAAGAGAAGAGCCTATTCTTTCCTTAAAGGTCGGCAACGCGCCTGCATGCCTTCTGGTGTTGCAGATGTTCATGGGCGGCGGTGATCACTTAACATCAGGTGAGCCTCCTGCCCGTTTGCCCCTCTTACATAAAAAAAAAAAAGGAGGAAACCAATAAAGTAAAATTTTATGTTTTAATAAAGTTAAAATGGATTTATTATATTTTGTACAGCCCAGGTTTTTCGTAATAGATGATGTAATTAGAAGAAGGTGGTCTGGAACATTCATGAATATTTTGTCCCTGATCTCAATTTCGAATATAAATTGCTTAATAAGACAGATGTGAAGTTGAATTTCATTTACATAAAAGTCTTAAGGATTTATTATAAAGGATTAGGATTTTAATTTTAAGAAGGAGATTCTGAATTCCACAGTATTTTTTGCGTATAAAATGATCAAAGACTTAAAATAAAGGACAAAATTCTACAAGAAATGGCTACTTAGGCTACGGTTTTTGTTTCCTATACCTCTATTTATCGGTTGAATTAAAAATGATTATCTTTGATGTAATTATATATCGCAGAATCCGCTAGATTAGGATATGCGTGGTTGATGTTTGTATCTGCCATGATAATTTTATGAATCACCGTGTCAGCCACCACAGGCTCTTTCATCATATTCTAACATAGTATTAAAAATAAATAAATCAAACACTCTCACATATAACTCCGGGGAGTTAAACTTAGATGGATGGATGGATGACGTTTGAAAAGTAAAAAACAGTTTTTGTTTATATTAGTGATGGGCCAACTAGTCGTCGAATAGTCTTCTGCTGAAGAAGCTGAATTCTGTAAGCAGTATTCGCGACCTGATTAGAGCCTGAGATAGGACATAGGCTACTATTTAATGTGAAAAAAGGGTTAAAAGGGGTAAAAAGTAAAAAGTGTATGGAATGATCGTCACCTTTAGAGGTAGAAACATGAAAATTATTTTTTAGGCTGCCTATTCCATATAAATAAATATGACATCTAAAGTTTGTAAGAGGCTGGAGGGGTTCAGAGTTTCTGGTAAAATCGTTATTTAGGCAGGCGAAGCCTTTGGCAGAGGCTAATTTATAAATAGGTTAGAATTGAATTGTTGTAATATTGGTTGTAAATAAAGTATTAAAAAGAAAAAACTATTACATTTTTTTAATTATTGTTAAATTGTTGAAGATGTAAAGTCGTTTCAAAAATTCGACAATTAAACGTACACCTCGAATGTATTTGATATTTATAAAAGATTTTTTCTTTAACTCAATACAGCGGTTCTTTGTAATAATGAGAAAAGTTTAAACAAGTTTTAGTACTAGAAGCACGAGCACTATTCTCAAGATGTTTCGTATAATAGTATAAAAACTTTTGAAAGTTCTACTTTCGTTAGTAGTTCTATTTCGTTTGTATAAAATACCATTAAGCGTTAATATACAAAAATGTCTGTAAATATAATTATATAAATAATATTATATAATTATAATGGGCGCAGATATCTGTATTAATTCTGATATAGGTAGTTGTGGCTGTTTTGACCACCGAAACAAAATAACTGTTTATATATTTATAATCAGCAATAGGTATGCATATTTTTGAAACAAAAAGAAATTACCCAAATCAGGGCAGTCGTTTTTGAGTAGTCTAGTAGCAGTCATGAAAAAGTTACAAATATTGAGTCGACTTGAGTAGCTAGTAATTTTTAGATTTACCTATAAAGTAAAAGCAATTTAAGGATTTAAAAGAGGTCTAATCTCTGGTAAATATCTGCGAAAGCGCCATAGGTACCACGGGCGCCTGTACATTACGGGGAATTTTAAACAGGGCCACGCTTTTACGACCGTGATCGGTGATAATATGTACTTTTCGGAGGTAATATAAATCTTACTTCATATAAATGACCTACTTATTCATTCAATCTTCTTCTTCATCCTAGCATTATCCCCGGCATTTTCATGTAAGGTCTGTTTATTACTCTTATCCGGATTTGACAGGTTACTCGTTTTTAAACGGAGCGATTGCCATCTGACCTCCGCAACCCTTAGGGCGAACTAGTAACTCATTGGATAAGAGCAATTTACTTATCAAGAGTTAACGATTATTATCAGATGTTATTGATAATAACCGGGACCGACAGCTTAACGTGCTCTCCGAGGCACGGTGGGGAGACCCACACGGACAAACGCCCAGACCGAGACAGAAATTTTAACAAACATCTGCCCGAGCGGTAATCGAACCCGCAACCGTCGAGACTAAAGACAGCTACCCACAACGCCACAACGGTGTCAAGTGTAATCATTCAATCTATTAATGCGATTCCATAACATTTCTAGAATTTTGAAATATATTAGGATTATATGTCCTTCGAAAGCCTGAACTAGTCAATAAAAAAATTTGAAAGTTATAATAAACAGGGTTTACATTTTTTGGGTACCAGTCTCCGCAGATTTAATACTGTACGTAACTGATGAGACTCTGTGGAGCATTCATTCATTTATGAATCGAAAGTGAGTAAAAATTCCTAATTTCGCAATTATTTTATGAAACAAATTATTTTATCAACATTTACGAAATAATTTTTTTTTAAAGTTTTTAATAAAATGAATGATACCAAATACCATTTTTTTTATTGTAGACTTTATTCTTTTTAAATTTTTAGTAAGACAATTTTTTTTTATTTAAATTTAAGCTAAGCAAAGAACGAAAAAGTTTTTGATTGTTTTTGATATCTTTATTTTTAGGGTTCCAAATAGCAAAAACGGAACCCTTACAGTTTCGTCAAGTTCGTCTGTCTGTCTGTGCGTCCGTCTGTCACAGTCATCTTACTCGAAGTCTATTAGCTGTATCTTTACGAAACTTGGCCAATAGATGTATCTATAAAGGTTTTGTAGTAAAATAATAAAATAAAAATATTATTATTATTAAAATAAAAATATTATTATTATTATTCAAAAAATTCACCGTAAGGTAATATATGTGGTAGCTTTAAATAGTTCTTTAAAAATAATAATGAGGTTTCATTTTGACTTTTTTGATTAAGTCCGTAGATTTTAAGATATTACCTCTTAATGTAAAAAATTTCTATTCCCTTTGGAACTATGGGATTTAAAATTATAGAAAAATTTTTAGTTGTACACTTTAAAAGAACTTTCTACAATAATTATTTTGAAAAAGATACGTTGGGGGATTTCAGATATATATAATGGAAATGAAAAACGATGAAAAACCTATATATCTTTCCCATAACTTAGTTTTTTCACATTCTTTCCAGTAATTACTATGCAATTATAAACTTAAATTTGCGGTCGCCTTTAATTAGTCTGTATCCTAAAGATTCTACATCATCAAGATGCGGAACCCTTAGTTTCCACTCTGCGTGGTCAATCACGCGACTGATATTTTTTATGGTTGAAACGTAAGTCAATTGCGTACTTTTTTCAAAAAAGTGCAGATAAATTTGTTATCTACAATAACATGCAATGTTGAACATTTTGGAAATCCTTAAAGACTAACTAAACTAAGGCTATGTTTTGTTTTCTAACATTAACTACTAGACACTTAGGGTTGTTAAGTAGTTTGCGAACTTTAATCATTAAACTAACTATCAACTATTTATGTCAACTATATACTTCGCTCTGACACGCCTAAATTTCGGTTGACTTTCAGTACAATTTAGAACATTTTCAACATTCGTGTCAAATTTATTGTCATTAACTTTCATTTAATTATGTTGGAGTTCGGAACTTCAGCGATTTACTATTATACTAGCGGCCCGCTCCGGCTTCGCGCCGGTATAAAATATATAGCCCATGTCATTCACTGAAAAAATGATTAAAATCGATCCAGTAGTTTTGATTTATTCATTACTGCCCGTGGCCCGCACGCGTTAAATGTAATTATTTACGACATCACATTAGAAACCTCAAAAAAAAAAGTTCTCCACTATTTAATGGACGTTATTATATACATATAAACCTTCCTCTTCAATCACTCTATCTATTAAAAACCGCATCAAAATCCGTTGCGTTGTTTTAAAGATTTAATTATACATACATAGGGACAGAGAAAGCGACTTTGTTTTATACTATGTAGTGATTTTCTTCTTCCCAGCATTACTTTCGGTATTTACCTAGAGTCTGCTTATACGCTTATCCTCATTTGATATATTCTTGTTACAGTGTTTACACAGAGCGATTGTCATCTGACCTCTGCAACCCAAAGGGTGAACTAGTAACTCATTGGATATGACAAAATTACTTAAGAGTTAATGATTATTTCCAAATCTTATTTTAACAAACTGGGACAGGTAATTTTTTTGTTGTATCGTATCTTAATGTGCTCTCCGAGGCACGGTGGGGAGACCCGCAACCGTCGAGGCTGAAAGCAAGCTCGCAGCAGTCCAGCATGCTGCTTTAGAAAACGTGCCATTTTTAATTATTTGGTGTCGGTCCTTTGACTCCGATGGTACTGGAATGTTTGTGAAACATATATAAATACTAATATTTTTGTATTGCACGAAGGCGGAAAACAAGCGCACGGCCGTTTTATGATAAATAGTGACCGTGTTCTATCGTCATTTGTTATACCGATTAGCATAACAAGTGTGTGGCCCACCCAAGGGATGCAGTGGAAAGAGGAAGAAAACAAAATAAATAATAAATAAAAGCTACACACTTAACGGCCCCATTAGGATAGAATATTCTGTGTCGATGGTCCTGAAAACGTACACAAAAATAAACACAAACATCTGCCCTGAGCGGGAATTTAATCTGCGACCTGTGGCGCTTAAGGCAGGTTCGCTGCCAATGCGCGAAAAGGAAAGAATAATAGAACAAAAGGTGGTGTTCCCACCCACTGAAACCTCCTTTATCCTTTCTTTTTCTTCTATTATCCTGTGGTATCCTAATCTTATTTTAGATCACTAAGTCGGCCGGATCTCATCCCCAGGAAGTCCAGTATCTAGTAGCAGATTCTTTTCGTGCACATATAAAAATGGTTACTTATAAAGCACACTAATCGAAAAAAACGCAACGGTGCGGATACACTACTTCTAATTTTAATTCCTTGAGACGATAGTACTTTTCGTTCGAGCCGCTTCATTCACACCGAAACAGTTAGGCTTTACGACCACAAAAATAACATTACAAGTTAGACATTAATAAGAATATAAAATGGTAAATCCAAAACGATGTTGTCAACGCAACACGTCACGTCCCAGTTTATAACCGTACGCGAGCGTGGTACGTGTCCGTGCGGAAAAATATTTTTTATGACTAATTTAAAATATATAAGAAACATGACAAAAACGTGACTTGCAGATGTTTATTATACCATGTAAATTACAAAATTCAAAAAGTAGTCCAAGGATTGACTTAAAATTTTGACAGATTGTTATATTTTTGCCTAAGGCATAAAGTGATAAAGTTTGCAGTACCTCTATGTCCGAAGAGTAGTTACAAATAGTTTGTATCTGAAAGCTCGCACGGGAATGGGAAATATTTATTTTAGCCAAAATCACAGCAAAGCATATTATCTACATAGATTTTTCTGGAAACAAAGCCCAATTCATATAACACAAACATTAAAACATGATCAATATGTGCACAGAGAAAACCACTAAAACCCTCTCTCTGGGCGCCCAAGAGACAGAGGCTGATTATATTCAAGCATAAAAATCTAGTGCAAAAAAAAGATTTCGCTTTTAGAAAACTGTATTTCTCCTATCACATAAAGAAAAAATATTCACTCCATCCGGTATTGTGTCACTCACGAAATATTTTTGTCTTATCTTGTCTATCCTTGAATAAAACATCTTGAGATTTGCGTCGTGACGAATTGAAATACGAAAAGCAGTTTGTTCTTTCAATATTATTTACATATATTTTCTATAAAAATATTTTACTGCTCTTAATATAATAGACATAGAATCTGTCTTATCCATTAAAAAAAACAGTCTACTAAGATTATAAAGAAAAAAAAATAATACTGGGATATGATGCTCTAAACTTGATATACTATCTGGAATTTGGTCTTCAATGCGAAGCAAATTCTAAAAACTAAGTCTGCATTATTATCTTAAGTTATATGTTAAGAAAGTCTTCATTGTATTAGCATAAAGGGTAAACATTTAAATGTTGAAAGTGAAGATTTAAAAATCTTTGCTCAAATTTAGTTCAGCATTTATAACCATAAGTCTTACAGTCGTTTGAACTGTCCGGGGCAGCATGTTGACTGCTGAAACTGATTGGTAGATTACAGCAATAAAAGTTTATAGTTCTAATACGAGGTACATTGAGTTATATAGCAGAACCGTTTCTTACGCATGGCCTCGGGCTGTTCGTGGTACGTTCGCAACGTAGATCTCCATAGAGACTTTGAAATCGATTCGATCCCCAAACATTTGAAGCGCTTATCGCAAAACTATTTCGATCAAACTACTTTCCATCCAAATCCTTTGATTAGACATGCTTGTATCTACACAGACCGATGTAACCAACCGACAAAAGTAAGGCGTCCTAAGCACGTCCTGCAAGACCCTGACGATAGGATTACATTAGAAAATGCCCTTACACAGCACAGACACGCACACAACACCGTCCTCGCCGGCGAGGACGAGGTCCTTTGTTTCGCACGTCGCGTCGCGCTCACCCCGTCGGGTGAGTCTATCGTATAGAATGCGCTCGAAGCGCTGCCTCCATCTCCGATGACGGCCTTAGCCGTGGTTCGGCTTCGCAGGAGGCACCCTAAGGATGGAATCAAATTTGTGCCCCAGTGAGGGCTGTCCCTTTATCACGGCTGAGTCTAAATACTCGCACCAAGGTGACGCTGTCAAGGCCAGTAGGGCCAACAGCAATACACATTCCGAAAAAAATTGGTTATATGCGCTTAGTATGGGGCTGATGATCTCAGTTTGGGACAAACTATTAGTCGGAACCAAAATGGGCGTGTTAACATAGCTTGGTCATGGATAAAGCGATGCTATTATTATCGTGTTCAATCTTCTCTGGATATAGAATCCAATGGCGTACTAGCTAGTGGTTGTCAGCGGAGTAATAGATGGATGCGATCCATCTTTCTCAAGTGTGCTCTAAGAAAATAAGTTTAATTATATAACATCATTCGAGACGAAAGACATAGCGTTGTACTGTCGAATGTTATATTCTCCTTATTACTGATTCATTTCATATTATTTTATATGGATACGGATGACTTATCTATTATATGGATACACTTTAGGGGTGTAGTTTACAAAAACCCATTCTTCAGGTTGATCTAAAATTTAAGTATTTCAACGCGGATACTTAATTTTTGAGGTCAAATCTATTTTTTTTTCAGAACTTCATCCCTTTTTAGATTGAATTGAATTTTTCGTTTATGGTTACGTGCCCAACTTCTAAACATTTAAAATTATATCAAATCATACATATATAATTCCATAGAAATCCCATTAACGATTGGTCATTGATTTTTAATGTCAAATTGCACATGAAATGCAGCATGATGTGTTTTTTAATGGTAATAAGATAAGATAGCTGTGTAGTGATTTAAATTCACACTGAATTGCTTTTAAGAATATTTTGAGGTAAATTCGTCCATAATTTCGCTTTCAAAACAAACCTGTCGGACAATTTATAATAAAGATAATCTACGAGTCATCCCAACTTGCGGGATTGTTACGCTCTTTCACTAAAAGCCGCCGTTTCAGCACTAAGAAATTATTTGTCAAATGAATCAATAGAAGGATTAAATCAAGAACTTGAACTATGTATAAACGTATAAAATAAAACTAATTGGACTACGTAATTGGAATAAAATACCACATTTACACCCTAAAAATAACTATATTGTTATTCCAGGAAATCCTACTCTCAAACAGAACATCCATACTGCTGCAATTTAATCTATGAAAACCCAAGCTTAAATAAAAGGCAGGGGGTTATTCTCTGGTCTCAAAGCTCTTCTGATACTTCTGGACTTTGGTGTTACAAGAGTCTTAATGCTACGACGATCGCTTATCACTAGACGGGCTCAGCATTTACATTTAAATGAAGGATATCATTTTTTTGTTATGTTATGATGAAAATGACTTAAATCTACTTGAATGTAACCTGAAGTAGAATCTAAATGTTAAGAGGCTAATATAGTCGCAGAAGGCTTACTGTACTAGTCGCACCCGTATACCGCCCGTGTGATTCTTTTCACGCCTCGTGTGAGATGATGAATCTATTACGACTTGGAGATGATGACACTAAATTATGTATTTTAAAATGTTACCAGTAGAAGTTGACACACATATATTTCCAACCTAAAAAGTAGACGGGGAAGGAGAAGATGGAAAAATAGTAATAAGTGTAAGAGGACTCATAGAATCAAAAGAAAAAATTATACTTGAAAACATTGACTATAATATGTCTCTATAATCAAGTAATTAATCGCAATGACGAGGCGCTCTATCTTCAGCAACGTCATTAATCTTGCATAGAATTTAACCCGATACGGTTTTTGGTTTAGTTATACTTAGCCTGCGGGCTCGAGACGACGGACGAGCGTGGACGACCGCGGAGCTGTAGTTATATGGCAGCGATGTATGTATGTATATAACATCGTAGTATACTCGTACTTTTAAAAACTAGTAGCCCGTGAAATCAGGACGAGAGTATAAGCAGACCCCGGGTAAATACTGGGAATAATGCTAGGTAGAAGAATTATGCTCGTACTAATTTCATTTCGTCACAACACTACTCTAGCGCGACTGTCGGATCGCTTTTTCAGGCCCGCGCGAGATATACCTTTTTTTGTCGGGGAGGAAATCTGCTCACAGATACCTGGTATCCTGGGATGGAGAACCGGGTTATATGAGGTTCTATGACAGGTGATCTGTTATGGGGACCCACTAAAACCTTCTCGGTTCTGACCTCACTGAAAGGGAGAGCAGCTCCGAGATCTCTTGGAGAACTCAAAACCAGGGCATCTCGAACACTGCGCTGGTAGAGCTCGGTCTCAGGGCACGAGATGGGCGCGAGATATAGCTTAACGCACCTTGCTCAGCCGGTCTATGGTCGCTCTCGCTCGGCAGTCGCCGGTTTCATGTCAGCAGGCCTAGAATTATTCTTAACTGATAAAGAAAGTATCATCTGTTCCGGTTTCAGAATTCTTTGTTT
Organism: Hestina assimilis; assembly: GCA_023373885.1. NCBI lineage: Eukaryota > Metazoa > Arthropoda > Insecta > Lepidoptera > Nymphalidae > Hestina > Hestina assimilis. The sequence goes on from CM041745.1 coordinate 11,748,159, forward strand.
TTTGCTATAATTAATCGTTTTTATTTCTTTAGTTTTGAATTTTTGAAGAAGAATGAAGAATGAATTTTACGGTTTTTTAGTACATTGATCTATAATAATATCTACTGTAAATTAAGAATGAAGTGAAGTTGTGATTTCATGACAGTTCTTAATATACTGGTAGGCCTGGCAGACATTGTCCAGCGCTGAAATTTAAAAAAAAAACTAGAACCTGATAGCAGCGCTAACTACTGGGTCCAATTGTGAAATTTTTGAAAAATTCTAAACCAATCTCGAATTCACTGGAATACACAAAAAAAAATCACCAAAATCGGTCTTACAATTTGGGAGAATTTCAATCACATACACACGAAAAACACTGAAAAATAATATATATAATATACATAAATAAACCTTGCTATTGAATCACTCTATCTATTGCTGAAACCTGCATTGAAATCCGTTGAATACTTTAAAAGATCTAAGCGAACAGGTAGTGGGAGCCACATAATTTTATATAATGTAATGATTAATATATTTAATATACTTGTGTAGTTTAACCAGTAAGGCAGTATATTGCTTTCAGTATAACGTTAATACCGTTTGTGCGCTGGTGTCGTTATTATAATTAAGATTTGAGAACGGGAGTTGAAAATGTAATTAAGCCGGCTTATTGCGGGCTGGTACTCCAATGTGCTGATAAACTATAAACAGTACTGTGATTATAGACTGTGACATTGATTCTATTTACCTTTAATTGTTACCTATTTTTCAAAATACCATAGTCTTACTATTTTTTGTATTTCATGACCGTTGGCAAACAAGCATACGATCCGCTTAATGGTAAGCCATCACCGCAACTTATGAACGCTTGGGATACTTAGGTATCACATGCGCGTTGCCAACTCAAGGAAGCAGAAGGAAAGGATGATAAGGAAAAATTAAAAAAGGAAGGGAAAAGAGGAGTTTAAGACTGGGCCACCGGCGCTCTCACTCATTGCACGAAACGCAACAGTACAGATACATTATGCTAATGATCTGTTAGAGTTTAGTACTTACCCCGATCGAGCCGGCCCATTTGTGCTGGGAGGTATGGGCTTACTGATTGCTTGCAGCATTACTGACCCCTTTCATACACCAACGCAAAAGAATGAAATTAGGCACACACTAACATAATTTGGTTATTTTGTGCAAACCGTAACGAGTTCGTTGTATGCAATCGTAGTTCTTAGAGAGGGCGCTTTAGTATTTGCTAATTTAAACGGTGAATGAAATTAACTCGTTCGACAGGCTGAATTTACTAGAGATCCATTTGTTTGCCCTGTGAGTTGGCCAGGTTAGTTTAGAACTAAAATCTTGGATTAACTGAAAATTTCGCTTCAATGATTTTCATGGAATTTAGGATTCAGAGGGTTTCGGGAGCAATAAATCGTTCTAGATAGGATTCGTTTTATCCGTAATTTCAAGCATTCCGGTTCGAGTTCAGATGTCTCTAGTCCTTAGTAATTCGTATCTAAATATAATTTCCAAAAAATACGATTTACCAAAAAAAATACCTAGAAAAGCACGGTCATCCAGGTACTATATAAGTATATTATAAGTAATAAGAACTACAGCGACAAAAATTACCTCAAATATTTGTTGCAGTATTTTAAAAGTGTACAGATTGTAAAGATGTTGAGCTATTTTGTGAAATTTTCCACAATGAAGCTCTAAGCGCGCAAGTAAAAGCAATTTAAAAGTTTTGAAAGAGTTTTTATCTCGTATAAATATCTCAAGTCCGAACACGCTGCTGGCTACGAGAGCACCTGTACTTTACACCAAATTTTATCTGGGCCATCTTTTCAACTCCATGATTACGTGTATTTTAGTGCTTCTGAGATATATAATGTTTTAGTATTTTTTTGTAAACTGAGCCAGTTTCATTACGGGCTCAAGAGATAAAAAAACAGTATATAGTATTGTATGGTATATTTAAAATTAATTTTATCGCGAGAGGTCGGCTAGGTAGGTACCACCGCAGTATCAGATATTCTACCGCAAAGCAGTTGCATTACTGTTTATCGGTTTAAAGTACACTGTAGATACTGGAATTACGACGCAATTTGTGCTTACCGTAGCTTGTAACATCAGAGAGTAGTGGTAGTAGTAGTCACTTAGAGGCTACATTTATACTAAAAACTACAAGACTTTGATTAGGAATTTAAGAAATTATTAAATATTCAATAGGTTTAATTAAAAGACTTTCTACTTTGACGGTATAGTCCTTGTATATTTCAGTATTCTTAGCAATGCCGTAAATATTCGTTCACGTCTATAAATATTTCTGGCGGGTCAATAAAGTCTGTGTACTCTGGTCTCTAGATATATTTTAAGATGTGGTTATGAAATATAGCAACCTCAATAACTTTCATGATTTTGAACTTTAATACTATTAACTTATTCTTATTTTTATTACCAAGCATTCAGTAAATTCGTCATATATTGGTATTTTACTCTTTATAAGACAAAGTTTCATTTACAAAAAAATATTCTGTTACAAACAAAAGTAGCGGAAATATTATGTCAAAAAAACCATGAATTATTTTTGTTGCTTAAGCAATGAAAATTTTAAGCGTGTTAGTTTTAAAACTGGGGTTTTTTATTTTACACCAAAAATTTGTTTTATATTTTTTTGAATTATATAATATTGTTTTTTATTATTTTGAATGAGCTTATTTAAGCAGTATTATACTCTCTTGTACATCTAAGAATATTGAAGGCGTTATCTCTTACGCAGTTCGACCAAACTTAGAAAATGGTAGCTGAATAAAGTGACAGGCGGTTTCAGAATATTTTTTTTTTTGTAAATCCTTTAGCAATCGTTGATCGAGTAAAAAGAAATAAGTACCATATTGTTATTGTTAATAATGATCTTATATCATTTGCTTGCGTAATATAAAACAACCATCCTTATCTCAGAGACCATACATCCGTACAGTTACCAAAGACCATAAATTAAGTTCATTTTGTTGTAAACATAACGGCCACTTGAAATGGTACAATTTTCTATTTATAATTATTTATAAAATTGGACCACGATGGCAAAACACTTGACCCAATCCCTTTGGCGGTACGTGGTCACCGTGGCATATTATAAACGTTGGCAACTCTAATTCATATGGCACCTTGGCTAGTTTTTGAAGAACGTAGTAAAGACATCTTCCCAGCACATGTGGCCCGGCTCAACCGGGGAAGTACTGTATATTACGTTCATAGGTTGCGGTGACTCCTTACTTATGATACCGTCATGGTATTAAAAAAAATATAATTAACGGCAGACAGCTTGTTACTTGCACTAAAGTCAGAAATAACAACTTGATACCATATTTATGGGAAATTTCAAAGAAAGTTTCGTGGCAAGTGGCCATGTCTTATATAACGATAAAACTTGAAGAAACTTTCTTTGTTCAAGTGTAATTTTGAACAAAAACATGATATTATTATCCTAGTCAAACATTTCTCTTATTTATTAGAATTTATATATTGGAGCATATAATTATGTACGTGACAAATAATTTCCATATTCGTCAAAGCTCTGCAATATGAAATATTTAACTGATATTATTAGATATAAGTAAATTTATATAATATTGGCTTCTGCAGGGATTTTATAAAATGTTAAAACACGTGTTTCTTTATCTTTTAATTGTTCCAAACATAGTTTCATGCTTCTGGTTTCAAAAATGACGGACATTCCATGTAAACATTCAATCCTTTTTTCGACATTTTAAGGGTTTTTAACTTCGAGAAATTCTCTCTTACGTGAAGAGAAGTGCTCGTTTACGTTTTAAACAACACCTGTTAAAATTTAAAGCTTTCTAGGTACAAGGATTTAGGCTGGTTGTTAATATGGTAGTTAGATAGGTCTTCTTTTATATGTACACATGAATATAATTATCTTGCATAGTGTTGCTGCTATTCATATTACTTTCATTTCGGAGTTAATCCCCAATATAATACAAGCTGTATAGCACTACAGTATGCAGCATATTATTATAATAACTGTATAGTTATATAAGTATGTTTTGTCGAAATTATTTGCATTGACACGGTTACTTTATTAACAAAATTTATTGAGTAATAGTAGAGCCGTTTTATTTTATACATAAAAATGCTTCATCGACCAGGAAGCCAATACCTTCCTACATTATATCGAACTGCAGTAGTATTTTGAGTATTGTATTGTTGAGTTTTGTTCTAAGATCGGAAATGCCATAAAGTGACAAGGCATGGTGATGGCTCCAATGTGGCTATAAGTTATTACGCTTGCTTATTATAAGACGAGCTCATCGGTTGTGTGCCACCATCGTTGTGATATAAAAAAATCGGTAGAATATTTAATCCATTTAAGGAATTATTTCACAAAATACCTACACTACGAAATTTTAAAATAATATCCTTTGAGTTACAAATGTTTATTTAAAAGTGAAGTCGCCGTATAAATGAGATAAACGAAAGTGCAGACAGCTGTGAATACCTTAAGCTGAGTTTAATCTAGAGGATGTTAGTGCTACGCTGTGCAGCGCTTAATAATAAAAATGCCTAAGTGCAAAAGAGTCGTTTGTAAGAAAACAATTGACTTGACGATGTTGGGGCGCAGTGGTAGCGAACCTGCTTTAAGCGGCACAGGTCGCGGGTTCGATTTGTGCTCGGAGCAAATGTTTGTATTGACCATATATGTTTTCCGGTCTGGGTGTGTTGGGCCTTGTCCTTATGTATGTGGTCCCGACCCCCGACGCACGATATAACTATGCCAATGGGGACCGTTGAGTGTGTAGCGTTTATTAATAGAAAAACTCTTCCAATATTTATCACTCAGGTATTAGCAAATTATTTAATTGGATATAAAAGCAAAAGCTATACCTTCAAGTAGTATGCTTTAATATTGATAACCATTGGACATTTTTTTCCTCGTCACTCTCGTTATTTTTATGTGACTAAGTTGGCAAGCAAGTATACGACCCACTTGATGGTAAGCGGTTGTCTGAGCCGTTTGCAACACCATACATTTGTTGGTTGTCACTCACGCGTTGAAAAACTATTAAATCTTCTTTGCTCAGTAACTTTATTTGCTACAGTGTCCTTCAAACAGAGAAAGAGTATATTGCCTGATGGTAGAATAACCGACACTGCGGTGGTGGAGACCTAGCCAGCCTCTTGCAATAAAAAGTCTACCACCAGTAAAGAGCCCTACCATCAGTAAAAATACTTACCACCAGTTAAAAGGCTTACCACCAGTATAACGTATGATTTCGTTTATATACCATTAACGACGAAAGGGCAATCAATAAATAGGTCGTTAATCTTTACTTTGCAAACTCACTCTGAAAGGGATGATCCTTTTTTGTATTAAAAAGATGAAAAACAAGCACTAAAAACGTAGCAACTTCAGTTAATGACGTAGACTAAGATTATACGTATAAAATTGGGTATAAAACTTCTCTAAGATATTAATGATATCTACGCTTTATGATTTGGTTTCTCTATTATTAAAAAGATTGGGAACGATAAAACCCATCTAAATTGTAATAAGTACATGGAATACAATTTTTATAAAATATAACTGAACTACACTTCCTCTTTTCTCAAAAGAAATGTCTTTTTACAGTAAAAGATGCGCCCCAGGTGGTAGATTGAATGAATTTAGCAAAACGCTGCGTCCATTACTACAGAACGTTTTATTATAATGTATCTCTTCTTCTCTATGTTATAGTTATATTTAAAGTCTTGAAATGTAGCGAAATAGTTTTTAAAGATTTGAGACTTAATTATCTTGAGATATTTATTTTGCGGTTTTATTTATTTATAAATTGTTTTGTTTATTATGTGCTTCAGCATTTACGAGTCGGCGGGTATGAAAAAAAAAACTACATTTATTTTAACATTTTTAACTATTTTTTTTTAACATCATATATTTTGGTTGTGTTTTGGTTGTGTATAATATAATATGTAGCACAATAGATTTACGCAATGCTAGAAAATTTGAGCAAGCTAAACGCAAAGGGTGGTTTCAGACTAATGTTTTATTTTTAGCGAACCCGCATACAAATGCTTATCGGCTTGTACGCTTAACTAAACCTGTAGCATATTTATAGCGCATTATATTGACGCGCTTATGTTCCTATAAGAGCGTTTTATAGGAACATAAGCGCGTCAACGGTCGTACGAGTTGCGTGTGTGGTAAAATGTGCTTCTATTTGCTCTTTGTAAAACGAGCTTATACGCTTGTATAAAATACTGGTTTGTAACTCGGCTTCGCAGGAGGCACCCTGAGGATGGAATCAAATTTGAGCCCCCGTGAGGGCTGCCCCTTTATCACGGCTGAGTTTCTGTACTCAGCCCCCCCGCCCGGTGACGCTGTCAAGGCCAGTAGAGCCAACAGCAATACATATTCCGAAAAACAAAAAGGTTTGTTATCGTCCTAAGCGTACTGGACAGGTGAACATTTCATAACGTGAGAATACTACTACAACGTCAGGAATCCTTTTATAACTAATTTTTTTAAACGCTACACACTCAATGGCTCCCATTAGGATAGTTATATAATATGTCGGGGGTCCGGAAACATACACAATGACAAGGACCAACAAACCTAGACCGGAAAACATGCCTGTATGGTCAATACAAACATCTGCTCCGAGCGGTAATCGAGCGCTTAAGTCAGGTTCACTACCGCTGCATCACAACGTCGTCAATTTCATTCGTCATTCGTAATGATAGATATAGTTTTTTTTCTTGCTTGTTTCTGTTGAGTATTAAACATAATTTTGTAATACTTGTATGATACAACATATATTTCATGAAAATTTACTTTTTGTTAAGTGTATTAAAATTTTATTTATTAAAATATTTACGAAAATTTTTATTTTTTCCACGTACCTTATTAGTGATATAAGAGCCATCAAGAAAACTTTTCACGAATCATCCCTGCCCTGTACAGCTATGATTACTTGTGACAAGGGTCAAAAAGGGCAATCTTTTAGGAGCTTCAGTTGCCATATCTTTTAGATATATATTAATTCATATTAGATAATAAAATAATAATATGAATAATAACATATTTTGCATAAAGTAATAATGTTTTCTATTGTTTTATTCGGGTTCGAGTTAAGAAAGTAATTGTAATAATACATTATTGAAATTTACTTTTGTAAATAAAAATGCGCTTGCAATGTACTTCGAAAATTTTAAATAGAAATTACTAGAATACAACGAAGCACAAATATAAAAAGGTTTTAGATTAAAACTTAACAATAATATGTAGAAATGTATTGCTTTCAAAGAAAAATACTAACTCAAAAGGAAATTCAAAGCTTTTAATTAACTGAAAACCCATTGAAACGGCCTTTGTTTTAGTTAAAAATTTCCTTTGTTTTAGTTAAAAAAAAATTGAAATCCGAACAAAGAATACTGCGAGATAAGCCACAACGTTCATGTACGTGAGAGAGTTTCTAAAACAACTATGTCTTATTTTAGATGTCATTTTCAATAGGTTCTTTAATGGTTGGCTATTATGAAGCTAAAATCGAGTGATCCTAATTGGCTTAACCCGGGTTATTGGTGTTATCGTCCACTGGATAATTTTACCTTCACATATTAGCTGTATGTAATGTAAATGTGAGACGCTCATAACCTCAGTATCTGGCTATATGATCGGTAAAAGATGTCGGTAGGTTAAGCAACTTTAGGCGCGGTCAGTCACTAGATAGATAATCGCATTGTGGTATTTCAACCGAGAGTCTCCGTGCTTCGGAGGGCACGTAAAAAGTTGGTCCCGGCTGTTGACAATTTAACAACAGTCAATAAGTCAAGTTAGAGGCCTACGGGCGACCTGAACAACTCTGACCGTAGGTTTGGCCACTAACCACTCGATAAGAAGAAGAAGAAGCTGTATGTATGTACTAAAAGAAGCCAGCAGTTTTGAACACAGTCATGTCTTCCTAGGATTCTTGAGTTCTTTAGACACACATCCCACAAGAAAATCAATCTCCAAAAAGTAATTATCACTGTGAAAGTGGGGGCAAGAGAACGAGTCAGACGTACTCAGGCAACTTATATTGGCTATAGTTGTCCTATGTAATTGGCTCTCTTCTATATTGATGTTATGCGAACCCTCTACAGGCTAAGTGTGGGTCACTCGAATAATTTTCTCAAATAATATTAACTTCTGAAGTAGGGTTTGAAGGGTTTTGTTATTTTGTTCATACACGATGTAAGTTTGAATATTTGCGATTTAATATTTTTAATGATATAAGTATGTTATTCAAATTTTTCTTGGCTCCTAGACCGTGAAAATGTATATTAGATTGAGAGCAATCAAACTCCTTTTATGTTTATTTACATTTTAATAAAATTATCCAACATCGAAAACAGCTTCATAATCCATTCAGTTTTTCTGTTGTTGTTGAACATTTCGAAATTATGTATTCAAATAATGGACTTTAGTTATAAATAAATACCTCCAAGAACAATTGTACCTCGTACTGTACTTGTACCTCGTACTTTAATATTACAGATATTATAACATGTTTTAGACGACCAGAGTGGTAGTAGCGAGCCTGCCTTTAACACCAGCCCCGTGTTAATCTTACAAATAACTGTTGCGGTCTGGGCGTTTGTCCTCTCCCCTGTGTCTCGGAGAGCACGTCAAGCTGTCGGTCCTTGTGTCTGTAATACGAGTACATAGTTCATAAGTGTACGTACTTTATGGGTGACCCTATTTTCATGCGGGGTCTACAATTGTTAGCCACTAATGTTGTACAAAAAAGGAATGTTGTACATTTGCTTACTACCATTCGATTAAAATTCATACGTAAAAACGTTCATTTTTCTCAGACTTATATAAAAACTTTTACATTATAAACAAAATGAAGATATGTATGTTATTCTACCTCTTCTTTTTTTTTTTATATAAGAGGGGCATACGGGCAGGAGGCTCACCTGATGTTAAGCGATCACCGCCGCCCGTGAACATCTGCAACACTAGAAGGCATGCAGGCGCTTTGCCGACCTTTAAGGAAAGAATAGGCTCTTCTCTTGAAGGTTCCCAAGTCGTATCGGTTCGGAAAGACCGCCGGCGGAAGTTGATTCCACAGAGTGGTTGTGCGAGGAAGAAAATGTCTTCTAAATCGCGCTGTTGTGGATTTCCAGACATCGAGGTGGTATGGATGGAATTTAGAGTTTTGTCGCGATGTCCGATGGTGAAATTCTACCGGCGGGATCAATCCAAACAATTCCTCACAAAGGCCATTTTTTCTATGATGTACACAAATCATTAATTGAATATTTTACACATCCATAAATAATAACTGATAACTTGCTTTAACTTGTACCACAGTCGTGGCTTTTACGAGAGACTTGCTTTCCGCACTACTGCACTATAATGAATGAGATGGTCTCAGTGATATATGCATCTTACATATAACCGTTTCTGTTACATATCTTATATGGAGCCTATATACCACGATATAAATTACTGAAAAGAAATAGACTTATTTTTCTTCTTATGGAATAGTTAGAAACCAACCTAGTAACGGAGTTGTTCGGTCGCTCATAAGCCTCTGATTTGAACTTCTAAGCAAAAAATATATTTTATATATTCCTTACTTATTTTTTAAATGATAATTTTATTTAATTTTTGTTTTACACATTCGTGATATTAATATGAATGATGGGAAAAAATAATTATTATGTATTTTTTAAAAGTAAAACCTTTTTTCTACACTTTAGCTAATGTGAATTGGAGTTTATGTAATGAAAAAATGTAACGAAAGAGACAACTATAGTTAATTAAATATATTCTCTTTCTATGTCTCTTTAACAACAACGTTACTTTGAGTATTATCCAGTTGATATCGTCCGCGTCTCATTATGATCGAAATATTCCTCGGGCAATACGGAAGGTCTATTTATAAAATTGTAATATTAGCTTCTGACTACGACTTCGACCCGTGAATATCGTTTTGCTTTCATCCCTTATTCCCTATTGTTGTTTTACACCCTTGAGGGTAAAACTTTTAGAAACTTGGAATGTCATATTTATTTATATCGAATCAACCACCTAAGCTTCTAGCTCTAAAAATGACGATATATCCGTACAATTTTTCATCCCGCCCTTCTTATAGCCTTTATTTTCTTATAACCCTTATTACGCATTTATAAGTAGCCTATATCAGACTCAACTCTAGACTATCTGTGTACCAAATTTCATTTAAATCGGTTGTCGTTTAGGCGTGAAAGAGCGACAGATAAACTGACCGAGAGATGGAGAGGCAGAGTTTCTTTTACATTTATAATATTAGTAAGGATAAACATAATACTAGCGAAAGATATTTCCTTGTCATATAAGACTACCACGAACAAACACCCAAATTGAAAATGATTCATTTTAATTTTTTTGATGTCACGAAATGAGAATTTAATTTCAGAAATCTTTTGACAAAATGCGGCAAAAGTTTTAGGTCACGGTCAACGGCAAAATTAAATCAAGCCGTACCGAGAATGAAATTCCGCCTGTTATTTGTTCCTTCAAATTATGTTTAATAATAGCATTTGCTTATGTTTTAATATAATTATATTAAATAAATAAATTCAGTATCAGATAAAGTGTTGTCCTGTTACTCCAAAGTCCAAATACATAGTTCTTTGACTGAGACGATAGATATTAATCTATCCGCTCAATGTTTACTTTAATTTTATTTATTTATCGTTGTAAAATTGACATCACCAACATCACCGATTCGACGTTGTAAAGGCAACACAAGCACTACATATAAGGTATAGACTAGCACACATAACAATAAATAAAATAACAAATAAACACTACGTACTCAATGGCTTCAATAGCTCAACGGTAGATGGGCCGACTTCGCTCCGTTAACGCGAGAAGGTCCGATCCTGACCCCTTGGCCTCATTGTCGTACCCACTCCTAGCGCAAGCTTCGAGCTTATTTGGAGGGGCAATAGGAATATTAGTGATGCCTTGAAAAAGCATTGCTGCAAACATCTGCACTACATGTTAGGAAATCTTATATTATAAATTAAAACACATTTAAATAACTCCAACTGTCCACATACTTATACTTTGCAACATGAATATGATTCTGTTATCTGTTTTATTCTTTGTACCTTCTATAAAATATATAATTATAGTATCGTCCTGAGAAATCTGTGAAATAATTTATATATTGTTATTTATTTTAAAACAATGTACCTATATAATTATATTTTATAGTACAAACTGCATCTTCTGTCTCTGTTTATCTGCAATTTGCCAATAAACAGTTCCTATAGTAATGGTCGACTTCACAAAAGAAATGTTCTGAAGAAAGCTGGAAAGAAAGACAATTCATATTCTAAACGGGTATGAATTTAACAAAATGACATAGCCATTGTGAAGCTGCGTTGCTAAAGTAAGCGAGTAAGTAGATGCAATCTTGTATTTAGCTGACTCGAAAATCGGAATATTTAGTAGTAAAAGAGCCATGCTCCTTCCAGCACATATGGGCTAACTCAACCTGAAGTACTATCCTTTCACAGGAAATAGACGTAAAGTACTTAGTGTTGCTGCGTTTCGTGCAATGAGTGAGAGCGTCGGAGGCCCAATTTCCCACACCGTCGGTTCCTTTTTGCCGTTTGGTCCATTTCTATCTCTTGGGTAGGTACTACACGCATGTGATACTTCAACGATCACATGCATTCATATGTTGCGGTGATTGCTTACCATCAGGCAGACCGTATGCCTCATTGCCGACCGTCGTAGCGTACTAAACAAAATATAAATGAAACGTTCTTCATGATTGTACTCGTTTAAAATTATTTCACTGTTGAAAAAATGTCGAGCGTTCTCAAGTACTCGAAACATCTTGATTCTAAATTTTCTCTTGTCTACGTAGCGAAATTATAATTAATAATTAATATTCTTGTATTTTTTTTTGTTTAGGGAACAACAAACAATAATATAAAAGAATTATTTAGTTACGTATACCAATTCTACAGAAATCGTCTAGAGTGCATAAGTCCATATTCCCACATAAGACATATGAACCGCCGCGTCAGCGTCGCGAATCAAAAGGAGGAACCGACGCCTGCCGGGTGCGGGCCGTGTGAAATCATTTTTTGGTCCCACTTCGTCCAGGAATCACTAGGCTAGTTAGGTTAGAAATGCAACTTTTAATAAAAAAAATTAATTTAAGTAAAATTGAGTTTCTTTTGCATCCGAGGGCTGTAACTTCTGTAACTATCTTGATAATAGAAGAAAATACAAAATATTTTAACTATACAATCCACGCCGTTGTCCCAATTACATTTAACATATTTTACTGAACGTATGTCTAAAAATCTAATTATTTTTTTAGGAAGGGTACTGGCAAAATTTACAAATATTAATATATACTTTCAAAGTGAATCAAAAGTAATAATTGATCTTACGTGCACGTAAAGAAACTTGATGAAATAGACCCAACAAATACTTACGATGTATTACGAAGGTGTGTCGCTGCGGTAGCGACCTTGCCTTAAGTGCCACAGGTCGCGTTTTCAATTCTCGCTCGGAGAAGATGTCTGTATTGACCGTGCAAGCATGTCTTCCGGTCTGGGTGTCTTTGTCCTTGCCATTGCGTATGTTTCCGGACCCCCGACACAGGCAGACAGACAGACATAGTTATATAACTATCCTAATGGGGGCCATTGAGTGTTTAGCGTTTATTGTTTATATACATGTAGTTGAAAAATGTAATGTAATTGAAAAAGCTGATATATTTTAACAGGTTTGTTAATTTTAGTAAAACTGTTTGTTATTAATGTGTCCATGAGTAGATACTAAGTAACAATAGTTTTTCAGGTCTCTGAACTCCGAGATATCGACGGAATAAGCAATAAAAATAAATGGTAAAACCTGCGTCGATTTGTAACCTACGAACGATATGTTGAATAAATTAAATAAATCAATATCTATATATATATATATATATATATATATATATATATATATATATAACGGCTTTACCGATTTCGATGTTTTTTTTGTGTATTCCAGTGGATTCGAGAATGGCTTAGATTAACAATTTGAACCAGTAGGGGCCGCTGCTATCGGGTCTCACTTTTTTATTCGTTTTCGTGGCACTACAACGTCTGCCGGGCCCGCTAGTACGAATATGAATTTGTAGTGCTAGAACATTGATTTTTTAAATTCATTTTAGTAAGTCATTAAAATGCAAACATATTTTAGCTGAAATAATTGTTAAACTTGTTTTTTCTTAAATTACACGGTCATTTTACGCGGTATACTTTTAGCTGATCCACCGTAATTTCGTCTACGAGTAGAAACACTGTATTTGTACCCTTTTATAATTGTTTTCTACGCTATAGATAAATAGAGACAATATATGTAGAATGAATTAAAATGAGAAATATTTAAATAATATACGTTCTATAAACTAAAGAACGCACTTCAAAAATTGCATATATTGTTAAATAAAATTTAATGTTAATTAATTATCTCAGTATGTATGATTTCATCGATGGGTCAGTGATAGCGCGATTCAACTACATACAACTACTACATACTTGAAGTAGGTATCACAAGCGCGTTGCCAACCTAAGAAATTCAAGCGGGAAATTTATTGTTTTATATGCTACAGATAAATGGAGATTGGAGACAATAGATGTGGAATATATTGAATTTTAAATCGTTGGTTTAATATTAAATATACGTTCTATAAACTATAGACCGCATTTCAAAAATTGCTTTCTATTATATTACTATCTAATGTCACTTTGGTACTCAAGTTTAATATGATTTCATCGATGGCACACTGATAGCGCGATCCAACTACGTGCAGCGCCATCTGTCGGCCACCTATGTAAGCTTAGTCACACTACGCGAGCGACCTCACAATTTTATTATTTTACAATTATTATAACTATAATATTATACTTATAAAAAATAACACACTATAATCGTGAAATCGATTCGGTAGTCAATTTATTGTTTTACAGAGCGCATTTGATTACCGTAATGAAAAGTTAATAAGGTTGTCCGGTAGAGATCGCTGCCTTAGCGATAAGACCGCCTTTTGTACATTTTAGACTTGTAAGTTACTTTTGTTTATCTATATGATGGTGTAAAAATAAAGAATACTTATTATTATTATGAAAAATGCGCAAAAAATTTGGTAATCAAATTTCATAGAGAGCACTTAGCTGTGGTTAGAAAAAGTTCAAAATGAAGTGTCGATTGAACCCAAATTGAAACCAAAGTATCAAGAATAAAAAAATATTTAAAATAGTACGTTATATTTGATTAAAGAGATTAAAATTAAAACTTGCCTGTCATAAAATTTTGTCGAAGCGTTTTTAAATTAGGTACTAAAATTGTCTCGTGTTTAATTAGTGATGCACTAAATTGTTTGTTAGAGATATTTAAACTGAAGTATCACTACATAGTATAAAACAAAGTCGCTTTCTCTGTCCTTATACCCTTATATATGCTTAAATCATTAAAACTACGCAACGGATGATGCGGTTTTTTTTAATAGATAGAATGATTGAAGAGGAAGTTTTATATGTATAATAACGTCGATTAAATAGTGGAGAAATACTGTTATTTCCAAATTTAACGCGTGCGGGCCACGAGCAGTAATGAATAAATCAAAACTACTGGATCGATTCTAATAATTTTTTCAGTGAATGACATAGGCTATATATTTTGTACCCGTGCGAAGCTGGAGCGGGCCGCTAGTAATGTATAACGTATAGTATAACTGTTAAAAATCGAAAATAAAGTTGAACTCATGAGGAATATTATGACGTAAATATACATAAAGAATACAAATAAAGTGATCGCGGACGTCTAGCTCTTACACTCTGAAATGTTTTGTTTTTACTTTTTATTTTTTTATAACATGACGGTTGGAAAGTAAGCAATCGGTCCGCCTGATGCTAAGCAGTCACCGCAATCTATGAACGCTTACGATACTTGAAGTAGGTATCATAAGCGCGTTGCCAACCTAAGAAACAAGCGGGAAATTTATTGTTTTTTATGCTACAGATAAATGGAGATTGGAGACAATAGATGTGGAATATATTGAATTTTAAATCGTTGGTTTGATATTAAATATACGTTCTATAAACTATAGACCGCATTTCAAAAATTGCTTTCTATTACTATCTAATGTGATTTTGGTACTCAAGTTTAATATGATTTCATCGATGGCTCACTGATAGCGCGATCCAACTACGTTCAGCGTCATCTGTTGGCCATCCGATGTAAGCTTAGTCACCTTATATTTTTGAGTCAGCGACCTTAAAATTTTATTAATTTACAATATATATCATACCTTTAGAATGAAAACGCCACAATGAGAAAACATCGAAAATTTAGTTATTAGCGTAAAATGACCTAAAACGAAATTCTCAATCTAACAATAATTCAAACATAGCCCTATTCGAGCGTAAATAACTGTCGTAAATAACCAAGAAAGTATAATTAATATACGAAAGTGCAGGTATTAATGTTTTAAAACTTATTTTATTGATTACTTACCAAAAAGTTGCTTTTTTGAGTTACGGCGTTTTCATCCTAAAGGTGCGATATTATTAGAGTATACTTATAAAAAATACTTAATAAGTCACCTGGATTTATTGGATTTAGTATTTAGTTGCGCGCCCTCATAGGCTACGGTAACCGCTTACGATCAGATAAGCCGTATGCTTGCTTGCCAACTTGTAACATAAAAAAGGTGTATAAAGAAGACCAATTCAAATCGTAAAATAGTTTATTACTTTATAAAATTATTCCTGTCATAAATATTTTTTTATATACTTAAGTTATAAACGAACCCCTTTCAAAACGAAAGTGTTTCTGTTTGCCTTTGAAAGATTTTTGTCTGTCATCTATTATAATGATACAAGTAGCATACAACATTTGTAGTAGGTACTGTTCAGGGATTATACGGGTCTCCAGTAACACAGTAAATCTCTTGGAACTAGTGTTTTATCAGAATCCTAAATACATAATACTTAATATTTGAATTTGGTTTAACGTGAGCAGCGTAAATGCTTTGAATATTTTACAAATTATTAATATCTACTTAGATCTTCGAATCAATCTATAATTCATTAAAAATTGAGTTTTGGCATTGCGCAAAAAGCATCCTACGTTGTTTAGACAATAATAATAACTAAAGTGAGTTTTATTAAGCGCTCAGCTTATCCTATCCGGCAATTAATTATTACTTGAAGTCGGTAAAAATTAAGGTATATTTGTTACATTTCGTTAGATTGATAGATTTATAAATATAATTATACTTGTAAAAATGTTTTAATGAAATTAGGATGCAAATTCATAGATATATGTTTGGAAGTTTGCGAGTTGCTTTAGGACAGCGAGTCAGCAACGTTACTGCAAAAACGACTTTTTCGGAAAGAGTTGATAGAGAAACGTTACCTCGTTCGGGATGCTGAGGACTGGCATTAAGTAGGGTGGCATGGGTCGGGATATTAAATAAAATTAATGGTGATAAATGTTGAAATGAA
Organism: Hestina assimilis; assembly: GCA_023373885.1. NCBI lineage: Eukaryota > Metazoa > Arthropoda > Insecta > Lepidoptera > Nymphalidae > Hestina > Hestina assimilis. The sequence goes on from CM041745.1 coordinate 11,764,716, forward strand.
GGAAATTCGTTCCAATCAGGCGCCCTATGATTGAACCTGCATATTCGTGTCGAAAACAGCTTTACTATTACCACGTGAAAAATGTCTGTAACTATCAGCGTCAAGTCACACTGCTCATCTATGAACGTATGTTAGGTACAAAAGATAAGGCACGCAGAGGTATCTGGCGTGCATTCACTCCTGATGTAGGTCAGCTAGGTGGCAAAATGCCAAAATTTCCTCTGGAACTCGTAAATTTATGAATCGTAGTACGTTGCTTTTAATGAACTGGAATTGGTGTTAGCGGATGTACTACAATTATTTTGTTGTATTGTATTTTAGTAATTCACTAACTGTACCAGCGGCTCCACTCGCGTTATATGGTTTTTTGATGTGATCACGAGAACCCAACATTTTTTCAGGACAAAAAATCAAGGTAATAAGCTATGTGTGTATTAAATTTCATCAAAATCCGTCCAGTAGATTTTGTGTGAAATAGTAACAAACATCCATCCATCCATCCATCCATCCATCCATCCATCCACCCATTCATCCAAACTTTCACTTTTATAATATTAGCGAGATACTTAATATTCTATCATTAACTGCTTTATACGAATGTGGACATGTGATAAGTGTGTTTAGTTTCACATAGATACAAGCATACTAGGTCTTGTTTTGTGTACAAATCTGTCTTGGTTTTACAGCAAACCAGGCAATGAAGTTCGTGGGTCACAGTTATGAATATGGATAAAGTTGGGAAATTTCCTTCTGACGGAAATTCAAATTACTTTCCCAAAGTTCTCTACTCTATATTTAAATCTTGTGAAGTTATGGTTTTTTATGATTTCCATTTCAATAAATCATGCGAAATATTAATAATAATAATAATAATAATATTTATTTGCTAAAACATGAGTACACAAGGTTTTACAAGAAATTTAATTTTTAAATCATCATGTTTTGCCTTTTTGGCGTGCAATAATTTCAGAAGGGGCCCCACATTTTTTTTTTTTTTTTAACAATGAATTGGCAATGCTGTACTGCTATTAAATACTAAAAATATACACAATTCAAATAATTCAATGTCAGATAATAATCTAAGAAAATAAAATTTAATAAAGATATAATATATTCATTCAATGTCATCATTTAAAAAGTCATTTAAACTATAATAGCATTTTCCAGTCAAAAGTCTTTTTACGTGTGTCTTAAATTATTTCGTAATGATTTTAGTCGGTCTGGAATTTTATTAAATATTTTAGGTGCCATACATAGGAAACTATTGCGTAAAAGCGCGGTTTTAGCGGAGTGTAAATAATTAAAATTTATTTTTCAATCTATACATATAAATAAAATTAAATTGTATGTTTGTAATGACAAAAGCATTTTATAAAGTAACTAGAGGCCCGCCCTTTCACTGAAAAAATTATTAAAATCGATCCAGTACTTTTGATTTATTCATTACTGCCCATTCATTATAGGCCGCACGCGTTAAATGTAATTATTTACAACATCACACTATAGAAATCTCAAAAATAACAGTATTTCTCCACTGTTTAATGGATATTATTATACATATAAACCTTCGTCTTCAATTACTATATATTTTAAAAAAAACCGCATCAAAATCCGTTGCGTAGTTTTAAAGATTTAAGCATACATAGGGACAGAGAAAGCGACTTTGTTTTATATTATGTATTGACAAAGTATATACACTAGAAAAAAACTTTTTGTCCTGGCTAATCTCCGAAATGGCATGGTACCAATCTTAACAGTACTGGCAGATAGCTGAGAGCTGACTACAGAAATAAATGAAGCTAAAAAAAAATAGACAGCCCTCGCGGGACCTCATATTTGGCTGTCTTTAAAGTAAGAGGCGTCCTTTAAGGCTAAAACACAGCTGAGGACGTCATTAGGACCCATACATTAGTCGGTTTATGGCTTGATTTTAAACAGTTTATTAATATTTTAAAGTGCCACAATTTTTTTAAAGAAAAGTAAGACAGATATTTTACTCGAACATTTTCTAATAATAAATGAATAAACTATGAGTCAACTTTTCATATAAAGCAAGATAACAAAACGGAGCTCATTCTTTTCTATGTATTCAGGATATGAAAACATAGCCACGAGCTTAGTGAAGGATCTTCCGGCTCTCAATACCAACAGCTCTGCAATTGGATTTGTTTTGTTTCTTTTTCCAGTTTATTGAAAGTGAAGGCGATTTCGACTCAAAGAGACTTAATATCGTCCTATCGTTTGTATCGACTTATAGGATGCACTTTTGTTTTATTTTAATCAATCTTTTAAATTTTTCTTTGGTGACGCTTATTGGTATATTTTGTAAGTTTTTTTTAAATAGTTTTTCTGTGTTCTACGAAATGTCTTCGTCGTTTTTATGATTTTTGTTTTTTTTTATAAACGCTGTACACTCAGCGGCCCCCTTAGGATATTGATATCCTGTGTCGGGGGTCCGGAAACACATACAGGGACAAGGACAAATACACACAGGCCGGAAAATATGCTTGGATGGTCAATACAAACATATTATGATCCGAGCAGGAATCGAACCCGCGACCTGTGGCGTTTAAGGCAGGTTCGCAACCGCTGCGCCACAACGTCGTCAAACAGTTTAATTATAAATCAATAAAATAAAATTAAGACTTCAAGTGACAAAAAGATCGCTGAGATAATACCTTTGTGTAATATTATTATATTTTTTATTTCTAATTGTACAACAAAATGCTTTACAAATATAATTAATATTTTATTCATTATTTAATTAGGGTACTATACGTTTTTGTTCAAAAACTATCAGGAAATTTATATACATGTTATAGGCTTATATATGGAGACGTGTGCGCTGTACTTAAAGAAGAAGAAGAAAGGTAGAAAGGTTTGGAATTTAAAATATTAAAGAATAAAGAAAAATTCACAAAACAAACCAACATAAATAAAATCTAGAACTGTACTAGAATTGAAATATTGATTTTAAAATTAATATTTATTTTATGTTAATAGCATTTGGTTTGTATAATTTGGATGGCAATTGAATTAGTATAAATATTGTTTTGAGAGTGTTAACATTTATTTCGAGATAATGCCTCGGATGAAAATGATGATTAATAAATCAAATAAATATAAAATATTAAACTATTTTAAGCTTTTTTTAAGTAATTCATTTATTTTAATGCTAAAAATGATGATTAATAAATCATACTATTTTAAGCTTATTCTACTAAAAAGGCATACACTTATTTAATTGCATGCTATTTCCTGATCTTTTCAATTAATTAAGTTTAATGATTTAAAAGAATAGAAAAAAAATTTTTGACTTCCCGCTAAGAAAAATTAAAAATTTTAATATTAGTTCTTTGAACTCAGAGAGTTCAAAATATCACATACATTATATTTTGAGCTCAAAAATATCATAAGTACAATTTTAAGCGCCCAGGAATGGAATTAGCGGGAAGTTGCAGGGATGGCCTTTAAGGTGAACCGTTTTTCTAATTTTTTTGTCAGATCAGCCGAATCCCTCTAGATAATCGTCAGATTATGAGACAGTATGTTTAGAACATAAAAATGAACCACATATATCTTAATCTGACGCGCTTGAGTATTTCAAAATGGCGAAATTTTTTGCACATTATGAAAATGACCGCCAGTTTGCGTACCATCGAAATCGTCAGATTAGTGAATGAGAGCTTTTTTTTGGTGCACTTAACACTTCCTTAGAAAATCTGACGCGCTCGATTAATTTTTTTTTTTTTCATTTTCAACCCTTAAATACAACCACCCGCATCATGCAAACGATCAGATTAACATACGTACATTATTAAAAATACGTAGGGCATTGATGCTATCAATATCTGACGCGCTCGAGGATGTCCATGCAACAGTTTTTTTTTACATATTTATAAATCTATAGCCGCTTCCCCCACCGATGTAAAGGTATATATCATATAACATTTTTTCTTCTTATCATCTAAGCTTTGCATCCCAATAGGTCTCTACAACGCTCGAGTAAATCCCCATTTAGCATCGTGGGCTCCTCTACCATATAGCTTGGATGACAATTGAATTAGTATACATATTGTTTTGAGACTGTAGATATTGTTTTGTTAAACATGTAAAAGAGAAATAATTGTTAAAAATGTTAAAAAAAATTAATCAAAGTAATAAAATCACATAACATACAATGTTACGAGGAGAATAAGCTTATTCCTCTAAACCTCAGCTTCTTGAATGTATAAACGAGCTGACATGTGCACTGAGGGCGAGGCGCGATTTCCTCAAACTAATTTAAAACTTCCTTGATTGAATTGCGGTTTCTCCGTTGCTAGCGCTAACTTATTTCACATGATTATTGGATTTAACATAGAGAGATTAAGCTATACTTGTATTCATTGGAATTTCAAAAGACAAAAAAAATGTTTCACTGGGTTTCTTACCACGGCTCTTATTGGGACGAAGAGAGTAATCGTTATCAGAAAGGGAGAATCTCGAGACGCTCTTAGCCCTCACTGGTAAACGGAATAAATTGGTGGGTTAGACAGTTTTAGGTGTGGTCAGTCTATAGATGGGTGCCCTATAGTGATATTTCAACTGTGCACCTCCATGATTCGGAGGGCACGTAAAAAGCCGGTCTTGGCTTTTATTAACTTAATAAAAGTCCATAAGTCAGGTCAGAGCCATTTATAGGTGGCCTGATGGACAATTCAAACACTAGGTTGGAAACTAACCGCACTATAAGAAGTTATCAAAAAAGATGAATAAGTATATAAATTCACAAGCATCTTTTTTACAATTTGTAACGAGAGAAGAAAAATAATTTGAACCGAGTGGCAATTTAAGTAAACGACTGAAGCTTACGACTGAGGCTTTTTCTCATTGTTCGTTAATTCAGAACCATTAAAATGTCGCTGTATTAAGTCTTGACTTTGCGGTTTTCTTATTATTGTTTTTTATGTTAAAAGTTGCCAAACAAGCATACGGCCCGGCCCACCTGATGGTAAGTGGTTGCCGTAGCCTATGAGTGCTTGCAGCACCATTAGTAGGTGCCACGCGCGCGTTGCAAACGTCGATTTATTGGTTCTTAAATCTCGTCTGCCCAGTAATTTCACTAGCGTACAGTGCCCTTCAAACCGGAACACAGGCATTAGCCTAAGCACTACTATTTGGCGGCAGAATATTTGCCACTGCGTTGTTACCTACCTAGCCGGCCTCTTGCAACAAAAGACCTACCACCAGTATGACTTTTCACCAGTATGATTTTTAAAAACGAAATGTTAAATATAATTTATTCTTTTATTAATTAGAAAACTGCCGGCCGTTATGGCGTATTGTGTTTAATCTCGACGGCCACGGGTTCGATTGCCACACGAGGCAGATGTTTGCAATGATATTGTAAATGTCTGTTTCGGCCTGGGCGTTTGTCCTTGTAGATCACACCACCTTGCTTCTTAGAGCAAGTTAAGCTGGCGGTACCGGTTCTAGTCAGTCAGACATCTGATAATACGTATGTACTATCAGATAGGTAATTTCTCTATATCGTATGAGTAAATGGTTCGCCCTTAGAGTTGCAGAGGTAAGATTGTAATCGGTCTGTGTATAACTAGTAGCCGGTCAAATCCGGATAAGAATAATAAGCTAACCTAGCGTAAATACCGGTAAGTATTGCTAGTAAAAAGAAAAAGATTAATTATTATAAAACAGATTAGTTAATTTTATTAAGTTAGATCGGACAGCAGCCTATTATATTTATTTTGGTTGTACGTATATTCTCTATTCTTGTTTGTTTTGTTCCAGGTAAGGAGATATAAAATAAATGATGAATTTAAGTTAATTATGACACAAAGTTTACTCGCATCACATCGGCAAAAATTTGTCCAAAAAAGTGCCAATCAAGGAGTCAATAAAAAGGTGATTATTTGTATAATTTTAAAATATTGGCCCACAGAATATGTTAATTTATGAAACACTGATTTTATAAATTTTCTTTACTTTTATGCGGGATTTTAGCTACCCGTCATATTTCTTAATAAGGCCTCGCCAACAACAAGGGTCGAATAAAATATTAATGAGCATCACTACGCACAAAACAAAGAGAGATAGCCTTTCGAAATTTTACTCTTTAGCGTACAATTAAGAAGATTGTTTTATTATTTTCGTAGAAATATTCTACTGAATAGTCAATCAATTCTTCAATGAAATGAGATGTGTATTTTGACGAAACATTTATTCCTATTCGGACGACGTTGTGGCGCAGCGGCAGCGAACCTGCCTTAAACGCCACAGGTCGCGGGTTCAATTTCCGCTCGGAGCATAATATGTTTGTATTGACTATGCTATCATATTTTCCGGTCTGGGTGGGTCCTTGTCTTTGTATGTGTTTCCGGACCCTCGACACAGGATACCACTATCTTAATGGGGGCCGTTGAGTGTGCAGCGTTCATTATTTTTGTTATTATTATTATTTTATTTTCGTTCAAAATATTTTAATAGCGTGCATGGCTGGCGTTAAAAGGCAATTTACTGGAACTTTGCCTTTGGTTCAGTTTAAGCAAATTGTTCAAGATTGGAACTAGACTTCTAGTAGTCAAGTATTAATACCGTGCATGGCTGCCGTTTAAAGGTAAATTACTGGCACTTTGCCATTGGGTCTGTTTAAGTAAATTAATCAATATTAGAGCTACTGTCCAAGTCCGCTCAGCTTTTGAGTTTTACCACTAGGAGGTATCAGCTGAGTTGAATGAATGGCCTTATGTGTGAAATATTTAAATATGGAAAGAGATCTTTGAATATAACAATAACTAATAGAAGTATTTCTTAATATTAAAAAAAATATTGTTAGAGCATGGCTAAGTTTCGTATGAATACAGTTTTAGAACGTATTTAATACGTTGGATTAGAACAACAATATTTGTAAAGCTCTCATTCTAACGAAGCGTCATATTGATGGTATCAAGACGGTTACTTCAATATTTTATCATGCAGAAAATCATCGTCATCACTACATAGTATAAAACAAAGTCGCTTTCTCTGTCCCTATTTATGCTTAAATCTTTAAAACTACGCAACGGATTTTGATGCGGGCTTTTTTAATAGATAGAGTGATTGAAGAGGAAGGTTTATATGTATAAAAATAGTGGAGAAAAAAATATAATTTTTGAGGTTTCTAATATTATGTCTCACAAAAATATTTACATTTAACATGTGGGCCACGGGCAGTAAAGAATAAATCAAAACTACTGGATCGATTTTAATCATTTTTTCAGTGAATGACATAGGCTATATATTTTATACCCGTGCGAAGCCGGAGCGGGCCGCTAGTATGTCATAAAATACGAATCATTGAAATCCATCGGAATAGTTAAAGTGCTGTGTTATTTATTGTATTAACTAGTAAAGTGGTTAAAAGCATTATTGATTGTAATAAGTTGTTCATAAAGTTAACATACTTAAACCTACACAAATGGTAGATGAAATCGATAAAGGCTATCTTGAGCCAGAATCGAAAAATAAGACTTCGAAATTACAAACAGTTTGAAATTACATTTAAGTTTTAAAATAAGAAAAAGTTACATTCATTTTATTTCAATATCGTCTAAGTTTTTGGTGAAGATTCAGTTATTAAAAAAGTTTTTCGAGAAGTAATTATAAAAATTTAAGCAAACTTAATTTGGAATATACTTTCATAAACCCGAGTTTGAAGTTACTTTACATAACAGGGTCTTAAGTAGGGTTGCCTTACCTTACCTACTTTATAATAGCGTATTATACGCTATTTCAGGCCATTGTAGTCTAAACTTTACGAGAACAATAAAGTAAGTGAAAATACTTTATTTTGCTAGATTTGAATTTTCAGGGTTTTTCGGTATTATTTACTTCACAAAAATAGACGCAATAAGATTGACGATACTTGTATAAAATAATATCACTTTTAATATCTTTTCACGCCACATCAGTATTTACAGAGAGCTAGAAACTAAGCTTAATAAAAAACCTATATTTGATAAACCTTGCCAAAACAAAAAAAAAATTTATAAATATAATGATAAAGAAAAATCAATAATACTTTATTTGTGCACTATGTACTTTTTTGCCTGTAATCACTAATGTAAATTAATTCCAATAGAAAAAGGTGGCAACCCTAGAAGACTTAAGAATAAAAATGAAGCGTTAATTTTAAGTTTAAAAGTAAGCCTATTTTTAATTTTTGAAATTCTAGCCACTTCATTAGTGGCGCTACATTATATTTTAATTTTTATAATTTTAATACATCTCTCTTATTAACTCTTCTCTTACCTCTTGTATTGGCAATACATTTCTTATACTATTAGCGTTTATAAAATTCAGCTTTATCAGTATGTCGGAGAAGTCATTAGTACGGGAGCTGTTTTGACTATCGACACTACAACATGGAAGCTGATTTGACAACGAGCCGCAAGCGTCATCGAGAAAATGCTTCGACGGAGCCTAGATGCGTTCGCGCGACCGGCAACACTTCACTTCAGTGCTAGCCGCCGTGCTATCAACATCATAGGAACTGTCTTACGACTCGTTGCATATTTCACATTAAATCAAATAAGTGATTTTGTAGTATTCGTTTGTTTCCCGTACCCACATTTTGCCCACAATAATGTCGGACGGTGAAGAGTTTCGCCGAAATATAACACCTCCCTCCGTCAAGTATATCTTACCATAAGGTGGCCTGTTTATGCCTGGAGTGGTCTTTTTTTATGTATGAGGGGTCAAACGGCCAGGAGGCTCACCAGATGTTAAGTGATCACCGCCGCCCATGAACATCCGCAACATCAGAGGGTATGCAGGTGCGTTGCCGACCTTTAAGGAAGGTGTAGGCTCTTCTCTTGAAGCTTCCAAGGTCGTATCGGTTCGGAAAGACCGCCGGCAGAAGTTGGTTCCACAAAGTAGTTTTGTGAAGAAGAAAATGTCTTCTAAATCGCGCTGTTATGGTTTTCCATACATCGAGGTGGTAAGAATGGAATTTCGAGTTTTGACGCGATTTCCGATGGTGAAATTTCACTGGCGGGATCAATCCAAACAATTTCTCAGAACATTCCTCTGACAGATGCGATAGAAGATGCAGAGCGATCCGACGTCTCTACGCAAAGCCAAAGGATCAAGCCGATCGGAAAGGACTTGATCGTCGACAATTCGAGCCGCTCTATGTCGGATGCGGTCAATTGAAAGTAGTTTTAGTTTTGGAAATCAATATTGTGATTGTTTTTTATGTTTAGGTGAAAGTGGCTTACTTGACTGTTCTTTGTGTTAATGAGAAAAGTTTTAAGTTGGTTTTAGTACTAGAAGCTCGAGCGATGTACACAAGACGTTTCGTATAAAACTGGATTTAAAACCCTTTACAGTTCTTTAATTAAGTTTGTTGAAAAAGCGTATTAGCACTCTTTTAAGTAAAGTATTTTTTCTTAATATTTTTATTAATTTAGCCATTGTTGTTTTGAAATTATATCACAATTGACGTTTTAAATGATATCTGACTGTTATGTAAAGGAAATTAGAAAGTGGTTTATCTTTTGGTTTCCGAAACTAAATCACTTATTGTTACGTCATGATGGTGTGGCTCGACCAGCGAGCATACTACCGTATCAAATAAAGAAGTTGCAGTATCCGCATCGCATTTGTAGTAGCTTATAATAGGACGCAAATAAGCAATACCATGTCAACCCACACGAATGTCATTTCGAGAAAAACGCGTTTTAAAATGTTGAACAACTTGCTTTATATAATTTTTTTATGCTTTATCAAGTTTTTGGCAATTTCAGATTTATGTAAGTTATTTTACTTATTTTCACAAAAAATAAGTATACAAACTGCATATTTCGTATATAATATAACCCAAAACGTTTAACATAATACATAAATCGCATGATTAAAAAATGGCTTTTTTAGAAGTTTTAAAGCTTAAAACCCTTCAAATATTAAAGAAAATTATTCTTCAGCCATTCACCAACACTTTTGCATATATAACTCAGTTTTTTCAATTTTGTGGGTTGACATGGTATTGCTTATTTGCGTCCAATATATAGTACCTAATTGCCTGCTAGTATACTTGACTAAGCCTTGCTGTGGCTACAAAGGATTCGGCTTGACTTTTTCGTTACTACACAAAGACTTGGCAAATTATTTTATAATTGACGACGTTGTGGCGGTATCGAACTTGCCGTAAGCACCACAGGTCGGTGCTTCGATTCCTGCTCGGGGCAGATGTTTGTATTAGCAATACAGGTGTTTTTGTCCTTGTTCTTGTGTGTGTTTTCGGACCCCTAACACAGCATATTACTATTCGAATGGGGACCGTTGAATGCGTAGTGATTATTTATTATTATTTAATTATTTTTACACTTTAACCTGCCTCATAATTCACTCTGTGTATTGGAAAAAAACGCATGAAAATCCGTTTTTGATTTTATTGCGAACATATAAACAGACACGACGGGGGGACTTTGTTTTATAAAATGTAGTGATTTCAAGTGTAATATATGTTTGTGAATGATTTCATATGTTATAAATTGTATGGGTTACCATGTATTAGTTTTATGCGGACAGTACATTTAACGTTTATATTGAACACAAACCTAAATAGCACAGCCACTCAAAGTTTTACATATATATTTTTTAAATATATATTACGATTTCTTTAAACCAGTCCATTCATTACTGTCCAGTGTGTAGTGCAGAATCATTTGTCGTTGTGGTGAGAGGCAATAAAATAAACAAGCAGCATCGACGTACGCCGAAACAGTTTTGCTTTTTAGCGCTTAATTGAGTTAAAAAACTGTACACCATTTTGAATTGACTAGTGGTGCTTTATTTAAAAGTATTTTAAGTCCTATTTTATTAACATAGTAAAATGTATGCTATATTTTTAGTAGGTAGTATCAGCTTATATTTTATTCACATCCTAGAAACAAAATGAAAATAGAACAGTTTGGTAGTATTTGCAATAAAATCCCAATAACTTTTTTTTTTTTTTATAACTTCAACTTTTTTAAAATAATGTAACTAAGAAATATTTAATCCCTTAGGACAATGTAAATTTTTTTAAAGAATTTTACGTGTTTTTGTACCTTATGTACTTATTTACCTTTTACAAATATAAAACTTCAGGTTTTAATTTTTTTCCAAAACGGATTGTGTTTGGACTATTAAGGTGTAAAACACAATCATTGTCATTAACTTCATTTTGTTGCGTTTACGAAACAGCAAGCAAAATTCAGGAATCACCGATTCTTTGACGTTTTGTCTGTAAGGGTCTGTCCATAATATATAATAGGACAATGAACAGAATAGACAAATAGATTCTCGTGTACGTATTCAGGATATTACGATGAGAGTGTTGTTTTAGATCCTTTAATTTTAGCTTTAAAGTCGTCTGTATTTTGTATCCTCTGTCTTTTTTAGTCTGAGGTTTGAGTGCAATTGGTTTTAAGCAGTGTTTGAAGTGGAGGCAATTTCGATGTAAAACGATTCAGTGTGCGCTCCCATTCTTTTTATTCAAGTTCTATTTTAAAAGTTTCTTTCAAGGTTCAAGGTAAAAAGCTTGTGGCAAAAATTTACTAACATATGACGTTTTGAGTAATCATGCATACTTTGTGTTTAAGAAATACATATTTTTTATTTTATAAATAAAAGTATCATATCGGTTACTGAAATTAGTCAATTGCTAGCCAATGATATGAAAAGCGTCATTGCGGTGGCCGATTATATCAAAAGCGTTATTGTTAAAACCATAAAAAACGATGCGACCATAAATGCGTAGTTCAAAATTCCAATTCGCGTTTTATTTACGCAATACGGAAATGGGTCGATCTATATTGGCACATAAAAGAAAAATATTCGAGACATTCGTTGAATCAAATATTGAAACAGTATTTGCAGGACCGTATTGTGAGTGAGTATACCATTTGTATTTCTGATAGACCCTTACTTATACCAGATCGAAGGACGGCGTCGACTTTAATAAATATTAACGAAGAAAAGATTTTCCCGAATATAATTTCGAGGGAGATTTTATGCTAATATTACGATAATGAAATATTTTTCCGAGTAATAAATGATTGAATTATTCGGGAAATTTTGATATATTTTGAGGGATTATTTTCACGATTTTGTTAACAAAATTACATTACTACAAGCAGGAGTTTTAGTAGAGTTTCAATTTTTGCAGCAGTAGAGTCATGCTTCTTTCAGCATAAATGGAGGGTTCAACCGGGGCTACTATTAGTATATCACAGATATATAGTAGTGATAGAGTATATCACAGAACATCTGCGTAGAGTAACAGAGTACTGATGCGTTACGTGCGATGAGTGAGAGCGCCGGAGGCCCAATCTTCCCCCGCTCTACTCCCTTCATTTTTCACTTATCGCAAGTATTATAATTTACGGTGTCTGTTTACTATCAGGGGGACCGTTTACTTGTTTGCCAACCGCCATGAGATGATAATAAAAAACCTGTGGCACTCGGAGACTGCCGCGGTAAAGCTATTGCATACCTTTTTTATATATTAATTTTTATGTTAATTATTATTATTATTTATTATTTAATTTTGGAGATCTGTTTTCATTTTTGACACTCCATCTACCATGTTGCTCGGCCGAGCGTTCGGTGTTAGGTTTTGTTTCGTTTCGGAATTTCTTGATTAAGTCGCCGTGCTCAAAGCCCGTGATAAAAGCTATGCAATAGCTTAAAAATTTTAATTGGCAGACATTTAAAGGGAATTACTATCTTCATACAAAATATTGTTGTGGTTTACCAGTAGGTACGCGTACTTTTGTATTTCGTTTGGTGAATATGAGCGCGTGAGGTCCAAAATCCAATCTGTGTAAGGTAATAGTACTTCTCCGGGCGACCCGATCTTTTCATGCTGAAAATAGCATAGCGCTACTACATAAGAAGCACTTATGTCAATTAACAATTGCTATCGTTTGGAAATTACAACAATCCTCCTAAGCCAAGTACATTGCTAATTCAATAAGTGGTTAAGTTCTTACTTGTTCCGTTTAACCCAAGTCTATAAGTTATTGTAAGCCGCAGATAACAGAGGTTATGCGGTCTGACTCCTTAAATGGAGGTCCTCTTTAAGGATTAACATAAGTTCTTCGAAAGGGAAATATGTTTTATTGGTGGTACAACACATTTTAAAGTAAGGTCTTGAATATAAATAATTTATTAATTTTAGCAAAATAAATCCAGTTCTAAATTGGTATTGTACTAATGCTATTGTTAAATCGATTGAAAATGATTACTTTATAGGCAAAGACAAAACAATACCGTAACTCTTTTCTAATGTATTTGTTTCGGTATTTTCTTCCTCTGTTTGTCAAACAATTTTCTTTGTTTTTGTTTAGTTGCTCCTGACGTTTTCGTGACGGTGTGAAAAAAACAATAATGATTATTACTTATGGTCGAATGTCGACTATTAATCAAACATATAATCATTATTATAAACATCCATGAAAATGTATTAATTGTTTAAGCTAGAGGGATCAGGACAAATGTATGATTAAATCATGATTAAATTCTTTTTTTCATTCTCTTTAAATTCTTCCATAGTGTAACTTTTCAATGTAACCTTTTCAAGACCTATACAATGATCATTTTGTTTTAAATTAATATAATTTATTATATAATTACTCAAGTTGGTTAAGAACACATATTCTTAGGTACGACATTAGTAGTATCATTAGATCATTTGTGCATGTCACATGTCCATCATTAGTGGGTGGCCTGCGGGCGAATGTCGCTGGGGCGATAGTCGTCCGCATTGCACAGGTCCCCGCGAGGATGAGAGCGAGCCTTATGGGTTTCTGCTCGGTCTCATGCCCAACAGGGCGAGGAGGGTCTGCGTCCGTTGTGACGCAGACAACGCTGCGACGGACAGACGGGGTCAAGTGCACAGCACGAATGCCCTCGGCTTTCGCCTGGCGTAGAGATGAAACCTGGTTGTGTTTTAGTGAGTAGGAGTCCCACATAACCCCGGCAACCCCAGCTCCGTGGTAACCATGAAGATTTCTCCACTTAAAAAAAAACATGTCCATCATACCAACTTTATCATATGCAGCAGGCATGATAGACATAAGTAGACACAATTGCATACGGCACAAAAAAAATGAATTCATTCCAAAAATAAAACTGAAGACCGTTTTAAAAGCACAACGAATGTGGTGGAGACGAATTATAATAAAACGTTCTCCGCTAAATGGATTCAGCGTCTTCAAAATCCACTCAAGTAACTGAGACGTTTTCAGTGAATAATAATTTCTGCTCTTCGTTCGTGATAGAAGTTATATTTTTTATTACACTATACGGATTTTTAGGCTTGCATTATAAAAAGAATATGCGTTTTTCAAAATATATATAGACGCATATCCGAACCATTATAATTTCGTCATGTCCGTCTGTCCGTCCGTCCGTCCGTATGTCACAGTCATTTTACTCCGAGACATTGACTCTATCTATATGAAATTTACTAAATAAGTTTATTCTATGAACTGCACCACGATTTTGTAATAAAATCTTAAAATATATAAGAATTAAGGGTAGCAGTCCATACATGTAACTGACGATTGAAAAAAAATTTCAACGTATGGCCATGTGTGAGATATCTTTGGATAGGTTTTTCAAAATGATAAGGAGGTTTGATTTTGGCTTTTTTCATTAAGTCAGTAGTTGTTGAGATATTAGCTCTTCAAGTCGTAAAAATTGTGCCCCCTCTAGCTTTTGAACTATGGAATTTAAAATTCTGGAAAAATTAGAGCTTGCAGAATACCGCACGAACTTTCATCCACATTTGGTTTGAAGAAGATAGGTCTATAAATTTAAAAGATATATAGGTTTTTCCCATAACTTTGTTTTTCCTATTACTTTTAATAATTACTATGATATTACCAACTTATTTTTGCGGTCGATTTATATTCGTTATTATTTTTAAAGTCCTTAAGATTCTTCATAACCAAGCTGCGGAACCCTTTAGTTTCAACTGTGCGTGGTCCACAACGCACTTGACTCATAATTATTTTAATTTTACTAATAGAAAGTTCTGGACGACTTTCATGAACCCTACTGTAAAATCGAGCTATACACCTTTAGAAGAGCTAAATTTATAACGTCTAATAACTGATGAAAGTAGTAAATAAAGTACTCCTTCTTTCAAGCACATTAAAAAAGTATAAATAATGAGGGGTCGGATAATATGAAAGAGGAGGAAAATTAAGAGGTATGGGGTGAGAGTGTCCCCGACGCTCGAATTACCGAACGAAAAATAACCCTCACAAGGTCAACCCATTAAGCTTCCAAAATTTTTTTTTCCCATCGACTGAGCCAGATTAACATAATCCAGTCTGTAGATATCGATGACGTATACGATTTTATATTTCAGACTTCAAGACGTCCCCAGAATATAAATTATAGGGTGGCTTTCACGTGACGTGAAAAGAAGGGGAAAGGGAGATATAACCTCTCATCTCTTATTAATTTCATTTTTATAACGTAGTATGCTCACAATATTTGTTTTTTATTTGTAATAAATGTGTATTATGCAGTGCTATATTTGCGTGACATTGCATATTATTTTGTCACTAATAGCCTGCGTTTGTACGAGAGATGTGCGAAGATACGTAGATTATGTGTCTGTTAAGAACCAAGAGAATCGACTCATTTACGTTGCTTGGTGCAGCTCCTGTGGAAAGGGGTTAGTGAAGTCTGTGTATTATTAATTATTCTGGATTCCGTAAGACCCATCTATTCCGAAATGCAAGTCCTCTTGTGCGTTTTTTGTTAATGCCACAGGAAACTAACGTTTTTTCGGGAGTGATATTTTTTAATTTTATTGGTTCATAAATCAAGATGACAATCAAAACAGAAAAACGTCGATAAAAATAGATATGAGAACTTATAAATGATTCCGTTTCTCTAGATACAGGCACAACATGCACTCTAAATATCGCAATATAACTAAAGATCAGACCTAAGGTAGCTCAATAAATAAAAATAAAACACGAACTACTCAAACAGATATTTTAAAATGTTATGCAAAGAATTTACGCACTCTTGATAAATAATCTTGGTACAAAAATTTATAAATAGCATTTTTAAGTTTATTAAACTATTATATAATTAGATCCAAGAAAAGTTCTTTTCTCTGCTAACATAAATCCATGGATAAATTATAGCGATGTTTGTGAAAACACATTACATTTATGTGTCTTTATTTCCACACAGACATTGTAAGTTTAAGACATATTTTATTTAAATTGTTAAAGTTTGTATAAAGAACAATCAGATAAAGATTCATACGCAAACACGTACATTTTCGATAATGTTCCTTAACTTCCAAGTTAATAATAAACAAAGTTTATTTTTGAAAGTATTTCACAATTGTAATATGTAATCAAAGACGTATTAATATAACATCAGCTATAATCTTTAAAAAATTGCAGTAGATGACTACTAGAGCTTTGCTGTTTTCACTGAAATATATCAAACTAGCTTTTGCCCGCGGCTACGCCTGTGTAAATGTCATTTTTAATAATCAACATATCTTCATTAAAATACAAATACATAATTTCCGAGACAAAGTTTCATTTCTTACGTGAAGTAGGAACCTTTTCAAGTTTACTTTTTCGCACCAAAACTTATTTCGTACAAAAATCGGTTCAGCAGTGAAAAGGTTACAGACAGGGTTACTATAATTTTTATAGTAATAGGCTGTGTAGTATTAATTGTTGGATTCCTTAAGGCTGATCTATACCGAAATTTAAGTCCTGTAGTGCGTTTTTTGCAGAAATGCTGGAAATAATGCTGGTCTTAAACCGTCCAAACGGAACTATGACTTGCTTTATGTGGTCGAACGTGAGACAGTTGTAGGACCATAAAAATCGTTACTCAAAACATACAGCATATAACACGACGTACGTGACTCATATTACGTGTCGAATAATGGCGAGAAATATCATAAAAATTTGAAGGTGTTCCACCTGAATCCGTGCGCTATAATAACGTAAAATGGCTCTTGCTTGCGTAGAATACAAGATATAACTACACTTCCCAAATACAACCGCTTTTATAGAATTTATTTATTTTATTTGAAATCGTTATTGCCTTATTCGTGTCAGTAATATCTTTCCTTAATAAATAAATTGAAGCTATACATTTGGTAAATAGTTATGTTGTACTATTTATATAGATCTCGTAATGTCAAAATAAATTACGTAAATGTAATAGTATTTAAAATCTTCTTTTTCTCCCAACCAATATTCCCGCTATTTACTCCGGGTCTGCTTATACCCTTCTCCTGATTTGACAGGTTACTAGTTTTTACACAGAGCATCTGATCTCCGCAACTCAAAGACCGAACCAGTAACTCTTATTATCAAACATTTTAATAACAAACGAGGCCGACTGCTTAGCGTGCTTTCCGAGGCACGGTAGGGAGACCCACGAGGACCGAAACAAATATTTATAACAAACTTCTGCTCCGAGTGGGAATCGAACCCACAACCGTCGAGGCTCTAAGGAGGCTAACTAGCAGCACGCCATAATGATCGTCGTGATAGTACTAGGCACTTGGCGATGTGACACCCAAAAATATTTCATTTATATTGCTTTCATGAAACGTTTAATCGAAGTTGAAATCCAATGCAGCTACTTTTAGAGCGTTGAACGACGAAAAAGAATTTAATATGGGAAACCCTAATTGTGTGGCCAATACAGGGATTGTATGTTGGGAGCAATATAGTTGACTGGTTCGAGAAATTTATTTTAATGGACCTTTTATTTTACCTTGCAAACTAAACGGCCCCCATTAGGATAGTGAAATCCTGTGTCCGGGGTCCGGAAACACATCCATGGACAAGGACAAATAATCATCTATTTTATTTGTCTAACTTGACATCACCCGGTAGGTACTGACTGTTGTCTAGTAGTAATATTATTTAAGGCGGCTTATTTGCCTACAATTGACAGAATTTAATTGCGTTTTACTTTATTCTGTAATTTTCCTCAATAAATACACTGTGTATGCAAGAACATTATTTCAAAACGATCTTGTGATTGGCATGTTCAAACAACTTACTATTAAGTACTATATTATACTAATAGATATTAATAGAAGTCTTATCAAATTTTTGTTAAAGTAGCTCTCAAAAAAGAATGGTTGTACGACTGACAATTAAAAATGATACTACACGTATATTTTTTTTATTTACTAATCCGAAGAAACAAAAAATAAAACGTTTCCGATAATTCTCCTTTACATAAAAACAAAATATTCGTATCTGATTTTGCGAGATCGTACACAAATAATCTTCGTCTTATCTTGTAAATTTTGGGCTTAGCAATATTAACGGCAACATCGTTCTTTTTTAGTACGAAAAGATTTGTCTTTGAAATTTATTTTGTATTGTTTCTTTACTTTACTGATATCATTATTTGTAGTACAAATGTAACAGAATTATTTGTATTTTAGTAGTTATTCATTACATGAGACTCTAGCGCTACACACAGAGGGGGGTAGAAGTTTGGACTAAAACCAATTCATCAAAGTGTTAAGTTCCATACGACATGCACACGCAAAAGAAAAGTCTATTTCTTTTTCGAAGGTTGACAATGCACCTGCATACCCTCGGTGTTGTAGATGTTCATGGGCGGTAGTAATCACTTAACATAAGGAGAACCTCCTTTTTCTATTCCTCCTCTGATATATACATACTCTGTGGAATTGTCGTAAGGCGCTAATTCTCTATAATATATTTATTATCTGTGAAGACACGGCTGAGCAAAATTTAGAGAGGGCAATCGAAACCTGATACTCAGAGCCATATAAATAACTGTTGGAAATAAGTTTTCCTTACAATACCAATATGTAAAATGAGCGGGACTCTGCAAAGTGATTGACTTAAACCCACTAAAATTGTAATAACTATTATAATATCAGCGATATAAAAAGTTCTCGTCTGTGAAAACTTTAACTATAAACTTCAGCCTACCCAAAAGGTTATACTCAAGATATCATAGTTAATTAAATATAAAATTCACAAGCACATAAACGTGGTTGTAAAAAGGTCAGTTTTTAAGCCGCAAAAGAACACAGTGCTCTCAAGATCTTGTAACGTTGTAAAATGTATAAGCTCGGTAGAAGCGATAAAATTTCACATAAAATTCTTACTTCGCTTTTAATTTTTTAAAACCCTAGCCTACTTGAACGTAAATTCCACGTTCTCTCACGAGAGTCGAAAAATAACCGTATTGCTGAAATGTAGTAGTAGTAGTTTAATAATTCCTGGATTGTTATCTCACTTTAAATGAATAAATGTTTAAAACTCAAAATAATAATTATGCACGAGACAAATGAAATGTTCCGATAAAAAGGATTGCTAAGAGCAATTTATGAAAAAAGAATTAAGAAATCCTTATAATTATTATCATAAGATGTAGGTATAGGTGGGAAGGAGTTTTTCAGAAATCTAAATATGATTGTTTTATAATTAATACTAAACTATAAATATTACCTGATTGCTGTCAAGTAATATTTAAAATTATAGTTGAACCTATCAAGCACAAAATGTGCTTACATACTTTATAAGCGATTTGCTCAAGCTCAAATCACATTTTACGATATCCAAAAAAATTAATTTAAATTTTGTAGCTTATATCCTCTTAATAAAAAACTGTAAAATGTTATATAAAATTTTATCTTTATATGTTTCCAATATTTTATTAACATTTTTATCAATACGAGAAATAGGTTTGTAAACTTTTTTCGTTACAGAGATAAGCGAAATACAATGCAAAATTAAAAGTAGCAATATGGATAAAATATAGATATAAAACCGATAATTGGGAGATATATCTTTTCGTACGTGAAAATTCGTTGAAATAAAGTTGTCGCCAATTAAAAATACTAAATAAAAATAAGTAAAAAAAATAAGTCATTCTGTTTTATTGTAAAAAATTGTAATAAAGTTAATTTATTAAAAGCTACGAAATAATTGGTAGAAATAAAAGGTAGGTACCGGGTAGCAGTCATCACATCACTCACCTTATTAATATATGGCATTGATCGAATTAAAATAGTCATAGGGCATTAGCAGGAGCTCAACCGTATAAAAGGCCGTTTGTTCGACGCAATCACACCTATTAAACGAAACGCAGGAGTATGGTACTACTACATTGAATTAACATTTTGTGTTAGCATGACCAGGTAAGTAGGTCAGCCATTTATGTAAAACACAGCAAGGCTTTACGGATAAAAAGGCGATAATGAAAACTGAAAATAAAGAAGATGGCGGATGTGTTTACTGAATCACCTGCATCGGACAGGCTATTTATTTCACGAAATGAAATACGTTTCTCACCTTTTGTTTCTTCGTACATAACACTGAGTAGCATTGTAAGTTATTTCATTTCTATTGATAATATTGAAGCTTAGAACCGATAAAAAAACAAGTTACTGAATTTTAAAATCGATTTTTGTGACTTTTGCGTTCGGTTGCTCAAAAAGTTTTTCCAACAAAAACTGTTAATAAATAAATTTTCGCGGAATAGAATACGAGTACAAAAAGGTGTATCTTGTTTAAGTTATATATGCTTTGATATTTGAAGTACTAAATAACAAAATATCTGATCTAATGAGTTTCAAAAAAAAAAAAAATTAGGTATTCTTAAATTTGGAACCAAAAGGCGTAATCAAAACTTTTAATCCTACTTCATGATCACTTTATATTTTACCCTTTTATGGAGTAATGGATATTGTAATTTACTAGTGTAGTGAGTCCGATACAAAGAAAATATTACATATTATTTACAAGGCTCTTAGCTTTATCGGCTCAAAAGATCATAGAAATATACTTACGTTGTGCAAAGATATCGGGTTTTTGCTGATCGGGTACAACGTGTGCTATCAACGTTGTTTTCTCACGACCCAGAATTGGAGTAGGCACGCTCGGTAGTAAAATCGACGCGAATCTATTTCTGATCTTACCCTTGTAACTATTTTCAATATGAAACTTAAGAAAAATATTGAAAGGCTTTTTTTCATTTCTTCTGTAGTAGAGCCATCCTCCTCCTGCACAAATAAGACCGTTCGATTGGGGAAGTATTACCTTCTCACAGATAATCCGAGTAAAGTAACTCAAACTCAAACTCAAACTCAAACTCAAAATATTCTTTATTCAAATAGGCTTTTAAGCGCTTTTGAATCGTCAAATATACAGTCTGTTATGTCCGCCTAAGTGAAGGTACCGCCGATTCGGAAGGTAGATTCTGCAGAGAAGAAACGGCAAGAAACTTTACAGTTACTCTTTTCAAAAATAATCACATTACATTTGTCAAATGTACAATTAAGATATATATCCCGCATGAAACTCAACGTATATTAATTCCATGCCACATTATCTGCAATATATTCATTAACGGAATAATAAGCTTTATTTAGTAAACACCGCTTGATATAAGATTTAAATTTCATAAGTGGTAGATTCAAAATTGTCTGTGGAATTTTATTATAGAAGCGAACACCTTGCCCCAAAAAGGACATACTCACTTTGTGAAGCCGAAAACTTGGTGTAACAAGTTTATCAGTATGAGTAGGTACTGTTGGGCTTCGTGCGATGAGTGAGTGCACTTTTTTACTTTTCGTACCTTCCCTCTAATCCCTTAGGTTGGCAAGGCGCATGTGATATTTCAATTATCGCAGGCGTTCGTAGGTTGCTGTAACTGCTTACCATCAGGCGGACCGAAAGCTTGATTGCCGACCGTCATGAAATAAAAAAAATTATATAAATGACTTAGGACATTTTAACTTTAAAATACTAAATGATTTTACACCTATCATCGGTACAAAACGGAGCGTTATATTCACAAAAACCTAATATTATTAACTATATGATTAAAGTCCTTATTTTTGTCTCCATTTCAAAGTTTAAATTATTGAAAAGAAAACTGAATGATTGTGCTTCGGCAATGTAAAATGACACATTTTTCTTTATTCATTATTTTTTAATACGAAAATAATTCAAAGGTTTATAGTTGTCTGAATATATTTATCTGTTCAACAGCAGAACCAATAAATTGCAAAATTAATTCACCCGATAGCAATAAATCCGTCACATTGCTGAATAAAGTGATGAATGTGAAATGAAACTTCGATTCTTAATAGTACATATTTATGATATATACTATTAAAAGTATTGTTAATAACTTTTTTATGACAAAAACTGATGTAGCATCTGATCACCTGCAACAACAGAAACATAATCTTAAGGTGGCATCTCAAATGTAAGGGGGAGGGGGAGGTATGGTTGATGAAGAAAATTACGGGATGAAGGTATTTAGGGTCTCCAATCTCAATGCAACACCAATGAGAGTACTATTTCACATCGATGCTAAAGTTTCTTGAGTCTAGCCAGACTATGCACAAAGAAATAAAGCAACTCGTAGCAATCTTTTTCATCACCGTAAATCGCAGCAACCTAATATATAAATAATTTATATATATAGCGCTTATATAGGTAGCGTATCTGCCTTAAGCGCCACAGATCGCGGGTTTGAATACCGCTTAGAGCAGATATATAATACCATACAGACATGTTTTCCGGTCTGGGTTGTGTTTGTCCATGTCATGTTGTACATAATATATTTCCGGACCCTCGACCCAGGATATAATACTTGCAATGGGGACCGTTAATTTTTATTCCTTTCTTATTTTATACATTAGTGTATGTTCAAATTAAACTTTGTAATAGACATTGACGGACCCATCAATCCTTTACCGAGTTATCTTACTACAACATTTCTTATTTTTAATTATTATTCTTTTATCTTTTCCAATATCCAATTAATTTACATTTACTATTGTTTTTCCTGTTTGATTCATTTTATACCGAATTAATTACTTTTATGTAGATGTGAAATTTAAATATTCTACCATAAAGGATATCGTTGAGTGAAACCAAACAAGGCTTTTAATTAAAACATTTCGTCGAATTCAAGCAATAATTAACACACGATCGTATATTGATAGCGATACTTCTTTACTCTGCTTTATTGAGACATTAATTAATTTAAAATAATCTTGCGAGTCTTCCGGCGTCAGCTAGGTAAGTACCATCACAGTGTCAGTTACTCTACCGTAAAGCAGTAGGTAGTGTATTTTGAATTACAGTGTTTTGGGTTTGACGAACACTATAGCTAGGAATTACTGGGCAAAGAAGATTTAAGAAACAATATCTCAACGTTGGCAACGTGTAAGTAATACATTCAAACGAATGGTGTTCGAAGCATTCATGTCGTATGTAAAAAAAAACTAATACATTTTCTGAAGGGAACAACTCTCACGATTATTAGCTTAAGTAACGGATTCACGGTGACTATCAAGGTTTCATTACTTAGTTTCAGTATGAAGGACACTAGCTAGTGCAATTACTGGACAAAGCAGATTTAAGAAACAATATCTTGAGGCTGGCATCACTCGTGAATGACACCTTCAAATGAATTGTGTTGGCATTATACATTAACGCAAGCGCTCAGTATGATAACCGCTTACCATCAGGTCGACCGTAGGTTTGTTGCCAACTATGTAAGTCTTATATAAAAAACCAAATATATTTTCTAAAGGGAACCAATCTCACGATTATCAGCATTACATTTATAGAGTGCATTATAGAGCAGAGTAGTTATTGTTAGAAGTAGCTCGTTGGTTCAAAGCGAAATGGTCGGAACATTAATAGCGATGCGCGGAAGAACTTGCCTTCAAAAACTATGCAATTACACTTTATGTAAAGAAAAACTGGTTGAATAGGGAAACTTTTTGTAAAGAAATAGTTGATTTGAAATTATTCGTATTTCCACGCTTAATACACTGAGGCTTATAACGTAACATATTTTAACCATCTTTTTTTATACAATTGAAATTAAAAATAAAAAGTTTTGTAATTTTATGTCTTTGGTTAAATTAAGAGATTTCTGGAGTATATTAAGTACCTACTATCAACATTTTAATGATATATTCATACGTCTAGACTGAGTGTAATTTAACTTTTTCTAGTACCTACCTACTTTTTCCAGTACTATCATGATTTGTTATAAAAGAAGTCACTTTTACTATTAAGCTTCTGTAATTTCATATTATAAGATATCGAGGGAGAAAAAGTATTTTTCGAGATGTCTGACCTCTAATGTAGGTCGTCCTCTGTAGCGATTGCCAAATGTTTCTTCACAACTGACAATATGACTATAACTTATACAGGTTCATGTTTCACATCTTCCACACATTTCTATCCCACATTCACCGTAAGCTTTTTGTCTTATTGTCGAGGACTGGCGGCAGATTTTTACACTAAATAAATACAAAATGTAAAAAATAAATAATAATAATTATTATTATTGACGACGTTGTGGCGCAGTGGTAGCGAACCTGCCTTAAGCGCCACAAGTGGCGGGTCTGGGTGTATTTGTCCTTGTCATTGTGTATGTTGCCGGACTGTCGACACAGTATATAACTATCCTACGAATCCTCATTGCGTGTTGAAAGTATGGTGTTTATGAAACATTAGTGGTAGCAGTTTCTTCATACTTATTTTCCCATGTGAACAGTTCGAACTTTTAGAAAGAAAACGGCGTAACTCAAAAGCAATTTTTGAAAAATAAGTTTTAAAATATTGACCATTTAACAATCTTTCGTATATTATATTTTATTGGTAATTTACATAAGTTATTTTCGCTCCAAAATGGGTATGTTTGAACTATTGTTATATTGAGTTTTAAGTAATTTTACGCTGATAACTAAATTTTCGTTTTTAATTGTGGCGTTTTCGTTCTATTGTACGAGTTGTATTAAATACACATGTATGTCGGTGATCCATATATAATTAATAATTATATTAAGGAATGTATATTATATTATACATTGATTCATAAAAACAAAGTTGTTAGAAGGAAGTTAAATACAATAACTCTAAGCAATCAGCGTCATTATCCCATTTAATATCAAAAAGATTTATCGTGTTACTTGGTAATATAATTACGAGATCTTTATAGGCCATCCGCAGTGGAATAATTATGTTGTTCTTGGGATGTCAAACAAACAAGACTATTATTGTCAAAGTGTGTAATAAGCATATTTTTATTGTTAAGACTCTTGGCATTCGCTTATCGAAGTGCTTACTATATATATTAGACTAATTTATTAGCAAACAGCAATCACCAGCAATTTAAATTTAAATAAATAAAGAAAATCAACAATTTAACCTTCGTGTATATATAAACAATTGTCAACGATTTTATCAATAATTTGATACGACTCTGTAATTTTCTAAAGTATCTTGTTAATTGTAGCGTGTAAGTTGTATATAACATTAATAATTTAACTACACTTTATTTTGTTTTGTTTGTACTATTGTATTATCCATGCTTAAAGAAACACACTCTTTTTATATTTTTTTATTTGGTTTTTGCATGTTACTTGTCTTTATTACCTATAATTAACTTACAGCTATTTTCAAAACGAGTCTTTTCTATTTTTAGTGAGTGCTTCATTGGTAATCTAAATAAATAAATAAACGATTTCAAGTTTTCCTTAAAATGTTTATTGAACCGCTATTACCAGTTTTGACTAGTTTAATGGTAAACATCCAATTATTTTCTTTTTTTATACTAGCATTGACGTTAAACAACTTTGTTAACAATTAATGAGCCAGTCTATATAACCATGTACATATATTGTTTCTAAACCCATTCAGAAATCGGGTTAAATCTTTGACCCTTCCTGACACCATACACAACATAATATTATGGATAAATATAATAATATCATAGGGTTCCGTGCAATAGACAAAAATGATACACCACGTGAGCAGTCACGCGGGCATCTAGTATATTATATAACTAAGCCTACTTTAAAAAAAACCATTTTCTACAATGATAAATAAGCCTTTTCCTACCGCATAAATATCATGACTTGACATATCTAAGCGAATGTAATACATACTACAAGGGACTACCAGATTCAATATCTCCACAATTTTAAGAGCAATTTATCTTATAAGTATAATCCTCTATAATACCCATCGACCTTTGAATTTGAGAGAATCAGAGAAAACTCATTTTAATGACATTGAAAAGAGATTATCGTTTTTCGTTGAGTGCGGCGGTATTAAGGTTTTAATCTGTGAAATTCATGTATTAAAAATTCTTCTTTTGCTATGTTCGTAAAATTTTAATGACATTTATAAGTATGTCTTCTTCAACCTAGCATTATTCCCGGTATTTTTATGTACCCAGGGTCTGCTTATTACTCTTATCCGGAATTGACAGGTTACTAGTTTTTACACAGAGCGATTGCCATCTGACCTCCGCAACCCTAAGGGCGAACCAGTAACTCATTATATCTCATTATATCCAGTAACTCATTAGTAACTCATTGGATAAGAGCAATTTACTTATCAAGAGTTAACGATAATCAGATGTTATTGATAATAACCGGGACCGACAGCTTCAATTGCTCTCCGAGGCACGGTGGGGAGACCCACACGGACACACGCCCAGACCGAGACAGAAATTTTAACAAACATCTGCCCGAGCGGGAATCGAACCCGCAACCGTCGAGACTAAAGGCAGACTCGCTACACACAACGCCACAACGGTGTCAACATTTATAACATTTATGACATTTATAAGTATGACATTTATAAGTATGTATGTATGTTTAATTATTTAAACAAATGTAACATTCGATAAGTTGTGGCGCAATAGGTAGCAACCCTGCATTAAGCCGCCGGTGGTCGTGGATTCGATTCCCACTTGGAGTAGATGTTTGTATTGATAATGCAGGCGTTTGTTCTGTTCTGGTTGATTGTTCTTGTTCTTGTGTCTTTGCAAATTCAGTCGCATGATTAAGTTATCGCAGTCGCAGGATATATTTGAATTTGTAAAGTTTATGAAATGTTTATTTATATATTAAAAAGTATCAACATTGTTGTAATAGTAGAGCCTGTTTCTCTCTCCTCTATCTCTATTCTACAGCCTCTTCTCCCATATCACATAAAATCGGCGTAAAGTAACAGTATTAGTAGGTATTGTTGCGTTCCGTGTGATGAGTGAGAGCGCCGGAGGCCCAATCTCCTGTCCCCTGAACTCCCTTTCCTTTTTCTCTTGTTATACCTTCCCTCCTATTCCTTGGGTAGGCAACGCACATGTGATACTTAAAGTATCGCGCGCGTTCATAGGCTGCGGTGACTGCTTGCCATCGGGCGGACCGTATGTTTGTTTGCCAACCTTCATAACATAAAAAAATCAACAAAGGTTTTAGTCTAAATGTAACTACATCCTTTAAGTCTAAATCTAAATCCTAAAAGATAATGTGGCAAGAGAAAATTATACTACTAAAGCGGTTCATAGTTCGCATACACGAACAGTACAAAGGCGACCTAATTACGCGCCACCGTAATTAAGTTACAGATACACATACTAAGTAAGTACAACAGCATGCCGATTTTGAGAAAACTTTACTATCTTGTGTATTAACCACCAGCTAACAAGCACAATAACTGTTTAGCTAAATGTGTATATTCCACTACTTCGCAAGCCCGACTTTTCGAGAATGCCACCTAATTTGCTAGTGGAATGTGGTATGCATAATAAACGTGTTTAATATAAGGATTGTTTTATACGTAAAAATAATAATAAATAATAAACGCTACACACTCAACGGCCCCCATTAGAATAGTGATATCCTGTGTTGGGGGTCCGGAAACATACACAATGACAAGGACAAATACACCCAGACCGGAAAATAATTATGCTTGCATGGTCAATACAAACATTTTATGCTCCGAGCGGGATTCATACCCGCGACCTGTGGCGTTTAAGGCAGGTTCGCTACAGCTGCGCCACAACAAAAATGCTTAAAATGATTATAGTTTTTTCAAGCGAGTGTTAAAACATAGCGTGTTATAATATATATTTAAACATTGGTCAAAGGCACGCTTTGTAATGTATATACCTTAACTCTTTTTATCATCTTGGTAATTGTCAGGCTGAGTGTACATAAGTAAGGTGTACAAAGTTAAATTTCAAAAGTTTCTATCCTAATATTTCTACAATACTAATATTTTAATGACACGTTATTCAATGTAAATTTCTCGTTTTTAATTTAATAAAGAGATGACTTTTTACCAATTGAAGAAATTAAGTTGGGTTACTAAAATGTTTTGAAAGTGTTTTATTTTTCTAAAAATCCAATGAATGGAAAACTAAAATAAAAATTAACTAAGTTAATGTAAGGGCGCAGCCCCACCGCTGCGTACGGAAAGGCTGTGCATATGCAAGATATGTGTTAATGTCCACTGCAACCCACAAACACGCTATGCACGAATACAAGATCCATGACGTCACTACTAGATGCGTCGCTTGCTCATCTAAGGCACTCATTCAGCTCAGATTGTCACGCTATGCACGCCTCACGAAAGCGTGCTTAGCTTCATAGTAGAAGGAGGACGGCTAGTATGATACGAAACTGTGCTGGGCGACGGTTGTACATAGTCGTGGGCTGATAACGTTAATTTATAGTGTGTGCTGAAGTGAAATCGAAAACCCACGTTGACAAACAAAAGAATACAATGGACAGCGAGCGCTGCGGTGGGCGAGCAGCTTAAGACAAACATGCGTAGGCGTAGTACTACGGCGCTGTTTTATAAATTGCATCCCTTCCACTCTTACTAACAAGACACAAGAACTAATGCTCTAAGCATATCATGTATAACTTTCCACAATAAATAAGATTTTTTCACATCAGATTGGTCGTTTCTGAGTTAAGAACAAATAAACGCTTACTACTGACTAAGATACCACATTTATTAACATTATAAGCCGTAAATTTGAAGAGCCTTCATAAATTTTATTATTCATTGGCAATAACTTGACGCTATTTTACGTCGAATAAGCATTCTCAGCAGGTTATAGCTGACTATAACTTGAATGTTCAATAAATACGGACCGTATTTTCAAAGCAATCACATTCTAATGGATTCAGTAGAAGCCACAGCTTTGTTTCACGTTAAAACTAATATTAATACTGAATAGAAGGTGTTTTGTCTTAAATACTTCTCCATATTTTATGTAGATGGAATAAATAAATAAATAAAAGCTACACACTCAACGGTCTCCAGTAGGATAGTTATATCCTGTGTCGGGGGTCCGGAAACATACACAATGATAAGGACAAATACAATCAGACCGGAAAACATGCCTGTCTGGTCAATACAATCATCTGCTCCGAGCTGGAAACGAACCCGCGATCTGTGGCGCTTAAGGCAGGTTGACTACCGCTGCACCACAACGTCGTCGTAAAATAATATAATTGAAAAAATGTACTGTTGTACTCTTTACTTGTACCTAATCTATTACTGTCGATTCTTGTAATATAATGATTTTGTTATTAACTAGCGAACCCGGCGACGCGTGGCTGTAGCAACAAAAGATTGGGTTTGACGTTTTTTTAACATTTTAAACAATTGTCGCGAAATAGCAGAAAAACCTTAACACATTATACACCATACTTTCTCACGATCCCCTCTGTCTATTAGTGAAAACCGCATCAAAATCTGTTTTGTAGTTTTTTTCGTTAGACAGCGCGAGGAACTATACTTTAAAATAAGTAGGGATAAATTTATAGTATTGACGAAATAATATTAGCAGCTTATATAGTCTGTGTGCTTGACCATAAACTGGATAAATTTTCTGAATCATGCATATTCATGCATTTACCTTTATAAACACTAAGCTACGGTACGAGCTTTTACGTAATATGCTATTATGCTAGCACTGGTAATAAATAAAAAAGAAATAATCTTAAATAGTGTTTTTGAAATATTTCTTACCATTTAATGTTTCAAATCTTTCATATACTAAAAGATAAAACATGTTTTAGTTTTCAAGCATACACTTAAAGTTTAATAGCTTTTGTTTATTAAAAATTTTATAGAGCGCTTACTTGAAAAGCTTGTAGGTTTTCTTCCTACTTAATTTTTAATTAGTTTGTATTATTTTTTACTCTCACAATTATAAATAATAATATATTAAAAACCCTAGTGTCTAGCCACTAAGATTGAGAATGAAATGTTGCGCAAATATTTAGATCTGCCGCAAGATTACTCACATATGATGGACGCTCATATGATCATTGTCATGTGATAGCTGTTGTCGTTTCGGTCCACGCTGTATTTTAATAAGAAACAGTCTCACTTATGGTACAGAAGGCGGTGTCTCTTGAGACGGTACGTAAAGGAGGTTCCTTACTCTGGGATCTAACTTTCGGTATATTGGATAGTGATTGATACCAGTGGCAAACATTTATCTGTTACATGTTTAAATGTTAACAGGTTCCATGTCCCAATGCTTTCCTATGGATCAAATTAAATTATAAAAAATTGTGCCTTTTTTAAGGACAGGAAATGGGTTAATATTTTGTATGGAATAATTTTAAAAATTAGTTGTTTAAAATTAAGTAATAACATAAATTAACGTACTTAATAATGACTCTAAAACTCCGTCTTCAGAAGTGAGTTATATTCTTTGCAATATAACGTTTGAATGACATAACATAAACTCTTGAATGTCTTAAAGTTGTCTTGCGAGTAAAGCAAAAGTAATTATAATAATGTAGCCAAGGTTGCTAATTGGATAGAAAACTTAGATTAACCGAGGGTCGTGGTTCCAAATCCAAACAAGAACCTTTAAGTTTTCAAGTGCTTCATTTATGCTTTACATTTATTTGGTGCTTACCGGTGATAGAAAACATCGTGAGGAAATCTACATGTCATAGAAGAAATTGTAATACATGTATTTCCGCCAATCCTAGTGGTGGTGCCTTGCTGATGGTAGGACTTGAATCCACGCGTAATTAGCTACTACCGTACGTTAGTGAAATAGTCATGAAGTGACTGCTCGTAAGTCGCGTTTCGAGGTCAACCAGCGTACAAATTCAATTTATAAAATATTCGTGCCACTTCTGTAATTGCACAAATTTATTGGTACAATTAATAGCATCCTTCAGTCATATCATTATCATAATACAGCCCCTTTTCATTAATGCCGGAGGCCGTCTGTAACAAATTTATCATGTCAAGTGACAAAGATAAGAGTAATTTAGAACTTCTGAATTTCCTGCTTAGAATAATGTGTAATTGTATCTTGTCATTTTGCATTATAAAATGGCGTCTTTAATTTTTTGAATCAAAACACGCATATAATATCTTCTGGTTTGGTTCTGTCTATTGAGAATTAAAATAACAACACAACTAATGAACAAGAGTAACAGAAAAAAAATCTTGATACTTAAAATAGTCTAAAATACAGCAATCAAATAAACCAATGAATTTCTTCTTCTTATTATTACTATACATAGTATAATAGTGATTGATATAATTTGATACGGTTATGTCGTGTTGGTAGCGAGGCTGCCTTTTGCCTCGAATGTTGCCAGATTGATCTCGTTTGGGGCAGATGTTTGTATTGATTTTACAAATATCCGTTTCATGCTGTGCGTTTGTCGTTGTGGGTCCGCCTGCCGTACTTTGAAGAGCACATTCAGCTGACGGATTCCTGGTTGTTATTACATAACATCTGACAATAATCTCTTGATAGGTAATTTGCTCTTATCCAATACGTTACTAGTTCACCCTTAGGTTTACGAAGGTCAGATCACTCTGTGACACCAGATCACTCTTTGTAATAACTAGTACCCTGTCATATCCGCATAAAAGTAAGTGGACCCTATGAAGATATAATATCGGAATTAATACTAGGAAGAAGATGAGTGCTTGATATAAATAATAGTATTATCATAATACCGTATCATAAGGACTGACAATGAAAAACTAATGTATCATTAAATTATTAGAACATTTGTCTCTAGTGATTCGCATTAAAAACCATTATCTTCTGTCATCGGAACATAACTTATCTCTTCCAGTTTAATTTCCTTGAGCGTTTGTTTTCAAATTAATTGCTATCTTTCCTCAGAATTCCCTAATCGTAGACGCAGACACTTGATTAAATATTGTTTTGAGTTTTAAGTGATCACAATAGGGTACAATGTTTGAAAGCTAAGTGGCTATACAGATTGTAACAAATAACACGTCGTTCACATTTCGACACATTAGAAAATCAATTGTGTCTCATATACGTTCCATTAACTACGTAATAGTGATTGCGGTTATAATTAGAATTGGTAGATAGAGGCCTGTAACAAGCCTCATCTGCGTTTATATTACACAATATATTTGACGACACATATAGATAGATACATTTATACCTATTCTTTAATAATACTGTGCGTGGTCGGAGTTAATCATCGTTTTTTTTTAAACACACCTCTTATTATGATAAATAAAGTCTCCTGAAAGGAAATGGTCACCTGTACTAATGTAAGTTTACAGTGACGATAGTATTAAATAGAGGCTTTGGCAACGAGGATACGAGTTAATTTCTTAGATGTCGGTTTGTTTCAAAGTATTTTGGCAGAGCCTCTTTCAGAGCCAGCCATATTGACATATAAAAATATAAATACATAAATATTTATTTAAGCTGTACTATAAGCTTAGGGTATGACGGGGCAAGCATGGTCTTACTGTGACCTCAAAACCCCTAATTATCTTGGATAAAAAAAAAGATAGTATTAAATATGTCGATTAAAATCGAGAAAATAATTTTATTATTTCATACCACAAATGTAACAAATAGTAAGCAGTCACAGTAGCCAATAGATTTTTGCAACACAAATAGAATTACAAGCGCGTTAACCACCCAAAGGAAGAAGGGGAAAGAAATAAAGAAGTAAGGAAATAAAATGCATCGACTAACTCACTTCAAATGTAACTTAGCAGTTGTAACCATAGACTTTCTCGTTCTATACTTATAAACATTATAAGTATAGAACGAGAAAGTGGGTGTAATATGCTTGACTCGGTAAAAAAAGAACGATTTTCAAAGTTCCTTGCGTCTCTTTCTTGCCGCGATTATGTATTAATAGCATTGCGCACTTCACGCTCGGCGAGTGAAGAGCCCACGCTCGGTTAATCCGCAATTGAATTCATCTTTCTCTTTGTATCGAACCGTAACGTACACTTATACTGTAGTCCCTTTATAATAGTAGGAGAGCTGGCACCAATTGATGGGTAAGTTTTTGAGCCAAGCTGAAAACTTTTCCCATACCTCTCCTATGATACCGCAACACGGAGCTGCAGACCTGGCTAAGTAACGCTAGCCGCGTTACTCACCAGCAAAATTTATCTCTCGGACTATAAAGCCTCTACAGCAAAGACTGCCACTTAAAGCAATATGATTATGCAATATGATATCGAATGGGCTGAAAATTATTATATTGAAATAATATAATTTTATGTACGCGTCATTCGTCTTGAGAGTTGTGGTAAGACTTTGCTAATATGTGATGTATGATGTATAACAATGACACAGCCACCCATATCCATCAATCTTATAGCTTTTATGAGGTGTCATTAATGCTATCGAATATCACATGAGCGATTCTAAGCTTTCGAGACAATATTTCGTTCAGGGATGTTCTGCTTATTTTAATACAAACTTTATTTTCCAACTTTTAAATTTACCGTACAGCGGTAGTGAACCTGTTTTAAGTGCCACTGTTCGTGGAATCGATTTCTGCTCAGGGCACGTAGTTGTTTATATTTTTATTGCAACACCAAAAAAAAATTGTCCAACGATAAAAAATTTGGTATGGAACACCCTTATCACTTAGGGATATAAAAAATGCATAACAACCTCTTCTCAGACCTATTGAATATACATATAAAATTTCATCCAAATCGGTCAAGCGATTTCGGAGGAGAGTGGTAATCAAAATGATTACAGGAGATTTTTATAATATATTAGATTATAAACAGAACTCGTAGTCCTTTTTAATTCGTGAAATGTTTAATTAAGTATTTAAAACAAATTGTAATTACAAGTCCCATAAGATCCCACCACAGTGATTAGACTAAGCCGTGTTTACCATTTGTATTGCTCCCATTACACATTTAATCTACATTTAAAACAAATGTAGTAGGTTAAAGAGTTAACGGAGGGAAGCAATTTAATGTGGAGAGCTGTAATTGTCTGGCTTATACTGGGGTTGTGTGAGGAAAGAAAAGTTGCTGCATTGACGTGTATATTTTAATATTCTTATTTTCTTTATGTTTCTGAATTGCCAAGCAAGCATACGGCCCACCTGATGGTATGCAGTTTCCATAGCCTAGCAGCGCTTGCAACACCACTAGTAGGTGCCACTCACGCGTTGCCAACCTTGAAATATTGGTCCTTAAATCGTCTTTGTCCAGTAACTTCACTGGCCTACAGTGCTCTTCAAACCGAAACACACTAATGCCAAAGACATTACTGCTTTGTAGTAGAATATTGGACACTGCGGTGATACCTACCTAGCCGGCCTCTTGCAACAAAAGGTGGAAAAATCTCTACTGTGACAGAGATTATCCCAACAGCAGGGGATGAAATCGTCATGCCCGACGCTTTTTTACTAAACTAGAAATGTATATAATATTCTCTTTACTAAACTTGACATGTTTATAATATTCTCTTTGGTTTACCCCTGAGACTCCAAAACGGAAAAGGAATATTGTGAGCACCGTGCAAATTAATGTTTAATCTATTGATTCGAAGTTATTTCCTTTCAGTCTTGTAAGCACTTCATTTTATTATAAGTAATAAAATATAATATACCTACATAAAGTAACACTTGAGCATTAATGTAAACACACTTTTCTGTTTTTTTTTACGAACACTAGAGAACTCTATAGTTTTGCTTTTTTCTAATTGAGAAGATTCTTCAAGCCTCGCTGAAGCATATATTAGGGACGCTTGGCGCTATCACTTTAATGAATGAACGAACGAACGAATGAACAA
This sequence comes from Hestina assimilis, assembly GCA_023373885.1. Lineage (NCBI taxonomy): Eukaryota > Metazoa > Arthropoda > Insecta > Lepidoptera > Nymphalidae > Hestina > Hestina assimilis. The sequence continues at coordinate 11,799,675 of CM041745.1, forward strand.
GATGAGAAGATGATTTTTCGATAAATTAGTAAATGAGACTTGTGAGAGCCTGTAAGTCCTTAGAATGATTTTGTGCGTACGTGTGTGTAGTTTGTAGTTTTTCGTGATAAAGACCTTACTGAAAATCTGTCATTTAGTTTTAAACTTACGATCCTGATACTTAGCACGTACGTTAAACGAAAAATAATAATAATATAATCCTATATACTTAATATAATAAATATGAAAGTTTATAATTATGTTTGGATGTTTGTCACTCAATCACGGAAAAACTGAATAGTTTTGAAAGAAATTAAGTACACATAGTTCAGGATTAGTAAATACGATACTCTTATCCCAAAAAAATGTTAGTTTAGGACTATATAAAAAGTCACTTGAAACTTAGTATAGATGTTTCTTATGGAAAATTATTTGCTTACAAATATTTCATTTCCCACTGGAGCCGATTCTAAAGACAACGCGGACGAAGTCTCAGGCAGAAGTTTGGTGTTGATTAAAAAGAACAATGACGTCAACTGCCACACGGACGACTTCTCTACTTCAACCGCTCACGAGATGAGTCGTAATAAATAGCGTTGGAAGATCTAGTAAAGAGTCTGTTTGTACTGTTATCGGGTTATATAGTTTTTTGATGATCCCGCGGGAACCCAACATATTTTCGGGATGAAAGTACCCAATTTGTTAATCCAGGTAAATAGTGTGTATATGTGTGTACCAAATTTCATCCAAATCTACCTAGTAGTTTTTGCGTGAAAGAGGAATAAACGTCCATTCCTCCATAGAAACTTTCACATTTATTATATGAGTAGGACGGATAATGTTGTAAACGAAGTCGTATCTTGTGGTTTGCATGAAAATATATCAGAAACCTTATTAATAAAAACTAGAATGTATAATTATGGTCGTGTTTTACGCATATATGTGTATATATGAGTGTATGCGCGTGGCCAGGGAGTGAAATGCTCTTCCAGCGTCTGTATTTCCAAAAGCATACAACCAGAACCCCTTCAAGGTGCGAGTACATAAGTTTCTTGTGAGTAAGCTCGGTTCACCGTAGATATCTATGCCTTCGCACTTGATAGAGGTCAAGAGCTTTTCCAATTTGTAATAAAAAAACTAACTTTTTCAATCTTTACGATTATTTGAGTGTTTGAGTATGGAAAAGAAATGTGCAAAGCATAAGCTTTGATGTCGGGATGAATGGGTCGGTTCGACCGGAGATTAACCCTCACATGGAATATCGAGGTGACGTATCATATATTAGTATAAAAAATGGTCTTGGGTTATCCTTTTTATATATTGATGTCAATATTATAAATGAATATAATGATGGGTTTAACCTAATTTTTTCTTACATACATATTATAAGTGGTCTTCTAGTGTCTCTCATTTATTTCCAAATTACTTTTGTATACTCAAATATGAATAATATTTTAAATATAATCAGTATTTTATATGTAAAATATTATAAACGAAGAATAAAATTCTGTTTGAGTTAATGGTAAAAATATATATCAAGTCTCCGAATTTTTGCAGAAACATAACTCCGAAAGTATCTACATTCGGCAGTTATGTAATTCTGTTGAAGAGTGAGCCCGTCTGATAATAAAACGTGTGTGGAGTAGATTCAATTAGTTGATTCCCAATTCCGAGCTAACCGTGCCTCACATACTTTTGGGAAGGGGCGCTTGTTAATAAGATTAAGCAGTCTCTTTTACGACCACGCCACTTTATCACACCTCAGACATGCGACGTTTTCTTGAGATGATATTTCTTTGAGGGATATTCTTATCTTTAACATTTTTAGCGCTATAACGAGATATCTCAATTTCGTTACATTTCATAGAATATCGACTTTTTTTCTTCGCTCCATAAACGAGACCAGCTGTTCTCAATTTTTTGGAAACCACACTCACGGATCCAGCGCCCACAGTGCTGCCTTATCGCCCACTTTAAGAAAGATTGGAATAAGATGCATTTTTTACCTGAGAGGGGATAAACGATAAAGAGATTCGTCACGGCCGCCCATGAACATCTGCAACACTAGTGAGCATGCTCCCTTTAAGAGAGGAATACGCTATTTAAGAAGGTTCCCAAGTCGTATCGGTTTGGAAAAAATGCCGGCAGTGGCTGGTTCTACAGAGTGGTTGTGTGAGAAAAAAAATGGCTTCCAAATCGCGCTGTAGTGGATTTCCAGACATCGAGATGGTAAGGGTGGTCTTCTAAGCTTTTAATTGCATACGTCTTTAGTAACCAAACCGGAGGGTAGAACGATTACTAGCGTAATCCATCAAGTTGCGTATATGTATGGGTGTGTGTATTGGCGAATATACATTGGCAGAATAAATTGAAATACGCAGGCGGAGCACACCGTGCAAAACAGTGGGCTTACAGCATCACTACATAGTATAAAACAAAGTCGCTTTCACTGTCCCTATATCCCTATGTATGCTTAAATCTTTAAAACTAAACAACGGATTTTAATGCGGTTTTTTTAAATAGATAAAATGATTAAACAAGAAGGTTTATATGTATAATAACATCCATTATATAGTGGAGAAATAATGTTATTTTTCAGGTTTCTAATGTGATATCGTAAATAATTACATTTTTCCGCTTACATTGCAACAAGCGCAGGCTGAACCCTAAGAGATTTATCAAAATAATGTACTAAGTATTGTACACATTGAGAAGGTCTACAGAAAACTCCGCGATGGTATATGTCTATTGTCTATTTCTTTGTTTTACTCCAAATTTAACGCGTGCGGGCCACGGGCAGTAATGAATAAAGCAAAAGTAATGGATCGATTTTAAGCATTTTTTCAGTGAATGACATAGGCTATATATTTTATACCCGTGCGAAGCCGGAGCGGGCCGCTAGTTAGCTATAATACTGAAATACTAGAGAAACTATAGAGTTTTTTGACTAACTATTGCCAGTGTTTTAATTCAAAAATTGTTGCTAGAATAATGTACTTTTCTTTAACATAAACCTCTTACAGCATCAGAATTTTTATTTTTATTTTTAATTTTTTTATAGAAAGAATATTATTTTTATTGTATTACATGTGTATACAATTGACTATATTTTTTTATAAAGAATATAGCAATGCTTTTTCAAGGTATTACTAATATTCCTATTGCCCCTCCAAATAAGCTCGAAGCTTGCGCTAGGAGTGGGTACGACATAGCCCAAGGGGGTCAGGATCGAACCCTCGACTCTCGCGTTATCTTAGAAATCTTATTTAAAGAACAACAAAAACGAAAAATAAAGCTTGTAATAACCTAGAATCCTATTCATTGATTACCGTAATAATATAATAATATGGTTCACTGTATATATTATAGCTAAGAGGTCGTTCACAAATAAATTCTTCATCTTATCTTGTCAATCACGGGTTCAACCATCTTGAAACGTACGCCAATTTGAATTCTACCGTATGAAAAGGGTTTCACAGCCTACGAAATATTTTACTTTCGATTTCATTTTCACTTGAAACAGAATTAAACGACCACAAAGTTTTTAGGGTTCCATACCTTAGGGTACCAACGGCACCCTATTACTAAGACTCCGCTGTCTGTCTGTCATCGGCTTGTATCTTACGAACCGAAATTGGTAAAGAAATAAAATGAAAGGAATAAAGTGAAATTTTCGCAGAAAGTGTTTTCTATGGCCCATCATATCCGGATAAGAGTAACAAGCAGACCCTGGGAAAAATACAGGAATCAATGCTCGAAGAAGAAGATTTCCAAACATAAACAACTTCTTGAAACTGATTAAAATATAATTTAGTTAAATAACCGAAAATATTTATGTATGCCTAATACAGATATTCTCAACAAAACATAACAGTAAAAATAAAGAATACCTCATCATAAGCATTTTTGAAGACGATGCTACCCTGCCTTCTTATCTGGTATCACAATAGATATTGCATATTTCAGTAGAAGGTAAGACTGGTGTCACATATCGTGTACTATTTATAGTACTATAATATTATACACAATATGATATACACAATATGATATAACGTGATTAATTAACTAACTCTTAAATTTTGTCGTGAAAAAGTTGATGCGACTATTCCGAACAGGTGACATAAAATTTAATATTTAAAACTATAGCAAATGCTGTTCCTGGGCCGCGACCCTTAAGGCCCCAGCGCACGCGACGCCGTCCTATACGGTTCCTGTAATTTTGTTATTGTATGTATCCCTTCCCCATTCGTCGCCCTGATTTCCTTAAGATATAGGCCAGTGCTGGCAGTGCTCTGCGGGAATCGAAAGGGGAAGGTCGAACGTTTTTATTTGCTCCTCCACTCGTGCGCTCGTGGAGTGTAACGTTTTTTTCTTGTAATTTAATTAATTAATTTTGCCTTCCACTTTTTTTGTTTGATTCCGTGTTTAAGTTTCGATTAAGTTCTGATTCAGTTTTATTTTATTATTTTCATTAATAAATAATTAGAACTGTAATTTAATACATAATAATGTTCAAAGTTATGGTCAGTTGCTTTGCACAGTTTTAAAGAGCCATACTAGCTTCTATCCGTGACTTCATCCTATAATTCAAATATATGTATTAAAATATAAATAGTAAATACTGGTAAGCCATTACGGACAATCCGACAAATCACGGCTACAAAGTTAGTGACAAACAGACTTATAATTTCAAGTTCACTGGTCTCTCAGTATTTTGTCTGTGTATTTCTCTTTCATAGCATGGAATATTATCGCAAGAACAATAAGAATATTAACTAAACGAGCAACAGCGCGGGAGACACGACAGTATTTCGAACTGCGCTCCTCTGAATAAATATTCAACAATTCAGTATTTTAGCTCCGTTGTATTATTAACATTCACAGTTTTACTTTCAACTAGAGATCACTAAAAAGTAACTGTATTTTCAAGCATAGTTAAATGAATTAAAAAAAATCTTAATGAAACACTGAAACGATCCGAAGCTTTCAACTTGATGAGAAAACACAATTTTAAAATACAAATATTTGTCTCCAGAATGAAGCGAAGCATAATAACGCCAGAACAATGCTTAAGTATCTCTATTAATATTGCGAATTCTTACTGTTCCCTGAATTTTCGAAGCACTTCAATGTCAGTTTAAATGATATTAGTAATTAAATGCCCCAAATTTTCATGCGAACCGATAGGTTAGTGTTTCTTTTATTGTGATAAGTTGACACGCAAGTATACGATTTACCCGATGGTAAGCGGCTGTCGTAGCATATGAGCGCTGGCACCACCACTTGTAGGTGTCACTCACGCTTTGCCAACGAGAGATATTGGTTTTTAGCTGCCCTTTGCCCAGTAACTTCACTAGCTACAGTATTCTTCAAAACCGAAACACGGTATACTGCGTTACGGTAGAATAAATAACAAATACTTACCTAGCCGGCCTTTGCAATAAAAGGCCTAAAGGTTATGCTGGACTAGTACTGGCTAAAACGGTTTCCTTCTCGGTACCTTTAGCCGAGTAAGGGAACACTTTCGTAATCTTCCGCAGTACCAGTGATTGACCTGCGGTGATAGCGAATTCACCATTTTTTGATCACCCACCGTATGGGATTACCATAGGTGCCTACCTTACATACTCTGCAATAAAAGGCCGACCTACTGTACAAAACTGTTACACTATAATACTGTTATGACGATGAAAGTGTAACGGTAGGTGAAAACAACTCGTGCACTTACCATCAGATGTGGCGCGACACTCCAGTCTTGTGACCAGCATTGGTAGCGCCTTATTGAAAGTCGGATAAGAAAATAGTCGCAGTGGTCCACATGTCAGATTCAATACTGCCGTTAATATAGTAAGAATACTACGAAGAATTTCCAAAAATTATAAAAGCAAAGCAAAAGTACAGTACTGAATGACTGAATACTTGAATACTTAGCCTACATGTAAACGTTCGTATGTAATAACCGGTGTATTGTGCTGTGTTTCTGAGGGGAGAGTAGAAAAATCTTTCATAAGGAGTTACAGAGTACACGTTAAAGAGTAAACTTTCAAACATCCACTTTTCTTTGTTTTGCACCGACGTAGCAATGCTCATTAATCTTTCCTTTGACTCGCGTTTTGCTCGAGGGCTTATTAAGAACTATGACAGATAGCTAAAATGTTCAAGGCGTCGGGATGTGACGACCCCATCGCCCGCTGTTGGGATAACCTCTGTCACAGCAGAGATTATTCCACCAGTGCAGTCAGTCACACTGGTGGTAGGTCTTTTGTTGCAAGAGGCCGGCTAGGTAGGTACCACCGCAGTGTCCAATATTCTGCCGCCAAATAGTAGTGCTTAGGCATTACTGTGTTCCGGTTTGAAGGGCACTGTACGCTAGTGAAATTACTGGGCAGACGAGATTTAAGAACTAATATCTCGAGGTTGGCAACGCGTGAGTGGCACCTACTAATGGTGCTGCAAGCGCTCATAGGCTACGGCAACCACTTACCATCAGGTGGGCCGTATGCTTGTTTGCCAACTTTTAACATAAAAAAAAAAAAAATAATAAAAAAAAAAAAAAATGGCTTTAAAACATCATAAGTATTTTTTTCAAATTATTTTATTACTATTAGTAAGTATTTACTTATCAATTATTGAAAACGATGTCATTAAAATGTAGTAAAGAATTTTAACTTGATATTTTCGATTACATCTTGTTTAGAATATAATTATTAATTACTAACTCAATTTACAAATACACATAAGATACTTTATTTAACAATTAATAAGCGCAATTTTTCTGCCAATTTTACTTGTAAAAACTTAGTAACTGTAAAGCCTTACTGTTTTTTAATAGATATGCTCGAGTCCACATGGCAAATCCGCTCGCAAACAATATCGACTTCAAAAGATTAGTGTAAATATCGGAAAACTAAGTTCCTATCTGTTTCTCCTGTCTTTTCATTGTCTCCTTGTTTTATCTCCATGCCATTTTAGGTCGGCAATACGCATGTGGTGGTTTTGGAGTGTCTAGACTATACGCTACGGCGACTCCTGCCACCATTGCGGTGTAAAAAGCTTGAAACAAATTTAGTTCTATATGCATACCTACAAACTATTAGTAAAACGCACGTAAAGCATAAATTAATTCGGTATACGATATTGTATTAGTAGTAACAATTTTAGCAAATTACGGCGTAGTACGCGCTACGCACGGAATACATTAAAATATATTATATATATTTTATTATTTAAATACAAAATTGTGTAGCGGTTCATAAAATAAACCTACTTACTATATTTCGGATCGATAGACGAAGAAACTGACGGACAAACATTACAAGTGTTCTGTTTTTGCCATTTAAAATTATGAAGGCGCCATTTTGGCCATGTGGCTACGGAACCCTAAGAAGGTTTTATGAATTTTCGCTGCTGCTACAGAGAGTATAAAACATAATTTACGTTCCATAAGTTACAAAGTTTGTCAATTTTCATTTCCAATAGTACAAAGCGAAATTGCGATGTGGTCGAGATTACATTTCGTTTACTTTGAACATATTGTAAGTGCACATAATAACTCCTACATCGTACTTAAGTAACGAAGTCCATAGTCATTCAGATGTTTCTATTTCCAAAGTCGTTTGGATCAGCGCCATATGTACATTTCCTATATTAATCTTTCTTATTTTCTAAAATACTTCTTTGCACAGATTTACTATGTATTTCGCAATGATTCCAAATGCATTTAACGTTTTCGTAGAAAGTTATTAAGTACTTAAAGTTTAAAGTCGAATATAAATTTAGTTTATTTAAAGTTTCTCTTTGAAATAGCATTATTATTTTCATATTTTTTAAGTTTGAATACTAAATGACTAGTAACACAAATGAAGTGAAACAATATTCTCGTCAGAGCTTGATTCAATTTTTACTTTCCCATGCCCTAAAAGTTTCTCGCATTTCGTTACAAGAGTTCTGAAATTAAATTATCTGCCCTGACAACAAGTAACAAAAGGTTATGAAATTTGAATGCGATTGTTTTGGCTGGCATATTATAGCTTCAAATTTCTAGGAATTCAATAAATACACCAAGTTATAGTAACTATTTCTTCTCAGTAATTTATGAGACCTAAATCGTCTGGAAAACATCGTTCATGAACTGCCTAATTGTAAATTGTATATATTGACATTAATTTAGTTTTAGACTTTTTTCTTTGATAAATAATTATTGCAAAGTTAAAAATACAAAAAGCTTTCATTATAATCGTGAACTTTCTGCCTTTTAAAATAATGTTTCAAGCGGGTACTATGTTTTAAAAATAATAAGAATAAAATATTACATAGGAATTAGGATACAGTAATATTGAAGTTGTATTTGATGTGCATTGACTCCTTCGGGACTTGGAGACATATTAAATTTCCCTAATTATTATGTAATACATAATAGTAAGGAAATAAATTTGAAGCAAATAGATCAAAACTAATTGAGTATACTATAGCATAATATAAGTAATAATATAATAATATATATATATAAGTAAGAATTATACACATTATTTTGATATGACGACGTCGTGGCGCAGCGGCAGCGAACCTACCTTATGTTCGGCTTCATCACAAGATTGACATGTTTGCTATTATTATAACCGACTCCGCCTGCTTAAGACGTAACGTCCCACTATCGCGCAAACGAAAAAAAGAAGTAATGAACTTAGTGCTATTAACATAACAAAATGAAAAGTTACAAAAATACTTAACTGGAATTAAAATACCGAAAGTGGAAAGTGTTCAGGCGTAAATAGAATGGATAAAAACATTAGACATTACGAGGGTTTTTGTAAATTGTAAATAATGAATGAGGTGGTAGAGATTCGAAACCTTTTATACTTAAAACAAAATTGAATGAATATCCACAAAGATTTCTTCGCTAATGCTTTAGCGCCAGTCATTCAAATTTTGTAAATGAACAGAGACTAAGGCAACTGATTCTTTCAGCCAGGTTGTGCTTGCTAGCCGCAATTTCTATACACACAAATACGAGCACACCCGACTGACATATCAATGGCCAGCCAAAAACCTTGAACCTAGAAAGCTGACTTTTTCACAGATGATAGATGTGTTTTTAAAACGTAAACGAGCACTATAAAGGATTTGTCGAAATTCAAACCTTAAGGGAGTAAAAAAGGGGATAAAAGTTTGTATGGAAGTCAGTCATTTTTGAAACAAGAAGCATGAAACTTTGTTTTAGGCGAACAATAAAATGAAAACGCGTGTTTTAACATTTTCTAATTTTCCACCCCAGAAGGTTTGAAATGGGGGTTAAAATTTATTAAAATCGTCATTCACGTGGGTGAAACCGCTGGCAGAAGGTAGTTCTGATATAAAAAAATAATATATACTTCCCCGTAAAAAATATTTTAATACAGAGTAAAATAGGTTTTAAAAATAGGTATATTATATTTGGCTGCAATAAATTATTCATGAAAATAAAATAAATATTATTCACCGATAATAATCTTTTAAATTAAGCCATTTAAGATTTTATGATAAGTGCTTTGAGAAACAAATTCTTTGTAAAAATGTTTTATTCATCGGCAATAAATTTAAGTCTCATTATATCTGTATAATGAACAGATCATTAACGTAATGTTTTAGTGAGCTTTTGTAAATGTGCCTCTAAAAGTCTCTTATAAAAAATATAAGAAAATACTATATAATATAACGAAAAATAGGTATTACATGCCAAACGAAGTTACAGTAACTTAAAAAAATATTGCTGCCACTTCTGAATGCATATTATCTGAGAGTATCGCGTGTCGCGTGTTCTACTACGTGACTATACTTATGTATATAATTATTATTGCGTTTGATGCGATTGCAATCAAGATTTTGCTAGTTATTCCTTTTTATGTCATGACGGTTGGCAAACAAGCATACGATCCGCCTGATAGTGCTGCATGTGTCTTTGCGCCGTACTGTGCTTGGCGCTAAATCTACAATACCTCAAATGATTAAGCTTTTAAATGGGTGCAATGGAGAAATTGATATATTTAAAGATTTTCTTTCATTTAGAAAGAAAGTAAAAACAATAAGTCTTAGATTGTAAGTCTTTCTTTTTGTCTTTTAAAGAACTCGCAAATAATATCCAATGTTGTTTGCCTTAATATAGTTATACATTTAGATCGTTTATAATTTTTGCAAATAGTTTAACATTGTAACATTGTAATACTACTGGTGAACTTTTTTTAAATAAATAAATAGTAAGCAACCACCGCAGCCTATGAAGATTCGCGATATTTGTATCAGTAGTATTATAAGCGCGTGGCCAACTCAAGGGATATTAAAGAAGGGATGAGAAGGGAAAAAATGAAGGGTAGAGAGGGCGTAGGAGATTGGGCCTCCAGCGTCCTCACTCATGGTACCAAACGCAACAGTATTGTTACTTTAAACCGATTTTCTGTGTGGGGTCGTACTTGCTTAGTCAAGCCAGCCCATTTGTGCTGTCTAGTCAAGACAGAATTGAAGGAACATGGCTCTACTACAAAAAGTAATATAATTTAACTACTATAAAAGTGCGGATGGAACACCAGGGCACAACTAGTAGTGAAAATAATCCGTGAATTTCGTTGCGTTGTATTGTATTCACAATTTTGCTCAAAACCTTTTTGAATTTTATGATACGCGTTTTAGCTTGGCTTTGTTATCTGAATTGGTACGTGCATATGAGTCGTTATTGGTAGCAATAGAATAGATTGTTTGCGTATTTTGTTTTTTAGAACTATCGATTTCCTTTATTGTAATATTAGCTGTGCCCTCCATTTATTATGTAATGTTTTGATAATACCATATGTATCTAACATTTTTCCGTTCTTAAAAGTACATTTATGTGTGATGTATTAATCCAGGTATTAATATTACGATTAATTTGTGAAAGACCTTACAACACGGTTTGTTGTTTCCACAGCTAATAGGTCTGATTCATTACTGTTCAAAGAATAAAGATAGCAAATCATCGGGAAAGTGCTAGCTTTCTTACCATCATTCTCTTCTATTATAATATCCTGATTTCAATTTTTTTTTTATGTATAGAATATAGCCAAGTTTGCTAAGTATAAAGTAAAAGACCGCGATCACGCTCTCCAGCAGTATGATCAAACCAAATTCGGGAATTTTTCCGGGTGTTATTTTATTTTATTTTATTTTATTTGAATAGGGCAGATGACTCTACTCCACCTGATGGTAAATGTCAGTAAAGTCCAAACGCGAAGGCGGCTAATACAGTTGCGAAAGGCAACCGCTGTAGCCATCCACCGTTAACCGTTAGGGAAAAATTAAGAAAGATCAACACTTGCACGCTGGCTCCAGGTAGACACGACACTCAGTCATGAGGATACGACTAAGAAGAGGAAAATAGGTATACAAAATTGATTGACGATTATTAATATTTCACTTATTGAAAATGAAGTTGTTAATTGAATATCATCAAGATATTTTCAGGGATTGGTTTTATATAATCGTGCCATGATTCACAATAAATGAACGAAATTTTAATATAACTAATTTGATTATTATATCGCAGATTTCACAATTTAAGGTTGACAGGAGTAACAGTGTACAGGACGTAATAATTACTTTTGGTTTCCATTTCGTTCATTATTTATTCTGTTGTTAATTATTATAGTCCGATATTATAGTTCGTCAACTATGTGTTGGTTATAAAAATAATTCTTCTGAATATCCGAAATTATATTTTTTAGTTAAAAATATAAAAACCGGAAAAGAAATATGTACAATATTTCCAAAATATATGGCCGCACGATTTCACGACATATGAATAACCACGCAAAACAAATATGAAAAATTTTGACTTTTATTTGCTTTTAATCTAGTTACAAATACTGAATAAAGTTTGTATAAAAATATTTTCCGATTTTAGCTGACATCAAATGAAAAGTTGTTTTAAAATATTTTCAACTCTAGATGGACTTTTACAGGCAAATAAAACAAAACCTGAAGTATTCATTTTATCTCAGCCCCTTAAAGAATGTTTATATTTCTGTGACATAAATTTGTGATTTGTGACTCTAAAAATAATAAAAAATTATCTATGTGACAAAAGTTGGCTGATTTCTTTATAATAACAAATTGTAAGGTCAAACTATTAGTCTACAAGCTACGTAATCACTGCTTTAATAGATGGATTTACTTATTCTTATGAACGCCACGTGAAGTAACGATTTTATTTTAGATTCAAATTAAACTAATTTAAAAATATTGGTTAAAAATGTATCGATTGTTAAATATATGGATATTGTTAAATATATGGATATAATAAAATATTAAGAACTATTTTATTCAGTAACTTAATTTCCTTTTAACCTTTCATCTCATTTCGTCTCATTGCTGTACATCTTAACATAGATGAAAAATTTTGTTGTATACCAAGAAAATATTATTTAAGTCTAACAAGAAAAGGTTTGAAGACGGCCTTATTGCTTCAAGCAATCTTACCAGACAACAATGAATGAATGAATAGAGAGGCAAAAAATTAGGGTAGTAGAGAAATATGTACATTGTAACAAGTAGAGTATCATTTCAAATTTTGTTTCGAGTATGTTACTCTTTGAAATGACCAAAACACAAAATAATCTTAAGCGTAAGGTTTTTTTTTTTAATTTGTAGAGTAACTTAGGTTCAAAATTTCTTTTAGTATTTAGATCATTATTGTGCATGGATTAAACGGATTCAATTACTAAATAACTCTCGTCGGACTGGTGTTTTGTCATCCGCCTACACTCTGTGAATAGAGTCCTAAATACATTGAAATAAATTGCTTTAGAAAGTGTTTTGTTTATTTTGTATAGTTAATTAATGTAAATTTTTGTACAAAATAAATTATATTTTTAGTAAAGCTTAACAAAGGCTTTGTATAAAAACTATTTCTTTGTTATGAATACTTTATGTATGTATGAAATGATTTTGTGCTATCAAAAGATAATAAGTCTTTTATTTGTTTATAACTAAATATGTGTAGAAGGGGTTGACGTTCTTTTGAACACTTTTGACATATTGTTAGCATGTCCATCTCGTTCTTTGGTAGTTTCAAAATGATTATAGAGACCTAAAATTTATATCAAAACATTTTATTGACGCAAATATTTTATGCTTTACTGAAAGTTATTTCACAATGTCAACCTACATTAAACTGTAATACTTAAATGCAAAATTTAATCAATGTAATAGCTACGTTTTTCGACACGCTATCTAAAGGCTGTTTTTTAAACTTTTTATGTTTGTAGTATGTAAGATTAATGCATAATTTGTTTACGATAACGTGTGTCGTTTAGACATATTAAACTAACAGACGTCAGGATACCCATTGTTTGGAGAGACAGATATATGGTGCTAAAACTTTTAATTGCTATTTTTATGATTGTCAAGCACATATATTTATTATAATTTTTTTTTAAATTAATGAGCCATTTATCTTTCTTCTGTCAAGAAAATAAATCCATTTAAAGGCTGATAAGATTAGAAGTAAATTAGAAATTTCACGCTCCAAATACGCCTTTATTCAGAGATCTTCTGCTCCCCAACGATTGTTGGTCCAGGGGACATTATTTGATTCAAATTTTAGGAATCGAAGTTAAGTTATAAATCACTACATAGTATAAAACAAAGTCGCTTTCTCTGTCCCTATGTATGCTTAAATCTTTAAAACTACGCAACGGATTTTGATGTGTTTTTTTAATAGATAGAGTGATTGAAGAGGAAGGTTTATTTTTATAATAATATTTATTAAATAGTGGAGATTTTTTTTGAGGTTTCTAATGTGATGTCGTAAATAATTACAATTAACGCGTGCGGGCCACGGGCAGTAATGAATAAATCAAAACTACTGGATCGTCGATTTTAATATTTTTTTCTGTGAATGACATAGGCTATATATTTTATACCCGTGCGAAGCCAGAGCGGGCCGCTAGTTTATTTATATCATGAAACACCTTCCGACTTTAAATGATGGCGTATGTCATTTTATAAGAGTATTTAATACTTATAGTATAAGAGTATTTAATAATAGTATACATTCCTCTCATATTTTTTATACAGCGTTAATAGAGATTTAAAGGTGAAGCTGTTTTTACATTAAATATTTCTCATATGAAGATTATGAATATATTCATGTAATAATCATTTCATCAACGTTCGGTCTCAGTTCTTGTTTCGCTTCGGTATTTTTTAGTACTTTTTTACAGAAAGACCAGTTGGCATTGATGTGTATTTAAAAATAGCTTTTATAATATAAAGTATTCATTGAAATGACTCAGAATAAAAAATAATTAATATAATTTATATGTGAAGGAAGGTTATTTACCAGACGTTTTATTTCAATACATTTTGTATTTATACCACTAACCAAACTCTAATGTAGAACTATAGCAATAAAATCATGTTAGACAATATCCCGTACAATATCACAGACACGCACATGACATAAATCGTAGGATACACAAATAATTCGTTTTGCTACTAAGATGGTCTATATATATATATATATGAAAACTTTACATAAGCACTATTTTTAGTTATGAAGATAATTTATTAGTTTCAGAAAATAGAATTGTTATTATAGTTTAGTTTTATTATAAGTCTTGAACTACTTTTTCTTTACCTAAATTTTTTCAAAGCTTCACACTAAGGGCTAAAATATGAAATGTAAATTTAGGAAAATTCACATAATTTTTTTTTTAAAATAAAAACTGAGTATGTGCGTTATTGTGTGTATGATTATTGAACAAGTCATATTGTTACCAAATTTTTGAAACATTGTATTTTTTTTTATATTACTATGTCGGCAAGCAAGCATACGGCCCACCTGATGGTAAGCAGTTGCTGTAGCCTATGAGCGCTTATAACACCATTAGTAGGTGCCACTCACGCGTTGCCCACCTTGGGATATTCTTCTTAAATCTTCTTTTCCCAGTAATGTCACTAACCTACAGTGCCCTTCGAACCGAAACACAGTCATGCCAAAGACATTATAGCTTTGCGTTAGAATATTTGAAACTGCGGTGGTACCACCTGGCTGGGCTCTTGTAACAAATGACTTACCACCAGTGTGTGTATACAATATAATATAAGGAAAAAGGGCAGACATTTATAAAGAGCGAGCTGTCGTCGAGGAAAACGTATTATCCTCTTGTTAGATGTCTCAAAAATGATAACGTTGTGATATTGAGAGTATTGTGAGCAATTTGATAGCATAGAAATGCGTGTTACGTGATATGAAGATGTATTTTAGTGGGACACGTTAAGGGTATGAGTCCTTTCCTTTTTTCATAGCATCATCTACCAGTAAATAATAATAATAATAATAATAACCGCTACACACTCAACGGCCCCCATTAGGATAGTAATATCCTGTGTCGGGGGTCCGGAAACATTCACAATGACAAGGACAAATACACCCAGACCGGAAACTATGCTTGCATGGTCAATACAAACATATTATGCTCCGAGCGGGAATCGAACCCGCGACCTGTGGCGTTTAAGGCAGGTTTGCTACCGCTGCGCCACAACGTCGTCAGATTTGCCGGGTTACTAGTTTTTACACAGAGGGATTGCTATTTGACAGCTCATTAGATAAGAGCAAATTACCTATCATGATTTAACGATTTATTATCTGAAGTGTGATAACAACTGGGACCGACAGCTTAACGCACTCTCTGCAGCACGGGGGGACACCCGCAAGGATAAACTCCCAGATCGAAACAGATGCTTGTAAGACGATACAAATATCCACCTCTAGTGGGAATCGAACCTGCGATCGTCGAAGCTGAAGGCAGCTTCGCTACCAACATGTCATCGTCAAAGGTCCAGTGCGTCATCTACGATTACGCACTACTATACGATACGATAGAGATAACTATCATCATCATACATCTTTACATAGTGTAGATTGGAAAAAACGACGTTACAAGCCCTTATTTTTCTTGTCATAGTCTTACTTGGCTGGTTTTATATTATTGTAACTTATCACTTAAACCCACAAAACTAGCTTAGAACCACTTGGATACATTATTCTTCAAAAACATTTTTTAGATGAAATCATTTACTTCTATCCGACGAATTATGGTGCGATATTTTAGTTTCCTTGAAAACGATATGTCTGAAGACAAATCCTGGAAGCACACGTTATCCGTCTTAAAATCCAAATAAGGTTTAGAAGAATTTTGTGAATACAGACAGGCCAATTTGTGTTATACTATGTCAAGGAGATACTATTTTAAAATAACCATTGTGTCTCAAAATATTTTAACTAAAAAGAATTTGATTCAAAAAACTATTTTAGTCAAGTAATAATATTATAGAATTTCAACTGAACGTGTTTCATCAAAAGGAATCACAATTGAGAAAGACACACGGAACCCGCTTAGCGCTTTTTCAGTAAGAAAACCGCCTTACAAGCTTTAGGAGGAGTTCGGGGATGATAAAGTCCGTCTGAATATTACAGAACCTTGTAAAAACGATAACATTACGGGGACTGGAGTTACTTCGAATTACGACTGAAGTTCGTTTCTTTTAAATCTTATAAAAACGATTTTCATATCAAATGAAAGTAAGTTTTATAATATCTTAGATATATAGATTTATAGACCTTATTGTAGATGATAGCAATCGCTCTTTGTAAAACCTAGTAAATAGCAGACCCTAGGTAATTATGCTGGGAAGAATGTAGTTATGAATTAAGAAAAACGATTCTTAGCCACTAAATGCCTTGGATTGACGTCGGATTCCGCTAGAGCTTCTGAGTAACTCTTCACACTTAGCTGTTCTATCATACATATAGGGTTCTATCATACATATAGGGTTCATTCAGTTCATTCACCCATAAATTAATTAAACATTTATAAGTAGGTACATATAGTAGTAAACATTTGGCTACGATTATGTTTAAATTGGAATATATTTTCTTTAACATAATTCCTACTAAAGAGAGAAAATATCTGCAAAAGGTTGCACTGTTTGTAATTTTGTTGTCTCTCATTTAAATATTCCCTTTGTGCCGGGCGACCCGAAAACCGAGATAGACTTGATTGAAAAGACACCGGTAGAGCTCTTACTTCATAGAATAATAATGTTGAGTTCTTAGACTAAAACCCTTTTTATATTTGACGACCAATTTGTTCTATTTTTGTTTTGCAAATCAGTGTCAGAGAGTTAGGTCAATGCGCAATTATTCTAGTGCAAAAAATCATATCACTGATCGTGTATATGGAAATCACGAAGTAACTCAAATGGACCCCGTGAAATTGTTTTGAAATGTTCTAGGAATTAATCATTCCCGAAAAAATTGTCGTAGTTGGTGCATATTTTGTTATTTTACTTTCTTTATCAACTCTAGTAATTTTGGGTTTCTTGAAAACCGAATGAAAATCCGTTCAATATTTTTCGTGTTTATCGCAAAAACATAGGAAGATAGACGCAGCGGGGTCTTTGTTTTATAATTTTACATGTAGTATTGTACGTTCATAAAAATTTCACCATCCAATACTCGTAGCAGTAATGCGAGTATCCGGCTGTCTATAAATATTTCTAGCTGTTCGATTCATCTCTCCTCACGTATCGATACAATTTGTTCTCTTTTAATATCGTAAAATGTGGTGGAACGAAAACTCTGTAAACGTTACATAATACTACGAAAAGTTCTTCTTCATCCTAGCATTATTCCCGGTATTTTATGTACCCAGGGTCTGCTTATTACTCTTATCCGGATTTAACAGGTTACTAGTTTTTACACGGAGCGATTGCCATCTGACCTCCGCAACCCTAAGGGCGAACCAGTAACTCATTGGATAAGAGCATTTACCTATCAAGAGTGAACGATTATTATCAGATGTTATTGATAATAACCGGGACCGACAGCTTAACGTGCTCTCCGAGGCACTGTGGGGAGACCCACATGGACAAACGCCCAGACCGAGACAGAAATTTTAACAAACATCTGCCCGAGCGGGAATCGAACCCGCAACCGTCGAGACTAAAGGCAGACTCGCTACCCACAACGCCACAACGGTGTCGTATACTACGAAAAGTTATGAGATCAAATCTCTAAAATCGACTTTAAAAATGTACTTTAAATATTTTGAAAATCGTATTTATTTGTTAACTAACTTCTGCCCACAGCTTCATCCACGTTTATTACTACTTTTCCTTTAATACAATATATAAACAACTGATTCCCCATACCAACTTTCATCCCTTCGTCTAGTTTTGTTTCGGGACTTTTCGGCGTCGGGATGTGACGACCCCAACGCCCGCTGTTGGGATAACCCCTGTCACAGCAGAGATTATTCCACCAGTGCAATCAGTCACACTGGTGGTAGGTCTTTTGTTGCAAGAAGCGGCTAGGAAGGTATCACCGCAGTGTCAAATATTCAGCCGCCAAATAGTAGTGCTTAGGCATTACTGCGTTCCGGTTTGAAGGGCACCTTACGCTAGTGAAATTACTGGGCAGACGAGATTTAAGAACTAATATCTCGAGGTTGGCAACGCGTGAGTGGCACCTACTAATGGTGCTGCAAGCGCTCATAGGCTACGACAACCACTTACCATCAGGTGGGGCATTTCTTGGAAACGGATACTTGGTATGGATTTTTTTTTACGTAAGAGGTGGCAAACGGGCAGAAGGCACCTGATGTTAAGCGATCACTGCCTCCCATGAACATCTCCAATACCAGAGGGCATGCAGGTGCGTTGCCGACCTTTAAAAAGTAGTGTCTTTTCTCAGACTGTAAACAATCCGTGTACCAAATTATTTCTAAATCGGTTTAATTGTTTTGGCCTGAAAGCGCGACAGACAGACAGACAGAGAGACAGTCGTACTTTCACATTTATAGTATTAATAAGGATAAGGATCAAGTCGTAAAACTCTTAAACCTCATTTTGTTTAATAATAATACAAATGAAGAGCAAAATTTATAATTAAATGTATCTGCAATAGTAATTATTATATCACATGCAAATGAGTTTCCACTCTAAGCGATTAGACTAAGCTGAATTTATTACATTAATGTTGCCACCATTATACGTTTAATCTACATTAAAAATAAATGTAGCATTTTATACAGATAAATAGAGGGGAAAAAGTAAAAAACCCTAATTTTCAGGCGAATACGGGGATGGTTATCGAGATAAAATGAGACTGTAAGCGGTTTTGTCGAAATATTCCTTATATTGTACCCCTGGAGCTTTGGATTATTTCCAACAGAAAATAAGCTAAACGTGTAGGGAATTTTTTAATAAAACTATTTATTTAAATCTTTTTTTTTTCATGATGGTTGGCCAACAAGAATGCGGTACGTTTGATGGCAAGCAGTCATCGCAGCCCATGAACGCGCGCGATACTTGAAGTATTAAGTATGCGCTTTGTCAACCAAAGGGATGGGAGGGAAGAAATGAGAGGAAAAACGAAGGGAAGTGTGTGGGAGATTGCGCCTCTGGCAACCTCACTCATCGCACGCAACACATCAGTTATAATACCGTTACTTTACGCCGATTTTCGGTGAGAGGGTTGTACTTCCCCGGTTGTTACTACTTATATCATGGCTCTACTACTACAGAGTCTTGTACTTATATAACATTTTCTTTTTATACCGTCATCGGAATTCCTCGTAAAACTAACTACTAAGAAAGACCATGTTTATTAATAAACGGTAAACAAAATTTACATGCACCATAAAAATACAAGTCAGTTAAAAAGAATTTCGCTTTGGACAAATGAAAGCCGCTCACTCGTGAACACCTTTAAGAGCTCATGTGATGAAACATTATAAATAGGACAAAAATTATTTTTTTATTGTTATTAAGTTTCACAGTACGAAAAAGTATAAATAACCCAAACAATTTTTTTTTTAAATTTATTTAAGGACATTGCGTTATTTATTTTATGATAGATTTTATTAAAACTTGTATACACAATAAGTAACGTTTTAAATCTGTCATGTTAATATTTACAGATTTATTAAATACTTTTATATTAAATTATATTTTTTTCATTTATAGCTTAGCGATAAAAGGGCTAACCCTGATATTATTATTATAGGAGTGGGCTCCTATCACACGCTTCACGCTTTTTTGGAGGGAAAATAATCATAATAATAATTTTGATTATAAAACCTATATATTAACCGATATTAGTCTAAGTAATATAGGTAATATTCAGGTTTACACATTTAATTATACATAAAATACATGGCATCAAACATACAATTAACACAAATCTGATTTACCGTAATTGCGGTTGCGTAGAACATAAATACTAAAATTGTTTTACATTTTAATAATTTAAACCAATTCGAACAAAACCGCTCGACCGCTGTGAGATAGAATTCTGCAGATATTTTCATGGCAGGTAGCATGTCCATGAATTTTAAGCAAAATTTTACAACGAAAGTAAAGCCAAATTGCATTACTTTTATTCTCTTTTCTCGCACGTCGCAGCGCGTTCACACCGGTGGGTGATTCCATCGATAAGAATGGACTCGGAGCGCTGCCACCATTACTGATGACGACTTTAGCCTTGGTTCAGCCTCGCAGAAGGCATATGAACGATATCAACTTTGAGTCCAAGCGAGAGCCCTCCCTTTTCCCGGACAGTACGCGACCCTCTGTCAAGGCCAGTAGCGCAAACAGCAATACGCATAAGGAAAATAGTTATTACTTTTCCTAAATTATCATTTAGGTCTAATAACATCCATCTTTTTTTATGTAAAATGGATTTTAATACGTGACGGTAAAATCAATATTATAATTTTAAAAAATAAGATGACGATTATGAATCGATCACAATATGTCTATTTTAATTCCATTGCTTTATATAGTGGTAATTCTTTAAATGAAAAAAAAAAAAAAACTGATTTAATACTATATAGTAAGTTATAGATAGTATTAATTATATATATTATTATAGTATTATATCTATTCATATCGTATGAGATATATTTGAAGTGCTTCATGTAATTTTAGCGCTATTAACGCATTACGAGTACAAGATCCGAATCGCTAATGGCTGTATAAGTCCTATTATCATACTGTAAGAATGTATAATATACACAAGTAAATGCCTAAGGTTCATTAATTAAAATAGCACTATCATTAAACAAGCTCCAGCTTAGCTTCCCTAAGAATTTACATAGATAAATTGTCTGGTAACTAAATCCCGAAACCAATTTATATGGGTTTATTAGTGCATTAAACGCAATAGAAATCATCTTGCCAATCGCCATTCTACTATCTAACCGTTTTAAATAAAATGAGAATGTATTAACTATTTGCTAGGTAGAGTCAATAATTATATGAAATAAGTTAAACCTCCGCGGAAAGTCGCAATTAAATTACGCAAGTTTTTAATTAAATTAAATCTTGTTTTCTTTACTCACTCCTAATGCACTTTATCAACTGGTTTATTCTATTAAGAAGCGAAACAAACGCTAATGCACCATCTAACTATAATATCATAGATATGATGTTTTGAATGTTTGGATGTTGTCATTAACAAAAATGATTAAACGTATTTTAACTAAATATTTATTTTTATATATATAATTAAATTTTCAACATAAGTTGGATTCTCATATTTATAATGCCTTTATCTTTGTATTATAAATCACACTAAATACGTCGTACGTGATATGAAAGGTGAGATATTTTTGAACCCATTAAATTTTATTACTACACAAATGAACTCGCTGTCAAAAGCTGGAGTTATATGCTTTCATCATAAATTATAATATATTTAAATTAACGTGCACTTGTTGTTTAAAACGTAAAAATAGAATCTAAATTCTTATTATTATACTTATAAAGTAAAAAACTTTATAAAGACGTTGACGATCTCTCGACTTAAATACATCCTTTCTGACAAAGAAAATCGTCGTAAAACGACGGTAGCGTAAAAGAAAAAACAATTAGGCGGTGAGCCTCCAGAGCCAAATCTCTTCTTTATGGTTGAAGAAACATTGTTAGGGCTCTAAAACAGTTTATGTACTTCGTTTTAAGGGGAAATAAATGGTAATTTCGGAATAAAGAGCCATATATCGCTATGAAGGTTTTATTGTACTTAAATTTCATTCTAATACTAATTTAAATGTTACACATTTTTGGGAAGAAGAAACCGTAGCAGGTAGGAAGTTATTCAGTTTTATGTATATTGTGACTGTTATAAATTCGAGGCTATAATTTTATATACAAAAGTGCACTGAGTACTATAAACGCAACTGTGCTATTCAGATTGGCAAACTGTGTAAAAATAATAATAAATAAATGCTACGCAGTCAACGGCCTCCATTAGGATTGATACATTGTTTCGGGTGTCCTGGAAGCTGTCACAATGGCAAAGACAAACACACCCGGAACACATTGTATGGTCATCTGCGCCACAATTTCATCAAAAATATAAATAGTGTTAAAATTCATATAACAAAACCTTCACCCTCTATCTCTTTTCCCCGACACTCCCCTATGGTGACAGCTTACAATCATGCAGACCGTACCTTCGTATACCAAGTTATGTTTCTAACAATTAAAATGGTAATTGCTTGATGCTTAGCCTTGACAAAAACTGTACTATGTAAAAATACTGAATTAAAAGAATAATATTCAATCATTATTATAATGGTGAGTCATTATTATAATGTTGAATTTTATTTACATGTTATAGAAGGAAAATACTTGGCACTCTACTTTGACGCTGTTTATCGCTGAATTTGTTAAATGATTTGAAACAAATCAATAGAATCTGAGCACAAAAAAAAAATTTGAAGCACAGATATAATTATTACACGCGTATTTTAAGATTATATTTTATATAAATTATTATTAGCCACGAATTTTTCAAATTTTGACCTGAATAATGCCGTACCAAAATAGTGCACTAGTTATTAAAGAGCCCTTTTCTAGCTTTTTTTATTTAACTGTCCTCGTTCTAATTTTTGTTTTTTTTAATTAAAATTTGATTTTTTATAATGTAATTCTTAACTTTTCTTATGGAAGAAATGATAAAACTTATGATAAAACAAAAACCATGAGCAACCTGCAACACGGAGACCTTTTAGGTGCGTTGCCGGCATTTGAGGAAAAAGTTACAATGACAGGGCGTTCTATCTTTAGTAACATCATTAATCTTATGCAGGATGTAATTCAATCCATCAACGGCGTGTCCTGTACACGCTATGGTTTTTGGTTAAGGAAAAGTTGTGTTACTTAAGTAGTAAAAAAAAATTAGATTGCCAATGTTGTTACAGAGGTAGCTCGAAGTTATATTATTTGTAATTATTTTAGTCTTTTACGTAGTAAAGTCTTGCCGTTTTTAGTCAAATGAGCTGAATCGAACGGGAAATTACACACAGAATTATACACAGCAAATAATGAAGGAGCAATCAATATATTTCAGTATTCATAATGTGGCATTTCATACTATGGATACCGGCGTGAGAAGAGCAATTTTTTCTTGTTTTCCTTTAGGTCACTAAAATACTTGTGTGCATGGTATAAGCGCCCATTTGCTACGGTGACCGCTTACCATTGTACCAAAATTGTAGTATATTAAAAAAATTTAAATGTTGTTATTTTACCGGTATTTTTATTTATTTTTATAATCCGTTTTACTGGTGATGATAGACCTTTTATTCCAGGAAGCTTAGATGGATACAACCGCATATAATCTATCGTATAGCAGTATTACTGTGTTTCGGTTTAAATGACATCGTAGCCATTTAAATTATCGGGAAAAGGAGATTTGAGAACTAGAAGTTGGCAACGCCTGAGTGACATCTATAAATGGTGTTGGAAGCGCACATAGGCTAAGGTAACTGCTTACCATCAGGTGGGCCGTATGCTTGCTTACCAACGTAGTAACATAAAAAAAACAATGTTATGTTATATAAAATTTCGACACTAAATTATAGGTCAACGGTAGAAGGACCAACGCCGTTAACACGAGAGTTGCAGATTAGATCTTGACCTCGTTGGGCTATTGCCGAACCCAATCCTTTTTATTTCTTATCTATATGTAAGTACTATATATATATTCATATGCATTTGGTGAACAGCTGTTAATTTAATTTAAAACAACAAACAATCACTTCAAATCCGAGTATCCAAAAGCAAAAATTGTTATGTATTTTAATATTTATTATACTGTATCTAATTTTAAGTGAACTATGTATGTACATATAAGAAATAAATTCTTTAAACCTAATCCTAGCTCATTTGAAAGTTACAGGCTCATTTGAAAGGCCAATAGGAGTATCAGTAGATAGACTAAAAAATTATTGCTAGTATTCCTTATAAGATATATACGACAACAGCTTTACATTTGGTGTTTTGTATGCTTGCTTGCCAACTTAGTAAAATAATTACAAAAAGTGTTTTAATCTTTAGAGACAAATAAGATCAATATATAAATTTCTTAAGGCGTCGGGATGTGACGACCCCATCGCCCGCTGTTGGGATAACCTCTGTCACAACAGAGATTATTCCACCAGTGCAATCAGTCACACTGGTGGTAGGTCTTTTGTTGCAAGAGTCCGGCTGGGTAGGTACCATCGCAGTGTCCAATATTCTGCCGCCAAATAGTAGTGTTTAGGCACTACTGTGTTCCGGTTTGAAGGGCATTGTACGCTAGTGAAATTACTGGGCGAACGAGATTTAAGAACTAATATCTCGTGGTTGGCAACGCGTGAGTGGCACCTACTAATGGTGCTGCAAGCGCTCATAGGCTGCGGCAGCCACTTACCATCAGGTGGGCCGTATGCTTGTTTGCCAACTTCTAACATAAAAAAAAATATAATAATAATAATAATATTTCAGCATCACAAGGGTCGCTAAGTGCTTCTTAGTGTAAAACACTTTAGATGAGATATACTCTTTGTACTATAGTGACATTTGAAATTGTATGCAAATCGCTGCATTTACGATGAATTTCCCAGTTTAAATGCTGAATACGGATGCTGAATAATACTTGCAAATGATTAAATCTAAAGCGACCACTATTTAACGAATTCTTTTTAAAATAGAAGTAATAAACGGCAGTTAAGTGTGAAATTATAAAGGTTTTAAGAAAGCACTTCAATAACAATTGAATTATGCATATCATTGTTGATTAAAAAAAAATGTATGCATTAAGATATCCAATTAATATTAATGACTTGCGTCACATATTAGCTTTTACAATATCAAATCAAAAGCGTATGTCTAATTTCCATTGCGTTGGTATTGAATTTACGAAGAGGCACCAAGAAGAGTATGACTATGGATATAGTAAATCTCTGTATTTAGTACATTTTATTACGGAAATACATATTTACTAGGAAGTAAATAATTAAGAATTGGACTGTATCACGGCGAGTGTTCAGAGGAATTATTCTCCCCACCCCCTCCCCTTTCCATGCTAAATCTACGCGTGCCGGTCTCCGGTGTCACCGACTAACTGTGGCATCAATTCCTTCGCGAACAAAGAAGTTTGGTAATTCATTTCTTTGTCGTACTTCTAAAAAGTGGAACTCATTGCCGGCTCACGTGTTCCCTCCGTCCTATAATCTGGGCTCCTTCAAACGAGGCGTGAAGAGGCATCTTGCGGGTAGGCAGGGTGAAGGTGGCTAGCGCGATTGCATTCCGCAACCGTGTTAGCCGCCTTCGCGTTTGGACTTTACTTCCACTTACCATCAGGTGGAGTAGAGTCATCTGTCCTACTTTTCAAATAAAAAAAAAGTTTATTGTATTGAAAACTTTATGAAATTTCTGTTTGTTCAATCCCAGTAAGCTAAAGCGATATTGTTCTATAAATGAAGTTATATTGTTTACGTTACAATTCTTATATCGTATTAAAGTTACGAAGTCGGTTCCTTCGGAGTGATTTTTATCTTGGAATTGATTGGTATCAGCGATATATACGCTCTTTCTGAACAAATGTTTTCTTAGTTTAAAGCAATTTTAAAGGCTTATATTATAAAATCTCCTCCAGATTGTCGCGAAGTATAAGGACGTCTTCCTCAGCCCTGATTTTTGGCCACAAGGAGTAGTTTACCGTAGATATAGGGAAAGTAAACCAAAAACTCCTAAGTGAATAAAAAGATTTCCAGTGTTATGTGGTGTTAGATTTAGGTGTTTTATAATATTTAATATGTATGTTAGTCTGTAAGGTATATATGTATGGGCCCTGTCGCCTGATTTTAAATAAATAAATAATAAAAAAGAAAAGCTTTTTAAAAGTTTATAAGTTATTTTCACGTTTTAAGTATATATTCACTATATCTAATTAGCTCATGTTTTCAAAAAAAACATTTGCAGGCCGATATTATAAATATTGAAGACCTTAATAATCTAAACCAGCGATTAGATGCGTGAAATTACATTTCCGAAAATTAAAACAACATTTTAATAATCTACTCTAATCTCTGACCTTATTAAGAATATGTTTTTATAGTTTTAAAAACAACTTTAATATATATTTAAGTAGTAGTAGTTAGAATTTGAAACCATAACCAATTCCGAATAACACGTGTACAATCCGAATCCGTGTGTTCCGAATAACATTTATATAAATGAAAGTGACGTAAAGAGAAATCAGAATCCGTCTGTAAAAAACATCACTCTACTCGTCGGCTTTGTATCAAGATTCTAAAACCTCTGAAACTATTCCCAACGACTTCTCTTTAAGTCTTTGAATAAAAACCTTCCAAACCGAGCGTCTGGAAAGTTTAAACTGAAGTGCAGAGAACGGAAGCTTTTTATCTATAATTAGCAGGCATTTTTCTATTCATTTCATCCCTATATATTCATATGTATGTTGATAACCCTAGAATGAAAAGGTGAACGAAAGATAATAAATAAATAAATAAATAAACGTTGCACACTCAACGGCCCCCATTAGGATAGTAATATCCTGTGTCGGGGGTCCGGAAACATTCACAATGATAAGGACAAATACACCCAGACCGGAAAATATGCTTGCATGGTCAATACAAACATATTATGCTCCGAGCGGGAATCGAACCCGCGACCTGTGGCGTTTAAGGCAGGTTCGCTACCGCTACGCCACAACGTCGTCGTCTTTAGACAGAAGCAAAGGTATGGAATAATGGACAATTATTAGCCTTTATGCTTTTAAGAGTTTCGTTCTTTATCTCTAAAATTCTAGTATAGACTATCAAAAGCTCTTCAAACTCTAGGCAAAAAGTTTTTAGCGTTTTAAATTTCGTGTGACACAAAGACTAAAAATCTAGACGTGTTGAGAACATCCAACTTTTTAAAATACGTAAATCGCAACCCCATAGATCTACAAATTGTTTTAAAAATAACAATCTTTTTCCACCTCATTCAAAGCTGATGAGCCAAATCTACAGGTGAAACGTCAATGAAGAAACCGCTGCAAATTAGCTCTTGTAATTTGAGTAGTTCGTTTTCATCTTTCGGATTAGACCGTTTGAGATCTCACCTAGTAAAACTAAAAACATCTGAATCACGAATTGCAAACCATCAACAGTCTACACGACATATATAGAGGTCTTCTTGCAGACTATTATTATTAATGTTTTATTTCCATCCATTCCATTTTTCTTTACCTACAGCTTTTCCTAGATTACATTTATTTTTGTTATGTTCATGTCATTAATATATCAGTTTTTGTGTTGTTTACAATAGGTTACATGCTTTATTTTTATTTGTTTTTCTTTTTTTATTCTTAAATTTTTCTGTTTTTTTGTCCATGCTTTTAAATTGTTTTACATTTTATTATTAGTTCATTTTTATTTTTATTATTTTGTTTTTGCGTGTCCAAAATAAAGTTTTCTTTCTTTCTTTCTTTCTTTCTTTCTTTCTTTCTTTTATATTCGAAATAGTCTTTGTAATATAACAAGGATCTTTCTATTTATTTCATCATCTAAATTCGTTCAGCCTTTTTGCCGTGCTAGAGTAACAATCATACAACATACTTTTACATTTACAATATAATTAGGATTTATATTTTGTGTGTATTTCTATTTAACCACTCAAACGAAAAATAATATAACATATATTAAATGGCTATAGGTAAACATACAGTTGAGGCTTTTGCCCTTAGTACAAACAGTTCGAATCCACAAGCCAAATGTTATCTTAAAATTATCCCAACATCTCTACTTTTACCATTATGTGTATTCAATATGTTTAGCACGAAAACGATAATACTTGAATAAATTCAAGTACAGATCAAACATCTGTTACAGAGAGATCGATCGAAAAGATAAAGGTCGTCACTATACATAAGTACAAAAAATATCAAGCAATTTTTCATTAATAAAAATTGTCATAATATTCCTCGCATAAAAGTTCATTAGATATTAAAGTTTGTTATTTAAACTTTTAATGAAGTTTGTATTAAAATGTCAATAAAAATCAGTTCCAAGCCCGTACTTATGTAAATATGATAGATAAAAGAGTCTACTAGAGTAATGTCTCTGTTACAGTTTAGTTATGTCTATTACTTAAAATTTAAATAGTAATTTTTAAATACATACCTGTAGTTTTTTGTTATAAATGTGTAAAACCACATACTTAGATATAAAATCTTTATAGATAATTAAAATTCTTCTTTAGCTATGTTTGTCACGGAATTCTTTGTAAAAGATGGATACAATAATAGTCTAGTGTGTGTGTTCAGATTGGTCTTTAGATGGTGTAAATTAACAAGTAAACCTATAGATTTTTGTGTGTCTGCTGCATCTGCTATTTCTATAAAATTTCCTTACTTTATTTTAAATATTTTTTTTTATTCATAAGCTATTAATTTTCATGTATTGTCAACGTTATAATATCTACTTCTTAGTTACTTATATTAAAATATATATATAAGAAAATGAAAATTATTTTAAGTTTCACGTTTCCCAAATAATTATAATTAATCACTTCTAAGTAACGCAGAATAATGTTTAAAAGATAAAATAATTGATGACGCAGACACTAATGGATGTTTCCTTGCATTAGAAAAATCGTCCTTTGATATATTTGTTGACGGGGCTCCGAGAAAGTTTTGGCATTTAGCCACCAGTTGACCCGCGTCACAGGTCAACGAACACTGAATACCCCTGAATAATGTTTCCATAAATATTTCTATCGTACTTAATAATATCTTTTTTTTTTAATAGAAGCTTTATCACAAAAAATATGATACATACATGTACAATTTTAATGAACCTTTGTTCATAGAACTATACAGATTAATTAATGTAAAACTAAAATATTTTTATCTCATTAAGACACGCGCATTTTTTTACGTCAAAGGGGACAAATGGGTAGGAGGCTCATGTGATGTTAAGCGATTACCACCGCCCATCTGCATCACCAGAGATGCAGATGCCTTGCCGACATTTTTTTTTAGGATAGAACTGGTTATAGAACCTCGAAACGCTGACGAAGAGTCACTTCAAGAGTTTTCCACCAACGTATGGTGATAGCTAACCAGGCGGATCTTTTTTAAGCCATACCACCAGCATATACATTTTACATGCCTTAGAATTTCTATCACGACATATAGGTTTCCTCACGATGTTTTCATTCACCGCCAAGCACGAGGTAAATTTGAAACACAATTTACCTCGTGTAACTTGAAAATTCAGAGGTGTTTCACCAGATTTTAACCCGCGACCTTCGGTTAAAGTCTATATGTGTTCGATCCATTGTGCCATCTCGGCCTCCTAAAATATATAAACCTTTTGGTTGCCCATCATTTATATACCCAGTACATGACTTTTTTTTATTATTATTTGGAAAGTAGGGCAGACGACTCTACTCCACCTGATGGTAAGTGGAAATAAAGTCCAAACGCGAAGGCGGCTAACAGAGTTGCGGAATGCAACCATGTTAGCCACCCTTGCTCTGCCTGCCCGCAAGATGCCTCTTCACGCCTCGTTTGAAGGAGCCCAGATTGTAGAAAGAGGGAACACGTGAGCCGGCAATGAGGTCCACTTTTTGGAAGTACGACAAAGAAAAGAATTGGCAAACTTCTTTGTTCGCGAAGGAATTGATGCCACAGTTAGACGGTGACATCGGAGACCGGCACGCGTAGTTCTTGTATGAAATAACTATGAACTTGTATATGACTATTAAATATAAATTATAAATGCAAATATATTGCATTAAATATTAGCTTGTCTCATAGTTCATTGTTCAATTTTGTCAGCTTTAAACACCGCTTAGTGACGGGTGATAATTACGAATGACAAGTTGATATATGGGTATATGGTACAGACTTTAGAGCACTCCGAAACTAAATTGAGATATTCACAGGCAGCTTTATGATTTAGCGTGTCAGTAATATACTACTATCGTTGTATACTAGTAGAGTTGACACCGTTGTGGTGTATTGATAGCGAGTCTGGTTTTAGCCTCTACAGTTGCGGGTTCAATTACCGCTCGAGTCTGAGCATTTGTTCTTGTGGGTCTTCTCACCGTGCCTCGGAGAGCACGTTAAGAAGACCCACGAGCACGAGCTTTCAGCCTCGGTTCTTATCAAATAATTGCAAAAATATTTTTACAAATACTTTATACGTTCATATGTAATATTATTATGAGTTACATTAAATTCCCTTATTACAACATACAGCAATAACAGAGATATGAGATACCTTATTCAAAGGAACGAATTGGAGCGCACTGAAAATATCTCGCTGTAATTTTCTAGTCTAGACTTCGTGCAGCTGTATTTGAAACAAGTTAATATTTGGAAACTGTTGTTCATGTTGATCATTGAAACCAAAACGATAAAGCCAATTTTATATTAAGTTTTATACTTCAAAGTATCTATAATTTACGTAATAAAATACTTAGTGCTATTTACATTTAGATGGAATATATAAATTAAAAAAAATTAAAATTAGCTTTTATTTAATATTTTCATTTTCATTGAAATGCTCTAAAAGTAGAAAAATAAACTTGAAATTGTATAAAACCCATCAATTTATTTCTAGCATATAAAAGCTTGCCGCGAGATTTGCTTAGATAGATTTATTTATAAAGGGTATGTATGGTGCATGTTTTTTTCTTAGATTTACTTATGTCAAGATCAATTAACATAATTATAGTATTGTTTATCTTCACAATCTCTTTAGAAAATCCAATTGACAATTTCGTCGTAAAACTTGCACATTATTTCTAGAATGTTCTGGAATATTCTAAAGCAATATGTGGATCATCTTGCATGAGCATTATAAGGATTTCAATTTAGAAAGGAATTTTGAACTCAAGCAAAGATATACGAATGCTATGCTTGAATCTGGCGGCAAACTTTGTAAGTGCTCTTGCAGACATACTACTTTTAGCATCAACGTTCGACGGTTTTGCGATTCAATATCGCGCTAAGGCGACTCTCTGCATTCGATCGCAGTATCAAAATACATGTTGCATTGCGATGTCGATGCGACTTTATCGTCGCGTTTTACGTCAGAATCGCGCATTACCAATTCTAAAAGTAGCATGTCTGCTATAGCTCTAAGAATGCGTCGAATTCCCTTTTGAATTAGGCTTTTGAGTTATGTGGTACTCAGCTTTTGAGTTGCCCTCAACACGTTTTACTCGCTTTACCTAGCATGCATTTTTGGTATTTCTGCTTACAATTTCGTCGTCTCTAATAATTTCAAAATAAACGACTGCATCTTCAATATGTTCCAGCGCATTTATAATATGTAGAGCTTACGAACTTTATTTCACTTTTAATGTTTTGCATTATTATTTTTTATTTTATTTTTATGTTACTACGTTGGCAAGCAAGCATACCGCCCACCTAATGGAAAGCGGTTGCCGTAGCCTATGAGCCCGTGCAATACCGCGTGTAGGTGTCAATTCCGCGTTGCCAACCTCGAGGTATTGGGTCTCGAATCTCTTTTGCCCAGTAATTTCACTAGCTAACACTGCCCTTCAAAACGGAAAACAGTAATGCCTAAGTACCACCTACCTGGCCAGCCTCTTGCAACAAAAGACCTACCACCAGTGTGACTGATTGCACTGGTGGAATAGTCTCTGTTGTGACAGCGATTATTCCAGCGGGCGATGAGGTCGTCACGTCCCGACGCTGAAATCATTATTTTTTTATTGCGAAAAACCAGTTTTATTGGTTGTATTAAAACATGTACGGTACAAAAATACATAAAATGTAAATATTTCGTCTCCAACCGTAACAAAAAATCATTTGTGTTTTCATAAAGAAATCGATACGTCTCCATTGTGAAACATCTTAGTAAGGATAACAACAATGGTATTGAGGACATTTTGAGATATCGATACCACTATAGCGTGTGTTACGTGATACTGGCTGTAATTTACTAGAAAGCGTTCTATTACCTTTTCTTTGGTTCATTCGATAAGTGTATATATCAATAGAGTATATACTACATCTTTAGAGAAAGGATATCAAAAGACAGAAAACTAATTAGTTGTTTTTTGGAGTTTACTCTTTAAGAAGCGATCTTCATATAAAGCGCCCGATATGAAAAGTGAATTTTGTGATCAATTGTTACCAAAGAGATTACATTGAAAGTTTTTTTTTTATATTATTATTTTCATAATTTTACTTTTTAATATTTTTATGTATGTATGATAGTTTGTATGTTTGTCGCATGCATGCGTGTCTGCTTTGAATTCATTTATTTTCAGTTTTATTTATTGTATCTTTTTTTAAACTTATTTGCCTATGGAATATTCAAAGACAACTGTAAGTACGGTTAAGAAGTAAGCTTAATTCTGTGTCGGAGCTGACAATTAAGAAATACAAACTAACAGGCATAATAAATAAATGCCGTTTCTTCTTAAAAATCGTAGAAATAGCTTACTAAACAGTTTTTTATCAAATCCCATTAGATTGTATAAATACATAATAATTATATACATATACTACATATTATATTCATTAAAAAATTACTCACAAAAAGAGCTCTTATAAAAGTTCACTTTTCCATTTTTATTTTTGATAATTTTCCAGGCTTTCCTTAATATTCTGCTACGAGTAACAGTAATCTTGCCGCGAATACTGAGCGCGCCTAATATATTGTTAATTTACTAAGTGGAGCTCACCCTCCAGTGATAATCTTGGTTTTAACTAATTGCAAGGCTCAGTTCAAAATTTTAATAAGTATATATTAAAGCATTATAATGGAATTCTTTTTTTCACCAAAAGAGGGATTAGGCTTACGCCCTACCTGAAAGAAAGAAAAACCTGTGATCAATTTCAGAAGCAGAATCATTTTCGTGCGCTCCACGTCTTCTACCACATCACACTCCGAAAAGAAAGAGAACATAAAAAAGAGGAAGGGGATAGAAGAGGTGTGATAGAACTCGACACACAACAATATAACGACGCAACAGAGCGAACAATGCTATTTTACGTGGATAGTCTGTAAGAGTTGTAATTCTCTGGTGAAGCCAGCCCATTCATTCGGAAAACCCTACTAACAAACCAGGTTCTAGTACTACGACATATACATACATATATTTATAAAAACATTGTGTAAAATGCTTCATCTTTTTTCTAGCACTATCCCCTGCAGTTACCCCGTCTCTGTTTATTATTCTTATCCGAATTACATATAGGCTACAAGATTTTACACATTACGATTACTTTCTTACCTCTCCAACCCAATAAACCCTTGTTTTACCCTTTTTAATATGAACACAAAAATTCGCCCCGAGCAACAATCAAACCCGTTACCGTTGAGGTTAAAAGCGGCCTCGGTACCAACACGCCACAACGGTCATGTATGAATGTCAAGATTCAATACATATAAATTTTAAAAGTTTACCGTTTCTTGACCCTCGTCCGAAAGTTAGACGTTCGTTTACTTGGCAAAGATGATACGTCAAGAATTTCTTCGACATAATACATTTCGATGATAATAAAATATACATACATATACCATACTCGTGTCTACATGACTAGCTATGTCCGCGGTTTCAAAAATATTTTAAGTCCCAGACGGATGCACTTCTTCGTCTAACCATTTTTCCGGTATTTTATCTACCCGGGCTCTGCTTATTATTCTTGTCCTTATTTAACGGTTTAGTAGTTTTATACAGAGCGATTGCCATCTGACCTCTGCAATCATAAGGGTGAACCAATAATTGGATATGAGGATAATATTTATCAAGACAACGATTATCATCAGATGGTATAATACCAACCGGGATCGACAGCTAAACGTGATCTCCGAGGCACGGTGGGTAGACCCGCAAGGACAAACGCCTAGACCAAAACAGATATTTGTGAGATTAATACAAACATCTGCCCGAACGGGATTCGAACCCACAACCGTCGAGGCTAAAGGAGAATGCACTACCAATACGACACAGCGTTGTCTTGGACGGATACATTGTTTGACCATAATTATTATGGAATTTAAAATTTTAATCATATTTTTATATTAAAGAATCTATTTGAAGTGTCGTCATTATTTTTGGTGGTCATGAACCATTAACGTTTTATTACGCCGCATAAGCGTTTCTTCTATAGCCTATTCCATTCTTGATCCAAGACAAGTCCTTTAAAATGTTAGACTATATTTTCATAACGATATCATTCTTTCTAATATTTTATGAGACACGCAAAGGACTTCAGCATATTTTTCTTAAAGAATATCTTATACTTTTTGTAAAGCGATTATGATGTTTCTTGTTTAGATGGACGCAAATAAGCAATACCATGTCAACCCACAAAATTGAAAAAACTGAGTTATATGAGCGTTGTTACAGAAGCGTTGGTAAATGGCTGAAGAACATTTTTCTTTAATATTTGTAGGGTTTTAAGCTTTAAAACTTTAAAAAAGCCATTTTTTAAGTATGCAATTTATGTATTATGTTAAGCGTTTTGGGTTATATTATATACGAAATATGCAATTTGCATACTTATTTTTTTGTGAAAATAAGTAAAATAACTTATTTAAATCTGAAATTGCCGAAAACTTGACCAATAGACAAAAAAAATCATATAAAGCAAGTTGTTAAAAAATTTCAAACGCGTTTTTCTCGAAATAACATTCGTGTGGGTTGACATGGTATTGCTTATTTGCGTCCAAATAAGTTATCATGTTTAAGTTCCTAATTTTGGTGATGATCTAAATCTGAACTCTGGATATCTATATCCTCACCGTCAATATAATAAAGCTGAAGACTTTGTTTGTTTAGTTGAAAGCGCTAATCTTTTTACGAAGATTCTATCTATTCTTAGATTATAAGATATAATTTTGTTCCATTATAAAAACCATTTTCCACCTTAAGTAACTATCGTATAGTATGTGTATCGTATAACTATCGTATCGTATAGTATCATCATTTCTGAATCAAATAATTATTAATAAAATATCAATTACTCAAATATCTTCGTCTTCTTGTCTTTATCCCAGGCTAAGTGTGGTCGGCACAGCACGTCCTCTTCTTCCATTATTTTCTATCATTCGTCGTCTCTGCACTCACTCCCTTTCTACGCACATCCTCTTCCACACATTTCATCCACGTCTTCTTCGGGCGTCCTTTCTTCACATTACCACTCACTTTCAAATCCATTACTCTTTTCGCCACATGACTTTCTTCTCTGCTCATAACATGCCCATACCAGGATTGTATTGATCGGGCCCTGCCGGAGGGGCCTTAACCAACACTCTGGGTCAGATGACTCGTAAGCCTTCTGCCGATATTAAAACGATAGAACCTGGTAGCAAGATTGGTACTTACAGGCAGAATTCTCCAGGTCCCCGACTGATGAGACGCCCTTCGTGTATCATTCTGAGCTGGTTGCAGTGGGTGACAAGGGTGGCAGAGTCACGTGGCTAGCACCTAATATGGCTGAATGCGAATAATGTCCACACACGTTCACACCGATCACACAATATTGTATTTCGAGTAAATTCAAATGGCGGCTGCCGCGGCGGCGCAAAGTCGACTGCGGAAGTCCGCGCGTGCGGTGCTTGTCTTTTGTTCGTTCCGTTGCGGGTCGACCAATCGGAATGTCGAATCCACCGTATGCTCGTATGATGAGCTCCAATCAGAGCCAACCAAATTCCATCGATAATGATATAGAAAATATTAGATTGAACGAACAGTGAACAAGGATAATTTTCGACTCCTCAATTTTTCAATCACCGGCGCTACTTTCAAACTTCCCCTTATATACTCATTCCGAATTTTGTCCTTTCTTGTTACCCCACACATCCATCTCAACATTCGCATCTCTGCTACATGCATTCTTTTTTCATTCACAGCTTTCATAGCCCAGCACTCCGATCCATACAATACGGCAGGTCTTATCACAGTCTTATAAATTTTCCCTTTGATTTTGACGGGATGCGCGGATCGCAAGCTGTTCCTTATACTTACTCAAATATAATTAAGCAATTTAAAAGTAGCTTTTACAGATTTACCTTTAAGAGATTAAGACAAACATTTCATTCTTACCCTTAAATATAATTGCCCTCGCTGCCCTCGAAAAATTTAAATATTGTATGATTCATAACTTATCAGCGAGATGTAAGCAGAAATTCCCTCAAGGGCTGTCAAAAGATAAAATTTTGTAGAATAACCTCAGGAATGACTCGTTGGGGTTACTTCATATGAATATTTTTAATAGGGTTGAGACTTCATAGATAATTATTATGAGCGTGACTGAAACTGTCACAGCTCTCTGACATTTTGAAATACACACAAGAACACAAGTAGAACAAATTTGTGTTACTTGTTTTAAATATGAGTAACAACACTTGAAAGGTTCGGATTCCATAATTTTTTATAACTACTTATATTTAAAGCTATGTACTTCATAATTAAATTATTATATTATATTACCACTAAAATATATGTAAATTATAATTTGTAAATAGGATAGATATTATGTATTTATTCAGTTTTTCAACCATAGTAGTTTTACGAGAGGCCAACGTGTTGTCTAAACTTAGTATCAAAAGATGTTATTCTTTTAGATAAGATGTTAAAATATTTAGCTATTTTATTAAAGAGAAAACTTTATACATACCAGAATGATGACCTTAAATTTAATATTTGTCAGTAACAAAATGTTTGGAATATTATTTATCTTATACCCTTGAAAAGGTCTCTTTTTTGTTACAAAAACAGGAGAGTAAGGCGCTCGCTACTGCTAAAATCGTACCTACGAGTATATTATAAACGTGAAAGTTTGTGAGAACGGATGCATGTTTGGATACATAGATGTTTGTTTTTCTTTCACGCAAAAACTACTCAACAAAATTTGGCACATACATAGATTATTAACTGGTTTTAAAATAGTATATTCCGGAAAAATATTAGGTTCCCTTGAAATCATTTAAAAACCGTATTATCGTGAGCAGAGACGCGAGCTTAGCTAGTAAGTTATACTTTTGAAACCGACAACGAATATTCAGTCCTGTAGCTTCTTGCTATTTATACGCAAATCATACATATATAAATATGGTATGTTATTAAATATGTTATTGTATATTCGTATTCAAACTTCTATATGTTTGAAAAATATTCTTACAAATTTTTAAGGGATTTCATTACTTACAGACATTTTATTCATTAATGATATACGTTATAAATATTTCATTCCGAAAATGTGTTCAAGTTATCGAAATATCATAAGTTCAACACATGTCTACTCTCAACGAAACTTTCTTTGAAGTTTCTCATAAATATTGTATCTAAGTTACTTCGCTGTTTTCATACAAGTGGCTGGTTGTTTGTTACTTCAATGAAAATAATATGTTAACAAACGCATTAACGTGAGATAGTAATATTGGAACTTTTCCGTTTCGTTGGATTGCGTAAATACCGGACCTGTGACTCCTTGACATTCTCTCATCCTCCCCTTTTCCCCCACTTTACTGGTGGCACGCCTTTTACTGCAAGAAGCCGACTAAGAAGGAAGGTTAGTGGTTTTGAAAGACACTCCAACTTGATATTAAAGAACCAGTATCTCTCAACGCGTGAGTGACACCTTAAAATTAATGGTGTTGCAAGCGTTCATAGGCATCGAAAATCGATTTTATTGTAAAAAATAACCCCTGGTCAAAAATCATAACATAATAATTTATATATTTTTTATATTATATTATAACACTCCATCATATTATATATTATTATAGGTTAAACGTAGATTAACATTACAAAAAATGTTTTTATGTCCAAAGTTATATGTGTCATCATTAAAACGTGTACTTTATGTCAAAAGTTCATCATAGCAAAAGAAGCTGTAACTTGTAGACAAGACTGTCAAAGCGTGGCCCATATTAAAATTGGGTGTAATGTACAGGTGCTTGTTTCACCTTGTTTTCGTTATGTATTTGCAAAAGACTTTTTTAATTTAAATTTACAGAATTCCTATGAGTTATAATGTCGTTGGCATTATAGAGTGCCATTAAGCACGTAAAAGTTAATATAACAACAGCAATAAAATATCTGATTGATCTTAGTTACCATAATCATTTTTATATTCTTTAAAAAAATGCTTTTTTATTACTAATATTCCGATTACCACTCCAAATAACCTCGAAGCTTGCGCTAGGAGTGGGTACGACAATAGCCCAAGGGGGTCAGGATCGAGCCCTTTCGTTACCCTTTTTACCGTTGAGCTATTGAGGCTTCAATTTTTATTCTCATTACATACATACTTCGTGAGTAATTTTTTTCGCTTGCTCATAGCTAAGATACAAAAAACCTTATCCTTCAATATTACATGCCTAAAGCTTGTGTGGCATCACGTTATAGCGCACATTTTTGCTCTCCTTATCAATAATGTTTTACTGGTAATACAACATCAACTTCTACGATAATGGAAAATAAGAAGCACTCTCGTATAAATAGGCACTCCTCGAAAAAGATTTTGTGGTATATTATTAAAGATAAAATATAAAATGATGAAGTACTAAGTAAAAAGTGGTAACTGTGAGATTGAGGCGCATATTTCACTCAGGAAATGTGTTAAGTTGCGAACTGTGGTTGTTATAAAATTATATAATTTAAATTATAACCGTGAAGACTTCTATATATTTTCTGTCTATATATTTTTTAAAACAAGATAAAATTTGCTTCCCATTTCCAATTTCATAATCTTTTTTCATAAAAACTAATTTTGGTGTGTGTGAAAGCTGGATATTTCAAGAACTATTTATGTGATAGTAGTATAGATAGTACTGCTTAAGAATTCCACGAATGAATGTAAGTACTTGCTCTAGTAAAGTCGTTATAGATTGCTTAAGATATTTAGAACTTATAGTATTACCTTATTTTAATTACATAATAATTTAAATAATTATTCATGAAATCGTCAACATTACCGTGCAATCGTTGACGACGTTGTGGCGCAGCGGTAGCGAACCTGCCTTAAACGCCACAGGTCGCGGGTTCGATTCCCGCTCGGAACATAATATGTTTGTATTGACCGTGCAAGCATATTTTCTGGTCTGGGTGTATTTGTCCTTGTCATTATGAATGTTTCCGGACCCCCGACACAGGATATCACTATCCTAATGGGGGCCGTTGAGTGTGTAGCGTTTATTTATTTATCGTGCCATTAATTAATTTTAATAATACTATGTATCTTTTGTCTATCTAAGGTTTCATCAAAAACATCGCATAGAAAAAAATCAATACTTAAAGATCCAAATTCTAGTACTATTTTGCTACATAAAAATATAAAAGAAAAATACATCGCACGTTATATATATATATATATATTGTATGATGTATTTTTCTTATATATATATATATATATATGTCGGAGTTGGATGTTAAACGAGCTTTTCTTTAATAATTTTACTGATATTTGTTCATTTTAAATCATAAATTAACTTAATTTGATTTGTTATCACCTTTTAATATTGTATAAGTTTTTATTAAGTTGTTATAATACTGGCCATATCGAGTAGAAGGAAACCTCTAGTGGGGTCGAGACACCATCTGAACGCTGTCAGTGGGAATGAGAAAAGAAACAAAAGTTATGTTGTTTTAGGGGAATAAGATATATTGTGAAATTGTGGTTGGATCGAGTTGGATCACTCTTAGATTATTGGGAGGTGAAGTCAGATCGGTGCGCCGAACCCACTGCTCGAATATATGATATGATACTATGATTTGTCAAAAGGAGTAAATCAACAATAAATATTGTACAGCTTGTTTTGTGCTTGCATTTTACCCACACGACGCCCACAAGAGTTGTAACCACTGATGACGATGTCTATGAGAATCTCCATTCTCCGACATATATATATATATATATATATATTTTTTTTTTTTTTTAAATTTATTTAAGGTAACATAGACTTTCCTTCTTATTCTATTTTACAAAGAAAATTGTAACAAAAACCCCATTGGGTTTATCCGTACAACGGTGTTCGTTGTCAACACTTCTTATATATTTAAATTATTACATTTAAAGGACATAAAATAAAGAAAGCAAAAAAAATGAAGGGTACATACTTAATAAACAAATAATGCTCAATGTATATTTTTGCTGCATAGAATAGCGATAAGTGGATTACCGCGATAACTACTCGTCAAACCGGTTTCGGAGCATCGTTTAGTTCAACATATACAGGTGGTCTTATGAATTACTCATTATTTATTTATTCGTCTTTACAAAAGTGAGAATGCTGTATACTTTGTTCGCTTCAAGGAAGTGGGATTAGTTTACAATCTTATCAGAGCTTAATCATATCAAAGAAAAACCTTCACGGATATAAGTAGTTTCGTGATACTGTATAAAAAATACGATATAGTGTATTTTATGATACGATATATACTTACATTGTTATTTAGCTTTTCATGTAACATCCACAAGATGTGAAATACAGAACCAGATAACAAATACATTAATATAAAAATGAAGACGTATTTTACTTTTATAATATTATAGCCCTACCCGGCATGTTTTGACATGTAAAGAAAAAGTTTTTTTTTTTTTAATTTTAGTCTAGGCACGTTCGTTACATAAACCCGTATGCAGACCAAACTTTCATCAAAATTGGAGCAATAGTTTAAAAATGGATACGGAACAAACATATAAAAAAATATTTTTATTTAAATTATCGTCTTTCTAATGAAACCGTTTAAGGGCACATCGGTTTGATGGTTTCAAAGTCTATAACAGACATAGATAATAGCAAAATTAATACTAATAATACAATAAATATAGCATTTTATATATATGGATCTTCTTCAGAATATATTTTATACGTTTATCGATTCTATTCTAAATATTTGCGCAGCTGTACAAATGTAACATTGTTAAGGAAAGGATTGCTGAAACGAGACAAATACGAGTATACGCTCGCACCTGGAGACGACGGAAGTGAATAAAATATAAATTAAATTTAACTAGTCAATAAAAAGATCATCTAGCTAAACATTATTTTCTGTTATTAATTCTACTACTTCTGATTTCATACATAGTCTAACTAAAAGATTTAATTTTAAAATAAAGTAAATTCAATGAATCCTATAATTTTTGACAATCGTTGCTGCACAGCGTTAGTGAACCTTTTTTTGCTATTAGTCGCAGATTCGATTCCCGCTCGGTACAAAATTATGTTTGCATTGGCCTTACAAAAATATATTCTGGTCTGGGTGGTTGAGCTTATGCATAACATACACAGGTATGTTTTACTACTATAGGTGGCAAACGAGCACGTTACCCGACAGCTATCATTATATAATTGTTAGGTATGGCGTGAAACTACGTGCTAGTTTCAGCTAGTATCAGACATGAGCCATGACACAAGCAGGTCGCAGTCGCTACGCTACGGAGAGTGTTTTTTTTTATATCATGACAGTCCGCCTGATAGTAAGCAGTCACCTATGAATGCACGCGATATTCGAAGTATTAAACGCGCGTTGCCAACCCAAGGCATAGGAGGGAAGGATG
Source organism: Hestina assimilis (assembly GCA_023373885.1). NCBI lineage: Eukaryota > Metazoa > Arthropoda > Insecta > Lepidoptera > Nymphalidae > Hestina > Hestina assimilis. The sequence continues at coordinate 11,841,559 of CM041745.1, forward strand.
AGAAGAGAAATAGGAAGGTCACATGGGGGGTGGGAGATTGGGCCTCTGGCGCGCACACGAAACGCAACAGTATTGTGAGAAGGTAGTACTTCCCCGATCGAGCCGGCCCATTTGTGATAGTAGTACTACTCTTTATTATATTGGAAATGTTATAATACATCAATTCCCATGAGATCGAAAACGTTACAAGATTTAGTTCTCAATACACTGTATAAGCCAATTTAGCCCGTAACAGATTTTCGAAGCAGAAGCTTCGTATTTATTTCGATCGACTGGGGTGTACTATTCCCATCCCATTCGTGAATTTTTAACAGTGGCGGTACAGTTTACTGTATCAGTTAGATATTTGTTACAATTTTCTTCTGTACAATATTATCAATTTGGCACTGTAGTAGGCTTAAACATGAAAAGAGTAATAACTGATAATCATGAAAACCACACATTTCTGTGAATGATATTTATATTAATAAATATTAACATTCAACACAAAATTTAAAGTATGCTAAAACTGATAGTCCAAAATAATGTTTTGCAAAAAAAATTAGTTCGAGGTTTTCTCTTCGCGTATTTATATTTTATAGACTTTTATCTATTTATCAATGATATGTAGATAAAATATATAGTTTAATAAGTGAAGAGAATTTCGGATTTCCCAATTGATTTCTCGTCTCTAAGGAATCCTTTTCTTACTTCCTGAATCTAGAAATATTCGTTAAGAAAAAGATAGATGTTATCTCTGATAAGAAAAACCCGAATATTTCGTACCAGATTTTAAGCATCCAAGTACGACAATATAGTAACAGATTCTTAATGTCCTACCGCTAGAAAAACTTTGTCACTCCTCTTAAGGAATATAAGAAGCTAAATTCACAACGAGGCTCTATTGCTGAGTGGTGGGTTTAAATATCTTAGAATTCAAACCCAATCATACAGTTTTCGCCACGATGTTTTCTTTTTCAAACAAACTAATCAGTTTAAAGCAGCCTGCTTGCGACGTATGCAATATACGAACTCCGGTAATTGTCTACGTTTTCTATCCAATGGTTTTAAATAAATTAAAGATAAAACTATTTAAATAACCCAATTTAATTACTAATTGAAAAAAAAACAATGAAACAACTAATTCAAATTACATAATTTTACTACTTTTAACAATCCGTATAGTTGTCAAGTAAGTTTAAATTCAATGAAAGAATTTCTTTGTAAATCGGTAAGATTAAACAAGGACACTATTTATTTTTTCTCAACGTTTAATCAGTCGTTAAAAGGCAGTTACTTAAAAAGCTTTAGGAACCTAATGAACGTGGATGGCCCTAATTGTCTGGTGAATGTGAGGATCGTGTCTTGAGAGCGTAGTAGCCGACTAAGTGAGATGTAATCACAACATTCTGTTTACACTGAACTAAATACTCGAACACAATTATTTGGAACCAGCAGCCACGTAAAATATTGTATTCTTAAATCCTAACTAATAAATGAGAAAATAAGTTTGCAATATTGAGCTGACGAATAAAATATTATTTATTTAACATAAAAAATAATTCTATTAACTCTATATTATTACTGGTACATAAGGGAAAAAATGTTTACTCCGTTGATACCATTCCCATGGGAATTTAAGCCATTAAAGCCTCAATAGCTCAATGGTAGAAGGGCCGACTTCGCTACGTTAACGCGAGAGTCGAGGGTTCGATCCTGACCTCCTTGGGCTATTGTCGTACCCACACCTAGCGCAAGCTTCGAGCTTATTTGGGGAGTAATAGGAATATTAGTAATGCCTTGAAAAAGCATTGCTAATATTCTTTAAAAAATTGGAGTTTTAATCCCGTTCTTGGGTCTCCTGCCTATACCCTACCTTACTTGCATACAAACTTTACATAATACAAATTGTTCCATACAAAGTTCCCGATCCCGTGGGAGTTTTAAAGCGCTCTCGGATCACCTACCTATAAACTACCTGCATAAAAACATTAAGCCATACAAACTTCCCGATTCCGATGATCCCGTTTTCGTGGAAGTTTTGATCCCGTTGATGATTGTTGAAAATTACAAATAAAAGAAAAAAAGCATTATACAATTTGGTGCAGTCGTTTTGAAGCTAGGCACGTTAATATATTTCAACAATTCATTTTCTATTCGTATATGATAGATTTCATACATTTTATATCCTTCATTATAAAATCAAACTCGAATTACCTCACTTGTCAATTATTACGTCATAAATTTCACAAACGTGAGTCCATAAAATGAAAATCATATCTGTCACCTACCGATCGTATAATTCGGCAGATCATGATAAGACTCTGCATTGCATGTTAAGCTTCCATTTCGTGATTTAGCCGATTATTTATCCGCCATATCACGATGTTCCTAATAGAAAATTGGGTGGATATTGAAGTCTTGATACTGATCTTTCGTTGGAAAGCAATCAACTTGTCGATATGTCTAGCTTAACTACGACAACTAAATAATTCATGACATTGCTTTGTACACTGTAGATGAGTTGAATTTTAAACTTTACTAGTGGCACTGTACAAAAAATGGTGAAAATTATTTAGACTGTCTTTATTTTTATGTTAAATGAGTAGGAGGCTCATGTCAAGCAATTACCGCCGCTCATTACCATCTGCAAAACCAGAAGGCATACAGGTACGTTGCCGACCTTTTAAGATGAAACAGGTTATACACTAGTTGCCTTCAAAACACGGACGAGCAGTCACTTCACAAGTTTTTCCCTACTGTGGGAGCTAACCAGGCGGGCATTGCAGTCCTATCACCAGCAAAAATATTGTAATTTTATATACAAATAATTCAATAACCTAAAGATTTTTTTTAATTTTCGCTGCATAAGTTGAATAATATTAATGTTAAGTTAGGTAACACTTTATTTTCTTTTATTAAATTTCATCAAATTTATTACTTGAAATTCAGTTTTCATGATAAAAATATAATATTAATAAATATAATATTTATAAAAATTAATATTAAATATAATATTTATAAAAATATATATTATTTTTAAATAAAAAATCACATTATTGCCGTCATTAATTCAGATTCTCAAATAATTTATTAAAAAATCACTTGAAAATCAAGGCAATCGTTTCTCCCTAGTTTTAGTATAGACAAAAGTGCAAAAACATTCCACGCTCGTAATTACTTTGTTCGACTAGAAGTCAAATAAAAAAAAAATGAGAGAGGAAAATTCAATAAGCCAATTCTACATTTGAACGTTGTCGAGCTACACATACATAGGTACTTTTATCGAGGGCAACACTTAATACGATCAAGCAGCTTTTTTTACGACACTGCCACTTTGTCACACCTCCTTCAGACCTACATACATCGTTTTTTATTGAAAAGTTCTTGAGATTCTTTTATATTTTTTTGTCACATAATGGGGTGTCCACGTTTGTGGCTTTATCTACTTATTATATATTCATGTTTAAATCGAGATCCGCAATATTGTATCAGTTTTTTTTACATTTGAATGAAACCTTTTTGGAAATATGAAAAACCTAATCAATCGTAAGCATTATTACGATTTTAATTATACAGCTAAATTTGAATATTTAATTTTATTAAAATATAAAATATTTATTTAATTTGAAAAAAAAAAAGTTGAGAGTTTTCTTTTTTTTATATTGTTAGTCAAATATTTTCAGAAGAATATTAATATTTATATAAATATATACAATGCTTTTAAAAATTCTATTAATCATTATTACATGGCGAAGGAAAATAAAATTTAACTTCCATCAATCTTTTCCCCCGTAAGTGGAAATTCATGTTCCGTTAATAGGAAAAACTAATTTTTACCATACACGACGCGTCAGTTGAAACACTTTTAATATAATATGACGTATATTTTAAGCCTAGAAAAAATATTCTTTAACGATAATATCGTTACTACTATTATTAATTCGAAAGTCACTGTCTGTCGCGCTTTCACGCCAAAACTAGTGAACCGATTTAAATGAAATTGGGTTCACAGATAGAATAGCCTAAGAAAGGACATACTTTTTAATGCAAAATTAGCTTGAAAAGTTGCATGGAAGTATCGTCATTTATAGAACCAGAAGCTTGAAACTTATTTTATAGGCTGTTGCTTTGATATAAATAAATATGACATTCAAAGTTTGTAAAAGGCCTCCCGCTTTTACGTGGCTTGGTTCAGAGTTTCCATTGAAATCGTTATACACGCGGGCGAAGCCGCTGGCAGAAGTTAGTAATATAATCTTTATATATTATTCGATGAAATATATATAATACAAAACATTCATTAAAAAAATGCTTTACTTTTTCAATAGATAGAGAATAGATTTGTTAGCTACAAATAACAGTCACACATGCTGCAGCGTATCCGCCGGCGAAGACGAGGTCCCTTTTTTCGAACAGCCCGACACAACACCAACTCGCCCGCTCACCCCGGACGGTGAGCACCGCGCCGCGTATGGTCGTTAGATTGCGCTCCGGAGCGCTCCCTCCTTCCCGATGACGTCCCAAACCTAGACTCGACCTCGCAGGAGGAGCCCTTGGGACGGATTCAACTTGAGCCCCGCGCGGGCTGTCCATCTTTTACCGGCTGAGGTCTCCCGGACTCGGCCCCCACCGGTGACGCTGTCAAGGCCACTAGGGCCAACAGCAATAGAAACTCCGAAAAAAAAAAGTTAGCTACAAAGATTTTCCCAGATATTTCAGTATTAAATTAAGGACTAAACTAACGAGGTTTACTGAGAACGTGTATAAGAGTAACACGTACGAGGACTCGAATAGGAACAAATCAAATTATCCATCATGTAACAGTCTCGACTTCGGTGAATTGTACACGTTAACAATAGTTTACTTACTAGGGTGTAAATACTGGATTAGTTTTTTCTTTTTTATTTCATGAGGGTTGATAAACAAGCAGTCACCGCAACCCATGAAGGCTTGCGATACTTAAAAGTATCACATGCGCGTTGTCATCTCAAGGGATATGAAGGAGGGAATGAGAAGGAAAATAGAAAGGAAACATAGGGTGTGAGAAATTGGGCCTCCGGCGCTCTCACTCATCTTTTTTTATGTTAGAACTTGGCAAACAAGCATACGGCCCACCTGATGGTAAGTGGCTGCCGCAGCCTATGAGCGCTTGCAGCACCATTAGTAGGTGCCACTCACGCGTTGCCAACCTCGAGATATTAGTTCTTAAATCTCGTTCGCCCAGTAATTTCACTAGCGTACAATGCCCTTCAAACCGGAACACAGTAGTGCCTAAACACTACTATTTGGCGGCAGAATATTGGACACTGCCTACCTAGTGGTACCTACCTAGCCGGCCTCTTGCAACAAAAGACCTACCACCAGTGTGACTGATTGCACTGGTGGAATAATCTCTGCTGTGACAGAGGTTATCCCAACAGCGGGCGATGGGGTCGTCACATCCCGACGCCTTTAAAACTCATCGCACGAAACCAAACAGTATATACTGATACTGTTACTTTACGTCAATTTTCTGTGAGAGGGCATGGCTCTACTACTACAGGAGTTAAAAGGTGTTATGTTGTGACTACATACTGTTTATAAATTGTTTATAATACTAGCTAATTAAGTATTTATTTCATTTCAATACTAGCTCTGCCCGCGACTTCGTCTGCGATGACCTCAGAATAAAGTTAATTATCTGTTTGCAATTCCAAATTAACTGCTTTTCACTTATATATGCATTTGCATATGAAACTATATACTTACATTAAAAAAAATAGTTTTTATCTATCTGTCGGTCTGCTTATATGTCTGTTTGTTTCGGTTAATATCTAAAATGGCTTGACCGACTTGTTAACGACGTGTTAACCCAGGTAATGAAAGATATTTTATTTATGTTTCACTCAAATCCATTCAGTTTATGCGTGAGTACGAAACATGAGATTCTCTTTTTTATTTCTTGAGGTAAGCAGTAACCTACGAAGGCTTGCGATAGTTGAAGTAGCAGATTCGCGTTGTCAACCTAAGCGACGAGAGGATAGAGATGAAGGGTAAAAAGAAGGAAGAAAACAGAAAGGGTGGAAGAATGGTCCTCCGCCGCTCTCACTCATGGCACGAAACGCAACCGTAGCAACTGATACTGTTATTATATGCCGATTTTCTGTGAGAGGAGGAGGGTAGTATTTCCCTGGTTGATCCGGCCGTCTGGGTCTTTTCGTATTTCCGAGGCGATGTATTACTAAGCGATGTATATTCATGGAAATTAAATATGTAAATAAAACACATTATAAATATTACCATTTTTATTTGTATATTTTAACATTGTTATTTAATCTCTTTTCATTATAAGAACACATATACGTTTTATATTCTTCTATTAGTTCGTCGATAATATTTTATACAAATATAATTATTTACAACCCTTTTATTACATCGATGTACAATAAAATTAGATTTATAAAATCCTTTCCAGATTTCTTTTATTTCCTATCTTAAATTACTGAATAGGGAAAAAATCACAAGCAATTTGGCATTTGAAAATTCTTCTTTGGCACATATCTGCCTAAGTTAATTCGTTTAAAATCAAACTAGCTTAAAACCATTCTTATTTCAATTTCTATAATGATTTTATTAATTAAAAGAAAACGTGTGAAGCATTAACATAATTACTATTCACGATAAGTATTCATAGTAATTTACGAATTTTAAATTTTAAATTTAAACTAATTACTACAGGGACGTTAAGTTCTTAATGTTTAGTTATTTTATTATTAATACATTTAAAAACAATCAAAACAAGTAAATCAGTCTTGAGTGATTCTTCTTTGAATTCTACTTTAATTAAACCACTATAAATAAACATTTTTAAGACAATTAATATAATATTAATATTCACTGTAATTTTTTTAATTAAAAATCAATAATAAATACTCAAAAGCTTTCTAGAAATCACTAATTAATTTACCATGATAGAGGGAAACAATATATACAATTTATTTAGTTTTTTGTTTAGTTATAAATCCCACTAGAAAATATAGGACAAGACTATAAAATTCTTGAAGAAAAACTACAGAAGGACAGAATAATTACGTATTATCCTATTTGAACATCATTCGTATTCAAAACGCTATCATAAGTTCGCAAAGATAGTTAGATATTAGTTTCAGAAGACTTCTATTTGCTTATACAAAATAGATTACTCTTAGATACTTATTTACAAAAGTAAGATAGCTATAAAGATATTCTGTATCTAAAGATGTTTTCTCATTTAAGCTGATATTTTTAAAATATTTGATATAGGTCTAAGACTTATATTTACTTATCGGAACTAATTTTTCTACCCTTAAGTTGGTGTTATGTGTGGTTATATTAATGTCACAAAAATATTTTTTATGGTTATCTAATTTATGAGTCATATGCGTGGTCAATGTATTATTTATTTCTACGAATTAATTGTTTAGAATTGAGCTTTCCATATTTTGTCACATTTACAGCCTATCTTATATAAAGAGGGACAACACTAATAATTTCAAGATTTGTTATCATTATCGATTAATTAGACACATATTACAAACATTCATAAGAAACAATTACATATACAACTATAGTTATATATTAAGAGGACACGAGTATCCGTGCTAGTTCTACAAGTCGCTGGCTCCAAGGGTTACTAACGCGGCACGGAAGGTAGCGCGCAGGCGGATATGTGAGGCGACGGGCGGAAGTCGCAGGGGCGGAGCGCGGCGCGCGCGCTTCATATCGCGGGCAGGAGCGGGCTCGGGGAGCGCGGCCGTCGCACGCTGCCGCTCCACGACTCCATCATATCCTCGTCTCCCTGCACACGCGCACTCGACATACTCTCAGCATCACAGTCCTCAACCTCCCAACTCTGAGATCGAGATTTTGAGATCATTGTACCGGGAGTAGGGCGGCTATGGGACACTACCAGTCGGGTCGACATCCAATTACAGACACGCCACTTACATAACATCGAAACATACACGGAGACATGCAATTTTGTTCGTCAGCCAATTACATTACACCAGCCAGTAATATTGAATTGAAAAGACAGCACTTGAAGATGGTAGTTAAGGTAGATATAGTTTAACAACACGATCGTTAAGACATAACAAACATACACACTGGTACAAATATTTCTAGCGGAGAAAAAGGTAAATTGAAAAATCTAAAATATCGAATGCACATTACAAAAACTCGCTAGGGTCACTAGGGGGTGCGTGCGGGTCGTGCGAGTATAAACCACGTATTACGGTGTCAACACTTACATATAAGAAGTAATTACCATCATCGTGTGTGGTGTCGGCACCGAATGCGGTGGTGGTGCGGGGGGCGCCATTGGCGGAGGCGGCGCGGGCGGTGGCTCAGGAGATGCGGCGGCCGGAGAGAAGGACGACGGCGCGAGAGGAGATTGAGCTAAAATTTACATAACAGCGCATTGATCTTATAATCCTCACCTGAGCTTTCGAAAAAATCGAAAATCTGAAGAAAAGCAGCATAGTACATTCAAAAGCCTGATGTTAATTTTAAATAATTATGAATTAAAATTCCTGAAATATAGAAAGGTAGAATAACCAGCGTCGTTAACTAGAAAGTTGCAGATACGAACCTGACCCTCTTGGGTTAGTGCTGCACCCAAACCTAACGCAAGTTACAAGCTTATTTGGAGGGTCAATAAATATACTTTTTTTTTTTATGTTACAAGTTGGCAAACAAGCATACGGCCCACCTGATGGTAAGTGGCAACCGCAGCGTATGAGCGTTTGCTGCACCATTAGTAAGTGCCACTCTCGCGTTGCCAACCTCGAGATATTAGTTCTTAAATCTCGTTCGCCCAGTAATTTCACTAGCGTACAGTGCCCTTCAAACCGGAACACAGTAGTGCCTAAACACTACTATTTGGCGGCAGAATATTGGACACTGCGGTGGTACCTACCTAGCCGGCCTCTTGCAACAAAAGACCTACCACCAGTGTGACTGATTGCACTGGTGGAATAATCTCTGTTGTGACAGAGGTTATCCCAACAGCGGGCGATGGGGTCGTCACATCTCGACGCCTTTAATAAGTATACTTGAAAAAGTATTGCTAATATTCTTTATAATAAGATATATAATTTTCACGATAAATTACGGCATACATGGTACTATCTAAAAAATTCGAAAGCAGAAATTGGAAATGTCGTAGCTCGAAAATTGGCCTAAATGATTTGTTACTGAAAAAAATCGCATCAAATTGACCAGGCATTCACTTTTTCTACTTTTTTATAAATTTACGAGTTATGTACTTAAAAAATGTTATTGCTGGTAACGGGTGTAAAATTTAAATTTGGCTGCCGTCGATTTTTGACTTATACTTCACGAGAGCATACCTGCCGCAGTTAAAGCCAGGACAAACTGACTCCAATGTACACAGCAGCCACAGCACAATTGCAGTGCCGCCCGGCGCAGTGCGCGATGCAGCGCAAGGAACAGTAACGGATTGACTGCAGCGTGCACGTACGATATATGCAGCGTTATTTGGAAGTAAAGCTGCAGCAAGACAATAGATTATATTTTTTATTAGCCTTTTCGCTTAGCATCGTCGATTTTAATGAGGCGACTTTATTACAATATAAGGTAACACAGGGCTACTTTCACATTTGTAATAGTAGTCACAATAATATTAATTAGTCTAGATTCCATAACACCCATATATAAAAAAATTCAAGCCCCACGGAAACCTTACATTTTTCCAGTATAAAATTTTATGTTTTAATCCAGGTAACAATCTATTTGTGTGCCTTCCATCCATATTTGTACAGCCGTTTTTGCGTGATTGAATAACAAACATTGAAACATACAAACCTTAAACTTTTTTAATAATAATAGGATTAGCGGTCTATCATTTGACAGAGCATCAATAAGCTACGCATTCCAGAACTGCTGTTTGTGTGTTTGTGTTTCATTTCAAGTTTATCGAACCTACTTACATAGAAATGTTGCTTTATAAATATAATTATTAGTTTATACTAATATCAGCTTAATAGGAAGTCATTATATTATAAATAATGTACATTAAAATTATACACGGACCATATAAAACCTAACGAAGCGTAATGTACAATTTATTAAATAGCTGGCCTTTAACCTAACGTAAAATAATACGTGAACTATTATCATTTATAACAACGACTGAATATGCGTAATTTCATGAATATTTTTATTTTGTATGTTATTTTTTATTTACTCAATGTGCAAATAAATACTCTATAGAAAAATGACTTCTAAGTGTACGAAACTCAGGTATTTGATAAAAGGTGGAACAAACCTCATATGCAACATGTGACGTCAGTGCCGGGTGGTGGAGCAATGTTATTATAAATAGTGGTCCCCAAAACAAAACGTATGCTGCGGTGATAACTAGGAACATGCGCACACGCCGGACACCTTCACGTTCTACTCTCGCGAGATAGCCTCTAAGTCGGCGACCACCGCCAAGAGGCAAATTGGCACTGCCAGTAGGACGGCAGTGACCATCAGCGAGAGCACCATCTACTGTCTGAAAGAATTGTATTATTACAAAACATCCTTAATAAATTTTTAATATTATATAAAAGGAATAAAAATAGAAATAGAAAAGTAGGTAAGGGTCATAAAATTTCAAGGAAATTAAATCTAAATATTATCTAAAGGAGCTTCAGAAAACCAATTTAGTTATAGAAATATCAATAGTATCTATTTAAGGGGAATAAAATTCAAAGTGTTAATTTCAATTAACTAAAAATAAAGGTACGAGGGCTTGGAGTGAGGACTTGGAATTCTAAGCAACACAATGTCTTGAAAATTTTCTAAATGATGAAAACATCTACGCATGCGATGCATGCATAATACATACCCTGGGTCCAACGCTGTTTGGAAGCGAATCCATGCGTCTGTTGTCGCCAGCCATGCTGACGAGCGTGGTAACTAGACCAGCTACTCGTACGGCTTCTACGTTAGCCTGCATGCGATAAGATTTAAATTTTATCCAAATTTTCACATTCGTGCTCCAATTTCGAAACGAAACTTGAGACGTCGGTAAACCAATTTCGGAGCGTACGCCGCTGTCGTGGCCACGTGATGCCATTCCAAATAAGTTCGTGCACGAAAATTTAAATCTTATACATAAAGTTAGGTGAATATTGGCAATACACCAACTCAACTTATATACTTTTTGTACACCGCTAGCATTGGAATCCCCGTTGTTGCGAGGCGAACGATTCGTGTAACGCACAGCATCTTAGAAAACTTTAAATATATAGCTCCCATAATCGTAATACAACACCTTGCGCTACTCTCGGTGATGCTATTACTAGTTTTGTTGGCTATAAGCGATGAATGATATGCAATACCGTATCTAAACATGGAGAAGTGAAACGAACTAATAACACTTAATACGATGGATGTGATATGCAAACTGTGGAAGCGTTTGATAAGTTAGTTAAACTTCTCCGAGTCAGTGCCTGTGATATCAAACCCGTAAAGTTTAATTACGAACCTTAGTAAGGTCCCGATGGAGTTTCTTCAAATGGAATAGTGTCAGTCCAACGCAGACGGCATTAACGCCTATCCACAAGGCATTTAAGACGTAATGTCTGAAAGGTCCTCGCACTAAGGGACAGGACGGAGATGGGCCGTACGATCCATAAGAGCCAGCGCTTGCCGCTAATGCTCCCGATAAGAATGTCGGTCCGAGGTTTATTGTAATTGACGCGAACCATATCATAAACGTTCCAAAAAGTACGCACTGAAACAAAATCTAAATTCAAAAAATACAACAAAACGCTATAATTTAAAACGTTTATATTTTGTAACAACGAGAACTTTCCTTTATAAAACTAAGAACTTGATATTTACAAAACGTCCTCCGAAAAAACTGATACCTACGTAAGATTTTCAAGTTTTCATCACGATGTTATCTTCCATGAAAACTTTTATAAATATTTTTATTTTGTATCATAAAATAAATATTAAATAATAAAATAAAAATAAATAATAACTCGAATGTAAATAAGGTGTACCTGAGGGCTGTCCATTAGTAAGGGAGCCGATAAATCAGCTTGTTCTTCTTCGTTTTCAGGGAAAATTGGGCTGTCGTTGAGAACTGTTGTCAGCATATTTACAGTGGATACTGTTACCTGAGGGACAAACATTTTGTTAACAGAATTCTTTATGTAGGTATTTTTACACTAAAAAGACTTAAGTTTCTCCTAAACAATAGGTATTGTTACATAAAAAGTACAAAAGCTTGACGTGATTTATATAAAATCGTTAATTTACTCCACTCATTGTGTTATAAAATAACATAGTAGTAAAAAAAGACTATATGGTTTCATGAACATTAACAAAATAAAATTTTAACATATTGACGACGCGGTTTAGATTCCCGCTCGGAGCAGATGATTGCACTAATCAAACAGCCATGTGTTTCGGTCTGGTTGAGTTTGTCCTTGTGTGTGTTTCCGGACCTCTGACACAAGATATCACTGTTCTAATGGGCCGTGAGTATGTAGCGTTGAATGTGTTAAATGTGTAGTTATTAACATCTTGAATTATCTAGTACATATTTAATGTACATACATACTCATTTCATGCAAAAGTCTTATTACTTCTTACATGCATCCTAAAAAGAAAATTCATATATTTTTAAAGAAGTCATTAAATAATTAATACAAAATTTAATCATTAATATTCCAAGTCACAGAGTCAGACGCGGTATAGTCTGTAACTTGTAAAACTACGAAAAACTTCAGCTTTCTCAAGACCATTTACCCATGAGACCTAAATCCGATGTCCCATCGCTCTTTAGCACTGTGATTGACAATGAAAAATCACAAAGCTTAACGTTCACCGTTCTTACAATGTTCTAAGCTATAGATGTATGAAAATACGGTCCCAAGAATAATCTTATCTTATTTGCTCTTCAAACGTCGATATATCAACGTTGTTGAAGAACAAGAGGGTTTTTGTGCTAGTTTCGAACAATGGACTTATCAGCTGTGCGCCTCGTCTATCGGATGGGATGGTGGCCATGACTCCGTAGACAAAGTCGCTTATGGATTCAATTGGCACATTGCCACAACAAACGTGGCTTGAATTGTCTTTAATTAAAACCTTTTTAGTTTTCTTTGTGGTTTGAAGTTTCATTACTTTTCAATGTCTAACCGTTCATTGATCTTTTTTGTATGATAAATAAATAAGCTCTACACACTCGACGGCCCCTATTAGAATAGAAATTTCCTGTGTCGGAGGTTTACACACATAATTACAAGTACAAAACATACAGACCAGAACACATGTCTGTGTGGCCAATACGACCTATGGCGTTTAAGGCAGGTTCGCTACCGCTGCCCATGTGATTATTGCATTGCAAAGATAAGTTTTTGTACTAAATTTAGATCTGTATTACCTTCTTATTAATCATTTTAAACACATTTTCATTTCATTTCATTTTTATTTAAAACATTGAATTTGATGTATTTTACACTGTCCTCAATGATGCAGATGAAAGCCATAAATCGAAAATTGAATGGAAAAATATAGCCGATATTTCATCATTTCAACAACAAAGGACGTTTTATGCGAATATAAATTTAGATGAACAACACGTTTTAAAATGAATGAAACATATACCGATTAGTTCTTTCGCAGTTACCTAAATGCATTACATAAAAATTGAGCAATGTAGCTATCACTAAACTATTTTAATTAATTTATAGAAAATTCTACAACACGATGTACATACATTACAAATAAAATGACTAGTTTCATAAAGTTCTTAAGTGCACGCAAAAGGGGAACAAATACTTATTAGAATAACGATAATAATATTTTGTGTTTCAAAATATATAGTTTTTACTGAAATCTAGGATATTTACAAAAATTAAATCGACAGCACGCAACGTTAAAGGCGCGCTTTTTGTCACTTGCGCAACTCTTACGAGATTTAACGCACTTATAAGCTTGTATACATACGTTATAATTTTTGAATCGCTTAATCCCTTCGCTGACTGACACTCGTCACCACCGGTTCCAGCGTATACGCCGGAACTGGCGTTCGGTTTTTGAATATAAAGACGGTATACGTGTGAAAAAAAACGCAAGTCTGATACCACCGTAACTTTGACGCTAGTGAAACATTATTATATATAATATAACTACGAGATACTCAGAATATTTGATAATCAACAGTCGTCGAACACGTACCGCAGTCTCGTGGTCACGTTCCCTAGGCTACAAGTTTCTCATTGAAATAACTCTGGGACAAACTTAACGAGATCATCCTAGCAAGTAAACTTGCTTATAAATTTATATAAGCAAACAAACTATTTATATTATACTAGAGGTAGGATTTAGAATAATTTAAATGCCTCTTATAATTGTTTTGAATATTTTAAAAGCAAACGTATCGCAACCGATAAATTACCTACCACAATCAAAATCAAAATTATTTTTATTAAAGTTTTAAAAAATAATGAATCAAGCTCTACCACCGATTTGGAAAGCCGGTTCTACTGAGAGGTTCCGGCAAAAATCATCTATGTTGCTATTAATAGTGGATCTCTGATAGTTTTGAAGAAATTTTGGGAAGACGAACATTACAAGCACACTTATTATTATTAAAAACCGCTAAACCGATTATAATGGATTTTGGTTGTACTTTGGAGAAGGAGATGGGTTACTTATTATGAAATAGGAAGAGAATTAAATAGGGGATGAACTACTCTGTAAAGACAGTACTCAGTATTAAGATCAAGCCGAGATCACTAAGCAGCCAGCCTCCTGATGGATATCGGGAAAGAACTGAATGTGCAAAATATTTCACCAAGAGCAACCCAAGAGAGAGTAGCTTGGCGCCGACGCACAAGGAGGTGTGACCTCAAATAAGTTAGTACAAAGGCAGGAAGAAAAAGAAGATTAAGCCTCATCAAGAATTAATGAAACAGAAGCTAATATTATATACATTAAAGTAGCATAAGCGATACATGTACTTCTTCAATAATAAATCTTGTACTTATTCTGTCTCTCCATTTTGTTAGGTACAGAGGACTTTATAACTCTATGTATATATGAAAAAATATTCAAATCTAAACATCGAAAACTCTACGTTCAAGGTAAAGAAATGTAACACACTAAATTCAATTTTACTAAACAAATAGAGGTACCCAAATATGAAATACGTAACATTTTCGTATGATAAATGACAAAAGATTTTTAAGTTTAATATATTCCGAGCGCACAAATCTCTTGACCGTCTTCAAAGCTACGTGAATCAGCAATTTCCTTTTAGAAATCGAGTTTATTTTACGTCAGGATAACTGTTCATGCGTCGTTATCGAAGCTATTGAAATATAAGTGAATTAGAAAAACAGAATTTAGGGTTGCTCCCAGAGTATCCTTTGAGTAGAATTTCGATTCACGGATTGGATAGGAAAATCCAATACCTATCCTTCCTTTTTTTTCCTAGTTCTTCCTCCTCCTATCTCATTCCTCAAGGAGTACTCATTGTTGCTTCTGACGCGTGTTTATATAATTATAATTATAAATGTCATTTCATGCGCCCGTAATCTAAATTAGAATTAAAAAAATTAATTAAAATCTAGATTATTTTGATAAAAAAGTTATAAAAGTACTGTGTTTTTTATATGCCTTATATAAAACAAGCGGCCCGCTCCGGCTTCGCACGGGTATAAAATATATAGCCTATGTCATTCACTGAAAAATGATTAAAATCGATCCAGTAGATTTGATTTATTTATTTAAATCTCGTAGGGTTCAGCCTGCGTTTGTTGCAATGTAAGCAGAAAAAATGTAATTATTTACAACATCACATTAGAAACCTCAAAATTAATTTTCACAGTATTTCTCCACACAATGGATGTTATTATACATATAAACCTTCCTCTTCAATCACTCTATCTATTGAAAAAACAGCATCAAAATCCGATGGGTAGTTTTAAAGATTTAAGCATACATAGGGATATAGGGACAGCGAAAGCGACTTTGTTTTATACTATGTAGTGATTTGGTATAATTAAAAATTGTAGAGAAGTGTTTGGACTAAAATAAAACGATAACGGATTTTACAGCATTAGGAATTTATTTTTTTTTTTAATTTACTTAATAAATCAGTCTACATATTGACTAATACATTTACCTTGATGTCCAAAAATCTAAACATACATTGAATATGTCGTGTTTTATCTATATATATAAAAGAAAGTCGTGTTAGTTACACTATTTATAACTCAAGAACGGCTGAACTGATTTGGCTGAAAATTGGTGGGGAGGTAGCTTAGAACCAGGAGAAGGACATAGGATACTTTTTATCACGTTCCCATGGGACGTGACATAAAACGTGGTATAACAAAACTCAACTGATATGGAATAACAAAACGCAACTGAAAGCAATTTATCAGAAAAAAAACAGCCTAGCAGTTCTTTTAAACGTCATGTAGTCTATGGTTAATTATAGTTGAATTTTGAAGTTGACCGGTTAATATGATGTCGAAGACCATCTGCGTTATTTTTACTTACACCAGAGAATAAAACAAAAAATGTCGTCTATCACAAGGTGCTCCAATAAAAAGTGGAACCCATGCACTAAAATACATGGCCAATAAAGAATCCTTAAAATACTTACTTTTTTTATTTACCTACATTAATTATCAAAAAGAAATTGATCTTGATAAAATTAAAAGTCTGCTTATTTATAACAAAATTCGCCAGGTCAGCTATTATATATAAAAAAAATATTCAACCGAATCCCTAATCTCTCCTTTTTGCCCAATCAAAAAAAGTCTAATGTCCGAAGAATTTTTGCCAAATATAAATATCGTTTTTGTTAAACATACCATGACAAGCATTATTCAGCTAAAAGATATGCCTCATACACTTGTGGTAAAAATGGCTGAGTGCCAGAAAAATAATTGGATATTTGCATAATAAAAAAACACGTTTGCAAAATACAGGAAATTTCCATTAACCGTAATTTGCCAAGGGGTTCCCTTGCGAGCTCATACAGGATACGTTAAGAAGGAAAAATTATGTATATTATGTACCTATACATAAAGGCGTACAGTTTGGTTAAATGTTTGGTCCGTTTGAGATCTACTTTTAAAAACATGTTTTTTTTTTAATCTTAATGCTGAAAATCTTAACGACGACGTGGTAGCATTCTCATTTTTTAGCATTGTTGCTCGTCGACTCTATGATTTAGATTTAACACCTAATGGAATTAATGAAAACTAGATTTTGCCAGCAGCATTTTAATGAGGCGCCTTTAATGCAATACAGATTGGTTCCCCATACAAATTTTCATCCCCTATTTCACCCACTTCAAGTTTTGTTTTCGCGAAAAAAAGTAGCCTATAGCCTTGTCCTTCTTCCCTCTCATCTATAGCAAAATTCATCCTAATCGGATCAGTAGTGTAGATGTGAAAGCGTCACATAGAAACATACATACTATGTGTATACATATATGCGTATTTTGTAATTATATGTCTATGGTTTTTTAAATGAAATACGCTTGTCTAAGTACGATATTTTTCATATATAAATCTTGATAAAATTGAGAAACTAACTAATTATAAATAATACCTTACCAGTAGTAAGAAAGCAGTCTCTACGAGTGAGCACTTATAGACTGGTTGGCAGCGAAACACGGCAATGCCGAGCGGCAGGAGTATTGCTGCACGGGCACAGTCCACGATCGCTTGATGGAACAGGAGACCATGAGACCACCTGTGTGGAGAAAATATAACATATTTTATTAAACACGAATATAAAGAAAAGAAAATTTATTATATACAAGATCGAATATATTTATTTATTTATTTATTTTATTTATATATATATATTAAAGCTTTCTAACATAGAAACTTCGTTTCAATAATACAATTGTTTGTCTATTTTGTGTGTTTACCCGGAGTCTTCTGCTTATCAAGCTAATAACATTAAAACAAGAGTAAATAAAAAATAATAAAAGGGCTGGATTTAATTTAGTCACTAAGAATTTGACGAGTAGCGAGCCTGCTCTGAGCTTCGACAGTCACAGGTTCGATCCATGTTCGAAACAGATGTTTGTTATAAATATCTGTTTCGGATTGGGTAATTGTCCTTGTAGTAGGGGAGCCCGCGATGCTAAATGGGGATTTACTCGAGCGTTGCAGAGACCTATTGGGATGCAAAGCTTAGATGATAAGAAGAAAAAATGTTATATGATATATACTTTTACATCGGTGGGGAAGCGGCTATAGATTTTTAAATATGTAAAAAAAAACTGTTGCATGGACATCCTCGAGCACGTCAGATATTGATAGCATCAATGCCCTACGTATTTTTAATAATGTACGTATGTTAATCTGATCGTTTGCATGATGCGGGTGGTTGTATTTAAGGGTTGAAAATGAAAAAAAAAAAATTAATCGAGCGCGTCAGATTTTCTAAGGGAGTGTTAAGTGCACCACAAAAAAGCTCTCATTCACTAATCTGACGATTTCGATGGGACGCAAACTCGTGGGCATTTTCATAATGTGCAAAAAAAATTCGCCATTTTGAAATACTCAAGCGCATCAGATTAAGATATATGTGGTTCATTTTTATGTTCTAAACATACTGTCTCATAATCTGACGATTATCTAGAGGGATTCGCCTGATCTGACAAAAAAATTAGAAAAACGGTTCACCTTAAAGGCCATCCCTGCAACTTCCCGCTAATTCCATTCCTGGGCGCTTAAAATTCTCGCGGTATTTTAATCGCAGTAAATAATTTATAGCACTGTGCGTGACATAAATCATTTAATGATGATTCCATCGACAATTCGAGGTTATCATATGTTCCTCAAGACTTTCGGATAACCGGCTTGCTCCGACGATATTCCAAAATATTTACACATTTTTTTAATGTTCCTACCGAAAATTTAATTGTTCTTTTGTCAGGTACTTTCACCACAAAATACACATTTCAAATTAATATCACTCATATTAAATATTTATAAACTTGAATTCACACAAATAATATCAAAATAGCAAAACGTTGCAAGCACGTTGTAAATAGTATACCACGAGTCTTTATGATCAGCTGTGATGGCGTCATGGCAGCAGAAACCAGAGTGGGGAAGGAGTGAGAGAGTAATAGATAGAGAAAGAGTGAGAGAGGAATAGAAACTCGGAGAAGGAAATGTAGGCATCACGCAACTGCATTTAACTTTATCGACGAATTTTTGTTATTTCGGCTTGCGGAAATCGTCAGATTATATATTTTTCTTTATTCTTGAATTATTTCCTTCAATATAAAAAAAAATTTAGCTACGCTCGAGAATGTCGAGATGACGTTTTTTTTTACAACTTTTTGCCCTCCCCTTTTTTTACGTCACTCTCAAATTGTCAGATTAGTGGAATATACACTTTTAGGATGTAATTAACTCACCCTACCTTAATCTGACGCGCTCGAGAATTTCTGATGGTCAATTTTTTTACTAATCTGATCCTGTATCCTTTACGGGCGGCCTTATATATGGGCCTCATGTTTTGTGGAGGTACTTAACCGGGTACAAGGTATCCCCCTATTAATCTGTCGCGCTTTAGTAAATCCCGAAATCCCCGCTTGGGCTCCCCTACTATTGTGAGTCTCCCCACCATGCCTCGGAGAACATGTTAAGCTGCTGTCGGTTCCCATTGTTATCATAAGCTCTGATGATACTAAGCCTTGATAGGATTTGGTCTTATCTAATGTGTTACTGGTTCGCCCTTTGGGTTGCGGAGGTCAGATGGCAATCGCTCTGAGTAAAAACTAGTAACCCTCCAAATCCGGATTCAATTATAAGCAGACCCTGTGTAAATAGCCTGGGAATAATGCCAGGAAAAAAATATTACATTTAATAATAAAAAACTATTTCTAATGTAGAATATTTAACTTGTTTAAATTAACTGATACAAAGCTTCAGAGAAGTTAAAGCAAATTAACTGTTTTGAAGTTAAAAATAGACTGAAGCATTAAATAGAGAAGTAAGAAAGTTAAACTGAAAGGCTAACTTGTTCACCTTTGACGACGTTGTGGCGCAGCGGTAGCAAACCTGCCTTAAACGCCACAGGTCGCGGGTTCGATTCCCGGTCGGAGCATAATATGTTTGTATTGACCACGCAAGCATATTTTCCGGTCTGGGTGTATTTGTCCTTGTCATTGTGAATGTTTCCGAACCCCCGACACAGGATATTACTATCCTAATGGGGGCCGTTGAGTGTGCAACGTTTATTTATTATTTATTTATTTAGAAACAACGTTTCATACTAAATACACATTACGCTCTGTAAAAGCTAACATTTTAATTTAAAAAATAATAATGTGTTCAAAGTGCTATTTTTAGGGTTCTATAACCAAATGACAGGCAGGTATGGTTTCAACTTTTTGATTAAGTCAGTAGTTGTTGAGATATTAGCTTTTAAAGTCATGAAAATTTTGTCAACCATACCTCCCTTCCTTCATTCTTCTAACTTTTGAACTATGGCATTTCAAATTCTGGAAAAATTTGGGGTTGTAGAACGTCAAAAGAATTTTCCAACACATTTACCTTTAAGAAGGTAAAGGCGTCGGGATGTGACGACCCCATCGCCCGCTGTTGGGATAACCTCTGTCACAACAGAGATTATTCCACCAGTGCAATCAGTCACACTGGTGGTAGGTCTTTTGTTGCAAGAGGCCGGCTAGGTAGGTACCACCGCAGTGTCCAATATTCTGCCGCCAAATAGTAGTGCTTAGGCACTACTGTGGTTTGAAGGGCATTGTACGCTAGTGAAATTAATGGGCGAACGAGATTTAAGAACTAATATCTCGAGGTTGGCAACGCGTGAGTGGCACCTACTAATGGTGCTGCAAGCGCTCATAGGCTACGGCATCCACTTACCATCAGATGGGCCGTATGCTTGATTGCCAACTTCTAACATAAAAAAAAAAAAAAAAAAAAAGAAGATACGAGTAAGTCTACAAATTTTAAAGATATGTAATTTTTTTCATAACTTGTTTTATCATATTATTTTTAATAATTTCGATGAAGAAAAAAATTACCAACTTATTTTAGCGATCGATTTTAATTCGTTAATATTTAAAGTTTTAAAGATTCTTCGTCATCAAGCTGCGAAACACTTTAGTTTCTACTGTGACCCGTAAATGTTCACATCTTATAAACTTTCCATTTTAAAATATATATTATTACATTTTCTTCATCCAGAGATGGGGCTTATCTAAGTTTTTCTTTACCTTTTAATGGTACTAAAGGTAAAGGTGGCGTAAAAAATATGATACTTAATATAAAGTACCTAGCGTTGTCGATTTTCATTTGAAATAATAGAGGAATTACCGTGGATTACTCCTTGTTATGGGTAGGGAGGAAGGGATTGGTGTACTTCCTAACTTACTTGACCACTTTATTCCTACTTACCTACTTTCGTACCTTGATTGCAAGACAGCAACGTTCTACTACAGCTATTATATCGAATATATAAACAATTCCGTAGATCCCGTTGGAGTCACAATTATATCTGGTATACAAGTAGTAATATTTCCACAATGAATTTTTAAGATAGCAACAAACTTACAATATTAAAATGTTGGGAAACGTTATTTTTATACATAACGAGTACAGATGGGGTGAATATTTTGTACTGTAAGGTCTCTCCACTTGGTTTCCTTTATCAAGATCATGATCACCATCATGTCATGTAAACGCTACACACTCAACGGATTAGGATAGCAATGTCCTGTGTCGAGTTTACGGAAAAATACACAAGGACAAACATACCCAGACCGGAAAACATGGCTGCATGGTCAATACAAGTATGTGCATCGAGCAGGAATCGAACCCGCGACCTATAGCGCTCAAGGCAGGTTCGCAACCACTACGTCACAACGTCGTCATATGATGAAAGCGACCAAAAGATCGACGTTATTCCTATTGTATGAAACCTATATTTAAGAAACGTAAAAGTAATATATTTAGTCACATTCAGTCTGGCTTAGACCTGAAAATTTTTATTTAATTGGGTATAATATAATGAGGTACTTATATTTTACAAGTATCTTAAAGATACGAAAACATGTCAAATTAATTAAATTCAAGATCCTTCACTTCGACCCTCGTCCCTGTATTTAATTCTGTGAGCTTCGTATGGGATGTACCTAACGTGCTAACATGCGGCCTACCAAAAAGGTCAGCCCGATTTTACATGAATCAGCATTGATCCGAATGTGTAAATGCTAGCGAAAATGTTGAACAGATATTTGGTCAAATTTACGAAATGTATTTTTTAACTACAGACCACAAATTAAAATGGAATAATATAAAATTCCAAAATAATCTTTTTTACAGATTTTTCATAGTTGTTGGGACTACTGGCCGTCAAAGCGTCCCTGGCCCGAGGAGTCGAATTCTAAGATCCGGCCGTGAAAAAGGTATAGTCTCGGGGACTCGAATTTAATTCCGATCTAAAATAGAACAAGCTTCTAATATACTATAATCATTACCAGTAATACATATACTGGTAAGACAAGGAAGAGGGTTATTAAATATCTGACATTATATCTGTTTTTAAAAGAAGACTTTACCAGCGTCGGGATGTGACGACCCCATCGCCCACTGTTAGGATAATCTCTGTCACAGCAGAGATTATTCCACCAGTGCAATCAGTCACACTGGTGGTAGGTCTTTTGTTGCAAGAGGCCGGCTAGGTAGCTACCACCGCAGTGTCAAATATTCTGCCAAAAAGTAGTGCTTAGGCATTACTGTGTTCCGGTTTGAAGGCCACTGTACGCTAGTGATATTACTGGGCGGACGAGATTTAAGAACTAGTATCTCGAGGTTGGCAACGCGTAAGTGGCACCTACTAATGGTGCTGCAAGCGCTCATAGGCTACGGCAACTACTTACCATCAGGTGGGTCGTATGCTTGTTTGCCAACTTCTAACATAAAAAAAAGAAGACATCGATATATAAAACAGGTGGCGCGGTGATAAAAACCATCCGCAAATAGTAAGTATAACCGAAAAGTTCTTAGTTTTCAAGTGCTTATGTTTCGAATACGTCTCGTGTTTAACAGTGAAGGCGAACATCGTGAGTAAACATGCTTATCTTGAAAGAAATTCTGAGATATATAACTGCTAATCAGCAATGCATCAAAGTATTCGATTGAACTGCTAATTCATATTCTTTATTGGAGAGGAGGCCTTTGCCCATCAGTAGGACATTAATAACAACTCAGCTGTTATTACACATGCATACTTCCTTCATGAGCTGTGTAGGTGTTATAGTTCAGACATGTATATTAGTATGTCATAGAATACGTCATAAAATGATATTCACAACACTCAAGCAAGTGGTACTAGTAACTAGTTTTGAACATTTTATTTTTGATTAGTAGCACAGAATTTTAATTTTTTTTTGCAATCAGTAGTTAAGTATGGAAAGCCACGTGTGTAGCCAAATATATGTACTGGTTTTTGAGTACACTTGAGCCTTGACATACTTTTTCATTACAATACCAAGATGTAAAATGAACACCGATCCGTATTTAGAGGTTCGTATGATTCATAGTTAGGGTGCATAAGACGACGGTGTGGCACAGCGGTAGCGAACCTGCCTTAAGCGCTACAGATCACGGGTTCGATTCCCGCTCGAAGCAGATGTTTGTATTGACTATACAGGCATGTTTACCGGTATGGGTGTGTTTGTCCCCGACACAGAATATAACAAGTTGAGTGTGTAGCCTTTATTATTATTATAGTTAGTAGATGCTAGACGTTATTCGCAAAAAGTATTCATTTATGTATAAAGTTCGAGTGAAGAGCAAAAGCCTATCCATTATATTTCTCCTAAATCCAGATATAGGATCACAAAGATCGCTTTCATCAGTAAAGGTTTTTCTCTGATCTGATTGAGTTCTGATAGGATTATGGGCTTATCCCGCTACATTGTAGCAACAGTACAAAGCGCTTTCACATTCATTTGGCTGTTAGATTTTTTGTATTTACTTACATAAGTCATACAATAGTGTAAGATAAAAGCAGTTACTATTTTATGTTTTTTCTTTTATAACATTGTTGTAAGGTATTCTATTAATGATAGTATTAATCCTTTGTACTTAAATAATACTTCAGTGAGGCTTCGATCAAAAAAACGTTTGAAAATCTAAATCTAAGCAGCTGTGCTAAAACCGAACGTAATTTAAACTCGTGAATAATGTTTTGTTATAAGCCAGCGCCTAAAATACTGTTATAAAAGTTTATATTTTTCATTTACCTTCGCAATTGTTTTTTGCTGAGTATTACGGCCATTAGAGCTATATTCGCAGATATGCCGAGTCCAGACAAGGCTAACAGCGCGGCCGCACTCGCAGCGCCACCTGGTGGACAGTACCGCGTGTTGTTGACTATAGAAGAATTGGATGCACCAGCTGACCCGAAGCGCAGATTCGCGCCGATCATCGCCACCGCTGACCCCGCTGTAAAATAATTTTTAGTTCAAAACTCTCGAAATTAAGCATGAGCTAAATGATACAAAATAAAAAACAATGAATGTAGATATCATTGATGCGTTTGTAATATATAAACGATTATTACATTGGAATACTTCTATTTTAATAAAGACTCAATAAAAAGTACGTTTAAACGATAAAAAGGAATTTTGAGCTTTATAGGTAACACTACAAAGTTTTTCAAGAAACTAAATCTGGGTTCCCATTTTTTGGGTTAAATGATGAAAGTTTGTATTGAGAGCTATATTGCATTAAAAGTGGCTCTTTAAAAATCATTACAATGTGAACGAAGACGTAAGTAAAAGATAGTATAGTAATACATATTTAGGATCATATAGAAATAATTATTTCCTTGTGATATTGATATTAAAAAAGTACCCGCTATTTCAACTTAAAGATTTTTAGATAGCCTAAGAAGTTTTCTAAATGGCAAAACAAAAATCTTAGGTAATTAAAGGTAATTTTAGTTCAATCAACTAATTTATAACAAACATATAGCTTAAAAGTAAACACGGAACCCTAAACGACTTATAAATTCCAAAAGTAATTTAAAGTTGCGGAAAACATTTCCCTAACGAGCCCTTCAATTAATTACTGGATTTAAGTTTCCATGTAATTAGATGGCAATATCGTCGCAGTGTTGGTATTAAAGCCTCCATAAGCGCTATGCTCGTGTTTGGTGAAATTTCAAATTGAAATTCACGACGTAGTTAGATATTGATATTATTATTAAGATTATCTTAAGACAAGAATGTAATAGAGAAAATTAATTCTGTAACATATTATTTGCTTATTACAAAGGTCTTAGTTATTCTTCTTAAAGTACAATCTAATGAATAATTTGGTAAATACCCTTAGGTGCCGTCCATTGATCACGTGATGTTTTTCTTAGCAATTTTTAACACCACCCGCCCCCTCCCCTTGGTGATACGTTTAATACTATTCTTTTCGGTTTAGAAATCGCGCGAACGACGAAAAAATAAATACACATGATATCTTATTACACCCCCTCTCCCTTTGTAATATTTCGTGATTTTTGCTTAAGCACCTCCCACCTCCCAAGCCTCTCGTGATTAATAAACGACCCTTTACTATGGATTTGTAAGATCGATGTAATATAATAGTAGTCAACTCTTTTCCTTACAACGCAACACAATGTCTCTTTGTCCGTTTGTTTATCCCTTGATCTTTTTGTGGGGCAATGATAACTGGTGCATATTTTTAATACCTTATCTAACCAACTAACTGATAGTAAAATAATGAAAACTATTAACAGTCAGGAAGGAAAATCCATACAATAAATACAAATAAAAGGGGCTGTTCCCGCGGCTCCGCGTTATGTGATTTTTGGATGATCCCACGGGAACCCAACATTTTTCCGGGATAAAAAGTATCCTATATGCTAATCTAGGTAGTGTGTATACCAAATTCCATCCAAATCTGTCCAGTAGTTTTTGCGTGGAAGAGTAATAAACATCCATCCAGTAGGATGCAGCTAATAGAACTATATTAGTCTGTCCAGTAGTTTTTGCGTGGAAGAGTAACAAGCATCCAACCAGTAGGATTAGCTGCATCCTACTGGTTGGATGTTTGTTGTAGCACTATGTAAGTAAGAAAATCCTCACCTGCCGACATCTTCGTGCCTCTTACGTCCTTTAAAGACATGAAATTGTTTTCATTGTGTCATTGAAGTAGCAGACGAACGCGTTCCTCCACCAGCCCATTGCATCTTCACACCAGCCACATTATTCATCAACATCACAGAAATTGATCTATTTTTATACAATTTCACTTTTTAATTTTCTATTATCTTCTAAATAATAAAATAAAAATTAAAGTAAATTCATTTTGTTCTGAATTATTCGTTCATTGCTTTCGGTGTGTGTTGAAATGATTACAAGTGAGTAGGTAGGTAGGTACCCATTCATTATATTATAATTATAACTATATTAGTTTAAAAATGATAGATTTGGAATCTGGTATTTGAAATTAGTTATAGTCTTAAGACCGATTCTACTTCTTCCTAGCATTTATCCCGGTATTTTTATCTACTAAGGGTCTGCTTATTACTCTTATCCGCATTTGACCGGTTACTAGTTTTTACACAGAGCGATTGCCATCTGACCTCCGCAACCCTAAGGGCAAACCAGTAACTCATTGGATAAGAGCAATTTACTTATCAAGAGTTAACAATTACTATCAGATGTTATGTGAAAACAATCGGAACCGACAGGTTTACGTGCTCTTCGAGGCACGGTTCAAATAAGCCTACCATCCACCTGATAAACGTCAACAATACATATGGCTTTGTATTTTCTTGCCCAAGTTATTTACAAAAGCATTGATAAATCCGATTATACACGATAAATTGATATTCGTTCGCCAAATAGGCCGTTAGTAAATATGCTCTTGAAATCCAGCGAAATAAATATTTTAAATCTTTTAAACGACCAAATTCAATTAAAAGGTAATCAATGTTGTTTGAGTTAAAAAAAAAAAGCTCAACGGTAGAAAGGCCGACTTCGCTCCGTTAATGCAAGACGCAATCAATTGCAAGAGGCAATCCTGACTCTCTTGGGCTATTGTCGTATCCACTCCTAGCGCAAGCTTCGAGGTTATTTGGAGGAGCAATAGAAATATTAGTAATGCCTTGAAAAAGCATTGCTTTTATTTTTTATAAAAAAATAGTCAATTGTATACAAACGTAATACAGGAACATAATAATCTGTTTTTTTTTTTCTATACATGCTGAGTTAGCCTTTAAGTGTGGTATACTATGTAAAATGTGTGTCATAAGTATTTAAAATGTAAATTTAACACTGTATATCATGTTGGCTTCCTATGAAATAAATAAATAAATAAATAATAAACCAGCACCTTTAATATTTCCTATATTATAGGTGCTGGTTCTCGATAAAAATAATAAACTTTCTAATGCCTGATGGAGATACTTATAACCAGACGCAGTCACTGATCATCAAGCGATAAAGGGGTTAAGAAACTTTGGGCATCGCCTTACTATAGATGGATGAGACCGAAATTGAAATATCAACTGAGCTTACATGCTTTGGAGAGTACGGGAAAAGTCGATCATCGATATGATAATAGTGAATAGTATATTAAGCCTGAAGTCTACACGAAAAGTAAGTAAGCATGCTACTTAAATATAATTTAATCTATCTTCCAACAATAATAATCTGTTTCATGAAAAAATATTTTAAAACTGATGGTAAAAAGTCACATTCACACATATGCCACTTTAAAACTTATAGAATGTCATTCAGCTAACATATGAAGAAACCTAATAATAAAAACAATACAGAATATTGGCATTAAAAGTACATTTTATAAGAAACAGCTTATAATCTTATAATTACACTACGATACATTAAGTTATTCCATAATTCTTCCTTATACTTTGGCGCCTTTGTAGAATTGCTACCGTTCGCAGTATTATCATAAACTGTTTGTTAGACAGACACGCAAAAAGTGTAAATTTTCAAAAGTCATTAGGATGTAACTCTAACTGAAAGCATACGACAAAGCAAGTGCGGATTGCGACGCTAACAAACGAATCTCATTAAAGGTATAATTTTACATGCCTAAATCCTTGTATCGTAAGGCTGTGGTGGATTTTATAATTTATTTGAGTGTTATGTTTTGGCATATAAGGCGTATTAATTTTTTTGTTAAAAAGTAAAAATTGATTTGTAATTCTACTAGGATTATTAATCCTAAATTCATAAAATAAAATCACATATTTTGAAAAAAGAAATAAGAATAATGCTAGAAAAGAGAGACACTAATAACCGACTTGTACTTTTCGCTTTTATCGCTTTAAATTCAGGTTTAAACTAGCTGAAAATATTATATAGCAGTATTGCATTTTTTTCTGCCATTGACTGTTGGCAAATAAGCATACTGTCAGTATGATAATAATCAGTCATCGCAACCTATGAACGCTTGCGATGCTTGGAGTATACATATGTATTGCCAATCCCAGGAAAAAAGAAGGGAACAGAGGTGGCTGGAAATTGGGCTACTCGCTATTAACTTTACGCCGATTTTCTTCGTGAGGGTATTGTTCCACTGGTCGAGGCGGCTCATGTGTGCTACTAAAAGCATGCCTAAAACTATATAAAAACAAATGATTATTCCACCAGTGCAATCAGTCACACTGGTGGTAGGTCTTTGTTGCAAGAGGCCGGCTAGGTAGGTACCACCGCAGTGTCCAATATTCTGCCGCCACTGCCTGCCGCTTAGGCACTACTGTGTTCCGGTTTGAAGGGCATTGTACGCTAGTGAAATTACTGGGCGAACGAGATTTAAGAACTAATATCTCGAGGTTGGCAACGCGTGAGTGGCACCTACTAATGGTGCTGCAAGCGCTCATAGGCTGCGGCAGCCATTTACCATCAGGTGGGCCGTATGCTTGTTTGCCAACTTCTAACATAAAAAAAAAGAACATAAAACAAACAATATTTAAAAAAGATTTTTTTAATATTAATCAAATACAATAAGTAATAAAATTAAAGAGAAACAAATGTTGGTTAAAATTAAATTCCAACGTACACCCGATGACCTAGTGACCTCGGTTCAATGTACTAACTGGATGCAATTCTTATGTATGCAATTCTTATTTGGACGTTTGTATTTATTCAAAGCTTTGAATCTTATTTTAAAACATATTCTTTAACCACTTTGGAGCTTTTCTAATTTCGGACGGTTAATAAAGGCGGTATTAATTTTTTTAAATATCGCTACTGGTTTCATTTAAATGGACG
Organism: Hestina assimilis; assembly: GCA_023373885.1. NCBI lineage: Eukaryota > Metazoa > Arthropoda > Insecta > Lepidoptera > Nymphalidae > Hestina > Hestina assimilis. The sequence goes on from CM041745.1 coordinate 11,870,867, forward strand.
TTCCTTTTCAAAATGAGCTTCAATATATTAATAATTAATATACATGTCTTAATATAAAATGTTCCATTGGAGGAAAAGCGTGAAAATTCTTTGAATGTATAATTTAATTAAAATTCTAAGAAACCCTCTTAGAAGGTAAGAGTTTTAATGTGATTATGAGATATTGTGTAATTATGAGATTAATTTCGTAAACTACTCTAAATTAAAATAATATCTTATACAAAAAATAAGTTCGGGTGTTTGAAAAAGCAAAAAAAAATTATTATCAGACTAAACATGGTGATACCAAATTCTTTTAAAGGCATAATTATATCTATTTGATCATAAAGATTGTTGGTAGGATACTAGAGCAGTTAATTGGCCCAAATCCATGTTTATTACGATTTAGCGATAAATTCAACCCAAAATAAATACTTACTTCTAATACATAATTATTACGTAGGAGCTTATAACGCCAGTATGGATGAAAAAGCACTTACGCCCTTTTACTTAATAAATGAAAAATCTCATAGTAATAATAAATTACAAGAATTAACGATCGCTATCAGATGTTATGTATATAAACAAAACCAAACTATAATATAACTGAGCCGACTATCTCAGAGGGAAATAAAATCTATATTTAAAGCCACACACATTTATCAAATTGGAATTATGTGATGTAATAAAGAGAACTTGTAAGTTGATCTGATAATGTTAAGGAACTTGTTACGATCCCACGTATCGCCGATTCCATGAAAAAGCTGGCTACCTGGATTTCGGCGTAATTCTTAAAGTGAATAAACAATTTAGTCAGTAACTAAAAGTGTTGAGTCAAATTATCCGTATCTATTTAAAATGTTAAATTTATTATCTTAAAATAATTTCATTTGGACTCTTACTTCTCACATCGAGCAAGTAGTATATACTTTTAGTTTTAAGTTTAGTCATATAATTTCATTTTTTTAAATTAAAGTAATTTAAGTAATTTAGGTTTTTTTGGACCCTTCGCTGCCGTCGTACATAATTAACTTGCCAAATTCAGAAGTTCATACTTACAATCTAAAATAGCTTTGGGTAACCTTAAACTATTACCAAAATCGCCAATTATTATATTGTTGTCAATATTATTATGTTATTATAATATATAAATACAATGTGAGATTTAGATCTAACTCTAACGGGTGCTGACGAGCGTAGCTGGCATGGATCGTCAGAACGTGGCCTACGAATGAGCAAGCCGTCGCGGCGTGTCGCTTTCAGGAATATTTTTCTCGGCGTTTTGCCAGGGGATATAACTCGAATCTTAAATCGTCCTATCACAGTATATATAAAGATTTTTTACACCACAAGAGACAAACAAGTCTACGATTTGCCTGCAAAAAGCTGTTACAGTAGCCTAAATTCTCAATACCGCCAGCCACCGTATATCTCCTTACCATAGAAGAACTACGCATGCCGGTCTCTGATGTCACCGACTAACTGCGGCATCAATTCCTTCGTGAACAAAGAAGTTTGCCAATTCTTTTCTTTGTCATACCTCTAAAAAGTGAATCTCATTGCCTTCTATAAATATTTCTGTTCTTTAATTCAAGTTTTTTCATGCTGCGTTTCATTCAGCTTTAACATCAAGTTATCATTAGGCAATTTCAACTACTTTAATGAGCTCATTAAAACATAAAGTACAAGTTATTCATAGCGTATGAACTTCTAACTAGATTTAAACATGTCAACTATGCCCTAGAATTCAGAATTTTAATTGTATCCAACATATAAATAAAACTAAGGAAATCATTAACTATGTGAAAAATATTTACTACAAATCCCGCGGTTTGGCTCACGTTAAAGTCCGAGTACGTTAGTCATATTTTCTCCTAATTTTACGTAGATAGGTAGTTATCTACGTAAAATTAGGAGAAAATTTCTCTTTGAGAATCCTACAGGAACCTAAACTTTTTTGGTAAAATAATCTTATGTCATTTCACAAATCAAATCAAAAAAACTGTCTGTGTGCCAAAACTGGCGGTTGATTTCAGTTGATCTTTTTTTACCTACTAGAGTAGGACGTGACTTAATTCAATCTACACAAATAAATAAAATTGTAAATAAACTTGTTTTTAATTGAAGCTTAAAAGCTTTTTAATAAATGTAATTTTATGTACGGTACTTTGGTATTTTGTATAACAAAAAACCTACTTTTAAAATTCTTTTGTCAGATTGTTCCGGCTAATCTAACATTAACATCTAATGATATAAGGGGTGACTTAATTCACTTTTATATAGACAGAAAAATGGGTTCCCCGCAATATAACTAAACAATAATTCTGTAGACCACGCGAATGGAGCCACGGGTGCAGCTAATAATTTAGAATTAAAAATCTTATGATAGAATAATATTACTGTTTTTTGTCTTGAGAATAAATAGCTAATCAAAGTATGGCTATTTTGATCACAATACGCAGCTCCGCGGAATCTATACCACCATTATAAAGCTGAAAAGTTTTGTTTGTTCGGCTGAGGGTGTTGTGGCGCAGCGGCAGCAAACCTGCCTTGAGCGCCACAAATCGTGGGTTCGATTCCCGCTCCTAGCATAATATGTTTGTATATTTTCCAGTCTGGGTGTATTTTCCCTTGTCTCTGTATGTGTTTCTAGACCCTCGACACAGGATATCACTATCCCAATGGGAGCCGTTGAGTGTGCAGCGTTTATTTATTTATTTGGTTGGTTGGTTGAACATGCTGATACCGGGAACTTCTGGTCGAATTTGAATAATTATTTTTGCGTTTGTAAGCATGTTTCTTGAGAAAGGCTGTAGCCCATATATAACATCACGATACGGTACTTAGAAGCCGAGCAATAATAAAGAACGTGCGTTCGGGCGTGATGCGATGAGAACGAAATGTCGTCATTTTCTATAGAAATATAATAAAGCGCGAAAAATTTCCTTTTTTTTTGTTTGTAAGACTAAGCATTAAGTCTCTAGACCACGTGAGCGAAGCCGCGGGCATAGCCAGTATTTGCTATGCCTAATAAATCCAGAAGGTAAATAGACCTGTAAAAGCCTTTATTCTTGTATTTCTTGTGTTTCAAACATCTATTTAAGTCTATACGAACCCTATTTCAACGTTGAGTGCCTTCATTCGAATTACTATGAGAACATGCCTAGCATTTTACAAACCGTAACAACGTTTTGTGTCCAAATAGAAGTTCTCATTGTTTCTGTCCTGTTGGAAGTTTTAACCGATGGTGAAAGAAACTTTTTAGACCAGATGACGAATACAAAATATTTCAGTGCAAAATATTCCTAAGCAAAATACTGCTATCTGACTGATTACAATGAAATAAAAAGGTTTTTTTTTTCTCATTAGAGATCCTATTTTGGAATCACCTTTAAAAATACTATATCTTTACTTATACAGTAAAAATATATATTTTATAAAATTTCTAATATATATAGTTCCATATCCATTATAATTATGGTGTATGCTCTGATATAAAATCCGTGCCGTGCAGTTTTATTTTTTGCTAACCCTACATGGCTAATTTTTTTGCAAAGGTGGGAATTGAGTAGTGTGATGGCAGACAGTTACCACCAATCACCGCAAAACCCAAATTATTGCCACCTACTAAATTACCACCAAAAAACACAACAGTACTGGTTTTTTTATGTTACAAGTTGGCAAACAAGCATACGGCCCACCTGATGGTAAGTGGTTGTCGTAGCCTATGAGCGCTTGTAGCACCATTAGTAGGTGCCACTCACGCGTTGCCAACCTCGAGATATTGGTTCTTAAATCTCCTCTGCCCAGTAATTTCACTAGCGTACAGTGCCCTTCAAACCGGAACACAGTAATGCCTAAGCATTACTATTTGGCGGCAGAATATTTGACACTGCGGTGGTACCTACCCAGCCGGCCTCTTGCAACAAAAGACCTACCTCCAGTGTGACTGATTGCACTGGTGGAATAATCTCTGCTATCACAGAGGTTATCCCAACAGCGGGCGATGGGGTCGTCAGCGAAAACAACATGACTACAGTAAAAGCTACGCATTATACGACCTAACTTTGTGTTAAAAACAAGATCCTATCACGTAAACAACACTCCAACATAGAAACTAACCATAACAAAATTAATTTACAGTAAAATTTGCTCATCTCCTTAGTTAATAAACTTAGCATCAATTTATCATTTAGATTTATTACGAGTAGAAGACGTATCTAAGACGTTATCTGCCCCTTGGAGGGTGATATATCGAGTCTTCTCAGGAACATAGATTTGGCTTGATCGAACGATGTCTCTCTATTTTAAGCACAAAGTTGTTAAAATTAGATTGAATTTAAATATAAACTGAATTTTTATTCGATGTTTCGTGGTTATTTGGTTTAACGGTTTTATATATATATCCAAGAATAATGCTGTACTAAAACTTTGAAATCGTACATCTCTGCAATTTATTTGAATAAATGAGTCTAGGATAGAGCTACGAAAAGAGGAGAATAATCATCTATTATAGAAGTTTTTCTCAATGTTTCTTTGTATTATGCAAAAACTATTCTACATATATTGATAAAACTTCATTTAAAAATCAATGATGACATTCATTAAACTTGAAAAAAAACCTCGGTATGACGACGCAATAACCTCAAATATCTCAGTTTTCACTGATATTAAAATACGGTATCCAAATATCAGAATATATTTACGTATAAATGTTACTTATTGATTTGAATATATAACTTTATAGTAGATATAGAATTATCTAACTAAGCGACGAAAATAATTTACGAAATAGATAGAGATGACATTCTTTTTTCGGAATGTGTATTGCTGTTGGCCCTACTGGCCTTGACAGCGTCACCGGGCGGGGGCCGAGTACAGAGACTCAGCCGTGATAAAGGGGCAGCCCTCACGGGGCTCAAATTTGATTCCGTCCTTAGGGTGCCTCCTGCGAAGCCGAACCACAGCTAAGGACGTCATCGGAGATGGAGGCAGCGCTCTGAGCGCATTCTATACGATAGACTCACCCGACGGTGTGAGCGCGACGCGACGTGCGAAACAAAGGACCTCGTCCTCGCCGGCGAGGACGGTGTTGTATGCGTGTCTGTGCTGTGTAAGGGGCATTTTCTAATGTAACAAACACATGACATTCTGTATCAAAGTTATGTATGAAAAGTTTATAAGATATTAAGCCCCAGGTTATCATCATAAAATATACGCTACAATATTCGTTGGGGCTTGGTATATGTATGTATATAATACGTGTTCTTGATTGTATACAAGATATCTTATATCCGAGGGCTTTAATGATGAGCACTGATGAATATGCATATCAGCTGATAAGAGTATACACCAACTTGTATGGCAGATTTATAAGTGATTTAAGCTACGCTCACGCTAAAGCAAGGCTATATATTAATGTTCTAGAATATTATAAGTATAACTTCATGAATACGTAATAAAGTAAACGATAATCGATTCGTTTGCAGAGTTAAGAGTGCTGTTGAAATTAGCCGATAGCAATAGTTTTCCTTAATCGGCTCTACCTACAAATTATAGTTTATAGCCGGAAAAGCCGAATAAGGCCGCTCTGGCTTTATTGAATTGGTCACTGAATTATTTTCGGGTTATCTGGCCCTGTCCAAACTCATCTTTTTTATACTAAATCATCGTTTTTTATACTAAAATGGGTGAGGTCTTGACCTCCATCGATTGCGAAGGCATAGATGATGTCTACGGTAGAGCGAGCTTACTCATGAGAAGCCTATCTACCCTTGAAGAAGTTCAGATAGTATACGTTCGGAAATACAGACGCCGGAAGAGCATTCCACTCCCTGGCCGTGCGAATTATGAACGTAGAACTAAAGCGCATAGTTCGAATATTGGATATATCGACCAGATATGCGCAGTGCGCCTGGTATCCTGGTACAAAAAAGTCGATGGTGGTATTTTTTCGCCAATTAGTATTATTAATCAATTTTAAAAGAAATATTCAGAAATAAAATCCTTGCCAAAGATTTACATTGTTAAAATTTTATACTTTATTGTTGTTTTTGATAAAGCGAAATATAAGTCATGCTCGTAGCAAACACGGTCTAAATTTACCATTTGTTTATAAGAATACCTAAACATATAAAAATATGTGTCTGTTTGCTTATTTGTCGCTACCATGATTAGAGCCAAAGACAAGAACTTATGCGCACAATATTTGATTTTCACGCAAGTGAAGTCACGTGTAATCATTAGTCTTAACTAAAAATACACATCAAAAACCTAACACAGATCGATACACTTGGGAAAGTCTTTTAGTAAATTATAATACCATTAATACAAGACATGATACTGACGATGAAAAACGCGGTGGCTTTTGAAGTCTGCATTGCAAATAAGGCTTTGCTTTTAGTATTAAATGTTAAAAGGCATAATATAAGTACATGGCTGCTCTTTTATATTTACCATTGATGGTTTAAGGCTAATAGATTGAACTTTGTTCAGCATCACTTTATAAATGCTTGATTTTGTGGTGTTGATAAATAGGTATTCTGAATAACACAAGTAGAGCGCAAGTAGAGCTTGACGACGTTGTGGCGCAGCGGTAGCGAACCTGCCTTAAACGCCACAGGTCGCGGGTTCGATTCCGCTCGGAGCATAATATGTTTGTATTGACCATGCAAGCATATTTTCCGGTCTGGGTGTATTTGTCCTTGTCATTATGAATGTTTCCGGACCCCGACACAGGATATTACTATCCTAATGGGGGCCGTTGAGTGTGCCACGTTTATTTATTTATTTAAATAGGCCGGCTAGACCCTTTCACAGACTTTGCGTAAAGTAACGGTATCAGTAGGTACTGTTGCGTTTCGTCCGATAAGTGAGAGCGCCAGAGGCCCAATATCCTACCCCCACTGTTCCTTTCCTTATTCCCTTCTTTTCCTATCTTTTGGGTTGGCATCGCTTATGTGATGCCTTAAGTATCGCAAGTTTCCATATGTTGCGGTAATTGCTTGCCATCAGGCGGATTGCATGTATATTACCAACTGTAATGACATAAAAAACTTAAAAATAAATAATGTTCGATGGTTTTGTAACTCGGAAGAAGACAACACTGACCTATTTATAAATAACGAATTTACATTTTACTTAGGAATTGATAGAATTTCTATGTCTAAAGTATAAATAGAAATTACCTTTACGGAAATAATACATAAAATTTTGGTGGCTCATGACAACGTATAGAACCTATTTAATACGTTGGATAAGAAAGACAATACTAAAATTATAAAACCGCAGGCTTGGTGTAACATTTATTTACCGTTTCATAAAAATACCACATTGATTTTAAAGAATTAGTTATTTAGTTTTTTACAAGTATGATTTTTACTTAAATACACATGTCAGACATTTTCAATTTAATGCTGTAAAAAGGACACTTTCGGAATAAATAGGAATCAGAGACGGTGTTACGGATGTGAACCGCGACGGAAAAAGCTGAATTCTGTATGTATTCCTCACTTATTCCAAATTACATCTTTGGATTTTATCCGCTTGCAGTTGGGCCTCGGAGCGCTAATGCTAGGCGATTTTTAAAAAATATTACACTCTCATTGCCTCCACAGGGACAGGAGGGCTGGTTAATTTTTCGCCCAAAGAATCGGGATTACGATTTAGCGGGAAAATGTAGCTAGCACTCTGGCCACCATATCCCGTGGACTTGATTGTTAGTATAGTAGTATTGCTTGTAAAACAATGTAAAATATCATGATAAAAAAACCTCAATATCCACAGATTCTCTCCTGAATAAAACATGAGGGTATACGAAAGCGTAGTTTATGCTGTTTTTACAACTTTAAGAGGCCTACTTTTTAGTTTTCCAAGACGAATAAAAACTATTTCGTTTTATCCTTGAACATTTACGGATAGATGAGTGCGCGGAACGTGTCTAAGATTTACATTTTTATTTTTATCTTAAGTAAACCTTCATTTTAGGTTTTTTCGCTACGCCCATAGTGTTAGGACTCTATACCCAGAGAGGTAAAGGTCTCTGGGTAGACTTAGGAGCAAGGGACGGCAACTGCCTCTCCCTGGAACTTTCTAAAAACTGAGAAACACACAAGAAAACAACAACTAATAATTATTGATATAGATTTAACTAATAACTAAAGAAAATAGCCATTTCGACCACCCAAAACTAAGATTACACCCTCCCCTAGGCCAAATGCTGCCTAGGACAACCACTGTCCGTCTGTCAAAAGGAACAAGAAAATTGAATTTTTAACAGAATGTGTATTTCTGTTGCCACTACAACAACAAATATAAAAATAAAATAAAATTTTATCTCATGAATTGTAAATGTATCGTTTCTTATGTTAATCGTTATGGTTAATCTTATATATTCTACGGTGGTACGGAACCCTCAATTTCAGCACTGAATATAATATTCTGAAGTTGTTCTATTAATTATAATTAATAATTGTGAAATATAATTTAAAAGAGTTCATTTATCTACTATTTCATGGTAATATAATAACCGTATCTGCAAACTTCCAAACCTTCATTATAACTCACAATATATAATCAACGTAAATTACCAATTTGATTTCCAAGTATTAATAGTTTGACAAATTCCATTTCATTTTAATGCCCTAGGTAGCATTTATGTAGATATTAATTTATAACAGACGCTAGTATTATTTTTACAGGTCCAAAATTGTAATGATTTGATTATGCATCGTGCATGGCTCCAGTGACCGTCATTCATAGTTTTTAGGTTTATGAAGTGAAGCCTTTGCTATTATTATATTCAACTCAAAATTAAATAAATGTGAAAAATATGATAATAAGTATTTTAGTAATATAATGATTCATTACTTCTAATTATGAATGTAAATAAAACTGGTGCACGAATTGAACTAATTTTTACTTAAAATCTCAATGAAACATTACCTTTTATTCCTTCTACAAAATTGGCAATAAAATTAAACATACAACAGAATAATTAATTCGTGGGACCACAATAAAATATATTATATCTGAACTAATAGACCGAATTAACCCTTATCCTATATTTCACCCAGTTTTAACTTTTTAATCGTAAATCGACATACGCATACCAATCAGTATTGTTACCACAGAATGCTACAGATAAAATTAAATTTTATTTACGTAACGAAAGAGGTTGTATAATTCACAAAAAAAATACACTGATAGTTTAAATTTCGAGCTCGGCGCCCGCCTACGACAGTAACGCGACGGAATGAGGGCGGGTAGTCGCGTCGGCTGTTGGGCGGATACTGCCTTTGCCGCAGGAGCCTGCGTCACAGCTACTGGACCTCGACACCTTTTGCGGGACCCTAATTAATTACGCAGCGTCACACAGACAGGCTCGATGTCAAATCCATTCCAATACGATTTATGTTGCCGGTTTGATGAAAGTTATGATAAAGGGACGTAGTCGGATATAGCCTGAATTAACTGACTCAGATTTTTATAAGATTTTTAATCTTTTAAGTGACTCTAGAAGAGTCTCGGATATAAAAGTTATAAATTTTTTATTAATTATCAACAAAATATGTAACACTCATATTGAAAAATTTTGATAGATGATGACGTTGATGATGAAGATGATAATGGTGATGATGATGATTTTATTTTTAAAAACATTTGAATTAGTAAATGAGTTTTCAAAAAATTTGTAACATTGTTAAACTTAAAAAAATCTATTATGAATAGTTTCTGAATAAACGGGACATCTAAATCTGTTTACCTAGAAAATTATAATAAATTTTCATTTATATTCAAGACCATCTATTAAAGTCCGGTATGAAATATGCTTCTGGATATAACATAGCAAGACTAAAGCGCTTCGCATTACGTCGGAAACAAGATACAATACAAATGTAGACTATTTATAAGGGGACACTCAGGACGACGATTCAGGATAACAATAGAGCGGAGACAAAAAGAAAAACGCTTTTAGTTATACGTACATTATTGTAACCTATTTCATTACATCATCGTTAGAGAGACGACCGCTGTGGTAGCGAGCCTGCTCGATGTTGGCTGGTTCGATTCCCTATTGGGGCAGATGTTTGTTATAAATATCTATTTCGGTCTCGGTCAGTCCTCGTGGGTTTTCCCAGCGTGCCTCCGGGAGCACGTTAAGCTGTTGGTCCCGGTTGTTATTACATAATATCTGATAATAATCGTTAATTACTGGTTCGCCCTTTGAGTTGTGGAGGTCAGGTTGTAATCATTTTGTGTAAAAAGTTACTAATCCGTCAAATCAAGATTACAGTATAAGCACACCCTGGAAGAAGAAGTTCGTTAAGATGAAACAAGGCCATTAAGCAGACACTTGTCTAATTAGGTTCGGTATCAAGAAAGTGTAGTAAGTGTAGATTAATAAACGCTACACACTCAACGGCCCCCATTAGGATAATTATATCCTGTGTCGGGGGTCCGGAAACATACGCAATGACAAGGACAAACACAACCAGACCGGAAAACATGCCTGTACGATTAATACAAACATCTGCTCCGAGCGGGAATCGAACCCGCAACCGTCGAGGCTTAAGGCAGACTCGCTGCCCACAACGCCACAACGGTGTCAAAGAAAAATGTGTGTGTGTAGAGTCAGAAAAGTTTTATAACTTTTCTGACTCTACAATCTGTACTGAATTATTCATATTCATATATTATCATTATCTTACCTTAAAAGCCAGATTCTTTTTTTTGTTGCGTATCCAAACTGTGCCAACGGAATAATAATAATAATATATACTTTATTTGTACACCAATATAACCAACACAGATAATTCAACAAGAAAAAAAGTCGGGAGCACAAAAGGCGGTCTTATCGCTATGGCAGTGACCTCTTCCAGACAAACTTTTACTAATTTGATATTAACGGTACCCTATTACTAATTTTTATACTCTCCGGTGGTTCGGTACCCTTTATGTGCAGGTACCCTTTGTGTGCAAGTACGACTCGTACTGGGCTTTTTTTGCCTTGTAGCATGTCTGGCATTTCTTAATTGATAGGATGGCAATTTTTTTATTGAATTTTGCTTGGTTGAAATTTCAGCTTAAAGAATTTGTACGCTTCGTCACTTGGTACGTAGCTCGTGAAAGCTTTCATATACATTGGGAAGCGTACAGGGATACTTTCACTCATCGAACCAACTGCAAGATTACGGAGACTGATATTTAATGCCGATATTGTCAGTAATAATAATAGTAATAATTAATTAATTAAAGCTCTTATTATTTTAATTTTTAATTGTTAATTTTACATAAGGCTTTAAGGCTTCTTGGCCAAGCACGAGTATAATAAGCACATAAACCAGTCCCCGAGTATTCTATTATATTTTATACCCTTAAACTCAAAGGTACGCTACAAATCCCACGTAAGTGTCCGAATTACAAGCTTTGATTAAATCAAAACTTTAAGTTCTCAGCAATGTTCAAACATTGTCGAGTCAGAGTCAGACTTCATTGCAAAACTTAATTAAAAGGACGACTTACGTTTAAATTGTGTATTTGAAGTTTTATATTGTTCGTTAAATTATTTATTTTTCTATATACCTGAACAACTTTAAAACCATGTCTGTCTATCGACACTAAACGTACGTTTACACCCAGACTTCACTAAATTACACTAAAGATATTGATTCACAGTTAACACATATGCATCCTTTTATAATTATGTTTATAGCATTTTCAAAGTATTTCTAATAAAAAGAATTATTTTGAACGAGCTTCGATCAACACTACAACGAAACGAATAACCTAAAGCTGTGCAAATAAACTTTATCACTTTATTATATGAGGCGGTTTCAGACTAGCGTTTTATACATATAAGATAGTTTTTTAAAGCCCGTATACGTGTGCCCTTTACGTTACTAAACGTTAATTGGCTTAAAAGCATGCGCCTAGTAATTTTTGAATAATATCTTACTGATACTCGTCATCACAAGTTCATACACGCCGTAAGAAGTGACTACACGGGATACGCGCGTTCGGCTTCTTAATTCGCAAAATGAAGCGCCCGTGTAAATACGTATGTCGAAAAGACGGTCACGCTCGAAAAAAAACGCTAGATTATAGCCGCCCTTAGTATAGATGCGTCAGTCCGTCAATATACTTGCGAAGGGTATATAATATATAATTTTTTTTTGTTATCAAATAGTTGATACGTTTTGTACAAACAAAATATATCTGTTTTACTTCACTTGGCACTGACAAAATAACCGATTATTGTATTTGTGTCTAGAAACTAGAAAAGAAAAGGGGCCAGCTAGGCCTTTGAACGATATTGAAATTTCAACTATGATGATTTATGATATTTTCTTCTGTGTGGTTGAGCTGTTGCATGCTTAAATACGCGTCAGTGTAATTTCAACTTCATCGTCATCATAGGCCCTTTTCATCAATAAAAGATATTTATACATCAACCGTTTGAGACATTCAGCACTGACGAAAATGGCTTGTTATACTGCTACAGGAGCGACAACTTCAGACACGTACATGGCAGATTCGTACGTTGTTCACTGTGATTCTTTTAATTTTTCATCCTTTATATTTTATGCTTTTGCCGTGCCGTGTTGCCAGTGGGCACAGGCCCTTCTAAGTCATATACTTTCATTTTCTTTGTAGTTTGAATGTCATGTAAATAGCCATGTTGTATCTTATATTTTATAGCTACAATAATAAAACATAGCGCTTTAGGGAAGTCGTAAATTTCATTTCATATATACGTGGATTCCTACCTAAAACATTTCTGTATTTACGAAGCGAACGAAAATGACAACTGCTGCCCTAACTTAGGACTGATATTTCTATAAAACTATTAAGATTTTTGTCTTTCTATTTCATATGAGTAATAGGCATAGTAATTCACGAAAGGTTCACGATTCTTTTGATATATATTCAAATTGACAAGATGTTAACAAGATGTCGCTTGTATCTTTGTTAACATTTTATGAGAAATAACTTATCAAGTACATATTTCAGATATAAATCAACTGAAATATACAATATTTTCTATGCAAAACAACAAACGTACGACTCGCCTGGTGGTTAGAAATCACCAAGGACGTAGCCAGAATTTGGCCCAGGGTAGTGTAAAATCTTAATTTAGACCCTTCTAGGCAAAATGATTATTCCCTCCTATAGTTATTGGTGTATAGTTCTAAATATTATATATTCTTCCATTTCTGAGTAATTGACAAGGTCCAGGGTGTTCTTTGGTTGGTCCCTTTTTCCTACCTCGCTACGCCCATGGGCATCACAGACGTGTATCATTCCAATATCATAAAATTTCGAATTCAAAAGCCTATGTATACAAAGAACAAAATATTATAAGTATGCAGTATAATTAAATTAATCCTCTTAATTATATTAATATTTTCTATTAATAATTACTCGGCGTTCAGTTATAAATTATATCAGCGATGCCTCCACATTATAGCGGTTTTAATCAAGTTACTGTTGAATAACTTCGATTAATATAAAATATTTTAGCATGTTTAAATTTTATAACACAAAGCATTGATATGTAGTAACTCCATCGCATATTAAAAGGCTATTTTTTAAACACTATGCCCATGCAGGCTTACCATAACAACCTTTACAATATATACCAGTTCTAGCATCTAGAATCCTTCCTGCTAAGGACGGAGCTTACGTACAAAACGCTTCAATGCGGAATGGTGGACACAAATTTCTTTGAACCTTTTTCAAGACCTGCAAAGTTTTCAGCACGATACAAATATGTAACATAAATTAAGCAAGTTTGCCAATTATTTTTTTATCTAAGAGTGGGCAAATGGGCAGATGGGTTAAGCGATCACCGCGCCCATGAACATCTGCAACACCAGAGGGCATGCAGGTGCGTTGCCGACCTTTAAGGAAAGAGTACGCTCTTCTCTTGAAGGGTCCCATGTCATATGGGTTCGGAAAGACCGCCGGCGGAAGTTGATTCCACGACTTGTTATGCGAGGAAGAAAATGTTTTTCTTCTTACAACCTGGGGTCCTACAAAAGAGGCGTGAAGAGGCATCGGGTAGGCAGGGCTGGGGTGGAATTCGCCTTCTGCAACCATATTAGCTACCTTCGCTAGTGGACTCCACTTTCACTTATCATCAGGTGGAGTAGAGTCGTTTGCCCAAGAGTTAATAAAAAAATAAAAAGTTAAAGGCGACCTTATAACTTTAAATTTTAAAAATTAAATAAATAAATCTTGACTTATGACAAATTGTATATTCTTAATTGGGTGCTCGCTCTTGCTAAAAAAAATATTAAAATGCAGTAGCTATCACAGTACGATACAACAATTATTACTGTTGTATCGGCTTATAATGATCCGTGACGTCGCGTTAACGTGCTTTCACCGGTCATTTGGTGGGGTCGCGTTGCAGCCAAGGCACAGAACCTTAAATCCATATACATAAAAGGAGAAGACCTGACTGACCTTAATATTTTCACACGTGTTGTTTTAACCCTTAAACTAAGTAGTTTTTTGAAATTCAATCCTGAAGAGGTTGCAAAGGGGGTTGAAAATACTATTAATATTGTATAGGATGTCGGTAGGTCGGTTTTTTAAACTACATGCTAGAAACTCTGTTTTTAGGACACAATATAAAGAAACACGTTTTTCACAATTTTACTCAAGAAGGATGATGATGATTGTATTGAATTCGTTATTCACGTGGCAGAAGCTAGTATACATATACAATATATACAATTCCAAGAGAAAACAAAGAGAAAACCGAGAAAAAATATATCGTCTAATAAGCTCTTCCGCTCTTGACACAAAAACATCAAGGAAAAATGGCTCGCCACAACAAATAACTATAAAGATCAACAACAACACCCTCGGTGAACGTTTGGACCCGAAACCGGAACACCCTTAGGAAACAGTCTGTACAATATTGTACTTACACGACATACTTTTCTTAACCCATTCCTAGTCCATAAAATAGACACAATTGAAATGGTAATATATTTTTTTATGTCATGACGGTTGGCCTGATGAACAAGCATACGGTCCGCCTGATGGTAAACAGTCACAGCAACTTATGAACGCTTACGATACCTGAAGCTCGTTGCCAACCCAAGGAACAGTAGGGACGTGATGAAAAGGAAAAACGGAAGGGAACAGAGGGGGTTTGAGATTGGGCCTCCGGCGCTCTCACTCATCGCACGAAACGCAACAGTACCTAATGATACTGTTACTTGACGCCGATTTTCTGCGACAGGGTAGTACTTCCCCGGTCAAGCCGGCCCTTTTGTGCTGAGAAAAGCATGGCTCCACTACCGCAATATGCTTCACGGAACAGGCAACCTGTTAACTGGACGCAAATAAGCAATATCATATCAACCCACATGAATGTCATTTCGAGAAAAAAGCGTTTGAAAATTTTGAACAATTTGCTTTATATGATTTTTTTTATGTATTGTTCAAGTTTTTATTGTTATGTAAGTTATTTTACTTATTTCCACAAAAATGAATATACAAACTGCATATTTCGTATATAATATAACCCAAAACATTTGACATAATACATAAATTGCATGATTAAAAATAGCTTTTTAGAAGTTTTAAAGCTTAAAACCGTACAAATATTAAAGAAAAATGTTTTTCAGCCATTTACCAACACTTCTGCATATATAACTCAGTTTTTTCAATTTTGTGGGTTGACATGGTATTGCTTATTTGAGTCCAACTGTGTATGCGTTTTTGATATACACGATGAATAAGCCAATCTGAAAAAGCAAATATTTCATTACGGACTATTATGTTTTCCGGTCTGGGTTTGTCCTTGTCAATGTGTTTCCAGACCCCAGACATATGGTATAAATATCCTAACCGAGGCTGTTGAATGTGTAGCGTTTATTTATGTATTTATAAAAAAATATATAAATACAAGTTAAGAGATACTGAAAATATACTTCATATTTAATGTCTAAAACAAGCAATTAGATATTGAGAATTAATATTATCCACTTATAGTAATATATAGTTATCAGTCAAGTACGTTATGGACCACACACAGTCGAAACTAAAGGGTTACGCAGCTTGACGATGAAGAATCTAAAGGATTTTAAAAATAATAAAAAATTAAAATCGACCGCAAAATTAAGTTGGTAATTTCATAGTAATTATTAAAACTTATATGAAAAACAATGATATGGGAATACGTTACATATCTCTAAAATTTGTAGATCTATCTTCTTCCAAATAAATGTGGTTGAGAGTTCATTTGATCTTCTAAAACTTCAAGTTCAAAAGTTAGAGCGGGACGGATAGTAGGACAGACTGACAGACGTACATGACAGAATTAGGAATGTTCCGTTTTTGCCATTTGGCTACGGAACCCTAATAAGCACATATTCATTTAATGTACAAAAGAACGATAAATACTCAAGAACAAAAAATCATTTACGGTCCAGATCACGTCTTAGTCTTTAATGTACTTCTTAATATTTATGGACCTCGTGTCACACATAAAGCAACACTGTTTCTTCTTATTGTAGTCTTAATAAGAACTAGTTAGAACAAAAAGTAAATCCACGTCAAGCTTTCTTTTCTTTGTATTTACTTGTAGCAAAACGTCTATTATTTATATTAATTTACTTATACTAGTAAAATTTCTGTTACTAAGATAACACTTTTCTCATTTTTTTTTAAGTTACGCTAGTGTCTGTCTGCCACTCTACGCCAATAAATAAAAAACGTCTTTGCAGTATCATATAATTATAGATATGAATAAATGATAAAAAGATAGACTATAGCTAGACTATAGAATAGCTTATTATATTAATAGACTATTATTATTAGTGCTTAGGCACTACTGTGTTCCGGTTTGAAGGGCATTGTACGCTAGTGAAATTACTGGGCGAACGAGATTTAAGAACTAATATCTCGAGGTTGGCAACGCGCGAGTGGCACCTACTAATGGTGCTGCAAGCGCTCATAGGCTGCGGCAGCCACTTACCATCAGGTGGGCCGTATGCTTGTTTGCCAACTTCTAACATAAAAAAAAAAAAAAAAAAATTAAATGAAATCCGCTTGTTCGTATAGTTAGTATTTCATAAGTAGTTTTAACTTGAAGTAGTAGCCTCTTACAAAAAAACGGCGTAAAGTATTAGTAGGTTCTGCGGCGTTTCGTTACAAAAGTGAGAGGACCGGAAGCCCAATCTCCCACGCCTTCTGTTCCTTTCCTTTTTTTCCTTCTCATTTCTTCCCTCCGATCCATTGGTGATACTTCAAGTATCGCAAGCGTTCACACGTTGGGGTGACTGCTTACCATTAGGCAGACATACGGTATGTTTTCCAAACGTCATAAAAAAAAAATACGGGGTCAAAAGTCGCCCAAACCAAACCTTATTCTATTCTCTTTTCCAACAAGTAAAACATTTCGATTGTTCTATTTTGGTTGAATTCTGCCATTGATGGCTACTAAAGTTAGTATTAAACTATTTTAATCCGTTGAGAACGATACTCTGCAATCCGTATGGATTGCCAATACTGATACGAAACTTTAAGCTAAGCTCTTCCTCAGTCTAAATGGACGAGTTTGAAACATAGAAATTAACAGGGGCTCTTCCACGAAATTGTGTAACAATTCTATTGAGACCGAATTCAGTTCTTTAAAAAGTTTAAAAATTGAACTTTATAATTAAAAACTCAAAACATTATAACTTTACAAAAACGTTTTATTGTAATCATGTAAGAAGACTATAATACTAATAATGATAGAAAAACGGTGCCGTGGAGTGACCCCATCAGGAACGATACTGAACTTTATTATGACGACGTTGTGGCGCAGCGGTAGCGAACCTGCCTTAAACGCCACAGGTCGCGGGTCCGATTCCCGCTCGGAGCATAATATGTTTGTATTAACTATGCAAGCATATTTTCCGGTCTGGGTGTATTTGTCCTTGTTATTGTGAATGTTTCCGGACCCCCGACACAGGATATTACTATCCTAATTGGGGCCGTTGAGTGTGCAGCGTTTATTTAAAAAAAAATGATAATAATTAACATTTTTTGATATTATTTACTCTGAGGTTGTGGTACAGTTTACAAGAATTAATTTATCTTTACCTATTGGAGATTTTCCTGTTTTATCTCATTTATCTCAATAAATTAAAGGAATGTTGTATCTTTTACAAAATCACATACCTTTGACTTTGAATAATAAATAATAAGCGCTTTAACTCATCGCACGAAACGCAACAGTAGCTACTGTTGATATTGTTACTTTACACCGATTTTCTGCGAGAGGGTAGTACTTCCCCGGTCGAGCCGGCCCACTTGTGCTTCTATGGCTATACTACCGTTGATACAATGTACATATTTTGTTTAGGCTAAGCTAACCTCCGTAGTGATGAAGCCAATTTCTTAATGAAACTTTTTGGAACGAAGTTCCTTATCGAGCGCTACCGACGTCGGGACGTGACGACCACATCGCCCGTTGTTGGGATAACCTCTGTCACAGCAGAGATTATTCCACCAGTGCAATCAGTCACACTGGTGGTAGGTCTTTTGTTGCAACAGGCCAGCTAGGTAGGTACCACCGCAATGTCAAATATTCTGCCGCCAAATAGTAGTGCATTATTAGTGCATACTACATATTTACGAGCATTAATTAATTATTAACTAATTTGTGATGCGTTATCAAAACTCGAACAAGCTTAAATATTCTTCAAAAGGCAAAAACGTTAGATTATAATATATACTGTGGTTAAAATGAGACCTTTGACCCAAATGGTTCCGCTTACTTAAGACTTGGCTTTTAACAAACAAAGCCGTAGCCGAAAATTTAAATACATGTTATGCATTTGTTTTTCTTGTGACTTTTAATGTTGTGTACCGGTAACCTCTTCGTTAAATACCAAGAAATTAAAAAAAAAATGTGTGAAAGGCACTCAAAATAAAAGATGTAAAAATAATTTAAGGACTTCTAACACTAGCAACATTTTGTTTTATCGCACAAATCATTTCTAGACACGATAAATATAAATTTTATCTTTTCAAACTTCCGACCAAATACTCGTTGAGATATTTGTTCCCCAGAACTTTGAACCATTTAAAACCATTAATTTTGAAAAGTATGGTTTTTTTAAGTAATTTGAAACAAGATCTTAATTTTTATATTTTATATTTGTTTTAATTATATTTAAATGAATAACAAGAAGCGTGTTATAATTAATTTAGCTGTTATTCTATTGCTACAGATGCTTAATAACAAGAACACTCTTTTATTTATTTAATTAAATTTATTATGTTTAAAATATTGTGTTATTGTTTAGTAATTTACTTAATGCTATCACGAACTAATATAATATACTTAGGATCACAACTAAATTTTTCCCACGACCTTAGTTTTAACTACAGTTTATAACAATAAAATTTATTTTATATCCTTCACCTTGCATCCATTTATCTCAACACCATGTTTCATAAAAATCGATCACATCTTACAGTGCTAAAAAGAACCTCTCCATTTACATTACAACCGTGAAATTAAAGATTTTAAGGAATAAAATAAGAAATTGAAGCTGCAGAGAATCTTCAGCATTGAAAGAACTTTGCAGAAATCCTTTAACCGTATCAAGAGCTATTATTATAAACAATAGCATTTTTAACGAGGCTAATGACCCTAGTACCTCGACATATTATTCAAAGCGCTTACGTCTTTTATCTTCGAAATATACTCAAAATGCATAATAATGGAAACGAGGAAGCCTATTTATGCGTCAGTTAAAGACAAAAGGCTTTCAATGAACCACATTAAAAGTACAATGACCTTAAGATGGGGGCTTGAAAATTGTCGTGTTGATAATATTGATGCCTGCATTTGAACTGGTTTTCGTTGTTTAAATATTCAACAGTTGTAGAGGTTCATTAAAGCAATTTGAAAGCAGTGAGAGAGGGCGTTATTTTTAAAAGTTCTGTTGTCTAATTATTGCGAATTCCTTAAGTTTTTTTAAAGAATACTAGCATTGCCTTTTGAAGTCATTATTAATACTCCTTTCTCTAAGAGTTGGCAATAACCCAAGAGGGTCAGGATCGAACCCGCAACTCTTGAGTTAACGGAGCGGAATCGGACCTTTAATCGCTGAGCAATTGAGGCATTAAATTTATTTAAATTAAAAATAACTAAAATTACTAGGCATAAAATCACAGTACAACAGACTTAACTATCATTAATACCGTTACAATGACATTACATTAAATAATTATCGTTAAATTGAAATATCTGATTTATTTAAAACTGGTTCTGTCCGTAATACTTCCTTGCATAAATAATATTAATAATATTAATAATTGATTAATAAATTAATAATGACATACCAGTACCGGGATCATTTATTGAACACCGAAATAATTATAAACCAAAGGCTTTTAATCGACGAATACATTTTAACAAACAAAGACATTTCAAATATAAGACTGTTCAAATTCTTTCCTAAACTTGTATCAGTAAGAAAAAAATCTTAAAAAATGTGAGTGCGAACTGATTGCCATTACGGTGGACGATATGAATGCGAGAAGATTGTACACGGATGTTATAGAAAATACATTCTTTTAGAGATTTAAATAAAGTGTAATGTTGAGATCGTCACAGTGTCAAGGCCAGAAGTGCTAACAGTAATACAAATTCCAAAAAAAAAAAAATTAGGGGAGGAAAATGTGAAGGTACAGAGCAGGAAAGAGCTTGAACCTCCAGCCCTCACTCTCGTCGAATAAAAAAAAAGCGCGAATACTGCTAATTCCCGGCGATACTTCTCCCATTAAAAACCGAATCATGCCTGGAAAAACCAGGCGCTCATAGGCTACGATGACCACTTACCATCAACAGCCGTATGCTTGTTTGTCGCCATCGTGGTATGAAAAAAAAATCATGGTGGAAGGAAAAAGGTTTCGCGGTGAGGAACCCACGCATTGGACACTGGACAGGCCTTATAAACAAAACCTTCATAGTCCAATGTTGCCGGGACGCTAAAGACCGCAACAGCTTGAGGCACGACTAAAAAAAAAAAAGACTGCATGAATTTTATTCTCGAATATTCACTGGAAACATTCACATTATACAGTCAAAATGTAGGGCTAGAATAATGTATACGTTATACGAAGTGGTTTACGCTTCGACAACATTGTAAATTGTACTACATTACATTAATTTACGAGACGTCTTGTTCCTAAAGCTGTTAGACATAGTATATTAAAGCCTCCTCTAAGCAATATCCAGTTATATAGGCTACCGTTTATTTGTTACTCTTAATATTTTGTATTCTGAAGATAATTACTCCCTTAAAATTATTTTTATTTTCGAGTAACGTCTGAACGTACAAATAACCCTGTATAATTTCATTGGTTTCAATTGTACTTATTTGCACACCATAAAGGGATTGGCGTAAAATTGTATGTATGTACTGATTAAAAGATTTTTTTGAAATTATGATTGAATTTTTTTTATATCAGTGATAAAATTTATCATAAGCGCTAAGGTAATTTATTGAAAATATTCATAAAGGTTTTAAAATATTTTTCAATAAGCTATGATTTAATAATATTTAATTTGTGACAATTATTAGTACTAAACAAATAACAATTTGTCATAGACCTTGAACTTCGTTTCATTTCCATCACAGATGAAAAGGGCTGGTAATTTTTGCCCAAAGAATTGGGATTCAGCAGAAAAATACAACTAGCTTTCTTGCCATTTCCACGTGGACATTATATGCGTAGCAGTGATTATTTATAAATATAGTTAGTACTTTAAATTCTATATATATCTTGATACAAAACTAATACATTCCTTTTTAGTTACGTTACACGTTAGTCACGATACAAGTCTTTTGCTTATAAGTATAAGCAAAAGACTTGTATCGTGAGAATACTAACCATCAATAATTATGTTAGTTTTAAGATAACATTATAAAAAAACTACGTGATCAAATTCTTTTTTTCGTGACATTATTTACATGAACATCATACCAGAGAAAATTATTTTATAATTTCATCAATATGTAGAAATATAACTTAAATAAAGGCAGTGAGGGATCGATTCTGTTACATTGGGAATGGGAATAGACCCTTTTCACGGATGCCACATGCGTTACCATATTGATCCTATCCCATAGCAGAAATATATTATTACTGGTAATTTTTCCTTTATACAAATTATAACTGTCCTTGTGGGTTTCCCCACCGTGCCTCGGAGAGCACGTAAAGCTGTCGGTCTTGGTTGTTATCATAATATCTCATAGTAATCGTTAACTCTTGATGGGTAATTTGCTTTTATCCAATAAATTCCTGGTTCGCCCTTGGGTTGCGGAGGTGAGATGGCACCTAGTAACCTGTCAAATCAGGATAAGATCATGAGCAGACCCTGGGTAACTACCGGAAATAACGCTAAGAAGAAAAGGAAGAAGAAGGCAAGCGGTACGCTTGTTGCCAACTTTTAGGATAAAAAGTTAGTAAAAATAAAAAAATTAGTTTAAATTTTTAGAGACACAATCGGTTTTCTATTGTCTCTGGGGTTCCAAGCTCAGTAAAAATTATTCTTGGTAGCATCTTTTATATTTGTGTTTAGATAAAATTCATTACTGATATAAGAATGCATCCGTGAAAATGGCATGTATATAAATATGTCAGACATTTTACATGGTTCAACGAAAGGGCACAGCTATTTACAACGACCCGCCCGACCTTTTCTTGCACTTTTAAAAATGAAACGCTAAATATTAATAGACAGAAAATGTTATACATTATTTTAGATTACTTACATTATTAGGGTTCCGTAGCCAAATGGCAAAAGCGGAACCCTTATAGTTTCGTCGTGTCCGTCCGTCCGTCCGTCCGTCCGTCCGTCCGTCCGTATGTAACAGTCATTTTACTTGGTGACTGTTAGCTCTATCTATACGAAATTTAGTAAATAGGTGTATTCTATGGACTATGACGATTTTGTAATTTTGTTTGTATGAAATCCATACATGTAACTGAGAGTTGAAAAAAAAAATTCAACGTATGGAAACGTGTGAGATATCTTTGGATACGTGTTTCAAAATGATAATGAGGTTTGATTTTGCTTTTTTCATTAATTGAGTAGTTGTTGAGATATAAGCTCCTAAAGTAAAAAAAAAATCCTACTAATATAATAAATGTGAAAGTTTGTACGTTCTGATGTTTGTTACTCAATCATGCATAAACGGACGGATTTGGATGAAATTCTACACAGATGTTACATAAATTAAAACATGGGACACTTTTTATCCCGGAAAAGTGTTAAGTTCCCCAACGATAAATAAAAAACGAACTACAAGATTTTATTCTGGAAATGGATCTTATGGAATCCAGGCTAATTATTATTGTTCAATCTAATATTATATTACATAATACATTTTCTCACCTAAATTGCTGAACCCAGTTTGATGAATTTTGATATAAAAATAGATGGGATTTTGAACAAGAACGTAGGCCCTTTTTGTCACGAAAAAAATGAAGAGAGTTAAATATGGGATGAAACGGGATTTATGTCGCGATTCATTTAATAGTATTGCAAAAAAGGTGCGTCATAACTAAAAGTTATTCACGCGGACGACGCCGCGGGTAGTGGCTAGTGAAAATAAATTTTAAAAATTCATTCAAAACATATTCTAAATTAAAATTGTATAGAGTGTCGGCAGCATCCTCACTCTAGTACTCTCTTGCAGCGCACGAACTACTTCTAGTATATTGTGAATTCTAAGCATCCTTCAGATAAGATGAATATAAATCTTTATGGCCCTTTTCAATCTCCAGCATAAGACTCGCGATATATTACGCTTCCGTTCCCTTGAGAAAAACTTTGAATCATTTATATTCGTTTTACCGTAAAGAAATAGAATTAAAAAATATCTTTATTTCCCTTAAAAATTGTTTTCATTAAAAAAACTATTTCTTGTTTTCACTAGAATTCTCAGCGTATCATCCGCTTGCGTATAAATTATAATAATTATAATTAGTACGTCCGCGTTAGTGCTTGTCATAAATGCTAAATGTGAAAGACTTCTGGTGGCTTACCATTAACTCTTATAGCGATAACCTAAACTGAGCTAGATCGCTATTTTGATTATTTACAATGACATATAATATATTTATTCGTCATGTTCATATAAAATCGAATTGAATTGGATTAATTTGGTCGTCATTGAATGGTAAGTCCCCTGATGTCTGTTAAATGTTGAGGTGACACTTTCCTTCGGTGAGAAAACCTTCAAAGATCCTCAAAGACAACGCCAACAACGATAATTCTTTGTATGGGTCATACAAATATTTAGTCCAAAAACACGTACGTTAAAAAAGTTAGTGTCACAACAAAACATAAATTTTATGACCACTTACGAGCTCGAAGATGCCACCGTCTTAATATAACGGAAGCATTTTCAGGTAGACCATTACAAAATGAGAGTAGGTAATAAGTAAGATAAGAATACATATCTATAGCCGGCGGTGACGACCCCATAACCCACTCACGAGCATGTCTAAACGAAATGGGTCACCAGCGTTTAAATTACAACGTCAATGTGAGTTTCACACACTGTAAAACACTTTCATCGTTTTTTAACTATGAAGACTTAACCAATCTACAATCTAGTAAGTTCTTTAGTTAGGTATTATCATAAACATATTTATGTTTTTTTTTATGTTATAAGTTGGCAAACAAGCATACGGCGTACCTGATGGTAAGTGGTTGCCGTAGCCTATGAGCACTTGCAGCACCATATGTAGGTACCACTCACGCGTTGCTAACCTACTACCGAGATATTAGTTCTTAAATCTCCTCTGCCCAGTTATTTCAATAGCGTACATTGCCCTTCAAACCGGAACACAGTAATGCCTAAGCACTATTATTTGGCGGCAGAATATTTGACACTGCGGTGTTACCTACCTAGCTGGCCTCTTGCAACAATATACCTACCACCAGTGATTCTTGTTCATACTAAGACAATAAGTAGGAACAATTGTGTCATGTAGCGTTAGTGCTAGACAATTTCTAAAAGATATTACACTCCGATTCATTGCCTCCACAGGTAAGGGTCCAGTTCGAATACTATGTTCGTTCGTTAGTTATGTTTGGAACTTGTAATTGACCAACCTGAAGATACACTTATATTGTTTCTTATTAAAAATTTTTCACTAACGTAAATATAACTTACGAATGTCCGAAAACTCAAACAAAAAAATCAACTGGCAGTCAGGCAAAATGTCGAGTATTTTCTAATTTAAATTACACTGAAGTAAGACTTAATTCCCTTTTTAGGGTTATCTAAATTCGATTATAAAAACTAACCCTTATGTCTATCTGCATATTCGTTCATCAGCCGCAGCTCTTTTTCATTCGAATCTATTTTTTTTTAATGACGGTGGACAAACAAGGATACGGTCCGCCTGATGGTAAACAGTGTGACTAAACCTACCTTACATTATAAATATAATATAGAAATACATATATTTAAATAAATACTAATTAAAATGCACGAAAATAAATAGCATAAAACTACGAAATTGGCACGTGTATCGTCTAAGCGGTCAAGACCCTTCTTACGTTGTGTTCGTAATAACCCGTGTTCTTTTAGAGCATCAGAGGCAACAGGTTCAATTCGACAATGGAAAATAATAATATCTTATTTATTATATAGTTTAATTATTTTAGTGTCATATGATTATCATAATAAAAATATTTATATAAAAAAGCCCGTAAAGGCTAAAATGGTGAGATAATAAATATATCCCTATACTTTCAACACCTCTTACGAGTAGCTGAAAGTAATCCGCTCCTCCAATCCTTATATACTTAACCCTTTCTGGGAAAACTATAAAGGACGGGAAAAGGTCCATGGCCCCACACACGCCACCGACTGTGGGCTCCAACCATATATACGAGCCCTCCCGGGTTAGGGATAGGCTATTTATAGTGCGCCTGCGACACACAATTTGATTGTTATAACGTAAAAGGACATAGTCCTGGTAATTTATATTTATAGTGATTTCGTTATCGGGACGCAAGATTTATTCTTTTATATTGTTATTATTTTCATAGCATAGAAAGGGATCAAGCCCTGATATTTAGTAATAGTATCGATTAAGACCGAAGTCGCATTATATTTCTTATTCATCTTTGTATGAGAAGGCAAAACGCCATAATAATTGAGGGACAAGCCCTGGTCATTATATATAAGGGAATAAATCCCTGGTTCAGATATGTATTCGAACATTAAACCGCCAGGCGGCATTCCGTAAGCACAATGCTATAATCGTCACCCTCACCTTAGTGAAGTAAAATTCATTAATAATAATAAATAATAACATTTATAACGTATATTTGTCATACCACTATATGTCGTTAATATAGAGTTTATATTTATCATAAACTTCACCTTTTGTTAAAGGTATTTTAATCAATAATGCTATTTATAGCGTATATTCCTTTTATCACTATATATGGGTCATATAGTATTGATAATATTCAATTTTTTATAATATCACAACCGCAATTCCTTAAAACTAAGTCCTACCTAACCCTACCTAACTGTTATTTAAATAATCGCATTGTCTTCTAATTAATATTCGTTATCTTATATCGTATTCGTAATCGCATTGTCTTACAACTAACATTCTTTGATATATTTAGTTTTCCTATTATAGCTTGGCATCATTAAAACCATAGCACTTGCTCACGCAAGGTACCCCTTGGCTCAATACTCAAACATACATCCGAATCCAGTTCATTATTTAAGACGTGATAAACACGCATGATAAGAGTTAAGCAGGCCACACTGTCTAATACTAGTTAGCTATCTCGAAGTGAGAAGCAACCAGCTGCCCTAATAGTACGACATGCTACAATGTCAATTATAAAAATCCCTATTGCTAAGCTAAGGGGCGTCTCTAATAAGAAGACGAGTCATTTTACTACAAACGATGTATAATATTCCAGCGCCTCAGCAACAAACCGAACTACATCACGGCATCGACCTTAGTCGCACCACCGCAGCAATTCTAATCTGTATCACTGGGGCCGCTTCAGCAATGGACCTGAGGAAACTACTGCATCGATATAAATCGCACCGCAGAGTCAACCTCATGTCAGCATCACATCAGCAAAGTCAAAGGA
The DNA here is from genome assembly GCA_023373885.1 of Hestina assimilis. NCBI lineage: Eukaryota > Metazoa > Arthropoda > Insecta > Lepidoptera > Nymphalidae > Hestina > Hestina assimilis. Next base: position 11,898,015 of record CM041745.1, read on the forward strand.
CCTCACTCGAGACACTATAGATATAACCAAAATCATGTCGGAGCCTCATACTTAAGCATCGGGTCAACTAAGATTAAAAATCCTCGGGCCTCGCTTAATGACACTATAGACATGACTCAGGTCACATCAGAGCATCAAACCCAAGTATCGGGTCAACTAAAACTCGCCAAAACATTATACACGTATACAGCTGAAATATAATTATTTATTAGTTATGACGCATTAATTCTTCCCAACGCATATTTTTAAATCTTCATTGAATTCGCTTCTTCTTAGGTTTCAAATAATCCATTAGATTCTGAAACATAAACAATATTTGCGCCGAAGCATTACTTTCGCTATTATATTCACAATTACAATATTACATAATACTAAAGAAACGGAGTAAACTTCGTTTCTAAATATATATATCAAACATATATACATTCATAATTGACGGACCCACAAACCGTCATTAAATATTTAATTTATAATAATAAATTATATTCAATATATTTCAACGATATAATTTTGCCTTTAACATGTATAGATCATATTACTCATATTAGATCTCTTCGTCAGTAATCATAGACGGACCACCATACCGTCATTATTTATTAATTATTGTATATATATTTAATATATACTTTATATATATTCTTTGCCATGCATCACCATTAATAATATGCATGCATCACCGTATACGAAGATCGGAAACCTTAACTAGCATTCCAGCAGCGTAGCCGCCCGAACGCACCGCCTTGGTAAACCGTCCACATATACGCGGGGGTAGAGACGTCTGACGGGCACTTCCCAAGCATACGCTCGGAGACACCTTCGCCGACACCACACCCCTTATATATGTGAAACAGCTGCAATGACATTCGGCACCTGACTCCGTGATTTTCCATACATTTTCCTTTTTCTATGGAAATTTTCATACAAAATTTTATAAATTTTTGATTTTGTAAAAATATTATTTTCGGGGTATGTCCATACTTAGTATTACGTTGCACATAGTCACGTGGTCGGCAAACGACTTTTAGGTTAAGCAACTTTGGGTGCGGTCAGTAAATGGATGGGTGACCGCCCATAAATAGGTTCATATTATAGAAAATACATTGTTTTAGAGATTTAAATAAAGTGTAATGTTGAGATCGTCACAACAGTCACCGCGGCATATGAACGCTTGCCATACTCGAAGTATCACATGCTACACTACCTACTGACACTTACTTGACGCCGCTTTTCTGTGAAATTTGGGGTTGTACGTATTTTTAATGTCACATCATAAAAAAATTTCAAAAATTTAAAAATTAAAAAGAAATTAGGAGTGGACTACCCTTAACATGTATGGGCACGAAAAATAGATATGGCCCGATTCTCAGACCTACTCAATTTCATAAAAATCGATCGCGTCGTTTCGGAGGAGTTTCGGCAACATGAGAATTTTATATATTAGGGAAAACAGATATTAATAGGCAGTCATAATTATAAATAATACTATTCTAATTATTCAATTTGGTATGAGATTATTCGTAGATAATTGTTTGTAAATAAACGATATAATTATTAAAATACAAAATTATAAACTAAATTAACGTTTTGAAAAGAAACAAAAACAATATGTCCAAGACGAATGAAAAATCAATATATTTTTTTATATATATTGTTTGCTTGCAAACATGCAAAAAGACGCCCTGAAAGAGAACCACAATACATAGACATGCCACAATAGAGCTCTATGTCGCAAACGTAGAAAGAGAGCCGATCAAATGACCTGGGGAGAGGTTCGTGGACAAAGAAGGAGGCTGTACGAAACCACCGAAATGAGCTCGACTCGAACTTATCCGATTTTTAGTAGCTCTACTGAAAATAAAAAATAGTTGGACAACCCAGAAATTGCGAGTGCAAACGGATTTCGCATCAGTGAGCGAGTACTCGCTGAATACTGAGAGATAAATTTTTACAACATTCGCTACTGTTTTACATAGTTCACTCTATTTTAAACACATGTACGAATATGTATTATTTTTCGCACTACGATAGTCATAAATAAGCATAAGGTACTCCTGATGGCTTGTAGTACTAGGAACAGACCGAGAAAGAAAGCGAAAACGAGGTAAGAAGTCAAAAACTCCTACCGACAATCGTTGTTGACGACGTTCCATCGACGTTGGGTCTTCGACAATCTCAGTCTTCGACGACGTTGTGGCGCAGCGGTAGCGAACCTGCCTTAAACGCCACAGGTCGCGGGTTCGATTCCCGCTCGGATCATAATATGTTTGTATTGATCATGCAAGCATATTTTCCGGTCTGGGTGTATTTGTCCTTGTCATTGTGAATGTTTCCGGACCCCCGACACAGGATATTAATATCCTAATGGGGTCGTTGAGTGTGCAACGTTTATTATTAATATTAAAAAAAGAAAAGCAACACTTCCATGGTTGAGCTGTCAATCAGTAAAACTATACAAAAGCTGTACCAAAGTATCAAAACCCAAAATAAACCAATTTTTTTGTTTTTTTACGATGCCTCCTACGAGGCCGAGCGACGACTACGTTCGTCATCGGAAATGGAGAATACGCTCCGCACGCATTTTAGTCCTTGAACTAATCTGACGGTTATATCATGGTGTCTTTAATTATACATACATAATCTACTCTACATATTTGTAGATTTATTTACAAATTTTAATCTGTATAAAGTCTTCTGTCCCTCTCAAATTACATCGAGTAACTAAAATATAAAGAGCTCGGTGACGACCGCTCAAAACTGCTACCTTACTATAGTAACTTATAAAGAAAGCTCTATCAATATTTTAGTCGCAAATTATAGAAATAACGAACCTGGAATGCGAGAGATTTTCTTTTACGAAGTATTTGAATAAATTTCCAATTCAAATACTGCCAGTAATAAAGCGATGTTTTACTTATGAATGATTTATTAAACTTGGTGAAAATAATATTATGCTCGGGTATAATATTTTATTTTTTATAATAACTCTCATCCCGATTGAAATATTTTTAAAAAATTTTAATTGAATGGTTTTTCCGTTCAATTAATTATTATTAAATTTCAATATATTTGACGTAAATTTATCTTATTAATAATCACATTTGGTGCAACTATAATTCAAAAGCCAATGTTAAATATACATATAATACAAATAAAGTGAAGGCTAATTTTTACTTTTTTAGCAAAAATAATTTTGATATTCTAGTTTTTTATCTTCTTCAAAATGTTCTTAATTTTGGTAATTAAACGTTTCAAGAATTTAAATTTTCATAGCATATTTTTGCTTCTATGTTGTCATAAAAACTTGGGTTTAATAATAATAAACGCTACACACTCAACGGCCCCCATTAGGATAATTATATCCTGTGTCGGGGTCCGGAAACATTCACAATGACAAGGACAAACACAACCAGACCGGAAAACATGCCTGTACGATTAATACAAGCATCTGCTCCGGGCGGGAATCGAACCCGCAACCGTCGAGGCTTAAGGCAGACTCGCTACCCACAACGCCACAACGGTGTCAATAATATTATTTAACAAAATAATTGTATAAGCCTGCGATCATTGCATCCTTACTTATTTTGTTTTCTTAAGTCTTAGGCGGTTGATTTTTTGGTTTTGAACAAATTAATTAGTTATCACCTGTCAAAGCTTTCTTCTCCACCAAATTATAGTTTTTTTTCAGTACGATTGCGAAACTGTTGCCGTACGGGTCTAAATTCTAATTTATAAAGCCCAGAAGAAATAATATGCTCTAAGAGTAATAACTACTTTTATTATTTAAAAAGTATTAAAAATAAAATAAGTCTTAGCTCATTAACTAGGATAATAAAATGTTTTATAATTATTATATCAGTATCTATTTACATATAAAATAATTCTAATACGTATCTACAACAAATATTAAATACAACTTTTATTCATACTTAACTGTTTTCCAACTTCCAACTTACATTGTAATGTTAAATCTAAAACTAAATTCCTTTTGAGATTATCTAAAGATTAACCAATTAATTATTAAATTTTGTTAAAAAAGTTATATATTTATAAGTATACCTCTTAAGAAGTTGCAAATACGGTAAAATTTAAGTAGATTAATATTATACATTACACAATATCTCTAGGCTAGCAACAACACAATGTAGTAAATTCTGCTTCATTAAATTAATGTATGAGGCTTCTTGTTCCTGAAACTGTTGTTTAGACCGTTAGACAAAACGGTTAATAATTTATAGCTGCATGTCGTATATCAGATATTTTAGAATTTTGTGATCTGGGAAATAGATTCCTTCTTAGAAATGTTATTAATTTGGTCTTCATTTTAGGAATCTTTATACTATTTGACCAAAATATCAATAGTGCCATTTTCAAATGTAACTGTTGTTTGTTTTGATACTTGAGGTACGCCATCTGAAATTTATTTGTTTATTTAAGCATTTTATAATTTTATCATTAGACACAAAGTGTTTGTCTACTTCTGAATTTTTTCACTGCCTATGTCACGCAATTTTTTTTTTATTGTTAAAAGCTTTTGAAAGTATAATAATTATTTACATACGATGAGAAAGTCCACAGTATGCTCAGACTTATAATTCTTTATTTTTTTGACAAGCCGATTAATTTGACGACGTCATAACGCAGAGGTAGCCAACCTGCCTTAAGCGCTACAGGTCACGGGTTCGATTAACGCTCGGAGCAGATGTTTATATTGACCATACAAGCATGGTTTCCGGTCTGGGTGTGTTGTTTTGTCCTTGTCATTGTGTCTGTTTCCGAACCCCCCGACACAGGATATAGCTACCGTAATGTGGGCTATTGACAGTGTAGTGTCTATTTTTTTTTTTTTAAAGTCCTGATTATAGTAATAATATTGACAAGAAATTACCTTCATCGTTCGTTGTTTCAATGCGTTCTTCAAATTTAGTGCCATTGGGATATATTATAGTTTTTGTCTCTACCTTTGTGTTTGTTACAGAAGGAACAAATAAAAAGTAAAAAACATTATTTGTTTTGGTGTCGTCTAATAATTTATCCCAGAATTGGTCGTTTGGTTCAAACCAAAATGATGAATTATCCGTTGTATTCTCATTATTTTCCATTTGTGTAGTGAAAGCTGCGAAACATATTATATTTTTTTTTTAATTCATAAATGCGTAAGCTCTTGACCTCCATCGAGCGCGAAAGCATAGATGAGGTCTACGTTGGAGCGAGCTTACTCATGAGAAGCCTATGTATATATCTATATTATATTATTGGAAAGCTTTTGTGATTAAATATATTGTGTATTTTTGTAAGAAGGAAATACTTACAGCTGTTAACATCGGTCTTTTTTATATATTTTCGTAAATTAAACGTATTGCTGACATTTAATGAAGTGTCCTGTGGTACACTTATTTCTGTCAAGTTCTTCAACAGTTCAATTGCATTCTGACCTTTATCATTCAACGCTGTGATGCCATCATAATTATTATTTTGTGATAAAGCACCTTCTTTTGTTGTTTCTTTATTATTTAATAATGAATACTTTTTTGTAATGGCATTGCTATCAGACTTGTTATTTGTACTAGATAATAAATGATTGTCTGCAACAGTTATATTATCATGTATTTCTGTAATAAATTGTGCATTGTTTTCTTTATTCGTTGTATTAGTAGTTGTTTCTGGTTTAGGGAGTAAATTATCTTTTATGACGGTTACATTATCAGATATTTTTGGATTAAGTACTAAATTATATTCTGTATTTATTATCTTGCCAGATGTTTCTGGTTTAGTTGGTAAATTAGTCTCTGCAATTTTAATGTTACCAGATCCTCCAGAATTAGTTGGTAAATAGTGGTTTTCATTAATCGTAATAGGAACAGCAGTCGTTAAATTAAGTGATAAATTACTTAAAATAATTGTTTTATTGACTGGTGTTTCTGGCGATGAATAATTTTCAGTTTTAGTTTTACTAGTATTAGTTTTTAAATTAGGTACTAAAAGATTATCTGTATGAACAGATCTTTCTCTGCTTATAGGTAAACCATTTTCTGTAACTGTTGTATTAGCTGATATTGTGTCTGAGGTTTTCTCTGCAATATTATTGGTTGCAGTAGTATAGACTCTTGACTTCATATTCCCATTTGTTATACCTATTTTAGGATTCGCTATTGATGCAGGTATAGTTCCCTCAATTGTATCGTGAATAATTTTACCAGTACTACTAGTTGTCGGTTTTTTTAAAACGGGAAACTTCTGACCATTTTCATTAATAGAATTAATATAAACTTTTCCATGGTTATCTTGATTTATTATATCTGGATGTAGTCGGTTTATTATACTAGACTGGACGATTGGATTTTCTTTTGTTTGCGTATCTTTTAACATAGAAACTCTATTTGGCCCCTGAAGATACTTCATAACATCATTTGATTTGAGTAAGAAATAATTAGGATGTTTTTTGGCAATTGTTTCAATTTTGTCGACATATTCAATATGTCCATCGGGATGAATGGCTGTAAATCGCTTTCTAGATTGCCCAGTTCTGTAATGGTCCTGTAGCTGCCTTGAATTTGTTACAATGTTTCTTAATTTATCTGAAATTTAATTAATATTTTAGTTACCTCTTATCATCATCTTTTATTAATATTAATATTTTAATTTAAAAAAATTACCTCCACTCATTTGAAACGGGTTGTTTAAATGTCTGTTTTTAGACGCATTCTGAAGTTGTTGAAAATTTATCTCATAGGGCAGCGCTTGCTTTAATTTGTAAACAGATTCTGCTGAAGGATTTTGAAAAGTGGCTATATTAACAGATGGATTGATTTTATTGTCAGATTGTGGACGTAAATATTTTAAATTATCATCAGTACGTAATTCAGTTGACTTTATTGGTAGGCGATTGTTTTGAGGTAAAGATGTTTGCACACCAATTAGAGATTCTATGTATTCAGGAGATACTCCTTGTAATTCCAGCGTTATGGGCTCTTCCGACTTAAATGGCTCATTATCTTTTATAATTGCTTGAAGCTTCGGAATTTTAATTGGAAGTTCTTTTCGTATATTTTGCTTTATATTATGTGGCCTAATTAATGGATTCTCATTATTCCCAACTGACGGAGCGTTTAAATTTTTACTAAAAACTTCTTGTCCTCGTCGCAAAACAGTATTTCTGTTGTCAAAGTGTTCGTTATTTCGTGGAAACGATTGACTGTTGACATATCTCGGAGTAATCAACGCAAAACCTTCATTTTTTCTCACATCGGGTTCATTAGCCTGAGCTGGTCTTTCTATTTTATGTTGTCTTATTTGAGAGACTTTGTTATTAGAATTATATGAAAGAGATGGGTTCCTATAATTTCTTTGATAATTATGTTCTTCATTTTCTTTATTTCGATAGAATATACCGGCGTCATTATGAGGATTCAAACAACCTAAAATTAAAATACGTACATTAAAATTATATTTAAATAATATTCATTTCTTAAGTAAAATATCTTATTACTTGTATAGAGAACCCCTTGTATTTTGGGGTTGTGTTTTAATGAATTTTACTACAGCGGCCATAGAAATATACGAAATATGAAATAAATGATAATTTCAACTACCGGCAACAGCATTCACAACCTTTAAAAAATTCAACTCTCTGCCTATTACGGTTCGCGAGATACAGCTCGCTGACGGACGGACGGATAGCGGAGGCTTAATAGGGTTCTGTTGGCACCTTTTAGGGGAATATTTCATTGAACAAGAATCTAATTATTCAAAATTACTTAAATATTTTATTCCGTTATCCAATATTTTTGTACCAAATCACTTGAAATCACCAAAAATATTTCACTTTTCTTGTATTTACTAAAGCGTTTTTTACTAACCTCCGTAATGCAAACACAGCACAACACAAAACACGCGTGCAAACTCCATTTTCATCGGTCGAGTATTCATACAATTGTAACAAACATGTAAAGACACATGCTATTATAAATTCGAATAAAGCAAACAAAACCTAAAAAGCTGTTCATACATCTCCATTGTTTGACGTAGTACATCATTACCTGAATTTTAAATGTTTGCACAAACGTAAATGGAAAACGACATTGCGTCAAATATTAACGATGTCATGGACGAGAAAATTTTGAAAAATGCCTGACTGTATCTTGCAATGTCCTATAACGGTTTTCAACTTTCGAGACAGCAGATTATCGGCTCAATAAGTATAGCTTACGACCGTGGCTCTTTTCGCAAAGATCTAGAACTTCTTGATTGTTCTGCATATTCCAAAGTCTATAAGTATATTATGTATTACACCACCAAAAGTGATGACTTTTGTAGCCTATAGTCACTAGCAAAACTAATGGGTAAAATTAAGGGTATTTAGAGTTTGGGGATTAGGAAAAAGAGGAGGCAAGCACATGCGCTCATCGGCCGAAACTCAACGGTACATACATTCTGTTTGTACGAGACGTACTGATAAAAAGTTGTATAAAAGTATCGTCATTTTTAGAGCTAGAAGATTTTTCAGGCTGTAGTATAGGTATAATAAATAAATCTGACATTCAAAGCGTTGAAAATTGGCAGAATCTAGTAGTAAATACAACTAAAGAATATGTATATAAAGTTTCCAACGAAAATATAATTATTTTCTAAAAAGGAAACTAGTGTAGTTAATGATATAGACAAACAAAAACTGTTGTCATAATACAACTCAACAAACAGATACCTACGTCAGTATTTTAAATTAACCCAATAATATTTATTTCTTTCTTAAAATTAAATATAATACTAAATACGAGAATATTCTACGTATGGAAATATTACGTTGTAACTGATGACTTGTATGACGGAAAAGAAAAACAAGCAACGACATATTCAGAGAGCATTATTATAATATGATACTAGGTATGACCGCGGCTCCGCATGTTGTCGCCCGCACGCGATTTCTTAATTATTGCTCGGCTTTTAAGTAACGTATCATGATGTTATATAACCTATATACCTTCGTGAAAAATGTACTAATAAATGCAAAAAGAATTTTTCGAATCTGATCAGTAGTTCCAGAGATTAACACGCTCAACTAAACAAACAAACTCTTCAACTTTATAATATTGGTAAAGATTTATGTATATATTAAAATTAATTATAAATTACATCTTTTGCCGTTTGCACTAGACATTTAGACCATGAAACGTTAGTGCTAAGCAATTTCTAAAAGGTATTACACCACGACTCAATGCCTCCACAGGGCGACTGGTTGATTTCTCGCCGAATGAATCGGAATTGGGATTCCGCGAGGAAATGTAGCTTGCATTCTTGCCACCAATCCGAAAATGTCCAATGATTGAATTGTAAATATGTTGTTATATTGATTGTTAATAAAAAGACCTTGGAATAGTTAAAATTAATAATACTCTATATAATTAGTAATTAATATGTGAAGAGAACAAGAATATAATTGATTACTAAAATATAAAAGCTTGTCACAAGAATATGTATATAACCAAGCATAAAAAATATCCAAAAACACGTATTTTATAAATACATACATCTAAAATCTCGCGACAAGCTTTTATATATTACTAATTAATTGATGGGTTTGATTCAATTTACAATTATTTTTTTTAGAGCATTTCACCAAAAGCTCGTTTTTTAAAATGTATTTTTAACTATTAATTTATTTTATGTATTATTTTTTTACCTAAACGTTAAACTAATTTAAATAAAACATCGACTATGTTCAAACGGCTAATGTCAAAAACATGTCTGTCTTTTGATCAAAGGTAACACAAAAGAATACTCATTATTATTATTTTCTTATTAACTATAATGATCTGCCATTCAAATAAACAAGTGACGTAGGCTTTTAATAAGTTTCCATTGGTATCCTTTTAGAAACCTTAAAATAGACATATAATAATTATAAAAGAGAAAAAATGGTATCGTACAAGTGTACGATTATTCAGTATTGTTAAGTGCTTGGGTTCGACGATTTGGAATTAAACACCTGATGGCTCTAAATGAGACTTTAATTAGACCTTCAAGTTCACAGAACACAAATTCACAAATCACAGGTCAATCGTAGTCCATAAGGATAGCCGAGGTAACTAGTCATCGCATTTGATCACTTGTACCGCTTGTAGCTCAGAATAGATCAACTGAATGATTCAGTTCGACGCGCCAGGCCGCTTATATAGTACGGAACGCGGGTTCGAGAAAGTTCCGTCCACGGAATGTTAAAGGGCACTTTTCGAGACACATCTTCCTAGAACGTACTTGTAACGAAGCAAATAGACAGAGAGAGTAGCGAGCGATTTTGAAACTTATATCCTGGTGATAAAGTTCTTCGTAACAGTATTATGTTTATATTAATAGGTATTTAATCAAAAAAAAGACAGAAGAAATAATATTTACAAGCCTATCGCCTTGAGCTACTTTCATTCCACGAAATTTCGTAATTTAGATCGAAGTCAGAAGCATGTTGTTTCAGTGTTGTATCTTTGTATGTAATTATTTTTATTCTCACTTTTACCTGTACATATACAAAAGGTATACTTAATATTTTCTACACAATATTTTTTTTCTGAAGAAGAAAATGTCGGCACAAAAGCACTGAAAATTCAGAAATTATTCTGTAGGAAATATTTATGTTTTTACTTGTTAGTTTTTTTTTTCTATTTTTTATTATTTTTTACATTTTAGTTGCAAATAATAGCTAGGTAACCATATTAAAATTACCTGATTGCTTCGCAACCTGTGAAATATTTACTTTTTATTTTGTATTTTTAAAATATTTGAAAATTTGCCTTGAAATTTGGCATGGTTATTTCTTGAAGCTCGAACTAACACAAGAAACCACTGATCATGGAAAAACTTTTTCGTATATCTCCGAAATTTTAGCATAGAAAATTGAGCAGTTATTTACGATAAAAAATTATTTTTGTCCATCTTTCTTTTCTATGTAACGCATAAGAACTAGACTTCACAGTAAAATATACCTAGAATAAGACCCAGGAAGAGTTGGATATATTGTGTCGAGGAAGATTTGAAAAGCACGGGAAACTTTTCGGCGAAAGGAGATCAGCGATAAACCGAAATGGAAGACGATCAATGATAGGGCAAACCCACAAAGGGTTTTTTTTAATGTTACAAGTTGGCAAACAAGCATACGACCCACCTGATGTTAAGCGGTTACCGTAGCCTATGAGCGCTTGCAACACCATTAGTAGGTGCCACTCACGCGTTGCCAACCTCGAAATAAAACCAGTAATTTCACTAGCCTACAGTGGCCTTCAAACCGGAACAAAGTAATGCCTAATCACTACTATTTGGCGGCAGAATATTTGACACTGCGGTGGTACCTACCTAGCCGGCCTCTTGCAACAAAAGATCTACCACCAGTGTGACTGATTGCACTGGTGAAATAATCTCTGCTGTGACAGAGGTTATCCCAACAGCGGGCGATGGGGTCGTCACATCCCGACGACGGGGAAATATAGCTTCGGAGGGTCAAAAAGCATAAGAACTAAAGAGTCACGTACAAAATAGCGTTTATGTAAAAACAACATTCCTTAACAAATATATTACACTATACATCATGATATATAAATTTCATAAAAAATTATCGCTTGGAAAATTCCATTTATACGCGTAACGTCATGAAGAATAATTTGAAATTTCTGAACGATAGGTTAAGAGGTTATTTATACGTAAAACCGGTTACCTCTCCCATTTTCCTCATCGTTTCGAAAATGAAGGAAAATGACGTATGATGAAATGAATAAGCTTATTTCATATTTCGTTCAAGCACTTCATGAAAAGGTTTAACTTATCTCCATATGTATGAGATCACGGAATACATAATACATTTTATGTTGGTTATATTACTGGCCTTTAATCTGAAATCCGAAAATTATCATATGATTCGTATCGAAGTCAGTATGTTATACATTTAAATAAATGCTGTTTTTTTTAATTATTCTTTAAGCAACTATTGAAATCGGGATGCTTAAAACCCTGATCTCAGAAGTTCTCCCGTTAAGCCCTGGGAACCTAATATTCTTCTGGGATAAAAAGTATGCTACCTATTACTTAATCCAGATAATTGCGTGCCAAATTTTATTGGATATTATATGTTATCCACGCGTTTGGATAAATTTGTCTTTAACCACTGTGTCAGTGTAGTTAATTATTTGTTGAGGATTCGTAGTTGTAAGTAAACTCTCCAGTGGAATGTAGTGGAATAATTTATTCGAAAAATGCACGGGTATATATACAAAAAATGAAAAAATAAACAGCCAATAGAAAAATAGAAAACAAAATAAAATATAAAATTACAAAATAAAATTCCAATTAAAAAGTCTACATTAGCACGCGGGCTTCTGATAGGTGGCGTCCTGCTCCCCGCACGCCGCTGTCTGAAGCGGGAAGGGCGCGCGGGAGGGACGCGCGCGAATTAATAAAATTGACCGCTGCGACCCGGCGTCGCCTTAGAAACGTCGAGCGCCGAGTGCAGCGAGGTCGTCTTGTCCGTGTTCGGTTCCCGCGTCGCGTGTTGCTTGAAGTAGTATTGTGTGAAGATTCTTATTGGAAGCTTGAAGAAAGAAGAAACTGTAGATCTTCGGATCTGCATCTTAAAAACGCTCTTTTCAGAGCGACGCTGTTTCGCATACCAACCACGCCTTATAAGGCATATAAAAACAGTTCTTTTCAGAGCTATCTACGTTCATCTATTCCGAACGATGACGTAGAAAATAAAGATAAATAAAAGATGTGTAGCGTACAATTATTTCCTATAACTGCACGTAGGTGATGCTGCTACAGTCATTTGGTAGTTTTGTAAGCAGGGCCGGATTAACCTATAGGCGGTAAACACTTCGGGGACTTAAAAAAGGGGATCTAAAGGTCCTCCGGGATCTACGTTGCCAGTAAGCCCCAAAATAGTTAATCCAATTTGAAAGAGTAACAAACATTCATCCATCCATCCTCACAAACTTTCACGTAATTAACAATATTAATAAATAATAATGGTAGGATATAAAAACGTATAAATAACAACTATAGTAAACATTGTGTCTTCAAATGTGGTTGAGATTAAGAAGACCTAAGACGAACCTTGGCGGAAATTTTCTGGAAAATTTAAAGCGATTCGAAAAAGCACTTTGCCAAAATAGTAACGAGCTTTTTAATAACGCGATTTTAGGAAACCGAGTAATTTTCATTTTAAATTCTTCTAGTAGCGACATCTATTATGCGGTTAAGAAACTACAACATACCTGCAGAAAACAAATTGTAAAACATAATAATAGTTTATCCTAGCTACTAAATGTACTTATAGATGGCGCTGTAATACTAAAATCGTAGCTCTCATTTTGAAGTTTCGATCAAAGTTTTATATATAAATCCCTATCTCGTGCTGAAATATATTCATTTGTCCAGCATCCATCAATAACGTAATATAATTGTTTGTGCAAGATGACGTATCTGAAAACCATTAGCGTGCTGCTATCAGTGCTATTAGTTCTAGTTACCTCGTGCTTAGGTAAGTGTTATTTTATCATTAAACACGACATAGACTAAAATATGAATTTACTTATTTATTATTTTATTGATATTTAAATTTAATTTCCCATTATTTTTTTAAGTATTAGATAATGAAACTGACATTTGTCTTTTATAATAATTATTATCTTATTTATTCGCATTATTGCAAATTCTAACTGTGTTAAATTTTATTGAGTACACTTAATAATCTATTATCTTATTTAGAAACAATAATTATAATAATGCAATCTATATCAGTCTCAAGAGGTATATTAAAATACAATATTAAAATTCAGTTTAAATTTTTTGCATTTTTTGAATTATAATATGTGTTCATGAATTCGTTGTTTTACGTATATTAGATACATAATAACTTCGCCGTTTCTGAAAATACGTTCATTATTCTTTCTTGTTCTTCTGTATTCTTCGGTTGTAGTCCGATAAAAATACTGTAACTTCCGACGCCTTTTTAGCGGTTCAGTTATTTATTATAAACTGTGGTAGAAATAGCTCTTTTAAAAAGTAGAATTGTATGTAAATAATTATCGTTAAAACTATCAGTCATATAAAATAATTACTCATTGATGATAGTACGAGTATGTAGCATTTATCATCGCTTACAAATGTGCCGGTAGTTTAGATTAAAGTAACTGTTTTATATAGACATAATAAGCATATCCAGAAGTAGCAAGTTACAGTTTCAAATTAAAATAAAATATTTTTTAATTGTATTTTATTTTTAGTATCTTTGAAAATTTCAACTCGGCCTAAGTTTTGAGGTACAATACACTAAAAGACAGACGGACGGACGAACGGACAGACAGCAGAGCAGACGCTTAGTAGCAAGGTTTCATTGGCAACCTCCCACAGGTTGGAACCAGAAAAAAAGGATTTCCCAATATTGATTAATTAGCTTGGGCTATCAGATGACCGGAAGCCATCGAGGTTGTTTTGAAATTTGAGATCGTCTCTAGGATCCCGAACCGGGAAATATGTACCATTTAATATCGACATCGTATCGGATTGTTGGTTTTTGTCTTCTAGGAAATGTCCATATGTATTCTATGCCTCTATTGTCTAGACAGAGCTCTGTGCAGTCTATGTACCAGATTAATATAACTCATAGAGCCGTTTGTTTGTTCTCATTAGAAAATTACCCAATAATAATTTGCCTGATTCATCCTGAACTGAGATCATACGATGTACTGTTTTAAGAAATGATTTTATAGATTGTTATTTCAGTATTAAAAAAATATATTTGAAATTTTTGATTTTGCACCAAATCTCATCCGAAACGCAAGCTCTGAAGCCTAGCTTCAGTTCGTCAATCATTTTCACAGTCGACTGAATATTTGTAATAATGATAAAGAGTTCATTACTTCGATCATAAACTTAATTTTGATATGAGCGTGAACAGGAATAATTAATAATTACACAATATGAACTAATTAGAAAACTCTATATAATCAAGTGTAAAACCCACCATATAATTTATTTATTAAATATCTACGTAGATCCCATAATCTCTTAGCTCCGCGATTAAAAGAATAACATTTTTCTATTGTTTTTGCGACCAACTGTTTCAGCACAGTGGAACCAAAATTTCTGTAGAATGTATAGGACAAAATAAACAATTTCTGCCATTTTAATACTCGAACTACACGATGAAATATTTTAAAACATGCCTTCTTATACATAGTTCATAGTTCATAGTTAATAGTTAAGCTATTAAAAGATATAAGACAACGGACCTGACTAATCGGTGAGGATTTCTAGTCATTTAGAATTAAAAATTATTAATTACTGATTAAAGAGCACAGACCACAGACTTCATCGACCGACACCAACAAAATGACGTTTTCAATAATTTCGTAACTAGTTCCGCTTTTGGCCGTTCTACGGGTAAGTTGATGGCACTGTAATCTAACGACTCGTATACGGATAACCTACAAAGTTTATAGATAGGTAGTCCCCTGGCGTTAAAATTACAGTAGTAATTACCCGAAACCCAGACGAGTCGCAATGTATGAAATACCTTACATCATTCCATAAGGAAGTATATTTGAGACGTACGTAAAACGCAAATGTATAAGGTAAATAACCCAGTCCCTGTCTTCGGGATGGGTTTTTACAAACCACGCGCGTGCGTATCTCCGAAATCCGTAACAGCTTTTTAGGATTCCGTACTAAGCCGCCGCTGTCCGTCTACCAGCTTTGTTTTAAACTTGATACCCATAAAAGAAACTTAATATTTTTATTCTACGGTTATACGGGACCGTTTAAGTTCGAGTTCGACATGCACTTGGCCAGTTTTTTTTGTTATCACTCTTCATTGTTACAATCAATTTCATAATTCAATTCGTAATTTTAATTATGCTAGAAAAGACAGCATATTTTTGAGATTTTTGTAGTGTATATAATTAAGTTCAGCATTTAGTTATCACATTGTTAGTAATTTGTTGATCGTGTTTACAATAAGCATAAAAGTAAAACCAATTCCATTCAATACAAAATCAAACAGAACATTTTTAAACGCATTCTTATAAAACAAGTTTTACAACCAGTTTATATATTGAATATAGTTGTTTTTTGTCATATCTCGGCCGTGGAAAATAATGTCAAGCCGCCTGATGGCAAACGCCCTAACACCAGCAATACTTGCTTATCGCTGACCCAAGTATTAAGAAGGAGGTGTTAAATGGGGTCAATGAGAATTGGAATGGAATTCAGCACTTCCACTCATCCTACGTCTGCGTGTCTATCTGTAACGCGGTCGCCTAAACCACTGCACCGGTTTTGATAAAATTTAATACAGAGAGAGACTAGACATTGGAATGATATACGCTACCTTTTATAAAGATTTTGAGACGGTGAAATTGGAGATGAAAATTTCTATGGGGACCCAATTACTTCTATATTGAATTAAAGCTGAATTTTTAACACGTTCACTGCGGTACTAGGTATTCTAAGCTTGGTATCGATCCAACATGTATTCCACATCTCTCATAATGACAATGAATCACTATGGTGTATGAAGAATATATTTTGCTCACGTCATATACTGTCTCTAAAGGTCGGAAAGGCCCTCGCCGTTTTCTCTTTCCCATGCCGAGGGCTGCAATTTTATGTACCGCACGCTCCTAAAGCCAAGAAATACCCTATAATGTTCATGACGCATTCAACGTGTTAAAAATCGTTATACACTCGGGTGAAGCCGCTGGCAGTAGTAGTATTTTACTATGTTACTAATTTATGTTGTTCCTTTTCAGCGACACCAGTATGTGGCCCCAACGAGGTTATAGACGACTGTCCATCTAACTGTACCTACGATTATTGTCCGAAAAATGAGTTGCATGATAGGACACCGTGCCCAAAACCTAAGGAATGTCCACCACCAGCCTGCAAATGTGGATTTAATTACCGTAGAGCTGATAACGGCACGTGTATACCAACAAGAAAGTGCCGTAAGTATTTTTTATAGAAAACATAATATCTACTAACGGATTTATTATATCTTTAAGGCTTATTAATTCTTTAACCCAATAATATTACATTTATTCTAATAGCATTTAAGAACAAAAAGCACTATTGCCTTTATTTTTGGCCAGGCGTTATTGTCATTTCATTGTAATCTGTCGGAGTGCCGGCTGAATGCGGAATGCACGATAATCTCCAATATTTTATTTGTTACGCTGTTGTTTATTTCTAACTATAAAACTGAAAACCTTACCAGATCAAAAGGGTTATATTAATATAGATACCTACTAAGGGTTGTGTTCACAGTATATAACATGTTATAAGTTAACAATATTAAGTTCACAGTATATATATGATATTACCAACAGCGTAAAAGAGAAGAGAGGAGTTTGGGCTTCCGATGGTAGCACTTAACGAATGAAACACAATAATGGATAATTAAATTTTTTTATTGCTATTTCATACTCTTACACAATTAAAATTAATTTTCTGACTCATTCTTACAACTTATATTTCTAATAATAGCTTAGTAAAATAATTATTTTACGATAAATCTAAATATAAATTTTCCAAGATTTCGTGAGGCATGAACCATCAATACAGAAAAAATGTATCCGCTACTTATATCATAAAATACCGACGACACAAATAATAAAACAACACGATTACAATATACCTTATACACGCAAATGTTGATGGCATGACTCATAAAACCGTAGTTTAGTTTTGATGTCCATCGATAATGTTCTTTATGTCGTAAATTTTTGTCGAAATAAAAATTAAAGTTCCGATACTCGAGAGATCGCTTTAGAGTGTTGCAACTTGCACTGTCTTCGCCAGCGAGGACGAGGTCCTTTGTTTCGCATGTCGCGACGCGCTAACACCGTCGGATGAGTCCATCGTGTAAAATGCGGACTGCTGCGTCCATCTCCGGTGACGTTCTTAGTCTTGGTTCGGCGTCACAGAGAGCAAGTGTCTCTTTTTCACAGCCAGGTCTCTGTACTCGACCCCAAAAAAAATCATAGTATAGTAAGTGGGCTTTTATACATTACTACGTAATGTGGGTACACAGTACATGACGGTTCTTATAACTTGTATCGCTTGCGTGGACTACATACTCATTGGTTCCTTTACTACGTATTTATGTACGTGATGTTTGAATTTCATAATTGAAGAAGTTGTGGCGCAGCGGTAGCGAACCTGCCTTAAACGCCACAGGTCGCGGGTTCGATTTCCGCTCGGAGCACAATATGTTTGTATTGACCACAAGCATATTTTCCGTTCTGGGTGTATTTGAACTTGTCCTTGTATGTGTTTCCGGACCCTCCGGACACAGGATATCACTATTCTAATGGGGGCCATTGAGTGTCCAGCGTTTATTTATTAATTAATTTAAAATTAATAAAATAATCAATATTTCTTTCAGCTCCATTTGAATGTTCCCGTGTCAATGAAGAATTCAATGCGTGTCCTCCATATTGTCCCTCCGACAATTGTCGTGATGCGTCACTGTTCGGAGAATGTCCTCACTTGATATTAATCGTCGTCAGCTGCACTCCATCTTGCAGGTGTATTAAACACCACTGGCGGAAAGATGGGGTGTGTGTCCCTTATGAGAAGTGCCGTAAGTTCTTTTATACTCTTTTTATACATAATGGTGAATACGGTAACTAAAACTGGTACGGTAACTACATCATAAGCTATGTATAATCACAACACCAGGGATATAAAACGTGTATGTAGATATTATTAATAGGGGAATTAAGTAGAGGGAAGAAAAAGGGGAACACATGCTGTGGGAATTCGTTTCCCCTTTAGCGATCCACATATCTAAGAATATTTAAGGGCTTTACACTGGCGCATCGGGAGGGATTTTTTTTTTTTTATGTTAGAAGTTGGCAAGCAAGCATACGGCCCACCTGATGGTAAGTGGCTGCCGCAGCCTATGAGCACTTGCAGCACCATTAGTAGGTGCCAGTCGCGCGTTGCCAACCTCGAGATATTAGTTCTTAAATCTCGTTCGCCCAGTAATTTCACTAGCGTACAATGCCCTTCAAACCGGAACACAGTAGTGCCTAAACACTACTATTTGGCGGCAGAATATTGGACACTGCGGTGGTACCTACCTAGCCGGCCTCTTGCAACAAAAGACCTACCACCAGTGTGACTGATTGCACTGGTGGAATAATCTCTGTTGTGACAGAGGTTATCCCAACAGCGGGCGATGGGGTCGTCACATCCCGACGCCTAAAACGCTAGGAGGAAAAAACCTTTTTCTAAGGCTTATCAAAAATATATTTATAAGTGAAGAGAAATCTGTTCCTTTTTCAGATAAGTTTAAGCGCGGAAAACTGTTACATTTAATTGGGAATGAAAGTTTGTAAGGGGCAATATTATTTCTATATTAAATTACAGCTGCCTCATTAAAAATCTTTATTCGCGCGGGCAACGTCGCGGGAAGAAGCTAGTATATAATTAACATACATTTAAGATAGAGCTAAGTGATATCTTACTTGAAGGTTGCCGCGACATGTTTGTAATGGACACTTGTTTTACTAAACTAAGAGAAAAAAATATATGAATCTATAGAAAAATAATGCACATACAATAAAACTAAAACAATGTTTCTATATATATTTTTTTTTAAGTTATAAGTTGGCAAACAAGCATACGGCCCACCTGATGTTAAGCGGTTGCCGTAACCTATGCGCGCTTGCAACACCATTAGTTGGTGCCACTCACACGCTGCGAGCTTTGAGATATCGGTTCTTAAAGCCTACAATGCCCTTCAAACCGGAACACAATAATGCCTAAGGCACTACTGCTTGGCGGTAGAATATTTAACACTGCGGTGGCACCTACCTAGCCGGCCTCTTGCAACAAAAGACCTACCAAATGTGACTACCTGCGCTGGTGGAATAATCGCTGCTATGGACAGAGATTATCCCAACAGCGGGCGATGGGGGTCATCACTTCCCGACGCCCGAAAATAATTACGACTATTTACTTATGAATTAAATTTTTTTAGCGAATGTGAAAGTAGACATCATATTAAAAGAAAAAGCATTTCTGGAGGGCTTGATCAAAACGCTGGGAAATTCGTCACGGAATCTCTTCAATGACTATCTTTAAGTTATGATGTGTAAAATATACTTGGTGATAATAATATAATCCTACATAATTTAATTATAAATCAAAGACTTTAAAGCAATTTTATTTTATTCAGATTTTTAAAGAAATATATAGATTTACTGGCGGGCCCGGCAGACGTTGTCCTGCCAAGAAAATGAAAAAATGTGTGACCCGATAGCAGCGCCCCCTACTGGGTCAAATTGTTAATCTAAACGATTCTCAAATCCACCGGAATACACATACAAATACAATATACAAAAAGAACATCAAAATCGGTCCAGCCGCTTAGGAGGAGTTCAGTGACATACACACGTATAGTAGCATTATTTATATAAAGATACTGGGCATCGCTTTTTAAGTTGAATTATTTTGTTATCGTGTTATTAAAAACAGACCAATTGCCTCTCATGTAGGGTCTCAACAATATTATAAAAATAAATACACTTATTGCTGATTTTTCAGTACACCAATTTCATCTCATTAATATTGTTACGAAGAACCTTACAACACTGGTCATTAAAGATCTTATGATCTTGGTCATAAGGTTCGGGATCGCTCTCTATTCTCTTTGACTCTTCCTTCGTAACGCATACGTTTTAAAAAGTTGTATTCTCGAAAATTACCATATAACATTCCGAGAACGGAACTTTCTCGAACCTTTGAGTTGACTAAGTACCCCACCGATGATGCTGTCAAGGCCACTAGGGCCAACAGTATGCACTCCGAAAAAAAAATCGACTGAGTCATTCAGTTCTAAGCGACGACCGAAGAAATCACAAGCGATACAAATGAGAAACCCAATTACCTCGGCTATCATTCTGGACTACGATCGACCTGTGGTTTGGAAGTTCTGTTCTGTAACTTTATTAAAGTCTCACTTAGAATCATCAGGTGTTTTAATCCAAATCTGGGAACCCCAGCACGTAACAATACAACAACAATTAATGTAAAGATTTTCTAATTTTTTAATAATAGGTTGAAAACCAAGCATACGACTTTCCTGAGTGTAAGCGGCTAACGTAGCCTATGAGCACTTGCAACAGCAACCATTTGTAACTTACGCGTTGTCAACCTGTAATTTCACAGTGTAGCTACAGTTTCTTTCTAACCGAAACACAGTAATGCAAAACACACTACCGCAACGATAGAATATCTGACATTACGCTGGTATCTGGCAACCAGTAAATTAAATATTGTTCTGCTGTTATAGTAGGTACTGTCAATCATAATCACGAGTAGTGGATTTACACATTTTCGAGGTATAGGCTGTAAGGTTTATGCCGGCCCTATCAAACTTGCCTTGGCGAACTAGCTGATTTACTCTAGAATACGACAGTTTGCTACTGTGACACAAGTGAGAGGGGAAAGTAATCGGCAAATTTGTGTATAACATCAGAAAAGCGTCATGCAGAAATCTTTTGAATTTTTATGAGGTAGCAAAAAAATTCGGTCCCCAAATTTGCTGCCCCAAAAATCTGCCGCCCTACGCTCAAGCCTAGTGAGCCCACTGATAAATCCGCCAATGATAATCACTCCAGTTGCCTTATATTAGAATACTGCTATTATTTTTTAAGTAGTTTTATTTTATTATATTCTAACATATGGACACTCTAGTAAATGAAATAGCTATAAAATGATAATACCTGTTTTAATAAGCCATTGCTGGAAGGTGTTTGTGGCAAGATGACGTGTCTTCTGCATTTTTTAATATTATTTTGCCTCATATTTTCTACTACAGGTATGTCCATTTATTTTATAATTTATATTTTTTGTTTAAAAACTATTGTGTGGAGAAATAATTAGTTGAAATATTCCTGACGCCATCCATAGCCATGGTTCAACCTCGCGGGAATCCTAAGGCCGGAATCAAATTTGAGGCCCCGTGAGGGTTGTCCCTTTTTGACGGCCGGATCTCAATATTCGGCCCCCGCCCGGTGACGCTATCAAGGCCAGTCGCACCAACGGCATTACACATTCGTAAAAAATAATATATATATATTTACGTAATCTGTATTTACGTAATCTGTGTGTGTAAATGTATATGTATATCCACGTTCACTACATATTCAATAAAACATATCAATATAACTAAGTTTTAATACATCGCCTTTGTAATTACGATTACATTATTTTTATTTTTATGGTTAAATTATGCGCTAAAAAGTTTGATAAATACGAATATACTCGTATGTTACATATTCAAGAATATTCGAAATTAGCGCAAGTAAATTTATTATTTTTATATCAAGATGGTTAACAAATAAACAAATGGTTTGCCTAATGGTAAGCGGTCGCCGCCACCACTTTACCACTTTAATTTTTTAAATTATGGTAAGTTGGCCATTCTAGATTAGTGGACCTAATTATTATTACACACACCCTAAGCCTAAGCCATGAAGTTCAGCTTATAAATGTATGTGTAAATGTTCAAACAGGTCTTGCCAAAACCGATCCAGACCAGGATGAAAATAACACTAAGGAGTGCAGTAAGTTAATTATTTTAAAAGTAATAGGAGAGCCGTGATTTCCCAACACAATTGAGCGCACTCAACCGAGGAAGTACTACCCTCTCACAGAAAATGCGTAAAGTAATAGTATCAGACGATCCCACTTTGTTATGGAACCCCACATAATCCGGTTCTTCTCCCTAAAACGCCGGGTAGCAGATTTCCTCCCCGACACAAAAACTTAATACGTAGGTACTGTTGCGTTTCGTGCGATGAGTGAACGTGCCGGAAAATCAACGTCTCTGTACCCTACCTTATTCTCTTCGCATCCCTTCCCTTCTATCCCTTGGGTTGGCAACGCGCATGTGATACTTCTAGTATCGCAAGCGTTCATACGTTTCTGTAACTGCTTACCATCAGGCGGACCGAATGCTTGTTTGCCAACTGACATGAAATAAAAAAAAGTCGTTGTTCGCAGTTATAAATCCTTATACCTCAGACAGTCCTTATATGTACACTTATAGATGCAAACTCTTAAATAAATGAGTAGTACTCCACGTACTGCTCTCATCTTTGGACGAGAGCTCCCCTGTACAACTACTTCCAATTGACCGCATCCAACATAGAGCGACTCGAATTGTCGACGATCATGCCCTTTCCGATCAGCTTGATCCTTTGGTATTGCGTAGAGATGTCTAATCGTTCTACATCTTCTATCGCATCTATCACGGGGAATGTTCTGAGAAACTGCTTGAATTGATCCCACCGATGGAATTTCACCATCGGACATCGGAAAACTCGGAATTCCATCCTTACCACCTCGATGCCTGGAAATCCACAACAGCGCGACAGACATTTTCTTACTCGCATAAATACTTTTTGGAACCAACTTCCACCGGCGGTCTTTTCAAAGCGATACGACCTGGGAACCGTCAAGCGAAGAGCCTATTCCTTCCTCAAAGGTCGGCAACGCACCTGCGTGCCCTGTGTGCCCTCAGATATTCAAGGGCGGTGGTGATCGCTTACCATAAGGTGAACCTCCTGCCGGTTTGCCCTCTTACATAAAAAAAAATTAATTATTTAATCATAAGCATTAAACAATAAACATAGCAATCAAGCCATGGTTTGAGAATCATGTCTTAACATAGTAAATTGTGAAGCAACTAAAAAATAATGAAATATTTCACATTTGCTTTTCAAACAAATTTCATCAAGTGGGATTATTTCTGGGTATACTATTTTCATATAAATAAATAAATAAATAAACGCTACACTACGCAACTGTGTCGGGGGTCCGGAAACATTCACAATGACAAGGACAAACACAACCAGACCGGAAAACATGCCTGTACGAATAATACAAACATCTGCTCCGAGCGGGAATCGAACCCGCAACCGTCGAGGCTTAAGGCAGACTCGCTACCCACAACGCCACAACGGTGTCATATATGCAGATAACTATAGATTTCCTCGTGTCCATTGATCGGAAAAGAAGGGAATTAAAGTCAAAGTCAAGTCCGAATCAGAAAAGTGTCCAAAAAATAAAAGAAGAATTTGTCGCAACGACCCTCGAATCCCGTGATCTATCAAACGTAATTTGGTGTGACACTAGCAGTTTATATAATCCAACCGATTATATAATTATCATAAATTTTGGTACCGATGACGGATGGGAGTGGGAATGGGGAGATGGGAATGGGAGTACGGAGATGGGTATAGCCTACCTTTTGTCGCGGAAGCAAAACTTGAAGCGGGTGAAATAGTTTTTCACAGAGCGTTTTCCATCTGACCTCCGCAACCCGAAGAGCGATAAGAGCAAATGACCTATCTAGAGCTAACGATTATTATCAGATGTTATGGTAACAATCGCGGGCAAAAGATAGTGGCATCAAACGAGTCAGCTATAATAATATAATAGACAACATGTGTCTTTATTAATGTAAAGTAGGTATATTAAATGTTTTCAATAACAATTATAGTACTTCAAGGTTATAGTAAGCTCTTACGTATGCTTTGTATGAAAAAAAAACAATAAATGGTCTGCAGCTGTGTAAGCTGTTCTTACTGCAAACATTTCAAAATAAAATTAAAAACTTAACTTAAATAAAAAAATTAACTTTAGTGTAGATGTACTTATAAAATACATGTTTTTTTGTTTTTTTATATATTTTAGTAATAAATTGATGGATTGATTCAATTTAAATTCTTTTCTTTTAGAGCATTTAAATAGAAGCTTGTTTTTGTTTTTTTTTTGTTAGTTATCTCTGTGAATATTTAAAAGGGTCGTCATCCATATTGGATTTAGAGCGAAGTCATTTTATTTTTCGTATTATTTTCAGGAAATCCTTTTATTTGATAATCCTATTTAAAAAAAACCAGCACCTCATTATTATCAGGCCTAGAATATCACTTAGAGGTATGATAATTATCAAGATCGTTTTAAAGAGCAAAAGACACGATGATATATGATATGAGTTTGACTTGTTGCGTTCAGTAGTTTATATAGACATCTTCCGTCACAATCATGAGACTTTAAATAACAACAAAATAAAATCAGCCACGAGTAAGCTCATACATATTATTTCAAAGAACCTCAACAAGATCGGGTTATCCTCTTTCGTTCTTCTACCTAAAGCCATCTTCCATCATTATCATCAGACTTCAAATACCTCCAACAGGTAAAGTATTCATTAAGACAATTTTAAAAAGCCCAATTACGATGCGTTATCACATTGCATTCAGTAGGTCCTATGGCCATCTTCTTTCATCATCATAAAACCTTGAATATCATCTATGGGTATAATACTCATCAAGACCATTCCAAAGAGCTCAAACGCGATGCGGTTATCTTGTAGTGTTCAATAATTCTTATGACTGAGTTCCAACTACATCATCAGAAAAGCTTAGTTGCATTACTGCATTGTTATACGAGTTACATAAGTGTTTCAAATTTTAATAAAATCTGGCATCAGATTTTCTCTTTCCGTAAGACTATCTTTCAACTCTATCAAGAGAAAAGCCCAATAGAACTCTATTAATGCATTGTACATGCAATATACTCAGATGTACCAAATTTCAACTCAATTAAATACAGCGAGGTAGGTCAGATTAGACTTGAAAGATTTGGTTGCCGCCCCTGGTGGGCCCATGGGCAAGCGCCGGGGCGTCGCGGTGCTTCAGCGATCCCGCGACATCCCACTATGACTACAGGACTGCAAAGCTACCGAAAGTTATAGCGACATCTACATAGCATACTACGCAATCCTGAATGTCGCTATCAGAGTTTTCACCTTTAATAAGTATATATACAACTTCCCAACATAAACACATCCACATTTCGGGGTTTCAATTTTTAAAAAGCGAACATCAAATTTTAATAAATTTAAAAGAAAATGTTGTATATTCATGAGATCAGCCGGTTAACGATGGATAAAATCCTCCACCCCCTTCCACCTCCTGAAACTGAGACCTTACAGATACTTTGCTGTTAACTTTTCCCTACCGTATCAATCTAGTAGGAACAAGCTCGACCGAGCTCGTGAGAGAAAATGTCCGCACAGCACAGACCCTTTCCATTATCATTAATTTTATTTCTGTCCCGCGGATTATATATATTATACCACTACTTATGTAAAAATAAGTGCGAAATAAGCCATTTACAGATTCAGAAAACACTTGCGGACCTCATGAAGTTCTTAAGAAGAATCCAGATTGCACTTCTGACTGCTGTCCAGAACCGGAGTGTCAGCCTACAGCCTGTCCTGATCCTTGCGCTACTGCCTGCAAATGCGACCTATTGTACAGGCGAGCTCAAAATGGAACCTGTATACCCTCTAGAGAATGTCGTTAGTATAATTATAGAAATTCATTATATTTGTATGGTCACAGTGTATGCGAGATTGTGACATATTCAAAATTATATGTATGTTTTAAATAATGTATTAAGTTATTAAAATTTTAGTTATAACACATTCATTATGTTACGGGGACCCACAAATTAAAAAAAACTTGATGAAAGAAATACATTCGCTCGATTTTATTCTGAACAAATGATTACCCTGTTGACAGCCGCTATCCCGTGTGGTGAAAACGAAGTATTCCAATCATGTCCCGCGTGTTCTGACAGCTGCGATAACGCGAAACCAAGTGGAGAGCGTTGCCCGACCTTTGGTAAAATAGGAACTACAGTAATATGCAACCCAAGATGTTATTGTCGAGATGGTTATTGGAGAAATGATGAGAATAAATGCGTCCCTTACGATCAATGCCGTAAGTGTAAAATAATTATATTATAACTTACATCATAGCAAATGAAACATTAATATATTTTGATCACACAATATCATTATTTAACAGCTATTTATTTACATATAAAACCAGGCTCAGAATCTGGTTGTTCCCGCCATATAAAGCCGCTGTATACTGCGCTATAAACTGGGAAAATACTATCATCTCAAAGAATACCGAGCTGCGGTAGCAACATATTATAATATGTAGCCTGTAAAATGCGATCAAAAGCTGACCAAAACTTCGTCTCTTCTTCTCTCTACTTTTCAATTACTGTATATCCGGATTCCAATTAATTAAGGCTGTCCTTTTTTACAAGAATTGTCTGTTATTGTATTAGTTCAAATTAAAGTTCTATTATATATACAAGACATATGTAATTAAACATTATATTGGAAATGTTTAGCGTTGAAATGTGATGAAAACAGCGAGGAAGTCAAGTGCCCGACGAACTGCCCATCAGATAAATGTCCGACTAAAGCTGGTGAATCAAATAAGAAGTGTCCAGAACTCAATACCGATATATGTCTACCATCAACTTGTAAATGTAGGTTCAACTACAGTCGCGCTAAAAACGGCACGTGTATCCCAACTAGAGAATGTCGTAAGTATTATACTAAGTTTGATGCTTATGAAATTTGTTCAATATGGAGAACTTAACACAAAATTTTAGATATATTAAATAAATAGTTATAGCAGATCCATATACATTTATTACCCTTATTAATACAGCCCCATTTTCGTGCGATGGCCCCAATGAGATTTATGATCCCTGTCCGCCGTCGTGCCCCACGGACGACTGTAGCCAAGCCACACCGTCCGGCATTTGCCCCAAACTAGGTCGCATTGGTATAGCGGTCCCGTGCAGACCGGACTGCAGGTGTAAGAAAACCTACTGGAGGAAGAACGGAACTTGCGTTCCGTATGAGCAGTGTAACAAATCAGGTAAAATGCAGTTTAATATTGTACAAACCCATCAATTTTTTTATAAAGAATATTAGCAATGGTTTATCAAGGCATTACTAATATTCCTATTGCACCTCCAAATAAGCTCAAAGCTTGCGCTAGGAGTGGGTACGACGATAGCCCAAGGGGATCAGGATCGAACCGTCGACTGTCGCGTTAACGGAGCGAAGTCAGCCCTTCTACCGTTGAGCTATTGAGGCTTCAATAATTAAGCGTGCGGACTGCCTTACGACGACTTGTCAATAACTAAGTGTGAGGACTAGTAGTCAGCTTTGCTTATCAAAAGCGTGAGATATATGCAAGTTGGCGACTTAAGGATTACGAGGGAAAGAAGTAGTAGAAAGCAAAAGAGTGCAACCGAGGAGAATTCGAATCACAGACCGGGGCTTTATTATATTATTTTTACATCGAATTTAAATGGGACCAAACTGGAAGTTTAAACCTGGACGACACACTTTCAAATATGACGAAAATAATACTGCTTGGGTACATTTTGGGCATAATGAAATTTAAATTAAATGTAATTATTTATTGCTACGGATATATAAATATGTATTTTACCTTTAATTGGTGAAATTTTATTTTTGGAATATAATAATTTTACATTGCTAGTATAAAACACGTAATAGTTAAACAGTTGCCCACATGTCCCACTACGGGACTGTTGAAGTTGTAACACTAAGGACAGAAAACGCGATAACTGCTAAGCCTCGGCTAAAATATTAATTTTTTTTTTCAGAGCCTCAATGTTCTTGTCCCAATGAATCTATAAAATGCGTCAAAGAATGCCCTCCTGAGAGAACTTGCGAAACTAAAGACTTACAATACAAATGTGCATATGACGACAAGGAATGTGAAAACAAATGTGTATGCGATGATGGCTTTTACCGAAATAAGAATGGCCAATGTATTACAAGCAAATCTTGTGGTGAGTTTCTATTAATTATTTTAAACATGAAGCTAAATGTTACCACTTGTAATATGAGTCTAGCATGGGGGAATCCAGAGGTGAGTTTTTGGGGTTCGAACCACCCGGAAATATCCAAAAATTTAAATTAATATTTGCTTAATACTCTGTGCAAAAATATAAGTCAATCCATTGGCCACTGTAGCAACAAGCAAAATCCCGCATCACAATCCCGCATCAAGCTATCGAAAGTTATAGCGACATCTACATGGCATACTACGCAACGACATTGCGGGAACAATGTTGTCGCAATCCTGAATCGCGCTGTCAAAGTTTTCAACTCTAATATATATATATATATACAACTTCCCGACTTAAATCGTCGGACGGCCCACGCCATCAGGCAATATCCCACATGGTCCCACCTGGTCGGATGATCATCTCTTTGTGTTGGAGGGACACTACGCGTCGTTTCTCCACAGCCACTTTTCGGGATTTTAAATATACAACATCGACCATCAAATTTTAATAAATTAACAAAAAATGTTACGGAATTTGCTCGCGGAAGGACATCAACCGGTCGACGTTGGCGACCGACCGACCGAACCCCTCCTCCCCGGCGACGACGAGGTCCTTTGTTTCGCACGTCGCGTCGCGCTCACACCGTCGGGTGAGTCTATCGTATAGAATGCGCTCGGAGCGCTGCCTCCATCTCCAATGACGTCCTTAGCCGTGGTTCGACTTCGCAGGAGGCACCCTAAGGACGGAATCAAATTTGAGCCCCCGTGAGGGCTGCCCTTTATCACGGCTGAGTCTCTGTACTCAGCCCTCCCGCCCGGTGACGCTGTCAAGGCCAGTAGGGCCAAAAGCAATACACATTCCGAAAAAAAAAACCGACCGAACCGAGCGCAAAAAGTCCGTACAGCGCAGAAGTCTTTCGGCTATCGTTTATTTAGTTTCTGTCTCGCCGATTATATTATGCCATCTCGCTGGTAGTTACTACTTATGTAAAATAACTAAGAAGTTAGCAATTTACAGATTCAGAGAACACCTGCGGCCCTAATGAAGTTGTTAAGAAGAATCCAGATTGTAATTCCGACTGCTGTCCCGAACCGGAGGGTCAGCCTACAGCCTGTCCTGATCCTTGCGCTACCGCCTGCAAATGCGACCTATTGTATAGGCGAGCTCAAAATGGAACGTGTATACCCTCTAGAGAATGTCGTTAGTATCATTATATAAATTTATTTTATTTGTATAGGCACATTGTGTGCGAAATTTGTGACATTTTTAAAATTATATATCATGTTTTTAATAATGAAACCCAAAAAAATTATAGATCCTCTTTTGAGGGTTGACTAAAAAGCCTAAACTTGGTAAAAGAAATACATTCGCTCTATTTTATTCGAAAAAATGTTTATGCTCTTAACAGCCGCTATCCCGTGTGGTGAAAACGAAGTATTCGAATCATGTCCCGCGTGTTCTGACAGCTGCGATAACGCCAAAGCAAGTGGAAAGCGTTGCCCGACCTTTGGAAAAATAGGAATTACAGTTATATGCAACCCAAGATGTTATTGTAAGGATGGTTATTGGAGAAATACTGAGAATAAATGCGTCCCTTACGATCAATGCCGTAAGTGTAAAATAATTTTATAAATAATAATACACACAATGTAGTATCAACATATCAAATAAGACATTAACATATTTCGATTTCATAATTTAATTATTCAAAAGTTAAAAAAATACTCAAAACAGTAACATTTGAACGAAAGAAACAAAAAATATTTATTTGGTACCTACCATATAAGAACAATTATTATGACTTTGGAACTATAATATAATTATATTAACTAGGTTTTAGTGAGAACAATTCCAGAAAGGTCTCCGCTCAGCAAAACCACGACGTTGGTTTTCTGCAGAATCCTTTAATTAGAAATACATAATTAATACATATTACAACATATTATAAATCTAATATAACGGCATGGTGCAACAGTGTGGAAATTAAATAAATTTTATGGTTTGTATAAAGTATAAACACCGAAAATACAAAGATCAAAGTACAAGTTTAACTATCGGTTATAGACTTTTTTGTATGTCCAAAACATCCTTCCTTGCTTTTAAATGTTGCAATGGTCACTGAGTTTTTGAAGGGGAGTGGAATATTGTTCCAGCATCTCGTTGCAGCGTATCTGAAGCTGCATCGAAATTCAGTTGGGATAAAATGAGAGATTCGCAAAGGTATATATGCGATTCGACGCTGAGGTGATTCCGTATTCGATAAAGAACCTTTTATCTGTAAAAACAGTTTCTTACAGTCTCAAGTACATGTCTTTCAAACCTAAGATTGTCGTCCATCACAAGTCCCAAGTTTCTTGCATCCGTAACCTGTTCCATTTCTATATTATTTATTTTTATACTTGGTTATATCCGTGTCAGTAGGCTTAAAATTTGAAGACCATCCGCATATAAATGATAATTCCAATCATGTATGACAACGGCAAATCGGCAGTGTATTGGTTGAAAAGTATAGGTCCCAGTATTGACTCTTGTGGCACACTTTTATTTATACGTAAATTATCAGACAATCTTTTTGTGCTATTACTACAAGTGACTGCTACTACCCTCTTAGAACGTTCACTCAAATAACTTGAGAACCACTTCTATGTAAGGCTATCAAACCCGTAATATGTCAGTTTGACTATAAGTACAGTAGTATTGATTGTGTCAAAAGCAAGCGAATAGTCCAACAAAACCAGAATTGACTCTTCATTCCCATCGCGACCCGCCAGTATGTCGTCGACAACATTCAAAAGAGCTGTACTTATGCTCCTGCCCACTTGAAATCAAGACAAATTGGCAATATCTCATTTACATTAAGATATTCTACCAATTGCCTACCGACCACTTTTTGTAATATTTTAGACATAATAATAAATAATTTAGAGGTAGATACTGATTGGACGGAGATCTTTAAGTTCTTTAGGCTTTCTAATCTTGGGAAGAGGTTGTATCAAGGCATGTGTCCATTAATCTGGAAATTTGCCACTGGTAATGGACAAATTGGCTAAAGTAGTAATAACGGAGAGCGTACGTGGAATTCTTAACATAATTGTATTCAAAGAAATACGGTCAACTCCTTGAACATTGGTTGAAGTATTTCTTATTATATTGCGAGCTGCTGACTCAGTGCCTGGTTTTATACTAAGAATGTTTTTTACAGCCTATTATTGTGTTGACCCTAAGAATGTTTCTGTTGTATATATAACATAATATACGTGTTTAAAGATTATAATGGGTATGTTTAGCGTTGAAGTGTGATGCAAACAGCGAAGAAGTCAAGTGCCCGACGGACTGTCCATCAGATCTATGTCCAACTAAAGCGGGTGAATCAAATAAGAAGTGTCCGATATTCAAGCCCGATATATGCCTACCATCGATCTGCAAATGCATATTCAACTACAGCCGAGCTAAAAACGGCACGTGTATCCCAACCAGAGAATGTCGTAAGTATTATCCAAGTTTTAAGTACTAATACTTAAAAAAAATATATATGTAATAGAGATATCGTTATAAGAGATATGTACATTGTACATTTCTTACCTCTGTTCACAACAGCCCCATTTTCATGCGACGGCCCCAATGAGGTTTATGATCCCTGTCCGCCGTTGTGCCCCTCGGACGACTGTAGCAAAGTCACACCGTCTGGCATTAATTGCCCCTCAATAGGTCGCATCGGTATAGTTGTACCATGCAGACCGTACTGCCGGTGTAAGGAAAACTACCGGAGGAAGAACGGAACTTGTGTTCCGTATGAGCAGTGTAACAAAACAGGTAATTGTATTTTAAAATTCTACAAACGTAGTAAATAAGCGTACGGACCAACTGATGAAAATTTGTCAAAAATGCTTATCAATAGTGATAGATACCTGCAACTTCTCTCTTCAGGGATTATGAAGAGAAGAAGTAACTACTGCTTCTTCCAACTTCTACCAAAGGGAATTGGCATCATATGGTTGCTAGCCGGGGGTTTATTAGGGAACGAAAACTAACAAAATGTCTACTGCTATTTCAGTTTGATATTTTTTCTTTCTCTAACAGTCTACTTGTGTTTGTGCTAAACACTGACAATGTGAATGAAATGACTGGTGTAGGTACCTAACATAAGACTAAATATTAAAGTCTTTTTTTATTGAGATGATTTTTCTGTTTTTTATATTATGTATTTATCTAGTGTGTTAGGGAATGATAGATGATGAAATGAAAACAAAAATATTTCATTACGAAAATAATCAGGGATTTCCGTAGTAATTTTATTAAAAGTTTATAAAAATAAGATCAAATACAGTAAAACAAGTAGGCGTACTATGACAATTATTCCTCTCTTAGTACCAATACCAAAAATACTCCATATCTCTGCGACTGCTACCAATATTAGATTTTGTCTTGTATCCAAGACAGTAGCGTCCTATAGTCAAGAAAGTCATTAGTGTAGTTTTGTGATTAGTGTATATTTGTGACTTTAACCGAAGTTCGTATATTGAAGTTGTAGACGCTCATAGCATAGTGCACCCACTGATCGGTAAAAGATCTGTAGGTTAAGCAACTTTAGGCGCGGTCAGTCACAAGATGGGTGATCGCATGGTGGTATTTCAACCAAGCGTCTCCGTGCTTCGGAGGGCACTTAAAAGTCGGTCCCGGCTGTTGACAATTAGACAACAGTCGATAAGTCAAGTCAGAGGCCTACGGGCGACCTGAACAACTCTGACACTAGGTTGACCACTAACCATTCGATAAGAAGAAGACCAAAGTTCTACCGCACCTGCTTATGTGCTGCTTTCGATACATCTATATTCATTCGATAAATGCAATTTAAGAGTTATTGATGTTTCTTGAATGTAATAAATTTCAAAGGGAGCTTGAGGCGTGTGGCGAGAGCAGACGACAGTCTGAACGCGTCCTTATGTACTTTTTTTACTCTTTTGCTCTTGGTTGAATTTAAGTTTTTTTCTCATTAATTTTGTGCAGCTATCATTATATAAAAAAATAGTGATTCGCGACCTTAAACAAGTTTATGAATCATTAAAGTTCTTAACATTTGTCGATTATTACAGTTGATAATAATAAAGTCTCAATAGGTCAACAGTAAAAGGACTGACACCTATGTGAGAGTTGCAGGTTCGATCCTGACCCCCTTGAGCTGTTGCTGTTCCCTCTCCTAGTTCCAACCTCCACGCTTAGTTGGAGGGGACATAGGATAATATTCATATGTTCCCTCTAATGTATAATGATATGATTTATAAATAAACCGTATCCGAATATATGAGATTAACTTAAGAATGTATTTGGACGCAAATAAGCAATACCATGTCAACCCACACGAATGTTATTTCGAGAAAAACGCGTTTGAAAATTATGAACAACTTGCTATAAATGAATTTTTTTATGTATTGGTCAAGTTTTTGGCATTTTCAGATTTATGTAATTTATTTTACATATTTTCACAAAAAATAAGTATACAAACTCCATATTTCGTATATAATATAACCCAAAACGTTTAAAAATACATAAATTGCATAATTGAAAAACTTCTAAAAAAAGAAGTTTTAAAGCTTAAAACCCTACAAATATTAAAGAAAAATGTTCTTCAGCCATTTACCAACACTTTTGCATAATATATAACTCAGTTTTTTCAATTTTGTGGGTTGACATGGTATTGCTTATTTGCGTGCATTTATCCATTACAGTACATTTAAAAAAATCGTTTTTATTTGTCATTGTAACGACAGCAGAAATATACATTCTGTGAAAATCGCAACTGTACCTAATACGGTTTGTCAGATACAGCCCACTGGTAGAACGACGGACACCGTAGCTTATTAATAGGGTTCCGTTCCGTGGGCACGTGGGAAGAAGTAAAATATAAAGCCTTGTGGTCGCTAATTTGTGATCTCTAAAATATTTTGTTCCCAAATGTATAAACATTGCACAAGTTCTATTCGATATAATTCAAGTCGGTAAAATAAAATCCCCTATCCCTCAAACATTATTATTATTATTATTCGTCATACAGTATTTATAAATTATAAACTAAATTCAAATAATACTATAGTCACGCTTAGACCGTAGCAATGAAGACATTCACAACAATTTTATTCTCAATTTTCCTGTTATGTAAATCTGGTGAGTCTTTTTGAATAATAGTATTGTATTATTTTAATATAATCGTAATACGTAAATAAACGACATTTTGCACTGTTTGAACACAAGTGCTTCTCTGATAATATTTTAGCAGATGCATTGAATGGCGAGCAATATTGACTAATTGACAATGACTCTTGATAAAACTTATCAATTATATACACTAGAGTTTATCATGATAAATGTAAACTGTCCTGAGTTTTCAATGAGTTTTAGAGCTTTATAGAGTATCTGATTTAGTCGTAGTCTTTAAATACTATGTACTTATGTATAACTAAAAGTTACAAATATATATTTCGAAGAATCCGTTAAATAAGGCTCTGCGTAGTTGAGGTTCGTGCCTGCCTTTCAATTTTATCAATCAGTGTCTCAGTCACCATGGGTACTGCCTTAAAATACGTTCATTCATATTCCATTGAATAAAAACGCACCATGACAGATACGACAGATGTCAATAGCAACCTGCTCTACATTATAATTTATAGACATTATATTAAGACTACAACCTCTTTCGTCTATACTGTAACATGATAAATCAAACTCCACTTTTAAATAAACTTTTAATTATTATTTTAAACTTTAATATAAACTGTACTGTATTGCATGCAATTTGGTTAAAATTAAAAACTAAAAAACATGTTTTAATCGGTTTTATTTGATTATGTAAAATATTTGCAAAATATATACCTAGCTATTTTGATTCAATACTTTTTATGTGATAATACTTTTTATCTTCATCATTTACTTCATTAGGGGCTCCTGACAGGGGATCCTTACCCTCATGTGTTTTGGGAAATGCTATGACATCTCGAATTGATTCTGATTTACATGCAATAGACATTAGTCTATCAATGCCTAAAGCAATCCCCGCATGTGGTGGGCAGCCACTCTTTAAAGCATTTATGAAATGGGACAATTTACTTGAATCTATATTTAATTTCTTAAGAATTTTCTCTTGTAATTCTGCATTATGTATTCTTACTGATCCTCCGGCTACTTCATTGCCATTAAGAACTAAGTCATAAGTGAGAGATCTCATCTTCAGAGGATTACTATCTAATAAATGCATGTCTTCGGGATGTGGTGCAGTAAATGGATGGTGACATGTCTGTAAACCGTCTTTCTCGTTAGTGAATAAGGGAAAATCAACCACCCACAATGGTTCAATGGTATCTTTAAATGTCAACAGCTCTTTGGCTTTTAAGAGTGGGGCCAATAGTTCCCGGATGTCTCCTAAGCACAAGCACACACTCTCACAATCACCTAAAGCCACAATTAAGTGATTTTCTTCACCATATATACTATTAATCTGGCTACTGATATTATTTTCTATATCTTTTGATATATTCTCATTTAATATAACTCTTACATTATATTTCTTTCTTAAATGATTAATTTTATCTTTATATTTTGCTGTAAGCTTTCCTAATTTACTAGGATATGCTAACAAGTATGCACCAAAATCTACTTCTGTTGAACGCTCAGTGAAAAATTGGGTAATATTTTTTAACTTCATTTCATAAGTTAAATTTGGCTTATCCGATCCATAGTTTTCCAAAGCATCTCTATATGACATCCTTTTAAATGGTGATTTTGGTAGATCTTTTAGAAATGTTTCTTGAAGCAATTGCTCAATCATATCAAGTATACACTCTAAATTAGTAAATGATAATTCTATATCTAGCTGAGTGAATTCTGGTTGTCTGTCTGGTCTCGTAGTCTCATCTCTATAACATCTAGCAATTTGGAAGTACCTATCTATCCCTCCAGCCATTAGCATTTGTTTGAATTGCTGTGGACTCTGTACTAAAGAATAGAAGAGTCCAGAAAAATGTGTTGGTACAATAAACTCTCTAGCTCCGCCTGGTGTTCGGCAAAATAATGTTGGTGTTTCTACCTCCACGAAACTGTGTTTCTCGACAAGAAATTTTCTGATATTATGCAACATTAGAGACCTCTGCCTTAAATTATATTGCATTTGTGGAAACCTTAAATCAATGTAGCGATACTGAAGTCTTAATTGTTCTTTTGGTATTTGATAATTTCTCAAATTGAAAGGTAACTTATCAACATTGTTTAAAATATGAATTTTATTAATAATAACTTCAATTTCACCAGTATCCATATCATAATTAAACATATCATTTGGCCTTGATGCTACAACACCTTCAATCTTGACTATGGTTTCCAAGGGAATGTCTCCAATTTCTATATTAGAATTCTGTATTAAACATTGTGTCAGTCCATATGAGTCTCTGATAAGCAAGAATTTTGATAAGCGGACATACTGTACCCAACCGCAAAGTGTAACCGTCTGTCCAACATGACGCGGTCTTAGTTCTCCACATGTGTGGCTTCTATAAGTGAAGGTATTTGCTTCAGGAAGGCTTAAATCCTGAAATATATTACTTTTTGTTTCATGTTTTTTTGCAGCAGGAACTGTATGATTAAAGTTTGTTTTATTTAAAAGACGCAAATTCTTTGATCGTATGGCAGAAGACAAACTCCTACAATTTGTGGATTCAAACGAATTTAACAAATACATAAACTTTCTTCTCAACATTTTCAATGACTTCTTATGTAGAAAAAGAAAAGACAATTACACACTGGCTTGATAAGCATCCAAATTCAATTAAGTATTCCAAAAAAATTAATAATATTATTGAGAACTTATTAGAACTATTTACATTTATTTATTTATTGACGACCCACAAATGACAAAAGACAAATCCTCAATTGAAATTTGACAGTTGACAGTAAGTAAATTGAAAATGACAATTTATGACGTGCAACGAACAATAGACAATAAGCACAGATCTAAGATAGCAAGTAGATAATGCTTTCCTTATTTATTATATATTTTATTTTACATTATTTTACATATATATTTTACATTGATAGAAAATTTGAAATAGAAGGATGAACTAGCGTCTTCTACGATATGGTTCGAAATAAAAAAAAATAAAAATGCTCATGCCCGATTAAGAATAGGGATGGGAAATTGACCGACAACTGACAATTGTACCTTCAGAAGAACTACTGTTCAAATTGCCTTTGCCCATTCGTACCGAAAGCAACTAATGAAATTAGTAATATAGATATATTTTTTTTTATATGAGAGGGGACAAACGGGCAGGAGGCTTACCTGATGTTATGCGATCATCGCCGCCCATGAACACCTGCAACATCAGCAGGCATGCATGCGCATTGCCAACCCTTACAGAAAGAATACGCTCTTCTCTTGAAAGTTCCTAGGTCCTATAGGTTCGGAAAAACCTATAATTTATACAGTTAATTT
Source organism: Hestina assimilis (assembly GCA_023373885.1). Taxonomy (NCBI): domain Eukaryota; kingdom Metazoa; phylum Arthropoda; class Insecta; order Lepidoptera; family Nymphalidae; genus Hestina; species Hestina assimilis. Next base: position 11,936,248 of record CM041745.1, read on the forward strand.
TAGTTAAGAAATATTTATACAGTTGGTATATGTACTAATGTTTATACAAAATTTTCGTTTTTAGAACCTCAATGTTCAGATCCCAACGAATCTTTGAAATGTGTAAGAGAATGCCCTCCCGAGAAATCATGCTTAAATAAAGACATAAAATTTAATTGTTTACAAAATGACAAAAAATGCCAAATGAAATGTGTATGCAACGATGGTTATTATAGAAATGAAATTGGACAATGTGTTACACGTGAATCATGTGGTGAGTGCTTAGCATTTTAAGTTTCTCAAATTTCTCTATGAACCAATCTTATTGTGTACTAATAATAATAATGTGCCCCCAAAACACGTACAAAACGCTTCGCTTACTCGTTCCTGATACGTACAGCAAAGGTATGGAATACCCTGCCGACCTCGGTCTTCCCAACCACCTACAATATAGGTGGTTGGGAATATATATATATACCTTCAAATCTAGAGTGAATAGGCATCTTCTAGGCAAGCGCGCTCCACCTTAGGCTGTATCACCATTACACATCAGTTATGATAACAACCAAGCGCTGGCCTATACATTACAAAAAAAAAAAAGATATAAAATGTCCTGCAGTTCAGTTTGCCTTTTGGCGTAGGTCTTCTCTAACTCTCTCCATTGTGCTCTGGCTTCTGCAACTCTAGTCCAATATGGCCCCAATGTTTTTGGATATACCAGTTTTCTTGTCTGTCCATCCCTTAGATGCCACAAAAGGGTGACTTGTTTACAGCATTTGTTGATAAAACATCTTATCATGTGCCCTATCCAGCCCCATTTCAAATTAACCCCCAAACCACCTTCATCACAAAACTTATTGACGCCATATTTTGGAAACGGAAATTTTGCCACCGTTCTGCGTTATGAAGAATATTAATACAAAAATTTAACTGACCAAGCACGAAAAGCTAGAGAAGCGTCTCCGTTTCAGTTTGGGTAAACAATTTGGCATGTTGGTTGTTCCCTCTACAAGTCTCATTTTTCAATCGAATTTCTTCGTTTTTGTGAATAGATTCGATAATAATTATATAGAATTTTTGTATATTCAGTTTTGAAAAACTTTCAAAATTGCTAAGATATGGGGGTAGCAGATATAAAAAAATAACTAATCAATTTTGAAAAATGTTCAAAAATTTCAAAAAACCCTTCACTTGTTATTAATTTCAATTTTCTGCGACCAACGTTTTCATCCGATAAACTTGATGACGTGGTGGTCTCCACTCCTTTGAATAATGAACAAACAGACAGACAGGCTCGAATAAAGTATAAATAAATCAATAGGCAATAGCCTCGAAGTTAAAATTCGGTTTAAACCTTAGACCATTTCATCCATATTAACCACAGACTTGATTTTGTTATGCAAAATAAAACTAAAAGTCGAATGTTATAAATTGGAACCAAAGTTTTATTTTAGATAGATGTCCTGGTCCTAACGAATACTTTAGCTGCGGTGGAGGCTGTGACAATGTTTGTAAAACTCTACATATACAAAGTCAGAAGAACTGTCCTATACGGAATATAAAATGCAATGATATGTGCTACTGTAAAGAAGGCTATGCAAGAGACGACAAGAATATTTGCGTGCCCTTTGAGAAATGCCGTAAGTATAATCACTTTGTTACTGCTACCGTTGCCTTAATTAAAAACTTAAACTTTTCAAACGAAACAAAATATGGCGGGTGTTTGGGGGATTGTACGGGAGCAGGCTAAATGCTCCTCCCTAAAGGAAGCCACGTTATTTAACATTTAAGTAATTTGTGGTGCAGTCGCAGGCTTTCTGATCATTTAAATAATTATAGCGAATTTGATAGGCTGATAGTTCAAAAGGCTATTTCTAATTTGCCTTATGCGTTTTAGATAGGTATTACTTATTTTTATTCAAAAGTTGTATAAAGTATTCGAAAAAGAATGAGAAGTATTTATTTGTAATTTAAAACCAACGTGGCGACTTAGCTTTTAGAACAATAAAAAGGACAAGACCGACTACCGTTTAGACTTCCAAAATTCCAACTATCTTTTGCAGTCGTTCCTAATGTAACTATTGCGCTTGCTTTGTATATTTAAAGCTTTTTAGTACGCAAGCAAGCAAACTCCACTAAAAATTACGCTCTAAAACAATGAAACAACAATCAATTAAACAAATCTTTTTACTTTTGGCTAACCAATAACCAAAATCCAGAAAAAATACTTAAATTACTACTACTATTCTTATTTTTTGAATTAATTGTGGGCATTTAATGTCGAAACGTAATGCACGTATCGCTGTAAATATGAAAATGGCGCAGCCAAGCGGAAATTTAATCTGCGACCATTGGCGTTGATGGTTGATTCGCCACCATTTTTTTAAATTTGGTTTGCTAGCGTTTGTTGCATAGTATTTATGTTTATTATTCATACACTTAGAAACTTATAATCTATGTACAAAAAATTTAGAAGCAAACACAGCATGCAATATCCTTTTATAATATCTCGAGAATAGATGTCTTAATAAATTTAAAGCGGTCGCGGTCGTCAAAAAGTTCAATCATTCAACGCGATTTACGGTACATACACCAACGCCTCTTATTACTAAGTAATACAACAAATGAGCGGAAAGTTAAATCCAGCTAGTTTTTGTTTGAGCTCATCAAAATTTTCTTGTAAAAAACGAAACTACACAGTACACACCTCTGGTTATGTGCAGCTCGCCTGCACCCCGCATATGTAGGTATAAAAATATTATTGCGATGACACAGACATAATTTTCAAGTCGGTATGGCACCAGAACTTGCGACTTAAATTGCGAGTTGTGACTTGTGTGTGAGATAGTCTGTCAGTTACTATAGTTACGCGACCACTCTTCATTCCGCATTCGGTAGAGACCAAAAAATGTGTTACATGGTTCAACTTAAAAAGAGGGAGTTGCACATTGGAACGTCGAGTTGTACATATTGGAACGTCTATTTTCGATTTCCCCACTAAGCTGCCAACGACCAAGTTACTAACCAAATACTAATTGTCGTAGCTCCACTAGTCTGCGGGAAACATGAAGAATATCAAAAATGTAAAAAAACTTGTCCACCAGATACTTGCCTATCCTTAGTAGCCAAATTCAAGTGCGACGAGAGAAATGCAACATGTACCCCTGGATGTGTTTGCGAGTCTGGTTACTTAAGACAGAACGCAGGTGAAAAATGCATGCCAATTTGCGAGTGTACGCAGTTACAAAGTTCTCCAGATTGTCTTATATAAATTTGTAAAGATGGCGCGCCAATTAATGTTTCAACTGAGTCATTGACAACGTGGGCGCGTCATTTTGTAGTTTGTCTGCACTTAATACTTTCATTGTAATGCTACAAAGGGTTTAAATAAAAGATAATTAATTTCTACGATGTTTTTATTTATTGTCCAAAAAAGTAAGTCTTATAAGTGCATTCTCTCTGAATATACTGAAATATAAGCACAAGGAAGCACTGTAATGCGGTTTTACTTTGTAAAGTAAAATTCTGCCAAATTGAAATTTCAAAATTTGAATCACAATGAGTTATCTTGTCTAACTTAACTATACTTAACTAGTTTGTCTTAATTTTTTAGAAAATATCAGTCACTTAACGTAGTCTTAATATAACATTAGTCAAGAACAGAAAACAATATGAAAACTAAAAAATAATGCTTTACAAGAACACTATCACAATAAAAATATTGCATCAGGATGTTCAAAGCTAATCCTACAAAACACAAAAATCTGTCTTTTGGCTCAACAATAAAGAACAGAATTCTTACAAATAACATTAATAGAATTTAAAAACATAACAGAAATAATCTTTTTGATTCAACAAAAAGATTACATTTCTTAAATAGAGGATAAGATTTAAGGCTCAAACTGTACGCCAGACTGTCTGCACTGGGAGAACTTGTTGTGTTTGAGGATACATAGGATATTCATAAGGCAGCCTCACACAGCTTGGCATCGGAGGCAAGGAGTAAGCTGGCTGAGCAGGGGCAGACTGCTGAATTAAGTCTACTCTCAACATCTGTAAACCAAAAATTAAAATCTTTGTTATTTATTTATGTTTTATTTTAAGATACCTTATACTCTTGCTCCTTTGAAGAAGCCTAGTTCAAATACCGAATATTACCTTAAGTGTATGCAGAGCAATCTCAGCAGCCTCCACATTAGCCTGCTGGTCAGAGAAGCAAGGTCTTGTGGATAAAGGCCCTATCTGTCTAGGCACAGTCAGCAAAGGTGGGCCCACCTGCAATTCGACACTGCATATCCAAAGCTCTGCTCCAGTGGGATCCAAGTACTTCTGGTAACTGTATTTTGGTTGTGGCCACATGTATCTAAAAAAATACCAATATATTATTAAATGGTCCCCGAGCTGCAAAGAGGACGATTAAGACTAGGTTGAAGACTAATTTAGACTAAAATATTTAAAGGCGTCGGGATGTGACGACCCCATCGCCCACTGTTGGGATAACCTCTGTCACAACAGATTATTCCACCAGTGCAATCAGTCATACTGGTGGTAGGTCTTTTGTTGCAAGAGGCCGGCTAGGTAGGTACCACCGCAGTGTCCAATATTCTGCCGCCAAATAGTAGTGTTTAGGCATTACTGTGTTCCGGTTTGAAGGGCATTGTACGCTAGTGAAATTACTGGGCGAACGAGATTTAAGAACTAATATCTCGAGGTTGGCAACGCGTGAGTGGCACCTACTAATGATGCTGCAAACGCTCATAGGCTGCGGCAGCCACTTACCATCAGGTGGGCCGTATGCTTGTTTGCCAACTTCTAACATAAAAAAAAAAGAAACAATACATACCTTTTACACATTGATTCAAGTTTAGCTGGAGCCAATGTGTAGTTAGCCTGTGGTGGTGAATACGAGTACACAGGAGGTTTAATTTCGTACGGAGAGTAGCAAGGACTTTCCCCAGCGCAAGCAGAGCCGATTCCTTCATCCTTTGGGTAATTTGCATATTCTTTTTTCTCTAGGTGCTGTTTATAAAGCAACAATGTTTGAGTCAAATCTAAACTGTTATTAAACTTCGCATTGCCTCTGTTCAATTTCTGTATGCGGTATAGATCACGGTCAACAGGTTTAGCCCAGCGTATTTCAATATTACTACCATCTATGTCAGAATTTTGCAATTTAGTCATTGCAAGCTCAGCATGTTCTCTTTCGTAAAAATGTATAAAAGCATAGTCATAAATTTTTTTAACACGTTCAACTTTGTGATTGATCGCAGCTTCGAATACTTTTTGAATAGTATCTGGTGTAGTCCGTATTTCAAAATTACGTACATACAGCACTTTAACCTGAAGTACAGAGAAAGCACCGTTAAAAAACACGAACACCCACTTAAATAAATATTTACGCACTATAAATATTATATACGATAATGAAGCAAATGTTTACGTAAATCGAATACGCTAACAATAATAAAATTAAAATCGCTCATTGCAAAGTTCAATTCTAGCGCAAGCATAAATTTAAAATAATACGCACCCTTTTCATCTGGTCGTCTCCAATGTCCGGCTCTGGTTCGGCCCAATCCACTTTGACCTCCTGATCCCAAAGCTTAATACAACCAGGCACAAGGGTTCTTCTTGCCATTGCCGCCGCTTTGTGCGACGTGAACTCCACAAAAGCAAATCCCCTATTAAGCTTTCGGTCAAAACAGTTTTTATACAGAATCACATTCACAATTCCACCGACTCTCTTGTTCAGTTCCTCCATAACTTCCTCTTTCGTTTTCGTCTTGGGTATGTTTCCAACGAAAAGACGGCAGTTGTCCACAGATATCACAACTCCGATATGTCTTCGGGGTCTTATCTCATAGTTATTAAGTTCCCGGACCGCAGCTTCAGCCTCGGATCGTGTTGCATAGGTAACGAAAGCATATCCACGATTCGATCCAGAGAAGTCCATCATGAGACGCATTTCGTATACCTTTCCGACTCGGGAGAACAGTGGTACGAGCTCATCCTCGAAGATTTCTCGTGGTAACTTCCCTATGAAGACTTCGCAGCCCTTTGGCGGTGGCGGACCGATCCAGTCCGTGGGTGGTCCGAATTTCCTTTGGCCGTTCTGCTGGACGATAGGGTAGCCGGTCTTTTGCATTAACTCCAATAACTTATAAGTCATCTGATTACTTTGTTCAGCCATAATTGAAATCAGCTCGAATCAGAACTATCCGTTCGCCTAATCACAACAAGAGAACTAGTGCGGCTTGACAAAGCGGCAGAGCTTTATACTCGCCGACAAATAAACCGGCGGTTGTGACGTCGCATTTTAAAGTCATAACAGAAATCATTCATATTATATTTTCAATAACTAAGTGTAAAATATTTACGAAAATATACGTTTATGTGTATTGTAATATTATTGTATTCGAAATTATAATTTTATGACTTTACATAGAACTTTATATGTAACGATAGAACGACCAACATTTCAAGAACAAGTAAAGAATATTAAATAAATGATAACAGGAATTAGTCAAATCAATTTGAATATTTTTTTCAAACAAATAATATTACTGATAATAATTTCAACTACATAATGATACTCGATATCAAATTGAAATTTAATTTAAATGAAAAATATTCTCGCATCTTATATTATATTAAAATCTATTTTAAACATTTTTTACCGATGAATTTAGAAATAAAGGTACCTTCAATTGATTTATTGTTACTTTCCGATTTTAAATTTTGAATTTATCAAAGCAACTTTAAAATTTAATAGAAATTACTATTAAGTTATTTATCATACAACTTATTTTAACGTGTGACGTAATCGCACGGCTCCCGGGATAGAGTTTTATTAAGTATCTATAAAGAAAATTCTTGATGGTGTGTATTAGATAATTTCTACAAACGACATTTATAAATATCTTATTAATAAAATATTAATATTTTAGTGTTTGAAATATTCCATGATATAATATTTTCTTCTTTTAAAATAGTAAATAAATATAAAAGAATAATTTTGACATAGTTCCAAAAAAAGTCCTCTATGCAAAAATAGGTGGCGCTGTAAACAAAATGTGTAAGCAATTTCTTTTAGTTGGATTATTAGACAAATAACAGAATATCTTTACCTAATACATGAACTCGTTCAAAACGTAATTCGCCATTCTCTTGTCTGAAAATAAATATTACTTATTTGTAACAAAGTTAAGTTATCGTAAAAACTAAATGTAATTTTAAACTTATAAATATTATTGAAATTAAGTTAAAATAATGTATTTTTCTACTTCTTTTATTGTCACTTAATTGGGGAAAGTTTATTTTGTCGCAAACAGATAGACGTCAGGGCCTTTATTTTATAATATGTAGTGTACATTATATTTAAAATAACATAATAACCATCCTATTAATAATTAATATGAAAGTTTATGTTATGCTTGTTACTGAATCACGCAACAATGCCTGAATGAATTTCGATGAAATTAGGCATACGCATATTTTATTACTCAAATTAACACAAAGGATATATTTTATCCAGCACAAATGTTCAGTTCCAGTTTGGGATTACCAAAAAACTAAGGGGCCTCACTTAAAATTTTGTGAAGATGTGTCTTATGGAAAATTATTTACTTTGGGCCATAGACATACTATATACTATGGATCGGCCCTTTCATACAGACAAAATGTCAGACTCGCTGATGAATCCTTCGTGGATTCAACACCAAAGCAACGGATCACACAAGTCACAAGCTAACTTCATTCGATTATGTAATATGTTTCAAGCTTTGACTGACTTCGTTTCGTTGCGCTTAGGAAGAAGCACCAGTGAAGGAGCACCTGCGAATCTTTGATAATGTTTGTATGGAAGGGTCTGTCCAACTTAATTATAAAGTCAACGCGGACGAAGCCGAGGGCAGATAGTATATTGTGTATAATATAATATTTGAGCCCAGAATCCTTTAACTTTTTCTTGCAAATATTGATATGGGTAAAATGAAAGTACATTATAAAATACATATTTTATTCAATAATCACAGATTCTTAGATGCAAAATTTACATGAAAATTACAATAAAAGAAAAATAAATTCATAACTAAATATACAAATAATTATTGAAGCCGTATGTGCGTAGTCAAATAAATGTAAAGAACTGACACTCTAGGACTTTTTTGGTCTAAATTAATTTTTTATTATATTCAAAATATTTTTGTCACATTATGTGCATCAGTCATAATAGTAGTAGAACCACGCTCCTCCCAGCACAAATGGGTATATTCGGATGTGGAAGTACTACCCTCTCACAGACAATCGGCGTAAAGTAACAGTACTGTTGGGTTTCGTGAGAGTGCTGAGGCCAAATCTCCCACCCCATCTGTTTCCTTTACGTTTTCTCTTCTCATTCCTTCCCTCCTATACCTCAGGTTAACAATGTGCATGTGATACCTCAAGTATTGCAAGCGTCAAGGTTGCAGTACCAACCATTTAAAAATACAATTCAGTTCATTTGTCCGTGATATGGAAGAAACTAATCTTAGTTTTAATACTTTAATATTATTAATTACATAAAATTAAATGATTATTTCTGTTTGTGTATCTATTCGCAGCGTCATCGAACTTGAGGAGAATTCAGTTCTTGCGTCCTCGTATTGGCAGAACGTTAGCAAAAATTGATTAATTAATACGTCATTAATAAAATCATTTATAAATTAGTATTATTTTTAAACTTCAATATTATATTTCTTTAACAACACAATATACTTATTATATATGGACCGGCCCATTCATACAAACAAAATCTTACAGACTCGTTGGTGCCCCTTCCTAAATTCAACACCAATGCAAATAAATTCAATAACGAACTCAATCACACGCTTCATTCGGTTGTGCAAAACATAACTGATGTTAGCCTGTGACTAAGTTAGTTCCGGTGTAGGAAATTAGTTCACTTCACCGTATCTATTCATTATAAATCAATGCAATATACATAAACCTTTAAATATATAACAAAAAAAAAGATTGCTTAAATTTTAAAAAATTATATCACATGAAAACAAGATCTACGTTCTATTAATTTTGGGGTACGTCATATTTTTATATAGATATTTTAAAATACTCATTAAAATTATCACAAACAATTAAATTTAGCAAAAATTTTATATTTTTGCGCAAATTGAACAATTATCTGATTCTATCAAACAAAATGACAATTTTTTTTTTCTAATTTAGCACATAGAGCATTTTACAGTATGCGAAAACCCAATAATAAATTATTCCGAGTATTTTATTTTTTATCTACATTTCCGAGCTTCTATCCATCGCCTTATTGTCATAGCCTCTAGTCGTAGTGACGGAAGCGCCATCTGTGTCGAAACTTGCGTCGTTGTCAACTTCCTCGACCCAAGGTTGTTTTTCGGCGGAACAAAACACGCCGTATATTATCGCACCCAGCAGATAGATGGCGCTGGATATGAAAAATACCATCCTCCATTGCTCTGCCGTCTGAAATAATAATATGTAAAACCTTAAAACTATTGTGGTTTAATAAAAAAAATACACCATTTATGTTGCGATAAATTTTTCATCAATATTGGATCGTTAATTATAGAGCCAATTCCCAAATTTCATGCCGCTTATTGGTTAGAGCTTTGAGTCTTTACAATGTACAGTCACGAGCAATGAAATGTATATATTGTCAATTTTTCAAAAAGATGTACACGCTATACTTTGCAAAAGAAAGTATACGAGTTTTGCTTCATAAATATGTAACCGTCAAATTGTTCCAAAACAATGTATACAGTGACGTTTTCAACACCATATCTATAGTAGGTATAAGGTGCTCGTATATTAAAATATATTCAGGTAGATTATATTATGCCGAGTATTAATAATATACATATATATATAGTTTTCTATAAAAGTTTTAATGTAGACTTTAAAAGTTAATAACTAAGTTTAAATGTATGATTATTCTTGTCTTCACTGAACTTCTCTGATCGGTTTTGATGATGTTTTTTTGTGTGTTCGGGTGCTGCCCTGGATGGCATATAATCATAATAAGACCGGGAAGGTAGCATTGAAATCGAGTACTCATTTTTTCAGGTATTTGATATCACCCTACACTTTCCCTAAATAAATGACCCTGACTACTAAAAAGATGTTCATGACGTTAAAAACCAGTCAAGGCCATGGTGGTTCACCTCGCATAGTGGAAATTAAAAATTTACGGCAAAAATAAGTTTTTAATTTCATTATTTCATTGTAATTATTCAAACTTATACGAAAAAACATAGTTATAAGAAAAAATCAGATATCTCTATAATTTGTAGATGATCTATTTTCTTCAAAATATTTATTAGGGAAGAAAGTTCTTCTGATGTTCTAGATCCACTAATTTTGAAGGTGGATAACATGATTTCTATGAGTTCTATGCGATCTCTAAAACTAATGATATAATCAAAAAAGTCAAAATAAAACGTCGTTTTATATTTAACGCCCTATCCAAAGCTAATTATTTTAAGGTCACACGTTGCCATGAGCAATATATTTTTAAATGTGTATTGCTGGTGCCAATAATTTCAAGCCAATAATTTCGAATTAAAATGACTGTGACTTAAATGGAGTGGAGTGGAGACACATAAGTGGAGTGTGGAGATAAAATATAAATTAATTATAAGAGTACGTAACCCTTATAATTTTTCTATTTGGCTATGGAACCCTAAAATACGAAATGAGCAATGAAATTTATAATTTGACAGTTTTTTTATTCATTCACAATACATCGCAAAATAAAGTATACGAGCTTTGTTTCAAAATAATGTATCCATCTAATAATACTAGAATAATATTATGTATATAGTATATCAAAATATTTTTTTGGAATTGAAGGAGGTTTTTCTATTTAAAAAAAAACTACTCATGACGGTATTATATAATTTAAAATTATTCGATATTTTCATTATGTATTGCCTTGCGTTGTATTATGTGTGCGTGATATATCACTTTATCACTGTGTGCATGTGTCAATTTATCGTTTACAATTCTTACAATAGTTTAAATCAAATTTAAAAAATACGTTTATTGACGTTTAGGGAATAAAAATGTAAGTTGCCAAACCTATATATATGTATGTCTATTTCTTTTACTCCTATTAGTTATTCGAAGCAATAGACTAAGATAGCAATATCTCCTGTGAAATATGGTTACAAGAGCGGCAACAGGATATGGTTCCGTCCAAGGGGTTCTTAGTCTAAGCGTAAAATGCGTACTGTGACATATAAGAGTCAAAGGAATTTATCCTTTATTCAATAGTAACATGATCGGTTTCTTTAATTATCAAAGGCTTTATGACTAAATAATATAGAATTAAAGATTAATTTCCTTTGAAACCTGAAACTATCGCAGTATCTATCTAACGTAAAAAATATACGCGCACGCTGTAGTAAAATGTAAACGACTAATATTAAAAAAATTAAAACGTGTCTCAGGGCACGCGGTATGAACAAGTTGCCTTTGCTTATTAATTAATATTTTGCTGACTAAAAATATTGAAAAGTAAGTTTCTCTAAAGCATTCTACAAGAAAAACTTTTTACGTTTTAAGAACAAACATGCATACATATCCACATAAAAATTATTTTACAAAAATGGGCATTATACTTTATTGCACTGGCTTCGCTCTCCTACAATCCATGCCATCTCAACAAGCTCCATTATATCGCAACCCATGCCACTGCACAAATATAGAATTATACATACCTACTTAAAATAAAAGATTTGTAAAATACCCATACTAATACAATTTCAAATAAACAGCTCATATTTGTAAATTTATGTAACGCATTTTAATAATGTTTAATTTTTTCTTGCATTCCCTCCTGTCGCCTTCAGCCGGATAAAGAGGAGGGCCATCGCGGCGAAAGCTTCGAGGCCTTCACAAAAGAGGCTTCGGAAAAAAATATCCGACTTGTGAACACTAGTCCACATATTTTCCTTTCATTTTTTTACCTCCCAAAATTTAATTTTCTGGCCTAACCTACCTAAACCTAAGCCGCGATAAGGAGTTTCGTTCCAAAAATACTAAAACGCATTTGCTTATAAAATTTAAAGCGTTTACATATAATCTATCCAGGATCCCATCATCAGATCTTGACCGTATAGATTATCCAATAAAACAGGCCGTCTTTGAGTAATAAAAATTAAAACAAATATTGTGTAAAATCAGTACATTTTTTAGGTTGGCGAAAATATATTGTTAAACTATCTTTCATATACAAAAATATTATTTTTAAAAGAGCAGTAAATGCATAATAAATTTTTTTATCTAAATATATTTATATAATTTTAAAGAAAATATGCTTATAACGTAGATTTTATTCAAAATGTCAATGTATACTTTATCGAAATCGGTCCACACGTTCAGTTCAGTAACAGACCAAGTGTCTGTTTGTTTCAACAATTATAGTTTATATATTGTTGGGATAACCTCTGTCACAACAGAGATTATTCCACCAGTGCAATCAGTCACACTGGTGGTAGGTCTTTTGTTGCAAGAGGCCGGCTAGGTAGGTACCACCGCAGTGTCCAATATTCTGCCGCCAAATAGTAGTGTTTAGGCACTACTGTGTTCCGGTTTGAAGGGCACTGTACGCGAGTGAAATTACTGGGCGAACGAGATATAAGAACTAATATCTCGAGGTTGGCAACGCGTGGGTGGCACCTACTAATGGTGCTGCAAGCGCTCATAGGCTGCGGCAGCCACTTACCATCAGGTGGGCCGTATGCTTGTTTGCCAACTTCTAACATAAAAAAAAAAATATATTTTGTTTAAGGTGTGTGTGTGATATGAACAAAAACTAAAAATAATAAAACCTAGAACTTTATTTCCACGCTACCTCCAGTAGGTGGCGTGGAAATAAAGTCTTATTGTGATTTTAAGCTATCCAGGGATAACAAATACCCAAAAACAAAAAAATAACATCAGAATCAATTAGAAAAATTCAGTGATATACACATAATAATAAAAGATATTTTAAAATAAAATTAATATACTTCTTTTAGACGTAAAAATGTCTTGAAAATGTCACTGTATACATTATTATGAAATAAATTGACGCTTACATATTTATGAAGGAAAATTCGTATACTTTCTTTTGCAAAGAATAGCGTGTACATAATTTTGAAAATTTGACAATGTATACATTTCATTGCTCGTGACTGTACATATAACATTAGGTCTATAGTCAAATTGCATTAAGAAATAGTAAGTCATCGTTTACTGTTAGACTGGTAGACTAGCGATGCTGTGTTTCATTCGAGGCGTCGAAGCGCCTGAGGCCAAATCTCCCACCATCTCTCTTCCGTTCCTATTTTCTCTTCTCATTCCTTCTCTCATGTGCCTTGGGTTGGCAACGCGCATGTGATACTTAAAGTATCGCGAGCGTTTATAGGTTGCGGAGACTGTTTACCATCAAGACCGTATGACAACCTTCATGAAATAAAAAAAAACTTAAAAATATTTACAAATAATACATACTCTATCTGTTACTATAGAGCCTGCTAATGGCGGGCTGATTATTCCAGGTAGTGTAGCGATAGTATTCGATAGTCCCATTAGCACACTTGCGTGTGGGGGAGCGATATCCAGATGGTTGACGCTGAAAAAAAATCAGAATTATAATTTGTGAAATATTTTTATGCATGTTTTAATAATTAGGTAGCGAGAGGAAATCATAATCTCTATTAATATAACAAAACAGAAGAGTTTGTTGGCTTTATCCGGCTTATAAATCGTCGTCAGTCTCTTCGTCAGTCGAATTTGAAAAATTTTTAACTAGTGGCCCGCTCCGGCTTTGCACTGGTATAAAATATATAGCCTATGTGATTCACTAAAAAAGTGATTAAAATCGATCCAGTAGTTTTGATTTATTCATTACCCCCGTGGCCCGCACGCATTAAATGTAATTATTTACGACATCACATTAGAAACCTCAAAAATAACAGTATTTCTCCACTATTTAATGGATGTTATTATACATATAAACCTTCCTCTTCATGCACTCTATCAATAAAAAAACCGCATCAAAATCCGTTGCGTAGTTTTAAAGATTTAAGCATACATAGGGATATACGGACAGAGAAAGCGACTTTGTTTTATATTATGTAGTGATTATGAAATCCCAAAAAATAAGATCAGATTTTTGTTTGACTACGAAGATTTGCATTTCAGCGCCACCTATTGGTATTTTTCTATAACTAAGTCGAGTGATACAGTGTATCCCATTCTTGCATTATTTTTATGCATGTTTTAATAATTAAGTAGCGAGAGGAAAATATGATAATCTATATTAATGTAATAAAAAAGAAGAATTTGTTGGTTTCATCGCGCTTATAACTCGTCATCCGTCTCGTCGTCAGTCGGATTTGAAAAATTTAAATTTATTTTTAATGATGAAATCCCAAAAAAATCAAAGATTAGATTTTTGTTTGACTACGAAGATTTGCGTTTCAGCGCCACCTATTGGTATATTTCGATAACCAGGTCGAGTGATACAGTGTATCCATTCATAATATATTATATAATATTATAAACGTGAAAGTTTGTTGGATGGATGGATAATAATAATAAATAAACGTTGCACACTCAACGGCCCCCATTAAGATAGTGATATCCTGTGTCGGGGTTCCGGAAACATATACAAGGACAAGGACAAATACACCCAGACCGGAAAATATGCTTGCATGGTCAATACAAACATATTATGCTCCGAGCGGGAATCGTACCCACGACCTGTGGCGTTTGAAGGCAGGTCGTTTGGATGTTTGGCACTCTTTGATCTGATAATAATTAACTCTTGATATATTCGCTCTTCTCCAATGAGTTACTGGTTCGCCCTTAGAAGTAGTCCGTCAAATTGGGATTGGAGAATATGAAGACCCTGGGTGAGTTTAAAGGCGTCGGGATGTGACGACCCCATCGCCCGCTGTTGGGATAACCTCTGTCACAACAGAGATTATTCCACCAGTGCAATCAGTCACACTGGTGGTAGGTCTTTTGTTGCAAGAGGCCGGCTAGGTAGGTACCACCGCAGTGTCCAATATTCTGCCGCCAAATAGTAGTGCTTAGGCACTACTGTGTTCCAGTTTGAAGGGCATTGTACGCTAGTGAAATTACTGGGCGGACGAGATTTAAGAACTAATATCTCGAGGTTGGCAACGCGCGAGTAGCACCTACTAATGGTGCTGCAAGCGCTCATAGGCTGCGGCAGCCACTTACCATCAGGTGGGCCGTATGCTTGTTTGCCAACTTCTAACATAAAAAAAAAAAACAAAAATATCGGGAATAATGCTGAAAAGAAGAGACTACCACATTCTTTTTGAAGTTAACTAAAAATAGTATATTTTGGTATGTTACCTAAAACCGGACCAAGCGAACCCTCCAAGACCGACAGCGATGGTCAGGCATATAACACACCCCGCCACTGACGGCGCATACGCTGCAGCCACCATGAAAATTGTCTGAAAAATATAAAATTACACATTTAATATTCATAAAGATGTTTTTGCAACATTACAATAGAGAAAAGGGTAGATTAATTGGTTTAAAACCCCCACAAAATGAGTTTTGTTAGAGAAAAAAAAAAACTTGTCGCGGGACGCGTGTTGTAACGAAGCTACTTCATTTGATTTCATATCCTACCCCATACCCCCACGCCACCCTACCCTTTTCTACCCCTTTCAAATGCTATGTATGTGAGATTCTAGTTAAAAACTATTTATGTCAAATATACAGAAAGTAAATTAAAAATAATAATAAGTTCAACGGTAGAAGGGCTGACTTGTAACGCGAGAGTTGCAGATTCAATCCTGACCCCTTAGGCTATCGTGTACCTACTCCTAGTACAAGACACTCTTAGTTTAAAAATATTAGTAACTAGATAAATTACGATTTTAATATAAATATAAACTCCCATTTCATCCCTTCATAGGTTTTTCTTTACCCCTTTTTCCCTTAAGGGTCTATTAGTACAAGACACGCTTAGTTTAGAAATATTAGTTAGACGCTTAGTTACATTACACGCTTAGTTTAGAAATATTAGTTAGACGCTTAGTTACATTACACGCTTAGTTTAGAAATATTAGTTAGACGCTTAGTTACATTACACGCTTAGTTTAGAAATATTAGTTAGACGCTTAGTTACATTACAAGCTTAGTTTAGAAATATTAGTTAGACGCTTAGTTACATTACACGCTTAGTTTAGAAATATTAGTTAGACGCTTAGTTACATTACACGCTTAGTTTAGAAATATTAGTTAGACGCTTAGTTACATTACACGCTTAGTTTAGAAATATTAGTTATACGCTTAGTTACATTACACGCTTAGTTTAGAAATATTAGTTAGACGCTTAGTTACATTACACGCTTAGTTTAGAAATATTAGTTAGACGCTTAGTTACATTACACGCTTAGTTTAGAAATATTAGTTAGACGCTTAGTTACATTACACGCTTAGTTTAGAAACTAGATAAATTGAATTACGAAAAATCCTTCCTTGGAGCGCGTATACGTTTTAAAAACACATGTGAAAAAAGTCAGTTTTCTAGGTCCAAGGCTCGACGTTGATATGTCAATCAGGTCTTCTATTATATATATAGATGATTTGAAAAAGCATACCTAAATAATATAAAAAAATCTTCATTCTCCATATATATAATCTGTTAAGGTAATAGACTTAGAATTGACACCGTTGTGGCGTTGTGGGTAGCGTGTCTGCCTTAAGTCTCGACGGTTGCGGGTTCGATTCCCGCTCGGGCAGATGTTTGTTAAAATTTCTGTCTCGGTCTGGGCGTTTGTCTGTGGGTCTCCCCACCGTGCCTCGGAGAGCACGTTAAGCTGTCAGTCCCGGTTGTTATCACATAACATCTGATAATAATCGTTAACTCTTGATAAGTAATTTGCTCTTATCCAATGAGTTACTGGTTCGCCTTTAGGGTTGCGGAGGTCAGATGGCAATCGCTCTGTGTAAAAACTAGTAACCTGTCACATCCGGATAAGAGTAATAAGCAGACCCTGGGTAAAATAAAAAATACCGGGAATAATGCTCGGATGAAGAAGAAGGTAATAGACTCACCTGCGCCAAAAACGCGCCGCAATTAAATAGCTTTCTTATATTAGTTCTAGATAAAACCTCCATTTTCAACAACCAATCGGCCATGTGACCGGCCACTTGTAGAACGATAGCCATCGCGAGATACGGCACAGCGGATAACCAGCCAGTTTGCGATGTTTGGAACCCGAATACATCTGGAAATATAACAATAGACTGATGATGATGATCAGACATAGAAATCTTAATAAAAATGCACTTCTTCTTATTCAACGGTCTAGTTGACTCTAACTCGTCCATTCGACCATTGTCAAATGAAAACCCACAATGCGACCACCCATTTAGTGACTGACCACGCCTAAAGTTGCTTAACCCATCGATTGTGTTTGGCTATGTGCCGGTACTTGAAGTATAAAGTACTAGAATTGGCATATTCCCGTGACCCTATCGCCACAATTGTGACTTAAAAAATCTATTTAAATAGGACGAAATCAATATTTTTGTCTAACATTTTTGTCCATGATTGTGAACCACCTGCACAGAAGCGGCCATTTTGGTTCATTTTAAGTTGAAAGAACTATAGTACCTTGCATAAAAGTAGGTAGGAATGTCAGTAGCGTGTAGAAGCCCCAGTTCTCGCTGAAGTGCGCCGCCACGATCGCCCACACCGGCCCCGAGGTCAGCATCGCCTTCCACGGGTGTCGAACCGGCGTCCCTTCCATCGCTAGAGCGCCACGAGATTCCTAAAAAAGGTCTTCTAATCAAATAATCTGTTTTTCTCTTTTTTAACCGATTTGAAAATAAAGGAAATTACTGGAAAAAGGCTGACTGTTTAGTATTTTTTTTAAAGAATATTAGGAATGCTTCTTCAAGGTATTACTAATATTACAATTGCCCCTCCAAATAAGCTCGAAGCTTGCGCTAGGAGTGGGTACAATAGCCCAAGGGGGTCAGGATGGAACCCGCGACTCTCACACACACTTATTGACTTCTCTACCTTGTCCATTCGATCGGTGTTATCTATGCCGATATTTTACTTAGCACTGATTTCTGTTGTAGAAAATATATTTTTTTACTTTTCAGTTTCGAAGTCAGTATTTTTTTTAAATTTTTTTATATGTCTAAATGAACAATAAAAACCTGTATGTATTTCAATTCAGCTGCAGTTATATGGGGATCTTTTTCAGGGGATTCTTTGACGACCAGCCACCATATTGTTGTCCAAACCAAACCCATTATACCTGTAAAATTTATATTATTTATGAAAATGTAAATAAATTATATAGACTATAAAATGTACTAGAAACGATGAATTTGAACAGGCTCAGTTGAAATTTATTCTTACTAGTGTTAGATATCATGAGTCATATTGTTAAAATATTATTTTCTAATATTGCTTGATTATTAACATATATTAGTTAATGTGTAATAAATAATTAAATATAATCTTACTTATAATATTTTTATTTTGTGAGTATAGGAATGAAGTCAATTGACTTGCTTTGATTAAATAAGAAACTTAACGACTGTCACCCCCACTCATAAAAAGACATTTGTTTAGTGACAGTTCGTCTTATTTGAATTCATTCCTATACCGACGGTTGAAGTGAACAGTGATTATTAAAAATTACAATAAATTTCGGCAGTTTTTCAATATTACCGCACCCAACTACTACTTCGTTTTCGATAATTTAATACTAGTAATATTATAAATGCGAAATTAGCTGTCTGTCTGTCGCGCGTTCACGCCAAAACTACTGAACCGATTGAAATGAAATATGGTACATAGATAGTCTAGAGCCTGAGAAAGGACATAGGCTACTTGGACGCAAATAAGCAATACCATGTCAACCCCACAAAATTGAAAAAACTGAGTTATATATGCAGAAGCGTTGGTAAATGGCTGAAGAACATTTTTCTTTAATATTTGTAGGGTTTTAAGCTTTAAAACTTCTAAAAAGCCATTTTTTAATCATACAATTTAGGTTTTATTTGAAACGTTTTCAGTTATATTATATACGAAATATGCAGTTTGTATACTTATTTTTTGTGAAAATAACGTACATAAATCTGAAATTACCAAAAACTTGACCAATACATAAAAAAATCATATAAAGCAAGTTGTTCAAAATCTTCAAACGCGTTTTTCTCGAAATGACATTCGTGTGGGTTGACATGGTATTGCTTATTTGCATCCACTTTTTAATGCGAAAAACATTGTTGTAAGAGGTTGAAAGGGGGACGAAAAGTTGTATGGAAGTATCGTCATTTTTAGAACTAGAAGTTGAAACTTATTTTTTTGGGCTGTTTATTCGATATAGATAAATATGACATTCAAAGTTTGTAAAGTTCGGAAAGGGACGAAGCCTCTGGCAGAAGCTAATAGTCAATATTTCATTTGAGCTTCTCTGCAATTTGGAATGCATTAGAGAGGCTCCGATGACCCTTTTTCAAGGCCGAGTCTCTGTACTCGGCCTCGTAACTCAGTGCAGTGATTTAGCGCCCGTTGTGGTGTGTTGGTATCGGCCTGCATTTAGTCTAGACGGTCGCGGGTTCGATTCTCACTCGGGGCGGATTTTATAAATATCTGTTTCGTTCTGGGTTTGTCCTTGCGTGTCTGCTGACCGTGCCCCGGAGAGCACGTAAAGCTGTCGGTCTCGATTGCCATAATAAGCAGACCTTGGGTAGCATTATTCCCGGTTGAATACCGGATGAAGAATTACATACATAAGTTTTGAGTGGGGTACGCCATATTATCATAGTTTACCTATTAAATACTCACCGAAAACGTAGAATATACCCGGCCAACCAGTGTAGCTCGTGAGCAGCGAACAGATGGGCATTGAGACAACTGTCCCGACGTAGCTACCGCTGAACGCGAACGTCGCGAGCCGAGCGCGCTCCGAGCTCGGAGCCCAGCGAGACCACACCGCGTGTATACAAGGGTATGTCACACCCTGTGTGTAGTAAAGTGCAATTGGTTTAGTCTTGGACCTTGGGTGACACTACCAAGGCCATAAGGACCAAATGACAAAAACACATTAAGATGTTAATAAGTTTCAGACCAGATGAGCAGTTATTTTCATAAATCGGGATCGTCCATTAATTACGAGGGGTTCGTAAGGAGTTGGAGAAAATCACTGTTGAAATAACCTCTGTCACAGCAGAGATTATTCCACCAGTGCAATCAGTCATGCTGGTGGTAGGACTTTTGTTGCAAGAGGCCGACTAGGTAGGTACCACCGCAGTGTCAAATATTCCGGTTGAATATAGTAGTGTCTTAGGCATTACTGTGTTCCGGTTTAAAGGGCACTGTAGTGCTAGTGAAATTACTAGGCAAAAGAGATTTAGGAACCAATATCTCGTGGTTGGCAACGCGTGAGTGACATCTACTAATGGTGTTACAACCGCTTACCATCAACTTTCTTACCAACTTGGTAACATAAAAAAGAAAATTATGCGTGTCAGAACAAAACCTGTAGCCTTAATATATGCTCTGAGAAGCAATGATTATTTTGCATAAGGCGTCTATATTATTATATTATTAAGTGCCTGTTTGCAATGCATCACGTCATTATGTAGCAGTGCATTACCTACAACTTTTTAAAATTTACAACTAATTTTGCCCATAGCTTGCGTCTACTACGATTTAAGAATAGTAATTTTTTGTTATATTACCCGATTTTTTGTTGTCTCAATTTTGGCGAACACACACAGCAAAGCCGTAACCGTATGTGTACTGTCAGACTGTGTGTGTGGTTTTGATAATATTTCTAAATGTGAAACAAACCTCGAACAATCCCTCAATGACTCTGACAGCGATCAGTAGGGCAGTGCTGGTGTGCGCTAGCGGTGGAGTGAATAATGTCAGTAGTGATGTAGCTCCAACGCCTATCGCGAACATCCTGACAGAAACAACAATAATAATTGCATAATAAAACAACAATAATTATTACATAATAAAACAACAATAATTGCATACACAAACTTCTATACAATGTTAATGATCGAAGATCTATAGTTCAGCGAAATTATAATGTCACGAGTGAAATTATAATCTTACGTGCCATTTAGTTGACGACGACGTTTCGTGTCATGACGAGGTTGTGGCGTAGCGATAGCGAACCTGCCTTAAACATCACAGGTCGCCGGTTCGATTCCCGCTCGGAGCATATATGTTTGTATTGACCATGCAAGCACATTTTCCGGTCTGGGTGTATTTGTCCTTTTCCTTGTATGTGTTTCCTGATCCCGACACAGGATATCACTATCCCAATGAAGGCCGTTGAGTGTGCAGCGTTTATTTATTTATTTCGTTGTAGAATTTTAAGGATAATTGTTTTGTGTTCTATAAAAAGGAACGAACCTGTTACCTCCTATTTTAGCAGCCAACCAGCCGCCGGGCAACTGTGTGAAGAGGTAACCGTAGAAGAATGAACTCAACACCAGCCCCTTAGTTTGAGGTGACCAGTCGAATTCTGGAACCTGTAAAGTACTATTTATTTAATCTCATAAAACGCAATAAATGTACGTATATCGCACCTTTAAGATGAAAACAACGTTACTAAAAAAACTTTTGGGTAAACAAACTAATTTTTAAAATATTGACACCTGCACAATCTTTCGTATATTATATTTTCTTAGTTCTTTACGTCAGTTATTTACGCTCGATTATGGCTATGTTTAGACTATTGTTACATTGAGAATGTCTTTTAAGTCGTTTTACGCTTATAACTAAATTTTCGATTTTTTGTGGTGTTTTTTCCTTTAGTTCAGAGTCCAGAGCCCAAAAAGGACACTTAAGAATCATCAGATCAACATAGCTACCACAACCAAGATTTTTTTGTAACGGAAAGAGTTGGACGTTTCATCAAAATGAAGCTACTCACGGAAAATTATCTTGATAGATCTATTATAAAAATGTGTCTTGGACCCTGGACTTATGTTAAAGGTGTAAACAGAGTACGTAATCGCGGGCAATTGACTCAAATCTAGTTTTACTAAAGATACAACCCATTCTATTTTTAAAAAATACTTTAAGAATAGATTTTTATATTTTTCAAATAAATGTTATAAAAAATACATAATAACTTTGCTACTTTTTTGATTTTTTTATAGAGCTCAAGTTTCAAAAGTCATGAAAACTAGAAGAAATATATTTGCTTTTAAATAATCGGTTATAGAAAATCCAAAATATGTTATACTGTTAATAAGATTAGACGAAGCTGCCCCAAAATACACCTATCAATACGGTTATTATAATCTTAATCTAAAAAGCAATATAAAGCCTCAGGCGCCGAGTATGACAATATTTTACAACGCCCATGATATAAAAAAATACAAAATTGAAGTCCTTTTATCAGCCCTGCAAAAATACGCGTAAGATTACCATCAATTTTTGATTATACATTTGATTTCGATATTTATTACATCCTAAATCTTGAATAGATTAGGCTTTTTAATATGGATACCAAATGTTCCAGTTAGTGTTGCCGGATATTATTTTCATGCAGAAGTGGATTTTACAAAAGATATTTTTCAAGCAAAACGTTATTTTACAGCGATGAATTTATGTATATAAAAACGGGATTATTATATAAAAGCGGGACAACGGATAGGGACAGCAAAATAAGCATAGACGAAAGTAGTTGATTTAACGCGAGATGGACAGTACTGGATTGTCCCACAGTACATCGATGTGTAATAGCACTAATCGTAATTTTTCGTTTCGTTCGGTGACTTCAAGCACAGAAAGACCAAATTCTATCCCTTTCTTTTTCTCTCTACTCTAATTATATAGGCTTAGGTAACTAAGGGTATTCACCCATAAGGTACTTTCTATCAGGCAGGCTTTGCGGTAGTTTGTTTTGTTGTTCTTTTTATCTAATTTGTTGCTCTTATTACCTAATTATTTAACGCTGAACAAAAGTGTATGGACTCAAGACAAGAAAGAGATTAGAGCCCCTCTCGGGACATTTTAAATCCCGCCGAACGCGGGACGTATGACATCACTAGATGCTAGATGCTCCACCCTTTAGTACTTTAGTATAGGGTTTATTTTCCAACTTCTATAGCGTCTTTTTATTCATTTATATGTATTTATGACTGTCCGCGAGCAAATCTTCAAAGCCGTAAAAGTTTATGACATCATCAAATTTTCGTATGAAAGAAATTTCGTTACAAGGATTACAATTTTTCCTTTATCATCGAGTCTACTTTTATTAAGTTTTCAGGGGCTTGAACAATTTTTTGATCCTTCAAAAAGTATTAAAACCATAAAAGCTCTATTAAAAGACGAGACATAACATTCTATGTAACAAAAACACAAACAAAAGAAATTTATCTTTCTTTAACCAAAGAGGAGTTGAATTAACTTCTAATTTTTATACCAATATGTTATACATACATAAACAATGGTTCCGTTATCTAATTCCACTTCCATACGTTCTGTCATGGCGACCACGGCGACGGATAGGTTGACCCTCAGAGCGTATACGTTGAAGAAACCGAAGAACGCCAGTAGAGCCACCACAAGCCTCCGCTTCTTCCAAAATCGCCATGATGTTGTTTCTGTGTTTCCTTTAATTCTTTCCCTGTAAACAAAACATAATTAGATATACATACATATATGCTGCATATACTATAGGTGCTTTTTCACACGTTCCGGTTGTCGCGTAGCCGGCACCGGGTATCCGTAGCGAAGTGTATAGGCATGTATGGCAGCTTTCACACGTAGCGGCGTAACTTTGCTCGGCAAGCGGTACACCGGGTGCACGCCGGGTTAACCACAATCCGTACGAGCTAGTAGATTCAAAATTGGGTCGTGTGAAACCGAAATGAGTTACCGGACAGTCGGCACCTGATACCCGGCAACCGGCACGTGTGCAAAGGCACTAATTCGTTAGATCCGTAGATTTGTAGGAAGTGGCCGCGATTCAAGACACAGAAGAAAAGCTATTGTGTCCATGAAATATTTAGGAAAAACATACATTACCAATATATTATTGGAGTACTAGCGGCCCGCTCCGGCTTCGCACGGGTATAAAATATATAGCCTATGTCATTCACTGAAAAAATGATTAAATCGATCCAGTAGTTTTGATTTATTCATCACTGCCTGTGGCCCGCACGATTATTTACGACATCACATTAGAAACCACAAAAATAACAGTATTTCTCCACTATTTAATGAATGTTATTATACATATAAACCTTCCTCTTCAATCACTCTATCCATTAAAAAAACCGGATCAAAATCCATTGCGTAGTTTTAAAGATTTAAGCATACATAGGGATATAGGGACAGAGAAAGCGACTTTATTTTATACTATATAGTGAAAATTAATTTTATGTGGAAATAAATGCATCACATTTTGAAAATATTTTTGATTTTGATAAATTTTCTTAATTAATTAAAAATAACTAACTATATTCAAAAACAAAAAGCTGTTTTATGGAAATTATTTGGGGTAAAAGTTGGACTCGCACCCTTAAAATTCAATTCATATGGGAAAAAGTTGAAATGAATGGATGAAGTTGTGGTAATGTTTGGTTAAAGGTAAATAAATAAAAAAAACACCAAGTGTAAGAAAAAAAATTCAATTCCTTCTGAATAAGACTAACTAGTACACATTATAAAACAAACTCAAAAGCTGCTGAACGGATTTTCACATGGTTTTCACCACAAGATAGAGTGATTCATGAGAAAGTTTTAGGTACATAAACAGTAGTGGTTAAGTTAGTCTGTAAGTTTTTTAAAATATGACCATTGTTGAAAATTTCGGAAAAAGTCAAGCCAAATCTTTTAATGCCTAAGACTAGTTCTAAAGTTATAGACCTTAAACATGAAACCTAAAAATTAAAAAATATTATTTAAATTAACATCCAAAAGGATTCTACTGAGTGTTGTTTAAGTTTTTTGCGATTCGTTTCAGCAAATTTGGTTCGGCTTTGATGTATCAACCAGAACACGTTCTTTTCTGTAGCATATTATACTTATTTATCATATTTTCTGATTTTCTGGTTTATTATTCAAATGCGAAATACGATTTGCATATTTTGTGCATCGTTTTTTTCACGGAGAATATAAATTATTACGATTCACGTGGGAAATATTTAATTTTCCACGCGGAGATGATTTGAAAAATCCGCAGTCGATAAATTCTTTATTGACAATACGTTTACAATACGCTGGCAATCTTTTATACCTGCTGCATTTGAACTCAAGGATAAGCACCAGGTTTCCCAGTGAAACTGGCGTCCACCCTTAGAGAACCCAAGCACCACCCTCGCCGTCTTAGTGATGGCTGCCTGAATCTTTTCCCAGTGGTTCTGGACTGGTTCTCCATCAGCACCAACGCACTTGTCGTTGGAAGCTGAGGCGAACACCTGGGATTTGACTTCATCAAGCAACCACCATCTAATTTGGTGATGATGACGCTCACCCGGTTTACCTTTGGGCTTCACGCGGAGGTCCATGACAAGGAGACGGTGTTTTGCAGTGAGACTCTCATCGGGTATGACCTTGCAGTTGGCTACTTTGCTGATGAGGTGTCTCCTAGTGAGCAGGTAATCAATTTGATTGGCATGCTTCTCGCTTTTGTAGGTGATTAAGTGTTCGGATTTCTTTTTGAAATACGTGTTCACGATAACCAGGTCGGCAGCCGCACACGTTCTAAGGATATCCTCCCCTGTCGCTAAAGCGTATCACCTCCAGGATATTGTTCTGGAACTCTTCAGAAAGCACTATAGCTACCCCGTTTTTGCCACCAAGAGCACCCGTGTAGATCAACTTGTAGCCATTCCCAATAAACCGGGATCTGCTGCCTTTCCACCGAGTCTCTTGCAAGAATGCAACGTCCACCCTTCGCCTGAAAAGTACGTCGGCCAGCTCTCTCGAACGTTTTGCTGAGTTTGGGCTCGCGTCGTTAGCCGTGCCCGCCCATGACACGGTAGCCCTTGCCCACTTCTCGCAGATGTAGGGCAATGTGAGGGTGAGCTTCCACCTCGTACTACTTCGATGGTGACTGGAAAATCTCTTGGAAATGTTTGCGTTATAAGACCATCTGGACCTCTTCGTCAGTTACTGCACTATTTTCAGGCGGAACAATTAAAATCTCGTATTCATTATCATCTTCTTAAGCAATGATAAAATTAACTGCTTCTTCTAATTGTAAAAAGTGATGTTGTAACGAATATCTACGTCTTTAGGCCATTTTCTGTCGATGGTGATCTGAAGAAAAAAGTATTTTTATTTTCATGTATCTGCCCAACGTACCTGCTCAGGTACAGCAGAAGAAACATGGAATGTTTTACGAACCAAATTATCAAACACCTCAAAAGTACTCCTTTGTAAATAGAATAGAGCTATTTGCGGTATAGCTTCAGCAGTTATGACAGACATATTCTCATGTCTTTCCGCACGAGTAGGTTTGCCTGTTGTATAGAATAAACTTTCATCTTCTTTATGTGCTTGAAGATAAGTGCAACGTTCACGAGGACATTCAGGTGGATTTTGGAAGTCGCTGAAGATTTTTAGAACTTTTTTCATCTCTTCGGAATCGGGTTTATAAAGAAATTTACATTGTATGCCTTTATTGCAACTGCCCCAAACAAAGTTACAACATATCTCTTTCTTTTCGGTAGTAACAACACCTTCATGGCTAACATCACCATCTAGCGAAGGCCTAGCTGTCCTTGAAGAAGCGGCTGGCTGCCATTTTGTTCATTTCTACTGCTCATAATTGCTCTTGGACGCAGGGCGGCTGTCGTGGCTGGCATTAATGATAAATTTCTTAGTGATTAAATGGTCACTAAGTACAGTCAGCCTCTATTTTTTAACCGTAGTACATAATTTAGACCTTTCATTGGCGTCCATCAAAGAGATCTTCTCATTTACTAAATCTATTACACCAATCACATTCCGTGTAATATTTTTGGTGACTTGCTACATATCTTTTGATTGCCGCCCAAGCCAATTCTATGCTAAGTCCGGATAAGTTAAGTTAAGTTCAGCAAGTATTCGGTCTATATTGATTTTGTGTGTTGTTATATGAAGAATTTAATTAATTTCTATAATTGACGTTTGAGCATACTCTCTTTGTACGAGAAGCGCATCAGGCACAAATCCAGCTTCGAGTCCAGCATGCACTATCACAATCTTTAGTCCTTTCGAAATGGTTTTTTAGCCCCTTTGATGATCCGCGCTTTCGAACCTATAATAGAAGATGTTATGGTTAATTTTAAATAATGCGTCTCTCTCAGCGTCCAAACAATTTCACAGGACACTAATATGGGCGCCAATGACGCTAAAAATATGACATAGGCTGCCACATTCATCGTTACCATTGAATAATCGCTTTTGTATATTGTGTGTCGTCGATATTGTGACGCGAGTAAGTTTTCGTATCTTTATAATAGTCACAGTAAAGAGGAAAACGGTCAAAATGGCTGGCATAGTCTGGCAAATAACAGTCTTCGCTACTCTAGTAAACGTTGCCGTAATTTCACGCTGACAGAAGTCGTAATCCAAGTCGAAGATAACGCCTACAATTCTCAGTCCGACGTTTGCTTTAGTCTTACCGCAACGAACATGATGTAGGCGTATGTTGCTATTGTGGAAAACGATTTGAAGTCCTCGCAGACCTCATCGTTATGTCACTGCCCGGAAAGTGAGACAACGGTGGAGACGGGCGTCACGGCCGCGGTGACCAGAAGATCATTAAATAGCCAGCCATAGATTTACTGCTGGGTCATAAGACTCAAATGACATCTAACGAATGGTGTACGCTTTACGCATATAGTATTCGTTCACGGGTGGAATACCATTCATGCCGAGAATCAGCGATACTCAAAATATTTTCTACTAGCTGCTGCCAGCGGCTTCGCCCGCGTTTATAATAATTTTAATACAGACTTTGAACCCGCCATATCACCCCTTCAGAGGTGAAATTTTAGAAAATGTTAAAACATGTTACTTTATCTTTAATAGCTGTGTCCGCGGCTCCGCTCCAGTTATGTATTTTTTGATGATTCCACGGGAACCCAACCTTTTTAAGTGATGAAAAGTACCCTATATGTTAATCCAGGTAATAAGCTATGTGTGTACTAAATTTCATACCAATCTACCCAGTAGTTTTTGCGTGAAAGAGTAAGAAACATCTCACCAAACTTTTACATTTATAATATTAGTTAGATAGACTATGTATATTATATAATTATATAATCGAAAATTTTAAATTTGATTTGCTTACACATGTATTTTAGAAGTGGCCATGACCCTGAGGTTCGTAACATACATAATGAATTAGTGATCTACAGTAGATGCTGGTACGAAATGATCATGAACATTTCCGGAATACGAGCAAGGACGTCCAGACCGCGAGACATGCGACATATCAAAGGCAAATACAAATATTTGCAATAAGGGTGAACCAATCCCCCAACCTCGACACGAAAGACATATTTACATAATAAACTTTGCGAGCGACATTTAGTATTTATTCATTACTCGATTTCGCTAGTGACTTCGTTCGTGTATACAATCTTTTTCAATTAATTTATTATATGATGAAGCTGTTTTCAAAAGATGTTTAACCCAATCACTGTTCTACTGTATAAACTATAGTTAAAAATTGAACTGAGCCATAAGTGGTTTAGCGGACAGGAAACGTGTTAATCAAAATCGCATCATCGCAGCAGATTCATCACTCATTTAGTTTTGAAAATATAACAACCAGAAAATCACTTTGGTATTTATAATAATTATAGTGGACGCATATAATTAGCGTTTTAAAAGTGATAAGCGATTTTCGAGTGCTATTATTATTATAAGCAAAGTAAGCGACCAGTAATTGAGGTCTTTGGAGTAGTTTTTGACAGAAAGATCTTGATGATCAAGGGACATTCAAGTGTAATACTTGAATGCTAGCCGTACGTCAACTTCAACAGGCTTTAAAAAATTAGAGCGAAATTTATTTATTTTATTTGCTGATTAAAGAAGCGGGGGCAGTATTAAAAATCTTAAGATAAAACTAATTTAACGAACTTTAGTTTTAATTTCGAAGATGACCTACAAATTATTAACGATGTAGAAACTTGTATACGTTGACAACAAATGATTGAATTAATTTTATTAAAACGCTTCAACTTCAAAAATAATTGAATTAACTTTTAAATTTTAACTTAGTTTTGTAAAATTAATACTTGCTGGAGAGTTCCCAATTTACTCATTTTATTACAGGGACGCGGGGGTCTTAAATCACAATAATTTTCCTTACGTAATAATTAAACGCCCTCTAAGTAGAAACATTACGACCCCTCAAGAGATATAGTTTTATC
The DNA here is from genome assembly GCA_023373885.1 of Hestina assimilis. Classification (NCBI taxonomy): domain Eukaryota; kingdom Metazoa; phylum Arthropoda; class Insecta; order Lepidoptera; family Nymphalidae; genus Hestina; species Hestina assimilis. The sequence continues at coordinate 11,965,666 of CM041745.1, forward strand.
AATAAAAATACATTTATTTATAGCAGCAGCATTTTACCGCTAAATCGCAATCCCGATTTGGTTGAGGAATGCAAAAAAGTAGCCGGATATGAGATACCCCTCTTTTTGAAGCAAAAGAATTTCCATTCACGAAGAGAATGCGAATCTTATGTGATTTTCCCTGACCCGTTAAAAAGGCCATGTGACCCAGATATGTTATAAGAAACCGCATTAAAATTAACTTATTCCTTAGATACATTGTGTATACCGACTGAATTTTCGTTAACGTTGACATTTTTAGTCATCCCTAAGGACTGTAATTTATAGTAGTCGACAAGCATCTTGTTACGAAGAATTTACTTTTCCTTTTCGCTTTTTAAGCTCTTCTAAGTTATAAGGGCGATAGACAGATGTTTCCGAAGTATATCAGAAACTTTTTTAAGAGGCTCAATAGCTCAACGGTCAAAGACCCGACTTCACTCCGTTAACGCGAGAATTTCGCGTAGCTGAGTACGATACGGTAGCTAGTACGGTAAGTTTAGACATTTTCTTCCTCGCACAACCACTCTGTGGAATCAACTTCCGCCGGCGGTCTTTCCGAACCGATACGACTTGGGAACCTTCAAGAGAAGAGCGTATTCTTTCCTTAAAGGTCGGCAACGCGCCTGCATGCCCTCTGGTGTTGCGGATGTTCATGGGCGGCGGTGATCGCTTAACATCAGGTGGGCCTCCTCCCCGTTTGCCCCCTCACATAAAAAAAGAAGTAGTAGGTATTTTGGGCCTATAGGAGTATTAGTAATGACTGCGAATAGCATTGCTAATAATCTTATTTTTTATGGTTCAGGTTTGTTGGGTTTTAGTGGAGTGCGTAAATGCAACTTCTTTTACCCTTAAATCATATATTGTTTAACTATTGTGTATACTGTCTGGACAGTGAAGAAATTTAAAAAATAAATGGGGAAGAAGAAAAATAAAGGCGTCAGAGAAGAATGGAAAGTAGAACAACCACAACGCAACCGCGCTGTGTACTTCTCCGATTGAGCTGGCGTATTAATTCCAGAAACAACAAGATTCTAATTCGTATATATTACATAAATCTTAAGATAAAAATCAAATAACAATTTTTGACCTTCAAGTAAAGATTGAAAGAGTCAAAATTGACTACGTGTTCAATTTATTCTTGAAGGTTCCACCTGTAATCAATCAATTTTGGAACGTTAAAACATAATAATATATTGTACAATAATTTGTTTTATTATGTAAACCAATATAATATTTTTTTCAGAATAGTTATAATAAGTTAATTTTTATTTCTTTCTTTCTACTAAAGGAAAAGTATGAAAATGCAATACTTATATTGGCTCTTTTCTTAATGCTTTTTAAACAAGAGAGCGAAACATGAATAAAATTTTTAATTATAATATTTTTATAATCACATTTTTATGGTCAATACGAGCACGATTTTAAGGTTCCTTATCCAAAGGTCGAAACCTAATTACCGCGAGCCTTCGTGCATGGGCTGTATCTAAGTAACCATAATTAATTAAAAGTAGATTTGAAATTTTCATGAAATGTGTATTATCTGTTGCCGCTGCAATACAAAATACTAAAACAGAAAATAAAATACACGAAACAAGAAACCTGATATTTTTATTCTCTAGTGGTACGGAACCCTTCAAGTTTATTTTGACAATTAAATTTGCCCCACTAAGCTATTTATATTAATCGAGAAAAGCGGAGAAAATCAGGTTTTGTTCAACGGACTTGAAACGTGCTTATAACTGAAACAACCCTTATGCGTATGAGATAGAGCCGTATATATCATTGGCAAAAATGGTCTAATTACAATTAGTCTCATGGCTATTTAATACGTTACGCTCTCATAACTATTGTAAGATGGCGTGTAATTGTATACAGGTAATAAATATATATCGTTGTATATAGAAATCTTTTGTGTTTTTGTACCGAAAGATAGAGGTCATATTCCTATAATTTATAAGTATACTAGCGGGCCTAGACGTTTGTCCTGCCACGAAAATGAAAAAAAATGTGAGACCCGATAGCAGCGCCCCCTACTGGGTCCAATTGTTAATCTAAACCATTCTCAAATCTACCGGAACACACACAAAAAAAATCATTATCGGTCCAGCCGTTTAAGAGTTTAGTATACACACGCACAGTAGAGTTATATATATATATAAAGATTTGCTCCATTGTAACGACGGTTCTTAAGGATTTGTACGCTGTACTTGAAGTAGAGATAATGAGACTGATTCTTATTTTATCTGGGGCCCAATGACGTTCAACTCCAACTGATTGTAAGTGGAAGTAGAAGGCGGCTAAAACAGTTACAGAAGGCGAACTGCAAAAGCCACCCTCACCCTTCCAGGGTAGGAAGGGTGAGGTGGCTTTTACAGTTGACAAGACCTACAAGATGCCTCTTCTGACCTCGTTTGAAGAACCCCAGATGAGAGGGAGGGATACGTCGTGTGCCGGTAAAGAACCGATAGAATCGATGCCATAGTTAGTGACATTGAAGATCGGCATGCAATAATAAATTATACTCGACTAATAGTGAAAATTATACTTTATTTAATAATGAAGTATTCACAAAAACCAAATACATCGCGTTTCACGGTTTTTCAATCACGATCAAAAATTTGCTCCAGCAACTTTCTTTCTTGCATGTTAAAACGGAAAGTTTTATGCTCTGAAAAGTAAGAAATTGTTACGTAATGGTGTTTTATTTATTAAATGTACAAGATTTATAATAAAAATCTATAAATGTCTAAAAAGTATTGTCGACTTTTCTTGCATATCAATAACCAATGCCATCTTTAAAAAAAAATACGAATCGTGAAAAACGATACGGCAAAAATGCGAATCGTCTTCGTGTGAATTGGCTTCCTAACAAACAACAAGCAATAACCCCCGGTTACACGTAAGTTGATCAAATTTATTTCAACTTAACACATCAAGTACAGAACGCTCATTGGTTGCCTGTTGATCATCGGCTGTTTTCAACCAATGAAAATTCAGTATATGGTATGTTAAGTTGACATAAATTTGATCAACGTGCGAGAAACCGGCGGTAAGTGTCACAACGGTGTTTCTTTAAACCAGCTCTTATTTTAATTTGTTTTGATTTGTATATTATGACAGTTCACTACTTTTCTTAATATTTTTCAGGAAAACGTCATTGAGTGCCGGAACAAACTTGTGTCTGAAGTCGAGACTACATTGAACAAAGTCTCGGACTGGGGCCGACTACATTAAGTCCAATTCAACCCCAAGAAGACACAAGTAAAAAAAATACAATATACAATTTATGTGACCAACAAAAATTCAGAACCTTATTAGTTACTATTGGAATCAACCAAAATTATGAATAAGCTTTTGATAGCAATGGAAGCTAGTCTCGTGAGTCTAAATCCAACACAATTCTATTGACAAACCCTCCGAAATATCCCATGAATGGATCACATAAGCATTCATATTCAAGACACATCGCCTTATATTGATACTATATAGTAGTATACAGTAGTGTCTTCCATCTTAATAGCGCTCTATTGTGTGATGTGACAGAATCTCAATAACAGCTTCAGTATACACTGTCTTCAATATTTGGGTAATCGCATATTGTGCATGATAAACCGGCTTACTTAGACTAGTATTTATTACAATTGTGAATAATGCAGGGAGGCATTAGGTAGAAACCGCTGCCTCTACCTCAAATTCAATTCAAATTCAATTTTTTTATTCAACGTAAAAAGCATATCACTTATTTCTGGAAAGTCAGATTCTACTACCGGCTCCAAATTTAAACATCTACGTGAGAAGAGCCGGCGAAAAAAAACCCAGGAGGTTATCTCTTTTTTTAAAAGTATTATTTTTTTAATATCAAAGTAATTTACATATTATGTTCACTGAAAAGCCTGGAGTGACTGTGTCATTCCCAAGGTGCTGTGTCTTCAAGGTATTTTATAATAGCCCTTACCACACGAACGTTCCTTGACCTTTTTTAAATTTATTAATAGAAAATTTCTGAATGTTTTCTGGGATCCTATTGTAAATGCAGTCAAGTAGCTGGTATTGTTAATAAATTAACTATTAATTTATTTTGTCAATACACTAAGTTTAAAAGAATTTCCTTCCTCATAAAAAATAAAACTCAACAGGTATTTTTGTCTTTTGCTACAATAGCACATTCAAGTGTAATTAACTAGCTAAGTACGCGTCTACACTTGCGTTATGTAGTTTTTTAATGGTCCCGCGGGAAACCAACATTTTCCGGGATGAAAAGTACCCTAAACGCTAATCTAGGTAATAAGCTATGTGTGTATTAAATTTGGGTGATTTTTGATATATACAAAATAGTAGAAATAATTTTTGCGTGAAAGAGTAATAAAAATCCATCCATGGAAACTTTCAAATTTTTAATATGAGTAGGTATAGTATTTATCCAGGGTAGGCTTATTACTCTTGCTCCAATTTGACTGGTTACTAGTTTTTGCACAGTGACTGTCATCTGACCTCCGTAACCCAAAGGACGAACCAGCAACTCATTGGATAAGAGCAATTTACTTATCAAGAGTTAACGATTATTATCAAATTTTATGTGATAACAACCGCGACCGACAGCTTAACGTGCTCTCCGAGGTACGGTGGGGAGACCCACAAGGACAAACGCCCAGACCGACACAGATATTTACAAATAATATCGGCCCCGAGCGGGAATCAAACCCGCGACTGTCAAGGCTAAAGTGGCCCAAAACGTCACAACGGCTTTTTATAACGAACATATAAAAGAAAAAAGTTGTAATCCTTACATTGTAATCCTACAATAAAAAAAAACATTATATTCTCAATGTACTTTCGGGGCAAGTATGTTGCGCGTGTTCGGTAATTTTAAGTAAGCACCGAAGGTCCAAATCCTCATCCTCTCAGTCCATTTCCAATTAGCATACTTTTGCAAAACTTTAATGAATGGATAAAACTGTTCTACGCTATTATCTAAAACCCCTCAATGGTCGACAAGGGTCTTTAGAACATGATGTACCTACAGCTTACAGCGATTTAGAACTATTTACGCGGAAGCTCGTAATAAACATGTCAGACACATCCAATTAAATTATTACGATAAGTTTAATCCTTTGTATATTGTATTGTGAAACAAACAAGGAAGTTTCTCACGTGGATTGGACATGTCATTAATAAACTCTAGGCGAGGTAAAATGTATTTGTTTGGTCTATCTCTGAGGTTTAAAAACGAAGACCTGTAATGTACACATCGATGTATATCGTACTAGATACGCTTTCCAGAAAAAACAACTTGTGACTCCAGAGCCACAAATTTTCAGTGATTTCCGGGTGAAAACTATTTTTTGTGCAATGTGTATAAGTTGCCTAAATATAAATAAACACTGTTTAGTGTAATTCTAAGAGCGGTTTTAGTCTACCATTTTTTTTCTAACTTATAGGGTCGTTTCGGCATAAGCGCATCAAAAATATTAATCGCGTATACGAGCTTCGAAGCGTGTTAACGCTGTTACGAATTGCGCATGTCGCAATGTCGTTACGCTCTTCGAAAAATGCTGTCACGATAAAATGCTAGTCTGTAGCCGCTCTAATGATGTTGTTTATGTAGTTTAAATTTATTATAATAACGCTGACGTAATTATGCACATTAAAAAAACTACATCAAACCACTGCTATTGAACAAATATATATACAATTTATAAAAATAAATGAAATTGAAGTGTTTGTTTGTAATTCCAAACTAGCTAAAGTTACAAGAAGTTAGGACTTTTATTTTAGAAAAACAAAAAAGGGTACAGTGCAATAAAAAAAAATCGATAAATCAAGCGAAAACTAATTGCAACCGCGCAGTTAGTTAAGAATAAAAGCGTTGTTTGTGTACCACTAAAATTGTTTATTTTATGAATGTACTTAAAAATTACTTATTACATACAACATAAATCCATTACATTAGAACTTAGGCAGTTGAACTGGTAAGTTGTTTTCTTTAAAAACATTGTAAAAATGTATACAACTATTAGAAGGTGCTATAAAGTGATCTTCAAAATAGAATATGAATTGTATAGATTTTCCTAGAAAACCTTCTCGTTTTTCTTCCTGTAGGTATGTAAATAAGGTGCAATATCACTACGTCAACATACTGTCCTTGCAAATAAGAATCATATTAGATAATAATAGGAAAAATGCGTGTCGGACTCGCAGATAAAAGGTTTCGCTCCACTGCACCGTAGAATAAAAATATCAAGTTAATAAAAATTACAAAAATATTAAGTCAAGTCCCAATAAAATAAAAATAAAGGGGGAGGACCATACAAGAAACTTGATATTAGACCTTTAATTTTTAAAATTAAATTTGGTTTCATTACTTGTTATTATAGCGGCCATAGAAATATACAATCCATGAAAATTCTAACTATTTATCTATTAAAATTCTTGGTACGGCAAAATACGTCAAATAATAATAATAAATAAAGATTCATTATTATCAGTCATTATTTTTTTGTAAGTATTTTTTGTTGTAGCGGCTAATAATAAATACATGTTTATTTATCATAAGTTTGCAGGAAAATAACTAGTAAAATATTTTTGCGAAAGCAACTTTCGAAATTATCATGTGTATTGTAGGCTAAATACAATTAATGACTTAAGCAAATAAAGTTTTCTGAACTTCGTTGAACCTTAGGGGTCAGTGCTCTTAACAGTAATAAACAATGAAGTCAGAATAGCTTACCACTCTCTTAGTTAAATAAAAATACTTTAGCTTAGCTATATTATTGACACCGTTGTGGCATGTTGGTAGCGAGCCTGTCTTTAGCTTCGAAGGCCGCGTGTTCGATTCCCGCTCAGAGCAGATGTTTGTATTAATGTTACAAATATCTGCTTCTGTCTAGGCATTTCACCTAGTGGGTCTCTCCTGTGGGGAGAGCACGTTTAGCCCTTGGTCCCGATTGTTATAATATCTGAAAATAATCGTAAAATTAATTCTCATAATATCTGATATTGCTGGTTGCGGATCAATCGCTCTGAGTAAAAACTAGTAATCTGTTAAATCAGGATAAGATTTATAAGTAAGCCCTGGGAAAATACATTAATCTTATTTCCTGCAATTTTAAATTAAATTTAACGACTCAAGCCAACTTTAAACTTTAGGCTTTGTCAGTCGTAAAGTTCATTTTAACATATAGGCATTTTCTTATTTACTTTATAATGAAAAGTTATATAAATTTGTTAAACAAATAAGCCATTCATGAAAAAGTAGTCGCTGGAGCGTAGAAATTGTGCCAAATATTGTAATAAATTTTTGTAGCTTCCAAGGCTCGAAGCGAGCGGAACGTACTTTTTATAATTGTATTATTATAGTTAACAAATAGTTTTTTTTCTGTAATTATATAAAATTATACCTAATATACTACATTTCGAAACTACTTCAATATAATTAAGCACAATTGTTTTTTATACTTTTTATATTCTGAATAGCTTCTGCGTAAATGACGATTTATTATGTGGCACTTTTACTGCAATATTTATATAGAAAGAATTGCTTTTCTGTACAATATTTCATTCCCTATCTCACCCCAAATTTAAAAATAACATTTTGAAGTTATACTTCTTTTGGCGCGTTAGGGAAAAATGATGAGAGTAAATTTTTACGATGCGCGCGCACACCGTCACAAAAAACCGACACCCTGAAGTTATATATATTATATATAATCAACATTTTAGTTTTTTTTTTATATAAGCACCATATATACTTTCATATTCATTTAGTGAAAAGCTTGTTAATTTGGAATTATAAACAGACATCAATTTTATTTATTTGTTTGTATATATGTATAAAAATAAAAATCCGTAATATTAAGTACTAGGATTTCAGAACAATTAAGGAGATTCGCCCCGAATTTCACCGGTTAGCGACGTCAATACGTCTAGGCCCCGCCCCTCACGTACTTTCCTATAAGAATGCAAAGTCCTATATCTGTATGCCCTCCTGGTAGCCGCGTCGAGCGGTCAATTTTTTTTTTTACACCATAGAACTACTTTTACTTTGTCACTAACATAGAGAAGTATAACTTCTTACGTGCGTACATAAGTACACAAAAATATTCATTTATTTTTTATTTACATAGAACGATATGTCACTAAAATAAATATAAGAGGACACGGATTTCTGTAATACAGGTCTTTGAGGTCTAGCTCAGAAATCAGGGACTTCATTATAATTTGTAATTTTTTAATGTGAATAAAGATTTTTATTATTATATAAATAATTCATAAATGATTATACAAAATAACCTTGACAAAAAGTAGATATTTATGCTTTGCAAAGCGGAAACAGCAATCAGTCGTCATGCTGTTTGCAGTAAAAGCACTTGGGTCATGGAGAATTCAATTATTAAAAGATCTTGTACTCCGTCTCATTGCATCCACAGGTGACAAGTGGGCTGGTTAACTCTTCTAGCAAAGAATCGGGATTGAGATTCAACGTGGAAATTCAGCTATCATCTTTGCCACCATTCCCCGTGGACACGATTTGTGTACTTTTTTGTAGTAATAAATCCTTATCCTTAATTAATATTATAAATGCGAATGTAACTCCGTCTCTCTGTCGCGCTTTTACGCCAAAACTACTGAACCCATTTAAATGAAATTTGGTACCCAGATGGTCTAGACCCTGAGACAGGACATTTTTATGCAAAAAGGTTTCTATGGGGGTTGAAAGGGAGGATGAAAAGTTGTATGGAAGTATCGTCATTTTTAAAGCTAGAAGCTTGAAACTTATTTCGATATAAATAAATATGACAAAGTTTGTAAAGTGAGGGAAGGAGGGATGAGTTTTAGAGTTTGTATTAAAATCGTTATTCACGCAGGCGAAGCCGCTGGCAGGAAGCTAGTAGTGAATATGTTGTAATATTATTTGTAAGAGACGGTAAATGTCAGCTGTTTTTTAAAACGATTGAATTAATGATTAATGTTTTCATTTTATGTTGCAGTCATTACTCACCATCGTATTGCAATATTAGTAGTTATTTACAAAATAGCTAGTGATATTATCACAAAAATGCGTTGTCACATCCGATTTATGTAACTATAACTCCGGCGAGCTAATATAAGACCTGGCTTGGTGACGTTTATGAAACATACGAAATGCAAAAAGTTTTGTTTTTGTTCCAAAAAATATTTCATACTCAATCATAAAACTTTTTTTTAAATTATCTTCAATTTTATAAAAAATATCATATTATAAATATCTCTTAATACTTCATTACAATATCATATTAATAGTCGTAAATATTTCAATTGCAAAATATTGTCTTAGTTCATGAATACTACATAAATCTTACGTTAACTTAAAAAAAAAATCTTGAGATTAAATATGAAATAGTATTCTTTGTAGACAAATAAGAGCATAAACAAAAAACTGATTTTGCGTGCAGTACTTTTCAAACGTCAGCTAACTTCCAAGCCCGGTTTCATGTTAACTCTGCGGAAATCTACTATATAGATATCTGTACATAATTATGATTAATTTCATTCGAAATTGCACTGAAAGTACAACAAAATAACGTACTAAGTAAACTAAGACTATAAGCAGATTCGTATTACATAACCAGTATGTTTTTTAATGCAGAAAAAAAAAATTAAAAGTACATATAGTTATATAAGTAAATATATTTATCATTATTGTATTGTAATTTATTGTTTTATACTCACATTTCATTCAAATTATTCATTGTTGCAGGGTTGCTTACACTGAAATCGTTTTATTACACTCGTGAATTAACCAAGAGCAATTTCAGATTAGTTTCTTTTTTTTCGAGAGTATACGGTCGTTTCAACATACGCGTTTATACGCGAGCTGTAAAAAGCTGAACGCGCGTAAACGGGCTTATTCCGGCGTGTACGCTCGTACGGTGATATCAACTTTCAGTAGCAGTTTTAAAATATTTATGAGGTAATAAACGCGTCAACGCTCTTACGACTTCCAAGTGCGGTAAAAGGCGCACCTATAAGCAGCTTTACGCGCTTCTAAACGAGCTCATACGCTCGAACAAAACACTGGTATGAAAAAGGAAAAGCAACGTATTCCCCGATTATATCCCGATGACTGATAGTGGGATAAAATGAATAGTCGAGGTAACCTTTAAACTGTGTAATACTCATTAAAAATATATTGCTTTCTTTAAGATAACAGATTTCTCAAGTTAGCACTCAAATATTATAGTTTATTGTAGTTTCACATTGTAATATTAATTTTGCAGCGGAAAAGATCAAAATTTGAATTGTCATATTGGCATAAAGTTTTTCCTAACGTACGATTTCTACCAACTCCTAACGCAAGCCACGCAAGAATGTCGTTCCGAATGTATATTATTTTTTTATTTTTTTATTTTAGAAGATGGCAAACAAGCATACGGCCCACCTGATGGTAAGTGGCTGCCGCAGCCTATGAGCGCTTGCAGCACCATTAGTAGGTGCCACTCACGCGTTGCCAACCTCGAGATATTAGTTGTTAAATCTTGTTCGCCCAGTAATTTCACTAGCGTACAATGCCCTTCAAACCAGAACACAGTAGTGCCTAAACACTACTATTTGGCGGCAGAATATTGGACACTGCGGTGGTACCTACCTAGCCGGCCTCTTGCAACAAAAGACCTACCACCAGTGTAATATATTATTTTTATATCTTTATATTAGTACAATCGTTATGGGGTATGGTAAAAAATAATTATAGTGTACTGTGGGCCTGTGACCGACGACGCACGTCCGCGTGCACGTGTAGCGCGGAAAATAAAACCAATTTGCTTTTACCTATACCATTTACTCGTATGACGATCATAATCATCATTATAGCTGTCATTTTCATTGTTCACTAGATATCTTGCAGTTAATGTATGTAGCAGTTGACTTTTTACTTAATTAATCCAGAAGTGTTCAAATGGTTTTCTATTAATTCTAGAAATATATTTATTCCGATTTACCGAATTTTCTTTACTGCACCCTAAAATAAAAAGTTAAGCCTATGTTTCACCTTTTAACATTATCTATCTCTCAGTGAAAGTTCCGTTAAAATCTGTCTAGCCGTCAGAGATTAGTAGGAACAAAGACAGAGAGAAAAAATTTAAAAATATTTTTTATGTAATTACCGTATATAGTTTCATATGCATTTACACATTTCGTTAGTTTTTTCAACTTCTTTGACACAACAATTTGACAAAAAGATATATTATTGATACAAAAAGTGCCAAAAAATTAAAAAATCGTATTAAATAAACAAAGAAGTTTATTATCGTCATTAAGTGTTCGTGGGGAAATAAAATTAATCGTCAAAAACAATCGAAGAACGGAAACCACGAAATCATTACTACGTTTAATATACGTCGTTAACTAAACTCCCGGTGGTACCATTATTTCGATGGCAACCATAAGATGGCTGTCGATGGTGTCAGCTGACCCAATTAGACTGTGACCCAATTACGTTTTTAATTGTACCATCGGAAATCTTTCAACATCACTGATTGATGTGATGACAAAAACGTTCAAATGACGTTTTTATCCGACTCGCTCAGAAAGAGAGTTCTTTTTCGTTTTTATGTGTGTGTATGTTTATTTCTTTGAAAAGTTATATAGCCTTAATTTCTTCATAGAGTGAATAAAGTTGTTGTCATATTTGTCTTAATCTTTTTATTTCATATAAGAGGCAAAGGGGCAGGAGGCTCATCTGATGTTAAGCGATCACTGTTGCCTATGAACTTCCGCAACATCAGAGGGCATGCATATGCATTTCCAACCTTTAAGTATAGGCTCCTCGTTTGAAGGTTCCCAGGTCGGTCGAAAAGACCGCCGAGTTAATCGTGGGAATAATATACTACTAAAAGTTTAGTAGCACTTATCGCAGATACAAATAGGATATATGGTTTTGTATTTAATTTGATCTAGCTTTTATTCTACTCCTATTATATATATATAAATCCTTTGTCCGGAAACACACTTGCACCAAAATATTTATCCCCAGAAGCATACCCGCTGCCATATCGCTGGTACCGTGGATTTTGCCTTGGCTTCAAATCTTTCATATCACTCATAGCAAATACTATTATTTAACGAACGATAAGAAAAATCAATATAAACTGATAAGCTTAAAAATGGTTATCAGAAATCCCATAAAATACAAAATATTAATAAATGAACGAATCAATCTTAACAAATATATATTCAATATAAATACGGTCCGTATTTAAGCAAGACGATCGGTAGTCTTCATGACTTCCTTTTTTATGCAAACTTATTATTTATCAAAGCATGTGGAATGTATGTAATATATCAGCTGTCGTTTACAAATGAATGTTATCACACATAATATTTAACATGTTAGCCTATATTGGTATACAATACGTAAGCATAGCGAAGCGATTTTAACTATGCGTAAGCATTCTTAGCAAAAATCTATATTTCTGTCGAAAGCGGGTATTTAATTGTTCATTAAAAAATGATATTATATTTTTGGCTGTCTTTTCGTTTATGTTATAACTTCAAGTTCTATAGATTTGCCGATTACGAAGGGCTTTGATTGAAAAACTTTATTTATCTAGATCTAGGACTCTTTGAACTTTTAACAGTATCAGATGTTATTTTGCTCATTACGCTATCCCAATTTTTTGTGTACTATCTGCTAGCGATTCAAGTAATTTGTCTTTTTCTTTAAACATACATATCTTATTAAACTGTAAAGGGCCTGTGGCATAGAATTAAAGCAAATATTTTTCTGTGTGAGCGATGCTACTAAGGCAGACACTTTTAACTGCAATGTGTATAATTAATAACGGCTCTGTCTGTCTCTTTATGTTTTTTCCACCCAAGGTTGTGTGAGCGTAGAGAATTTTCCTTGGACGCAATCAGACTATAACTCGATATGTTTAGAAATGCGGAACTATAGTTAACTACTACGCCAAATATAGTTTTATTTTAATAACAATAAAATACAATAGATTCTTTTTGAGACATAATACAACTAAAGTTTTTATGACATTTATTATTTCTTTCATAGCGTCTGAAAAAGATTAAAAAGTATATTGATTTTCATGCATATTATGAGTTTGCTTAACATGTTGCGTTCATAAAATTATACTTAGATAAGGAAGTATTTTTTACTTGTATGTATCAATAGTTTAGTTATAACAGTTTTAAACATACTTTAGAAATATATTTAAGGACATTTTTTATGTCACCGATTTGTTCACAAATATTTATTTATCAGAAAATCGATTTACCTCTCAATCGTAACGCTTAAATGAGTAACTGTAATGTAATGAAGTATAAGTAAGCGGCTTCGCCCGTGTGTAAGGACTCAATTTTTTAATCAATTTCATAACCATTAATCTAATTTTTTTTTTTAAATAAATTATGCTTTAGTCTTTAGAATTGTTTTTTCTTTTTTTTTGGACGTTTCAGTGTGAATCAAATTTAAAAACGCGCTAGATATCTGAAACATATTACTACAATTAAGAGACTTAGGCGAACGTAAATATATAAGACGGCCTATCGTATTGTATGGATCGAAGTCCTGGGCTGCGAAAGTTATGGATGTAAGGAGAATACATGCAGCAGAGACTGGCATGTTGGGATGTGTATAGTAAGAATTGGAAATGAGCATATTAGGAGAAGTTTGAAATTAGCGTCAGTTACTGAAAAATTAAAGGCTATCCTGATATGGACATGTTATTTGAAGAGAGAAAAGCCATGTCCCTAAAAGAATAGTTCTTTTAGTGACATGACTTTTCTGAATGAATGGATATGAATGTGAAAGGCAATAGAGAGGGCGCCTTACAAGACTAAAATGAACAGCTTGGAAAGGGAGTGAATGCAGAGTGAGAGTTAGAAAAAGACGAAGAAGACGTGCTCAGTCGACCCCAATTGGCGTGGGATAAAGACCGGAAGAAGGTGAGCGTCCATTGTCAGACACAGAGAATTATATTACAACAGAAGTATTTCTCCGGTCAAGATGATCCATTCACGCTAAAAAGAAAGAAAGGACCGGCAACCATAATATTATAGATATATTATCTCTTTCTAGATGTAAAGTACTTAATCCATAGACGAACCTTGTTTATTTTTCGCCATCCTCCTACGATTGATACACAAAAAGGGCTACATTTCGGTTCGGTCCCTTTTTATCTCTTTTAATCCTCCCATAACTCTAGCTGACGTTACTTATCTACAATACGAGATAAATTAGAGCAGAAGTCAGTTTGGCAAGATGGAAATTTGTAATTTGATACCGCTATTCATGAACCGAAAACACTATCTACTATTATGAATGCGAAAGTGAATTTATTGTGACGTCTTCACCGTAAACTGCCGTAAACGGCTGATTATGGTGGATTTTGGTATCGATATGTATATTGTAGATAGAACCAAGGAGACAGCTATAGGTTACTTTTTGTCATGAAAACAAAACTTGAAGGGAATTTGATTGAAATAGGGGAATGTTTGTACGGGGAACCAATTAGGTCTATATTACATTAAAGGTACCACTTCAAAAATCATTATTCACGGGGCAAAGCCGCTGGCATAATGTAGTTATATAAAAAGATTGATTAAATACAATAAATTTAACAAAACAGTGTGTCAACAGTAGACGTAAATATAGAATGCGACAGGTTCACTTTCAATGAATTGTTGCATCAGATTATTGTCGGTGCTTGTTGAATGTTTACGTAACTACTAAAAGTTTTACTTTACTGTCGACTGAGCGCGACTTCCTTTGCAAATAGCTTGAAGTAATGCTACAAATCACCTAAGATTGTAAAGAATTGATGAGGGGCTGTAATATAGTCCTAGCATATCCTCTTTCTGAAGCAGCTAAAATGCTACATAAAGTGGTAAGAATGGGTATGCAAAGATGATTTATTTCATGTTTTGTATTGGGATTAGCTTGTTGTTGCTTGTTGGTTTGTTAAGTTTTTTTTTGTATTGTGTGTTGATCCTATTGAGATAGTCCTGTCCGACAAACACTCCTTAAATAAAAAGATACAATATACTTACTTTAAAATGAAATTACTTAAAATTTCTCAGTTATTATAAGATTGTTCTGGACAAACATTCAGACATACCCTACTAATAAAATTCATTAGAAAGTCCGTATGTTTAGATGTCTGGATGTTTGCATATTTTGATGTTGGATATTTGGTACTCAATCACGTAAAAACGGCTGAATGGATTTAATTGAAATTTGCCACAGATATGGATTATTACTTGCACTAACACATATGATACTGATCCCGGAAAATGTTAGCTTCCCGTGGGAGAACCAACAAAAAGTTTGTGGTGGGAACATATAGTTGTGTTGCCCTAAAGGTGTACTACAAAACCTCATTCAAGCTGTAGAAGGCAGATTCTAGTAAATAAAATATACAGATCTTCTTCGTCCTAGCATTATTCCCGTTTTTTTTTTATGTTACAAGTTGGCAAACAACCATACGGCCCACCTGATGGTAAGTGGGCGCCTTAGCCTATGGGCGCTTGCAGTACCATTAGTATGTGCCACTCACGCGTTGCCAACCTATTATAATAACGAGATATTAGTTCTTAAATCTCCTCTGCCCAGTAATTTCAATAGCGTACAGTGCCCTTCAAACCGGAACACAGTAATGCCTAAGCACTACTATTTGGCGGCAGAATATTTGACACTGCGATGGTACCTACCTAGCCGGCCTCTTGCAACAAAAGACCCACAAGTGTTTATTTTATTTTACTCAGGATCTGCAACCCTAAGGGCGAACCAGTAACACATTTGATAAGAGCAATTTACTTATCAAGAGCTTAACGTGCTCTCCTAGGCACTGGTCATAATATATAGAGATAAGAAAAAAAAATGAAAATATGATTGAAAGTCTCCATCCGGGATCTCCGGAACGTCCTTGTATAGTTAAAGCCATTAGATTGCTGATGGAAAAGTAATTTTCTACTATAATTGAAGATTTAATCATAGGGGCTTCCGTGTGAGGATTATAAATTGATTACTAACATACATTTACTATATGCTCTTTAGTGTTTTAAACGAACTTATACACTTTACTGACAGTATATATGAATGAATATTTCACTAATTAATTAATGACTAGACGATGGCTGTGACGTATTGGTAGCGACCCTACTTTGAGACTCGACCGTCACGGGTTCGATACCCGGTCGGAGCAGATGTTTGTTATAAGTATATTTCATCCTATAATATATGAATATATCTCCATGTTATCTTGTTTTGAATATTGTCGTGAATTAGCAGTACTAGTACTGTTACGTTTTGTTTGTAAAGTGTTAGCGCCGGAAGTCCAAACCCAGCCGCTACTATTCTATCATTTTATTCTATCATTACTTTCAACTACCTTTTTCTTTTACTTCTCAACTTAGGTATAACGTGGTAGTGAGCATAAGCTATAGAAACTGCTTTTTTCTGAATATGTGTTGATGTTGGCCCTACTGTACTTTTCAAGGCGTCGGGATGTGACGACCCCATCGCCCGCTGTTGGGATAACCTCTGTCACAACAGAGATTATTCCACCAGTGCAATCAGTCACACTGGTGGTAGGTCTTTTGTTGCAAGAGGCCGGCTAGGTAGGTACCACCGCAGTGTCCAATATTCTGCCGCCAAATAGTAGTGTTTAGGCACTACTGTGTTCCGGTTTGAAGGGCATTGTACGCTAGTGAAATTACTGGGCGAACGAGATTTAAGAACTAATATCTCGAGGTTGGCAACGCGTGAGTGGCACCTACTAATGGTGCTGCAAGCGCTCATAGACTGCGGCAGCCACTTACCATCAGGTGGGCCGTATGCTTGTTTGCCAACTTCAACATAAAAAAAAAAAAAACTGTCCTTTTCAACGTCAGTGGGCGAGGGGGATGAGTATTGAGACCCGTGAAATTGAGACAGCCTTCGTGGGGCCTCAAAGGCCGAATCACGGCTAAGGACGTCATTGGGATTGAAGGAAGAACCCCGAGAGCATTCTAGTCGATGGACTAAACCGACGGTGTGAGCGCGTCACGCTAAAAAAGGAATCTCATCATCGCCGTCGAAGACCGTGAAACTGCTTTCTAATAGACAGGACATATGTTTCTTAATAAGAATAAAACTAATTAGAAATTTTATTACATGAAAAAATATCGAGATAAATTTTGTAGATCATTAGTTTTGGTGTCATTGTCCTATCCAATTTCATCTTGACTTGTCATTGAACAAGTCATAGCGAATGAAGATCTTTATATTAATGTACCTTAGATATTAAAATACAATGTTAATTTAAATAGTATTTAATGTGTAGTGAGTGCAAAAAAAGTCTAGTCCTCGAAACTCACTTTTTCGCTACAGTGAATAAAGATAACAAAAATATAATTCCGGTTTTATTTATATATGTATAAATAACATAGCGCTCTTTTAGATACTTGTTTAACTGCTTCCAGTGACCGCAGTTTGAGGTAATACAAATTATATGTCTTTTAACCGACTTCAAAAAAAGAAGGTAGAATTTTTCTCTGCTTGCAGGCGGGACATATACCGTATGTGTCCTGCGTGGTCCTTCTATTTTTCAAAGAAAAAGTACCACCTAAGGATGAACAAAATAGGGGATGAATTTTTTTTGGCCTCGAATTTTGTTTATTTTTTTTTTTACCTGAGAACTCATACATGGCCGATACATGGAAAAACTAGATGTGCCCGCGGCTCCATTTGCCGTTTGTAATTTTTTTATTGATCCCACGTGAACCCAACATTTTTCCGGGATAAAAAGTATCCTATGTGTTAATCCAGGTAATGAGCTATGTATGTACCATATTTCATCCGTATTTTTTGCATGAAAGAGTAACAAACATCCGTCCATCCATCCAAACTTTCACATTTATAATATTAGTTAGATTTTTGAATATTTTTTAATATTATACACTTTCATGATTTCAGTCTCATAGAAATTTTATCAAAATCGGTTCAGTAATTAGGTTTTTAAAGCAAAATAGCTGTATGAATGTCAACCCAAGAAAGCAAGCGACTTTTGTTGTAGAAATTATTAATTTTTTTTTTAATTTTAAGTCAAGGGTTTTAGTTTTAAGTCAGTATTATTTTTCTTTCTTTTTCCGACTAATACAAAAAACTGATAAAATCTTCATTCAAAACTATGCAGGGGAACGTAAAGATGTCGGCCTTGCAACTAGTTCCTTGTATTCAAATGTCTACACGACATGGCTAAATTGCCACTTTTATATAAGACACTTAAAAATATATATTAATACTATTTTTTTATATTGTAGTTGTAATCATGTATTTATTTTTTATTTCTCACGTATTCATATGTTTTCGCATGCGGATCACGACTTCGTGATTTGTATGAATAGTAACATAGCATATACATACATTAGGTTTTGATTAGGTAAAAACGTATGGCGGAAAATATTTTGATACTTACTGAGTAATCTATACATCTACACAAATAAATTGAAAGAAAAATTTAAGTGTCTTTTGTAAATTCAAATTAAAAGCATTTCACTAAATGCATAAGAAAGTATATAATGTACTATCATAAAAGAATCCTTTTTAAAAGGGCTGGACCGATTTTTGCTGGCAGATAGCTGATGTTATAAGGAGTAACTTGGGCTACTATTATTTTAGAAAAAGAATTAGGGTTCCTTACATAAATAAAAAACAGTACGCCATGCGAGCAAAGCCGCGGGCACAACACGTCGTTAATACAAAAACAAGTTGTTTTTTAATAAATACTACATTTGTCAAGGTTCATAAACACGTGAATATTTAATTTGTTTCGCTTAAATTAAAAGAAATAATCTTTTTTTAGTATTTTTAAATAAAAACAACTATGGTAGGATTACAGCTTTACTTTTCCAGTCTTAAGTAAAATATTGTAGAATTTATAACACGATTTATAATTATATTGAAATGTATTTATAAAGTTTTGTTCGCAATTTATTAAAGGTTAAAATAGTCAAACACGTTGTTCAACTTAAAGCTTACGCAATATAAATTTCAACACAAAACTAACATAGGTTAAACAGAGCAGAAAAAGAACAACAATTTTGTTTTTATAACAAGAGAAACATACCTTTCCGTTGAATTATAAAACATCGCAGCCTGGCGTTTCAAATCATCGCTGACAGAATTATCTTCATTCATTGTCACAGTTACACTATACTAGGGTCACTGACAATAGTGTTGTGAAAACAATTATAAATAAAGCTTATTTTTTATTATAAAAACCATTCAGAGACCGGCAAGCCATTCGACGCCCGCGCCTCTCACTGAACTAACAGAATCAACAGGCGACATAACCCCCCACTATAAACGCATTGTTGATACGCGAATTACATACTACGGCTTTCTAGTAATAAATTGGAACGATCTTAATTATTGTATCGTCTGACCTTTGTCATTTGATTAGTTTCATGGCTTGTATCGTTTACGATGATCGATATGGGAAGGTTGTATGCGTACGCATGGTTTCATTCCCTGAAGCGTGTGGGTGGGATATGACTTTATCTGAACTAAAGTCATCGTACTTTTTTATGTAGACAATATATTATTGTCGTTAAATTATAAACGCAACACACTCAACCAAAAACAAAGAAGTCCATGAAAACACGAAAAGATAACTTAATCTTATTCGAGACCTACAAAAGACACACAAGAACCTTTTATAGATAGATTAGTAGCTATAGTTCACGGCTATTTATCTACACTACTATTATAAAGAGGAAAGATTTGTATTTTTGTGTGTATGTTTGTAATGAATAAACTCAAAAACTACTGTGCCCATTTCAAAAATTCTTTCACATTTCACATTTCAATACGTACATATGTTATTGAATAATCTTTAGACGCGATTACTGCTGAAGTCAACGGCAACTAAACTATCAGACGCAGAAACCAAAAGTGACCATCAATCGTCGAAGCTATAGTGGTAGGTTGTGTACAGTTTCACACATTATCAGTGTGAAATATGTAGGTACTATTAGCATGTTTTCAAATGTCGCAATAAATCGAGAACAATGCGTCTACGTATACGTCACTTCATTAAACAATTTCTTGTGTTTGGAAACATTCTCTTTAAGTCTTTATTTTATTATTTTATTCAATCGGAGGGATTTAATTTTATTTGAATTACATAATAAATAAATAATAAATAAACGCTAAACACTCTACGGCCCCCATTAGGATATTAATATCCTGTGTCGGGGGTCCGGAAACATACATAAGTAATGACAAGGACACACACCCAGACAGGAACACATGCCTGTATGGTCTATACAAACATCTGTACCGAGCGGGAAACGAACCTGAGACCTGTGGCGCTTAAGACAGGTTCGCTAACGCGGCGCCACCTTTGGATTCGCAGAAGGAAGGAAAATCTGGGGCACAACAAGTCAACGATAATTCGGGATGATAACCCTCCAGTCGGTCGAAGATTTAGTGGATCGCTAGAAATGGTCAGTTATGTCCGGCCTCCGAGTTGCCATGCTGTCGGTTGAGGTAAAAACTCGGAATTAAAAGTATTTATGCACTAATTAGAAAGACGAAACCGACTTCACACAAAAACAAAAAAACCTACAACAGACTTCTATTGCTGTTGCGGTACTAGGCACATTAGACAATTACTTAATCTTTTGAGTAGCTTGTTGCTTTACAAACAAAAAACGGTGTAGTTTCCAGAAAGGCCAAGTTAAGCCATTCCATTTCACTATACATGGAATCATAGACTTATTGCATACACGTTAACTTTACTTGATTATGTTGCTTGTGACTGACTTCGTTTCCTTGCGTTGATGTTCAATTTACGAAGGAGCATCGGCGAGTAACATTTTGCCTCTATGGAGGGGCCTGTCTATAACTTTGTAAGTCTGTGGCATCCATTAAAGCGTAAATAACTTAAAAAGTATAAAAATGTTTCACTACTCAATATTGATCAGAAAGAATTATACCTACTATTTTCCTGATTCCTATCTGTGAAAATATCATACGCAACCCATGATATTTTTTTAATGTCATATATTGTAACGATAATTGTTACTGATAGAGATATAAATATTTATTTCATGGAAAAACTGTTTTCTGCTATACCGATACAGGGTTATTTACTTTTATGATAGATAGTACAAAGTATATGGTCAACAAAAGTGGATTAAAAATTAATAAAACGTAATAATAAGGAATTAATTATCACTACAAAAAGATTTTTCACATAGTAGTTCTTCCTAGCATTATTCCCGGTATTATTTATTACTACTAGTATTTACGTAGGGTCTGCTTTATACCCTTATCCGGATTTGACAGGTTAGGTTAGGTTAGCCATCTGACCAAGGGTGCAAAAGCCGGTCACCTCCACGTGGTGCACCCCGGGCAACGACGTCGGTGAACCGGCTCGCCGGTTGGGCGCGGGGTGTTTCACGCTAGACCGCGCTCCGGATGGTTTTGCCATAGGGGCCGCTCCTGGTACTTCTCTGAGTAGCAGAGTGGACCTGAGAGTGACTCTATGGTAAGTGGTGGGTCATGCGCCGCTGGGTAGTCGAGGAAGAAAACCTCGTAAAAAAATTACCCTCGTTTCCGCCTGCAAGGTCTTGAGAGCCGGTGAGGGGGTGCTGTCTCCTTCGACTGTGGTGGTTTTGAAGGGGACGGCCTGGTGGAGTCGCGGGGGCCATGCTAGACGGGAGTGATAGGCCACGTCACCCCTGGCCCTCTGCCTTCTCGCCTGTGTGGGTGGAATGAGGAAAGGTGTCGACAGGGACAATGGTGGCGTCTTACGATGCTGTCGGCGTTCCTGTCCCTCAAGCTCTCGCCCGGGGCGTTAAAATGGGCGTCGTACCCTTAGATCGTGGGTGCACAGGGTGAGGTCATCTGTGTGCCCATCACACGGCCTAAAGGAAGATGGTGGTCGGGGTGTCACCGACTGCCGTGCTGCTCGCCAGCACGAGGCGGCACGGGGGCACAATGCCATCGGTTCCCCCAGGGTGAGGGCAACACCATCACCTCTCCCCGGGATGGGCTCAGTTGAGCGATGTGCTTGAGAGGCCCCGGAGTTCGTTCCACAGGAGTTCCCGAAGTCTCTCGCACGCACTGAGGTCGGCCACCGAGGAGGTTTCAGTGGGACGCCGTGGTCGAACATGGAACCCCACATAACCCGGTTCTCTTCCCCAGGGTGTCTGGTTGCCACAACGGTTAAATTGTATTCGTAATCGTATTCTTAAATAAATACGATGAACGTTGAATTTCAAATTTAAGAAAAATTGCGACACGAAAAACATGTAGGTTACGTAACTAGTACCTTTTCAAAGCTTTAAAAAACCGAAACATACCCAGGATAACTTATTTCAAATTTCCTTGAATAATAACAGACGAAACCATATTCTATTTTCATTAATTTGTCGAGGCGCTTTCACTACTCAAAAACAAAGATAACGTTTTCTGGTCAAATTTTGTTATTTTAAAAACAAGAATAAGTAGTAAGATTTTGTCACAAAATATTATAATATATCGTGTTAACCAAAAACAAAGAAGTCCATGAAAACATGAAAAATATTCGTGACCTACGAAAATCACAAAAGAGCCTTTAAGTATTATAGATAAGTTCACGGCTACTTATCTTGAAAACATATATTACTTTATATAACATACTACCTCTGCCCTCGGCTTCGCTCGCGTGGTCTATATAGTTATTGTTCAGTTAAACAAAAAAAAGAACAATTCTCTCGCTTTAATAATCTTTTACTGGTCCACCAACTGACAGTATCGCATCGCCCGCTTGCGCCCTCTTTCTTATTGCTCGGCTACTATGTATCGTATCGTGATGTTATAAAGCCTATAACCTTCCTAAAAATATATACTATCAAATTCAAAAATACTTTTTAAATCCGACTAGTAGTTCCAAAGATTAGTTTGTTCAGCTTAATAATATTGGTATAGATTTGACCGAATTCACGGAAAGTGATATTAAACTGATTTATAGTCTAGATGATCAATTTCATAGGCGGGTGGGTCTTAGTTGTGTGTGTAGCTCGGGAGCGCTCTGATACGCCCGAGTCACCGGTGGGGCTACTAGTGCTTATTGTTTAGTGTCAATATATGCCAAGAGTGTCAATACAAATCACAACTACATGCATAGTTCATCCGCTTTCGTGAGATAGAACAATTATCACAGTAGTATCTCAAATATAAATGTATTAAATATGCCATATGTATCTATTATAAATATTAATCTTTTGTATATATCTACATGATATTTCACTAAGAAATTTCATGAGATTGAGGTGTTGGTGATTGTAAATATATTTAGCAAAAAACATAATTTAAGATATTATATTGCTAGGTAAAGGTATATATTTAATTTATCTAACTTTTGTTGGTAAAATTAAATAAAAAATAGCTTAAAAAGATGTCTTAAAAAGATAAATAGCTTAAAAAGATAATAATGTATCAATTGAGGGCAGAAAATGCCAACTACTCGCTTATACCACAATTTTCCAACTAATGAATACTTTTGGGACTGGATTGGATATACTATTATCATTTCACTACTCTATACATACAGTAGAGTACATAGATACATATACATGTATATGTATCTATGTACTCGCTTTTTTATATAAATAACTGAAAATTATTCTTAAGGTTAAATAAATTCAAACTAGTAGTAATCCTACAAATATAATAGTTGTGGACGAATAGTTTGTTACTCAATCACAACAACAGCTGATAGGATTTAGATGAAATTTATAATACATCTGGTTTATTTTCTGGATTAAGAAAAAGGATGCAAAAAGTATTTAAAGAACATCACTACATAGTATAAAACAAAGTCGCTTTCTCTGTCCCTATGTATGCTTAAATCTTTAAAACTACACAACAGATTTTGATGCGTTTTTTTAATATATAGAGTGATTGAAGAGGAAGGTTTATATGTATAAAAATAGTGGAGAAAAAAATTTTTTTGAGGTTTCTAATGTGATATCATGAATAATTTAACAACATTTAACGCGTGCGGGCCACGGGCTGTAATGAATAAATCAAAACAACTGGATCGATTTTAATCATTTTTTCAGTGAATGACATAGGCTATATATTTTATACCCCTGCGAAGCCGGAGCGGGCCGCTAGTTATTTAATAAAATTATTAGCCTTTTTCTTTATGTTGCATGCAACGGGCCTCATTATATACTATATGCTATAGAAGAGTCAATTGAACATCAATACAAATAATATCAATTGAAACCTTAGCTGTTGATGTGAAAATCCAATCATAAGAATATCCGTCAGATTTTTTCACCGCCAAGTAGCTACACTAATTCTTGTACAAATATATTCTATTCTCTTATCACTAAGTAGTAATGTAGTCAAATACAAATACAGATAGGGCTTATTGCGTACATTGGCTAACTCTATAAGCATTTGATAATGTATAAACAGTCACTAAATGAGTCAATTTAAATATCTCACTGCGTCCAATACTTTAACATTGGATATTTCCATAAATGTTGGACTTAAATTGTAATAAAGTAATCAGTACAAGAATACCAAAAGATATAAAATGATTATATGTATATTGAATAAATCATAAATATTGAATAAATCATAAAAATTTTGAATTGTATATGGTTACACATATTTTATAACTTACATAAAATGAAATGGAAACACCCATATTTTATTTAACAGTTTATAAATAAATTTAATTGTGTTAATTTGTAACAGCGTTAAGAAGTAGAGCAAAGAAAAGTAAAACATTCTGCACATTGGTTTAAGAATTTCAATATTATAACCTACGTCTGAGCTATAATGTTATTGAAATTAAAAAGTTGACAATATACATAGAAAAGTAAGGTAATCAACATATTTTATTTATTATAAATTATTTTATGTAACACCTGATGGCAAAGCTTGCACCACATTTAGTATGTGCCACTCACATGTTGCCAACCTGGCAATATTAGTTCTTAAATCTCATCTGCCCAGTAATTTCACTAGCCTACAGTGCCCTTCAAACTGGAACACAGTAATGCCTAAGCACTACTATTTGGCGGCATAATATTTAACCTACCCAGCCTCTTACAACAAAACACCTACCAGGCTACCACCAGTGTGACTGATTGCACTGGTGAAATAATCTCTGCTGTCACAGAGGTTATCCCAACAGCGGTCGATGGGGTCGTCACATCCAGACGCCGGGAAAAATCATAAAAGAAAAACACTCACTCATTTTCCGATAGAAGCGGTGAATATCTATACCGATAGTGGCTTGTTTGTTTCATAATAATATATATATGCCTACTGTATTATTAATTAAACACACGAAATAATGCTCTCTTCTATTCATCACATTTTGTTTGATTTTTGTTATCAATCAACTCAATATTCAAAACAAAAACATTTTTTTTTATTTTTATCTTTTTGACACTGACATTTACGATGATGCCTTATCGATAATTTGTCACAGATGAAACTTTGAAAGGCTGAAAGCTGTAACTTCGTCCAAAACCTTATAGAGATTATTTTTGGTTTGATTTATTATACTATATCCTAGAGTAAAATATAATAAATTACTGTAATCCAATGATGTTCTTTTTGTATTTAACATCATCGCTGTAATCTAAATCGATTAGAATATTGTTTTTAGTCAAATTTAATTTTAATTAAAGAATCATTACTTGGTCCGAACCAGTCTTGCCGCTTTTAGTCTCCTAATTAACGTTATTAAAATAAAGTATTAATAAAAAATCATATTTTATTGTTGTGTCGATATTATCATATAACATAATAATTATTATGATGTGCAGTAAATTGGAATGTATGAGTGCTTGTATGTAACTCATGCTGTATAAAGTAGCGTACAATAAAGCTTGTTCTATCTATCTATCTAAATTTTTGCGATATTAATTAAAATTATAATTCAGTTTCTTGTAGTCCTATATGCGACATAATGGAAAAGATCTATCTACTTGTGTTACCATAAAGATTAAAAAATTAATTCCTTTTTTGAAGAAGAGTAATCTTTTTTCTTTTTCACTGTCGTGGTATAAAAACATCTTTGATTGTACCTTTGAACTTTTTACGTTTGTTATTTGTTTATTTTTTGTAGCGCAAATTGCGTGTTTACTTTACGATGAATAGATATTTTTTACGATTTTAATAGCTGTGGTTTAAGTCAATAAAAACGTTGCCAAAATTTTACATTAACTTTTAATGATGACGTCCCATCTTTTTGCTTTGTGTATGTATTATTTAGTATATCCTGGTATATTATAAAATTGTAATTAGACGTTATTTACTCGAAACCCAGAGAACTGTTAATTTTCGATTGAATATTATTTTCAACAAAAATTAATTAACCAAAAGCTATGTCTAAAATTTAATAAGTACGTTATTCATGTTAGCTTCTATCGATTCTATTAATTTGTTAACATTTTACGGGAATTATTTTTTTAGGGTCTCGAAACAAAATGGCAAAAATGGAACCCTTATAATTTCGCCCTATCTGATCCTCTCGGTAATATTTTCTTGGTCCTGTATTTTCAGGCATATATTTGGCCGGTTGGTCTAATGAAACCATTTTTAATGCCAATTTTTTTATATTAAACAATGACTTAATATGAACTAAGGGCTGACCCTTCCATTCAAAAGAAATGTCCAGACTAGCTGGTTCTCTTTCGTAAAATCAACGAAAGCTTGTGAGACTAACTTCATTCGAATATCTTGCAAGCTTACGTCTAACTTAGTTTCGTTGCATTAGTGCATTAGTGCGAATTTACTAAGGAGTGCCAGTGAAATTTTGGACTTTTTTGTTACTATGGATATTATATGGTAAGGGCATGTCTATAAACTCGTATAAAAAGTGCATGGATGTAAAGTGTAGTGGTTTTCTTATCGTATATTATGAAGTTTGTTATGAGGCTTTGTTTTTCAATTGCCCAATTATCATAAACAGCTTCAATTACAATGTCTACATGTCGTGTACATTATATGTTTAATCATCTAAGAGTCAGTCATAAACTATTTCAATACAAATAACAATATGAATAGTGGTTTAACATTTTGACGTTTAAATTATTCCTTCATTACAAGTTGTGGCCGCGTGAATGGAGAACTTGAGAAGGGACGTTTAGTAATCGTTAAACTGAAGCAAAATATAGTTATAAAGACTTTATAAGTATTAGAAACCTGCTGTTGTTGATGAAAGAGTTTCAGAATTTCCACTCCTTTGTCCTTGCCGTTCTCTCTTCCCTCACCTCGTACTCAAAGAGTCTTCTCTCCAATTCTCTCACCCCCAGGGTCATCAACACAAGCGATAGCAAATATATACGTCTGATGTTAAGCATCGACTGAACCATATATGGATGCAAATAAGCAATACGATGTCAACCCACAAAATTGAAAAAACTGAGTTATATATGCAGAAGTGTTGGTAAATGGCTGAAGAACATTTTTCTTTAATATTTGTAGGGTTTTAAGCTTTAAAACTTTATTTGCCATATTTTAATCATGCGATTTATGTATTATGTTAAACGTTTTGGGTTATATTATATACGAAATATGCAGTTAGTATACTTATTTTTGTGAAAATAAGTATAAAAAACTTACATAAATCTGAAATTGCCAAAACCTTGACCAATACATTAAAAAAAATCATGTAAAAAAAGTTGTTAAAAATTTTCAAACGCGTTTTTCTCAAAATGTCATTCGTGTGGGTTGACATGGTATTGCTTATTTGCGTCCATATACGTTTGCAATACCAGTAGCATTACAAGCTTGTAGACAAACTTAAGGGAAGGGGGGGATAAAGAAGAGAAATTAAAGGACTCATCTAACGAAACCCATTATTTCATGTCAATGTGATCTGTGGGAGGGTAGATTCTCAGTCGGTCTATTCATGTTGAACAAAATAAGGCTCTACCACCTCGCAACTGGTAAGTACAAGAAGAAAAAGAATAAGAAAAGAAGTCCTGATTAAGAATTCTCGAAATGTAGAAAAGATTCTTTATGTATTATATGTATGTAAAAAATAATTTTATAGTCCATATGTACTGCATAGTAAGTAATACTTTGAAAGTTGAGAATAAATTTATGTTACTAGGTTTACTTATCATTAAAGTTGTAATGGTTCGCAAGATTATTAAATCAACAATATCGTATCTTAATCTTGATAAGTGAGTCGTATAACATAACTTAGTGGTCATAATTTATCTCCTGGGTACAATTATATACAATGTGGTAAGTATTTCGTCAACTCAATCGGAACTGATTCTATTAAGTCCAAAGAATCAAGAATTATTACTGTAGTTCAGTCCTACCACAGAGTACAATAATGTAAACGATGCTGACAATCCACAAATTAACAGGTAATCTTTCACGATGATTATTTATAATGTTGGTTAATTTTATACAGCATTCTTTAAAAATAGCTTTTTTTCTGAATAATAAAATGGTTAAAATTGTCTTATTTCACATATTTGTTGCGTATATCCATGATGATACTTACAGTTATTTTTGAATGATTTTACTTTTTATTAAATTAAACATTAGTAGTAGAGCCATGTTTCTCCAAGAACAAATGGGCCAGCTCGACCGGGGAAGTACAGAAGTAGAATGGAAAGAAGAAGGAGAAGTCCTCTAACAGTAAATCTGTTTATAGTAACAGAGTGTGTTTCGCCGGTGGCTCAATATCCCACCTCCTCTGATCCCCTCTTTTCCTTCTTATCCCTTTGCTTCTATCTCTTGAGTTGGCAACGCGCATGTGATACTTCACGTGTCGCAAGCGTTCTTAGATTGCGGTAACTGCTTACCATCAGGCGTTTTTTTTTGTCATCACGGAAATGTTTTTGACGACGTTGTGGCGCAGCGGTAGCGAACCTGCCTTAAACGCCACAGGTCGCGGGTTCGATTCCCGCTCGGAACATAATATGTTTGTATTGACCATGCAAGCATATTTTCCGGTCTGGGTGTATTTGTCCTTGTCATTGTGAATGTTTCCGGAGCCCCCACACAGAATATCACTATCCTAATGGGGGCCGTTGAGTGTGTAGCGTTTATGTAAAGTACTTTTTGTAAATGCTATTTCAATAAATTCAGTTATTTGTTTACTAATTTCCTGTTATCGTCGTTTTATGCAAATGTTGGGTTAATTCCAAAGAAACCAAAATTTCGATGCTGCTTTCAGATTTATAGCGGTTAACTAAATGTTGATAACAACAATCGGTACCAGCAAAGTCCAATAAATCTTCGTAAATGCTTCGTAAGGAAATAATTATTCGGAATACGACAGGAGAATTTTGAATGTGAAATTAAACTGCGGTAACTTGGCGGTTAAATAGTTATTTTAACTACTGCTGGGTAACTGAGATGGGTTTCTTGTCAAAACAAGCGATTCATTATATGGGTCTCAACTTCTTAAGTTCGAATTGGGGCGAAGTCTGTGTCTAAACTAACTTTATGAAGACTCATTAGAAGAAGAAGGTTTTACTCGTATATTCAAAATATGATCATTTTGTATTTTTGTTATATAATTTTTTCGTCAATTTCAATTGTTTTTGATGACATAAAGTGAGATTGAACATGAGATATAGGAAATGGACTTTTGTAAGGGTTATTGAGTAATTACTCTGGATCACTGCATGGATATTCTAAATTTAGGGGTGCATTTGTAATTATATTCTTATTTTTTAAATAAGGTTTTATCAAAGATAAGGCCATACTGTTTTCGTTATGACCGGATCAGCTCGACCTGAGAATATCCTCTTACAGAATAACTACATAAGGTGACATTATTCCTGTAGCGTTTCGGTCTTGACTTTAAGCTTTACTTATAGTCAATTATTTGTATTATTGGTTATAACATCTGCTCCAAGAGGTAAGTTCGCATATAAATTAAATCATATATAAATTGAACCATCGATTTAATAAGGATAACTCTCTGTTTAAATGGTATATAGATTACATCTATTACTCTACGTAATAAGAGGAAGTATTTTAAAATTACGTCCTCAGAGTTCGGTGTGTGGGTGACCCAATTTTTTTCCCGCAAAGTTTCATAGAGATTACAAGACTTCAGAGTACTGACATCGAATATTAGTTACAGGCTTTCGATTCCTTCGAGTTATGTTGAGGACGTAATTGAAAAGTTTATGAATTACTGTGTTCCGGTACGAAGGGCAAAGGCTGTACGCTAGTGAAATTACTGGGCGGACGAGATTTAAGAACTAATATCTCGAGGTTGGCAACGCGTGAGTGGCACCTACTAATGGTGCTGCAAGCGCTCATAGGCTACGGCAACCACTTACCATCAGGTGGTCCGTATGCTTGTTTGCCAACTACTAACATAAAAAAAAAAAAAATATTTTTACTAAAAAAGTGCAAAGGCTGAAATCGCATTATGGCGTTTCTTTTTTCATTCAATTAGTGATTAAGAATGATGCTTTTGTGGTGTTTCAAAAGCGTAGTAGTTCCTTAATGCGGCATACGAGTAGTGCGATTTAGTAGCAATCGTCACGTAACGAAATCCTGTTTATGTGTGCGTGTATGTATCGAACCTACTACAAGCAAAAGATCCCACGAGCAAGTGCGCAGCCAGAAGCTCTCTCTCTCTGTCCCTGTTTGTTTTTATCATATTATTATTATTAAATTATTATTATTATTATTACCTATTGAAATATAAAGACATCATTTCGAATTATATCCGCAGTTGAAGAAAAAACTTATGGAACTTCGTTCTTGACGAGGTCCCCGACTGCACAATTTTTTGTAAGTACGAGTGTATGAACATATATTGGTGCGCAGATAGTTTGGACCTTAAAAGACATACTTAGTATACTTTAGCCATAAGCCATCGTCCACCGATAAACTAAAAACTAGGAGCAAATATTTAGGAGCAAATATTTATTAATAAACCTCCAGCACCCCTGGATCCGCTCGCGTGGGGTATTGGGACCTAAATTCCTTCTCTAAAATAAAAGTAGCCTTAGTTACTTCCTATAAGATCAACAATCTCCCTCTAAAAGTCCCTTTCAGTCTAGCAGACAAACAAATAGTTTTTTTTATGTTAGTATCGCATATACTTTCATATGCATTTAGTTAAAAGCTGTTAATTTGGAATAAAAAACAAACACTTCAATTTTATTAATTTATATAGACACAGATTAATGTTCTACCTGAAAATATTTCAGGAATTAACGTTTAAGGAAGTAAGCAATTTACTCGGTATTTAAACATCGGGGTCTTCATTTACGAAGATCTTCCCTTGTATTTACATAACGTGCTCAAGTATGAATGCAAATCAAATACTGAAATAATACCCACTTCAAATTTAAAATGTATTACATTGGACAATAAGTCTAATGTATTAAGACGAAATATTTTTAAAGGACATCCCATAAGGGCCTTTGAAGTTGAATGACCTATAACCTAAGTTAAAAGGCGTCGGGACGTGATGACCCCATCGCCCGTTGTTGGGATAAACTCTGTTGCAGCAGAGACACGGTTTTACGGTAGTAGAGCCATGCTTCTCTCAGCACAAAAGGGCCGGCTCAACCGGGGAAGTGCTACCCTCAAGAAAATCGTCGTAAAGTAATAGTATCAGTTGGTACTGTTGCGTTTCGTGCGATGGGTGGGAGCGCCGGAGGCCCAATCTCCCACCTCGTCTGTTCCCTTCCTTTTTCCCTTCTCATCCCTTCCCCCTTGCTCCTTGGTTCATAGCGTTCATAGGTTACGGTGAGTGTTTACAATCAGGAAGACCGTATGCTAGTTTGCCAACCGTCATGATATAAAAAATAAAGAACATCAATAGCACTAATACGTTGCTCAATTCTTTCCTATAAACAAAGAGCTTAAATAATCCGTTAAAATCATAAATCATTTCTTAAACCTGCCTGCCTAAGACCTGACTAATTTATAAGAATGACAAATTCACTAGAATAGAACAATGTTTCATGAAAACATAAGGCGCTGTTTTATTTTGGCCTTCGCATTTTGCTTTCAACATAAAAGTACATTCATACTTACATATGTATGTTCTTTAATTAGATTGTTGGGATACGCATGAATAATCAGTCCTGCATTTACAGGTAATTATTAAAAGTGAGGAAATCTGAGAAGATCTGATAGTTGTTTTTAGTCGACAACTTCGACAAGTCTGTAAGTCAACGTATTATTACCATTGAAGATTATATATTTATATGACTGTATTTTAACTATATGTAGTAGTAGAGCCATGCTTCTCCTAAAACAAATGAAGTCTCTCACAGAAAATCAGCATAAAGCACTACTGTTGCGTTTCGCGCGATAAGTGAGATAGAGGTTTAAAGGCGTCGGGATGTGACGACCCCATCGCCCACTGTTGGGATAACCTCTGTCACAACAGAGATTATTCCACCAGTGCAATCAGTCACACTGGTGGTAGGTCTTTTGTTGCAAGAGGCCGGCTAGGTAGGTACCACCGCAGTGTCCAATATTCTGCCGCCAAATAGTAGTGTTTAGGCACTACTGTGTTCCGGTTTGAAGGGCATTGTATGCTAGTGAAATTACTGGGCGAACGAGATTTAAGAACTAATATCTCGAGGTTGGCAACGCGTGAGTGGCACCTACTAATGGTGCTGCAAGCGCTCATAGGCTGCGGCAGCCACTTACCATCAGGTGGGCCGTATGCTTGTTTGCCAACTTCTAACATAAAAAAAAAATACCCAATTTCTCACCCTCTCTGTTCCCTTCCTTTTCTCTCTTTTCATCTTTTCCCTCCCATCACACGGGTTGGCAACGCGCAAGTGATACTCAAAGTATCGTCAGCGTTTATAGGTTGCGGTGACTGCTGGCCACCTGGCGGACCGTATGCTTGTTTGCCCATTTCATGAAATAAAAAAAAATATTTCAAGCCGTTTATAATTTTTAGTTACGAGTAGCAATGCCAGTTGCTTTTTGCGTCAATCTGTTGTTCTGGAGGACCGTCTAAGACCTATTTTTCTATTCGAAACGACACGTGTATACAAAACTTTAAGTGTATCTGAATTCTCAAATAAAATACAGCAATAAATTCTAATGTGTGTTGAAATTTTTTTAATTGATTAAGTAGGTATTAAACATACAAAATTTTCACATTTATAACATTATGTAGTAGACTCAGGTACTAAATATTTATATAATACATTATTGCAATTTATAAAAATCTTATTTATACAACATATCACGTTCTATATTGAAAGATTCCTGGTAATTTTCCTGCGATCAATCGTGGAATCTGAATAAAAATACACTTTCAGCGTATAAGATGCTTAGTAAATTCTGTGAAGATACAATCTTTAATCATGATGAAGCAAATTACAAGCTATTTTAAGAAAAAAGATAGTCACGCTTGTGGGAATAATATAAAAAGATTACAGGGAAACAGAAATCGACGTAAGAAAATGTGAGCTGTATGTAATAGGAAAGGAATCCAAATAATAAATAAATAAACGCTACACACTCAACGGCCCCCATTAGGATAGCTATAACCTGTGTCGAGGGTCTGGAAACATACATAATGACAAGGACAAACACACCCAGACCGGAAAACATGCCTGTATGGTCAATACAAACATCTGTTCCGTGCAAGTCGAAACCCCAACCTGTGGAACTTAAGGCAGGTTCGCTACCGCTGCGCCACAACGTCGTCAATAGAATTTAAATTCGGCAATCGAAAATATATGAATAATTGTATATATAGTAAGTAGATATATTGAAATAAATTAACTCACCGAGTTAGTTTCGTTGATTTAGAAATGTTATTTTTGTAGCCAGTGATTGCATTTGTTTTTCAATAAATGTACTTCTATGATTATAACCAAATTTAAAATACTTGAAAACTAGTAAATTTGTCGAATAAATTCTTTAGAAGTTTATTTAAAACCTTTTTCTTATTTTTTATGTTACAATTTGGCAAACAAGCATACGGCCCACCTGATTGTAAGTGGTTGCCGTAGCCTATGAGCGCTTGTAGCACCATTAGTAGGTGCCACTCACGCGCTTGGCAACCTCGAGATATTGGTTCTTAATCTCCTCTGCCCAGTAATTTCACTAACGTACAGTGCCCTTCAAACCGGAACACAGTAATGCCTAAGCATTACTATTTGGTGGCAGAATATTTGACACTGTGGTGGTACCTACCCAGCCGGCCTCTTGCAACAAAAGACCTACCACCAGTGTGACTGATTGCACTGGTGGAATAATCTCTGCTATCACAGAGTTTATCCCAACAGCGGGCGATGGGGTCGTCACATCCCGACGCGGGTAACTGCTGCCGACTACTGCTGCTAACGGTAAATTGCTGAATCAGTTCTATTTCTCTGTCTCTTTCTTACATTTATAAAGCTAAATGATTTTGCAAAAAAAAGGAATTATGATGGATGGATATTGATGTCATACGTTATAAAACGACGACAAAATCACTGGCTCGAGCTAAAAAATAAAATCAGAAGCAGACTGTTTACGCAACATTTTTACAAATAAGTGTGTGTACGTATCAGTTAAGAAAATATTTCAAAATGTATACACACATTGTAGCTGTATTACTGTATGAAACCGAAAATATTTTTAAATTCGGCTCCTGTTATGTTAGATTTAGAGAATCTAATATTTATGAGTTATTGAACTTTTTCGGGTCTGTTACCTTCAAAGTTAGTCCCAAAGGGTCTATCAGAACTATCTTCTTACTATCTGACTAAGTTCACTCAGTTGTCCGTCTTTCGGTCTCTTTATTATCTCTATGCGTCTGCTGTTTCCTCAAATACTGTGACTGACAGAATAAAAAGCGATATTAGATAATTGTTCTCTGTTATTATTACTGTTAATAATTACTAAAAAGTTTATCAGCAACATTTGTTTCAATTTCAAAATAACATACAATTACTAACTGTACCAGCACCTAGGGACTAATTGTACCGCGGGTGGCAATGCCCTACTTTTATTCTGTGGTGCGTATACGATTTTTTCCTGCGATGAAAAAGATCGTTCGTGGTCTCTGGTACGAGGGATAAAAATACGGTTTCTAGGTTACCCGGGGGTAATCGGGCAAGGTGAGTTAATTAGTGCCATCTTGCCGGGAGAGAATCAAGGTAGGAAAAAAATATTTTTTGTTCTAAAAACTGGTATGCGTGTTTAAAAATAGCTATGAACTTAAATAGCTTTTTGAAAATGATTTCCATCGTACCGCTTACATTAAAATAATTAACCTCGTTTAATTAAGTTCCCCAGGAGGCTATGCAGTTTCCATTTAAATTGAAGCGGAACATTGCTAAACAGCCTATTCATTATGCTAAGTGTCGGAACAAAATGTTTGAGAAGGGGAAACGAGCTACTGTGTTTTCTGGAGATATCTTGATGGAAAACGAGTTGGAGTATCTTTATAACAGACTTCTAAAAAGGAGGAGGTTCAAAGTATGTTTTTATGAATATTGACTCCGATTTCTTTGTCAATAATTGATACCTGATTTTGAAATATTCTTTTTATTGAAAGAGCATACTTTCCAGTTGGTCCGAATGTAATTTGGTCAAGATCTGATAATGGTATCTTAGAGAAATCTAGCAACTCTTCAAATTTTATAGGCAAACCTATTGCGATTTGGATATTTTTTTAAGTAGCTTGTACCAACGTTTAATATTGTTAAGCAAAAAATATTTCTTGGGTTGCAATACAAATAGGTATAGGTACTTTAATTGGGTTGCGTTAATATTATTAGTAATTCAAAAGTAGTTATATAAAAATAGCGACTTTATAACCAAAACCCTTAAAAGATTTTTTTTTCTTCTGAAGTAGTTGCCTTCTATGCCGATATTTTACCAAAATTTTTTAAAGGCTATTTGCGCAAATAATGCAAACAACAAAATTTTGTTCTCTTGACAGTTTTCACCACAGATAAACAAAGAAAGAAAGAAAGAACAAGTTTATTGGAAGCACAGCGAGTACAATTAAAACAAAAAAAAATCCAAATATATTTAAAAAAAAAAAACAAATAATAATAAAAATGAACAACAAAAAAAAAAACAAAAGATATAAAATAAGTTTAAAAAAAAAAAAGTAAACATAAGCTATTAAAAATAAAATACTACCGTGCTGTGTTCCAAAATGGCTACCATTCAGCATTTGTTGGTATAAAAGATATGTATATTAACTGATTTAATAATTTATGCTTCAATAGCATGATTGTTATAGTTGGGAATACGATAAATATTTGGTCGAATACAACAATATAAAAATAAGAAACTGTAAACCAATGGGAAGTTATATTGTGTTAAGTTAAAAGTTAAGTGTATAACTTTTATTACATACTTTGTTGATAAGTCTTGCTAGATCCGACCGAACCATAATTTTGTAAATAATATCCTTGTAAATGTAAATTATATAAAGGCTAAAAAAAAACACACCCTGAGTTTGTCTCGCCGGTTCTTCTCGGGTAGAGGTGTAATGTTGGAACCGGTGGTAGATTTTGACGTTAAACAAATAAGTGTAATGCTTTTTACTTTGAATAAAATATTTGATTTTGATTTTTTTTGCTTTATTTTATATACTATCACAATTGTTACATACTGTAACTTATACTAAGACTAACTTATTATGAGAAAGATTTTCTACCCATTAGGAGAAAACGAGATACACAGAGGGCGACCTTTGAATTTCGCCGTGCAAGCTCATCGAACATAGCACAACACTATTTTATAGTTTAAAAATTGTGTTTTAGTAAACTTAGTATAAAAAAGTAATAATAAAAAAATAAATTTAAAAAAGCGAATACCTTGTGTTTTACTTACTACACAAGTTACGAAATGGGCTTAAACTATGCTTAGTTATTTCTATAAATCGAGGAGACAAATTATAAATAAAAATTCCGTAACCTCTTTGCATTTGTGTTCGGTCCAAAATAAGAAATATGAGAGTAATAAAAAATATCAACGAAAATATTCGTATTTAGCATAATTATAGGACTTTTACTCTATCATTTCAAAATATGTTAAACCAAATCTTATTCCGGGTTAAAAAGACCATGTCCGAAAATGAGGTCTAATTCCACTTCACACTTCTATTACTTACTGCTACTTCATATATTCTGCTAGAGGAAATTATTTCCTCGGTTGAACTGGCACTACAATAAGTCTTTGAGTATGTAACGAAAACTTTAATATTCGAAATTTCTTTTTTATTCTTTCATACAAAAAAATATGATCCCTACATCAAGGTTTCGTAAAATGCCAATTTATTTAAATGGTTTCAATAAGATTACAAGTCAGGGGGAAAATTGTGGAAATAGAGGTGAAAAATATGTACCCCAATACGCCGAGCGGTGATAAATCTCAACGAGTATAATCAATTCAGGGCCAACATTACACGCCACTCGTTTGTTATTAATTCAATATGTCTTAACTTCAGTAGAAATGTTAATAAAATGCTGTTTTTTCATTTCAAAATTCCATTTTTTAGGATTCTGAACCCTATGAGTAAGCCTCCGCTTTCCTTAAAATAAAATAAAATTATAAAAAAGTTCCCACTGGTGTACTGTCCCTATGCAAGTTGATATTTTTGAAGTTTTTACTGTATTCCATGAACTTTAATAGATAAAAAGTAATTTAGAATTTTCATAGATTTTACTTGTGTGTATTTAGATGTATTATTTAAATATTTTATTTTCGTATATATTATTTTATGAGGCTATAAATATTTTTGCAATTGCTTAATTTTATATTTTGTTCACTTTTATACCAAGGGCCTGTGAGGTTTCTTGTAGCAATAAGGCCTGAATTACATTTATCAGTATCGATTCGCATTTTCTCTATAGAAAATAACTATTTTATATGAATACGGTGCATGGATTCTTTTTTCAGCATTGATTCGCATTTCTCTTTTTTTTTTTAATGAGAACGGACAAAGCAATGATAGGATAGAGTGAAGCGCACCCTATAACAACTGAAAGCTCATGCTTAATAAGTAATGCTTATTATTAAATACTTATTATTATTTATTGTATGTATTTGTTTAAGTAATAGAATGTAGTTATTTGTATGTATGTTTATTTTATATCAACACCGCCCACAATTTCACGCGGATCTCTTATCCCTAAGATTGTCTGGAAGAGATCGCTTCTAAGCGATAAGACCGCCTTTTGTGCAAATTTCAATTTGTTCATTTCTGTGTGTTATGTATTTTTTTAAATTTGGTGTACAATAAAGTGTTAAAAAAATGCGTAAGCAAACGCAAGCATTCAAAATCCTATTCCTTCAACGTAAGATGCGTATAAGAGTTTTTAAAACCATCCAGCTAAATGCGGTACCACGCTGATAAATGATAACAATCTTCATCACCAATCAGGTCACTTTTGCATGATTGTCTTGTTAACTTTCAACAATGTCGCTATGGACTTTCATGTATCTTATACCATAATCTAACGAAGAAATTCAGCAAAGAAAATATTATAAGACGTAACTTTTTGGAGGGAATTTATTAGCATTGTATTGCGGTACGTAACATAGTGGAATATGGTTTAAGCTTTTTCATGGCATTATTTAACAAAGGCCACTGGGTCGAGGCTTT
This sequence comes from Hestina assimilis, assembly GCA_023373885.1. Lineage (NCBI taxonomy): Eukaryota > Metazoa > Arthropoda > Insecta > Lepidoptera > Nymphalidae > Hestina > Hestina assimilis. The sequence goes on from CM041745.1 coordinate 12,004,263, forward strand.
CACAAACGCATTTCTTGCTCTAAAAATAACTATGAACTTACCCAATTTTTTGATCCGGAGGGTTTCCGTTTTCATTGATATTCTTAACACGGAAGCGACAGAAGATATATTTAATGGTTCTCATGAAGGAAAGAACAGGGTTTTTTGAAGATAAGAGTTGTGCTATCAAGGACGGAGTAAATTGCTTTTTACGTGTTCTTAAAAATATTAGGAAAAAATGATTTTTATGCGAATAAGAAATAAGTATATATATGTATATGTGTACTCTGTTAGCCGCCTTCGCGTTTGGACTTTATTTCCACTTACCATCAGGTGAAATAGAGTCATCTGCCCTACTTTTTATTTAAAAAAATTAGATTTTTTGTAAATTCTAAGTTTTTGGTAGTTAGTATTTTTAATTTGCTCCAAACTTATAATTGCATTGCTTTACATAAAAATATGTACGTAATATTATAAATTATATACTTTATATTTTTATAGAATGCGAGTAGAGCTTTCTATATTTTTGTTTATTTTTGATATAAACATATTTTTATTAAATATAGCTTATGCTTCAGTGGTCAATTTAGTGCCGAGGCACACATGTGGAAAAGATATATTACCACGGGTAACTGTCACTGACCGTGATGCGGAAAATTGAGACCTTCACACTCGTCTTCATAAAAATATAAGTTTCCTTATACTGAAACGTTGAGCCGGATGATGTTTACATCTGAAAGTTGCATTATTTACGTAATTAGTTAAACGTTAGAAGGAATTTGAGATATTTTGGGGTAAATCTCGTAATTTATAGACTTCCATAAAAATAAATATAGACGTTCTGTGACACCGTCATGGTGCGGAAGGAGATCAGTATATGCCGCCTGCTGTTCCGGCTCTAAGGTCGTGGGAAAGCAAGGTAATATTCATGGGCAGCAGTGCTAAGCCGGTCGCGGGCTGGTTCTGCTAGAAATATAATAACCCTCTTCACTTACCCAGGAAGCTGAAGCAGAGTCTCTGGTAGCAATTCCTCCCTGTCAAGAAAAAAAGATAAAAGTTAAATAAATACTTCATATTTAAATTCTTTTTTTTATTTTTTTATTTATCAATTTACATAACAATACAGATACTTAAACAATAATAACAACTAAAAACCACTTAGGTTTAAACATGTGCTATTATTAGTCTAGATGCAATACATAGAAAATAACTAAGGTATATACATAGAAACTAGTCGCAAAAGTATTACATAAATAAAGAAAGAAAAAAATTAAGAATTTTAAGAGATTATAAACACTATTAATAATTTAAAAGTTTAGATATATTTACGTATAAAGGTTACCTACCTTTTGACCGAGTGTCACTAATTTATAATGATTTAAAAAAATATTTCTTTAATATAAATTTAATGTTTTTATTCGATATATTTTTAAAATAATTAATTTGTTTTCCGTTTGCGGTAATATCTGCATTCATGGTATCTATGTGAGGCGTGTTTATGTTATTAAAGGTAACTTACGTTTATTGTAAGTAAGTTAGGTTAACTTACGTTTATTATGTAAACTTTAACCCTTACAACGCCAACTCGATACAGTTCAATGAGTCAACTTGTTAGTTGAGTTTACTGAAGCTGCAAATACGCAAACAATTATATTAGTATGGAAGTAATTCGATATTCTGAAGACAGGATGCGAGTAGATTGTTTACTTTCAAAACATTGGATGTTAAGTTACTAGACCCTTGCTGTCTTCAGCTGGAACGGTTCCTTCACATTGACTTGCTAGAATATTTCATAAAATCAACACTAAGGCAACGAAACGAAGTTAGTCACACACTAATTTTATTGGATTATGTTGCAAGCTTGTGACGCCAAATTCACTCAATTATGTTGAAAGCTTGTAGCTAACTTCGTAATCATCATCAATCATCGATTACGTCGATGTTAAATTTACGATGGAGCATTTATTTCATGATGCTTGGCAAACAAGCATACGGTACGCCTGTTGGTAAGCAGTCACCTCACGTATCAACGCTTGTGATACTTTCAGTATCACATGTCCGTTGCCAACACAAGGAATAAGATGGAAAATAGGAAGTGTATAAAGGGGTGTATATTGGGCGGATTGGGCTATGGGTGCTCTCACTCATCGCACGAAACGCAACAGTACAGTTACTTTTTGCCTATTTTCTATGAGAGGGTAGTACTTCCCCGGTCGAACCGGCCCATTTGTGCCAAAAAAGGAATTATAATTTCTCCTGAATTTGTCAAATTTCAAAGTATTTTTCAGATTTTTGGGGTTCATTAGCCAAATGGAAAACGGAAACATTATAGTTTCGTCCTGTCCGTCTGTCCGTCCGTATGTTACAGTAATTTTACTTGAGGTCTATTGGCTCTATGTAGGTACATATGAAATTTGGTATTCATACCATATTTGGTTAGCGGTGTCTGCTGTCGCTTTTAATTCTTTAAATTTTTGAAGTCTTAAAGATTTTTCATCATCAAGTTGCGGAACCCTTTTCGTTTTCACTGTGCGTAGTTCTCTCGATTGGTCATTATATTTACTGTTTTCAAAGCTTAATGCTTTATAAAAGATAATATAAAAGACGCAATGAAATGAAAATATAGCATTACAGGTCAGTTTTATCACCAACAGATTCAAGTGTGGAACGATTTTATGTTGTTGCGAACAAAGTGATTTGTCGTTTTATAGATGTCAGAGTTCAATCACCCTGATAGCTTTTAGTCCATTTGGTAAAATTATGTTCCTCGATCTAAAGTTTATAAATGGAATGGTTATTCTGTTTCAGTATCAATAATGGTTATTGATTCAACGTATTTCAAGTGAAGGAAGACGTTAAGAGCCGCATTTAAACGTTGCGACCAAAGATATTATGGTTGCGACTTTACATTGCGACTAATTATTGGAATTATTTATTTATTATTACAAGAAACCTGTTACAAAAGTTTATTATTATTAATATGGTGATTAATTATTGGAATGTTTAAAAGTTTTAGAGTTCATAAATATTTTTATACGTAGTAGTACAAATATATTATTAATACTTTTGAAGTTTTTAAAGGGTCGGCAACACGCAACGGATGTGTACCGATATAGGCTACGGTGGAAGTGTACCTATATAGGCTACGGTGATCGATTACTATCTGGCGAATCTTATGCTTGTTTGCTACCGTGGTGGTGTGAAAAAACAAAATTAATATCAACCTATTAGTTCTTATAGAGGCATGGTAAAAACGCAAAAACTCAGAGTGAGTGAATTTAAGTAAGAAGTTATTTTGTTCCTTTTTTGAAGTATTTATTATATTCATGTAAAACTTCGCTGCCAGCGGCTTAGCCAACATGAATTGCAACATGATTTTAATACAAACTTAGAGCCCCCATTTCAAACCTTCGAGAGTGGAATTTTAGAAAACGGTAAATTACATTTTAATTCGTCCTTATTTTAAAATTAACGAATATCCATACAAACTTTTTTCACCCCCTTAAGCTATTTTTTTCTAGTCATAATATAGCCTATGCTGCTTAGTGATAATGTAGCTTTCTAACGGCAAAAGAATTTTTTAAAATCGGTCCAGTCGGATTCTATTCTATACAAACAAACAAAAAATGAAATGTTTATAATATCAGTATAGAAAATATTTTATTTAAAGATGTTTTAAAATTATAAGTTTCCACATGCCTTCACTTATCTACGATTAATTTTATTTTTTTGAGGAAGTGTAAGTTTTGTGTTTTTAAACCATATACATACATCAACGTGTCTATAAATAAGTTAAATTGTCGTATCGAGGTCGTACCGAAAGTGTTAAAGGTAATAAAATCCTTATAGTTAGACCATCGGTTCAGTTGAGAGGCCTGATTACCGTGAGTCATACAAACGACTTGAGTCTTTATATAGGATTTATGTGAACCATTTTGCTTTATGTAGATTTTAGGATTGTCTAATATAAGATTTTGTTTGTTTGGAATATTAATTATAAAGTGTTGTGGCATTGTGGGTAGCGTGTCTGCCTTTAGTCTCGACGGTTGCGGATTCGATTCCCGCTCGGGCAGATGTTTGTTAAATTTCTGTCTCGGTCTGGGCGTTTGTCTGTGGATCTCCCCACCGTGCCTCGGAGAGCACATTAAGCTGTCGGTCCCGGTTGTTATCTCATAACATCTGATAATAATCGTTAGCTTGATAAGTAAATTGCTCTTATCCAATGAGTTACTGGTTCGCCCTTAGGGTTGCGGAGGTCAGATGGCAATCGGTCTGTGTAAAAACTAGTAACCCGTCAAATCCGGGTAAGGGTAATAAGCAGACCCTGGGTAAAATAAAAATACCGGGAATAATGCTAGGACCAAGAAGAAGTGTTGTATACTGTCATTATCGTTGTTGCTTGTCTGTTGGTAATTGTTTTAATTTTAACCATGTTTATCTCATGTCGACGAGCAAGCGTCTGTCTGACCAATTGTAACTCGACTTTCGCGCTAAAAGAAATTTGTTAATTGCCGTTCTTTGTGTCTGAATTTGGACTTCCCATTTAGACAAATGAAGATTTGTTGTTCTCTTTCATTGTGAAAATAAATTACATGCATAATAAGTACCGTCACGGTTGTAGTCATTAGCGTATAAGAGAGTGCTCAGTGCTGTTGTCCCCAAAGTATCCAAAGGAGATAAGATAGAAAGTGCCGTTAAAGTGATACATGTAAGTCTCAGATAGTATTTATTTCTTCGGAGTTAAAGGAACCACTTGTTTTTCTTTATAGCAGCCATAGCTATATTAATTTTGATTATAAGTAGCTTCAGTTTGACTTGTCGCACAAAAAAAACACAAACAAAATGGTGGAAATGTAGAACGGCAGGAAATCCTTCAATTTAGTTCAACAAACTCAATTTCAACAAACTTAGGTTTAGAGGAAGTTTGTGGGGATTGGTTCATGAAAGGATTATTACGTCCGATTTTTTGATTTTTAACTGCTATGGAAATAATAGAGAATGCATAAAAAGACGTTGGAAGTGATGAAAAATTCGTACATAAATTACAGTACAGTACAGTATAGTACAGGAAGTTACAAACTTATGTACAGCATCAGATTTGTATAGGACTATCCGTATTACTACGTTGGCACAAGCTTTGAGTGCAAAACCGGTTACCTCATTGTGCACACTCAGCATCTCCGGCCATTAGATGAATTTTGGGGCTAAGAGAACTCATTCAGTACATAAATATGGAGAATAGCATACTATGGGACAGGATTGCGTAGAGGAGGTTTGTCTTGGTTCTTCTTTGAGTAGTAGATTGGACTTGTGTGCGTCCTTGAGGCAAGAGATTGGCCTAATGCAATAGTGAGGAGAGGTGTTCTGATTAATACAATTTTGTCAAATTTAAATAGAGCTATAAAACGGAATCGGAAAAGTTCAGTTTCGACTTTTGTAAATATCATCGTTAAGACCATCACCTTGATTTTATTAAAAATAAAACAAAAATTAATCCTATTTGTAAGCACGACAAGATTCGTAATTCGATTGTTTATTCTTATTGAAAAACAACTAAATTCTAAAAGAAATGTATAACTGGTAATGCAACCTGCATGATATAAGTGGTATCTTATATTTTCAGAATCTACTGAAGTTTAAAAAATTTCAAATCCTCCAGTCAATCCAATTAGTTTAAGCCGGATCGTGCTTCACAGCTATTGTGATAGCTTAACTTGTATCCAATTTATCCACCGATATTTTTATAGCAGCTTTCCGTCTTTTAATTGGTTTTCTGAAATTTGTTAGAGTATGCTTAGGGATAGTAGCAAAAACATCATGGTAAATCATTATTTTATCAAAAGTCGAATTTGACAATTTACTAGTTTTTACACAGAGTCATTGCCAACTGACCTCCACCACCCTAAGTGCGAACTATAACTCATTGGATGTGAGAAAAGGACTAAGTCAAGTGTCAAGAGTTAACGTTCAATATCAGATGTTATGATTATAACCGGGACCGACACCTGAATGTGCTCTCCGAGGCACGGTGGGGAGACCTACAGGGACAAACTCTCAGATCGAAACAGACATTATTTTGTGAGATCAATTCACACATTTGCCCAAAGTGAGAATGCCTACCAACTACGAACACGCCACAAAAGGCTTCCTTATCTCTCATTCATTTCTCAAATATAAAAGTACCTGGCATTTTAATCCTGCACTTATTTCATTGTAAAATACTTTGTTAGTTATAGTTCTTATGTTTAGTAGTAGTCAGTTATAGTTCTTATGTTTAAGGAAATTGTAACTGTTTTAATCAGGAAGGAATATTTTGCGCCCTCTCAGGTAAAAATAGTTGTTCCTAATTTGAATGAACCTCTTATCGGTGAATTTTACGCCAGAATCTAATTTTATAGATTTTAATAAATAAAAGTATTTCTTATATATTTCGCAAGTATCGGTACTTAACTGAAAAATAAGTTTCGAGAGTTGTAGACAAATCAAAGCAAACTAAAACTAATTTCTCAATTCATTTTATTCACACAAACTGTGGTACATATGTATGTGGTTATTGATTTTTTTTTTTTTTTAATGTTAAAAGTTGGCAAACAAGCATACGGCCCACCTGATGGTAAGTGGTTGCCGTAGCCTATGAGCGCTTGCAGCACCATTAGTAGGTGCCACTCACGCGTTGCCAACCTCGAGATATTGGTTCTTAAATCTCGTAAATCTCGTCTGCCCAGTAATTTCACTAGCGTACAGTGCCATTCAAACCGGAACACAGTAATGCCTAAGCACTACTATTTGGCGGCAGAATATTTGACACTGCGGTGGTACCTACCTAGCCAGCCTCTTGCAACAAAAGACCTACCACCAGTGTGACTGACTGCACTGGTGCAAAAGTGTATATGTCAGGTTTATTCCTTTTTTTTTATTTAACGCCGCAAAATGACTGCACTCCACCTGATGGTAAGTGGAAGTGGAGTCCACACGCGAAGGTGGCTAATATGGTTGCAGAAGGCGAACTGTACTTGTATGTGTTTGCTTGTTATATAAAAAGATATATTGCTTGTAATATACTTGGTGTTTTCTTTGAATGAAAGGACAAAACAAATTCTGTGCTAAATTTTACATTAATGATAAATATCTTTTATCCTGTTTTAAAAAGAAGAGCCATGGAGCAGGCTGAGTTTTCTTTGTCTATATGTTTCGCTATTTTCGAGTTCTTTGAAAAGAATTTGACGATTTTATTGTTGGATAAAGTATGCATATATCTATATCGGTCGACATCTGAACGAGAACTTCAGAGATAAAGAACGAAACATCAAATTATTGAAAGACCCATGATCACTGTATCAATATTAATTTTGTATATAAATGTTTTAAGTGGTTGAAAACAACTGTTGCTTTTTTACCATCCATATTCTTTAACTTAAAATTCTTATCATCTTAAGAATAATTTAGAAAAGACTTTTATTAATAAGTTATTTTAACGTACTCTTATATTCAAAAGTTTCTTTTAAAGTAATTAAAATTTAAATTGCGGGTAAGTTTTTTAAGTAAATAGAGCGTTTCTATTCGTACATCAAGTTTAATGGGGGATGAAAGTTATGTGGGTAGAGAGTATTGCTCGAAATGGCGCGTCTAAAGAGCTTTTTGACTCGCCTCATTTGCTCGCAGGTAATATATGGACGCAAATAAGCAATACCATGTCAACCCACACGAATGTCATTTCGAGAAAAACGCGTTTGAAAATTTTTAAGAACTTGCTTTATATGATTTTTTTATGTATTGGTCAAGCTTTTGGCAATTTTAAGATGTATGTAGTTATATTACTTATTTTCATATAAAATAAGTATACAAACTGCATATTTCGTATATAATATAACCCAAAACGTTTAAAATAATACATAAATTGCATGATTAAAAATGGCTTTTTAGAAGTTTTAAAGCTTATAACCCTACAAATATTAAAGAAAAATGTTCTTTAGCCATTTACCAACACTTGGTTGACATGGTATTGCTTATTTGCGTCCATATGTAAAATCATCGAGACCAACGTTTTATTTATTTATTATTTTAGAAGGGACAAACGGGCAGGAGGCTGTGTGGAGGCTTGTTGGTAAAAGATTACCACCGAACACGATCATCTGCAGCACCAAAGGGCATGCAGATGCGTTGCAGACCTTTTAACATGGAACTGGTCAGGGGCTGGCGGACCTTGAAACGCGGCTGACGAGCATTCACTTCACGAGTTTTTCACCAATAGGGCTTAGTTAGCCTGGCGTATATTTAAATCCTACCACCGGCAATGGATCACCATTATGATTGGCGGATTGCATGCCCGAAACTATGACCTTCGGTAAAAGTCTACGTTTTCTATCAATTTTTTTTTTGCTGATGAGGAGGAAATTTGCAACCAGATACCCGGCCTCCTGGGGAAGAGAACTGGGTTATGTGGGGTTCCATGTTTGACCACAGCGTCCCACTAAAACCTCTGGTGGCCGACCTCAGTGCGTGCGAGAGGCTCCTGGAACTCCTGTGGAACGCACTCCGGGGCCTCTCAAGCACATCGCTCAACTGAGCCCATCCCGGGGAGATTGGCGGATTGCATGCCCGAACCTTCGGCAAAATTCTACATTTTCTATCAATTGGGCCATCTCGGTTTTTACTCTTGGAGTTCGTTTTCATTTGTATTCCAATGTATATACTATATATACGAGTAAAAATAGATAATAATATTATGATGCTAGTTTTTATATTTTCTTGATGCATCTCTTTGAAATGATAAAATCTTGCAACGAAGTCTTTTCGTACAAGGAAAAGTGGAATCCGAAATTCTTTCTCTTTGAAATACATATGTCACGGATATGCAAGATCTTAAATATGGAATCTAATTTCACTCGAATTTTTATCTTGCGAGGTAGCGAAAACTGTGAATTTGGTTGCAAAATATAATTTATACTTGCAAGATGTTTTAGTGCGAAAGAATAAAACTTTATTAAGATGACTCCTGAAAAACGATGTGTTTATTTGTATTTTAATTAAATGAAATAAAGATATGTCACACAATATGATTAGTCTATCAGGTTCTGATAATCAGCTAGTAAAAATATTGGCGGTAGGTTATTATATAGAGTGTACCGTAAGATATGGTTCACACAGATATGGTTGACACTATGACTGCACAAAGTATGAATACTTTGGAGAACAGCGTGAACAGTGGAGGAAAATAATTTCAGTATAAGAATACCATCTGTGACGATTTTTTTACATTTTTGAACGAAATTCCTTAACGCGGCTAACGGGTAGTGTAATTTTGGTGATAGAATCGTCACGAAACGAAATGCCGTATATTGTGTCTGTGTGTGTATCGAGCCAAGAGCAAATGAACACACGAGCAAGTGAGTGCACAGCCGGGTGCACAACACTTTCTCTCTCTCTGTCCCTGTCTCTTTTTATCATATAACCTATTGAAATATTCAGATTTAATTTGGAATCATATTTGGAGTTGAAGAAAAAAACGTAAGGAACTTCGTTCTTAACGGAGTTCTCCGACCACACATTTTTTTTAATACAGCTAGTGTCTCAGAACCTCCCTTATTCTATTTAGGTACGAATGCATGTGTAACGCAAACTCATGAATTAACTGATACATATGTAATTTATTGTTTTAAATGCAATAAGAAAACAAAGTGAATTAAATCCATAGGAAATTCAACAAAGAAAATATAATAAATAGTAAATTTTTCCCGGCAATTCACAAGCACTGTTATAACTATACACAGAATAAAGGAGAATGCGTTAAGTCGCTTCGTGATATAACAAAGACGTGAGTGGGCCGAGGCATTCACAAACGCATTTCACGCGCCAAAAATATCTATGAACTTACCCAATTTTTGATTCAGTAGACACGCAGTACCATTTATATTCCTTACACGGAAGCGTCTGAAAATATATTTAATGATTCTTCAGAAAGAAACAGAGAAGTTATTTTTTGAACTTTGTATGACCTTTCATGGACATTGTAAATGGGTTTTGCTGGTGAAAGGGCTTAAATGCCCACCTGGATAACTGCCACCATGCGTTGGTGGAAAACTCGTGAAGTATCAGCCGTATTTCGAGGTCAGGCAGCGTATAATCACTAGCACCTTAAAGGTTGGTAACGCTCCTGCATGCCTTTTCGTGTCGCAGATGTTCCTGAGCGGCAGTAACCGCTTAATATCAGGTAAGTCTTCTGCCCTCTGTTTAGTCTGTTTCTATGGTCTACACCTACTTTATTTTAAATATAACCAAAAAAATCATAATAATAAAATAGATTTTTTAACACGGCAAAGATGACTAATTATGAGTCTTATATTATAGTCTGCTTGATGATAAATAGTCACAGAACCTATAGATACTTGCAAATCAGTAGTATTACAAGTATATGGCTGACTAAGGGGAGAAGACGAGAAAGAGGGAGGGGGAAGGGGAGAGAGAAGACAGAAGAGAGACTTCCGAGGTCGAGACGGCATATTCAGGCAATAACCAGGAAACCAGTTTTCAGCGAGCTTATTAATTATAACGTGGTGTTTGCGGTTTCTTTTAATTTGTTAGAACTTCTTATAATTTTTGTACCGCGTATTATTTTTAACTGAATTGTGATGAAGGTTTTTTTTAAATAACACACAGAATCGTTTTATATTCTTTGAGCATTCATTAGTCTGTACTTCATTGTATACGTTATCGTAACCGTACCCAAAATATCTTTAACAGATTTCCATATTTTATGAGATATCTTAAGAAGCTCGTTAGACATAGGTACATTATATTCTAGAAAGTAAAATATTCCATCTACTGAACACGTACAATGAATACGCTTTTCGTGGACGATAAAATTCTAAAATGACACTCAAGCGCTTCTTATCCTTGTACCTAATAGGCATCTTGATATTTTTGTATAAGCTTTTCTTACAGAAACACCCTATCTCGATATGAGTTTTATGTGAAAAAATATAGGTAGGCTAATATTGAAGAAAAATAACCTGGCGTTTTAAATCAGGTGATAAAGAATATAGGGTTTTTCATCTTTATCAAACAAATGCTACTGCAAGTTGACTTTATTATAAAAATGTTGTATAATTTTAAAAGCCTTGTACAAAATTCTTAAAACCCTCATTAGGGTAGTTAAATGTCCCCTGTGTCGGGGATCCGAAAACATACACAATGACAAGGACAAATACGCCCAAATCGGAAAACATGCCTGTATGGTCAATGCAAAGCTCTTGCTCCGAGCGGGAATCGAACCCGCGACCTGTGGTGCTTAAGGCAGGTTCGCTATCGCTGCGCCACAACGTCCTTGAAATGTATTAATACAAACTAAAAAGAAATGTGTGGGCGTTAAAAAAATAATTTTTGAATTAATAGAATTCTTTAGTAAGTGAAACTATTACAGTTCTTCGATTGATTCACTGATCTTTCGATTGACAACCTCAAACCTTTTGTCCGCAGCTTCGCTTCGATTGACCGCTAGGTAATGTAGATTTTTTTCAACAGAATCAAAGCGGAAAAGCTATTAAATTGATAATAAAAATAAGTGAAGAAATGGCCATACAGCTTAAAAGGCGAATTCCAAATTGCGATAGGCCTCTGGCTGGGAGTATCGCTGTGTTCTGAGCATAGATGTCCATGTGGAAAAAAGGTCGATTCTTTCGGATTACATAGGATCGCTTGCCCAAGGAGTTCAAGTAGGCTTTACCACCACGGCTCTCTAAGTGATTTACATTTCGGGGAAATGCAGTAGCATTCATGCCACTATTCCCCGTGGACATGACTTGAACATTTGTCATATTTGTAAATAGAGTTAGTATTGAATTGTAAATATATTGTAAAAAATAAAGCTGTAATTACTGATAATTTTTTAAGTAGCGAGGCTTTCCAAAAATCAAGTTAGATATATTGGGATTTTTTCTAAGTGTTTAAGAACTTTTATTTTTATTTTTTAAAGTTGGCAAACAAGCATACAACCCACCTAATGGTAACTATGCAAATTGTTACAAAGTGTAATACCTTACATAATTCCATTCCACCTTACATATTACGTTCACTTGTACAAAGTTATTGCGTTAAATAAAATGAAAATAGATACCTAATTTTAGGCGTATAAAGCCACAGAATAATTTAATAAGTAAAGCCTGCAAAACCAGGTAAAATTTCACTTCTTGACTTTCAATGTCATTAAATATAGCTTTAGATAACGAAAAGAAATATAAGTATTGCATAGCACCAGAAGATAGATGTTCAATTCTTTCATTGAAAAACGAAATAAAAAGTCAACGAAATGAAATGTGAAGTAATAAATCACAGAAGCTTTACACAAGTATAATATATAAGCTCTTTCACTGGCTACGAACTTAGAAAGTTAAAGCTTTTTGAAATGAATAGTTTTGTACATGGAAAATTCAAATTTACATTATAGGTTTTATACTGCAAGAGGACAATACTGGACTAGTTTCGATGAAGTTTTCAAGCAATAATCAATTAGTACGGTAAGAGATTCTGTCAAGTTTGGTTGCGATACGACAATGTTCCCTGCAGATTCTAGTACAATAATTACTTAATAATGCAATTTTTATTTCATAATATTATTTAAAAAAGTAGATTAATAAATTTCACTAAGGTCACAGTAGGTCTTGTTGACCTAATCCAATAAAAATCAAAGCTTGCCTACAGCATCATCATCCATTCCAAAACATTATTTGACCGGAGTGGACCAAAAATGTCTTTAATAGCTCTCCTGGAGGCTTCCTTAATTGGAAAAATTTTGATATCAAGGAAACTTATCAGCAATATTTGGGCTGTAATGTTTGAATCGCCTTTTAATACTTTAAGTGAGTCTAGTCAACAAGTCCATAAAATTGTTAAAGTATTAATTTAAAATGAACTTATTGTATAACAATTCCATAAAGCTTTGAATATTTTTTTTCATTTTTGATTTAATTTTTCTCCTCCAAGAAACGAACAAAAAAAATTGTAAAGAAATAAGAACATTTTTTTTATATAAGTTACCATAAAAGTTAAATTTTGTGATTTTGTAATAAAATATACTACCAGAAAATAACAAACATCTTGATCGGAAAACAATAAATTTAATAAAAAAAGTTAAGTTCTACAATTATATTGCCTCGATTTTATGGCGATACAACAGCCACGTTTAAGTTTCCTAAAATAATATTTCTTTTTCCTTACAAGATCTTGGAATTGAGATAAAAATTCACTTCCAGTACATAAGAAGCTTAGTAATTTCTTTGAAGTTACAATTAATAATCGTGATGACGCGTATCACAAGATATTACTGAAAGGTCACGTTTGATATGATATCAAATGTAATATCCCAAAAAAAGCTTTTATAAAGACTCTTTACATCTTAGTAGCATGCCACGACTTCGTCCGTGGTGACCTGAGAATTGTGTATAGAGACAAATGAAACATTTGTAAGTAGATACCATAGGTATATCCATAGGTCGCAGGTTCAAATGCGGCTCGAAGGACCAAAATGTATGATCCAGGGATGTGCTAGGTGTGTTGGAATTGACCACGCGGAATATTAAGGTTTAAATAGATAGTTTATTAAATTATTTACAAAGATATGGTTTGAATGCTATTTCGAGGCGTTCGCTCGGTCAACTCCATAATCTTTGCGCTGACGGTATAATTTATAGTTATAATGTAGGCCAAATTATATACTAATAAAAATGTACGTTAACCGTACAGAAACCTAACATTTTTCTAGGATAAAAGTATTCTATGTCTTAATCCAGGTGACAATGTATAACCGTGCCTGACTTCGTGTATATCCGTTCAACTATTTTTGCGTGATTAAGTAACAAACTTGTAAACATCGAAACATACATACTTTCACATTTATTATATTATTAAAATTTGCATGAAAAATTCCATTAAAATAAGTATTCATCAGATATCTCTAATATTATTTTTAAAAAGTATAATATTTCATCTACGAAGTAAAATATTATATGAGATTTTGAAGACGGTAAAATTCTAAAATGATACTTCAGCGTTTCTTACCATACGCTGCTCAATTGATACTTTGATATAAGTTTTCGCTTCAGAAATGGAATATGTTTTACGGGAAAATCAAACTTTGAAGGGAAATTATTTGGATGTAAATCATCATAAAACTGTAATAGTGTTATTTTTATCTTGTGTAAGGGTAAAACTAGGAATATAAACTAAAACTATTGAAATCAAAAGAGGAGAGGATTGACAGTACGAGTGTCGTTTGTGCTTATAGTAGATACTTAACGTATACATATGAATTAAATAAGTAATAGGTACTACCATACACTTACTCTATACTATGGACCGGCCCAGTCATACAGACAAAATATTAAACTCGTTGGTGTCCCTCTTTCAACACCAACGCACGCTAATTAGCGTGTGTCTACAATGTACATCGTAGTTCTTGGTGCTGTAGTATTTGCTAAGCTAACTGTGAAGGACAATCATTTTCTCGGCCGTATCTATTCTTTATATATCGATGTATATTACACTACTACTAATTCTTTATTATGAATAACTAGCGTCTAGTTGATTAGATCCCTTGCAAACTTCGCAGGATCACTGGCTAGCTTGAAGATACGAGTGTATAAGTATTTCATTCAAAATCCGTCCAACCGTTTTGGAGTCCATATATGGTTTGTAATCTTTATTATCAATTATTATAAAAGTAAATTATTACATTATATATTTATTTTATAAATATAGCGAGGAAAACTAATAAACAATTTTTATGTCGTCTCCTCAACTAAAAGTTCTCAGAAGTTTAACACGAGTACATCCCTATCACTGACTGCCGATGAACCCAATACTCGACAAACTTTGATTATGAAGTTTGTGTTAGTTTTCGGTATCAATACTAGTTTGTTTACTGCAGATTTGTCTGTGGATAAAGATATCTTTATAGAATATCTTTTCTATAATTATACTTGTATGAAACAAAGTGGAAATGCTCATAAAAGACGAGACAAAACGAACTAAATGAATATATTATTTATTAAACAAAAATTAAGTGATAGTTTTATTGCATTATTTTCTTTTGAATTGCATTTTTTTTCTTCTTCTTCCTTGCATTATAACTGCTTATTACTTTTATCCGTGTTTGATAGCTTACAAATTTTTACTAAGAGCAATTGACATCAGACCTCCGGAATCTAAAGTGCCTGTAACTTATTGAATAAGAACTTGAATAAATTATTTAGCAAATTACCTATCAAGAGTTGACGATGAATTATTATTAAATAGTATATTATATAATAATGAATGAAGTAATTTGTGAAGATAAATATGACAGAAAGATATCTTTATTATGTAACAAGAGATACAAGCAATCGGTCACGTATTTTTGTCACCCGCAAAGTTTCTGTTGGTCCACTTCGGAATTGCACTCACTCACGCTTGACAGCTCATGTTATACATAAATCAGTGTTGGGTATGTTTACCCAACAAATGCTGAATGGTAGCCATTTTGGAACACAGCACGGTAGTATTTTATTTTTAATAGTTTATTTTTTACTTTTTTTTTTTTTTTAATTATTTTATATCTTTTGTTATTTTTTTCGTTCATTTTTATTATTATTAGTTTTTTTTTATATTTGTATTTTTTTTGTTTTAAATTGTACTCTGCTGTGTTTCGAATAAACTTGTTCTTTCTTTCTTTCTTTCTTTCTTCTTTATACAAATAGTTCATAATATGATGAGATGAGATGAGAACTTCACCAGGATTAAGAAAACTATCGGTAGTGAAGCCATGCTGTTCATGCTGGACAGGTAAAGTATTGCCCTCTCACAGAAAATCGGCCTAAAGTAACAGTATTGGTACTGTTGGGTTTCGTGCGATGAGTAAGAGAATCGAATGCCCAATGTCCGATCCCCTCTGTTCCATTCTCATCCCTTCCGTCCTGTTCCTTGGGGGGGTTATTCGCATGTCATGAAAGTGTTACAAGCTTGCCATAGGGGACCTTATGATTGTTTGCCATGTCATGAAGTACTAAAAAAAAGTAATTTAAAAAGCCAATAAGTGCAAATCCAAAACAGATTTTCGTGATGAAATTATCAAATAACACTAAAAGCTTCTGTCAACTTCGCCTCGATTGTATTAAACAATATTTGTCCATAGTAGGCGTCGTAAAAATGAGTACCATATTTCAGCTCGTCTAGATGCTCACATTTCATAAATTTTCTTCGGTAAAAATAAGGATAAAATATTAAGAATTTTTATTTTCACTGACGTTGTTATTATTTAAAGGGATTTTAGGGTTACTAGTTTTTCGCAATTACGAAGTCTCTTTTTCGAATATTACTTTCATAATGATGTACTTATATGTCGGAGTTTAATTTATTTACCGTATTAAAATATAGACGAAAGAGGTTGTAGTCTTAATATAAAATAGAGCTAGTTGACGACATCTGTCGTATCTGTGCATCTCTGGTGTTGCAGATGTTCATGGCATTAGCATCAGATGGACTTCCTGCCCGTTTGCACCCTCAGACCTCCAAAAAAATGTTGCCTTACAACAAAAAGGAACATAATCGACGTTGTGGCGCAGCGGTAGCGAACCTGCCTTAAACGCCACAGGTCGCGGGTTCGATTCCCGCTCGGAGCATAATATGTTTGTATTTACCATGCAAGCATATTTTCCGGCCTGGGTGTATTTGTCCTTGTCATTGTGAATGTTTCCGGACCCCGACACAGGATATTAATATCCTAATGGGGGCTGTTGAGTGTGCAACGTTTATTATTTATTAATCATGCAGATATTATATAGCAATACTTCCCAGGTTAAGTCTATCCACTTATGCCGAACAGAATGGCAGTATTTTATAAACGTAACTAGTGCTTCATAATCTTTTTCTTTTATATATGACAATGGTTTCCTGATTTATCTCGTCAAATATTTTACTGAATCGAAACGATATCTTGTAAAATATGGTTTTCGATCTCATCCTATTTCGCTATAAATTTCAAGATCGCTTGATTGATATGAGGATCTTGGAAATTCTAACAGACGTAAGGACTGGGATGGAAATGTAAATTAACAAATTTCGTGCGCACATAAAATTATACAACGTGAAATCCGATCTGTGGGTTGAAATAACTGACGATCCCATATAGTGTATAGAAAATATATTTCATTAACGCATGTCAATGATTCTAAGTAACTGCCTGTCAAGTGCTTTGTGGACCACGCACAATCGAAACTAAAGGGTTCCGCAGCTTGATGATTAGGAATCTAAAGACTTTAAAAATAACAACGAATTAAAACCGACCGCAAAAATAAGGTGGTAATTCCATAGCAATAATTAAGAGTAATATGAAAAACAAAGTTATGGAACAACGTATATATCTCTAAAAATGTGTAGATCTATCTTCTTCTATGTTATATATATAGAGCCAATCGTCATCGAGTGAAATCACTGTGACTTACAGACGGACAGATGGACATAACGGGTTTTAGCCATTTGGTTAGGGAACCCTAAAAATGGATGTAATAAAAGTAGCCTCTACAACAGATAAATCAAGGGTATGAATAAAAAGGGGTTAAATTAGATTTAAAGGTTAGGAAGGATGAAATTATAACCAGCGGTGTATCTATATACTACAATATCGTTGTGGCATTGTGGGTAGCGAGTCTGTCTTAAGCCTCGACGGTTGCGGGTTCGATTCCCGCTCGGAGCAGATGTTTGTATTAATCGTACAGGCATGTTTTCCGGTCTAGTTGTGTTTGTCCTTGTCATTGTGAATGTTTCCGGACCCCGACACAGGATATAATTATCCTAATGGGGGCCGTTGAGTGTGTAGCGTTTATTATTTATAGCGTTTATTATAATATGGAAATCTTCAAGAAAAGAGGCCTTTGTTTCCTAAAACGTTAGCACTACAAGATGCTGCAGAGGGCCATATTGTGATGAAGTTATCACTTGTCGAAGGGCATCCTACCTACGTAATCTGTGTTCTTAATAATACACTGGTGGTAGGTCTTTTGTTGCAAGAGGCCGGCTAGGTAGGTACCACCGCAGTGTCCAATACTCTACCGCTAAACAGTAGTGCTTAGGCACTACTGTGTTCCGGTTTGAAGGGCATTGTACGCTAGTGAAATTACTGGGCGAACGAGATTTAAGAACTAATATCTCGAGGTTGGCAACGCGCGAGTGGCACCTACTAATGGTGCTGCAAGCGCTCATAGGCTGCGGCAGCCACTTACCATCAGGTGGGCCGTATGCTTGTTTGCCAACTTTAACATAAAAAAAAAAAAACCTCTTTAGAGCATTAATTAATTATCATATACAGAGTAGTAGTAGTCATCATATACATGTAGTGAAAGCAAAATATGATTGTTAAGGTTCTTTTTTAACTATAATTATTGGCTAGTCAGCCTCAGTCATGTCAAAAACAGCAATATTTATAAATTTTACAATATTCTAATATTATTGTGCTGTCAAAAATTAAAAAAAAAACTTCAATACTCCTACTGAAAATAAACAGGAAACTATTTAATACGTGTATACATTATGAAAACAGAACTTTAAATACTTATTAAATTACTTGGCTTCGTGAGTTGCGCTATTAAAATCTTAGTTCGGTTGTGAGGTATAAAGTTTGAGATAGGTGAAGAGTTTGTTTACAAATATTGCTTGCTTAATATGCTTATGAAGTTAAACATTTAATTATATTGGATAACTTTATGACGTCGTGCATCAAGTTTTGAGATATATTAAGGCAAATTAAATTTAGTACTCCTAAGGACGGTATTGGACGTTTTATGAGAGCGTATAAGTTCGTTTTTCGAAGCGCGTGGAGTTTCGTATAGGCCTTATATTCGCCTTATTGCGCGTAATATTTTTTGAATAATAATTATGTTACTGAGATTCGCCACAACTTGTTTGACCGGACACACGTATCTAATACCGTGTAGAACCATGCTTCTCTCAGCAAAAAAGGCCCAGCTCGACCTGGGAAGCACTACCCTCTCACAGAAAATCGGCGTAAAGTAACAGTATCAGTAGGTACTGTTGCGTTTCGTCCGGTTAGTGAATGAGCCGGAGGCCCCATCTCCCATCCCCTCTGTTCCCTTCCTTTTTTCCCTTCTCACAGAAGGGTAGGGGTAGGGTTCTGTTCCTTGGGTTGGCAACTTGATACTTCAAGTATCGGAAGCGTTCATAGGTTGCGGTGACTGCTTACCATCAGGCGGACCGTATGCTTGTTTGCCAACCGTCAATGTATAAAAAAATTAATTAAGTATCATAGAGGTTGCAAAGACAGACATTGTTTTTCGGTTTTGAAATAGTATCAGTTCAAAAAAAGGTTTCATTTGCTCAACATTGACTGTCTCCTGTAGATACAATATTGAAGCAATTGAACTCAGTCATATGTGGTTCAGCGGTCAGGTAACATGTTAATCCAAATCAGAATAGAAATCACATGTCACTTGAGCTCTGAGACCTCAACGTAAAGATGTATAAGTTTGCTAGTTTTATTGAAAATATAATCTGTTGAGATTTCGCGCTTAATATTAACTATTATTTTTCTTCGAGATTTTTTTATTACTGAACCATCCATGAACTATCAATCTTCCAAGTAAGGGGTCATTTTAGCTTTGACAACTTATAACTTTGTGATAAATCGGCGTAGAGTTCATGGATAAAACTATTATGAGAAAAATGTAGCTTCGAAAAAAAATTTGAAGCGAAAAATAATGGCAATCTTGCTCCGAAATTACTTAGCAATTTCTTACACGTCTCCAGAGAAAACAATAATTCTAAAAATTTAAAATACATTATAAATTATTTTTTTTTAATTACATTATTATTTACATCTTTTGACAAAAGATTTTCTTCTTCTTCTATAACTTCTATAACAGTGAAGGAAAACATTGTGAGGAAACCTGCACGTTGTAGAAGTTCTTGGACATGCACATCCAGTCCTAATGGTGGTATCTTGTAGGATTTAAATGCCCGTCTACTTAGCTACCACTGTACGTTGGTAAAAGCCCGTGAAGTGACTGCTTCAGGCACCTTTCGAGGCTTGCAAGCGTATAGCCAAATGCAAATTAAAGGCCGGCAACGCATCTGCATAGGCGGCAATAATCGCCTAATATCAGATGAGCCTTTGCCCCCTCTTACTTAAAAAGGTTTTTGCGATAATATTATCGTTCTCAAGTTTTTTCTCATCAGAAAAAACTAATGTATTTTATATTTCTTGAGTCCAAGCCAGAAAATGATATAAGTCCGTTTAAACAGATACCAAAATTAATCAAGAATGTTAATTTATTCCTCGTCGTCCAAAACCAACGTCTACTTCGTCTTAACAACATTGATTTTCCTTTAAATATTCAGGGCGAGTCCGTGTTGATCGGTATAATAGCTGTATTATTGTATAATTAATATTTGTTGTATAATCGATGGTATGGGATCGGATATCTGGTATTTGATGATATCCTTTGAGCAATTAATTCAAATTGTTTCATTCTCATGAATTAATCATAATATCATAGAAAGCTTCATTGTCCTTATGTGCAGTGATGGATTAAATAATAAGGTACACAGGGTAGTGACCCATAGCATCATCTGTCTTGATTGTTAAGCTTCTGATAAAAAATTATGTTTCATTACAGAAAACAATTAATGGAACTGAAAATAAAAAAAATCTTGCTAAATAAATGCACCAAATGGATTTAGTTTAAATTAGGAAATTAAAAAGTATATACATCTTAAAAATTGCAGCTATTTTACTTACAACAAAAACTTACTATATATGTTACCAATAGTAACATTAACTGTTTTTCATGTGAGAGATGGCAAACGAGCAGAAGGCTCACCTAATGTTAAGCGTATTAGTATTTTATAGGCGTGAAATTCCGGACTACAAAGAAAATACAATATCAAACAATTTCTTCAACAACTAAACGGTATTTATACTTTACGTACTTTTATTAGAGTTCCGTAGCCAAACGGCAAAAACGGAACCCTTATAACTGTCTCCGTCTTAGTCCGTCCGCCCGTCTGTCCGTCTGGCCGTATATATACTAAACAATTTTATAGTTAAATTAAAAAATTTATAAAAATTACGGGTACTCCATAGGTTAAAAAATCTGTATATAATTATTTGGATAGGTTCTTAAAATAATTTTAAAGCTTCGACTTTTTTATTAAGTAAATATTCAGATTGTTCTTAAAGTTATAAAAATTGTGTCTATATAAAATTGTGTAACTTTTGATGGTTTACGAGAAAAAAAAAAATTGTAAAAATGTTGAAATAGTAGAATATCAAAAGAAATTTTCAAGAAAATTATTTTGAAGAAGATACGTTTAAAACTTTAGAAATATAGACTTTTTTTCCATAACTTTGTTTTTCATATTATTTTTATAATTACCTACTATGCGATTAACAATATGTTTTTGCGATCGATTAATTATTTAATATTTAAAGTTCTAAATAAAAAGTTAACGTTTAAAGTTCTTCCACATCAAGCTACTGAGCCCTTCAGTCTCCACAGTATGTGGTCCACTACCCACTCACTGGACCGGTATTAACATACATGTTACTGACAACTTGTTTTATCAAGAAAGTATTGAAAAGTAACAGGACTGTCAGTGATTGCAGATTTTCAAGGTAACTTATGTAATGATATCAAGTATCAACTATTTTAAGACCGGAAAAAATCAATAAATCGTTCTACAGACGTTGAGGACAAATGCCGAAGGTCTTGTTACAGATTAATGTAAAATTTATAAACTCTTTCTTAAAATAAAATTGGTATTTTAAATTTATTTAAACATTTTGATAGGGTGTGATTTGTTATTCGAAATTTCACAGACTAAATACTATATTCTAAGAACAGATGTTTAGTACTTTGTATTTATATCTATGTACATCTAATATATAAAATATTTGTGTCGCAGTGTTTGTCAAGAAACCCCCCCGAAATGGCTCGACCGATTTTTATGAAATTTTGTGTGCATATCGGTATCGGGTAGGCTTGAGAATCGGTCAAAATCAGAGTGGTCCACTCCAAATTGTTTATTTTTGGACAATTTTTAATTTTTTTAATGCCTTGGCAAAAAATACATACAAACCAAAATTTTCACCCTTCTACCATCAACCCCTATTTTTTAAAAGCGATATTATGAGTCATTTCTGTTCACAATTACACTCAGTTATAGGGTCTGCTGCGCTGTTATAGGGTCCCAGATTTTTGTTTGGGGCAGGACAACGTCTGTCGCGCCTGCTAGTATATTATAAAATCTGTTGCGTAATATGTAACGTTTAAAATACATATATTTGAAGATACATAGCAGTTATTAGCGATAAATTAATATGTTAATTTTACGTCAATACACATGCTCGAGGGGTATGGTTCGATGATTTGTTAGTTTAGATTATCCTAGTGGTAAATTGGTGAATTCTATTAGAATATGTAATTTTATCTGCTTGATTTTAAGTTAAATCCTTACATTTTGGTATCGAAATACAATAGGAGTCCAAAGAATAGTTACAAATTCAAATTTTATTTTTTTCAAGCTTCACCCATATAAATATCTACAATCATAATAGTGACAAAAAGTATAAATCCATAACAAATCCAAAATATAATATGTGAGAATAATTAGTGTTAAAATAAAATCAAAATTCTCAAATTAAGATTAAATACCAAAATTAAAATTCTAAATAAAATGTAAATTAAAATTTAGAATCGTTATGTCATAACAAAGCCATTTACGTACGGTTGCTTCTAGTGTCAATATCTTCGCGCTCAATTTCGCTCTTGAGAGAGAATAGAATTCAGTCTTCAGTTTTTACTTTCTCCTTTTTGAGCTTCAATTGAATTAGAATATTTGGAAATCTATTTATATATTTTCTATATAAAAATATTATAAACCTAAAGAGTTTGTTTCTTTGTTGAAAGCGCTAATCTCTTGAACTACTGGTCAGATTTGGAAAAGACTTCTGTATTTGAAAGTACATTTCTTGAGGAAGGCTATATAACATCACGATACGATGCATAGAACTATGAAAGAAAGTGCGGGCAGGCGATGCAGTACGTTGAGTTGGTGGAACAGCAACACAATAATAAAACGAAATAATTGTTAAATAGCTATGCAGACCTAGCGAGCAAAGCCGCGGTCATAGCTAGTATATATGGACGCAAATAAGCAATACCATATCAACCCACACGAATGTCATTTCAAGAAAAACGCGTTTGAAAATTTTGAACAACTTGCTTTATATGCATTTTTTTATGTATTGGTCAAGTTTTTGGCAATTTTACATTTATGTAAGTTATTTTACTTATTTTCACAAAAAATAAGTATACTAACTGCATATTTCGTATATAAAATAACCCAAAACGTGAAACATAATACATAAATTGCGTTATTAAAAATAGATTTTGAAGAAGTTTTAAAGCTTAAAACCCTACAAATATGAAAGCAAATTGTTCTTCAGCCATTTAACAACGCTTCTGCATATATAACTCAGTTTTTTCAATTTTGTGGGTTGACATGGTATTGCCTATTTGCGTCCATATATTCTATGAATTCCGGTAAAATTTTAGTGAATATTTTTTTTGCTCCTGAACACATTTTAACATTATAACGTTCGTTCAATAAAATTCATGTATAACTAGCAGTCCAAGCTCGCTTCGCTTTTGGAGATTGCTTAACAAATATATTTAAGTAGTTCGCACACATTTTATGCTTTTAAATTTTACAGTTTTAACATTTTTGAACAAGAACAACAAATATTTCTATTACAAATAAAAAGTAGACTTTAATACTTCCTGACGTGTTTCAGTCATAGAGTTATGCTTGGCCATAAAAGTCCTATCCGAAATCGGCTCACTGATTATGAGGATTAGCTCAATTAAGCAGACAGACTGACACTTTTGACTGTTTTATGTATGTATCCTAAAACAATAAACTTAAACCTAAGAATAAACGCCATTTCACAATGCCATTTAACAATAAAATGGCTGAATCAACTGAAATTTGTCGTAAAGATAGTTCGAATTTTGCACAAATGTAGGATTATTTTATTGACATAAAATGTAGTCAGCAAAGTCATTGGTTAAATCCAGTTATTACATATAATTTCTGTCTCCTATTCTAGGATGTGATATAATTCATCTCAATATAATTGAATTAAATTGAGGCAGACCCACATACCAGTTGAGTGTTTTGCATCTTGGCTTTGATTTAACTTTCACGTTAGCTCAATCTTGGTCTTAGTTAAATGTATTACTTCATCTTTAGAGCTAAGTTTGTTTTAAATTTATTGTAAGCTTACATTTAAACTAAATTCGCTGTAAACAAATTGTATGGTAAGTATTGTAGTACTAGAGCCGTATCGTTTACAATAAGAGTGGTCTGGTTCTAGCGTTCTAAAAGTAAAGTAAGAAATATTGACGTGAACTGTGAAGTAACAGTATCAGTACTGTTGCATTTCGTTTGATGAGTGGGAGCGTTCTCGGCTTCAGAAAGATTGTCGATGTTTACATCAATTCAAAGCAATTTTTTTCAATAACGAGAGATAAGGCACTTTATCGGGTTAAGCAACTTTAGGTGCGGTCAGTTAATAGATGGGTGACCGCATTGTGGTGTTTGAACTGAGGGTCTGCGTGCGTAAAAAGACGGCCCTGGTTGTTATAAATTTGTTTTTGGGCGAAACGTCAAGTCAAAGGCCTAGACTGGCGACTTGAAAAGCTCTGACAATAGGTTGGCTACTAATAAGAATATAAGAAGGGGAAGAATACGAACAATAGTGTGATGCTAAATAATAATGCTTTCTTTTACTTCTTTATTTGAAATACTGTTATGATCTCCAATGGAAATGAAATCATTTTTCAAGGATTCGATCCTTGAATAAAATAAAATAAAGTGTAATGTAACACCGTTTTTGGCTTGCTGTCTCTCCTTTTTTTGTCGTCAGGATTCATTGGAGAGTTCAAGTCGTATTTAGTAGCTTACTATATTATTCAGCTTTAGTGGCTCAAGCACTTTAGCGGGACAAAAAATAATATAAAATATTTTTTCTTGTGTTACGTTTTATTTTCGTTACGGAATTTCTTGATTCAGTCACCGCGCTCAAAGCCCGCAATAGCTTAAAAACATACTAGAAAAAATTTAAATATGATCTTTTGTGATGGTTGCAACGTTACCTTTAAAACCGATTATCGCGGGTTCGTTTTTCGCATTTGTTTTTTTACCATTTAGATATTATTATTTTCTTTAATAAGAAAATTCACGTGTTTGTGTATATGACTGTTGCCGGACCCCGACAGAAGATATATTATCCTATTAATGGCGGTTGAGAGTGCAGCGTTTTTTTTATTTTATTTCAGTTAATTCTTTATTGTCAGGCATCAAGGCCCATAGATAAAATACATACACATATAGATTATTACATTAAATACCTTACGGACTAACATACATATTATTTGTATATAACATAAAATAAAATATTACTATAAACTAAAACACTACACTTATCACTATTTATGGGAACTTTTAGTTTTTGCTTCCCTACATTTCCGGTACACAACTCCAGCTGGCCAAAAGTCTGAACTGAAGAACATGGATTTGTGCTCATCCCCTCATTTGGAGGAGATACGATTTTATGTGTTTCTTGTGTTTGTGAAAATTATAAATATTGGTATAGTAAATTATATTAATATAACATAGTGTCTGTCATTATCACATTTTCATTTGATTTACATAATAAACGAATAAAAACCTTTGTAAGGTCATGTAATTGCAAATTATGTTGACACTTGATTAGGTCACTGGATTGTCTCGTTATGAACAATGGTGCTATAAAACATTATAATTATTTCATACTTCATATACTATGATTACTAGTAATATATAATACAATGTATATACAAAGATCCAGAGCGAAATAAATACTGGTGGTAGGCCTTTTATTGCAAGAGGCCGGCCAGGTAGGTACCACCGCAGTGTCAAATATTATACCGCATAGCAGTAGTGTAGCAAGCAGTGTGTTTTGCATTACTGTGTTTCGGTTTGAAGGTAGGTAGTGAAATTAATGGGAAAAGGAGATTTAAAAACCAATATCTCGAGGTTGTCAACGCGTGCGCGACATCTACAAATTAATGGTGTTGCAAGTGCTCATAGGCTACAGCAACCGCTTATCATCAGGTTGGGGCGTATGCTTGCTTGCCAATTTAGGAACATAAAAAAGCCAGACCGATGAGCTATTGAGGCTTACATATAAAAAAGTAATGTATATAACTTTGTTTTATATATTCTTTATGATTCATATATTCATGGCTTAATTTCCCCGTAAAAAATAATGCGGATTCATTGATTACCATTTTTATTGAAGGTTGGAATACACACGGTAGGGCACGAAGTGGTACCGACAAGCACACCATGTGATTATGGATAACACGTGTCCTTTTCGATGTTTACTGATTATTGTATTATTTCGAATTGTAACGACATGTTTTTCAATGGATGATATTTTGTCAGATTTTATTTCACCTGCGTCATTGATATTCATATTATTGGTTCAAAATTGTTAATCAATTTCGCAATTAATTTACGACATTCAATTGAATACTAACTCGAATATATACTACCCAAGATATTGACAGCAAGTATTATAAAATATTTAAAAGTAACACAGTTCCGTCATGTTTAGGCTAGTTGGAATAGTAATCAGCATATTATATTACTTAATATATTTCTTTATGTGTGTGTGACTGTAAAAGTTAGAAACAGTTGTCAAACAAAAACAAAATCTATCACAAAATTTGTTACTATGAATACGTATCGTAAAGTAGCTTCTTTACGGAAGCATAAAAATTAGGTAATAAAAAATCATTTTCTTCGTTCTATAATTTCTTGCCGGGTTAGTATACAATTGAATTATTTCACAAAAGGAATTGAGGATAGCATTGTTTGTTTGTTTATTCAGAAAAGCATGGGGTACTCTCAGGGTACTTGGGGTGGGGTTCACCTGTGCATTAACCGGATTACACCTGGTCTCCAAGGCTGTGCGTGTTTGCGAATGTAAAGTTAGGAGCATTATTGTCTTTCTGCCAATCCGAAGACCCTTTATTAAAAAATAATAATAAACGTTGCACACTCAACGGCCCCCATTAGGATAGTAATATCCTGTGCCGGGGGTCTGGAAAGCATTCTCTATGACAAAGATAAATATACTCAGACCGGAAAATATGCTTGCATGGTCAATAAAAACATATTATGCTCCGAGCGGGAATCGAACCCGGGACCTGTGGCGTTTAAGGCAGGTTCGCTGCCGCTGCGCCACAACGTCGTTATTAGCCGTCCGAAGCTAGTCTTTTCCGGTTACCCATGTGGCACTGTTAGAAGCTGAACATATATCACGCTACCTAGAAGAGTTTCAGAGAGTATGAACAACCATATGTAACGTGGTTCTCTTTGTTTTTGAGAGTAAATTCCCTCCTTGTAAAAAGGGCACTACTGTTAATAACTATTTATTGGTTGCCTAGTTACCTAGTTCTTTTATTTGTGCTTTTATTTTTAGTGGTACAATTATAGTAAAACATTTCCATGTGTTATTCTGATGACAAATGTATTTGTGTTTGTTGTTTGTGTTGGAGCATCTCAATAAGATTGGACGATGTTAAGATTGATATATTTAACCCTACAATGCCGTCCAAGAAAAGGAGCGGTAAATAAAGTTGTACATTTATCTTACTCAGCATTAAATACTTATCTACAAGTCTAGACCTTTTGCCTCGAGTGAATAATGAAAACTGCAAGTTAAAAGAAATAAAAGTTATTTTTCAAATATCAAGCAAGGTTTTATTTTTCTGAAAGCTTATTGCTGTATTGGCCTTGATAGTGTCACTGTTGAGGGCCGAGTGCTGATTCTCGGCCCTAAAAAGGGACAACCCCGCGATGCCTAAAAGTTATTTCAGTCCTTGAGCTCCAAAAACGTTTAATAAAATTTGTTAAACGGCATTTTAAAGCAATAAAAAATTAATGTAATTTTTTATATCCCATACCACTAATATTTCTTATTCCAATCGTTACTCAATATGAAGTATATTACAAGTTACATTGACATAATTATGTATTTCGGAATAAGTCCTCGTACGCGCGATCGGTCGGCTTTTTGAAACGCGTGTGTAAGACTACCGTTTTTTTCAACGTCAACGCTCGTACGAGCTGCGCACGTGATGAAAAACGCAGTTCATAAAACGAGCGTATAAAAACTGGTTTGAAACCGAGCGTATGCCGAAGCGAAAAACCGCCGACAGAAAATGATGGATAACAAGAAGGTATGTAAACTCTTTTTATTATATGCTTACATTGACTGTGCTGTAAGTGCTGTACATTGTACAAGCATATATCAGCTAATTTTTACTACATAAAAATGCTTGTTTAAAACTAAACGTAACATTTTAACTCCTACAGATGCAACCAAAATTTAAATAAAAAAAAAATAAATTCGTTATTAACTGGTTCCATGTTACCACATAGTAATTATGATCATATTTTTTTATCGGAATGTTTATTACTGTTGGTTTTTGCCTTGACAGCGTCACCGGTGGGGGTGGGGTGGACGTTTCAGGAAACCTCAGCCGGTATGATCACATATTGTATCTACTGTCTGGGCAGTGAATGGGTTAAGAACAAAGTGTAGAGAAACAATACAATTGTTAATAGCACAAAATTCAAAGAAAATACGACGTTCCATTTTAAATAAGACTAGTATTGAATTAATGGAAGTAGATTACGAAATGTAATTTTATAATTTCGTAATTCGAGGCCATTATGCGGATATCTGAAAATGTAACAACACGTCAATATCAAAACCTGGCTGAGTGTCCATCTTCTATAAAGATTATTTATTAGTACGCGTCTATGACAAAAAAGAAGATAAACTTCCGAGTCGGAAAATTATGGCACTAACTGTAGTTTTAAAATTCATTATCACACATCCATAATAATACGAGTATGTATCCATGTATTAAAAATACTTTCACTCATCGCACGAAACGCAACAGTACTCATATACTTAAAGCTGATTTTCTGTCAGACTTCCCTTGTCGAGCCAGAGCATTTGTGATGCGAGGAGCCTGGTTCTACTACTACAAAAATTGCCTACTTTTTTTATTTTACTAAGTTGAAAGCCCACCTGATGCTAAGTGATTGCCGTGGCCTATGAGCGCTTGAAACACCCTTTGTAGGTGTCACTCACGCGTTGCCAAACTCGAGATATTAATTTTTAAATCTCCTTTGCCCAGTCTGACGCCACACGCCACCGTGTTAAGCGCCACAAGTCGTGGATTCGATTCCCGCTCGGAGCAGATGTTTGTATTGACCATACAGGCATATTTTCCAGTCTGGGTGTGTTTGTCCTTTTCATTGTGTATGTGTCCGGACCCCCGATATTACTATCCTACTAGGACAGGACAGGATACTATTATCCTAATAGGACAGGACAGGATACTACTATCCTAATAGGACAGGACAGGGCAGTAATGGGGGCCGTTGAGTGTGTAGCGTTTATTAAAAAAAAAAAAATAATAAAATAAAAAAAATCTTACCGCCTCCTTAACAGCCCATCCCAAAATTTCCACCATAGAGTATCGGTAGATAACAATAAAAATATCGTTAATATCCGAAAAATAATACTAAAATTAGCCGGTTTATTATTGTACTAAAATGACGTCATTGTGGCGCAGCGAACCTGCTTTAAGCGCCACAAGTCGCGGCTTCGATTCCCGCTTGGGGCGGATACTTATATTGACTATAGAAGAATGTGTTGTGGTCTGTGTCCGGGGCTTCAACACAGCGTATTACTATTGTGAGAGTCGTTTGTAGCTTTTTTATAATGTTTCTCATTTTTAAACTCAGTTAAATGATATATGAGGCTAGCCAATTGATTTATTCATTTTATCATTTTATCATTTATTCATTTCATTTGACAGTCATTAATTTGTCAATTAGCCGTAGCCGAGGTACACTAATTTTCATTCGGCTTTGAACAGCGGGCACGTATTCAATATCATTGTTTACTAATTATGACAGAGCAATAAATCACTATTTATATCATAGTTCCACCAGCCAGCCTGCCTTAAACGCCATACTGTTAGTTGCTTCGATTACAGCGTGGAGCATTTTTTTATTTATATTTTATGACGGTTGGAAAATAAGCATATAGACTATATGCCTGTGATACTTGAAGTATCACATGCGCGTTGCCAACCCAGTTGCCAACATAAGAGGAAAGGGATGAAAGGGGAAAAAGGAAGGGAACAGAGGAGGTAGGAGGTTTGTGGGTGGTTGAGCTTTTGTTAGTTTGTTTTCTAGACTCCATGTATAGGACAGTATATACTATTATTTTTAGTGAGTGACGATTGTGAATTTTAATAATAGCTCAAATTTTAACCTCTCCTCTTCCTTCCATTACTTCCTACCCTATCTTACGAGCCCTTATCTAAAAGGGTAACGCAACCAATGCCTTTCATTTGCTAGTGAACTGGCTGTTTTTCAACAGATAAAGTTAATGCTTGCTGAACACCATTTAAAAGTTATCACTCACTTCAGTGCTAGCAGCCCGCAACAAACCTAGGAACTGCCGATTCGTCGCCTTATTTTGAATGAATCTGTTAAGTGATTCCAGATTGCTTGTGTATCATGTAAAAATGTGGGCAAGAGACAAAAGTGAAGATTCCCTTAGATGTACCATTTTTTTATTTGAAAAAGGAGGGCAAATGACTCTACCACACCTGTTGGTAAGTGGCAGTAAAGTCCAAACGCGAAGGCGGCTAATACAGTTACTGAAGGCAACCGCGTTAGCCACCCTCGCCCTGCCTACCCGCAAGATGCCTCTTCACGCCTGGTTTAAGGAGCCCAGATTGTAGGAAGGCGGGAACCACTTCATTTGTCATATTTGTCATGCTTATGTTTGATTTGGGTAACATTTTATAGAAGCGCAACGAAAATGCATAAAATTTAATAACAGCTCATCTGCAACTGTATTTAAGTTGTGAATCATAAAATCATTGATATAACGACATGCTGCATTTTATAATGATCATTAAATGATACACGGTTTCATGAATTCAAATAACATGACAGTCAATTATTATTCAAAAGTAAAAACTGTATTGTGAGCGGGAAATAACAGTATTGTATTCCTTTGGTCCCATTTTCTAATTGCAAGCCTATTTTTATCACTCAAAGTGGTGCTTATTAAATTCATTAATTGTGTATAATGTACGTACATTCTAATTCGCCGGGAATTTGTAGACATGAGTAATTTAAAATAAAAATATGGACTGCAAATTAAAATTCATGAATGAAGACGCGTTGACGTAATGATTTAATAACATACACTTATGTGTGAACAATTTATACAAATCCTTCCATTAAACATAAATATATCATCAACGTAAAATAAGTTTTTTTTATTTTTCTTAGCATTTTTCCAGACTTTTTCCAGAGCATGCTTAATACACTTCCAGATTTGGTAGGTTTCTAGTTTCCAAACATGGCGTTTGACATCGAAATGTGAGGTGAGATACTTAAAAGACACAGGTTCATACCAACAAGGTTTGCTTCAAGGGTCTATACAGAAAATAGCCCCAAGGGAGAACCAATCCTGAAACCATAAGCTCTAAACCGGCTTGATACCGTTACGCCGGATCGGTCAACAGCTCTTAACTTTTGATTAATATCGATCTGCAATCTTGAAAGAAATGCACGCATACGATCTCATGATAATAAAATCATATTAAAGAGGATCAACGTGTCAAGAAAATACGCACCATATAGAGGTCTTTAGAAAAAGATGTTGAAAGTAGAAAGTTGGATAATCCGCTCAGTGTTACTGTGTCGAAGTAATAGCAAGATTTATGGCGAGTCGAAAATCCGGGTCGGGAAGACGTGGATTTCTCGAAATAAAAATGATTAATTCTTAATACAACGTGCGAATTTTTTTTTCTTTAAATCGGTCAACGTTCAATCTCGATATAATCTTCCTTAATTGACTGACACGGATCGTGTTGTCGCAAAAACTCGACTCGGCTATCCCAGCCGTTAATAGTGATCAGGCGGGAGCGTTCCTTGCTCTTTTCATTTGTCGACTGAACTCCGCTGCGTTCGCCCGTGTTGGCGCCGACTCAACAACGGCGCGAATTTAAAAAATATAAACCAAAAGTTACGATGTTCGAAAACGACGTGACTTAGACACTGACCGTTTATAAAACATTTAACGAAGTATATGTATTTAATTTATTATGTTATCTGTTATGTATTTATTTTTTTATTTAATTTAAAAACTATAAAAGTGAATTCGCGCAGTGACAATGACTATTTAAACTGATAAGTGGATTCTTGGGGGTCGCCGAATTTCAAGTCAAGGATCGAGTTGTAAGTAATTATATGTAGTTAATGACTGTTATGTGTCGACGCATAGTAATTCACCTAATTATTATGAATAATTTACAAGTAGAACTCCTTGGAGTAAACGTTCTTATGATTGCGTTCTTCGTGAAATTAGTTTGAAATTCTTAGTGATAATAACATAGTTCATAATAGCGGTATTTATATGCACGTGTGATTATATTATTACAATTTATTAGATAGTATGAAATTATGTGTAAATTATAATTCTACAGATTATTATATACTCGAAGTATATAATTAGTATTTTGACCTTAAATATAATTGGCATAAAATGAATACAGAATTAGTATTTATTGGGTAAAATTAATGAAAAAATTAATTCAAATACCTGGACTATTTTTTATTGAAATTAACAAAAACTTATGGGTATTTATTTATTTTGTCTAACGATGATCGACTGAAACATGGTCTTTGCAAGTAAGTTTTACAACGAAGGTTCGATTCTCGGCAAATATCTTTATATATATAATTTGTCTTTTCGTCTGTATATAAATAAATAATAATAAATAAATAAACGCTACACACTCAACGGCCCCCATTAGGATAATTATATCCTGTGTCGGGGGTCCGGAAACATTCACAATGACAAGGACAAACACAACCAGACCGGAAAACATGCCTGTACGATTAATACAAACATCTGCTCCGAGCGGGAATCGAACCCGCAACCGTCGAGGCTTAAGGCAGACTCGCTACCCACAACGCCAGAACGGTGTCCGAACTCCGAATATTACCGAACTCCTCGTAAACGGCTGGACCGATTTTGATAAAATTTTTTGTGTGTGTTTCAGTGGATTCGAAAATGGTTTAGATTCACAAAATGGACCCAGCTTGCGTTGCTATTGGGTAGCAGGTTTTTTTTTCGGGGCAAAACAGCGCCTACCGGGCCCGCTAGTATAAATATATGTTGAATTACAAACAAAAATGATAATAAGACACTTGTGTCTTGTGGAATCATTTATGATATACATTGAGGGATATAATTGCATTATTGCCCTAGAACTGTAAAACGAAAGATAAAACATCGCACTTTATAAATAATAAATGATTTATGTAAACAAGGAAAAAATAACAATACAATATACGATAAGTACAATACGTATAAAATTAATTCATTTTGAAATGGACTGCGCATTTTGAAATGGACTGTTAAATTACAATAAACTAATAAACGCTACACACTCAACGGCTCCCATTAGGATTGTTGGACGCAATAAGCAATACCATGTCAACCCACAAATTTGAAAAAACTGAGTTATATGATGCAGAAGTGTTGGTAAATGGCTGAAGAACATTTTTCTTTAATATTTGTAGAGTTTTAAGCTTTAAAACTTCTAAAAAGCCATTTTTTCAATCATGCAATTTATGTATTTTTAAACGTTTTGGGTTATATTATATACGAAATATGCAGTTTGTATACTTATTTTTTGTGAAAATAAATAAAATAACTTACATAAATCTGAAATTGGCAAAAACTTGACCAATACATTAAAAAAATCATATAAAGCAAGTTTCAAAATTTTTAAACGCGTTTTTTTCGAAAGGACATTCGTGTGGGTTGACATGGTATTGCTTATTTGCATCCAATTATATCCTCTGTCGGGAGTAAGGAAACATACACAATAACAAACACACTCAGACCGGAAAACGTGACTGTATGGTCAATACAAACATCTGCCCCAAGAGGGAATCGAACCTGGCGCTTAAGGCAGGTTCGCTACCGCTGCGCCACAACGTTGTCTATATTACAAACGCCTGATAATGATCTTTAATTTAAAGTTAAAACGTTTTTAACTTTACTAAGCTTCTTTCCACGAAGCTGCTGGTTCTTTGATTATTATTGTTGTCATTCGTCAGATGGTTTATTTTAATTAATTCTAAGAGGACTCTTGGTAGACTAGTATTTTTTTTAAAGAATATTAGCAATGCTTTTTCAAGGCATTACTAATATTCCTATTGCCCCTCCAAATAAGCACGAAGTTTGCGCTAGAAGTGGGTACGACAATAGACCAAGGGGGTCAGGATCGAACCCTCGACTCTCGCGTTAACGAAGCGAGGTCGGCCCATCTACCGTTGAGCTGATGTTATAAAGAATCAATTAGGCTTACTTTTAGGAAAAAGGGTTAGAGTTCCGCGATAACAAAAATTAAACAATAATTCTATACACCATTCGAGTGGAGTTGTGGACACAGCTAGTTTTAAAATTAGTGGACACTGTGGACAGTCTATAAAAACAACCGACTCCATCCACCAAACAAGCAGATGTTAAATAAAACTACTGAGGGTGAGATAGGGTTTATATCTCATGATCAGTATAGTCCTATAAAACAAAAAATCGTAAAAAAACTTAACTCATCGATTAAAATACACAAAAAATTCACGTGAAAACGTCACGTCTTATTAAAGTTGGATAATAAGATCAGTTTCTTTTCAGTATTCGATACATAAATAATTACCAGTCAAGTGCGATGTGCACCACGCACAGTTGAAACTAAAGGGTTCCGTAGCTTGGTTATGAAGAGTCTTAAGGAATTTAAAAATAATAACGAATTAAAATCGACCGCAAAATAAGTTGGTAAATTCATTGTAATTATTAAAAGTAAAATATGAAAAACAAAGTTATGGGAACAACTTATATATCACTAAGTTTTGTTTACCTATCTTTTCCAAATCAAATGTGGACGAAGGTTCATGTAGTGTTCTACAAGCTCAATTTTTTCCAGAATTTTAAATCCCAGAGTTCAAAAGTTGTGCGGTTCATAGAATACACCTATTTAGTAAATTTCGTGTTGATAGTGTCAATGCTCTCCGAGTAAAATGACTGTGACATACGGACGGACAGACGGACGGACGTACAGACGGACATGAAGAAACTATAAGGGTTCCGTTTTTGCCATTTGGCTACGGAACCCTAAAAAGGCCACATAAGCATTTTTCATCCATATTGGCCGAAAGTTCAATAACATTCATTTGACTCTTTTTTCCACGCGAAAAATATTTAACTAAATATAAAATTGGTAATCGTTTTTGTTAATTACTTCATCGATTTTGATGTATTCCATGTCCGTTGACACGAATACTTATGGTAATTTAAAACAAGAATTTTATCAAACGCAAAATCTTATTAAATTATTCAATTCAGAAACTATTCCTCTCGGCAGCATAAAATTGATTATTTTGGCTTAGAATAATTTAATGTATAATTCTGGCATTTAAATTCCAGAAAGATTTTTTACAGTAATTTCGTAGTTTTATTTAGTTCAGTTGGACGACTTGGCCGCGGGTTCGATTCCCGCTCGGAGCAAATGTTTGTATTGACCATACAGGCATGTTTACCGGTCTGGGTGTTAGTCCTTGTCATTGTGTATGTTTCCGGACCCCCGACAAAGGATATAACTATCCTTATGGGGGCTGTTAAGTGTGTAGCGTTTATTTATTATTTAGTAATGCGTTTTCAAGTTATTACTAGTATTCTTATTTCACCTCCAATTAAGTATGTAGCTTGTGCTAGGAGTGGGTACGACAACAACTCAAAGGAGTCAGGATCGAACCTCCATCTCTCTGCTCCCGACACTTTTACTAGTTTAAAAGGCATCGTTAAATTTGTAGCGTTTATTATTATAGTATGATACTTTAATATTTCTTCCTAAAATTATTCCCGGTATTTTCCCAGGGTATGCTCAAGTTCTTTTGCCTGATTTGATGGGTTACTAGTTTTTACACAGAACGATTGCTATCTGACCTTAACTCAAAGGGCGAACCAGTAACTCATTGAATAGGAGCAAATCACCTATCAAGAGTTAACGATTACTATCAGATGTTATGATAAAGACCGGGACCGACTGCTTAACATGCTCTCCGAGGCACTTTTGTCCATGTGGTTCTCCAAAAACGCCCACACCGAGATAGATATTTAAAACAAACATCCGAGTGGAAAGCGAGCCCACGACCGTCGAGGTTTAAAGCAGGTTCGCCACCAGTACGCCACAACAATCGTCTATAAATATTTCTTATTTTAAATTTGTAATTAACCATCACACAATTAGATAAAACATTTTTTAGATATTTGTTCTCATTCTTATATTACTTTAAAAAAAATTTTAATCAGTTTTCGACGTATGCAGCTGCCGTATACAAAAGAACAGCCAAATACTCTAACTGTATAAAAGATTGGATGTACAATGTACATTATAATGACACGCCTACGTAATTAACTGATGTTATAAAAAGTATTTTTATTTGTTTTAACTAGCTCCAGTAGGAGGAGTTTCGTTTTAATAGATTTTATCACGCTATTTGCAAAAAGGTAACAAAACAAGCTGCGATTATGGCGACTTTTGTGACAATTTATAATTCTTTGTAAAAAAAATTAACATAACACTATATGATGAAAACATAATAACACTGTCGGACTTTTTTTTATGTGAGAGGGGTAAACGGGCAGGAGGCTCATATGATGTTAACCGATCACCGCCGCCCATGAACATCTGCACCACCACAAGACATGCAGCCGCGTTGCCGACCTTTAAGAAAAGAATACGCTCTTCTCTTGAAGGCTCCCAAGTCGTATCGGTTCGGAAAGATTTTGTGTCGGTTTGTTTAAATCTGAAAGCAAAAATACTGTCTGACAAGTTTAGTGATATTTGGTTATTCAATATGGTCATGTTTTGATGTTGACCCAAGTAAAAAAAAGTTAGTGGAAAATGAGCAAATAGCCTTCCTTATGGAAAGGAGTCAGCAGTAGCGCGCTCTTTAATCATTTACCGGTCTATGGATAGATGACCATATATTAGAAGGCACTCCAAAGGATCACCCCCGTGTTTCGGAGAGTACGTAAAAAGTCTGTCCCGGCTGTTATCGATTTGATAATAGTCGATAAGTCAAGTCAGGGTACGTTGATAGCTCACTTTTTGGGCATTTAAGCTGAACTACTGGCATAAATGTCGTGTTACCATCAGTTAGGTGAAAAAATAGGCGATGAAAGAAAAAACGACTAAGTCGCAAAGTACACATAATCTGTGTATACCAGACACATAGAGAAGTACACCCTGTTTGAGACAACCAATTAATTACAAAGACAACAAGACTCTATTGTTGTCAAATATAGCTCAGTTTACAGATCATACAAAAACAAATGAAAAACGCTTCACAATCAAAAGTTAAACACAGTCACAATCCAACCATCCTGCGCACCTAAGTTACCTAATTCACTAATCGACTGCAGATATTCGATTAAATGAAAGTTTTATTGAAATTCCATTCTGACAAAAAGCGGTGATGAAACGCATTGTTTCATTAAAAGACGGAACAAGAACATATTCGGTAATTAAATTTTGGTACTGTATTAATCAGTTTTATTTTGCGAAGTAAAATGATTTTATTAAATTATATGTTTTCCATTTGGTTGAATTGCGGTATTAAGTGTTGTTATTCAGTAGTGTCTGTTTATTTTTATTGTTTGATATTTGAATAAATTTGACTCCTATGAAATAGATATATATAATGATAATTTATATATTAGCAATATAAATTAAAAAACAAACTGAGTTTTATTTTAAACGGATACTGAGGATTTCGGAAGCCAGGCTTTATAAGCATATTTTATACAAACATATTGACATAATTTTTATACTCACATATACAAGCGTCAAGGGTAAAGCCTCAATAGCTTAACAGTTAAAGCGCCGACTTGACTCCGTTAGCGCGAGAGTTAAAGGTTCGATACTGACCCCCTTGGTGCTAATGTCGTACCCACTCCTAGCACAAGCTACGAGCTTATTTAGAGGGGCAATAGGAGTGTTAGTAATGACTTGAAAAAGCATTTTTAGTATTCCTTGTATGGAAAAAAAAATGTGTACACAGCCATTTAATCAATGTTTCAATTAGTAACTTACTTCTTCAATATTCGTTCATTCTAAGGGTTCGATTCCTGCTCGGAGCAGATGTTTGTATTTACCATATAGGCATGTTTTCCAGTCTGGGTGTGTTTGTCCTTGTCATTGTGTATGTTTCCGGACCCCGACACAGGATATAACTGTCCTAATGGGGGCCGTTGAGTGTGTAGCGTTTATAAAAAAAAAAGTGTTGTTGTATAATGATTTTTATAATGATTACGTAAATATTGATGTATCCGAAAATGCTACGGTAAATATAATTTGGTATCGTTTTTCAAATTAATTTGTAGCCATATAGAAAATATGAAATATGATACTGTATTTAAATGCGAATACACCATATATTTAAATTAATTTTGTAGTTTCATACTATCAGATCGGATATCCGATAGACATTGCAAGCCCCTGTAATAAATGTATAAATCTATAATATACCGTGAGGACTGGTTTATTTTATATTTCGAAGTACATTTATACTCCCCGTGAAATGTGTACTTACTGGTACAGATTAAGATTAACTAATATTGCCAAATTCCAGTTTTGATACGTTTTTGACGATTAGATTCTACCAGCGGTTTGGCGTACGTAAATAACAATTTTAATACAAACTTTACCCATTTCATCTCTTCAGGGGTGGAATTTTAGAAAAATGTTAAAACATATTTTTCTTTATTTTTAATTGTTCGCCAAAAACAAAATTTCATGTTTAAAAAATGAAGGAAATCCCATATAAAATTTCAACCTCGTTTTCAACCACTTTGGTTATGGTATTAATTTCGAAAAATCCTTCGTTTTTCCCTTTCTTAGTCTCATTTACATTTTAAAAACAACGCCTGTGAAAAAATATCAGCTATTTAAGTCCAAGGGTTTAGGCTGGGCGTTTATATATCAGCCAGGTCTTCTCCTTGTTAATTAATTTATACAAAGATGATGAGTATCGTGATATTTAAAAATATATATATAAGTAGCGACATCAACAGGGCATACTACGCAACGATATGAACGATCAATGAGCGTCACGATCCTAAATCGCGCTATTAGAGTTTCCTACGCTCACAGGTTCGGTTGGGCTTCAGCCCAGGGCTTCGGTCCGCCAGGCAATATCACCCGCCTGGTCGGAGGATCCTCCCGTTGTGTTGGAGGCATTTCTCACGTCATTACCTCCACATTAATTAATAAGATACAGAACGCAGCTCGACGAACTGATAGATATTGGGGTTTCAACATATTACATGCTAACCACCAACCCTTACGCATCCAATAAGTCTGTAAGAGTAGCTGGATGCAAACGGTACAAGATCACTCCCAGTGCCATCCATATCGCCCTTCAGGTGACGTCTGTGGGTTGACGACGAACACGACAATAATCAATGAAGACATTTATATAAAAGTACATGAAATGGGCGAAAATGTAAAAAACACTGATAAAACAACATTTTCTAAAAATGAATCCTAGCTAGATTGACTTCTCGCCAAAGAAACTCTGCAATAATAATTAATAATCTTTAGAGCCGTTTCCGAGTTTCAGATTGTATATATACAAGAATTTTTCGTTTAAATTAGATAATATAGGTATCCTTATGTTAATGGCTTTGCATCTTACTTGTTCTCCAAGGCAAAGGGAATCTCAATGAGAGAACGCGCAAATCAAATAAAAATTTTGCTTACACTATTGGCAGAGTTGTTGTTGTAAAATTGTTAAATTAAACAGTACCACAGAATCGATAAAACAAAACCCGATAGCAAATACTTTAATAAAATAGCGAGGTTGTCGATGTGTCAATTTTTGAAGCCGATTTTTCTATACAATATTGCGGTGAAATTTGTAACGAAGTAAATAAATCGTCAAATGAACGAGAGCTTGTTTATGGGTTAAACAAATAATCCAGATGCCAGAATTTCGGTATTGTCCATGCGGTGTTTCTACATTATCATTGGCCGTAAAAATGATAGTTTTATTTTTATTCACTTTTTACTATCAAAGATAAGTCGATTGCTATCGTGTAACGTGGTTTGGCATACGGCCAGATAATTCAAAATTCTCACATGCGCTTATAATGAGTTGTTAGTGAG
The DNA here is from genome assembly GCA_023373885.1 of Hestina assimilis. Classification (NCBI taxonomy): domain Eukaryota; kingdom Metazoa; phylum Arthropoda; class Insecta; order Lepidoptera; family Nymphalidae; genus Hestina; species Hestina assimilis. Next base: position 12,044,681 of record CM041745.1, read on the forward strand.
CTTTTAGTCCCAATTATCACTAGTTCGAGTGCCGTTTGAGGCAGATATGACATCAGACACATTCCTTTTTTGTCTGTCATCAGGTGATAATCGTTAATTCTCGATAGTTAAAGTGGTTATATCAAATCGGTTTACCGTTAGGGCTGCGGAGGATAGATGGCAATTGCTCTTTGTAAGAACTAAGGGTAAGAATACTAAGCAGACCCTGGGAAAAAAAGGACACGCAAAATGCTAGATAGAACAGGTTGTTTTGTGATGAAAATGTATGTAAGTCAAATTCATAAGTAGCACATTTTAAAATAATTTGAAGGTATTGTGTAAATACGAAGGTCAATATCAATGCATTTTAATGAAATACTATTTAATCTATATTTCTTTACACTTTTACACTTTATTTACACTGCACCGGTGCCAAAAAAGCGTAAGGCTGTGGTAACTACACACCAGTACACCTACTGGACAGCCTATGAAAACTTACAACAGGGGTTTACATATTGTTGAATGAGGAATGGAATGAGAGTTTAGGCCTCCGAAGTTCTCACTTATAGAACACAATCTCAATCTCAGCGGTATGAAATAGTCCGTTTTTTATACCACGAAGGTGGCAAACAAGCGTACAGGCAGCCTGATGGTAAGCGCTCACCGTAGTCTATAGATGCTTGTACTACTAGCATGTTGCCCACATAAGTGAAGGAGCAGAAATAGAAGGGAACTAAAAGGAAGGGAAAAGAAGTGGTAAGGATTTTAAGGCTGCTGCGTTCCCACTCATCTACTTAACTTCTCGTCGATATTCTGTGGGAAAACAGTAATCCGGAACAGGCCTATTCATGCTTCTTTACGTGCCCTAAGAAGCACGGAGACGCTCGATTGAAAAACCACTATGCGATCATCCATCTAGTGACTGACCGTGCCTAAAGATGCTTAACCTACCGATCGTTTACCGATCAGTAGGTGCACTCAGCTATGAGCGTCTCCTATTCATGCTCAAAACTAGCAAGTCACTACCACTACTAAAAGTCTTTGAAAGGGACTTCCATTTTCAAGATGCCCACCCATCGAAAGCTAGATCTGCTATCAATCTACTATGCAACTACTCATACTATAAAGTATATTTCTTTACTAAGAATACAAAATTATTAGTTATTACTTTCTATTTTAAAGATTTTTCATTTTTAAGTTAATTGTAATATTTGATATAGTCCTATGCGTAATTTCTTTAGTACCACGAATTGCTCGTTTTAAGACGAGTAAATCGAATAGAAAATTCTTGTTATGATGAATTTAGTTTAGTTATTTATATTTCATTTCACCTTATTGTAATATACGATATTAAAATTTAACAAATTCATAAAAAAATTAGATTATTAAAAATGAAAATGAAATGAGCGACCAGCCGTTCGAAAATCGCAGTAAATTTTTGGCATAAATAGACCCGCTCAACCGAGAAAATCCTACCCTCACCCATAATATCGACGTGCAATAAGACTCTTCTATGCATATTTTTATATAGAATATATATCTCAAAAGTGGCAAAAAACTTACCGTTCGCATGATGGTAAGTGGTCACTGTTGCCGACCCGATGAGGGAACAGACAACCTACGTAGTAATAGATTCACGTTACTCCCAGCACAAGGTACGACCAAGAAAGTACTACCCTCTCACATAAACTCGGCGTAAAGGAATAGTATCAGTAGGTTGCGATTCGTGTGAAAGAGTGCCGGAGGTTCAATATCCCGCTCTGTTCCCTTCTTTTTTCCCTTCTCATTCCTTGGGTTATCCTTACTATCCCTTGGATTGGCAATGCGCATGCGATACTGCACGTATCGCAAGTTGCGGTGATTTCTTACCACCAGACGGACAAATAAAGTGATCCTGTTTAATCGTGTTTAAAATGTTCTATATTCTATCCGGGAGGAGTAAATTTTTTGTATTTTGGTTTAGTTTAGAAAGAAATTAAAGTTATTTAAAAATAATTTAAACGTCTAGAAGTAGGCAGAAATTGATTTTTAAGGCTTTGTTTGCCTATGTATGCCTATGATTTTTAAGGCTTTAAGGCCTATGTACCTAATTGTATATATTTTTATATGGCTTATTATTTAGTTAGTTAGAGAGTTAGAGTTAACAAAAATCGAAGTATATTTTAGATAATTGGTAAACCACTTCAAAACGGAGTTCTGTTAAACTTACATAGCCCGCATCCTCATTCTCTTGGCCTTTAGTTTGGTGTAAAGTTCTTCATCTGAAACACAAATTAAGCAACACGAAACCTTCTTAAAGCTATTTATTAATAAATTATGAATTTGCTGATTAGCATTATTTTACAAAATTATTATTTCATCAATTTATCTCTACAATATAGGGCCCGATCAATCACATAGGTTGTATAAATGTATATTTTCGATGAGTGCGAGAGTTTTCAATTTTGAATTTTTAAGGCACTATTTTGTTTCCAGATTATGGAATCGTGATCTATATTTAGATTTTAATTTTCAAACCAACTTTTCCAAATATATATTTTAGCAAAATTTTAACGTTAATAAAGTTGATGTTGCTTTAAAATATCATAACTTACTCGTACGAAGTAAAATCGTTTTTCGAAAGTGTTATTTTAAAGCAAAGAATAATTTATTTTACGAGGATATTCATCTACACAAAGAATTGGGTTGTCTTTGTGGGGATAATAAATATTGTAAAGTGCTTGCATTGTCGTGAACACGAGTTAGTTCCTGCATTTCGAGCGCCACAGTCGCTTTTGACTCTGGAAGTTCTGCTTTTTCGTCTTTGTCTTTATGTAACTCGTATTATTTAACTAATGATATTGTACAGAGTTACTTGTTTAGCGTGTTCTATTCTGTTTTGATTAGCAAAATAAGTATTTCATTCACTGTATTTGAGGACTGTTTGATTACTGTGTTTGAGGACGATATGGAGCAGCGGTAGCGAAACTGCCTCAAGCGCTACAGGTCGTGGATTTGATTCCCGCTCGGAGCAGATGTTTGTGTTGAACATACAGGCATAAGTTGGTCTGGGTGTGCTTGTTCATGTCCATGTGTGTGTTCCCAGATCACCGACACAGGATATAACTATTAAAAATAAAAACTGTACGATATATTAAAAATTACCAGTCAAGTGCGTTGTGGACCACGCACAGTTGAATCTAAAGGGTTCCGCAGCATGGTTATATAATAATATATATGTCGCATACCAGAAGTGAGGTTATTTAAAATAAATATGCAGAACAGCTGAACCTATGTAAGTCATCGGTTCTGCTATGCTTTTAAACACAATAATAGCAATACGCTGCGTATCACATTTTGATTTTAATTATTATGAGATTAAGTAAGGTAATTTGATACTAAATTCACACATATTTAAACAACAAAATTTTAGGAATGAAAAGCAAGTAAAATAGTATTACAATTTTTAATAAAAGTGCCATACAGACTACTTACAGAGTTTGTGGCCGAAGAGGCAGGAGCAAAAGTGATTTCACAACACAAATCATTTGCTATATAAAACGTTCAACGGAAGTTGATGTTACAACATATTTTTGAATAATCTCATAACAAAAACAATATTTCAAAATTGCTTCCGTTTTTAATATTTTTTTTTCGAAAATACAATGTGTAAAGTGACATGATCAAATAATTCGTATTCGCGCCGACATATATAATAATAACTTTATTTCGACCAACAATGGATCATATGTTGTTAGTAATACAAGTATCTTACGCCTATTTGTTAGTAATTTCTTATTTAACCTAAGACAGGATTAATTTGTCAGCACGTGAATCCGACAGCAGTGGTTCACATACAAACAACTTCTATTAACAAATGCTCTCAGGACACCACTTGAGCTGGAAAGAATCCTGCGCAACAACGATGTGCATTCGCATAGTGGTATAAAAACAGTCCACATACGCCTCGGCAAACATCGCCGATGCACTACAAAAACCAGGCATACCCATTAGCATCCTGAAAGCATTGTTATATTGTACACGCAGGGCGTTGTACTGTTTCCGCGTATAGTCTGCCCACAGGCTGCTAGGGTAAAATGTGGTGCAGTAAGCTCTGAAAAGCGTTATTATGACTGGCACTGAGCAACGAGCAAACCTGCGAACAATCATAATTGCCCTAACAGACAAAGCCCTGCGTTCTCTCTCAATATCTGCATTGTCTTTCAAGACATAGAATACTATATGGCCAAGATATTTAAAGCATTCAACTCTCTTTAGTGGAACCCCGTGTAACTTGATAGCAGGTACAATAGATGGAATCGATTTTCCCCTGGCCTGAAAGACCATGCATTCGCTTTTCTTACAGTTATAGACTAAGCCATGACGTTTGGAATAGGTCTCACAAAGACTTAGCAGTTTTGCTAACCCACAGACAGATGCACTCAGCAGAACCATGTCGTCTGCGTAACTAATGTTATTAAGACAGACTCCGTCAATATGACATCCGACACGAGTGCTACTGAGCGTCTGTATTAGAGCATTCACATACAGATAAAACAACTTAGGTGAGGTCAGGCCACCCTGCCTCACCCCACATTCAAACCTGTAAGACCTTGAGTAGCTCTCTGACCATCGCACAACAGTAACCTGATTTTTATACCAAAACTTAAAAATCCTGTTGATCTCTTCAGGCATGCCAGTGAGTTTTAATTTCTGTCATAAGAAATCGTAATTAACCAGGTCAAATGCCTTGGATAAATCGAGAAAACAGGCGTAAATGGGTGATCGTAAGGTTATGAAGAATCTTAACGGTTTTAAAAATAATAACGAATTAAAACCGACCGCAAAAATAAGTTGGTAATTTCATAGTGATTATCAAAAGTAATATGAAAAACAAAGTTATGGGAAAAACTTATATATCTCTTAAATTTATAGACCTATCTTCTTCAAACTAAATGTGGATGAAAGTTCATGTGGTATTCTACAAGCTCAAATTTTTCCAGAATTTTAAATCCCATAGTTCAAAAGTTAGAGGGGACACGATTTTTAGGACTTTAGGAGCTAATATCTCAACAACTACTGGCTTAATGAAAAACTCAAAATCAAACCTCCTTATCATTTTAAAAGAACTATCCAAAGATATCTCACACGTTGCCATACGTTGAAATTTTTTTCAATCGTCAGTTACATGTATGGACTGCTACCCTTAATTCATATATATATTTAGATTTTATTACAAAATCCTTGTGCGGTTCATGAAATACACCTAATTAGTAAATTTCGTATAGATAGAGTCAATGGTCTCCGAGTAAAATGACTGTGACATACGGACGGACAGACGGACGGACGGACAGACGGACATGACGAAACTATAAGGGTTCCGTTTTAGCCATTTGGCTACGGAACCCTAAAAAGGGTGCCTACTTCAACCTATACTTGTGTTGTGTTGTTGTGTTTCCTTAGCTATTATATTAGAGTAGTTCAGGGAGAAAAGCGGCAATTGAAGGCACATTTAAGTATCGATAACGAAATGAGATAAATCCGCAATGTATGGAAATTGGCAAAAGCTATCGAAATACCACGTGACCTATTTTTGATTTACATCGCACAAGTGTATTTGACTTTCGAAATAGAATCGACACGGAGGGCTTTGCAGCTTGTCTAGGCCCCCTATTCTCTATATCCGGAAGATAGAGTGCTATTTTTGGTTTTAGCAAAATAATAATATTATGTACTTAATAAGGCAATAGCTCAAAGGCAGAAGGGCAAACTCTGTTAACGTGAGTGTTAAACGTTCTATTCCGACCCCTTGGGCTATTGTCGTACCTATTCCTATAACACGCTTAGTTGAGGGGTAATATCAGTTTTTGTAATGACTTGAAAAACCATTGCTTATATTATTAAAAAAAACTTAATTCTTCTAGTATATTCTTTGTAACATAAAAACGATTATAGTAATTTAAAACTAGCAATATGGTTCAAAGGGATATCAATTGTACAAGTATGGTATTGAGGTTTTAATACCAGTACAATACGATCTATTGTCGGTGAAATAGGTTTTATAGAATCGGAACTTCTCACGGGTCAAGTGGAAATGGTTTCTTGTCGTGAGAAACTGCAAATGCGTCTGACATTGAACGATTTGAACATTTAATATATTTTCTTTCAAGGTGAATTGGATATATTTTATTATTACTAGTTGAGTTGAGTTATGTAGTCAAACATGAGTTCCTTCATATTTAAAAAAAAGGAAACTTATTTAGGCATCCTTATTGCCTTAACTTGTATTTCAATATTTATATCGAACAACTAAATGTAAGTTATTTTTCCGGCATCGGGATGTGACGACCCCATCGCCCGCTGTTGGGATAACCTCTGTCACAGCAGAGATTATTCCACCAGTGCAATCGGTCATACTGGTGGTAGGTCTTTTGTTGCAAAGGCTGGCTAGGTAGGTATCACCGCAGTGTCAAATATTCTGTCGCCAAATAGTAGTGCTTAGGCTTTACTGTGTTCCGGTTTGAAGGGCACTGTACGCTTGTGAAATTACTGGGCAAAAGGGATTTAAGAACTAATATCTCGAGGTTGGCAAGCGCGTGAGTGGCACCTACTAATAGTGCTGCAAGTGCTTATAGGCTACGGCGCCCATTTACCATCAGGTATGCTAGTTTGCCAAACTCACTACATAGTATAAAACAAAGTCGCTTTCACTGTCCCTATATCCCTATGTATGCTTAAATCTTACGAAACTAATTTTGATGCGGTTTTTTTTAATAGATAGAGTGATTGAAAAGGAAAGCTTATATGTATAATAACATCCATTAAATAGTGGAGAAATACTGTTATTTTTGAGTTTTCTAATGGGATGTCGTAAATAATAACGCTTGCGGACCACGGGCAGTAATGAATAAATCAAAACTACTGCATCGATTTTAATCATTTTTTCAGTGAATGACATAGGCTATATATTTTATACCCGTGCGAAGCCGGAGCGGGCCGCTAGTATAACATAAAAAAAATAGTAAAAACTTGTTGAATAAAACTATTCTAAATATTGTAATAATCATTAAGTTACATTATTGCTCATTAGCACTAATTACCTAACCATAAACCAATCAGTAAGTTGAACTTGCATCGCGCTATCAAAGTTTTTTTGTATTCTAACTATATAAGCAAAAATATTATCATCTATAATAGGGAGTCCGTGTCTACACGGGAAATGCGTACATCTCTATAATAGCGGGGTTTGCTCTCGAAGCGACTCTTCTGGGGCCCAAGTCTAGCCGCGCGAGAGCCTACAGCGCTTAAATGGGAGCTGTTCATAGAGACGACGGACTAGTCCAATGAAGCACTACCTCCGAAACCCACCGATGTAGATCATGTGACTTCCTTTTGAAAATATAATCTACTTATTGGCTAGTAACAAAGTAAATCACTGATTGTGTATTCTGGTTTAGTAACAAAATATTAGCTAAACAAGGTAAAGAAGGTCAAATCCGTTCGATCATTAACAGACATCATTCGTTAATTTGTGGAATCATTCATCTATAAAACGTTTTAGGTCACACATGTCCGGTTTATCGTGAAACGAATGATAGAACGAGATCGGAAGTAATGTTATATTAAGATGCGTGGATTTTCTATGGCGTCGGGACGTGAATACCCATCGCCCGCAGTTGGGATAATCTGTCACAGCAGAGATTATTTTACCAGTGCAATCAGTCACACTGGTGGTAGGTCTTTTGTCAAGAGGCCGGCTAGGTAGGTACCACCGCAGTGTCAAATATTCGATCGCAAAGCAGTATTGTCCTGGGCATTATTGTGTTTCGGTTTGAAGGGCACTGTAGGCTAGTGAAATTAATGGTCAAAGGATATTTAAGAACCAATATCTCGGGCAACGCGTGAGTGGCACCTATTAATGGTGCTGCGAGCGCTCATAGGCTACGTCAACCACTTATCATCAGGTGGGCCGTATGCTTGCCTGCCAACTTAGAAATCATAAAAAAATGTACATACATTACATCTCGAATGTTTAAAAAAAAATGGGGAAGTTTTTAATAGATTTTGCCAAGAAACTCCTTGACTGATTTCGTGAAAGACCCAGAGTATATAATTATAGTAGAGCCTTCTAATTTTAGCATAAAGGTACCGACACGACTCGGGCAAACTCCAACTTACCTTCATCTTCCCTTATTTTCCTCCATACCTTGTCCTCGTCTTCTAATCAAAGTAAGAGGTGGTAGTACCTCTATTGTTATAGTTTGTATCGTTTTTTGGAAGAACTTCGAATGCATGATTATGTTTTCATTGTTTCTATATAAAAATTGATATATAAAAAAGTTCTTTATTTTAACTAGTACATTTATCATATTTAAATAAATTGCCTAGCATAGAGTTGTAACTCGTTAAATGGTTAGTTAATAATTATAAAAATATTTTTAGAAAAATAATACCGACTGCAAAACTAAAAAGAAAATATTAAATAATTTTTACAACAGAAGTTGTTGCCATATGTAGCGATGTTATACTTTTTTTCTAAAAGTTATTTTATTTTATACTTTTTAGTTACCAATGATAGTGCTTAGTGATTAATGCAAAATTAAGATTTATATGATTTCCACATGGTTGTCACTATCAGAACTAGACCGAATTGAAACGGGGTACGGGAAGCAAAATAAAAAAAAGATTCATCAAAATAGATTCACCCAGTCGAAAGTTAAAAGGTAACAAGCATAAAAAAATACAGACGAATTGAGAACCTCCTCTTTTGAAGTCGGTTAAAAATAAAACAAAATATGTAAAGACTTTGTGACGTCATTTATTATGACAGGGGTCTTTAACGTCAGATTTTTATGATTTTAAAGTTAAATATAAAATACGATGTTTATGTACATTGAAACATAAATGTCATCAAATATTTTTCGATACAATTTACGAGCTAAGAAATTCCTAGAGCTGTTAAGTATTCAGGTAAGAAATATTTATTTACATTAAGAACGATTCATCGCCAACAACTCCTCAATATACCTCGACTCCCAGGAAATAAAGCAGCGCTTGCACTACTAAGATAAATGTGAATGAATTATTTACAAAATACTTCAATATTTTTAGATTACGTTATGAAGTCATTGAGTACCGTTAGAGCGTGTTAGTAGTTGACCTGCCTTTAGCTACGTCGATCGCGGGTTCGGTTCTCGCTCCGGGTGGATATTTAAATTGATCTGATTGGTCTGAGCTTTCGTCCTTGTAGGTATTCCCACCGTACGCATTTCGTTTCCAGTTGTTATCACATAACATTTGATAATAATCGTTAACTATTAATAGGTGATTTGTTCATATACAAAGAGTTACTGGTATACCCTTAGGTTTTAAACTAGTTAAATGTCAATTCTGGATAAGAGAAATAAGCAGACCCTGGACAGATACCGGGAATAATGCTAGGAAGAAGAAGAATATATTTGAAGTTCTAATTTAATACTATTAATATCGGACGGCATGTGTACAAAATAATAAGTTTTTAGGCGTCGGGATGTGACGACCCCATCGCCCGCTGTTGGGATAACCTCTATCACAACAGAGATTATTCCACCAGTGCAATCAGTCACACTGGTGGTAGGTCTTTTGTTGCAAGAGGCCGGCTAGGTAGGTACCACCGCAGTGTCCAATATTCTGCCGCCAAATAGTAGTGCTTAGGCACTACTGTGTCCCGGTTTGAAGGCCATTGTACGCTAGTGAAATTACTGGGCGAACGAGATTTAAGAACTAATATCTCGAGGTTGGCAACGCGCGAGTGGCACCTACTAATGGTGCTGCAAGCGCTCATAGGCTGCGGCAGCCACTTACCATCGGGTGCGCCGTATGCTTGTTTGCCAACTTCTAACATAAAAAAAAAGTTTTAATTTTTGTTTTAGATCAATCTCACATCTAGTTGACACTTAAAATTATGAAATAGTTGTTTCATTTCACGAAAGCAGGTTGGTTTTTGTCGGGTGTATATCACGGTAACGCTCTGTTTCGCTAGAACAGCTAGTAGAGCTCGTCTTCGTGAGGTAGAACAGATATATCTGTAAGTATTTCTAACACTAAATTTCTTTGTCTAGTATATATTCTGCCATATGTTTAGTTAGTAGTCACGCTAGTCGACCCTAGCCTCCTAAGTACGGATACTCGCAATTGAAAAACCTCAATGCGGTCACCCGAAAAAATCCAAAAATTGTGTTTTGAATTTCTTCTTTACATTAGTTAAGTTTTTCTTTTCTTCTGAAAACTGCCAACATATTCAATTGTGAGTACCTAAGTAATATTCCTCTCATAAGTTCGATAAATAAAACTCAAGCGACTAGTGAATACGAGTCCTAAAGTTTTCTCTGTTAATAAATTACCTTCGTTATCGACCACTCCTCGAATTACAAGTATAAATCTACAGCTTACAGAGAATCAGAGCTTCTGATTTATTTATTGAGTTCGAGATATTCTTATCGACGTTTTGCGTAAATATTTAATAGTTTTTCACCAATCAAGTCTGCTCCCTTGATTCTTAATCTTGCCTTGATATTTTAATTCGGAATTAATTAGTTATAGAATTGCTAGACAATATCAGAAGTAAAGATGGTATCTTAGGAATTGTGTATATATTAACTCCACCTAATCTAAAAGATAGGGTATCTATGTAGTATGGATAGCTATGTTTGCTGGTCAGTGACTTCCACTCCAGAACTGATTTTTCAATCCAATTGGTATTAATTAAATTTTAATCTTTCTTTGCAAAATATGAAATGACAAATACTATTTATTCGTCGTCAGTCAGTCGTCATTCGGGTAGTAACGAGTATAGAGTTACGGCGTTGATCTATATAGTATTGTTACGGAGAACCTTATCACCGGAGCATAAGGTTCAAAATCGCTTGCAACTCTCTCTGTTTATTTTCTTGACTACGCGTAGGTTCTAGAAAGATGTGTTCTCGAAAAATGTCGTATAACGTTCCGCGGTCGGCATTTTCTCGAACCCGCGTTCCGCGTTATATAAGGGCCCGGCGGCCCGGGGCGTCGACTGAGTCATTCTGTTATGAGCAACGAGCGAAGAAACTACAAGCGGTACAAGTGACTAAGTGCGAAAACCTCGGCTATTCTTTTGGACTACGATTGACCTATGATTTGTGAAGTTCTACAAGATCTCGAAGATCTAGAAGATCCCAATAAAGTCTTAATTAGAGTCGTGAGGTGTTTATTTCCAAATCCGCGAACCCCAGCCGGTAACAGTATGTAAGAGTTATATATTACTGCTTAACTAAGACGTACTGGCATTTGTAAATGTTGTCTCTGTACTTACTATAATTAATCTATCGTAGACGATGTATGCAAGTTAAGATGTCAGTACCGGTTCTTATCATATAGTATCTGTTACTCTTGGTAGGTATGAAATACACTCTTCTTCAACTAAAGTGTCCCTAAACGGTTTCCAGCGAGTCCAAATGGCAATCGCTTTCTATAGTAAAATAAGCTAGTAAAATAGCAAACCTATCGAAATTGCATGAGTAAAACCAAAATGTTTGAAAAATCGCAAAGAAAACTAAGGGGAAGAATTATTATTGTAAATAAAAAATTGAAATGGTACACATGTAGCAAAGGCTGTCACCATGCTCCTAATAGGATAAAAAATTATATAGTGTAACTAGCGGCCCGCTCCGGCTTCGCACGGGTATAAAATATATAGCCTATGTCATTCACTGAAAAATGATTAAAATCGATCCAGTAGTTTTGATTTATTAATTACTGCCCGTGGCCCGCACGCGTTATTATTTACGACATCACATTAGAAACCTCAAAATTATTTTTTTCTCCACTATTTAATGGATGTTATTATACATATAAACCTTCCTCTTCAATCACTCTATCTATTAAAAACCCGCATCAAAATCCGTTGCGTAGTTTTAAAGATCTAAGCATACAAAGGGATATAGGGACAGAGAAAGCGACTTTGTATTATACTAGTGATAGCATAGGCGTATATTTTTGTATAGTGATATTAAAGAAAAAATCTCCTATAATGGTAGAACACTGACATTTTATATAATTTTTCTCATAAATTTTATTCTTCAGGGAAGATTGATGGTGCCTAATGTTCATACTTTGAAAAGGGGATTTATGATTGCATTGATTTATTAAATTTAGCAAAATATTGAATTATATTTGACGACATTGTGGCGCAGTGGTAGCGAACCTGCAGGTCACGGGTTCGATTCCCGCTCGAAGCAGATGTTTGAACCATACAGGCATGTTTTCCAGTCTGAGTGTGTTTGTCCTTGTAATTGTGTTTTCTTTCCGGACCCCCGACACAGGATATAACTATCCTAATGAGAGCCGTATAGTGCCTAGCAGTTAGTTGTTTATCATACTAATCTATTAATTAAAACCTAACCTGTTTTTACCCTATTTATTTTTCCTGTAACAAGTACTTCTAACCGATTTCATCAAATTTAGTTTCTTAATAATATACTTTAAAAAAAAACAAAAAAATATTATTTTGTTTGACGTAATAAAAACATCAAATTAGGTATTTTCTTAGTATTTGTTGAAATTAGAATTCATTGAATTTATATTAGTTAAAGTTTCTGAATTATTATTTTCATTACGGAGCATAAAGATCCCTTCATCTTATAAACGCGTTCGTTTTAATAAATGCAAATTAAAACATAACTAAAATTTATGCCCCATTGTCTGAATAACGTATATGTTGATATTTCTTTGAACACGTATTCTTATTTACGCATAATTTTATATGCGCTGTATTGTAGTGCGTTTCATATAAGAATAGAATTGGACTAGTGATATAAGAAAATAATGATATAGCACAATTAATTTTTTTTTTTAAATTAATATTAGCAATGCTTTTACAAGGCATTACTAATATTCCTATTGCCCCTTCAAATAAGCTCGAAGCTTGCGCTAGGAGTGGGTAAGACAATACCCCAAGGGGGTCAGGATTGAACTCTCGACTCTCGCGTTAACGGAGCGTAGTCGGCCCTTCTACCGTTGAGCTAAAAATTAAAATAATATTGATACACATAAATAAAATTCAAAATAAAATAATGTTGTGGTGCAGTGGTCTGTCTTAAGCGCCACAGGTCGAGTGAGTGGTCGATTGTATTGATCATACATGCATGTTTTCCAGTATGAGTATGTTAGTCCTTGTCATTGTGATATCATAAAATCAGTGATATAAAGAGAGAATATAGGAAATTACGTTGTCTCATTAACTATTTTTAAAATGATTATTAGGAATACTTTTTTGTCGAAGCTGCGAGTACTGCGTAGATTTTTTGCACATTGTACTAAAAAAATCTAAAGTTGTTGACGATTCCGGGTCATGATAGCGGTTTTTTTCATTTCTATTCTTATTTGTAACGCAATATAATATTAAAGCTATTTTTTTCGTAAAGTAATGAATTAAGTACTTTGGGGTTACTTCAGGCATTATTTAAGATAATATCTCATCCATCCGCTATGACAATGGATAAGACTGTATGAACTTTTTACTCAAGCATCTTGTGGAATGCGTTCAAATAAGTCTTTAACTTTATTTCAATTTATTCTTTTATTAAATTATTAAAACTATCGTGAGACATAATTAACTTCATGTAGAATTTCAACGGCTAAGACTCACGTTCAATCGGTTTAAGTACCGACTAGTTTCGGACTCATACTAGCCGCGCGATACGAGCACAAGCGCGCAGTACGAGACGGGTTGCGACCGCGAACGTAGCTCACTCACCCTTATTCTTTTATATTCAGTCTTAGTTTTTTTATGTTACTAAGTCGGCAAGCAAGTATACGGTTAGCGGTTGCCGTATCCTATGAGCGCTTGCACACCATTAGTAGGTGCCACTCACGCGTTGCCAACCTCGAGATATTGGTTCTGATAGAATTTCATCATCGGACATCGCGTCAAAATGCCAAATTCCACTCACACCACCTCGATGTCTGGAAATCCACTACAGCGCGATTCAGAAGCCATTTTCTCCCACGCACAACCTCTCTGTGGAATCAGCTTCCGCCCGCGGTCTTTCCGAACCGACACGTCTTGAGAACCTTCAAGAGTAGAGCCTATTCCTTTCTTAAAGGTCGGTAACGCACCTGCATGCCCTCCGGTGTTGCAGTTGTTCATGGGCGGCGGTAATCACTTAACATCAGGTGAGGCCTCCTGCTCGTTTGCCCCCTATTATAAAAACAAATCTCTTTTGCCCAGTAACGTAATTAGCCTACACTGCCCCTCAAACCAAAATACAGTGATAGCAAAGACACTACTGCTTTGCGGTAGAATATTTGACGCTGCGGTGGTACCTACCTAGATGGCCTCTTGCAACAAAAGACACAGCCTCAATACCACCTAGTTACCGATTCTACTTCGTTTTTTTTTCGATTGGAAATATCTTATCTAAACAGACATGTCCCGATTATACTGTATAGTAGAAACAGGATTAGGTCGGGATTTGACGACGCTGTAGCGCAGCGGTAGCGAACCTGCCTTAAGCGTCACAGGTCGCGCGTTCGATTCCCGCTCGGAGCAGATGTTTGTATTGACCATACAAGCACGTTTTCCGGTCTGGGTGTGTTTGTCCGTGTCTTTGTAAATGTTTCCGGACCTCCGACACAGGATATAACTATCCTAATGGGGCCATTGAGTGTGTAGCGTTTATTTATTTATTATTTTTAACTCATACCAATATAAAAATGTTTTTGATGCAATAACAAATTTAGTTTTTTTCTTTTATTCATTAAGAAAGGACTCTTGAAATTATTTAAAACAAAGAATACCTGCTTGTAGAGTTTGGAGATTAAGATGAAATGTGACTGCTGTTGACCTTTCGTTTTCAACCGCTGGCTTCCTAAAACGATTTAATACTTTGAGCTCTGACTTATTTGCATTGAAGTTATGTTAAATACACTTTAAGTGCATAGATAAGGGTTTTATTAGATTGATTAATAGTTGCACTTTGCAATTTTATCTAAGTTAACTGACATGGTAAATTATTTTTCAATATTAATATAAAAACTAGCTGAGCCCGCGGCTCCGCTCCTATGTACACCATGTACTGATTTTTCTTTATTGCATGGAGTCCTAATTATTTTTCTAAAATTGAAGTAGCCTGATTTCCTCCTTATAATATCAGCTATCTGCCAAAGGCCTTTAAAATTGGTCCAGCCGTTTCAGAGATTAAACGAAACAAACACAGATAGATAGACAGATTTTTTAAATTAAGTACCGGATATAATTTAAAATGCATTTAGTAAAAGGCTTTTAATTTAGAATAACAAAGAGACATTTCAATTTATTTATTTGTATTTGTAACAGAACTACCATAATAGTAGTATTTTAGTAGCACCCTAATTGCAGAGTTTAATCTAAGTTCTGAAACCAGGCCGTGAAAAAGTGGCAGCAATATACATCAAGAAACAAAAGTACTACAGTAGTAATACTACTGTAGTACATAGTAGCATACGTACATAGAATACTGGTATAACAGGAAGTATATTATAAATAAATAAATAGTAAATAAATAAACGCTACACACTCAACGGCCCCCATTAGGATAGTAATATCCTGTGTCGGGGGTCCGGAAACATTCACAATGACAAGGACAAATACACCCAGACCGGAAAATATGCTTGCATGGTCAATACAAACATATTATGCTCCGAGCGGGAATCGAACCTACGACCTGTGGCGTTTAAGGCAAGTTTGCTACCGCTGCGCCACAACGTCGTCAATATATACATATTAAAAGTGTACGTAAACTTACAGATCGTAGTATAACTCCTTCACTATAAATTGAACCATGCGCAGTAACATTTTTGGGTCTCGATCGTATGCGGTATAAAGGGGGCCGTGTAACTATAGCAACGCGACGACGCTGGACCCGATTAGTACACTCGCTCACAGTTGTTTTACTTCTTTAAAACTAAATTATTAAAAATTAAATTAAAATAAATATTATTTTTGTCAGGTGTGTAAGCATTTAATTTTATTTCAAGATAAGGTGTCATCCCAACAAGTGACAGTTATTAAAAATGTACATTAACTATTATTATTATTTTTATAAGTATACCTTTTTTCTATACCTACTAATTATTTGTTTTTTTTTCTATTTAAGTAATTAATAGCATTAATGAATTAATAATGAATTGAATTTAGAAGAAATAATAACCATATTATATAATTAATTCCGTTTTGCAACTTTATAAAAAACCTATTTAAATAAGACGAAATCAATATTTTTGTCTAACATTTTTGTCCATGATTGTACCTGCGCAGAAGCGGCCATTTTGGTTCATTTTAAATATAAAGAACTATAGTTATGAATAATTAATGTTTACAATAGAATATATATGAATATTCTATAAATCAAACACGTTTTTTGTCGCATATTTGCTGTTATGAAATAATATTTTTTCCAATATTCTTACGAAAAACTTTTTTGGAATAAAAACTTACTTAAGATCTAAGAAAATACCCTTTCATATTGGCGCAGTGACTTATTTTTAAAAAGGTAGCAAGCAGCCATAATGGATTGATGCTTTATAAGTATTCGAAAAGATTTACGAAAACAATAATGTGAAAATTCGCTGCCCTTTTTCCCGAAGTGGCATATTAACGGTTTCTTACTTAGCTTAATGTCAAAACTTTTTATTAAAAACTCTCCCTTTATACTTTTTGCTGCTTTTTGTCCCTATTGTGTCATATATTTATGGCATTTTTTTTACAAGAAACTTTAGATTTTCTCCTTTAAATTCCCTCGGCATTACTGTGTTCTTTTTTGTTAAAAAAATCATTAAAGATTTTTCTAAACAAAAAAAAAAGACATCGTCAATTAAACCCATTAGGACGAGGCGAGGAAGCTGGCTTCCTCGGATTGTTTTATTATTTTTTCCATGCCTGAAAGGCGTTTATAGATGGGTCACAACATAGTATTTCAACTCAGCGTGTCTGTGCTTTGAAAGGTACGTAAAAAGACAGTCCCGCTGTTTTCGACTTAATAATAGTCGATAAGTCAATTCAAAGGGCTTTATAGGCCTGAACAACTCTGACACTAGTATTGAGAATGTAATTCCAATTATATCAATTGGTTTTTTGTTAATGTACCAAAAATAGCAAAAAATAATATTTTGCAGGTTACATTCGTCTGTAACTCTCGTCGCTCGTTGTCACGTGACATGAATTTGACACTCAAATTTTTATCTTTTTTTTTTATAAAGAATATTAGCAATGCTTTTTCAAGGCATTACTAATTTCCCTATTGCCCCTCCATATAAGCTCGAAGCTTGCGCTAGGAGTGGGTACGACAATAGCCCAAGGGGTCAGGATCGAACCCGAGGCTCTCGAGTTAACGGAGCGAAGTCGGCCTTTCTACCGTTGAGCTATTGAGGCTTCAATTTCATTACTTGGATTTGAACATCTTTTTGATCACGGAAAAGGTTAGGTTCCAGTGAGATTATCAAACAACGCTCTACAGGATATCACTTAAAATTTTGCATCGATGTGTCTTATCGAATAGGACATTGAGTTTTAGGCATTCGACCGCAATAATTGTATATAAACGTGAGAAGAGTCGATGCCACAACTGATATTTTATAATATTTTCTTATTTAAATATCTTTAAGATGAATAAATACAAGTAACATTAAGTTACTTTATTTTTATAAGTTTATAACTATTTACTCTTAGTTAGGGCTCTAATTGATAAATACTTTAAATGAGCCAATTACGATTTTAATCCTTTAATTAGCGCGAGGGAGTCGACTCTACAGACAAAATAGAAAAGAAACCTTAGTTAAAGAGTTTTTCTATTATTTAAAGCATCTTTTTAACGTATTTTATAGTTATAATAATAAGGATCCCGTGTTTGATATTGTAAAACAAGTTGAGTCAATTACTTTTTTAATTAGACATGTTTCTATTACAAGTACTACGTAATATTCTGTAGGGACATATAACGGTCCTAATACAAGTTTGTTTGTAAAGTTAAATTTTTATTCGCTGAATTGATTTCATACTTAGTAGACGGGAACACAGTCTTTATTTTTGCTGTTGTTGTATCCAACTGTCATATTTTTTAAATTTAAGATGGGTAAGCTCTTCACTCCATCGAGCGTAAAAGCATACATGAGGTCTACGGTGGTTCATGAGAAGGCTGTGTACTCTGGCTGTGGCTTAAAGAGGTTAAGTTTGCATGGGTTCGGAAATACAAACATCGGAAGAGCTTACCACTGAAGAGGCATCTTGCGGGTAGGCAGGGCATGGTTGGCTGACACGGTTGTATTCCGCAACTCTGTTAGCCGCCTTTGTGTTTGGACTTTCCAAATAAATAAAAAATGACAATCGAAAGCGCATAGTGCGAATAATGGGTGGGTAGACCAGATATGGACGGTACCGCCCAGGGGGGTTGGTATCCTGATAAAAGAGGTCTATTAAACTCCCCAAAATAAAGTCTATAAAACACCGACGTACAACTTTTCGACGGTGACGAAGGCTATGCAGGGTAGTTTTAACTTGCTTATTGTCACCAATCAAGGTTAATTGACTGTAACAAATATCGAATTATTAACAAATATTTTGGAGCATTAATATTAGATTAGTCAAACAAAAGTTTCTCTAGTTCACTTAAACCCAAAATTTTTGGTTACTTTTGTGATAATGCGTCATTCCTAAAAGGTTTGTTAATCTATATTTACATTATAAGCATAAATCTGCTTAAAAAAATTAAAGCAACGAGTTATTTATTAAAATGATTCATACTTTCCGATCGACGTTTTCAATAATCTAATATTTCTTCAATCAAGTTTGCGCTCTTGATTCTTGAACGTGCCGTTATATTTAAACTCAAAATGAAATGAGCAATAGAAATGCTAAACAAGACACTAAGAGAAGACGGCATTCCTAATGGAATTGTCAGGGCCAGATGCTCTGAGAAACGTTATACAGTCGCCACAATGAAATGACAGATAATGTAGCAAACTTTTAAGCTAACTAGCCTTTCAAAGGGTTTATCTGCTTCAGTTGATAATTTAGCCTTTTCAATTAAACTTATCATTATAAAATTTAATAATAAACTTTATACATTATGTATCTAAATTTTGTATTTGGTACGATTAAATCAAATACATTATTTAATTACATACATACGAGTACGTGTAATTAAAGTTTGATATTGTATGTGACAGTTTTAGAGCAATAATGATATTATAAGACCGAAATTGTAGTTTGTTTCGATAAAAATTGTTTGTATGTCAAATATGAGATATACAATATAAGGCGATTTCATTTTTTACACAGCAGTTGTCCCACTGTTTATTGTATCTTATTGCCTTAAAGTCAGATTTTTCTAGTAATACAATAATAGGTGGTTTCACTTGTTATTATAACAATTTTAGCGACAAAATGACGCCAGATAAAATCTGGCAAATAAACAATATGAAATCCCAACAGAATAACGTATATTTACGCAGAACTAGTTGTTATTAAAATAGCTAGATGCGAGTAGAACTAAACTCCATATTGATACAATAAAATACTGGAAGTATCGCTTTAGCGCAACGCGGGCTTATTTCGATTTATATGAAAAACAAAATTGTTGGAATAAAGCAAACGTTTCCGTATAAAGCTGATGAAAGTTTAATAGAAAGTATGGAAAGAATATAATAAATAACTTAACCTCTCCTTGTACAAAAAATTACACAATAATAGTTAAACAAATGAAATCTACACAACACAATCATAAAACATCACACTCATCGACCTCCATTAGCATAGATATATCCTGTGTCGGGGGTCTGGAAACATACATAAAGACAAAGGCAATAGCACCCAGAGCGGAAAACATGTCTGTGTCGTCAATACAAACATCTGCTCCGAGCGGGAATCGAACCCGTGGCTTTTGGCGCTTAAGGCAGGCTAGCACTGCGCCACAACGTCATCAAAATAAAATTGAAGTGTTTGTTCAGTGAATGTGTCTTATGGAACATTATTTACTAACAAATGATTCATTTATCTCTTGAGTCAAGTCAAAGGTCGCCCTAGACTTTTTTTAGCAAAACATAATACCTTTACAGTTTCCAGATATATTATAAATAATGTACAAATATTATTATTGCTTATAATTGCTTCCATCAGAAACATAATAAATAAATAAATAAATAAATAAATAAATAAACGCTGCACACTCAACGGCCCCCATTAGGATAGTAATATCCTGTGTCGGGGGTCCGGAAACATTCACATTGACAAGGACAAATACACCCACGACCGGAAAATATGCTTGCATGGTCAATACAAACATATTATGCTCCGAGCGGGAATCGAACACGCGACCTGTGGCGTTTAAGGCAGGTTCGCTACCGCTGCGCCACAATGGAGGTAAAATATCCATAATGGAGGTAAAATATTTATGGATTAAGAAAAATAATCAACATTGACCTAATTAGTTAACTTTGTGTTAAGAAAATGAAATGAAATTTAAAATGGAAATTTAAAGGCAGCAAGTACTAACTAAGCCGTTTAAGTCACAATATTACATTATTAATTGTAAGAGCCTAATAGCAGAGCCATGCTCCTTCCGGAACAAATAGACCGGCTGGACCCTGGAAGTACTCCCCTCTTACAGAAAATGAGAGTAAAGTAAGTGTCAGTAGATACTGTTGCATTTCTTGGGCTGAGTGAGAGCATCGGAGGCCCAAACTCCTTCCCGCTCTGTTGCCTTAATTTTTTCCCTTTTCATTCCTTCCCTCCAACTCAATATTTATCTGAAATAAAAGTCGCTTTCTCTGTCCCTATATCCCTATGTATGCTTCAATCTTTAAAACTACGCAACGGATTTTGATGCGGTTGTTTCAATAGATAGAGTGATTGAAGAGGAAGGTTTATATGTATAATAACATCCATTAAATAGTGGAGAAAAAAATATTTTTGAGGTTTCTAATGTGATGTCGTAAATAATTACATTTAACGCGTGCGGGCCACGGGCAGTAATGAATAGATCAAAACTACTGGAGCGATTGAAATCAATTTTTCAGTGAATGACATAGGCTATATATTTTATACCCGTGCGAAGCCGGAGCGGGCCGCTAGTCTGAAATAAAATGTATCCTATATGTCAATCTAGGTAACAAATTTTCTGTGTGTCAAATTTTAACAAAATCGTCATTGATTGAAACATCCAAACAAAAACACATAAACTTTCAAAATTATTATAGTAATAGGATAACTTTACTTAAGCAGATACGGTAAAATGTATTTCATTCTAGATAACAAGTCTCAACTGTTGTGATTCTTACCGTAGGCTTTACTTTAGAGACTACTTGAGGCATACAATATAACAAACTAAGCTTAAATTATTCTAGGGCTTTTGTGGGGATCTTGATATGAAAGTTTTTGTATTTTTTTGCCTCTATTTCTGCAAATATCTAGGACAGTGGGTTGTAACTTTAACCTCCATAGAGATTTGATAAAGACCGTTGTTATTATACATAAGATAGTATTTTTATAAATACTATTTAGTTCACACAATTACGTTATATATGTATGTACAAGCCTATCTATACTATTATAGGTTTATCACTAATTGATGTCTTGAAAAAAAAGTACGAAGTATAAAATAGTGCTCACCAGAGTACACGAATTTGTGACTCAATTTGTAGATTTTTCTTTAACGCTGTACAGTGTACACTCAACGACCCCCATTAGGATAATGGTATTCTGTGTTGGGGGTCCGGAAACACATGCACGGACAGGGACAAATACACCCAGACCGGAAAATATGCTTGCACGGTGAATACAAACATATTATGCTCCGAGCGGGAATCGAACCCGCGACCTGTGGCCTTTAAGGTAGGTTCGCTACCATAAACGTCGTCAGTTTCTTATATTACGTTGGTTTTATGAAATACTTATATAGAATTCTTTGGGTTTTTACTTAAAAACCAAAGAATTCTATATGTTTCGGTTTATTGTGGAGTAATTTAATATGAAATTAAATATTTTGAAAAGTGCAAAGTTGAATATTTTATTAACAACAATTATAACGACAAAAAATGGCCACGCTATTTATCTTGTAACAATAACCATTTCTACATATCCCTGGATAGGTATACATGACTAAAATCGTAATGCGCAACTAGTAATAAATATTTCTTACTGGAGCGGTACGAAATACTGTTCATGGTACGAATATTATAATGTTTTTAAAAGTAAATTTAAATTTCTTTACTTTTAAAATATTTGGTGCATCTGCATAGCTAATTTGTTCAATAGAACATTGTTTTGGTCTGATTATGTCATTTTCTATTTACAGTTACGAAGTGTATAACAACAAATAATAAAGAAATTTTTAAAGATTGAGTCATTGCGAGCAACTGTGTAATTGCGGCCATATAAGGTACTGTCCACTTGTTACCGAGTCTAGACCTTATAGAAGCGTCTAGCTCCAATTTTTATAATTTTTACATTGAAGATATATTATTATATATTATAAAAAACATAATGTTTTTTATGTCATGACGGTTGGCAAAAAGCATATGGTCCGTCATGGTAAGCGTCACCGGAACCTATGAACGCTTGCGATACTTGAAGTATCACATTGGGGTTGTCAACTCTAGCGATGGGAGGGAAAGGATAAGAAAGGAAAAAAGGAATAGGACAAAAGAGGTCGGATCAGGCCAACAACTTCAGTTCCTGCGAGAGAAATTCGCCACTCGCGGGCCCAAATAAGGAAAACTTACGAATAGTGTAAACAAAAAAATAAATAGCAATAAAAATTTATTCTACTACGTACATATATATAAATATAATTTATGTAACAACATTAAAACAAGCTTGCTGATAACTAAGCTAATAACTATGACAATATTAATTTAATTTTTAAAGGCGTCGGGATGAGACGACCCCATCGCCCGCTGTTGGGATAACCTCTGTTACAACAGAGATTATTCCACCAGCGCAATCAGTCACACTGGTGGTAGGTCTTTTGTTGCAAGAGGCCGGCTAGGTAGGTACCACCGCAGTGTCCAATATTCTGTTGCCAAATAGTAGTGCTTAGGCACTACTGTGTTCCGGGTTTGAAGGGCATTGTACGCTAGTGAAATTACTGGGCGAACGAGATTTAAGGACTAATATCTCGAGGTTGGCAACGCGCGAGTGGCACCTACTAATGGTGCTGCAAGCGCTCATAGGCTACGGCAACCACTTACCATCAGGTGGGCCGTATGCTTGTTTGCCAACTTCTAACATAAAAAAAAATAATAAAAAAATTTAATTCTTATATGTTAAATAATGTAATAAAAACAATACAGTAAAACTATAGAGATTTTTAATCTGATTTTTTCTTTTTTGATGAAATTTTCGGAAGGAATTTCTTGACAAAAATATTACCATAAAAACTATCAAGTAATTATATTATAAAACTAAAACGTTCTTTGAAACCGACGTTTTTCGCAATAAATAGTACCATAAAGTAATTTAAGTTTTATTAATAGGTGGCTTCACAATGTTAAAAGAAGAAACTTTTATTAATTTATGTTTTACTAGCATGTACTTGCAACTTCGTCTGCGTTGACTTCAAAGTTGGGTTCAGACAGAAATGAGAAACAGTATTATATTTTTTGTTGGAAGTGAGATGCTAGTTTTAATATAATGATAACAGTCGTAATCCATCTTATTTATCGAGTAAAAATATCTAAAAAATATTCTAGTAGAGATCTTAACTTTTAAATGAGTAGGTTTTTGATTCGGCTGAAAGAAAGTTTTAAATAAATAAAAGTTAAGTAGTCCAGTAAGTATAGTCCTGTGTCGACTTTTCACGTGCACGGAGACCAATCTGCGATCATCCATCTAGTGGCTGACCGCGCCTAAAGTTGCTTACCCTACCGATCGTTTACCGATCAGTGAGCGCACCTTGCTATTCATTTTGTGAAAGTTAATATATTGTATCTGTCATTGTGAAATTGTAAACAAGAAACTCTAAATCTTATCACGCGTCTGTTTTAATATCAATGTCGGAAATCTTTAATCTTAAAACACAACTTTTTCCTTATTCAGATAAAACGTTTTCAAGCCATCAATGGTCCAGACACCCACCCAGCATATCACTTGTCTGCGTGGTCAGAACATTTGTCCCAAGCGAAAATTGAAACTTTCTATTCGAAAATCTTTGGACGAAAAATGAACCAGGCAACGAGACAGTCTTCGTGTTTTGTAACTTGTTTAGCACTGATGCTCTACGGCCTTAATGCTTCTACAAAGATACAATTTGAAATAACTGATGAATAAATATTCATTTTTTCAGAATAAATCGGGGAAAAAAGGGATTAGTATAATAGTGTTTACTTGTTGATACTGTTATGTTTCCTTTATTCAATATAACTAGTCTACAAAGTATAACAAGTACGTTACTTTGTTCGTATTAAAGCATAAACCCCGAAAGCCACTATCAATATTAAACGTGCTCGAAAAGAAAACATTTTCCTCAAACGATACCCTTATTTCCCGTATAATAACCGCATTTACAGACTCGCTCACGGGGCCCATAGCAATACTGAGCACACCGTGAACTAATGGTTCAATGTTAAAATAAGACCGCTAAGTGGCGACCTTGTTCCTCGTTTTAAGGCTATGGGAATTCCAGCCTTATCGCAAATCTAATAAAGTTGTTTTAGTCAGACGACATTAATGTAAATGACTTACTTAAATTAAAACGAAAAACAGCCATAAATATGTTATTCTTTTTATTTTCCGTGTCTTTTTGTCAATTCCGTATATATTTAGATTATAGTACTTAAATGCTCAGGTAGATATAGCAAAATGTGTGCTCAAAGGTTGAACGCATCAAAAGTTGCTTATACTCCTAACCACTTTCTGATCAATTACTTTATGGTTAATGCTAGCCAAATGAAAAAAAAGCTACACACTCCAAGATGTAGGATAGTAATTTTCTGTTTACGTGGTATGGAAAAACACAGCAAACATTTATTGGTTGTAAGCCTTTTATTGCAAGAGGCCGGCTAGGTAGGTGGGTTTTAGTTCGAAGGACACTGTAAATAGTGTAATGATTTTTCAAAGATTCTCTTAATTATTTTTTTTTATTTCATGACGTTTGGTAAACAAGCATAACGTCTGATGGTAAGCAGCCACCCCAACCTGTGAACACTTTTGATACTTGATACTACCGATACATGCGCGTTGTCAATTTTTTTTTATATACCATAGCCAAATAAAAACACAATCACCAAACTAGATGGAACTCTGACTTCTAAACTAGGCTTAGCCTGTATCAAAGAAGTCAGTGCTCTTCACAAATTTGAGTCTTAGATTTACTTTAAATTAAAAAAAATAAAAAGATACAACAGGAGAAGAAAAAAAAACATTTAAAAATTAGTAAAAATGGCAAAAATGAATAGCAACACATAGTAAGAATAAATAAAATCTTAGTGGTATATAGTTGTGAAGTATATAGTGAGTAAGTGAGGAGGAGTGAGTGAGTGAGTGAGAGTGTGTGTGTGTGTGTGTGTGTGTGTGTGTGTGTTGTATGTGTGTATGTCTGAGTTGTTTTCTAAATACATTATTTCCTTATACAGAATGTATCTTCAGTCTCTTGGTAGTTTAATGATACAAAGGAAGGGATAAGAAAGTAAAAAAGGATGGGAGCATGGGGTGGGAGATTGGGTCCTCGGCGCTTTCATTCATCGCACGAAATGCAACAGTTCTGTTACGTTACTCCGATTTTCTATGAGAGAGTGGTAATTCGAGGTTGTTGTTAAAATACATTAGTTTGTATTAATTAAAATTTTCAAGTCTTCGGAAAATTATTAATACTATACCTTATGTGAAATTTATTTTTCAATCCTTAAATAATTATGGGTGATGTTCGTATGTTATATTTTAGGTTTTCCTTGAATGTTCGTTGTCGTGATGTAAGACGTTATTAGATTTCACGTTTGAGTAAACTTATCTCACTAAAAGCGCGCTATTAGTTTTACCATGTAGAAAATGTTTCGAATATTAGGTAAACTATTTCAGAGGATTTGGGAAGAGAATCGGGTTGTGTGGAGTTCCATGACAATAGGTACGTCATGAGGACCCAATCTAAAATCTTCTCGGTAAGATTTTAACGAAAGTTTATTTATTTTAAGAAAGAGTTTATTTTCATGTTCGAAGCTTTATTGTGTTATTACATTCGAAAGAGACTAGAAATTTCAAAATATTGTGTAAGAGAGACAGAAAGAGTCTTTGAAAAACCAATTCAGATTATTATTAGGTAATCGTTTTTATTTTTTTTTCAAAATATAAAATATTTTGAAAAACTATTATAATTATTTATTGTACAACATTTTTTTTATGTAAGGGGGCAAACGGGAATGAGGTTCACCTCATGGTAAGCTATCTTTGCCACCCATAAACAGCTGCAAAACCGGAGGTACGTTGCCGACCTTTACATAAAGAATAGATTTTTCTCTTAAAGGTTTTCCGGTCTGAATACTATATGTATACTCTGTGAAGTTTATTCAGTGCTTTTTGCGTATGATGTGACCACATAATTTCAACTTCTATAGACCGTTCAAACGATTAATTAACTAAAGCGTGTACGCTTTCAGGTCTAATTTATTAATTACAACAATAATTATTATTGGATTTTTAAGCACTGATTCTGAACTTATTTCTTTTTACCAATAGCGTTTAATATTTTCTGACACAAAGTTTTTCGTGTCATTAATAATTACATTTGAGACAAAAAAAGAGATTGAATTGGCTCCCACAGCGAAAATCGGCGATTCAATTTCCGTTTCCAAATCGTTCGTAATGGCTAAGGTGTTTGCTGTTATTTGGATTTATTTTCAAAGATCAAGGACCGAGTGTATTACGTATTCTCAAGTATTCGCGTAGACGTTTTCAATGAGTTAGTGTTTTATGACCTAAGATTATTTGTATAATTCATTATTATCATATTGTTACGGAGAACTTTATCACCGGGGCATACGGTTCCAAATCGCTTGCGTAGGTTCTAGAAAGATGTATTCTCGAAAAATGTCGTATAACGTTCGCGGACGGAACTTTCTCGAGCCCGTGTTCCGCGTTATATAAGCGGGCCAGCGCGTCGACTGAGTCATTCAGTTCTGAGCAACGAGCGAAGAAAATACAAGCGATACAAGTCCTCGGCTATTCTTTTGGACTACTTACTATTGATCTGTGATTTGTGAAGTTCTGTTATATGATCTAGAAGATCCCAATAAAGTGTTATTGAGAACCATCAGATGTTTATTTCCAAATCCGCGAATCCTAGCCCGTATGAATATATTACATAAATGGATAAATTCTTCTTCCTAGCATTATTCCCAATATTTATCCTGTCTGAATCTACCTACACATGGCTTATAGTCTTGTCCTGATTTAACAGGTTACAAGTTTTTACACAGAGCCATTGTCATCTGACCGAAGGGCGAACCATTGGATAAGAGAAAATTACTTGTCTATAGTTAACGACTATAATCAGATGTTTCGATAACAGGGCGACAGCATAACGTGGTCTCCGATGCACTGTGGGGAGGACACAAGAGATATTTATAACAAACTACTGATCCGAGCAGGAATCGAACCCGCGGCCGTCGAGGCTCAAAGCAGGTTCATTACCACGCCACAAAGGTCGTCACATTACATAAATAACTTAAAAAAAAACATTCCGTAAAGTTTTTGATGGATAACAACTATTGAAGCGTGAGGAATCTTTAATTTGCGGGGCTTTCAGTGGGCTTCATTTATAAATATAGCTTTTCCATTATAGTACTCATGTTGTTATTACAAAAATTACGTTCGTGAATTTCAACTTCCTGGTTTTTTTATATAAATATTTGGTTTTGCGTTTGGAGCAATATCAAATGGAATCCAGTAAAGCTTTTAAAAGTCAATGTATTTCAGATCGGACTCGTTACAATATTAAAAAAAAATACAATACAATTCATAACATACTTGTATTAAGTAATAATAATGTTATAAAGAATTTATTTATTCTAATAAACTTTTTTTAATAGAAGAGGACATATTTCTTATATTACATATACCCGCGGATTCGTCTCCGTGAAAGCTCAAAAGCTCAACGGTAAATGGGCCGACTCAGATACGACAATTGCGGATTAGGTCTTAACCCTCCTGTGCTATTGTCGGACAAACTCAAACTTGAAAAAGCATTGCAATTTTTTGATACAATATATGGAATAACGATTTTTAATGAGCCATCTTTTTTGCAATATTAAAATAATTGGTTCCCTATACAAACTGTCATCCCCTATTTCACTTTCATCAAGTTTCTATAACCGTCTCCATTTTTCCATCTATACCTTATTCAAAATTCATTATAATCGGTTCTACGGTTTAGGCGTGAAAGCGTCACAAACAAAAATGTAAACAAACTTACGCAATTTTTAATATGTATTTGTCAGTTCAATACATGCAAAGATGCGGCAATTCCTACTACAAAATAATATAATAAGGAAAAGATTATTTACTATTATTATCAAGGCTATATACAAGGAAAGTCGATTGTATTCACAGTATAAATATAGTATAAACGTTATGACAACTTATACTTAGGGCCCTGGCGAGAAAAATTTATATATGATCAGCACACGTGTTAGACGTTCCTGATAGCGATAATTATCATACCATAAGAAATTAATAGATTAAAGTAGAGATGGTCCAGAGGACCGAAAACGTAGACGCGAAAATCTAGGGTACCTCTGAATTTTCATTTTTTTTTTGTTTTATGTTAGAAGTTGGCAAACAAGCATACGGTGCACCTGGTGGTAAGTGGTTGCCGTAGCCTATGAGCGCTTGCAGCACCATTAGTCACTCACGTGTTGCCAACCTCGAGATATTAGTTCTTAAATTTCGTCCGCCCAGTAATTTTACTAGCGTACAGTGCCCTTCAAACCGGAACACAGTAGTGCCTAAGCACTACTATTTGGCGGTAGAATATTTGACACTGCGGTGGTACCTACCTAGCCGGCCTCTTGCAACAAAAGACCTACCACCAGTGTGACTGATTGCACTGGTGGAATAATCTCTGCTGTGACAGAGGTTATCCCAACAGCGGGCGATGGGGTCGTCACATCCCGACGCCAGAAATACAAAATTTTTTAAATTTAAATTTTCAAAATTCAAAATTTCAAGTGCCTTTTTGCAAGTTGTTTGTTTTGTTTCTTTCCAATTACGGTGAAGAAAACATCGCGACGAATCCTGCATGTCAAGGGACAAATTCTGTGATATATATGTATACATCTGCCCATTCGCATTGGCGCAGCATGTTTGATTAAGTTCTTTATCGTTTTTCTTAACAGGAGAGGAAGCCTTTGTCCAGCAGTGGGACATTAACTTTGCTTTTAAGAAAACATTTAAGACAGCATATGTTGCTATATAGTGCTGGGTTGTCAATTGACAGCGTTGCTAATTTGCTTAAAAAAGGGGATACTAAATCAGTTGCGCATGTCTGCCTCTGAGGCTGATGGTAACAATCATGTAACGATGAAAATTGAAGTGGCAGATATCTAGGCTCTGCATCATAACGAGGAGGACTTCTAAAAATATTTTAAAAAAGTTTCGTTTTTTTTCATGACGTTTAACAAACAAGCATATGCCTAATGGTAAGCAGTCAACTCCAATACTTGAAGTATCACATGCACTTGGCCAACCCAAGGAATTGGAGTAGCTACTAATACCGTTACTTTACGCCGATTTTCTGTTAGAGGGTAGTACTCCCACGATCAAGCAGACTCATTTGTCCTTGGAAAAGCATGGCACTACTACCGTTAAAAATTTCGTAGTTGTATATGATCTAAACTTCGATCCATATCAATGTGTAACGTGTGCAAATCATATACCAAAAAGATTATCAGCTCCCTAGAATATATTTTCGGATGAAAGTTCCAGCCTTTGTAAATTTAGTATATATCAAAATTAATTTAATTATCATCTAAAACTATTGATTAAATTTCATGAAGATCGAGAAATCAATTATTCTTTTTGCAGATGTTCCTGGGTATTATATAAGCACGACGATCTTCTCCTTGTTTTGCCTCATTGAGTAATGAAAGAAATCGAAATAGTAGGATACACACACACACACACACTGAGATTTTTATCGCAACCTGTGACTGTCAGGGTTAATAAGACAAGTAGCAATATCCTTTTAGAAATAAAAATTATACTGACCGTATGTTTATTTTTGACAAAAAAACATATAGTTTCATTTGAAACGATTTTATGTTGGACGATTTACTTTTAGGAATCTGTATATGGTATGTATATAAAACGTGTTTCAATTTTTATTGTTACATAAGTTATAAAATACGGGTTTGTTTATGAAAAAAATGTTTTAAACTCTCCATTCACATTCTTTGAATCTACGAAAATATTTACAGACATTTAAAGTATTTGCGGGTTTCACAGCTTGTTTTTTCAAACGTTATTTTTATACAAACGTTAGCTATAAATTGTTTATAGCATTTTTATGTCAGAAAGTTCGATATTTATATGCGATTAATAGGATTTATCGAATATCGGAGTTGTGCGAAACTGGCAGAGTTTCGCAGTATCTAACACATTGATTTTACTTCGTTTCTACTTGTTAAGTTGTGAGAAAACGATAATTTTTTTTATCTCATGTGAAATGGAAACACCTTCTTCAGCAACAATATATTTATTATCTGTTATACTCACAAAATGTGTATACACTAAACAGCAAATACAACGTTCTTATTTCAACGTCCGATGAGAACTAACTAGAACTAGGCAGTCCCCTCTTACATCATGTTTGAAACAAATCAGCAACATTATTATTACAGTCAAATCATTTTCGTATTAAATAAATTATTTTAGTCAAATTACATACTTCTAATCATCATTCAACTATAAAATCTTAGTAACATCATATTAATATTTGAAAATCATGACACAGGAAGTTTAACAAAATAATATATTACGGTTCTCCTGATGGTAAGCTGTCACCGCAACCTATGAACGCTAGCGAAACTTGAAGTATCACATGCGCGTTGCCAACCCAAGGGATAGGAAGGAAGAGATGAGAAGGGAAAAAAGGGGGAGGAGAGACAAAATACAACTCAAGTAAATTTATTAAGTGAAAAACTTTTAATGAGAAATATTTAGCCTTTAAGAACTCTAATGGTAAAAAACTTTCTAAATGCGCCGTGAAACTTTAATAGATGTAAAATATCGCAGACCATTACCTCAGTTATTCTAATGACAAAACAAAGAAGTTGAATCAGAACAAAACAGGGCACATTAAGTGCTATAAAATAAAGGTGAAAAATACTTCCTTTCAAGGTTAAAATAATTTTAAAAAGGGTTATCGTAGAAAGTTAAATGCTGGGGTGGCGTAATGGGATGACGTGGTTTTTATTTAACCATGCTGAGGCTTTTGCTTTATATTGAAATTAAATTTTTAAAATTATTTTCCAATTTAAGCTAGTTTTCAGAACCATATCAACGGTTTGGCGTTTTTATGTATAAGTGTTTCGACCAAACGTAGCGCAGCAAGTCCTCAGAAAAAGTATAATATACAATACTTTTAACGGAAAACCAATTTTTTTCTGCCTGTCCGTCAATCTATTTGTTACGGCTAATCTCCGAAACGGTAGAACCGATTTTGATGGGACTTGTCCGTCAGCAGCTAGGTGATGATATAAATAAGTAAACGCTACACACTCAACGGCTCATAGGGATTGTAATATCCTGTGTCGGGAGTCCGGAAACACACATACAAAAGCGCAGCCACTCAGACTGGTCCCGCCACCGGTGACGCTGTCAAGGCCACTAGGGCCAACAGCAATAGACACTCCGAAAAAAATCAGACTGGAACACGTGCTTGTATAGCCAATACAAAAATCTGCCCCAGGCGGAAATAGAACACTCGACCAACTTACCTCGACCCGTTCGTGTAAAGCTCTGCTAATGCAACCAGTTGTAAGATTAATTTAAAAATTTATAATACAGCCCAATTGTTAGAGCAAACGCTGGTACTGTTTTAATATTCAAACGAGAATATAACGAATACTAAGAAATGGTTCAAATATTTACAGAAACAACGCTCTGTCTTTTTTACTTTCAAAGTTTATTCTGTAATCTCATTTGAGTTAATAACTCTTAATATTATTACTTGAGAAAAGAATCTGTCTTATTCTTTCAAAAGAAAAAAAGTTATTTCGTAAATAAAAAGTGACGATCCAACTCTACATTATTCAGTTCAAGATGAAGAGAAAACCGCTATTTCATAATATTTCAAACGCAAATGGAGTTTTTTCTATAAAAAGTATACTTGGAATGCATGTTTGAGGTTATGATTTAATCGTTTTTATTGTATATATTCGTGTTTTAAATAGATTACAACTGTGTCCATTATGTTTGGAAAAACATTAAGTTTTATATAAGAAAAATATTTGTTTTCCATATTATTTACGCCATTTTACATCAATATACTCTGTCAGCGAAGTACCCCTTCATCCCTTTTTAATACTAAAATTTAATTTTTTTCCTTCAATTAACGGTGTATTTCTCCTTTTTTCCAGGTTAGCTGAAATAAAAGGTATATGACTATATTCTTCTTCAAAATGAAAGCCGCATGTCAGGGCATCCAGTGCTCCATCTCATTTTCATCAACATCGGTTTTAGCTCCGAAATAATTAACAAGGTGAGGTAAAAGCTTTTTACATATAATAATTATAGTCGAGACAGCAAACGAACTCTTTAAGGTATAAGATAGGAGTATCTCGCGGTAAAATAGTAGCTAGTTATAAAATGTCCATAAAAGTTACACATGCTATCAACTGGATTTATACAGTAAAAGTTTGTCGTAAAAAGATTACTTTAATAGCATCGGGACAAATTTGTTTTTTATCGCGGAATACATTAAAAATATAGGAATATAAATAGTACCAAAAGATAGCATTTTTGTATAAAGCACTATAACATCCATATAAAAACTACTGGCCCTGTATAGTGATTTTGGCTGACTGTCTTAATTTTTATTAATAAATTATTATTTCTATTATTTGTTAATTAAGGCAGGTTCGCTACCGCTGCGCCACAACGTCGTTGCCTTAAACGCCACAGGTCGCGGGTTCGATTCTCGCTCGGATCATTATATGTATTATATGTTACACGTATATTATATACGAAATATGCAGTCTGTATACTTATTTTTTGGGAAAATAAGTAAAATAACTTACATAAATCTGAGATTGGCAAAAACTTGACCAATACATAAAAAAATTCATATAAAGCAAGTTGTTCAAAATTTTCAAACGCGTTTTTCTCGAAATGACATTCCTGTGGGTTGACATGGTATTGCTTATTTGCCTCCAGTTATAATACTTATACTTATAATCTATTTAGGTAGTTATCTTATATTTTTGAATCCTATTATTTCATCGCAGCAAACCTGTAGAAATTTTGATAAATATCAAAAAGCTACAGACAAAATTACGATAATAATATTAACATAAATATTACTTAGTCAAACACCTACCAGTATAAAAAACTGTTGCGTTTCGTTTAACCACTCGATAAGGAGAAGTTTTAATAATGAAAAAAAAATCATATTAAGCTACAATAGGGGTAACTGTAATGAGTTAGTTACTACGGCTAATTGCTAGCATTACCTGTCTAAATGCGCATCTTTTTCAAATAATAACGATGTTATACTTATATACTTATTGTAATATCGCTTGAACTGGTAGTAGCAAGCGGATACCTCTGGAAGGCTTAACTAGTGATAGTGCTGGAGACCCAAACTTCCACTCTGTGTGTCCTTCTTTTACCCACTTCTTTTTGGCCCCTTATTGCCCATTTAGCCTTTAATAAAAGACGCTAGTTGGAAACAATACAATAGTAACCATCAATATCCAGCTTTGCTTGGTGAGGTAATTTTTTTACGTCTATATTTATTCAAAGAATTACGTATATTTTTCTTCGATCGACCGTATTCATTCATACTGCAAAAAAGCAGGGCTCTTACAAATCTATAGACAATCATGGGCAAAGTCTTTGATGTAAGCAGTAACATAGATAAATATAATAACACCGACATCGTTGTGGCGTTGTGGGTAGCGAGTCTGCCTTTAGTCTCGACGGATGCTGGTTCAAAACCCCCTTTGGGCAGATGTTAAAATTTGTGTCTCGGTCTGGGCGTTTGTCCGTGTGGGTCTCTCCACCGTGCCTCGGAGAGCACGTTAAGCTATCGGTCCCGGTTACTATCAATAACATCTGATAATAATCGTTAACTCTTGTTAAGTAAATAGCTCTTATCCCATGAGTTACTGGTTCGCCCTTAGGGTTGCGGAGGTCAGATGGCAATCGCTCTGTGTAAAAACTAGTAACCTGTCAAATTCGGATAAGAGTAATAAGCAGACCCTGGGTACATAAAAATACCGGGAATAATGCTAGGATGAAGAAGATAAATATAATAAGTATCTAACAATTGACTTACTGGTTTTAAGTCATATAATATGTAGTATCAGTTCTATAGTTGTATAGTTATATACTGTCGTTTATTGTACTGGATATTTTCACAAGCTATCACTGGTTGCAATAACGACTATTTCTGTTCTAGTATTAATAGTATTTGGCTTCAGAACCGTCGTACAAGCTAAAGGGCATCGTTTTATTTACACTAGCTATTCAATGCGACATCGACAGCTTTTCGAAATTATTACACAATTTGATAGTGCAATTATCTGATAATAAAATGTATCTAATACTACAAATATAAATTCCATTAATTAAAATGTTTAGTTCGACAAACGATAAATAAAAAAAAACTGGATTTACAAAAACAATCAAAACACACAGCTACAATTTTGCAGTGGATTCCTTTATTATGTGGTCCTCGGCGTGTTATATATACTTTTTGCACATGTGTGTTCTGAAGACATAAATAATAAGAATATTCTTTTTAGCATTATTCCCGGTATTTACTCAGGGTCTACTTATACTTTTATCCGGATTTGACAGGTTAATAGCTTTTACACACAGCGATTGCCATTTAACCTCCGCAACCCTAAGGGTAACTCATTGGATAAGAGCAAATTACCTATCAAGATTTAAGCAACGATGTTATCAGATGTTATGAGACCCACAAGGAAAATCGCCTAGACCGTAGCAGATATTTATAGCAAACATCTGCTCCGAGCGGGAATCGAACCCGCGACCGTTGCAGCTCAAAGCAGGCTCACTACCAGCACGCAACAACGGTCATCAAATAATAATAGAAATGCTAATTTATAAGACATACATTAAGTATGCATTTGATTGTGTTCATGTGTAGGCAAAGAAAAGCTCCGTGGGAATTTTCGTTTTTTCAATAATGGGTTTTAAGTGACAAAATGTTATTCCCCAAAACATTTGGCAGGTATAATGATAGTGGCATTAAAATGGTGTCCAATATACAGAACTCTGGTATACGAAAGAAATTACTCTGGTATTATGGGGTAATCCGTCACGCGCTAGACTGCGTATTAACCGGAGAGGCATGTCTTAGACCTTCTTCCAAGATAAGATTTCTTTTGACATTCTTCAAGAAGGCATGAAATGAAATCAAAACCCAAATTTACTATTTCAAGGTCTAATAACTTTCCTTTTCGTTGATTTTTTTCTATTGACACAATCATGATTTCATTTTATGTATTGAAAAGTTTAAAAGAATAAAAAAAAATACCACAAGAATGATTAATGTGTCAGAACTTTTGTATGACGTAATAAAGCCTAGGCTTTCCTTTTCATTATTTTATTAGAATTTTTAGGACACCGTTTATAGTACATTGCAAATGTTGCTTAAGTCATGAATTACATCGTAATGAATATTCAACCATGTATAAGTCATTTATATTTTGTTTATCAAACAAAAGAAAAAAAAATGTTTAATAAATCGACTGATAGTCAAGAGGATAACGATAGAACGGGTTCTTTCCTTTATTAACTCAACCGTAAGAGATAAAATGAAGCAACACAAAGAACTACAGATGAACCAAAACAGTGAATTCGGAATTTTGAAACATAAACTTGAAACAAGAACGAAAGAGTTTATTCGCTTTGATATTTTTCACCGCACTCTTTGCTCGACTGCTTCAGAAAGAACGTAATGTTTTTCGAGTATTTTAATAACTGAGGTGTCTAAGTTTTGTCTTAATATGGAGGAGCTGAGTGGTTACGCTGATAGGAGTGATTGAAAGGAGAGTGAATCAGTTGCCTGATGTCACGGGCGTTCATACAAACCTTCAACCCCTTTTTCAGGGTTAAATTTCGAAAAATGTTTTCGTAGTGGTTCTTTACGTTTTAAACAGCTTTTTTAAGCTTCGGGCGCTTCTTAATATCTGTATTCATTGCTCGTTACCAAATCTGTAAATTATCAATGGTCTAAAAATCTTACAGTCAGTCCACTTGCCCGTAGATGTATAAATAACTGAGCTTCGGATTAAAAAAGCCAGTCCCTGCTATTATCAGTATGATAATAATCGAGAAATCACGTCAGAGTACTACGTCGGCGATCTGAACAGCGCTCATACTAGATCCACGTGATTGGAAATCAAATGATAAAATTTGGGAAGACATGTTATTAATTTATTATCACAAATATCTGTATTTAATCCTCAATATAATTTAAGCCTCAATAGCTCAACTGTAGAAGGGCCGACTTCGCTCCGTTAACGCGAGAGTCGAGGGTTCGAACCTGACCCCCTTGGGCTCTTGTCGTACCCACTCCTAGCACAAGCTTCGAGATTATTTGGAGGGGCAATAGGAATATTAGTAATGCCTTAACAAAGCATTGCTAATATTCTTTATTAAAAAAAAAAAAATCTGTTTTTTAACCGATTTCAAAAAGAAGGAAAAAGGGTTATCAGTTCAACTATATTTTTTTGGATTTTTGTTAATCGTTTGCTCGAAAACGGCTGGACCGATATGGACATTGCTTGAAAGGGTACACTCTCCAGGTGGTCCCATTGTAATGAAGTCAGGATCTCATTATAGGTCCTTGGAGAAATGGAGGGATCTCTTCAAATTTAATAGGCACACCTATTGCGATTTCAGTATTTTTTAAAGTAACTTGTGTATTTTCTCTAGAGAAGTACGATTTGATGAAGTGAAACTGTTTTTGATTATGACCACAAACGAAACCAGGACTACTAAATATTAATAAATATTTCACGGTTTCCAATACAATTAGATACTTTAATATGGTTGCCGCTTTTTTTTAATATCGTAAATTTTAATCGTTTTAAAGGCGTCGGGATGTGACGACCCCATCGCCCGCTGTTGGGATAACCTCTGTCACAACAGAGATTATTCCACCAGTGCAATCAGTCACACTGGTGGTAGGTCTTTTGTTGCAAGAGGCCGGCTAGGTAGGTACCACCGCAGTGTCCAATATTCTGCCGCCAAATAGTAGTGTTTAGGCACTACTGTGTTCCGGTTTGAAGGGCATTGTACGCTAGTGAAATTACTGGGTGAACGAGATTTAAGAACTAATATCTCGAGGTTGGCAACGCGTGAGTGGCACCTACTAATGGTGCTGCAAGCGCTCATAGGCTGCGGCAGCTACTTACCATCAGGTTGGCCGTATGCTTGTTTGCCAACTTCTAACAAAAAAAAAAATAAATCGTTAAATATAAATTAAGTTAATTACATCGACTTCCTTATAAATCATCTCTTATGATATTTTTTTCCTTAATGCTTTCTCAGAAAATAATTACATTTCATTATCTTCCCGTTGTTTAATTTGTTTTTTCATTACGAAGCGACTTTCAGGAATTTCTAGGGGCGCTTCGTGTAGTACCAAATGTAAAAAAACAAGGTTTTTTATATTTATTATATTATTAAAGATAGAATTTATCATTAGCTTTCTTGTTTTATCTTTTCTATTAATAAATATATCTAAAGCCAATCATAAAATTCGCGAACATTTTTAGTACTGTTTAAAAGTATATTTAAGTATATTAATATTAGATATCAAACAGTGTGTATAGAACACAATTAAAAAATGTCATCAAAATCGATTCCGCCATTTAGAAAGAGTTCAGTCATATACATACGGACAGAAGAGTTATATATATAAAGATTATATTATGCCCAGAATCCCATCAGTAATCATAAATGCCAAATGATCTGGATAATTGTATGCAACTACGTAAAGCTATATGGTGTGGCGGTAGAGTAGTATTTGTTATGAAATAGGAATCTACCATCCGACTTTAACGCCGGAAAAATCTAATAAGTTCCTGCAGATACTTTGAACACATACGGTGCCACCAGTCTTAAATCAACATCAAATCTTTTGCAATTCAACATCAAAGACTTTAGCGAAATGAAACTCTTTGAAGTAAAACTATTAAAGTGACGATTTGTTACACGAGAGAGAAGAAAGATATAATGTAGAAAGAAGGAGACAGAGAGGTACATATTGTACATCTATATTAATATAATAAAGAGATAACGTTTGTTTGATAGGTTGAAGGGGGTAATCTCTGGATCTCCTGAATCGATTTTGGAAATTCTTTTACCAATTGAAAGCCACGTTATTTGTGACTGATAAATGAAGATTTCACGTGGTTTTGGTATTTGGACTTTGGTCTAGAACTTTTATAAAAAAAAAGAAGTGAAACGTGAAATAGGGGATGAAAATTTGTATCGGGAACCTCGATAGATAAAATTCAACAAAAAAAACAGCAATACTTTTAAATAAATACTTAATAGACAATAAAGTATAGTCAAAACTCCAAAATTGCTGTATTACGTAAACATGTTACGTAATCAGTAATTCTCAAGTATGTTTTAGTGATATTAATACACTAATATCAAACACTCCACCCTTGATCTTGGCAATGTACCTACAGCGTATGGCGCCTACGAGAGCGGAATTTCAAGCATTTAACACGAGCCAAAATATTTTTATACATAAAGATTAGATATCTTAAAAGGTGCTATTTAAAGGTTAAAGTATCGTTCATAAATTCATCATACTGTCTATTATTACAGATCATCGGTAGGGCAATTGATAATTTACTTTGGGTTATTACTTGTACGCATGGGAGTAGCCAGGGTTTTGTAGTAAAAAAATGTTTTTTTGTACTTCAAAAGAAATAATTATCCAAATTATACAATAAATATTTTCTGGTTTATTTAGATATGAATTTAAGCAACAAACATTAAATTTTGATAAATTAAAAAATTCGCGAAATTATATCGCCGCCCGAACGGTGGACAAATAAGCCTCCCTCCCAGGCCGAAACTTAAACCTGGCTAGGCCTGTGAGTCGTAGAGGAAAACTTAATATAAGTAATATGGGTTTTTACTTACTTTACTTTCTCCAAAACAGTCCATGGGGCTTATCATGAACTTTTATTAACGTGTGAAACGCTGGGGGCTTTTCATCTCGCCCCAAGGAACCGAACTCTGTTAGCCACCAGAGGAGCACAGTGACTGTCAGGTCGCTTTGGTTCGCTCTGCGAGAGTTTCCGTATCCACAAACGTACTGAGGTCGGCTATCGAGGAGATTTTAGTGGATTCCCATGATGTTACTACCTTGATGTTACCATGGAACCCCACACAACCCAGTTCTCCTCCACAGAAAGCCGGGTTTCTGATTCTAGTTTTTCATACAAACTTTCAACCCCTTAGTCAATCCCATAATCCCAAAGCCTTTTCTAGCCTTACTAACACTTTGGTCCAAGGGTTTAGGTTGTGCGGAAGGTTGGGAACGTCAGTTGTCGTCTCCTTTTATAGAAATAGATTTACAAAAAGTGTGATATCGTATCATTGATTCATAAAAAAAATTGTAATCGAAACATTTTATTATTAAAACACTCAATAATTCACGATATTTTTTTATTTGAAGCGCCCAAACCGTATTTCATGAAGTTTTGTTTATCCAGATACCACTTATTCATCTCTTAGTTTTTATTATTCACTATAAACTATTTGCGTCGGCAACGCTTCCCACTATCCGCTAATCGGTTACTTTATTATTGTTTGCATTGCCAGAAACTCTTACCATTAATGGTGGCCTCAAGGGCGAACCATTTACCCGCAAGAGATTACTAAGCTTATACCGTGAACTTGTTCCAGTTTCTGAATTTGTTTTTACTATAATTTGTAATTGGTTAACCTACTTTTTGTTTTCTTTAATATGTTTTATGCAGGGATGTTATCGATATGAAATTTAGGTACGGATATATTGTATTTTTATTTTCTGTGTTTGGTGTACAAATAAAATATATTATTATTTTGTTTAGCTCTATACTAGTATCGGATAGGGTATCGAATATGAAATTATTTCGGATTATCTGATGGTTTCTAATAGTTTCATCTACGGATATTAGATTTTATGATGTTGTGAATCTACACAAATAAATAAAATTGAAGTGCCTGTTTGTAATTCCCAATAAATTAACAGAATTTCACTAAATTCATATGAAATTAGACAAGATAAGGTAAGAGAGAGAGGGACAGGGAGAGCGAGATAGGGACGGAGAGGAGACAGAGGAGAGGAGGAGGGAGGTAGAGAGGGGGCGAGAGAGGGAGGGAGGGAGAGAGAGACAGAGGGAGAGGAGGAGGGAGATAGAGAGGGGGCGAGAGAGGGAGGGAGGGAGAGAGAGACAGAGGGAGAGGAGGAGGGAGATAGAGAGGGGGCGAGAGAGGGAGTGAGGGAGAGAGAGACAGAGGGAGAGGAGGAGGGAGATAGAGAGGGGGCGAGAGAGGGAGGGAGGGAGAGAGAGACAGAGGGAGAGGAGGAGGGAGATAGAGAGGGGGCGAGAGAGGGAGGGAGGGAGAGAGAGACAGAGAGAGGAGGAGGAAGATATAGAAAGGGCGAGGGAGGGAGAGAGAGAGAGGGTAGCTGGGTGCGCAATATCTTGCTCGTGTGCACATTTGCTTATAGTAGGCTCGATACACACACGCACACACACAGCATACCGCATTTTGTTACGTGACGATTTTAACTAAATCGCGCTACCCGTGAGTCGCGTTAAGGAACTTCGTTCCAAAATTTATGACACAAGCGACACTCAAGCTCATAACATCCAAAGAAAAAATATATTTGCAGGATATTACTTCAGACGTCCATATGTAAATTATCAATATATTATGCTGTATCGCATATTTGTCTGACGCTAAGAATCTGCGTAGGCATTTACGTACACGCCACGCTCGTAACTTATTATACAGTGAATAAACAATTCCTTTTGTTCTAGCGTTTCAGTTTAGCCATAAGTACTATCAAAGGTACAACATAAATGGTAATACATGGGAAAAATTTAACATTGCTTCTTTCAAGAGTAAAAATATGCCAGGGTATAAAGTATGCTTTTCGTAATTCATATTAACATCATATATTCTGGTGAAATTGTGAGATATCTTAGGCATTGCTTTTTTGAAATCTTTTATGTAAACCCTTGTTTAGTATAACAGGTCGGGCGGGTAAGATGTGGGTTTTAAGGATTTCTTATTTATTTTGAGACACTGATCTTAGTCTTATCTCGCTTGTAACGGAGAGGTTTTAACGGAGGCTACTTTTTTATCTTAAACGAAGTCATGTAGACTTTTTATAGGCTTCTTTACATACTCTTTGTTGTAGTTGGATTTAGGTTCATTTATACCATAATAAGTGTGTCTAGCCCTACTTTTATTTGTAATTGTGAAAGTTTATACGCATATACGGCTCAGATTGGGATGAAATTTAGTATACAGAAAGCTTATTACCTGGATTAACGAATAGGATACTTTTTATCCCGGAAAAATGTTTGATTTCTGTGGGATTATCAAAAAACGCACTTCACGGCGTATCCACTTGGAAATGTTTTACTCAAAAACGGCTAAACGGATTTTGTTGAAATTTAGTACACAGTAGCTATTTTAATAACCGAATTTACACATAGCATACTTTTATTCAGAAAATATCTAACTGTGGGAGTATCAAAAAGAGGCTACAGGATGCAATTGAAAATTGCTATACATATGTCTTATGGAACATTATTTAAATAAATGATTCATTTCTATCTGAATCACTTGTGGTAGGTCTTATGTTGCAAGAGGCCGGCTAATTAGGTACCACCGCAGTGTCAAATATTCTGCCGCCAAATAGTACTGCTTAGGCATTACTGTTCTGGTTTGAAGGGCACTCTGTATGGACGAGATTTAAGAACTAATATCTCGAGGTTGGCAACGCGTGAGTGGCACCTACTAATGGTGCTGCAAGCGCTCATAGGCTACGGCAATCATTTACCATCAGGTGGGCCGTATGCTTGTTTGCCAACTTGTAACATAAAAAAGTCAATTTTATGTTTACAGCGCATGAAATCGCGGGCAAATGCTAGTATACAATAAAAAGTAAGCTCTGTAGATCTCCTAAAGTAACTTTAGGTCCGATATCACATTAAAAATAGATTAAAAGCGTATTAATTACTTGAAAATCGCATATTAGATTTTACGACCAAACAGTCGTTAAAAAGATTTATTGCGCAGTTCATTCTACATATTTGCATATTTTGTAATAAAAAGACACTTAACCTCCAGTTTTGCAATGTCAATATGTTTGGACTCTTATGAATTACGGCCAGTAATACCAACAAATGACCTTTACCCTCCCTGATATAACGGGACGTTGGTCAGTAATAGGGCATTAACAGGGCTATTAAAGAAAACGTTATCCTTATTTATGAGCTGAAGGTAATGGTTTGATTTATTTAATGGCAATCACTGCTCTGGATTAGTAATTTCGATCAATAAATGGTGTCATTCTCTATCTTAACCCTAACTTTTATTAGGGTAGCATCTTAATATTTATTATAATGGGAGTATTACTTTATCTGTGGAAGTTATTGAAAAGGTTTGCTTATGTAGGTAATCGGATTCATATGAAATTTACTCTTAGTTAAATTCTATCTACTACTACTATCAACCATTTAATAATGACTGATATATATTAAACGCTTACAACAAGTAATCCACATTTCATTCAAATTCATTAAGTACATATGTACGACAGGACTTACAGATTCATTTCTCTTTAGTGCAAACATCCACGCGATTAGGCCACGGCTCCACCGCGTGTGTTACGCACGTGTGTCTTCGCTTTGCAAGAAAATGTATTTAATAGTGTCCACTGCAAACCACGAACACCCTACGCATGAGTTGATGTAATTGCTACATACGTAGCTTGCTCAAATAAGTTGTCCATGCAGCTCAGGCTGTCCAAGATTGATCGCGGTTCATGAAAGCTTGCAGGAGGTGGAACGAGCAAGGAAGCGATATTAATATTTGTGGATAGCGTGTACTTCAGTGGAAATGTTGACCCACGTTGTTGAACAAACGAACTCATGCAACTAACATATCTCGCGTGGCCGTGTACAAAGTAGGGCCGAGGCATTAAGAATGTCGGAGATTTAAATATGTACCCCATCCACTCCTTTCATACGATACGAAATTTATAATTGCATTGTTAAAATTGACATCATAATTCAACAGTTAAAAGAAGGATTAAACGATAAAGTCCACGTAGCGTTTGAAAAATGATTTTAAAAAATTCAAACAGAATTTATCAATTTTTCGCTGCAACTGTGGATAATCTGAATTGGCTTTTTTGAAAATGTCCGAACGAAATAGCGGAATTGATAGCTTTCCAGTTCTAACGTTCATAAAAACACACTGCTTGTATCCCATTGATAACCGTTTTACTTTTAATTTTTATTACAGTTTTGTGGAGCGGTTAAATAATTTATTTTGACATATAATTTAGTAATATTTTTTATAAAATCCTAACAGTATGATTGCCTCGATGTTGAGGATGATAACAAGCCCTTAGGTCAGATATATATACCTAAAAGTGTAATAAACACTAAAGCTATGGTGAGTTAATCATTTTAAAGATATTTTTCAACCAAGAATGGAGGAATTGAGTGAATGTAGCAAGCATTTCTTAAGTAACAGTGACCAGAGAGTGGAACAAGCTCCCAAAATACGTTATATCAGCTCATAATATTATAAGTATGATCTACTAGATTATGACTAAAATCTCAGAAATTGAACCTAAAAGAAAACCAAAGGCTACGGGCATCTATCAGTTCAATCAATTCCCAGCCTAATAAATACAAAATAATAATTATTATGTATGTATATAACAGCGCGATTTAGAAGACATTTTCTTCCTCGCACAACCACTCTGTGGAACCAACTTCCGCCGGCGGTCTTTCCGAACCGATACGACTTGGGAACCTTCAAGAGAAGAGCCTATTCTTTCCTTAAAGGTCGGCAACGCGCCTGCATGCCTTCTGGTGTTGCAGATGTTCATGGGCGGCGGTGATCACTTAACATCAGGTGAGCCTCCTGCCCGTTTGCCCCCTCTTACATAAAAAAAAAAAAAAATGTACATGAGTATATAATAAGCATTATGAGATTTTTAGTTTTTTACCATTTGGAAGAAATAATGCACAAAAAGCTGACACCATTAAAAATTTACGATTTATTTATTTTAATTTTTTATATAATAATAATAATATTTATTTGCTAACACATGAGTAGGTCACAAGGTTTTACAAGGAATTTTTTTTTAGATCATCATGTTTTGCCTTCTTGGCGTGCAAAATTTTCAGAAGAGGCACCACATAGTTTTTTAAACAATGGCATTAAAATTTTATTAATTATTATTAAAAAATATTAAAATGGCAATGCTATACTATTATAAAATACTAAAAATAAATATACACAATTCAATGTCAGATGATAATCTAAGAAAATAAAATGTAATAAAGA
The DNA here is from genome assembly GCA_023373885.1 of Hestina assimilis. Taxonomy (NCBI): domain Eukaryota; kingdom Metazoa; phylum Arthropoda; class Insecta; order Lepidoptera; family Nymphalidae; genus Hestina; species Hestina assimilis. The sequence goes on from CM041745.1 coordinate 12,089,484, forward strand.
TATAATATATTCATTCAATGTAATCATTTTAAAAGTCATTTAAATTGTAATAGCATTTTCCAGTGAAAAGTCTTTTTAGGTGTGTCTTAAATAAATTATTTTGTAATGACTTTAGTCGGTCTGGAATTTTATTAAATATTTTAGGTGCCATACAAATGAAACTATTGCGTAAAAGCGTGGTTTTAGCGGTATAGAGTACTGTTAAAGTATTATGTCAAAATCGAATACCTTTAAACAACCAATTCTGGTGTATATATACATATACCTGGATATGATCTGAATCTTAGAAACGGCTCGAACAAATTTCATGAAATTTTGTATATAGCGGGGGGGTTCGGGAGCGATAAATCGATCTATATATTTTTTTTTTTAATCTTATTTCCTCCTCTCCCAGGTTGTCTGGCAGAGATTGCTTTTTAGCAATAAGGCCGCCTGGTTGTACATGTTTCAATTAAATTACTTGTATTGTGTTCTTTTTATGGTGTACAATAAAGGATATATTATTATTATTATTATATAGAATTCATTTTTAGGAAATGTCATTTTATCCGTGTTTTCAGGCAATAAAAACGCCGGTTTGATTCAAGATTTCTCCAGTCCGATTCTTTTTCTCTTTTTTCAAGCTCTTTCTTTTGAAAAACTATTATTTTCCAAAGTATAAGAAAACACGATGTACCAAAAAAAAAATCACGAGCAAAGCTCGGTCGTCCAAGTGCTTTACTTTAAATAAATAAATGCGTAAAGTATTCTTCCTGGCGTGATAAAATAATGTCATCGTCTTTTTAAGCCGTGTTGTCATTCCTGCGAGTGACCGATAATGTAGTTCGCAGGCACTCTATAAAATTTTCCGAAAGTGAAGCTTTCACGTATATTTGCTATCGTCATTAACCGACTTCGGTTATAGCAACTACATGGAGTGTTTGTTATCAGTAAAGTGTAAGCGTCAGGCAGCATGAGTGGCTATTGACCCTGATTCCGTCGAGAGCCTGTTTACAGGACGCAAGTTTTCAAACCTTTGACGTAGAAATAGTTAAGATTTTCGTAGAATATTATGCTTAGTATTTCATTTTATACGGTGTGAGGTATTTTATTTTCTCTAAGAATTTCTACTCATTTAGTAATAGTTAGCATGTAAAATACTTTACAAAAGTTTTTTTTTTAATTAAAATCTTAGGCGCTCCTTAAATTGAATATTATAGAGCAATATTGCTTAAGCAAATGTAAGTTTTTTCAAGATCTTAAAGTATAATTTTAAAGTAAATTACATATTTATTGGACAAAAGCCTATAAGAAAATGCAAAACAACTGAGAAATCTATCATAATATTATATTTGATAATAAGGTTTTTTTTAATAATATTATTTTGAAAACAAAACGAACGATCTTAACCAAAGAGATATTAGAATTTTCTTATTTATATGATCTTAACATTTCCAAGAACAGAATACAAAATAAATAAAAAGTATGTATAATCACTACATAGTATAAAACAAAGTCGCTTTCTCTGTCCCTATGTATGCTTAAATCTTTTAAACTACGCAACGGATTGTGATACGTTTTTTTAATAGATAGAGTGATTGAAGAGGAAGGTTTCAATGTATAAAACAATAGTGGAGAAAAAAAATTGAGGTTTCTAATGTTATGTAAATAATTACACTTAACGTGTGCAGTAATGAATTACGGTCACGGGCAGTAATGAATAAAATATTTTCAATGAATGACATAGGCTATATATATTTTATACCCGTGCGAAGCTGGAGCGGGCCGCTAGTAAAAGTATATAAAGAAGAACATACTCTTTAAAAGTCGTTGAATAAAATAAAGGTGAGATCTTTAAAGTTGTGAATTCATGCGTTTTCACATAGAGTGAACTCCACAGTGAGCTGTAGAGAAGACGGATATATGCTTTGAATCCTTTATATTCATACTTAAAGGCGAAATGGAGGTTATGTTTTGCATTTAAATTTTAATGATACAATATTTAATTTTTGTATTTTATTATTTATATCATTTCGTAATACACATAAAGCTATGTATATGTGTTTTATTTAATTCTTAGATTATAATGGCTTCCAGTTTTTCTATCTCACGAAGGAGAGTGAGCTATGCTTGTAGTTGTGATGTGTACTGACACGTGCTCTTGTAATTTTTTTTTATGTCATGACAGTTGGCAAACTAGCATACGGTTCGCCTGATGGTAAGCAGTCACCGCAACCTATGAACCCTTGCGATACTTGAAGTATCACAAGCGCGTTGCCAACCTAAGAGATAGGAGAACAGGATGAGAAAGGAAAAAAGGAAGGGAACAAATGGAGTAAGACATTAGGCATCCGGCGCTCTCAATCATCGCACGAAACGCAACAGTACCTCATGATACTGTTACTTGACACCGAGTTTCCGTGAGAGGGTAGTATTTCCCCGGTCGAGCCGGCCCTTTTGTGCTGAGAGAAGAATGGCTCTACCACCGTAGCACTAGTAGACCGTCACACACGACTAAGACCAAATCGCCTTCGTGAGATGAAAAATTAAATAAAACATCGTCTGTCTCTCCTTTCTCTATTTCTACGGACTGTCTACATTCAATCTGCCATTTTCAAACACATGTGTCGATTCAAGTCAATGAATCCCCAAAAACGAAATTCCTTTTGTGTCACAGCAACACGTCTCTGTGTCTGGGACTAGTATTCATATTATATAAAATTTTAAACTAGCGCCTCAAAAAAAGAGGCTAGAATTAAAAAATGGGGATAAGAAATTGATCAATCCAGTACAAGGTTTTTGTAACCAATGCGTGCGTTGGTATTGTATAGTTCCCAGCCAGTTGTTTGGCGGCGCTACCATATTCAATAATATGTAATTATTCTCCATATAGACTAACGCTTCATATCAAAGAGGTCAGTGGCTTTAACCCTTTACTGTATTGGTCTGATATGTCATTGTACCTTTTATTTATTTTATCTCCCGATTTCAGAGTGGAGGTGCACGGTGCTAATACATATGTCAGGCTCATAACAATTGAGAGATTTGACAAAGAGTCCTTTATTTATCCTCTGACCCATATTTGGGTTAAAAATGATTCCACCTCGATAATAAATAGCAGTTATTAATATACGAAAACAAAATACAGGTTAGAATCGGCTTGTTTATGTTAAACAAAACTTAAGCTAAGATATAATACTGTTGTATTGTTAAAGAAAACAGGTTTTGAAGTAAAAAAAAAATCCATCGAACAAGTTTGCATACATGATGCAAAAAGTAAGACTAGAAGACGTCCAACATTTTTTTTTATATAAATAATATGTCATATATAAATAATAATATAATACAATATATAAATAATAATAAATAACCGCTACACACTCAACGGCCCCCATTAGGATAGTGATATCCTGTGTCGGGGTCCGGAAACATACAAGGACAAGGACAAATACACCCAAACCGGAAAATATTCTTGCATGGTCAATGCGAACATATTATGATCCGAGCGGGAATCGAACCCGTGATCTGTGGCGTTTTAGGCAGGTTCGCTACTGCTGGCCACAACGTCGTCTTTGTTGATGGAATGTGTTAAGAATCCAAAGCAGAGGGAATCACTGTTCAAAATCCTCAATTTGAAAGTTTTTGATGTCGTTCTGGTGCTGACGATTGCCAACCAACATAAAAAAGCTGTTTTTTTAAGTAGTCTTATATCTAGATTATATATATTGTATGTATTTGTTAAATATTTAAGTTAGATTTTTTTTTATGTGAGAGGGGGCAAACGGGCAGGAAGCTCACCTGATGTTAAGCGATCACCGCCGCCCATGAACATCTGCAACACCAGAAGGCATGCAGGCGCGTTGCCGACCTTTAAGGAAAGAATACGCTCTTCTCTTGAAGGTTCCCAAGTCGATATTAATATTAATAGGGTACAATGAGATATGCCAATAATTAATCTTTTCGAATAAAAATCCTAAAAAATAAACAGAAAAATAAGTAATATTTTTTGATGAATTTTCAAATACGGTGATTTTATGTTTTAAGCTAGATGTATTAGTTCTACAACCTATATTGATTAAGTACTACATATTAACAGCCTATTAATTCCCGGTAGTGGGAAAATGCATTATCTCTAATTGCATGCATTATCATTATCAATCTCAATGGATTAGCTCATATATGTTAAGAATTATATTCCAAATTACGCAGGTTTCCTCATTTGGAAACCGAGGTGGCCGACTAGATAAAAACCTAGACTTTAACCAAAGGCCGTGGGTTCAAATCTGGGAGAACACTGCTGAGTTTTCTTGTGCTTAATTTGTGTTTTAAATTGATCTCGTTCTGTACGGTAATCGTGAGGATACCTGCAGGTCAAGTTAAGAAATTCAAAGACATGTATATCTACTAATCTTAGAATGGGGCTCTTGTAGTAGGGCTACAGGCCCACCGGGCCAGCTACCACCGTACCTTGGTAAAAACTCATGAAGCCAACCAGTTGCATCGCAAAGGTCGGCAACGCACCTGCGTGGCATTTGGTGTTGTAAATGTTCATGGGCGGCGGTAATCTCTAACATAAAAAAGATATTTTCCTTCATAAAAAAATCACTTCATAAAGCTTGTGATAAACTTAAATAACACATTTATTAATTTAATATTGACGACGTTGTGGCGCTTTGGTAGCGAACCTGCCTGCCACAGGTCGCGGGTTCCCGCTCGGAGCATAATATGTTTGTATTGACCATGCAAGCATATTTTCCGGTCTGGGTGTATTTGTCCTAGTCCTTGTATGTGTTTCCGGAACCCCGACACAAGATGTCACTATCTTAATGGGGGCCGTTGTGTGTGTAGCGGTTATTATTATTATTTTATTATTATTATTATGGTATGTAGTTTATTATTACTTTGGTATTACCTAAAATCATTTAGGATGATGGAATTATAAAGTGTAGTTTATGGATCTTTAAAAATGATTATTTTTCAATAACTTTTAAAACGCAATCACCTTAACGTAAAATTAATGAAATCCTAAAAGCCAAAAAGATAAAAGCATTTTATTTGATTATAAAAAGTAAAAGCTTTTTTATTTTTGTCATTAAATGTAAGTAGAAACGGCTACTGCTAATTATAAGTAATTAATATTCATTGTAATTATCTTGTAATATTACAGGCTTCATAAGTACTTTTGAATAGTCAGATTTAATAAATGGCTTTAATTGAGACCACCACAAGTTATAAAAATTAGAAGTAACTTAGAAAATTCTTTACATTTTAGTAGCGGTAGAGCCTTATTATTAGCGTGGTACAACCCGGATACAGAATATTGACTACTAAAAGGATACTGTTAGTATCCTTGTTTTTTGCGCTCCGTTCGAGGATTAGGAATACTTGAAGCTTTAGCCCCTACACCCTCATTTCCTTTGGTTATATTTTATACGTTTGGTTGCCACCCAGAGGTGGTATATATTTTTACAAACTACACACTTAACGGCCTCCATTAAGATAGTTACATCCTGTGTCGGGGGTCCGGGAACATACACAATGACAATGACAAACACAACCATACCGGAAAACATGTCTGTATGGTCAATACAAACGTCTGCTCTGAGCGAGAATCGAACCCGCGACCGGTGTGGTGCTTAAGGCAGGTTCGCTACCGCTACGCCACGTCATCTGAGAAGATATGACAAAACCGTTCTGTCTTGTTTAGAAATTCTTCTTCATCCTAGCATTATTCCCGGTATTTTATGTACCCAGGGTCTGCTTATTACTCTTATCCGGATTTGACAGGTTACTAGTTTTTACACGGAGCGATTGCCATCTGACCTCCGCAACCCTAAGGGCGAACCAGTAACTCATTGGATAAGAGCAATTTACTTATCAAGAGTTAACGATTATTATCAGATGTTATTGATAGTAACCGGGACCGACAGCTTAACGTGCTCTCCGAGGCACGGTGGGGAGACCCACACGGACAAACGCCCAGACCGAGACAGAAATTTTAACAAACATCTGCCCGAGCGGGAGTCGATCCCGCAACCGTCGAGACTAAAGGCAGACTCGCTACCCCCAACGCCACAACGGTGTCGAATTTATGGTATGTTAATTCCACGTCTGATGCTGCCTTACGTAGTTGCAGTCGACTCTTACATATTTAAAGCGCTGCAATTTTACAAAGTAAAATGTACTTCAACTTTAAATGAAGCTTGAAATAAAAGTTAAATAAAAATATTCCTTTTTAACAGATAATTTAATTGTTAAAGACTGTCCAAAGCATTGCATTTGTGCAATTGTGAAAGATATAATTAATTAAGTCCTTTACAATTTATTAAATGCTTGCTTCAAATACTCCATATTCTCATTATAATGTTAATTCCATGAGATATTTTCAATGACATTATACTTAAGAGTAATTATTGAATTATAATTAGAATTCGTTGCAGTCTATTATTAATATATAACGTTTATTTCTATGCTAACTAAAATTCGAATTTTATGCCATAGTCCTTAAAAGCTAACAGACCTAACACATTCACAATACATACAGAAGATTATTTTTAGTGGTGGTTAGGCATTTTGTTACAAGAGGCCGGCTAAATAGGTACCACCGCAGTGTCAGTTATTCTGTCGTAAAAGCTGTATACAGTGTTTTGGTTTGACGAGCACTGTGGTTAGTGAAATTACTCGGCAAAGAAGATTTAAGAACCAATATCTCAATGTTGGCAACGCGTGAGTGACACTTACAAATGTATGGTGTTCCAAGTGCTCATAAAATACGATTACCGTTTACCAGCAGGTGGGTCGTGTGCTTGCTTCCCAACTTAGTCACTTAAAAAAAACAAAGAAATTTAGTAATTAAAAGTGTGTGAGTATGTGTGTGTGAGTATGTGTGTGTGAGTATGTGTGTGCGAATACATGTATTTATGAGTTTGCATATACATTTATGTATGTGTAAAAATTATAATTATTGATGTGTTTATTTGGGAAACTAATAACTTCGAAACCATAATTCCTGAATATGAGTTATTGATAAAGCAGAATGTGTTCATATGCTTAGCATATCATAGTTAAATAACAATAATATTATTGTTATTTAAGTTGCGATTCATCAATAACATTACTCGGAACTAAACATATTGTGATAATTATAATTCGAGGTGAATGTATGTTTCAAAAGTAAAAGGTTATTGTTATACAATGGCTTCCACATGAATAGCATGAAATACGCTTAGCTGGAAAGGATCAGGTTTATAAGTAATGTCTTGAAAAGCATAAAAAAACTTTATTATGTGTTATGATTTATCGATATTATATAAAAGAAGAAGACCTGGCTGACTTATAAACGCCCAGCATAAACACTAGGGATTAAAAGTTTTTTTAAAGAACATTAGCAATGCTTTTTACAAGGCATTACTAATATTCCTTTGCCCCTCCAAATAAGCTCGAAGCTTGCGCTAGGAGTGGGTACGACAATAGCCCAAGGGGTCTGGATCGAACCCTCGACTCTCGCGTTAACAGAGTGAAGTCGGCCCTTCTACCGTTGAGCTATTGAGGCTTGTAAGTAAGTAAGTAAGTAAGTAAGTAAGTAAGTTTCTATAGAAATCCGTCATTTTAAAACTAGAAGCAAGAAATTTTGTTCTTAAGTTAAACATGTTAAGTTAGAGATGAATATACGTGTAAAATGGGGTTGAAAGTTTCTAAGGGAGTCATATTTTGAACAAGAGGCATGAAACTTTGCCATTATGTAAGAAATTAAAAATAAAAATTAAGAAACTAAGAAACACGTATTTTAACATTTTCTAAAATTCCACCACTTAATGGTTGACATGGGGATTTAAATTTTTATTAAAATCGTTATTGACGCAGACGAAGGTGCTGACAAAAGCTAGTTTTTGATAAATAAAGCAACGATCAGATCTCTCAACGTGTGATGTAGCTTTGTAAATCTGGAAGTAGATGTACTACTTAATTGCGAACGAGACGTTTTGAACTTTACAAAAAGATGTGAGAGTGTCTATAACTTGCGAAAATAAAGAGTAGACTAAATAAAACTCATAATGAGGACATGATGTGGTCTGAATCTTTGTTATTTCACTGTTCTTAAGATAAATAATATCTTAGTAATTGATGATCGTGATGCGACTAATTTCGCGTAGCTATTATTGATTATTTATTATTATCTATAGACTATTTGCTATGATTGTTTATTATTATGATATAATATAATATATATGTCGGAGAATCCGCTAAATTAGGATCTGTGTGGTTGATCTTCGTTTCTGCCTTAATAATTTTATCAATCAGTGCCTCAGTCGCCATAGGCGTTGTCTAGAAAAATGTCATTCTTTGATCCCTTGAAAAAACGCACCATGACAGATACGACAGATGTCAATAGCAACCAGCTCTAATTTATATTAAAAATACAACCTCTTTCGTCTATATTGTAACATGATATTAACAATAAATACATCAAACAAAACTCTCACATGTTTGTATAAAAGATAATTATATGTAATTATGTTTATGCCCAATAATTATAATCGCTCCAATAGCTCCATAAAACTCCTAAATTATAAGCCTCAATAGCTCAACGGTTAAAGGACCGTCTCCGCTTTGATAACGCGCGGGTTACGAGTTCGATCCTAACCCCCTAGGTCTATTTTCGTACCCACTCCTAGCGCAAGCTACGAGCTTAATTGGAGAGGCAATACGAGTATTCGTAATGATTTGAAAAAGGATTGCTAATATTCTTTTAGAAAAAATATATTTTGTCCTTATTCATTGAATAAATTGAGTTTATTTAACGTTCAAACTTAGTTTATCACAAACACTCAAATAGGGTTATAGTCTTGGTGAATAAAATTTGGTGATATTCGCATTTACAAAATTATTAAGATACTATTATATTAATTATTATGGAAATATTTTTCACTCCGTGATTGTTGGCCGACTACATCCGTAATTCCAAGAATATCCAATGAGCAGGTATAAAAAATGTATGTTTAAAGAAAATGTATACAGATAATAAATCTATCGAGGTTTGTATGTCTGTAAAATTTTACACTTTTCGAAACGGTATAACGTAATTTGCAGCGTTATAAATTTTAGATTGATCGACACCGTTGTGGCGTTGTAGGTAGCGAGTCTGCCTTTAGTCTCAACGGTTGCGGGTTCGATTCCCGCTCGGGCAGATCTATGTTAAAAAAAAAATTCTATCTCGGTCTGGGCTATATGGGTCTCCCCACCGTGCCTCGGAGAGTTCGTTAAGTTGTCGGTCCCGGTAGTTATCACATAACAACTGATAAAAATCGTTAATTCTTGATAAGTAAATTGCTCTTACCCAATGAGTTAATGGTTCGCCCTTAGGGTTGCGGAGGTCAGATGGCAATCGCTCTGTGTAAAAACTAGTAACCTGTCAAATCCGCATAAGAGTAATAAGCAGACCCTGGGTATATAAAAATACCGGGAATAATGCTAGGATGAAGATTCTTTTATTTTAGTTTCTTATTTTATGACGGTTGGCAAACAAGCATACACAGGAACAGTGGAGATGGGAGATCGCACAAAACGCAAAAGTACTATATTACTTTACGCCAATTTTCTGTGTGAGGTCAGTACTTCCCCAATGACGAGCCGGCACTTTTGTGCTGAAAGTCTCTGAGAAGTTTTCAATCGGCTATAAAAATCTAGCCCAGTGATAATAAAAAATCGAAGGGTACTTCGATGAAAAAAAATATAAAGGTCGTAGTTATTGGAATTTGTATTGAAGTCGTGAAAAAGTATTTCAGTATTATCTATTTGCAAAGCTAGCTTTCGATCTTGACATTTCGCATGTTCGTCACGCTGAAATTTATTTTGCCAGCGGTTTTCGTAATCTTGTATAATGTAATCTTGTCAAAAGGTATTTAATAAAATTGGTCCAAAAAATTATAAGAAGCAATAAAAAAATGTCCATATTTTGAGTCAAACTTGTAAATACATCATTAAATGTAACTTTATTAAATAATAACGAAGATCGATTTTAGCAAAGATTTTTGTAATTTTTTTGTTGTGTATTGATACTATAATTACAAATTATTTAAGAAATATACTTACATATATTTTTATGTAATACTTATCATTTCTTGAAAATAAAAGGACGAGGCTCACTTGATGTTAAGCGATTACCGCCTTCCATGAACATCTGCAACATCAGGGGTTCTACCAACATTTTAATTTTTTCAATATTAAGATGCAAGGTTATACACTGGCTGAACTTGAAATGCGGCTGATGACCAGTCACTTCACGGATACAATATATATGTATTACTACTCCGATATGCAGGTTTCCTAACGGTATGTTCCTTAGCGTTCAGCAAGAGTTAAATACATTATACAAATTAAGCACTTTTACTCTTCTTCAGATTTAAACCCACTACCATAGCTTAAAGTCTACGTATCTCGGCCTAAACTACTATTACTTTATAAGATAAACACGTAAGCTAATAAAATATTTGTTAATCCTTCAGAGAAAGAAAACAAAAACATGTTATTTTTCTATGAGAATACGGGACTACAGGTTAACGATATAATATTTATAACCTTACTTACAAAGTCGGCCGTGAACATTTACAAACCCTATTTTATTGAATCAGGTGTCACGAATGTTCAATCGTGTGTAAAGGGAAAGTTTTCTAGTTATTTTACGATAGGAAAATATATTTTCTTACAACTCTTTCGGGTGTTAGTATAAAATAATGTAGTAAGCATTTTAGGTTTTTTTTAATATCTTGTAAGCATTTGTGAGATTTTGTATAGGGTAGATATAAAAATATATATATGATTTTTTTTTATGTTAGAAGTTGGCAAACAAGCATACGGCCCACCTGATGGTAAGTGGCTGCCGCAGCCTATGAGCGCTTGCAGCACCATTAGTAGGTGCCACTCACGCGTTGCCAACCTCGAGATATTAGTTCATAAATCTCGTTCGCCCAGTAATTTCACTAGCATACAATGCCCTTCAAACCGGAACACAGTAGTGCCTAAACACTACTATTTGGCGGCAGAATATTGGACACTGCGGTGGTACCTACCTAGCCGGCCTCTTGCAACAAAAGACCTACCACCAGTGTGACTGATAGATATAAAATAATATAAAAATGATTATTGTTTATATGTGGGCAGCAATTATATTTTAATGAAAGGAAAGGAAAGAATGGAAGATTATTCCACCAGTGCAATCAGTCACACTGGTGGTAGGTCTTTTGTTGCAAGAGGCCGGCTAGGTAGGTACCACCGCAGTGTCCAATATTCTGCCGCCAAATAGTAGTGCTTAGGCACTACTGTGTTTCGGTTTGAAGGGCATTGTACGCTAGTGAAATTACTGGGCGAACGAGATTTAAGAACTAATATCTCGAGGTTGGCAACGCGCGAGTGGCACCTACTAATGGTGCTGCAAGCGCTCATAGGCTGCGGCAGCCACTTACCATCAGGTGGGCCGTATGCTTGTTTGCCAACTTCTAACATAATCTTAGATACAATTCTAAATTTAAAATAGTAAATAAAATATAGGAAATACCTAATAAAATAATAGAATCTAACACATTCATCATCATCAATATTTTTTTTGTATAGGTGAGGCTTTGCTGGTCGATTAATAAAATCAACATTCATTAAAAAAATGCGACGACGTTGTGGCGCATCGGTAGCGAACCTGCCTTAAGCGCCACAGGTTGCGGGTTCGATTCCCGCTCGAAGCATAATATGTTTCTATTGACCATACACGCATATTTTCCGGTTTGGGTGTATTAATTTTGTCCTTGTTTTTGTATGTGTTTCCGGACCCCGACACAGGATATCACTATCCTAATGTGGGCCGTTGAGTGTGCAGCGTTTATTTATTTATTAAAAAAAATATATTTTGATCCTACGGTTGCACCAAACCCTTTACGTGCGAGACCGGCACTTAGCAAGTTTTAAAATATCTTTAATGTAAAAAATGCATGTATTTAAATTTTAGATATATACAACTTTTCGAATACATGGATCTAAGCTACAGATGCATAAACGAGCTACGTCTTATTCAGTTTGGACGGATTCTATACAAATGGAATAAATTTACAATTTACTGTGTAATTTGATGCAAATTGTCGGCAATTGTAAGATATTTCAAAGACATTATCATAATTTACGTATGTATGTATATTTCAAATCTTACTGTTAATGGTTTTTAAAAACTCTGAATTATTTCTGACTGTTATGTTTAGCAACTTATCCTTCTAATGAGGTACTACGGTAGATGAACCTCTGTGTAAAAAAGTTACCCGTCAAACCAGAATAAAAGTGTAAACAGACTCTGAGTAAATCCCAGGGGAAAGGCTAGAAAAAGCAGTTATTAATATCTCCTAGGAAAAACTTTCTTAAGTTCAATTACTAAAGTAATTGTACTAATTTGACAAGCAAGCACATGACCTACCTGATGGCTAGCGGTTGTCACAGTTTATGAGCACTTGCAACACCATTCATTGGTGTCACTCACGCGTTCCAAGCCTCGAGATATTGGTTCAGCCATTAGCCATGTTAGATCCATGATCATGTCCGCACACACTGTCATATGACAGTAGACGACTATTCTCTTCGACTCTTTGGTGTAGCTTTTTCTGTTCAAATAGCCTCAAGAAAAAAATTGTAGTAGAAATTATTATCAATTAAAAATATATTGGCATTAAACAGCCGCGGGTTAAACTATTTCCCAATATTCATAAGAGACGAGTATGTATGGATATTTAAAAGTAGTAAGAAATAAAGAGAGTGACGAACGAATTTCATCTTTGAATTTCACTGCTTCATATAACACTAAGCACTCTTAGCGAAATGATGCGATTACCCCGGATCAGACGCGACACGAATCTCTTGTATCTGGTATCAAATAACCTTATATACCCTATTATGGTTGCAATGTAAAAAATAAATCACATTTACGGTTGAACCTGGGAGATAGCAACAATTTTAGTTTTTATTTTATAACAAAATAACTAAGCTACCTACCGAGGAAAGTCAAAAATGATGTAGATGCAATGACCGTGAGTATTTAGTTCTTATATTTTACAGTGCCTGAACATTTTATTATGCGCTGTCACACACGGGAACTTTGATCGACAGCGACTCCGATGCCAAAGGTTTACCCGGTTTTACATCAATCATCAAACTTTATTACCCTTAATTGTACAATTCAATTGCCAAGTTAATGGTTTCAATATCGTGTTTATAAAAATGCTTAAATATTTATCACATTTTTACTCTGAAATATCTATTCTAAAAAAATAGAAATAGCTTTGATTTAAAAATAACTCCAATTTCATATAAAATTATTTATAAACTTCCTAAAAGTCAAGAAGTAGCTACCAAATTTCCGTAAGCGTGAATAGAACAAGTGAATAGAACATTGTGCTATTTACTATTTCATATCCAGGTTTTTTTTTTTTTTTATGTAAGAGGGGCAAAGGGCAGGAGGCTCACCTGATGTTAAGCGATCACCGCCGCCAATGAACATCTGCAACACCAGAAGGATATATGTACGAGTATGTTTAATTTACTTCATTTAGTATCAAGTAAAATCTCAAAGTTTTTTCTGTTTTTTTACCAAAATTTAGCAATGCCTTTTAAAGTCATAACTGGACGCAAATAAGCGATACCATGTCAACCCACAAGAATGTCATTTCGAGAATTGCATGCATATACAAACTGCATATTTCGTATATAATATAACCCAAAACGTTTAAAAATACATAAATTGCGTGATTGAAAAATGGCTTTTTAGAAGTTCTAAAGCTTAAAACCCTACAAATATTACAGAAAAATGTTCTTCAGCCATTTACCAACACTTCTACATATATAACTCAGTTTTTTCAATTTTGTGGGTTGACATGGTATTGCTTATTTGCGTCCATTATTAATATTCCATTACCCCTTCAACCAACCGTGTAGCTTGTGCTAGTGGGTATGACAATAGTCCAAGGGGGTAAGGATCGAACCTGCAATTATCGAAATACAAGTCAGCCCTTCTACAATTGAGGTATTGGGGTTTTGAAAGCAGTGAAACCATACCATTCTGTTTCGTTTAAAGATTGAGATCGCCGAAGGCCACGATAAGAAAAGGCTTACAAAGTATGTCACGTAAAATTGGTTAAATCGTTACGGCAATCGTAAAACACTCCTACAGGCGTTGAACGGAGTTTACATGTATTATAAAAAATATGTATATTACATTATTCACAAGTTCCTTAATAAGGAATTACATTTTTACGTGTTGTTAGAAATAATTTAGAAAAAATAATTGGAATCAGCTTTACGAACGTTGTCAAAATTTATACAATAATCAATACTCAAAAACATAAACACAGGTCCAACTAAATCAAAGTACGATAGATATATTATTATATTAATATATTTTTTATAAAATATTAGTTGTGAAAAGAACTTAAATCAAAGTAACATTTTTTTTAAATAAATTTAATAATAACCATTCATTTTGGCTTTAAAACTGACAATAAGATTCAATTTCAACCAATAAGTTTTTTTTATTGCTAAAATATATTTTTTTACAAAGAACTTGTCAAGAATTTATCATTTTGTATTGACTGAGTTTATTTTTTTATTCGGTTTGTTTACATATCAACCTTTCACCGTGAATTCTCGCGTGAATTACTCACGTAAAACGACGTAAAATATTCACGTCTTTAACCATTCCAAATACTGGCTTCTTCAATTTAATATTTCATTCGAAGTAAAAGCTTATTCTGAACAAACTAAATCTTTTACCAACTTTAAGAAAGCAACCATTGCTAGACAGATACTTTTGAAAGTTATTTACTCAATTATCCATAAATAAGGTTATAGTTTAAGTATAAGAGTAATTAGAGTATTATGAAAAGATTTTGAATATTTTGTTATTTTTTCCAATATCTATAATAATGATTATTATTACCAAACTATTTACTAGTTTTCTAAATGAAAAATAAATAAACGCAACACACTCAACGGCCCTTATTATGATATTGATATCCTGTATCAGAGGTTTGAAAACATACACAAGAACAAACACAAACACACCCATACCGAAACAAATGCCTGTGTGGTCACTACAAACATCTGTCCCGAGAAAGAATCGAGCCCACAACTTGCGGTTATTAAGACAGGTTCGCTACCGCTGCGCCACAACGTCGTCAAATATTACATTATTTTACAATATTAATTCTGATTATCTTTGATGTTAATTTTATAATTAGCATTATCTGTATTCGAAGAAAGCGCCGTCTGTCTATTAATTATACATAATAGAATTCAGTAATAGATTACTAATTACTTTATTGAGATACAGCACTATTGTACGGTGTACGTCAATTATTATTATTATTACTGGTCCTAGCTATAGTCCGATATGTATAAGACGTAATTAGAATCATTTGGTAAGGTTAATTAAACTATTACTAATTTAACACAGCTCCAACGATGAACAAAACGCTAGAATTAAATAATAATTATAATATTTTTTTTATATTATGATGGTTGACACACGAGCATACGGTCCGCCTGATGATAAGTGGTCACCGCAACCTAGGAACGCTTGCGATACTTGAAGTATCAAATGCGTGCTGTCAACCTAAGGGATAGGAGGGAAGGTATTAGAAGGGAAAAAAGGAAGGGAACAGAATGGGTTGGAGGTTGAGCCTCCGGCGTTCTCACTTATCGCACGAAACGCAACAGCACCTACTGATACTGTTACGGCGATTTTCTGTGAGATGGTAGTACTTCCCGGTCGAGCCAGCCCATTTGTTCTAGGAGAAGGGTGGCTCTGCTACTTTTTTGCTGTAAAATAGCTCGTTCATTTGTTAGTTTTTTAAATGACAAATTTTTAAATTATGGTTTTTGAAAACGAGGCAAACTTTTACCTCTTTCACCCATTTCAAGTTTTGTTTTCACTACTATACCCATCTCAATGGTGTCATCTATATCGTTAATACACTCATCATAATCGGTTCAGCAATTTTATGAACTTAACGTGAAAGCGTTTAACGTGAAAGCGCTATAAACAAACAAAGAAACTCACTCTCGCATTTATAAAATTTGTTAGGTTTGATGTAGGAGAGCGAGCGAGATTTTTCCAGTTTTAGTCAGTATACTACTAAAAAGCAAGATTTAATTCACTGCTCCAACATAAATAAAATCCCTATTTCATATTTTTGAAATATTTCATTTTCCTTCTAATCTCATAAGACAATATATGTACAGTCACATTCAGGACGTAGCGCGTCGCATCGTTAAGAATGTATCCATCATTTTTTTGACATCAAATAAAAGACGATCTCGTCTAAGCAACCTGTGTGTATTGATGCTTTTGTAAGAAAGTAAATCGATTTCATATCTATTGTATTTTCATACAGAGAATAAATATTTACTAAGTCATTTGCGCAAAATATAATCACTCATATAAGCTGAAATAAATAAAAATATTATTTGTTTCAGCCAATTATACCAAAAGCCTATAATTAAGTTTTTTGTGTCAATAATAATAATAAATAAATAAACGCTGCACATTCATCTCCGGAAACACATACAAGGACAAGGACAAATACACCCAGACCGGAAAATATGCTTGCATGGTCAATACAAACATATTATGTTCCGAGCGGGAATCGAACCCGCGACTTGTGGCCTTTAAGGTAGGTTCGCTAACGTCGTCAAATAATGTATAATGTATTAATATTTAATTTAAAAATATATTTCGTTATATTTTAGGAAAAACATGAATACAAAGTTATATAAAAAGGGAACTTGATTTCGTATTCTATTTGGATATTAGTTTTAGTCACGGACAGACCCGCCAAATTTAGTTATATGTGGTTACAGAGCCTTTCAAAATATAATAATATTTCATCAGCACGTGTCGGAAATCTAAGGGAACTTCTTATTTTACAGATTTAACAACGCTTTTTTCCAAAATTAAAGACTTCATAAAATTAAAAAAAATGTGTATACGTAAATACATTTAATATAATTATAGCTTATAATTATATTCATGAGAGACGCTCATAGCCGAGTGCACCCGCTGATCGGTAAACGGTCGGTAGGTTAAGCAACTTTAGCCGCGGTCAGTCAATAGATGGGTGATCGCATAATGGTATTTCAACCGAGCGTCTCCGTGCTTCGGAGGGCACGTAAAAAGTCGGTCTCGGCTGTTGACGAGTCTCACCTACGTACGGTGATTAAAAGCCCGCCTGGTTAGCTACTGAGAAGTCACTTCACGAGTCTCACCAGCGTACGGTGGTAGCTAACCAGGCGGGCTTTTAATCACTACCACCAGCATATAGGTACATGTCTTAGAATTTCTTCCACGACATGCTGATTTCCTTAAGATTCCGCTGTTGAAAACTCAGAGGGGCTTGTCCAGATTCGAACCCGCGGCATTTGGTTAAAGTCTACGTTTTCGATCCATTGAGACATCTCGGTTTAAACGTTTTATTATTTTATAAAAGTGAATAATGTCATATGAATTCTGATGTAACGACTAAGGGTAATTAAAACGGAAATTGTTTTCCATTTTCTATGTTGTTGAAATGTATATGTTCCCTTGATATGAGAATTTCCTTATTAGCTTTAAGTATTAATTACAATACAATGTTTTTATAGTTAAGTTTCATACCATTTAGATATATGCATTTTATTATTGCAGAATTGTGTGTAAAATCAAATGATAACTAATGAATCCTCTATGCAGATGAAAAGTCTATAATGAAGTATCAGTTAGCTTTATATGTTTATTTCCCTTTATAAAAAGAGCAATGGTTGGTAAAAATGATAAACGATTGGTTTGAAATTTGGTTACACATGTGGGAAGTTACCATTACCCATTCATAGAATTTTAGCGTGACGAAACAGTTCCACACTGCTAAGTTTTGTTCGATGAGCAAGAGCATCGGAGATCCTTGTTCGTGTCTCTCTAAAATCTACTTCCAAAAACGAATATTTCGTGATTGAAAATTGAGTATTGGAAAGCAAGCATACGGCCCACCTGAAGGTAAGCGATTGCCGTAGCCTATAAGCACTTGCAACACCATTAGTAGGTGCCGCTCACGCTCACGCGTCGCCAACCCCGACCTATTGGTTCTGAAATCTCTTTTGCCTAGTAATTTCACTAGCCTCCAGTCCATTCAAGCCGAAAGACATTAATGTTTTACGGTAGAATATATGACACTGCGATGGTACCTACCTATCCGGCCTCTTGCAACAAAAGGCGTACCACCAGTGTAACTAATTGCACTGGTGGAATAATCTCTGCTGTGACAAAAATTATCCCAACAGAGGGCAATGGTGTCGTCATGTCCCGCAAATACGCAAATATTATTATCGCTGCTAAAAAGCAAGTTTTAAAAATCAACAGTTAATAAACTTATGCATTGTGGAGCTCGTTTCAAATTTATTTCATAATCTACACAACGTTGTAGGATTTTGGGATTTTGAAATTCTGCAGTAACAATGTTTTACGTTTATGTCGTTCACTACAGAAATCTCGGTGTGGTAAAAACTGTCAGGCAGCTTTTGCGTGACGACGTGAAATGTGCTGTGTAATTACGTGAAGTGAAGTTTAAATTACGTACGGACTATCACATATGCTTTATGCATATGCATTCGACTCGGAACGCGTTTCAAGTATTTTCAATATCTTGAAGCGACAGCGGCACGTAATAAGTTTTGATGCACCGGAATTCATTAATCTAGTTAAATATTCAGGTAATTGTTCATTTACTGAGCTACCTGTCTAACATGAATAATTTGAACTTCAATTATATTCAAAACAAGACAATAAAAATGGATATAAACCCAAACATTCATAAATGATTTGGTCCACAACGCAGTTGACTGCTAATTTTTATTTATAGTAATGATAAAATACAATATCTTACAAGAAGTAGTTTTAAGAAAGAAATTATGAGATTATGTGGATAAACGAGAATAAAATTTAGAAACAAAAAGCATGAATTTTAAAAATACATTTATATAGGTAAATCTCATGACAAATTTTTTTTTTTACTCACAAATTTATGTGTTGATACAATTTCAAATTAATGTTTTTCTTTTTAGAGCCTTTAATCTAAAGTTTGTTTTTAATTTTTTTTTATTAATAATTTATATAATATTATGTAGAGATTACACATACAATCTTACAAACTCACAAATATTAACTGTTTATAATATTAGTATAGATAAATAAGTAGTATTTAGATCATAAATATATTAGGTTTGTAAGACAGCGATTTACGTTTACCCGAAACGATTCGACCGATTTTACGTGATTTAAAGCGTTGTAAAGTTTAAATTGATAGGTGTGATGTCTGCCAAATTGGGCGATAACATCGAGATCAGAGAACGGTAAATTCTTTAAACTTGTTCAGTATTTTTGTATGATCTCTAGTTCTTCATTTAGTAAATAAAAAAATTACCCTTTCGAGTTTTGGAGGACGAATAAGTTATAATTATAGTATTATACCGGAAGTATTAGGAGTTCGGCCATTTCTCATCTCGTTATTTTAAGTTATGTTATATAGCATTTGCATGTGGTAAATGGATGAATGGACAGACAAGCAGTCATGATCTTAAAGACGAAAGTATAATGCTGCAGTTGTTTAGCTGAAAATCTCTAAGAATAAAATAAACATGTTTAAGGCGTACCTTTTCGTGTTTTGGAAGTTTTTATAAATAATTCCTTAATATAAGTGAATCGATTGTATGAAATAACGATAAACATTAGGAATTATACTTGATAAATAATGATATATATAATAGTCGTAGCTTAGTGATAATTATAAATGAAAGGGTATAATTAAACGAATAAGCATTTATTTTATTTCCTCATATTCTTCATAGTAGTTTAAGATTCTACAGATAACTTAAATAATATTTTTTATATCTGTAATCGCAATAAAATAACTATTAATAAATTTTGACATTTCAAAATATTTGCAACACCTGAAGTAGCAAGCGACTGTAAAAAAATTGGTTTCATTTTTATATTTTTAACTCGCATAATGTAGTGAGATATAATTTAATATATATAAAGCCAGTTGAAAAAACTTTGACTGATGTTTAATCAAAACGTTTCACAAGACATCAAAAGGTCAGTTTTATGTATTCAGTGTAAAGTCATACTTGTGTTATAATTTTAGTATAGACTAGCTGTGCCCGCGGTTTCACTCGCGTTAATCGCGTTTTAACTGTTTACGCAGATCATGCAACGGAAGCTGTCACGGAAAATGAATATTTTTTTTCATTGATCTAATTGGTATCGTAGCGTGATGTTATATAGCCTTCTTCGATAAATAGACTATTTGACACAAAAATAATTCTTCAAATCAAACCAGTAGTTCTTAAGTAATCTAATGTCTGTACAACCAAACCAACAAAAAAAAAACTCTTCAGCTTTATAGCATTGGTATAGATTTTCTAAAATATATAATTTTAATAGCCTGCAATTCTTAATTAAATTGATATACAAATAATGACAAGCCAATTAGTCGGATTAACGACAGTCCGACCCGGCTCAGTGTCGCCGTTATGATAGTCGTTAAGAATACTGAAAATATCTTAGTGTCACTTTATGTCACGTTTTAGTTTATTGCTGTCGAAGATTATTATTAAAAATACCTGTTATATTAAAAAGGAACTTCTTGAGGAAGGAACGAGGTCATTAATTCTACTGTCTTTTTATGTGTATTGGTAGGCAATGTTTACAGCATTTAAAAGCTTTACGCTTACGATTATAATGACGCTTACGATTTTGATTTTTTAATGTATAATATATATAAACTTGTAGATAATATATTTGTATTCAAATTGTTGAAATTGTTGAATGTCAACAGTAGCAGGACCGACTCTAAAGTTGTAGGTACAATTCTGATCCCCTACACGTATAGTATTTAGATATAGTAAGCATGTAGCTACACGTTTTACGTCTTTTAATCCAAAAAGGAGTAATACACGCTGCACACTCAACGGACCCATTTATGTAATAATTAATCATAATTTTCATAAGAAGTTAATTACACGCTTTCACTGTATTCAAGTTGCTTTCATGTAAGCGGTCGACGGCAGATGTCATTGTAATTTTACCTTTATTCAAATTAATTCAATTAAACATATAATTTTTAAGAACACATCTTCACACTTCAAGAACACACCAATATTATAAAGAAACATGGTTATAAATAATAAATAATAATAAGCGCTACACACTCAACGGGTTATTGTGAATAATAGTTTGTGAATTTGTAGGGGGATCTCTGGATCTACTGAACCGATTTTGAAAATTCTGTTACTAATAGAAAGGTAATTGTGAGTGTCATAGGCTATTTCATAGGCAAAAGTAAGTTTCGTGGTTTTGGTTTAGAAATAGATGGGCCTTTGTACTAGGTCTTTTTATGTCACAAATAGCGAAAATGTCCAGCGAAGTCACGGGCAGATGCATGTTGTCAGTAAACCCGTACGTATCTATTTATAGTAGAATAAAATAACGTTGTTTACACTAAGACTTATTCTTATTCAGACTAGATGTTGGTATTAATTTAAAAGTCACGGACAGACGTTTTAATGCTATTATTATTCTATTATTTGTTATACAAAACGTTCGTGAGAAAAAATACAATTTTCTTTTGCTTGGCTTATCTTAAGTCTAAAGAATCATTTACACAAATGGAATTTACTTAATAGATGTTCACAAGCTGTCTACAAATAAATAATAAATAAATAAACGCTACACACTCAACGGCCCCCATTAGGATAATTATATCCTGTGTCGGGGGTCCGGAAACATTCACAATGACAAGGACAAACACAACCAGACCGGAAAACATGCCTGTACGATTAATACAAACTTCTGCTCCGAGCGGGAATCGAACCCGCAACCGTCGAGGCTTAAGGCAGATTCGCTACCCACAACGCCACAACAGTGTCAAAATAAGAATTTTATGTTGAATATTTTTGTTACAAAGGTAGCATCAAGTGTACGATTGGCCTGAGGCTTGAAGAGGCCGGTCTTCAAGTGTAATACCAAAAGCGTGGCCATGAGTGCAGAAGATTTCTAGTCCCTTGACTATGTTGACTACGGAAGGAGGAGGAAATCTTTCTAGAGCTTAGTAGGCTTTATGCTTGGTTCCTAGTCTCGGAGTAACTAAATGGAGATAAAACCTTTAAGAGTCTTCCGGTACTCACTACGATTATTATTTCTTTTTTAAAGTTTTTTGTAATCATATAATTTTTTTTTAAGTTAATATAAAAAAATAAAACTTTGACACGTTAATTTTTTTTTAATTTTCATTTTCTCCGGTTTCAGATATTTGATTGAATTAAATTTTTATGGAATTTAATCGATACTTAATTTTTATTTTGCACTTGTAAATGTCAATGTGACTGCTTTTTATATGGAAAAGTATTATCAAAATCATCATTAGAAAATTAAATATGAATTTGAAGTACTATAAATATCGTGTCGTATCGTTCATTGTAAATAAGCTTTCGATCATATTTCATCGAAAAGGTTTTACGAGTTGACAGCGGGAAATTCGTAAAGATATAACCATATGACGTGAACTAAATTGATCTCTATATATCGTAACGAGGTGTCAGGGTCAAAGGAATAGAAAACGTGTAAGCAAATCGTAAAATCCACATGCGTCGAACGATAAAAATATCGGTTACCCTACTTCATGTAATGGCGTCTTAACTTGGTATCAATTATATTTGACCCGGTTTTTAATAATAAGTAATAAATAAAAGCTACCCACAACGCTCTGGTGGCAGGTTTTTTGTTGCAAGAGGCCAGCAAGGAAGGTACCACCGCAGTGTCAAATATTCTACCGCAAAACAGTAGTGTCTTTGATATTACTGTGTTTTGGTTTTAAAGCCACTCGTTCGGGACGTGACGACATCATGGCCCGCTTTTGCGATAATCTCTGTCACAGCAGAGATTATTCTACCAGCGCAATCAGTCACACTGGTGGTGTGTACCACCGCAGTGTCAAATATTCTACCACCAAGCAGTAGTGTCTTAGGTATAACTGTGTTCCGGTTTGAAGGACATTGTAGGCTAGTGAAATTACTGGGCAAGGAAGATTTAAGAACCAATATTTCAAGGTTGACAACGCAAGAGTGACACCTACAAATAGTGTTGCAAGCGGTCATAGGATACGGCAAAAAAACACAGTTAATAAATAATAACTTCTATCCCGAGAAGGAACCTGCGGACGATTTTGCATTTTTAGCTGGTTTGCAATCATTGCACTACAAGGACCGTCAAAGTCTAGAGACAAAGTTTAAGTTTAATAAGCATTATATAGAGCTTGACACTATTATTGTTATAACTTTTTATGAATAATTACAATAGAAGAAAGATAAGACGTAAAAATAATATTTTATAAAGGTAGGCTTATCGTATAAGCCAACCTTTGAGTCATTGAGAACATTGCTACGAAACATGTGTAGATAAAAAGGGATGTTTTGTCTCAACGTGTACGGGCTTAAAATAAAATATAATGACAAAATTTGAAGCCTCAATAGCTTAAGGGCCAACTCCGCTCCGTTGTTAACGCGAGAGGTAAGATCCTAACCCCCTTGGGTTATTGTCGTATCCACTCCTAGCGGAAGCTTCGAGCTTATTTGGCAATAGGAATATTAAAAATGCCTTGAAAAAGCATTGCTAATATTCTTTATATAAAATTAACACCAAAATAAACATGTTTATGTAACATGCTTGCATGTTCGCCATATTAGTCACATAAAAATAAAAAGAAACTTTACACATCGAGCCGGCTCATTCACGCCTAAACAGCAAGGGTTATCTGCTCATACCTTGATGAATAGAAAACAAAATAAAGCTTTTTACAATACAGTAATTTGCTTGGTCAATAACTTCTATAATATTATTTGTTTTCGTATCAAGCAAATAAACTAATCTTCATTCATTCATTCACTCATTCGTTCATTCATTCGTTCATTCATTCATTCATTCATTTATTCATTCATTCATTCATTCGAAGATTTTTTGATGAGTTTAAAATAACTAGTTCCTAGATTCGTATTATATTTGGCTTTTGTTTCAATCGAGGAAACGAATCTTAATGTAGAATGTAGATATTTGAACTTTCTGCCCTTGGTGAAATAATTATAAAAATATTGACATGCTAATGCAAATCGTTTAACGATTGCTATTGTAACCCTGAACTACAAGAAACACTGTTTACAGTTCGTAAGTAAAAAAGCTGACATGCAAATCAAAAGCTTTCGTACTAAGGGTTCTTTATTGTGAATAAAAGTTTTTTTTGTATCACCTTTCATTGTGATTTTGAAATAGCCTTATAGTAATGACTATAAAGTTGGACTTAAAATGAACAGCCTAGGGAATACTCTTATTGATACTTTTTGCGTACTGTAAACCAAATAATACATTATCATTTGTATTATAATTGTAAAAGATTTTTATACAACGATGTTGGCAATTTATTTCAATAATAATTTCAAAAAACATGCTTTAAGATTTTATGACTAAAGCTTCTCTACCTGTCAACAAAAACACCGTTGAGTTCAAAAACTGGTATGACTTATTTTTATCTCCTAATATCCGCAAGTTTTTAATTTATGCGGTTAAAATCACGTAACTAGGTATATGTAAAAAATATCTTAATATTCCACGGTTGCCTCCGTGCACGTGAATTATTGTTACGTTACTTGAATAATGTTTGTGCAAAATTTCCCACCTTTGAGTTAGACAATTAGGAAACTGTTTGGTTTTACGCTACTTCATTTAAAAATTAAGTTATGCTTTTTAAAATTTATAAATGAATTGCAAGCAGACATTGGATTCACGGAAAGGATAAAAATGCACATGCATTTCACATTCATATTTTTCACGTACATCCTCTTAAATATTCTAAATTTATTTACAAAGTCATTCAATTTTTATTAATCTCATTTCGTATTCGTTATGAATATATATGTGCACTTTTTATCATTCCTTATTAATATACAGATAAGGGCGAAAATTCAATAATGAAATTGGGCGAATGAAATTTTAATGAATATTTACAGCCATTATGCATTGCAGTGCTTGATCGGACTGCTTTATTAATGTTTATATTAGTACTTTCAAAGAGAAAATGTGTTTGAGTATATTTTTATTTTAATGCGTTTTATAACAATTTATTTCATCCCGTTGAGTCAGAACAATTTTATATATTGCGTTACCTTACAGCTATCTTTAAACACTATGAAGAAAATGTGAGAAAATTAAGAACCTGCCTTAAGTTTCGAAAGTAGCGGGTTCGATTCCCGCTCGGGGCGGTTTCAGTCTGGGCGTTTGTCCTTGTGGGTATTCCCACCATGTCCCGCTCAGCACGTTAAGCTGTCGGTCCCGGTTGCTATAATAACATCTGTTAATAATCGTTAAATCTGGATACGTAATTTGCTCTTACCCAATGAGTTACAGGTTCGCCATTAGGATTGCGAAGGTTAGACGGCAATCACTGTGTCTAAAAAACTAGTAACCTGTCAAATCCGGATAAGAGTAATAAGCAGACTTTCGTAAAATATCGGGATAATGCTAGAAGGAAATTTATATTTCATTTATTAATTGCTAAAAGTTTATGCTAAAACCTTAGACTCTTAGTTATTAAATGGCTAAAACTTAAATAATAATACGCAAATCACAATGACTGATAGATTTAAAAGCACGCAACCATTACCACCCACATTGTTATTACGAGTCCATTAAAAAGGCCATTAAAAGATTAGAACAATATATAGTGACTTTTGTCGCCTATAAATTTAAATTGAGATTATTATTTGATGACGGGAAACATAATTTCTTTATAAACTACATCGTACTTTTTCACCTCAATCTTTCTATTGATTTATTGGCACTCGTAAAGGTACTTTAAGAGGTTTTTTTAGTGTTCCGTATGCATGCCGAGGGAACCGTATTACTAAGCCTTCTTCTTCATCCTAGCATTATTCCCGGTATTTTTATGTACCCAGGGTCTGCTTATTACTCTTATCCGGATTTGACGGGTTACTAGTTTTTACACAGAGCGATTGCCATCTGACCTCCGCAACCCTAAAGGCGAACCAGTAACTCATTGGATAAGAGCAATTTACTTATCAAGAGTTAACGATTATTATCAGATGTTATTGATAATAACCGGGACCGACAGCTTAACGTGCTCTCCGAGGCACGGTGGGGAGACCCACACGGACAAACGCCCAGACCGAGACAGAAATTTAACAAACATCTGCCCGAGCGGGAATCGAACCCGCAACCGTCGAGACTAAAGGCAGACTCGCTACCCACAACGCCACAACGGTGTCTTATTACTAAGCCTTCGCTGTCCCTAAATCCGTTCACTAGCAGGCTGTATGTCACGAGCTGTAATAGGTTGTCGTTTACCTATTAGGTAAGGGGGTGCCTATACATGAAACTTGATATTTTTGATGTATCTTAGTAACTGCAATAGATAAATACTTTCTTATATTAAATTTACATATTCTACGGTAGTACGGAATTGTTGTGTCTTTTTTAACATAGAGATAATGTTTTTTATGTATAGCATAATATGTGCTTTTATACGTATTTATGTTGTACGTTATGAAAACTAAACGACTTGATGACATTTAGCAAGAAAGCCAGCGTTAGATTTATCTTAATTGTGGGACTGAAACTGATACTGGGCCTTAATGACGAGTGGCAGTCAGGGATATTGCGTTTTTAAATAAAAAGAAATTTCATTCAGAAAAATTTTTGACTTGCTTGCGAGTATTAAGAACTTTATGAACATATTTTATTACATAGATAGAGTATTAAAGTTTTAAATAATTCAAAATGATCTCGACCCGGACTAGTGATAACCACACTAATCCCACGAAGTCCTACGTATGTTTTAATAGAAATTCCGTACGCAGAATGTTCAAAATTTGAAACATGGGAACGAATAAAAGCAAATAGTTCGAGTCTGCGCAAACATAAAACTTGTATATCGAACAAACTATTTATTTGAGATGTATGTTTGTCTTTATTTCCATACAAATAAATGATAAAATAATTTGTGACGTTGGGGAAAAATAAGGGTATATAGATAATTGCAAATAGCATTAATAGTTTTTGCGCGTCGCTAACTTGTTGCACGAGTTTTTCACTATAGTACATGGGTAGCTAATGAGGCGGGCATTTAAGCTAACCAACAGCAAGGGACCATGAAGGGATTGGCGGATATACATGTCTTCAAATTTCTTCTACGACACGCAGGTTTCCTTATGATCTTTTCCTTCACCTTTAGATACGAGATAAATTTGAAAAACATATTAAACACTTGAAAAGTAAAAGTTGGCAACCTAGAATTTCCGTAATATACAGTATACCAAAGGTTGCTAAAATGAAAAAAATATGTCATATCTCAACGGCCACATCGTAAATTGTTCTTATTTTTAAAGAATATTATCAATGTTTTTTCAAAGCATTACCTTATATTCCTTTTGTTTCTCGAAAGAAGCTCGCAGCTTGCGCTAGGAATGGGTACGACAGTAGCCCAAGTGGGTCAGGATCGAACCCGCGACTCCCGCGTTAACGGTGCAGAGGCGGCCCTACCGGAGGTAGCTCTACCGTTGAGCTATTGAGGCATTATTTTATATTCAAACTAATTTTTGTTGCAAATATTTTATGTCCTTACTACCATAGATCTTCATTATATAAAAGTAAAAAGGACGCCACAATTTTAATGATTAAAAAAATATATAATTGAGTTACATATTATAAATTTAATACGTATTTTAAATGAAAAAAACCTGAGTCCGCATCTCTTGTCATAGAGCTACTTTTTCATTTAAACGACTTTGTTTATCATTCTCGCCACACGCTTCATGGTTTTACGCTTTAAATGTTAGTTTTGAAATAAATAAAACATGATTTTAAAATCTATATAAAACCTTTATAAATAGTTGTCATACAAGTAATTTCAAAAGTTAAGTAAATTTATATCCAGCCTGAGAACTTTTGTAATCAAGTAAAACTAATTGTAGAAAGATCGTCCGACGGACTTTGTAATTGTTGTTATAAAAAGCAAATTACTAAAATAAGACAAATAATTATGAATAGAAAAATAATATTTAACAAAACGGACTTGACGGACGGACGGACGGACGGACGGACGCCCATTGAGAGACCTTTAAACGTAAATGGCTTTATAAAACGTAATTTAACAGTTTTCATCGCCCACTCAATTAAATTGAGATTTTATCATTACGAATAATTCTATTTTAAAACCCGGTCGTCGTTATTTATAAAGACCCAATAAATAGCTTAAATTTTAAAATGGATTGAGCCTTTACTTAAATAAAGAACTTCTGTTCATTTTATTTAATATTTGTTTCTCTCCATAGTTTTTCTTCCTAATTCCGGTATTTTACTCGGGGTCTGCTTATTTTTCTTATCAGTATTTGACAGGTTACTAGTGTTTACACACAGCGATTGCCATCTGACCTCCGCAACCCTAACTGTGAACCAGTAACTCATTGGGTAAGAGGAAATTACTTATTAATAGTTCACAATTATTATCAGATGCTATGATAACAAACGGAACCGACAGCTTAACTAGCGGTGGGAAGTGAGTGAAATAAAAGCCCCACAAGGGCAAACGCCCAGACCGACACAGATATTTATAAAATCAATACAAATATCTGCCCCGAGCGGGAATCGAACCTGCGACCGTCAAGACTTAAGGCGGGCTTGCTACCAACACGCCACACCGGTAGTGACTCCACAGTTCTTTAGCCATATGTCTATTAATTGTAAAGTAACTGTACTTTCTTTCGGTCTCGTCTTTTGTTAGGGCGAGAGATAAAGAGCTCTTTAGTGAATTCGTGCTTCTGCTCATAATATCTTACAAGACGCACATTTACACTTAGTAGGATACCTATCCTACTAAGTATTCTTTCACCATAGCACTAGATAAATTCGAAATAAAATAAACACTATTCCATGATGTAGATTTATACTTTTCGTTATTTAGTAATGCTGTAATAAGTAAAAGTATTATTATCTTCCCCCAAATTTACTTCGACTCTCGTATTAGTCTACATTAACATATACCTGAATGTATTCTATTACTTTTGTACTGTAGTTTAGAACAGAGGTAATTACAGTGTGTTTGCACGGACTCACCAGACATCCAATCTACCCACACAAAGAATTTTGATAGTATACGGACTTTTGTTAAAAATCTAACCTAACATAAAGGAAAATATGAAAAATGTAGTTTAATAAAACCTAATTAGTATATGAAACAACAGACACGGAATGGTCTACCACAGAAGCGGAATGTAAATGAAGTTTCCTTTAATTAAATTTAACATCCTCAGAAGAACCAAATAAATTATGCATATTTTGCCAACATTTTCCAACTACTAATTAGGTGTGATGTATTACGCCCTCACAGAGACTGGACGGGATTTAGGCTTTAATTGGCGTGGCATACATTAGAAGGTGTAGTCAAGAACAATTATCACATCAAGTACCAAGTTACATTGTCGCTCTAACGGGCGTTAATGCACGTAAACTAAAGACCCTTCGTTCCGAGAGACGCTGACGGAAATTTAGTCCTTGCAACATATATTTTTTTATGTTGCCCAGTTGGCAATGAAGCATACTGCCTGTCTGATGGAAAGCCCATGAGTCCTTGCAACATTTTTTGTTGGCACTCACGCGTTGACAACCCCAAAACATTAGTTCTTAAATCTTCTTTGCTCATTAATTTCAGGAGTTACAACGTCCTTCTAATTGAAACATAGTAATGCAAAGACACTACTGCTTGACGGTAGAATATACAACCGATTTGCAGTGTCATTGCGGTGGTACCTACCTAGGCAGTTTCTTATGAAAAGAGAGCTACCACCATAGAGATTGAATGCTACGCAAATTTTCCACTGTTTTGCAGTATGTATGTTTTATCTTGTAGTATGATAACGAGTCTTGTAATCCATTAACTCATTTACAATACTTATGAGTATCATGTGATTTACTTATCTACTAGATGTACATTGTCGATTTTTCACAATACTTATGTTAGTTACAAGTTTTCCAATAACTGAAGTAGAACTTCAACTTTAAACAACAGTTCTGAGTGAAGCGGTATAAGTCTCTAGTTTATCTCATTTCTAGGATAGCATAGTTGTATATACTTAAATCACACTATAAATTATAACATAATACTTTTGTATATATGGCGCCTATATACTTATCTTCCTAAAAGTTTATTATTATTGCCATTTGACCTCCGCAACCCAAAAGGCGAACCGGTAACTCATTGGATAAGAGCAAATTACCTTTCAAGGGTTAACGATTATTGTCAGATGTTATGATAACAACCACCACCTACGGGTTCGCCGAGGCATGGTGGGGAGACCCTCAAGAACAAACGCCCACACAAACAAACATCTAATCTGAGCGAGAATCGAACCCGCAACCGTCGAGGCTTAAAGTCGTCAATAAGTATATTTCTGCGTTGTATATAATTCAATTTATCTACCCGTTGACATACACTTCAGAATTTGTTCAAATAAAAATAAATCAAAAGGAGCAACAGAAAAAAAAATCAAAAATTCTTTCTTTATTGGATCGTCTAAACACTCTTGAATTCTCTTCCACCCTCTGCTTCGAATATATTCCTTAGCAGATTTCAAAATCCATGCGAATTGTTTACCCTTATCAGCCTTTTATTGGATAAAACGATTACCCCTTCGCGTTGGGTTGGCATTCTTCTATTGACTTTTTATTAGAACGAATCGACTTTTTAATTTGGCGGTGTAAGAAATATTCTGCTAATTGGAAAAGTTGTACAATATTGTTATTTGCTTATGAAATAAAATTTTATGACCTGGGTTTTGTGTATATTGTATTTTGAATGTTGTTCGTAGATTTTCATAAAACTGAATTAATTCAATTCAAGTTAATTCTTTGTTATGAAATAAAAATATCGGATATTTCATTTTATATTTTGATCATATTAGTTGATATTACATAACTCAATATAAAAAGCTTCCTCAGACTGAACCGTCCATGTTTTTTTAAACAATATGTACATCTTTAGATTAACGCTTACCAAGTAAGTGGATAACAAAATTGTAAAGAAAGATTTTTTTTAAATTTTATAATGGTTGCCAAACAAGCATACTGCTGCGTGATGGTCAGCAGTCACTACAACCCATAAACGCTTGCGATACTTCAAGTATTACATGCATGTTGCCAACACAAAGGTTAGAAGGGAAGGAATGAGAAGGGAAATTAATGAATGTAAGGGAAATGAGGAGGTGGGAAATTGGGTCTCCGGCGTTCTCACTCATCGCACCTACTCGTAACACAACAGTGCCTCCTGACACTGTTAGTTTAGGCCGATTTTTTCCCCAATCGAGCGGCCGACTCATTAGTGTTAGGAAGACAATGGCTCTACTACTAAGCCCTGATAATTAAGATATTATAATTATGAAGCAAAAAAAGGCACCGTTTTCATTTCCGATGATTCATTTCCAATGAACATCATAATAATATCATTATTATTAAACTTAAAATGATTACGCAATGAAAACTGTAATACATAAAAATTTCATCATCATTATTCCCAACATGCGCATTGTATATATAATAAATTTTATTAGGATAATATCTATGAATTGTATAAAAATGTAAATACTTTATTATTATATGTAAAATTGTTTTAAAAAGCTACTCATTATATTGATATGTGTATCAAAATATTTAAGATACAAGAACAAAATATGTTTTTAATAATACAAACAGTTTCAAAAGTCCATCATCAAATCCTTTCGCTTATGTTAATGGAAAATGTATGCCTGACGTAAATATGCCTGAATAACATAGCGATTATCTTAGAAAATGTATATTTTTTATACGTTACTAAGTTGGCAAACAAGCATACGGCCTAATTACACACCACTCACGCGTTGCCAACCTCGAGATATGGGTTCTTAAATCTCTTTTGGCCAGTAATTTGTCTAGCCTACAATGTCCTTCAAACCGGAACACAATTATACCTAAGACACTACTGCTTGGTGGTAGAATATTTGACACTGCGGTGGTACACACCACCAGTGTGACTGATTGCGCTGGTGGAATAATCTCTGCTGTGACAGAGATTATCGCAAAAGCGGGCGATGATGTCGTCACGTCCCGAACGAAATTATATCATATTATTATATGTACATTATTATATCTAGCGCTTGTGTGTTGCCTGTTATTATTATAATTATGTTACTTAGTATATAATAAGCCGACAGCTCTAGATAATTCATCAATACTCCTACGTTATAAGCTGAGGTCTGACGTCGCGGTATTAGTTGAGTAAGCTTACCTGGAATTGACGCTAATACTACATTTCGCCGTAGTGCCAGCAACAAGTAATAGTATTTTTCTTTCGATTTTTACAATCAACGCTTCCGTTTGTGACATTCTTACTATTGTTGTGAAAGTATTCCTAATAATCACCTGTCATTTATACCAATCTGTTGGTAAAAACGTAAGATCTGTCTGATAGAAAGCAGTTACAATATGCTACGTTCGATAGCAAATTCATAAGTCAACACCATGCATCGTCACCCAAGAGGAGTCGTTCCGATTTTATACAATAAGTACAGCTAGTGATACTAATGCTGACAATATTTTGCTGAAGTTCGAAGCTCGTATCTCCACTTTCTATCAGTTAGACCATGGACCATAATTATCAAGATCTATTTTCATTCAATAAAGTTAATGTATCAAGTTTTATGAGCCGTTTCCGAGTAATCTTCATACCTAAAAATTAATGGAAAATATACATGTATTAAGTACTAGTTTTTTGATAATCTCATAGGAAACCTAACGCTTTATAAGGATATAAAATTTCTTATGTGTAATAAGAAAATCCAGTAGGTAGTTTTTGCGTGAAAGAGCGTACTATCTAACTATACTAACAACCATCTATATATCCATAATATATCCATCCACCTATTCATCAATCCTCAACAACTTTAACATTTTAATTTTAATAGAATACGCATCGAATATAGAACCTCTTTTGTTCAACAATTTTAAAAAGAAATCGTCAGAATTTATAGCATGACTCACACTAACTTCACGAGTAATGTGATAAATTAATCAAACTTTTTTTGTAAACTTATTTACGGATGCAATATCCGCTGCGATTATTTGAATTTGTAAGTAATGTGGGATAACATCGTCGACAAATAAATGAGTTTGTCGCACATTGCTCGAAGCAATTTAAATTGTTCGGGGCAATAAGGGTATGATTGATGTATTAGCCGAGTAACCCACTTACAAATGTCTGTTTTGGATTTCGGTTTTATTTTGGAAATTAGGCTCAAGCCATGGGTCACGTTATAGAAACTATTATACACGTTTGAATTAATTATGTTTTTTAACATTACAAGACTTGTAAGAAGTTATTATTATTATTAAGTTTGAGGTCGGGATTGCGATTCACCCGGGAAATTCCGCTAAAATTCTAGTCACCATTCTCCGTGGACATGATTTGTACAGTTTTAATATTTTGTAAATATAGTTCGTATTGAATTATTTATATTGTAATATTGATAATGATAATAATTTATATATGTATAAGTTGTTTATTAAATAAAAATTAGTTACAGTATCACTAGAGTTCACTAGACACATCAGATCAGTGCTTTAAATATCTTAGCAAAAATTGAAAACGAAAAACAAGTTTTTTTCTCAAGGCCTTTAATTGCAAGAGGCGGGCTAGGTAGGTACCACCGCAGTGTCAGATATTCTACCGCAAAGCAGTAGTGCCTTTCGCAGTACTATGTTTCAATTTGAAGGTAGAACTTAATGGGCAAAAGATATTTAAGAAGCAATCATCTCGTGAAATTACTAAGCAAAGGATATTTAAGAACCAATTTTTTTTTTTTTTTTTTTTTTTTTTTTTTTTTTTTTTTTTTTATGTTAGAAGTTGGCAAACAAGCATACGGCCCACCTGATGTTAAGTGGCTGCCGCAGCCTATGAGCGCTTGCAGCACCATTAGTAGGTGCCACTCGCGCGTTGCCAACCTCGAGATATTAGTTCTTAAATCTCGTTCGCCCAGTAATTTCACTAGCGTACAATGCCCTTCAAACCGGAACACAGTAGTGCCTAAACACTACTATTTGGCGGCAGAATATTGGACACTGCGGTGGTACCTACCTAGCCGGCCTCTTGCAACAAAAAGACCTACCACCAGTGTGACTGATTGCACTGGTGGAATAATCTCTGTTGTGACAGAGGTTATCCCAACAGCGGGCGATGGGGTCGTCACATCCCGACGCCTTTAACAGTACGCAATACGACCAATATCAGTAAGCAATGCGTTTACATTCTGACTTTACAATTTATATGACGGGTGGTATAACAATGACCAGTTAACCGATCTATAAATTATTTACGTTATTAATCAATGACAATAATGCTTTTGATAGCTTTTGTCTGCATGAAAATGTCCACAGAACCTTTCAATGGAAATTGTACCAAACAATAAATATAATTATAAGAAAAGCGAAAGCTATAAGTCACACGTGAAAATTAAGTTTTCGATATTTTACAATTTTTCACCGATTCCTACTACCCTACTAACTAACTACTAAGTTTGGATGTATGGATGGATGTATGTTTGTTACTTTTTCACGTAAAAACTACTCAACGGATTTGGTTTCAATTTGGAACACTCATAGTTTATAATCTGGATTAACACAGGATACTTTTTATCCCTGAAAAATGTTACGATCCCGTAGGATTATCAAGAAACTACAGGGCGTTTTCATTTGAAAATATGTTTAGATGTTGTTACTCAATCAGATGGCTTATTACAAAATGCTATTAACACGGGCGCAGTCGCGGGCAGATACTAGTAAGCTGATAAGCCTAGTATTATTATACTATACGCAGACTCTGACTTCAATTCTTATTTGCAAAATAACAGCTTTTTTGGAAGGCATATTAAAGAATATTCTTTGTACAAAAAAAAATTAAATTTTCTTTTGTCTGTTTGTTTTAGCTAATATCTGAAACGAACTGTACAGATTGTAATCGGACTTATATATTATAAGGATATTATATTAAAAGAGTATTTTTGCTAACTTTTATTTCAGAATAAGAATATGATTCCGCACTTAAAACACTAAACAATAATTCCATAGACAATACGAGCGGAACCACGGGCATATATAGTATGTAATAAAAACATACACATTGTCAAATTGGTAACAAAAAGTGAATATTAATAGGGCATAATATCCTTGATTTATACACGCGAGCCCTTTAAGTTCAAAAGGGTTGACTGTTCGTGATAGGGTTAACGGTAGGCGTTGATTTCAATTAATAAAACCAACCTAAAATGACGCAACGCATGTAAACTCTGATGTTTGAATGATGTTTGAACTCAATCACACAAAATGACTAAACGGATTTGTATGAAATTTCGTATAGAGATAGTATATTACCAGGATTAAAATATAGGATTCTTTTTATCCTCGAAAAATGTATGTAATGTGTGTTCCCGCAGGATTGTATATAAACGGATTACAGGAACTATCAAGTTCGAACGTGGTGTAGATATACATAGCTAAGTATATGACTGAAAAGATAAATATATTATTTTCTTTATGTTAGAAATTGGCAAACAAGCGTATGGCCCACCGGATGAAAAGCGGTTGCTGTGGCCTATGAGCACAAGAAACACCATTAGTAGGTGCCACTCACGCGTTGCCAACTTCGAAATATTGGTTCTTGGATCTCATTTGCCCAGTAATTTCATTAGCCTCCAGTGCCCTTCAAACTTGAACACAGTAATGCCTTAGCACTACTATTTGGCTGTAGAATGGTTGACACTGCGGTGGTACCTACCTAGCCGGCCTCTTGCAACAAAAGACCTATCACTAGTGTGATTGATTGCATTGATTGTTTTGACAGAGATTATCCCAACAGCAGGCGATGGGGTCGTCATGTCCCGACGCCGGTTTCAATAGTTTTAGTAGCCGTCCGGCATAGTATCTACAATAACGCGAGCGAAGCCGCAGGCGTTGCAAGTAGCGAATAGTTTTTGAAAACGGTTCTTAAGGTTTAGATATTTTTTAATAAAATAATATTTTACGTTCTTTTTACTCGACAGACTCAGACTCAGTCGCTCAGATACTATTTGTTAAAATAACATCATTAGCAAGCTTATATTTGAATATGATTTTCACCACAACTTTACCTTCGTTCAAGGATATCTGTATTGATTTATTAACATAAGTGTACCCCAGGGGTACATAACATCGGCACGACATGTTGAGTGACGTATTTGAATGTTTTAAAGGGTCATGTGAGGGATTAGAGGGTTTGATTACCAAATTAATTACAGTAATTAGTTTCACATTATTTATATTAAGAGTTACGATAAAGAGTTTGTTTGCAGTCACCGTAACCTTTGAACGCTTGCGATACCTGAAGTATCATCAGAAGAAAAAAAGGAGGAGTACAGAGGGGACGGGAAATTGAGCCTTCGGCACTCTCATTTACCGCACGATACGCAACAGAATACTGTTATTTTCCGGGGATTTTCTACGAGAGGTAATTCTTTCCCGGTCGAGCCGACCCATTTTGCTGGGAGGAGAATGGCTCTACAACTAGTACTACTTTTGTTTTGTGTATGTTATATGATTCTATTCAAAAGAACAATAAAACTGGCTATATCTAATACCAGATACGAATTACGTATTAAGACGAGGTTAGAACGTATTTAGCGTTTGGCTTGTTTTGACTGATTATTTATTAACACATATATAATTTTATTAAAAACATAGTCTATAGTTTAATCGCCAATAATTATAACTAACCAAAAATAAGTAGTATAAGCGGCTAATAAGTTCCTATACTTTATTGAGTTCTATATCTCTGAAATTCTTGATCAGATCGTCACAGAATGTTTATGGGACTACATATCACGCCGATTCTATAAAGAAAAGATAAATAATCTTCTCCTTTGTTAAATCGGTGAAAAATATAACGCAATTTCATACTTATATTTTTAATTTTGCTGTCGTTTTACTTACTCATTTTTCGTTTAAGCCAGAATCGCAATTCAGTTGGGAAATGTTGCTGGCATTGTTACCACTATTCCACGTGGATATGATTTGTACAGTAATAAATAGTATAGCTGGCATCGTATTTACTCTATCTTAAGATATATATATAACAATATATAGCGATTTCCCCGGGGGGAATAACGATTTTAATACAAACTTTGAACTCCCAATTCAAATCTTCAGTGCTGGAAAAAAAATGTCAAAACAAGTATTTATTTATTTTTAATTGCTTAGACCTCCCATAGAAACTTTCAACCCTTTTACCCATTCAGGGTCGAATTTTAGAAAAGGTTTATTCATCTCAAATTTTTAAGATTAAAAAATTGGTTATGAGTTTTAAAATATATATAAGAAACTAGAAGAGTTTTAAAAATGATGCATTTCCATATAAACTTTCAACCAAAGGGGTTGAATTTGTAAAACCCTTTTTGTGGGAGTTTACGTTTCAAAAACAACACCTGTGGAAAAATGGCTGAGGTACAAGTTTGGTTGTTAAGTCAGTTGCGTTCTATATTATGTGAGTATAAGTATCAGTGAGAGTGTAATTCGACTAAAGTCCTAGTCTTAAGTAAGTCTATAGCTAGAGTTAATGGATAACGAAGTCTTGATTG
Organism: Hestina assimilis; assembly: GCA_023373885.1. Classification (NCBI taxonomy): domain Eukaryota; kingdom Metazoa; phylum Arthropoda; class Insecta; order Lepidoptera; family Nymphalidae; genus Hestina; species Hestina assimilis. The sequence continues at coordinate 12,127,269 of CM041745.1, forward strand.
ATGATGATTGTCTAAAGAAAATGGTCACATCTCACGCACACCACTTAAGCACTAGTAGACAATTTCCTTAAAACGCCTTAGTTCAATTATAGCATTAATATATCTTCTGGATGTATCATGATTTTTTTTTTTGATATAACATTGATTTTACAAGTTAATTGAGTTTTACTGCAGTTTAAAAGGTTTATTTTTTTTAATTTACTCTAGTTTTTATCCTTTATGAGTGCTTGTTTTTAGGTTACAAATGGATATTCCATTGCATTTTATTTAAATTTGACCCATTTTGTATTATTAAAACCTTTATTGGTTACTATTAAATTATTAAGTTTTAAAAAAGTTATAGCGTAAAATGTAACAATAAAGTCAAGCCGAAATAAATGACATAACTTGTAATATTTGCAACATCAAGTACATTTTTAATCTTCTTTATATCGCTAGAGAAATTGAAAAGGATGTACGCTACATTGTCCCAGGCTTAGCTTGTACTAGTGGTTATATTTTATCAAAAGAAATCTCGCGATGTGAGAGGAATAATGCAGTGGAATTACGTGGGAATCCACTATTTAAGCCTTTAAGAATTATACATACTAAAGTATTTGTTGAAACACAGAAAGCTGATTTATATTATGTGTTCTGTGAATAATTAATGAAATTACTTTATAACAGTAACCCTTTAAAATTATGTGGTGTTTTTTTGCAAAGTATTTTTGATTTGTTCTGGTCATAATTTGTTACCAACCTAAGTTTAGCTTCGACCCCAAGCCTGGGTTCTAACCTTTCTGAATGTATGTGTAAGGTTTTAAGAAGACTTATCGACGTGTTTTTATTAAGTAACCATATTATCATAAACTAAAAAGAGTAAGAAGTTAATCTGTATGTAGAAATTGGTTTTGATTTTAGTCATTTGGCCATAGCCATAGCCAGCATACGGCCCACCTGCGTTCGCCGTAGCCTATAAGCGCTTGCAACACTGTTAGCATATGCCACTTACACGTTGCCAACCACGAGATATTTGTTCTTAAATCTCCTGTCGCCAGTAATTTCACTAGCCTGCAGTGCCCTACAAATCGGAATACAGTATATACTGCTTTGCGGTATATATGACACTGATCATAATATCATATTACAATGAAATGGGATAATAATTTAAATATTTGTTTAGAGAATTGAACTAAAAAAATTTTTGTTAAATTCTTGATGCAAATGTATGCATCAGTGTATACTTATGTTCTTCGTTATTGTTGCAGGATCATTCAAATATCTTTTATAATCGATTTCGGGAACAGGTTCTGAATTTGGCAAATTGTATTAATTATGATCGTAGTGATTCTTTTTCATTTAATAGGCTAAAACTATAGGTCTTATTTGGACGCAAATAAGCAATACCATGTCAACCCACACGAATGTCATTTCGAGAAAAACGCGTTTGAAATTTTTGAACAACTTGCTTTATATGAATTTTTTTTTATGTATTGGTCAAGTTTTTGGCAATTTCAGATTTATGTAAGTTATTTTACTTATTTTCACAAAAAATAAGTATACAAACTGCATATTTCGTATATAATATAACCCAAAATGTTTAAAAATACATAAATTGCATGATTGAAAAAATGGCTTTTTTAGAAGTTTTAAAGCTTAAAACCCTATAAATATTAAAGAAAAATGTTCTTCAGCCATTTACCAACACTTCTGCATATATAACTCAGTTTTTTGAATTTTGTGGGTTGACATGGTATTGCTTATTTTCGTCCATTTAAATTTTGTGATGATGTCTCAAGGACTTTTGCAAGCTTCTACGTTTGACTACCTATTCCTCTGTCTATTTTAGTCAGCTATAGTTATTTTAGATCAGTCCAGTTTTATGTATGCGGGGAAGTGTTGATCACCGGATTATATTGTTAGTAGCACGTGAGCATTCGAGTCATGTCTGTGAATGAAATTGTGAATGAATTTTTAAATAGTTCATGAGTCAAAAGTTATTTTAGTGTATTGAAACATTTAGAGTTGGCGTTTATATAATTTGGAGAGCAAAATTGGATAAAAACTAAAAGAGTTAGGATCGAGTGCCGTAATATTATGTAGTAATATAAAAATCATTGAATGATTTAAGTATATAAAAACTATACATATGATATATAAAAGCACTGCAAATATGAAATGGAAGACCAAGTTTTATGTTTGGTTGTTAGATTTTTCATATTTGATATGGAAGAGCGTTTTTTGGCACGAGCTTTAAAGCTCAAAAGAAGTCATCTAATACTAGCTAAGAAACTAAGTGTCATTAATGAAATAAACAAAATTTATTATTAAAAAAAATATGAAAAAAATTCAATCACTTTAAAAAAAAATTAATAAGGAAAGTATCGCCACAGAAGGCGCCTGAAGAAAATATTACGTAGACTTTTTTTTTGGTTTTTAGTTATGAAGTTGGTATTTTTATTAAATAAACATATACTACTATTTAATACTTTTAAGTTACGAATTATAGTTAGGCAACCATATTTAAGTACTATTTTTATCGCAAACTGTGATTTTGTTGGCCACCTGTGATCATCATCAAGCGTTCCACATAATTAAATAGTGCTTTTCCAGAATAAATTGACCAATATACTGTACATATAAGATTTGAGGAGTCCCCTTGATTTTTCCTAGATCCCATCATCAGGTCCTGGCCATGTTACAATGGGATCGACTGGAAAGTATACATCATTATATTCAAACTTGACATATTTCGTGTTCTTTAATTTTGATTACTCACACATTTTTAATTTATCTCTGAAGCTAGTACTGGAATTAACGCAACACCTGTTATAACCTACTAATTAAATAATTGTTTGCAAAATAATTATTTATGGGTATAGAAGACTGGAAGTGGTATGTTAAGTAAATAAATTATATAGATTTGAAGATTTCCAAAATAGTTTAATTTTTTGCTGAAGTATTCATAAGAGATGCCTGAGATATCCGATAAGTTAATTGACGTTATTTTGATGAAATTAGCTGGTATTAATTTTGCTTATGAAAATAATAATGAAATTCAACGAAACAACTCAAAGAACTTGAGTTAGTATACTATAATATTATTATTACACATAACTTACAAATTAAAAATGATTTATATATACTTTAAGGCTTATTAAATTTATATTTACTCTCATAATATTTCACATATAAGTGTAAGTACATATTTTATATATTTATGTTTCACATTATATATTACGTTGTATTAATTTTTGTAATATAAAAAATATATAATGTAGAATAAAATTATGTACTACATATAAATATCAATTATTATTATATGATTTCGTTGCAATGCTATATGAAGAAATAAGTATACAATTTTTTCGTTGAAAATGAAGATTTAAATTTACCATTTTTAAACGAACATTATTTTAATTTTTTATGACTATTCTCGGCTGAATGCAAATTCCATTTCATTTTGCGAATAATGTCCTCGGATTTTTATCATCTGTTACATAAAACCAATAAAACAAGATTTAAAGTATTCACCACTTCGCTGGTAGGTTTTTTTTTTACATTGTTACAATTGTCCATTTAAAAAGTCAAAGGGTACATGTAAGTATATTGTATAAAATATGTGTAGCATGTAATTACTTTTTTAATTTTTGCAGACGTTTTACGTATAATTTTCTGCATATTTGACTTTTGAGATAAACAAGTAAATGATCAATGAGATAAGGCATCAAGGTTCTATTATTACGTGCGGCTGCCTACCTGTCTAAATGCCCAGAGACCGGAGATGAAACGGGGTTTATAATTACCTAAACTCAGTCACCCTTTTCCGGAATACATAAATACAGAGTACCTTGATGACAAAATGGCACTTTGGTCATTGCAGTTGTAGTTTGGCTATGGTTTTTGTAGTAAAAGACTTGATGTTGTCAGCACAAATTTGCCGGCTCGATCGGTGAAGTAACTTCCTACAGAAAATCAGCGTAAAGTAACAGTATTAATATTGTTGCGTTTCTTGCGATGAGTGAAGTGCCGAAAGCCAAATCTCCCACCTGCTCTTTTCCCTTCCTTTTTCCCTTATCATTTCTTCCCTCCTATCAGTTGGGTTGGCAATGCGCATTTGCTACATAAAGTATTGCAAGCGTTTGTGGGTTGCGTTGACTGCTTACCATCTAGAGGGAGAGGGGGAGGCGGAGGGTATGCTTGCTGGTCAACCGTCATAACTTATAAAAAGGATACTATCCTTTCCTCTTCTCGTTAGTCAGCAGCAGTTTGTAAAACTACAGCTATTGCAAGCGTGTATAGACAGCGACCGCTTACCATCAGGCGGTCCATACAGTTTTCACAACTATATTCTTCACCAACTGATGCAGTTGATCTCCGATCATCAAAACTTTTTAATACACAGGCATTTATTGTAGCTACGGAGTTTGATGTACATTGAAGACAGAATTCATAATTAATCCAAACTGCTAATGTAAAAGTTTGGTAAAACTAAAATCTATTTCAAATTTTGTAGACCAAAGTGCATTTTCATTTAATGTAGCAGATCACTTATAATGTATGCTTAGTGGATCTGATATTTAGAGGCAATTATTTATTGGTAATGCATCCAGAAATGTGTTTACTTAATCCGCGCCTCTAGGCCGTGATGATGATGAATGTTTGACGTTTTTAATAGTTATTTCACTGATTTCCTCAAATCTGTCTGTGTGTAAAATTTCTGAAGAAAATATATCTTTGTATATTAGCAGTCTTTAGATTAAAAGTTTTCTTATTGAGATCTAGATCGTTTATGGACACTTCTGAAATAGCTTTGTAAACAATAAATAGCCTAGGAAAATAAGTCGTGAATAAAAAAAGTTCTGAGTAGAAGAAAAATAGAATAGCGGGTAAATAATAAAACTTTAGATTCTTCCAAGTCCTGGTTGAATAGTTGTGTGGAGTTAAATGTTTGTAGAAATTTCTTGGCCTTCGTATTTACAGCTTTCTTACCTTGTTTTAGCTCCTCTATCAATGATAAACTAGTATTTCTCCGTCCCGAACTATGAACTTATAGTTCTGTTAAAAAAATCGGGCAAGTGCGAGTCCGACTCCCGCACGAAGGGTTTCATGTTTCATAATCTACAATAAATATTTTGTTCACTAACACAATTTTATTTATTCAGCTTATTTGAGGTTGGTTCTAAGCTAGACCTCTAAGTTGTACGACCACCCATACAACTCAGAGGTCTATCTTCATTAGTGTTTACTATGTGTGTATAGGGCACCCTTGACCTTAAAACTTTTTTTATTAGGTTATCTAGATCCACTCGTTCCTGAGAAAATCAGCGGTGACAAACGGACGGATAGATGGACAAGAAAGTGATCTTATAAGGTTTCCTTTTTATAGTTTTTAGGTGGAGAACCCTTAAAACGGGCAAAAACTGGTAGCATTATGTAGGGAATTGTACCAAGAATACACAAACGGAGATGCGGGTATTGTTGGTATTCTATAAACAATCTAGTCATGATTTTCAGAGAGTATGTATAGTATGTATAGATAGAAACTCACAAAGCTTCTATAGTAAATACACCATTGACTAACCTATTTTATTTTGCTTAGGTTGTCTTATCTGCTACTTTATCACTCTTAAGGGGATAATGTTGTTATTTATACGTCATATTTTGGTATAGTGCGCAATATTATGTTACTCTTATTCTATTTATATTTGGAATAGAATCACGCTTAACGGTATTATATTTTTGTTTGGCTTTTATTACGAATTCATTTGCAATAAAATAAATTCTATTGTTTTAAATTAATTACTCACATTTTTTTAGCACAGATTTTTCGTTTTCATGACGGTTGGCAAACAAGCAAACGGCCCGCCTGATGGTAAGCAGTCCACGCAACCTGTGAAGTATGAACGCTTGCAAATACGTGACGCGTTGCCAACCGAAGGAACTTCCTCCTGGGAAGGGAAAAAGAACAAAGAAGGGAACAGAGGTGGTAAGAGATTCGGTTTCCGCCGCTCTGTCAGCGACAAACAAACGCAACAGTACCTACTCATACTGTTACTGTTACGCCCAGTAAGAGGACAGTACTTCCCCGGTCGTAGCCTTTTTGTAATGAGAGGAGCATGGCTCTGCTACCTTTAAAATCTGTATGAAGATGTTTACATAAAAATCCTTGATAAGAGTCATAAGTTGTAAAGACTTATTACCCAGCAGGTAGAGTCATCTGCGTCCAGGCTAAATAAAAAAATGTAAAAAAGTTTCATCACGAAAAATCTCTCGTTCTTTTGGAGGTCGAAAAAAAAATTTAAGGAAGTAGAATGCCCTCAAGCAATAACCAAACTTTATAAACGCTTCACAAACTGCAGAGGTAAGGATTCAAAGATATGAATCTAAAATTAATTTCGAACATTTTAAAAGGTTCTATTATTTTAACCAAATTTAACAAATGATGTTATCAATTTGTCTCATTTATTGTGTGAATGCTAGACAAATATTCCATATAAGTAAACCTATTTTGATGGCCCTCTTTTTCTTTGCCACGATTCGCTCACGAGGTCTCCTATATGAATTGTTATTGCTGTCCTATATGAATATTAGCAATGGTTCTTCAAGTTATTACTAATATTCCTACTGCGCCTCTAAATAATCTCGTAGCTACCGCTAGAAGTGGATACAACAATAGCCTTAGTGGGTCAGGATCGAACCCGCTCTCGGGTAAACGGAGCGGACTCGAAACTTTAAACGTCGAGCTATTGAGGCTTTTATTAATCATGAACTTCTAAGAAATAAAAGTCCTCAAAATATACGAGGTTCTTAAATTGTTTTTATGTATTAAAACTTAGTTGAAGTCGGTATGCTATTTTAATAGAATATTTAAATTCTTGAGGTCTCATAAGATCTAACTGAGATAAAAGATGGTGGAAACGTGATTTGATTTTAAGAATCACGCGCGCTTTTTCGTTACTGTAATAGATCACTAGGACATTAATTAGATAATTAAAATGTAGTGGACAAAATAGAAAGCTTGTGTAATGAATGGTTTACTTGGGTAGATTAACTATATTTGTATGAGAATGTTGGTGTATGAATATACTTTAATCTTAACAACAGATATAAATAACACAATATGTAATAGCAGTAAATTAATATAAAATCCTAAGCCTACATACTAAATTTTCATATAAATACATATACAATACATCTGCCACCAGTTTCGCTCGCGTCAATTACTTTTTGTAATGAGGCACCTTTATTGTAATACAACGGTTCCCGATAAAATTTTTCATCCCCTATTTCACGTTTCATGTTATTTATTTGCGACATAAAAAGTCCTAGCGCAAAGTCTCACTAATTATTATACTAAAATCACGAGTTTTTTTTTCATTTTTCGGTTTAATATATGGACGCAAATAAGCAACACCATGTCAACCTACACGCTATTAACCTATATATTTGTTACTACATAGACTTCACACACCTTTTCGTTCGTGTGGTTATAAAAAGTACCCTATGTTTTATTCAAAGCTTAAACTATTTTTATCCCCGCTTTCGTGAAGACCGATTCACCCGTGAAAAGATCCCAGACGATCAGAATTACCGTCACTTTAGTATAAACGCGTATTAATAAAATTATTACTTTTTTTATGTTACAAGTTGGTAAGCAAGCATACGGCCCACCTGATTGATGGTAAGCGTTTGCCGTTGCCTATGAGTGCGCGCAACTCCGTTAGTCGGTACCACTCACGCGTTGCCAACCTCGATATATTAAATAAATATAATAAATAAACGCTACACACTCAACGGCCCCCATTAGGATAATTATATCCTGTGTCGGGGGTCCGGAAACATTCACAATGACAAGGACAAACACAACCAGACCGGAAAACATGCCTGTACGATTAATACAAACATCTGCTCCGAGCGGGAATCGAACCCGCAACCGTCGAGGCTTAAGGCAGACTCGCTACCCACAACGCCACAACGGTGTCAATTATATTGGTTCTTGAATCTCCTTTGCCCAGTAATTTCACTAGCCTACAGTGCTCTTCAAACCGGAACACAGTAATGCCTAAGCACATCTTTTTGACGGCAGAACATTTGACACTGCGGTGGTACCTACCTAGCCGGCCTCTTGCAACAATAGGCCTACCACCAGTGTGACTGATTGTACTGGTAGAATTATTAAGAATTTAGAACACAGTTATCACGTAAGTATTAATTATTAAGAACACAGTTATGAAGAAGCCTTATAATACCTTGTAATTTGTCTTGTTGTCGTTTTTTTTTAGATTATAATTGAATATGTAATCTTTTGATCATTGTCTTACTATAAACTAAGGACTGGCCATACAGAAATAATGTCAAAGATTAGCTTGTGCTCCTTCATAAATTTAACGAAGCTAACTTAGTCACATGCTAAATTGATTATATAATTTTGCAAGCTTTTGACGCTAGTTTCATTCATTGACTACGTTGTGGCGCAGCAGCAGCGCGTTCGAATCCCGCTCGGAGCCGATGTTTGTATTGCCCATACAGGCACGTTTTCCTGTTTGAGTGTGTTTGTCTTTGTCATTGTGTATGTTTCCGGACCCCCGACACAGGATATAATTGTCCTAATGGGGACTGTTGAGTGTGTAGCATTTATTTATTTATATTCAAATGTATAACAAGCTTGAGACGCATTTCGTTTCGTAAGTGCAAATTGACGAGTAAATATTTAAGCATATAATTTAGTGAATATTTAGGCATTTTACTAGTATGGAAAGGCTTATCTATATAAAGTAAGTTTATGCTTTTGATAAGTGTTTTTTATGTTTGTTGTGAAATGGATGTGCAAGGGTTTGGTTAACAGAGGAGGATGTACGATTTGTCATACCTTCGTCAAACTTGTCTCTGAATGCTTATGTTGATATGTAGCAGTAAATGAAAAAAATGTAGTTTTATATTATATGTCTCATTTTATTATGTAAGATCAGAATATATTCTACCTCATTGAAGTAGTGTTTTTGCATTAAAGACACTGTAACTAGTAAAATTACAGGACAATTGAGATTTATGAAACAATATCTCGACGTTGGCAGCTCGTTAGTGACACCTTTTTGACACAGTCTTCCATAATCCACACGGCCAGAGACTGGAATGCTCATCCGGCGTATGTGTTCCCGAACAAATTCAACGTGCGATTCACACACACAGGCTTCTTATGAGTAAGCTCGCTCCACCGTAGACCTCATCTATGCGTTCGCGCTCGATGGGTATTTTTGTTTTTTTTTTTTAAATAAATAAAAAACCCACAAATGAATGGTGTTCCAAACACTCAATTGCTACAACTACAGCTTACCATTATGTAGGCCAAAAAAAAAAATTGTCTTCTATATTATATTAATATAAAAATTAGAAGGTAAAAATATTTTTGACTGTTGTATATTGACTTACCTAAAAGAATTCTGTTTCATCCTTTTAGATTTTATAAAACGCAGTCCTTGAAGTAAATTGATAAAAATTGTTTATTGACAACTAGTGCTTTGGGAAGGGGATAAGAGGAGACAGCACTTAAAGAAAGTGCTGTCCACGTCGCATTACTGGAAATCGATACTGTCTATAGCATTTGGAGAAAACTTTTGATAAGAGTATTTTAAATAAAAATGTATAAAGTAAAAATAATGTATTTAATTAACTGACAACTACGATTGAGCATTAAGCTTTAGGTTTAAATTAAAGAATTTTTATTACATGTAGATTGATTGTAGCAAATTACGAGAATTTAAAATGCACCGCTTTTGCATAGTAGAAGAAACCATGTCCTTACCGATAGCCTTGGATTCAGTTCCTGATGACGATTCTTCTTCCTACCATTAATTAATAATAATAATAATAATAATAATATCCTTTATTGCATACTAAGTTGATACAGGTAATTATGGTAAAAACAAAAAAAAAACGAAATACATTATCAACTTTGCAAAAGGTTTACAAGCTCAGCTATATGCCGCAGTGTCGCTTCACAGCTCCACACGGCGCTGATTTTCAGCTTGTACCTAATTTAAGTATGCGCTGTGTAACTATTATTTTAATGTCTAACTTAAATAAAATACTATAATAATGTTATAAGAATACAAAATAAAAGATAATAATAAACTAACTATAACAAAGAAAAAATGATAAAAGATTGAAAAAATATTTAGAAAAAAAAAAAAATTTTATAAAAATAAAAATAAAAATACCGATCGAACATGAATAACAACCAAATCTCTTTGCATATTGTTCAAGTAGATCAATATTTTATCGGGATGTTGCTTTTGTGTTCGAGGAAATACCAATAAATAGGATTATGTAACGATAATCAAATGAGTTACTTTTATTTACATGTAAATAAATGTTGCCGCTTCTAATTGAATTTTTAAATAAAATATTTTAATTTTGTTTTTAAATGAACTCAACGTCATGTGTGTTCTCAATGGTGGTGGTAGATCATTCCAGATTTTGGAGGCAGCAAATCTAAAGGACCCTTTATACCCCGCTGTCTTATGTTTTGGTATGTATAGTTTGAATATGTCTTGAGTTCGTGTATTAGTTCCTGATTTCCTCCGATAAACTATTTTTTCAAATAAATATGAAGGTTTTTCGTTTTGCATGATTTTAAATACCATTAGTGTTAGGTGTAATTTCCTTCTCGAATTCATATTTAGTATCTTTTTACTGTTTAGTATTGGTGTAATATGTGCGCGTTTTGGTACTGTATAACAAAATCTAATACATGCATTTTGCACGCGCTGGATTGCCTTTTCAGTGCTTTTGTTCAGACGGGGGCCATAAACGGTGTCACAATAGTTAAAATGAGACAGTACTAACGCTTCAACCAATAGTAGCCTGACGTTTTCAGTAAGAAATTTCCGAATGCCATATAAAGTTTTTAATTTGTAGAAAGAGTTCCTAATTTTGGTATTAACGTGTTCTTTAAACTTTAGTTCCTCGTCAATAAATAATCCTAAATTTTTAGCTGATTGTACTCTAACAATACTCTCACCATTTATTAGTATTCGTGGGTTTGATTTTTGTATAATGGAACGCTGATGTTTGGTCCCCATGACCATGAATTTAGATTTTAAAGCATTTATAACTAGGCTATTTTGCTCTGACCATTTGTATATACGGTCTAGGTCTTCTATTATAAGTTTTACCGCTTCATTTGTTTTCTTAGGGTCGAAGGAAAAATAGATCTGTGTGTCGTCTGCATACAGATGGATTCTACAATTCTTCACAACTGACACCGGTATTTTGCCCAGGGTCTGCTTATTACTCTTATCCGGTTTTGAGAGGTTACTAATTTTTACGCAGAGCGATTGCCATCTGGCCTCTGCAACCCTAGAGCCAAACCAGTAACTCATTGGATAAGAGCAAATTACTTTTCAAGAGTTAACGTACATTATCAGATGATGACATACGTATAAACGCTCAGACCGAAATCTCTGTGCTGAGAGGGAATCGAACCCACGACTGTTGAGGCTCAAAGCCGACTCGGTACCAGCATGCCACAACGGTCGTCATTAATATAACAAAATGAAACATTATTTTAGTCAGGATATTCTACATGGTTGTACAACCGAATTTTGGAGATTAGTCGATCCTGATTTTTACAGAAAATCATCTGATAGCAATCGTTATCTTTGGTAGATAATAATTTATACTAATTGGATAAAATAATAATTTCTTAAAGAGTCTAACTTTTTAAATTTAGATTATAGGCGAAGTACATTTATTTATTTAATAGGAAGCCAACGTTATATACAATTTATTCCATATTTCAATAGTACATTCTTATACACATAAGAATGTACTATGACAAAAATTGTATACCCCAATTATAGGCTAACTTAACAGTTAACATGCATTTGGTATCTTTTTTTTTTGTATTTAGTTTATAACAATGGAAAAATAACATTCTTTGTAAGTAATGAAATAAGGTTAAACTAATTAAAATTATTAAAACAACATTATATATACATATATATTATACCTAAAGTCTCTATGTAAGTACTAATTTAAATATTTATTATTAATATAATAATATTTAAAAGGATATTTCGCGTGCACGTATATTTAAATCGCGCTATATGAACACAATTTTCAATTTAAGCATGCATCGGTTTAAGTTATGCTCAATTTTAAGAGGATTTCAAATATTCGAGCGCGAAATAAAATGATAAACCGCAATTGAAATATTTTAAAAGGTTTCCGTCTGAATGCGAAAAGTGCAATTACGTGAGGGTCCATCCGCGTCGATAAATTAAGGATTTTGAGGAAATATTTGTAGCTAGGTTTTTCCTCCAGCTTTTTTCGATCATAGTATTATCATTATTAAAGTAATAATTAATAAACATTCACATAACATATTTCCATACAAACTTTCATTCCCTATTAAGGGCAAAAATTATACAAACTTTGAATGTCATATTTATTTATATTGAATCAACAGCCAAAAGTTTCAAGCTTCTAGCTCTAAATTTAACAAGTTTGAGGTCTAAGTAATGTTTCTTTGTAGAGCTCAGGATTTCAAAAAATAAGTATGAAATTTTGAAATTAATTTTATTATTTTATGCAGATATTCTCTTGGTTACTGAAAAGCTAATAAATAATTTGTTCCAAGAAATTTGAGCTATAAAGCAATTTATTCTTGCATTCTTTAAGAATTATGACGGTACAACGAAAAATTTTACAAGCTTTCTTTCAATTTTTTTTGCGTTACCCTGAATTCAGCTGACGTTGACAAATTTATTATTTTTAATTTACTGCAAAACTCTTTCTAATTAGATCTAGAATTAATTATCTTTTTGATGTTAATATTTATGAGTGGCAAAGGCACAGTGGAATATATCACGATTAATTTTGGATTATATCTAAAGTATTGAACCCTCAATAGCTGAACGGTAGATGGGCCGACTTCGCTACGTTAACGCGAGAATCGATGGTTCGATCCTGACCCCTTGGGCTATTGTCGTACCCACTCCTAGCGCAAGCTTCTAGCTTATTTGGAGGGGCAATAGGAATATTAGTTATACCTTGAATAAGCATTGCTAGTATTCTTTAAAAAAAAAAACAAAATTTTATAAAAAAAACATGTTAAGTGTAAGTCGGACTCGTACATAAAGGATTCCGTACCTCGGTAGAATAAATATATCAAGTTTCTTGTATTATGTTTTAATTTTGAAATTAAATTTGTTTTTATAATTTGTTTATATAGCGGCCATAGTAATACACAATTTATAAAAATTCCAAGTAAGGGTCCGTAAGTGCAGACCGACACAAGTATAACCAACGGGACCGAAGCAGGTGACTGTTTAGTAATAACAACATCTGCTCCGAGTGGGAATCAAATCCGTGACCATGAGAACTACACCCATATTCCTTAGTACTACGCTGCAGTCTTAGTCAAAATTTTAGTCTTTATTTTATTGCCAAAGATACATTAAAATATCCAATCAATAACAAGTGCACAGGTATTATTTCTAAGTACTTAATAATTAATAAAATGCTAAACATATTGGGAAGGACCTATGACAATAAATAAACGTTACACACTCAACGGCGGCCATTAGGATATTGATATTCTGTTTCGGGGTCCAAAAACTTACACAAAGACAAGGACAAACACACCCAGTCCGGAACTCATGCCTGTATGGTCAATACAAACATTGCAATTATAACCGACATAAAGATAAGGTCGATGACGTCATAATATCCATAGCAGGCTTAGTATCACTGTTTTCTTTTTAACTATAATAATTCAACAAATTTTACATGGTTACAAAAATTAAACATATACGATTGACACCCATCTTTTTAGTTACCTTGCTACAATTTAGATTTGTTAAAATTTACCATTTTGTTAAATTAAAAAAACATTTTTTTATTTCATGGCGGTTGGCAAATTGGCAAATTTGTGTTATGGCATGAGCATGGCTCTATTACCGTAAAATTACCAAAATAACAAACATACATACATACATTTGATAATTATTCCTCTCCTTCTGTTAGTAGCGTCATAAAATCTAAGGCCGATTAGTTGAAAGTACTTAATAGCAATCGATTACGCGTCAATCTTTATAAATGAGTCACAAAAACCCTCTTCACAAATCTTAGACAAAAGAGGTCTCGCCTTAAGGCTATTTAGAGCTTACGAATAAGACGAATGTATAAATAATTATCTAATGGTAAATTCTGTGAGGCTTATTGTTTTGTTAATTACGGGAAAAAATATTTGGGGTCATTAGTGTGCAAAACGGTAGAATATTTGACACTGCGGTGGTAGGTACTAGCCGTTCTCTTGCAACAAAAGACCTACCACGAGAGTTCAAATTTAAATATTTATTACCTAGCTAACATAAGAGATTTATTACCGAGTTAAGATAAAAATATACCTACTTAAAATAAATGAAATATCAATATAAATGGTTTAGGCAATCGAAATATTCCATAAGGCTGTCTATTTTCAATTTTATTATGAAAACAACAGATAAAATCTAAAAGAAGAAGCAATAAATTGAACGGAAACGTTAAATAAATTAACAACAGATTTCGATAGAAAACGAATTAGAGCTATCAATATAAACCCTATTAATTTGCTCCAAGGCTCTAGGGGCGATTTTTTAATTCCGTTGAGTAGCTTTAGGTAAAGGTATTACGACCTATTAAAATTGTCTTCATTTGTTACCTACTAACAAGTAAGTAGTCTTCTTCTTCCTAGCATTATTGCTGGTACTATACCAGTATTTACCCAGGGTCTGCTATTAATCTTGTCCGGATTTGACAGGTTACTAGTTTTTTACACAGAGCGATTGCTATCTGACCTCCATGGGAGCGACAGCTTAACGTGCTCGCCGAGGCGCGGTGTCGAGACCCACAAGGCCGGATATTTGTAAGATCAATGCAAACATCTGCTCGAGCGGGAATTGAACTCGTAACCGTCAAGACTAAAGGCAGACTCACTACACACAACGCAGACTCACTACACACAACGCCACAACGGTGTTAATAAGTATTATCAACTAGGAAAAAGTCTCCTCGTCTATTAAGAAGAAAAATTAGAAGGTGCACCACGCTGCTGATTTTGTATATAATAGGCAAACATGCATCACTTCTCTAAATAAGTCTACGATTGCTATCCACTGAACCATCTGTATTTTTTTATTTACACATTATTGTCTTAATTTGTAGGAATCGTTAATCCTTAGATGTACTAGACGACGTATCTAAAAATAAACGTAATCAATCTTTGGTTTCTTTTCATAACTGGTAACATTGACCCATTTCTAATAAGATTCGATATTGGTTGGTATCAAATTTGGGGCGGAATAAAAAAGGGATTCAGTGAGCGATGTGCGGTTTTGATCTTCCGCGTTATTATATTCTATTTACAATAGAATACGAAATAGCCTTAATAAATCAAACGTTTTATGATGTTTTGTAAAATAAAGTACCTCAAAATCATTATTTGGTATAGTTCTGGCGAAAATCTTATATTGTGTTGTACGGAGAAAGATCGCGATAAAATCTTCACATTAGTAAGGTACTTCTAAAATCATTTATATTAGTTAACTCGTAGTGAAGCAAAGTGGTGAATTGAGTTCTTTTTCTTTCTCGTGGATGGAATGGAATGGAAGTGAAGGTCATTGACCAGCAGTAGACTACTAAAAGTTACATACTTGACAATACAAAATTTTCACGTATTTTTTTGAGAACAATGTTATAGCAAATTATTCATTAGAGGAGTACGAGTATTCTGCTGATAAAAAAGCTTGGGGCTCTCAAATTTGTAGACTCATCCAGGAATTGAATTAAAATAGTATACTTTCTATATTTGGAATGAGTACCTTTCCAATTTTACTCGGTAGAATAAACTCTTCGAATCAAAGATAACGTTTGAAGATTCAAAAGTACTTTTTAAAAATCTATTTGAATGTTAATAGCTTTGATAATTTAAATTTGATGCCTCTATTCGCATTTAAAGTAACTTTATATCACACGTTAGAGTACTCATAAATGAGTGCAGAACGTATATCTTGAGTTCACTCTATAAACACTGCTCCATTAGTGCTTTACGCATCTAGGAAGAAAAATAGGACATTCTCACCCGCGGATTAATGAAAATCACGTTTATGGGCACAATTGCGGGTGGCAATGTCCTTCTTTCCTCCCGTATTGCGTATAGGACTTTTTTGTTACGATGAAAAGTTCGCTTTTTTGACACCGTTGTGGTGTTGTGGGTAGCGTGTCTACCTTTAGTCTCGACGGTAGCGGGTTCGATTCCCTCTCGGTTAGATGTTTGTTAAATTTCTGTCTCGGTCTGGGCGTTTGTCTGTGGGTTTCTCCACCATGCTTCGGAGAGCACGTTAAGCTGTCGGTCCCGGTTGTTATCACATAACATCTGATAATAATCTTTAACTCTTGATAAGTATATTGCTCTTATCCAATGAGTTACTGTTTCGCCCTTAGGGTTGCGGAGGTTAGATGGCAATCGCTCTGTGTAAAAACTAGTAACCCGTGAAATCCGGATAAGAGTAATAAGCAGACCCTGGGTAAAATAAAATACCGAGAATAATGCTAGGACGAAGATGAGAAGTTCGTTTTTAATCCCTGGTACAAAGAATAAACACAGAGTTGCTATTTATAGTAGTTATCGGGAGGTAATGTGAGTTAATTAGTGTCATCTTTCCGGGGGAGAATCGGGCACTTTGCTCCCTCGTATCAGGGACTAAAAGTGAGTACATCAGCTATATATTATGTATGTGGCCATAATTATAATACATTAAACGTGCTTGGCTCCGATTAGTGGTGAACAGTAATTACTCTAACAAGACAACATATAATGACTTATGAATCTTTTTTCAATTCGACGCCTTTGTTAACGAGATCCCTACTACAATTTCCAGGAACAATGATTATTGACTATGATTTCTAGTTCTTGTTATTCTTTTACTGAGCTGATCCAATTACTGCGGTCTGTCTTTAAATGAAACCAATTAGGTTCTGTAAAATAATGAACATTTTATATTTAAGATTAAAGTCTGAAAAAAGAATAAAGCTTCAAGATAGAGCCTCATATTCGGAAATATCATTTTATATTTTTTATCCTTCCCTGGGCTTCACTCATGTGAGTTTTAATAAGCTAAACTTATATTGCAATTATTTTATTTTTTTATTTTTATTTATTTATTAAGTCAATATTTATTAACAATATGTTTTATACTAAAGTCTTACAAAACCTGACAATTGGTTTGACTGTAAGATCTGTTAAAGTTATACTACTAAGTCAAATAAATATACTAATAACAACAACATTTTATACATTTAACATAACCATAAAATATAACGTACCTATATCTAAGAAAAAACGAGAAAATAATTAGAATTATAATAATTAATATACATACAAATAACTGTAACATAAATATGACAGTAAAAATGATAATAATAATAATAAAAAGAGTTATAATGATTTTTTTTAACCGTTACATAAATTTAGAAAATATTTTCTTAATGTTGTCTTAAATGAATATTTATCAGCTTCACATCTTATATTCTCTGGTAGGGAATTAAAAAGAAATGGAATGCGTTTTTTCAATGTTCGGTCTAATAGAAATAAATGGTTCTTAATACAAACATTCACCCCTTACTTATACCTCTTTAAGCCTTTTTTAGCTAAAAAAGGTAGCCTATACCCTTTCCCAGGCTCAATTGTAAGTATGTACCGAGTTTCATCAAAATAGGTAAAATCATTTTTACGAAACTTTAATTGAAACGCAACGGAAGCTATCAAAAGGATTTTTTTTCGCATTTTTGCCACAAATTTAATTGATGCTCCTCTTTTATTGGTCGTAGCGTGATATTATAAAGCCTATAGCCTTCATCAATATATGAACTATTTTGCACAAAAATGATTTTTAAATGAAAACCAAGAGTGTATACAAAGTAGATCGTTAATCCAAACAAACAAACTCTTCAGCTTTAAAATATTGGTATAGAAATATAGTAGCGATACAGGAACACTGTTAGCTTAAGTACTTATTGGCTGAAATTTGATATTGCTAAGGGAACTTACACCAAGTCTATTCAAAGTCTATATCACCAAACAATTTAGAGCTCTATCACTAAGTTATAAGATAAAAATTTCTTTAGCAACGTCTCGATAACGTAAGCCTATGACCTACCTTGATTTTGTTTATCAATACGATCGTCAGAGACCCTGACATTGAAATCCTTTGTTAGAAGTTGGGGAACTTCAAATACTGTATAATATAGGAATATGCATGTAAATCTATGATTTAAATTATTATATCGGACAAAGGCCTAAATAAACAGACATTCCCGGATAAGCAACTTTTATGTAAATAAGCAAGTTACGAAACCCTCCAATAATCTATGAATACTTTGATAGGGTTCTTCTATCATCATATATATATGATTATTATGTCCTTATAGTTTAAGTAGTAGTAGAGCCATGCTGCTCCCAGCACATGGGCCGGCTCGACCGAGAAAGCCTCTCAAAGAATATCTGCATAAAGTAACAGTATCAGTAGGTACTGTTGCGTTTGAGTTGAGTGAGAGCAACGCTCGATCTCCGACCTCCTCTATCCCTCATTTTCCTTCTCATCCCCCTCCTACCCCATAGAACCTTTTATAATTATGTGTTAGCCCAACATGCTCTGTTTTTTTTTTTAAATAATAAATAGTAGATACTTAAATTAGACTGTGGTAATTAGCTTGTTATTAGAATTGTATCGTATTCTTCGGTTGATCAGGTGTGTCGCATTAGAATGGGTAGTAAATATACTTAGATGCACGTACATTGAATGTAAAATGAAAAAAGATTTAATACAACAACCTGGGACCAGATAAACTATTCTTAACTTTTAGTTTTTTTTTTATATTAGAGGGCAAACCCTGATCACCGTAGCCCATGAACATCTGCAACACCAGGAGACATGCAAGTGCGTTGTCGACCATTAAGCGAAGAATAGGCTCTTATCTTGAAAGTTCCCAGGTTGTGTTAGTTCGCGAAGTGCGCCGATAAAAGCTGGTTCCACAAAGTTGGTTGTGCGGGGAAGAAAGTGTCTTCTAAATCGTGCTTAAGAGAATACTATATATTCTATTGTGCTTATTAATTTTTATTATTTTTTAATTAATTTACTATGTCCAGGAGCGAATTGGTAAACAATAATTTTCGTGTATTGGAAAACCTAAATCATCCTTATTATATTGTCAAAATATTTATTGCTAGATCTTATAAAGAAAATTGGACTCTATATAACACTATACAAAGTTTATTTTTCGCAAATTGGATATTGTAAAATGCTGCCCTACTTCCGATGTAAATTAAAAAAATATTATTCGAGGGCTTTTCTAATTGATTGATTGTTAGATTATTACCGCTTTAATGGGTTTTTCGTTTATGGAGTTTCTCTATTTATATTTATTAGTGTACAAATCTATTTTAAGAATACTCAATTTAAAATGTTTTTATGGTTGCTAAGGAAATTCGAGAACTTTTATTTTAATTAAGATGTTTTCAGAATGTTTAAAGATTCATATATACGAGAAATGACTTGTAATTTAAACAGAGCAAAGTAGATAGCGCTTTGTTGGTGTATAGCTATGAATATTAATAATGACAGATGGTAGGTCTTGTAGGTTGTAGGTCAAATATTCTACCGCGGAGCAGGAGGGAGTTTGGCCTTACTGTGTTTCGGTTTGTAGGGCACTATAGGGTAGTGAAATTTTGGGCAATGGAGATTTAAGGAAAAATATCTCGAGGTTGGCAACGCGTGTGTGAGACCTACAAAGGGCTACAGCAACCGTTTTTTTTTTTTTTTTTTTTATGTTAGATGTTGGCAAACAAGCATACGGCCCACCTGATGGTAAGTGGCTGCCGCAGCCTATGAGCGCTTGCAGCACCATTACTAGGTGCCACTCGACCTCGAGATATTAGTTCTTAAATCTCGTTCGCCCAGTAATTTCACTAGCGTACAATGCCCTTCAAACCGGAACACAGTAGTGCCTAAACACTACTATTTGGCGGCAGAATATTGGACACTGCGGTGGTACCTACCTAGCCGGCCTCTTGCAACAAAAGACCTACCACCAGTGTGACTGATTGCACTGGTGGAATAATCTCTGTTGTGACAGAGGTTATCCCAACAGCGGGCGATGGGGTCGTCACATCCCGACGCCTTTAAACGCCGTTTACCATCAGGTGGGCCCTATGCTTGCTTGCCAATTTAGTAACATAAAAATAGACTATAAAAAAAGACGCATGGATAAATATATAATAGACGCATTTTGTTTTGTAACTTGTAGTGAAATTTCTAGTTATGTTTTA
This sequence comes from Hestina assimilis, assembly GCA_023373885.1. Taxonomy (NCBI): domain Eukaryota; kingdom Metazoa; phylum Arthropoda; class Insecta; order Lepidoptera; family Nymphalidae; genus Hestina; species Hestina assimilis. Next base: position 12,147,619 of record CM041745.1, read on the forward strand.
ATGTTGGTTTAAATTTCATACACTTATAACTTATAGATCTTCTTCTTCATCCTAGCATTATTCCCGGTATTTTTTTATGTACCCAGGGTCTGCTTATTACTCTTATCCGGATTTGACAGGTTGCTAGTTTTTACACGGAACGATTGCCATCTGACCTCCGCAACCCTAAGGGCGAACCAGTAACTCATTGGATAAGAGCAATTTACTTATCAAGAGTTAACGATTATTATCAGATGTTATTGATAATAACCGGGACCGACAGCTTAACGTGCTCTCCGAGGCACGGTGGGCAGACCCACGCGGACAAACGCCCAGACCGAGACAGAAATTTTAACAAACATCTGCCCGAGCGGGAATCGAACCCGCAACCGTCGAGACTAAAGGCAGACTCGCTACCCACAACGCCACAACGGTGTCACTTATAACTTATAGATGTTGTCTTTAACCAATTGAACGTTAGCGTAGTTGTATTTTTTACTCCTTACAACAGATACGTTCACCATTTTTATTTATAACTACATAATCCGCAGCCCGCAATGAATTATGGCTTCTAGACTAAACAAGACCGGAAGTATAGCATCATCACTCATTTTTTTGCTTCCACTTGCAGCGTCTGGCATTCAATACCAGATTGAAAAACATTACAAACAGGCTTCAACTTTCATGTAGTTATTACTGCTTATTTATTTTTAACCTTAAATTTGGGATAACCTCTGTCACAACAGAGATTATTCCACCAGTGCAATCAGTCACACTGGTGGTAGGTCTTTTGTTGCAAGAGGCCGGCTAGGTAGGTACCACCGCAGTGTCCAATATTCTGCCGCCAAATAGTAGTGTTTAGGCACTACTGTGTTCCGGTTTGAAGGGCATTGTACGCTAGTGTAATTACTGTGCGAACGAGACTTAAGAACTAATATCTCGAGGTTGGCAACGCGTGAGTGGCACCTACTAATGGTGCTGCAAGCGCTCATAGGCTGCGGCAGCCACTTACCATCAGGTGGGCCGTATGCTTGTTTGCCAACCTCTAACATAAAAAAAAAAAAAAAAAAAACTACGAACATACAACACATCAAAACACGAGTGAATATAAGTGAAGCAACATATTGAACTATTTCCAACTCGGTAATTTCATATTCCACGTATTCCGGGTTCGTAAAAAATATTTTTTATGAGCGGACAAGAACGTGAAATGTTCTTATTTTATGTAATCCAACATTTTTTTATGGATAATTACGTAACAATGCTGTAATGTTATGAAAATATGAGATGGAAATTAAAGAACAAAGAATAGCGGCTTGTGATGTGTGTAGTAAACATTTATAAACAGTGGTAGAGTAGAATAAGTAAATATAACCACTGTCTTGTGTAGAAACTCTTTATGCTTTTCTATGATTACACCCTACCCAAAGGATGCTAATCAAGGGAGCTGGTTAGGGGACTGTATCTTACGAACTGTATGTAATAGTTAGATATTTAATACTAAAAATAAAATAAAATTTAAAAATATTTTTGAAGTTGGGCGGTGTTTCATGTTACAGATAAAGAATTGGAATGTTCATAGATTGTGCAGTTCTATGGCCGCTTTTGATAAACAATACAAACAAATAAAATTTTAATAGGGAACCCCTACCAGAAACTTCATTTTTTTTTTATTATGGTACAGCAGCCTTTATGTTCGAGCGTGACATGCATTTGGCTGAATTTGTTATTAAATTAAATATTAATTAAGGGGCTATCTTTTGTTTATAACACTGAAAGTTTTTTGTTATTTTTTTCGTCGGGTGTGACTTTGTTCTTTGTTTTCTTAAAAATTCTATTTAAAATTATTTATAATCTAATCAGAGACTTTTAATTTCAAAATTTATTCGATAACCGTAAATGTATCTTCGGGTTAAATCGATTACTTCAGGTTTTTTTTTTGTTTTTTTTTTTTTTTTATGTTAGAAGTTGGCAAACAAGCATACGGCCCACCTGATGGTAAGTGGCTACCGCAGCCTATGAGCGCTTGCAGCATCATTAGTAGGTGCCACTCACGCGTTGCCAACCTCGAGATATTAGTTCTTAAATCTCGTTCGCCCAGTAATTTCACTAGCGTACAATGCCCTTCAAACCGGAAAACAGTAGTGCCTAAACACTACTATTTGGCGGCAGAATATTGGACACTGCGGTGGTACCTACCTAGCCGGCCTCATGCAACAAAAGACCTACTACTAGTGTGACTGATTGCACTGGTGGAATAATCTCTGTTGTGACAGAGGTTATCCCAACAGCGGGCGATGGGGTCGTCACATCCCGACGCCTTTAGATGTATGTTTTTTCACACGATACAGTCAGTCTGTCTTAGTTGTCCATCTGTCTCAATATAAGAGCTGTTTAATTAGTGTATGAGTATACATATTTCTTTGCTACGCTCTCTATATTATTAATTGAGATATTATAGTGATATAGTTGTGAAAGAAGTGGAAGTTAAGTGTCGCTTTTCACAGATATTAATAGGATCGTCGGCAGTCATATTTATTTTATTACGTTTTATAACAAAAATCTTCTTTAGTTTAAATTAAAATGGTAATTTATGAAAGAGAATATGTTGTAAAATGAAGATTTGAATTTAAAAGGTAAATAAATTTACCATACTCTTCAATCTTTTATTAGTAGCAATAAAATTATTATAATTTTTACAACGACTATACCTCTGTAAATAAAGTTTTGAAACTGAATACTATGTGTTCATGTTTATTGCGTTATTTTTGTTGAAAGTAATAAAACAGCGGATATGATGCAATTGTGTTACTTGAAATGTCCAAGTCATCTTTTACGGGAGCAATAAAAACATTATGATTTACATTTATTTAGGAATGTTTTTAAACTTTACGTAAATAATTACATCTGAGTTCTAGTTTTAAATAGATGTAAAAATTGTTTATAATATATTAAATCATTTTTATGTTGATATAATATAAATCATTAAGACCGGAATATCCTGTATAAAAATTAGCCATTAGTATGTATTTTATATTAAAATTAAGAACACAGTTATTGAGATAAATATAAAAACGATGGGGCTGTCACAGTCGCAAAGCAATTAAATCCTTTTGCATATTACATTAAAGTTAGAAAAAAATGAGGCTTATTAATTATAAGAAATATTTTTAGAAATTTTATGTTTAGGGAAATAAGTAAAAGATGAATCTAAGGCAATAATTTGTAATAACTAGATCTTCAGGTCCTGCTCTCTCTTTACAAGTAAGAATTAGGGTGTATAATAACATTGTTACTAGCTACATTTCAATATTATGTTGTTTATCAAAGCACTGTTTACAACACTTATAAATTTTTCATCTAAAAGATAAATTAAGCAATTTTTCGCCAAAGCTTCCGACATGATATGCCTCAAATGGAAAATGCCTGCTTACTATACATATATACCTCAGGCCACAACACCACCAAGTCGAAAACCAGGGTTTTATGTGTTTTCCCACAGCTTGCCACAGTGATAGACGTTTTTAGTTACCTACTGTTCCGTATGGGTTATATACCGGTATTCTTTACCTCACTAAACAGGTTATCGAAAATAAAAATAAAAGGAAACGAATTTTATGTTTTTGAGATAATTGCGGTCAACCAAACTCTTAAGGGTTGGAAGAAATCGCTATGTAGCTTTAAGACCACGTAAACCTAACAAATTATAATAAGTGCTTAAATGTAAGTCATGCTGTATAAAGTGGCGCACAATAAAGTTTATTCCGTGAATCTATTCAGCTTATTAATCCTTATGCTTACTTAATACAATATTATAAATGAAAAAGTAACTCGGTCTGTCTGTCGCGCTTTTATGACAAAACTACTGAACCGATTTAAATGAAATATGATAAACAGATAGTCTAGAGCCTGAGAAAAGACATAGGCTACTTTTTAATACCAAAAAAGAGTTGTAATGGGTTGAGATGGGGAGATGAAAATTTGTATGGAAGTATCGTCATTTTTAGAGCTATAAGCTTGAAGCTTATTTTTTAGGCTGTTGATTCGATATAAATAAACATGACATACAATGTTTGTTAAAGTTTTACCCTCAAGGGTGCAAAATAACAATAGGGAATAGGGGTTGAAAGCAAAACGTTATTCACGTGGATGAAGTCGCGGGCAGTACATTATAAATACAGGTAGCATTAAACAGAATACAAAAGTAGAAATTTATATTAGAGGCTGATTATTCTAATTCCAGAATCTGCATATTAAAAATAAAATATTATAATTGTTTCAGAACCATGGATCCAGACGTTATCGTGCAGGAGATGGGGGAAGTGACCACCACTTCACCTTTAACGGTCTTCCCCACGAACCACAGCTTCTGGAAAAACAGCACAGACCTCAACGTTTATTACTTCTACGACGTAAGTAACATTTTTATATAAAAAAACTGTATCAAAATTTTGGTCCTCGATTAACTCTGAAACTAACAACTTTTTTTTCTATAAATGTGTGATTTGTTTCATCGTAAAAGAAAGTGTGACAAGCAACTTGTGGTCATCTAGAAAACCATTTTTTTTATTTTCATTATTATTTTATTTACAACTAAATTATGTACGACGGCAGCGGAGGGTCCAAAGAAACCAAAATTACTTATTATTACTTTAATTACTTAATAATGAAATTACAATCTAAACTTAAAACTAGTACTGCTTGCTCGATGTGAGAGACAAGAGTGAATATAAAATTAAACCAATATCTTAAATTAAAATTAAACATTTATAACAATTTAAACTAATTCGGTGAACTCTTACTAAACACTTTTGCACTTTCCGATAAAATGGTTATTACGGCGAAAACCCGGTGGTCTGCTATTTCCTCGAATCCGCGAGACGTGGGAACGTAACATCTCCCTCCTGAAGAACAGCACCTAATCGATGACCTTCAGGTTGAGAATAGTGCTGGTAATATCTTATTCACTGGGTATGTTTGCTTTAGGTTTCAGTTTTTGTAGGTTTTATTTCCGTAATTTTAGAGGTCCAAATGATACAGCATTATTACTGAACAGCTTCCTCGTCTGAATTGATGCTGATTTCTGGATCATTTTGTTCTCGTCGAATTGAAGATAGTAGTTTAAACTGTCAGGATATATGACTTGGCAGGATTCTTGCATTATGATGAAGTTCTTAATACAGTAGTAGTAAACCTTCGGGTATTCTACCTCTATGTACATGTAAAATCATCATTGTGAATTGCTACAAAAGGTTGGGAAGGAATAAGGATTCCGATATTCTTGCTAGGTATAAATGATAAAAAATTAAGGAATTAGGGAGAAAAATCGCAAATTGAAAAATTAAAATTGTATATCTCTATAATTATAAAATCTATTTATCTTTTACAATATTAAATTAAATCAAATTCTAAAGTTTTAATTAATCTTTATAAAAAGTATATTAATTCTGAATCAATCATTAATATAAAAAATGAGTTTTTTTTTTCAAATATAATTTTAAGAACATTTAGGCTAAAACACTAAATGCTAAAAATTCTAATTCGAGCAATTTTTAATAATTTCGAGCAATTTTAAATAAATGGCTAAATTATTAATGATTTATATTCAATGTGATTCATTTTAATCATATGAAACGACTATTAATGTTACTATAATAAATATCTCCCAATATTAAAAGAAATATATATTATCTTTAATTCTTTATCATACTTTCAGACATCTGTTAAGCTGAGATTTATTACAATAATTTTTATTCTTAATTTAAGATTCTTTTTTAATAGATTAACTATAATTTAATCTTTTTCCAAAGTTGTGCCTTAAAATAATTGTCATGATGATTATTGAGTATTTCATTATATATTTAATAAAACTTAAAAAAATCATATGCATTTTGACCAAAAATTGGAATTATTTAAAAGAGTCACCTATATTACTAGTAAATCTACTAATTATTAAATCTATCTTTTACTTAATTTTATGTTTTTTATTAATTACAATTTATCAAAAAAAAATTAAATTATATAACTTGCTTCAAACTTCTATACCTACTTAAATGTAAAGGTTCCGATTGCCGCAGAAGGGAAATCTAGGAAAAACTATGGGCTAGGAATATTAAAAACTAAGGGTAAGCAATCACTAGACGATTCTAATGTACTTACGATTTTAATTTTAGATTCTTTGGAGTATCAATGTTCGGATACACCTCGCTGCACCTCTCGTAGATTCTGGATACTCTTGTCAGTGCTTGATAGCGACCCGGGTAGATCACGACGTGACGATTTCGATTTTAGAAATCTATAGTTACGTTGCTCGCGACCCGACCCGCGAGTATCCTACCGACTGCGCCAATTATGTACGACGGCAGCGGAGGGTCCAAAGAAACCAAAATTACTTATTATTACTTTAATTACTTAATAATGAAATTACAATCTAAACTTAAAACTAGTACTGCTTGCTCGATGTGAGAGACAAGAGTGAATATAAAATTAAACCAATATCTTAAATTAAAATTAAACATTTATAACAATTTAAACTAATTCGGTGAACTCTTACTAAACACTTTTGCACTTTCCGATAAAATGGTTATTACGGCGAAAACCCGGTGGTCTGCTATTTCCTCGAATCCGCGAGACGTGGGAACGTAACAACTAATATTACAATTCAATACTAACTATATTTACAAATAATTAAAATTGTACAAATCATGTCCACGGGAAATGGAGGCAAGAATGCATTTCATCCTGCATTTCATCAATGAATCGGAATCCCGATTCTTTGGTTGAAAAATGAACCAGCCTTTCTGTTACCTGTGAAGGCATTCAAGTCAAGTCTTTGATGTTTAATTTTTTTTTTTTTAAACGTTCGCCGTTCAAACTGGAACACAGTAGTGCCTAAGCACTACTATTTGGCGGCAGAATATTGGATACTGCGGTGGTACCTACCTAGCTGGACTCTTGCAACAAAAGACCTACCACCAGTGTGACTGATTGCACTGGTGAAATAATCTCTGCTGTGACAGAGGTTATCCCAACAGCGGGCGATGGGGTCGTCACATCCCGACGCCGGTAATAATTATTCTGCACTCTAACACATTTTAAATACTCTTTTTGAGAGATGGAAGTGTTCCTGATAGAAAAAATTGAAATTATTTTTATTATTAATGTAAAAATTCAATATGGACGCTTTAAAAGAGTTTATAAATAGGTACATAATTTTTAGATCAGAAAAAGTTATTTAGATTAGGTAAGAACCTTGTTGAATTATTATATATTGATATTCATGAAAATTCCAAACATAATTCGTTACACGCTTAATCCATTAATTTATTTGGGGTCCTATTTAAATGTGAAAGCGCACTTGCTAAGGTTTGTGTGACATGGAAAATTCATTTAGTCCTTGATGCTGGACGGTTTTGTATACTAACTGTTGGTTATGACTCCTCTCTACAGCTACTTGTATAATCTATAACAATAAATAAAAAATAAATAAACCCTACACACTTAACGGCCCTTACTAGGATAGTGATGTCCTGTGTTGGAGGTCCGGAAATATACACAAGGACAAATACACCTATGCTGGAATACATGCATGTATGATCTATACATCTGCTTCGAGCGGAAATTAAAGCCGCGACCTGTGGCGCTCAAGCCAGGCTGTCTTCATGCCTTTATAAGGTATAAAGTTCTTACATTTATAATATTTTTACAATCAAGATAAAATTGCTTTGCACATACAAGCAAAAAACGACACTATAGCATGACTTCTTATTAAGTAAAACCCACTTTAATTTAATTTACTCCGAAGAAAATTATGAACGAGCCGACATAATAAAAAATCCCCTTTTTGCTTTCTTCATCACAAACGTTTGGCACTAAACCTGAATATTTCATATTTTCTGCCCGGTTAGATTAAACCACGCATAATTTCATTAGTTTGCCTTTCATCGTAAAACTTTAGGGTGCTAACACACGTGTTTATTAAAGTTTACGAAAACATTTTATGAACATAGAATGATATTAATTTAACTTCATATACGAGGTGTATATTTCAAAAGGGTCCTTGTTTTGATCTATGTAAACTGTATTCTACGAGAGACGTGCTATTATTTTAATGAATGGGCAGGCCCACCCGGGGCAGTAATAACTTAACCTAATCTAGCTTTCTCACACCATGTCGATAAGCAGTGGTACCGTCTTTAAGCTACACAATCCGCATAAAAACAGGTTTCTATGGCTCATTATAAAATATTAGCAGACCTGGCCATACCTTGCTATGGAAAAAGATAATTTATTGTATTTATAATATGAACTCCTTAATCTTTTTTTTTTTTTTTTTTTTGTTAGAAGTTGGCAAACAAGCATACGGCCCACCTGATGGAAAGTGGCTGCCGCAGCCTATGAGCGCTTGCAGCACCATTAGTAGGTGCCACTCACGCGTTGCCAACCTCGAGATATTAGTTCTTAAATCTCGTTCGCCCAGTAATTTCACTAGCGTACAATGTCCTTCAAACCGGAACACAGTAGTGCCTAAGCACTACTATTTGGCGGCAGAATATTGGACACTGCGGTGGTACCTACCTAGCCGGCCTCTTGCAACAAAAGACCTACCACCAGTGTGACTGATTGCACTGGTGGAATAATCTCTGTTGTGACAGAGGTTATCCCAACAGCGGGCGATGGGATCGTCACATCCCGACGCCTTTTAAACTCTAACAGTGCCACTGCTTCTCCTATTCCGATGTCGGAGTTTTCAAAAAAGGTTTCCGTCCTTCGTCCAGCCGTGGGTACAATATCAGGCTATTACTATACAATACGTAGCTCGTCGAACAGACGGACGTTGGGGTTACAAGGTGCTGGAATGGCGACCCCGCATTGGACAACGCAGCTTCGGCATGCTTCCCACTAGGTGGAACGATGACATAAAAAGAGTCGTTGGGAGCCGCTGGATGCAAGCGGCACAAGATCGTTCCCGGTGGCAGCATTCGGGCGAGACCTATGTCCAGCAGTGGACGTCTATAGGTCGATGATGATGATGATAATTCTCGAAATAAACCATTTCATATCTGCCTTTTTTTACTATATTCAATAAGTTCCACGAGAGATAAAATTGAAAGTATAGAATTAACGTATTTTTAGGCATTGAAAAACATTCTCAAAACTTTCGTATGTCAGAGGCTTTTCATTTGATGGAAAATAATTTAACGTTACATTAGACGAGAGGTAAATGAGATAGCGAAGAATTTGAGGGTTTTTCTCTTTTGTATTATTTGAGTACTATACTTGCTTGTTATATCTGAAATCTATGTTATGTATGCTGTAATAATTTAGTTTGATATTCTTATAGCCACTTTTGATATCAACTATCTGCCCGTGGTAGTCCTGTTAAAATCGGTCCAACTACTAAGTATATAAACGGGAATAAACAGACAGAAAGACGAACAGACAAACAAATAGTTTTTTGTTATATATAACTATCGTATATAGTTAAATTAAAAAATTGATGTGATGACGTTAAAAGCTCTTATATTTGTTGAGGGTTCCATTTTATATTTAACAGTCTTTCTTTTAATTTGAATTCATTAATTTCATTCATAATAGAACCATCACAAAAACCATTTAATCATCAAATTTTTCGTCGACATTGTGGCGCCGCGGCAGCGAACCTGCCTTAAACGCCACAGGTCGTGGGTTAGATTCCTGCTCGGAGCATAATATGTTTTTATTGACTATGCAAGCATATTTTCGGTCTGGGTGTATTTGTCCTTATCTTTGTGTGTGTTTCCTGACCCCCGAACACAGGATATCACTATCCTAGTGAGGGCCGTTGAGTGTGCAGTGTTTATTATTTATTATTTAACACTAACAGAATTGTTGATATGGTTAAAATCACCTAAAACACAAAAAACAACAATATTGAATCAAACTTCATCCTTTTTAATTTCTGTTAAAAACCATTCTTTGTGACTACATAAAGTCCTTTTCCATAAAATTACCCAAAACAAAGGTTATGATTAAACATAATTTACTTATTAATGTTAAATTTTGAGCGTTAATTTAAATTCTACCGCTTATTTCCGACCGTGAACATCTAAGGCTACGTGTATTGCATAATTCTGTTTCACGCGTATAATCGCTCGAGGCCCTTTTACAATTCGAAGCCGAGCCCTTACAAGTGAACAAATTGTATAAAGTATATCATCCCCGACCATGCTTTTATGAGAATTAGCTGCTATTACACCTGAAAGGTTTTGTAATATAATGATTCTTGATTTTTGAGTAAGAATTTTGTATCATTTTGGAATTATTTGAATTTTCTGTTATTGGAAAATTGGAGAATCTTTCGATGACTAAATCTTCTTTTTAATGTAAATGCTTAAGAATTTTATTATGAGTATAAATATAAAGCATAAGTTATATTAGCTAGTTAGCTTTGTGCCACAGCTTCGTTTGTTTTGAACTAGAATACTGTATGATTATTCTGTTATTTGTGCATATTATTTAATTATTTTTTGTGCTTATATCCCGTGACTAAGAATTCAGGAAAAATATCAATTCTGTTTAGCAAGATATTTATCAATATATTATATAGCAATTTTTACATGACGTATAAACAATCAGTGATAAGTAATTCCTAAATCGTCTGGATCGCTAAATACTCAATCAATAGCCAATACGGTTATTAACTGTTTTTGTTTGCTTAGCAATTAACTTTTCTAGTTCATACAAATAATATTTTCGCACTTACTGATTAATTCCAAATAAGAAAAAAGCTAGGTGTTATTTGTAATTCCGTAATAAAATACGGTATAATTAGAGGTTCGTTTATCGGAATACTGTTTTATTTGTGGATATTGAGGTCACTTTATTTTTGATTTGAATCAAAAGAAAATTATTTGCTATAATATAAGAAATGATTTTTTTTTTTTTATTCGCTGCACACTCAACGGCTCCCATTAGGATAGTAATATCCTGTGTCGGGGATCCGGAAACATTGACAATGACAAGGACAAATACACCCAGACCGGAAAATATGCTTGCATGGTCATACAAACATAATATGCTCCGAGCGGGAATCGAACCCGCGACCTGTGGCGTTTAAGGCAGGTTCGCTACCGCTGCGCCACAACGTCGTCAAATTATAATTAAAATATTGTAATGATTCAAATTTATGACTACACCCATACTGTTTCAGACTCGACTTGAAATATTTCGACGGTTGTGTTTCACTTGATTCGTCTTTTCTTCTTTTTATCGAATGGTTAGTGGCCAACCTAGTATCAAAAGACTTGACTTTTTGACTATGCACATATTGATAACAGCCAGTACCGACTTTTTAAGTGCTCTCAGCACTGAGACATTGAAGTTGAAATACCACTGTGCGGTCAACCATCTATTGACTGACAGCGCCTAAAGCTAATAATAATAAATAAATAAACGGCCCCATTAGGGTAGTTATATCCTGTGGTGGGAGTCCGGAAACATACACAATGACAAACACACCCAGACCGGAAAACATGCCTGTATGTAATCAAACCCACGATCTGTGGTGCTTAAGGCAGATGCGCCACAACCTCGTCAATCTTTTTAACCCAGGGCGCACCTGGCGATGATCGATTTGATCACTGTGAGTGTCAAACCTTAAACTCCTTCTCCACGTCCGCTCAACTGAGCGGCAAACGCTTGTAATACTGATAAAGTTACGAAAATCTGTAGGCAACATTGAGAATCATACGCTTTAGTGGTATAAAAAAAATAAAACGAAGCATTGATATGATTTTAGTGCCTTTATTATGACAGCACACCTTGATGTCTGGAAACCAAAAACGCGATTTAGAAGATATTTTCTTCCTCGCACAACCACTCTGTGGAATCAACTTCTACCGGCGGTCTTTCCGAACCGATACGACTTGGGAACCTTCAAAAGTAGAGCGTATTCTTCCCTTAAAGGTCAGCAACGCGCCTGCATGCCTTCTGGTGTCACAGATGTTCATGGGTTGCCTCCTGCCCGTTTGTCCCCACTCACATAAAAACCCAAAATTCCTTACTTTTATTCATATTGCCAAACCGCATGGAGTCAATGATTTCCGCCTACGTGTTTATGAGGATTAGGCTAATAAGAGCTGAAAGGTTTCAATCGTGTAATGGACGTTTACGTAACGCAGGTGTCGACATGATAACTTATCAACGCCCACATATATCCAAAATGTTGTCCGGCTCTCATAGGTACATGACAAGATAAGTATATGTTTTAATTACTGTAATAAATAGAGTGAAATACATACATTTTAGAAACATGAAATTAAAGATATAGTATTATAATTACTTATTATTGCGAACGTTGTGGTGCTTGTTAGCTCCGACGGTCGCGGGAAAATGACTAGACTCTGAGTGGACTCGAATTTGATTCCATCCTTTAAATAAGCAAATATAATATAAGCGCTACACAATAAACCCCCAACATAGCCCCCATTACGATAGTGATATCCTGTGTCGGGGGTCCAGAAATACACACAAAGAGAAGGACAAATACACACAGACATAATTATGCTTGTATGGAATCGAACCGCGGCCTGGGGTGCTTAAGGCAGGCTCGCTACCAATGCGTCAATCCTATGGACAAAACCTATCGATGTCTCGCATTCTGAAGAGCTAGCGAGTACAGTAGTTATTTCAGCATCAGCAGTTAACCGTTAAAATTAAATCACTCTTCTTATCTTATCGAGTCGTTAGTGGTCAACCTAGTGTCAGAGTTGTTCAGGTCGCCCGTAGGCCTCTGACTTGACTTATCGACTGTTGTCAAATTGTCAAATATTATCATTTATAGACATTTGACCATAATCCACAATTATACAAGGAATACATTTTTTACTCGTCCAACTACAATGAATAAAAGTTATTTAAATTAAACAGGAATAAAAAAAAATATGTGGTACATTTTCGCAGGTTCTTTCGCAAATGATTCTACCTATAAGGTATGAAGAATAAATAATTGCTTTGAATTTTTGATACAAATTCATTCAATATTTTACAATGTGATATCCACAACCTATTCATATCGTTATGCATTAATTTTCAATTTAATTTAACTATACTAATTTATAAAACTAAAGACGCTTTATATTTGTTTATTTTGAACACGTTAATCTTTGTAACTACTGAAAACTTCTTTTTGCATTTGATAACACATTTCTTGAGAAAACCTGTAGGATACATGGACGCAAATAAGCAATACCATGTCAACCCACACGAATGTCATTTCGAGAAAAACGCGTTTGAAAATTTTGAACAACTTGCTTTATATGATTTTTTTATGTATTGGTCAAGTTTTTGGCAATTTCAGATTTATGTAAGTTATTTATACTTATTTTTACAAAAAATAAGTATACAAACTGCATGTTTCGTATATAAAATAACCCAAAACGTTGAAAATAATACATAAATTGCATGATTAAAAAATGGCGTTTTTAGAAGTTTTAAAGCTTCAAACCCTACAAATATGAAAGAAAAATGTTCTTCAGCCATTTACCAACGCTTCTGCATATATAACTCAGTTTTTTCAATTTTGTGGGTTGACATGGTATTGCTTATTTGCGTCCATATAAATAAGAAAGAAAGAGGCGGTCAATATAATGCAGGGCGGTGTATTCCGACGCGAGCGAAGCAGCGGGCACATCTAGTAATAAGATTTATTATATACACGTCACATTGCACTGTACGATATTATTAATAGTACCTACAAACAGCATCAATGTGTGCATTGTTGCAAGAACTAAGAACAATTAATTTTGCTCTGACACGAATTGTACAAAAGGATTTGAACAATCACCGTGAATTCTAAGGCTGAGGATATAAGTTTCTTTAATTTCGACAGTTTGATCTCGCTATCGAATCGGAACGCATACTTTGGATTCTTTATAAGACTTTCTTACTGAGTATACGACTTATTTTGATAGCAACTTTTGCTTCAAAAGATTTATATCACGAATTCTGTGTCGCAGATATGAGTAAATCGTTCTAGTTTACTGGTTTCGTGTATGGTTGTATTTTTAGTATACAGGAATGAAATCGGTTTTCTCTGTAAAAAAATCTGTTCTCTTTAAAAAAGGTTCTCTGTAAAAAAATCTCATATTTTTAAAGAATTTTGTGAAACAAGCCTATATCCCCCTTGACAGTAAGCTATCTTTTTTCAAGAGGAAGTCTTTAGAAACTTCCTGACTCTCTGGGGAGAAACTTCCTAACTCTCCGGTTATGTAGAGATTTGACGACGTTCGATTCCCGCTTGGAGAACATGTTTTTATTGACCATAAAGGCATGTTTTCCGGTTTGGGTGTGATTTTCCTTGTGCCTGTTTCCGGCCCTACACACACAGGACATAATGGGGGTTGTTGAGTCTGTAGCGTTTATTATTATTATTATCTTAACCTAACAAAACTTTCTGGTCATTTTCCATATCGAAGACAATTTTGGGAGTTTTCGAGATCTCCGAAGCATGCTGTGGTGAAACCCAGCGCTACCGCATCTTCATGACGATATTTCGTGGGTATCTCATCCCCATTCACGTAAAACAACAGAAAATACTGTACACATGTTCACAGCTTAAAATTAATCGTTAATACTTGGCAGCCGCACATAATTTTTCACCTGAAACCACTGTCAATACATTTATTTATGTCGTGTGCTGTTTGCGTTGGTGTGTATCGATACATATCGAACGTCAGTCAGCTTTATCAAAACACACTCGACATTTAACTGTTGTGTTTATAAATAGAAATAGGTACGTCGTTTGAAGTCTTTGAATTATTTTTAACTGACTACGTGACCTTTTACTATTTTTAGGATCCGATTCGCTCATAGAACTTTTAGTATTCTATTTGACTATTAATATAACTACAAACTTTTTTACGACCACGCTTTTATAAAATTACTTACTGACTTTTTAATAGACTATACTATTAGGAAACTATAACTCTTCACACGATTTGGAAAAGGAGGTTGTTTTCAAACCATCCTCGCAGTCTGTGAAAAGATTTTATGATTTTTGTTAACGGATAGAGAAAGTATTTATAGTAAGGCATTCTTCAAAATATAGAGCCTATTATCCGCATTGCATGCTGTGGCATAAAAATTACCTTTTATTAATAATTATATTAGTAATTTTGTGTACCTTATACAGTACGCGACTGAAATGTTATTTGTCCGCAGTTAAATGTTCTTTATTTTTACCATACGCATTCATACTTACTTTATAAAGTATCATTTCATCTTACATAACAAAATATCTAATGCCCGAGATTGGTAAATTATTCTAATACAACTTGTAACTGGTTACCCGAAAAAGGGATGCGGAGGTCAGATGACAATCAGTCGGAATACTAAGTAGAGGCTAGAGCCCGTGAAATAATAATATAACCTGCTCAAATTTGTTAGGTTAACCTTTTGGGCTTACACGGTAAAATATTTCCTCTTCTATAAATAAAGATTGAAGTTCCATTTTTTTAATTCTAAAGATTTTTTGGCACAAAAATTTTTATATTCTATGGAGGCCTAAGACCACAGAGTGACAAACACGTTACTGGTTAGACAGGTCAGAAAACGTGGGAGCTTGGGGTTTTGAATCAAGGAACGAAAGACAGCAATACGGTTACTTTTACTTTATGTCGATATTCTGTGTGAAGATAGAGCCTTTTCAGTAGAACCTTTTCTTACCAAAAATGGTTAAAATTTCTCTAAAACAAAAATAGTAGCAATTTTTGCGGTCGGTTAAAATTTAAAAATACCATTTACGAATCCAGAAAAACAAGTGTATAACCAAAAAACAAAGTGGGCACCTAAGTCTAAAGTGCTTCCGTGGATTTTAGCCAAATTGGTTTTCAATACTGATGTAGTACTTCGAATTCCGATTCTCACATTTGGAACGATTATAGTATCTTTCTTTGAAAGAACTTTACACATGTATACCCAATTAGAAAGAAAAAGGCAACCTACTCGCAAGAAGTAAAATAAGAATACTAAGTAAAATAAAACTTGTAATGACATAGGCTCTTTACCCGAATTGTTATATCTCACACCTACGTAATTGTTAACACTTACATTAGCATTTCATAAAAGTATAAGTGGGCATGGGTAAAAATAATAAATATAATATCAAAATGTTGATATTTTTTTCATAAAATAATCTAAAGATATCTTATTTTCGAGTAATAAATTCACACATAATTTAGCACCAAATGCAAGCTCTCGAACTAGTTAGGGATGTACCTTAAAGATGTGTGTAAAGGTTATTTGCTTTTTCAAAAAAAAAAAGGTCACCGACATGCTTTTAACAATAACGTCTAAGTACAGGTACAAATGCAGGAGCTTTGCTTTTGAAAAATAAAGGTCACAAAATATACTTTTCCCAGAAATGTCGATGTACCCACATATCGATAATTTCACTCGATAATAAACGGTATAACTAGGACACCGTTGTGGCGTTGTGGGTAGCGAGTCTGCCTTTAGCCTCGACAGTTGCGGGTTCGATTCCCGCTTGGGCAGAAGTTTGCATTAATATTACAAATATCTTCTTCGGTCTGGGCGTTTGACTTTTGGGTCACTCTACTGTCAGTCCCGGTTGCTATCACATAGCATCTAATAATGATCTTTAATTCTTGATAAGTAATTTGCTCTTATCCAATCAGTTACTAGTTCGCCCTTAGGGTTACGAAGGTCAGATGCAATCGCTCTGTGTAAAAACTAGTAACCTGTCAAATGCGAACGAGAGTAATAGGCAGACCCTGGGTAAATACTCATATACCCCCAGGAATAATGCTAGAAAGAAGAATAACCAGTACAGCTTAAAATATCGATTCGATATATTTTTTTCACTTGCCCATCCCTATACTAAAGAAAAGGAGGCCCTAGACTCTCTGTCGAATACCGTAACCTTTATCACGAGAAGCTACGCAAGTGCTTGAATTAATTTGCTAAAATGCTAATATTACGTTTTTGTTTCAGACGGTCCAGTTTACGGTGATGTGGGTGCTTTTCGTATTGATTGTTGTGCTGAACGCTTCTGTCATTGCAGCATTACTCTGCACAAATGCAAGGAAGAGCAGAATGAATTTTTTCATATTACAACTAGCGATTGCAGGTTAGAGATATTTGTGAATCAATTTATTTATTTTATTTAAATTATTTATTGGACACAGGATAACTTATTTACAGTAATTATTTATTTATTAAGGCACAAGGTCGGCCTTATCACTGAAAGTGATTTCTTAAAGGCAACTTTTATATAATGCAAAGCATTATTATTGTTGGAATGTGAACAAAAAAATCTTCAAATATTATGAATTCAACTTATATATAAATACATATTAATAATTATTACGTTATAAAACATTTTGATAAACATTAACCCTTAAGCTCTCATCTTGCACAAGGTTGTGCGCGTACATGAATACTACTAGGCTCAACCCCAGCACAATATTGTGCTCGATACAAACGTCCATTAAAAATCGACCCGGACGCTTAAATAGTTATTATAGGCCTAAGGTTTGTTTGGCAAAGTAAAAGTATATAAAATTATCTCTATTTTGGAAATGCAAAAAACTAACACTTCTAGAGAAGAATTGAAAATATTTCATTTAGAAAATTACCTTTGTTGTTGATGTTGTCTGACGAACATTAGCCGTATTTATTCACGTTTATTAGGATATCTCTTGAGGTCTTTCATTCACTGCGTTTAGTAAAAGCGTATAATATATAATAAAATGATTTAGAAATATAAAAAAGCCACTTTATGAAATGGAAATGCTTATAAAAGTTGATTTTATAATGCCGACATAATTTTAACGCGTGCTTACGGAAAATATATTTTTTTTTTGTTTATTGAAATGTGTTTATTGGTCTCAGTGATGTTATTTTATTGATAGGAAATATCATAAACTTTGTGTATTTCACTATATTTATTTTCCACAATGATAACATAAAACACAAAAACCAAAATTATAAATACACATATACGGTATTCATTTTCCCGCGACTTTGATTTTTTAAATTCGTAATCGATTTTGATATCGATTTTTTCACGAATAAAGCGTGAATATAATCGATTCGTAATTTTTATTTGTTGACTTGTTTTAAAAAAAAAGTATTTTTACTGTATTTCTATAGAATTTACTTATATTTATTTATTTATAAGGATTCTATTTTTCTTTGACATAATTTATAAATGTTAAAGTTTTTGCATATTTTGTTTTAGAAATCTTATTGTGACATTGAAATAATAGTATTTCTGCTTATACCTTTTTTATTTTTATTTATACTTTATCGACAACAGCGCGATTTAGAAGACATTTTCTTCCTCGCACAACCACTCTGTGGAATCAACTTCCGCCGGCGGTCTTTCCGAACCGATACGACTTGGGAACCTTCAAGAGAAGAGCCTATTCTTTCCTTAAAGGTTGGCAACGCGCCTGCATGCCTTCTGGTGTTGCAGATGTTCATGGGCGGCGGTGATCACTTAACATCAGGTGAGCCTACTGCCCGTTTGCCCTCTTACATAAAAAAATAACATTTTTAAATTTGTTGTTATATATTATTAAATTTAACCGACTTCAAAAAAGAGTAAGTTCTTAATTCTGATGCTTATATAATTTTTGTGTATAACTCATTTGCAAATGGGTTTTGAAAATTTATATAACTTATTTGAAGGCTTACACTTTCTACGATAAAATTAAGTACTTACACAAATACACTATTACGTTTGGCTCGTATATAACAAGTATAAAATAAAATATAAAAATGCCGATTTTAAAACTTAAATACAAAAAACAAATATTTTCTACAGAAGTCGTTCCCTTCTGTATTTTAGTAAACACCGACTTCTAAATAAAATATTCTGTAGAAAATATTTATTTTTTGTAAAAAAACAATGCTTTTTTTTGTTGTTGCAATATTTTTGTTACTTGCGAATAATGGGTGTTCGACCTAGTTATAGTCCTCATAATCATCATCATCGTCAACATCGTTGGCGCGTGCCGCGAAAGAGAAAGCTGATCTTTTGTGCTCTCTCTTCGCACCCAACTCTACTGTGGATGACCAAGGAATGTCACCACCGACAATCCAGCGGTGTGATACCACGATGCCGGAGGTTGAATTCTGGCAAAGTGTAGTTCGCATAGCTTTACTTTCCTTGGATATTCATAAGTCGAGTGGGCCCGATGGATTCCTCCGATCATATTGCGGACATATGCAGGTACTCCTACTCATTAGGGGTCATTCTAAACGCATGGAAGAGTGCTTTAGTGCACTCGATCCCTAAAAGGCGCAATCGCTCGGATCTGACTAATTATAAGCCGATTGCCATTAAGTCCTTGTTATCTAAGGTAATAAAGCCCTTTATTAACTATCAGCACTTTATCTAATGCCAGCAGAGGTATCTAGAGGAGAACTAGCTGATTAGCGACTGCTAGCACTGTTTTTTTCGGGGTTGTTCAGCAGGTGAGTCCAAGAGGAAGGACTAAGCAGCCAGTCTGGACATAGCGAGGGCCTTTTATCGGGTATGGCACAAGGCTCTTCTTTCGAAGCTGCCTACCTATAGGCTTCGCGAGAAATTATGCAAGTGTGTCACCAGCTTGTTGCAGATTGTAGCATCAAGGTCGTTGTCGATGCCGCATGCTCCAACTTAAAATCCCTCAATGCTGGTGTACCACAAAGCTGTGTACTGTCCCCTGCTCTTACTGTACTTTCTTCTGCATATAAATGACATGTTGGAAAATTGACATGCTAACATTTATTGCTATGCAGAAGACAGTACGGTGGATGCTTTATAACCCGGCCGCGCTAATATCTTTCAGGGAAACGTCATCTAGTGTCGGAAAAAACTTGTGTCTGAAGTCGAGACTGCTTTGCGATAACCGCTGACTAAAAAATCACCATTTATCGTATCTCCTCGTTTTGAGAATACTTCCCTGGTTGCCACAGCTAGTATTGGAATACTTGGTTTTGATATTCCGAGTGTCGTTCAGTTCCGCAGCCAGTAAGAAGGAAAGGTCAAATTGGTGCTTCTAATAAGCTTGGTGTGCTTAGCAAGGCCAGGCACTACTTCACGTCGGCTCATCGCCTACAGTTGTATAAGGTGCAAACTCGACCGCACGTGGAGTACAACCCTCATCTCTGGGCGGGACTTACTTCCAATAAACCGAATCCAATGTACAGTGACATGAATTGTCGACGATCGAGCCCTTTCCGGCTTGATCCTTTGGCAGACTTTTGCATAGAGACGTTGGATTACTTTGCATCTTCTATCACATCTATTACGGGGAATGATCTGAGGAATTGTTTGGGTTGATCCCGCCGGTGGAATTTCACTATCGAACAAAACTCGATATTCCACCCTAACCACCTCGTTTTCTGGAAATCAACAACAGCGCGATTTAGAAGATATTTCATTGTTCGCACAACCACTTTGTAGAATCAACTTACGTCTGAGGTCTTTCCGAACTGATACGACTTGGGAACCTTCAAGAGAATAGACTATTCTTTTTTAGAGGTCAGCAACGCCCTTGCATGGCCTCTGGTATTATAGATGTTTATGGATACCGGTGATCACTTAACATCAGATGAGCATCCTGCCCGTTTGCCCCCTCTTACATTAAAAAAAACATAATACGGGTAATCGAGTGTATATGGCCACAACAGAACATATACATCTCTTCTTATATTTGACAACGGTAAAAATCTTTTGCCACTTGCATTGGACAACACCGTTTACTTGTCATGGACCTCTGAATGAAGCCGAAACACATACCCGTTGACCATTGACAACGCCAAATCAGATGGAGGATTAGCTTTTGTCGACAAGTGCGTCAGTGCTGACAGCGAACCAGTCCATAGTCAATGTGACAAGATTTGGACAGCCATCACTGAGACGGTGAAGGCAGTTGTTGAGGTACCTAAGGGTGGACGTAAGTGTGACAGGAAATTTGGTAGCTTTCTTAAAAAAATGGCAAGTGTCCAGATCACCTGAAAACCGTGATGCATACAAGACCACGGAACGTGCTACCAAAAGAGCTGTAGTCAGGACTAAGCGCGACCACTTACAACCACTGATAAGTTGCAATCATTTGAGGTGCAGAAGCTCATCTACAAGATGGCATGTTCTAGGGTCAAAGCAGCACAGGACATCACCAAGTGCCACTGTGTAAAAGGTCCTCGAAGCAACCTTCTATGACGCATGCGTCCTCGCGATAAAGGACAGATTGTGCGCATTTTCCACGAGCTGCTAAATAAGTGGCATAAAGCAGTGCAGCCACCGGACCTTCCTCTGAATCAGGGACTAATACCACTGATTACGCTTGAAAAAATCCATGGTGATCTTCGCCGCATGAGAAATCGGAAATCTGTCAGTGCCGATAGAGTCCCAATCAAAGCCTGGAAGGGGATGGGTCGTCGTGGTATAGAAATCCATCACCAGTCTCTATAACCACATACTCTCCACCGGAAAAATTCCTAGCCAATGGAGACTAAGTGTCATCACTCCTGTCTTCAAAGACGGAAGGTGAGTGCTTGAGTGCGGAAACAACCACGGAATAAAGGCAACACCATTAAACTTGTGAGTGCATAGTTGACCCTCCGATCCTGCTGGAGTGAACTATCCCGGAGTGTCAGTATTGGTTTCGCCCTGGTAATGGGACCATAGACCCTGTTTTCGCCCTGTAGATTTCTCTGCACTTTCTTGTTCTGATATGGACTGTGTTCCTCGCGTGATGATCTGGTGGGCACTTAGGTCCAAAGAGGTTACCGAAACTTAAGATTATCCAAAACATGTACCGCGATTCGGATTCTATGGTTCAGACGCGGTTGGCTACACAAAACTTTTCCAAGTCACAGTTGGAGTGCACCAGAGTTCTGTCTTTAGTCCGCTTCTGTTTAGCGCCATATTGGACGAACTGCCCGCCAGCATCAGAGATGCACATGAGCTTTCTCCGTGTATGCGGACGACATTGCTCTGACAGACGCGGATAGGGGACGCCTGGTGAGATGTGAAAATAAGTAGAAGGAGTATCTTGAGAACGGTGGTCTAAAGTTAAATGTAGCGAAGTATTCGGCTTGCAATGTTATGGATCACCCACCAACGCGCACAGGCGATGATGATCGATGATCGAGCACATGGACCAGTTTAAATACTTGGGTTCTGTACTTCACATGACTGGGGATATCGATCACGAAGTCAAAGCCCGGATCGCAACAGCCTGGGCCAAATGGCGTGAGGTGACTGCGGTTAGGTTGCCGGTTAAGCTGAAGGGACCAGTCTATAAATCCATGAATAGGCCTGTCTTTTTGTATGGCAGTGAAGCGCGGTCCATACCTAAGCGACATAAGCGAGAACTGCGTGTCACGGAGATGCTGCGGTGGATGTGTTGAGCTACGCGAAAAAGTTAACATTAGAAACACGTACATCCGCGGCAGCCTTCATGTCCGTGACATAGAATAAGCTACAAAAGAGTCGCCTACATTGGTACGGGCACACTACGAAAACTACGTGGAGATCAAATGTCTTACCATGCCACCTACGCCAGATCCAGGTAGAAGAGGTAGGCTCATGAAATGGTGGCTTTAGGTCATGCGGGATGACAATCAATGGACTTACAATTAGGAATGCCGAGGACTGTAAATAGTGGAGAGGAAAAGTAAGAAAGCGGACCCCAGGCTCCGAAGTGAACGATGATGATGATGATGATGATTCTTCAATTCGTCTTTTGATAAGTCTACAGGACATCCATCCATCCATCAATCCATCCATAAATCCATGCAACAACAAATAAATAAAAAAAACAAAATAAATGACGACAAAACAGACACGCAACATGCATACGATAAAACAAACAAACATTTCAGTCTTTCACATTATTACCACTCCACGGGCGACTGTAATGCGACATTCATGATAAAGATAAACGAAAAAATTTAAAAATGTAGATAATAAACATTTCAATTCATTTAAAAAATATTAAGAAATAATCAAATATATACATATAAAAGTAAGAGACGGAAAACACTCAGAAACATTCATTCGTACAAACGTACACACATACAAACAAAAAAATTAATTTCAAAAACAATATTGAATATGAATACTATTGTTATAAAAATATTGATTGTTTAGAGGTAAGGATTGACCACTTTATAAAAGTAGTTATTCGCTAACAATCGATACGACAATATCGATATTTGATATATTCGTTATTTTCGGTACTATAGTCTGTGGATGATGCAAACAGGTGTTTACTATGTATGAAATTTTTCAATATACTATGGTATATTTTACTTTGATTTTATTATATTATTTTTCAAATAAATAATTGTATAGGAATCCGTGGCGAAAAGTTAGAGAATTATACTTCAATTTCGTGAATTCTTTACGTATCTGGAAGGGGTCATAGAACTACTTGACAAGTTACATTTATTACTAGTTTTTTGATAGCTTGTGTGTTTTTGGTATTATATTTATAAGCATCTTCATAATTATTGTAAGTTTCTATGTTTTTATACAATATAAACATATATTTGAACATTTCATGCAGTTTTATTTATAATTCACATCTTTATTAGAATGTTATTACTCCTTATGGATATAAAGAAAGAAAAAATTTGAATTATTTTTGTTGATATATAAAACTTTCAATTTCTTGTATTTTTTATAAGTTACCCAATTCAGAGCAGTTTTGATCGATTATAGGTTTATTCAATTACTGAGATGGATAGTTATATTTGTACAGAATCATTTACATTGTTAGAAATATGTTTATTTTTCTTACGACGAAGAAACTTTCTTTTTACTGATTTTCAAAACAAAATATGAACATATTTGAAAACATACATTAGATATTTATTGGCTTATAAAATTAAATATTTATTCCCAATTAAATATTTTTTATTTGAAATGAAATAGACAATTATTTTTGAAGAAATTTTAAATTTACTAGACATTGGTAGATTTCGGCCATTTTCCGTTCGAAAGCCTCCGAGTAAACGGCAGTGTAACTGTCAAAATCTATGAGCAAAAGGGTTAAATAGCAATATATAGATATTACTTTGACGTATCCGTAGTCATTCATTTCCTAAGACATACTTTTTACCGCGCTTTTATTAGGTTCATATTATCTTTGTAACGGAAAGTTTAAACCTAATTTAAAAATTAAAAATAGATAACAAATACATGTATTTTATCTTTAAATAAGCATGGAGTGCTTTTAAGTTTTTAAACATTATCAAAATGATAATCCTGCTGCTCATATCTATCAATAAAATATATACAACTATTGACACCATACACCCCACGCATTTAAAAAAAAATTAAAAAGGTCACACGAATTTTGCTTCTCGAGCATTATATATTTTTCCCAATGGTCAAATGTGCCTGAATGTGACATGGAGGATTGGTTATATTGTAGAGTGGCGAAACAACGCTGACATTTTGCTTACCATCATTTATTACTTCCGGAAAAACAAAGGATTAAAAGAACAAATAACATAAACAAAAGGTATTAAAAATGATAGGAGGCGAGCAAATACTCCATAGGGTGGTTGCTCTGCGTTGCTTCATATGGTAAAAATAAATGGTTTTGGGTTTTCAACCTTAAGAATCGATTTTTATATAAGGCGCCCAGAATAAAAAATATTGAACAGTAAAATTTAGTGATCAAAATGTTACAAAAGAGTTGTTTTTTTATTACTTTTTACTATTTTATTAATGTATGTTTGTTTGCATGCATGTTTGAGGGTCTGTTAGAGTCCTGAGAAGACTCGACAGGGAAATATTACTCCTATCATTGTTTTGTTTTAATCTCTTTAAGGACCGAAGGTAGCACAAGTATGTTAGTACTGGTATTACAAGCATACGTAGCTTATGGTGCTTGCTTGCTTTTTCTATTTCATGACGGATACGGACAAGCAAGCATAGCATAAGCATAAGGATCAAACAAGCATACGGTCCGCATGATGGTAAGCAGTCACCGCAACCTATAAACGCTTGTGATACTTGAAGTACCACATGTGTATTGCCAACCATAGGAAGAGGATGGTAGGGACAAGAAGGGAAAAAGGAAGGAAAAGCCGATTTTCAGTGACTGCTTCTCCGAGCCGGCCCATTTGCGCTGGCAAGAGCATGGTTCTACTACGGTATCAACTTGCCACGATCATACCGTAATATTAAAAAAACCGTGCTACTGTTTCTTGCATGTAATGTATAAAGTATCATCATAAGAATATAAAGATGAGGAGTTTCCTCATAAATTAATCGAAACAATGTAATTCATGGCATAAACTTGGATACTTTGTGTAAGTAACGTTATAAGAACAGTCACGAAACATTCTTTATTTTTTCAACTACTAGATATGTTTACAAGTTCTTTTTCTTCCTAGCATCGTTCCCGGTATTTACCCAGGGTTTGCGTTTATTTTCTTACTAATTTGACGGGTTACACAAAGAGCGATTGCCATCTGACCTCTGCAAGACAAAGGGCGAAACAGTAACTCATTGGATTAGAGCAAATTACCTATCAAGAATTAACGATTATTATTATCACAGTAATGTTATGATGACAACCGGGACTGACAGCTTACCGTGGTCACCGAAAAATGGTGGGGAGACCCTCAAGGAAAAACGCCCAGACCGAAACAAATATTTTTAAGATCAATGCAAACATCTGTCCGAGTGGGAATCGAAGCCGCAACCGTCGAGGCTAAAGGTAGACTCGCTACACACAACGCCACAAAGGTGTCAATGGGTTTAAAAGTTATGTTATTATATTACATTACAACTTATTACATTGTTTCGCAACGTTTCGTTTGGTAACACTTCGGTTCTTAGGACGAAATCAATAGTGAGCGTCTCTGAGGGATGTTTTTTTTTTCGTACAAATCTCAGTACTTTTCACTCAGTCAGCAGTTCTTAGACCGACGGAAAAAAGTCAAAATTTTTGTTAATATTTTGGTAATATTGAACACAAAATTCTGAATTATAGCTTACTGTAACCGGCTTGACAGACTTTAACTCTATTTAAGAAGTCCTTGGTTGCATTATCGTCTTTACATAAGACCTTTTTGAGGTCTTCCGTCGTATATTATTATTACTCAAATAAATTGAGCAGTTTTGAGAAATCAACTTTAAAAACTTTTAATAGAAATCTTTTTGATGTACAAAATGGAAGCAAATAAAGATACAGGAAACACGTTGAATTCAAATCTATTAAAATCTTTCATTTTTAGTGAAACAAAATTTCTTCACGTAGCAGAAAATATAATAAACCGCTCGTAGTGACGTAGATGTAATAATATTGCCCAACATACGCTTTAGATATTTATAAGCTGCGAGCATAGCATAGTAAGAAAACAAATCACGAGAGCTTTGTAACTTCTACGTCATCAATGTAAATTAAATATGATACAAATCGTCGGAAAATTTTCCTTATCTTTGAACTGAGAACGGATCGACTTTAGGTTGAGCGCAAACTACGCATATTGATCGCTCTTTCATTAGAATCTTCTACTTCTTCCTAGAATTAATCCTGTTATTTACCCAGGGTCTGCTTATACTGTAATCCGGATTTGACAGGTTACAAATTTTGACACTGAGCGATTGCCATCTGACCTTCGATACCCTAAGGGTGAAATATTAACTTTTATTAAACGATTATTATCAGATGTTATGATGCGACGGGAACTGACAGCTTAACGTGCTTTCCGAGGCACGGTCGGCAGACCTATAAAGACAAGCGACCAGACACAAATATTTATAAGATCAATACAGATCTGCCTCGTGCGGGAATCGAACTCGTGAGCGTATAGGCTAAACGCAGGCTCGCTACAACACGCCAAAACGTCTGCAGTCTTTCATTACAATATAGACTTATATTAGTATCTCAGTATTTTGATTGTATCGTCGCGTCATGCAACACTCCGTATATTTCATCTCGAAAATTATATTATCAAGATAAAAAGTATCTTATCTGATCATCCATGATAATAATTATTTTTATGTGTAGATTTGCATATAAAAAATATGATTTTATTAAATATAAAAGTATAGTTTTGTTTTGTTTTTGGATCAAGAATAAAAATATATAAAAAAAAGCACACACAGGGCACATATCTTTAGTAAAGACAAATATTGACTATATTATATTAGTTACTTTTCATTATTTCTATTAAATTTTTTAACATTTATGATCACCGAACCTCTGAAAAGGTTAAAGCGGCCGTCTAATTCCCAAGGTCCTCAAGGTATTCGCTAATTTTATAATATCAAACGTTCCTTGTCCTTTTTGTTTTAAATTAGTTAATAGAAAGTTTTTCAATGGTTTCTACGATTCTATATATTATACAGTCAAGCGTCCAGTAAGAACTCCAGAATAGGAATATTTTCAGAAATCATTAAAATTTTAGCTGACGTTAATCATTTTTGATTTCTTGCAAAATTCATTTCTACTTGGGATACTCTCTGTCACAGCAGAGATTATTTCACCAGTGCAATCACATTGGTTGTACATATTTTGTTGCAAGAGGCCGGACAGGTAGGTACCACTGCAGTGTCATATATTCTACCGCCAAGCAGTAGTGTCTTAGGCATTACTGTGTTCCGGTTTGAAGGGCACTGTAGGCTAGTAAAATTATCGAGCAAAGGAGATTTAAGAACCAATATCTCGAGTTGGCAACGCGTGAGTAGCACCTACTAATGGTGTTGCAAGCGCGCACAGGCTACGGCAACCGCTTACCATCACGTGTGCCGTATTTTGCTTGCCAACTTAGTTACATAAAAAAACTTCTATCATAATTTCTTCACTACTCCTGTTCTAACGAGAATCAACGTAGTGTATGTATAGCCTTACATCGAACAAACATAAAACCACTCGTGTTTTACAGAATATTTTTAACGTAACTATAATTTTTTCATCACTTTCTTTATAAATAAAGCAAAGCTTTAATCTAAATAATGTAAACATGCGTCTTCTCTGAGTAATAAATCAATCCAACATTAAAAGTTGTTTTCGTACTGTTAACGTAAATCTAGTAGTTTGTTAGTAATCATATTCTCTAGAATAGAAGTTACGTTATAAATAAGTGGGATTTACGAGATTCACTTCTATTGTAAACTCGTTATTTTGAGGAACGTACGTGAAAGAATTTTCTTTGAATCTATGTTTGGAAATCAGAACAGTGTTTTGTTTTTTGTATTTAAGCTTTCGTTCTGATGTAATTTTGTTTAAAATACACGTAAGTGCTGATGAGAATAAAATGCTTTTATACTGGATACAAAGAAATATTTATCGGTAACGCTATTGTTTCCATGATTTAGTTTTGTGGTTTTTGTATTAAGATCGGATTTTGAAATATAAAATTTAATCAGATTTGTTTATGGTGAATACAAATAAGGTACTGAAAAAAATATTTAACATAAGATTAAAATACCTATTAGTAGTGTAGAGTAGTTATGATATATGGAAAAAGTCGTTAATTATAAGAAAGTTTACAGATAACTATAGTTACTAAATGGGTGAAAGATAGAGCTGATGCTTGGAGAGTGCATGATTGAAAAGACAAAACCATACAAAAACCAAAATGACTAATATTGCTTGAATCGTTATGAATTTGAACTGTTGGAAAAGTTGCAATACGAACCCTTTCCATCGAAGAGAATTACGTAAAAGTGCCTGTGAGTGTCAGTGCATGGATACGAACAAGATCGTTCCCTGTCGTATAATATTGGTGAGACCTATCTCTAGCAATGAAGACAAGATAACGTATATTAAGTACGTATGTTGTATATAAAACATTGGCAACTGCCAAAACCAGTCTCAGTAAAAAGTAATAAAGAGTCGACAGTTGCAAGTGCAGATTTTAATTGAAAGTTTTCTTCTTTTCTCAAAACTTCTGAGTTTTCAAAGTTCTTAATCTGTGCATCAAATTATTTTTGAGCTAAGAGGTAATGGAAATTTCGCGTGGAACTTCTCAACGTTGACAAGTTTTGTAAGAAATTTATTAGAAATATTTATCCGCCAACTCGCAGTGAAACTGCATATTAATATTTTCCCTCTCAACTTTACACAGCAGTGGGATATTTCAGGATACAAATGCAAAATTTGTAAAAGAAATATCAGAAATTGAAGATATAAAAAAAATTTTGATGGTTTTTTTTGGAACGTGTATTGCTTTTGTCCCTGCTGACTTTGACAGCGGCAACGAGTGAATGAGTTCAGAGACCCGGCCATAAAAAAGACATCCCTCCTGGGAGCTCAAATTCAAAATTCGTGCTTATCTCCTGCGAGGCCAAAACCATGGCTAAGAGCATCATATAGAGCGTAGAATAATAAAATCGTTTTTAAGATAGAAGTAGGTACAACATTTACTTATTTACTAATTGATTGTTAAAAAAAATGTGGCACCATATAACATTTCACTAAAAGTACATAAAGAAATCCTATTATTTTCTGTCTAGACGTAACCAATTTACAATCTCGAATAGATTTAAAACTATAAAACGAGTCGTAGGATCGTTACCGTCTGTTCGACGGTCACTTTGTCTCATTCACGCAATAAAAATGTCAAATAACAAAGCAATGATTTAACTTTGGCCTTAACATATCTGGTGATATTTGATAGCATTTGTTTGTAGGGGCTATTTTCGATATGAATAGACCAATGGACCACTAGAAGTGGCAATTCCCTTATGTTGCGTGCCTTTTGATAAATTGGAGTGGACGTCAATCGTCATTCTTGGTCACCCCCTATAGAACCTATGAGTTGCCAAGTCGTATGTGAAACTAGTGTTTTGGCTATTGTCCATAGACTAAGGTGATGGCTTACATTGTGGCCTTTCGTACCTATGTCTGCCGTTTTCATAAAAAAAAGTGTTTAAATGTTTCATTGTGTGTCATACTTCAATTCAGACACTTTATTAGATTTAAAATCTATTATTTTTCTTATTGTGTTGTTAGAGCCTCAGGGCGTACCTAGATTGTCAGAATTGATCAGGTGGCCCATTTAGCTCTTTAATATGACTTATTGACTATTATCAAATAGAAAACAACCAACAAAGCGTGAAGATACTCAGATTAAATACCACTAGTTGATCAGCCGTCCATTGACTGACCGCGCCTAACGTAGCTTAACCCACTAACCGTGTTAGTGTATGAGCATCTCAAAATCTATGATTTCTACCCACTATGACTTGTTTGATTAGATACCTTCTTAATAAGATTCCATTACATTAATTTACGTGTCTGTGTGATGGATATAGTAAATACTAGCTGTTTGATAAATTAATAATAAAATATAATCATTAGACACATTGTTTCCATTAGTTAATAGTGAATTTTTTGTTGTAAAATGTACATTGTACACTAATTTTATTTATTCAATTTTCAGTTTGTTTATTTATTGACACTTTTGCCTCTCGAAGTATTACGCTCACAAACAAATATTGCTACGTTAGAAAAACTTAGGTTACGCTTTTTCAATAACTTATATTTGCACAAGAGGAAGGTCCCACACTAGTGTGACACATTTCACAATATATTTCTTTACACAAAAACTATTTATATTCTCGTCACGGACAAAACTTGGTATTATTTTTTTTTTCGTAGATATTTGCTTCGGCAAATGTCAGAATATTTACTTTTATTAACTTCTTTATGAAATATGTAGAAATAATGAGTGTTCTGACATCAAAGTACTAAACATAAATTAGGGTCCGACCGAAACTGGTTTTTCAGCCGAAACCGAAACCGAAACCGAACTTTCGGCCTCCCACTCAGTTTCGGCCGAAACCGAAACCGAAACCGAAACTTTTTAAAAATATTTAAAATTACGTTTTTTTTACTGAAATTTCAATTTCAAGTTTTTTTAACATTTATTTGCATGTATACGTAGTCAACTAATTAGGAACGGAAAATATTTTGGTTAAATATTTTAAAAGTTTAATTTTATGAGATAATGTTTGTTATAAAGTATACTGTTCAAAGGTGTGTACTTTTTCGAAGCTATGAATATTTTATGGTGGTTTATTTAAAAAGAAATCTCTCGCATCGAAATTGACCATCTAATTAGGGACAGCAAAAGTTAGTGTTTTATTTTCGATTAAAAAAATAAACCTTAAATACAAAGGCGGAAAGCTTTTGTATTTTTATTTGGCGTCATTCTTTAGTTTATAGTTTTGACTTCTAAAATTAATATCACAATTTATTACTTAAACGAAAACAATTTTATCTCAACGTAAATAGCAATACCCTAAAATAGCTATCATTTGATTTGCTCCAAAAGTATGGTTTTCAACGCTGTGCAATATTTTCAAACCTATAAAGCTACTGAAACTGTGTACCTAGAAAGAAATTTAGATCGCAAACTGGTAATAGCTTTATAAAAAGTTCCCTCTAGAGCCCACCTCTGTAATTTTTAAAAGAGAAATATTTGGTCTAGAACTTAGTGGCGAAGTTACATGGGCGCTTTAAAATATACTTCACTGTTTATTAAATGATTTCTAGCCGGTGAACTACTATCAGTTTTAGATTGGCATGCCAATAGCCTAGACATGAATTCTTTGGAACATTTGTGGTACAACAAACTCGAATTTTAAACCAACTCTAGTAGTTCCAAAGACGCCTGGAAGAACTTCACTAACGAAACTTTATCATTATTCATTATTATCATTATTTGATCAAATCGATGCCGTGCCGATGTCAATATGGCTATAGCTAATAATTCAATCACATTCAATATTCATTTTTAATAGAAAACGTTTCCTTTTAGATTAATTTAATAATAAATGTACATTTTTCCATTACATTCTGCGTTCATTATTTCTAATGTTTTCTTAAGTGTCCCTAATTACTTGTCCAGAGTTATATTAGACCGAAGGAGAAGTAAAGTTGAATATTAATTGTAGCCATTTTTAATTACAATCCATTCCAAAATTTAATAATTCTATTAAGAAAACATTGGTTAAATGATCAAGATCAGATCAACATTAAAAAACTTAATGAAGACTTCATGTAAACTGAAATTACGGAAAATATAAATAAATGTTACTCTTATTATACCAATGTTCCTAATTAGTTGACCACCACTGTATATAATAAAGACAGTTAAATAGAGTAAAATAAAATAAAAACTAAAAATTCATTAAAGTCATGACCATATTTTTTGTCATGAATATACAGGACTTACTATTGAGAGTACTCTTAAAAAAAGAAACAATTTGTAGTTAGATATACTAGGTACATAACTAACTAGTAATACATTGTGTTCACAATATTTTAAAGATCAATCTAATACTTATTTCTGGAGATTTTTTGGCCCCGTCAGCGAGCGGTCACGAGTTGGCTGCAAAGTTTACCGAACAACGCACGAAAACTCACTAACACTCAAGTTTCGGCAAGGCCGAAAGTTTCGGCTATATTTTGGCCGAAACCGAAACTAAAGCCGAAACTAGATTTTTGGCCGAAACTGGCCGAAACCGAAACCGAAACCGAAATTTCGGTCGGTCACTAACATAAATCATTCATAAAAATAATTCATAGTATTATTAATAAATCAAATACAATTTAAAAGCCAAAATGGTCCAATGGATGGAAAACGTAAAATTTAACCAAATGTCAAGGGTTCAAATCCGGACCAAAAACTGAAACTTTCAAATTTATCTCGTGCCTAGCTGTAATGGAAAACATCGTGAGGAACTTGCACGTCGTATTAGAAATTAAATGTGTATGTAGACCCTTACTGTTGGTAGGACTTAAATGCCTGCCTGGTTAGTTACCTACCAACAACAAACAAGCATGTTTTTTTTTTTTATGTTAGAAGTTGGCAAACAAGCATAAGGTGGGCCACCTGTGGCTGCCGCAGCCTATGAGCGCTTGCAGCACCATCAGTAGGTGCCACTCACGCGTTGCCAACCTCGAGATATTAGTTCTTAAATCTCGTCCGCCCAGTAATTTTACTAGCGTACAGTGCCCTTCAAACTGGAACACAGTAGTGCCTAAGCACTACTATTTGGCGGCAGAATATTTGACACTGCGGTGGTACCTACCTAGCCGGCCTCTTGCAACAAAAGATTGCTTGCTTGTGTGGTAGTTTACGAGCCGTGGTAATTTCTTTACATCAGATGAGTATTCTGTTCGTTTGCCTCTATAACATAAATAAAACGAAATCTTTAATTTCTGTGTCCATAACAAACTTATTCTCAATTGATTCCACAATTAAAATAATCAGTTTAGAAATATAGAACAATATACGAAAACATTATTGCCTTAACTCTTCCTAAAATCTTTTTAAGTCGATCTACAGCAAAACACGGATACGACATTTTATTGGCACGTAGGGAGACCAATAAAACAATAAGCCGACTAGATCCGTCCATTGTTAAACGTAATTGTTAACGTTCGAACGGTTATGGGGCAGTATAAATTATATTAATATTATCATTCTGGACCTCTTAGCGGTATTTTCTAAATACTACCTTTACCATTGCAATATTATATAAAATTATGGACTCATTTACGCATTGCCAACCTCGAGATATTGATTATTAAATATCCTTTGCCCAGTAATTTCACTAGCTACAGTATCCTTCAAACAGAAACACAGTAATGCAAAACGCACTACCATATCGAACACTGCGGTACCTAGACGGCCCAATAAAAGGCCTAACACCAATATATTAGTTTCTATGGACAAAAATAATAAAATACTATTACATTATTATTTATCATAAGTAAATTGTTTCACAGCTTCTGGATGCCTTAAATATAAGTCTAGTGATACCATCAATATTTTTGTTATCACAAAAATCCGAATAATAATGTTATTGTTTCATTTCAGATCTATTCGTGGGATTGATATACGTGTTTGTGGATATCGTGCAGAAAATTACCATAGCGTGGCTGGCGGGCGAGTATATGTGCAAAATTGTGAAATTTCAACAGGTAAAACAAACAATATTAACTGATGGTAAACTTTTTTACTCTCAACACTCTGTAACATTAGCCAGTCCTGTTACACTAATCCGAACGTGTTAAAAGCTTTAACACAGTTTTTACGATTTATGCAATCCATAGATAGACCAATTATAACTAACACAGTTATTTTGATTTCCTATCCACACTTGATTTAACTTACTAAGTTCCACTCGGTTAAGACTAAGTGAGCTCTTGCGATCAAGAAGAGCGATCAAAAACACTCGGATGAAAAATCTCCAGGGGATACAGGACTGCATAATGTTAGTCTAGATATCAGTTCTAAAGTACATTTTTTTACTGCGATATGTAATTGGCTCATGAGACCGTAAAAATTATGAAGGGTCGAGTATGATATGCAGGAGCAGTATCTACACTGCATTGCGATCGATGAGTGATAGATAACTGTCTCTTGGATTACAACATATCTGTGTATAAGCTTCCATAGCCAACAGTGACAGTTAACCATCATATAGGCAGTTCGCATGTTTGCCACCATCTTATATTTTCACCATATTTTTTAGATAATTATGAACCAAAGTTTTAGAAAACCATATTGTGTTGGCAGACATTGTTTCTTTACACAAAGTGTTAAAGTGAGTTTGTTTGGTTGTGACGCTTTAACACCTGAAAGGCTGGACTGATTATGAATTTAGGGACATATTTGTGACCTATATGCAGGCGAAGTGACGGGCTCAAGCTAGTATATAATAAAAAGTTAAATATTTTATAGAGTTCATATAATCGGTAAATTTTATGCGAAGAGGAAACTGGGAAATGCGTAGTTTAAGAAAATAAGCCCTCGAACATAGATAGTGAATAATATTCACTCAAAATGAATAGTCACGGCTGGCTTTATTTCCATATTATCGACACTTGACCTGTTTTTTATGTTTTGTTATACGATGAGGCGCATTGATACTTTTATTATCTAGTATATTGTGTTGAGCATTTTATGGTTGCATAAAATTTTATTAAGTGTCGAATAAATGATGTTTAGTTTTTAAAATATTATGTTAGGTATTTAAATTAACATTAAAATATGATGACTATTCTTAGAGTTTGTTTTTGCCCTTCAATCATGGATAACTTATGAAAAGGCATTTAATTAAGTAGTTGAAATAAGCATACTTTCTATTTTTTTGTGATAGCGAAAAGCCAAAAGCATTTATAAAATCAAAATAAGTCTATTACATTCAGCATTTTATATTAAAGTATGAATAAGATTTGCGGTAAGTATGGTTTGCAAAGTTTCGCCGGTGGTTTACAGAATGTAACGTAAAACAACAGTTGCTCGCGTCTTAGCTTTCTTGAATTAAGACTTTTGCAAAATAACAAACAATTTCACAGACGAAAATTGAAAACCAGGTAGCCTATTTTGCTTAGCGATCAAGCAACTTTTTTTTTATTTCTTGTTATCAAGTACTATAATCGATAAGATCACAACCGGTGGGCCGGTATCATAGGAGGCACTCTTAGGACGGACACTTAGAGCCCCAGCAAGGGCATCCCCTATTTTCTCGATTGGGAATTAGCTGGCTTATAATAATTTGACCAGTGACTATAGTATTCAGAAAAAAAAGAAAATACTCACTCTCTTGCCTTTTGGCGACGAAGATTAGAGAAAATAATCGTAATGATTTTAATGATACAATAGTAATTATATATTATTTAAAGATATATTTATTGATTTATGATTATAATTATTGATGATTAAAAGTTTATGAAGTTATTATTAGTAGCTGTTTAGTAATAATCTTTTGTTTCCACAGGCAGTGGTAATGTATGCGTCCACATACGTTCTGGTAGCTCTCAGTATTGACAGATGCGACGCCATTACCAATCCTATGAATTTCTCCGGGAGCTGTAAGTAATTTTTCAAATAAATTTATTCGGAATAAGATTAAAAGATTTTACAATTATTTTATTTAATAAACAAATTACGTACTTTACAATTACCATACACTCATAAAACAAAAAAAATATATTATTGTTAAGCATGTTATGTCATGTTAGTTGTAGCTTGTAAGTTTTATATAACATTAATCATTTAACTACACTATATTGTGTTTTGTTTGTGGTCTTGCATTATCCATGTTTAAAGAAACACACATTGCAGTTTTTTTACGTTATTTTAATTTGCTTGTTGCATATTACTTGTCGATATTACCTATAATTAAGGTACTGCTTACATTGTTATTATTAAACAAGTTTATTCTATTTTTAGGGAGTGCTTGGATAGGGGTAATCTAAATAAAAAATAAAGTAGGTGCCTACTATAAAATTTGGCATCAAAATTATGTTTAGTTTTTAGAGGATTAAAAATATATATATATATATTTTTTTTTATTTTTATGTTAAAAGTTGGCAAACAAGCATACGGCCCACCTGATAGTAAGTGGTTGCCGTAGCCTATGAGCGCTTGCAGCACCATTAGTAGGTGCCACTCACGCGTTGCCAACCTCGAGATATTGGTTCTTAAATCTCGTCTGCCCAGTAATTTCACTAGCGAACAGTGCCCTTCAAACCGGAACACAGTAATGCCTAAGCACTACTATTTGGCGGCAGAATATTTGACACTGCGGTGGTACCTACCTAGCCGGCCTCTTGCAACAAAAGACCTACCATCAGTGTGACTGACTGCACTGGTGGAATAATCTCTGCTGTGACAGAGGTTATCCCAACAGCGGGCGATGGGGTCGTCACATCCTGTCGCCGGTAATATACCGGTATAATAATATACCGGTATGACTAGTAAACGAGAAAGCAAATCAGGTTAAATACATGCAGGAAGCTTAGCATCATATGCCTCTAATGTTGACAAGGCTTCGACAATGCTAGCGGCTTACCGAATTTCGTTAGCATTGTCATTTGTCAATGTGAATGCAAAAGTGACCAATGTCGACTCACAGAAGGATAAAATTTGCATTTCGTGAGCACAGATGAATTTTGTCGGTATTTACTTGCTTTGTTAAAGCTTATTCGGTAGCCTGCAGATATAATTATGATTTTATTGATATGCAGTTATAAAAACTGTCAATGATTCGAATTGTATTGTTATTTATACTTTTTCCATAATAATATAACTAGTATTTTCTATATTATCGATTAAAAGAACAAAAAAATTAACCACTTTCAAACGCTGTTATTCGAAAGGGTTCTACATAAAGTTCTCTTGGTCCTTAATACCCTATTCAACAAAAAATAGCCATCAAAATAGGTTCGCAAAACCTTGATTTTTAAATTGGTTATTAAAATTAACATTTTGCGTTAAATTAATCCACTTTTTTGTTTTAAAGACTTATCTCTTCATTGTACTGAATACGATAGCTTAATAAACCTCATCCAAAGAAGAATGAGACAGAAGGTAAACAGAAATAAACTTATCAGATAATTCCATTGTTATAGACTATTAAATGTACAAAACACAATAGAAATAATTTAAGTGCGGTTGGATGTTGTTTACATTTTCTCCCTAATTATACCTGTTTCTGAATATAAAGCTACGTTCATACAACAAAGTGGGAAATCTAGATGGACTACCCGGTGGCAAACAGTTACAGTAGCCTATATTTAATATTAAAACCAGAGTTATCACATAGATCCGAAAGAGAAAAAAGAGACAATCGACGGATTTATATTATCGATGGATAAGACTATAGCTTGCGCTAAGAGTGGGTACGACAATTGTCCAAGGTGGTCACGATCGAACCCGCAACTTTCGCCTTAACAGTGCGGAGTCGGCTCATTAACTGCTGAGCTATTGATGTTTAATTTTAATAAAATACTACTATTGTAGATAGGAAAATGTTGCTGAAAGATTGCACTTTCTACACGTCTATAAAGCTTTTTTTTAGTTTTTAATTTCCTTCTATACTTAGTAGTCTTTTCAGTTCGACTCATAGCGTTCTGACAACTTAATGATGTTTGTTCGGCAAGCAAAAGGCGCTTCATTAGAACTTTAGTTTCAACGACGTCAGAAAAGGTGTTTTAAAGAAAATTCACTATTAAAATGTCAGCATTGTTATAAAGTTAATTAAATATTACAAAGAAAATTTAATATTTATTTAGAAAACATGTAATTATAAAATAACAATAAATGCTTAGAAGCTATGTTTATTGCTATTTATATGAAGAACATTTTGAATGCGTGTATTGTATGCAATTGATGTTTATCGATAGAAATAATTTAGATTGCAGTTATAATGTAAAATCATCCTTAATAAATAATTACATATTATATATTTGTGAAACAATCTTATATCTTCTTTTTTATGTTACAAGCTGGTAAACAAGCATACGGCCCACCTGATGGTAAGCGGTTGCCGTAGCCTATGAGCGCTTGCAACAACATTAGTAGGTAACACTAACGCGTTGCCAACCTCGAGATATTGGTATGCTGGCTTGGCAACTTAGGAACATAAAAGATAAATGTTAACATTAGCAAAAATCTTAAAAGTATTATCTGTTATGTCACATGTTGTACTTCGAACACATTCCATCAAAATAAACGTCTTCTACGACACCACAATCAGTACAATTCGGACTTGATGCTTTTTTCATTATAATGTTCTCCTTTATTTTGGCCACAATTTTAATATAACTTTAATACAAATTTGACAGACTATTAAATTTAAAGCAGAGTGATTGCCATCTTATTTCCGCAAACCCTTTTTGAGTAAATTGGATTTGAATAATTTTCATGCTAAGACTGCTAAAACTGGCGTTCATTGTTACAAGTTTTAATAATTACTTTGGACACTATCGAAATAATTCTATTTCTGGTACAATATTTTCGGAATAAGAATTAGTCTCCTAAAATGTTACAATTTCTGGTCTTCAAAAGTCAGTGGACCCAATTTTATGTCTGTCAAGGAGTGACGCCAAATCCAATCTTGTTAGGTCACCTTTGTGGGTCAGTTGGAAATGGCGTGAAAATTATTTTCCCCCCCTATTGAGCAGACTATTAGTCGCAAAGAAAATTTTTAATGCTTTTTTTCCAAGTTAAATCCTCTACAGCTTTGTGCCTCTAAAATTTGTTGTGTTAAAAAAAATAAAGATATTAACGAAAAAGATACAACAGTATTGTAACCACTAAACACTATTTTGTTTTTTAAAACATTATGCCATCATTTTATAGTAAAAGACTTTTTTGCCTAAAATAAAGTTGAATAGTTCTTGAATAATTTGTATATTATTTATTAACATTTGTATAAGCACTCATCATATTTTACTATCTCGTAGTTAATGCATCATGTCAAGTTATTTATCTTTTTGTTTAATTTTTACAGGGAATCGAGCCAGATGGCTAATCGTGTCAGCGTGGGTGATAAGCATAGTTTTCTCCATCCCACTTCTTATACTTTATGAAGTGAAGGAAGTACAAGGTAAGTGCTAATCTATTACAGGTTTCCCTTCCGTAATTATATCAAAAGACTACTTTTTGCATATACGTGGCAAACAAACTTAAAAGGAGTTTTGATATCCGGCACTGCCACTACTTGTAACTAATGTAACAGTACGAATATCTTCTTATTTTTGATATTCTTTGAGAAGGTAGTACTTCTCTGGTTGAACCAGTCCATACTGAAACAGTAACGTTCAATTCATTCATTCGTTCTACTAATTCATTCATTGCGCTAATTTTAATAATTAGGGTCCAATTTAGATACGGTTGTGTTACCTAACACCGAAAATTAAAAAATCTAGAATCTTAGCTCCGTAGTGCTCGTAAAAATAATGAACTGTAAAATAATTATAATAATCTCAACAAAACAAAACAATTTTATTTTCAAAAATTATGTAAAGTAATCGTAAAAAAAAAAAAAATGCGATATAACAATTTATGTGCTATATTACATTTGTGACATAATTTAGATTGTTTTTAGACAGTTTTATAAGTTTTGTTGAGACAATGGAAATTGCTTTATTCTTTTTCATCCTAGAATAATTCCTGGTACTATACTCGTATAGGTATTTACCCAGGGTCTGCTTATTACTCTTATCCGGATTTGACATGTTACTAGTTTTTGCACAGAGCGATTCCCATCAGACTTCCGTAACCCTAAGGTAAAACAAGTAACTCATTAAATAAGAGCAAATTACTTATCAAGAAATATCGATATTATCAGATTTTATGTGATAAAAACCGAAACCGACATCTTAACGTGCTCTGCGAGGCACGATAATTGCGAAGTATTATATTATAAAGTAATTCTGCTTTATTAATATATAGAATATATTATATTATAATAATAAAAATGATTTAATATATTATTTTATTTACACCGCACCACGGCATACCCTCTTCTTTACCTCTTTCCTAGCCCATGGTTGTTTAGAACAGATTGCTATTAAGCTATAAGACCGCCAATTGTACATATGATTTTTAATTATAGTTTGTATAACTTTTTCTTGCGGTGTACAATAAAGTATGAAAATAAATAAATAAAATAAATAAATATGTTATGATGAATCAAAGCAAAAGAATCTCTAATCTTAGCTCTATAGTGCTCGTGACTATAAAGTGTAACATATTTATATTAATCTGAACAAAACAAAACAATTGAATTTCTTTTTGCACACTTCAATTATTGACGCAATGCCTACGACTGTTTTCAATTTTTGATATGTTATTATATTAAAAGCTTTTCAATAGTCATACTAATCTTAGCAAAGCACTATCTTTTCTCTCAACTGTATGCTAAACAAATCGCGGGAAATGAATTGAAAAAATCTTGCATACTTTATCAAGCTTTAAAATTTTTAGTGTAACATTTTATGAATATTCTATCAATAATGTTTGATCCGATTAAGATGAAGCGATTTAAATTCATTGACTTAAATAATAATTTACGGTTGACATTTTTAAACATTTAAATGTAAATTACCTAGTTATTTTCTAACAACTATATTTAAAGAGTAAAACAATAGGACGGCTATAAAACTTGTCGACTTCACCGCTCTATAACTCTGATGTATTGGTACAGAAAAATATATAAATATTCAGTACCCGCGGGCTTACAGATCCCGCCCGAGCTAGTCGAGTACTCCACAGTAAAAAAAAACTGTCAAAATGATAACTTCCGTTTTAAAGAGGGTTAAAAACATGGAAAATTTAATTGAATTGAAAAATATGGGGTTTACTTTTGATTGATATATTTCTCCGATTCTCTGTAACTATCCTACTTATAATATGTGTGATTTTTGTTACTCAATTACGCAAAAATAAATGGCTGAACAGATTCTGATAAAATTTGGCACAGATATAGAATATTGTCTGGATTAAAACATTGGTTTATTTTTACCCCGGAAAAATGTTAGGTTCCCGTATATATACGGGTGTTTGTTAATCAATCACGCGTACATAGTTAAACGAATTAGGATGAAATTTAGCACAAAGGTAGCTTATTATCTGGATTAACATACAGAACTTTATCATGGAAGAAGCTTAGGTTCCTGTGAGATTGTCGAAAAACATGCTAATGGGCGCATGCAATTTAAATTTGGTGTAGAGAACCATTGATACCCTGAACAGAAATACCGGGATAATGCAGTACTTGAAATAAATGGATACTTAACATTAAACAGCTCAATTTCAGGAACTTAAACCAACTAGAGATAGGTTTGAAGAGGTCGCAGGAGGCATCCTAAAGACGGAATCAAATTTGAGCCCCCGTGAGGGCTGCCCCTTTATCCCTTTATCACGGCTGAGTCTCTGTACTCGGCCACCCCCGTCCGGTGACGCTGTCAAGGCCAGTAGGGCCAACAGCAATACACATTCCGAAAAAAAAAAAAAAGCTTTGAAGATTCATTTTATTTATTTTTA
Source organism: Hestina assimilis (assembly GCA_023373885.1). NCBI lineage: Eukaryota > Metazoa > Arthropoda > Insecta > Lepidoptera > Nymphalidae > Hestina > Hestina assimilis. The sequence continues at coordinate 12,189,415 of CM041745.1, forward strand.
CAAAGATCTAATTGAGGAAAAACGTTTTAAATCTTCCATTAAAATATCTATGAAATTTAAGCGAAATGAGAGCGAGTCGCTAGTCTTAAACAAATATTTACTATAGCCTCTTAATGTAGTCTACTCCAGTGACGAGGGAAAACTTAAAGATATTAGATTACTCAGTAAATATAGACAACGCACCTTCTTAGATTATAAGGTTGTTTTAACTTATATTTAAAGAGATCTTTAAGCTTTTTCTTACAATGTAAAATAAGGTCGCTTGATTAACTTTTTATATTTCGAGTTACAAAGACAGCCTTGAAAAAATATTCTGTTAAATAGTAAAAACTTAGCTAAAGTTGAATTAAAACCAATCCTTAATTAGCGTTTTATTTATGTTAGTCTTTATTGCTTTAATTTTAGGAATTTATTTTCTTTGGAATAATTTCTGCTGCACATTAAATTTATCTGTTAGTCATTAAGGGACTGCGTCCATTAGGCTGCGGCAAGCTCAGGCACACCGTGTCACTGTAATTTCAAATTCATTGTTATGCTCTTAAGTTTTATCTCTTTTTGTACATAAACATCTCTTACCGTGCTACGCTATGCTGGGGCTTCAAAAGAACATTGATTAGGAGATTGAACTGTATCAGTCTAGTTCTAGTTGTGTTGAGACATTTTGAGGCAACGCAATGCTTGAGAGGCTCCCCTTATACAAATTCCAACTTATCATAGTTTATATAAGCAAATAAAATTAAAATGTTTATTTCTAATGTGAGAATAACATCATTTATTGAATACTGTAAATGAAAGAATGTAAAGTACTTCCACGTAATAAGAAAATAATTCTTTAGATGCAGAAAAATCTAGTTGTTTATAAATTATCTAAAATACAACAAAAAAATACAAAGGAAAAATGATAAATCTTATTATCGAGTTTCTTCTTTTATACACATGAAATACGCCGCTAATGTCCTTGTAGAATAACGAAGCGTTACGACCATAGATATAGAGAACAAAAGATAACGTGGCATGGAATCAAAGGACGTTGAATTCCATGCGGGATATGAAACTTAATTGTAAAATTTGACAAAGGTAATTGAAAAAATTATGTTTGAAAAGTTTAAATTTAGAGATTCTTGCTGGTTCCTCTTTGTCGAATCTACGTTCCGAATGGACGGTACCTTCATTGAGACGGACACAAAAGACTGTGCATTGGACGATTTAAAAATGCTTAAAAGCCTATTTGAATAAAGAAGATTTTAAACTTGAGTCTAAAAATAGATAGTGTTTTCTGTATATTAAAATTAATATATAAAATGGTTTGAACTAATGACTGGGACATTGACAGTCAAGATAGATTTATAGTGCAAGGTTATGGTATTTTGTTATTATTTAGGTCCCGGCCACTTGTTAGATGGCGCTTCAATTTTAAGCATTTTCTGTCATTTTACACCATATAGATGCACCATTTAGTGTAGTCTCTATATCTATGACTACAACGGTTTTACCTCAAATGCAGTAAAGATTCACAGCGTAATCTTTTATTTCCCATGAGATCAGAAATGCTAACAGTAAAATACACTTGAAGAATTTTAGCCGCCGATGTGTTTTCGAAAGGTCGTTCACTTTATCTATCATTCGCGTTCCCACCTGAAAGGTCTCTTGACAGTGCAAATAAAGTTTCATTCGGTCTTTGCTATTCTAATAGAATAGGTATTATAAAGACAGGGTGCAGTGCGAATGTTATTTTAAGTTTGTTTCTTTAATGCAAATTAATTACAAGGATTATCTCTACATAGTATAAAACAAAGTCTCTCTCTTAAACCGCGCAATGGATTCTGATGCGGTTTTCAAAATCATATATAATTTTTCACGGAAGGCTTATAATTACATGAAATAGTATTCAGAGTGAAGCGAGGTTAGGTCGCTGGTAGACATACAGCTTTGCATCCTAATTAAATTAAATTTAGCGACGTTGTGGCGAAGTAGAAAGTGAACTCGCCTTAAACGCCAAAGGTTGCAGATTCCATTTCCGTTCGGCACATAATTATGTCTGTATTGAGCATACAACATGTGTTCCTATTTGGGTGGGTACATTTCTGATTCCGATAAAAATATCCTGTATATTACTATCCAAATGGGCTGCGTTGTGTGTTTAATCGGTTATGTATTTACTGAATTACATAAGAAAAAAGGTTTAATATAATAAGCGTATTATTTAATATGGAAATCAAAGAAAGCGTTCTTTTCTCGTTTTATCAAGATTTTCCTTTGGGAACTAATTATGTATATGCTGAATATTCTCGAATATATTTTGTTATGTTGTTACCTAAATCTATATTTACCTAGTTTTCTTTTTTTTTCAGGTCAGCTGCAATGCTGGATAGAATTGGGGACAGCTAGACGGTGGCAGATTTGGATGACTCTAGTGTCAGTCATGATCTTCGTTCTACCAGCACTTGCTATTGCTGCGTGTTACGCTGTCATCGTTTTGACGATATGGACGAAAAGTAAAGCGGTCGTCATGAGTCCGCCTGTTAATTCCAGAAGAACTAAAACATTGAGAAATGGTACGTTGCTATTTTTGTAATTCTTCAGTTTTTTTTTACGTACGTTATTAAGAACGTCATTTTAAATCTAAAAACATCGTGCGCGTTTTCAATTTGTTTAGACTTTAGAGACTTTCGTCTTTTATGTAATTAGTCACTTTTAACATGTTCATAGCCCTGTGACCCCAGGGGAGTGGGGGTCATAACAATTGTTTAATTACTATGTCTACTGTCTGGAGTATGAACGAGTTTAAAAGAGGGTAGCTTAAAACCATAATCCATTTGAGCATTTTAATATGAATGTAAACAATTATGTTATATTATTGAATGAAATTGTTTTTAAAAAATAAACGTACTTAATATCAGAATACTTTTATCTTATCCGCTTCGATAAAGCCATCCTTTACCCCTATAATGTGAGTACTGGCACAATATTGCTTTTTTAAATTTAACCGTAAATTATAAAAGGAGCGATTACATTAGAACAAATATCAATAAAAAACAAGGTATCTTTTTAACGCCCTATTATAAAAATATTATTACCCATCTCGTAAAAAGATAATACCGGAAAATAGATGACACGAAACAAACGTGCTTTAGTTTACAGGAAACAGAGTTAAAGACTTGTCAGATCACTAATGACCGTTTCATTATATTGCTGACAGTTTTATTCATGTAGATTTTGTTTTTAATTTTTTTTAATATAACCTTACTATGTAATATGGAGAGGTCATTCATACACATACAGAATATCAAAGACTCGACTCCCCTTCATATATTCAAAACCATATCAACGGAACTAAGTTAGTCATATGCAAACTTTAGTCAGTTATTCTGCAAGCGAAGCAGTGCCAGCGAGTTATTGTCTGTCCGGAAGGTTCTATCCATAGTATATTGTTAGAGTATGGATAGAATATGTTTTTGCGAAGAAACTGCAGAAGCAATGTTATAATTGGACGCAAATAAGCAATACCATGTCAACCCACAAAATTAAAAAAACTGAGTTTTATATGCAGTGTTGGCAAATGGCTGAAGAACATTTTTCTTTAGTATTTGTAGGATTTTAAGCTTTAAAACTTCTAAAAAGCCATTTTTAATCATGCAATTTATGTATTATGTTAAACGTTGTGGGTTATATTATATACGAAATATGCAGTTCGTATATTTATTTTTTGTGAAAATAAGTAAAATAACTTACATAAATCTGAAATTGCCAAAAACTTGATCAATACATAAAAAAATCATATAAAGCAAATTGTTCAAAATTTTCAAACGCGTTTTTCTCGAAATGACATTCGTGTGAGTTGACATGGTATTGCTTATTTGCGTCCAATTATGTAAATTGTTTAAAAACAAGCTAAATGGTTTATGAATGTGTTTTTTGTAATTTTGCAGGGCAAGTGGAATGCGACCCCGATTCGAGGCGAGCCAGCTCAAGAGGTTTAATACCCAGAGCTAAAATAAAAAGTGTCAAAATGACTTTTGTCATTGTTTTTGGTAAGTACCTTTTTGTATATCGAATATACATTTAACAACAGACACTTATGTCACATACAAATAAACTAATAAAAAAAATCAAGATGAAAATATTAATGCTTATGAAACCATTATTATATTGATCATGCAATATACTGATAATAAAATACAAATCCCACTATCATTATTAATTTTATGAGATTGTAATGTATTAAAAACCTTTGATAAACTGTTATTAACCGACAAACAGACGGTTGCGATATTTTTACGTCACTATCGTTGGATTAAAAGAGGCGCGTTCGTGTTATAAATTTAAAAATGACCGGCCTCAAATCAGTTCAAGGTCATATTATATTTATAGAGCGCGATGCTTTCGTCTTCCGGGCTGTTACATTACGCATCTGTTGTTTTGACAACATATTTCCAGAATATTTTCTGTAGCCATTGATGCTGGCTTTGACGTCTTCGCGGGAACGAAAATTTAAACAACTTAGCAGCGTAATAATTTATGCTTTTTACTCTAGTGAAGCGTTTCGCTTTCCGCTGTTTGGCGCTTCTTTTCGTCTATAAATTATTTTCTTTTTAAACTACTAATATTTTCGCATAACAAATATTCATTAAAACACAGTAAAATACAATTTATGACATACGCGTAGGTTGAAATTATACGTGAAAATATTTTTGCCCGAAATTTTCATCTAATTTGAAAAACTGATAAAATTGTAGATAAGTTAGAGAATCTGACTTGATTTTTACCAACATTTATCATCCCAAAAACTATAATAAGATACTTGTACTAAAACTGAAAGGTGTAGAAAATAACAGCCCTGTCGTCATCATATATGCTCACACGCACATCCATACACAACATCCACAAAACCAACACACCACACCGACACAGACACAGAACCGTATCTTATCATTTTGAATAAATTATTTTTTTCACATATAACATGATGTTTTAAAAACGTATTGTGTTTTACTTTACAGTGTTCGTCCTATGTTGGTCACCATACATCGTGTTCGACCTCCTCCAAGTCTACAATCAGATACCTCTAACACAAACGAATCTCGCTATCGCCACTCTCATCCAAAGTCTAGCACCTCTTAATTCAGCAGCAAATCCTTTGATATGCTGTATGTTCTCCCCACACATTTATACAAGTCTAAGGTAAATGTATATGTTTCAGTTTTTAAAATATATAACTAAAAAGCCTGAGTGTCGGAAGGCAATCTAGTAGCAGTAGTAGGCAGTAGAACCGTAGCCTATATTCAAAAACCTGAAAAAATGGGTATAGGATGAGAAAAAGAAAAGAGATTAAGGGACAGCCGTTTGGTCTCCGGAGTCAACACATTTTGAATGAAACACAAAATTTCAAGTACTGTTACTTCACGTCGATATACCAAGAATTTCAATTACTAACTCAGTCAATCGTCGATCCAGCCCTTGCAATTCAAAACAGTATCACGAATATATGTAACAAAAAGCAACCTATATAGTTTGCTGAAATTTTTTTAACTACCTCTTCACAGCGCATTTCAGTTTAAATTTTCCCTGTAAAAGGTTGATATCTTGAAATGAATTGGTATATTTTGTCTTTTTTTATGTTACAAGTTGGCAAACAAGCACACGGCCCACCCGATGGTAACTGGTTGCCGTAACCTATGAGCGCTTGCAGCACCATTAGTATGTGCCACTCACGCGTTGCCAACCTCGAGATATTGGTTCTTATATTTCCTCTACCCAGTAATTTCACTAACCCACAGTGCCCATCAAACCGGAACACAGTAATCCCTAAGCACTACTATTTGGCGGCAGAATATTTGACACTGCGGTGGTCGTGCGGACACCTACCTAGCCGGCCTCTTGCAACAAAAGACCTACCACCAGTGTGACTGATTTCACTGGTGAAATAATCTCTGCTGTGACAGAGGTTATCCCAACAAAGGGTGATGGGGTCATCACATCCCGACGCCTTTATATATTTTGTCTTTAAACGTATATCTGCTTATTACAGACGAGTACCTCCATACCGCTGGTTATGGTGCGGTCGTCGTCATCGCCGTCACGTGCGCGGGACTGTACGGTCACGCTCAGACTCCACAGCTAATTCTGATTTACTAAGCTCGACTCACGCACGACGATCCCACTCAGTTGCAACGGTACTTAATTCTTTTCAACTAACTTTATTATAATACGTAGGCTACAGCAGACATGCTAGTGATATCAGTGTTAGTGCTATAGCATACTTGCTACTTTTAGACAGGTGATTTTCGATTCAGACACCAAAAGGGACGTTCGAATAGCATCGATATTCATACTGCCATCGATCGCCGATACTAAAAGTAGCTTATTTACTAGACCCCTTAATAATACTATCGATATCAATGTTGCAGTCTTTGTTTTGCTAATAAATAAAGAAACATAGAAAATTTGAACTAGTACTACCATTAACGCCGAGAGCTGTACAGGCTCCCATGTCCTGCTTAGGTCTAGATTTAATTGTGACATATTAAGTTTTTTGTTTTTCATGCCATTGAATTTTCATTCATGCCATTGAATTTTAAAAAGTATTTCATTACTATTTATATAAATTTGGAAATCATCTTTTTCAAAATATGTACCTATATATCTTTTGACTAAGTTTTCATTGTCAATTTCTTGATTCCAGATACTAAACCGTACCCGCAGCAGCAGTATATCACGTGCGCAGGATCAGCGACGCACGCAGCTACTCGTGTTGCTGCCGCCGCGTGACTGACGGCGACCTGCCGCGCCCGTACGCGATGTTATGCTCTAGCGAATAGTGTAATACATAACGCTCCTCTACTATGTCGATATAAGCTCTATATTACAAAACCAACATTTGTAATACAGTAGGACTTGCAGATAAGTTGATCTGTCGTAAGAAGGTTGGTTAATCTTAGTTGTGTCTGTAGCTCGGGAGCGCTCAGTATCGTCTGAGGCGTAAGTCAAGCTACTAGTGCTAGTGCACAACTTGAAGCCTACCCTCTTGTAGATAAAACAACAGTATCTCTTTAGTCGAGTATTTGATAGCTCGTCTTATCATAATATTTTGAGTTAACTATCGAAAATATCCTTTTTTTTAAATAAAAAAACAAGAATGATTCAGATAAAAATAAATGTAATTTTAAATTATAAACTGTGTTCTATAAGATCTATAAGTCATTTATTCTCTGCTACAATTCACATATTATTGTATATAACATAATTATTAGATTAATAAAATCATCATAAATGTTCATGATTTTAAAAATATTATAATAAGTACGGCAGTATTATACATACATATAAATTGTGGATGCGTTTGATACAAGGAGTAGCATAAAATAAAACATTAAATTTCTTCTAAATGTGTATATGAAATTGTTTAGCGATTAAAATAAATGCAATAAATAAAAGTTTTGATTATAGGACAAACTTACTTATAACGTTATTTACTATAAAAAAATCTATTCCAAAAAAGCCGTAGATGGAGAATAAGCCCTGACGGAGTAATGATTAATTCCAGTTTTTTTCACCCAAAAATACTTAGTATGACACTGATTATTTTATGCATGCTATTTCATTTACTCGTACTAGAGCTCCAAGAAATAGACTAGGATGACAATATCTTGATTGGCATATGGTAACAAGAGCGGTACCTAACGCTTCGTCTATCTTTTTACATCTACGCTAAAGAGAAAGTACATTAGAGAACTAAACTTTGTTAGCATTGATGTGATTTATAATTCTATTATTACAATTTGACTGTGACGTTTAGTTACTAACTTAGTTATAGCGTCACAAAAACAAGTGTATTTTGTTAAGTATTATGTTTAAAAAGTACGATCTCCTCATCAAAGAGCAATAATCTGGATTGTTTAAGGAGGATTGTTTAACAGTCCTCTATTCAATTTTATTCAGCTCAACCGTTGGTACCGACCTCAGTCCGAAGATTTGATATTGAAACTGACCGTTAATCTGCCATTCTTAGCTGAGATCGCTAAACTGATACTGGCACCATTGAGTGTGTGATCATAAAAGGCTATTAATTGAAACACATAATATTATTATTATTCAATATGTTCAATATGAGAGCTAGTAATTAGGATCATCAAAACTAGTTTCTGTACTTCAAATGTGGCCAAATAAAATATCTCAATAAGATCAATGATTTAATGATAAATCTTAATACGAGCAAATATTTCTTGGATCTACAGTATGTTTTTAATATGAAGCATTTTCGCAGAATTTGGCAAGCAATCATACATTCATCCCTTATGATCGTAAGCGGTAGCAATTAAGGTTTTAAAAAACGTTTCACAGTCTTGTAACTTATAATATATTAGTAGGCTTTGTCAGTAAGTAAATTTATAAATAAATGTTGTTATTCTTTAACATACTACAAGGTGATATGTTTGTGCCATTATCTTATCTTTCAAGATGATAGATATATTAATATTTGCAATATGTGTGTTAATTATTTAGTGACCAGGTATAAATTAATGTAAAGTATTAATGATTCATTCAGGGCTATCTATATTTTTGCATTTTAGGATATAAAAGGTTCCTATTTTTTTATTTTAGTGATTTAAAAGGATAAAAGCTAAGCTAAGAAAAGTGGCCCCAAAATAACGAACAATTCAACTAAATCCACAGAGTCCTTCCATACAAACAAAATGTCCAAAGATTTGCTGGTGCTCCTTTATAAACTCGCTCTAAAGCAACGAAACGAAGTTAGTCGCAAGCTTCCAATAATGCGAACGAAGTTAGCTTCACAAGCTTGCAACATAATCAAATAAAGCTTACAAAGGACCACCAGCACCCATCTTTTACATAATTTGATGTGACTGAAATTATTTTTGTGATTATGTATTAGTAAAAATCTGAATATAGATCCCACAGGATTAAAAATATTTTTGAAAATATAATGTATCTCAATACATTTCAAAATATAAAGAATGACTTTACCAACCAAAGAGTAGTATTTATGAGTGTCATATAATAATCATTTGTTCAATTAGTATTATTAACTTAGTAAAATTTTGGTGTAGGTTAAGATTTATTCATTCAATATAATATAATTGTTATAAAAGTCTAGATGTAATAATGGATTGTCGCTATTATATACTACGACAATATATATTCATATATATAAAAAAGTTTATTTTTCTAGTTATAAATATATTATTATAGCAATTTAAGCTTATATTGAAGATAATAACACTGAAATGTAAAAATGAGTGTTCAATATTGAAGTTTGGATAAAAATTATATATAAACTATTTAATAATGTTGATCGATGTGAAGTATATTCTTATAAGCTTTTTGAAAACCAGCTGAGTCCTTTTTTCCGATTGTGTATTGTTGGTAGCCCTACTGGCCTTAACAGCGTCACCCTGGGGTTCGGTCTAAGTACTGAGACCAACCCACCCGACAAAAAGGGATGCCTTCGCGGAGGCTCAAATATGGTTTCGTCCATAGTTTGCCTGCTGCGAGGCCAAATCCCGGGTATGGACGTCATCGGGAGCCATGTGCCTGTCGGACTCCCATATAAAAGCTTCCTAACCACCGTAAAATAAAAATATCAAGTTTCATGTATGGGACTCCCCCTTTAAATTAGAATTTTTTGTTATCTCTTATTATAGCGGTGAAGGAAATACACATTACGAAATTCCCATTATTTGTTCATGACATATATGTTGCCCTAAAAAGTCAAAAATATATATATTTTGGGCTCTTTATTTTTAAATGGATTTGGATGGCGTCCTTTGGGCATGAACCCTAACAAAAAAAATGAGGAATTTATTTAATAATTTACATAGTTTGGTTTATATTATGTAAGCCTTTTCGGTAATAAAGAACTATTACTATTACTAAAGTACAGAAACTTAGATATAAGTTACTCAAAGGTATCATATTTCATGTAATATCATCACATAACAATTTATATCAAAAAATCTCTCGTCCTTACATTTAAGAAGCTGTTGTAATTATATATAGAACTTGTATTGCATTGTGTCTTGTGTCCTTAGCCATGTTTAGTAAAAATAGATTGAGATATTTTTAATGTTACAGAAAGCTTAACATTTATGCCTACCATATAAGAAAACCAAATATCGCACCTTTAGCATGAAAATGATAACTCAAAAAGCAACTTTTTGGGAATCAACAAAATAAGTTTATTAAATATTGTTACCTGCGTAATCTTTCGTATATTATTTTTTGGTTATTTAAGTCAGTTATTCATGCTCGAATACGCCTATGTTTGGACTGGGGTTATATTAAGAATTATTTATATTTCGTTTTAAATTATTTTACACTGATATTTAAATTTTCGATTTTTTTAATTCTGGCGTTTTTGTTCTAAAGGTACGTATGCTTACTATATCTAGATAATTTCAAAGAGTCAGTCAGTTTAAATATAATCTCACTCGGTATGGGGCCTCTTCACCCATACAATTCAACCTGCAATCGAGAGCATTCTTAATGCTACTGATATTGTAAATGATCAAATATAAGACGACAATATTAAGACACAATCTTATCAACTAATTTCTATCAATATATATGTCTATTTTATGTCAGTGATTTATATTTTTTAAAACACTGTAACAGTTAGAGTTAATAAGACAATTTAACAGTCCAAGATCCCAAATGAAAGTTGTGGTCATATTGACTAAATAGTTACTAAAGTGTCATATTTTGAATAGAAGCCTCGATAGCTCAATGGTAAAAAGGCCGACTCCACTCCGTTAACGCGAGAGTGGCGGGTTCGATCCTGACAGCCTTGGGCTATTGTTGTACCCACTCCTATCGCCAGCTTCATGCTTATTTGAAAAGGCATTAAGGCGTCGGGATGTGAGGACCCCATCGCCCGCTGTTGGAAAGGCGTCGGGATGTGACGACCCCATCGCCCGCTGTTGGGATAACCTCTGTCACAACAGAGATTATTCCACCAATGCAATCAGTCACACTGGTGGTAGGTCTTTTGTTGCAAGAGGCCGGCTAGGTAGGTACCACCGCAGTGTCCAATATTCTGCCGCCAAATAGTAGTGCTTAGGCACTACTGTGTTCCAGTTTGAAGGGCATTGTACGCTAGTGAAATTACTGGGCGAACGAGATTTAAGAACTAATATCTCGAGGTTGGCATCGCGTGAGTGGCTCCTACGAATGGTGCTGCAAGCGCTCATAGGCTGCGGCAACCACTTACCATCAGGTGGGCCGTATGCTTGTTAGCCAACTTCTAACATTAAAAAAAAAGGGATATTATTAATGCCTTGAAAAAAGCATTGCTAATATTCTTAAAAAAAAAAACTGTATATTCACTTGATGATCATATTTTACAATTACTATCACCCCTTCTTACGTAATCAATCATCATGTACGTACAAATGTTCATATATACTTTTTATGATATAATGTTTTCGGTTTCACTTATTTTTTTATGTTAAATTGGCATGCATACGGCCCACCTAATGGTAAGTGGTTGCCATAGCCTATGAGCGACTGCAACACCATTAGTAGGTGCCACTCCCGCGTTACCAACCACGAGATATTGGTTCTGAAATCTCCTTTGCTCAGTATCTTCACTAGCCTTCAGTACCTTTCAAACCGAAATACAGTAATACCGAAGATACTACTGCGTTGCGGTAGAATATTTGAAATTGTGTTGGTACCTACCTAGCCGGCCTCTTGCAACAAAAGAATTATCACCAGTGAATACTTAAGTTATCTATAAGAGTTTGGTGTATGGTGGTCTGTCATGTCACAAAAAGGATAGTATAACTGTATTCAAAAAGGATAGTATAACTTTCATTTTGCATGTAATGAAATAGTATTAATTATTGTAAATAAGTTTTATCGCCTTTGTATGTAAGCAAAGATTTTAATGTATGTACAATTATTTTTGTACTATAAACAATGTATAAATTGTGTTTAGAATTATTCTTATTCAAGAAAATATAATAAAATTGTATCAAGAATTGGTATTTTATTTCCTTTCTTTCCTTTCCTTTCCTTCCTTTTTTATTGTGCTAAGTAAGAAAAAGATAATATTCACTGTCCACAAAAGTCAATTTTCTGAGGAATTGTTTGGATTGATCCCATCGGTAGAATTTCACCATCGGACATCGCTACAAAACTCTAAATTCCATCCATACCACCTGGAAATCCACAACAGCGCGATTTAAAAGACATTTTCTTCCTCGCACAACCACTCTGTGGAATCAACTTCCGCCGGCGGTCTTTCCGAACCGATACGTCTTGGGAACCTTCAAGAGAAGAGCGCATTCTTTCCTTAAAGGTCGCCTGTATGCCTTCTGGTGTTACAGATGTTCATGGGCGGCGGTGATCGCTTACCATCAGGTGAGCCTCCTGCCCGTTTGCCTCCTCTCACATAAAAAAAATCCCTACAATTTTGTTTTTCTTAATACCGAACGAAAAAAAATTAAATATACAAAAGAATGTAATACTTAAATTAAAACTAAGCTTATATTGTATCTTGCTTCCATCAGATCAACTGCAAAGCTACGAGACGATTTTGAGAAGTTAGTTGAGATTCTGTATAGTGAATGCTATTCATCCTAAACCGAGATCCGGCACCGTAAAAAATACCCTAAGTATGGTATTTACTTTAAGGCCCCGAGAAATCTGTGCCTGTTTCTCAGATTATTCCACCAGTGCAATTTGTCATACTGGTGGTAGGTCTTTTGTTGCAAGAGGCCGGCTAGGTAGGTACCACCGCAGTGTCAAATATTCTGCTGCCAAATAGTAGTGTTTAGGCATTACTGTGTTCCGATTTGAAGGGCACTGTACGCCAGTGAAATTACTGGGCAGAGGAAATTTAAGCAATATCTCGAGGTTGGCAACGCGTGAGTGGCACCTACTAATGGTGCTGCAAGCGCTCATAGGCTACGGCAACCACTTACCATCAGGTGGGCCATATGCTTGTTTCCCAACTTGTAACATAAAGAAGAAAAAAACCCGCACCTTACACCCGCTCGTTGGTGCTGACAGCACCAGTAGGGGAAAAACAAAAATATACATTCCAGAGAGAGCAGTTTAATATTATTACTGGACATAATGATAAAAGGTTCACTCACATAAATTAAATGACGCTTCACTATGTTAGTTTAAATGAGGGTGACTTTAGAACTACCCTTAATTAAAACAGACTTTTAAGTGAGTCATTGTACGGGCACAGATACTAAAGTAACTACACTAAAGCTACTTACGGGCGAGGAATAGTCCTCTTAGTCCTAGTTTTTCGATCCTGTGCTTGACATATTCAAGTATAACAAGCTACAAGGATAAACTAGAAGTTTGTTGATGATTATAATGTCTTCTGCAATATATACAAATACATGTTATAAATATGTATATACATATATCGTATGGTAATGTACATATAATTTGATTATATCGAGATAAAATTTTATAATTCGAAATATGTCTTGCAAGTAAGGAAACGCACTTTTTTGACCCGGACAAATATAATGCCGGCAATACAAATGCTAATAAAACTTAAAACATTACTTCATCCAAGTAAGCTTCATATCGAACGTAGTAATAGTTTTTTACAAAAAAGTCATTGTATGTGTTTCAGAATAGTAAAATATGAAAAAAAATTGTATCCTAAAAAGAACAATGCAATTATTTTTTTTTGTTAAACTTTTTTAACATTCTATAAGATAATTTCATTCATAAAGCTTTTTCTCACGCTAATGAAATTTCGTCTCAAATCGTCTTTTCGTCACGCCTCACGATTTACAATTTTTAAAATAAATGGTAAATTTCTTTTAATAAAGTTAAAATTAAATAAATCTCTTCTACTCTGCCTGAAATAAAAACTTATCTACGCTTATAGCATCAGCAACGCACAACTGATTTACCTCATTTTCATAACAAAGTCTAATAATAAATTCGAACAATGGCCTAAAAATATTTTTGATAAACAAATTGTTTCTAAAATGATAAATATATTTTTCCCGAATAACGAGAATAGAAATGGAAGATTATAATACGAACGAATGGTCAGAACTAAAGAATAAGGATAACAGTTTTTCCTTTTGCCTTCACCAATGCGTTGTTTTTGATTCAGTGAACTTTTAGGTAGACCTGCTCACAATATAATTCAACCATGAACAAAGTTTCTTTGAATGAAAAAAGTCTTAATACTTTTTATGTCATGACGGTAAGCAGTCACGACCTATGAACGTCTGCAATACAATGTAAAGAACAATATTGAGATAAATATCATAGTTTCTTTTGAATGGGCCCGCAGTTGCGATTTAGGTATATGGGAAATGCAGAGATATGGGAAATTTCATTCGTATCACCTGCCTTCGATCACAGACGAGCCCAAGCGGTCGGAATTTTGTAAGTATACTTGGGCAAAAGTTTTAACTGTACTTAATTTGTATTGCTTTTGCTTAATTTGTAATGCTTATTGTAAACAGCTTGTTAGTTTTCGCAGCAACAAAAAAACATCACCCGTTGAGAAGGATTATAAGCTTGATCCATCACACTATTCCATTTTGTATTAGCCAATAAACATGGCTCGAAATTTCTTTACGAAGGAAACTTCCTTACGATGTTTTCCTTCATCGTAAGCAGGACAGCAACTCAAATCGCAAATTAATAATGTACTCATAAAAATATCTTTAGAAATTTCGTATTTAATTTTTAACCTATGAATCATAGAAACGCTCACCTGAAATAAGAAGATAAAAATGAAGTACTAAAGTCGCTGTACTTCATAGTTTCATGAAATACTATTATTCGGTCACGCATCTATTCACATTTTGCTATATGTGTCTTATACATAATTATAATCTTAACTAATATTATTATTAATGCAAAAGTGTGTTTGTTTTTGACGCTTTCACACCTAAGTCGCTGAACCGATTATGATGAATTTTCGAATAAATAAAGCTGGTTCCATGGAAATGATTTTCAGAAACTTTCTGTGGCGAAAACAAAACTTGCGGATTGTGAAATAGGGGATGAAAGTTTTTATATGTAACCAATTATTTATATATTGAAATGAAGGTGTATGATTAAAATATTTATTGCGATAGCGAAGTGGCTGGCATAAACTAGTAATTAATAATTTATAATAATTATGGATAAAGAGAAGTAAAAGCTAATGATATAATAATACTTATAACAAAATATCTAAATCTCAATAAAAACACTTGACAACGATAATTATAAGTACTTATTATCTTCTGAATCTATAAAATCAACATAATACCAGATAATAATATTCACTCGTCCTCTAGGGTCAGTCCAAGAATGTATTTCAAATTCTGTGTTATTTTTGCGGTGGTCTTTGTAAATTTTCAAATATGTCAGTCAGATGACTTGAATTTAGGGAACACTCGTAACACCAAGCTTTATTATAATAAAACCGTTCAGCTTCCAGCAATACCTCGTGTTGTCAGAAGTGAAATTGTCGACATAGCACCAAATAGTAAGATTAAGGTTTGTGCTGATCTTTATATAATGTTTATACCACCTCAGAGCTAACAAGAGTATTGGCCAGATCATTAGCAGTCATTGTTTGCTAGGGCCTTGTAGTGTGCCACAAGCGTGTTGGTAACCAGAGGGTAGGAAAGGAGGCATGGGAAGGAAGAATGGAGTGATAAACGGCCACAGAGCTGCCCATGAAATCTGTTACTTTATGCCAATATTCTGTGTGAAAACTCACTCAAAAGGGCCTACTTATGTCAAAAACAGTAAGGCTTATTAGATTTAAAATGACTAAGTCCCGACACAGTCGACTCAATAGAAGTAACATTTGTATCTGTTCAACCATTTTTCTGAACTGATTTGGAAATTTTTTATTCGAAAGAAGTACTGTGAAAGAATTTTCTGTTTACTGACAAAAAAATTTGTAAGTACTTAACAGGAATTTTATTTTAATATGACGACCGGAGACTTATTTCATTAATGTATTTGACTTCCACTCTGTGTATTGGTGAAAACCGCATCAAAATCTGTTTAGTAGACAGACAGACACAGTGGAGTACTTTGGTTTATAATTTATAGTGATAATATTTAAATGTTGTGCACAAGTAAATGTAATCATCTCTTGTTTTCAGGCAATAAAAGCAATTGATTTGAATAAATCGAAGGCCAAGCCTAATATAACTGAAGGAGGACTGGGATTCGGTTACGTCTCCGTCAAACTGAAAAGCGATCTCGGTAAAAGTTTAAATTACAGAGTTGAGGTATATATTTAAAAGAATGAAATATACTTATTTTCACTAAAACATTAAATATTTTGAATGTCAGAAATAAACCTGTAACAATATTCGTCTTTCATTGATTCCTTGAAACTAACTAATAAACACCTGATTTCTCTGAACCAATTATATCCTATGAGAAGTAGTTACTGTTACTATTATCAAGAGATAAATGTTTAGTATCCATAACCGGAATGAACTGTTGAGAGAGTGAAAACAAATGTCTGAATGATTCTAGTCCATGATCATAGACGTTAAAAATTACTACGATGTAAGATCGGTGATCTAAAATTGGTTTAAATAAAAAAATATTCATCGAAAATATACCGTAAATTTAAAGCCCAGTTATTACACGAATTACTTTACAAGAATTACTTTTATTTTAAAAATGAGAACAGAAACAATAAAAAAAATATATTGTATACGTCAATTTTCATACATTTCATTATATCTGTAGTTACACATACAAATTAATTTTGAGTGATTTCTTGCATGTTCTCAATAACGGATCAACAGATCGTGCTTATATAGCCTATTTGAATAGTAATTGAAATATGATTCGAATTTTTCACCTTTCAAATCTTTCAATTATACAGTCCAATATTTGTATATGTGTGTAATATACAATACGTATTATAAATGCAAAAATATATGTCTATTACCCTTCCCAACTAAATGATAGTATTTTCTAGTAAAGATAATTATGGTAACGGCATTGAAGAAGAAAAAAAACAAAATTCTATAAAGAAAGTATTACCACAATAAGGAGTATTTTAAAAACTCTATTGTAGAGATAACGGGGTCGTACACAGAAATTCTTTATATATTATACATGTTCTGTATTTATATAAGTATTTTGATAAATAGAGGCAAGAAAAAACAAGTTTTCGTTCACTCCAGATAGATAAGTCAAGTTGTGTATAACATAATAGATCAACATAACTTCTAAGTCCAATTTATCTGAAAGCCATAAGCGATAACAGATGATTGGCGTTATTTATTGAAGGAACACCGCTTTCTATGCAAATTTACTTCCAGTTTATCCCTAATCTTAAGCTCCGGATAATTTATTAAGAAAACAAACATTAGTACAACGTAACGTTTTTATTAAGAACAAATATCACCTTCATCTTCACTATAAAATAGAGATACACAATTATAACTGAGTGGCTACATAACACGTAATCTTCTTTCTAGCATTATTCCCGATAATTACACGGCCTCTGCTTATACTTTTATCCGGATTTGACAGCTTACTAGTTTTTAAAGTGATTGCCATCTGAACTCTGCAATCCTAAGGGTGAACCGGTAACTCATTGCATAAGAGAAAATTATGTATCATGAGTTAAGGATTATTTTCAGATGTTATGATACCAACAGCTTAAAGTGTTCTCCAAGGCACGGTAGTGGAGACCAATAAGAACAAAAGCCCATACCGAAACAGATATTTATAATAAACATATGCTCCAAGAGGAAATCCAACTCGTGGAAGTCGAGGCTCAAAGCAGATTCGCTACGAGCACGTCACAACGATCGTCAATAAGATGATAATATATTATAATGAATTTAAAATGTCTTGAGGTGATAAATACTTAAGAGATTCTAGATAAAAACTAGCTACAATACTTACATTGCATGACATGATATTCATGAATAATAGTAAATTACGTACCTAGGGTGAAAAGTAGGATATTCTCACCCACAGAGTATTCACCCCGTGACAATCGCGACAATCGTGGGTGGTTCGCTTCAGTCCCTGGTACGAGGGATAAACATGCGGTTGCAAGGTCACCAGAAGGTAAAGTGAGTTAATTTGTGTCGTCTTGCCGGGAGAGTCGGGCACTCTTATCCCTCGTACCAGTGATTAAATGCGAACTTTTCATCAAGGTAGGAAAATAAAATTGTTATTTACTTGCTATTTTATATTAGGTAAATCTTTCTTACCAACTCAAGTGCTAAGCGAACCATTAAAATTACGATCATAAATTATCGCGGGCTAGAACAACAGTTCATTAATTTGTTTAATTTAATGGGTATCAGGGTTCGTGTTTTCAATGGAGGTAAGTACACGAAATGGTTAAGAAATTAATGACAAAGGAGTAATGGAGCGGAAGACGCTGTCCTTAATCATTTATAATATAAATACCTGGTTTTATTTTTAGGTTCCGTATCCAAAGTGTCATTCTTCAATTTTTGATTTCGTAATATACATCGTAAACAGTATTTTTGGCTTACAGTATTGTTTTTAAGCAGTGTGACAAAATCTAAGCCTAGGTTTATTACGAAGCAATTAACATCGTAAAATGGATTTCGCCGTCTTAACATCATAGTGATTTATTTATATAAATTTAGGTTAAAGGCAAATTGAGTACTAGTACTACCTTTGCTTGTATCAAATGTAATAAATTACAGTGGAAACCAATTTTAATTTATCTTTGTATTTGTATAAAAAAATTACTTGATTTCAAAACAAAGTAGTTTTAAAAGTCACAGTCATTGATTTACTATACTATAAACAGGCCTATTCATATCGATAAGATGTCCAGACTCGCTGATTCACACTCTAACATTATTCTGTTATGTTGCAAGCTTGTTAAGTTTTTCAAACATACTATATTGTTGTGGACTAAAACGTAGCCACATTGACTGCGCTGTAAGAACCTGCAAGCAAATGTTCCTGCGTACAGGTGTTGGGCCAAGCAGAGTACGAGCAGAGCTGAGACATATTGTCGTTGCTTCGGCCAATCTTATTATTATTTTATGATTATAATATACTTATTCGATTATGTTGCAAGCTTGTGACTAAATACGTTTCTTTGTGTTACTGTTGAATTCACGAAGGGGCACAAGTCTTTGACATATTATATGTATCCAGTCCATACTATATAGTACGTCTATGGTCACAGCCATTATTCTATATTATACTATATAAAACTAAAGTTATACTCACACAGTGACATAATGACTTTAAACAATTAAACTATTCTCATTTCAACTTCATACGAAACTGGTGAATACCAGTTCATAGTACATTCACCAGTATTCATTCGAGCGTTACATGGACCGACTTCTCTAAAACTTTGCACCCGAATATAATGATCTTAACTGTACATCCATTTTGTGAAAAACTTTGCTAGCTTTAAGAGTTCTGTTGAAAAGTTTTAAATGAATATGCATTATGTAGGAGTTCAAGAATAGTTAGACAGATATTTTTATACTTTTGCTGGTGTTTTATATGATATTTTTTCTCATGCTAGGACTGAAATGCTCGCTATCACCGTATGTTGGTGAAAAACTCGTAAAGTGACTGCTCGTCAGTCGGGTTTAGAGGTTAGCCAGCGTCTAACTTGTTCATCTTGAAGATTAACAACGCATCCGCACTCTGATCTTGCAGATGTTCCTGGGCGGCGGTAATCGCTTAGCACTGGGTGAGCTTTTTTATGTGGGAGACATAAAAAAGCTAGATATATTGATAAGCTTTCATAAAAAAAGGTTTATATTGTTTAAATATCAATCCTTAACGCTGATTTATAATTTAGTAGAGGAAATTGTGTATTCAATAAATTACTTAAATTGATTTCATTCTTATCCCAGAGATTTCTCTCATCTCATCTCTCAACGTCTAGTACGTTCCACGTTATTACGTAATATTTATAAAACTAAACTATAATATATATATATATATATATATATATATATACATCTATCTTTGCTGAAGTATATGAAAGTGACTTTACAATTAAATTGAGATGGAGTTTTTAAAATTGTACAATAAGCCACTTTGTATAGACTATTTACAAATTTTTAATAACAGTCTTGAGAACTGTATAAGCTTTTTAGAGGTCAATCGTGGTATTACTGGTCAAACATGGTTAGTAAGATTATCTTGCAATATAGTTCTTCTTACACTGGGGATTGTAGAAAACATATAGATTTCTTGGGAATTTAGCGTCAATGTTTTAAATATACCCGACATCTTCAATATTATAAGTTTTTTTTTTAATGTTACACAACGAACAAGTTCGTTATTATAAAAATTATTTCCTTAAACATTTTTTCTTATTTACTTTATTAGTTGACTTTCATTATTAAACAAAAATAATGGTTTGTATTCAACATACAGTTTTATATGTAAGTTTTTAAGTTTTTAATTTCATTCAGTGGTTAGAATTTAATAAGTAATATACATATAAAACGAAGTCGCTTTCTCTGTCCATTTGTATGCTTAAATCTTTAAAACTACGCAACGGATTTTGATGCGGTTTTTAATAGATAGAGTGATTGAAGAGGAAGGTTTATATGTATGCCGTAAATAATTACATTTAAGCCGAGCGGGCCACGGGCAGTATTGAATAAATCAAAACTACTGGATCGATTTTAATAATTTTTCAGTAAATGACATAGGCTATATATTTTATACCCGTGCAAAGCCGGAGCGGGCCGCTAGTAAGTAATAAGTTCATTTAACATATTCATTACTTTTCCGACATCAAAATAGGATGCTCCGTTTTCTATGTTCGACTGTGGGCTTTTTGTCATATTTATTATTTTTTTACTTTTAAAAGAAAGAAAAAAAAACATAGGTAACTCTTGCAAATCCTAAATTCCTCTTCAACAAAGATAATAAATGGTAAATATAATTTAACTTTATACCCTTTTATATGTGTAAATACCTATAGTATTTGCATGTTTAGATTTTTGGTATGTTTAAACAAAAGCAATCGATCGAAAAGTCTTAACAGCCCCATGGCTATTTTATTACTAAAGTTTGAGAATTGATGTCGTCCGATCGCAAGTAAATATTTTTGGATCTGATCCAAAATAAGTAATATAAGCGTGGTGGTGAGTTATGGGACGGTTGAATATATTAAAATATTTTGTATAAAACGTGTTTTTGTTGTATATTAACTTTAAGGACATTTATAAATATAAGACCAGATCAGATATACTGAAAATTTTATGTTTAAAAAAAGAGCAAAAATATTTCTAAAAACCTTTCACAAAAATAATTAGACTATTGTTAATAAATAGAATTTTAAGGTGAAAAAAACACGCTTGAATCAAATTAAACATTAATATGTTTATTTTGTAAATAACTATAATATAATTATAATAAATAAAAAAACATACACAATGACAAGGACAAATACACGCAGACCGGAAAACATGCCTGTATGATCAATACAAACATCTGCTCCGAGCGGCAATCCAACCCTGTGGAGCTTAAGGCAGGTTCGCTATCGCTCCGCCACAAAGTCGTCAATATAAGATTATTTTTACTTACATAAAGCTATTTGCGTAATTTCCTTTTTAAATTACCAAATAACAAAACACGAAGTTTCATCTAATAATAATTTACTACAATGATAGTAATCATGTCCAGTGTTTATTACAATTTAACAGAAATGAGCCCATGATATGAAGGACGATTTTCATCCACCATTCACCGTATGTTACGGTAATTATAATATCAAGGTTTATAAGCCTTATTTATTTCTCAGTGACGTATACATAAGTATCTTTTAGTCGTTTAATGTCAGTAATCAAAACAACTCGTTTATCTTTAATTTCCTTCTCATTTCCTTCGCGAGTTTGTAAGTCAAGATCAACATTTTAATTTCCTTTTAATTACAATTTTATCTTGAAGCCTTTAAGTTTTCTTGCTGCCAATTACACTCAACCACTATCTAAATAGAATTTAGTTATAATGTTGACTGTAAATACGAAATATTTTTACTAAAAAAATCTGAGTGTCAAACTATTTGCTTGACACTTAAGAGTTTTTTTGGGTAAAAAATATTTCGTATTTACAGTGAACATTATAACTAAATTAACTATTTGCTTGACACTCAGAGTTTTTTGGTAGAAAATGCATTATCAGCCTTAGGTTTTTACAAAAGAATTAGCTTTTAGAAAAGTAAGACGTCAGTACACCAACACCATTAAAAATCAAAAATAAATATCTTTTATAATTTAAGAGAGTCTGTTATGGCTTGGAAATCCTTAATCCGAAACTAAATACCGTAATACAAAATATGGTAAAATACTGTATTGAAGGACAATGTAAATATTGAAATTATTGGGCAAAGGAGATTTATGAAGCAATATCTCAATGCTGGCAACACGTGAGAGACATCGACAAATGCATGGTGTTGCGAGCGCCCATAGACTACGAAAACCATTTATAGGCTAGCTGAGAGACTGACTGACAAAGCTTTTTAATAAAAATAATACCTATTGATATTAATACCGCGAATACTACTTTATATCAGCAATACTTTATTATTATATTAAAATGTGCATTACAATTTAATTTTTACTTTAAAATTAAGATACTTAGTAAAAACTTTAATACCCATCAAGATTATTCTACTTTGAGTTTAGGGTCTGGCGCCCATCCAAACTGTTAAAACGTATCTAGGGTAGTATAATACGAAACTAATGTAAGATTGGCTTCCTTTCTTGAATTCGACTAACAAATCTTCTAACAATGCACACTTGAGGGTACTCGATTTATTCCCTCGGCGTATTTTGCGTTTATAACATTAAAACGTGTACAAAATAAAGCTAAGAAATACGTTGGTTTAAATAATGAGAGATCTCAAACTAAATTTATCAAAAGGTAAAAATAAGAAGGTATTAAAAAATATCAGGTTTCGTAGTGTAACTTTTTTCTTTTGTTTTGCTATATTTACACATGGATTTAAAACTACTGATTTTGATTTTGATTTTGATAGAAACCGAAAAAAATTTTGCAACATTTTTATTTACTGGTTTTCATCCGCAGCACATGCACTATAAAATTTAAATATACTAATATGTGTTAAATTGGTGCCAAACAAAATGAAATGCACAGTTCGCCGGTAAGCTTCATTTTAGTATTTAGTAGTACGTTTGTAAAGCTTGTAGCTCTTACCTCTGACAGCGTCACCTTCAGCGAATACAGAGACTCAGCCGTGATAAAAGGGCAGCCCTCACGGGGGCTTAAATTTGATTCCGTCCTTAGGGTGCCTCCTGCGAAGCCGAAACACGGCGGCGGACGTCACCGGAGATGGAGGCAGCGCTCCGAGCGCATCCTATACGATAGACTCACCCGACGGTGTGAGCGCGACGCGACGTGCGAAACAAAGGACCCCGCTTCTATCCTCTATTACTATGATAAGATAAGAAGGAGAAAAGAAAGCACATTTTAAAGACATAATACTCATTAAAATTCAAGCTCAGAACAACGTCCTTCGTGGCAGTTAAAATCAAAATAAGTGTGCTTATAAATCAAGCATGCTTATAAAGGACATAAATGCTTATAAAGTTTTTATTAATGTCTCTACAAGTTAGAAAAAAACAAATCTTCTTCTAAATGTGTGTCAAAAAATAAAAGTGAGTGGGAACCTAAAGAAAAACGATTACGTATCGCTGATAAAGTTAATTCATTAAATCATTAACTATACAAGGCTTAAAAACATAATGGCAAAAATAACAATAGCCTTTGCTTAGCAAATTGGGCTTAGCCAATTTAATATTATTATAATGAACTAAAATGTTAAATTCATAATAGACAATGGGTGTTAAATTTATATTACCCTGAAAGCAATAATCATAAATCAATGCCAATTTTAACACAGTTTCCTTTATCGAGATTATAATTTGCCAACAGTAGCCAAAATATAAAATTAATAACGAAATGTGGGGCATATAAACTCCAATTAAATACTCTAAGTACGATGAACTTCGACAATTAATTAACATTAAATTTTTACGACTCATTAAAAAAAATCACTAATTTCTCAGTACTTAAAGAAAATTCTATAGGCAATTTACAGTTTAATAGAATTCCAATTTCATCTAATAATTGTCAACAAGAGCGTTTTTAGCCTAAGCGACTTAATGACATTTAGCAAAACAATATATGGTTTCAAAGTAGGTTTTTAGTTACCAAACACTTTCCGCTAGATTTTTAGGGTTCCGTAGCCAAATGGCAAAAACGGAATGGAACGGTATTTAAAATTCTGAAAAAATTTGAGCTTATAGGACATCAAATAAAATTTCAACCACATTTAGTTTGAAGAAGATAGGTCAACAAATTTAAGAGATACATAAGTTTTTCCCATAACTTTAAATCAAATCAAAATTATTTTTATTCAAGTAGGCTTTTAAAAAGTACTTTTGAATAGTCAAGCGCTACCGACAGTTCGGAAGGTAGATTCTATCGAGAAGAACCGACAAGAAACTCGACAGTTAGTCTTTTCAAATATATGTTTTTACAATTGTATTTTTAATATAAAATTTGGTTCTTGAATGAGATCCAGCAATATTAAGAGTCCCAAGCATTTTTATCAGAAAAATATTCTTCTAACGAGTAATAGGCTTTATTGATAAGTTTATTTTTATGTACATTTGGAACTTGCTTACTGGCAGTTCAATAAGCAATCTGGAATTTTGTTAAAAATGCGAATACCTAGCCCCTTAAAAGAATTACTGACTTTACGCAGACGAAAGTTAGGATTACAAAGTTTATTTTTGTTTCTAGTGTTAACTGAATGTATATCACTATTTTTGCTAAAAGACTTTAAATTATTCCTAATATATAAGAGGTTAGAATAAATAAATTGTGACACCACAGTCATTATACCTATATCCTTAAAAACATCTCTTAGGGAGGCCCGCGCTCCTAAATTATAAATTGCCCGAATTACCCTTTTTGAAGAATAAAAATAGTATTAATGTCAGCCGCTTTCCCCAAAGAAGGATACCGTATGACATAATACTATGAAAATAGCTGAAATATACGATTCTCGCTGTTTCTACGTCAGTTAGTTGTCTGACCTTCCTTATAGCATACGCAGCGGAGCTGAGCCTATCCGCTAGAGATGACAATCTTTGTTTTTCATATAACTTTTTATAATTACTATAAAATTACCAACTTATTCTTGCAGTCGATTTTAATTCGTAATTATTTTTAAAGCTCTTAAGATTCTTCAAAACCAAGCTGCGAAACCCTTTAATTTCAACTGTGCGGGGGGTCCACAACGCACTTCACTGCTAATTATTCTTACTACTATATATGTACATAGACCATGACGATATCGTTGGTTTCAAATTACATGCTACGTTTCCTTGTACCGGTCCGGATATTGAATACCTTACATGCAATGGTAAGCAAAGATAATAAACGATACTAATACGGGCTCGTCGTGCCGCTCGTGGCGCATAAGTCGCAATTGCGTCGTTATTGGTTCTTTACAAGTTGTGGAATTCGTTTTAATTTTTATCAATTAGGTACTTGTGTATTACAAGAAGTATTAATATTTTGCTTATATACTTTATTAATACGTATTAATTTTCTAAGAAACCTGATTCAAATTCCAAATGAGATACACAGCTATTTAAATTAAATTTGCTAATTAAATTATTCAAAGAGATTTTGGGATCTCTTGAGACTAATTTAATCAAAGATGATTCTAATAAGATTAAATATCAGGCACTTTCATTGAATTCAATATATTCATAATTAAGAACGGTAATAAATGAAGCTAAAATTATTCGAATTTAAATAATAAATAAAATTAAAAAAAAATCTCAAAAAAATATATCAGTCAAGTCAAGTTGAGGCTTCTTTAATTCTCAGTGAGAAAGATGTAATAAGCTGTCAAAACTACCTTATATTTAAACGTTATTGTTAAGTTTATTCTACAAACCTCTATACGTGGTGTTACTTTTAAGAAAACTTTACTAAGAGTCCAGTTTTGCTTATGGTTATGACCTTAAATTGTGGATATTGCATCATCAACACGTAGGCTCGACACAGGAAAACTCTTACAGAGCCTTTGAGATATGCCCGTTAGAGTCCTTCTCAAGCAGTAAAGTTCTTAAGTATTGTCAAAGTACTTTTACCGGACTGTTATGTTTAATTCCGTATTTTCTACTTTACCAAAACTAAAATTTCCATCACAATTATAAGCTTTTAAATTAAGATTTTTTGGGTAAAATGTTTAAATGAGTGTTTCGACGTAAAATGAAACGCATCACGATTCAGTGAACTCTGTTTAGTCCACGCTTAAGTCATACAAGATTAGTAATTTGTCGGACTTATATATGTACTAATGGACAAAAATACTAAATTAGTCGAAAGAACATGTCAGGTGCAGCGCATTTTACCGCAGTAACAGTTTTTTTTTATTTATCAGAGGGGGCAAACGGGCAGGAGGCTCTACTGATGTCAAGCGGTAATCGCCACTCATGAACATGGGCATGCAGGTGCTTTGCCGACTTCTCTTGCAAGTTCCCAAGTCATATCGGTTCAACAAGATCGCTGGTGGGAGTTGAATCCACAGAGTAGTTTGACAACGCGCGTATTATACTTCAAGTATTGCAAGCGTTCATAAGTTGGGGTGACTGCTTAGCACTAGGCGAACCATATGTTTGTTTGCATAAAATAAAATAAAAAGTCATGTTGGCGATGTTCATAAAATAAAATAAACGTTCATAAAATAAAATAAAAAGTCATGTTGGCGATGTAATAATGTATTAATAAATAGAGTCAACCAAATTCCATTCACTAGCATATTATGTAGATCATATATCAAATAAGTTTCGTACAATACAACGGAACAACATAACTCCTGTGTCCAATTTATCTGAAAGCCATAAAAGATAACAGATGATTGGCATTATTTATTGGAGAAATAACGCATTTGATTCAAATTTATTTCCATAATAATATTAAATATACATGATAAAGAAAGTAAATGTTTATATAACAATGGATATTCTTTTTTTAATACTAAACAGCAAATACTAAGTGCCTTTTCATACGTATCGGCTGCCGGGTAGCCGGCTCCGGGTATCCGGTAGCGAAGTGTATGCGCATGTATGGCAACTTTCACACGTACCGTCGTAATTTCCCTCGGCAAGCGGTCGCCGGGTGTACGCCGGATTCACCATTGTGCGTACGAGCTACTAGATTCAAAATTAGGTCGTGTGAAAGCGAAGTGAGTGACCGGACACCCGTCGCCGGATACCCGGCCACCGGTACGTGTGAACAGGCACTAAGCTAGAGATTTTTAAGAGAGTATTCTTAAGAAACCAAAAATCTTATTAAAATTATTGAAATAATCACTTATATAAAAATTAAGCAATGTGAATGTGAGCAATGAATAGTTATAATCATTTAAATTATTTATTTATATACATTTCTATATACATTTATAAATAAGGCTATACTAGGGTTTCCATTGGCACCTAAAAATATAATAAAGACTTGCTTACTTGCAATAGTTATTCTAAATAGAATTTCAAGATATTTCTATAGGATACTAAAACTTTATTGCTTTCATATGAACCAGTTATAAAACGGATAAATGTAGCGCTACGAAACTCTAAAGTTCCAAAGAAGTTACTGCATAAGTTTGATAATAAGTTATTAAACTGTTATAAGTGACAGAATTCTCAGTTGTATATTGCATTTTCTGTAGGATTTCGAACAGTTGATACTTGCAATTTTAACAGTGCTTTCTTTTCTTTTCATGACGGTTGCCATCAATTCCCCCAGGGTGAGAGCAACAACATCAGCTCTCCCCGGGAAGGGCTCAGTGGAGCGATGTGCTCGAGAGGCCCCGGACTGCGTTCAACAGGAGTTCCCGGAGTCTCTCGCACGCATTGAGGTAGGCCACCGAGGTAATGGGACGCCATGGTCAGAGATGGAAACCCACATATCCTTTTTTTCGAAGGCCGGGTATCTGGTAGCGGATTTCCTCTCCGTCAAAAAAAACTTAAATAACTAATGCGTCTCATACACGTTTCTAACCAGGGACAGGAAAAAAGAAGGTAAAAATGAAGAGAACAGAGGTGGTACCTCCGGCGCTCTCACTACTAGCACGAAACGCAACAGTACCTTCTGATACTGTTATGACATTGCAATTTTAGCACGTGAAAACTGTTTTTGCATGTAGTACTTTCAAAAGTCATCCAAGCAGCCTCATGGTAACTCGCCGGAGTTATAAGTATAATTATTAATTAAAAAAATAAATTTATATATCCATTCAAAATGGAAACCGCTCATTTTAATAACCTGGTTACATGTTACTGACTTTGATTGAAAGGGGTTAATTAATTTTGTGTTGTCGATTAAATTATATTAATATATTTTAAAAGAGTTACGGCGTTAAAAAATGAAGAATATATGTCTAAAAATATTGAACTTACTTAGGTTTTTTGACGTCGTCGGTTAGAACTGAAAATTTATTTTTTACATACTGATAAAAGTAATTACTGTTCCCAAAGTCTGTCAGTCTATGGATATTTTATTGCAAAACTTTGAAAATGAATGTCCGCTTTGGAAATCGATAGCAATCCCAAAGATTTTGGGTCCGCTCCAAAGCAAGTGCGGTGCTGATTTATATAGTATTAGATTATAAAATAATTCTCGTTTTAAAGTGTTATTCCTCTGAAACGATTTTAAAGCGTTTAAATTATTAAGTATGAGAAATGATTTCGGCATTTTGGATTAATAACTTTTATCAGTGTAATAAAGGAATATTTTGTATATCACTACGGGTAGTTCGCCTGATGGAAAGTGGTCACTGTATCCTTTGCTTTCTTTAAGCACTTAAGACATTACCGTGCAAGCTTGAGAAGTTTAATATCAGAGGAGAAAAGAAGGGGCAATATATAAAGAGTAGAGGCTTGGCTCTCGAGTTCTCTTATCGAATTTCTATCATTAATTATGCTTCTTTACATTATGTAAAAAGGATTCTATTAATAAAAGTTCTAGAAGGGGGCTAATAAAATATTTATTACAAAAAAAACCTAATACCAATTAGATACAGTTGTTTGCACAACCGCGCGTGAACTTTAATTGTTTTTCATTGTGTATTTACAATGCTCAATACTGTGTACTTAAAGAATTAATAATCATAGCTACGTGCGCATAAATGTTGTCGTATATAGGTGTATAGAAATCAAAATATAGTAGAATATATTGATATATCGACAAACAACACTACTAAATGCCTCGCAAAGATATAGCCAGATGGTTATCACAAGGGTTTTTCAATTTTAAGTTAAAGATCTGGCGCATATCCAAGTTCATAAAAATATAGGGTAAGCATAATATGAAAGTCTTATAAAATTCGCTTACTTATGACTAAAAAATACTTTTAAAATAGGCAGTGGAAAAGATATGTTAAAATACTGTAGCATTCATTTTCATAATATCCGACAGTGAAAAAGAATTATAGCTTGCTGTTCTCGGAAAACAACGGTAAAAGTATTCGTAATATACTTTTTAATTTGAAATAGCGCCGCTAACACAGGGTAGTAACATTCTGTTTCTAACCCTTACCTGAGATGACAATGTTCTTGGATTTTTTATGTCATGACGTTTGGAAAACAAATATACGGTCCACCTGGTGGTAAGTAGTCACCCTAACCTCAAATAGACATTTTCATAGATAAAAATTTCCACAGCAGTCCTATCGTTCCCAATGCTTTTTTATTTGATCAGTTTGTGTTCTCCCTTCGTTCTGCCATAGTTTTAGAGTCACTCAGTCCGAAAATAAAATTTTTATTTTGAAATTTGTAAAAATATTCTTGGTTTTTCCGGAAAATTTTACTGTTCCGTGCGTCCAATCTTTTTGAATCCAAGGGTAAGATTGTGGAACCTGTCGAGACGCATCTGACGACACCCTGATCGTCTCGATAGCCCTTGGGGTTCGCGAGGAAATTGCGAAAAACATAAATTTTTGTAAAAATAAAATAAAATGTATAATAAATTAATAAATATGTATTCTTATAAATTTATATATTTAGTATGTAGGACAGTAAAAGTACTTTCTATAGGAATATTAAAATTTCATGGAAAACCTGGAATAGATAAACCGCAATGTAAAACACATACAGGATTAAAATAACAAATCGAATAAAAGTTGTCGCAAAATAAATAGCGACAGTTAGTAAATAGGGCTTTATAGATAGGAGGAGCAGTAACGCTATTCATATATATAAAGCAATAACACAAAAAAGTCACCCTAACCGATGAATGCTTCCGATACCTGAAGTATCACATGCCCATTGCTAATTCACCTTGGATTATAGGAGGGAAGGGATGAGAAAGGAGAAAATAAAGGGAACAGAAGGGCTGATACATAGGGCTTCCGGTATTCTCAGTCATTTAACCAAACACAACAATACAGATACTGTTACTTTAAACCGATTTAAGCCAATTTTTTGTGAGGATATTACTTCCCGGTCGAACCGGCTTATCTGAGCATACCGCCATATTCATGATACTACCACGAAAATGCCTCTGGAGTTACGATTGCTTGATGAAAAATACTGTAGCTACTTTTTATCGAGCAGTTTATGTATCTTTATGTTGCAAATTAACATCAAAATAAATAATTGCATGATTGAAAAACTTTTACTATACTCTATGCAAACACGCACACACACATAGCATACATCATTTCATTGCGTGATGATTTCTACTAAATCCCACTACACATAAGCCGCGTTAAGGAATTTCGTTCCAAAATTAACATTTTTCTTAGATTTTACATTAATATAACTGTCTTCTAAAGCTAGTCACGATTATAGTATTGGTAGGCGTGGCGTCACTGTTAAGCTATTAAGTGCGTACAAATTTTTCCCCAATTGCTAGGAAATGAGTGAAAATTTTTATAGAGTCGTAAAACTTCCCTCGCAAATAAATCGTAGAAGCACTTCGATAGCCCAAGTTTTACATCAAGTTCATTGGATTTTATAGACCTTATAGTGCAATTTATTCACTGTACTAATTTAAAAAAATTGTTATCATGATACAAGGAATTTTATAAATATTTACTATTATTTATGATTATTGCTCTGAGGGAATATTTATTGTCACCATTCAGGAAATGATCATTAGGTTTTTGAAACATTCTTATTGTTACATGCCACATCTTTTTAATATTAACATTATTACTATTCTAGCTTGTGCTAGGAGGGGGTAAGACAATAACTCAAGGGGGATAGATCCTGCAACTTTTGCGTTAACAGAGTCGGCCCTTCTATCGTTGAGCTATTGAGGCCAGTTTTTATAATATGAAACACACTATAATAATAATAATTTCAAAGCGATAAGCGTAGAATGATTACAATGATAAAACCGCTTTGCATCATCTCTGCACATTAAATAATTTATCTATTTTGTTATTTAGATAATAATGAATTTAAATAAAATCAAGTAAAATGCTGTATTGCTGTATTGGAGTGGATACGTGTTACGTTCAACGCTTCTCTTACAAAAATTTAATTCCTTCATATGGGTATGTTGATAATTTAGATAAAATCATGAATACAGTATAATCACTAAGAGAGAATACATGATATAACAGTATTAATACGTCAGTGGTTTTGTAAGATTAAATATCTAGCTTGATGACGGTGGAATTAAGACGTCGAAATTGGGTCGTAGCAATCAACCACTTAGGTTTTAAGGCGCCATCCCACCGCGGCACACGGTGTGCATTTTCATGTGGCGTTTGTTACTTGCATGCCTTCGTTTTTTTGACAACGTGGCTCTATGTTTCACGAATATAAATATTGCTTCCCTGCTCACCTCAAAATTGAAGCTAAGCACGCTTTTCTGTACCGCGTGACTTATTTGAGCAAGCCACATGTGTAGCAATGACGTACATTTCTTGCAAAGCGAAACTAGACACACATGCGTAGCTTCCCGTGCACAGCGGTGGGGCCACGCCCTTAAGCGGTATTTCATTTTATTACAGAGTAAGATACTCTCTATCTTGATTTCCTTGAAAATGTTTATTAGTTTTCACATGAGGTCGCTATAGCAAATAAATATACATCATTAACTATAATAAATATACATCACTATTCCAAATTCCAATAAGCAATCTGTAATTTCGGTATTCGTATTTTTAACAAAATTCCAGATTGCTTATTGGAACTACCAATAAACAAGTTTCAAACCTACATAAAAAATATCAATAAAGCATATTATTCGTTAGAGGAATATTTTTCCGATAAAAATTCTCTCGCTTAATATTACTGGATTTCAATCAAGAACCAAATTTTATAATAAAGTATACAATTGTAAAAAGCACATATTTGAAAAGAGTAACTGTCGAGTTTTTGTCGGTTCTTCTCGATAGAATCAACCATCCGAACCGTCGGTAGCGTTGACTATTCAAAAGTACTTTTTAAAAGTCTACTTGAGTAAAAATAATTTTGATTTAGATTATAATACAATTATATACTGTGACAAAAGTATGTAAAATACATTAAATCAATCAACCAATTTAAATAAATCGAACTTGTTTATGAAAATTTCATGTCATATAACAGCATAGCGTTTTTGATAATTTGAATAATGTGACGATCTCAACATTACACTTTATTTAAATCTCTAAAACAATGTATTTTCTATAATACGAACCTATTTATGGACGGTCACCCATCCATTTACTGACCGCGCCCAAAGTTGCTTAACCTAAAAATCGTTTGCCGGCCACGTGACTATGTGCAACGTAATACTAAGTATGGACATACCCCGAAAATAATATTTTTACAAAATCAAAAATTTATAAAATTTTGTATGAAAATTTCCGTAGAAAAAGGAAAATGTATGGAAAATCACGGAGTCAGGTGCCGAATGTCATTGCAGCTGTTTCACATATATAGGGGTGTGGTGTCGGCGAAGGTGTCTCCGAGCGTGTGCTTGGTGAGTGCCCGTCTGACGTCTCTACCCCCGCGTATATGTGGACGGCTTACCAAGGCGGTGCGTTCGGGCGGCTATGCTGCTAGAATGCTAGTTAAGGTTTCCGATCTTCGTATATGGTTTTTATACATATTATTAATGGTGATTGGTGATGCATGGCAAAGAATATATATAAAGTATATATTAACTATATATACAATAATTATTAAATAATGACGGTATGGTGGTCCGTCTATGATTACTGGCAAAGAGATCTAATATGAATAATATGATCTATACATGTTAAAGGCAAATTTATATCGTTGAAATATATTGAATATAATTTATTATTATAAATTAAATATTTAATGACGGTTTGTGGGTCCGTCAATTATGAATGTATATATGTTTGATATATATTAAGAAACGAAGTTTACTCCGTTTCTTTAATATTATGTAATATTGTAATTGTGAATATAATAGCGAAAGTAATGCTCGGCGCAAATATTGTTTATATTTCAGAATCTAATGGATTATTTGAAACCTAAGAAGAAGCGAATTCAATGAAGATTTAAAAGTATGCGTTGGGAAGAATTAATGCGTCATAACTAATAAATAATTATATTTTAGCTGTATATGTGTATAATGTTTTGGCGAGTTGTAGTTGACCCGATACTTGAGTTTGAGGCTCTGATGTGACCTGAGTCATGTCTATAGTGTCCTTAAGCGAGGCCCGAGGATTTATAGTCTTAGTTGACCCGATGCTTAGGTATGAGGCTCCGATATGATTTTGGTCATGTCTATAGTGTCCTCGAGTGAGGTCCTTTGACTTTCCCCCCCAACCGCAGATGTCATCCCTGCGGTACCCTGGGCTTGTCGTGCCGAGGGGGCTCAGTAGCCGGGAGTAATAGTCGACGGTGCTTAGAGGGGCACCGTCGGCTACCCGGTGAAGCCAACAGGGTGTACCGAATTCCCGAGTTTGCAGGCGACTCGGGAGTCGGCCGGTGGGGGCCGCAAGGCCCAGCCGCGTTTACGCGGCAGAAGTAGAGTGGGTGTGTAAATATGTATATAATTACCGTCTTCCTGGGCTTGCCCGGGAAGTCGGCCGGTGGGGGCCGCAAGGCTCGGGCGCGTTTACGCGTCAGATGGTATTGTGGTGTTGTATATATGTATATATATGTATATTGGGGTTTTGGCCGACTTCCTGGGGTTACTCGGGAAGTCGGCCCAGGCGGAGGCCGAAAGGCCTGAGCGCATTTATGTGCTAGGGGGGTTTATGTATATTTGTAAATATTATGTATATATGTATATATTTGGGGTATCGCCGGCTTCGTGAGTTTATTGAAAAATAAACTTCCCGAAGCCGGCCCAGGCGGAGGCCGTAAGGCCTAGGCGCGTAAGCGCTACGGGGGGTTTTTATATTTATCTTTATATGTGTATTAGTATGTATGTTATGTATTTATGGCGGCACTATGTTGCCGCCCAGGGCGGAGGCTGAAAGGCCTGGCGCGTTCGCGCGCGGCGGTATATATATTGGTATATAAGTATTTGTATGTAATTATAAGTATCTATGGCGGCACTATGTTGCCGCCCCAGGAGGGCCCCTCGGGGCAAGCGTCGGGGCGTCGCGGTTGAATGCTACGGTGATCCCGCGACGTCCCGCTATGGCGCTAGATGGGACCTTGGGGTTTTAGTGGGTATGGGGGCCAGGTCCTATAAGGACATTGCACATGGCCTCGAGTCCCACACTCCCCGCGCCACTTTTACCATCTGTCCCGGCGCGGGGGTGCGTAAATGCATTTCCCCAAGTAAATAAAAAAAAAAAAAAAAAAGGTCCTTTGACTTTGCTGATGTGATGTTGACATGGGGTTGACTCTGTGGTGCGATTTATATCGATGCAGTAGTTTCCTCAGGTCCATTGCTGAAGCGGCCCCAGTGATACAGATTAGAATTGCTGCGGTGGTGCGACTAAGGTCGATGCCGTGATGTAGTTCGGTTTGTTGCTGAGGCGCTGGAATATTATACATCGTTTGTAGCAAAATGACTCATCTTCTTATTAGAGACGCCCCCTTAGCTTAGCAATAGGGATTTTTATAATTGACATTGTAGCTTGTCATACTATTAGGGCAACTGGTTGCTTATCACTTCGAGATAGCTAACTAGTGTTAGACAGTGTGGCCTGCTTAACTCTTATCATGCGTGTTTATCACGTCTTAAATAATGAACTGGATTCGGATGTATGTTTGAGTATTGAGCCAAAGGGTACTTTGCGTGAGCAAGTGTTATGGTTTTAATGATGCAAAACTATAATAAGAAAACGACATAAATCAAAGAATATTAGTTGTAAGACAATGCGATTACGAATACGATATAAGCCCACGAATATTAATTATAAGACAATAGGATAATTTAAATAACAATTAGGTAGGGTTAGGTAGAACTTAGTTTTAAGGAATTGCGGTTGTGATATTATAAAGAATTGAATATTATCAATACTATATGACCCATATATAGTGATAATAGAAATATACGTTATAAATATAATTATTAATGAATTTGCCTACACTTCGGTGAGGTTATTATAAATACTCTATTACACATATATAGTGATAAAAAAATATAAGTATATAAATAACATTATTAATGAAAATACCTTAACAAAGGTGAAGTTTATGATAAATATAAACTCTATATTAACCATATATAGTGGTATGAGAAATAAACGTTATAAATGTTATTATTTATTATTATTGATTTACTTCACTAAGTTGAGGTTGACGATTATAGCATTGTGCTTACGGAATGCCTGGCGGTTTAATGTTCGAATACATACCTGAACCAGGGATTTATTCCCTTATATATGATGACCAGGGCTTGTCCCTCAATTATTATGGCGTTTTGCCTTCTCATACAAAGATGAATATGAAATATTATGTGACTTCGGTCTTAATTGATACTATTAACAAAATGTCAGGGTTTGATCCCTTTCTATGCTATGAAAATAACAATAATATAAAAGAATAAATCTTGCGTCCCGATAACGAAATCACTATAAATATAAATTACCAGGACTATGTCCTTTTATGTTATAACAATCAAATTGTGTGTCGCAGGCGCACTATAAATAGCCTATCCCTTACCCGGGAGGGCTCGTATATATGGTTGGAGCCCACAGTCGACGGCGTGTGTGGGGCCATGGACCTTCTCCCGTCCTTTATAGTTTTCCCAGAAAGGGTTAAGTATATAATGATTGGAGGAGCGGACTACTTTCAGCTACTCGTAAGAGGTGTTGAAAGTATAGGGATATATTTTATTATTTCACCATTTTGCCTTTATTGGCTTATATAAATATTTTTATTATGATAATCATATTACACTATTATAATTAAACTATATAACAAATAAGATATTATTGTTTTCCATTGTCAAGTTGAACCTGTTGCCTCTGATGCTCTAAAAGAACACGAGTTATTACGATCACAACGTAACAAGGGTCCTGGCCGCTAGACGATGCATGTGCCAATTTCGTAGTTTTATGCTATTTATTTTGGTGCGTTTAATTATTACTTATTTAAATATATTTTATTTCTATATTATATATATAAAGTAAGGTAGGTTTAGTCACAATAGGAAGAACTCTAGACATATGTATTAGAAAATTTCAAAGCATTACCAATTAGGGTTTAAAATGAATTGCTTGTGACGATATTATTTGCAAAGTTAATATTATAATTTAGACTTTATACATATTTATTGGTAATAAAGTTGTCTTAACTAATTTGATATAAAAATATCACCCTTTTCTTTACTTGCAAATAAATAAAGTTATTGTTTGTTTTAAATTACAAACTTGTATTTGTGTGTGTGTGCACAAAACAAAACTACACAGAAATAAATATCGGTAGAATGAATAGTGAACCCTAGATTTTTGCATTATTTATGGCAGACGTAAGACTATTAACAATAAGAAGCTTTCAAATCACTACATAGTATAAAACAAAGTCGCTTTCTCTGTCCCTTGTATGCTTAAATCTTTAAAACTACGCAACGGATTTTGATGCGGTTTAATGCGGTAATAGATAGAGTGATTGAAGAGGAAGGTATATATCTATAATACCATCCATTAAATAGTGGGGAAAAAAAGAACTGTTATTTTGGAGGTTTCTAATGTGATGTCGTAAGTAATTACATTTAACGCGTGCGGGCCACGGGCAGTAATGAATAAATCAAAACTACTGTATCGATATCCTAATCCTGTATCGGGGTCCGGAAACGTACACAAAAAAAGGTCAAACACATCCAGAGTAGAATGGTCAATACAAACATCTGCTCCGAGCAAGAATCGAAGCTGCGACCTGTGGCGCTCAAGACTTGTTCGCTGCCACTGCGCCACAATGTCGTCGAACACTAAAAGCCATTACAAAAAAAATCATTAACAAATCAGAATATGTTTGCAATATTAAATAGGTTGTCTCGATAATGTATTCTCAGAAACCAAATAAATGTCTGTTACTTTCAATAAATATCAAGTCATATAAACTAATATGCTTCCCTTTTATATATTCCGCTCCCTTTGTGACATCATTTGTGACATTATCGTTACATTCATAGTCTGATACAATATGTGACATAATTTATAGCTCTTTTTGTTTTTAAGATAAAAAACAATTTGCTTCGAGAAAAGAAATTGAGTTCAAAGAGGAGATGAGTCGTCTATTTTTTTGTGTGTTAAGCTATAGTTTTGGTGTCTGTGAAGTGATTTTGATAATTCTTGTTGGTTAACTCACAAATAATTTAGATAACGTCTTTCTGTCTGTGTATTCAGGCTTATTATTGAAACGGCTTGATCAATTTTATTTAGACTGAGGATGTTATAAGAAGTAACTTAGCCTAATTCTATTTTCGAGAAAGAAGTAGGGTTCTACGCACTAACTTTTTACTTATTAATAATCATTCTGTAGACCACGCAAGCAGAACTGAATACACAACTAGTGTTTTTATTTAGTATAAAAATAAGTTTGAAGCAAAGGCGTTGGATAGAAAGAAAATATTTTATCTGTATGATATATGTGATAAAAATGTGACAGCCATTTAATATTTATAACAAACGGATAGTGATAATAGGAAAATATTTCTTTCATTTCTTAATATTCCCAAACAATGTTTAGAAAACGCTTCAAGCTTTCATATTTATCAGTCGATCTAATAGTCACAAATATTGTATTCACATCATTTTGTCTGAATTTTTTTTTATGTTCCAAGTTGGCAAACAAGCATACGGCCCACCTGATGGTAAGTGGTTGCCGTAGCCTATGAGCGCTTGCAGCACCATTCGTAGGAGCCACACACGCGTTGCCAACCTCGAGATATTGGTTCTTAAATCTCCTCTGCCCAGTAATTTCACTATCGTACAGTTCCCTTTAAACCGGAACACAGTAATGCCTAAGCTGAACTAATTGGCGGCAGAATACTTGAAACTGTGGTGGTACCTACCTAGCCGGCCTCTTGCAACAAGAGACCTACCACCAGTGTGACTGATTGCAATGGTGGAATAATATCTGCTGTGACAGAGGTTATCCCAACTTTCTTATAGGCTTCGAATAGATTTTTTAGAAGCCATTATGTCTTATTTATGTAGTTGTTCTAGTATTCCATAAAGTATATTAAATATTTTACATGCTTTTATTGCTGAAAAGTTTTATAATCTAGCTAATGCTTAGCTCTATCTATATAGCGGGCCGGATAAACGGGCCGGTTCGACCGAGGAAGTACTACCCTCTCACACAAAATCGGCGCAAAAGAAACAGTATCAATTGGTACTGTTATTTCTTTTTTCCTTTCTCATGCCTTCCCTCCTGTTCATTGGGTTGGCAACGCGCATGTAATACATCAAGTATTGCAAGCGTTATAGGTTGCAGTGACTGCTTACCGGAGGACCACATGCTTGTTCGCCAACCGTCATGAAATAAAAAAAAGCCATCGTTAATATTAGTATTTTTCATCATTAATATTTATATCATACACATACATACGGATAAACAAAATTAAAGCGTTGTTGGTTATGTCAAAATAACAGCTTTTTATTAAATACATGTTATGAAAGTATGTATTTAAAAAAATTATGTATTATAAAAAAAAAACAATTTATTTCTAATGAGCAATTTTGACGAGACTTCTACTGCCTATCTGATGTTTTAAGAAATAACTTAGGCCATTTTGTTATAGAAAAATAATTAGAGTCTTAGTCTTTTAG
Source organism: Hestina assimilis (assembly GCA_023373885.1). Lineage (NCBI taxonomy): Eukaryota > Metazoa > Arthropoda > Insecta > Lepidoptera > Nymphalidae > Hestina > Hestina assimilis. The sequence goes on from CM041745.1 coordinate 12,228,629, forward strand.
TTTTTATTCAGATTTAAACTGAAATATACTGCTACACATAATATTAATTACTTACGTTAGTAAATAAACAATAATGAGGGAATTAAAAAGATTTGTGTGCATCGTCTGCTTTTAACAAGTTTTTTTCTTCAATAATTCACAAGGGCCTGGCTATTACTTTAACACGGGATTGACACTTTACAAAGAGTAATTGCTATCCTTAAAAAGAGTAGGGCGGTAGAGGGATTGTTTCCTTTTTTATTTTCCTTTGTGATATATACACACATAAAACGTAGAGTGAGATAATGTTAATCAGACTTGAATAATAGTTAATAATCCATAGGATACCTATGCCAGCTCCTACCGGCGGCTTCACCCGCGTGAATAACGATTTCACTACAAAACTTTAAGCCCTCATTCCTCATTTTACCCCTTCAGGGGTGGAATTTCAGTAAACGTTAAAACACGAGTTTCTTTAAATATTTCATTGTTTGCCCAAAACGTATGTTTCCTGTTTCTTATTAAAAAAAAGCGACTTTCATACAAACTTTCAACCATTTTTTCACCCCTTAAGGGTTTAATTTCGAAAACCCATTGTAAGTGGTTGTTTACCTTATACAAACAACACCTGTGAAAAAGTCAGCTTTCTAGGTCCAAGAGTTTATTTTTATTTTTTTTAATTACTCACATTGCTTTGTCGCTTACACGACCACGTCGCTCTATAAACGCAATGAGAAAGACTTCATTGATTACTAAATAAATCTATAGCTAAAAATCTATGTCATTGTTACAACCCAAAATATTGTTAAAAATTGTAATTGTTGTAATGTAAATGATTCTATACCTAATTATCTTTACCCTTACTAATCCTTACTAATATTATAAATGCGAAAGTAGGTCTGTCTCTCTGTCTGTCTGTCGCGTTTTCACACCAAAAGTACTAAGCCGATTAAAGTAAACTTTGGTACACAGATAGTCTAGAGCCTGAGAAAGGACACAGGCTACATTTTAATGCGAAAAAAAGGTTGTAAAGGTTTGAAAAGTTGTATGGAAATATTGTCATTTTTAGAGCCAGAAGCTTGAAACTTATTATTTAGGCTATTGATTCGATATAAATAAATATGTCATTCAAAGTTTGTAAAAGAGGAGGGGGGCGGTTCTGAGTTTGTATTAAAATCGTTATTCACGCAGGCTAAGCCTGCTAGCTTCACTAGTATTATATATATTGTATAAGCCAGATACAGATTGATATTACATCTGTGTATGGTTAGCAAAGCTAATAATCCTTACCTATAACCTCAATCTGCCTTCAAACAATTAAGTGATTTACTTACAGTAAATTTACTTTAAAATAACCTTAAAGGCAATTAAGACGTTAATGTGTAGAAATAATAAGGCCATGTTATGTCAACGAAGGCAAATCGACCCCTTTCAATCAAAGTCTGTAGCACGTAACCGTTTCTAAAACGAACATTTATTTATTCAAATTTTAACATGTAAATAAAATAGCAAATTTACGTAAAATGTTTATGTAAAATGAAAGAATTTGAATTCTTTTTATTTTTTAAAGCAATAATTTTATTTTTAAGAAAAATATTAGCAATGCTTTTTTGAGTAATTGAATACGAATATAGCCCAAGGGGGTCAGGATCAGACCCGCAACTCTCGTGTTAACGAAGTGGAGTCTGCCCTTTGACCTTTGAACTACTGAGGCTTTTGATTACTGTTTTAAGATATAAATGTATAGCTGATTTTTCAATATCATTATTTATCATAGAGAATGTCTATCACGTAAACGGTGTTAAAAAATTAATGCTATTTTGACACGTAATGCTTATGACGTCAGAACAGGGAAGGAGCGACACATCCCCAAGGATTTATAAGAGTTTTCCTGTGTTAAGCCTACGTGTTGATGATGTAAAACCCTCAATTCATATTCATAAGCCAACTGAATCAACTCCCGAATTTTATATGAGTTTTATGAAGCTTTTACTATTATTATTTTCTACCTTATGTAAAATGAATACGATTTTAAATATGATGTAGTATTTTAAAGTACTTCTAAGTTAATGCATTTTGCTACTTAAAACACATAAGTACATAATTTATTATTCATATATGTCGCCGCGCCGATTCATCACTTAATTAAATAAGCATAGATAAGTCATAAAATTATTACGTAAACTCTTATTGTGAATTTACTTTATTGACATTTATAATAAAAGCCATTTATTTAAGAATTAAAAAGAATTTAGATTAAAATTTGAGCCTGGCAGCCTTTAATTGTATTTTCGAAACAAATATTAAAAATCGAAGCAATTTTGAAATATTGTTGAACGCTATATAAAGCAAATGATTTGTGTTGTGAAATCACTTTTGCTCCTGCCTCTCGACCAGAAACTCTGTAAGTAGTCTCTATGGCACTTTTATTAAAAATTGTAATATTATTTTACTTGCTTTTCATTCCTAAAATTATCTTGTTTAAATATGTGTGAATTTAGTATCAAATTACCTAACTTAATCTCATAATAATTAAAATCAAAATGTGATACGCAGCGTATTGCTATTATTGTGTTTAAAAGCATAGCAGAACCGATGACTTACATAGGTTCAGCGGTTCTGCATATTTATTTTAAATAACCTCACTTCTGGTATGCGACATCAGAAGTGGGATAACTAACCCAATGCCTGAACTATTTTTCTGTGCGTGATATTTCTTTTACAGTTTCTTCTACATTGAGCACCCGAGAGTTATCTGACCAAGTTGTTTGAAAAGGGAATAAATCGCGATTATGATAGTGTGAACAGCATTCATGGTGGTGTGACCAGCATTCGCCGAGTCACTCGTTATCGCTTGCGCAGCAGAAACTCAATGTTACCGTTCGTGAAGTGGTAAATGTACTTCGCGGTAAGGTTTTCTGACTTGTTATCGGGGAGTGGACGGCCGAACGGTTGGTAAAATATACACCAGGATGATATCGGGGTGCGAACTAGATGGCTCTTGGTTTGCAGGGAGATGTTTTGTCCTTCCATATCATAACGTTGCGCCTTAGCCCCATTGCCATTCCAATTCATCGAGCCATTACTGTCTGACCACGATCTCTGTCTTAGACTTGTGTATCGAGAGCCCCAGATCAGTTATGACTTGTTTAAATTATTACTTAATACCGTCTAATTTTTATCTGATATTTGTTTCAGAAGATTTTGTTTAACATCACTAGAACTAGCAGCGATTACCCATGGTCAGCTGTGGCGTGCTTCACAACCAGGTGAACTGTTGACCGTGTCGGCGGGAAAGAAGTCTCCTACTCGCCAAGATCCTGATGCAGGACCAAGTGAGGTCATTCTATCGACTCCACAAGAACGTGTGAAGTTAACCCATCAAATCAAAGCTAGGTAAAACTCTGTATTCTAAAGAGAACCTTAACAAAAATAAGAAAAAAGAGAAAAAAGAAAAAATCGAGAGCTTTAACTTAAATCTTCGAGAGTCCGCGAGGTATCTTCGAGTGCCCGCGTGGTATCTTCGAGTGCCCGCGAGGAATCTTCGAGTGCCCGTGAGGTATCTTCGAGTGCCCACGAGGTATCCAAGAGAACCCACGAGGTATCCAAAGAGAACCCGTGAGGTATCCAAGAGAACCCGTGTGGTATCTACGAGAACCCGTGTGGTATCTACGAGAACCCGTGTGGTATCTACGAGAACCCGTGTGGTATCTACGAGAACCCGTGTGTTATCTACTGTCATGCGTGGAGCATGTGTAGTATAATTATGTATTGTACCGACTGTAATACTCACTTAATTAGTCTCAGTGGTGATCACTGCAGTAACAAATTGGACTTAGCAACCTTAGGTTAAGTGAACTGTGGAAGTTCTTGGCCTCAAAAAGTTAATTCTTCTATTACAGAAAACATCAAAGTTCTAAACATCAAGAAGCTGGAGCGATGCAGAGCACGCATCGCACATCAGTATGGCCGTGTCGCCGCGCCGATTCATCACTTAATTAAATAAGCATAGATAAGTCATAAAATTATTAGGTAAACTCTTATTGTGAATTTACTTTATTGACATTTATAATAAAAGCCATTTATTTAAGAATTAAAAAGAATTTAGATTAAAATTTGAGCCTGGCAGCCTTTAATTGTATTTTCGAAACAAATATTAAAAATCGAAGCAATTTTGAAATATTGTTGAACGCTATATAAAGCAAATGATTTGTGTTGTGAAATCACTTTTGCTCCTGCCTCTCGACCAGAAACTCTGTAAGTAGTCTCTATGGCACTTTTATTAAAAATTGTAATATTATTTTACTTGCTTTTCATTCCTAAAATTATCTTGTTTAAATATGTGTGAATTTAGTATCAAATTACCTAACTTAATCTCATAATAATTAAAATCAAAATGTGATACGCAGCGTATTGCTATTATTGTGTTTAAAAGCATAGCAGAACCGATGACTTACATAGGTTCAGCGGTTCTGCATATTTATTTTAAATAACCTCACTTCTGGTATGCGACATATATAATTTTCTTCTGAAACACGCCTGTTTTCTCCTAGTGATTGTTAATATACCGTATAAATACCACGTTGCTACAAATATCTACATAGCAATATTATATAAGTACAGAGTACAAACAGCCCTAATAGCTTAAAATAATACTTACTTTTTTGTCTAGATAATTACTGTAAAAAATGTTAAGACAAAATTATAAGGTAAGACTTTAAGCAAGATTAAAACATAAGGTTACTATACCCACTTAATTTTGCACATGATAAATAAATGCCTTTGAAACTACTAAAGGTTAAATTAGTAATATGCTTTGAGACTAAATTAATACAAATAAAGCACTAAGATCTTAAGGCGGCGACAGCCATTTTATGAGGTTAATTGCACCGCAATAAACGTGGGTGTAAGGTAAGCTAGTCACAAGCGTTATGTATTCACAGCAAATACTAAGCTTAAGTAATATATATGGTCATGTAATGAATATGATAGAAAAACAAAGTACATTTTAAGGCGTCGGGATGTGACGACCCCATCGCCCGCTGTTGGGATAACCTCTGTCACAACAGAGATTATTCCACCAGTGCAATCAGTCACACTGGTGGTAGGTCTTTTGTTGCAAGAGGCCGGCTAGGTAGGTACCACCGCAGTGTCCAATATTCTGCCGCCAAATAGTAGTGTTTAGGCACTACTGTGTTCCGGTTTGAAGGGCATTGTACGCTAGTGAAATTACTGGGCGAACGAGATTTAAGAACTACTATTAAAGAGATATTATCTCGAGGTTGGCAACGCGTGAGTGGCACCTACTAATGGTGCTGCAAGCGCTCATAGGCTGCGGCAGCCACTTACCATCAGGTGGGCCGTATGCTTGTTTGCCAACTTCTAACATAAAAAAAAAAAAAAATATAAGATGAAGCCAAAGGATAGTGATTTAAGTACCTCTTCATAATTATAGACACCGTAGTGGCGTATTGGTAGTGAGTCTGCCTTTAGCCTCGACGTTTGCTTCTTCGATTCCCGCTCCGGGCGTATAGATGTTTGTATTGATAAGTAAATTGTAGCACAAAATTCACGCTTTTATTTAGTTGACGTCATTTTAATTACTTATCTATATTATATATTATGAATACAAATAAAGCTGAAGTGTATGTTTGTAATTCTAAATTAACAGCTTTTCACTAAAGGTATACAAATGTATCCACATAACTTACATAAAAGTATCTATTTTTACATTTTATTTCCGTCTGTTTGTTCCGGCTAATCTCTGAAACGGCTGGACCGATTTGAATAGGACTTTCACTGGCAGATAGCTGATATTACAAGGAGTAACCTAGGCTACTAAAGAATTAGGGTTCCGTGTAGTAAAGAACAATCGCTATACCAAGCGAGCGCAGCCGGGGCGCAGCCAGTTAGAAGTATTTGTGTATGTAATATAACATAATATATTTTTACAGACATACATTCTCATAGATACGTGGGAAGAACATAAAACTTCTTAATAGTCACTAAAAAGCTGTGTAAAGCACATAAAATTACCAAATGCCATTTACTTTCACAATTTATTTACGGCGTAACTTTTACGACTCAATAAAAAATTCGCTCATTTCCTAGCAATTAGGGAAAAAATTGTTGGCAACTAAAAGCTTACCATTGACAACGTGCCTACCAATATTTTTAAGTTTTATTTTTGTATTAACTTTAGACAAAAATAGTATTATTTTGAATATAGGTCTTACGAGAATTACTTCTCTGAAAAAAGATAGTTCTGGAACAACGTTATCTCACAGCACAAATGGACCAGCTCTATCGACGTAGTATTACCCTCTCAAAGAAAATTAACAGTATCTATATAAGTACTGTTTCGTTTCGACCGATGATTAAGTGCATCGGATGTCCAATGTTTACCCACTCTGCTGTATTACTTTTTCTCTTCTCTACCCTTCCCTTGTATCCTTTTTTTGGTAGCAACCTGCATGTGATACTTCAAGTATTGCCAGCATTCATACTTTGTGGTAATTACTTACCATCAGGCGGACCAAGACATATAGTATACCGTTTCCGCCGGCGAGGACGAGGTCCCTTGTTTCGCACGTCGCGACGCGCTCAAACCGTCGGGTGAGTCCATCGATTAGAATGTGCTCGGAGCGTCGCCTCCATACTCGATGACGTTCATAGTAATGGTTCTGACGAAATCAGGTTTTTTTTATGTTAGAAGTTGGCAAACAAGCATACGGCCCACATAAGTGGCTGCCGCAGCCTATGAGCGCTTGCAGCACCATTAGTAGGTGCCACTCACGCGTTGCCAACCTCGAGATATTACTTCTTAAATCTCGTTCGCCCAGTAATTTTACTAGCGTACAATGCCCATCAAACCGGAACACAGTAGTGCCTAAGCATTACTATTTGGCGGCAGAATATTGGACACTGCGGTGGTACCTACCTAGCTGGCCTCTTGCAACAAAACACCTACCACCAGTGTGACTGATTGCACTGGTGGAATAATCTCTGTTGTAACAGAGGTTGTCTCTTTCTATCGGCTGGGTCCCAGTACTCGGCCACTTCCACCCGGTGACGCTGTCAAGGTCAGTAGGGTCAACAGCAACACATAATCAGAAAAAAAGTAACAAAGCCCAGGCTCCTGTACGTATAGCTCATACAGTAACATAGCCCTCAAGTGTGAAGATTTGTCAGACTCATTTCCATGAGTTTCTTGAGAAAGGAAGCGAATTTGTTAGAGTTTCGTATAATACTTCCTTCTTTAAAGCTTGGAAGTGAGCCAGAGCATAAACTCAACTAAAATAATTTTGTGATAGGTACTACAAGACAGAATTTAGCACTTGGCTGCTTTGGAATTGAAATAATAAAAATGTGCATTTGGAATAAAAATATTTTAAATTTGTGATTAAATATCACAAAAAATGACAACGAAGCATACGGATTCTCTTATAGAACACAGTTACTGTAATTATTTACTAGCCACACAAGAGGCATAACCGTGCTTTACCATTTAAATCGACGGGTAAGTATGCTTCGGATCTTTTTCTACCACGATGGTGGCAAACAAGCGTACAGCCCGCCTGATGATAAGCGGTCACCGTAGCCTATGGACGCCTGCAACCCCAGAGGTATCGCATGCGTGTTGTCCCTTAAAAACATTTTGAACCTTCCCTTGAAGAAACCCATACTGTAGCGTGTTGGGAACACCTCAGCAGGGAGCTCATTCCACAGCCGGAGGGTTCGCGGAAGGAAATCCTGTGGAACCGCACTGTTCGCGACTTTATGGGTTCCAATGTGTGTGGATGAATAACCTGCCGATGGCGAGCGGTGCGGTGGTGGAAAGTCGGTGTAGGCATCATATCGAACAATTGTTTGGAACACATTCCATTGTACAAGCGGTGGAATACCCATAAAGAGGCAAAGTTTCTCCTTAGACTTAAAGGTTCTATACCGCTTGTGAGTTCAGGATCAACGACAATTCGCATTGCACGCTTTTGAACCGAGTCAAGAGGCCCAAGCTGGTAACCCGGCGCTCCTGCCCAGAGATGACAGCAGTACTCCATATGGGGCCAAACTTGTTAAAAACGAAAAATACTTTAACGAAACTCATTAATTAATATTTGTTGATTAGCGAAAGGTTTCGTTCCTAGCGCTTTTGTGTAAAATAATCGCTGGAATAAACTAAATATAGGTACATCAAACAAATTTATAAATAAATTAACATTAAACCGGCTTAAACGCGATTTAAAGGGTAATATAACAAAATAATAAGGTCAAGTAATAGCGGCATAGAAATTTAATCGACCCTTTTCAGTCAAAGTCAGTGACACGTAACCTCTGTTATTAAAACAAGTGGCTTATACTTACTTAGGGTTTTACGAAGCAAAGTAATTAAAAGTACAATTTAATACAAGTTAAAATTTTAAAGATATTTTATTTTGAATAACGTAAGTGTAAGTAAGTTTTTAAGTAAAGAAATTTTGTGAATAAATTACGTTAAAAATTAATGAAATCTCAGAATAAGCATGTGCGATATTCTGAAAATGGATAAAATTAATGAATTGATTTCAGAATTAGGGATATTCTGAAAAGGACATTCTGATCGGGGAGTAAATATATTATTATTTAATTACTAAACCTACTCAATCACGGATTACTATCACTCGGTAGCCCTGCGGTCGGCCCAATGATGATGAAGACTAGGGATTAACTCCGCTCATTCCTCAGCCGGAGGGTTCGCGGTAGGAAATGTCTTTGAAACAGAACTGAACGCGATATAGGTTCCAATGCGTGTGGATGAATACCTTGTCATTGGCTAGCGGTGGTATAGTGGAAAGTTTCATGAAATCTTCTGTCTCTTTCTTTCTTCTTCTACTTCCGCTCTCCCCTTTCCTGTGATCAACAATATATTTTATCGGCGTCGGGATGTGACGACCCCATCCCCGCTGTTGGGATAACCTCTGTCACAGCAGAGATTATTCCACCAGTGCAATCAGTCACACTGGTGGTAGGTCTTTTGTTGCAAGAGGCCGGCTAGGTAGGTACCACCGCAGTGTCCAATATTCTGCCGCCAAATAGTAGTGCTTAGGCATTACTGTGTTCCGGTTTGAAGGGCACTGTACGCTAGTGAAATTACTGGGCAGAGGAGATTTAAGAACTAATATCTCGAGGTTGGCAACGCGTGAGTGGCGCCTACTAATGGTGCTGCAAGCGTTCATAGGCTACGGCAACCACTTACCATCAGGTGGGCCGTATGCTTGTTTGCCAACTTGTAACATAAAAAAAAAAATATGCACTTGGTACATTGTCATAAAAAGTGAAACTAAATATAGCACTATACTCATAGAGCAATAAAGTCCTTGAATTCATAGTTCTTTGATCATACTTAACTATAGTATCAATAATATAATATAAAAATCATTTATAATATCCTTTTCTAAGCAACCTTCTTTGCATTGAGCTCGAAAATAATCTTTTGAGCCTTTACAATATCTTTGAAGGATTTGTTTGTCCTTGCTTTAGTTATTAGAATAACACCATAAGCCTTAAAATATAAAGTCTGTTATTGTTTTCTGTAATATGCAAATAACAATTTTCATGTCCATCAATAATATTAAGTGATCAAAAATTTAATCTTTTTAAAAAGTTTTTCTACTTTTTCTTTTTCTGACTTAACTTTTTTTAAAAATTGCATGGGATGCATTTTCATGAAGTTTTGTCTAGTGAATGCTTTTTTCTAGATAAGCCTTATACTATTTAAATAATCATACATATAATTACACTCTATACCGAAATATCTCCGAGAATGCAGTCTCCACGATCATTATTAATGCATATAACTAACTATTTAGAAATTAAGTGACTAGTAAAGAGTATTTTTCATGTAAAAAATGAAATGAAGAAGGACCTCCGATGAGTCCGAAACTAGTAGGTACTTACACCGATTATATGTGAGTGTGAGCCGCTTAGATTTTTACATTATTTTAATAATATAGTATTTTTCATCATGAAAATGGGCAAAAATAGACGAGCTACGATGATACTGATGATGATAATGAAAGCAGTTGCTATATTTACAAGCAACACTAGAAGCATAGCCGTGCGTTGCCATCGGAGGATAAAGGTTAAAAAAAATTAAAAATAGTACCGACTTCAAAACTGAATATGCCTCATGTACCGATGTTCTACTTAGAGCCAGTTTCTGTTGTAGAAAATATTTATTTTTAAATATTTATTTTTTTAAATTTTTATTTTTTGTTAATTTTTTCATTGCCAATCAATCCAATAATTAATGTTAATTAATGTTAATAATTGTATCGCAACGCGAATATTTACTAGTATTGTGTAGTTTCAGTGGACACTTGTGATCATCATCAGGAGTTCCATACCACGGTGTCGATACTTCTATTCCGATATTTATTTAGTACTGACTTCTTCTACAGAAAATATTATTTTCGCTTCAATTATGAAGTCGATTATTTAAACCATTTTCTCTCTAATTTATGAGACTACAACTTGTTTTTTCATAAGCAAGAATAAAGTTGCTATCTTATTATCACACCCATCATTGACCTTTATTGTTATTTATGACCTTTGAACTACTTTTTACTATTTGCTCGACAATTGTTTCTTAACTAGACTAGACTATTGTTAGAAGAAAGTTGTACGAGAGATAAGCCACAAGACTATTCAAAGCTGGGTTAATTTCTATCAAGGACTTTTGGGTACATTGCTCTTCAATTGCAAGTGGAAATACAAGTGTTATAGCCAAAAAAAATGTCTCTTATTTAGAGCAATTTAGTGATCATTTTGTATATTATCTTTTAATAAACACAACACTCACACACACAACAATGGGCCCTATTAGAATAGTGATATCCTATATCGAGGGTCAGGAAACATACACAATGATGGACAAACACTCAGACCGGAACACATGCATTTACGGTTAATACAAACATCTGCTTCTAGCGGGAATCGAATCTGCGACTTGTACTTAAGGTGGGCCCACTACTGCTGCACAGTGTCTTCGACTATCTACTACTATTGTTTATATTGTTTGTAATATGTATAAATTGTTTTAAATAAACATTTGTTTTCATATATTCAAATAAAATTTTATTAATGAACTTCATAGAACTTCGTAGACCTCATGCTCAGACTAATCTTTTCAACCGACTCTAAAAAAGGGGGGTTATCAATTCGTCTCATATTTTTTAATGTATCTTCCTCGATTCCAGACGGCTGAACCGATTTGGATAATCATTTTTTTGCTTGGAAATGTATAATTCTCTCTTGGCCCCATTGTAAATTTGTCAGTATGTAATGATGGCATCTGAGAGAAATCATGGGAACTTTATAGGGTGGTTCAAATTTTATAGGTACACTATTACACTAAAAATAGCTTTCTAACACAAGGATAGTAAAATAAGGCACAAGCATTCATAGATTAAATTTATAGACACAACTTTCAAGGAAAATACACAAAGAGAGTTATCTGCTCTGTGATAAACAGAACTTCTAAAGCTTAAGTGGTTGATTGTTACGATCCAATTTCGACGCTTTAATTCGACCGCGATTAAGCCAGATAGTTAATCTTACAAAATCGCTACCGTAATGGTATGTACTAGTTTATTATTTGAGCTTGTGGTTAATCTATAGAGTACCATACCAGAATCTATACTTCCTTCAAGAGGATTTTGAATAGTGATTTGAATTAAGAGAATACTAAACAAAGGAAGATCAATTAGAATAAAATATTAAAGAATAATTAAAAATGAAATAATTTTTTTTTTTTTTTTTTCATAATTTGACGGTTGGCAAACAAGTATAATGTCCGCCTGATGGTAAGTAGTCATCGCAACTTATGAACGCCTGTGGCACTAAAACTAACCAAGGGATGAGAATAGTAAGAATTAGCAGTCAAGTGCGTTGTGGACCACGCACAGGTGAAACTAAAGGGTTCCGCAGCTTCGTTATGAAGAATCTTAAAGCATTTAAAAATAATAACGAATTAAAATCGACTGCAAAATGAAGTTGGTAATCTCATAGTAATCATTAAAAGTTATATGAAAAACAAAGTTATGGGAAAACTTATATATCTCTTAAATTTGTAGACCTATCTGCTTCAAACCAAATATGGTTGAATTTTTATTTGATGTCCTATAAGCTCAAATTTTTCCAAAATTTTAAATCCCATAGTTCAAAAGTTAGAGGGGGACACAATTTTTATGACTTTAGGAACTAATATCTCAACAACTACTGACTTAAAGAAAAAAGTCAGAATCAAACCTCCTTATCATTTTGAAAGACCTATTCAAAGATATCTCACACGTAGACATCCATTGAATTTTTTTTTTAAACTTTCAGTTCCATGTATGGACTGCTACCCTTAATTAATATATATTTAAAGATTTCATTACAGAATCGTTGTGCGGTTCATAGAATACAACTATTTAGTAAATTTCGTATAGATAGAGCTAAAGTTCTCCGAGTAAAATGACATACGGACGGACGGACGGACGGACGGACAGACGGACAGACGGACGGACGGACAGACGGACATGATGAAACTATAAGGGTTCCGTTTTTGCCATTTGGTTACGGAACCCTAAAAAAGGGAATATATTAGAGTAGGAGATTGGGCCTCCAGCCCTCTAACGCAACAGTACTGTCACTTGACGCCGATTTTCTGTGAGAACTTAGTACTTCTCTGGTCGAACTGGCCAATGTGCGCTGGGAGGAGTAACTATATATAAATCAATAAATATAGTCAGTACAATCTTTTTAAAAGAAATATTGCAGCAGTCAGTTGGTCACCCGGCAGGTACCGAATCTCCATTAGCGGCTTGCGATCACACTAATTTATAATTATTATTGAATATTTTCTGAACCTTGTGGTTATTGCAAGCATTACTAAGTCTTATAAAATTAATAGTTGTGCTCACGGCTTGGGTTGCGTGGTCACTCAACGGCCCCCATTAGGTTAGTGATATCCTGTATCGGGGGTCCGGAAACATATACAGTGACAAGGACAAGTACACCCAGACCGAAAATGGGCTTGCATGGTCAATACAAACATATTATGCTCCGAGCGGGAATCGAACCCGCGACCTGTGGCGTTTAAGGCAGGTTCGCTACCGCTGCGCAACAACGTCGTCACAACGTCGTCGTCAAAATGAATTTAAAGTGAATATTCTAAGCTTAAGACCGTAACCATTAATCATAATAATTATGATATTTTAACACAGTTTCTTTTATCGGTATGACCATTAGGTTACAGTAGCTAAAACAAAAATAATGAAGTCAAAATTCGATGTAGACCCTATAAAAAGCCAATTAAATATACAGAGTGCAATGAACTTCGACAATTTATTTACGAGGGAAGTTTTACGGCTCAATAAAAATTTTCACTCATTTCCTAGCAATTAGGGGAAAATCTGTACGCAGCGAGCAGCTTAACATTGACGCCTCGCCTACCTATAGTTAATGTGATTAACTTTAAAAGGACATACTTTCGTGTCAACGACATGGTAAAATTACAGAAAAAGATGTATTTTTTTTTTTATTAATTTTTATTTTAATAAAATATTAGCAATGGCTTTTTCTGACATTGATAAGACTAAAGTTCTTCAATAGCTACTAAAGACAAAAAAAACCATTTTAGAAACGGACGAAAAAAACCATAAGAAATACTAAATTGATTTGTCTTTAACTATACATAATTATAGAGAAAATAACTGTTTTCAAATTATTTTAGAGACAACACTAAAGGGTGACAAAAATACTTAAAAAAAAGTCGGTTGACAAGAAATGAAATAGTTCACACTCTTTCTCTCTCTTCCTCTCTCTCTCTCTTCTCTTCACGTTTTTTTTTTCGTTAGAAAAAGTGTCCCCCGTTCTTGTTAAAATAATATATTCCAACTAGTGACTGCACAAAACCTTATTTATTACATAAATAACGAAGCAGGCGTAAATATTGGAGAATTAGGAGACGAGTGACGTAAAATATAAGGGGACAAGAAAAGGCTGCCAAAAAAACAAGCAAGACCTTGAACGTCCTTCACTCGTAACATCCTTCAAAGTCTGTCAACAGGTTTTACGTCCTCCTTTATAAGATCTTCCCGGAATACACATAGCTGACGTCAAACAAAGTCCCAATAATGGCTTTATTAACTTAATAATAACTATATATTCATGAGTAAAAAGTTTTAGAAGGGGATTATTTCCTTCATATTTCTGTAAACAAAATATCATAATCTTAAAAGCTATTGGCCCTATCTTTGCAAAATAATTTTAATCTTCTGCCCGGAATTGATGAAAACATAAGTACTAAAAATTCCAATCAGTTTAAGCTTTAAATGAGCAAACGGAAATTTTAACTTTAAATTTTTAACATTAAATTTCCTTGTAATATTTTAGACATTAAAAAAAAACAAAAATTTGTTCAATAAATAAAGTACAAACGCAAATGACAAGCCAATATAATATCTCTTCTCTCTAATATATGTATATAATTCTCGTGTCACAATGTTAGTTCCCATACTCCTCCGAAACGGCTTGACCGATTCTTATTAATTTTTTTATACATATTCAGTAAGTCTAAGAATCGGCTACTATCTATTTTTCAAACCCCTCAGTGATAAGGAGTGTCCACCCCAAAAATTTTTTTTTAATTTTTGGATAAAATTTTTATTTTTTATTTTTTTATTATGTGGCATTGAAAAATACATACGACCCTACATTTTCACTTTTTTATCACCAACCCCTGCTTTTAATAGCCTTATTAGTCAATCAAAAACTTTCACCGGGTAGAGGGCGCTGCTAACGGGTCCCAGATTTTTTTTCGGGGCAGGACAAAGTCTGCCGGGCCCGCTAGTGTATGTATAAAGCAGTGTTTTAAGCAGCAGTGAATTAAGGTGTCTAATTTGGATCTTAGAAATCACTTAGGCTTTAGAGCTTCGGCGTTGATTACTATTTACATACATATTATATCTTATTTATGGGTTGTCGGTTCTTCTATCCAAACTCAACTTTTTCAATGATGGAAGCTCTAGGCAATTTGAAAGAACCTTTTTAAGCCAGCGCTAGAGGCATCATCTTGAACTGTAGATGAGAATATACGAAGAAGAAGAAGAAGAAGACAAATCGACGACCTTGTGGTGCAGCGGTAGCGAACCTGCCTTAACCGCTGTGGGTCGCGGGTTCCATTCCCGCTCGGAGCAGATGTTTGTATTGACCATACAGGCATGTTTTCCGGTCTGAGTGTGTTTGTCCTTGTCATTGTGTATGTTTCCGGGCCCCCGACACAGGATATAACTGTCATAATGGGGGCCGTTGAATATGTAGCGTTTATTTATTATTTATTTATTTAGAAGATGCAACAGAAAAGATAAAGTTTAGGCATCCAACGCTTACAGTGAAACCTATCATTTTTTTTTTTTTTATGTAAGAGGGGCAAACGGGCAGGAGGCTTACCTGATGTTAAGCAATCACCGCCGCCCATGAACATCTGCAACACCAGAAGGCATGCAGGCGCGTTGCCGACCTTTAAGGAAAGAATACGCTCTTCTCTTGAAGGTTCCCAAGTCGTATCAGTTCGAATACTGTTACTTCAAGTCGATATTCGTAATTCACTCATACATGGTTTAAATTTAAGTAGCACCTTTACAAAACCTTCTCAGGCCAATACTTAGCATCATTGAAATCAGATAAGTGGTATACTCATTCAGAACAAACGAAGAACCATTTTTTTTTAATTAAGTAGGTAGGTTATGTAAATGCAAATTTCCATCTGAAGTTTTCGTTGAAATCTAATCTACACATAGCTTGATACTGTAACATCTAAGGGAAATCTATCACACATGATGTAGGCTGTAAACATTATAATGGATATTTATTGGACAAACATCTAACAAACATGATTTATCGACGGTCCAAGCACTGAGCAATAAATATGATTAACTATGTAATATTATTTGATTCATGTTATATACATTGAAAAAAGATAAGTTATGCGAAAAGAAATTATGGGCATAGATGTCTCCGACAAAATTAAATGGGGAATACTTAAAAATGAACTGTAGTTTTTTTTTTAAACTTATAATTTTTTTAATGTTAGAAAAAGCAAACGGGCAGGAGGCTCATCTGATGTTAAGCGATTTCCACATCACTAGAGGGCACATCTACAACACTAGAGGGCACGCAGGTTCATTGGCGCTCTTTAGGATACAACTGGTTTTTCGCTGGCTCAACCTCGAAATGCGGCTGACAAGCACATCAGAAGTTTTCACCAACACACGATAATAGCTAACCAGGCGGGCCTTTTAGGCCAACCAGCAATTTTTGCTTTTCTGCTTTTTTTCCACTCAACCACTCTGTGGAATCAACTTCCGCCGGCGGTCTTTCCAAACCGATACGACTTGGGAACCTTCAAGAGAAGAGCGTATTCTTTCCTTAAAGGTCGGCAACGCACCTGCATGCCTTCTGGTGTTGCGGATGTTCATGGGCGGCGGTGATCGCTTAACATCAGGTGAGCCTCCTGCCAGTTTGCCCCTCTTACATAAAAAAATAATAATAATTTTAGATCACTATAAGTAGTAGTATTGTGTCACTTTTTTGTAATGATTGTTTTGTTTGGAAAAAAAATTATTATTGTTATTATTATTTATTATTAATTAGGTTTGTAAACCCGTCCGTGTAGCCTTAAAATTAATGTACAAGTAAAAAGAAGAAAAGAGTATAATATCGGTTGAACGTAAAGCAAGAAAATCGGTGTTCGAGCTAGACTATATACATATATAGGTTAATTAAATTAATGGAAGCAAAATTTATTAGAAGACAAATTTATCAAGTCCCTTCAAACTTATACTAATTCATCAAGCGGCCTGTCTTACTAAGCTACTGTTTAAACTTACTCAATATGAGACCTAAACTAACAGAAACTCGTGTCGTATTGCTTAGTAAGTTGCTATAAAGTTTTTAATATCGCTATGGACAGTTACACAGTTTATCCAAACGCCTACACCTACATAATGTGTATGGATAGAGAAAATATTTGCATAAAATATCAACAATTTTAACACATATACATATAGACATACGTTGCTTATATTGTGCTTTATTAGCTTAATATAAATTGGACTTCATATTTTTGGGAAATAAAAAAGTTCTGTGTCCTGTTTTCTTCTGGGTCATCAACATCGCTAGACTTGGTTACTGAATTACTTTAGGGTTATTTTAAGACCTAAACACCCAAAAGTCTTACTTCCGGAGAGTGTAATTTCGGTGTGAAGGATATTGTAGCTAGTGAAATTATGGGGCAAAGGATATTTGGAAACCAATATCTCGAGTTTAGCAAAGCGTTACTGACACCTCCAAATGAATGGTGTACCAATCGCTCATAGGCTACGACAACCACTTACCATCAGATGGGTCCTATGCTTGCTTGCCAACTTCGTTGCATAAAAAATATATAAATAAATAAATAAACACTACACACTCAACGGCCCCCATTAGGATAGTTATATCCTGTGTCGGGGTCCGGAAACATACACAATGACAATAACAAACACACCCAGACCGGAATACGTGCCTGTATCCAATACAGGTCAATACAAACATCTGCTCCGAGCGGGAATTGAACCCGCGACCGGTGACACATAAGGCAAGTTCACTACCGCTGCCCCTCGACATCATCCATGATGACACAAACGCTCGTATAAAAATGAAAACAATATTTTTTCTTAACAAATGTCACAAGACATAAACCGTGAATTGTATTAATTGTATGATATTGAAATGTACATCAACCAAGAACACCGTATCAAATAACTCAACAAATTAAGGTGCTTTATGAGGTATCTTTCAATAAATTCCGCTGTGAGCACATTGTTTCTTTGGACTTTAGCCAACACGCAATGAATTATGTGAGACAATACATGCGAAATCTATCTTGTACCGCCAGTCAACTCTGCTTGTTCGAAATTAATATAAACGTATTAATAAATACGTTATTCAGTTAACGTAATTAAGTCATTTTAATAACACAATATTTAGGGCTACGTAACGAGAATTAAAAATTTTATTTTATGTATTCTTTAAAGGAAATATATTACTGAAATTATATTATCTCATTTCAATTCAAAATCAATATGATCAATAATATTTCTGATTAGAATATAAAGAGAATATTTGTTCACACAAGTCAAATAGTCAAGGTAATAAAATTCAAGTATTCGAGTGAATCTATAATTCCTCACATAATATAAATTTAATTGAACTATATTTTTATTTTGTAATGTTTAAAATAGCAGATTTTCACTAAATTCATATGAATCTATAAACGGTACTTATACAAAAATAACAACTTCTACAATGTTTGTCTGTATTTCTGTCTGTTTGTTTGTTCTGGCTTTTCCCTGAAATGATTAATTTTTCACACTTTGTCTGTTATGCTACACGGTACCAATGTTAGGGAAACCCCTGGTAATTGTTTGGAGACGCAGGGCCCCTTTTTGTGCGGGGCCCGTAGCAAATGCTACTCTTGCTTCTACGTTAATCCGGCATTGAAAATTTCAGTAGCAGATTAATGACTATATTCCATACCATAAAAAAGCTAAACCTTTTAGAAAACCACGCGAGCAAAGCCGCCCGCACAATTATTATAGATATTACATAAACTCACATTTTCCAATGAGAATATTTAAATTACTACATCGAAATAAAAGTAATGACGTTTAAAGAATATACTTTAAACATTATTAATATACAAGAAATCCTTGACCGAATACCAAAACGTTAATACATTGTTCGCATTATACAGTAATAATGTTTTTAAAAATACATTTTATTTTCATTTTATCGTCACTGAACTGTCTTTAAGGCGTCTCATCAATTACAGTCACAAAACAATCAGTCTTTCTGACATTGTATAAAAGCTTTCTGTGTTTCCTCCGAAATGGATTTATTTTATGCACTCGCTTAATGCTTGGAAGATATTGTTGTACATGCATTTTGTATTGTTGTTTTGTTTTATTCTTTGACGACTTTGTGGCGTAGTGGTAGCGAACCTGCCTTAAACGCCACAGGTCGCGGGTTCGATTCCAGCTCGAAGCACAATATGTTTGTATTGACCATGCAAGCATATTTTCCGGTCTGGGTGTATTTGTCCTTGTCCTTGTATGTGTTTCTGGACCCCCGACACAGGATATCACTATCCTAATGGGGGCGGTTGAGTGTGCAACGTTTATTTATTTATTTATTTATATACATTGAATTTAATGTCTTTTTCTATGTATGTGTGTACTGAATAATAAAAATCACACACAACACAACATATATAACCACAACCACCCAGACTCTATGAGTTGTTGATAGAAAGTTAGACATACGGGCATGTCAGACTCTTGAGGTAGGTTCGCGACACTGGGATGCAAAGTCGGTATCCGGAGGCAAAACCTCCATGGCTAACGTCGGACACGACGGTTAGGCACGAGGCGCGCTCCACATGCTTGTGTCATATGGGTCCTGGTTGCCCTGTGGCATCAGAAGTTTTAATGGGGCCTTTGGGCCCTCATAGTTAATGATAGTGTCAAGGCGTCACGGTGGATTGAATTAGCGAATCTTCGGCAACCCACTATGGTGCAGGTGGTTCATTGGGTTTTAATGGGCCTAAATGCCCACGTTAAAAAAAAACCTCTCCTAAAAACCCCACGTTAAAAAATTTGAAAATTTTAGTTAGGTCCAAAATTCGTTTCTCTATAATAAACGTTGATGACAATACATAAACTAACTAGTTTATACACGACGAAAAAAATAAAGGGTCCCAAATTAAATAGACAGCAACGTCCAACAACAAAAATACCAAATGCCGAACTATTTATATTGACAGTGTTATATTCTAAAAATACATTGCCTTTAAAAAAGAATGTTATCAACGGGGAGATACGCTATAAATCGACAACATCAATTCCATTTATATGCAAATGTGGAGTAGTAGGTACCTGCAAGATAGTTTCAGAATCAGGCCGTAATAAGTAACCGGGAGTGAAAGACCTGACTTGTTTTTTATGTTTTATCCAATGGCTTCATCTGATGTATTCATGACTTTCATAACATTCATATTCGCTAATATATAGTTGTGCATTCTTTGAATCATGAAACGATTTAGATATTTGGTTTTATTTATAAACCCAAGTCAATAAAAAGGGCACTGTAATAAAACATGTATTTTATAAATATTATCGAAGCCTCAATAGCTCAACGGTACAAAGGCCGACTTCGCTCCGTTAACTCGAGAGCCTCCGGTTCGATCCTGACCCCCTTGGGCTATTGTCGTACCCACTCCTAGCGCAAGCTTCGAGCTTATTTGGAGGGGCAATAGGAATATTAGTAATGGCTTGAAAAAGCATTGCTAATATTCTTTAAATATATATATATATATTAAAATAAACGCTGGTAAATCATAATGATATCAGAAGTAAAGTCTTTTATTGCAAGAGGTCGGCTAGGTAGGTACCATCCTAGTGCTAGATACTATGTTTACGTTACTATGTTTCGATTTGAAAGACACTGTAGCTAGTGAAATTACTGGGCAGAGGAGAATTAAGAACCAATTTCTTGAGGTAGGCTACGTGTGAGTGAAAGCTAAAGATGAATGGTGTAGCGCTCGTAGGCCAAGATAACTGCTAACCATAAGGTGGCTTGTATGCTTGCTTGCCAACTGAATTGTGTGAATCATAAAATGATTTATTATTAAGAAAAACTCAAAAAGGAAAACTCTTTTTTATTAAAATAAATTTAATCCTAAAAGAAAATATTAAAAGTAAGACATCGTAATATTTCGTGGAAGCAACATGTGGAGTGTAAACAAATACGAGTGTGAAAGCTTATGCATTAGTTAATCGTGTTATGTGACGCTATTTTAAATATTTTTCCGGCTAAATCATAATGAAAATACATCAATTCATTTCTATTTATTCACATCAACGTTATTTTTTTCAAATGGTTGTTTTTTCTTCTAATATTTAAACCAAGCCCGGAATAATTTATAATATAGAATGGGTTGAAAACATTTGGTTGCTTAGTTATTTTTAATTTCACTTTTGAAACAAAAATAATAAGCAGTTTTTGAAAGATTCCAAGCAATTTTTCTTTTGTTTACATTTTATTGAATAATGAGTAGCAATGGTAAGTAAAGTGAATAAATGACACTAATGCATGCTCGCACCGCTTATGACTTATAAGTCACAATTGCGTCAACAAGTTAACTTAGTACAACTTTATTAAGATTTCTATGGTCGTGTTAGGGTTTAGTTTTGCCACCTTTGCAACTTTCTGACGATCTTTGCTACAAATATTGCATTCGTAGCTGTCTCTATCACCAAAGATGAGATTCTACAGACTATATCTGACAAAATTGTTGACATTTACTCTTTTTGCATTAAATTGTGTTAAGGTTTTTGTAAGACGAAACGGTATTGTTATCAAAAGGTAATAAGCCAACATTCTAACAGTCTAATTCATACATAATATATAAGTAATCCGAATAATAATATGTTACAATAGGTATCTAAGTTTTTGTTGATATGGTTGAATCCACACTTAATTACTATTATAATTGTAAGTGGCAGATAGATAAGAATGGGCACACAAAAAGCCAACTAAAGTTAGGTCGAGATAGCTGTCCAAACTAATTCCAGACTTATCTTAGGGACCGTTTCTCATCAAATAAGCAGGTGACTCCGTTCACACTGATGTTTTTGTACCTTCGAGTGACAGGTTTATCCGTTACACGTGGACTTTTCTCTTAATGTAATTTGGACAATGATATGTGACCTGGAGATACATATAGAATTTTATGTATATTTTATCTAAAATAGCTGAATATAGTTTTATATTATATAATACGTGACTCTAAACAAGCTTACTTTTTATGTCATTAGGGAGAGCAAGAGAAGGGGAAGAAGAAGGGAACAGAGGGGGTGGGAGATTGGGTCTCCCAGGCTCGCACGAAACGCAACACTTTACGCCGTTTTCTATAAGATAGTACTTTCCCAGTAAAGCATGACAACTTGTGATGGGAACAGCGTGGCTCTACTACTAATTAACTTTGCTTTGCTTTGAATTAATTTTGATGACGCAGTTAAAAATTATACTGTTTCATCATTTTAATTAATCGAATTTACTTCGTTTTGTTACTTGCGTCAAGTATGGTTTAAAAATAAACAGGAAAATCAAGACAGATCTTATATGGAACTGTAAACAAACAAAAAAAAAAGATTAATATTATTAAAACTACATTTCTAAATTATTTTGTAATAAACTTATTAATATTAAGGTACACGCTCAAGGGCCCCCAGTAGGATAGTGATATATCCTGTGTCGGGGGTCCGGAAACATACACAAGGGCAAGGACAAACAAAAATGTCTGTACGAACATCTGCTCCGAGCGGGAATCGAACCCGTGACCTGTGACGCTTAAAGCAGGTTTGCTACAACTGCG
The DNA here is from genome assembly GCA_023373885.1 of Hestina assimilis. Classification (NCBI taxonomy): domain Eukaryota; kingdom Metazoa; phylum Arthropoda; class Insecta; order Lepidoptera; family Nymphalidae; genus Hestina; species Hestina assimilis. The sequence goes on from CM041745.1 coordinate 12,251,109, forward strand.
CCACAACGTATTTTTTATACAAATAACAGGAATGTTATTTATATAAAAGAGAACAAGCTCACAAGAAATGATATACGGCTTCAGCCGCATATTCATGAATAGACTGATGAAAGTCCAAATCTTTGTATAAACTATTATTTAAAGATCGCAAATGCTGGCCACGTTCACAGAGCATCATAAAAAAGCAGTAAAGAGAGCCTTCATTTGTTTAGTCCATCTTTATTGGTCGCATGGTAGATCATCTTGATCTGACAATACTGGTTTATTACATTTTTTCATTACTCTATAATAAGTAAATCAGGTGTGTATGTTTTTTTTTTCACGATAACTATTTGGCCATTTATATTAAACTAGCTTAAGCCAGCGCCAGTGTGAATAACGGCTTTAATACAAACGTTGAACCCACTTTCAACCCTTCAGGGGTGGAATTTAAGGAAATTTTACAACACGTTACAAAGTTCAATCCCTTTTTTACCCCTTTTGAATTTTCTTTCTTTCTTATCCTCCTTAGTGTGCGTTTACATTTTAAAAGAATACCTATAAAAAATTCAGATTTCTAGGCCCAAAGGTTTAGGCGTTTGATTTTGAAATCAGAATAGTTTTAAGCTTGATTAGTTGTTTATTTTTGATTTTGGAAAAAAAAATTAAATTCAAAGGAGTATTGGGGAAAACTTTAGGACTATTCAAAATGTTATTTTTTGATGTATTAATTAATATTAGGAAATTGAATTTAATACAAAAATACATTTATTTGTTGCGTAATTGTAATGCAATTAAAAAACTAAATTCACTGTGGTTATATAAGGTTTCGGTGAAATAGGCTTTGTGGTGTAGATATTCGACAAAGGAAGGATTGGAATTTGTCAAAGGCTGTACGAATAATCGATATTCTCTATATAAAGCTACCGAACAGCCCTAATAGCTGTGTTTCCATATAACCCAATCTATACTGCACATTATAAAAAGTGCTTAGTAAGTATACTGCATTTATTTGATAAATAGTTTCTTTAGCTCAAAAATTATGGATCGAATTTGATGGTATTTTTCAATTCGATAATGTAACTTACCGACGACAGGACGTGACGACCTCTTCGTCGCTTGTGGGATTGTCTCTATCACAGCAGAATATACCACCAGTGCAATTAGTCACATTGGTGGTAGGTCTTTTGTTGCAAGGCCAGCTAGTTACCATCGCAATGTCAAATATTCTACCTCAAAGCAGTTGTATCTTGGGCATTACTGTGTTCCGTTTTGAAGGGCACTGTAGGCTAGAGCAGTTATTGGACAAAAGAGATTTAAGAACCAATATCTCGACGTTGGCAACGCGTGAGTAGAACCTACTAATGGAGTTGCAAGCGCTCATACGCTACGGCGACCGATTACCATCAGGTGGGCCATATGCTTGCTTGCCAACTTAATAACATTAAAAAAAACTTAAAGAATCACTTTTTATAACCAAGTGAAACCTATATTCTAATTAAACGCGAATGATGCAGTGGGCTGGCTACAAGCTAGCCAGATACAAGCTTAACTATGATAAGATATTCAATGACAATAAATAACCCATTAATATCTCGAGACTGTGTTGAAATAAATAACTCAATGGCTTTAAAATTATAACATATAGTTGTTGTGACAGAATTCGCAAGACTGCTCTCGCTTTGCTGAGAAATTGTATTTGAATAAATCAGGTTATACAGTCAATATAATATTTTAAAATAGTTTTAAAAGCTTTCAGCCTACTTTTACCACTTAAAGCGTATATAATATAAGTATAGTTCTACTATTGTTAAGAAACCGGAACGTCGAACATCACTAGTAAGGGCCCCAACACTAGACCGTGCGGGAGCGACGGCACGGCACTCACTTCTAGACGACACACGGCAACGGCCGCGAGCACTGGCTCAGTACAATAGCACGATAAATGTAATTAACCGTCAATAAAGTCATATTCAAATTTAACCGTCTTTAAATCAAGATCATACAAAGAAGAATTCAATTTCAAAACATATATTTTGGTCATTCGGAGCCGATTCAAGATGATTTACAACCATTGAGGATCAATACGACCCATGGATTAACAACGAAAATTATGCAACATATATGAAGAAGCCATTACGTCCGATTTATAAGATAAGTACCAAACAATAAAGCAAGCGGTCTGAGTGAGTGTAAAGTCCAAACCATTAAGTCAGTCCCTTAAATACTTTTTCCTAATCATTTTATTAAACATTTATTACAATTTGCAGCCCTCTTTAGTATTTTTTTCCGTTCAGTATTCAACAGTATATAGTAATATTTTTATATAAAACTCTGAAATAATTATTAAAATAGCAATTTATAAATCGTAATATATAATAAAAGGTAATGAGTATTTCGTAACATCTTTTGTTTAAAGTAACGACGCATCGAGAAACTTCGCGGTGTAACATTTATCTACCCACTTCTCGGGAGAAAAAATAATTTAACTGTTCGATTTAAATTTAATGCTTTAACTTTGTAAAAAAGAAGTTAATATTGTATTTAATATTTCATTTACTCAATTCTAATCTAGATTTACGTTTATTAAACTCGACTGGTGCGAGTTTATAATAAACTATATTATATCTCACGGCTTTGCTGGTATGAATTATTATTTTATAATTTTATTCGTTATTTATCATTTCATTATTTAATTAAATCTTTACAATTTATTATTATAATTTCATTTTATTTATGTCATATGCTAATTAAATACAATTTACATTTTATTTACTAATTAATATACAAAAAATTTGCTCGTTACTTTATACATATTTAATTTAATTGTTGTTTTACATTTATTTTCTAAAGAGTTTTGAGACAATTATTTATAAATATTTAATTGATTTTAAACACCTTATATTTTAATCGAATTTCGAATTAAGTCAAGCTTTGTATAATTTTATTTTCTCATTAAAACTATAAAACTTTAAAATGTCTAAAATAAATGAATTAGTAAAAAAACGAGGTTCTTATAAAGGTCGTCTTACAAGCTTTAAAAATTACATAGATACTTTAAAAAATGTTTCAGAATACAGCGAAGTTCAAAGGTTAGAATTAAAGCTTCGAATTAGTAAGATGGAGAATATGTACGCGGATTTTGAAGAGGTTCAGACTAGCATCGAGTGTTCGGCATTGCCAGAGGAGGAGTTCCAAGGTCAATGCCTTCAGAGGTCAGATTTTGAAAGTCAGTATTTTACAGTCATGGCACGGGCACATGAATTATATAATGAATTTAAACCTAAAGGTAAGTCTAAAAAGACTAAAGATAACATTTCTGAATCTTCATTTTCGTCTGCCAGTGCAAATGAAGACCATAATGTAGTGAAACAAATACGTACAGGTGTAAAATTACTTACAATACAAATACCTAAATTCAGTGGTGATTATAGCAACTGGTTAGAATTCCGCGATACTTTCATATCTTTAATTCATAATAATATGAGTATTAGTAGTGTACAAAAGTTTCATTACCTCCGGGCTTCTCTCGAGGGAGGCGCTGCTCAAATAATACGCTCTTTAGAGTTTTCTTCATCTAACTACACTATTGCTTGGAATCTATTGTGTGAAAGATATGACAACACCAGATTATTAATACAAAATCATATAAAGGCTATTTTCGATCAAGAACCGATTAAAAAGGAATCCGCCAAATCGTTACGTTCAATTTTAGACAATTACACAAAAAATTTACGCGCATTGCAAATACTTGGTGAACCAACAGACAGTTGGGACACAATAATTATTTTTATAATATCTTCTAAGCTTGATAATCGTACGTTACGTGAATGGGAAGAGCATAGATCAGTGCACAAACAAGTATCCTTAGAAATATTTACTAGATTTTTAAAAAATAGGGCTGACTTATTGGAAACAATTGAATTTAACAATAACAAATCGGAAACATTATCCAAAAATACAAATAAAAATATTAAAAGCTTTACTACAATTACAAAACCTACTACAATTTTTAAGTGTCCGCTCTGCAAAGATGAGCACGCGTTATATAAATGTGAGAAATTTCTCAAAATGAGTACTACGGATCGAGAGCAATTCGTCAAAAAGAAGAATTTGTGTAGTAATTGTTTTAGAGCAGGTCATAATGTACGAGCATGTAGATTAGGCCCATGCAGACTTTGCAATAGCAAACACAATTCTTTATTACATAGAGAATCAAACACAGTTGCGGCATCTACATCAGCGTCAACTACAAATCTATCTGCTGGTAGTAGTCAACACAATCAAGTGCTTCTTGCAACTGCTTTAGTTACGATTCTCGATGTTCACAACAGGCCGCATGAAGCAAGAGCCGTTTTAGACTCCGGTAGTCAAGCATCATTCATTACGGAATCTCTGCTTCACAAATTAGGCTTAAAATCTGAAACGACACAGTTTACCGTCGATGGAATTAATAACTCAGTGTCTTCAGTAAATAAACGTTGCCACGCTATAATACAGTCCAGGCTCAATTCATTTCATACAAAACTGTCTTTCCTCGTACTACCTGCAATAACTGCGTCATTAAAAACGGTATTACGGGAAGGAGTATTACAAATTCCGTCAGAAATAATACTGGCAGACCCAGAATACTATAATCCGTCTAGCATAGACTTACTACTAGGCGCAGACATTTTCTGGGACTTGCTGGGCAAAAATCAAATAAGGTTAGGCAATAATTTTCCAATACTACATGAAACAAAATTAGGTTATGTAGTGTCGGGCCCTAGTGGGGTTAAGAACACTAGTATTTCATGCAACTTTACACAATTTGAATTAATACACGATCAATTTGCTAAATTTTGGAATATCGAAGAAATTCCAAATCTAAGGATTCGTATACTTCTAAAGAAGAATTACGCGAAAAAACATTTCATTCTACAATATGTCTCGTGAGGACGATGGTCGATTTAGTAAGTATACCAATGAAAGGAAACGAGTCAGAGTTAGGAGATTTATTTAATCGTGCAAATCATGTTTTGTCATTAGAGCAAAGACTTCAAAGGCAACCTAAATTAAAATCAATGAACGTTGACTTCATAAACAAATATATAACATTAGGTCATATGTCTGAAGGAAAAAATATGGCACAAAACATATCATATGTCATGCCTCATCATGATTTTATGTGAACACACCAACACAACTAAATTACGTGTAGTATAGTAGTAGTCATATTCCTACCGCTAGTAACCCTGATTTGTTAAGTAGGGGTTTGAGTAGTTCAATTGAATAAGTTGGATTTATGGTGGAATGGCCCTAAATTTTTATTAAATGATTTGAATGATTGGCCCACTAAAATCGTAGATAACACAAACTCAGGTTTGCCTGAGCTAATTTCAGCGCTCGGATGTACTAACACTAATAATTATAGCGAGCATTTTCCATTCCATCGTTTTTCTAATTTTAATAAGATGAAAAATACGTGTGGATACGTTTTGCGTTTTATTTATAATTGTAAACGTAAAGCAAAGATAGAGATACAAGAGTCACTTTCATACGAAGAAAAGCAAAGGGCCTTCAAAACTTTGCTTAAACTATCACAAATCGAATCATTTGAAAAGTATTTTACGATAGCATCTGGAAAACCATTACCATTTAAAAACAAACTGTTGTCATTAAGTCCATTTATTGATCATGATGGATTAATCAGAGTCGGTGGTAGAATTAAAAATGGAAACTTTACTTTTGATAAAAAACATCCAATATTAATTACGTCTAAACATCTATTAACTAAACTTATATTCCAAAGTGAGCACTTACGTTTATTGCATGCCGGTCCACAGCTTTTGTTAGCTTCTATTCAAGAACAATTATGGCCCATGGGCGGTCGCAATTTGGCAAAGTCTACTGTACATAAATGTATTCGATGCTTTCGCATGAAAGCCCAAGCTACAAACCCTATTATGGGTAACTTACCTGAGCAGCGCCTTCATCAAGGATACCCGTTTCAAAATACCGGTATGGACTACGCTGGTCCTATCACTGCATTAAACAGAAAGGGTCGCGGTACTACAACTATAAAGGTATATATTGCTATATTTATTTGTTTCACTACTAAATGTTGTCACTTAGAACTAGTAACTGACCTCTCAAGGGACTCCTTCTTATCGGCATTGCGTCGCTTCATTGCTAGGCGTTCTAAACCTTCTTGTTTATTTTCTGATAATGAAACTCAATTTGTTGGTGCTCGTAACGAAATCTATAAGTTCCTCAAAGTTAATTCGAAATCGATTAAGAATTATTTGTCTGATGAAGGAATATAATTCAAATTTATACCAGCATACGCACCACACATGGGTAATCTATGGGAGGCAGTCGTTCGGTCTTTAAAATTTCACTTACATCGTGTGTTAGGAAATGCTCATTTGGACTTTGAAGATCTTTATACCGTATTAGTCCAAATCGAAGCAATACTTAATTCACGTCCCTTAACTCCATTATCGACAGACCCACATGACTCGACACCTTTGACACCAGGACACTTTTTGGTAGGACTACCTCTAACCGCTTTGTCTACAGCAGACTACACAAAAATAAAGGAAGGCCGACTCAATAAGTTCGAGAGGTTGGAACAATTGCGTCAACATTTCTGGTCAAGATGGCACAAGGAGTACATCGCAGAGCTACAACAACGTACAAAATGGCAAAGGAGCAATGGTCCAACATTACAACCTGGTACCTTAGTTTTAATGAAAGAAGACTCACTACCACCTATGAAATGGAGCCTGGGAAGAATCACTAATATTCACCCAGGATCTGACGGCAACGTTTGAGTTGCTGACATCCGATGCGCGAAGGGAGTTATACGTCGTGCATTCAACAAGATTTGTCCCTTGCCCATCAGCGATTAATGTTGAAAGAACCTTCTTTCAACGCGGGGGAGTATGTTAAGAAACCGGAACGTCGAACATCACTAGTAAGGGCCCCAACACTAGACCGTGCGGGAGCGACGGCACGGCACTCACTTCTAGACGACACACGGCAACGGCCGCGAGCACTGGCTCAGTACAATAGCACGATAAATGTAATTAACCGTCAATAAAGTCATATTCAAATTTAACCGTCTTTAAATCAAGATCATACAAAGAAGAATTCAATTTCAAAACAACTATGAATGTAGTTTCTAATAAAAAATACCAAAATTGGTCCACTAATGAAAAATTCACGTTACAGACAAAAAAAAATCAAATGAATTGAGGTGTTTTTTAGTCAGTTTCAAATAAAAACGCAATACTTTCAAGACGATTTAATATCAAAAAACGTAACAATTTACAATAACTATTTCCAGTAATCGTAATCCATTCGGTTGAATCGAGGAGAATAGCTTAAACTTATCTCAAATCAAATAAGAACGATTGTGTCTGATAAGAGGAAAAACCGCTTCAAACCTCAATTTCCTTTGTGACATGTCGAAAGGACATGTTATGTAGCATTACTGAGGTCAGTCAAGGGCAAGAACGAACATTACACGTAGATAAAAGTACATAACTATAAAATGTCCGGATAGTGGCTTATATCATAGAACCATAACAGTGTTCTCGCTTTATGATGATAGCAAGGATTTCATATATATTCTGTTGATACTAACAAAGAATTTGAGACAGTATAACAATATGAAGAAAAGTAAACTATAGTCTTTGTTTTAGTTTAAAATTTAATTAAATTATTTTATTTTATCATAAAATTTAAAACAGAACAACAAACAGTCTACTATACCTTGAGATAGGATATAGATTACCCTGTATAGCAAAAAAAGCTTATAAAACATTTGAAGGCGGTGAAATAAGATATGACAGTCTATAGGGATTTTTTCTATATTTCATTACAGGTGCCTCATTAGGAATAGATATTTGTGCGGGAAAAGCCGCGGCCATTCATCATTCATTATATATTTTTATCAATAATAAATAATTATTAATAATTTTTATTAATAATAAAAATGTATATTTCTGACTGGCAAACAATTTTCATTTGAAAACTATTTACACTACTATCATTTCCTGCGGATTTTCTTGAACAAATAACGATTTTATTGTAGCACCTGTAATGCAATACATACATAATTCGCCCTCTCCCAACGGTCATCTCCTATTTCACCACCTTCTAGCCTTTTTTTCGAAATAAAATGTAATCTACGTCCTTTCCCAAGCTCAAGTACACCTCCGTTTCAAATTTCATCAAAATGGGATTAGAGGTTTAGGCGTAAAAGCGTAACATAGAGAAACAGTTACATACGCACTTATAATGTTAAGTAGGAATTCAAAATTCAAAACGTTAAATATGTTTTAGCAAATAAATATTATTATTATTAAATATCTTTACAAGTCGTTATTATTAAAGTAGTTTTGTTTGCGTGGAATGATGTTAAGAATGCTAGCAACATTTCCCGGTGAAAAATTAACAAGTCGTCCAGGTACTTGTGGAGCCAATGTCCTCATTATAACTCGTAAGGTATTTTAAAAATGTTTGCTTTCTAAATACTTCAAATACTTTATTTACATTTTACGAAATTGGGAAGTCTCAATAGCTTAACGGTAGAAGGGCTGACTCCGCTCCGTTAACGCAAGAGTTGCGGGTTCGATCCTGACCCCCTTGGGCTGTTATGATTCCCACTCTTAGCTGATATAGGCGTGAATAGGCATAAAGCCTTCCTGACATTGTGGCACACCTCGGGAGGGACCTATGTTCAGCAGTGGATCGATAAAGGTTAAAATGAAGAAGATATTGAATTAATAATGCTTTTGTTAAACAATGATGCTTTATTATTCTTATTATTTATTATTATTATTTATTTGTATTTTACCACAAGGTTTTTTTTACAAAGCTAAAATAATCTAATATATAAAATTCTCGTGTCACAATGTTCGTTCCCATACTCCTCCGAAACGGCTTGACCGATTCTTATGAATTTTTAATGCATATTCAGTAAGTCTGAGAATCGGCTACTATCTATTTTTCAAACCCTCAGTGATAAGGGGTGTCCACCACAAAAATTTTATTTTTATTTTTTGAATAAAATTTTTATTTTTTATTTTTTATTATGTGGCATTGAAAAATACATACGACCCTAAATTTTCACTTTTTATCACCAACCCCTGCTTTTTAATAGCCTTATTAGTCAATCAAAAACTTTCACCGGGTAGAGGGCGCTGCTATCGGGTCCCAGATTTTTTCGGGGCAGGACAACGTCTGCCAGGCCCGCTAGTTTAATATATAATAATTATTTATTTATTTCACTCCTTATGTTATTCATACTGAAACTATCTCGATTTGTTTAATGAAATTAAGCTTATGTACAAAAGCCTTAGAAAATCACTTAATTATACAACATATTTTTGGTTACAAATTAAAACTATCAATAGCTCAGCTATCATTTTTATCATTGGCTTCTTTGTATAAGGTTTCTAGTTATCAAAATATTTAAATAACAGCGGCGAAACCGCAGAGCTAAACTAGTTATAATAATAAAACTGTCTGCATGTGAAATTAACCAATAACGTGTACGCTCTCGATGTAAGTCGAATGTTTTTGTAAATAATGCTGTCAGAATGTCTGTCTGGGTGTCTATGAACTGAATTTAAAAATAAACAGTCTACATTTTTGTATGTTTATTTACCTTCGTACTAGCGCTAGTATCGTGCGTACCACGTTTCTTGGCATCGTCCGTTTATTTTAATGTATGTATGTAGGTAGTGAACCTGCCGTAAGCGCCAGATCGCAGGTTCTATTCCCGGTCGGAGCAAATGTTTCTATTGACCATACAAGCATGTTTTCCGGACACCCGACACACGATATAACTATCCTAATGGGGGCCGTTTAGAGTGTAGCGTTTATTTATTTATTTTAATGTATAACTATTTTATAATTTTATAGTAATAAATCAAATTGAAGTCTCTGTTTTAATTCCAAATTAACACCTTTTCACCAAATGCATATGAAAGTATATACGGTACTTATATAAAATCTCAGCTTTTAAAATTTTTGTCTATCTGCCTGTTTGTTACGGCTAATCTGGCAGATAGCTGATGCTATAAGGAGTAACTAAGGCTAATTTTACTATAAACAAAAGTCGGTATAGTTCCTTAAATTTAAGTTGAACCAAAATTGCCGCTTTTGCGCAGGTACAATGATGAACACAAGTGTTAGACAAAAATATTGATTTCGTCTTATTTAAATAGAATTTTTATAAAGTGGGAAAACGGAATTAAGTATATAATATACTTATTATTTCTTCTAAATTCAATTAATTATTTATTAATTTTCGTTATTAATTACTTAAATAGAATAAAACAAATTAATTGTATAGAAAAAGGTACCTATATACAAAAAAGTTAATGTACATTTTTAGTCACTGTCACTTTATATTTTAATTAAATTTTTAATAATTTATTTTTAAAGAACTAAAACAACCGTGAGCGAGTGTACTAAACGCAGCCCCCTTCATACCGCATACGGTTGAGACCCAAAAACGTGTTACTGCACATGGTTGAACTTACATTTAACAGACTATACACCAAGCGAGCAGAGCCGCAGGCGCAACTTGTCATAAATATAATATAACTAGCTTCTGTCTATAACAGTCTCCCTGGTCCCATCTATATCTATACTAAAATCCATCATAAACTGTTTAGGAGTTCGTCACAAAAAAAAACATACAAACTCACTTTTGCAATAATAATATTATAAGGTCGGATTATAATGACTACCTGGAACAGACACGTCCTCATAAAAACGTTATTTTTTTCTCATTTTTCTCTAACAAAATTGATTACCCAATTTATTATTTTACTAACTTTGTTAGAAAGGGACTTGAATATTGGAGATTTTCAGAAATCAGTCTAAATATGTGAATCATTTTAGACAGCAACATCCATAAAGTCGCCAAGAGAAGAAATAAGTTATAATATTATAAATCTAGATTCAACGAAATAAAATAAATAGGCTCACAATATTGTCTAAGCTGCCAAACGTATTGACGCTTTTGTAAAAAAAAGTAATTGAATTCATCACTTATAGCTTTTAGTTTAATGTTGACAAATAGTTTGTTTTCAAAATGCGTAACTTATTTACACTAGGCGCGGTCAGTCACTAGATGGGTGATCGCATAGTGGTATTTCAACTGAGCGTCTTCGTGCTTCGGAGGGCACGAAAAAGTCGGTCCCGGCTGTTGACAATCTGACAACAGTCGATAAGTCAAGTCAGAGGCTAACTAACCTCTCAATATACACAAAAATTTACGTTTTGTGTAGATTGAGTTACATTAAACAAATGTAAATTAGTTACATATTTTGAACTAGACAACTATACAATAAGAGTATCTAATCAGTTATTAGCGGGCCCGGAAGACGCTGTTCTGCCATGAAAATGAAAAAAAGTGAGACTCGATAGCGGCGCCCCCTACTGGGTCCAATTGTTTATCTAAACCACTATCGAATCCACCGGAATACGCACAAAAAATAATCATCCGATGAAAAGTTGTATATAGAAATGTCATTTTTAGAGTTAGAAGCTTTAAACTTATATTTTGGGCTGTTGATTCGATATAAACAAATATGATATTCAAAGTTTGTAAATTGGGGTTCAGAGTTTGTATTAAAATCGTTATTCACGCGGGCGAAGCCGCTAGCAGGAACTAGTCTTACATAATTTTAACATTAAAAATTAATGTTAGACTTCGCTACTCTATACAATCTATTCTTCGTGACACACGACTACGACATAATATGAACAACGTTCGCTCATATTTTAACGACAGATCAAGTTACTTAACATATATGTAAGATGAATAAGAATTTACAATTTGTAAGGGCAAAACTAATGGGTTCACATCACCGATATGCTAGTGACTGTGAGTCAGACTGCACAACTGTCAACGCGCAGCAGCCTGTGTACATGTATATGCAATGTATATGCAAATATACACTAATGCATTATATATATTAGACTTTATCACGTACATGTTGAAGTTTTTGTTCAAATAATAACTAATTGAAAATAAAAAATAAAAAAACATTTTAAACTTTCAATTTGAATTTTGAATTTGAAGCATCAATAGCTCAACGTTAGAACGCCTGTCTCCGCTCCGTTAACACGAGAGTCGCGTGTTCGAACCTGACTGTCTTGGGCTATTGTCGTACCCACTCCTAGCGCAAGCTTCAAGCTTATTTGGGCGATGGAAATATTAGTAACAAAATCACTTATATCGTCAGGCAGACGATGTTTCCAAAATGCTTATAACATCGCTTTATTAATTAATTTTTTTTTAATATTTAACTTTACAAATATATATTACAATAATTTTAATATATTTTTGTGTAATGTTCACAAAAGCCAGTAATTTATTGCCACAATACCTGATAATGTTGGATATTAACTTCAACGAGGGATATACTATTAACGGGTTATCTATTCGCCCGTAAAAAATATTGATGTTAGAAAGCAATTGCAAAAAAGGTATAGAAGTAAACAAGAAGGTAATAGTATATTATCCTTAGTAGATTTACTAAAAAAATAACGTGAAAAATGGCTATGACTCAGTTGCTTGAAAATGTGGTATTTCTTACACTCAACGGCACCCATTAGGATAGTGATATCCTGTATCGGGGGTCTGGAAACATACACAAGGACAAACACACCCAGACCTCAAAACATGCTTGTTTGGTCAGAACAAACATGTGCTCCGAACAGGAATTGAACCCGCGACCTGGGGCGCTTAAGGCAAGTTCGCTACCACTACGCCTTAACGCCGTCAAAACTATAAGATTTGGTTTTTTACTTCAAGTGTTTTGAACTTATCTCGTGCTTTGCATTATAGAAACACTTTGTAAAGAAACTTGCGTTATTTGAATGTCATTTTGAGACAAATGTTTATATCTGATAGCTGATCCCAAAGAAAAAATATCATAAAGAGTTTTAATCTTAAATCAATGCATAATCTCCCTAAAAATGATTTGTATTTTGGCGAGTTTTTTATTCTAGAAACTAAAGAACTGAAGCATCACTAAGCATTCGTTGCAAAACATAATCTATGTTTTTTTTCCTTCTATGTTACGGCATTTTTTTCTACTTAACCATGTGAAAGTACATCGACAATACCTTCTTATTGAATAGGTAGTTACATCTTATTCTATCCGCCTTCATCTAGTACTTATAAGAACAATGTAAAAAAATGACATTAGAAAAAAATTAAATTGCTGTCTTTAATAAATGATGTTAACTCATACAACAAAAGTTTGTTTCAAAATAACAAAAAACAAGAGAAATGTTAATATTGCAAAAATTTTGACACACTTATTTAAAGGATTAATTACAACAATTTATAAAAGAAATGACGCATTTGTTACAAGTGTTCTCAGTAAATCACTAAATTCGGTAGCTATAAAATTGAGTTCATTTTGTCAGAGAATAGAAAGTTAAGTATATCGTTTTGTTTTATTTTCGTATCGACTGCCGATATCGCTTTAATTGGTATAAGAATTTGTACATTGGTGGAATCTTCTTCTAAAATTGTGACTGAGCTGAGCTCCGATGATCACGATTTCAATTCACACTCGGTTTCGATGCTTTTATTTCCCATAAAGGCATATGTTTTGGTCTTGTGATTTTTCCCGTGATTTTTTGAGTGATTTAAAAGTCATTACCAATCCTATGTTATGTTAAATGTAGACTCTTTCAACGTTTTTAAGTCTAGTCTATCAAAATATATAATAGAGAATTGCTTTAATATCAATTAATGCTTTCAAAACACAATCGTTGAATGAGTACACATTAAACATTATTGAAATTATTAAGTTTTTGACGACTAAAAAAAAAATGTGTATTTCTTATGTTCTCATGTAAGTGACTATTGCCTTTTTGAGAATAAATTCTTTAAACCTAAACCTAATCCTATTGTCTTTCCAAGTAAGCTCGTACTGGTATTCCTGGGTACTACAATAGCCCAATAGGGTCGGGATCGAACCTGCAACTCTCACGGTAACGGGGCGGAGTCAGCTCTTCTACCGTTGATTTATTGAGACAGCTTGAGGATTAGCGCTAAGCATAATATTAAAATATAATAGGATTATTTTGTCTAATAAAAAAAATGTAACTAAAGCTAATGTGACTAAGTCTACTCGTCTTGTAGTCATCTTATTGTTAGTCGTGATAAGTGCTACTCTCATTATTAAGATAAATCTAACAACATCTCATTTATTAGTCTTTCAAGTCGTCTAGGCCACAGATCATGTCAAAGAATATACACTCGAAAAGCTTTAAGTACAATCACTTCGAATAAGCATTATGTAGGACACTGAAAGTACAACAAAATACAGTTATCTATATTCATTGTGTGAGTGTATTATATCCTCCATATCCGGTATCATGACAATGGTGGTAAAAAAGCGGTCACCTTTTTGTTCTGAGAAGTAGCCACAATGTACCCAACTTCCTGGGAAGGTGGACTGGTTTTGTGGGGTTCCAAATCTATCATAATCACTACAAGATCGTATTTCATGGAGACCCCCTAAAACCTCCGCAGTGATCTACCTAAGCGTATGTGACACTTTGCCCCTGAGATTAGGAGAGAAGATGACAGATTCTCGAAATTCGGGCCTCCAGATCCTTTTTTGCTACGAGGATAGCGATGAGTTGTATAATAATATACTATTTTTAATTTAACGACAATGCAGTTAAGCTAAGGTAGAAGCTAGTGTTTTTAATCACATTTTAATACGATTAAAAGTAATTTAACAAAGTAAATGTATTATTGTGTTATTCGATCAAACAATAGCACCATTTAATAAACAATTTTCACTAACAGCATAGAAATTGTAATTACATAATTATGTTTTAGGCAGTTAAGCTTGGTATCCGCTTTTAATACAAAGTTTTATTATTTTACTAAAATACGAAACTCAACAAATTTAATAAATATAGGATATGTTTATATTTGACAAGTTATTATACTTGATAAATACACATATTTTTAAAATTATGAAGTTATCATGAGTATTTTATTAAAAATCTTAAAGAAATAATATTTTACAAAATTTAAACCAATAACTATAAAATTTATATACTATTCACTTTTATTGTTCACGCTTATGAAGCGTGTGAGTTTCAAATCTTGTAAGTATACTATACTTGTACTATAAAGAAAAACTCCATTGATACTTTTATACACGGCCCAATAGTTTTCAAGTTTATTCTCTCAACGCTCCCAACTTTTTATATATTAAACACCGTACAATGGGCAATTATATCTAAACCATACAAGGTAAAGAAGACATTATTTTTATAGAGATAAAGGCGAAAATTGTGTGCAGAGTTGCAATTTTCATGGGTTGCGTTGGATGACGGTTCGCCTCCCAGTTTTCAGAGACAAATGATTCGAAACACAACTTTCATACGCGTCGCACGCTTCCTTCGTGACGCGTCGCTATTACGATTATAAGTTTTGTTCGTATTGTAATAAAGAACAATATAACATGACACTTTTCTTGTCAATAAAAAGGTGTTAAATGTTTAATTGTTTCACGTTTAAAACTATTTAGAATTGTGTGACATTAAAAATAAGTGCGAAAAGATTTAGTGGACTGAAAGAAATGAAAAAGTACTATTTAAAAGCTGTCTAGAAACTTATGACATAAGTGATTCATTATTTAAGGTAAGAATTTTAATTTCAGTTATATAAGTACTATACAGAAAAAAGGTTTTTCCTAATTTACGAGGACCTTTTAAGTAGTTGTTAAGTGCAACAGCAGAACTGTTCATTTAAATTTTAAACGCATAAAGACTCCTTTTTTAAATTGGTCTTAGACAATTAAGCATTTTTAATAGTTGTAGGAACGACTTTTATTGCCACATAAACTCAATGTTTTAGGTATCCTGCTGATGTTTAAGATAATAAATATTTATTATTTAGAGTGTTGAATGTATTCTTTCGTTTAATTTGTTTCAGTCTGCTTCATAGTTTAGATTTCTGTTATACATCATTTTAAATTACTAATATACTGATTTATAAGTAAATTTATATATAATTCTTAATTTTTTTAAATTGTAAATAAGAATATAATACACATTTAATTTCTGGCAATAAATTTTATTAAATTAATAAAAATATAAATCTATTTTATCTAAAATCATATTTATTTTGGGTTACGAAACATTAATATTTTATTTATGTAAAAAACAATTCGTAGAAATAAAGCAATTGTTTTGAGTTGAAAACCAAATTTTCAGAGGTCTACTTTATATGGTTTTTACACCGACAATTTTAAGCGTTAATTAGCATTTTAAAATCTTATACAACTTTTATGATTTTTCTAGAATAAGTAAGATAGAGAGATAGATGCCACATTAATAAAACTAAGTGTATTTAAACGAAACGTAGCAAAGCAAACTATGTTACGTTAAAATTTAACATACCTAGTATTCCTATTACACTCAGAAAACTTACATTATGTTAAACAAAATTCTCCACTAACAATTTGACCAATGCTTAACTGCATACTTCATAATATTCGCTCGAGATAGAGTCATCAAGTTTAATAGCATTTTTGACTGAGGGAAATTTATTTTTAATGAAACTACGTTTTCATTTTTACGAAACTTCACATTCTGTTTTTAGTATCAACTATTTTCTGTGGGAATATTTTATGTTTTGGAAACATTTTTAAATCTTACACTACATTTATTAAATTAAATTTAGTACGTTATCGTTTTCCGTTTCAGTCAAAAATACCAGGCTAATTCTATGTACTCTTGTATGTATATATTTTTTTTGCTGGCCATGCCCTTTACTCAATCGATTATCATGAAATTATGCATACAGTTTCTCAGGAGTCCGAATATAATATATAACGTAAGTAAGTATTTATCTATTACAATTTCTGAGATACAAAAACCCTCAAAATATCAAGTAAATTTTATTTATTTTGTTACTTTTAGGTATTTTATTTTAGTTGTTGAAGCGGCATTAGAAATACACATTCTATGAAAAATTTAAACCGTAAGGTATAGCCCGCTCATAGACGGGCGGATAGCGGAGGCTTAGTAGGGTCCCGTTGGCACTCTTTTTTACGGTACGGAACCCTAAAGAGAACATTGTGTACTTTTCCTATAAGAAAGAGCACCATCATCCGCTACAAAAACTCGGCCTACTTATAGTCTAATTAACTTTAGACTAATTTCATTTTATTATGCGTGTATTGAGAACCAGAATTGATTTATTTATTTTATTTTATTTTTTACTGACACGAGCGACACCGCGTCGTGGATTATGACTTAGAGAAAAATATTAAGGAGGTTTCAGACAAGACTTTATTTTTCAAATTCGAGCGTATATGGCCGTTTCAAGTCATTTCCACGCGCGCTCTTGAAAAAGCAAAATGTGCGTATACAGGCTTAACGAACAGAAAAAAACGAGCAGCTATTATGCTCGTAAAGACGCTGGTCTGAAGCCACCTTTATTATCATTTTAAATAACTCTTCTGTATTTTTAACCAAGCACCACACCTCGCCAATTAAGTCATTTAATAAGATATACGGTACCTAATATTAGATGAAGTTAGGTTTTAGGAGAAAGCCAATCAATAAAACAATATTAAAGATATTTGAAAAGTAACTACAATGATTAATTTAATAGAACTGCCACTACACAACTAAATAAATTGTAAAGTTCAATTTGTAAAATTCCACGATCCTTCTAAAATAAATTACTTAATATTAACAAAGTGCTGTAAGGAAAACAAATCCACCCTTTAAAAAGCAGTTTGTCAGTTGTAAATATAAACAATACAAGTATCATTAATAACTGTCCGAGTCAGAAAGCCTAGTCGATTTGTATCCTCGATTTGCTTCGAATGCCACGATTTTCACAGAATACCTAGGGCTGTAAGACTAAGTATCTCATTATGAGTTCATGACCTCGGAACTGGATTTAGTTTACTTTTCCTTTGTTGGTATACTAACATTACTTTTTTATTTCATGACTGGTGAAACTTGAAGTATCACATGCGTGTTGCCAATACAAGGCAGGAGGGAAGGGATGAGAAGGGAAAACGGAACTAAGGGGGTGGGAGATTGGGCCTCTGGCGTTTTCACTCGTCGCATAAAACGCAACAGTACTTTCTCTGTTGCTTTACGCAGATTTTCTGTGAGAGGGTAGTACTTCCCCGGTTCAGCCAGCCCATTTCTGGTGCACGGAAAATGGTTTAACTACTAGTTGCAGTAGTAAGCGAGGCTAACTCAGATCAATACATTGCCGTACATACCGATTAGGATTATTTCAGCGGACCACACACCTCGCTGGAAATGTTGTGCGCCAGCGATATGTGAAATGTGGATTACTATTAAATTTATTTCAGGAATTTACATAAGGAAATTATCTATTTTAAGACTAGTTGCAGCTCGCGATTTTACTCTAGATCCCGGGAATACATCGGAATATCATCAAGCTTCAAATTTCGTCCAAATCGGTCCATCAATAACAACAATTTGCGTGCACAAAATATAATAAATAATTCTATTTACAATTTTATTGTGTACGCAAAATCGTACTATATCATAAGTTATGGTGTGGAAATAAATTCAAGTCCATAAAACAAAATCGTAACTATCCAAGGAACATTCACAGTTGTACTTTATTATTAAGGTTCCGCAGCCAAATGGCAAAAACGGAACTTTATAATTTCGTCATTTATATTTGTCCGCCTGTCCGTCTGTTTGTCTGCGTGTTAGTAATTATACAGTAATTATACTGGGAGCTCTATTTATACAAAATTTAGTAAATAGATGTACTCTATGAACCTTTACACAATTTTGTATGGAAATCCTTGTAGTCAAGTGTAAAATATATCAAAATTAAGGGTAAGCAGTTCATACAGGTAACTGAGGGTAAAAAAATGCGTATGGCAACGTGTGAGGTATCATTGGAACTATCTAAAAATAATAAAGAGGTTCCATTTAATCTTATTTAAAGTAGTAGTTTAAACATGGTATCCCTGTAAAGGTAGTGTGTAGGTACTACTCACTACTGTTTTTGAATTATGGCATTTAAATTTATTTTGAAAAAGATAGTTCTACAAGTTTTAGACATATATAAGTTTTCCTATAATTTTGTTCTTTTCATATTATTTTTAATAATTACTATGATATTTATTTAAAGTCTTAAAGATTCTTCATCATCAAGCTGTGGAACCCTTTAGTTTCCACTGAACGTGGTTCGCAACACACTTGACTGGTAATTTTAATAGATCAATCCATTCATTCTTAGATTTTCCAGTAACGTACTAAGAAACAGCAAATAAAGTTATTTTGTAAATAAAATTTTGTATACGCTACATTTATTTTTATTGGCAATATGAACTTCATTCTGAATATATTCTAAATATTAATATAAGAACTCATTCTAGAGGCTAGACGTGTGAATCGCCATAGTCTAGTAATGTACCGATAATACTTTAAAATATTTGTCTCATGTATATTTGTTCTATGGCTTTGTATAGTCTGTTAAATGTAAGTTGAACCCTGCGCAGGAACACGTTTTTGGGTCTCAACCGTATGCGGTATGAAGGGGGCCGCGTAACTATAGCAACGCGGCGACGCTAGACCCGATATGTACACTCGCTCGCGATTGTTTTAGTTCTTTAAAAATAAATAATTAAATATAAAATTTAAAAATAATTTATTTTTGTCAGATGTGTCAACATTTATTTTTATTTGAGATGATAAGTTGTCATTCCAATAAGTGACAGTGATTAAAAATGTACATTAACCTTTTTCTATACTATTTATTTGTTTTATTCTATTTAAGTAATTAATAAGGATAGTAAGTAAATAATTAATTGAATTTAGAAGAAATAATAACTATATTATATACTTAATTCCATTTTCCCACTTTATAAAGAATCGATTTAAATAAGACGAAACGAATATTTTTTGCTAACATTTTTGTCCATTATTGTACCTGCACAGAAGCGGCCATTTTGGTTCAAGTTACATTTAAGGAACTATACCCTAGAGGTGCCAACCGAATCCTATTACTAAGCCTCCGCTGTTCGTCCGTACATCTCTCAGTGTCCTCAGAAACCATAATCCTTGCTAATTTTATAAATGCAAAAGTAACTAAGTTTCTCTGTCTGTCTGTCTTTCGCGCTTTCACGCCGAAAGTAAGTTGTAAGAGGCTGAAAGAGGGGACGAAAAGTTATATGGAAGTATCGTCATTTTAGAGCTAGAAGCTTGACACTTATTTTTTAGGCTGTTGATTCGATTTAAGTAAACATGACATTCAAAGTTAGCAAAAATTTTACCCTCAAGGGTGTAAATTAACAATAGGAAATAGAGGGTGAAAGCAAAACTGCTGCCAAATAGTAGTGCTTAGGCATTACTGTGTTCCGGTTTGAAGGGCACTGTAGGCAAGTGAAATTACTGGGCAGAAGAGATTTAAGAACTAATATCTCGAGGTTGGCAACGCATGAGTGGCACCTACTAATGGTGCTGCAAGCACTCATAGGCTACGGCAACCACTTACCATCAGGTGGGCCGTATGCTTGTTTACCAACTTGTAACATAAAAAAAAAACGTTACTCACGCGGGCGAAGCCACAGGCAGAAGCTAGTAGTTTTATATATATAAAGTTAAAATTTCGACAGAATGCGTATTTAATCAGTATAAAATCAGTATAAAATTTCAAAATAAAGATATTTAATTAATGAGCTAGTAAAAATAAAAATTTGCAGGTACCAAATAGGTACCTACTTAATGATTGTGCAAAAAAATAGGTAATACGCCATTCATATTTTGGAATTATAAATGGTC
Organism: Hestina assimilis; assembly: GCA_023373885.1. Lineage (NCBI taxonomy): Eukaryota > Metazoa > Arthropoda > Insecta > Lepidoptera > Nymphalidae > Hestina > Hestina assimilis. Next base: position 12,271,929 of record CM041745.1, read on the forward strand.
GGTCACCTGGACATCAGAATGACCAATTCGAAATTGAAATTTTTCGTAAAATTTATAGGTACCAAATTATGAAACTAAATTACTAAATCGGTTTTAAATCATAATAAATTTTTACAATGAACTAAAATATATAAATAAATTTATTTTCACGCCTAAATTGCTGAACCGATTTTGATGATTATGATGGTGTATAAATACATATATAGCACTTTAAACAAAAGCGTAGGCCACGTCAGTGAAATAGGGTATAAAAGTTTGTATCGGTAACGATTTAGTTGTAGTGCAATAAAGGTGCCTCATTACATAACTTTATTCACGCGGGCGAAGCCACGGGCAGATTCTGGTAAGTAATATAACTAATTGTTACTAAAAAACTAATTTATTTCAAAATAATAGTATAAAGAAATTAAAAATACTTATCAAGATAATTTAGAACGTTTATAAGTAATTTAACAAAGTAATAGCTTGGCCTTGTTGCCTTCGTTGAAATGAATTTATTTAAGTCAGACATAAAATTCGTAACAATTTCGAAGGTACAAGATTAAATAAAACACATTATACTGCGTTTCACGTTACATGTACAATTATGTGCAGATGAGAAGGCAACTTGTATATTTAGTAGATAAATCATTCAAGTGCCACGCGATGTAGAAGTATTCTGAGAATAATGAACCTTGTTAATTAATTAGGTTGCGGATGTCAAATGGGAATTAAAAGATAAATATAATTTGTGATTTCGCACAAAGTTAGAGATTTCTTAATTAAATATTGTATTCGTTGAGTGGAGATTCTATAGGATTATCTATTTTGATGCTTTATGATTTAGATTTTAAAGTTAATAAATAAACGCTACACACTCAACGGCCCCCATTAGGATAATTATATCCTGTGTCGGGGGTCCGGAAACATTCACAATGACAAGGACAAACACAACCAGACCGAAAAACATGCCTGTACGATTAATACAAACATCTGCTCCGAGCGGGAATCGAACCCGCAACCGTCGAGGCTTAAGGCAGACTCGCTACCCACAACGCCACAACGGTGTCAACGCCACAAAGTTGTATGAATATGACACCCAAATAAATGAAATTTTGTATATAAGTCTATTTTTCTGTAGTATTTAAGGTCACTCAAAAATATTTAAAAAAATACCCACTTCAGAACCTAATAACGAAAATAAATATTTTTAAAAAAGAAGTCGGTTAATTAAAAAAAAGAAGCAGAGTTTTTATACAACAAAAACTAAGTGCAAATTTTCAGCATCTTTTTATTTATATAATGAAATAATAGTTTCAAAAGCGTAGTTAAAAGCTATCCCAGTTTTAAATCTTAAAATGTTCTATTGTCTTGGTAACTGGCGATTCTTTCAATGGAAATAAAACCACCCAAGTTGTTTGTCTGTCAATCGTTAATAGCTGTTTTCTCTTTTATTGCACCAAACAGAACAATTTAGTGGTTGCAAGTTTCATTTACAACTAAATCTGGAATCTGCTATATAGAATATAATGAAATTGTCTTTGCCCACGGCTTCGCTCGCGAGGTCTACCGAGTTATTTTTTTATGTTACAAGTTGGCAAACAAGCATACGGCCCACCTGATGGTAAGTAGTTGCTGTAGCCTATGAGCGCTTGCAGCACCATTAGTAGGTGCCACTCACGTGTTGCCAACCTCGAGATATTAGTTCTTAAATCTCGTCCGCCCAGTAATTTCACTAGCGTACAGTGCCCTTCAAACCGGAACACAGTAGTGCCTAAGCATTACTATTTGGTGGCAGAATATTGTTTAGTTTAAGCAAACGAATAATCTTCCGCTTCATTATTGTGTTGCACCAACTTACCGTATCGCATCTTTAGGCCACGCTTTCTTTTTTATATCTCGGCTACTATATACATAGAACCGTATCGTGATGCTATATAGCCTATAACCTTCCTCAAGAAATGTACTATCAAATGTAAAAAGAGTTTATTAAAATCTGACCGAGTCGTTCCAGAGAATAGCGCGTTTAACCAAACAAAACATCTCTTCAGCTTGTATAATATAATATAGTATAATGTTATATTGATTTATAATTATGATATATAGATTTTTTTAATGTTACAAGTTGGCAAACAAGCATACAGCCCACCTGATGGTAAGTGGTTGCCGTAGTCTATGAACACTTGCAGCACCATTAGTAGGTGCTACTCACGCGTTGCCAACCTCGAGATATTAGTTCTTAAATCTCCTCTGCCCAGTAATTTCACTAGCCTACAGTGCCCTTTAAACCTAAGTAACAGAAGTACACAGTAATGCCTAAGCACTACTATATGGCGGCAGAATATTTGACACTGCGATAGTACCTACCTACCTAGCCGGACTCTTGCAAGAAAAGACCAATGTGATTGATTGAATATTCACTGGTGGAATATTTTCTGCTGTGACAGAGGTTATCCCAACAACAGGGGCGTCACATCCCAACGCCGGGATTTTAGAATGTGGTTTTGTGGACTCATTTGGACCAAATTTTAGTTGTGTACAACAGTGAAAAATATGCATGAAAAATTACAGGATTCGATTAAAATAATTTAAGTACAAAATTTAAAATAAATACAATTTGTTTAATGCAATTTATATTATAACAAGTTAACATAACTACTTCCGCTTTAAATTTTAATATAAATCTCTAAGTATAAATTTATAGTTAGTTTAACTGCTGGCTTAAAAGCCAAACATAATAATTGTAAGCGTGTATTCATTGTAGCGTAAATTTTACTATGTACGTCTCAAGATTTCCTTTAAAATATTTCCTAGCATTGCTTTGACTTTTAAATGTCAATAGCGATAAAATATATTAATGAAAAAATTATAAATTATCATTAGGATATACATACTGTATATCGTTAGATCGATTTAGTCACAAAGGCCCGAAACGCGCTGAGAAGAGCCGCTTGGTGTGAAGTAACGCAGGCCCGTGATAAGTGGCGTCTTCTGGTGTTACAGACCAAGATCCTCTTTGATTCACTGATTTAGCGTAGGAAGTCACTATTCGGATAGTAATCGACGATAATTCAAATGTTCATTATTACTGCACAATATTATTGTTTAGTATTAGTTTGCATTAATATTCACTCTCTCATTAAAATACGTTTAATAATATCGAGACAATATAATTGACGAGCCATTCGCGTCAATATTTTCATATGCGCAACATATCTGACGACGTACCCTCGTACCGACGTCATCCTAAAAAGATTGCACAATATTTCAATATCAAACCGACACCACTTTCAATATTTTTGTCCTTTCATCAGTATTGCGCAATATTATTCAAAGTTTATGGACGACCATAAGAATCACGAAATTTCTTCTTTATCATTAGCATATATTATATATTAATAGAAACCAAATAGTAATAGTTTCAAATTAGTCATACCAAGCACAGAAATGTCTAGTGGTACACTTTAGTCTACATAAGGCTTTATAGAGCAATTCCATTCGCTTGGGATTACGCTAGTAAGGAAATACTGCTCTTAAAATACAGAGGATTTTAGACAATTCTAACTCATACCACTCTCATATTTTCGGTTTGTTGATTTCAAGCGAGGATGTCTCTCTAAGCTTTCCTACCACTTGAAACTAGTGAATTCAGACTATAGATAATGTATGTAAAGTATAATATAGGTTTTAGTCCTATAGATCCATAGAAAGGCAAAATGTATGATTTAATTGATAACAGACTTTCTAAGTACGTGCTCTCTGAAACACGGAGACTGCGCCTAAGCTGCTTCTGAATCTGTTTAACTCACTGATCGGCTAGCAAACAATGACCGTACCTGGCTATAAACGTCTAATATAAGATGAAAAATTTTTACACAATACGAAAAGAACCTCTTAATAGTTACAGGAAACACTCTTTAACGAATATAACTTACACACCGGCACTTCTGCCAGCGGCTTCATCCGCGTGAATTTTAATACAAACTTTGAATCCCACTTTAGGGGTGGATTTTAGAAAATGTAAAAACACATGTTGCTTTATCTTTAATTGTTCAATTAAAAAAAAAGTTTCATGACTCTAGTTTAAAAAATGACAGACTTCCATAATAACTTTAAGCCCTTTTTCACCTCTTTTAGGGTTGAATTTAGAAAAATCGTTTCTTAGCGTGCGTTTACCTATTAAAACCAACTCCTGTAAAAAATACACCTTTCTAGTTCAAGGATTTAAACTGAGCGTTGGTATGACAGTCAGGTGTTCTTCTTATACATAATATAGATTAATAATTTAATAGTATAAAAGGAAATACTATTAATATAGCATTGACATTGACCTTATTGAAACCACTTAATCGATTACATCCCCCATCGGTTCCCAAGAATCTATGCCACAATCGTCCCAGTAAATGACGCGCTCGCCATCCCGGCAAATGAACCAATCCGTCTTGTGGCGGGAAATGGCGCTGTACGTAATGTTTCTGATTGCAACAGTAATCGTCGACATGGTTTTGAGCTATTCAGTATATTGTAACCCAAATAATGCTCTTACATTATCTATTCCAATTTCTTATTGGAGCAATCTAGTTGATTAATTCAGACTAATTATAAACTATACCGGAACTCTGTCTGGTATGGTTTCACACATAAGCCGTTGAACCATTTTAACGAGCTGCCTGTCCCATGGTTCACATATGAACATTTCAATTGTTTAACAACTGAGGCTATTTGACAGACGGAAATGGGCTAAAGAATTTCTGTATAGAAACCGATTAGACCTTGAAGAAGGACACAGGCTACTTTTTCTCACAAAGATAAAACTTGAAGAAGGTTAAATGGAGGATAAGGTTTGTATGGGGAAACAATAATTATTTTCAAATTCAAATTCAAATTCCTTTACTTGCTAAAATGTGGTACAACCTTGGTGTTACACTTCAAAAGTCCATAGACACATTCTACCTAATGGCATGCAAAAAATCACAGTATAATTATTATAATACTAGAATTAGAATTTTCGTCGTTAGTATCGTCGAGTATCGTCGAGTTTTAAATAATTTTAATACTCACACAGTTTTTAGTTTTCCCAGTCAAAATATCAATTAAAATATTTTCTAACAGGAATCATCTGTTATGATCATTTTATCATAAAAATGCTTTAAGTATGTTGTGGTTAAGAGAAACAGAAAGTTTAAATTTATGGTTTATTTTATATCTTTGCGCATGTTTTAAGTTTAGCTGATACAAATAACCACACCATACATTTTCAGGTGTCTCTCACCCGTTGCCAACCTCGAGATAATCTTGAATCTCCTTTCCCCGGTAATTTCAGTAGCTACAGTATCCTTCAAACCAAAACACAGTACATTTCTTGTTATTATTATCATTAGTGTTATATAAAATCTACTTTTATTTATAATTGCAAAGAGAGACGAGTCAGCAGAGAGGTATTTATTTCATATTTTCTTCTCATTGCAGAAGATAATGTTAATGCAAGTCATACTGACCCACTTATTCGATTATTAATATTTTGATAGAATCGGATAGTAGTATAGTAGTATACGGGTTCTCGCTTTGCTTGCATTTCTTAGATGTGATGATTTATTTTATGAAAAAGTCAGACATTTTACATTCTTTCATTACAGACATTCTTAAATATAAATGTCACCGAAAACAATTCATCTGACCAGAATGAAATATATACTAGTTGTTACTAGTGCAGAAAAGGCCATACAATTACTTTCATTCAGAAAAAAGTCCAGTGTAATGTATGTACCTATGTAGAGAGCGTGAGATGTATCATTTTGATCCTTTACTTTCGTAATCTTTACGAATGTTATCTCTGAGTTAAATAAACTCCAATGAGTAAAAGGAGGTAAGCTATCACTTTATTTAAATTGCATGTACACGCTTCAAGGTTCTCTCCATATTAATGACCGTCTGTGACTTAGTATAACTGTTATATTTGAAATTATTTTATATGTAAATTGCCACAGCATTTTTGATTTTAAGTAGTTGAAATAGTTAACCAATTGTGATACTAAAATTCATTTTATTGGTATAATGTTATATTTTTATACATTTTAAGACCGATTATTTTTTATATTTGTGTATTTTTACTCTAAAGTGGCTCTGCACCTTCAATAATATTGTGTAATACTGGGAATTGCACAATGTTGGACGCCGATATCCGACAAGTCTAAACGCTCCAAACTGTGTCACCGATCTCTATTTCAATCAGAACTTAACGGACAACGCCATTTTCTACCACAAGACGAATAGTTTCATTTACCGAAATGGTGAGCACATCGCTTACTGGAACAATTATTGGACAGACTCTTGGGTCCCTAAGTAAGGATCGATGCCAATGCTACTATTCAGTTTTCCTTCTTCCCCTATTTAATATTGTTCCATTACTTTTTCTTCAGGGAATCTGTATCTTCTCGGTCGTTGTCTTCATTACTGAAGGTCGTGTCCACTCTGGTCCAGGGTCTGGGCTACGGTCTTTATTATGTTTTTCCAGTGCGTCCTGTCTTCGGCTTTTCTCAGGGCTGTGGTCACTTGGAGACCAGTGAGATTGGTGACTTGGTCCGACCACCGCGTGGGGGAGCGGCCGCGTGGTCTTTTCCCCTCAACTTTCCCAAGCACCATCAATTTGTCTAGGCTGTCGGGCTGCCTTCGCGCTATGTGACCAAAATAGCGAAGGATACGCTGGTAGCAGACACTTGACAGTCTCGTTTTTATGTTAAGTTGTTGCAGGATCGATACATTGGTTCTCTTGGCCGTCCACGGTATGCGCAGCATCCTTCGCCAGCACCACATCTCGAAAGCGTCAATTTTCCTCCTCTCCAGTGAGCGAATTGTCCAGGATTCCGAGCCGTAAAGAAAGATGGAGAATACCAGAGTATAAAATATATTACTTGCATCTATGTTTTACACAGGTTACTATTTTCTGAAACCCGTAAGATATGACATAATTGGATGCATGACACACCAAACTATAATTTGAATGACTACTTCTAAGTAGTCATCTCGTCGTCGTTTAAGCACAAATATTTCTTTCCCGTTTTTATGCAATATTAAATTTATGTATTGTAATTGTAACAATAAGATTATCTTATTCTCAGACATAAATTCCTAAACTAAATCCATTAAAAAAACCTAAATGTGGTTGGAATCCTTTTATTTATATCATGAGAAAATAGTTTCTAAAGTGTAGTTGAAAGTTATTTGAGTTCTAAATCTTAAAACCATCTATTGTCTTCGTAACTGGCGATTTTCGCGGTGAAAATAAAACCATTGAAGTTATTTGTCTGTCAGTTGTTAATAGCTGTTTCCTCTTTTATTGCTAGAGTTTAGTTTAAAGCGAAACAAAATAAAACTCGTAAATAGAAATAAAAGACGTTAAAATATTTCGTATTGTAGCAGTTGCCGACATCAATACTGCTACGTTTCGCTTAACGTTGTAACTAGATTTGGCTATCTAAATAAATAGAAATTAATATCAAGAAATAATAAGTAAATGCACGAAAATAAAAAGCATAAAACTACTAAACGTAGCGTGATACGTCTAAGCGGCCAGGACCCTTGTTACGTTGTGTTCGTAATAACCCGTGTTCTTTTAGAGCATCAGAGGCAACAGGTTTAATTCACCAATGGTAAACAATAATATCTTACTCATTATATAGTTTAATTATTTCAGTGTAATATGATTATCTAATGAAAACATCTATATATGCCAATAAAGGCAAAATGGTGAGATAATAAATATATCCCTATACTTTCAACACCTCTTACGAGTAGCTGAAAGCAGTCTGCTCTTCCAATCCTTATATACTTAAACTCTATAGTAAAAGTATAAAGAAGAAGGGAGATCGTTAAGTAGCAGTTACCGACATCAATACTGCTACGTTTCGCTTGACGTGCAAGAGCATCGAAGGCCCGATACTCTGTTCCCTCTATTCTTGACATTCATATTCTTCGTAGAAATTTTTTTTTCAAAACCTCATCTATCAAAATTTTAAAGACAACAGGCCTTTCAACATGCAATAGGCAAAGAAGGTAAAAAATATTAAAAAATAATAATATAAGATTATAACAAAATTACAATAAATGAAGACAAAACGGACAGGCAAACAGGCATGCGAACAAACATCATCATCACAAAAACGTCCACTGCTGGAAATAGGGTGCCACAATGTCCGGTTCTGCGCCACCCGATCCATATAGATACATAAAAATAATAATAAATAATAAAAAAGCTATTTCGAGTTAAGTACTTTCGTAACACGTTTTGTTTTACCTTTGAATAAATTTCACTCCTCATAAAAATTCCATACCGGGGGCCTCATAAGAAAATCGATTCTTAAGGACTAACCTCCAAAAAGAATACTTTTACGTTTATTTTATTTACATTTAGATATACATTAGCCTTAAAGAAGCAATTCTACTCTTAAAAAATAATGCTAGATGGTAAACACTTTCAAAATACGTACCGAGTATTCTAGACTCAACTCTCATAATTCGATTTGTTAAGTTTAATCTAGGATGTCTGCTGTCGAAACTTCCTTTGCACGTAATAGTGCTAATATGATTTTGTTATATAGTAACGCCTATGTTAGATGTGCTTAGCTTAATTCGATAGGACTTGTACTTTCTTGTTTACCCAATATAAAACTTAGTGCACGCTTGTATGTTTTCAGTGCTTGTACCTGATTGAGATTCAATGGTTACATCATAATTTATAAAAGTAGTAGTGCCATGGTTCTTCCAGCACAAATGGGCAGGCTCGGCAGGGGAGCTACTATGCTTTCACAGAAAATCTGCGTAAAGTAAAGGACGTGCGTGTTTTTGGCGTCGGGACGTGACGACCCCATCGCCCGCTGGTGGGATAATCTCTGTCTGCAGAGATTATTCCACCAGTGCAATCCGATCAATTCAACTAGTGGTAGTGCCACGCTGCACAGCTCTTTCTGTGCAGCCGAATTGGGCCGGCACGCCCGGGTAAGTACCACTCTCTCACAGAAAACCGGCGTGAAGTGACAAGTGTCGCGTTTCGTACGGTGAGTGAAGTCCCGGAGAGCCTTCTTAACCTCCCCTTCTATGGACGTGCAGAATTCGGTTCGTGTACCCCAGGAGGTACCACCTGCGTTCGCGGTGGAGAATCCCTCTCGAGCGTCCATGCTCAGCTGAACTCCAGCTGAGCATGGATGCCCAGGCTGCCCTCCGAATTCTGGGGGCAATTTGCGCGCTCAAAAACTGTTCGGGGCAAACGAAGCAGGCAACTTGAGGCAACCCCTTCCACGCTAACTGTGGACCTTTGTAACATTAGAGGGCTGAATTCCAACCTGAACGCCGTCCATCACCACCTTGAGACGGCGAAGCCGGCCTTGCTCTTTCTCACCGAGACCCAGATATCTTCTCTGGCTGATACTTCTTTCCTCTCCTACCCGGGATACAATTTGGAACATTCCTTTGTACCCCGGGCTGGTGTGTGCGTGTACGTCAGGGAGGATGTCTGCTCTCGTCGCCTCGGCAGCCTTGAAGTAGGGGACCTATCCATTCTTTGGCTACGCGTAGACTGCGATGACCATCCGCGAATCTACGCGTGCCTTTACTCGGTCCCATAGCGGAAATGCCGAAACCAACCGACTCATTGAGCACATCCAACTGGCTACAGATTCCGTGCTGCAACAGATCCCATCTGCGGAGATCGTGATTCTTGGCGATTTCAACGCCCACCATGCCGAATGGCTTGTTTCACGTACCACCGATCACGCGGGGAGATCTGTTCTCGACTTTGCTTTGGCATATGATCTGACACAACTGGTAACCTCGCCAACGCGAATCCCAGATGTAGAGGATCATACACCTTCACTGTTGGATCTTCTGTTGACCTCTCATCCGGACAACTATCTGGTATCCGTCGATCCTCCTCTAGGCTCGTCGGACCACTGCCTTGTTCGGAGTACAGTGCCGGTCTCGCGCCCAGCACGGCCCCGCTTCGCGGGCTACCGGCGCGTTTGGCACTACAGGTCGGCAGACTGGGATGGGATGCGTTCTTTCTTTGCGTCCTACCCATGGGGACAGATTTGCTTCTCGCCGGATGATCGGACGTCGTTGCCAACTCTGTCGCCGATGTGATACTCAGGGCATGGAACTTTTGTTCCGGCTTCTGCAGTGCCCATCGGAGGCAAGTCTCAGCCTTGGTTTGGTCGCTCCTGTAAAACGGCGTTTCGCCGAAAACTGGAATGCTACCAAGCCTGGGCTAAGACGTCGACGTCTCGTGATGTAAATACCAGCGCACTTAGAAAGGAGTACAACTTTGCCTCCAGGTCCTTCAAAGGGTTATTGCCAAAGCAAAGTCGGAGCACATCGGCAGAATTGGCGAGAGACTAGTGCGTCTTCCTTCGGGTACACGTGCATTCTGGTCCCTCGCCAAGTCTGTCTTAGGGAATTTCTGTAAGCCATCATTTCCACCTCTGCATAGGGACGATGATTCGGTGGCCCATGCTGCGAATGAGAAAGCTGATCTTCTGTGCTCTCTCTTCGCGTCCAACTCGACTGTGGATGACCAAGGAAAGTCACCACCGGCAATCCAGCGGTGTGATACTACGATGCCGGAGGTTAAATTCCGGCAAAGTGTAGTTCGCAGAGCACTTCTTTCCTTGGACATTCATAAGTCGAGTGGGCCTGATGGAATCTCCCCGATCGTGTTGCGGACATGTGCTCCTGAGTTGGCGCCGGTTTTAACGCGTCTTTTCCGGTACTCCTACTCATCAGGCGTCGTCCCGAACTCATGGAAGACGGCTTTAGTGCACCCGATCTCTAAAAAAGGCAACCGCTCGGATCCGTCCAATTATAGGCCAATTGCCATTACCTCCTTGTTCTCAAAGATAATGGAGTCCATTATCAACTGCCAGCTCCTGCGGTATCTGGAGGAGCACCAGTTGATTAGCGACCGCCAGTACGGTTTTCGTCGTGGTCGTTCAGCTGGTGATCTTCTAGTTTACCTGACACATAGGTGGGCGGAAGCAGTTGAGTCCAAGGGGAGGCATTGGCGGCTAGTCTGGACATAGCGAAGGCCTTCGATCGGGTATGGCACAAGGCGCTTCTTTCGAAGCTTCCTTCCTATGGGCTTCCTGAGAAATTATGCGAGTGGGTCACCAGCTTTTTGGCAGATCGGAGCATCAAGGTCGTTGTCGACGGTGCATGCTCTGACTTAAAACCCATTAATGTTGGTGTCCCGCAAGGCTGCGTACTGTCCCCTACTTTGTTTCTTCTGCATATCAATGACATGTTATAAATTTCCAACATTCATTGCTATGCCGACGACAGCACTGTGGACGCTTTATACACCGGCCGCGCTAATATTTCTCGGAAAAACGTCATTGAGTGCCGGAACAAACTTGTTTCTGAAGTCGAGACTACATTGACCAAAGTCTCGGACTGGGGCCGACTAAATTTAGTCCAATTCAACCCCAAGAAGACACAAGTTTGCGCGTTAACCGCTAAAAAAGCACCATTTGTCGTATCTCCTCGTTTTGGGAACACTCTCCTGGCTGCCACAGCTAGTATCGGAATACTTGGTGTCGACATTTCGAGCGTCGTTCAGTTCCGCGGTCAGTTGGAAGGAAAGGTCAAATTGGCCTCTAAAAGCTTGGTGTGCTCAGCAAGGCGAGGCACTACTTCACGTCGGCTCATCGCCTAAAACTCTACAAGGCACAAATTCGACCACACGTGGAGTACTGCTCTCACCTCTGGGCGGGGCTCCCCAGTACCAGCTACTTCCAATTGACCGCATCCAACGTAGAGCGGCTCGAATTGTCGACGATCAAGCCCTTTCCGATCGGCTTGATCCTTTGGCATTGCGTAGAGATGTCGGATCACTCTGCATCTTCTATCGCATATATCACGGAGAGTGTTCTGAGGAATTGTTTGGATTGATCCGCCGGTAGAATTTCACCATCGGACATCGCGACAAAACTCTAAGTTCCATCCATACCACCTCGATGTCTGGAAATCCACAACAGCGCGATTTAGAAGACATTTTCTTCCTCACCTAACCACTCTGTGGAACCAACTTCCGCCGGCGGTCTTTCCGAACCGATACGACTTGGGAACCTTCAAGAAAAGAGCCTATTCTTTCCTTAAAGGTCGGCAACGCGCCTGCATGCCTTCTGGTGTTGCAGATGTTCATGGGCGGCGGTGATCACTTAACATCAGGTGAGCCTCCTGCCCGTTTGCCCTCTTACATAAAAAAAAAAAAAAAAAAGAGTACTGTGGCGTTTCGTGCGACGAGTGGGAGTGCCGGTGGCCCAATCTCTTATCCCTCTGACTGTTTAGCATACATGCAGGTGAAATGTACATATACTTGTTTGCCAATCGTTATGAATTAAAAAAAAACACAAGTTATCAAGCCCGATACGTTACGACAAATAACCAAAAATAGCATAAATTTTATCTCTTATATTAATGTAAATTGAAATAGTCTGGAAGTTTCCAATTCAATAATCCTTAAAGTTTCGCAGGAAATACTTATGAAACTACTACAAATATTCCGAAAGACGTTCCCAGAAAACTCTTATTGAAATAAATCAATTACATCGCGATACAAACTGAAGGGCTTAAACCCGATCGCGTGTAAAATCGTAACCTTAAGCAAACTTTTAGTGGAATTCGAAGCTCTTTAACTTATTGGCACATTTTAAGTACGTAATTAAATTGAGATCCGATTTAACTTTTAATATTTAGTATTTTTTACGGATGTCGCAGCTAAATTATTTAAGCCGTAATATTATAACTTCACTAAATATCTTAAAATTGCACTGAGTTTTCGATCCCTCGTACATCACAAGCCAATTTTTTCATGACGATTGGCAAACAAGCGTCTGGTGTGTCTGATGGTAACGATCACAAGCACGTTACCACGGGATAGATGAGAAGGGATGAGAAGGAAAAAAATAAGGGTATGATAGTCGTGGGAGATTGGGTTTCCTCTTACTTATCGCACGAAATGCAACAGTACTCTGGTACTTTACGCTGTGAGAGGGTAGAACTTCCCAGGTCGAGCCGGGCTAATAGTACTGGTAAAACCATGGCCCTTCTACTATCATCGCAACCTGTGAACGCTTTTACCACGCAACTGTACCTCGTGATACTTTACGCTGATTTTCTGTGAGATGGTAGTACTTCCCAAGTCGATCTGGCCCTTTTGTGCTGAGAGAAGTATGGCCTTTTTGTTCAGTTACAAGTTGGCAAACAAGCATACGGCCCACCTGATGGTAAGTGGTTGCCGTAGCCTATGAGCGCTTGCAGCATCTTTAGGAAGTCCACTCACGCGGTGCCAATCTCGAGATATTGGTTCTTAAATCTCCTCTGCCCAGTAATTTCACTAGCGTACAGTGCCCTTCAAACTGGAACACAGTAATGCCTAAGCATTACTATTTGGCGACAGAAAATTTGACACTGCGGTGGTACCTACCTAGCCGGCCTCTTGCAATAAAAGACCTACCACCAGTGTGACTGATTGCACTGGTGGAATAATCTCTGCTATGACAGAGGTTATCCCAACAGCGGGCGATAGGGTCGTCACATCCTGACGCCCTACTACCGTTTATGAAAGATAATCCGCTTTTCTGATACAAGCTTTGGAGTTTGAAGCGTTATTTATTAATTTCCTTTCTCTATTATATTACAAAAGCTTGCCCTCGTCTGATAACAAGTTTAAAACTTCTTCAAACTTATCAACTTGACTTTATGAATAATCCGTCAAAATTGTTAAAGGCTGTTTTTATTTTGTATTTACTTTGAAATAAAATTCAATTATTCTAATCTTTATATTAAAATCGCCATCACTTGCTTTAACTGTTATTTCTTTAAATTGTTAAAAAGAAAATATTCAAGTGTTGCAATTTAATCTTCTAAAGTTACCAACTTCAGTAATTGTTTTAAGTAACTTTAGTAAGTAGTTACTCATAGTCAGCCGCACGTGTAGGAGGAAATGGCTTTAAGTAGTTACTTTAGGATTCTGTACCCATAGGGTGCAAACGGAACCCTATTATAACCTCCGCTGTCCATCCGTCTATCAGCGGGCTGTATCTCACGAACCGTTATAGGTAAAGAGTTGAAATTTTCACAGAACATGTATTTCTGTCACTACAGCCGCGATCCGGCTGTGGAATGAGTTCTATTCTAAGGTTTTCCCAACAGCTGAAGAGTTCATTTGTTTGTTTAGTTAAACGTGCTACCCTCTGGAACCATTGATCTGATTTCAAAAATATTTTTGCGATTGTTAGTAAATTTTTTGAGGAATTTAAGCTATAACCTATATAATCACGATACTTTTTAATTGTTTTTTTGCACTAATGCTCCAAGGCTCTAGTGTCCACAGAGGGCGGGGACACAAGAGGGCAGGGACACCATTTTTATGACTTTAGGAACTAATAATAAATAAACGCTACATACTCAACGGCCACAAATTAGGATATTGGTATCCTGTGTCGGGGGTCCGGAAACACATACTAGGAGGAGGACAAATACACCCAGACCGGAAAACATGCTGGCCTGGTTAATACAAACATTATGCTCCGAACGGGAATCGAACCCACGACCTGTGGCGTCTAAGGTCGTAGGTCGTTCACAAAAGACAAAGATTTAATTTGTTAAGTTATAAACACTTGCGCCGTCATTTTAATACATATTGTGTTATATTGTTGTAGACACCATTATGGTGTTGTAGGTAGTGAATCTGCCTTTAGTCTCGAAGGTTGCGGGCTTGATTCCCGCTCGGGCAGATGTTTGTTAAAATTTCAGTTTCGGTCTGGGCGTTTGTCGGTAACCTTGCCCCGGAGAGCACGTTAAGCTGTCGGTCCCGGTTGTTATCACATAACATCTGATAATAATCGTTAAATCTTCATAAGTAAATGGCTCTTATCCAATGTGTTACTCTTTCGCCCTTATAGTTGCGGAGGTCAGATGGCAATCGCTCCGTGTAAAAACTAGTAACCTGTCAAATCCGGATAAGAGTAATAAGCAGATCCTGGGTAAATAAATTACCGGTAATAATGCTAGGACGAAGAGTGCATGTTATATTGTTGTATTACCACGAACCTTTTGACGTCAATTATCTACAACGCATTATTTTTAATAAAGTTTTAATTTTAATTTTATAATGTTCTTAATACCAATAATAAAAAATATATATTAAAACTCGGTTTTAACATTTATCTTTTAAGTGAGTTTACATTAGCTGTCGGCTAGCAAGCCAACAAAAGTGTGCCATCCGGTCCGGTCCGGATCACATTGAGGCCTAAGCTTAAATACACAAAATGGGTAACAGAACTTTTTCGTAGTTAATTGTTAAAAAATATTTTTTATATACTTTATAAAAGATACATGGCCAAAACCTGCCTTAAACGCCACAGGTCGCGGGTTCGATTCCCGCTCCGAGCATAATATGTTTGTATTGACCATGCAAGCATATTTTCCGGACTGGGTGTATTTGTCCTTGTCATTGTGAATGTTTCTGGACCCCCGACACATGATATTACTATCCTAATGGGGGCCGTTGAGTGTGCAGCGTTTATTTTTATTTATTTAATTCACATGGGTCATATACCCATATAGCGTGAAACTTTGTTATATAAAAAGCAAGTACTAAACACGTATAAATTATTTAGAGGCCATTATGAAGTAATGTAATGGGTAGATTCATATTATTGACATAAAATTCTGTTACTGACTATTGGCAAAGACTCAATTTGATACTTACCCAAGATAAATATTTGTCCTGATCAAATAATCGTCTAAGTCTTTAAGTACTTACGAGTACGTCATATATGTATATCCAAATACAGAGTACAGATTTTTTTAAGTAAGAGGGGGCAAACGGGGAGGAGGCTCACTAGATGTTAAGCAATCACCGCCACCCATGAACATCCGCAACACCAGAGGTCATGCAGGTGTGTGCTGACCTTTCAGAAAGGTATAGGCTTTTCTCTTGAAGGTACCCAAGTCGTATCGGTTCGGAAATACCATCGGCGGAAGTTGGTACCACAGAGTGGTTGTGCTGAGGAGGAAAATGTCTTCTAAATCGCGCTGTTGTGGATTTCCAGACATCAAGGTTACACTATATTCGGGTTATTGAAACTGAAAACATTCAATTTCATCTTAACTTTCATAATATTCTCTCAATATTTATTTAAGTAAAATGCTTTTAACATTATGTACTCTATGTTTATTAAACAAATTGAAATTGGTTATAATGTTTATTGGAAAAACATCAAAGTTTCGAATTGAAATACTTGAAAACTCCCATAAATTCTTGATAAGAAATTGTTTTGAAAATCTTATTTAAAGTTTAAAGAAATCAATTAGTGATACAAAATGAAGGGTTAAAACCAATTGCGCATAAACTTGAATATTTAAAATAACTTATAAGTGGTATTTTTGCCTTAGTGGCTTAACTTATGTATTTTATATAAAGATTTTACTTTTGAAAGTCGGTTAGTCATCATTTTGTATGAGTAGTGAAATTTTAGAATACACGAGATTGATATTTCTTCTATTTATAGTTTCGGTGATTTATTTAAAATGCTAATTCTTAATAAAACTCATATTAATAATTAAAATATTAATTAATCTATTGATTTTTAGGGTTCCGTAGCCAAATGGCTAAAACGGAACCCTTATAGTTTTTAGGGTTCCGTAGCCAAATGGCTAAAACGGAACCCTTATAGTTTCGTCATGTCCGTCTGTCCGTCCGTCCGTCTGTCCGTCCGTATGTCACAGTCATTTTACTCGGAGACCATTGACTCTATCTATACGAAATTTACTAATTAGGTGTATTCCATGAACCGCACAAGGATTTTGTAATAAAATCTTAATATATATATGAATTAAGGGTAGCAGTCCATACATGTAACTGACGATTGAAAAAAAAATTCAACGTATGGCAACGTGCGAGATATCTTTGGATAGTTCTTTTAAAATGATAAGGAGGTTTGATTTTGAGTTTTTTCATTAAGCCAGTAGTTGTTGAGATATTAGCTCCTAAAGTCGTAAAAATCGTGTCCCCTCTAACTTTTGAACTATGGGATTTAAAATTCTGGAAAAATTTGAGCTTGTAGAATACCACATGAACTTTCATCCACATTTAGTTTGAAGAAGATAGGTCTATAAATGTAAGAGATATATAAGTTTTTCCCATAACTTTGTTTTTCATATTACTTTTAATAATTACTATGAAATTACCAACTTATTTTTGCGGTCAGTTTTAATTCGTTATTATTTTTAAATCCGTTAAGATTCTTCATAACCTTACCATCACCCATTTACCCCTGTTTTCTCGATTTATCCAAGGCATTTGACCTGGTTAATTACGATATCTTATGGCAGAAATTAAAACTCACTGGCATGCCTGAAGAGATCAACATGATTTTTAAGTTTTGGTATAAAAATCAGGTTACTGTTGTGCGATGGTCAGAGAGCTACTCAAGGTCTTAAAGGTTGGAATGTGGGGTGAGGCAGGGTGGCCTGACCTCACCCAAGTTGTTTAATCTGTATGTGAATGCCCGAAATACAGAATTACAGACGCTCAGTAGCACTCGTGTCGGATGTCATATTGACGGAGTCTATCTTAATAACATTAGTTACGCAAACGACATGGTTCTGCTGCGTGCATCTGTCTGTGGGTTAGCAAAACTGCTAAGTCTTTGTGAGAACTATTTCAAACATCATGGCTTAGTCTATAACTGTAAGAAAAGCGAATGCATGGTCTTTCAGGCCAAGGGAAAATCGATTCCATCTATTGTACCTGCTATCAAGTTACACGGGGTTCCACTAAAGAGAGTTGAATGCTTTAAATATCTTGGCCATGTAGTATTCTATGACTTGAAAGACAATGCAGATATTGAGAGAGAACGCAGGGCTTTGTCTGTTAGGGCAAATATAATTGTTCGCAGGATTGCTCGTTGCTCAATACCAGTCAAAATAACGCTTTTCAGAACTTACTGCACCACATTTTACCCTAGCAGCCTGTGGGCAGACTATACGCGGAAACAGTACAACGCCTTGCGTGTACAATATAACAATGCTTTCAGGATGCTAATGAGTATGCCTCGTTTTTGTAGTGCATCGGGGATGTTTGCCGAGGCGTATGTGGACTGTTTTTATACCAATATGCGAAAGCGGTGCACATCGTTGCTGCGCAGGATTCTTTCCAGCTCAAGTGGCGTCCTGAGAGCATTTGTTAATAGAAGTTGTTTGTATGTGAACCACTGCTAACGGATTCACGTGCTGACAAATTAATCCTGTCTTAGGTTAAATAAGTTTTAGAAATTACTAACAAATAGGCGTAAGATACTTGTATTACTAACAACGTATGATCCATTGTTGGTCGAAATAAAGTTATTATTATATATATTATTATATAACCATGCTGCGGAACCCTTTAGATTCAACTGTGCGTGGTCCACAACGCACTTGACTGGTAATTTTTTATATTATTGTTTGTTTGAGTCGTCAATTCGATTGTATAGGACCTTTTGCTTGTAATCTGACGGATGATAGATAGTGAGATTATAAACTGCCAACGAGATAATTATGATCTATTGATCAGTTTATTAACTTAAGATAATGTAAGCCTTAGAGTATAAATTTTATAATCAAGTATTTTATTATAATTTAACTAGAATAATTATAAGATATGGGTTTGTACCATTATCCGGTTCAAAAAATTAATTAAGATGTGTTTATATCATTGTTACTTTTAAAAGGTATATTAGAAATTGTTTTCCGTTTGTGTTTGACACCGTTGTGGCGTTGTGGGTAGCGAGTCCGCCTTTAGTCTCGACGGTTGCGGGTTCGATTCCCGCTCGGGCAGAAAATTTCTGTCTCGGTCTGGGCGTTTATCCGTGTGGGTCTCCCCACCATGCCTCGGAGAGCACGTTAAGCTGTCGGTCCCGGTTATTATCAATAACATCTGATAATAATCGTTAACTCTTAATAAGTAAATTGCTCTTATCCAATGAGTTACTGGTTCGCCCTTAGGGTTGCGGAGGTCAGATGGCAATCGCTCCGTGTAAAAACTAGTTACCCTGTCAAATCCGAATAAGAGTAATAAGCAGACCCTGGGTACATAAAAATACCGGGAATAATGCTAGGATTAAGAAGATTAGAAATTGTTTTCCAACAAATATTCGCTCTCCAGTTCTCTCTCACGCAACGGCTGTGACAAAAAAGTCGTACGACCGAAGAAACGTGGAAAAAAAGAATATTATCTGCTCATTTTTAAATATGAAACCGGCTGTTGTCACTGATTAATTACAATGTAACGAACTCCAGATAAGGAGAATATTATAAATTTGTGTTTTTTGTTGTTCAATATGGTCCATATTCTTGTACCATTCTGATCATAGACTCAGAGGCTTCCCGACCCGGATATATAGTATTATTAACACGCGATTACTCCATCTACAAATTGTGTGTGCCTTAGACCTTAGTTGATTCAGGTGCTTTATAATTTTTGTTATAAATTCCACGTTGTTCTAAAAATTAAGAACAAGATGATTTTGATTTAACTGTAATATTGATAGCGCAATTAATAATGAAAAAATTACCAAATCCAATTCGAATATTGGCCCGGAAGTATAAATCGCTCGAAGCAATTCCGTCTAATGCCTATACCTTATTATTGTAAATATACCGGAAATATATCTCGTAAATGGACGCAAAAAAGCAATACCATGTCAACCCACAAAATTGGAAAAACTGAGTTATATATGCAGAAGTGTTGGTTAATGGCTGAAGAACATTTTTCTTTAATAAGTGTAGGGTTTTAAGCTTTAAAACTTCAAAAAAAGCCATTTTATAATCATGCAATGTATGCAGTATGTTAAACGTTTTGTTTAACGTTTTATATTATATACGAAATATGCAGTTTGTATACTTATTTTTTGTGAATATATATAGTATAAATAACTTACATAAATCTGAAACTGCGAAAAACTTGACCAATACATAAAAAAATCATATAATGCAAGTTGTTCAAAATTTTCAAACGCGTTTTTCTCGAAATGACATTCGTGTGGGTTGATATAGTATTGCTTATTTGCGTCCAAATATCCAACGTAAGTATTGGCTCTAAAGGTGTAATATATTAGTTAACACATGTAAATTTATCTTGTTCAGGACAGTTCAGGTCAGTTTCAATGTCATTCCCATGAAATGTGGACCCTTTTATAGTGAAAACTATTTAAAATATCTTTTAATACTAAAAATAACTAGCTATCTCAATGTTCTGAAATATTATAATGATATGTCCTTTTATTTTGGTTGCTGGTTAAGTAAGTCTTCTTTAAATTATTTTATGCTGCAAATTCTGTACTGAGTTTAAAAGTTAACAAAGATTGTTGTAGTTCCTAATCTAATATTAAAAGTCTTTCTCAAACACTATATACTTAAGAATACATATTACAATTTTACTATGATACTAAATATTTGAACATTTCCACTTCAAATCTAAAATATAAACTATTTTTACTAATATTTTACAATTCATGTCCATGCTATCAAGAACGCTGCAATTTCCTGTATTTCAATCCCGCTTTGGATGAGATATTAATCAGCTCGCCTGTCAAAACGATGTAAAGGCATCGAAATAGGGTATAAGATTCGGAATATTTCATGCCACTTCACACTCTGGACCCCTAAAGTGTCAAATGGGGGAGAGACCCATATTCTCCTCCTTTTAACCCATAAAAGCAATTCGTACAAGTCTAATTAATTGTTAATTTAAATCAGTATTAGTAATATAGTTAAAAGACAGTGATACTACATAATCAAATTATAAATTATCCCACATTTACATTTATGTACGAGGTAGTTGCAATAATTCTCAATTAGCTCCCAGATCGAGACCAGCTTACCGCCGACCGCCCATAAAGGCTTATCCAAATTGAATTAAGTAACGATAGGGGAAGCGTTGCTCCTGATCGTTGAGACTTCGTTTAATGTTTGTCACGTGACCTCGTTTTATTTTATTATTATTGTAAGTATATTCTTACCGTCGCTTGTTAGGATTCAATTCATTCTACGTTGTCATGACAATTAGTATGTATTCGAAACAAATGTCAGACAAGTGCGTTATGGAACACGCACAGTTGAATCTAAAGGGTTCCGCAGCTTGATGATGAGCTGTAAAAAATATAAGAAATTAAAATGGACCGCAAAATTAAGTTGGTAATTTTATAGTAAGTATTAAAGTCATTTTACTATTATAGTTATTTTACTCGGAGACTGTTGGCTCTATCTATACGAAATTTAGTATAGTATAGATAGAGATAGGTGTATTCTATGACCCACACGGCGGTTTTGTAATGAAATCCTAAAGTATATAAAAATTAAGGGTAGCAATCTATATATGTAACTGAGGGTTGAAAAAAAATTTCAAAGTATGGCAACGTGTAAGATATCTTTGCATAGGTTTTTCAAAATGATAACGAGGTTTGATTTTGACTTTTTCATTAAGTCTGTAGTTGTATAAGGTATAAGCTTCTTAAATCATAAAAATTGGGGGGGACACAATTCATTCAATTCAAAAACACTCTAACTTTTGAACTATAAGACTTAAAATTCTAGACAAAATTGAGGTTATAGAATATCAAATAAACTTTCAATCTCATTTGGTTTGAAAAAGATAGGTCTACAAATTTTAGAGATAAACAACGTGTTCCCATAACTTTTTATTAGTTTCGTCTCGGTAGAAGTTTTAACTTCACACAGAAAATCAACAAGAAATAAAAGTATTCGTACTTTTAGGATAACCTGTCAAATCCGGATAAAAGTTAAGCAGACCCTGAGAAAAATAACCGGGATTAATGCAAGGAAGAAGAAGATTTTGCCGATGGTATGGACTAATGTCCGCTTGGTTTTTTAAGTATTTGCTCACTAGCCGCGTTTTGAGTTCAGCCAGCTTATAATCCAGTATAAGCCAGTTGCATCTAGCGAGTAGGCAGTTAAAGCGCAGCCAGTGAGCTCACCTTCAGTCAACGGTATTAGGGACCTGTGCATTTGGACTCTACTTCCACTTACCATCAGATGGATGAGAGTCATATGCCCTTCAGACTACATAAAAAAGCGAATTACCCTTCTTGATTAATAGTAGACGATACATACCTTTTAACTACTCTAATATAATCACAAAAACAAAATCGTCAGATTCTAATCTACGTTCTAACGTTGAAGACAATTGAACATAATTCCTTACAATTCAAAACATAACTCGAGCAAAGAAAGCGCTTAGCAAAAATGAGGTTCCCAAATTGAATTAGTGTGGAGATGAGACGAGACTTACAATCTACGGATCTCGCGAGGGTAGAAGATTTTTTTTTTTTTTAATAAAAAAAGTTTGTTTTCATGAATAGCTTCTGATTGTACCGTTAGACCGGATGTTATGTCAGAATGATTGTTATTTCAGATTTTCTTTTACTTTTGCATAAGTTTAAAAAGCCATTTTAATGTGATTATAGGTATTATTGTTAATGTGAGTAGGTCTGTTATTTTTATCAATTGAGTCCATAACGGGCCTGTTCAGCGTAAAGTAACAGTATCAGTACGTAATGTTACGTTTTGTGCGATGAGTGACAGCGCCGGAGGCATAATTTTGAACCCCTTCTATTCCCTTCCTTTTTTCACTCTCATTCCTTCCCTCCTAGCACTTAGGTTGGCAATGCGGCATTTATACCTCAAGTATTGCAAGCGTTCATAGGTTGCGGTGACTGCTTAACATCAGGCAGACCGTATGCTTGTTTGTCAAACTATCATAGAATTGCCCTTTACTTTTATACAGCTTAAAGGAAATACCATGACGTTTTCAAATAGATACCATCAAATACCATGTATTAAATATGTATACAATCTTTTCAAACTATCAAAACACATTTATTCATTAATAATTCAGCAATAAACCACCTTGATAATGTTAACAGAAAGCCTCATTCAATATTTAATGATTTGATTTCAATATAACCAGATATCACGTAGAAGTTAAACAGGGACATAACCACTTTTTATTTAATAGTGTTGCCTGTTTCACTCGGATGTAATACGATTTATTTACATTGGGCTTGCGTGTTTAAAGTCCCTACAATTTGTGATTTTTTCTGAAATCGTTACTAGTATTATTAAAGATTACCTTTATTAAAAAATTAATAGTAAAAATCTGTTTTTAACCTGTTTTTTCATTTTAATTTATGAAGGTTGTGTAAATTGATTTATTTTTTAACTATCAAGCATATATTTATTATTTATTTATTTAGTGAGACGTAAGGAACTAAATTGGTTTTATAAATGTTTGTCAATTCGTTAGTACGTCTTCCATGCTCCATATATATTCCTAATACTTATTGAATTTGATTGAATTGATTGCGGTGAAAATTTGGTAAGTTGCCTTGACCTCTTTCGCAATGGTTTAAGAATATAAGAAAAAATTAAAAGATGTTTTTGGATTTCGGATATATTTACGTAAATTTAAATAAAATGCAGCAGATTGCTGGTACATATTCAGCCAAGCAAAATTTTCAAATTCTTACCGTTGAAGGAAACCTGCATGTCGTAGAAGAAATTCTAAGAAATGTATACCCGCCAATCCTAGTGGTAGTAGGATTCTTGCTGGTGGTATGGTTTAAATCCCCAACTGGTTAGCAGACATCCTACGTTACTCAAACTCTTATGTAGGGACAAAGTCCTACCGGTATTCTAATACCAGGTACGGTATTAGCCGCCTTTGCGTTTTGACTCTAATTACACATCTTTACCATCAGGTGGAGTAATCTGCGCCCCTGGCTGGTTAAAAAAAATTAAAGATTTATTAAGTGATATATAACGAATTATTTGACTAATGTAAGCACTGTTTTATTCCCCTCTATTTGCGAGCGGCAGAGGTGATGGAATTGAATCGTTAGAGACAAACGACATACCCTAATTAGCAACACATTCAATCACGATAGTGCTGGAAAATCCTTACCTACGACAGGTAATTTATTGGATAGTTAAACTTGATTAAAGTATGTAAGTTATTCAAAGTTGTAGTTGTACTAATTTTTATTATTTTATTAGCAAAACCCAAGGTTTCACTCGCGTTGTTGTTATGCAGGACGACTGTGTAAAAGTTTTTTTTTTATAAGGATTATTTGCAATTCAAGTCAATGCTAATATTTCTATCGCCACTCAAATTAAGCTTATAACTTGCGCTAAGAGTGTGTACGGCAATAGCCCAAATTGATCATAATCTGACCTGCATATCTTGTGCTGCATAATTCATGTCTTGGGGACTCTTTATAGCCTTATAGCCTTGATCAAGAAATTTCCTATCAAATGAAATTTTTTTTAATTATTTTTTCTAATCCGACCTGCTTTATAATATACGTATAGATAATTCCGTATTTATAAATTCCCTTTGGGTTTAAATGTTCCTAATAAATCATGACTATGTAAGCACCTGTTTTCAAACCACCCTAACTTCGAGCTTCCTGGAAGATATTGATAATATCGCTTTATGAATCGTAGAATGAATAGCTGTCAAAGTGATTGATCACACCGTTCATGATTGTTTTATTCTTTTAAAGGAATATCGCCTTAATTCATAAAAATGGTAAGGATTATTATGGCAAAAATACGTCTTGTTTAGCCTTTCATGTCTCCATCGATTGATTTTGAATATGGACATAAAAAAGAACTTGCCAAGTGCGAGTCGGACTCGCGTACGAAGAGTTTCGTACAATTTTTCCGGTTGACGTAGAATTGTCAATTTTGGTTAAAAGCAAGGTCATACATGAGTAAGGGGAAAGTTGTGAAAAATAAAAAAAGTTGAAAATTAAGTAAAATTTTGGTACTTACAAGATTCTGCGAAGATATAATTTTTTTTTAATCTTTTGATCGTGTTGACTCGGGGCTTTGATTTTTACATATAATAGGGACTATAGACTCTAGTTTCTGGTATAAATTTCAACTTGCTAGGTCCACCCGTTACTTAACAAAACGGTTGTGACACCCGGATAGACAAACAGACAAGAGAGTGATCTTATAAGAGTTTTTATAACTTTTAGGTATGGATCCCTAAAAATGTCCTGATAGTAATATTTACCTTACCACATAAAACGAAGTAAAGAAACTTTTCTTGAATCCCTAATTCAACTTAGAAAGGCTATAACTTTGTTATAAATGAGTTGTTTGTTATGAAGGATGAAAAAAGGATATCTTCTTTGATTATGGAAAGATTTTCCTTATATTAAGATATATATTTCTTCCTATTCGGTTTTGAGACTTTTCAATCACAAAACTGCTAAAATCGCAAACAGAACGTATCGTAAATACGGAAGCCTATTGTATACAATATATGATTTATAACAACTAATATTCATAAATTAATAATAGAGGAATAAACGTTTTAAAGCCTTTGCAAACACTGATTAAAGAGATTGTTAAAACATTTATAAGTCTACATTTAAGTATATAATATCATGAAATAATTTTCTCGCGAATACGATATCCCATAAAAAAATAATTAAAAAGACCTTTTTATTGATAACCAAACCAAATAAGGTTTCATTCATTCTTTAATACTTAATTCAACAGTATTTTATTTATACTAGCATCTATGTGCTCGAGACTTCTTCAGTGGTGACTTTAAAATTATCTCTAGGGAGAAATGAATCATTTTTACCACATCCGCCTCTACCAAATTTCAATAGAATACGTCTTGTAACATGTTTTCGTTAATTCCACAGGAACCGAACAATTTTTACGCGACAAAAGTATCTGTAAAGATAATAATAAGGTATGTGTGTTAATCCAAATAATAAGCTGTGTTCTTAATTTCATCCCAATCAAACAAACAATCAAAATCAACAATCAAACAAACATTTAAACATAAGTGCAGTAACATTTTTTTATAATCCCACGGGAACTAAACATTTTTTCTAGATAAAAAGTATCTGTCTTAATCCAGGTAACTATCTATATCTGTGCCAAATTTTATGCAAATTCGACTAAACATACAAATTTTCACATTTATTATGTTAAGTAGGGTTTATTTATTTGATACAAAAATATTTATCGTTATAATAATAAATAAATAAACGCTACACACTCAACGCTACAATATTTCGTCTTATCGTCCTCATAATGCTTACAAAGCAGAACACCATAAAGCCTACACACAACAACCAGTCATCCGAATCCCTTTCTCACGTAAGTGCTCAGCACAATGAGTAAACTTGTGAGATACGCTATTACGAACATTTTCCTCTAAATAGAGGTGAACTCGAGACGCGTTTTTATATATAAAATATATCACGCTTAGCGTATCGTATTTAGAATTTTTATTTCTCGATATTTCTAACCATCGTGATAAAACATTCTTCACTTCTGGATATGTAAGTGATTTTATTTTAAATCTAAGATCCTTATAGATGACCCCAGAAATTACATCACATCAATTTAATGATCTTTCTTTCAAGTCCTTATCACAGCTCACATTTTTGAGAAAGTGTGACGTCATATATTTATAATCATATAGTTATAATATTTGCAATTTTATATACAGAAATTATCAAATTAAAGTTTTACCTTAACAGTTCAATGCGTTTAAGCACTGATATATTGGATTTTGAAATGTCATGTCACGATACTTAGGACCCCTCCCACCCTTGTCACACACTTTTACACTTCGTCGACCGAGGGAATGACTCTCCCCTCTACGTGTGACGTAATTTATGACGGGTCCATACTGTATTCGTTATAAAGGGACCACATCGAAGTTAATTACCAGCATCAGTACTTTTCCATTTCGTTGTATATGTTGAGTGCTAGATGCCTAAACTCATACCATCTGTGTTACTTGCCCTTTCCTCTTCCTCATCTCTCCCCCTACCCCTCATAACACGTGGCAACGCATAGTGATACCTTTGTTGTAGTAAGTGAACAGTGGTACGGTAGCTATATTTCATTAAGAAGGCTGTATGTACGCTTAGTTGCAACCTGTGAATCCATTCTTCCTTTTTATATTTGATCAACATACAACATAATTATAAATCTACTTTATTATCTATTCGATTATCATTTGATTTAAATGCATTACCTTTTCTTGCTGGAAATATTGTTGGATCGATAAAATAAAAAGGCACCTCGACCTTCTCGAAAACAACGAACCTCGTTATTGCAGAATATTTTTAAATTCTCTTCCTACATCGAAAGGCCTTTGACAAGATTGATGATGCACATAAATAACGTTTCATACTAGAATATGTATTGCATATGACGATAAGACAACATACATAGACAAGATATAAACAATACGGGATTAAGATATAAACCTACAACACACAAACACAAATACTTTGAATTATATTTATATACTGGCTTTTACCCGCGCGAATAACGGTTTTCAAAACACTTTTAATGCTAAATAGAAATAATTGGTTCCGTACAAAGTGTCATGCCATATTTCAACCCCTTCAATATTTATTTTATATACAATAAAGTATCCTATAATCGTCTCCATGGTCCCATCTATGTGTATAATAAATTAATCATGATTGTTTCAGTGGCTTAGGCGTGAAAGAGTCACAAGCAAACAAACACACATAGTTTGCTAAAACATCACGATACGATAGTACTAAAAAGGAGGTTGCGACGGTCAGATGGCAATCGCTCTGTGTAAAAACTAGTAACCTGTCTAATCCGGATAAGAGTAATAAGCAGAGCCTGGGTAATTAAAAATACCGAAAATAATGCTAGGAAGAAGATAGTACTAAAGGCTTATGGTCTTCGCTACTAACCGATCACTGTATTGAGGAGGATGAAATAACAAGTTAGGATCTCTGTCACTTTTCCTCGTCGATAATAATGCAGCAGCCCAGACATTTCTCGCCTATATTCTAAGAAACTGTTCCGATGGATACGGTTCACTTATGTCAAAAACCTCAAGGTCACTGGACAGCTAACGTGTTAAAATGCTAACAATTAATATTTTATACCATCATAAAAGCATTATTCTTATTTATTGACTTGTTTGCTCGTATATATTTTTATTATCAAGCCTATTATCTGATAACCGACCGTTTATTATGGTACAATCCTCATCAAGCCAAATCTTTATGGAAGCAATAACAATATTGAAAACAAAATTGTATACCAATATAATACTGTTAAAGCAATATTCAAATATATTATTCGAATGAGATCACAATAAGAAAGCTTAAAGTAAGACCGACAAATGTACTGTGGAAATATTCCATTAATTTTTATTTCAGTAAATGCATTTTCGACTTAGTATCAACCACTATATAGTTCAAAACAGCTTGCGCTAAAACAGTTGCATAATTGTCGTAGCCTTGTCGTAGCGCTTGTCACAGACAGCCTCGTAGCTGCGTAGCATTAAGATGCTACCAGAGTAATTTTTATAGCAATGCTACGGGCTATTTTATTGCATTTAGAAAAACAATGGCCAACTTGATAATTACTACGAAGACTGAAATTTAAGCAAAGCTCAGAATTTTCTAGAACTTAATTTTTTTCAAACTTATCTCTTATTGTGAAGGAAAAAGTCGTGAAAAAATGTATATTTTATAATAAATCTTAATAAGCATATATATCCGACAATTTGTTGTGCAAATACGTAGTGAATTAATTAAGCTTCTTATTAGGAGATGTAAGGATTTTTTTCCTTAACAGAGAAAGATTTGCCCAGCTAGGGAAAATGAGCAGGCCGTGACTACATATTGATTATTAACATACTATCCTACTATTCTACATATATATATAATATAATAAATTTGAAAGTTTGTATGTTTGGATGAACGGAATTGGAAAAAATTTGGCACAGATATAGATTTCTATCCAGGTAAGTACACAGGATACTTTTTATCCCGGAAAAAATCCAAGGTTCCCGTGAGATTATCAAAAACCGTACTGTATCCAGTTAGAATTATGTTTAGATGTTTATTACACAATCATGCATAAACGACTTAACGGATTAGGATGAAATTTAACACAGAGATTATCAGGATTAACATATAAGAGATTTTTATCTCGGAAAAATGTTCGGTTCCTGTGGGGATTATCAAAAACTACAGGACGTATTTAATTGAAGTTTTCTGGAGCCAATTCGAAGGTCATCCGCTGACGAAGTCGCGGACAGATGCTAGTAAGTAATATTTTGTTGAGATCCCGTGTGTAGCATACCAATTTTTTGTATAAAAAGAAAACTTGATGAATTCTTTTATTATTAGTATACGTAGCACGTGGCGAGAAAACGAAACTGGTTCAAAGTATAAACAAAAGCAGTTCGGCAAGAACAAAGCTCTTTCTGATAACAACAAAAAGTTCGAAAGACGTTTTTGTTCCCGGCAGCATCAGTTGGTTGAACCTTCATTAGAACAAAACACCAGTACGATGGTAAGAAGAAAAATAAAGTATCATTTTACGGGTAACGATTCATTTGATAGAGAATATAAGGATCGGGAGTGAATTCTATTAAGGTATATGAATACTATAGATAGGTTTTAAATGTAAAAATAATGGCCAAGCTGTGATGTGTGTGTGTGTGTGTGTAATACAATCACACTGCACGCATGTCAATACAAACTCCTTACTATCACCGGTAAAATAGATTTTTTTAAGTGCCAACGAAACCCCATTACTAAGCATACGCTGTCTGTCAGCGGGCTGTATCTCACGAACCGTAACAGTTATAGGGAAATTTTCATAAAATATGTATTTCTGTTACTGACACCGTTGTGGCGTTGTGGGTAGCGTGTCTGCCTTAAGTCTCGACGGTTGCGAGTTCGATTCCCGCTCGAGCAGATGTTTGTTAAAATTTCTGTCTCGGTCTGGGCGTTTGTCTGTGGGTCTCCCCATCGTGCCTCGGAGAGCACGTTAAGCTGTCGGTCCCGGTTGTTATCACATAACATCTGATAATAATCGTTAACTCTTGATAAGTAAATTGCTCTTATCCAATGAGTTACTGGTTCGCCCTTAGGGTTGCGGAGGTCAGATGGCAATCGCTCTGTGTAAAAACTAGTAACCCGTCAAATCCGGATAAGAGCAATAAAAGCAGACCCTGGGTAAAATAAAAATACCGGGAATAATGCTAGGATGAAGAAGAAGATGTATTTCTGTTACCACTACAACAACAAGTACTAAAAATGAAATAAAAATAAAATTAAAGGGAGCCTCAACCAAGAACTTGATATTTATAACGTTTTTTTGCAATACCTCAAGAACTCTAATAGATGTTGTACTCACACCTAGCACAAGTTACGCGCTTAGTTTAAGGGGAAACAGGATTATTAGTAATGTCTTGAAAAGCTTTTTATACAAAAAAATAGAGGTCCTTCTTATGAGCGGCGTTAGAAAGCCGTAGCAAAAAAGGTTGGTAATGTGTAATGTCCCAATAATTTTACCGGCGTCGGGATGTGACGACCACATCGCCCGCTGTTGGGATAATCTCTGTCATAACAGAGATTATTCCACTAGTGCAATCAGTCACACTGGTGGTAGGTCTCTTGTTGTAAAAAGCCAGCTAGGTAGGTACCACCGCAGTGTCAAATATTCTGCCGCCAAATGGCAACACGTGAGTGGCACCTACTAATGGTGCTGCAAGCGCCCATAGGCTACGGCACCACTTAACATCAGGTGGGTCGTATACTTGTTTGCCAACTTGTAACATAAAAAAAATTATTAATTAATTAAATTTTTAAATTATTGTTTTTATTTGGACACTAAACATATAATTTATGGTGACGTGTTTATTTTCTATTTTTGAGTACACATATCTTTGAGTCCTGTATATCTTCATCATCTATTATTCTATGTTTAGTTAAAATTATTTTTAACTAAACATAGAATACATTTATAATTTAAAGTAAATAAATTCTATACGAGCCCCTATGGAATAAATTTGAGACCTCTTAATATATGCACTAAGTATTTTGTAGATTTATGTAGCAATAAATCTTTCCGTGAATACAAAGTTGGTGAAGGGATTCATATACTATTCTATTATACAACCAGACTAAAGAATCCTAAAGACTCATGAATATTAATAAGTGCTATATCATAACTATTTATTATATTCCTACATATTTAATGTAACAAAAAGAGTATGTTTCTTCCTAAATGTTAACTGCATTGAGAAGCTCTAGAACCTAAAAAATATTCACAGATATCACACAAAGTATTCTGCAATATGGCAAAAATACATATTACCTTACCTCATGCTTAGCAAAACAAGAAACACACAGAGAGACTGAACGTCCAGCACTTTTATTCAGCGAACGTACCGCAACAATACCGATACTATTACACAACGTTGATATTCTGTAAGTACTCAGACTTTGACGATCGTTGTGGTATGCTGGTAGTGAGCAAGCTGCGGTTGCGGATTTGATTGTCTCTCAAAGAAGATGTTTTTTTTTTTTAAAGAATATTAGCAATGCTTTTTCAAGGCATTACTAATATTCCTATTGCCCCTCCAAATAAGCTAGAAGCTTGCGCTAGGAGTGGGTACGACAATAGGCCAAGGGGATCAGGATCGAACCCTCGACTCTCGCGTTAACGGAGCGAAGTCGGCCCTGGTACTGTTGAGCTATTGAGGCTAAAGATGTTTGTCATAAATATCGGTTTCTTGGAGAGGAACTTTCACAGTTGTGATAACATCTGATAATAATTGTTATCTCTTGATGGGCAATTTCCTCTTATCTAATGAGCTACTGGTTAACTTTGCAGAGGTCAGTTGCAATCAGTCCGTGCAAAAATGAGTAACCCGTCAAGTCCGAATAAGGGTATAAGCAGACCTTGGATAAATAATACGGGGAATAATGCTCGGAAGAAGAAGAACTTAGAGTAATTCAGTATTCAAGCCGCAAGGCATAGTAAAACATTATTCAACCGTTACTAAATTTCACCATTATTACTCTGTGTTTTTCAATAAAAGGGCCTCGTCACGTGCTCTTTATTAAATAACGACTAATATATTCCAAACTTATATCAACATATCCTCGCTCATTTACAATAAAAATGTTAATAGTATTCCTCATCGCACATTGTCCCAGAATACATAAAGGTTGCGAGCTAACATAAAGGACGTTTTAGGGCCCATCATAGAATATATATAGAGGTCACACTGTATTATTTTAACTATATTTATATTTTGAATATTCATTTGTAAAAAATTACTGTATATGTATATTTTTGCTTCCCAATTTTTTCACTTCTAAAACATATAAAATAATGCGAAAATGTTTACATCGCCAATGGTCGTGAGTTATTTTCATGCTTGAAATACATACATCTTTGTGTTAATGACATAGTTATTCTATCTCAGTGTTCCTAAATTCCATATAAAGGATAACTATGATAGTAGTGAGAGTCACAAATGTCATGCAATAGATATAAGTATACCATGAATTATAAGCATAATAATATTTGTAAGAGACCACATTAGTGTTACCAAAGTTTAAAAAGTGGATACAATTTTAGCGACAACTTGAGCTCACTCACTAAACGAATCGCAATAGTTCAAGGAACATTCATATCAATTCTGAATCTATTTTCAAATAAATAAATAAAAGTATATTATTATTAGTATAGTTCTTTTTCAATTTCACACAATAACAGTTAAAGGTTCAGCTGATTTTGATAGAATGACAAAAAGATAACAATAAGATATAACATATCTCGAATAAGGGGTTTTGTCAAGCCTCGAATGAAATACAATGCAACTTGGTGATAAGGCTTTAAAAAAATATAAACGACCTTTCTAAGCGCGTTCGTATGAAAGTATTTTTCACCATTATGATAATTTATGTAAAATAAATAAGATAATACCTCCTAACATAACATAGCCCTGATGTAATTTATTTTTATTGCTAAAAACCTCGAGCGGGTGAGTCTCGACGTATTCATTATATATAATGGAGTCTCGCCCAAGGGACAGAAATATAAAATTCGTAGAACAATCCGACTATATCCTTTAAATACAGATTTATTTAATGACAAGCTTCTTTATTATATTACAGGATAAAAACTTTGTCTTCATAAATTCTAAAATATTTTTATGGTTATTGTAATTTTCAATCTTTTTTGACATTTAGATGTTAAATTAAAATTTTCTTCATGATAATATTGTTAAAAATAATCAAAAATATTTGCAATATTTTTAATAACTTTACGGTTTTAGTATTTGTCGCTCAGATTATATTTCCTTAAATCCACACTAATCTTCAAAGAAAAACAAAGTATGGTAGTGTATCTGTTTATTATCGGTGTTACTGTTCTGCGGTAGAATATTATCTTGCATTGGGGTGATAGATACCTAGCCGGCCTCTTGCAATAAAAGGCCTACCACCAGCAAAGGAATTTTATACCGCTAAAGTGGCCATGTCGAAAATTTTCAGAGCGAAAGTTTGATTCTTAAAAACTTCCACTACTTTTACATAAAGCAATAGAATTTAATTTCTCGCGTGTGAAACCCGGACAATTATCTAGTACCGAGTAGACATGATATATTATATTTAAATACACTATGTTCACATGGGCTTTGAAACCTTTATAATACTGGATAGTCTTTCAGGGAAAAGAATTAGGAAGTGATTAATTAATTTTAATAATAAAGACCATGAAGCTTATAGATCACCTTAGAGAGATTTTTTTTCTATCCTACTGTTATTATTTATCGAACAACAACCTTTTTTCTATGAATTTTAAAATCTTGGTAAATAAAACTTGGTTTTTTGTTTTTTTTTTATTTGACAGATTTTAAAATTAATTAGTAGCATAATTATTAAAATTTAATCATGTGATACTTCAAGTATCTCAAGCTTTCATAATTATGTTCTCACCCTTCTGTTTCAAATCCATCATACTAAATAGTATAACTTTGTTGGAATATAAAATACATATATTTTTAAAATAGTCTCTATATAGACAATGTAAAACAGAGGTGCCTAAAATAAGGTTTCTACATTTTATAGATCATTGAGTACTTTATATCTTTACTTCGTTAGTTCAATCTCAACGTCTGAGTGGTCGGAATCGAAAAAGGATTTATCAAATATTCTCATTCAAGCTTCTACGTGAAATATGACACAAAATTATTATTATAAAAATTTTAAAAGATTGCGAAGAAACCATCACTACGCGAATAGTATTTTTAAGCGATTAATTTAGCTAGCAAGCATACGACCCACTTGATGGTAAGTGATCGTCGTAGCTTATGAGCGATTGCAATACCATTTATTTGGAGGTGTAACTAACGCGTTGCCAACCTCGAGATATTGGTTCTTAAATCTCCTTTGCCTTGTAAGTTCACTAACTGTATTGTCCTTCTATCCGAAACACGGTAAAGTAAAACATACAACCGTTTTGCGGTAGAATATCTGACAATGCATTGGTACCTATCTAGCCGGCCTCTTGCAATAAAAGGCTTATCACTACTATTATTGTTGTTTTGTTGTTGGAAAATATTTTCCAAGTGATAATTTTTTTTTTAATTACCAATGATTTCAACCATGCAAGCATATAATATAAGGAAACATGCACAAACAAAAATACAGCCAACCAGACTAAAAAAATGACTGTATTGTTGATGTTGTTCTGGGAATCAAACCTATGACCGTGAGCGCTTAATGTGGGGTCGTCAACATTACGGGGTTGAACGAAACTATATAAAACCGAATATGCTCTTTTCTATTTTAAAGTTAAAATTTTGCAACAAAAACATATTGGCTACCTACTTCATGCCCATTTCGAATAATTATTAATTCAACTTGAAAAAGCATGGCTTCATGGACAGGAGAACTTGGTCATGAACGGCCAGCTACGTCAACTGTTTACAATTCAGCAGGCTGTATTCTTGTTTATTACTTTTGTAGAATAAAATTATAAGTGTACATCAGTATAATCATTCTTTATTCTTTGTCCACAGATAAATTAAAAGCAAAATGTGAAGTTCACTGTCATGGAGTGCGAAAACTGCAGCCTCTATACGGAGCTGAACGAAACTCTCTACAGAAATGACACGAGGAATGTCACGCTTATCAACAAGTTTTATTTCTACCAGGTTTGTTCGACAATTAAAAAAAAATTTAATATATAGTTTGTCAGACAGTATAAAAGAACTACCGACTACAAAACTAAAAAAAAAGTATTATCTACAACAGAAGATCGGTGCCATATCTGGCGATATTTTACTTAGCACCAAGTTTTAGTTTTGAAGTCCGTATTTTTGTCTAAAAATTTTTTTGTTTCATACTTTTTAGTTACGAATGATAGTACTTAATGATTAATTCAAATTTAGGACTTATCTGGGGCACGGCAGTGCCCGCCAAATCGAGCAAAAAAGCGGCACGGCCGTACTATCCTTTTCTCGAAGCGCTTCAGGCCATTTTCGACGCTCTATATCTTCGTTGTGGATAAAGCTACAAGCCTGAATTTTCATTAACCGAGCAGGCATTGTATAGACACGGTATATTTCAAATTTCATTCAATTTGAACCAGTAGTTTTAGAATTATAACTAGTCAAATTTCTTAATTTTGTCACTCACTGACTGACCGATCATCAAAACTCTAAGGCACTTCTAGCAGACATGGAAGCTTCAAGTTTAGAATATTATTAGTGTTTAGTGTATAAGTAAAGGAAAAATTAAAATATTTTGTAATTTCGCTCCAGTTTTTTAGATACACCAACTGCATAAATAACTTTGTAATCGCCTATAAATGTATAGGATTACAAAGTTACATTTGCAGTCAAATACGTACTTATATAATTTTCAACCTCCTATAACTTCGTTGTGGCTATAACTAAAAGCCTGAATTTTCAGTAACCAAACAGGCATTGTATAAACACGATATATTTCAAATTTCATGCAATTTGAAAGTGTAGTTTAAGAATTATAACTAGTCAAAAATTTCTTAATTTTGTTATTTATTGGCTGACCGTCATCAAAACTCTAAGGCACTTCTAGCAGACATGGAAGCTTCAAACTTAGAATATAATTAGTGTTTAGTGTATAAGTAAAGGAAAAATTAAAATATTTTGTAATTTCGCTCCAGTTTTCTAGATACACCAACTGCATAAATAACTTTGTAATCGCATATAAATGTATAGGATTACAAAGTTACATTTGTAGTTAGATAGGTACTTCGATAATTTTCCACCTCTTATAACTTCGTGGTGGCTAAAACTAAAAGCTTGAATTTTCAGTAACCAAACAGGCATTGTATTAAACACGGTATATTTCAAATTTCATGCAATTTCAAAGTGTAGTTTAAGAATTATAACGAGTCAAAATTTCTTAATTTTGTTACTCGCTGACTGACCGGTCATCGAAACTCTAAGGCACTTCTAGCACACATGGAAGCTTCAAATTTAGAGTATAATTAGTGTTTAGTGTATAAATCAAGGAAAACTAATATATTTTATAATTTCGGTCCAGTTTTCTAGATACACCAACTGCATAAATAACTTTGTAATCCTATATAAATGTATAAAATTACAAAGTTACATTTACAGTAAATCAATCAGTGTACCTGTATAGTATATGCATAATATAATGAAATAATAGGTATAGGTGGGTACCTAGATAATATACGATTACATTCAAGAAGTGGGTAGAAAAAGTAGGACTTTCTACAAAAAGATATGAGATCCCATTAAAAACATAAAATGTAAAAAATTTCCCAAGCCTCACAAAGCACTTCTTCTACTACAAAAAGTGGTGAGATCTCATGTATAACTACGCCTGAAACTTGGCAGTTTTACGATACTAAAGTATTTGTATGAGTAGAATAAGTTGCCTTACAACTGCCAAGTTTCAGGCGTAGTTATACATGAGATCTCACCACTTTTGTAGTAGAAGAAGTGCTTTATGAGGCTTGTGAAATTTTTTACATTTTATGTTTTTAATGGGATATAGTTTTTTCATGGATGCCATTATCAGAACTGGACCTAATTATTAAAAAAGAATCGTCAAAAATGTTCATAACATGAAAACTACTGGGTTAAACTATGTTAAATGTTTTATTTTACATTTTGTACATCTGCCAAACGGTAGTACCTTTTAGAAGATAGGTTTTGGGCTTCTAACGCTCACATTCATAGAGAGAAACATAATAAGTTATACAAATCAAAATATATTTTCCATACATTTTGAGAGTCTCGAGTAAAGTATGCATCAGCCCCAAACATAAGATGTTAGTGCCAACTCGTTTGGGACCGTCTCCCTAAAGTATGGGTCTAGACATTCTGTTCTAATCTCACGTTAATTGTTACATAAAACTATGCTATATTTTACGTATATAAGAAAATATTAACTTTGAAATTTGGGATTATTAAAATCAAGAAATTAATTTTACTTAATTAGAAACGAACACATCGTTTGAAGTGAATTTAATAAACGGTATAAATTTATTTACAATTATAATTAATAAATTATAATTAAAAAGAAATTAAAATGAAAATCAAATCCCAAATTAATATTTTGAGTGTGACGAAGCTACGTATCGACGTACAAACGCTGACTGCATTTCAAAATATATAAAGTACCTACATTATGACAAAAAAAGCAATTTTCAAATTTTTGTCAGTCTATCTGATTGTTCTGACTGATCTCCGAAACAGTTAGACTAATTTTAGCATGGCTTTCACTGCCACATAACTAATGCTATCGGGAGTTACCTACATAACGCGAGGAAAGAGCACAGTTAATTAAAAATAACAGCAATAGCAGTTCGTATTCATATATTTCGAGACATTCTTGACATTTCGAACATCGTTCAGTTCCGCGGTCAATTGGAAGGAAAGGTCAAATTTGCCTCTAAAAAGCTTGGTGTGCTCAGCAAGGCGAGGCACTACTTCAGGTCGGCTCATCGCTTAAAGCTCTACAAGGCGCAAATTTGACCGCACGTGGAGTACTGCTCTCACCTCTGGGCGGGAGCTCCCCAGTACCAGCTACTTCCGATTGACCGCATCCAACGTAGAGTGGCTCGAATTGTCGAAGATCAAGCCCTTTCCGATCGGCTTGATCCTTTGGCAGTGCGTAGAGATGTCGGATCACTCTGCATCTTCTATCGCATATATCACGGGGAATATTCTGAGGAACTGTTTGGATTGATCCCGCCAGTAGAATTTCACCATCGGACATCGCGACAAAACTCTAAATTCCATCCATACCACCTCGATGTCTGGAAATCCACAACAGCGCGATTTAGAAGACATTTTCTTCCTCGCACAACCACTCTGTGGAATCAACTTCCGCCGGCGGTCTTCCGAACCGATACGACTTGGGAACCTTCAAGAAAAGAGCGTATTCTTTCCTTAAAGGTCGGCAATGCCCCTGCATGCCTTCTGGTGTTACAGATGTTCATGGGCGGCGGTGATCGCTTAACATCAGGTGAGCCTCCTGCCCGTTTGCCCTCTTACATAAAAAAAAAACAAAAGACAAAGAAAAAATTTACTTCTTAAATACATAACGTATTATATCATAATATAAGCTATTAACAAGCTGTTACATCTCACACACAGCAGTTGATTATTGTTATGCTAAACACGACCCTCTCTTAATTTACAACGGAAACCCATTACCGTCACAGAGTGATTAAAATGCTTTATTAACAGCTCGGAAAACAGCATCGACCTAATTTTAAAATACATTATAAAGAATAATGTAGTTTTATACCACAAATACTACATGCCTTATCATATAGAATAACAGATTTATAGCTCATGGCAAAAGTTATTTTATAAGAACTTTTAAAGTTAACATAATCTTACTTTCTTTTTTGATAAAAATAACAGGCATTACTTCTATATTTCAAATTTCATAGATAACACAAAACATTAAATGGACACTATTGTGATTACATGTTACGACGAATAATGGCTGAAGAAATGACAAGAAAATAAATATTTTAGGCATACATGAGAATATATTTGACATCTCACAAAATCCCTACTAAATATTAAAAATGCAAAAGTAGCTATGCCTGTCTGCCTGTCTGTTGCTCTTTGGAGCCTAAATCACTGAACCGATTTTGATGAAATTCGGTACAGTCATAGACTAAAGCTTGGGAAGAAATGATACCTTTTGTGCGAAAAAAAGCCTTGATGCGATGATTATAATAGATGACAAAAATTTGAATTCTTTACCATGTATTTCTAGGAGCAATATAGATTCTTCATTAAAATCGTTATTCACGCGGTTAGTAAGTTATATTTTTGGATACAGAGTGCTCAGCTGGCGGTGCTATGGGTGCTATTGGTGGCAATCGTGGCCGGGAACGCGACGGTGGTGCTGGCGCTATTCCTCACCAAGTCCAGGAAGAGCAGGATGAACTTCTTCATCATGCAACTTGCTATAGCAGGTACCAATCAATATTTGTAAATAAGGCACAACAATTTACCCCATTAACTTAATAAAATAAACTATACTTACCGCAAAAACTTATGAAAAACCGCTAAAGTGTCACTTGAAGTTGCACAGAGAGTATTCCGCACGGTAGACGCTATCTACCGCATTTTCTGATCGGACTTTAAAATTTTTCATCAATTATCATCCCAACAATGAATCAAATAACAAATGAAGAGGATTACTTAGTACTTTGAATGAAATATAATTAGAGTTACCTACAGGGTACTTTTATCCTAATATATCTTTGGGATCTCAATGAAATCGCGAGACAGAAGTAGCAATAAATATTTTTTTACGAATTTTAATAACGAAAATATTTTTCACCAAAATTACCTTCATACTGAGTTTTGATAAGGGATTTTATATTTGCTTATTTTTTTATTGTCATATGAGGTATTAAAAATAAGGAAAAGACAAATAAAAAAGATTTTTCAAATAAGATTTCATAATTCCACAGATTTATTCAAATAAAGCTTTGTATATATTTTTGAATTTCAAATAGTATTATATAAAACAAAGAGGAAAACCGCTATTAATAAATTATTCATAATTTATCATTGTGTTTAAATCATATTTCTCTTTCAGATTTATGGGTCGGACTAATAAGCGTTCTACCGGATTTAATACAGCGAATAACAATATCCTGGTTTGCTGGTTCAATCGCTTGCAAATTAATGAAATATTTACAGGTATGTTAGTAACATCATTCAATTCAATAACTCAAAGGAGGGCTCAACGCTCCGATTTCGCCCAAGTTGAGGATTCGATCCTGACCCCCTTGAGCTATTGTCGTACCCACACCTAGCGCAAGCTTCGAGCTTATTTGGAGCGGCAATAGGAATATTAATCGAAAAAGCATTGCTAATCTTCTATATGAGACCTGTGATAAATCTATTTATGCTTTTGGAAAAAAAATAATTAATTTTGCTTTGAAAACGCAGCGGTAGCGAACCTGCATAAAGCGCCACAGGTCACTGGTTCGATTCCCGCTGTGAAGAAATGTTTGTATTGACCATACAGACATGTTTTCCGATCTGGGTGTGTTTGTTCGCGTCATTGTGAATGTTTCCGGACCTCCGACACTATATATATATATATATATATATACAGCTATCTTAATGGGGGCCGTTGAGTGTATAGCGTTCATTTATTTATTTATCAATTTAAGACTAGTTAATAACCCAATTTCACTTGTTTAAATCCCACCGGTGACACTGTCGGGGCCACTAGGGCCAACAGTACTTTCAAACTTTTTCGGACGTATGTCGGTACGTATAAATCAATATATATATACTATATAGTTAGATTATACAAATAGTTAATTAAAAGAGAAAACTAATGATAAATACTTGTTTTAGGGTGTAGTTACATATTCCTCGACGTACGTTTTGGTTGCACTAAGCGTGGACCGCTGCGATGCGATAACACACCCCATGAACTTCACTGGAAGCTGTAAGTATTAAAACAATAACCTTGATTTGATATAAAATTATAACTTAATAACGACAAATGCTGAAATATTAAAAATAATTTACCATTTGTCGTTAGTTTACCATATAATATACTCTGTAACATAAGACACATGACAACATTAGTTAATAATAACATAGAAAATATTTTTTTGCATCACTGTTAAATTATGCAGCACGTGGAAGATCATTCAGAAATCATTTTAGGATAATGTGTGGTGTCTTTTAATAAAGAATCTTCTGCTGATTCCATAATAATAAATATTTATAAAACAAGTAAAGATGACATACAGGTGTACTTTGTGACTAGGGTGAGGAAGAGAAAAAGCATCAAAACGAAATGCAGCAGTACGAGTGCTGCTACTTCAAGTTAATATTTTGTTTAAGGGTTAATCTGAACCATACATACAACAGTGAGCTACAATGCCAGTATTTAACAAGATTATTTTCTCGCAGGGCGTCGTGCACGCGCACTGATCGTCGGCGCTTGGCTCCTTAGCTTTTTATTCTGTGTCCCGATGCTATTTCTCTTTGACGAAGCTGACATAGAAGGTAAATAATATTTTTTTATTGTAGACTTAGCTGGATCTTCGTCCCACGCCTCAGTTTCTTTGAGATTTTGATAAGCAGATTTATTTCACTCGGCCTAATTTATTTTTTATTTTTCTTTACTCACCTGAATGAGATAACTTTTTCATTGAAAAAAAAAAAACATCAGGGAATCTGAGTAAAATGGTTTTATTTTACCTCAGGAATGATTCTTCCAATATTATGATATTATTTTTTTGTATTTCCAGACACGAGCTACTGTAATATTGTGAATTTTAATTCAATTTTTTATGTTTCAATTTTAACCTTTTTATGGTTTACATTCTACAAGTATAATGTAAAATGTTTTTATTTCTAAATAAACATCTCTGATTGAATCTACTTAAAGGGAATCTTAATAAACCTTTGACTACGTACATACGACCCGAAAGAAATTCATTGTTCCCAACACGCGTAATAAACATAATAAATTTAGATCTGACTTTGATGTATCACTCGTATATCAGTGTCATATTATAAAGACAAACTCGACAAACCATATTACTAACTTACGTTGAAACTCATCTCTAATTAATAAAGGATACACACGAGTAAAGGCACGTGCCCAAATTTGTCGTGACAACAGATATTCGTTCCGTTAAAACCTTCGTGTGCTGTGTGTAAATGTAATTTTATTAAATTAATTGAAACGACAAAAAATCTTTATGTCTAATCGTATCGACAAGTCGCGTGTCATAGTTGCGATAATTTATCGTAGCCTATGGTAATTTTTCATTTATCAAAATATAAAAACAACGTAGTGACTGGTATGCAAACGGCAAGGCGAATGCCATTGTCCATAAAATGTCGTCATGATCCTATGAGAACAGCTCATTACGATAGCCATTCAAGGATAAAAAATTTCAATGCCAAAATGGGTCAGTATCATGGGAACAGCTAGAGACGACAGTCGCACGATATATTAACCGTTACGTCGTAGTGGGAACGCGTCCTAAGACAAACAATAAGCCAAAATTAGGTAACTATAGTAGAGCCCTCCCGCAGAAAATTGGCGTAAGTAATAGTAGTAGTACGGCTCCCTTTTCCACAATTAGACTCATAGTTCGGTCCTTTTTGTGTATGGGATTGGCTGGTCTATTCCAACCAGCCCAGCTCCTTCCAGAAGTTCAGAACTTTCCTGGGACGTTCACAGACTTCTTGGAGCGACCTCATATCCTTAAGGATTTTTGCCCGTTGATCAGCCACCCCTGTACAGTCCAGGATTACATGAGTGACCGTTTCTGCCTCGTTTAGGCAGCCCCTGCACAATGGGCTGTCCGTTACGCCGATTGTAAATAGGTGTTTATTTAGTGATATGTTCCCCGTAAGGGTGCTCACTAAAATTCGGAGGTCATGTTTACTGAAGCTGAGGAGTCGTTTGGTCAGTCTTGGCGATTGTGCAGGCATCGCTTCTTTCGACTGTCGACAGCTTGTGAGATTAGCCCATCGGGCATTATGCTGGTGTAAGTAATAGTACCAATCGGTATTATTGCATTTCGTGAGATGAGTGAGAGCGCCGATCTCCCATCCCCTTTGTTCCCTTCTCTTGTCCCTTCCCACATCTTCCCTCCTGTTCCTTGGGTTGACAACGCGCATTTGATACGTTGACTGCTTACCATCAGGCGGACCGTATGCTTGTTTGCCAACCGTCATGAAAAAAAAAAGTAATAAAGATTTTTATTACAGGTACACTACAATGCTGGTCGAGTATAAACCAAACGCAATGGAGGATATGGATGACGAGTGTTTTCTTATCTCTATTTGTGGCACCAGCGCTTACCATATCTGCGTGCTACGGCGTGATCGTCATCACGATACGTCAGAAAAGTCGCAGGGTACTGGGAAAACGTGCTGCTGCTACGAGACAATGTAAATACGAAATAGGCTTAAAAAAAAATTTCTGATTCTGTACTTCTCTTGGGCTTATTTGCCTTGACAGCGTAATCGTAGAGTTATGACTGTTTCTTATATACTACTGACTGACCGAATGTTAGTAGCCGTAGCATAATTATAGACCCTTGTCATATTATTAGTATCACATGTGTCTAGATAATTTTAAGGGGAGAGGGGAGGAACCTGTGTGTTAAGGAAACAGAATGGGACAAAATATTCGCGGGAAGTTAGGG
Organism: Hestina assimilis; assembly: GCA_023373885.1. Classification (NCBI taxonomy): domain Eukaryota; kingdom Metazoa; phylum Arthropoda; class Insecta; order Lepidoptera; family Nymphalidae; genus Hestina; species Hestina assimilis. The sequence continues at coordinate 12,315,552 of CM041745.1, forward strand.
ATTCTGGCACAAATACTTATTAAAGGAAACACTGCAGTTCATTTAATCTTTCATTGTAAGAGGCTGTCTATGTAGGTACACCCACAGTGTCAGATGTTCTACCGCAAAGCAGTAGTGTCTTTGGCATTACTGTATATCGGTTTCAATGACACTGTAGTTTGTGATATTACTAACTGATCAAAGGAGACATAAGACCCAATATCTCGAGGCCAATAATGCGTGAGTGACACCAAGATGTTGCTAGCGATCATACGTTACGACAACCGCCTACGATCAGGTGCGCTCTACGCTTTCTGGCCAACTTTAAAAAAACTTAACATAAAAATATCATTTTCTTTTTCAAAGAACAAGTAAAATATAGATATTAAAATATAAACATCAAAAATACTGTTTTGACAAAATCTAATAATCTAAATAGCGAAATTTAATAACAGCTGAACAAATCTTTTTATACTCGGTACTAATAACATTATTATTATACACACTTAATTTTATATTTCGCTAATAATATTCTGGTAAATATTTTAAGTTATATTAACAAGCTGAATCTTCTTAAGTTATTGCTTCAGTGTTATGAGGAAGAAAATAAGTCGTAAAAATATTATGTGACTAATAAAGAAATTGTTAGCGCGGAGCAAATTTTTCTCGCAGTTGCAAGCTCGCTCATTTGTCTGTTTTATTATATAGCAAGAGAATTTGAGGTATTTTTATGTCACTGTTCAATCTCAAATGTTTACATCCACAAACATTTTTGTATCAGTTATTTTCTGAGCAATTCTGAGCAAAAGGTTCTATATCTGTGTTTCTTTTACATTCTGTAGAAAATCTTAGAACCATGCAAGATTTGCAACAACCTTGACATAAAATAGTCATACAAAGTCAACACTTTTAACACATGTCTGTATGTGTCAACATAAACCTTTGTGTCTTTCCATATTATGGAAAAACACAAACGTTAATTTTATTTTGTTGACATAATTATTGTCTTTCTATCGTTTTTTCTATCGCTGAACAAACGCATTTCGTTGCCTCTATAAACCAATTGGCGATAGTATTGACATCAATAAAATGTAGTTAATGCGAAAAGAGTCACGAGTAATGTGAAAATAATATATATATACATAATAATCTGTACTGATATTATTCATGTGAAAGTTTGGATGGATGAATGTTTGTTACTCTATCACGCAAAAACTACTGCACGGATTTGGATGAAATTTCCTACACACATAGCTTATTAACTGTATTAACACATACAAAGCTTTTTATCGCGGAAAATGTTGAGTTTCCGTGGGATTATCAAATAACTATATTAATGTGAGCGGAGACGCAGGCACTGCTAGTTCATAATATAAATTAATAACACAAAATTAGTTTTAATTATTTTCGTGAGAGAGTATAAAAAATATTTTACTTTGCTCTATAAACAAATGTTATAAAATGAATCTTAATTGAAACGTCCAGAGTAATTTCGTTATATCGGAGAAATTCTATATTGGCTTGCCGTTTATTTGTTTGCTTAGGACGTGAAATCAAATATTTTATCCTCTTAGAATATATTAATCATTGAATAATGGATTTTACGTGTATATATTTGAACTTTTTTTACTGCTGCGTTTCGATTGAGGAGTGTAAGCCCTAGTGACTATGACTCCCACCCTTTTCTGTCTCTTTTCTTTTTCTTCTCTTTCTCTCGCCTATACAATCCTTCATCTTATTTTACAACGCAATGTTATACAGGTAGTGTATACGGTTACGGTTAACACACACTATAGTAGCCTTCGTTCATGCGGATCGTAAGTATATTTACCACCTGTGTAATAATTATATATAAAAGATAATGAGATATCTCAAAAAGACATCTACAAAATTCTGAGAAGCGTATTGAAAATTCCTCAATATTATGGAAGAAGATTTAATTAGAAAATACTACATAGAAGAAAAGTAATTGTTAAACAAAGCTTAATAATTATATCTCGCCTTCCGAAAAGCGGATATCGTTGCCTATGTTTAATTACAAGACCAGAGGCATCACTATGCGCGGAAACTGATGATGATGATAGATATGAGAAGAGAGGGAGAAAGAAAGAAAGGACACAAAGAAAAAGAAAAAAAAATAAAATCATTTATTTCAAGTAACAAAGACTCATTTAGTATTTACTGTACAAATACTGTATAAATTAAAATAAACAATCTAGGATATTAAAAATTTTATATAAAATAAATTATTTTACTAATTTATTAATATAAATAAAAAGGAGAGTTATAAAATTTAACATTAGATACTCTTCATCTCTAAATCTGTGCTCTTCTTGAAATTGAATCCTCTTGCAGATAGCGATGATCTGGACAGTCGAAGAGCAAGCAGCCGCGGAATAATACCTAAAGCTAAGATCAAAACCGTCAAAATGACTTTCGTAATAGTGTTCGGTAAGTATTTATTAACTTTTATCTTGATTTGTTTTATATCATGATGGTTGGCAAACAAGCATACGATCCACCGGATGGTAAGCAATCACCGTAACCTATGAACGCTTACGATACTTGAAGTATCACAAGCGCGTTGCCAATCCAAGCAACAGGAGGGAAGGGATGAGAAGGGAACAGAGGGAATGGGAGATTGGGCCTCCAGCGCTTTTACTCATGGCACGAAACGCAACAGTCTCTATTGATAGTGCTACTTTACGCCAATTTTCTGTGAGAGGGTAATACTTCCCCAGTCGAGCCGGCCCTTTCGTGCCGAGAGAAGCATGGCTCTCCTATCATTATATGTTTGATTGTTGATGTGTTAATTACGAATCTAAAGGCGTCGGGATGTGACGACCCCATCGCCCGCTGGGATAATCTCTGTCACAACAGAGATTATTCCACCAGTGCAATCAGTCACACTGGTGGTAGGTCTTTTGTTGCAAGAGGCCGGCTAGGTAGGTACCACCGCAGTGTCCAATATTCTGCCGCCAAATAGTAGTGCTTAGGCACTACTGTGTTCCGGTTTGAAGGGCATTGTACGCTAGTGAAATTACTGGGCGAACGAGATTTAAGAACTAATATCTCGAGGTTGGCAACGCGTGAGTGGCACCTACTATATGGTCCATGATCAAATTGATAAATGTTGGAATCTACTTTTAACGTCCCTTTCCTTCCCGAAACTAAGCAAGTACCGTATCCTAAGTTAACACTTACACAAACGGCATCATCGTAATACCTTCATAAGTTATCGTTGAAGAAACACACATACACACAAATGATATATATAATAGATAACAACACAACAGTGAATCATATCAATGTCTCATTCGACTGCAGTACCCTGAAATAAAAATATTTTCGTTGAACTATATTAAATTTTCATGAAAAATAAACTTCGTCTCTATGAAATTATTATTCATATTACGAATTCGCAAACAATGCACAATCTGTCAAAATTTAATTAAACGGTCGAACATTTCCAATTAATAATCAACGTGCAAACCGCTCCAATAATCAATTTTTAGTAATCAAATTAAAATCAAAGTTAATTAGTCCTACACACGCAAAAACACAATAATTGGAAAATATTGTTTATCATTTTATTGGCGCACTGATACGTGGCGCAGCGGTGGCGAACTTGCCTTAAGCGCCACAGTCGCGGGTTCGATTCCCGATAGAGGCAGATTTTTGTATTGACTTCTTCTTCCTAGCATTTTTCCCGGTATTTTTTATCTACCCAGTTATTACTCTTATCCGGATTTGACCGTTAATAGTTTTGACACAGAGCGATTACCATCTGACCTCCGCAAACCTAAGGGCGAACCAACAACTCATTGGGTATGAGCAAATTACTTATCAAGAGTTAACGATTATTATCAAATGGTATGTGATAACAACCGGAACCGACAACTTAACGTGCTCTCCGGGGCAAGGTAGGGAAACCCACAAGAACATACACCCAGACCGTAAAATATTGTATATTTGTAAGATCAATACAAATAACTGCCTGAGCGGAATCGAACCCGCCACGGTCGAGGATAAATGTGGCCTCGCTACCAACACGTCACAACGGTGTCGGATTGTTTGAATTGACTGTACTGTACTGTAATTATGTTCCAGTCTGGACTGTGTTTGTGCTTGTCAATGTGTATATTACCAGACACTCGACCCCCATTCAAATAGTAATATCCTGTATATTACTATTTGAATGGGGGCCGTTGAGTTTGTAGCATTTATTTATATTTATTGTATTGTGATATAGTAATTTTTATCTCAGAAAATAAATTACAAGTTATGTCTTAGCTAAAAATAAGGTTTAGGAGGTTTTAAAGTGCGCTTTACTTGTTTTGATGCCAATTCTAAATGACTTAAAAACTATGCTATAAATCAATACGACGGTTTTTTTACGCAAAATATTTTAGGCGGCGATTCGGTGGTTTGACGAAAATTGAAAGTAAAATATTAAAAACGTGTCACGTTTAGGCACGTTTCTTTACGTAAGAAGAGCGAAAGAATTTATATTTATGTAAGATGATTTGTTTTCTATCACGTGTTTTTCCTTTTTTTTTGTTGGGAGTCCTAATAACTTCTCAGCTTATGCTAAACTAATTATGACGATTATTTCTTTATTAGATAGGGTGTACTACCAATTCGACTTAAATGTTATGATAAATAAATATAACACTCTCAACAGCGCCCATAAAGATATTACTGTCCTGTGTCGCGATCTGGAAACATACACAAGCACAACCACAAACACCCAGCCCGGAGCACATGTCGGTCAATATAAAAATCTGCTCCTAGCGTGAATCGCACCCGTGCTTTGAAATGATCAAGTAATGCTATAGTATACTATAGAACTAATATACGCAATCTTTCAAAATCTAGACCCAATGATTCAGCTCCATTCACTGGAATTTTATATACAAAGATATTAATGATTATGTCGAGATTCTAACAAATAAATGAACGCTACACACTCAACGGGATATATTAGGATAGTTTTATTGAATATCTTGTCTACAGAGTTGTGTGTGTACCGTTTATATCCTGTGTAGGTCCGGAAACATACCCAACGACAAGGACAAACACACCCAGACCGGAAAACATCCCTGCATGGTCAATACAAAAATCTACTCCGAGCGGGAATCAAACGCTTAAGGCAGGTTTGCTACCGCTGTGCCACAACGTTGTCAAAACGTCGTCTAACAAATTCTTAAAACGAATGAACGAGTTCTGATTACGCAAAGAAAAGTATTTTTATCCATTTTAATTGTACGCGACCTCCATACGAATTTATTATAGCTACTTCTCAAAATAGACCGGCGTTAAAACAGTTTAAGAAAAATTTTACTACAGCCGATTTACGTAATTTAAATCCAATTATAAATGACTTACGGTTATTGCTTTCTATCGTTTTCAACTTTTAGATTTAACAAATGCTTTTTGACTAAATTGTAACTTCTTTATGTTGTAAATTATTTACTGAGCGAAGCGAGACCTCAGAGTTTTATTGTACAATTTATAACGTCACTAAACATATTTTTAATTTTTTGTGTTGGCAACTAAACATATGACCCACCTGATAGCTCAAGCGGTTGTCGTCTTAGATCATTTAACAACGTTGTTAAATGGTCTAAGGGTTGTCGTAGCCTATGAGCGCTGGCAACACCGTTTGTAGGGTCTAAAAGTTCCTCTGCCTAGTAATTTCACAGTGAATTTTAAACCGAAACACAGAAAACTGCTTTACGGTAGAATAACTGACACTCTGATGGTACCTACCTAGCCGGCCTCTTGCAATAAAAACCACCAGTAAATAATTGACAAACAATCGATCCAACTATACAAATTAATATAAATTCTCAATTCAGGGCGAACTAATCTTATTAGGTATATATTTAGGGTTACTGCAAATTTTCCCTTGGGTACTTCTTATGAATAAATAAATATACCAAGTTTGTACACATTAGTCTTCGACACCGCCCGATATACATATTTCAATGAAATCTTGTGAATGTGTCCATACGCTTATACTGCAACTAGATTCGATCGTTGTAAAATTAAAAATGTAGCAATGAAAAAAAGCTATCTGGGGCACGGCAGTGCCTCCACCAAGTTGAGCAAAAAAGCCTTTTCTCGAAGCAGTTCAGGCCATTTTCGACCCCCTATAACTTCGTTACGGATAAAAGTATTAATTAAATATTAGTAAGCATTATTTGAATGAGTAAATATATATATTTTTTTTTACCAATCCTGAAGTTGACGAAGAAATTTTTCACATTAGTGTTTACAAATATATAGCTACTGGACCTGAAAAAGTTCAATAAATATCAATATATTACACTACATTGAACAAAATATTTCTATATTACCGCTGGAGTCACGATTCCGTTCACAAAACTTTCTATCAATTAAATTAGGTACAAATATTGAATGTCAGTCATGTTTTCCTCTCGCTACAACGTATTTTCTTGATTTATATTCCGTAATATACATTTTGACTTTATCGAGAAAGTTAATGTTGTTGACATGAAAAGATGCTGATGAAATATTGAACTGAGGAAAACCAAATATTTGTTACATAGGATTTTGAGACAGATACAATATCTCACGTCCGGCCTTATGTTAACATTAAGTAGTAATATAGATTTGCAGTATACAAAATATAGTTGGTGTTACAAATTTCATCCTTCACTCTCTTCAAGTTTTGTTTTCGCGATTTCGTTTCTACAGATTGTTAGTGCTTATTTCTGCCTCATACTGTGATGTTGATAATGATATAATAATCACCTGTACGTTTTTTTTTATGTCATGACGGTTAACAAAAAAGCATACGATCCGCCGGATGCTAAGCAGTCACTGCAACCTTGCGATACTTGAAGTATCACAAGCGTACCTAATGATGGTGTTACTTGACGCCGATTTTCTTTGAGAGGGTAGCACTTCCCCGGTCGAGCCGGCCCTTTTGTGCCGAGAGAAGCATGACTCTACTACCGTTAAAATCCGTTTGTAAATATAAGGCTACTCTAAATCCTTAGCTTAAACAGAAGATTTGATTCCAAGATGGCTGTTTCAAAATATATTTTGGAAATCCTATCAATTATAAATAATTATTGACCAAGGTGTAGCTAAACCGCCGCCGGGACGTGACAAACCCATCGCCCGCAGTTGGGATAACCACTGTCACAGCAGAGATTATTCCACCAGTGCAATCAGTCACACTGGTGGTAGGTCTTTTGTTGCAAGAGGCCGGCTAGATAAGTACCGCCGCAGTGTCAAATATTCTGCCGCCAAATAGTAGTGCTTAGGCTTTACTGTGTTACGGTTTGAAGGGCACTGTACGCTAGTGAAATTACTGGGCAGAGGAGATTTAAGAACTAATATCTCGAGGTTGGCAACGCGGGAGTGGCTCCTACTAATGGTGCTACAAGCGCTCATAGGCTACGGCAACCACTTACCATCAGGTGGGCCGTATGCTTGTTTGCCAACTTCTAACATAAAAAGAACACTTTACAATTCTACAAATTATGGTAAAAAAACTATTCTGTCAAGTTGACATTAAGTTTGGAGATTAGACATTTTCGCAAAAAAGCCAATTCAATATGGAATATTTCATTCAATAAAATTTGTTATCAAAGTACTATGACACACTATTAGGTTAACGACCTTATAACATGTTAAATACTTTAAAAAGCACTTACTTTAAAAAACATGCTGCATGAAGAGAAAAATCGACGATAAAAACATTTTACGATGCTGTCCATTATGCCTAAGTGGACAAAAATGCAATTCTTAGACAGAAATGTAGTGTAAAATTTAACAGTTTCATTTAATATTTTCGTTTCAGAATATTTAACAAAAACTATAAAGGTTTTAAATTTATAGCGTATACTGGGGGATAGTTAAAAATCATAGATTATCTTGATATATTTTTGAAAACGTTGTGCCGAAGTGACCATAGTATAGTCTATATTACTCTATCTACTACTTCTTCTTCCTAGCATTATTCCCGGTATTATACGAGTATTTTACCAAGGGCCTGCTTATTACTCTTGTCCGGTATTCACAGGTTACTAGTTTTTACACAGAGCGATTGCCATCTGACCTCCGTAACCCAATGGGTGAACTAGTAACTCGTTGCATAAGCGCAATTCACTTATCAAGAGTTAATCAGATTGTTATCAGATGTTATGTGATAACAATCGGGACCGACAGCTTAACGTGCTCTCCGAAGCACGGTGGGGGGACCCACATGGACAAACGCCCAGACCGAAACAGACATTTTTGAGATCAATACTAACATCTGTCCGAGCGGGAATGGAACCCGCAACCGTCGAGGCTAGAGGCAGACTCGCAACCCACAACGCCACAACGGTGTCAATTACTCTATCTACTACAATAGTAACAAATACCCAGTGACGCTCGCTGGTTGGTATAAGATCAGAAGCTTAAGCGTCTTCCGGACCCCTGGTTGCCTGGTACAGACTACAATTATCCTAACAACGGCATTTAAGTGTGTAGCATAGCGGTAATGATTATTATATCTAATTTGTTGATTTATTTAATTGTTTTATTAATACGATTTCGATTCACCAGTTAAAAACCATGATGAAGAATTGGTGTCATTTATCATATACCTATATATAATATGTAATTATAAAATTCCCACTGTACCACTTACCAAAGAGTAATGACACCATCAAAAACAATATGCAAAGATTTTATTTTAGCATGAATGCTAATTTTTATTTAAGCTTTTAATCTCTAAATTTTAAGACTTTATTAAAATCTTGAGTGCTCTGCCATCAAGTCGGTACGCTTCAGCTATCAACAATTTAATTACAGATTGTCACTTAAACTTATATTTTAATATATAAAAATATCAGACTTCGACATTTTTAAATAATTAAGACGAAGATTTTTAGCAACTATATTGCTCTCATAATAAAAACGAAAATACCACACGTTTGAGCATTGGCATGAGTGCTAAAAACGGCCGAAACTCAGGTCCAAAATAAGGCCTTTAAAAAAAACTTAACTGTACATTAAAGGGTTATAAATTTGAATAAAACAAGGACTACTACATAATTGTATTATAAGACATCTTTGAGCGAAAAATCATTTAAAACTTTTCAGTAGCTGTTTTTTTATACGCGGTGATAAACTAGCGAACGATCGGGCCAGCAACTTGCAGCAGTACGACTACTATTACTACACGATATTCTTAGTGAGGAAAGTACTGCCTATCGAACCATCCTTTTCATGCTCAATACAACAAGGGTCTACTTAGCTCAACTGCTCGTGTTCTTGAAGCAGATACGTGGGAGATTTAATAGACCGAAATATAAAGTTGGAATTTTTTCATTAAAACCATTTAGTAATCACACAATGATATATCTTAGTGAGATTATTTTGATATTGTTTTTATTTTCATTACTAAAATTAAATTGCTTTCATAATTTTATTACATTATCCTACATTATGAAGATGTTTTAACCTAGATGTCTCAAGTGTTCCAATGCGTACGTAGGCTTTCAAAACTTTTAGCTCACATACGCCTCGTTAATGTGAATTGCGTAGGCTTTAAATTTACAAGAACTTTCATATTCTCTGATCATCGAAATAATGTTATCCTGATTCATATTATTTATACAAGGTCAAAATTATATCTATACTATAAAGGTCCAAATTATGCCACAGTAGGCAATCTTGTGCACTTTGCAACGCCCACCAACTTTTTTGACGTCCTCTGTTCGTTTGTTAACCTAGAGGAATAGGGTCTATCATCTCTGCATCTTTCGATACATGCTCGCCATTCTAAGCCCCTTCACCCTTCCATCAGTCAATTTCGCAAACTTTTAAATAATGTTTTGGCTGACAATTGTGTACTTAACGATTAATACTAAAACACTTTCGTATGAAAAATAAGTACCATTTTTATATTATACATATTACATTTTAATAATATATATAAAAATATATAAGAAAGACCCGGTAAAGTTTATTATATTTGGCCCTCAAACTAAATTACAGATATCATGTGTGGTTTGAAAGCAAATACGCGCATCTCGTCACGTCGCCGCCCACATAGGTGGAGTTCTCGCTGGAATCTTATAAATTTACAATTTGAATCGTGACTCGACTCTTCGCCGCAATAGAGGAAATATTTAAACTTTTAGCTGCGACATTATTACTTCTACGCTCACGCTCTACGCTTCTACGATCGCGATATCATGTAAAGACGTTTTTTTTACTTATATGCCGTTTTACCATTTTCATATTTTATGATAACCGTTTGAGGAGACGCGAATCGAAATTAAACTGGAAAGATATTTGTGTTAAGATAAGTATGACTTATTGCAAGAAGAAGAAATGAGACGCTTACGTAGAAGAAATGTTATTAACGACTATTGCATAATGGTTTGCTAATGAAAATAATATATTGGTCTTACTTTAAAATGTATCGTTTCTGAATATGTACTTGTTTATTTGCAAAAGTAGTTCAAAACTAAATAATTGTTTAAAAAATTAAAAACCCTTTCATTTATTTTTCATTTTAGTTTGATTTTTTTAAATTATTAAATTGTTTCGGTCCTTGATAAGCATGCAAAATTTCGATTTAATCCGACGTTTTGAAGGTCTACATCATGTTTGAAAGTCTCTGTTACATACTTATTATGAAGCTAATAAACGCGTGTTAACAATCCGCTGTGTACATTTTATTTGCATTTTATTTATTCAATCATAGACGGTACAACAATATTTTTAAGCAACGATAACCAAACCCAAAAAAATTATAGCCTTTACACAGGCTTAAAATCGAGCACAAAACTAGATTTTTTTCAAAGAATTGGTTTGTAAAAAAACCATCGCAGGTAAATCTTGGAAATGTTTCTGACCTATATTTGAATAGTTATATCTTATAGTCAATAGTTGAGTAGTCTGCCTAATCGTAACTTTTTAACAAAAGTCGAGGAAGTTTATAGGCTCTAAACGGTGCCTCACAACATCAGCTATATTAATTCTTTCTTTCCAGTCTTCGTCCTCTGCTGGTCTCCCTACATGATATTCGACTTGCTACAAGTGTACGGCTACGTTCCTGATACCCAAGTCAACATTGCCATCGCTTCCCTCATCCAGAGCCTCGCACCGCTCAACTCAGCCGCCAACCCGGTTATATACTTCATCTTCTCTAACAGGATATTTATAAGTCTACGGTGAGTATTTATAATTTAGGAGACACAGTAGCGGATAGTAGACTAGTACTCATTCTTTTTTTGTACCAGTGCAGTGTCAGATACTCTACCACAAAGTAGTATGTATTATATTACTGTGTTTCGGTTCGGACGCTGTAGCTAGTGAAATAACTGGACAAAGGAGATTTAAGAACAAAAATCTCGAGGTTGGCAACGAGTCATACTGAACTTCAAACATTAGTTTGTAATTCAAGGCGGTCCTGTCGCTAACATTTGTGGTTCCCTGTATAATAAATTATTATAATTATAGTTATTATGTTTTACATTACTTTTACACTGAAACTATTTGGAATATTATATTGGCTTTTGTACAAACTCCAGTTTTTAAGGTCAAAGTGTGGAACTGAAACCCATACTTTAAGAGCTACCTGTAGTGTAATAATTTCAATAATAATACATGATTGCATCTAAATATTAATTAATTTAGTCAGTAATTTGATTATATTGTCTATTGAAACTAAAATTAATTTATACAAATTAATAAATTGCATATTCTAAATGTAAATTAATTAATCTTCACACTATTCAACCGTAACTTTTCCCACTACGGAAACTAAGTTCTACAGTTTACACAAATATAACTATTATCGTCTAAAGACAATTTATTTAGTATTCCAGCCGCTTATTAAGTAAACCAATTATTCTGTACAGGACAGCTATATATCTTGTTGGGATGCTCTTAATTACTGTAGTTCCCCATCTAAGCCACTCTAAAGTTTTAACGCTGTTTGTTTATATTGAAAATGATTAACGAGCAATTGTAAACTTTTATAATATATTACTATATTAAGTCTTACCAAGAGTTACTTTCTCGATATATCACCTCACTGTAGATTCACGTTTAACATTTTATATTACATGTTGGCAAGCATACGACCCACCTCATGGTAAGCGGTTGCCGTAGGCTATGAGCGTGCACAACACCATTAGTAGGTGCCACTCACGTATGCCAACCTCGAGATAAGATATTGGTTCTTGTATCTCCTCTGTCCAGATAGTTCATTGGCCTACAGTGCCCTTCAAACCGGAACACAGTAATGCCTAAGCACTACTATTTGGCGGTGGAATATTTGACACTGCGGTGGTACCTACCTTGCTAGCCCCTTGCAACAAAAGACCTACCGCCAGTAAAAATTCAGACTTTAAGCGGTATTTCGAAATGAACTAAAAGCAGATTATTAAATTAATTTGAATTACATTGATTAGTTTGTTAAGCCCATTTAAATTGCAATTGGTTATCACACTTTTGGATTGCTGTCTTACAATATGTTGAGAATCCAAAAAAATATATAAAATTAAATTATTAAATACAGACTAATATTATAAGTTTGAAACAACTCTGTCTGACTGTTACAGTTTCAAACATGAGCCGCTAAATTTTAATACATTTTAATTTTGGAATTGATAATTGGGATAAAAATATGTATGGAAAACCAATTATTTCTATGTCAGTGCCTCAATGATAATTGTTTAACACGCGGGCGAACTCGCGGGCAAATCTATTACATAATATTATTCATTTCTGGCAGGGTTTATATATTTTCATTATTAAATTATTCAAAATAAATGCTTTATTTAAAATACACGCTGAAACACATTAAGTCTTTATGACTTTGTAAGATTTTGTGGCACTCCAGGGGCGCTACGAATACTTATAAAATATTATCCAGAATTTAAAAGCAGTAAAATGTTCTCAAAAAGATACTTTTATGGAAACGTTTTTATAACGTAGCGTCAATTTCTTGCCCTTCCCTTCTTATAATTTATGAAAGGTAATGAATGGTAAAAAAACATGATGAATATTAAGAACGTTGCTAAGCATAAAAGTTATTACCGAAGTGAGTCAAGAAGATTAAAAGTCAAGTTCTTATACTAAGCCTATTTTTAAAATGTTGTATAAAATACTAATGACCAAAAATGAATTAGTATTTTTTTATCACCATCATCATCATATCAGCCGAAAGACGTCCACTGCTGGACATAGGCCTCCCCCAAAGAGTGCGCAATGTCCGGTCCTGCGCCTTACACATCCAGTGGACTTCCGCGACCTTTACCAGGTCAACAGTCCACCTTCTGGGGGTCTACCCACGAAGCGCCTTCCGGTACGTGGTCGCCACTCGAGAGCCTTTCCGCCCCAACGGCCATCGGTTGTACGTGCAATGTGCCCACTGCCACTTAAGTCCAGCGATTCGGAGGGCTATATCAGTTATTTTGTTTTTTTTTTTTTTTAATAATTAAATTATATTTTATCAAGGAACATACCTCCGTACAAGTGGCTCTGGTGCTGGATGAAATCTGGAGACAGTTCAGGGGCGAACGAGTCCAGGGCGCACACGGAGTTGCTGACGTCATCACACCGTAGAACTAGACACGAATTGACAATCAGAGTAAGTAACGTATTTTCACATTATTAATAATATATATTAATAATGTGAAAATAAAGAGTCCATATTAAGATAAAGTTCTCAAATACTAAATTATTCACAGTCCAGACAGTATTTATTTTACCAGGAACCGCCTACTAAAAATCCCACTTCATACAGAAAACAGTAAGGATGTTCTAGTCAAAGATTATGTCATTATGAATCAATACTTAAAATAACAAAATGTACTTTAAAATATTTACAAATGCTCCTATTATGTCTGCCAAGAGTTAATATTTGCTTCAATTTAGAATGGAACCTGAGAATGTTTTACGAACGTTGCCCTTCAAGCTTCTTTTTTTTTAGCTGCCTGAACTATATTTTCTTTTAATGACACGATATTATAAAATGATATAAATTTTATCAACCGCAATCGATAAAAATAAATTTATGATTCTTTTGTAACTTAGTTTTGATACTCAGAAAAGAAAAAGATGCCTTTGTATCCGAAAAATACTAGAATAGTTAAACTTCGTTTTTTGTTAGTAAGTGGCAAGCAAACATACGGCCCACCTGTTGCTAAACCGTTGCTGTAGCCTAGGAATTCTTGCAACACCAATGCAATTTGTAGGTGTGAATCACGCGTTGCCAACCTGAGATTCTTAAATCTTCTTTGTCCGATAATTTCACTATCTACAGTGTCCTTAAAACGGAATTACTGTAATACCAAAGACACTACTGTTTTGTAGTAGATTATCTGAAATTGCGGTGGTACCCACCAAGCCGGCCTCTTGCAATAAAAGGCCACCACCACCAGTCTAAAATTCCTGTATAAAAATGAAAAAGAAATACATTTTTGGAAGCCCCGGAAAAAAATAATTGTGTTGTTAGTAATGAGGACAATCTCAAACTAAAATACGACAATTTAATAGCGGTCAAAAGATACGTTACTTATTCAAAATTAGGCTATCTCCGGCCATAATACTCTTTTCCCGAGCGACTATAAAATCTTTGGTAAAATGCCAGAATGAGACACGAAATTACAAACGTTAATGAATATTTACAATAGAGCTTCTTTTATATTCATGGCTTTTGCATTATATTATTATTATCACGGAAACGTAATGGCTAAACCAGTTTTTATATTTAGTATTTTAACGACACAGAAATATTTAACGATAAGATCTATATAGATATAGATGGGATAATTCATCTTATACCAGTAATTATACGGCTCTATAAAACGTCATTAAAAAGCCGCTTGAGATTATATCAAATATTCCAAAATGCGGTTGCATTACTGTGTTTCGGTTTGAAAAACACCGTAGGTAGTGAAATAACTGGGCAAAGGAGATTTGAGATTCAAAATCTCGAGGTTAGCAACGCATGAGTGACACCTACAAAAGGTACCAAGGGCGTTGTAACCATTCATAGACTACGAGTACATCTGTCTACCATTGTAAACCAAATTTAAAAAAGTTATATAAGGAAAAAGCGGCTGTAGACTATTTTCGTGTTTGCTGTCTTTTTTATGTTAAAAGTTGGCAAACAAGCATACGGCCCACCTGATGGTAAATGGTTGCCGTAGCCTATGAGCGCTTGCAGCACCATTAGTAGGTGTCACTCACGCGTTGCCAACCTCGAGATATTGGTTCTTAAATCTCGTCAGCCCAGTAATTTCACTAGCGTACAGTGCCCTTCAAACCGGAACACAGTAATGCCTAAGCACTACTATTTGGCGGCGGAATATTTGACACTGCGGTGGTACCTACCTAGCCGGCCTCTTGCAACAAAAGACAACCAGTGTGACTGATTGCACTGGTGGAAAAATCTCTGCTGTGACAGAGGTTATCCCAACAGCGGGCGACGGGGTCGTCACATCCCGACGGCGATCTTTGATTTATACTCATAGATATTATTGACACTATTACTCTAATGGTTAAAAAAATTCAAATTATGCGATATACCTTTTCTTATTATATAAAAATACTAATTATGAGGCTTAAAATTTATTTCGGGTTATACTTTGTATTAGGGAGTATATGCTTACTAGCTTCGGTTCGCGACTTCACCCGCATAAATAGATTTTAATGAACTTCCATTTCCTATTTCACCCATCCAAATCTCAACAACAAGGGGCTTAACGTCTCCACAGTCCCATCTATATCTCTACCGAAATTCACCGTAATGGGTCCAGCGGCTTAGATGTGAAATCGTCACAGGCATATAAACAAACTCATTTTCGCATGTATAATGTTAATTAGGAAGTTAGTAGTAGAATTAATTTATGTATGAAAATTAAGTACCGACCCACAATAAATTTTACGATCTTACATCATTCGCTAAGTAATTATCAATTTACAAACTCTATCCTGAATTGACCACTCCAGCTCCCTTTATTCCCAACAAGGGGCTCCTTGTCTTAATGGCTCTTAAACGTCACGCCAGATACGATGAAACACTTCAAAGCAATAAATAATATACTATATAGAACTTGTAACTTCGTCCATTCATTTTAATGTAATGCTGTAATAACAATGATATTACATATTTGCTTGTTTTAAAGCGTGAATAAATCCCTATTTACCTGGGCGAAGCTAGAATTTGGCACAAGAGAGGGCAAAATCTTAATTTTAGCCCAGAAGAGGGCAAAATTACCATTCTCGTCAATAGTTATTGGTTAAACAGTTCAAAATGTATTGTATTCGTCCTCCATTTCTTAATATTTTACAAGGCCCAGGCAGCTGCCACCCCCTGCTTCTAAATCGCTATACCCATGTCTATTTATATATATCTAACGCTATCATTAGACAGCTTAACCGTGCAGCGTGAAGCAGTAACCGTAATTCGTTAATCGATCTGACAAACTCTAGACCAGTACGCAAAATGATACAAGACAGTAGGTCTCGTATGAAAGTTGTCCTAATTTAACGCAGGTACTATCGTGGACAAGAATATATATCAATTACTAGCAGACCCTACCACGCGTTGCTGTGTTACATTGGACTAGACTTTTTCAGACATTTTCAACCAATACTGTGTGTATTGGTTGTAAGCCTTAACAAATTATACATCTAAACCTTCCTCTTAAATTAGGCTGTCTATTGGTCAAAGCCGCATGAAAATCCTTTCAGTATACTTCAAGTTTATCGTGAACAAACCCACGGACAAACACGGCAGCAGGAGACTTTTTTTTATTCCTATTGCCCCTCTAAATAAGCTCGAAGCTTGCGCTAGGAGTGGGTACAAAAATAGCCCAAGGGGATCAGGATCGAACCCGCGACTCTCGCATTATCGGCGCGAAGTCAGCCCTTCTACCGTTGAACTATTGAGCCTTTTTTTATAGTAATTATGTAGTTGTAGTATTTAGTTTCATCTAATAGCAAAATTATTGAAACTATAGTCAACAACATGCTGTAAAAAGTAAGCAAAGATTTGTTTTAAGTTTATGTTTTAATTTGAATATTAAGCTACTTCTACAAGAAATTACTTTATTATTAGTTAGTCGAGATAAGATTAATTATAAGTTTAACAATCGCTCTCCTGTTGAGCACCAAGGAACAAAGGTACATTGATGATGAATTTATGGAATTATCAAGTATTTCTTATCGACAATAATTATTAATTAAAACATAATAAATAATTTAAGTGGGTAAATTGTAATTAATTATGTGTAAGTAAATTTAAGACTATCAATTTATCTAAAATATTTTGTGTTTATTTTAATTTTAGGGTAGTAACATCGATTTATTATAAAAAATAGATGCGGTTTTTGAATTCGACTTTTCAAAAAAACACCAACATTTTGGCGACATTTTGTCTTTTCAATGGGTTTGTACTTAGAGTATATATAATTGTACGGGTTGTCCTTGATAGTTGTGTGTGAGCTTAGGCCGTTGTTAGTTTTTCTTTAAAAAATTTAATAAGATAATTTATCACGAAACATAATTATATAAATAATAAATAAACGCTACACACTCAACGGCTCCCATTAGGACGGTTATATCCTGTGTCGGAGGTCCAGAAACATTCACAATGACAAGGACAAACACACTCGTACCAGAAAACATGCATGTATTGTCAATACAAACATCTGCTCCGAGCGGGAATCGAACCCGCGACTTTTGGCGTTTAAGGCAAATTTGCTACTGCTGCGCCACAACGTCTTCGAATATTACATTCATAAATATTATACATGAAATTGAAAAACAATGTATTTCTGTGAAAAAGTTAATGTAAAAAGAAAAGCTTAGTGTATTTCTGATTTCTGTTTTCTTTTTTCATTTATTTTATGTCATTCTAGCTGTGCTAAAAATAGCCAAAATTACCCCTTATAACATAAGCTTAGCTCAATGTACCCATGTCAAGTCATAATCACTCCTGCCTTTTTGGTGACTGACCGGAACAAGAATAAAAAAATTTAATGGGGTTTTGCTAATACCTTAAGCTGCTATTTTAAAATTATAGTGACTTCAGTTTTATTTCTTTATGTATGTAGATAGTATATGTATATTTTGACGACGTTGTGGTGCAGCGGTAGCGAACCTGCCTTAAACGCCACAGGTCGCGGGTTCGATTTCCGCCCGGAGCATAATATACTTGGTGTCGACATTTCGAGCGTCGTTCAGTTCCGCGGTCAGTTGGAAGGAAAGGTCAAATTGGCCTCTAAAAAGCTTGGTGTGCTCAGCAAGGCGAGGCACTACTTCACGTCGGCTCATCGCCTAAAGCTCTACAAGGCACAAATTCGACCACACGTGGAGTACTGCTCTCACCTCTGGGCGGGAGCTCCCAGTACCAGCTACTTCCAATTGACCGCATCCAACGTAGAGCGGCTCGAATTGTCGACGATCAAGCCCTTTCCGATCGGCTTGATCCTTTGGCATTGCGTAGAGATGTCGGATCACTCTGCAACTTCTATCGCATATATCACGGAGAGTGTTCTGAGGAATTGTTTGGATTGATCCCGCCGGTAGAATTTCACCATCGGACATCGCGACAAAACTCTAAGTTCCATCCATACCACCTCGATGTCTGGAAATCCACAACAGCGCGATTTAGAAGACATTTTCTTCCTCGCACAACCACTCTGTGGAATCAACTTCCGCCGGCGGTCTTTCCGAACCGATACGACTTGGGAACCTTCAAGAGAAGAGCCTATTCTTTCCTTAAAGGTCGGCAACGCGCCTGCATGCCTTCTGGTGTTGCAGATGTTCATGGGCGGCGGTGATCACTTAACATCAGGTGAGCCTCCTGCCCGTTTGCCCCTCTTACATAAAAAAAAAAAAAAAAAAATATGTTTGTATTGACCATGCAAACATATTTTCCGGTCTGGGTATATTTGTCCTTCTCCTTGTATGTGTTTCTGGACCCTGACACAGGATATTACTATCCTAATGGGGGGCGTTGAGTGTGCAGTGTTTATTTATTATTATTTTTTTATCTATTTAGTTAAAAGACGACAGCATCAAGAACCCAAAGCCACGCTTACACCAGTACAGCAGCTCGCGTAAAGTAAGACTTCACCTTCCCGAAGACCAGTTACAAATGAACAATAACTGCCATCCGCAAACGCAGAGGAGACCAGCTGACACGTTCTTGTAAAACAGGTACAATATACATGAACTTTCAATAGCAAATAACTTCTTGTACTAGTTTTTAACACATCTGTCCCGCTCTTTTTGATAATGGAAACATTGGATAAAACGGGACAAAATTAAATTTGTATATCAAAGCACGGCTTCTATAAGCCCAGAAAGTATTGTATAAAGCTTAAATCAGTAATTGGACAGGACAAAAGACGTTTAATTAAGGAAGGTATCTGACGTGTTTCAGTGTTGTTTTATATAAAATGGTATCAATCTATACATAGTTCAACTAAGTTGTTGGTATTAGTAGCAATAGAGCCAAGCTCCTCCCAGAACATGGGCCGGCTCGACTAGGGAAGTATTACCCTCTCACAGAAAATCGGCGTAAAGTAACAGTATCAGTATGTACAGTAACGTTTTGTGCGATGAGTGAGAGCGCCGGAGGCCCAATTTCCCACCCCTCTGTTCCCTTCCTTTTTCCGTTGTCATCCCTTTCCTCCTATTCCTTGGGTTGGCAACGTGTGTGTGACACATTAAGTACATACATAAAAACAAATACACGACACACACAAATGCGGTTGCATAGGCTGGCTCACAGACAAAATAAATTCGTATATTTATAAGCATTACATAATGCTAAGTACACAAATGAAATATACTTTAGTATACTAAGTGATGAAAATTTCTTTTGCATAATCTCTTTTATTATATTATGATTGTAAATTGAACTTCTTGGTCTTAATTTTAGGATAGGATAGATACGATAAGATCTCAAACACTTGTGTATACAATTTTATATGAAAGGAGAAAAATAGAGAGGTAATTAAAGTAAAAATACTATTATCAAATTAAGTGTTCATAGTACGATTAAATGTATTGGTGTATTTGAGTATTTTGTGAAATTAATAGTCATTAAAATTTTATAGTAGAACTTAAGTTTAACGTGTAAAATGTTGTATCTTAAAAAATAATAATTGTACATGCCAAATGTTGTGTATGGATTTGGATTTGAAAACGCTTTAATTATACGATTATTCTCATGAATTAATGAACGATATTACTTGTATAATGGAGGATTCATTAACAAACAAGGAAATCGTCGAAGCGAATTTTCAATTTATTGAAACAATTTCAAAATTAAATTTCTATTCATAACGCATGATTACGAATTATTGTTGTTAAATTAATGTTAGGCGGACTACACACTCTCCATATTGTACAATATTATTTAAACACAACAAAATTTAAGATTACATAAACCTTTATTCAACCATACTAATCCGTTTCATAATGCCTGAATTACATATATCCGTTACTTACATAAATCCGTTTCATAATGAATTACATATAAAATGTCCTGAAGGAGGCGTACACGTGCTTACGGATGGATGGAGGAGTAAGCATGCTTGAGCGTGCTTAGTGATGCTTAAGCATACGATGCTCCAAAACTATCCAGCTAAATGCTTGTCGATGCTGATAAATGTAGTTCAGCCTAATATTGCACTGTCACCACACTGTATATGCCGTAAAGCGTACAGAAATTAGTCCCAGTCTACATATGTATGTGGGAGAATGGATATGAAAAACTCCGAAGTAGTGGGTAGTCGTAATATTTTATTATAATCATAACACAAGAACTAGACAAACAATTTATTATACGAATATTCATAATAATCACATGATTATTAGTTACTTAAACATAATAACAACATATGGAAGTTTTATAATTACCCGATCTGAAACAGTTCAGAGCACCGTCGTGCCGTGTCCACAGCCGGACAACTTCTGATCTGTTGACAGACCCTATGGCTATTTATACAGAAGCTTGCTCGTTAATGGCGGGGACGAGTAGTCAATTGCACTGCTTTTAATTCACAAAAATCAAGTAAAATCATAATCTCCCACATGTAATTTCAAAAGATATCTGTTCTGAAAGGCCTTTGGCTTTATATTTGTAAATGAGTAAGTAGATATAATTATAAATTATTCTCGTATGTGTTTATTTATTATTGCCAGCCAGAATCCAAAATAAATGTTGTGTAGAGATTTAGAGAATAGTTTTTTTGCTAAATACGTTTGTAATAAATAATATACGTTTTGAATATTATGTATTAAGTCCTAATCAATATGAATACAGGGAATAATAAAAATAAGGATTATAAATTTGACTAGTTTATTTGAAAACGTAATTTAATTTGTAAAAAATATATATTTTCTTAAACCAAAGATAATACTCTATGTATAATTTTAGTAGCGTAATGTGAAATTGTTAATCTTATTTACAGACTATTACTAAAATTGATAAATAGAAGACGCTAAATTTATGAAAGATTTTAATTTTATTATTTCAATAATCCTAAGATATAAAGATAACCAGAATTTATTTTTCTTCTGTGACTTGAATAGATAAATTATTATGATAAATTATTATACAATATTTTTTTAATATTAGATATTTTGTTGTCAAAAATAACAACTCCAAATAACAGATATTAAACATTTAAAAATTAAAAGTGCTTATAATTTCTCCAAATAATATTTTACGTAATTTTTCGTATACGAAATTATAAAAAATTATAAATTTCGCTACAACAAAAAATTATTGATATTTTATTTTATCTGTAACAAAATAAATTCCTTACCCAAGACAGTGTGTTCAAATGTTATTTTCGCACAGTGTAGTACTAAGAACAGTTTTTTCATTAAGTAAGTTGTCGGTGTTAGAATAAGAAAATAAAAAATATATGTAAAATGAATGGAACTGTATGTAAAAAATAATATTCAAATTGGAAAAACGATGTGGAGTTTAACTCTTCACGTTTTGCAAACAACATTGTCGTACGTTGTTCTCGTATATTGAATTTATTAAGTACCTTCGTTCTTAGAAACTTAAGTTTATTTTATACTGTAACACTACGTAAATAAATGTATACATTTAAATTTCGTTTTTTTATTGTTTTATCCCACCAATATTAGAAACGAGACAGTGTGTGAGAATGGATGTCTTTTTGGATGGATGATTGTTACTCTTCCACCCAAAAATGACAGAACGGACTTAGATGAAATTTGGCACACATATAGCACATTACCTGGATTAACATATAGGTTACTTATTATACTGGAAACATGATGAGTTACCGTGGAATTATCAAAAACCTACGATTAACGCGAGTGGAGTCGTGGGCACAGCTAGTGATTCAATACTTGACAATCCACAACCATTTGATTTCTATCCTTTTCCTCCAGCTCAGCACGATAGTACCTTTGGTTTTATCAGTAACTATAGACAACGCTAAATGCTTTTTATATAGCAAGCCATATATTTCTTTGCAACGATTTTGGTATAAAACCACGACACCGTTGTGGCGTTGTGGGTAGCGAGTCTGCCTTCAGTCTCGACGGTTGCGGATTCGATTCCCGCTCGGAGAGATGTTTGTTAAATTGTGACATTATAAAAAAATTATGTAACTTAGTGAGAGTTAGTAAGAAAGCATACGACCCACCTAATGATAAGCGGTTGTCGTGCCTATGAGCGCTTGGAACCATACATCTGTAGGTGTCACTTACGTGTTGCCAACCTTGAGATATTGGTTCTTAAATCTCCTTTGCCCAGTAATTTCACTAATCACAATGTCCTTCAAACCGAATACTGGTATACTGGCTTGTGGTAGAATAACTGATGGTACCTATCTAGTCGGTCTCATTCAATAAAATACTTACCACCGTGTATTAGTAGTTCATAATAATTATACATATTTTTATTAGTCAACAAAATGGTCATAATTATTACATTTAAGTTAATGATCCGAAAACACAACCTCGAAACCATCACAAACGAATAATGTAATTATAATTGCTGGTTAGGCTTTATTCGACCGAACTGAGCAATTTCATTACTTAATGAACTTACACCAGACAATAATTTGAGCGTGATAATTAAAGCTCGCTACAATCATTAAGTGATAATAACGGACACTTTCATCAACATCCTGATTGCAATTCAATTTTCATTAGTTTTGCGTTGTGGCGCAGCTTTCCATTCTTGTGGCAAAATTTGTATTGACCATACGGTCGTGTGTTCCAGTGTGGGTGGTTGTGTTTATATCTGTATGTTTGCAACCTCGAAACAGGATATTAGTATGATAATGGGGACCGTGAGTGTGTAGTGTTTATTGTTCTAACTAAAGAATATTAGCAACGCTTTAATAATAATAATAATAATAAACGCTACACACTCAACGGCCCCCATTACGATAATTATATCCTGTGTCGGGGGTCCGGAAACATTCACAATGACAGGGACAAATACACCCAGACCGAAAAATATGCCTGTACGATTAATACAAACATTTGCTCCGAGCGGGAATCGAACCCGCAACCGTCGAGGCTGAAGGCAGACTCGCTACCCACAACGCCACAGCGGTGTCAGCGGTTTAAGTCTTCACTAATGCTCCTATTTCAACTCCATATAAAATTGTAGGTACGACCATAGCCTAGGTAGCCTATCTGTTAACGGTGGGGAGTCGGCTATTGACGCTTCCAATTTAGACGTAGTTTTGGGTTTCTAATCGTCTAAATGATCAAATATCACAAATGCTTCATCACGCATCAAATTATTGATCTGTAGTAGGCTAAGTTTTATACCGGTCGATCAGATAAATGTTTCTATTCCTCAAGAACAAAACTTTGGGATGTATTTTTGTACCACTTTTTTTAAGTTACTAAGTTTACAAGCAAGGATATGGCCCATCTGAAGGTGAGTGGTGTAAGTGTCACTCATGCGTTTCAAACCTCGATGTATTGGTTCTGATATCTCTTTTGCCCAATAATTTCGCTAGCCTACAGTGTCAAAATGCAGTTAAGCCAAACACTACTGCTTTGCGGTAGATTATTGACACAGCGGCGGTACCTGATTAACCGGCACCTTACCTTATGAATGCAAAATTTCAACAATAAACAAAAAATAAACGCTAGAAACTCAGCGGATACATATACCCCATTAGGATACATGTAATTATATATATCATGTGTCGGGGGTCCAGAAACATACACAATGACAAGTACAAACACACCCAGATCGGAAAACATGCCTGTATGATCAATACAAACATCTGCTCCGAGTTGGAATTGAACCCGCGATCTGTGGCGTTAAGGCAAGATCGCTACCGCTGCGATACAACATTACTCGTAAGTATATATTACAACAAACAAAAAAAGCTACAGCTTTTTTGTTCAAAGAAATGATCCAAGTATAAGACGTGTAGAACAAAGAGAAAGCTAATCGAATGAAACAAGGGGAATAAGCGGATTCCTACACAACCTTATCGTTCCCTTTTCGTGAAGTGACCAATGTATCGGACCATTTAACGGATACGCCATTGAATGCCCTCCCAGAACAGTTTGCTCTGATGTGACGACTGCGGTGCGATTGGGTTTTAGATTGAAACTAGGTGATTTGGGGGACGAGCTAAATTATCTAGTGAACGTTGTTCTGTGGAAATGTTTAAAGATAATTTTTAACTTTGCATATAAATCGACATTTCTATTTCGAGCGTGTCGTATAAAGGTCGTCTTTGTTAGATTTTAAAATAAATCCTTTCTTAACAAAAACCTTATATCAATAATTATACGGAATCTTATGTATTTAGATTATAGCTTCTATAAAATAAATTATTTTAGCTTGCACACATAAAAACAATTTTAATTTAGTAATTACTGAAAATTAAGACGACGTGACTGACATTTTAAAGTTCGTGAGACGGCCGGACAGTAGTAGGGTTTTCACTTACGCAAAATAATGTAATAGTTTATTAATAATAAAAAAAATATCAGTCATGTGCGTTGTGGACCACGCACAGTCGAAACTAAAGGGTTCCGCAGCTTGATGATGAAGAATCATTAGGTACTTAAAAATAATAACGAATTAAAATCGACCGCAAAATTAAGTTGGAATTTCCATAGTAATTATTAAAAGTAATATGAAAAATAAAATTATGGGAACAACTTATATATCTCTAAAATTTAAAGAACAGTCTTCATCAAACCAAATCTGGTTGTTAAATGTATGGACTGCTAACTTTAATTTTTATATATTTTAGGATTTCATTATAAATACGTGTAGCGGTTCATAGAATACACCTATTTACTAAATTTCGTATAGATGGCCAACTGTCTCCGAGTAAAATGACTGTGACGTACGCACGAACGGACGAACAGACGGACATTATGAAATTATAAGGGTTCCGTTTTTGCCATTTAGCTACAGAACCCTAAAAAGCGATCTCAACTGCAATATTTACATTAACTTCTGCCTTTTGTAACTGAAAAAATATCACGGTTAGCATTTTCGTTTAATGTTAATATTTCTTTTTACTCTCGATGAAATACGAGTCTAAAATCCCTTTCTATGCAGCATCTGACATTTATTGCTCGGAAAAGATTGATTCGTAAAAACATTAGTAAAGTTTGGAGACAAATAAAATAAAACGTTCATTGAAAACGTTGATATTTTCGCATAAAAGCATAAATCTGATACTTTTGAAAGCAAACTAAAATATTGTTTGCTTTAAATGCACGAATCATATTAAATGATTGTTTTAATGATACGTTACATTCAGGATTTAGTCTACTAATATTATAAAGCTGAAGAGTTTGTGTGTTTGTTTCGTTAAACGCTCTAATCTCTGGAACTAGTGATCGGATTTAAAAATGATTATTGCATTTGATATCTCACTTCTTGAAGAAGGCTTTAGGCTTACTTAATAAGGCTTAATATAACATCTTTTTTTTTTCGGTATGTGTATTGCTGTTGGCCCTACTGGCCTTGACAGCGTCACCTTGGGGGCGAGTACAGAAACTCAGCCGCGATAAAGGGGCAGCCCTCACGGTGGCTCAAATTTGATTCCGTCCTTAGGGTGTCTCCTGCGAAGCCGAACCACGGCTAAGGACGTCATCGGAGATGGAGGCAATATAACATCACGATACGTTTCATAGAAGCCGCATAAGAATAAAGAAAGTGCGGGTCGTGTATATGATGCCATTAGCTGGTGTAACAAGGCAGGCTACCCCGAGAGGAGCGAAGCCGCGGGTACACCTAGTATGCTACAAAAGACAAACTTGTATGACAACCTAGTATGTTAAAAAAGAATCACTGTATTTTAATTATAATAATATGATTATGTACTTAATATAATATTATAACTTATATTAAATTTTAAAGAAAAGTTCTCAGTATTCAAACAACTTTCGATTCAGCTATTAAAATCCTACTTCGTATATAATAAATGTCAAAGTTTGTGTGTTTAGATGTTTGTTACCCAATCACGCATAAACAGCTTATGGATTTTAATTAAATTTACCACACTGATTATTATCTGGGCTTATTATCTGGGCTTAACGGATTGGGATAGAATTAAGGATACAAATAGTTTATTAACTAGATTAACACATAGGATAGTTTTATCCAAAAAAAGTGTTCAAATCCTTTTTTTACGCCAGGACTTATTCAATTGAAATTTGGTATATATTATAAATTATAATTCTCAGGTCGCGGAAAAAGTCGCGGGCAGATGCCAGTATTATATATATTGGACAATGGATCACACAATTTATTGAAATGGACAGTCCAATAGTTTTCAATACAAATATACGCGATAACATGTTAAGGCATAAATATGAGAATTTGTAAGGAATATTTCCACGGGTCAATGTAATGTAAATTCCTAAACAAAGAAGGGAAGATATACCGTATGTATTAATAAAAATTGTAGATGCTTTTATACTACTTTGAATTATTCAGTGGATGAGTAGATACAGGTACCATGATCGTATCGATATTTCGAAAACGTAAAACGACGTCTTATTTCTATACATTTATGTCTATTTGAAAACCATTTTTTTAAATTATTTTTAACAAACATTTTTTTAATTCAAAATTATGTATGATTCAGTGTGTGTGTGTGTGTATATATATTTTCTTTGAACTCCAAAACGACTGGAGCGATTATATTTTAAAGCAATCTTCAGATTAGCCCATTTAGTGATCCTGTGATGTTTGATAGCAATCGGATGAACATTTTTTTTGCCAATTTTGTGTTATATTTTGATCAATAAAAATTAGATATTAGATTTTTAGCTGTGGAAGCCGGCGAGGGGTGGGGGTAGTTCTTGAAGAAAAAAAGCAAAAGCTGACATTTACTACCAAAAGCAAACGATTATATAAAAAAAAATATCGGCAAAATTTATTCACAATCAGCTTCCTCGTGAGTTAATAATTTTTGGTAAATTTTTTTTACAGCAGCAATTTTTTATAAGCACCAACGGCGTTTTTTCTAGTGTTTCTTTTAGCAATTTAAATACTTCATGCTGCGTGTATAATATCACATCGCTTAAAAACATGCCTTTTCAATTTTCATATATTGTATAATAATGATAACAATGGCTTTAAATATGAAACAAAGAACCTGGCCTCGTCATAATGACTGTACTAATATTGTAATGCGAAAGTAGAAAGTAACTCTGTCCGTCTATCACCTATAGACAACATCAATAAAGTACAGAATCGATCTGCAAGGAATAGAACACAGAAATCTTAATAATACTGTACTAGAAATGGCATATCCGCTTGACCTGGTCGCGACAATTGTGACTTATGAACCACGAGGGCACCGCGGATGCATTCGTGTCTTTATTTACTTTACTTACCATTGCTGTATACGCTATTCTATATCTGGAGCGGTACAAGCGAAGCGTAGCAATGTAATGTGAAACCTTCGATATCGTCGTGCTCTGCGTATGGTATCATGTGGTACTGACCACATGAATAGAAGAAATCCAGCGGCCAAGAAATCCAAATTATAGCGTATACATGTCTTTCATAAGTACTAAATAACTTTTAACATTTCTTGCAATTTAATATTAAGATTTCTGAAGAATGGAAATATATTTAAACTCATTTAAGTAGCTTCTTGAAGTTAATCGAAGCTAATCGAAGTACGAAATCTGATACTGTATTTTGTCTTAGTTCAATTTGTAAGTTTAATTATAATTGCGAAACTATTATATTACATCCAGTTCAGAACAAATATCTAGACAAGGTCAAGGGAGCCGGGCGGCGGCTCAATATATCATTTTGGCCTCGATGCCTGCTGACACTGCCAAATTGCTTTCTTCCTTATTCAACGGTTATACTGCAAATTATCGCCTGAGTGGAATCATAGGAAATCATCAATATGCTATCAGGCATAAAATTAATATTCCCAAGCTTTTTAGTCTGTTTACACACCTATTAGTTATGTAAACATAAATAATTCATGTGCTGGCACGATTACACAAACTTATGTATTACGTATGTATAATCTTCGCACTACAGATCTAATTTTAGTCAAGAAACAATACGCCACGGCTGTAGATAGTCTTACCTAATATTCCCCCAATTCCCACGCGTGGTAAATGTTGGTATTAACAATAAAGACTTGGTAAACAATTTTATCTAATACAATGAAAGACTGGTTTGCCCTTAGCAGCTGTAGAGCAACCTGTCAAAGCCTAATTTCAGTATTAAGGAGACCCTGGCAAAATGCCGGGGAAAATGCTGAATAGGAAGTATTATGATGTGATAAGATCAGTTGTTTTGACTATACACAAGTGTAAACATCATATTGTATGATGTAATTAGAGTTCCTATCGCGAACCCTCTGGCTCCCTTTCAAAACGTTCCCAATGATGTACAGGACCCCAAAACGTCAACATGGCTTATCATCAGGTAGGCTTGTGGACTTGCCATCATCATGGTATTAAAAATATATGCTTTGACGACAACATTATGCTCGATGGGAATAAAAAACAAGATTCTCCAATTAAATGGAAGGAAATATTGAAATATAACCATTTTACACTCGCTTAATTTTCACTTTATGATGTGTGGGTTACACATAATAAAGTGAAACAATAAACTCGATTCTAGTTCATTCGCCATTCGAAACATAGCGACAATATTTTCACGGTTTATTCGACTGTCAACGACCCGCGGATAACGAGCGAAAACAACTTCTATTGCTTACAGTTTTTATTCAAAAGCGTGCCAGCATTCTGTTATGGGAGACTATATTGCTTTTTGGATACTACTATAGTTGGGCTATTATGTTTAATGATAAGCCGTAAAATGTCGCTGGTTTTATCTGCGAGAAAAATGAAATATAATCTTCTTTTTTATGTTACTAAGTTGGAAAGCGAGCATACGGCCCAATTAATGGTAAGCGGGTGCCGTAGCCTATTAGCGCTTGAAGCACCATTAGTGTGTGCCCGTCTAGCGTTGCCAATCTCAAGATATTGGCTTTATATTTTTTTATTTCATGACGGTTGACAAACAAGCATGTGGTCTGCCTGATGGTGAGCAGTCACCGCAACCTATGAACGCGCGCGATAATTGAAGTATCACATGCGGGTTACTAACCCAAGGGATGAGGGAAGAAATGAGAAAGAAAAGAGTAAGGGAACAGAGGGGGTGGGAGATTGAGCCTCCGGCGCTCTCACTCATCGCACGAAACGCAACGCAGTACCTACTGATACTGTTAATTTACGCCGATTTTCTGGGAGAAGATAATACTTCCCCGCTTGAGCCGGCCCATTTATACAGGGAGAAGCACGTCTCTACTGCCGTTCATATAAAATACAAAGTAAAGCCAAAGACACTATTGCTTTGCTGTAAAATATTTGACACTGCGGTGGTACCTACCTAGCGGCCTCTTACAATAAAAGAACTACCACTTGTATGACTGGTGGAATCTCTGCTGTGACAGAGATTATCTCAACAAGTCGATAAGGTCGTAATATCCCGACGCCTAAAAACTCTTCGCTCTCACTATACACACAATAATTATTGTAAGTTTAATTATATACTTTCAAATGACCTATAGATTTCATAGATAAATGTAAAGAAAAGATCCCTATCTAAGCGTCACCTATAAATCTATGTAAATCCCGGGAGAAAAATGCGTGGATGTATCAGAGAATATGACATTTTTCCTCAAACTACCGTCCGGAGCCATTTCCAGCACACTCGCTCATTTGTCACCGAGATTATTGAATCATTTCTTTTCTTTATACATATTGTAATAGAACGGAGCCAATCTTCCGATTCGCGGTTCTGGGATAAAATATTCGCTATTATATGTACGAATATGAATGAGAAAGTTGTTCGTGTAGACACTTCTAAAGATTATGCCTAGTAACAACAATATATTTCTACATTTATTTCTTCGTCATAGCATTAATCCCGGTATTTTGCTCAGGGTCTGCCTATCACTCTTAACCGGATTTCACAGGTTACTAGTTTTTACACAGAGCGATTGCCACCTGACCTCCGCAACCCAAGAGCGAACCAGTAACTCATTGGATAAGAGCAATTGATTTATCAAGAGAGTTAACGATTATTTTCAGATGTTATGTTATAACAACCGGGACTGAAAGCTTAACGTGCTCTCCGGCCAGACCGAAACAGATATTTATAAAAAATATCTGCCCGAGTGGGAATCGAAACCGCAACCGTGGAGACTAAAGGCAGACTCAGTACCCACAACGCCACAACGGTGTCAACTTTGCGTCTACATTATATTACCGCAGATTATATTCTGTACAAATTTATCTGCCCTCTGAACATAGTATTTCGTTTATAATCTAGTTGATTTTCATTTTGCCTGCTTTACATGTATACATGATGAATGTACAAAACAAAAGGTCAAAGGACAGATCCCTAAGGGCTGGAAGGTCATTGTCGATCACATCGTAAAACGAAACGACCCTAAAATATTATATAGAAAGTGTGGGAATCTTTTTTCGTTACTTTCGTCTATTCTCATCTATATTTCTTCATATTCGGACTTTTTTCAGAATTACTTTTTTTTTTAATTTATGACTCATTTATTATCTGCGTTGTTAAATTGTACTAGAGTTAATTAATTGTAAATTTGGATTTTTTGTTAATGTTCAGGTTTTAAAATTGAATTTAAGCCTCAATAGCTCAACGGTAGAAGGGCCGACTTCGCTCCGTTAACGCGAGAGTCGAGGGTTCGATCCTGACCCCCGTGGACTATTGTCGTACCCACTCCTAGCGCAAGCTTCGAGCTTATTTGGAGCGGCAATAGGAATATTAATAATGCCTGAAAAAAGCATTGCTAATATTCTTTAAAAAAAAAAAAAGACAACCAATTTTTTCGTCTTTAAGTTATGTTTAGTACCTGTGGTACATAAAAAATGCGTATGCTATACCTGGGATAGTTAGTTCTATATATTTAAAACCGGAAGAAAGAAGGGGGCACAATATATTTGATTTATATGTATATATTTCTTTCACTACATACCTCTCATAAAGATAAGTATAAATTTTAAGCGGTTTTTATTTATTAGTCTAGTTTTATTGTGATGGTCTCAATGAAGATGTATTTATTGATATGTAATATATTTTTATAGAACTACACGGGCTGAGAAAATTAGTTATAATAATTTTTTGGAAAACCAAAGAGGATATATATGTTAACTATAACTGGCAAAATTCGAAAATGAACATATTATTTTCATATTCCAAAATCAATTAATTCCGTCATTTTCATTTATTGCGACAACCGAAAAAACAAAAAAGCAGTTTACCGATTTATCAAAAAATGATTTTTTCAATTTAAATTATTCAAAACAAGATTAAATATGGACACCTAAATTAATATTTCAAATAAATCAATATCAGTTAATTAATTACAGAACTTCCAATAAAGAAACCATGGATGACTTTGGTAAGAACCTTAATTTTGATATTTCGTTGCTCATTAATAGCTTCATCACATTATTTTAGTAAACAAATATGTAAATTATAAATGATACACATTTATTTCATTTTCCATCATCATATAAAAACATTGGCTGTTTTTATAAAGAAATATATTAAACTGTCGATAAGAGAACGTAACACGAATATTATTGTCATCTCAGATTTCGCGGCTAAGACATTTATCTTTCAAAATGTATATCAAACTGTTTAAAAACACGATATCATACCAAGGCATATAGCATCCAAACATTGTTCGCTGATGGCTATCCTTCCCTTGAACCGAACACCACTGCCCCACGTTCCTTTGGATAGCGGTCCCGCTCTCGTTTATAGTGTGCTGGACAACTAAGAGTTGAATCTTTTCAGAGAATGTGACAATTTGTCTGTAAGCGATTGAAGAATACAATATCCATAATAATATTCTGAAAGTGAAAATCTCCGTCTTTATTGCTCTTTACCTTGTCAAACCAAATCGTTTTTGATAAGTTTTCTTATTTCATATGAGCTATGTCAGGGTAAAATATATATAGGTGTATAAAACAATCTAGATCGTTTATTATAATCTTTGGTCAATGTATGCGAGTAGTTATAACAATAATGAAATATCCTGTGTCGGGGATCCGGAAACATACACAATGACAACGACAAACACACCCAAACTGGAAAACATGCCTGTGTGAATACAAACATCTGCTCGGAGCGGGAATCGAACCCACGACCTGTGGCACTTAAAGTCGTGGAAGTTGACTGTTGAAACTGAAAATACCATTATTATAATTGGAAAATTTATCATCTTATTCATCATACATTGACAACGAAAAAAAAACTTGTTTCTTATAGACAAAGATCTATATGATATACTCAATATAACGGACACCGGTTCATCATCATCATCATCGAACGGGATTTTTGACGTCAATCAAACCTTTGTGTTAGATCTACACGAGATAAAGAATGATGCACCTCAAACGGAGACACTACCGGGAGTTAAAATTAAGAAACGGAAAAAGAAGCGCTCACAACCAACGGCTGATGTATCAAGCGGTTCGTCCACCACTAGCGCTATATCAGAGTCAGTCCCCAGAATCACCGATGTTGGAAGAGAGGAATACTACGATGCTGACGAAAGCTTTCATGACTTAACAGGTAAAGTGTTAAATAATATTAAATTAAATTTGGGTAAAGTATCTTAAAACCTTTTCTTTAAGTTGGGGAACGCATTTAAGCGCACCAGTACAAGTAGTAGTAATGTGGGACCCACCACTCTCTAATCGAGCTAAGTAATACCCACTAAAACCCCAAAAGTGGTTACCTTGCGCCATACTGGGACGCCACGGGTTCGCTTGCGCTATCAACCGCATAAAGCTCTTTAAACCATCGTTTACTTAAAATAAGTCTTTTTCTCGCAACTTAGTCCAATAAAGTTTTTTACAAAATACTTTAATACTGTAATCAAATTATATCTCCGACTGAATTGATTTATCCAAATCTTAAATTGAAATGTCGAGCTATCAAACGGTGAAAGCCACTCCAATAAATTTAATGGTGAAATTCTAAAAAAAATTCTGACATCAGAAAGTTACAATCGATCCAAATTATTTTTTTTCTTCCTAGCATTCCCTAGCAACCTCCGCAACCAACCCAAAGGGTGAACAGTACCTACTTGAATAAGAGCAAATTACCTATTAATAGTTAAGGATTATTATCAGATGTTATGATAACAACCGGAACCGACAGCCCACAATGACAAACGCCCAGACCGAAACAGTTATTTATAAAAAACATCTTCACCGAGCGGAAATCGAAAACGACCGTCGTGACTCAAAGCGCTCAAAGCGCGCAAAGTCTTTCTACCACGACTTGTATTAAAATATATCCAATCAATAGTCAGAACATTTCGTTTTTATAACTATATAGTACAATATTGAATATCAAACAAAAGATCATAAGACCTTAATCGTGTCTATAGCTACAGAGGAAAATACACATCCTGTGGCATCGGCAGCATTGGCTCAAGCACACTCCGAACACGGCACAGATGCAAAAACAATATCAGATTCGACTTCACAGCGCTCTCCTACCCGAGAAACATCTAAAACCATTTCAGTAAAATTTATTTCATTATTATATACATAAATAGATTATAAATACTTTTTTTTATACTACAAGTTGGCAAGCAAGCATACGGCCCACCTGATGGTATGCGGTTGCCATAGCCTATGAGCACGTGCAGCACCATTAGTAGGTGCCACTCACGCGTTGCCAGCCTCGAGATATTGGTTCTTTAATCTCCTTTGCCCAGTAATTTCACTAGCCTACAATGCCCTTCAAACCGGAACACAATAATGCCTAAGCACTACTATTTGGCGGTACAATATTTGACACTGTGATGGTATCTATCTAGCTGGCCTCTTGTAATAAAAGACCTACCACCAGTGTGACTCTGCTCTCTGCTGCAACAGAGATTATCCCAACAGCAGGCGATGGGTGTCGTCACTTCCCGACGCCGGTGAATAGATAGATTGTAATTACTTTTATTTTAGTATAATCTATTTATATCAAGTCACGGTGGTGACAAACAAGTAAGTTATCATCGTACCATATGGATGATGGTAACAGTAGTGTTGCATATATGTGGTCGACATAAGAAATAAGGGAAAAGGGAATATGAAAAGACCATGGGGTGTTTGAGGCCTCTAATTGTGGTTAAGGTTAGGCCTCCCGCTTACTCATTGACATATTTCATATATTCTGTCGAGGCTCACTCGTTCCAAAACAAAAAGCCTTTTACTATAAATTTCATTTAAACCTATTATTTTATCGACATATTTAATGAATGTAATTACTTTAACCATATTTAATCTTTTTCAGAAACCTTCTGTGCCACCATGAACAAAGTCAATAAGGTGTGTATAAGAATAATATATATTTTTTTATGCAAGCCGGCCACGAAAATATATAATAAATAATAAATAATAATAAACGCTACGCACTCAACGGTCCCCATTAGGATAGTGATATCCTGTGTCGGGGGTCCGGAAACATTCACAATGACAAGGACAAATACACCCAGACCGGAAAATATGCTTGCATGGTCATTACAAACATATTATGCTCCGAGCGGGAATCGAACCCGCCACCTGTGGCGTTTAAGGCAGGTTCGCTACCGCTGCGCCACAACGTCGTCAAAAATATATTTTTTTTATATATTCCATTAATCAGTACGATGATTAAAATAGCATTATATGTGATAACTATTTAAGGACATACCTAATATATAAAATTCTCGTTTTTTTTTATTATTTTTTTTTAACAAACTTTTGTTACCATACTCATCCGAAACCACTTGACCGATTTTGATGATTTTTACACAAAGTGATCCTGGCCATCCTGGTCCATCTCAATTTTGTTGTTATTTTTGGACAAAACATTTTATTTTTATTTTCTTATGATGTGGCATAAAAAATGAAAAATACATGTAACCCTAAGTTTTACCCTGCTACGATTAATCCCTATTTTTGAATATCGATATTATTATAATCAAATAATTATCTCCAGATTGTCACATTCCAGAACGAAGTCCGGGTCCCAGATTTTTTTTCAGAGCATGAAAAAGTCTGCCGGGCCTGCTAGTAAAACAATAAAAATGTGTCCCGGACAGAAATCTGGATATGCTTTTGATTACCACCAGTGTTATAATTAATGATAATAAAAAAAATAATTTATCGTATATCATTGCAGGTAACTTCTGAACTTCAACAATAGCGATAGCCTTCCTGAATATTTATTTAAAATTTTACACCAATAAAAAATAGAATAACAAAGTCCCTTGGTTTTAATTTGTTAAAAGCTGCCTTCAGACTTATTCATTTATTGTTTCTTAATGAACCTTATTTTAAAATATTCCGTGGAATGTATATGTACTACAGAATAACAAGAAGGTACATTTGTCATTTAATGTCAATTTTCATTCCCTCATACAAATGGACGCAAATAAGCAATACCATGTCAACCCACATGAAAGTCATTTCGAGAAATACGCGTTTTAAAATTTTGAACAACTTTATATAATTTTTTTTTTAAATATTGGTCAAGTTTTTGGCAATTTCAGATTTATGTAAGTTATTTTACTTATTTTCACAAAAAATAAGTATACAAACTGCATATTTCGTATATAATATAACCCAAAACGTTTAAAAATACATAAATTGCATGATTGAAAAAATGGCTTTTTAGAAGTTTTAAAGCTTAAAACCCTACAAATATTAAAGATAAATGATCTTCAACCATTTACCAACATTTCTGCATAATTATATAACTCAGTTTTTTCAATTTTCTGGGTTGACATGGTATTGCTTATTTGCGTCCAAATATGGAAACACGTTTCGAGAAAGGGACGGCACCAGTCCAGTCGCGTCTCCCGTTCCCAAGTTTGGCTACAAATTAATGTTACATAAAAATAAGTTTAGGTGATAAATTGATGGTCCAAACTAAACTGGTTAATCTGAAAACGCTTATATAAAAAAATCCAGATGACTTATCCTTCTTCTGTGAACAGTTTAAACAAATTTAAAATGTTATAATGCAAAAACGCACCGACGTAGAACTTTGACTAAATGGAATAAATGGATTCGTATTGATCTAAACTTCAATCTATATCTATAACACTAAGTTGAGCAAATATTTAGATCTTTCTCACGAGACTACTGACATGCAGCATGTTGACTCGACGATAATTGTTCCTATTGTCGTTTCGGTCCATGGTCTTATACCGAAAAATCACGACCAACATCTTAAAAGTATATCATTAGAAACTTGGATCAAAGCCAAACTACGAAAGACAACATTACTACAGACGGCACGAGTACTTTGGAGGTTCTAACACTGGTTTTG
This sequence comes from Hestina assimilis, assembly GCA_023373885.1. NCBI lineage: Eukaryota > Metazoa > Arthropoda > Insecta > Lepidoptera > Nymphalidae > Hestina > Hestina assimilis. Next base: position 12,352,438 of record CM041745.1, read on the forward strand.
AAAGTTGATAGTTTGGGCCTTCCCTTGCTATCAGAGAAAATTAGTGTTTTTTATAGTTTAAATATTTTATTTATTTTTTATCTAAAAATTTATAAATGCAAAATATAAGATTAAAAATAAATAAATCTTGCTCGCTAGAATCTAGATGGTGTTCTTTTATTTCTGTTTGTTTCCGGATCCCCAACACATGTTTTTAAATGGTCTAAGGAAACATGATATTAGTATCCTTATGAGGGTCATTGAGTTTGTAGCGTTTATTTATCTTTTATAAAATAGTTATTACATCTATGTTTTACTTAATTATTCAAGATCTCATATGTTTATCTCTTTTTGTCACATGTTAAAGTGCATAAGAGAAGAGAGCACCACTATTAACAATTGACACAACTTGTAGAATTTATTGCTCGATGTCTATCAATCCACAAACCTTCATATAATTTAAAAGAAAAAATGTATATTCAATTTAGACGTTTCAAATGTCACCGTCATGAAGTCTCGTATTATTTGTTGTGTTTTGGTTATAGTAACGGAAATCATTTTTAACGTTATTTACGGAAGTCCCGGTAAGGCGGGACTTCCTTTAAATTTATTAAGGTAAGTTGCAGCGTAAACATGATGTTACTAATTTTGAAATAATGCCAATAAACTTGGTTCTTTTATGATATTGATTATATACTAATTTTTAAAACCTATTGATCTTTATCTCATAACCTTACGTTAAAACTAAGTTTTAAAATATAAATTGTACAATTTATTTACAAGTGAGTGAGAAAGCAGGTTTATATGTAAATTTATCCGCTTTCACCCTGTGCTGTCCCAATTTACAAAGTTTAAAACAGTTTTCCTTAGAACTAATTACAGTTTAAGATACTTTGAGAATAGACCTTCTTTCTAAATACTTTCTAAATTAGTTTCAGGAATTCAGAATTCTTTAAAGTTTTTATGATGTGACTGGAATTAGCTCAACAATTTTTTTAATTAAAAAAATCATAATCGCTAAATTTATTACCTTTTTCAGTTATGGAAAAATCTGCTAACTACAAGTCCAAAAATAAAAAACCGGCAGCCAAACCGAAAACAACTAAGAAAAAGAAAAGTGATGGTAAAAATTATAAATGAGATTTAAATATTTATGTTATGTATTAGTATCCATAATAAAACGTAATGTATACAGGACCTACCTGCTCCATGTTTTTGGCTGAACTGACAAGAAAACTCGCACATAAAAAGAAACAAGAAGACGAATCGTCAAAAAACGTCGTGCGTAAGTCATTTCTCCTCATCGAATTTAATATTGATTATCTATTATCAATAAATTCACTTTTAATGATCTTATAACTTTTATAGAAACAATTATAGACAGCATCACGCATGCCCTGCCAATTATATTCTCCGAGAAAACGCCAGTGAAAAAGGACTCGCCTATGAGAATTGAAACTTTACAAACATATGCACCTGAACTTTTGCCAAACGATACGATTGAAGTTCCTCACGTTGTACTCAGTATTCCCACTTTACCTGCGCTAAGTATAGAACTGCCCAGCCAGAGAGCTGGTTTCAAAATTCCAAAAATGCCACTGGTCAGCAGTGATGTTTTTAAAGCAAGTGTAGAAAAAAGACCTAATGTAGTAACAGAAGATGTAGCAGTGAACACGGGCGGTGAGCATGATGTAGCGAGTGAAATAGCTAAGCACGTGGGAACGTTAAAGAAGATTTCATTAATAGCAGAGGAGTTCAACCAAAAAACGGGTATATTCTCTTATTAAGCAATACATTTTGAAGTGCAAGTAAAAATTCAGTATATCCGTTTGTGATACCGAATCAATAGTACAGTCCAAAATATAGACAAACATAATTGTAAAATATTCTGGGAGAGGTGACAATAATAGTATAAATATGTGTAGATACTGTTGACTTTTTTTTTTCTAATTCTATAATATATGAATTTACGAGATCGAGGGTGGGAATAGGTAAAATTATTTTCGTAATGAATAAATATTTATTTTATTCTCTAAATCCAGATGCTAGTATAAGCTAGCAGACCCGGATAAAGGATTGAGTTTGGCTTTTTCCGACATTTTTAACAATTATATTTCTACCAATTCACTCAAAACCATAGCAAATTATACGTCTAAACCTTTCTCATGAATTCATTCTGTGTTTGTAAATCTCAATGTTGGGAAATTTGAAAATAAAATTACTAATTACAATTTATTAGCTTAGACAGACACACTTTTAAATATTTCAATATATGTTTTAGCTAAAAATTTGAAAGAAATTGTCGATAGCGTCCAAGAAGACTTACTGAAAAAACTGGAAGAAATACAAGCAGAACAAAAAGCTTCCGCTACTAAAACTGAAGCATAGTGTTTTTATGAAAACATATCCTACCACAATACAATATGTTATCGAACAGAAGAAAAAAGTTGACATATGCTGACACAATCACATATCAAAAAATGAAGTGACTTTTACAAAATTATTTGTTATGAATCAATTTAAATAAAAAGAAAAAACTAGTATATATTTTTTATTACTTGTTAAATGTGCCATTATTATACAGACTAAGAAGCATGTCGCCCTTTTAGATAAAAGTATGTAAGACAATTATTTGATAAGATAATAATTTAAATAAAATAATAATTTACTCTCTAGACGTGTATGAGGACTTTGTCAATGATCCCTAAACATACATAGCCTACATAGACCTTAAACAGAAGTACAAATAAATGTACAAAATTGTTCGGAATATATGCCTACTAAGCTCGCAATTGTTGACTGAGATGCCATTCACCAATTTCAGTAAACAAACTGTTTATAAAACCAATTTTTATATAAAAATTTAAGTGATTAATTTTTTTTTCCATTAAAGAGCGATTACCTTTAAATTTTGGAACTTTTGAGGATAATAATATAGTGTTGTTAAATCTATTAACTTCATAACTGTTTTTTTATAATTCAGTGACACCTGCACAACCTAGTAAAAATAATGACGAAACAACAGAGCACCCTAAGACTATAAACAGTAGGAAATATAGTGGTAAATTTTTTAATATATTTTTTTTTGCTTGCATTCAAATAGTATATAATTTATAACCTCTTTTATCGTTTAGATAAAATGATAGAAAAAACTAATGACATGAAGAAACCTTTCACCAAAATAGCTAGAGCCATGCAACCTAATTTGTCCGTAAAGATAACGACAAAATCTGGATCGGTCGGTGTATCAGGTAATCAGAAATAGAATAAAGTGCATAGGTGTAGAAGTAATTAGAAAATTATAGCAAGATTTTAAATGAAAATTTGATGATGAATGTTTATGTTCAAATGAAATATTTTTTATAAAAAGGTGATACATCAGGAACAAGTAAACAAGTAAAGCCAAAGCTACACGAGATTAAATTAAAATCGAGTCTCATACCCAAACGTAAATCGACTATACGGGAATCGCCAACAAAAGACTCATCCCTTAATGTTCCTAAAAACGTGTCGAAGAAACCTCTCATTGGACATAAAAATGTTCAAAGAGTTCAACATTTGAATATTGATCAAGGTATGAAAATTTAAAGCTTGAGAATTTTTAAGTTACCTTATTGGTAAGCAAGCGTGCGGCCTACCAGAAGGTAAGCGATTGCCTATGAGCGCTTGTATTTGTAGGTGTCACTCACGCGTTGCTAGAGACATTGGTTTTTAAATTTTTCTTACACGATTATTTCACTAGCTACAGTGTTCTTTAATCCAAAACTAAGTAATGGCAAAGACACTACTGCGGTAGTATATCTCACAAGAGGCCTACCAGGAACGCTTTAGAGAAAAATCACACAGTCTTTAGACTGTCTATGTACATAGAATTAAGTAAAATGAAATAATAAGTAATATTTAAAGCTATATTATTTATTTTATAAATATATTTTAGAATTTTGTTCCGAACCTCAATCACCACCACAATCTTTAGCATCAGCAAGACCAATTCCAACTTTGCAACATATATATAGACAAGAATTAAGCAACGAAACTTTTACAGGTAAAGCATTTCAATATGACATCAAAGTATATCAAATTTATATAAAAGATAATAACTTAGTACTTGCAGATTGGTTTCTGGAATCCGTAAGTGAATATCAAGACGTTCCAGAACATTTTATAGACTCAAACGTACCAAGCATAGAAAGTCCACAAACTGAGGAAAATTCTTGCATCACCCTAAATTTTACTGACGACACTGGTAGTACATTTTTAAATTTATATTAATTTTATATTTTTTATGAATGTCAACAGTACTGGTAGTACTGTAGTAGTATTTGCTTTCTTTCTTTTTTTTTTTAAGACCTTGACTGTTGCATGCAGGACAGTATTCAAAGCTTCAATATAATCCGATCAATTATTTAGAGACGAAAAAAGAAAAAACATAAACATTGTCTTTATCTATTATAGATTTATTTAAATTCTATAATGATACATTTAAATTCTATAATTAAAGTCTTATATTTTTATTCATCTAATTGTGCTGATTGATAATTACCTGCAGAACCAAATGGCCTGAGTGACAGTATGGTAAAATCGACGAAAACATCCAATATTAAACCTCCACTAAGAACATTTAAAACTACGGATGAAAATGTACAAGACTGGTTATCTTCAAAACTAGATTATCCAACGAGAGACAACGAATCTGGTACTAAATTTTTATTTTATGGAACGAAATTTTTAGGTCTCTTTAATTATAAAATTTATAACAAACATATTAAAGTCAAACGTAAGTGAGAATGTTTTAGCAATATATTTTAATAGTTTTATTACTTATTTATATTTTAGGGTATCAATCTATCAGCAGACCTAGTCAATACAATTTGTCCGTGAAATCAAAAAACTCATGTAATGTTGGCGATGATAAATATAACGTACACCAGGCTACTGTAAGAGAATCGAAGTCGAAAACAAGTATGTAGTAATCTGTCACCTAATAGCTTACCTATAGAAACCGTCTCTTATGAATTAGGTAATAATTTAAAAAAATTACAATATTAAGTGACGTAATTTATTTTCTATAAATTCTAGATGCCATATTTAGCGAGCAACCGACAGTCATTATTAAAAATCCACAAACGAATATAGTAATGCCAAAAACTAACACAGACATTAAAACCTTGACAAATGAAACAGGTATTAATACAAGCCATTTAATGAATACAACAAAAATCTCTAAACTAATCAGTTTTTTCTTTAGATATCCATAAACCATTTAAGTATCCTTCATGTCCAAATGCTCAAAAAAAAATTGAAACTATGGACAAAAATCCTGTCACTTCATACGTAAACTATCCGTCTGAAGTTCTTCAAAGAACTACAAACTTTGAACCTGATGGTACGTCTACATTTTAATTTACACTTACTAGTGAAAAAACTGAAAATATATTCACATTTTATTGCATAATCATAATAAATTTTAACTTAAATAGGTTGTGAGACCCAAAGTGGAAAATCAGAAAGAGCAGATGATTTTTCAAGCCAATATACGATAAAAGACGGTATACCCTCAGGTACCCAAAGTGCCTGGTCAAAAATTCAGACTTTTCAAGATAGCACAACAATTGGAAAATCTTCTATGACTTCGAATTTCACAAACTTGTCTTGGGGATCAAATTATGACAATAGAAATAAGCAATTTAAATATCCGGGTATGAGTTTTAAGCTAAACAATTTTTTTAGCCATAAGAAAAACCCTCCAGAAATCTTTAAATAATTAATTAATGAGGTTGTTTCAATAGTAGAGTTTTAGTATGAATGGTCTAGCTCGAGCAGGGATATATTATGGCTTGCAGGATAGCGATGTGAACTAGCATATAAGCAAGAGCCAAATATGGTGAAAAGTATGTAACCTATCCTGCAAGACCCTGACGATAGGATTACATTAGAAAATTCCCCTTACACAGCACAGACATGCACACAACACCGTCCTCGCGGCGAAGCCGAGGTCCTTTGTTTCGCACGTCGCGTCGCGCTCACACCGTCGCGTGAGTCTATCGTATAGAATGCGCTCGGAGCGTTTCCTCCATCTCCGATGACGTCCTTAGCCGTGGTTCGGCTTCGCAGGAGGCACCCTACAGGACGGAATCAAATTCCGAAAAAAAATATGGTGTTATTTGGCTCTTTGTCCTCTTCGTTTTTCTCTTACTCGTTGTCATCCTCCTGGCAAGTCGACCTCTGGTGTTATTGTCAATAGGCCATAGATTAATTTTAGTGGTATAAAAAGAACTCTGATTTTTAAAAATCTCAACATGTTGTAATAATTAATAAAAAATATTTCAGAGAAGTACAGCTATCATGATTATTATTACCATTACTGTTGGAGAAAAGAAGTAGCGAGAAAAAATAAAACTGAGCAAGGTCTTTGGGACTGTAAAGGAAGATGTAAAAAGTGTCAGAAACACAAACGTACACCTTTTAAGAATAAATGTAAGATAATTTATTAATATTAATAGTTACTTTAAAAATTACATTTAAAATATCTGGAATCTCTCAATTTTCAAAATTATAATACATCCGATCTACAGAAAATAAAATTATGCATGTTTTTAAAACGCGTTCGGTAACTAGATTTTATTTAAAATTTTGCAGTCTCTGAAAAAAACGTTCAAGTTATTTTTCTAAGAAGTTTCACGATTTCTTCCGTGCCGCGATCGGTGGACAATTTAAAAAGACGAATGTCGATTGGCCGAATATGTAGACGACGATTGAATCGCGTGTGGAAAAAGACTACGGAAAGATGGGCTAATTGGTCTAAATCGCCTTATAAATTTGGAAAATGTAAGCTAACAATTATTATAAATCGCTTAAAGCAAATTAAATTTATCTTATAATGGAATCTCCAAACGGTCTCATTTACTTCTGAAAGGCGAAAAATCTACTACAACTCGACAAAAATATACGCTTTGGAAAAAAGTATTAATGATTTCGTAACAATATTAATATGAAGGAAAAATCAAGTTAGCTTTATTTTTACAATACAAAATATTATGTTATTTAATTTGTAATAAACGGCAACGTAATAATATTATATTAAGAAACTAATTTTAGGTACAATGAACCATTTTATTTACCTATTTCACTCTACAAAGGAGACGAATACTAAATTTATTTCAGCTAAATTTTTATGAGCTTGTGCGAATGTATACCTACAGTAAGTTGGTTAACCTATTGTGGACGGGATTATAGATAGTAATAATTTACTATAATTGTACAATGGACAGACCTTTCCGTACAGACAAAATATCAACCCGCTGATGCTCCTTCGTGAATTCATCACCAACGCAACGGAACGAAGTTAATCACACGCTAGCTTCAATCGGTTATGTTGCAAGCTACTGCAGCGACATTTTATCTATATAGGAGGATTATAGATAATAATAAGTTTATGGCTCGATAGCTCAGAAGTAAAAAAATTAAAATGAGAGTTGCCGATCAAATCTTGTATTTTCTTGATATCTACAACTATTACAAATGTTACAAGCGTTGCTTAAATTCTCATAAAAAATAATTTACATTTTCGGCTGATGTACTGAAGTATAAAAATAATTTCACACACATTTGGTACTATCGTTAGGTATATCAAATAACTGTACATGACGCCTAGGACTTAGAACTCTTCATGTCAGCCTAAAGAGCTCGCAGCCGTCAATATCGCACGACTAAAATACATTGAAAAACATCTTACCATATTGTTTTCACCTTTTAAGTTAGATAGTTTCTGTAATAACTAGCTACTGCACTCGCGTGGTGTACCGATTTTTCTTTATTGCACGGAACCCTATATTTTTTTCATTAAAAAGCCTTAGCTACTTCTTATAATATCAGCTATCTGCCACTGAAAGTCCCGTTAAAATCGGTCTAGCCGTTTCAGAGATTAGCCGGAACAAACAAACAATCAGACAGACAGAGAGACAAAATTTTTAAAAATTATTTTTTTTAATGTAAGTGCCGTGTATAATTTCATATGCATTTAGTGAAGAGCTGTTAATTCTATTTATTTGTGTGTATTATACCATAATACGCCTTCTAGTTAAATAAATCATAGTTAAAATCTTTTAACCGCATCAAGATGATATTTAACTATAATTATGCTAAACCTTGCAATATCCAATTGATTGATGGATGCGCAAAATTTTATAAAATGAAATTACCAAAAAAAATATCCTAACAGGCAATAAAAAATAACCCAAAACAACTAAGTTAGTAAAAATATATCGAAAAATTAAAAACAAAAATTTCTTTCAGTTCGAATGATGAATATGAAAAAATCTATCGTGTGGGACCACGCTGACGTCCAGACTACGATATTTGTTTATAACGAAATGGGTATGAAATGTTTAAATTGAAATGAATTAATCATTTATATCCTAGAAGTAAAAAAGCTACATCAAATTAATTTCTATATATTACGAACATTTTAATAATTCAAAATGTTAATGCTTAAAAAGTAAACAATATTAAGTCTTTTCTCTCTTTTCTCTAAACCCAAAATACATATTTAGAGTGAAGAAGCGTTCAATCCCTACTAATATTATAATTGCGAAAGTAACTATATCTCTCTTTCTGTCTGCCTTTCGCGCTTTCACACCAAAACAACTGAACTGATTTAAATGAAATATGGTAGTCTAGAACCTAAGAAAGGACATGGCTACTTTTTAACGCGAGAAAAAGAGTTGTAAGGGGTAGTGAAAAATTGTATGGAAATATCGTCATTTTTAGAGCTTGAAACTTAGTTTTTAGGCTGTTGACTCGATATAAATAAATATGACATTCAAAGTTTGTAAAATGGGTAGCTATGGTCGTTCGACTTAACAACTGCAATAACGCGGACGAAGCCGCGGGCGTAATAGAATATAAATTATAATACGATTTCACTTTCATTTGACCGATTAACGATCGCTTGAATCCTTTTGAAAATACTAAATACGAGAACATTTTAGCATAAATCGTTCAAGCTATTTCCTCTACGGTGTCGTGACAAGCTTTTACTCTTTAGGGACGGATGCTGTGGCGAGTGAAAGAAAATCGGCTGAAATTACCGCCGCACTCAGGGGTTCATGGTCGCGGTATAAGAGCGGTATACAATTTCGTCTTTCAATTCGTGTATTTTATATTCAGTGTTGTACACTAGATACTCGTAGCGTTTATGTAAAATAATTTGTGTTATTGTTATTAATATATTAGTTAGATGTATAGTATATGATATCTCGTATTTTTTGAATTTCATTAACAATATAATTTTCGGGTTCCGTAGCCAAATGACAGAAATGGAACCCTTATAGTTCCGTCTCTCTATCCGTATGTCAAAGTCATTTTACTCGGAGACTATTGGCTCTATCGATACGAAATTTGGTAAATAAGTGTATTCTATGAACCGCTACAGAGTTTTGTAGTGATATAATAAGATATTTAAAAATGAAGGGTAGCAATCCATACATGGATCTGAGATTTGAAAAAAAAAATTCAGCGTACGGCAACGTATGAGGTATCTTTGAATAGGTCTTTAAAAATTATAAAAGGTTTCATTTTTACCTTTTTGATTAAGTCAGTGGTTGTTGTAGCTCCTAAAGTCGTAAAAATTGTGTCCCCTCCCTCGAACTTTTGAAATATGGTATATATACTTCTGGAAAAAATTGAATTAGAACATCATAAGAACTTTAAAGGATAATTATTTTGAAGAAGATATGTTAAGAAATTTCAGTAATATATATAGTGATAAGTTTTCTTTAAAAAAATATATTATTAGAAAAATTTCGATTCCATGAAACAATCTTGCTTTAAATATAGATAATAAATTTAAAAATAATATCCAAATATATAATACTAGATAAAGGGATTTAAATTTAAAAATAATATTAAAATATATAATATAAGTATAGTAAATAAGAATTTTCTTAATAGATGAAATTTTAGTAGAAAAACGTTCTTAATACTAAAATAGCAGTAGACCGCAATTTAGTAAATTAAAATCTAAGATAACAAGATGTATTGTTTTCAGTTAATCGCTCGAAGCATGTGTCTGACAAAATAATTACTCTAGAGTTATTTAGTTTCACGTTAAATTTTTTACGCTTGAAATTTCAAACTCTCAAAGATAAAGATAGTAATTTGTAAGCGATACATGCGCCCTAATAGAATCGGACCCTCCGAAATTTCATATACTCCCTTCGTAGACCCGACGACGTGCTAAATTATTTTTATCTATCACTAAAGTCTTTATAAAACTGGAACGGTAAATTTATGTACGTGACATTGCCTATATTAGGGAACGCACTGTTCTTTAAACATACAACCTTATTTAATTACATAATATCTTCGCCATTTTCCGGCAAATTGTAGTAAAAATCTATTCGCTAAGGTTGCAGCTATAGAAATTGGAAAAAGTTAGAAAACAGTGCTTTTGGTGTCACGCTGATAATCTGATAGTTAATTAAAATCTTCATTTTAATTATTTATCTTTTATTACGAAAACCTTGCTACTTTTTGTTGATAAAGTTTATAGCATATAAAATCAAAACGAGCAATGTAAATCATTAGTGTTAAAATTAGCGTATTACCCTAAATGTAGATGTCTAGTAGTAAGGGTGCGACCGGGGCTTAAGAAATTTCAGTACGATCCCTAAGGCTGTAAATCATAATTTTTTCGCTACTCAAATGAGGGTGTTTAGTTTCTGAATAGAATTCTTTGGCACCTAGGAATTTATCTTAAAATTCAGGAATACTTTTACATAATATTGTATCATTCAACTATTAGTTATGTATTTAGCTTTCCATCATTACATTTTTGAAGATTTCATTACGCTTCAATTTTTAGTATGTATTTGTCGATATTTTTTTCAAAAATGTTATATGAAGAATTATATAAGTTGCTGCATGCATGCATGCATGTGAGCCACACACGTGTTGTGATGGGTTCCTAATAAGATTTAAAAATACATACTAAACTTAAAAAGAGAGTGATTTAAAAATACAAACTAAACTTAAAACATGGAATTTAAATTTTAATATTTCATAGTAAAGTAGAAAAGGATTTTTATTGATAAGATAATATGGATTCTGTGCATAGATTATAAGTATAAAAGCCGAGACATTGTCAAATCTTTATTATATAATATTATATCGATTGCTTGAATAATCCACTCGTTAATACCTAATTGCACATCACTTTCCTTCCTGTGCATAATCATATAGTGCTATCTCGTACTATCAATGTCAAGTTCAGTCGAGAGATCTCAGCTGACTAATAAACAAATCAATCTGTCTTCCTAAGGGTGGTTTCAGACCAGTTGTTTTCCACGAACGTATTCGCTCGTTTTTTTAAGCGTGCCCAACTTCGAAACGTTGACGTTGACGCGTTTATAAGCTTATATACGCGCGTAATCATTTTTGAATCGTATATGATTTCCAACTACTTACCATTTTTTTCGAGCGTATACTGTCGTTTCGTCATTTTTCGTCAACGCTCATAAGTATGGCGTAAGGTGTGCTTCGACAAACGAGCTTATAAATACGATCTTATAGAAGACTAGTATTTCATACTATTATTTCATATATTATGCTATTTCCACCGGTTCGAGCGTACACGCCGGTATAACCCCGTGTACGATTTTTTTAAGCACAACATGAAGTACACATGCAAATTAGGTCGAAAAAAAAAACGCTGATCTGACACCACCCTAGCATCCCGCCAATTTTTGATGATTGGTATATATATATGGTCCAATTCCTGAAGTAAGTGGACTCTAGAGACTTGTCTGTGAACTTTAGTATTTCATTCGAATTCTGAATTTATGTCGTATACTCTGTGGTGTAATAAATCATTAAGACGAAACCTAAGTACTTATACGTTACAAGATATTCTAAGATATGTTGATCCGACTCGCAGCAGCGTAAGATTAAGTCTTTGCGCATTGGTGGCACGGGATGACAGACGGGATTTTGTTTGACAAATAGAAAAAAAAATTATGATAAAAAATTTGAAATTATACTGCCACAATATTATATTATGTCTAAGCATACCACGGCTCAATCAATCACCATCGTTTAAATTTTAAATTTATATACACGTATAAGAATAGTTAAAAGTATACAAGTATAAATAAATAATGCTATTTCGTTACCAAATAGGTGTTAGGGGAGAATGTTCTTGTTGGGTTTATGTTTAAAATTTAATCAAATTTCATCCCTTTAATGTTCGCTATTGCCTATATTAATTAAGAATGTTAATATCAGAGTAAGAAATTAGTTATTCATTTTTGTGATTGAATTAGAAATTTCTAATATAAATTGTTAGAACTAAATAATTTAAAAATATGTAAAACATTAACATTTAACATTGATTTTATCAATATTCGGGCAATTTTTAAAAATATAACACCCTTCAACCGCCTTTAGAATAGCTACTCAAACAATAATTATGAAGATTAATTGGCCCTTATAATAATGAAACAAGTACTGTTATATATTATATCCGGTGATTTTTGTTTCATTATAATGGAATTTAGAAGACGCCACGTTGGAATTGAATTCAATATATTATAATTTAAGCTATTATTTTATTTTAATAGTTTGAACTTCAAATAAAAATAATATATATAATAAATGGACGCAAATAAGCAATACCATGTCAACCCACAAAATTGAAAAAACTGAGTTATAAATGCAGAAGTGTTGATAAAAGGCTGAAGAACATTTTTCTTTAATATTTGTAGGGTTTTAAGCTTTAAAACTTCTAAAAAGCCATTTTTAATCATGCAATTTATGTATTATGTTAAACGTTTTGGGTTATATTATATACGAAATATGCAGTTTGTATACTTATTTTTTTGTCAAAATAAGTAAAATAACTTACATAAATATGAAATTGCCAAAAACTTGATGTATTGGACATTAAAAAAATTCATATAAAGCAAGTTGTTAAAAATTTTCAAACGTGTTTTTCTCGAAATGACATTCGTGTGGGTTGACATGGTATTGCTTATTTGCGTCCTAATGTTGTTGATTGATTTTCATTTCCAAGATGGGTTGAGAACTTTTGTATTGAAGTCAGCTTATTGTAAGTATTGTATTTACAAAGCTTTTCTGGGTTCGTATAAATACGGGTACCATAAATGGCGCAAATTAAAACGTTTCCCTAAGCTCACATTTATAACAAAGAACACTCTGGTGACATATAATATGTGCCTATTTCTGACGAAAACGTTCCAAGTTCTTGACATATTTATACTGATTATTATCTAACTGGTTTGTACTGACTAGAATATGCGCGTACACACGCGTGCGCTGGTAATGAAATGCGTAATAGCTTTAAAATACAAGCTTATACGTGAGCTAACTTAGCATGTAAACGCTATTAGTACTTATAAGTACAAATGCTAACTTATCCAGTTATTTTTAGGTTCTTCAGAGTCATCGCCGAAAAGTGAGAAATCCCAATATAGACACGCTAACGTCGGACCTTCAATGTTCTCATTCCTCAATAATCCTTGTAAGTGTTAATTAATGCTGTTGCAAATTCATCAAATTTAGGATCCGAAAATTAATGTTTATGTATAATAGTTATGTATAAGAAAAAACGTACATTGCGCGACAAGATACAACTGTACCTACTGGTGTTCGAAGAAAAGGACAATATTGTGGGGTAGCGGTAGCGTACCTGCCTTGCCTGCCACAGGTCACGGGTTCGATTCCCGCTCGGGGCAGATGTTTGTATCGATCATACAGGCAATTGTGTTCCGTTCTATATATCGCACCTTTAGAACGAAAACGACGTAACTCAAAAAGCAAGTTTTAAAATATCAATTAATCTTACGTGTATTATATATTCTTGGTTATTTACGTCAGTTATTTACGCTCGAATATGGCAATGTTTGGACTATTGTTACATTAAGAATTTCGTTTTAAGTCATTTTAACAGTCACGCTGGTAACTAAATTTTCGTTTTTTTTTTTAATTGTGGCGTTTTCGTTCTAAAAGTGCGATGTAACCGGTTTATATCTACTGATACCATTACTTTACGCAGATTTTCTGTGAGACTACCCGTACTTCCGCGGTCGAGCCGACCCATTTGTACCCGGAGAAGCATGGCTTTACTACTACGATAATTATATATGATACCTAATATGATAACGATTATTTCCAGTTACATTGCCTTCAAAAACTTCAAACCAATCGAAAGCTACGTCTTACATGTCAATGAGTTGTCAATGCAATGAGAAAGAGTCAACTTTGTGCTCCTGTGCCAAAAAACAAGATAGTGAAATCTATAAAGGTTCTATACTATATATATTATATAAAGTTGACGACGTAGTGGTGTGGCGGTAGTGACCATGCCTTAAGCGCCACATGTCGTGGGTTCCATTCTCCCTCGGAGCAGATGTTTGTATTGACCATACAGGCATGTTTTTCTGTATGGGTGGGATTGTCCTTGTCATTGTTTATATTTCCGGATAGGTATATCCATTGTCTCCGACTAATGGTTAAGTGTGTAGTATTTATACTATATTATAAGCTGTGATATCCTACATTGTTGTCATCCCATTTATCTTTGTAACCTGAATAAAAATAGTTTTGATTTTTAAACAAAATTCTACATTATAAGCATCTAGATAAACAGAGAAGGAAGTTTCTCAGAACAGTAGTGAAGTAGTGATGAAAGTGAAATGTGACGAAGCCGATCTATCGCGTTACGATCGTGATGATTAATAACGTGAATAAATACGTCCTGTACAATATCCATACATATATGTGTAATTGTTATACTTACAACTTAAGCTAGAGAAAAATGTTGTTTTCTATACTATCTAATTTAAACCGACGATAGCTTCACTTGATCTTAATTTAATTATCAATTTTTCCTATTTCCAAAAAAAAATTTAAGATTTTTCGTTAGTCGCAAATCTCTTATATTTTTTTGTTAAAGCGACCAGTCCATGTAATACGTTGTGACGCCAGGGATGCGGGCGCCCGACTGAAGTCCCATCTATACATTACTTCACTCTTTGCTGAAGTATTTGGTTTCAATTCACGTGACGTCAACTACTAACTACTGCAGAAGGAATTCTATTATGCCTTTTTAATATCACCATCATTATCATCATTTTAATTTGATGACGTTGTGGCGCAGTGGCAGCGAACCTGCCTTAAGCGCCATAAGTCGGGTTTGATTCCCTCTCGGAACAGATATTTGTATTGGCCATACAGGCATGTTTCCCGGTCTGGGTGTGAAAGCTATCCTAATGCGGAGTGTGTGGCGTTTATTTATTTTATTAGTTTATTTAATTAACACTAAAAAGTTGTAGACACCGTTGTGGCGTTGTGGGTAGCGAGTCTGCCTTTAGCCTCGACTGTTGCGGGTTCGATTCTCGCTCGGAGCAGATGTTTGTATTAATCGTACAGGAATGTTTTCCGGTCTGGGTGTGTTTGTCCTTGTCATTGTGAATGTTTCCGGACCCCGACACAGGATATAATTATCCTTATGGGGGCCGTTGAGTGTGTAGCGTTTATTTATTATTATTTATTATTTATATACTAAGCCAACTAGGAGTATAAAGTATTATCTTTTTACAGTTAACAATGTAACGCCTATCAAAAATGATGTTGTAAGCGCCATGATTCAGTTGAGCGCTCAGAAATTAGCAAATGCGGCATTACAAGACGCGTACACGCAGATGATGATACATTGTAATAATGCAGGTGAATTATTAAATTTACTTTTTAATGGAAGCAATTAATATTGATACAATAATTCTCAAAAGATCATCGTCGTGAATCGTCGTTCGCAACCACGGAAACATTAAAAAAAACGTCATTTTTATGCATAAATAAATTGGTGTTTTTTTCTATACTGCTTACATACTCCAATATAATTCGATTTTAACAGCATTCATTTTAATTCTAAAATATAACCACGATCACAAAATTTACTAACGTAACTAACCCAATGGGGGTTGGAATAGAATATATATATTTTTAAATGTACCTCATAATGTAATACCTCTTATAGTAATAAAGAATTGATAAAATCTATACCAATTCCGAATAAAAATTATCATTATCCTACTTATTAAGGAAAGCTATTAATATCAGAATAGGATCTTTAAGAGCAGAGTAATTACCATAATTTTCAATAAGTCTGGAAAACTATACGGAAGAATGCAAACCACCGGGCACGCGTCAGGGCAGAAAGGAAACAGGCATTTATAATTCACGAAACCGCAGACAAATGATAGTATATTGTATATAACTTTTTTTCAGAAACAAATATTAAATTTAACCCAGTTCCAACAGTTGATTTTACAAATATAATGACTGGCAGTGAGTTTGGTGTTATTTCAAATCGAATTGAAACAGGTAAGACAGACATTTTGTATCTAAGACAATTTATAGGTAGCGCTAGTGAACGTTTCCATACAGTATAATACATTTTTTTTTTTATGTTATAAGTTGGCAAACAAGCATACGGCCCACCTGATGGTAAGTGGTTGCCAAAGCCTATGAGCGCTTGCAGCACCATAAGTAGGTGCCACTCACGCGTTGCCAACCCCGAGATATTGGTTCTTAAATCTCCTCTGCCCAGTAATTTCACTAGTGTACAGCGCCCTTCAAACCGGAACACAGTAATGCCTAAGCACTACTATTTGGCGGCAGAATATTTGACACTGCGGTGGTACCTACCTAGCCGGCCTCTTGCAACAAAAGACCTACCACCAGTGTGACTGATTGCACTGGTGGAATAATCTCTGCTGTGACAGAGATTATCCCAACAGCGGGCGATGGGGTCGTCACATCCCGACGCCGGGAAACATATATAATATGACATAGTGGTCCTGTATTTTTTATGTAAATAATTTGGCAAAGAAGCATATGGACTCACCTAATGGTAAGCGATTTCGTAGCCTATGAGCGCTTGCAACACCATACATTTGTAGATATCACTCACGCGTTACCAACCTCGAAGTTCATAAATCTCTTTTGCCTAATAATTTCACTACCTACAGTGTCCTTCAAACCGAAACACAGTAACGCGAAATACACTACTGCTGTGCAGTAGAATATCTGACACTGCTGTTGTACGTAGCAAGGCACCCTCTTGCGATTAAAAGCCTACCACTAAAAGTTGTGTGCTGTCTTTAGTCTGTCTCAGTCTTAGTAACTAAATCATCAGATAGCAATCGTTAACTCTCGGTGGACGATTTACTTTACATCAATGAGTTATTGATTCGTTGTTAAATGATCGCGAAAGGGAAATCTACAGAGCCTCCTTGTCGAATCCGGATTAGAATAACAAGCAGATCCTGGCAAAATGCCATGTAAATGGTGAGACAAAAAATACTAAATGCGTGTTACTGCCCAGAGTAAAAAGTTCCAAAAATTTGAAAGAGCGTCATTGAATATTTATTAATATCGAAGGCAAAACGAATTATGTATAGCATTGTTTATAGTCCCTCTCCCACAGTGATAGTTTTTAAGCTTCTAGGTTCTAATCTGGGGTAGATTAAATTTACTAAGTAATACTTCTTGTGCAGGTACTCAACCATTAGAATCTCCATTAAACTCCATTAAAAAAATGGATAATATATCACAACGATCAGCCAATATCATGACTTCGAAGGGTATTCTTCGAGAATTATTAATACATAGAGGTACTTAAATTATATATTTTCTGACGTATTTTTTATTCCAAGTCATTTCGGCATAAACTCCCTCACACGCTCCTTTTCACGCTTCAAAAAGCCACAGTAACGGACAATGTACAATGTACATTTGCTTATTTAAGCGTCTTCAATCGAACCGTATGGCGTGTGTCAGTAGCTTATTTATAGCGCTTTATATTACGCGACTATACGAGTTTACAAGCGCGTCAAACTTGTACAAGTTGCGCGCGGGGTTAAAGGCGCGCCTGTACTAACTTACAAAAAGGAGCTTATACACTCGTACAAAACGTTGGCCTGAAACCACCATAACGGTCCTTGTGGTACAGCGGCAACTAACCTACCTGAAACGCTATCTGCATCAAAGTTTCAATTCCTGCTTGGATTATAAATTTGTATTAGATATTAATTTATTATTGAGTGTGTAGAGTTTTCTTATTTATTATCATAATCAAATTGTCGGTAATTAATTATATCCGTAATATGTATAGCACTAATAAACCGTTTAACTTATTATTAAAACTAGTTTTTTCGAGGACTTTTTTTTTTTTTTTTTTTTTTTATGTTAGAAGTTGGCAAACAAGCATACGGCCCAGCTGATGGTAAGTGGCTGCCGTAGCCTATGAGCGCTTGCAGCACCATTTAATTTCACTAGCGTACAATGCCCTTCAAACCGGAACACAGTAGTGCCTAAGCACTACTATTTGGCGGCAGAATATTGGACACTGCGGTGGTACCTACCTAGCCGGCCTCTTGCAACAAAAGACCTACCACCAGTGTGACTGATTGCACTGGTGGAATAATCTCTGCTGTAACAGAGGTTATCCCAACAGCGGGCGATGAGGTCGTCACATCCCGACGCCTAAAGTATTATAGTATATTAAAAAGACTTGAAAATGGAATAGGTACTTGTTACTATACCTTGTCTGTGTATTCTTTTCAACTAACAAGTTTACATACACTTTAATTAACGTATATGCCACAAATGTATGAAAGTTAATATATTGCAGAGATACAAGCGTCCCCCGTGTCATTGATCGACAAAGTATCGACTGGTTTCTCATTACGACAACTGGATGATGACAAATCGAGTATTGTGACAGGTAATAATATCATTGAAATAAATTTATAATCATTTACTTTTTCGCTGAGAAATGCATTTACGCACACCACTGCACGTAGTGTACTCAACTACACTACTACACTACTACACTACTCAACTACTGCCTAGCAGTGATGGTGTGGGTCTCGGCCGCCTGATAAGCAAGCGGTAATACCCACTAAAACTCAGCGGAACCTTCATCGCCGTAGTCTGACGTCATGGGGTCGCTTGCGCAAACAACCATAACGCCCCGGAAAAGTATACTCATTATAATTTACTAATATAAACCGTAGCCTTTAAATGAAAAGCTTAAACTTTAACTGTAGGTCACAAGTCCTACTTTATCTACCATGGTGCATATACGTTTTAGTTTCCTACGATTAAAAGTTTGCTTTTAAGTCCTTGGTATGAGGTCTAACTTACAGGGAGAGAATTCTGCCGCCGTCACTTTACCGTCTGCCTTCTGCCGCGTCTCTCGGAAAGACAGCTTTAGAACCTTCCGATCGAGACGGCATTATTGTAGCGATTTGCAGTTAAATTTCGAACATTAAATATTAAAAGAGTTTCATAAATTTTTTTTTTTAATTTACGTATTTTATATAATACAGAATTCATAAAACAAATTGTGTAACTTTTGTTCCAGATACGACGCTGCCTTATAGAAAAATAAACAATACACTTATAACACCAAAAGGAACAATTTTATCACGCACTGGTATAAAAAAAAATTATATTGCTTGCTATAATAAATTATAAAATTGCTTTTATATGTCACTACAAAATTATATCGACTTTATATCGCCGAAAATTAAAGTCTCAGTTCAGACTTTCCGACATAAAAAAAAAAAAAATTTTTGTAATAGATTATTTACCCAAATAATAAATAAAGTTTTACTTAATTTTCCTACATATATAAAATGCCTGTTTTTAAATTTCAAGGTACAAAAATTACATCAGTGTCATCAGCTAACATCCAAACTGCTTCGATGTTAAAAAATAACAAAATCAGTACTACGAATGCCGGTAAAACTTGTCTTTCCTCTTTTCCTTTTATTTTCAACTTTAAATTTCCTTTAAACAAAATTTTATTTCAGGTATATTGACAGATATTAATACAGATCCCGGCGTCGGGACGTGACGACCCCATCGCCCGCTGGTGGGATAATCTCTGTCACAGCAGAGATTATTCCACCAGTGCAATCAGTCAATTCAACTAGTGGTAGTGCCACGCTGCACAGCTCTTCCTGCTGCAGCCGAATTGGGCCGGCACGCCCGGGGAAACACCACTCTCTCACAGAAAACCGGCGTAAAGTGGCAATTGTCGCGTTTCGTACGGTGAGTGAGAGTCCCGGTGGCCCACTATACACTCCCCTCCAATGAAAGTGCAGAATTTGGTATATTTACCCCAGGAGGGTACCACCAGCTTCTGCTGTGGAGAATCCCTCTCTGGATGTCCATCTTCAGGACGAACCCTTCCTAAACATGGATACCCAGGCTGCCCTCCGAATTCTGGGGGGGCAATTTTGTGCTTAACACTGTTCGGGGCAAACGAAGCAGGCAACTTGAGGCAACCCCTTCCACGCTAACTGTGGACTTTTGTAACATTAGAGGGCTGAATTCCAACTTAAACGCCGTCCATCACCACCTTGAGACGGCGAAGCCGGCCTTGCTTTTTCTCACCGAGACCCAGATATCCTCTCTGGCTGATACTTCTTTCCTCTCCTACCCGGGATACAATTTGGAACATTCCTTTGTACCCCGGGCTGGTGTGTGCGTGTACGTCAGGGAGGATGTCTGCTCTCGTCGCCTCGGCAGCCTTGAAGTAGGGGACCTATCGATTCTTTGGCTGCGCGTAGACTGCGATGACCATCCGCGAATCTACGCGTGCCTTTATAGATCCCATAGCGGAAATGCCGAAACTGACCGACTCATTGAGCACATCCAAATGGCTACAGATTCCGTGCTGCAACAGATCCCATCTGCTGAGATCGTGATTCTTGGCGATTTCAACGCCCACCATGCCGAATGGCTTGGTTCACGTACCACCGATCACGCGGGGAGATCTGTTCTCGACTTTGCTTTGGCATATGATCTGACACAACTGGTAACCTCGCCAACGCGAATCCCAGATGTAGAGGATCATACACCTTCACTGTTGGATCTTCTGTTGACCTCTCATCCGGACAACTATCTGGTATCCGTCGATCCTCCTCTAGGCTCGTCGGACCACTGCCTTGTTCGGAGTACAGTGCCGGTCTCGCGCCCAGCACGGCCCCGCTTCGCGGGCTACCGGCGCGTTTGGCACTACAGGTCGGCAGACTGGGATGGGATGCGTTCTTTCTTTGCGTCCTACCCATGGGGACAGATTTGCTTCTCGCCGGATGATCCGGACGTCGTTGCCAACTCTGTCGCCGATGTGATACTCCAGGGCATGGAACTTTTTGTTCCGGCTTCTGCAGTGCCCATCGGAGGCAAGTCTCAGCCTTGGTTTGGTCGCTCCTGTAAAACGGCGTTTCGCCGAAAACGGGAATGCTACCAAGCCTGGGCTAAGGCGTCGACGTCTCGTGATGTAAATACCAGCGCACTTAGAAAGGAGTACAACTCTGCCTCCAGGTCCTTCAAAAGAGTTATTGCCAAAGCAAAGTCGGAGCACATCGGCAGAATTGGCGAGAGACTAGTGCGTCTTCCTTCGGGTACACGTGCATTCTGGTCCCTCGCCAAGTCTGTCGTAGGGAATTTCTGTAAGCCATCATTTCCACCTCTGCATAGGGACGATGATTCGGTGGCCCATGCCGCGAAAGAGAAAGCTGATCTTCTGTGCTCTCTCTTCGCGTCCAACTCGACTGTGAACGACCAAGGAAAGTCACCACCGGCAATCCAGCGGTGTGATACCACGATGCCGGAGGTTAAATTCCGGCAAAGTGTAGTTCGCAGAGCACTTCTTTCCTTGGACATTCATAAGTCGAGTGGGCCTGATGGAATCTCCCCGATCGTGTTGCGGACATGTGCTCCTGAGTTGGCGCCGGTTTTAACGCGTCTTTTCCGGTACTCCTACTCATTAGGCGTCGTCCCGAACTCATGGAAGACGGCTTTAGTGCACCCGATCCCTAAAAAGGCAACCGCTCGGATCCGTCCAATTATAGGCCAATTGCCATTACCTCCTTGTTCTCAAAGATAATGGAGTCCATTATCAACTGCCAGCTCCTGCGGTATCTAGAAGAGCACCAGCTGATTAGCGACCGCCAGTACGGTTTTCGTCGTGGTCGTTCAGCTGGTGATCTTTTAGTTTACCTGACACATAGATGGGCGGAAGCAGTTGAGTCCAAAGGGGAGGCATTAGCGGCCAGTCTGGACATAGCGAAGGCCTTCGATCGGGTATGGCACAAGGCGCTTCTTTCGAAGCTTCCTTCCTATGGGCTTCCTGAGAAATTATGCGAGTGGGTCACCAGCTTTTTGGCAGATCGGAGCATCAAGGTCGTTGTCGACGGTGCATGCTCTGACTTAAAACCCATTAATGCTGGTGTCCCGCAAGGCTGCGTACTGTCCCCTACTTTGTTTCTTCTGCATATCAATGATATGTTGGAAATTTCCAACATTCATTGCTATGCGGACGACAGCACTGTAGACGCTTTATACACCGGCCGCGCTAATATTTCTCGGGAAAACGTCATTGAGTGCCGGAACAAACTTGTGTCTGAAGTCGAGACTACATTGACCAAAGTCTCGGACTGGGGCCGACTAAATTTAGTCCAATTCAACCCCAAGAAGACACAAGTTTGCGCGTTAACCGCTAAAAATCACCATTTGTCGTATCTCCTCGTTTTGAGAACACTCCCTGGCTGCCACAGCTAGTATCGGAATACTTGGTGTCGACATTTCGAGCGTCGTTCAGTTTCGCGGTCAATTGGAAGGAAAGGTCAAATTGGCCTCTAAAAAGCTTGGTGTGCTCAGCAAGGCGAGGCACTACTTCACGTCGGCTCATCGCCTAAAGCTCTACAAGGCACAAATTCGACCGCACGTGGAGTACTGCTCTCACCTCTGGGCTGGAGCTCCCCAGTACCAGCTACTTCCAATTGACCGCATCCAACGTAGAGCGGCTCGAATTGTCGACGATCAAGCCCTTTCCGATCAGCTTGATCCTTTGGCATTGCGTAGAGATGTCGGATCACTCTGCATCTTCTATCGCATATATCACGGAGAGTGTTCTGAGGAATTGTTTGGATTGATCCCGCCAGTAGAATTTCACCATCGGACATCGCGACAAAACTCTAAGTTCCATCCATACCACCTCGATGTCTGGAAATCCACAACAGCGCGATTTAGAAGACATTTTCTTCCTCGCACAACCACTCTGTGGAATCAACTTCCGCCGGCGGTCTTTCCGAACCGATACGACTTGGGAACCTTCAAGAGAAGAGCCTACTCTTTCCTTAAAGGTCGGCAACGCGCCTGCATGCCTTCTGGTGTTGCAGATGTTCATGGGCGGCGGTGATCACTTAACATCAGGTGAGCCTCCTGCCCGTTTGCCCCCTCTTACATAAAAAAAAAAAAAAAAAAAAAAACAGAGAACAAAGATTGCTCGACCGCGTCATCTTTATACAGAAAACATCTAGAAGATATATCTTTAGGTTTCTATTTTACCTTATTTTTAAGCAGAATTTTTTATTTCAAATTTATTTTATTAAAATGTACATTAAGAAAAATGTAGACTGAAGAATATCCCTATATTATTGCGGCATTGATACTTCTTCTTCCTCCTAGCATTATTTCCGGTATTTTTATTTTATCCAGCGTCTGCTTATTACTCTTTTCCGGATTTGACGGGTTACTAGTTTTTACACAGAGCGATTGCCATCTTACCTCCGCAACCCTAAAGGTGAACCAGTAACTCATTGGATAAGAGCAATTTACCTATCAAGAGTTGACGATTATTATCAGATGTTATGTGATAACAATCGGGACCGACAGCTTATAGTGCTCTCCGAGGCACGGTGGGGAGACCCACAGACAAACGCCCAGACCAAGACAGAAATGTAACAAACATCTGCCCGAGCGGGAATCGAACACGCAACCGTCGAGACTGAAAGCAGACACGCTGCCCACAACGCCACAACGGTGTCAGCGGTATTGCGGCATTGATTAATGAATGAAAATTTTTGTTTTATCAATTCTATTTTTTGTATTTTTTAATATTATAAAATCCGCGAAATTTTAATTTGACTACACAAGTTCAGTGTTAATATGGATATATATTGATAGAAGCATCGTGCATGTATAAATGGATCGAATAGAAACGACTACACTTATTGATTTAATGAGTCGATTTAAACGATTTCGTCAAAAACTTAAAAGTAATAAAAATTTTCTTCACTGCAAACTTGCAAAGTGAAATCAGCCGCTCGAAGAGGCAGCGTTTTCAAAATGGCCGATCATTCATTAGTGTTATACCATTTTGTTTAAAAATTTTTTTTTTCAAAACAGGTACAGATCACGTCGAAGCTCACAAGAGTGAGAAATCCACATCATACGCTCATTTTACGGATTATATAAATGCTGGTTAATATTCATATATTTACCATGTTATAAAATTAGTTACAAAGCTTTAGCAACTGTTGTGAAAAATATTTAAAACTTCGTGCCATTTACTTAATAAATACTATGGACAGTCCCTTCCATACAAACAAAATGTGAAAAACTCGCTGACGCTCTTTTGTAAATTCGACACCGACGCTACGAAACGAAGCTAGTCACAGACTAACTTCTTTCCAATTAGTACACAGTAAGTCTATGCTTCGAGAGTAGGTACAGTTGCCTTGACAATAGTACTGAAGAAATTATTGAAACAAAGAAATTTTTGGCATGATTATACAATTTATCCATATTATTATTTTGTATTTTTTTTAGGAATGTCAACTTCTAATTTAGTGAAGCAAATCTCTTTCAACGGCGGTTACCAACGTAGTGAATTACAACACAGTTTCAATACAGGTATTTAAAAAATAGTTTAAAAGTTCTAAACAACTACTACTAGAATACATCCTTTTTTTAACCACTATCTGTGCTCCGTTATATTTGAGTAGTCACTAACACTATCAAGCCTCAATAGCTCAACGGTTAAAGGACTCCGCTTCTTTAGCGCGAGAGTTGTGGGTTCGATCCCCTGACCCTCTTGGACTAATCTAATAACACATACATATTTGCATACAAACAAAAAACATAATATACCTTACTTCTAACGCCGTCGGGTAAAAACAATTTTCTAGTCGTAGAAAGAAATAATACATCTCGCATTTTGGAACAAGTATATAATTAAAAAATCCATTTAAAAGTAGACACAGCAAAAGGTCAGATAGAAAAAGAAAAAAATTGTTAGGCTTTTATTATACTACCGAAGTTTTCTGTCTTTACTTTGTCATAATAAGCAATTGTAATTGATACCTACATAATTATTTTACCATTTGTATAAGTAACTAGCGACCCGCCCCGACTTCGTCCGGGTGCATAATAAATTGTTCCGTTTATCCCGATACCGTGAGAGTTTTAATTCCGTTCTTAGCTCTTCCACTTATAAACTATCATATATAAAATTGGCTCAGCAGTTTAGGAGTCCATTGCGGACAAACTACGTGACACGTGCTTTTTTAAATTTGTTTCTGTCATAAGAACCTTCTCCTGACAATAACAAACACAACAAAAAAAAGTGAAATCGGTCCAGCCGTGATGGCGTGACCAAGGGATATAGGGATTCATTTATATAGATTTATTAAAAGACTTGGGTTTGCCACCGCTTTGCAAAGCCACGTAAAGAAAAATTATTATCATGACGGTTGGCAAACAATTATACGAGCCTTATGGTATGCAGTCACCGAAGCCTATGAATACTCGTAAAAACTGAAGGGATAAGAAAGGACAAAAGTAAGGGAACATAGGGGAAGATGAGGCCTCCGTGCTCTCACTATCGAACGAAACGTAACAGTATTGATGTTACTTTTTGAGAACAGCCTAATTGTGCTGAGAACAGCATGGCTCTACTAGTACGAAATCGGATCAAAAGCCGCAGAAACGTATAGAGAACCAACATACATTTTTTATTTATATAGATTAGGTTCTGCATGTTAGTTCGGCTTCGTGTATTTATAAGTTTTCCAAATAAAAAAAATTAGTCTAAAATTCTAAACCTCCTGATAAAATATTTTATTTTCGATTCAGAGGTTATTAGAATATTATACAAACAAACGAAAGACTTTATTATATAAGTTATAGTTTAAATGGTAGTTTATTTTCATTTCGTAACATTTTCTCGTGTATTCTTTCTCTTACATCTGACTTAAGCCAATTATCTCGCATTGAACATTAAAAACGCACAGATTTATTTCAATTTTATCTTAATTACATCAGCAATTCAGCGTTCTGGACTTAAATGAATCTTGGCAGGACAGTTTCTATTTTCTTTTAAAATTAAGACTGGAATAACAAAAAGATTTATATTTTTATTACTTTTAGAGTATTCGAAAAAGTATAAGGTATTATAGTGATATAATTATATTGTTCAAATTTGTATTGACATAGGTTATTACTTCACTACATAATATTATTATAAAACAGTCCCCCGCCGCGTCTGTCTGTTGACGTTGAACGGATTTTCACACATTTTTTACCAATAGAGAGAGATTCAATGGGATGATTTAGGTGTAAAATTAGTACGGTTTTTTGAATTGATTGAAATATGAAATCAGATTACTTCCTCATTTATAGTAGGTATTAGTATCGAAGTATAATGAACCCAAAGAAGATATGATACTATTCAAAAGTATTAATCATATTATGTTAGGAATTTGCAATAAAACTTCGATTATGAATATTCTCTACACGATGTGGGTAAAGTTGCATCTGTCGTGGTCACAAAATGACCGCAAAATAGGATGTTCCACATACGTATATAAATACGGACATTTATTGCAAAAGTTGAAGCACAAATGTTGGACACAGAGAGAGATACACGATCTGACGCCAGAAACTCTGAACTATACACTCAAACTCATTTAAATGTTGTTACGTAAGAATACGTGCTTTTGAACTACGATCATAATAAAGATTTTTATTTAGATTTCAATGTTTAAAAGTAATGTTTAAATAGGATAGAAAAATCAAGAATCAAGGCTTGAAAATAGAAAATAGTTGGCCTGTGAATCGTAACCAAATTATTTGGGAACGCAGTGTAGTTTATTGGTTCAAGTTTTAGTACAGCTCTTTACCTCTAGCGTCCCTTATCAGCAAAGCAAAATCAATATGGGATTAGACTGAAGCATGTATATAATATATTGATAGAAAATTATTCATAATTACATTAAAAAACTATAGAAATAACAAGAAATTTAGCATTTAGTATGTTAATTGTACATGCTTTTCCTTGTTATGCACAGAATATTATTAGTAGTAGCTAGTATTTCATGTTACTTCATCATAGTTAATAAGACAGCTTTATTACAATCTTAAATATTGGCTTTTCATAAAAAATTTCATCCATTAGGTTCATTTTCTATAAGGTTTAATATATTAAAATATGAAGGGCACCCTTCAAATTTTTTTAATATCAAGGTTCTATCTATATCCATACCAAAATTCCTCATTTGTTCAGTATTTTTTACGTAACTGACGCACAAAAGTAATAAGTTCATTTTATTCAAAAATTGTAGATAACTTAAATTCGATTAATTATAGTCGAACAACTAGAATCTTAGACTATTTAACAACTGGACACGCCTTACTGACCGTACCCCTCTGGCAATTTAATGATCAAATAGTCTTATGCGTTTATAAAAACTGTTTTATTCTCCGAACTGCGAAATATGCAACAAAATTGACGATGTTGAGCACATTCTTTCGGAATGCACTAAACATGACGGTGAGAGAAAGTCTTTGATGCAAAAGTTTAATATAAACAAATACAATTTAGGTTCTTTTTCATGTATTCTTGCCAATCCTAATTCTGATGTTGCAAAGCTTGTGGTAGAAATGGTTAAGCATCATTGACTTTCTCTCGCGCGCTGTCTTATTATTATTATAGGTTAGGTTACGATGGGGCTGACATGTCCGTGTCGGATAAAACTCCTAAATAAAAATTGATAAAAAAAAAAACTGTTTTGGAATCGATATTATCATTATCAGTATCGCCTTCACTGTGAACAAAGCTCCGTAAAAAATGAAAAATCACTTTGTTAAACTGTACAAGAAAATGTAATTTACCTTCCATATATAAAATTATGGTGTTAAGTTTCATTTGTAATTATTTTTGGTATAATTATAGCCTTCTTTCTATCAAACGATAAAATTTAATAAGTATCGAGAACATAATCAATAGGAAAATCGAATAAACAATGTTCGAATAATTCACTATGAAATATTTATGACATATTCATACAATTATATTCCTTATAATCATATGGCAAGAAAGCTTCGAATTGTATAACTATAGTTAAAATATTGACAACTGCTTTGATCGATGAAAATTTTAGTGAGGTCCTCATGAATAACTTCGCACGATAAAAAATGTTCTTATTACTATTCAGTTTGACTTAATATAATTTATAAAATATGTAACATCGGATGATTTCAATAGTAGTAATCCTTATTTGAAAATATTTTCTCGTCTTAGGATTAAGATTAAGTTGTTATTAATTTTTTGCAGTACAGTCAGGTTTTTTAATTTTAAAATTATTTTTGTTATTGTTAAATTAACCACTACCATGCAAAAGACTATCATTAAATACCCACTTTACTTTACACTAACTTACTTTACACTAACTTACTTTTTTATGTAACTTATTCAATATCATTCATTCTACATCTGATTTCTTATAAAAATAATATTACGGCTGACGAGTGACCTGAAAGTCTTTGTATCTCCTGTAGATTCCTATTATTATACTGTAGATGTACCTTATTTTCTTTTATAAGTATCTTTTACGTGAAAATCGCATGATTATTTCTTTAATAGTAAATATATTTTTCACATTCATTTTAATTTATATGAAAGCATTTACATGACGTTAAATTGGTACTTTTGTAGCTCCTCTGAATATAATATAAGAAATCAAATTGCCGATACAGACTATCGACAGTGGTGCTTTTCCCTATTACGTTTTCTATCTTACACTCGTAGAATCGGTTATTTGATGTATCTTACTTATTAGTGTGGGTGTATTTGACATGTGTTATAGTTTTCTATAAGTGTGCGTTTATAATGACAGAAAATATTTTTGAGACTGTGTCCAATAATTGAATGTAGTGGTTACCTCGCCTTCCCCAAAAAATGGATGAAATATTTGTTAGTAAACTGTCATTCATGACGTGTTCTGTTGTTAAATGGTCTAAGACTAGAATGGATGAGAATGCAATGGAAATTACTTTATATATTAATAGGTTTCGGAATCTATAACATAATCGGATTTCACGATGACAGGATATACGAGTATACTGTAGAATACAAACTAGATATCATTCCGAGCGAAGTCGAATAAATATTTGTATTCGTAGTGACACTTTTATAACAAACATACATTTTTTGGTCTTTGCGAACCTATACCGTTGCCGTCATAAGCCGTGGTAGGGCTTTGCACGAGGCACCCTAAAGACGGAATTAGCTTTGAGCCCCCGCGAGTCACGCGAGTTACTTTCTCACAGCCGGATCCCAATAATCTTTAACGACCTCACCGCCCGACAGTGCTAGCAAAACCGGTAGAGACGAGACGGGTAGGAAAAGGAACTATTCCTTTAATGTCGTAAATGAAGTCGTACTTAAGGCATTTCCAAAACATAGTTTATTGTTTGCCGATATATATATATTTTATATTTTACAGAAATCCATCCAGAATGTTCATCAATTTGTATGAATACAGATTTGGAATCGAAACCGAAGTCAACCGAAACGTCTTTTGAATGTCAGTTAGCAAATAGAAATGAGATCAGCAGAAACGATTGTTCTGTTCAATACTGCAAAAGTAGTAAAACTAATCGTAAGTACATAGATAATAATATATTATACATACCTGGATTATATATATGACATTTTATTATGTAATACTGAATATATGAACTATCATACTAGCATGTTTGTATCATCAACATTGGGTTCAAAATGCCTTTCTATAAAACCGATAAACAGCCAGAAATTACGTATAAGAATATACTGTATACTAACATATGCCTGCGACTTCATTCGCGGTGACCTTAGAATTAGCTCCTGAGATAATTGAATCATTTTTAAGTAATAAATTCCATAAGACACATCTTTACCGAATTGACATGTTTGATAATTCCACAATCCAAAATTTTTCCGGGATTATCCAGATAATAAACGTGGGTGATAGAGTAACAAACACCCAAACTTACAAACTTTTACATTTATTATATGAGTAGAACATCAGGGAATCCCAAATTGTGGAGCCAAATGCTCACGCTCATTCATTACATGCGACATAACGACTTACAAGAACTTAACCTCGATTCTTGATTCTACAAATTTAAAAAGCCATTCTTATACAGCTTATAGCTTCTTTAATGTCTTCTTATATTTAATATAATTATTTTTGCTACAGCATATGAAGACTACAGATATTTCATTAAACATGTTTGTGTAGCTATAGTGTATAATCAACGCTAGGCAGGCGTCCCAAAATTATTGCAACACATACACGTAGCCCCAATTTAAAAAATATTTTTGGTACCTGGTGTTTTTTATAAATTTTATTACTTCGATGAAGTTCGAAGTTGAAAGATTAGCTTAGAATATTTTTTTCGTTGTTACACTTATTACTATTTTTCTAGAATTATCTGTGAATTCAAGACATTCAACACGCATTGGACGTAGCCGCTTGCTATCTGTGCGAATGCTCGGTGATTCTCTTTTGGAGTCAGCTCAGCAAACGATATGCACCTTCAAAAAAGGTATTTTTGAAATAGAATGCATAAAGCGCTACATGATTTTTTCATATATTATAATTGACTAGCGGCCCGCTCCGGCTTCGCACGGGTATAAAACATATAGCCTATGTCATTCACTGAAAAAATGATTAAAATCGATCAAGTAGTTTTGATTTATTCATTACTGCCCGTGGCCCGCACGCGTTAAATGTAATTATTTACGACATCACATTAGAAACCGCAATTTTTTTTTCTCCACTATTTAATGGATGTTATGATACATATCAACCTTCCTCTTCAATCACTCTATCTATTAAAAACCGTATCAAAATCCGTTGCGTAGTTTTAAAGATTTAAGCATACATAGGGACAGAGAAAGCGACTTTGTTTTATACTATGTAGTGATGATATTTTCTTATAATATCCGCGCTATATGACTATCATATGGACGCAAATAAGCAATACCTTGTCAACCCACACGAATGACATTTCGAGAAAAACGCGTTTGAAAATTTTGAACCACATTCTTTATATGTTTTTTTTATATATTGGTCAAGTTTTTGGCAATTTCAGATTTATGTAAGTTATTTTACTTATTTTCACAAAAAATAAGTATACAAACTGCATATTTCGTATATAATGTAACCCAAAACGTTTAACAGAATACATAAATTGCATGATTAAAAATTACTTTTTAGAAGTTTTAAAGCTTAAAACCCTACAAATATTAAAGAAAAATGTTCTTCAGCCATTTACCAACACTTCTGCATATATAACTCAGTTTTTTTAATTGTGTGGGTTGACATGGTATTGCTTATTTGCGTCCATATATGATTGAAGATTTTTTCTTATAAAATCCAAGTTTGGGAAATTTTACTATGATCCTAATATAGTATACAAGAACTACTTTATCTAAATCTAATGTTTTTTGAAATGTATTTGTCAATTTTCACATTTAATGTTTTGTTAGACCTTCATATTGTTAAACTGATTTAATAAAATATCATCAAGAACTCTTTGGTTCATCATATTCCGCTACATCAATTTACAGATTAGAACATTTGTTTATTAAAATGCAAAAGATCCAAGGTCAGTAAGTAAAACTTGTTTTCTATATAAAAACACAAATGAGAAATCCTTTCATACGAAATATAAATTATTAAATCTCCAGACCATATATGCAACGTTCGTGCAAAGTTTGGTCAACACCACTACGGATATGCAAATCCCTAAATAAATAGCTCTATCTCGCAGAAGGACGGCATACAAAAGGGGATTTACCAACCAAACAATATCAATTGCATAGGAATGATAAATTTCCTTGTATTGTCTCAATTGCAAATGTCGAACATGTGTTCCGTGCTATATATGCTTTTCAGAATAATCCCAATTTTCGAATTAAATAACTATTATTTGTAGCAGCATGTTAATATCTTGAGGCTGGGCAAGGACTTTTTCTTCATCTCAATTTTTTAACACTACGCAATCAACTCTCAACTCAATGACTCAAGGACCCATTAGGATAGTTATATCATGTTGTAGAGGTTCCGGAAACGTTCACAATGACAAGGAAAAATTCACTCAGACCGGAAAACATGCCTTTATGGTCAATACAGACATCTGCTCCGAGCGGGAATCGAACCCGCGACCTGTGGCGCTTAAGGCAGCTTCGCTTCCGCTGCGTCTCGAATATGGATTGATGGATTCAATGATATCTTAGGGTTCCTCGTGATGTGATGATGATTCCAGGAAAACGCATTCTAATCACCTCTATTCTAGTAACTCAATAGCCTCTTAATGCATCGTAGTGAAAATTGAATGACATCAATAGAATCTTGAAAGTTATACCAAAAATAAAACTACTAATAGTTTTCAACCACCTAAATTCTAAGGCATAGGTACACAAATCCGTGATTAAATCATCATAAAACTTATGTGAAATTACAAATAATTCAGAACCGTTTCTTACCCATGGCCTCGGGCTGTCCGTGGTACGTTCGCAACGTAGATCTCCATAGAGACTTTGAAATCGATTCGATCCCCAAACATTTGAAGCGCTTATCGCAAAACTATTTCGATCAAACTACTTTCCATCCAAATCCTTTGATTAGACATGCTTGTATCTACACAGACCGATGTAACCAACCGACAAAAGTAAGGCGTCCTAAGCACGTCCTGCAAGACCCTGACGATAGGATTACATTAGAAAATGCCCCTTACACAGCACAGACACGCACACAACACCGTCCTCGCCGGCGAGGACGAGGTCCTTTGTTTCGCACGTCGCGTCGCGCTCACACCGTCGGGTGAGTATATCGTATAGAATGCGCTCGGAGCGCTGCCTCCATCTCCGATGACGTCCTTAGCCGTGGTTCGGCTTCGCAGGAGGCACCCTAAGGACGGAATCAAATTTGAGCCTCCGTGAGGGCTGTCCCTTTATCACGGCTGAGTCTCAGTACTCGGCCCCCGCCCGGTGACGCTGTCAAGGCCAGTAGGGCCAACAGCAATACACATTCCGAAAAAAAAAAAAAAAAAAAAAAAAAAAAAAAAAAAAAAAAAAAAAAATCATATCGAAAGCAAAAACCTACCCAAAAAAATCACTTTCAGATACAAAAGTGGTCGTGTAAATTAGTTAAAAATTAAAAACGATTAGTAGTTAAAAATAATCACTAAAATCCAATATAATATTAAATTCTATATTCCAACAATCTATAAAACGAACGAAGCGGATACAGGTAGTGTAAAAAAAAATCACGAAATTTTCCTACATAAAAGAAGAACGAACATGTCTTAAACGTAAATAATACTAAACGATCCTTTCAAAATACACTACAAGCGATACTCCTGAACATAGATATGGCGGACACTAGATTGCGCGTCTATATGGCGTAAAGTATTCAAAAATTGAAGCGCCATCTACGAATTGGCTTGGAACTAACTTATACCATCGTACGTGTGCACAACAAAAACCTTAAATAAAATAAATTAAATAAACGCTATTTATTCACATTCAACGGCCCCATTAGAATAGTTATATTCTGTGTCGGGGCCGGAAATATACACAAAGGCAAGGACAAACACACCCAGACCGGAAAACAAGCCTGTATGGTCAATACAAACATCCGAGCGGGAATCGAACCCGCGACTGTGGCGCTTAAGGTATGTTCGCTACTGTTGAGCCATAACGTCTTCAACCTTGAACTCAATTTGCCAATTCTTTATCCCCATTCTTACTCTTGCCTTCGCTCGTGAACTGTTTTTTTTTGTTTGAACCAATTCGTAGATGGCGCTAGTTTATCCTTAAATTTGTACTAATTTAAATATATAGGATGCACTATCTACTGTCCTCTATATCTATGCTCCTAAAGCACCGCGTAATGACATGGAAATGTAGATTACAGCAAAGTCAGGTAGATCCATTATTTTTCACAGCCTTCCCACACTCTTTGTATACATTTTCTACCGAAATATCATGCTAAGAATGTATGTCTTAAAAATATATTCTCTGTTTCATTGGCAAAATAAATTTTAAAGTTATCATAAGAAAGGTTATAATATTTCTAATTGAAACATAAAAATTG
Source organism: Hestina assimilis (assembly GCA_023373885.1). Taxonomy (NCBI): domain Eukaryota; kingdom Metazoa; phylum Arthropoda; class Insecta; order Lepidoptera; family Nymphalidae; genus Hestina; species Hestina assimilis. The sequence continues at coordinate 12,386,724 of CM041745.1, forward strand.
ACTTCCATCTAGAAAGTAAGAGCCTGTCCATAAATAAAAAGTATATGATTTTATGAACAAAATTTTCAATTAATTTATTATAAAAGCTACATTGAATATCGTAGCAGTATCGGTAAAGACATTTGTCCGTATTTCGTTCGATAAATATGAGCTGTTGAGACCCAAAACCATTCCTCTGCTCCCTTCATATTCCTTCTCCTTCATTTTGCACCCTCACTGCAGCAATAGACAATAGAACAAAGAGCAATAGACCAAAAAATAAAACCTGCTCAAAAAATGCTCAACGTTAGAAGGGCCGACTTGTGATGTGCCTGTTGCAAGTTGAATCCTGATGCTGTCATAATGTTATCAATGTTATTAATCCAACAACAACTTTTCAAGTTTTGCTATTTTGAACAAACGAATATTACATTTTAATATATAAAAGACAGCTAATATACGACCTTTTTGCGAAAAGAATATAATTGTTTCTTAAAAATCGAATTATGACAAATATTTTTTGGTTAAATACAAAATAATAGTCTTCATTTTCTCGCCATTATGATCAATATCATACAAAATAAAAAAGCAATATATCCAAACATTATCTAAATTCTAAATTCTTTATATTAATTATTTATAACTTTATTTTTGTTTAGAAACCAAATCATCACAACTAGAAACCACGCCGGGTTTGGAATACGAACTTGTACCAAACCAACCCAATTTACAAATTACAACAAATACAGGTAATATTCACTGTAAATATACATATTTATTAATATTGCAATAATTATTTAAGGTATCTTTTACCCGCGTGTCTTCGTTGTTAAGTAATTTACACCGATAGGCAAAAAACCGCTTTAAAATAAAAACTGTCAAAACTGTAAGAATCCATAGAATGACTGATTGGGTTATGTCGTGCACAATGAAGTTAGCTTGTGACTAACTTCGTTTTTTTTGCGTTGGTGTTAAATGTAAGATGGGGCACCAGCGAGTTTTACATTTTGTGAGTATGTGTGTCGGTCAATAATATATAGTTATATTTACAATTCGATAGATAGCATCTAGAGCTTAAAAAGTACACAATTTTTTTTAATGTGTTAATAATTCTACAACACTAAATATATACATAAAATGTATATTTATAGTAAGAAAAACAACAAAATGTACAACTAGCAGTCCGCTCCGGCTTCGCACAGGTATAAAATATATAGCCTATGTCATTCACTGAAAAAATGATGAAAATCGATCCAGTACTTTTTATTTATTAGAAACATAGTAATTATTTACGCCACCACTTAAGAAACCGCAAAAATTAATTTTTTTTCTCCACTATTTTTATAGATTTAAACCTTACTCTTCAATCACTCTATCTATTAAAAAACCGCATCAAAATCCGTTGCGTAGTTTTTAAGATTTAAGCGTACACAGGGACAGAGAAATGGACTTTGTTTTATACTATGTAGTGATATATTAAATATCGTTAGACATGACAATTAAATTTCGTAAAACTTTTTTACATTTAACTTTTTTATTTTTTTATTAAAGACTCAAGAAATTACCTATTTAATCTATTCCGATGAAAAAATACAATCATTTTTATGAGAAAAGTTCTGAATTCCTTAAAAGATTTCGATTTTTTAAGTATCACATCTTTAATTACCATCATCAGTAACATTATATTTAAAGCGTTTTGATTACATTGCCGTTTCAAAGATTCTGAAACTGACTAATTTCCAAACTAAACTTATTCAAAGGTGATGCGGGTGATAGATCAAATCATCCATCGAAGGAGTTACGTAATGGAAGCAAATCGAATCGGGTCGCATCCAACCACGAACCGAACGTTGTTATATCAAGCAGTTTAAATGCAGCTAACTGGATTACTGGATGTGTTAAGGATTCAGAGAAAGGTAACACCTATCTATCTATAATGAACTTATATAGACATAGAACATTTTTTTTAAATATAATCTTTGAACACCCATTCCAACCTTTATGGGTGGAATTTTAGGAAATGCTAAAACGCGTATTTGTTTATCTTTAATATATTTCGCCAAAAAATAAAATCTCATCCATCAACATCCCAAACTTTCAACCCCCTTTTTAACACATTTCGGAGTAGTATTTTAGAAAATTTTCAAACACGTATTTCTTTATCTTTAATTTTTCGCCAAAAAACAAATTCTCGTGCTTCTAATTTCAAAAACGACGGACTTCCATGCACACTTTAAACCCCTTTTTCACTCCCTTAAGCGTAAAATTTCGAAAAATCCTTTCTTACTACTTGTTTATGTTTTAAAGACACGCTGGCCTGTGACAAAATATCAGTATTGTAGGTCCAATGAATACTTGTGACGAAATAAGTTCCTAACTTAAATTTACTAGAATTTAGCTTATATTATTTAATTTATTGTGATCTCTTTAAATAATATATACTATACATAGATATAAACTTATTATATATGGAAATTAGACAGGCCTGCCGTACATACAAATTGTCAGAATCGCTAGTGCTACTTCGTAAATTCAACAGTGTGCTGGTAGAAAAAAATTCCACATATTCGCTATATGTGGAAATTTTTTCTCCAGCCTGTGATTAATAGTAAGTTCTTTGTTTCCAGATGATGTTAAATCAATCATTGATTTGAGTCAAACAACTGTAACTGAATCATTGGAAAGAGCGTCATTCGTCATCGCGAATTCCAGGGACAGAAATGTTTTAAGTGAAATTAAAAAATTGTCTAAAATCGTTATAAATCAACAGCCGGCCATTAACTGTGGTAATATTCATGTTTTCTTCATACCTTATGTTAGAGTATATATTTACCGAAGTCTGCCGACGACCGTTGTGATGCTGGTTTTTTTTTTTTTTTTTTTAATGTTAGAAGTTGGCAAACAAGCATACGGCCCACCTGATGGTAAGTGGTTGCCGTAGCCTATGAGCGCTTGTAGCACCATTAGTAGGTGCCACTCACGCGTTGCCAACCTCGAGATATTAGTTCTTAAATCTCGTTCGCCCAGTAATTTCACTAGCGTACAGTGCCCTTCAAACCGGAACACAGTAGTGCCTAAGCACTACTATTTGGCGGCAGAATATTGGACACTGCGGTGGTACCTACCTAGCCGGCCTCTTGCAACAAAAAACCTACCACCAGTCTGACTGATTGCACTGGTGGAATAATCTCTGTTGTGACAGAGGTTATCCCAACAGCGGGCGATGGTGTCGTCACATCCCGACGCCTTTTAAGCCTTCTTGAAGCCTTGACGGTCACGGAATTGATATCTGTTTCGGTCTGGGCATTTGTCCTTGTGGGTCTATATCGGTCTCCGTTGTTATCATAACATCTGATAATAATCGTTAACTCTTGATACCCATAAAATACCAATTTGCTTTTGTCCAATGAAGAACTGGTTCGCGCTTTGTGTTGTGGGGGTCAGATGACAATCGCTGTGTAAAAACTAGTCACATGTCAAATCAGGATAAGAGTATAAGCAAACCCTGGACGACGTTGTGGCGCAGCGGTAGCGAACCTGCCTTAAACGCCACAGGTCGCGGGTTCGATTCTCGCTCGGAGCATAATATGTTTGTATTGACCATGCAAGCATATTTTCCGGTCTGGGTGTATTTGTCCTTGTCATTGTGAATGTTTCCGGACCCCCGACACAGGATATTACTATCCTAATGGCGGCCGTTGAGTGTGTAGCGTTTTTTGTTTATTGTTTAAATACCGCGAATAATGCTAGGAAGAAGAAGAAGACTCACCTAGGTCTGCAATCAGAAGGCATAGAAAAAAGTTACATTTCGTAATATAGACCAAAATCGATAATCGATAATCATAATTATAATTAAAGAAATTGCTTCTCTCCAAATAGTGACAGCAAAACCTATCGGAGCAGTGTCTACTGTAAGTATAACTGAAATTCAACCTACTAAAGATGTAACCGAAACAAAAAAATTAACGAAAAAGTTTAATATCAAATGAACCAAGTAAAACGAAAAAGGTTATGGTAGATGATATAACCTCAGGTAAAATATATTTAATACTAAAACAACACATTCATCTTCATTCAGTTATTTATCATTCATCATTCATTCATCAATTTTACCGGCGTCGGGATATGACGACCCCATCGCCCACTGTTTGGATAACCTCTGTCATAGCAGAGATTATTGCACCAGTGCAATCAGTCACACTGGTGGTAGGTCTTTTATTGCAAGAGGCCGGCTAGGTAGGTACCACCGCAGTTTCAAATATTCTGCCGCCAGATAGTAATGCTTAGGCATTACTGTGTTCCGGTTTGAACGGCGCAGTACGCTAGTGAAATTACTGGGCAGAGGACATTTAAGACCCAATATCTAGAAGTTGGCAGCGCGTGAGTGGCACCTACTAGTGGTGCTGCAAGCGCTCATAGGCTACGGCAACCACTTACCATCAGGTGGGCCGTATGCTTGTTTGCCAACTTGTAACATAATAAAAAATAGAATGTTAGGCAACTATACTCAACTTAGCATCAAATAGTAACAACAAATAACTTTTTTTATCAAATACTACGCACCACAACCGTTGACAGCTTGTGTGTGCGTAAACGAAACGATTCTAAAACCACGTGGAATAAAATATAACATTATTCTATCGTAATTTGGGAAATAATAATATAATTTAGATACGAAGACGTCTTTGATTGTAATTATAAAATGTTATCGGTATAGACATGAGAGTACCCTCCAAACAGGCAAAATGTCACACTGGCTTGTTCTCCTTAGTAAATTGAGCATCAACGCAACGGAACTTGCAACATAACCTTGCGTTGTTATTTTGCGTTGGTGTTGAATTTTTGAAAAAGCACCAGCAAGTTTTTGACCTTATCTCTCTATGGTTATCGTTTAAATATGTTGAAAATCTGAGCTTCTGAATATCACAAAAATACAAATTTTAGGTGAACTATTGCTATCTGATACAACGGAATTCATTCAAGCACAACCAGAAGTACAAAACGCAGGTAAATTTTACATATTTTTCTACCACTGTATTAAAATTAGGTTGGAAATAATCAAATGTATATAATATATTATCATAATATATATTTACCACATAGGATATTTTATCCGTGTGAGTGTTAATTAATAATTATTTTCTCTAGTGCCACCATCAAAATCTTCAACGAAACGAAGTTCGAAAGTCGGTATCATATTAAAATTGGATCCAAAATACGAAAGCAATTACGTCATAACAATTAATTTTGAGTCAAAATCTAGAAAAAAATAGGTAGGACATTTACTTATCTCAAGTCTTTAATATCGCTTGAAAATTTATTGTTCACAATTGTCACTGAAGTGCTTTAATTTTACCAATAATATATTATATATATAGGGTTTCCCAATTCATGTAATCAGATGAACTAATGTGTATGATTAAAACAAATATTATCAGTAATCGAAACACCTACTGTAGTAATAAAATATTTAATTAAGCGGGAATTTACATATTAATATATAGTTTTACAAACACTAATAGGTACTCTTTCCATATTTCTTTTAGAAACATATTGTTTTGAAACAAAAGTGCCTAACAATAAATCCAAATTCGTCTTCACTTCCCGTCACATACTACCGAACGCCGCCGCTTGCCTCTGTAAACATAATGATAAGGGTAAGTTTTTTTCAAATAAAGTATAATATAGAAAGGTCGGAACATATAAACACATTTAGAAAATATTACCAAGTCTATATCCTATCTAGCCACTCTGCTTTCGTGTTGAAATAGCACCTTGCGAAATACGTCGTGGTTGACTCCATCTTTTCACTAAAATCTCATAGTACTGAATCCAATTTAAGCTCACAAAAAATTTTATTAAAATAAATTACGCCGCTTAGGAGAAGTTCAGTCACATACACATGGACAGAAGAATTATATTTATTAAGATTACTACGGATACATGGACTAAGTAAAATGATATATTTTTTAATTATTCAATATTAACGCATTTTTAGATGGACCAGTGGAGATACAAAACTATACAATTATTTACCTTACATCTTTGTAATAGGAAAGTAAATGTGATTAATAGTAATAAACTAATTAATTTAGCTTAGTTTTTGCTAGGTTTGACAGGGATAGACATTTGAAAAATAATATAAAAACTTTACAGACGTATCAATCACAAACAAACACTTCTTTATTTATTAAAGTGCAGCGCAAACTCTCTGTCTTAAGATTAATGATTTATATATTTTGAACGAACATTTTGATTTATTTTAAAAAATTCTGTCTAGTTTCAAGTTTTGATAAAAAATGGTCTGTTTTTCCTCTTAAAAAGTTTTCTTTCAATACGAGATAAACGTCTGACTGTCTATGTTGTCTTAATGTTTTTAACTTAACGAATTTCTCACTCAACCGTTTTCTTATTTTTAGTTTATATGTATGTCTAGGATTTATTATCAACTAGCGACCCGCTCCGGGTATCGCACAGGTATCAAATATATAGCCTATGTCATTAACTGAAAAAATGATTAAAATCGATCCAGTACTTTTGATTTATTCATTACTGCCCGTGGCCCGCACGCGTTAAATGTAATTATTTACGACATCACATTAGAAACCTCAAAAATATTTTTTTTTCTCCACTATTTAATGGATGTTATTATACATATAAACCTTCCTCTTCAATCACTATCTATTAAAAAAACACCGCATCATAATCCCTTGCTTAGTTTAAAGATTTAAGCATACATAAGGACAGAGAAAGCGACTTTGTTTTATACTATGTACTGATTTATATTGTATATTTTTTGGTATAATATTGAGATAAAACTTAAAACCGCTTTACACGCTACACAATCAACCGGGGTCCGGGAACACACACAATGACAAGCACAAACAAACCTAGACCGAAACACATGCTTCTATGGTCAATACAAATATGTGCCCCAAGCGGGAATTGAACGTGCAACTTGTGGCGCTTAATGTAGGTTAGGTTAGACTACCGCTGCGACACAACGTCGTTAAAAATGTGTAAGGCATAACTAGTGTAGGGTGACTACTCGAGAGAAACAGCGTTGTTCAATATTTGGATTAAAAATTATGAATTAATATATTTTCCATTTTAATAACCTAACTCAATATTTTGTAGCCTATAATCTTCCTCAATAAATAAATAAACGCTGCACACTCAACAGCCCCCATTAGGATAGTTATACCCTATATCGGGGGTCCGGAAACATTCCCAATGACAAAGAAAAACACACACTGCTTATATGGTCAATACAAACATATGCTCCGAGCGGGAATCGAACCCTCGACTTGTGGCGCGTAAGGCAGGTTAGCTACCAATGCGCCACAACCTTGGCAAATATCACACATCATCGTCGTCAATACGAAGGGTATCTAAAATTACAAGATATTAAAATCGCAGCTTCAGTTGAGATTAGTTCTTAAGCATTATAAAATACATTTGCAATAAATAAAATTAATATTTTCCTTTCCGAAGCCTGTTTATTTGTGTACGATCCACCGAGGTGCTTAGTACACAACTGTCGTACTGACGCAGCAGTTCAAATACAGCCTTCACGACGAGATATTGGTAAATATTATTTATGTCTTGACTGATTTATAAATACGTGACTCAACGGCCCAGATCTGTATATCAATATCCTGTGTCGGGAGTTCAGTGATACACGTGACTATAACTTAGTACCTGGACACGGGACATTCACTGGAGCGAATATTGAAGCGACCGGCGAAAGGTCTGGCGAATGAAATAAATGTATAAAAATGTCCTAACCTAGCCAATCGTAACGGCGAATTTTTTTTTTACTTTGAAGGAAGCATATAACACAAGCGTCTGGGCGACAGAAACAAAATATGTATATAATAAATACGGCATAATTATGCCACGGAGTCGAGCGGTAGACAACATTTTAGTTGTATTCCTCGCGAATTCTGAAACTATTTTGAGTCATAAAATATTTTTGTTCTTTTAGAAATACATTTAAGTAAGGGACCCGTCAAACAAAATCGTTCAATTGGCCAAATAACGTCATTCAAGAAAAAATCGCCTTGTCGTCGGAAAAGTGATTACATTGATGAGGTTCTATCGCCTACAGGTAAACATCGCATATTATGAACCTGCCATGTGACACACACAAAGGGTTTCGTAGGGGTGTATGATGATCATGAAAAAAAAACCAGAAACATCGAGTTTCTTGTATTGGGTCCCCTTTATTTTCAAATTTAATTTTACTTTTAGTATTTGTTGTTATAGCGGCAACAGAAATACACATTCTGTGGAAATTTCAACTCTCTACTTACGGTTCGTGAGATACAGCCCGCTGACAAATGGACAGACGGACGGACTGCGGAGGCTTAGTAATAGGGTTCCGAAAGTACCCTTTGCGTACGGTACCCTAAAAATCGATAACTTTAGACACCGTTGTGGCGTTGTCGGTAGGGAGTCTGCCTTAAGCCTCGACGGTTGCGGGTTCGATTCCCGCTCGGAGCAGATGTTTGTATTAATCGTACAGGCATGTTTTCCGGTCTGGTTGTGTTTGTCCTTGTCATTGTGAATGTTTCCGGACCCCCGACACAGGATATAATTATCCTAATGGGGGCCGTTGAGTGTGTAGCGTTTATTAAAAAAAAAAAATAATAACTCTTAGTCGTCCTATCTAATCTTATAGTAGTAGGGCCGGCGACATTTGTTTGTAGTTTTTCTTGGTTTTTTTTTTTGGCGATTGTTTGACATTGCGAGTTCAACTCCAGGGCATGAACCTCTGAGTTATCAACTTTTTCATTTGTGTCTCGAGTTCGTCTCGTGATCTACAGTGAAGGAAAACATCGCTGCATATCTTGAAAGAAATGTATATGTGAGACATATGTATTCGACAATCCGAAGTGAATTAGCTAAAGAATTAAGTTCCTTTAGCGTAAAGCACGAGACAAACTCAAAAATTCAGATAGATTTCCCTAGATTTAAATCCAAAAACTTTTGTTAAAATCTATATTTTGTAGCTCTTAGATTAACATTATAATTAAATTCCAAGAATTTAGGTGATAATATCATTTTAATATAATATCAAACATAATTCATATCATATCAAATCATTATCTTTACAGCTTACAAAGCGCTGTATGAAACATCGGAGTTATTAATCAAAGAGTTGCAATCCAAAACCACGAAGTCTCAAAACTTAGATAACATTATGGGGTCGCCTTCAAATGATGCAGGTTATACTGATAATCGTTTAGCATTTATTGCCAAAACCATTTTCAAAAATGAAAGTAGCCTAAATTACTTCTTATAGCGTAAGTTATCCGCCCCTAAAACCCGTCAAAATCAGTTCAACTGTTTCGGCGGTTAGCCGGAAGAAAGAACACAGTTTAAGCATTTAGTAAAAAGCTGTTATTTTGACATTATAAGCAGACTCTTCAATTTAATTGATTTGTAAAGATAACATTACATAATCCTCTTCCAGTATGAATTATTTCTGCTTCCGTCGTTGTATCAGTAATGACTTCACCATAGAGTCATTATGTGTTTTTAGCTTGATGTGTTTCAAAAATAACAACCATCATCACCATCTGTGGCATACAACATTTTTGATACAGTGATCACCGATTACGTGCTAATACTTCGAATGTTTAGTTGCTTATGCGAGAAATTTATGACCACGAGACTTGGCAAGTATTGCCTATCCATCGAAGAAAAAATATAAAAATCGGTACTAAGCGATGTAGATATCATTCAGAGAGGCAGTCTCGTGGACTGCCAACAGACGTGAAACTACGCCCCGCTCTGTTCCATTACACTATCCCACCCCACTCATGCCTCATGCCACCATGAAAAGTTATTGTATATGTAAAGTACCTACGTCATATATAGGCTTAAATAAGGCGAAATATAAATGAGCCCAATTTACACTCACTTTTAGGAGTGTCTTACAGTAACTCTTCGTTTTACAATTGAATAAAACTATTTAAAAATAAATGGGCATTTTTACCACAAATTGGAAAAACCAAGATTTTACACACACGTTTTCTGCATTGAAGAAGTTTCTGATCTGATTCTTTTAGATACGAAAGCATATTTTACCATACGTAATACTGTTTTGACGTTTTATTATGCATATCCGAATACGCAATTTTATATTGAGGTCAAAAAACATTACCAATGACTTGTACGTATTCTACTTTTCTATAGTTTTATCTAAATAATTTTAATTTTAACCGTAAGAAAGACCACAAGAATTGCAGGTTCTATTCTGACCCATAGGGATATTGTCATAGCGCACAGTTGGTTATTTGTGATTGATCAGTATTTTGATTATGACAATTATTATAGTTAACTAATGCATATAAATTATATCTCAGTTATCAAAGAAGAGATTTTAAATAAGACGACGCCACGGATGCCTTCTTGCACGATCTCCGCTCATGCGGAATGTCTTAGCAACCGTCCAGGTAAAACAACATATAATATAGTGTATTTTACGGCCTCTGTCTATATACATATATATAGTAAGTCTATGGGCAAGCCTTTTTTGACCGAGTTAATATCTAACAGACTACTTTTTTTATGTAAGAAGGGGCAAACGGGCAGGAGGCTCACCTGATGTTAAGTGATCACCGCCGCCCATGAACATCTGCAACACCAGAAGGCAATACTTAAAATATAGCATGTATCACGCTAATACAATCCGCGTGAAACCGCAGGCAGAAGCTAGTATAAAATAAATATAAATTTCTTAGTATTTTGAATACATTTTTGTTTTTTTAAATAGATAGCTCTATTGAAGTTATAAAAGAGCTTCTCAGCTGTCCGAACTGCACGCATGTCGCTGAAGTAATAGAAGGTTAGCTGTGTTTTCACTTTACCTACTATTATATGGACGCAAATAAGCAATACCATGTCAACCCACACAAATGTCATTTCGAGAAAAACGCGTTTGAAAATTTTGAACAACTTGCTTTATATGATTTTTTTATGTATTGGTAAAGTTTTTGGCAATTTCAAGATGTATATAAGTTATTTTACTTATTTTCACATAAAATAAATATACAAACTGCATATTTCGTATATAATATAACCCAAAACGTTTAAAATAATATATAAATTGCATGATTAAAAAATGGCTTTTTAGAAGTTTTAAAGCTTAAAACCCTACAAATATTAAAGAAAAATGTTCTTCAGCCATTTACCAACACTTCTGCATATATAACTCTGTTTTTTCAATTTTGTGGGTTGACATGGTATTGCTTATTTGCGTCCATATAAGACTCGGGCTTTACCTATGATGCAGGGTGTGCGTTCCACACGGGCGCAGCGGTGTTAAAGAGCACCGACTGCAGCACGCTGCGCCCGTGTTATGACGCTGGACGTTATAACTCAACCCCACTTAAAAAAATGGAGTCCTATTGGTCATTTTGTATGAAGAGACAACTTTAATACTCAAATCTTATTTATATAATATATTCCATTTTGATAGCGCGCTTACTAGAAAGCGCTAAAGTAATGATGCAATCTGATATAGCATTGACTCATAAATTTTTATTTTTTAATTTTTTATGTTAGAAGTTGGCAAACAAGCATACGGCCCACCTGATGGTAAGTGGCTGCCGCAGCCTATGAGCGCTTGCAGCACCATTAGTAGGTGCCACTCACGCGTTGCCAACCTCGAGATATTAGTTCTTAAATCTCGTTCGCCCAGTAATTTCACTAGCGTACAATGCCCTTCAAACCGGAACACAGTAGTGCCTAAACACTACTATTTGGCAGCAGAATATTGGACACTGCGGTGGTACCTACCTAGCCGGCCTCTTGCAACTAAAGACCTACCACCAGTGTGACTGATTGCACTGGTGGAATAATATCTATTGTGACAGAGGTTATCCCAACAGCGGGCGATGGGGTCGTCACATCCCGACGCCTATAAATGTCCCTTAAAAGAATGACTAGATTATACCGACATCTAGCGACAAAACTACATAGCAAAAATTAAATATTTTTTACAACTGAAATGAGTAGTAAATAGAAAATCGCAACATAATGTACCAAATATAAGATCTTAATATATTAATAAAATAGTCCGAAATTTTGGTATGTACCAACTACGTACCAGATATGACATTTAACAATCTCTTTTTCAGAACCTTTTGAAGAGTATCTAAAGGTGCACCTCGGTTCAACCTGTCGCTATTACAGTAACCTATTAAATACGAAATTGGCACATTTTAAAGAAACTTGTGAGTATAATTTTTATTTAAAAAATATAAAGAAAAACGATATAGAAGCAGTGACCGCGGGTTCAAAATGTAATTACAAAATTTATATAGGACCACACCCGAAGATATCCCTATCCAACATTTTAAAAAGCTAGAGCAATCAATAACCTATTTGAAATCGGTTAAACTTTTTTTTTAATTGGTTGTCTAAACTATTTCAGTGAAAAAAAATCTAGCGCCATCTATGGATGACACTTCGTATCACACACCAACACCGAATGTCTTCATCGAAGCGTTCACGATGAAACCTAGCGGTAGACAAGATCGACACTGTCAAACGAAAAGAGAAAAAAATAAAATAAACAGTAATTTGTGTGATCTATCCGCCGCTTACAGTTCAACTGATATAAGAGGTAACCAAGAAAAAGAAGATTTAAAAGCTGTCTATGACATACTTACTGCTATTGAAGGGAGGGTTCGCAGAATAAAAAATAGTTTACGGTCGTAGTATAAAAACACGTCTATAGATGGCGCTGATACGTAATTAAATGAAATATTTTTAAACGTCAGAGTTGTTGGGTACAAAATAAAATGTCTATTTTGTGATTTGATGTCAATTTATTAAGAATGTTATAGATATGAAACTATTAAACGTGTTATATCTTTCATTATTATGTTTTATTTGATTAAAAAATGATATTTTATATTACAATAAGATTTGTTTTAATATTTAGACATTTTTACAATTACTTAAAATACGAATACAAAAGTATTTTAACATAAATATAAATATACAAATGTCCACAGATACAATATGAAATTCCAAAGATTTTTGTCTTCAAATTAAAAATAAAAAGTAAAAATAAAAAATCTAAATCAATAAAATGTAATTATGATATTGTAAATGACTGATGATTATTTTTATTAATACATATTTAAAAAAAGTCTTCCTACAACATTTTTTCACATTAATTTAACATTAAAATCAGGAATGTTTTCGACCAGTACTCGTTTTACATAATTAAAACAAAACTTATATTTTATAGATCTTAGACATATATTTACATTTAACAAATAGACAACAACAATATAAGCTTTATATAATGTTTCATACGACCATTCATAATTACGTCACATCATAACAGTAGTGTGCGAGTGTGACGCAATGTGACGAGAATTCATAAACGTTAGAATGACATCACATGCCATGACATGACATGACATGACGTAACATGACACGAAATGACATAACATGACATGACATAAAATGACATGAAAAGCTTAATTTGAATTTCGTAAATTTTATACTCAATGTATTTTTTTATTTGACTATAACAGTCTAAACGGCTAGAATCCAGGACTCTAGGTAAGGATTTTGTCGATTACGATCTAAATAAGATATTAAAAATAAGTAGCACCGACTGCAGTTATTAACAAGATCTAGAACAACCACCCATATTATCTGTATGATCAATACAACCATCTGCCTCGAACAGGAATGACAATCGTGTGGTAATAATTATGAATGGTCCCATAATTTTTTCGAAAACAGGTTTCGAATTTATAACTACAATAAGTATTATTTTTTATTTACAAAGCAATATGCACCGTAGAACCCTTAATAGAAGGTTTAAATTCAATTATTTATATATTTATAGATTTTAATTAACTTAAGCCTAGTCCATAACAATTCCATACCATTATATCATAAATAACATACAGACGTATATTATTTTAATATACCTACATGAACAAATAATTGTGAAGATATTTTTATAAAGACTTTCATTGTAAGAAATGATTTTTAACGTAAGTAACAATTATTTAAATATAAGCCTTTTACTCCATCAATCTAAGAGTATAATTATGTATTCCCTGTGTTACAAATATTTAAAGGCTACAGCATAGAATTTTAACACATAGAAGGATAATAGACGCGCAAAATATAGACCATTCTATTGGAGCCAGCTGGCTTAAATGAACTGTCAGCTGTCAGAGCACTGAATGACAGCTCTCGCAAATAATAAGTACTGGAAGCCATTAAATTGAACTGTATTGAAAATAATAGACAATGCAGATTTTGTGCGGTAAAATTGATTTAGTACCTTCTAGTGAATTAATTATTTCATAAATAACATAAATACTTATTTCCATTCAGTTTAATAGACGAATGTCATTTTTTTTTTGAAATTTAAAGATTTCGTTTCGCTGGCAACATTACTAGTTCGCTTTTGCTCATGTTAGCCAATTTACTCTATGTTCTGTGTTTTGTTTCGCGAGGAAATCCTCTACCACCACAAACCTCCCCCTCGAAGGGATGTCCGTCATTTTTAAATTAGAAGCATGAAACTTTGTTTTATGGCAAACAATTAAAGACAAAGAAACACGTGTCTAACATTTTCGAAAATTCCGCCCCTGGAGGCTTGATATGGGTGTCCAAATTTTGTACCAATTCCAAATCTCAAATATATATAATACGAAATCGGCAAGTCCCAAATATTAATACTACAACTTTAATGACAACATATAACCATTGGCACGTTTAACATAACATTCTATTAAAATGGTATGACTTAACATAAATATAAAACGCTCATTATCTTAAACCAATGAGCGTTCGGTATTTGGTAAGAGTTGACATGAATTTAATCAACATACGACAAACCGGGGCTTCAAATCATATTTCTTCATCGTAAAGATTAAAAAACAATAATAAAATATTATCAACTAACTGGAGTAAAAAGTACATAAAAATTCACAAATAAAAAAAAGTCCATACAAAAACATACCAACACTTTATGTTACAATCTAGATCTTAATTTAGAGGGTGCTCATACATTCTGACTGAAACAGACTTGACTTTTGCAAAATTACTTGAGGATTATGAATGTTATGTAGAATACAAAACATATTATAACAACCCTACTTTTATTATTTTTATTGTGGTTATAACGGATTTTTGCTATCCAATATTTTTCGTTTTTGAAAAATCTTTAGGGCGGTTTCAGAATAGCGTATTTGTTTCGAGCTTATACGGTCGGCATACGCTCTAACACGCTATACGTATACGCTTTTTTTCGGAATATCTATTGCGTTTGGCTCTGCTGGCCTTGACAGCGTCACAGAGCGGGGGCCGAGTACAGAGACCCGGCCGTGAAAAAAGGGCAGCCGTGCGAAACAAAGGACCTCATCCTCGCCGGCGAAGACAGTGTTGTGGGCGTGTCTGTGCTGTGTGTCACGCACGCACGTATACGCGCTAATACGAGTTTATAAGCTTGTATGAGTTGCGCGTGCATATATAAAACGCTGGTCTGACACCGACCTAAATCGTACCATTTGGTCGACCATCACAATTTTGTTTTCATTTAAAGAGAGCGACATCTACACCTTATTGAAGATTTGCTTACGTAATATATACGCCTTATCACAATTTTTTCCAAAAGTTTACCAATTTTATTACCTATAAATAACTTACCAAGCCCTCAAACAAGCGATCTAGGTGTGAAAACATGCACTAGAGAGTCCCAACCACAGTCCGCTATTTGATGAGGTCTTAATGCGTTCCAATCTAATCCGTATGTGAACTCGGAATGGTGTCGAATTGTCTCTAGAGGATCACAGCCACGTTTTAGATCCCATATCCTAAAAAAAATATTAAAAATCTGTAAAAGTTTTTATAATAATAATAATAAACGCTACACATTATTCCGGCGTCGGGATGTGACGACCTCATCGCCCGCTGTTGGGATAACCTCTGTTACAGCAGAGATTAATCTACCAGTGCAATCAGTCACACTGGTGGTAGGTCTTTTGTTGCAAGAGGCCGGCTAGGTAGGTACCACCACAGTGTCAAATATTCTGCCGCCAAATAGTAGTGCTTAGGCATTACTGTGTTCCGGTTTGAAGGGCGCTGTACGCTAGTGAAATTACTGGCCAGACGAGATTTAAGAACCAATATCTCGAGGTTGGCAACGCGTGAGTGGCATCTAGTAATGGTGCTGCAAGCGCTCATAGGTTACGACAACCACTTACCATCAGGTGGGCCGTATGCCTGTTTGCCAACTTCTAACATTAAAAAAAACACTCAATGACCCTCATTAAGATAGTTATATCCGAGTGCCGATTGAGAAATGCCTCCGAGTGGGAATCGAACATGCGATCCGTGGCGCTAAAGGCAGGTTGGCTACAGCTTTTCCAATCTGGGTCTGTTTGTCCTTGTCATTGTGTATATTTCAGGACCCCCGACACAGGATATAAGTTACCTAATGGGGGTCGTTGAGTGTGTAACGTTCATTCATACCAGAAATAAAAGTACTTTGTAAATGTTCTAGTAAATACGTATTATATGCTCAATATAAACTGTACGGCTTTAATGCTGGTTATATAAGCTGTCTTATATAACGCCTGTTACATAATAGACGACTTATAATAAGATTACTTTATAGTTACAATGTATGTATGTGAGGCCTTTTTTTTTTCAACTAAAGAGGTAGATTGTTCTAGCTTAGTGGTACGAAGTTAGTTCTAATGCCCATAAATACGTTTTTAAAAGGCTTTTTAAAAACCTTAAAACCTTTTTAAGAAAAATTAATGTTTTTTTGTTCAAACATTAAAATTAACCTTAAAAGTAATATATACAAATAAAACGTTTTAGAGCCGATAATTCACTCAGGTACAGTCAATTTGTAAGATTCATAGTGTGATGTCACAGTCATTTTTGCAATTTATTTTTGCCAAACCTTAAAATCTACCGTTTCACATAGAATTATTGGTTTTTAATTATTTATACGTCAAATAAAGTAAAATTTGCATAAGTTACAAAAAAAAGGTATATTTTATATATAAAATTACAAATAATGTTGATCCTGATTAAGAGCAATAAAAAGGATTGATTAAAACCAATGAGTACTAGTCATTATTTTCTAAATGTAGGTATACACTAATAGTGAAACTTCGTACTTAACGTAACAAACATACTAAATACATGTAAATTTCAGAATAACCTTTCCAAATCGGTTCATAAATGACGGAATTTTATCGTGAAAAAAAACGAATTCAATTTATGGTTTTTTCAAGTAGATTAAAACACTCACCTAGTTGTAAAGTCGTACGAAACCGCCGCTAGCACAGACGGAGCGTGAGGGGAAAACTGCACTCTACGAACTGCGCACTCGCATCCTAAGGAAAAATTTTACGTTTTTGAAACAATTTTGGATTTAAATTTGATGTTTTGTTGTATACATTTATTGTAAATATACAACAAAAATTACAAAAGGTATCATAAAAATATTATTTGTTCAAAGGCGGGCTTATCCCAATAAAGGATGCCTTCCAGCCAACCTTTGAGTTACTACAGGAATATGTAGTATACCAAGAGCAGAAATAGCACAAAATTTACATAACAAAAAGTAATATATATAAAAGACGAAGGGAAAATATTAATAATACATATAATATATACAATCTGATACACTAAAAATCAGGAACTTTGAGCATTAATATAAACCACGTATATTTTGTATATAGATAAGGTTTTGTTTTTTAAGTTTATTTTTATGTGTCTTACCTAAAAATGCAATTTTTCAAAAAAAAAAAAACAAGGTAAGCTCAGTAACCGGGGGTTGGTCTGTTAAATGTAAGTTGAACCATGGGCAGTAACACGTTTTTGGGTCTCAACCGTATGCGGTATGAAGGGGGCCGCGTAACTATAGCAACGCGGCGACGCTACACCCGACTAGTACACTCGCTCACGGTTCTTTTAGTTCTTTAAAAATAAATGATTAAATATTAAATTTAAATATAATTTATTTTGGTTGTTGCAGGTGTTTAAACATTTAATTTTATTTGAGAAGATAAGGTGTCGTCCCAATAAGTGACAGTGATTAAAAATGTAAATTAACTTTTTTTTTTGTATATAGATACCTTTTTTTTTACTATTTATTTGTTTTATTCTATTTAAATAATTAATAACGAAAATGAATAAATAATTAATTGAATTTAGAATAAATAATAACAATATTATATACTTAATTCCGTTTTCCCACTTTATAAAAAACCTATTTAAATAAGACGAAATCAATATTTTTGTCTAACATTTTTGTCCATCATTGTACTTGCGCAGAAGCGGCCATTTTGGTTCAACTTAAATTTAAGGAACTATAATATAAATTTTATTCAAGAATAAGGATCGACATTCAGTTCAGTTTACGCACTAGCTACGTGTAAATTGATTGTACTATAAACCTAGCCTAACAAACAAATTCAAATAAAACAAATTCGTATAAAACAATACCTCAAACTACTCCAGTTAAAAAATATTTTATTATTTTATATTTTCGTGGCTTACGTAAAATGTTTTTTTTTTTTAATTACAAACAAACATACGATCCGCCTGATGATACGCAGTCATCGCAACATATGAACACTTGCGATACTTGAAGTATCACATGAGCATTGCCAACCCAATGGATAGGAAGGAAGGGACGAGAAGGGAAAACAGGAAAGGTACAGAGGGAGATTGCGCCTCTGACGCTCTCATTCATCTCACTAAACTAAACTACTATTACTAAAAATACGTGTAAAACACTACAATACGAATAATAAAGATTAATAAAAAATGTGATACCTTTAAGAGTGAACATAGGCGACGTGAGCCTCCTCAGGTCCCATCCTCTTACAAGTCCGTCTGAGCCGGCTGTCGCTAGCGCATGCGTCTCCAGCCTGCTCCAATCACACGATAACACCTGCAAAGAATATTGTACTTTATTACAAAGAATTAGAGTTGTTTTTTGCCTGCTATGTGTATAATTTACAGTTGAAATGAATATGAAACCTAAATCCTTAGCGAAAGAGTTGATTTTTCGATCTTATGTGTTGGAGATGTAGTTAGAGCAATAAAGTTGATTTTTGTAGTAATACTTAGGAGGCAAATTTTTGTAAACGATTTTAAGCTTTATACAGTACAAATAAAGTTGCTTTCTGAAAAATTATAAGTGCAAATACCCAATGAGTTATAACAAGTAATCATTATTACATTATTTTCACATTTCATTAAAAAAATATTCAATTGTTTAGAGATTTCATCAAAATCTTCAGAAATAGAGAATTCCTGAAAAAATAATGTTGTTATAATTAGTTTTTTTGTCACTATCAAGCTATAGGTTTTAAGGGGTTGTAGGGGAGAAGTTTATGGATTCGGTGCGTCATTATTACATTGTTTTCACATTTCATTAAAAAAATATATATTGGTTTGGAGAATTCATCAAAATCTTCAGAAATAGAGAATTCCTGAAAAAATTAGTGTTGTTCTAATTAGTTTTTTTTTGTCACTATCAAGCTATAGGTTTTAAGGGGTTGTAGGGGAGCAGTTTATGGATTCGGTGCGTCATGCGTCACGTTTTGGATGGAGTGGAGTGGAATCGAGTGGAATAGACGGGAGCGGAGGCGAAACAAAATGAAATAAAACAAGTTCTCAATTCTATCTGCAATCCAGACAGCCTATTTTTTTAAGCAGTCTATTTTTATCATTACCTCAGCATCATGCGCCTTTATAACAGCTGCCGGTCTACTGGGTTCTGTACACGACCATAGCTTAAGGTGTCCATCGCCGGATACCGATGCGAATGTGGCCGGCGAGTGCGGGGAAAATGTCGCTGTATAAACCAGCTGAGAGTGACCCGCAAACGTACTGAGACACACTTCGGATTCCGGGTCCCACTATAATGGATAAAAGACCGTTAAAAATATTTATAAAATACGTATAAGCAAATGAAATTTAATGGAGACTAGATTAGTAATATTAAATTACGACAATCTTAATGAAAGCATTTTATATAGAAAATATGAATCAACACAATACATTAAGACTAGTTTTTTTCTGCTACGAATAACGCTTGTCCAAAGTATATCAATATGAAATATCTAACATTGTAGATCATCATCATGTGTCCTTATCTTAACAGACACTTTCGACAGTAAATTATAAAAAAAAAAAAAAAAATTAAAAGTACCTACAGTCCTTATTTAGATAAAATATATTAAAAATAAAGATATGTTTACATGAGTACTGAATTTATTTTAATTAGAGAAATATATAACTAAAATGTATTGCTAGCTTAATAATAAATGAGAACATTTATAAGAAAGGTTCTTATTTAAGCAAAAAGTATGTTTTTGTAGAACATAATACTTTTAGTCTGACTTCTATCGGAAAGAAGAATGGTGACTAAAATATGTCCAAACTTACCAATTTAACTGTAGTGTCCCAACTAGCACTGAGTAAATGGGCCCGAGGCCAGTCCACTGAACACACTTCACTATGATGAGCCCTTAAAACCCTCAATGGAGCTGAGCAACCACCTCTCCACACTATGACAGCTCCATCACCAGCACCGCAGGCGGCTACACCATCTGCTGTACCTGACCACGTCTGGAACATAAACATGTCTTATTATTATCAATAAAATACAAATTCTAATAATAATATAAACAAATTGGAAACAGTTACAGTGACAGGACATTTTACCCTGATATAGAATTCATCACAAGGCATGTTTTCCAATCTGGGTGAGTTTGTCACTGTGTATGTTTCTGGACCCCCAACACAGGATATAACTATCCAACCGACACCTTACTGTGTTCTCCGAGGCACGGTTGGGAGACCTACAAGGGCATAATGCCCAGACCGAAATATATATTAATAACAAACATGGATACATATACATAAAATGTAAGACAACTCTCAAATTTTATGAAACAAATATTTTAATATCTTATGGAATGAAACTGTTTGTGCAATCATCCAACTTACAAGTCAAGCCTTTTCTATTTTAATTTAAAAAAATATAAGTTAAGACCCTCCTTCTTTCTGAAGTAGTTTAAAATTTGAAGATACCTATAATTTTCATTATGATTCAACTAATATTCCATTAGCAATTCTTGGGTCAAAATATCAGAACACTTTATCGTTATTTGCCAATGTGTAATTCTTATTCCATTCCATATAGTTTACTTGTTTGTACACCATAGGAAAAATAATAAACATACTATTTACTTTTACTAATACTTTTAGTTTAGTGTAGTGTGTAGTGTGTCTTTTTCTTAAGGCAAAAGTTTACATAATAACATAATGAGAGACTCCATAAGAAAAGATCACAAAAAATATACCTATAGACAAATATACTAAAATTTACCTTACTAAAAATTACTAAGAAATTACAAATACAAAACATCTTGAGAAAATTTTAATAACCCAATGGAAAATTCACAAAAAATAAACATAGAAAAGTATTTGCAAAATATTACACCAAACGAAATATTAACTTGAAGTTAAACTATAAATATTCAGCTAATAAAATTGTAAGCCGGCTTAGTGCTTTCGTCAGAGTGTTTGCTCGCATAACCACACTTGTGTGGCTTCAATATGCCAGATTCTCTTGAAGAATATATATGAGTTTATGGGATTATATGAAAAGGAGGTTGAACTGTAGATATTTTAAAACCTATTAATAGAATTGCCACACCCACATTACATTTTAATATTGTTAAAATATAATCAATAGGGTTTTAAAAATTTAATATTAATTGTAGGTAAATATCAAAAACTCATACTTATCCAAATAATTATATTAATTTGAAATGAGTAACTTATCTGACCCTTGTTTATTGAACATTAGTTTTAAAAAAATGAAGCTTGAGAGTTTAATAGAAAAATCCAGGAGTTTATGACCACCCTGAACAAATTATAATTGTTGAGGTATAAATATGAAAATTAAATTATAAAGATTATTATCTATAAAACCTGTTAATCAATAAGCAAATAAGGACCACTACAAACTATTTGATATAGCTTTTTTTGGGTTCTATACCTAAAGCGTGCCAATGGAACTATCAATATGCCTTCTCTGACTAAATTGAAACTTTTATACAATAACACAATTACAAGAAACATGCTATTTTTGAGTATATTTATCTTATTAACTGTAATAGATAAATACTTTCTTAAATTATGTTAAGAAATTTTGATAATGCACATTTACCATTTAAACATGACTAAATTTTTTTTTTTAATGTAATGCTACAACGAATGCCAGAGATGCTTACTAATAATAGTTTTGTAGGCCTTTCTTACTAGTTAGGACTATCTAGTCCTAAAGAAAATAATTTAACCTTGTCATTGACAACAGCGTTATTGCTTGGACTAGGAAGTGTCTGATCATGCTAGTTTGTCAGCATTTGTATATTGAAGAACTATACATCTCTGAGTAAGATGTAATATGATAACATTGATAAAAAATAGTATAAAATACCAATTACCACATCAAAGAGTCCATCAGTCCATTCTAATTTCTGCAGTTCAACTATTGTTGTGCCTTCTGGTGATAGCTCAAGGAAGAATAGAGTACCTCCACCAGCTAAACCATAGTACTGGCTTGTAGCAACGGCTAACGCATCAGGTCTTGTACGAGAAAACCGGACACTATAGCCATGTCGACCCGGTGTGAGAAATGTTGGCATGCTGATAGTGTAACTGGAAATATTTTGATAATTTATTAAAATTACTTGTATTACCAATTGATAAAGTAGTCATTTCAAATAGGCATTAAGAAGCGTATTATATAATACATAGCTAACTTTTTTATTTTAAAATTCCTGTTATTGGAAATTGTTTTACTTGTATTCCAAATTTTGTAGTTTTTAAGTCTCGACCCAAGTTTTTTACTTTTTTAATATACGATAAATGATAATAAGCGAATACTGAAACAAACGTCCAAATAATATACATTATTGTATTACAATATTTTATTAATTAGAAGTAATAAGAGCCGTACTGAGAATAATTATTTTGAGGCCAATTTACATTATTTTCTTTTCTGTAACTTACTTTCTACATTAAGCGTATCGATACCAATCCAATTAGATTCTTATATGACTTATTTGCTTAATACTGTAAGCGTGAAAATCACAACAAAAACAAGGCGATTATAACTGCACATAACCCTTTAATATTTGTCAAAAGTGTCAAAACATAGCTTGACATTTCCTTGACCGGATTTAAAAACATCAAATAGTGTTGTATATCATAGTATCGATTTCTTTACAAGCTACCGTCACACGATGTTAATCCAATTTGTACTCCTACGAACTAAATCCAATTAGCTCATTCCATACTGAAGGAAACCTCACAGAGTGCTATATATAAAGAGGACTTTCTGAACGTCGACATTTCTGGTGAGCGCTTCACAACTCACACAATCCTTAACTGTATTCCTACACATAATTGTTTAAATTCCTTTACTTCTTCCAAAATGCTTGACTACCTAGCTTTGGCGTTCGTGGTCGCGGTAAAAGTTTTCAAAAAAACTACACCAAATGGCAAAGTTACGGTTTACCTTGGCAAGCGCGACTTCATTGATCATATAGATTATTGCGACCCCGTAGATGGCGTTGTGGTGGTTGACACCGATTACCTGAAAGGACGAAAAGTTTACAGCCAGGTATATAAGTGACGTGTAAAGTGTGTAAAGTGTACTATCTACTACTTCTAAAGTGCACCGTTTCTTAATTTTTTTTTCTTCTAAACAGCTCGTTACGACTTACCGCTTCGGTAGGGAGGAAGATGAGGTCATGGGGGTCAAGTTCTCTAAGGAAATGGTTATTGGCCAAGACCAGGTTGTACCAATGGTCAATACTAAGATGGAGCTGACACCTGTCCAGGAAAAGCTTTTGAAGAAACTTGGACCTAATGCCTTCCCCTTCACATTTACCTTTCCTGAGATGTCACCAAGCTCGGTAATATAATACCCTAATTATTTATACGACAAAAAGTTATATATCCATTAAAATAATTCCTGTGCACTAATTCTTTAACTAGGTAACTCTTCAACCATCTGAAGAGGACCAGGGAAAGCCCATGGGTGTGGATTACTGCGTACGAACTTACGTGGCCGATAGCGAAGACGACAAAGGCCACAAGAGGAGCTCCGTTACTCTTGCTATCAAGAAGGTAGGGCTTGAAAACTTTCCTCAAAATATTGCCAACGCTGGCGAGAAAAAAATAATTTTTATCTGTAAATCTGTTTAGTTGCAACATGCTCCAGCATCCCGTGGGCGACGCCTCCCTAGCTCCCTGGTGAGCAAGGGCTTCACATTCAGCAACGGAAAAATCAGCCTCGAGGTGACTCTCGACAAGGAGATCTACTACCATGGTGAAAAGGTCGCAGCTAACATCATCGTTTCCAACAACTCGAGGAAATCGGTCCGCAACATTCGCTGCATGGTTGTACAGCATGTTGAAATCACCATGATCAATTCTCAATTCAGCCGTCATGTTGCATCTTTGGAAAGCCGTGAAGGATGTCCAATTACACCTGGTGCAAGCCTTTCTAAGACCTTCTACCTGGTACCTGTGGCTCGCAGCAACAAGGACGTCCGCGGTAAATATTAAATTTTTTTTACGAAACAATACACAATCAACAAACATATCATAATTTTTAACTATACAAGCAGTCTAAAGAATTCATACTTGAACATTTACTTTTTTATCAGGTGTCGCTTTGGATGGCCATCTGAAAGAGGACGATGTTAACCTCGCTAGCTCTACCTTGGTCTCTGAGGGCAAATGCCCGGCTGAGGCCATTGGTATTGTGGTATCCTACTCGGTACGCGTGAAGCTGAACTGTGGCACTCTGGGTGGCGAACTTGTCACCGACGTACCATTCAAACTGCTGCATCCAGCTGAGGGTATGTCATGAAACAATTTTTTGGTGTATCAAATTAATTTGTAATTTTGAGATACATTAAAATCATAACTTTATTCTCTTCATAATTATAGGCTCCGTCGAACGACAGAGATTCAACGCTATGAAGAAAATGCAATCAATTGAACGACACCGCTACGAAAATTCTCTGTATACCAACGAGGAGGAAGACAACATTGTTTTCGAGGACTTCGCTCGCCTCAGGATGAACGAGCCCGAATAAGCAATAACTCTACCTTCGCGTCGAACCAAAAAAAGGGAAAAAATAATTAAAAATACAAAAAATGTAATCAAGCAAGTTAGCCACCATCTAGACCGCGGAACTGTGCTCGCTTATTTAACCTAATCAAATCATTTTCATTCATTAAAAACTTATTAATTCGAGATATTAACCTTATATAATTTTACCAGTAAATTAAAAATGTAATCAGTTATATGGATAGTGTGAGTTATACCACCGTGAAGTATATTTTAATACATAATATAATAATCAATAATTGAAAAATTTAAAAAAAAAATCATTAACATTTCATGTAAATCTTACCTTATTCGTTGCCTTTTTAAATTCAATAAATAGCTATCACCAGACACAGACTTTTTATTTACAATTATTCTATACTATAACCTGAAAATTCAACAAATTCTATTTATCTACAATTTGGTCAAATTCGATGTGACCACTATTACAACTTGTATATAACTGACATAGCTCTAAAATTGCTTACAAGGCAAACTGTGACCTCTTTTGCATATCCTTTGTATTATATTTTGATTCAATGGGGTTTCATTTACCCCTACCCAAGAAGATTGTGTTTTTTACCGCTCCTTGATAATTCAAAGGTGTGTTCAATGTGTACACATTAACTTGCGCCGGATTGGATTATTACAATTATAATGTTTACGAAAGCAATACATTTTATCAAAATTTAAAGTTAGCAATTAGTAAACTAAAATAATAATAGATTTGATTACCATCCCAATTCTGTAAAGGTATTAAATTTACTATAATCTTTTACCTATAGATATTACTTAACTTTTGCATATTTTATTAAAGAGGTTTTCAATTTAATCTATTCAATGTTATGTTAGTGAAGTCAACAACTATACACTTTCAGGTAAAAAAAAAAAATTCAAATGGGAAATAAAACTTACAAATAATGTATGTAGGTATATTTTAAAATTAAATAATATCAACAATAAAACTAATTTAAAAAAAAATTACAATTCAAAGCAAGTTCAATAATGCAAATTAAAGAACATTTAGTCTTCACATTGCATACAACTCGCAACAATTTTCTTCTTTTCCTGACACATGCTTACTTGATATCTTAATAATTGAAATAAATAGAAGATACAGATTTATAAATAAATTCTATGCATTAAATAGATTTTTTTATGTTGTTGGAGATAAGTTGTCTCTTTTCGTTTGCCAATTTAATTGTACTTGTAGGGAAAATTGTATTGGATTTAAAATTGCTTCACGAAAAGCAGTAACTGAAGTCAAGGTTCAAGACAGGAACAATTCATTTAATACCCTTTATACGTAATTAATAAACTCCTTTAATGAATAATTCACCACTAGCCAGCATAAACTATTGTTCAAATTTCGATGAATCGATAAGTGTTCATCGATAAGAAAAACAAAAGTGTCTCCCTAATGCAGCGATGCAATGCGCGGGCACCAAATCTTTGACATTAATACATAGCTAAAGAGGAAAAATATAGATAGGATAAAAGGATGAACAATACATGGAGTATTGAAATTGACAAAATTGTAGGATATACTAGCGCCACCGATGAACTGGCTAGAAATAAAAAAAGACTCTTACTGTGCGAAGGCAAAAGTTTTTTTTATGGCATGCGTACGATGATGATGATGATGGTATTATTTAGTTACTACCAAGGTCGGTGATGCTTCAAAATGAAAGAATGTGTCTACATTCTTTCATTTTACGCCATACTATAGACCCGTTGTCCAGTTGTTTAATATAGCTCAGAGGTAAATATTGTACTAATGAGAGGAAATTTTTTTCTTATAAAATTTTCTCTCAATTTCACCTCGTCCCCTAAACTTACATAAACTTTCTAACCTAACAATAACACGGACTTTGTTCAATAATAACCAAAAAAAATATCTAGAAAAATTTAAGACAATTAAAAAAATTCAAACTCAGTACAAAAATTAATTTAATTACAGAACTTTGTGTACAACTAACGCACTAGCTTAGAAAGTAGGGGTGCAAGGCGGTCAACTCCTCGTGGTGCACCCTGGAAACGGCGTCGGCGCCCGCTCTGCGGAATAGTCGCCGACGACGGCTAACGACTGCCAGGGGTATGGGGGTTCTTCAGGGAAATGGGGGAGGAAGAAAACCTCGGTAAAAATCACCCTAATCCCAAGGTCTCCCGCGCCGATGGGATGAATGGCCGGAGGGTGTCCGGTCACTAGCGGAGGGGACCTCACCTAAAAAGGAAAAACGATAAAATGGCAAGTACAAATAACGAACGTATACCCAGGAGGGTACCGGCATTGCCGGAGAATCCTCACGGGGCCTTGGGCCCCGTCTGCCCCACCGAATCTGGAGGGGGCAAACTTCGCCATTCGGTCGCCCGCAAGGGCGGTCTGAGCCAGGGGGGCTACAGTTCCGGGGGTGCGGAGGCGGTATCCGCCCAGACCGCACCATCGGTAGTATTGGAACGGTCGTTCCTTTCGGAAACGACTACCGATTCCGACGCGACAGCGGGACGCAAGCGGGTACCTCGCAAGCGATCCCGCTCAGGTTTGAGGACTTGTGACGGGGACTCCGACTCCAGTGTGGAGACGGAGGTCGAAGTCCCCAAACAGAAGAGAGGTAGGGGAAGGCCTCCGACCACGGGTCAGTGGGTAGGTCTATGGAAGGCCAAACAAGACCTAGCTAAGAAGAAGGCGGCCTCAGACTTTGAGGAGGCCGTGAAAGACTTAGAGAAGAAGGCACAGAAAACTCGGAAGGTGGTCGAGAACAAGCGCGTAGACTGCCCGCGGGTAGATATGTCGCTTACCGGCGCAACAACGGAGGAGCTACACAACGCCATTGAGGTGGAGTGTGGGCTAATAGCGCAGGCGGCGGCGAAGACCTCTCACCTCAAAGGCCAGGTCCTTAGGACCTTCAAGCTGAGCGTGGCCTCTATTAAAGAAAGAGCGGCGGAGCTGGCCTCGCTGAGTACGACGGAGGAGACAAGGCGGGTCTCCAAAGAGAACGCTCGGCTCAAGGGGGAGGTGGCGGAACTGCGCCACGAAATTGCGCAGCTCCGGGCGGAAGTGCGGGCGAAAATCCCTGCCGCACCACCGACTACTATGGAGTCAGCGGTTCCAAGCGCAAGGCCGCCTACACCGGACAGGGAAGAGTGGATGCGGGCGGCCATGCTGCAAATAGGCAACATGGTGAACGCCCGCATCGAGTCTTGGAGGCAAGACTCAGCTTGCCTCTGAGCGTGTGCGTCCGCCGCTGGCCTCTGATGCCAAGGCGGCAAAAGCCACGGCCAGGCAGTCTCCGCAGCAAAAGACGTCCAAGAGCAGCCAAAAGACTCTGGACTCTAAGAAGAAGGGCGCCCAAACTCAAAGTCCGGAGAGTGCGTCTCCCTCAGCTCCGAAACCCGGTGAAGAAGCCGGGTGGACAATCGTGAGCAGAAAGAAAAAGGCCGGTAAGAAACCAACGCAGCCGCAACAAAAAAGTGGGAAAAAGAGGCAAAATGCCAAAAGGCCTAAGAAGGTTAAGCCTAAACCACCGCGCACCCAGGCGGTAGTAATAGCCGCGCCGCCGGAAGGAAAACCGGACTATGCCGAGGTCCTTAAGAACGTGCGGGACAAAGTCAACCTGGCCGAACTTGGCATTGAGGGCGGGTTTAAGTTCCGCACGACGGCGACCGGCGCGCGGCTGCTGGAGATGCCAGCCGCTGTAACGGCGGAAAAGGCGGACCAGCTGGCGATCCAAATAAAGATGGTCCTCCCGGAGACTATGAGAGTCGTCCGGCCACATAAGTCGGTGGACATCCGGCTTTCCGGTCTGGACGACTCCATCACCGGTGAGGAGGTCCAGAGGGCGCTAGCTCTGAAGGGCGCTTGTCCTTCAGAGCAAGTAAAGGTTGGCGTCATCAAAGTCGGCTCTGGCGGCATAGGCTCCGTCTGGGCGAAAGTGCCGATGACTGCTGCCAAGGCCTTAACGGAGGGACGTCTGTTGATCGGGTGGAGCTCGGTGCAAATCAAGCTTCTCGAGCCCCGCCCCCTCCGCTGCTTTAGGTGTCTGCAGCTGGGGCACACAAGAGCAGCCTGCACGGCTACAGAGGACCGCGGGGACGCCTGCTACCGCTGCGGAAAGGCCGGCCACAAGGCGACGTCCTGCACGGAGTCGCCGCATTGTCTGGTGTGTGCCGCAGCGGGCAAGCCAGCCAAGCATCGTGTGGGTGGGAAAGGCTGTTCACCACCGACACTGAGGAGGAAAGGAGGCTCTGGGCCGAAAGCGGCTCCGGTGACTGAGCGGACGTTCCGCGAGGAGCCGATGACTGTAGATAATGCCTAATGCGGCCCGCTCAGTCATCCAGGTGAACCTTAATCACTGCGCCGCTGCCCAAGACCTCCTCTTGCAGCATATGGCGGAGTGGAGGTTGGGGGTGGCTATTGTGGCGGAACCATACACGGTTCCAGACCGCCACAACTGGCTTGCGGACTTGTCCGGTTCTGCTGCCATTGTCGGGGCTTGGTCCTCGGCGACGCCTTGCGTTCTGCGCGAGCGAGGCAACGGCTTCGTCGTCGCAGAGTGGGGAGGGTACGCTCTAATAAGTGTGTACTTCTCCCCCAATAAGAGTCTCGCCGAGTTTGAGGCATTCTTATCGGAGCTGGGCGGTGCGGTCAGACGTGCCGCGCCTCTGCAAGTGGTCGTTGCCGGGGACTTTAACGCTAAGTCCTCGACCTGGGGATCCCCGGCGACGAACCCACGCGGAACCGAGGTGGAAGACTGGGCTACCTCCCTGAATCTGGTGCTCCTCAATAGAGGCAGTGCACCGACTTGCGTCCGTCCGCAGGGGGTGTCCATCGTGGACCTCTCTTTTGCGACCCCTACGGCTGCTAGACGGGTGTGGGACTGGCGGGTTCTAGGTGAGACGGAGACGCTCTCGGATCACTTATACATCCGGTTTTCTATCAGTGGCGTCTCAAACCCCGGTGGCAGACAGATCCGTTGGCATGAATCTGTCTTTCCTAGATGGGCGATCACACGCCTTAATCGAGATGTCGCTGCTGAGGCTACAATAGTCCAGGCGTGGGAGGCAGACTCAGCTCCAGTGCAGGCGGTGAACGAGAAGGCGCTCTGGTTTCGAGAGGCGTTATCTCGTGTATGCGACGCCTCGATGCCCCGCGCTAGGCGACCTACGCCCAACACCGCTATGTACTGGTGGTCACAAGAGCTCAACACCCTGCGCGCGGACTGCAAACGGGCCAAGAAGTCCGTAGCTCGCTACCGCAGGAGAAGAGTGCGGGTGGAAGAGGACGAGCGGCGGCTCAGCAACGCTTATAAGGCCGCCAAACAACATCTGCAGGCGGCCATAAGAGCGGCGAAGCGGCGCTCGTGGGAGGAGCTGCTGGAGGGGCTCAGCAGAGATCCGTGGGGACGACCGTGCCACGCAACTCGCAGCCGCCTGCGCAATCACGGCGTCCCGGTCACGGAAACCCTAGACCCTCAGCAACTGCAGCAAATCGTGGCAGCGCTCTTCCCCACTCAAGAGCCGGAGGTGACTCCTCCTGCTGCGAGTCTGGCTGCGGACGAAGTCGGCTACGAAGCACCGCCAATAACAGACACAGAGTTTGACGGCATACTGCTCAAACTGCGCGGTAAGAGGACTGCCCCAGGGCCTGATGGGGTCCACGCTCGGATACTAGTCCTTGCGCTGGAGATAGCATTGGAGCTACCATACAGGGCGCCTTAAATAACTGTCTCAGAACTGGGCAGTTTCCTGAGAAATGGAAAGAGGGAAAACTGGTGCTGGCCAGGAAGCAGGGCCGCACAGGCAATTCACCATCGACGTTCCGGCCCATAGTGCTGCTGGACGAGGCAGGGAAGTGCTTCGAGCGGGTGATAGCATCTCGCATCTCGAAGCACTTGAGCACGGTGGGTCCGGATCTGGCGGATTGCCAATATGGATTCAGAGAGGGCCGCTCTACCATCGACGCAATTATGAGCGTCAAGGCCCTCTCCGCCGAGTCTACCTCCCGGGTGGCGCAGTCGTGGCGGTGTCATTAGACATCGTTACGCCTTCAACACGCTCCCGTTTCGGTGCATCCTGGACGGACTAGAGTCCCACAGGGTGCCCAGGTATCTGCAGCGGGTGGTTGCAGACTACCTACGGGGGCGTGTTGTCCAATATCTAGATAGGGAAGGGCGTCTGGTCTCCCATAGAGCGGAGCGAGGAGTTCCACAGGGGTCGGTTCTTGGTCCACTCCTGTGGAACATAGGATACAACACTGTGCTTCGTGGTGCACTTCTCCGTGGGCTCTACCTAGTGTGTTACGCCGATGACACGTTGGTTGTAGCCCGCGGAGATACGTACAGAGACGCGGCGATTCTGGCCACTGCTGGAACAGCTCAGGTGGTGGCCAGAATCAGAAGACTGGGGTTGAGCGTGGCGCTGGATAAAACCAGCGCCGTGTGCTTTCACGGGCCTCGCAGGAGGCCTCCTCCCGACTCTCACATCACTGTCGGGGGAGTACGGATCGGAGTGGGGCCCAATCTCAAATACCTGGGCCTCACGATTGACGCTCGATGGTCTTTCGGTGAGCACTTCCGGCGGATGGGCCCAAAGCTGGTGCAAACAGCGGCTGGGCTCGCCCGCCTGCTCCTCGGCGTCGGAGGACCAGGGTCGACGTGTCGGCGCCTTTACGCCGGCGTGGTGGCCTCGATGGCGCTGTATGGCGCACCGGTGTGGGTCGGTGCCCTGAACGCCAGGAACAGGGCTCTGCTGAGACGCCCTCAGCGAGTCATGGCGATCAGGGCAATCCGAGGATACCGCACCATCGGATTTGAGGCGGCCTGTGCCTTAGCAGGCACCCCCCCGTGGGAGCTTCAGGCGGAACTCTCTGCCTCCTTATACAATAAAAGGAGGGAGGCGCGTAGCGCGGGAAGAGAGTTCCGCCCAAGGGATCTGGAGCGGTGGAAGAAGAGGGGCACCGAAGAGATGCTGGTCAGGTGGTCTCAAGAACTCCTCGAGCCGACGGCTGGACATTGGGCTATTGCCGGCCTCCAGCCGTCGCTCAGGAAATGGGTCGAGCGCAAGTCGGGCTCCCTAACGTACCACCTGACCCAGATGTTGTCAGGGCACGGGTGCTTTGACCGGTACCTGCACACTATTGTGTGCAGGGAGTCGAGCCCCGTGTGCCGGTCGTGACTGGGGGTGGATGATACCGCCCAGCACACGTTGGAGGAATGTCCGACGTGGACAGTGGAGCGGCTGCGGCTTGTTGCCGTGGTCGGCACAGATCTCACATTGCCCAACACCATCCGGGCAATGTTGAACAGCAGACGTGCGTGGGCGGCGGTCTCGGAATTCTTCCGAGACCGTCATGTATCGCGCAAGAGAGGCCCAACGCCTTAGAGTCGACGATCCCCTGGCGGAGGCGTCGCGGCGTCGGAGGACGGGGCAGCGTAGGAGGTGGTGGCACCAAGCTACGCTGCCCTAGTGGGTGGCCTGCGATGTCGCTGGGGCGACAGGAGTCCGCATTGCACAGGGCCCCCGCGAGGATGAGAGCGAGCCTATGGGTTTCTGCTCGCTCTCATGCCCAACAGGGCGAGGAGGGTCTGCGTCCATTCTTGACGCAGACAACGCTGCGACGGCCAGACGGGGTCAAGTGCACAGCACGAATGCCCCCGGCCGTCGCCCGGCGTAGAGACGAAACCTGGTGGATTTTTAGTGAGTAGGAGTCTCACATAACCCCGGCAGCCCCAGCTCCGGGGTATCCATGAGGATTTCTCCACCTTAAAAAAAAAAAAAAAAAGCTTAGAAAGTAGAAATGTTAGTTTAAAAATACAATTAAGTATAAAAAATTGCAATGATTCTAAGACAATTTTCTCATGCTCGAACTGGTCAAACTAGTTATGGACAAAAGATATGGACAAGGAAGAGCCATATGTCCTTATAGCATTGTTATAATAGAAGGGTTCGTCCACAAACCTGTTCCATCACTACCCTGTGGGAAAGGACACTAAATGACCCTTTATTTGCATGTGAAGAATTGCAATACGTTGACTTGTGATACACACGGATATTACAACTTTAAAAATTTATTATATTTATTTATAACTAACAATCCCCGGGGATCAATTCAATATTTATTTTCTTACTTGAACTAAATAAAATTGTTATTATCAAAGTATTAATATATAAATTGCTATCGTTGCTACGTGTATATTAAAAACTTTGATTAAAAACCTTAGTTACAAAACATTAAAAAATAGTCATATGAATCGGATCAGTTGATCTTGAGTTACCTGTACGAGTAACATTTGCAAATGGACAGAAGAGTGTTTTTAATAGCCATTATGCAAGGCAAAGGATAAATATTATAAAGCCAGGTTAAAAAAAAGTAATTAGTAAGTAAAAATAAAAATTTGGACAAACATTACTATAACTTGTCAAGTATGAAATAATAAAATATTATTTATAATAGTTTCGGTGGTAAAGGATTTGTAAAACTTTTTAAAATAATATTAAAGTTAAGTAAATTAAAAACTTTTATAAATAAATATAAAATACACTTTATTATTATGCGATCGCAGGAACCGTGTATTACATGAATTACAAAATCAAACAAAACCCCTTACATACGAACAAGTGCAACCAAAACGGGACACCTTTGGCGATTCAAAACAACACTACTGGCAAAACGTTACCTGTAATATATTCGATCCATAGTAAAATAAACTTTATTACATTCATTTAGGGTTGATATTCAAAATGCGATATAAGAAAGTGTATATCATAGTGGACAATATTCCCACGTCGCGAACTGGTCAAACAGGTTTGGATAGTACAAGGGTGGACAGGGATATCCTTTGACCGTCTTTGGGGACGTGATAACGGTACCCTTTAAGGGATTACAACATTACGCAATGTGGGAAATTTTGCATTGCTATAATACATAAACCAGTGCAATGTTGAACTGAATTTCTATTTGCTTTTTAACCGATTTCAAATAGAAATAAGTTCTCAATTCATTTAATGAATGTATGTTACTTTTTTTGTAATCAGGTCAGAAACGGTCCTGAAAAAATCGAAGGGACTCTTATTAAGCACACTTATTGATTGATTGATTTGGGTATTTTTTAACTTGTGGCTTTTCTGAAATGATACATATTTCTCGGGTTGCGATACTATTAGATACTTCAATGTGGTGGCCAAACTATTATTCCTAGCTTGTTGTAAATTTATATTATCAACAACATAAGATATTTTATTTAGGCACTTCTGTTGTTGACACTTTTCATTTATTACTTTTTAGCTTGGAACATCTATATTCTCTTCTAGTCTTTTCATCAAAAAAATGTTGTTGCGTTGAATTCCTGAAGTCAGCGTGGCGTGCATGGAAGCGGACACTTGTGTTGATAACAGTCGATGCTGCTTTACTAATGACTTTCGAAGTGATTGTAAGAGATTGATTCATCCTTCTCGGTCTACTTGTAGCTACAAAGTGAAAAAAAACTGGTTAGATTAATAAAGGAATCCTTCATTTATTTATTCATAATCTTCATTTATAAAGAATAGATACGGTTAATAATTTACTTCATCGTTAACTTAACAAATAATACCTACTACAGTGCCCTCTCTAAGAAATACACTGTTCTTCCTCGCACAACCACTCCGTGGAATCAATTTCCGCCGGCGGTCTTTCCGAACCGATACGACTTGGGAACCTTCAAGAGAAGAGCGCATTCTTTCCTTAAAGGTCGGTAACGTGCCTGTATGCCTTCTGGTGTTGCAGATGTTCATGGGCGGCCGTGATCGTTTAACATCAGGTGAGCCTCCTGCCCGTTTGCCTCCTCTCAACAAAAAAAAAAAACTTTAGGAATGAACTAAGTCACATGCTTCTTAATTCGGTTATGATTTACACAACATAACTGAATAAAGTTGGCGTGTAACTAAGTTCGTTCCGTTGCGTCGGCGTTGAATTTAAAAAAAAATATCTATTGTAATATCAATCGTTGGATTTTACCTCGATTTTATGACAATTGCTTTTTTGTGACTTTTATTTGGCCATATTTCTCGTGATTGCGAGAATAATTTTTATTTTATTCTGATGTGACGAAACTTCAATGGAAACTATAACAAAAGAATCGCAATAGGCGCCATGGTTTTTAATCTTTGGCGCGTGCTCGCATTTTAATACAAAAAGGGCTTGCTAAGATCTTTGCTGGAACCCCTATTCTACGTGGTCCAGGGAACAAAAAAAAGTGATTTTAATTTTAAAATTGCGACGACTTGTATTGAATGAAGACAGTCATTCAAGCTTGCTATTTATCTTGTAATAACCTTTTATTATGTTTATTGCAAATTATATTAAGAATTATTATTCAATTCAATAAAATATTGGAAATAATATTAAATCTATTTAAATTAAATGTTTATTTCAGTTTCAAGCCGAAATGGTCTAATGGATAGAAAACTTTAATCGAATCGAAATCGTTGCGAGTTCAAATACGGGCAAGCTCTTGTAAGTTTTCAAGTGCTTAATTTGTGTTCAAATTTATTTCGTGCTTAACAGCGAAAGACACCATAGTTAGGGGGGGGAATACGGCGTACGATAAGCTATGCAAGCCATTGGAGATCACACAGACGAGCTGAACAGCTTAGCTCACCCTGATCGGTGTAAATGTAGCTGTCATTATAGCCGAACACGGCTGTGAGGTTATCATATCCTACAACGTGAGGGTACCTGAGCGTTCGTGATGAGCAGCCCTGAAGAGGAAGGCAGCCAGTGTGGTCCCGACTGCCGTACGCTTGCATGGGAAGCGGTGGGGCTTTTACCATCTCGACCGTCCGAGACTGAGCTCCGTTACCAATCGGAACACCGTGATTGTCAGGTCGCGTTGGTATGTTCTGCGAGAGTTCCCGTAACCTGACAAACACACAAAGGTCGGCCACCGAGGAGGTTTTAGTGGGTCCCCATGACGTTTCCACCTTGTCATGGAACCCCATATAACCCGGTTCTCCTCCCCAGGACGCTGGGTATGTATGTATGGGTAGTAGTAGATTTCCTCCCCGACAACAAAAAAAAAATCCTACAACGTGAAACGAATGTTTTCAATCATCCTCAAAATTAACTTCAAACAGTTGAGACGTTATCTCATAAAGTGTAAAAAACAATAACTTCTATAACTTCTAATATACGCTTTACCTGCCTGTAAAAGGATTTTTATCAGTAATCGTGAAGGAAGATTTATTGAGAAGGTAGATCAATTTGTAGATAAGTAGATACCCACATGTAACGGCAAGTAATAACAATTATAAACAGTTGACCGTTATTATAAGATACAATAGATGCATCTTTTGTTCTGTACCGGTTTATTTCATGTGGGAAACCGGTATTTAAATCTAGCAAACTTATCAAAGCATTTAAATTATCAATGATGATATGCAAGATATTTGATAATGATTGCAATTTTTAGAAATTTATATTAGATTTTTTTTGACGTAAAATAAAAAGTCTTTCATAAGAATGTAATAGGTATTCAAAAACATAATATTAATAAGTTTTATTACAAATATTCAACAAACATAATCAACTAGCATCTACCCGCGGCTTCGCCTGTGTTAGTAAGTTTTGTAATGTTATACTTTATTCCATATAAATTAGTGGTTCCAGATACAAACACTTATCCCATCCCATCCCATCCCCTAACCCCTAAATCCGTTCAGTCGTTTTTACTCGATTAAGTAACAAACATTCATGATTCAAACATTCCAACCTAGACACATCCAAATTTATAAACATCCAATATCCAAACAAAAAAACTTTACGTTTATTATATTAGTAGGTAAAGTAGGATGCTTGTTCTAAAAGTAATAATGAAAAATAACCTCGACAATCTTACCTAAATGCCTAATAGAATGTCACTGCTTAAAAAAAGTGTTTACCAGTGCTGAAATCATTAAACCTTATTGTAATTATCAAATAACGCTTAGTGACCAATCGTTATGGTCTTGCCTGTAATGGTATTATTTCAATGACCTGGTTTATATAGTTTTTTGTCAATCTTACGAAAAATCAATACTTTTATAACTTTACGGAAGTATGAATTAAAGTTAGGAAAAGGATTAAGCGTTTTTCAAGTAGACTAAATCTAAGATGTT
The DNA here is from genome assembly GCA_023373885.1 of Hestina assimilis. Lineage (NCBI taxonomy): Eukaryota > Metazoa > Arthropoda > Insecta > Lepidoptera > Nymphalidae > Hestina > Hestina assimilis. The sequence continues at coordinate 12,424,054 of CM041745.1, forward strand.
TTGTAAGAGAGGTCAATGAACTATCCAAGTGCGTTGCCTTGACACATTTTGCTACAACTAACAGTGGTGTGATACGGTGAATTACTAATTTCGTAAAGAGTTATGTTAAAGAACTTATGAGTAAATGTTTAGGAAAGCTTTTATGTATATTTTGTTTTCTAACAACTAGCAGTGGGCTCAAGGTTTTATTCAAATTATGATAGTTTTATTGCAATTTAGATTTTCAGAGTTACTTTATTTTATGTAGTAGCAGTATCATTAAAATTATGCACATAATTATATTGATACGATAGACTTTGGATTTTAAAAGATGCAAGGGATTTAAAAAATATATCACTTCAGTCATACATTTATTTAATAAATAATAAAAAGAATAATCTTAACACTACTTAAGTGATTGTATTTGTTCATTTAATTATAATGTATATGAGGTATTGGTTGTAGAACATAAGTTTGTCCTGTCGTTCTATCAACAACGTGACCTGTAGATGGCTCTAAGAAGAGTCGTGGTATTTGTGCTGATGCTGAATTTTCGGGCTGAACGTGCTGCCTTACGCCTGCACCTGCATAAGGCACATAACGTTTTGGGTCTTTGTTAGGCAATACATTTGTATGTTTAGGATATACATCTGTTTCATCTTTCTTATTTTGATTAACTATTAACACAATATGGTTTTTCTCTTTACTTTGTGGTGTTTCTTCGTCGTTCTGTTCCTGAACACGCGTAATTGGTTTAATTTTTAAAAGTCTGCTGGTAATTTCTTCTTCATTACCATTTATAGCTTTATAATCTTCTTTATATTCTCTTTGAGGCTGTTTTGATAATTGTTCTTGGTCAATGGTAGGTATATTATCACCTGTTTGTGGTTTATGTGCTCTTTTGGACCTTCCACTCTCTTCATAATGGCTTGTGTCGCCAGGATTATATTCATCTGTTTCATAATTCTGAGATCTTTTATTAGGTTCATTGTAATCATGTGGATCTTCGTGATAGGAACCATCATCGGAGTCATCATCGTAGCCATCATTTCCATGGTCACCTGTATGACCTGCATGGTTTAAGTCCCAGTAATGTTCTCCGTATCCACCCTTTTTATCACCCCATCTTACCTGTTTTAAGAAATAACTATTAATATCAAACATTGATCATAATTTTATGAAAGTTAGTTAACAAAATCGCAACTATGCTAGATAGTAATCTAAGAATATTGTTTGATTTTATCTTTCTAATAAAATTACCAAGCTTCTTAAAATTTACAAATACGTGCAAGTTAATGAAAGTTTTTATGACAATTAGTAAATTAGTCGTCTTGTAACTTGTCAGATCATCAGCGAGTTTACCAGTAACTATTATTGCGATTCAAATAACAACCATTATGACAACATTATAACATATATATTTGTACGTCATGCTCATATAAAATCTGAATGTTAGAATTGAATTGGTTTCATTTTGAATCGCTATAAGAGTTAATGGTAAGCCCCCAGATGTAATCTACAAAAGTTAGTTACGTAGTCATTTTTTAGTCGGAGATAAAGTTCAAGTAGTATATTTTGTATAATAGTCAGCCTTTATAGCACAATAATTCATCCGAGCTCAGAAACATGAAGTAAAAAATTAATTAATTAGAAGCAGAAGCAGCGTACTTTAGCAGAAAACAGTCCTGAAGCCGGTCTGGATCTTTCATGTCGTTCAACGAAGTGACGTTCACTCCCCAGCCGATGACCCTGATCGAAGTCTTCTGAAGTAGGCAAGTGTCTATACCTTCAGCCAAGTCAAGCCAAGCGCGACAGAGAAAGAAACATAGAAAAGTTAGGAAACAAAGCGAGATAGTAATAAAACTGTTGATACTTTTCCCATATCCCTGTGGTTCTTAAAGTCTTTCTTCTCGTAACGCTGCTCCCAAGTGTTTGGATCCTCACATACATGACCGAACTCAATCTTGTATGGACTCAACTGTATTGAGAAAAAATCCCTATAAAGCAAATTTTATCTCTTCACTTCGACTTCGCAACACAGCCTTGACTTAAAATGGATTTACAACCTTATCAAGATCGACAGTGAATTGCAATTTTATTGAACGTAAAATTCATTACATGAAATTAGGTTACATTGCGGTATGTTTTATTTCTTAAAAATAACCATTAAAACATCGCGCTTCGCTAAAGAAAGTTACTTGAGTTGTTTAATAAAAATACTAGAGATTCTTGTTATGGTTATTTTGAATTTTTGTAATTCCTAGGTAAAAAAAATATTAATACTACATTGGAAAAAAACAATTCAATGGTAAAAAGAGGCTAACTATACATATATTAGATATATATATAGACTAATAGTAGAGAGCATGCCGCTTCCTCCATGATTTGGCCAGCTTTACCGATGAAGATACCCTGACATAGAATATCAACGTGAAATACAATACAACCTTAGAAGCAAATGTACTATTTGATCTTGTTCAATGCATGGGAGAGACGGAACGCTGCTTCCCCATACATATTTTTGCTCCTACCTTTTTATCTAGTCCAACATCTGCACACATGTGACACTACTGGTTATAAATGCTCAGAGCCTTTGGTGACCCCTACCCATTAATTTCATTTTTAATTAATATTATTCAACATTAATAATTATTTATAATTAATACGAAAGTGAGTTTGTTTTTGACGCTTTCTAACTTAAGCTGCTGAACCAATTATGTTAAAATTGGTAAACAAAACTTAAGGAGGCTGTAATATGGACTGGATTATGGAGCACCAATTTTTTTATTATGCATTAAAATGCTTTAAAAATGCAAAACCGCGGGTAAAAGCTAGTAAAAAAGTTCTAATAAGATTTTAAATTTTAATGCATATTTAATCAGAATTACTTATTATTATAATTAGAATTACTTTGTAAGAGGAATCTCACTAACTAAGTTCTACTAAGATGATTATTTTTATAAAGTATGTAAGAAAATTACACTATATCTTACTGGAAGAATTTTGCTTGAGCTTCAACTGTTGAAGGGATTTTTGGAGGGGTCTGAACAGTCACACTCTTAACTGGACTCCAGGCTGGTCCAGAACTCAGTATTATAAAACACCATATCCATTTCTGAAACACAACATTTTTGATCTAAGTATTATTTATACACTAAAAACACAACAGTACTATAAAAGCTTAAAGTCTTTTTCTTCTTAAAGTAAAAAATCTGTTTTAGATCACTAATGCGTTACAAAACATCAATTTCTACCACCACTTCACTTAAACTTCAACCACTTGAAGTCATGTCAGAAATTTAGTTAATACATTAAAGTATCTAGTACCGTAGAGTCCAAAAGACGTGGTGACATCTTGAGGTGTTGATAGTGGGTGAAACAGAATGGTTACCGTTAGATAATTTATAGAAAGCTACCATCGATACAGCGACTGTTGTTTTTTGATTTCATAAAGTATTGCTTCTTTTCGATAGAGACAAATTTATTCATTCAGTAAAAGATTCGATTAATATAAAAATTAAAAACTTAATGTTAATTTTAGTAATAATATTTCTAATCTACTATATTTATTTATAGAAATATGTACGTGTTATAAATAAATAAACTAAATAAAAATATAATAAATAGCTTTTCACGCAAATATTAGCGGTATTATGACAATTTTATGTAACTAATTTACACAGTATAATTATTCACAGTTAATTAGGTATTATGCAAGACCCATATATGGACGCAAATAAGCAATACCATGTCAACCCACAAAATTGAAAAAACTAAGTTATATATGCAGAAGTGTTGGTAAATGGCTGAAGAACATTTTTCTTTAATATTTGTAGGGTTTTAAGCTTTAAAACTTCTAAAGAAGCAATTTTTAATCATGCCATTTATGTATTATTTTAAACGTTTTGGGTTATATTATATACGAAATATGCAGTTTGTATGCTTATTTTATGTGAAAATAAGTAAAATAACTTACATACATCTTGAAATTGCCAAAAACTTGACCAATATATAAAAAAATCATATAAAGCAAGTTGTTCAAAATTTTCAAACGCGTTTTTCTCGAAATGACATTCGTGTGGGTTGACATGGTATTGCTTATTTGCGTCCATATATGGGTCTTGCATAATACCTAATTAACTGTGAATAATTAACGATGACTATCAGATAATGTATTGGCATCATCGTATAAAAACTGGGAACGAGAGGTTAACGTGCATTCCGAGGCGTAGTGGGCACACCACTAAGAACAACTCTCAGATTGAAACAGATCTGTATGATCAATACAAATATTTACTTTCAACAAACAAAAAAAAAATATTCCGTAAATCACTTTCGGAAGTGTGTAAGCTTCGAATTAGTCAAGGCGTGTAATTTTTATGAAATAACGCTAAAGTACTCCGTATTTTATCTCGTTAGGTACATTTTCAGAAGTCAACAGAGTGTAAACTATTGTAGCAATTTAAGCAATTCTTACCAAAATAATAACGTCATTAATAATCGTGTTGTATTAAATTGTTTTTTAACTGTTTTCAATTTTTATCTTGATCTTCGAAATGAATCGAAAAAATCCTAAATAAGGAAATATAATATTATGATACAACACATGGTACCTTTAGCATATAGCAATATTACTAGAATTATTCCCGATGTTTACCCAGGGTCTGCTTGTTACTCTTATCCGGATGAGACAGCTTACTAGTTTTAACACAGAGCGATTGCCATCAACCAGTAAACTCATTGGATAAGAGCATATCAAAATGAAATGCGATTTGGATATCAGATTTAGATCAGATTTTGTTTCATAACAAGCGGGAACTACATCGTAACATGCTCTCCACGAAACGGTGGGGAAACCCACAAGTACAAACGCCCAGGCTGAAACAGACATTTGAAAAATACAAAGATCTGCCCCAAAACCGAACGGAAAGCGAACCAACGCCATAAGGCTAAAGTTAGGCTGGCTACTAACATGCGACAACGATCGTCAAATAATATGCATAATAGAGATATGTTTAGTTCTTTAGCTTGAGCGTAGCGAAAAAATTCTAAGTCTATGATAAATACTAACTGTACTGAAAAAAATAATTGTAGTGGCAAAAAAAAATCTATTTCAGACTTTATTCAATTGAATTATTTTTGTACAAATAATATATTCTCAGCAAGTGATTTTTTTATAATTCTTTGAGAAATAAAATTCCTTAACCACAATATATTATTTATGATGAGTATGTAAGATAATAATTCTCACGATTCAGACTTCAATATTTTCACAAGATAATAATTACATAATTAATGAGTATCTAAAACGAAGTAAGATTCCAATTTTTATACCTTTTGCCATTGTCGAAGAGAAACGAAAAAAAAAAACATTGTTTGTAATTTTTTTGTTTATATTAGAAAGGTGAGTAATTAGTCATGACATAAGCGTAGAAAAAATTAAAAACAGAGCTTCTATAATAGAAAACTATTAGAAACAATAAAACCAATACATAGGCTATTTCCGTTTAACAAATTGCTTTTACGTAATAATTTGTAATGACACTTCCGTGTAGACCTGGGGTACACCCAGAAATAGTATTAAAACAAAAGATTCCTTATGGTAAAAATATTTTTTACTTAGATAAAATAAATAAATAAATAAACATTAGACACTCAACGGCCCCCATTAGGATAGTGATATCCTGTGCCGGGGGTCCGGAAACACATACAAAGACAAGGACAAATACACCCAGACCGGAAAATATGCTTGCATGGTCAATACAAACACATTATACTCCGAGCGGGAATCGAACCCGCGACCTGTGGCGTTTAAGGCAGGTTCGCTGCCGCTGCGCCACAACGTCGTCAACTTACTTACATCTACAATAGAATATAAGATATACATCACTTTGAACATTTCCCTCGATTTCCCTAGGATGATCAGATCCTGACCTGACCTGACCCACCGATGGACTCGCTTCGCAGTTGACGGTTAATATACAAAAAAATTATGCCATCGAACATAGAACCTTGTTGAACCCAAAAATGTTTGAAGTCGGTTGAAAATAAATCTGATAACCACACCTGGCTTACCTTGCTATACATACCTTTATACTCATATATATGTATATATATATATATACATGTATATGCATATTTTTTATTTAAATGATTAGTGCAAAATTTGTCATCTATTTTTGAAAGAAGAACATCGTCTGTGACCCTGAACGATAACATTATCATTCCAAATTTTTTACAAAACAATTTGGTATTTTCTACTTACAGTCAACATTTTTATGAATTAAAAAATATTATAATTTCCTAAATTCTAATAATAGAAAAAAATTATGAGTAAAAAAATATCACACCATGTGTACCTCCAGCTTATTGAACGAGTTTTGTTTTCTCTACGTCTCTCTAATAACCACTGTCGCGTAAAGTCTTAAGTTACGATTATCTCAGTTCAAATAAGATACTTCTATTTCTTTTGTACAATCACTCAACCGTGAATCTACGTGTATCTTTGATATTATAACTGTAACGGGGTCATGTCTTTAAATAAATAGTATGAAAGAACTAGTAATAAAGATTTGAGACTGTGTTTTTTCTATCTGGTTGTTTATACTGAAAGTTATTACCTATTTTATTAATTGAAATTAATGTCAAGCTATATACGGAATATACGAGTACGTACTGTAAAGAAGACTTTCTAGTTTCGTGAAAAATATAAGGTCTATCAGTGGTTGGCATGTGGTTGGTCATTGATATCGGACAACCATATTATGAATTCTATTACTAAAGCTTACAAAAATAATGTGACATACTCGTATTAAAAAAAAAGATCAAAGAACGTTTGTGCGGTAAAGGTTATTATAAAATTGGTGAATACCTTGAGGACACCACGCCTTGGGAATGAGACAGTCACTCCAGGCTTTTCAGTGATTATAATATGTAAACTAATATCAGTTAAAAAAAAATACATATAAAAAAAAGATAAAACCCCTGAGTTTGTTTCGCCGGTTCTTCTCAGGTAGAGGTTTAATTTTGGAGCCGGTGGTAGAATCTGACTTTCAACAAATAAGTGTAATGCTTTTTATGTTGAATAAAAATATTTGATTTGATGTATCTATCATTTTTGTAAATTCTCTACGGGATATCAATGTGTCAAAGCCGTTCATGATACGTGTTTCAATTGTCATATTCGCACTTATCTTAAAGAGAAGAATATGTTGATACGAATACATTAGATTGTGTATTCTTATTGGATTTGTTAATTTCTGATTTTAAAAAGCAATTCGATTTAATTTTTGTATATACTTATTTAGCTAAACTTATTCTTTAAATAGGCCATGTTCCATAACAATGTAGAAAGTTGTAGAAGAAAGTGTTTTGTTTTAACTTAGATTGTTCTTATGTATTGGACCGCAGAACAAACCCTCAATACAAGAAAAACCGGATATAATGCTTTAACCGCATTATACAAACTTAAGTTTAAAGACTTTAAGTACAATTTCGAACACTTACACTTTAGGAATAGGACAGGAACTAAATCAATTAGAATATTCACTATTGTATTGTAGATGTAAGTATCTAAGTTAATTAGAAAGTAAGTCAGCATTAGGGCTGCCAGAATAGTATTCTCCAGAATTTAAAATAAATAATAGATGCTTGCTTGGCTTGCTTTCTAAAATTAATCGTTTTGTCATTATTACTTATATAAATGAAGTCTCACGCTGCGTCTGTCTGTTCGCGACAAGCTCAAAAACTACTAAACGAATTCTTATGTGGTTTTCACCAATAGACAGAGTGATTCATGAAGAAGGTTTGGGTAAATAGTTAAGGTTTTGGTTGACATATGAAGATAATTATTGTAATATAATAAAAATTGTAATTAAGACGAATTCTTTTGCTAGTAAGCAATAAGACATTCTTATACAATCGCAATAGACTAAAGATAATTATGAGGTGTGTTCGTAAATTTTGCAATAACGAAAGAGAAGAAGGTAGAGAAAATGTGTTGTGGTATGCTTGGCAGCGCTTTTTTAACGTTTGGGAAACGCCTTTACGCAGACCGCTACAAGTAGTGTAAGTGTGGGGTTCACCTCTCGCTAGTCAAACTAAGTAATACCCACTAAAACGCAACGAACCGCCTTGCGCCATTGTGGGACGTCACGGGTTCGCTTGCGTAATCAACCTTAACATAGAGTGCTAGAGCCCCTCCACCGCGACTAACTTTAAATGAGTTATGCTTGCCAACCCTAACGTTGCTTGAACAGGGTCGAAATATTGTGTATATAATATTCAAATCTACAATAATTATTATTTCAGCAATAGAAAAACTAACAAAGAGTTTGACAACTAAATGCTAGTCGCATAAAAAAATCAATTTATTTAATAATAATTTCTTGATTTCCACATAGTGTTAATACTATTTGCCAAGCCTATTGTATGTGAAATTTAGTTGTATATATAGTGTTGGTTAAATATTTCATTATATACTGACATAAAAACGGACGAAGGTCTGCTGGTGGGTATCCAAGTGACTGCTCGTCAGCTGTGTTTCGAGGTCAGGCAGCGTATAAGTAATTGCGTCTTGCGGGTAGACTAGACAGGACTATGTCGGCTGACAACCTGTCCAAAAAAATCATGCCTTTGAGGAAAACAACCTCATTAAAAAGTTACTATCGGTCTCGGGGGCTCTACGGCTTCTTTACTGGCGATCAGGACCGGAGCGTCGCGGGTGATTGCGATGCGAGCTTGTGGCGTCCCACTATGGTTCAAGCGCATCGTTGGGTTTTTGTGGATAGTACTTAGCTCGACTAGCGAGCGGTGAGCCTCACACTACCACTTTAATACCTAGTGGTATACATAAATGCGTTTCCTAACGTTAAAAAAAGGGTTATGTCGGCTAGTGCATTAGCCTTCTGCAACAATATTAGCCGCTTTCGCGTTTGGATTCTACTTCCACTTAACATCTGGGCTACATAAAAAAGTAAGAAGCTGATAAAATGACGAAATATTTTTTTTATACTTTAATCATTTTAAAATACAACGTAATTAGCTACAAAAAAATACACTACAAGTCTCTTTTTAAGGTGTATACCTCCTACTTTGTGAACTCAGTGGGTAACGATGTTGCAACAGAGAACTGGTATAGATCATAACAGTTAATATCGTTCACTTGACCTTTTCGAATATTGTTTAGTGACATTAATATATCAGATAATACCTATGAATAGATTCTTAGGCACGGTTTTAATTATAATACTAATATTATATACAATAAGATTTTTTTTTTAAATTATAACCCAAAGTAATAAAATTAAATTGGAAAATTCTATTACTTGGATACCGAGACACATAAACAATCTAACAACACAAGCAAATACGCACCCAATACGGAAACACATACGAATAAATACATTTTGTGTAAATTGATTAAAATATTATGATAAAATAATCATAATGTACATACTCGACTATGACAAAGGTTGTACAAATTGTTGTAAAACGTTGTCATTAAAGATACAGGCTAAGGCCTGGTTTGGGAGTCAACAAAATTTATGTATCTGTAGCACAATACTCGTCTTCAGCTTGAGTAGTAATTGAAATAAAGAATACGAAATTTCAAATTATGCCTTTTGCGCCGAATGTGACGAAGTTATGTTTAAATTCTTGTTTTACGATTTGATATTCAGGACAATATTGTTACAATAAATTATTTATAGAGCAATAGAGGTCAAAGTCAGATTTATGAAACACAGATATTTCGTCAAAGAACTTTAGTCCATATAACTTTTTACCACTTTATTGTTGTTTATTTTCTCCTTCTGATACTTGTGCGTTCATTTTTCAATTTTTAAACTGAAATACACTTTTATTCTTGAACTAATTTAATGGCGTGCACTTTTCGGTCAAAAGATTTTTAATATAAAAATTTGTTAATGCTATCAAGACTATTTTTGATAAAATAGCGACTGTCTCATTATATTGGGTTTTAATTTAATTTCATGTAATTAACAAGTCTCACCGTCAGATAACTAATTAATTAATAATTAATTTTTGCATGTTCGAATCATTACTAATTAATAATATATAATAATATTTGCCAAATCACTATTTTCGCCATGTTTAGTTCCTATCCAATTAGTTCAAAGATTATCATAATCCAAGCTACTCATATCCCAAGAGTCTAAATACTAATACAAGTTTATAAAAATACATAGTTAAAAATATATAACAACCTGAATTGAATCAATCATACAAATACTAAAAATATGTTTGAATACTACCTTACCCTTTCAATTAAAGTATTTACCAGAGGCTTATTATAAACTTAAAACAGCGTATTGAAGTATAAAACTTAAAAACTGCTGTTAGTTTACCTGAATATTACCACTACGCAATCATTTTTATGAGTTTCATAAATTAAGAGTAATGAATACGGAATATTTGGGGTAATTTTTTTATTACTTGTCTGACTTGTATTCTATATTATTTATATATTTGGGCGAGATTTAGCAGGCCTTTAAAATGTTGTTAATAATATGTGCAATAATACAAGATTGAGTGTAAAATATTAAATTAAATATTTCAACAGGGCGTTCAACAGGGTCACTGCGATCTGATTTCATAATAAAATTAGAGTATATATTAAGGGACTATATATATTTTTAAACCTATGTTGAATTACTTTTTACTTTAATTTCAGATTACTCTAACCGGGATATTGGAAATTATTATTTAACAGGTTGATGACGAGTGAGGGCAGTTTCAACCAGTTTTTTTTCAAGCGTATACGTGTACGCTTGAATCGGAAGTAAGTAGCATATTATTATTAAAAAATATTACGCGCATATACGAGCTTATAATCGCGTTAACGGTCGTACGAGTTGAACGCTTCGAAAAACCAGCTTATACACCAAATCCTTGCCTCCCGTAGGCAGCAACCCACTAGGTTCAGTCGTCTAGTTATTTAACAAGTATTAATCCGCAGTTGATATCGATTTTAGAAAGGTTTCCCTTTGATGATGAAATTGACAGGTACCTCAAGATAAGCAGTGCTTAAACATCGGAAAGCAACTTCAAGTTTCTGAAAGTGAAACGATGATAAGCAGACATATAAACAACTTTCAAGATGAATAGCAATGTCCTCTTTTGCACGCAGACTTGGGTTATAATAAATTATAAGTGTGTCTGTTAAAATATCTAGTCTGAAATCATTAAACAAAATAAGAAACTGGATTACTTTTGGATTTACTGATGGTAGGTCTTTTGTTGCAAGAGGCCGGCTAGGTAGGTAACACAGTGTCAAATATTCTACCACCAAATGGTAGTGCTTAGGCATTACTGTGTTCCGGTTTGAAGGTCAGCGTACAGTGTAGGCTTGTGAAATTACTGGGCAAAAGAGATTCGAGAACCAATATCTCGAGGTGAGTGGCACCTACTAATGGTGTTGCGCGCGCTCATAGGCTACGGTGACCACTTACCATCATGTGGGCCGTATGCTTGCTTGCCAACTTGTAACATAAAAAAAGGTTATTATACTTTACATAATTCAATAGATGATTCATAATTTCTATAACAGATCGTTTACCTATCTTTTGAATTATATTATAATCGGATGCAAACAGTTATCGTGACTTTTGAACCGAATCGTCACGCGTCAAGGCGTAAAATCGTTTGTAGAAAGTGTTGATCGTATTCTTTCTAGTTTAAAAGAGGTTGTTTGACACAGTTGCCGGCATTGCTATCTCGAATGCCGTTGATATGGATTGCTACACTTTGGTGAGTGTTTTTTTTTTATGTAATGTTGTTTCGCAAAAATTTTAAGCCGGTTTTCGAACTAACCCTATGTGGGAATCGAGTCTACCGTAGTTTATTGGCGAGGAACAGTTTACATATAAAATGTACCAACGTGTACTCTACACGTAAATACAGTGCACAAAAAAAACTCAATTGTAACATACTAAGTATAAATATTACTGTTGTGTGATTTAACTTAATCTTTGATAAATTTTTTTAAAGGTTGTATTTTCGATTAGATATAAGATAGACGTTGTGGCGCAATGGTAGCGAACCTGCCTTAAGCCCGCTCGGAACAGTTGCTTGTATTGTGGTCAATGTGCAGGCATGTGTTCCGGTCTGGGGTGGTCGCAATACACATTAATAAAATAGGTGTGTTTGTCTTTGTCTTTGTGTGTGTTTCCAGACCCGTTGAGTGTGTTGCGTTTATTATTATTATATATATTAAGGCTAAGTCTAAATCTTCAGCCATTACTTGATTAACTGAATGTAAAATTTAAACGGCTAACACTCACGTTCAATCGGTTTAAGTAAGTTGCGACCGCGAACGTAGCCCACTCACCCTGATGAAGGACCTCCGATGAATCCGAAACTAGTCGGTACTTAAACCGATTGCACGTGAGTGTTAGCCGTTTAAATTTTACATTCAGTTAATTATGTCTCACGATAGTTTTAATAATTTAATTACTTGATTAGTTCAGTTACTCCAAGCATGACAACTAGAAGAAAGTTAATTGCTCATTTAATACAAAACAGTATGATTATAATTTATAAAAATTGATTTTCACATGATAACTATTTTACTGACCCTACATTAGGAGTTATGAAGGCGAAGTACTTAAAGTTTCCATACAGCGCAATTGGTGGAAAGTTGTAGGGCAATGCTATTATTACGAAGTAAGAATTGATTGTGTGATATAACGAGATGCGTTTTACTTGGAGAAGAAATCACGTGATACTTCTATTATTATGGCTTTTAATATGTAGCAAATAAATTCTAAAGTCTAAAGTAGACGATGTGGATTAAGTAATCGCGGGTAATTATTCACAATCAAAATTTATATTTCACATCAGAAATAAGTCATATCCAACACAAACAATCATCAAAATTGTACAAAAACCACATTTTGCCACCCCTGGTTCCATGAAAAAACCGTCACCCCATGTCACCGTTTGCCTACCCCGTGCAACGCCCTTTCACCCCGCACCCCTTTGCCACACCTTGACACCCCACCTTTTGCAACACCTTTTCACCCCGTTCTATGCCACGCCTTGCCATCCAACCTTTTTGGCAAAATTTGTGTAGCCGGTTCTCAGGTTCACTTTCCTGAATCACTTTTTGTATGTGCAACTATATTCTAAGTTAGCACAAATCACACAATAAAAAAAATATTAAGATAATATACTTTCGGCGCTCATCCCTGAGCAACAGCGTGATAATAAACTTTATATATTATCAAAGAATATCAGAATGTCAACCGGTGGCATGGCATTCAAGAATACATAAAACTGCAGTTCCAGTTTTTTGACTGTAGAATAAGTATGAAAGTTTTCTGTTTTTTATGTAATACGAATAAATGCATTTTAATGTTATAATTAAATTGCACTGCACATCAACGAATGACATTATATCAGATAATGAAAGCAAAGGTTACGAAGCGTGCATAACAATAGATCTAAGAAAAGTATCTTATAATTACGTAATAAGTAATTAATTTTGTTTTATTTTAATACATTTAGATAAATTCTACTCATTAGGTCTTTAAAATATACTGAATCTACTTGGAGTTAAGTTGGAGTTGGAGTGGAGTAGATAAATTTTATTTCTTGAAAAAATCTGAAAAGCTAGAAAACAAAAAATTAATAAATTTCTACACAATATTTTCTTCTGAAGCTCTTGCTAAATACTCGTATTGGCACAGAAGACACCGACTAAAATGGTTTTGAGGTTGATAGATTTTCAAACATGGCCTTATGTAGTAAATTATTAATTATTAATATTATATTTTTTTCATTTTAGGTGCTTCTAGCGTGCTTAAGTATGACAGCGTCAGCGTGGTCGGCGCCATTTTTTCCAGTCCATAGAGCTCCAATAAGAGTTACTAGATTCGCCCCGCTACCACTCAGATATAGGACGCCAAGTATGTAAATATTTGTAAGACCACTGTATGTTAGTACTGTTAACGCAGCAGTAACTATAAACTTCACTCCATCGTTTAAATTCAGTCTACGCAACCTATAAACGCTTGCGATACTTGAAGTATCACTTGAGCTTGGCGTTGGCACTCTAATGGCGGCGGGATGTGACGATCCCATCGCCCGCTGTTGGGATAACCTCTGTCACAACAGAGATTATTCCACCAGTGCAATCAGTCACACTGGTGGTAGGTCTTTTGTTGCAAGAGGTCGGCTAGGTAGGTACCACCGCAGTGTCCAATATTCTGTCGCCAAATAGTAGTGCTTAGGCACTACTGTGTTCCGGTCTGAAGGGCATTGTACGCTAGTGAAATTACTGGGCGAACGAGATTTAAGAACTAATATCTCGAGGTTAACAACGCGTGAGTGGCACCTACTAATGGTGCTGCAAGCGCTCATAGGCTGCGGCAGCCACTTACCATCAGGTGGGCCGTATGCTTGTTTGCCAACTTCTAACATTAAAAAAAAAAAGCTTGAGCAACTTAATGGATAGGTGGGAAGGGAAAAAAAGAAAGGAACATTGTGATTGGGCCTCCAGCGCTCTCCCTCATGGCACGAAACGCAATATTAGTGATACTGTTACTTTACGCCGATTTTCTTTGAATGAGAATAATTCCCTGGTCGAACCGGACCATTCGTTCTGTGAGGAACATGGTGCTACTACTTAATGAAATGTAAACAAAATACTTCAATTCCAGTACGCCCTCAGCAACCAATAATTGAGCAACCACAGAAACCACAATTCGAACGCCCGAAGCGAGAGCACTATGACTATGATGACCACGACAGCAAAGGAACCAGTGGAGTCACCGGCCCAGTACACACATTTGTCAAAACCGACAAAAACGCCAACTACAAATGGGGAGTTCGACACCACGTCGGAAACAAATTCGCGTCCTAGCTTAGCGTATCTGATATTTGTTTTTTAATTTATTTCATTATTTTCTTAGAATTTGTTGTTATATTTCTATTTAATTAGATATTAAAAATAATCTAAATGAACGTGAATAAATATTTACGACAAAAAGTTTTTTATTAAAATTTTTATTTTAAAAAATAAAATGTTTTATTTTATTTAGCCCGGGGCGCATCATCAGGATTGGCGGATATAAATGCGGGTTCGATTCCCACTCGGACATGTTTGTTATGAATATCTGTTTCAGCCTGGGCGTCTGTCCTTGTGGGTCTCCCCACCGTGCCCCGGAAACTACGTTCAGCTATCGGTCCCCATTGTTATCATAACATCTGATAATAATCGCTAATTCTTGATAGGTGATTTGCTCTTATCCAATGAGTTACTGGTTCGGCCTTTGGGTTTCGGAGGTGAGATGAGAATCGCCCTGTGTAACCTGTCAAATCAGGATACGAGTAGTAGCAGACCCCAGGGTCTTTACACAGGTAAACATCATTTACCCAGGTAAATACCGGTATAACGCTAGGAAAAAGAAGGTTACAAATAATTAATATCCTATACACATCAGGTGGTCTGCCGTGAACTTTTAGTTACAATTCTTATGCGATGTAATTCAATTCAGGTAGTAAAACGATTCAGATATATGTCATGTACCAAATAACAATGCAGCTTAGTTTAGATCGTCATTTGAATCGGAATAAGAGTTCATTGTAAGCCCCTAGATCAAATTAATGTATTATTCGTCTCGTATGAGTGACGAATACAAATAGAAACCCATCCATAAGTAATGGGACGAGTAATTTTTGACGAAGTATGACATTGTGTGACCGGAGTGAAACGGGCACTAAGTTTTGCAATGCCACATTTCAAAATCTAAAATTTTAACATTTGTTAAAGAAAAACTTTAAAATTTTACTTAACCATTTACGGAACTGCTATTTAACTTTAATAATTTAAAAAATTATGTGACGTCACAGACTCCCTAGAGTCTAAGAAATATGACCAGACGTGACAAGTAAGGGGGAGGGGATTAAAATTTCTAGTAAGAGAATACGAGACAAATCTCACATTTCTTATTGTATATAATAATGAGGAGTGCGGTTTGAGGAATGATATTGTACGACAAATAATATAGAATTTCAGATTGCAAAATAATTATCTGGTACACCTTGTCAATTTGTTCGAATATAGTGACCCCATTAAAAACATAAAATGTTAAAAAATCAAGTCTCGCAACGTAGTTTTTCTTCTTCAAAAAGTCGTATATAATATAGTATAAAATGTATAACAATGACTGAATTTCGGCAGTTGTACGGCAACATATTCTACTCATTCAAATACTTTAATGTCGAATTCAACAAGAACATTAATTATCTTTACAAATAAATCACAAGAAGTGTCGGTAATAAATATGTCAAAATAACAGATAGAATGCCAGAATAATAGAGTAAGCGCATTCTATATGAGTCTATCGTATAGAATGCGCTCGGAGCGCTGCCTCCATCTCCGCAGACGTCCTTAGCCGTGGTTCGGCTTCGCAGGAGGCACCCTAAGGACGGAATCAAATTTGAGCCCCGTGAGGGCTGCGCTTTATCACGGCTGAGTCTCTATATTCGCCCCCACCCGGTGACGCTGTCAAGGCCAGTAGGGCCAACAGCAATACACATTCAGAAAAAAAGAGTAAGTACCATCCTTGTAAAAATCTACTTTTAAATTATCAGACCCCCAGGCAAGAATGTTAGGGCGCCCACTTAAAGAAAGCATCACAGCCCTACAAATCGCAAACGGCTCTCTAACGCCGGCAATGTATGTCCGTCTGTCTGTTTATTCTGGTTATCTGTTAATTCCGTAATAGTGACTAATTTTTAAAGGGTTTTTCACTGGTAGGTAACTAATGAGTCACTTATGCTACTTTTATAATACAAGATAGGACACTTGAGCAGAGACACGGGCACAGCCTTTATTATAATTAGTGACCGACCGAAATTTCGGTTTCGGTTTCGGCCAGTTTCGGCCAAAAAATCTAGTTTTGGCTTTAGTTTCGGTTTCGGCCAAAATATAGCCGAAACTTTCGGCCTCGCCGAAACTCGAGTGTTCGTGAGTTTTCGTGCGTTGTTCGGTAAACTTCGCAGCTAACTCGTGACCGCTCGCTGACGCGGCCAAAAAATCTCCAGAAGTAAGTATTTAGATTGATCTTTAAAATATTGTGAACACAACATATTGCTAGTTAGTTATATAACTAGTATACGTAACTACAAGTTGTTTGTTTTTAAGTTTACTTCTAATAGTAAGTCCTGTATATTCATGACAAAAAAATGGTTATGAATTTATAATAGTTTCGAAATTTATGTCAATATGACGTACGACAAGATATTGTGACAAAAAAGTAGTCCATAAAAACGAGTTCTTGAATTTTGCACTTTGAACACCTTTTAAGTCTAATTACGAAATTTGTAAAATTAAAACAATTTAGCTGCCTAACTTATTAACTCAAACCAAATTTTGTAATTGATATTTCACCATTTTTCTGTCAACCGATTTGGCTAAAATTTCTCATAATTATCGTAATAATTTTTTTGCCTTAAAATATTACATATTGAAATTTTAAATTTACTGACAATAGAAGCTTCTCTGACCATAATTATAAAGTAAATTTAAAATATCTTCTTTAATCGACGTCTACTCAATATTGTATAGGATGTTTGTGATATTACGAACTTCTGACTTCAGTTCGGTCATCAATTCTTTTCCAAACTGACTCGCTAAACGTTCTAGCCATATAAATAAGCTTATACATATAGCTTTATACATATTTGCGACATGCGAACACGCGCGACGTCCTAGACACAATAGTAAAACGTTAATTGTTTCTGTTAAACGGAGTTAAAAGACATGACATTTTTTTTAACTTAAAAGGTTTTGCTTGATTTACGTCACAATTTTTTTTTTAATTTTAAGTTTATATTACCTATCTCAGTTAGTGAACCAGTATCTCTGTATAATGTTATAAATAGTTTTATTAAGCCTCAATGACTCTGTCAACAGTGCTCAAAGCCTCGTGCATCTAATCTTGCAACACACATTCTCGCATGTAACCGGCTACAGCTGTCTCAGTAACATAATTACAGTAATACATAATGCCTTATCAAATTATCACCAGAACTAGATCCGGCACGAAATATGCTTTTATATAATAACCTTTCGAATTTATAATTTTTATCTGTTATTAAATTGGCACAGATAAAGAAATGTCATGTGATTTTTTAATTTATTCCATAATCTTTAAACACAATGGAACTGAACTAAAATGCTGACGTCATTACAATTGTTAGTCAATTGTATCAAATCGACAACGACATGCATACATTTTTATAAGAAAAAAACTTGAGTAATTTTAAAAACTCGATATTTTAATATCTATTGCTGTTGGTCCTACTGGTCTTGACAGCGTCATCAAGACCGAGGAGGAGCCGATTATTGAGGTCTTAGATCCGGGCACAAAAACCACTTACTGCAATAAATGTTCACAACAAAAATTAGTAAAGTTAAATAAACATGACGTAATCAATTCTAAAAATTTAATACAAAAATGTCATTATTAATTTATGAAATATCAAAAGGCAATGAACTAATATTTCTGTAAGCCAATAGACGGGCCAGGGTCCATTCAGGGCTGACACAGATACAGTCAGACTCATGTTACGATTGAAAACACGAATGCAACATATCAAGTTGCTTGCAGCAAGTATGCAACTTATTAGGGCGTTATCATGTGGCGCTTTAGCTAAAGTCGTGTACACAATACACGATTCAAAATTTAAAATCTATTCAAGAGTCCCATTTTTATCTATCTCCAAATTCGTTTATAAATTCAATATTTTAACTGCATTGCGTCTATAAATTGAATATACTTTAATTAAACTAAATGAGATCGACTATCTATAGCAATCATTTTTAGATTTTTGTGTGTCTGTTTGTTGTCGCATCACACAAAACCCCTGAATGGATTATTGTTGTTCCCCTTTAGTATACTGAAGATTAACTAATAATTGAAATACGTCTCACCAAATCAAATTTATTCGGATTTACACAAATTACTTATTGGGATTGAGAGCAAAAAGCAAAAGTTAGTCATGCACCATAACCGAATGAAGTTGGCGCGACTAGCTTCGTTCCGTTGCATGTGTTGAATTTACGAACACCAACGAGTCATTGACATTTTGTCTATGTGGCAGGGCCTGTCCATAGTATATAGTTAGTCTGTACTAGTGATGTTTATAAATAAAATTATCCAGAATTCGACAGATGTCACGTGGCACTTTTTACCCGACTGCCGGAGGGTAATATTTTCTCGTTTCTTTTGTTCACTAAACGAGTAAAAGAGATAGCATCATAGTATTTAATCTTATTTTCTGATGGATTACAATCGAGATAAGTTGTCAATCAAAATTTGTTACGATTGCTGTACAAACTTTTGTTATTTTTAGGGTTCCGTAGCCAAATGGCAAAAACGGAACCCTTATAGTTTCGTCATGTCCGTCTGTCCGTCCGTCCATCTGTCCGTCCGTCCGTATGTCACAGTCATTTTACTCGGAGACCATTGGCTCTATCTATACGAAATTTACTAAATAGGTGTATTGTATGAACCGCACAACGATTTCGTAATAAAATCTTAAAATATATAAGAATTAAGGGTAGCAGTCCATACATGTAGCTGAGGATTGAAAAAAACAATTTCAACATGTGACAACGTGTGAGAAATCTTTGGACAGGTCTTTCAAAATGATAATGAGGTTTCATTTTGGCTTTTTGCATTAAGTCAGCAGCTATTGAGATATAAGCTCCTAGAGTCATAAAAATTGTCCCCCCCTCTAACTTTTGAACTATAGGATTTAAAATTCTACAAAAATTGGAGGTTGTAGAACATCAAATGTAATTTCAACCACATTTGTTTTGAAGAAGATAGGTTCACAAGATATATAAGTTTTTCCCATAACTTTGTTTTTCATATTACTTTTAATAATTGCTATGAAATTACCAACTTATTTTTGCGGTCGATTTTAATTCATTATTATTTTTAGAGCCCTCAAGATTCTTCATAACCAAGCTGAGAAACCCTTTAGTTTCAACTGTGCGTGGTCCACAACGCACTTGACTGCTAATTTTTTTATTCATTTATTATGAAATAATAGTTAAAATAAGAAAATTATAGTAAGTATTTTGAAGAACCAATTCAGATCGATTCGAAACTTAAGCAATAATTTAGATTTTTGTGAGGTCGTTTGTTATGACGTCACAAATAATTCTATTTTAATTTTTCATATCAATCTTATCTTAACTCGTTGATTGGAAGCGACTGGTCCTACAAACTGAATAGAAAATCTATTGTATTTCTAAAACGATTAGCTGGTAGATAATTTTTTTTTTCAGTCAACTGTACACGATGTAATGCCCGTTGGCTAGTAACTTGACACAGATAATACAAAGCAATTTCAAAGTTATTTTCGGTTTCACACAATCACTGACGACGTTGCGGCGCAGCGGTAGCGAACTTGCCTTAAGCGCCACAAGTCGCGGGTTCGATTTCCGTTCGGAGTAGATGTTTGTATTGACCATACAGACATGTTTTCCGGTATGGGTATATTTGTCCTTGTCGGTGTGAATGTTTCCGGACCCTCGACACACATAACTATACTAATGGGGGCCGTTGAGTGTGTAGTGTTTATTTATTATTATTTATTACACTTTGGAAATAGTAATTTTTTTAATCCATTTTTTATTACGTTTTTGTCTCAATATGAACATGGCCTTACTTGTCTTATCAAAATTAGCAAAAAGTCAACACGTATAAGGAACGCACGAGCGAAACTGGATCAAATAGATTTATTTTGTGAAATCCTATAATTTTACCTTTCACTGTTTCCAGAATTATTTTTATGTGTATACTGTATATTTATTGTAATTAGTAACGCCAGAGAAATTATTATACAGTTGCAACCTTGATAATATCTCTAAAGGTCTATACAATTTTACCTTTTTTATGCCTTTTTATTTAAGAAAATACTGTATTCTTATATTAATCGATATTTAATTTAATTTATTTATAACATTTTTAGTACTTATTACAAAGCTGAAACTCCTCCGCGCCCTAAATATGCTTTAAAGGGAAGGAAGGTTTAGATAGAATGTATAACTTATATGTCAATTTTTCGTACAGAAAATAAAAGAGAGAAAATACAAAAGTCGAAAGTGAAGTTGCAATCATGGACCTCCTACAGAGTAAATCAATTACTTATCATCAATTTCTTGTTATATAATTAATTGGAAAGAAAAACTCATTCACCTACGAAGCGTTGCTAATTTTTAATTTACTCCTCGGACGACCATATTTTGCCACAATAAATGAACATTATGTGGCATAGTAATGTACCAATTTTGGGTCGTTTTATTGGCATATTACATAATTATCCTGCGTGAGGCACTTAGGACGCTTTTCTGAACGTCATTTTTAAACTAATATAAAAAAGTTTAAATAAAAAAGATGTTTATTATGTATTAATGTCTTCCTAGCATTATCCCCGTTATTTACTTATGGTCTGCTTTTTACCCCCAATGGAAGAATCTTATGGAAGAATCAGTAACTCATTAGATAAGAGCAAATTGTAAACAGTTAACGATTATTATCAGATGTGATAACAACCGGGACTCTCCGCGGCACGTTGAGGCGACAGACAAGGATTCGCAGACCGAAACAGATATTTGTAAGACAAGCACAACAAACATTCGCCTCGAAAGGCAATCGAACGCGTGACCGTTGAGACTAAAGACAGCCTCGCTACCAACACGCCACATTGTATATAATTTACAAAAACCAGGCTTTATTTCAAAAATGATCTAACATAATTGCTTGGTAATGCATCAGAGCTATGCAGTAGAAAGTTTTGTATAATATACTGAAACTGATCTATTTACGTAATTACGTCAACGTAAACGTGTAGAGAATATAAAAATAATAATGCTTCGAGCAAAAAATAAAAGCACTATTCACCGGCATGAGACTTTATTATCACTACATCGTAAAACAAAGTCGTTTTCTCTGTCTCTATATATGTATGCTTAAATCTTTAAAACTACGCAACGGATTTTGATGCGCTTTTTTTAATAGATAGAGTGATTGAAGAGGAAGGTTTATATGTTTAATAACATGCATTCAATAGTGGAGAAATACTGTTATTTTTGACGTTTCTAATGTGATGTCGTAAATGATTACATTTTTTCTATTATTATTTTTTTATTATAATTACATTGCAACAAACGCAGGCTGAACCCTACGAGATTTATCAAAATAACAGTAATGGATAAATCAAAACTACTGGATCGATTTTAATCATTTTTTCAGTGAATGACATAGGCTATATATTTTATACCCGTGCGAAGCCGGAGCGAGCCGCTAGTTATTCTATAAAAAATAAATAAAATTGAAGTGTCTGTTTGCAATTCCAGATTAAAAGCACTCAGTGCATATAATAAAAGTATATAAAAACATAATTTACATAAAAAATCAATTTTTAAAATGTTTGTCTGTCTGACTTTTGGTTCCGGCTAATTTCTGAAGCGGCTTAACAAATTTTAACGGGAATCCCATTGGCAGATGTCTGATATCTTTTTACTTCATAGATATCATGTTAGAATTGATAAGATATACTTCAAAGTGCGTATCGTTCGAGTGAACTTACGGGTCTTTAATGCACTCTATAAATATAATATGCAGTAGAGGACTTGTTTGTTGACTTTTATCGAAAGTTTACTTCATTAAGAGAAAGTTACAATATCCCTTAGTAACTAAGGCTATAGATTTTGTATCTTCTGTCTATCGGTTCATTAATTGAATGTTAAGACTTTGGAAGAATTGCATTTCATAATTTAAATTTTGAAGGAATAACATACGGGCGAAGGTTTTAGGGATCTAGAAAGGTGTGTACAGTATATAGAAAATTAATTGGCGATTGGGAGGTATAGCCAACATTAAAAGTATATAAGCGGTCATCTTTTTTTTTTCTGTGACTAAGTTGACAAACAAGCATACGATATACGATACCTGATGGTAAGCGGTTGTCGTAGCCTATGAGCACTTGTAATACCATAAATTTGTAGTGTCACTCACGCGATGCCAACCTTGAGATATTGCTTCCTAAATCTCCTTTATCCAGTAGATTCACTAACTACAGTGTCCTTCAAACCGAAGCATAGTATACTGGTTTGCGGTAGAATAACTAAACCCGATGGTGCTTAGCAGGCGTCTTGAAATAAAATTTTTGTTTCGTATACACAAAATATGTATGTCTATGTAGGTCTCGGCCTTTTCAGACCTCAGGCGTGGCGTACCGTTGAAAATTCAATTCAAGCTC
Source organism: Hestina assimilis (assembly GCA_023373885.1). Taxonomy (NCBI): domain Eukaryota; kingdom Metazoa; phylum Arthropoda; class Insecta; order Lepidoptera; family Nymphalidae; genus Hestina; species Hestina assimilis. Next base: position 12,447,337 of record CM041745.1, read on the forward strand.
ACAATCGACGGCTAACAAAAGTCAGGTCACGAAGTTGCATGTGGTTAATGATATACGCATGACATGACGACATTAATTTATAAGCTGAAGTATGATAATTTCTTTAATCTGATTGGTAATAATCAATTGAGAGAACGAGTCATTAATTTCAGTTAAATAAAAAAAAAACTTTGAATTCTGAACTCATTTTAAAACTAAATAGATTAAAAAAATAAATATTGTGAACTGTGGGCTTGCCCCGACTTCGTCCGGGTACATAGTAAAATTTTATTTCATTGACCCCATTACTGTGGAAGTTTTAATTCTATTGTTGGCTCTCCTACATAGTTTACATATAAACTACCTATTTATCTTATCTATAAACTACCACCTACATGCGAACATAAGGTAATAGAAATTTTTCCATTCAAATTTCCCTATCTCATTGATCCCATTATCATGGGAATTTTTGTACTGTTGATCCCCTACAATCCTTGTCCTAATAATTACAAACACAATAAAAAAGAATTATCCCAATCGGTGCAGTCGTCCTGAAGTTATAAGTTATTTTTGTTTATATAGATAAAGTTTTGAAAGATTTAAACTATTTTAATAAAGAATCTATAGCATTGTCTGACTGTCTATGGCTGTCAGAAAATCAAAAAAACTTTACTTATTTTCTTAAAAAAAAAAAATTAAATATAAATTTAATGCGAATTAAAAAAATACTCACTGGCCAGTAAGACGTCACTAAAAATAATGCTCCAGTTTTCGAATTACACTCACAGCTCAGTCCTCCCGCCCTAACTACTTAGAAGGGGTGTCTCTATATAAAGTGAGAGTCAACTACACGCAACATACAATACGTTGTGATCCCCGCGTGTGTAGTGTACATTATTAATTAATTTTTAATAGGTTCTTTATAGTGTGTGAAATGTTCCGGCAGTGTATCACTTTAGCGATTTTGGGTTGTGCGGTTGCGGCGCCCCAATATCAGATACAGCAGCAGGTCAGTTAAACAACCCTTTAATTTTTTTTCAATAAGAATAAATAGGTAATCCTTTTTATTTCAATTTTTTTTTATTGATGTTTATTTCAAATAATGTATCATCTACTCGTATTACTCAAATTAATGTTAATTATTTTCTTAGATTCTTAAAAAAGTACTTTTATAGTGCTGTTAATAAGTACTACGTACAAGCAATTAAATATTTATCAATATTCTATAATACCTATAATAAATTATAATTAGAATATGTATCTCAATGTTGAACAACAAATTCTTTAGCTTGTAATTTTGCTATAATAAATTATCAGGGTATTATGAAAACATACAATCTAGTTCTGTAGATTATGAAAGTACATAAACACAACATTGCATATAGTGTTATGATCTAATTAATTGGATATAATCAACAAGATAATTTGTTTTTATTACAAAAACTATTACAGCTAAAATATTATATCATCGGACTTAAAGCTTTTTGTAATATTATTTTTCTTATTATTATATAACAATACTGTTATTATAATGTTTTAAATTAGCTTATCTTTAAGTTCAAAACAGCATTTTATAAACGTAATATTTTAACTTTATGTCAAGTAAATAAATATTTGAGATTTTAATCTTTTAGTTGTATAAATATTAAACTGAATTTAGTCATTTTACCAAACATTCACACTTTTCGTTCTTCTAAACGTAATTTTACGTAATAAAATAGCACGCCTAATTAATACGCTTGAGTGAACAAAAAAACAAAAAGAATTGAAATTACAAAATGCAACAAAACAAAACTCTACATGAGAACTTATACGTCAAATCATTCTACACGCTAAGGGTTTAATATGTTACAACCATAGACTTACAATATTCTATAGACAGGCACTTTCAGGCAGACAGGCCCTATCATACAGACATAATGTCTAAAGACTCGCTGAGCTTTAACTTCACTTGATTGTCTTGCAATCTTGTAACTGACTTCGTTTCGTTGCGTTGATATTGAATTTACGCAGGAGCAATTGCGAGTCAGGACATTTTGTCTGTAAGGCAGGGCCTGTCTATAGTATACATTAAGTCTATGGTTACAACCGAAACATTACATGTAAAATTGCATGTGCATGTCTGACAACACAAAATGTACACATAAATACATGTAAATTTGCATAACGTGTGTAACATTTAAAAAGCGAACCAAAACTTGTACGTAACGTGCATTGTTATAGTTATGTAACGCTTAACCCAGAAACATTTGGTTATCCGTAACGTGGATAATTATTTATTCGACATCGACATGGTACAGTCGACATACGAATAGTTAGGTCATTATTGGTCAGTCTCGGGTTCGATGCCAGCTTGGAGCATATGTTTGTTATAAGTATCTTTTTCGGTTTGATCTTTTGTTCTGGCGGGTCTCGCCACCATGCCTCGGAGAGCACGGTCGATCCTGGTTGTTATATCTAATAATAATCATTAGCTCTTGATAGGTAATTTGCTTTTATACAATGAGCTATAATCGAAGTCAATCACACGCTAACTGTATTCGTTTTTGTTGAAGCTTGTGACTATATTTTTTAAAGTTGGCCTTACTGGCCTTGACAACGTCACCAGATGAGTTAGTTGCGTTAGTACAAGAAAATCACATATTTAACTTAATTAATTTTTCATAACAGCAGGATGAAGGCATCCCACCTCACCTACTGAGACAGTACATTGGTGGTCAGCAACAGGCCCAACACATACCTCGCCCAAATCCTCAGCCTGCGCCAGTACCTGCACGACTTGTAAGTTACTTTAAATTTATGCTCTCCTAGTACTCAACATCGCTGACACACTGACGATCTATAAGTATAACAAAGACAAATATAGCATCAACTGCTGTCTCTATCTCTCTCTTATCCCAATGCTAAACGTAGGTAAGAGCTTCGATACATTTATGTTACCCTGGTATACACATTTGGTTAAATATCGGTTTTGGTATCTACTATCATGTATCCATCCGTTAGTCAAAAATAAAACATCTAATTGTTAGTAAGTATTATTAGTTATTAGAATTAATATGAAATTAAAAGGTTATAGTTAATACGACTTTGAAACATAGAAATAGGAAAATAAGCGATTAAAAATGGTCTTAATGCTTGTAATAATAATATTAATACAAATTTTCTTGAATTCATCAAACTAAGAAACGCAATCTGCATCTTCATAAATTATTACTTTAAATAGTTACAGTAATAATTATGTTATTAAAAAATAAACAATTATATATATTAAAAGCGTATATTTATTTCATATATTGCCGTCAAATATTAATAACAAATTGTTAAAATATTGTAGTCTACTATGGTTATAGTAGTCAGACAATTAATTGAAATCGTTTCTTTGGAAGTACAAACAGTCAGCTTCTTTTATTAACTAAGTACAGGTAATTAACACATAATGCATTAAACACTCATAAGAACAAAACACAGCTTATACTTTTACATTAAATTGGTATTTCGCGTAATTAGAAGCGTAGAAATTAAACATACATTAATGTCGATAAAAGTTCCTACACAAATTATTTGAGCTCAAAAATTCATAAAAACCAAAAGAAGAAACATCTTATCAGAGACTATCAAAACACAATATACCGCATACTTTCCTCTAAGTATTTTCAAACACAAATAAAATGTTTTCAGCCATACAACGTACAAGAACAACAGTATCAACAGGGACCCCAACAGTACCAGCCTCAGCCTCAGCCTCAACATCAACAACAACAACAACCCCAACAGTACAGGCCCCAACAACAACGCGAACCCGAAGATTTCGACGTAAGTACAATTAGGGTTTTATTTAGAAGTAAAATGCAATTATATTACCTCAAAATTCCAGTAACATAATATATACAAAACAAATGAGACATAATCATCGGGGTTAAATAGACGACCGTTGTGGCGTGTTGGCGAGCTTGCCTTTAGCCTAGAGGGTCACTTCGATTCCCGCTCGGAACAGACGTTTGTATTAATCTTTCGAATGTCTGTGTTGGTCTAAGCATTTGTCAATTTGGGTCTCGTCACCGAGCCTTGGGTGTTAAGCTGACGGTCTTGGTTATAATCATACAACTTCTTATAATAATCGTTAGCTCTTGATAAGTTATTTGCTCTTACTCAATGAATAAGTGGTTCGTCTTGAAGGTTGCAGAGGTCAGATGGTAATCACTCTGTGTAAAAATAAGTAAATTGTCAAATCCGGATAAGAGTAAAAAGCAGTAATTACCAAGAATAATTCTGGGAAGAAAAAGATTAGGGTTAGATTGTTTAAATACATTAAAGTGTCCTGTTCTATCTATCTGTGTCTGGAATCCATGGTCAATATCATCATTTTCCAATGCAATACACAGAGCATCATTAAAAGAGATACAACGCAACGTACACAAAATAATCATATTTGAAGTCACAAATCTGAAAACCCTACTAATAATACTAATAATAATTACATTATAAATAATGATACAGGTTTACTTAGGTTAATTTAACGCGTGTAACATTTAGCAGAAAACGCCTTAAGATAGATTTTTTAAATCGTAAATTAACTTGCATAAGTAATAAGCTATTGTTATGTTTCTTGAATAATCTTCATTAGCTATAATTAATTAGAAAACAAGGAAGCTTTATTAGATAATAACGTGTAGTGTTACAATAGCGTACGTGATCTGGTTATACTTTCCATTTATTAATTGGTCCAACATTGTTAATAAGTAGCACTTAAATTATTACGATAGTTTATTGTGAAAAAAATGCGTAACAAATTCTTATTAAACTCAAATCACTATTAAAATATTCGTGTTATTTAAAATAGCAGCTATCGAAACCTATTTTTTTATCACAGTTTAAACTATATATTTACACTAAATACACAAAAAACGGAAACTTGCACATAACCGTAAAGTAAGGATTGCTATGTTAAGTTTATTAACACTAGCTCGTAAAGAAGATGTCATTGAACTTTAAAAGATCAACAACCTTATGTTTCATTTGCGATTATTTTTTCATTACAATTCTAATAAGAAGTACTTAAAATAATACATTTTCAGTATATTTTATTTGGTGATAGTTTTTTATAACCAAACCTATGATGATTAGGCTTGGATACAGAATTAATGTTACAGCAAAATAAGGAAGCATAAATTTAGAAAACGTAGCTGGAATAATTATATTAAATATTTACAAAACTGCGGAATAACGCCATGTTTATAGAAATATGAAGTAAAACTCGATTTAAATCAAGTTGAACGTAAATAAATATTTCCGACAATCAGCTTGCATATCTGGTTTCATTATATCCTTATTTCACTCTGTAACTTATTAGTAAAAGCAAACTAAACTGCTTTCACAACGATTAGACGTTTCCGCATAAGAATACTGAACATCTAAATTCCGAAGGCTGTTTTTAACATGGGCTTATAATCTAGCCATTGTACCGAATGATGCATATCGTTTGCATAGTGCCAAATTGAGCATGTTTTGGTTTAACATTCAATAAAAACTTTAAAGTGCTTTCTACAATATTTTACAACTACAACGTTTGACAAAGTTTGTACCAACCTTTACTTTTATTGAATCAAATGCTCGATGTTCTATGTATCAGCGACTTTATACTCACTGATCATTTATCAGAGACGAACATTCTAAATATTCGCTTGTCATCAAGCCATTCTAGCGATTGTTGCATACTGCTTGTTACATGCCGAATCGAGCATGTTTCGGTCCAACGTTCAGTACAAACTTAAAAGTGTTTTCCACAATATTTTACAATTACAACATTTGACAAAAAATATTTGTTCCAACGTTTGCCTTTATTGGATCAAATGCTTGATGCTCTGTGTATCAGCGACTTTATACTGATCATTTATCGGAGACGGGACTAGTCTGACTTTCACTTGAAACTGGATTGTCTCGTTCGTACATTTGATAGAGCAATTGGTCCACTTGTGGAATAGAACGCTCGTGCATGTAAGGAAGTACTGAATACTGGTTATAACTGATTTGGTTTGTTACACAACGTTTTCGACGGTTTGATTTAATTATTATTTTATGCAATGCCCTTTTTGACACAAGTGCGTTCCGGTTTCTTTTAACTACACATTTATTTATTAAGTTGCAAAATAGTACAAATTTTTTTTTTTTTTTTTTTATTTTGAAGTTGACAAACAAGCATACGGCCCACCTGATGGTAAGTGGCTGCCGCAGCCTATGAGCGCTTGCAGCACCATTAGTAGGTGCCACTCACGCGTTGCCAACCTCGAGATATTAGTTCTTAAATCTCGTTCGCCCAGTAATTTCACTAGCGTACAATGCCCTTCAAACCGGAACACAGTAGTGCCTAAACACTACTATTTGGCGGCAGAATATTGGACACTGCGGTGGTACCTACCTAGCCGGCCTCTTGCAACAAAAGACCTACCACCTGTGTGACTGATTGCACTGGTGGAATAATCTCTGTTGTGACAGAGGTTATCCCAACAGCGGGCGATGGGGTCGTCACATCCCGACGCCTTTACGACAAAATATGAAAAAATTTAACGCGACTTAGCAACCCAAACCAATATAATGATAGTACCAATATAGTAAATAAAACAATTTCTACATCATACTAGAAGTTTAAATAAGGTCGTAAGAGCTAAAAGCTACCTGTTTTTTAAATTCTATCTATGTTAAATTGGCAAACTCTCAGAACTTGACATTTTCATTAACCAACTTGTGTTTATAAATGCTCATAAGCAACCATACTTCAGTAAATAAATCAATAGCCGAGGGAGAAGAAAACGTCTTCCTCAATTCGTCTTCGACTATTGACAATTTAACAAAATACATCAAACGTTACATTTAGGATGTAAGTCCTCACTTAATAGAATAATCCTCATCAGCTGCGAATGTATGTATTCGAATTACATTCCTAAAATCTTACTGAAAACTGACCTCAAAAAGTAGGAGATTTATATCCATCCCATTTTTCATAATGGCTGTTTGTCTAGTCTAATGTTTAAATAATTTTCAATTTCAATTATTTTGTTTCCAGTCGAATCCTTCCTACCAGTTCGGTTTTGATGTAAACGACGATCAGTTCACCAACTATCAGAACCGTAAGGAACAACGTGAGGGTAACGTCATCACGGGATCCTACTCAGTCGTCGACAGCGACGGTTTCATTAGAACCGTTAAGTACACCGCTGACCCTAAAGAAGGTTTTAAGGCTGAGGTAAGAAGAATTTATTATTAGTTTATATTGTAAGGTATAGAGCCTTTTCAGGAAGAACATTGCATGTCGTCAAAAATCTCAAACTTGTAGTTTAGTTCAGAGTTCATTAAAAATAACATAGTAATCAAAAGTTGGAATGGAAATAAAATTTCATAAAAACGTCACGAAAATACCTTATACATTTTTATATAAGTAAACATAAAAACTTCTGTGTGATTATTAATTGTTATTAATTTAAATATACATTTAATGTTTTTGATTGGTAACGATGTTTTTTCGTTTTTTTCTTGTTTTTTATATAAAGGTCTATAGTTTTTTTGTGTGATTTGTATTAACTCAATATTATGTTTCAACATCTAAACTAATTTATCTTCTTTTAGGTTTCTCGCCAGCCCACCGACATCGTAGTGAAAATCCCGACCCCCAAGCCACAAGTACTCCAACCTCAGGCACCTCAACACCAACAACAAATTCCCCACCAACAACAGATACCGCAACAACCCAGACAACAAGCCCCTCAGCAATACTACCGTTACGAATAATTAAAAAAAACAAAAACCACACAATATCCTATTGACCTCTGTACATAAGAAAGTGGTCCTTACGTGTGGATGTTATTGTCTATGATTGGGATCTACAATTTACTATTATCTACTAACTAATGAGACCTTATTACCTCTAACATTTGTCTCTACATCGAAGGATAAAAAAAACAGTTTCCCTAAGTTTTCTTTTCAAAACGGTTTTATATCATTTTATCGTATTTTTCTATTTCAATACACGCATACATAAAATCGTAGATATTGTCAATTGTAGATAAATTATGTATTATTAAGCTTAAAGTAGTTTATTAGTCTAGAAATTTAATTGCGAACTATTAGGATAGGAGTTTCAATTCTAAGTCCCATTGAAAAAATAAAAAGAAATAAAATTTTATAATTTAATATAATTTTCGTTTTTCTTGAACCCTTTGCTTTTTTATTTAATATAAGGATGAAAGAATTTTAACGTGAATCACAAAGAATGTAATTAAAACCGGCAACAAAAAATCTTAATAAGATTTGCACTTTTATTTTACCCGTGGGCATCGAGTCAATAACCTCATGTGAAGTTCTCAAAGGCATAAGATAATAACTAGGCATTTATTAATTATTTAAAAAAAAGATTATCTAAATTAACAAAATACTTTACCGTTATTTATGTCAGTCTATTTCAATTATAAAATACCCAGTTACATCTAATTGTAACTAATATTATAAATGTAAAAGTTTAGATGGACGGACGGATGGATGGATGTTTGTTACTCTTTTACACAAAAACTACTGCGCAGATTTGGATGAAATTTAGTATAGACATAGCTTTTTTTTTTATGTTAGAAGTTGGCAAACAAGCATACGGCCCACCTGGTGGTAAGTGGCTGCCGTAGCCTATGAGCGCTTGCAGTACCATTAGTAAGTCCCACTCACGCGTTGCCAACCTCGAGATATTAGTTCTTAATCTCGTTCGCCCAGTAATTTCACTAGCGTACAGTGCCCTTCATACCGGAACACAGTAGTGCCTAAACACTACTATTTGGCGGCAGAATATTGGACACTGCGGTGGTACCTACCTAGCCGGCCTCTTGCAACAAAAGACCTACCACCAGTGTGACTGATTGCACTGGTGGAATAATCTCTGTTGTGACAGAGGTTATCCCAACAGCGGGCGATGGGGTCGTCACATCCCGACGCCTTAGAATTATTACCTGGATTAGCTTATGGTATACTTTTTATACCGGAAAAATGTTGAATTCACCAAAAAAACTACATAATGCGAGCGGAGCCGCGGGCACAGCTAATTAATCGTAATTATTAAAATCTGTTTTTTGATTACTTCAGTTTATGATGAGTGTATGTTTTGCCACGACAAAAGAGTAGTGTATATAAGTCCAAATCCAAACGTAAGTCACAGCGGCTCAGATAAGCAGCAAAAAAGACCAAGAGGACGGCCCAGAAAACGTTTGAAAGATTGTGTTGAGATTGAGATCTAAGAGCTTTGGGTAAATTAAAAACATGGAGAACAAAGGCGAAAGACAAACCAAATTGGAGAACTGGTGTACAACTGGTATTTATTTATTAATATATACCTCTACCAAAAAACCATAATGGTATAGTTACATAGACTTACTAAATACTATGGACTGGACCTTCCATACCAATAAAATGTCACAGACTTGTTGGTACCCTTGGTAAATTCATAACCAACGCAACGGAACGAAGCTATGGCTAGTCGCACGCTAACTTCAGTCAATAGTCCTTTTTAAACAGCATAACATAACCGAATCAAGTCAGCCTGCGTTAGTGTTGAATTTACAAAAGGAGAACCAACGATTCTATAATATTTTGTCTGAATAGAAGGGGCGGTCCATAGTATTCAGTAAATCTATGTATAGGCATACATACGGACGAGCGAACTGATTTCCTTCACCGTTAAGTTAGCAAATACTACAGCGCCCGCTCCAAGAACAACGTTATAAATTACTCATTAACTAAGTTCTAAATTATATAAACATTGACTAATTTGACTAAGTTTGTTCCGTTGCGTTGCTGTTGAATTTACGAAGGGGTGGGTATCTACTAAAGAGTCAGCGAGATTGTGTCAGTTCAATGGGCTAGTCTATAGTATATATAAGTCTATGGTGACCGGTAGGCAACTATTCCTAGAAATAAATAACCATTTTAGTTCTTTTTTCTAGAATGCCTGGTCAGATCATGACGAAATTCTTAAAATTGGCTCACGTGTGGACAAAGATATTACAATCTAAAAAGATAAACTTTTAAGGAAAGTAATATAATGACAGTCGCGAGCCAGTATATTTACGAAAATATAATGTATGTTCGTAAAAATTTAGAAAATTTTAAAATAAATTATGAAAGGCATCAAAAAAACTTAAGAAATAAAGATAATTTGGAAAACCCAACATACAGGTTAAAAAAAGTTACTACGTCATTTTTGGGTAATTGTACCCTTTATTATAATAAAATGCCACCAGAAGTTCGAGGTTTAACGGAGGGACGGTTTAAACGTTATATTAAAAAACACTTTGCAGTAAAGGTTATTACAACTTAAATGAATATGTATCTGACAAGGACGCTTGGACGGCTCCACTTAATTCAATGAAATAACAAAAATTTATCAATGTTAGTAATTATTTATATGATTGACATTTTATGATATATAATTAATTTATTTATTTATTTGACTAATTTACTTTATTCTTTAAGCGTTATATAGGCAATTTTTTCTAAAATGCAATGATATTATTTAATCTTTTAATTTTCAATAAGTATTATGACGTTCAATAAGTGTACATTTATGTATTTACATTGAATAAAATATTTGAATTTGAATTTGAATTTGATAACATAAATATAATATACAATGTATAGCTTTCTTCCTTCTACGATTTTTCTTCTCTCTCATGTAATGAAGTGCTTAAAATTGAAAAAAACTCCACTCAATTCTCTTCTATTATCGAATCGACGCCTGATAAGTTTTGCTTAAAAATCAGCCTAATTATGAACCTCCTTCGGTGTTTTCTAAAATACCGGTTAAAATTAAAAAACCAAACAATTCTTTACACACTTTATTCGTTGTTTCGTCAAAATCACAAAATATATTATATCTTATAAATAATAATAAAACACAAACTAGAAAATTATTATAAAAACATTTTTAACAATTACTTATTCAGTCTGAAAACATTAATAAATATATGTATTTAAAAAAAATACTCGTGAGAACGCGACAACATAGCAACCGCTCATTTTACGGCCAGAATAAATGCACAATTATTTTACAAAATATTTTTAATAATTAAAAATAAAATGATTGTAAATATTAACTTTTATAAATAATTATTTGTCATATTTTTTATATTATCTATGCTTCATAGCAGAAGTCAATTTAAAACTTCAGATTATATATGAAGCTCGATTCCTTAAGGCGGTTTCAGACCAGCGTTTTGTAGGAGCGTATAAGTTTGTTTTTCGAAGCGTGTATAGGTGCGTATAGGCGCGCCTTTAACCACACATGCAGCTGCATTATCATATAAACGCGTAATATAAAGCGCTATGAATATGAATATGCTATTGACGCTTGTCACCACTGGTTTGAGTGTATATGTGAAATGCGTTAAATGAATTTTAAGCTATCTTAAATTTATGAATATTGGAATGTGATTATTGAGGATTCTCTAATTAAAATGTAATATATTTTGGGTAAATAAATATAACTGTAATAGATCTAATTAAAAGTCATTATTCTATGTAGTATTAATAATAATGATATGTATGACACAGATTGTTTGAATGCCACTGGGTAGAATGGGTTAATAGACTTTTCAAAACACCAGGGTTGTACCACATTTTTCCAAATAAATGTATTTGAACTTGTACACACCGAAATAAGCATGTGTACGCGCGTTCGTATTTTGAAAGCGTGAAATGAAACGCTCGCGTATTCTGAAACGACTGCATTCGCTCAGAATAAACGCTAGTCTGTAACCACCCTTATATCCCAAATTCAAATCACATATAGAAAATTCTACTAATAAATTACAATAATACAAAGTTGAGCACTATGTTCACTATACAGTCTATTATATTTTTCTAAGGCATAGGATCCGGCCTACAAACACATCCGGATTCAACTAGTACATAGTCCTGTCCCGTTAACGTGACCGGCCCTAGAGGTAAAACTAGGAATAAATATGGGACGTAGGTTTGCGTACACGATCCACGGACTACCGAACACTCGCTTGATCTGAAAAAAAAAAAGTTATTCTATACATTAAAATATAAAAATACAAAGACAAAATAGTATAATTTTTTCCTGTGCTTGTAAACCGGTTTTTTTTATTAGAAAGTTAGTTGAAAAATCGTTAAATTCATTATTTCACTCTATTTAATAACCATTCTCAAAATCTAGTTCATGCGTTTTTACTTTAAATTAATCTAAACACATACGATGCGGGCAGGTCAAAAACCTGTACATAGTAATTATGTGTCAGACTTTGAGAAATGAATATAATCACCGTTCGCAAAACTTCGAGTTTGACAGAAACATAATTACATGATAAATAAACGAGCCGCGCGATGTTCACAGCCAGACTCGCTGGGTAAGCGATCGGTGGGTAAGCAACGTTAGGCGTGGTCAGTCAATCGATGGGTGACCGCATAGTGGCATTTCAACTGAACATCTGTATTTCGGGGGCACGTATAAAGTCGGTCCCAACTGTTAACTATAAATATAAAAGGAGAAGACCTGACTGTCATATAAACGACCAGCCTAATCCCTTGAACCTAGAAAGCTGTCATTTTCCACAGGTCTTGTTTTTAAAATGTAAACGAGTACTAAAAAATTTTACCCTTAAGGGAGTTAAAAAGGGTTAGAAAGTTTTTATGGGAGTCTGTCGTTTTCGAAAGTAGAAGCATGAATCTTTGTTTTTGGCAAACAATGAAAGACAAAGAAACACGTGTTTTAACATTGTCTAAAATTTCGCTGAAAAGGAGTGATATTATATTCAAAGTTCAAAATTCAAAAATCGGGCGAAGCCGAAGCAGAAATCAGTAAATTTAATAGTCGAAAAGTCAAGTTATAGGCCTATACGGACAACTTTACCAACTCTGAGACTAGGTTGGCCACAAAACACTCTATGCGAAGAAGAATAACCTTACACACCTAACGCCCCAAAGATAAAAACCAGACCGGAATACAATTTGGAATTATATGCGCATATCTGCGTATATGATAGGTTCTCTACAAATGTCGTCAAGGCAAATAAAAATCAATATTGTTATAACTCACTCGCAAACTTCAAATACAACTTGCTGCAATAGATCAGGGAACTTCTGCACGATCGTCACTGGCTGTCCCGATGTGAGCGACACTCCGTACATCGGCGCTGTTGTGTTGTACCGTGTCCGACACAGGCGTGAACCGCCGCATGTATTTACATTACCCGGTGTGAGACCCGGCAGGTTTGTCGCTCTTGCTGAAAAACGAAATACATGGGTTAAAAATAAAAATTTGAAATGGTTTATTTTGACCGTCGTCAGCGGTATAAGTATATAAAACAATTTTGCCGCAGAGAACATTATGAATTAGTCTATATTTTGAAGTATAACAATATCATGAACTGCATGTAGGACATGCAGTTCATGATATTGTTATACTTACAAATACAGATTTTCATTTTATTTTTATAATGTTCTTATTTTTTACAGTTATATTTTTATATTTTTGTTATAGTTATTATTTCATTATTTTTTAATTTTTCTTTTTCTACTTAAGCTTAATTTTGTACCTAAGCATCTACACACCCTGCTGGCAGCATTTGTACAGGCTTTGACTGAAAAGCAGCTGTAAGCTGAGTCGATGGCCTTTTCACAAGCAGTACTTAATGGTTAATGTTAGTTCTAATCGATGTAACAATTTATAATTATGCTTGCTTGATGAATAAATGTCTTTATTATTATTATTATTATTAAAGTACCTAATTGTATGGAAATTCATGAAATATTAAATAAAATTTGAAAAATTTTCTCAATTTTTCCAAAGCCTTTCCTAACCTAAAGTACACCCTTTAAAAAAAGAATGGCCTAAATCTTTATCGAAATTTTCAAGTAATCGGTCAACATACTCCTTTTTATGAAGTCATTTAAATAATAACACAAACACTTCTTGCTAAGTCATAAATATTATAATAGTGAAGACGAAATTATTTTAAATAGCGAAGCTGTAACAACTTTCAGAGAAATATGTCCATCAAACCGACGACAAAAGCAGAACTTTAATAATACGTTTCACTATAGCAGGGGTCGGCAAACTGCTCTTAAGCCACAGGCGGCTCTCTACATTTATGGCACTACCATATAAATAAATAGCAGTCAAGTGCGTGGTGGACCACGCATAGTGGAAACTAAAGGGTTCCGCAGTTTGATGATGAAGAATCTTTAGGATATTAACGAATTAAAAGCGACCGCATACATAAATTTGTAATTTCACAGTATATGTTAAAAATATTAAATAATATGGACAAACAAAGTTATGAGAAACATCTCTGCAATTTCTTATCTTCCTGAAAATAATTAGTTGTATAAATATATAAATCGTTGAAAGATCTTATGATGTTCTAAAATCTCAAATTTTTCCAGAATTTTAAATCCCAATGTTCAAAAGTTAGAGGGGGGAGAGGACATTATTTTTATGACTATAGGCTATTATCTTAGCAACTACGGACTCAATCAAAAAAGTCAAAATTAAACCTCTTTACTATTTATAAAGACCTATTCAAAGATACCTCATACATTGCCGTACGTAAAATTTTTTTTCAACCATCAGTTACATGGACTGCTACCCTTAATTTTTTAATATTTTATTATTTCACTACAAAACCTTATAGCGGTTCATAGCATACATCTATTTACCAAATTTTGTATACATAGAGCCAATAGACTCCGAGTAAAATGCCTGTGACATACGGACGGACACACGGACATGAAACTATAAGGGTTTCGTTTTTGCCATTCAGACTAACGAGTCTTGAAAAAAAATGGAAAAGGGCCGACTACGCTCCATTAACGCGAGAGTTGCGGGTTCGATCCTGACCCTCTAGGGATGTTGTCGTACCCACTCCTAGCGCAAGTTGCGAGCTTATTTCCGTCGCGAAATTTAAACCATAAAATAATGTAGTTTTAAATATAAAAATATTTTTTACCCGAAGTACCAATGAGTGTAATAAATTCTGAAGTCTGCTCCAAAGAACACATTATGAACTATGCCTTAGACTTAAACTACATTGTATGTTACCGTAACATAGAAGTTTCTATGTTACAGAGTGGCAAAATCTACGGCCTTACCCAGTACACTATTCTACATTGTAAATCGTACTTAGATTATTATAAACGTAAAAGTATGTGATAATTGATGTAGGAATATGTTTGGATGAATGTTTTATGTTTCACGCAAACTCTACTAAACAAATTTTGATGAAATTTGTCACACAGATAGCTTATTACCTGAATTAACAAGAAAGTATATTCACCCGAGCGGAAACGCGGGCTCTGCTAGTATTTACATTATAATCCTCATAAACGTTATGCTTACCGCTTCGATTTCCATTTGAAGGTTTAACGATGCCCTCGGAATAGCCGGTGTGTGCGTCAAGAAGAGCTCGCCGCATTACGGAAGGGTCGAGGACCCGCGCCATTCTACCTTGTCTCGTCTGTCCCCATGATGACTTTAACGCGCGATTCACTAGATGCCTTTAAAGAAAAAGTTGCAAATTAAAAAGTATGTAATGGGCTTTATAACATGCTACAATATTTTATGCTATTATAAATATTAATTATGCTTAAAGCATAAACGCAGCGCCTTAACCTGTCTTAAGCGCCACAGGTCACGGGTTCTATTTCCACTCGGAGCAGATATTTGTATTGACCATGCAGATATGTGTTCCGGTCTGGTTGTGTTTGTCCTTATCCCTGTGTATGTTTCCGGACCCCCGACTCAGGATATAGCTATCCTAATGGGGTCGTTAAGTGTGTAGCGTTTATTTATTATTTATAAAGCATGCGCGTTGTGAACCCGAAGGATAGGAGGAAAGAATCAAGGCAGTGAGGGGTTGGAAGATTGGGCCTCTGGCGCTCTCTTTAGTCACGAAACGCAATAGTACAGTTACTTTACGCCGATTTTCTGTAAGTGGGTAGTACCCGTATGAGCCGGAAAGTTTGTGCTGGATGATGCATGGCTGTAGAGCCACCAACCGTACCGTACCAAGAATGTACCTTCTTTTTGAACCTTTTTCATTTCGAATAATAAAGTAATGGAGCCGATGACTCACGAGTACTTTTGCAAAATAGTTTTACTTAACGCATGAAAAAGTATTGGGGTTAAATAAAATCTGCACAATATAATATGGTACCAAATCAAAAATTCATTATCTTTATTCAATTTATGACAATCAATTACT
The DNA here is from genome assembly GCA_023373885.1 of Hestina assimilis. Taxonomy (NCBI): domain Eukaryota; kingdom Metazoa; phylum Arthropoda; class Insecta; order Lepidoptera; family Nymphalidae; genus Hestina; species Hestina assimilis. The sequence continues at coordinate 12,463,569 of CM041745.1, forward strand.
AATTTTATAACACTTTCCCCGTCCACTGCACCTTATGTAGCTCAGTACAATTGTTTAACCATTATGTCTACTGTTTGGACAGTGAATGGGTTACATTTATTAATGTCATTAAAATATACAAATATATATATTTGTGAATGTAGTTGATACTTGACAAAAATATTAAAGCAATACTAACTTAACTTTAACTTTCAATTCTAAAACCCCTCGTTCAATAATATTGTGCAATTGTCATTATTGCGCAATCTAGCAGCTATCTACGACTTGCAGCAAAAAATGATTTCCTTCAAAATGAGCTAGACACCTGTCTAATGTTGATCTAGCTTTAATCATCGATAGATGGCGTAAAATACAACTATCCCACGCTCTTGAACAAAACAATAGTAATCATCATTATATTTCCATTGTGACTATAGACCAAATTACCCAAAGAATAACTTCGGTTTAACGGTTTAGTGGGAAATCTCTCACGAACGAATGAGGGTAAACACTTCATCGGAATTAACGGGATTCGAATTCCTTACATGCTTTTATTATTATCAAAGATGATTTATAGAGAAATATTTTAAATATAATAATCAACCTTAAGAATAATAAAAATGTATGTATGTATATTCTGTACAAAAATAAAATAAAATCGTCTATTTGGCTCATAACAAAAAGCCATTGCTGCATGCTTGCTTTTCCGTCTGACTGCTCGTTTCGGTTAATCTGCAGTTTTGACAATGCGCAATTTTATCAGGAGAACGCAATAAAAATTACTATTATTTAAATCACGTGAGCGCAGACTCGGGCACAACTATTTAAATGAATATAATATAATTCCTATCATTCTTAATTAACTTCATCGTCATCATCAATATCCTCAATATCATTTATTTCCGGTTCCAATTTAATAAAGCTACATGATGGTATAATTGATTCTTCAATCAGTAGCTGTTCAGAATTCTTTCCAGATTCCTTATCTTCTAATGCCGTCTTTAAATCACTCTCGGTCATGAGATGATCATATTCGTTCTTGGTCATAAATGTTGCTAAGCCTCGTTTTGGATTATAACCAAAGACTGATTCGCTAGGTGTTCGACGAATTTGGACATTAAATGTATTGTTTAACATGTATTGAATATACTTAACACCATGATACCACTTAAGAGATGAGTTTTGCTTAAACCATTCTCTTAGCATTCTAAGTATATCTTCATTAGTTTGCCCCATAATGTCGTGTTTATTCATACTAGCTTCAGCACTTACAATTTTTATCTCCGGAAAGGCTGTATACATCCGTCGGCATATTTGTTTTGTAACAGATACACCGTTTTTAGATTGCAGTATATTAGGGGCTCCAAATATTAGAAATATCTCAAGAAGTGCGTCAACACTTTCATCAATACTTATCGTTTTTAAAGGCTTCAAGTGTATAAACTTTGTAACAAGATTCCTATACACCATTAGGTATTTATAACTTTCACCGGCTACATTTGTCACATCTAAAATGTCCATTTGACCTCTAGAATAAAGTTCCGGATGAATTTTGCTATCCTCTACGCCCTCTGCTTTGTCAAAATCTGGTGGATCGTCTGGTATACATGATTCGAGGGGATCAGAAACTACTTCCATTTTGTAATTTTCTTCCACATCATTGGACTTATCCAGACTTTCAGAGATGTCATCTATAGCCAATTTTTTTATTCGTTTACCACGCTTAACTACTTTATTCTTACAACCTTCGCAAAGCGACAGGTACAGCATGACAACGGACGTCGTAATATTTTTGTATACAGGTTTTAGTGCGTACATTAACTTCGATCGACCCGCATGATTCATTTTTAAATGATACTCTCGTATAATATCATACATTTCTTCCAATTTAACAAACATTTGAGGTGGTTTTTTACCATTCGTTTGTGCCATAACAAGCCTTTCCCCTTGAGGAGTTGTAATAATATTATATCTTCTTAATTTTCGATAATCCGCAGGATGCTTCTTTATTTTAGTTTTTGCATCTTTTATTTGTTGAATAAGCCGTGTGTATTTGGCGGCTGTCACCAGAAATGTATTAGGCGCTGGTTTATTTAATAGCAAGTCGTTAACTCGCTTATAAAATTTTTCTTTATTGACATCGTCCTTTGACATTTTAAATGTACACGACTTCAAAGAATAAAATGCAAATATGAAGAACAACGCAATTGTGGTTTATTTATATAACAGAAACTGGTATTACACAAAATAAACAAGTCAGTACGCGTTTTAACCTCCAATAGCGAAATGAAACAACGCTCATTACGTTCCGATTCCGAAGCCGAACAACCGTATCGTGACGCAAACGAATAAAAACGAGATACGACGAAAACTATCGTATGCAGCGGTGGACAAAGATGGATAATGACTAAAGCTCTCACTCACACATATACCAGTATGAACGCGTTTTGCCCATATTATCAAGATATATCACGATAGTTTATATACGTTGAGACCAGTTGAGTGCTATATTGATTTTACAGATAATTTATGAAGCAGAATCAACTCTCATTAAGTTTAACATAAGGTCTAATATTGCTTATAAAGCAACATGAATGCTAAATTATAATTTTACGCAGACATTCTACCTATGTAGGTATCCGATTAAACACAAAATCAATAGGTGATTTACGACTATAATAACCTAGATAACTGGCTAACCGTAAACTTAGTAAGTATGTAAAGTGGGCTACTTTAACGTTAAGTAAAATAGTAGACTTTAGCTCAATTCTGGCTATTTGGCTATTGGCGTGACTATTTTTATAGCAGAATATTTAAATAATGAAAGACTGGTGGTAGGCCTTTTGTTGGAAATGGCCGGCTCGGTAGGTACTTAGTACCACCGCAGTGTCAGATATTCTACCGCAGAGCAGTGGTATATTTTGCATTACTATGCTTCGGTTTGAAAGATACTATAGGTAGTATATTACTGGGCAAAGCAGATTTAAGAACCAATATCTTCGAGGTTTGCAACGCGTGAGGGACACCTTAAATGAATGATGCTGCAAATGCTTACAATTATGGTTGCTTTAAAACTTATACAAATAAAAAAATGTGCTTGTTTATTGTCCACAACTTCGTCCGTGTGGAATTTTGTACAAGGGAGAAATACAACTGACTTTACACACTAACCGGACTTAAAAAAAAGCAATAATATTCATTTTGTTGAGCCTCAGTAGCGAGGTAAGAGCAAGAGGGGGCAGCCGCTGCAGCTGCTTCAGGGGAAGAGCCTGCTCATTCATGTAGAAAAAAAGAATGTAACTTTTTCCGTAGTAGTATAGCCATGCTTTTCCCAACACAAATGGGCCAGCTCGAGGAAGTATCAGGGTGATACTCACACTCAAAGAAAATCGGCGTAAAGTAACAGTCTGTTGCGTTTCGTGCAATGAGTGAGCGCCAACGGCCCAATCTCCTATCCCCTCTGTACCCTTCCTTTTTCCCTTTTTATCTATTCCCTTCTATCCCTTGGGTTGAAAAGGTGCATGTGATACTTCAAGTATTACAAGCTTTCATAGGCTGCGTTGACTGCTTACCATCAGGCGGACCGTATGCTTGTTCGCCAACCGTCATGATATTAAAAAAAATGTGAATTTTGTACCTGGGATATGGCGAGCCATCAGGTCCTTTACAGTCTGTGCCTTCGAGCGCATCTCCCCACGCGTATTTTAGCTTTGGTCCGCAATCACCCACCACGCATACCGCTACTGTCGCCTGTAAAAAAAAATACACAACTTACTAAAATCTGTGCTTCTGAGTGGTATCGTAGTTTCCAAACGGCTAAACTGATTTTGATTCAGTTTTTTTTTGTTTGAAAAGTGACTTGACCGGAAGTGTTCTTTGTTGTGCAACAAAAATTAACCCAACCGTTTGTTTTTATCAACTCTTTTAATTTTTTATGTAACTTTACACCGCATAATTGATTTCTTTAACAACCGTGGCTTTTCAAGCTTAACTCTTTAGTCAATAATTTTTTGTTTGCACACTAATAAAACAAAAGGTGAAGGTAGTATTTTTATTATGTCACAAAATATAATTTACTATAATAACAAAAGCGACTTTTTAAAGGTACATAGTTGTATTTACTAAAAAAATAGTTGCTTATACTTTTCCGGGCAGTTTCGTAGATGCTTTTTCAAATTTAACCCATTCTCTATCCTTAAAATATATACAATTGTTAACCAACTGAAATTTTCATATGTGATTTATGGGCAGGAACCTGCTAAAACAGATTTATGAACTAACCAGTATCTGAATTTATGGATTTTTTTTTTCGGAATGTGTATTGCTGTTGGCCCTACTCACCTGGCGGGGGGGCCGAGTACTGAGACTCAGCCGTGACTTTATGGATGTCACTATTTACTAATAGCTAGTAGTGGAGTAGTAGTAGAGCCATGTTGCTACCAGTACAAACTGGCCGGCTCGACTGGCAAGTACTAACCTCTAACAGAAAATCGGCGTAAAGTATAAGTATCAGTATGTATTGTTACGTTTCGGGCGATGAGTAAGAACACCGGAGGTCCAATCTCTCATAAATACTGATCCCTTCCCTCTTCCCTTGGGTTGTAATACTAAAAGTAATACCGGATCAGGCAGACCGTATACTTGTTTGCCAATCGTCATGATATGATATAAAAATGAATAAAAAGCTAACAATAATTATCGCATGTGATATGATAACAACCGGAATCGATAGTTTAAAGGACAATGCTCCAACCGATTATCGAAACAAATATTTGGACGCAAATAAGCAATACCATGTCAACCCACAAAATTGAAAAAACTGAGTTATATATGCAGAAGTGTTGGTAAATGGCTGAAGAACATTTTTCTTTAACATTTGTAGGGTTTTAAGCTTTAAAACTTCTAAAAAGCCATTTTTTCAATCATGCAATTTATGTTTTTTTAAACGTTTTGGGTTATATTATATATGAAATATGCAGTTTGTATACTTGTTTTTTGTGAAAATAAGTAAAATAACTTACAAAAATCTGAAATTGTCAAAAATTTGACCAATAAAAATAAAAAAATCATATAAAGCAAGTTGTTCAAAATTTTCAAACGCATTTTTCTTGAAATGACATTCATGTGGGTTGACATGGTATTGCTTATTTTTGCGTCCATTTTGTCAACAAGAAAAAAAGATCTGCGTCTAGTGGAAATCATTCTTTGACCAGCAGGCTAGCCATTAACTCTTATTGAGATTCAAATGACGACCAATATATAAGACATAATATAATTATTTAAACGTCATGCTCATATAAAATAATAATAATAATAAACACTGCACACTCAACGGCCCCCATTAGGATAGTGATATCCTGTGTCAGGGACCCGGAAACACATACAAAGACAAGGACAAATACACCCAGACCGGAAAATATGCTTGCATAGTCAATACTATATATATATTATGCTCCGAGCCCACGAATCGAACCCGCGACCTGTGGCGTTTAAGGCAGGTTCGCTGCCGCTGCGCCACAACGTCGTCTGAACGTCAGGATTGAATTGATTGATTTCGTCTTTATTTGAATCGCTATAAGAGTTAACGGTAAGCGCCCTTGCCTGTTGCCTTTAAAATCTCGCAACAAAAGATGTTGTTTTAAACAAATCTATGTGATATATCTAGATTTGTTCTGACAATATCTACTCTCAATCAAAAGGACTGTTTTAAGAAGACGGCGATCCGCTTTAACAAACATACACAAAAAACAATTTAACCAATACAGAGATGGTGAATTAGCTTTTAAACTTGAACTTTTGAACTTGCCGTAAGCGTCAATCGCGGGCTCGATTCCCAGGGCAGATGTTTTTATGGACCATACATGCATGTACTCCGCGCTGCGGCTATTATTAAACTTCATTAAATCTATTATCTCGCCAGTCAATAAACTATTCTGAAAGATTGGTTATGGTATCTTAAAGCATTTTTACAAAACAAACTAATCGAAAAAATTCTCTTGTTTGGAAATCGGTATAATTTGAATGTCAGGAAATTCTGCTATAATTTGTCTTAAGCATACAGTCTCAATTACAAGATTGGTCTATGTCGAAAACATAATTTGAACAATTGAAAATGTTAAACTATCAATAGTCACGCGAAATCGGAAGATCGTGAGCCACTATGAGCGGTATGTGTGTCGAGGCACAGTTCCGTCCAAACAATACCTGTCCTTTCTTGCACTATGAAACCGGTTCATCATTTCCCCTATAAAATATTATAGTTTCTAGGCGTTGTTAAAAATATTATAATGTATTATTAACGGCTTTTGCCCGCGGGTTCACACGCGTGAATTATTGTTGTGGCAATAGAAATCCCCAAAACTTAATTCCCTATTTCACTCTCTTCAAGTTTCCTTTTCGTGACAAGTGTATGTGTCTAGATGATACTTTGACCATCTGTTTCTACATCAAAAGCCATTAATATTTGTTCAACGGTTAAAGCGTGAAAACGTAAGAGATAAATTGATCCAGCTATTATATAATCGAAAGCGTAAAAAATGCTCAATACCACATTCAACAAAACCGAATGAAGTTAGGTAGTACGCATTGGTGTTTGAATATACGAAGTGGCACCAACAAGTCTTTGACATTTTGTCTGTATGAAAAAGGAGGTCAATAGTATATTATAGTCTATGTCTATAATACCTACATATTATATATTTCGAAGAGTTTTGTTTTATATTTTCGGATTCCTTATTCAGACTATAATTTAAAATTGCCTTAGTGAACAAAAATAAATATAGCACAAAATAGAGTAGAGTGGAAAAAATTGGAGGAGGCCTTTGCTAAATTTGGCCAAACAAACCAGGTTATTGATATTGACGCATTGAGTCTTAAATAGTGCATGTACTTTAAAAGTTTATTGTAAATTCTGTCTGAAGAAAGGCTTTTATTATTATTACTATCCCACAAAAATAATCAAAATCATTTTACAAACAGTGAAGATCGCGTAATAAATAAATACTTTAAAACTTGTTTATTTTATATTCTCTTAAAAGTTAAAACTTCCGCATAATCCGATAATCTGGGATAGGAAAAGCAAACGTAGTGATGCGCGATGAATCGTAAAAAGCCCTCAAGAAGAAAGTGCCAGTGTCACATTTCTAGGTCAAGTGTACATGACATGTCATTGAACCGTTGTTGAGAAACTTAGATGGGTGTCAAGTGAATTACATTACTTACGAACAGCACTTGATCTTTTCATTTTTATTTCTATTTATTTATTAATTTATTGAAAGTGGTTTGCGAAATTTGAAAGTTGTATTTTATTTATTTAATTTATTATGCGGCTCATTTCTTCCAAGGATTTCAAGTAACATCTAAATTTCATTATTAATAGAAGCAAGCAAGTGATAGTAAATCTCTTAATGAATCCGATAGTCGAAATTCGATATCATATATATTTCCTAGATTGTTTCGCTCGCGGTGATGTCTTATCGCAGATCATTCTAACTTATAAATACTCGTAGGTTTACCAAAAAACGGTTGCAAAAGTTATAGAGCATTCGCTTTCTATTTTAAACCATTAACTTGCAAAATCTCGAATACAATAAGTAAACACAAGAAAAGGGAAAAATACTATGACTTCGAACAGTCATAAAAATATTATTTAAAGGATTATTATTCAAATATAATCTAAATAAATAAATCATTTATTGGTAAGCAGTTATATAATGGTATGGTATATAATGAAATATGATGTAACAAAGTAAACTAGGGAATTCGAGTCTCATCATTATTCTTATTGAAATGTCCCAACAGAGTAGAGTAATCGTTTGATTCAAAAGTGAAAATGCAATATAGAAAAAGCAGCGAAAGTATATAGCGGTCACTCAGGTCCTTTGTATGGAGATCACGTCGTGGGTGTTATTTTTCGACTCTGAAATTCCGACGTACCTGTGACCGATAAAATGGGCGCAGTTTTGACTCACGATAACGGATTTTGCATATTCTGATAAATAACCGCAATGTGAATATTAAAATGCAAACAGAACTTACATTAATAATGGCAATTGTTATTTTATAACTGTTATGTATATAATATTACTGTGTAACATTTTTATGCAAATCGCAAAAGTTTTTTTTTGTTTACTGCTTTTAAAAGGTGTAATTATAATACGGTTTTTATGTACCTAATTGATCAATAAGAAATATAAAAGTTGTAATAGTTGAGTTTTGCTTCCTAGCTGTACCTTAATGGATTACAAGGCTCTTTGAATTTGTTTTTTCATTAAAAATGAAAAACTGAAATCAGGAAATAATTTCAATTCATTAGCAAAAGAAATTGATAAATCGTAAACATCATAAGCTTTAGGGGCAAGATTCTATTATTTTTATTACGTAGTGATACTTAAAATAAACTTTCTAAATGTATTTTCTACAACTTAATCTCGTAAATAAGATAAGTAGCTATTTTAAAAGTTTTAACTGTTTCACTTTTTGAGATAAAACAAAGATTTTAATTTTTTTATTTTTGTAAATCCAATATCAACTATTTAACCGATAATTTCTAAGCCTATGTCTTCTTCTTCTATTCTTCTAGTTCTTCTATTGAAAAACTATAACAAATGCTTAGTTTTCATACACTGATTGGCAAGTAATAGTACATGGTGTCGGTCAGCAACCTTTGACTAATGACACGTTAATGCTCTCAGAGAAGAACGTATAACAGTAAAATGATAACTTCACCCGCAGTTTTATGTTTTTTCTATCTCCTGAGCGATTCGCTCCGAATGCATAGGCAATGAGTCAGTCAAGCATGTTGTTAGCTAGCTAATGATAAATAAACTCCAAGTCTTGTTATTTAACGGTTTTACTTAGTTTTTGTGTTAGAAGAACTCGTCTAAATTATTTTATTATCTATAACAATAAGATTATCGGTTATAACGTAAAGATAATAATAATTATGTTCCTATATTTTTATTTTCTTTACAGCTGAATATAATTTTCTCTTTAGATGTTCTAATAGCAAATCTGCCCCATGTCTACAAAAATGGTCATGAGTTCGATTTCTTATTAGACATTAAAAAAAGTGTTAGAGTGTGTGTGGTTTGACTTAAATTATTTTTAATTAATTACTTTTGTATCTATTTAAATCTGATTATGTATACTCGTAATATGAAGTATTGTTTTATAATATTTAAAAATTCTATAAACTCAAAAAAAAAGAATCTGATTTGTTTGGAATACTAAAATGTAAATTTCGCTTAAGTTAAGAAATAATTACTTATATTTTTTCAGTATTTATTGTCGGAACGTCATCAAGAAAATGTACTTAAAACTAGAATATATTTTCAATCAACTTACCAAATAAAAATAAATTACTATATTTTTGAAACACATTTTGGATACAACTGTTATTATAATTTCACTATTAAAATATAAATAATTTTATAAGTGCGGCACACTTTTATTTGCAATTTTTTTTCCGAATGTGAAAATGATACATTCGCGTTAGTAGAAGGGCGTGCGGTCGGCGCACTGCCCGCGCAGACAACAAGTGGTTTTCATTATAACGGGAGTTCGGCCGGGAGTCCTAAGTGCGGGCGCGGGCGCCTAGTTTGCTTCCGCGACAACCACTCTCTCTGGTAGGAATTTGAAATTAGCGCCAACTATTCAAGTATGACGTATCATTACAATACCGGTTTTTGACGTTTACCGATTACACATGACAGCTACAGTAAAGCAAGTACCACAAAGTACAAAGACAAACCAAAACCAAACGAAACAACATGGCCGCATGGCTCGGTGACAGCGGCTATTCAAAAATCAATACACAAAACAATACAGACAGCTTCTTACCGCAAACAATTAAACAAGATACTAGTAGTGATATAAGTAGCCCATTATTGAATACAAGTTCTAAAATTTTGTCTGAAGACGTTTGCAATATAAAACTTGTATTGGACAGTGTGACGTCGGAAAGCCAAATCGAAAAACTATCGTAAGTTTTAAATGCGTAAATGATTATTTATCTTTTCTTTTCTGTAAAGCATATTTTGGAAAATTACCCCGATTTTTTGAACAACAGCTCCAGCGATCAGCTGTTTGTCAATATGATCGTATATCTCTTTCATACGTATGGGATATTATATTTGTGGTCTTCTTTCCACTGTTTCATTTTTGGGCATTCTATTTTAGTACATTACCATCACGATGCGGTTTGAATATCCCAATTTTGTGTTCTATAATGACTTGAGTACATTCTTTAGTAATGATTGGAAGGTAACTGATACATTAATTATTATATGAGATCACTTAAACCACATAATATTATAGTTGTTTCAACACTAAAGTTGAGAGCTACTAACAAATTTAATATAAAGCTTTTTGTTTACAAATAAAAAAATAAACAATATGATGGTTTAACAATTGACACTTTGTTAATAAAATCCATCTTTCAAAAGAGGTTTTCATTGTCTTAATATTGTGATTAGCAGGACAACTCTTTAGATTCATTAAAAAACGAAATTGATTAGTTCAATATTTCATATCCCTTAGCTCAGCAATTTCTAATGTTTCTCTGCAGGGGTTTCTCGATATATCATGAATATAGTCATAAAACTTAATTCCTGGACAGGACTCTTTTTAACTGTTTAATATTGTGAACTCAAATTTATTTCAGCAATAACAATGAACTTAAAGAAACAACAAAGCCAAGTATTGAGTTACAGAAAGCGATCATGGATAAAAACAAAAGACGAGTTGATGAGAACAGTGCCAGATACAAATGTGAATATGATGGTTGCGAGAGGACATACAGTACAGTGGGCAATTTACGCACCCACATGAAAACACATAAAGGTATATTATGCACATACATAAATATTTTATTATGAGATGTTAGAGTGTGTTTTTATCTGTAAAAAAATTATAATGAAATGATTTTTCAACTACATAAAATAATAACTAAATTAGAAGATGCCACCAGATTTAGTGCCAATTCCTAATAAAATTAAATTTAAAAACAAGTTATAGATCTGTAAATGTATTATCTTAGAGAATTACCATTGCAAGAGTCAGATTTGTATGAAATTTAAAAATTTCTAACAATTTTATATAAATACTACAGGTGAATACAGGTTCATTTGCCCGATGCAAGCATGCAACAAGGCATTCCTTACGTCATATAGTCTCAAGATACACGTTCGGGCCCATACAAAAGCAAAACCATTTGCTTGCAACACAGGACACTGTAATAAAGCCTTCAACACTTTATACAGGTAAATTTACTAAAATTGAAGATTCTAACTTCTATTTGGCATATTTACTACTAGATGCGCCCACGGCTCTGCTGATGTGGTGTACCTTTTTTTTTAATTAAACAGAACGATAATTCTTTTGTTTAAATAGAAGTACCCTAAGCTACTCCTTATAACATCAGCTATATTTAAGTGAAAACCCCGATAAAATCAAGCAGTTTTGGAGATTATCAGAGTAGTCAGTTTTCCGGCGTCGGGATAACCTCTGTCACAGCAGAGATTATTCCACCAGTGCAGTCAGTCACACTGGTGGTAGGTCTTTTGTTGCAAGAGGCCGGCTAGGTAGGTACCACCGCAGTGTCAAATATTCTGCCGCCAAATAGTAGTGCTTAGGCATTACTGTGTTCGGTTTGAAGGGCACTGTACGCTAGTGAAATTACTGGGCAGACGAGATTTAAGAATTAATATCTCGAGGTTGGCAACGCGTGAGTGGCACCTACTAATGGTGCTGCAAGCGCTCATAGGCTACGGCAACCACTTACCATCAGGTGGGCCATATGCTTGTTTGCCAACTTTTAACATAAAAAAATAAAAAAAGACACAAAAATTTTAGAAATTGTATTAATGTGTAAAAAAATTTGAGAAATTGCTTTCATATGCTTTAAGTGAAAAGCTGTTAATTTGGAATTACAAACAGACACTTCAATTTCATTTATTTGTATAGATTAGACATTGGATAAAAATAGAAATTATTAACTACGACAAAATATTTTGGCAATGAATATGGGTATTTACTTTGTAACAATATGTTTTCGAGACAAGTTTTAATATGTTTTCTAGACAAGTTGGAAGGAAATATATGACTAGTAAATATCTTATAGCTTGTAATCATTTTTATAGTTGTAATATCAAATTATCCTAAACCTACTTGTACCTGAGCACAAATACATGCTCATCTGAGTATACGCTATAATACTAAACATATTAAAAAATTAAAATGCCTATATATAAAAAAATTACATCATATTTCACCTATACCATTACAAGTTTGTATATAAACCTTACCGCCTACACATATTGAGTCACAACTATAAAATACTCCAAGGCAAGGCTGAACTTGACCGCTTGTTTTTTTTTCATTCATACATTTATTATGCAATGTATAAAGGCTAAATAGTTTCTAAAACCCGATTTTCTAAACAGAAAATGTTAAGTAATCTGATTTAGTGCAATTGGATGTGTGCCAATCCATATATTCTAGAGTACTTCATTTAGTATTACGATTTTCGACTCTAATGACTTTACTATAAGTATCATAATTATATATGATATCTTTTACGTTTTCTGTAGTTTTTTAAACGTGAGACAATTTGTTTTGTATTTTTGCGTATTGATTTTTTAGGAGAACGTTACAGAAATTTTCTAGTGAATTCTATTTCTGTTGAATGATCTCTTTGAATTAATTTTCTTTGTACTAAATGTCGCATGAACGTAAATTGTTTAGGTAATTAATTATAATATGTCTGAGACAGTGATGTGCTCTTGGCACTTAGAACATGTTTTCACATGTTAGATATCCATCCTTTGTCAATTTCGCTGGCAACTGCCAATCTTCATCCTAGCATTATTCCCAGTATTATACGAGTATATATATACCCAGGGTCTGCTTATTACTCTCGTCCGGATTTGACAGGTTACTTGTTTTTACACAGAGCGATTGCCATCTGACATTCGCAACTCAAAGGAGAACCAGTAACTCATTGGATATGAGCAAATTACTTATCAAGAGATAACGATTATTATCAGATGTTATGATAACAACCGGGACCAACAGCTTAACGTGCTCTCCGAGTTGCAGTGGGGAGACCCAAAAGGACAAACGCCCAGACCGAGATAGATATTTGTAAGATCAAAGCAAACATTTGCGCGAGCGGGAATCGAACCCGTAGCCGTCGAGGCTAAAGGTAGACCACAACCTCGCTACCCACAACGCCACAACGGTGCCAAAGAACAATCATATTAACCTTTAGTATTGTGATCTATATTTTACTATAAATAAATAAACGCTACACACTCAACGGCCCCCATTAGGATAGTGATATCCTGTGTCGGGGGTCCGGAAACATTCACAATGACAAGGACAAATACACCCAGACCGGAAAATATGCTTGCATGATCAATACAAACATATTATGTTCCGAGCGGGAATCGAACCCGCGACCTGTGGCGTTTAAGGCAGGTTCGCTACCGCTGCGCCACAACGTCGTCAAGTTACTGACTATGTTTCGGAATTTTCAAAGCAACATACATACATAACATACATTTTATTACTACTACTACTACTAGCTTTGGCACGTGGTTTCGCCCGCGTGTATAACGATTGTTAATGAGGCAACTTTATAAAGATGGAAATGATTTTTCCCATACAAACTGTCTTCCCCTTTTTAACCCTTTTCTAGATTTGTTTTTGCGACAAAAAGGATAATGATCCTTTCCAAGATGGCCATCTATTTTTATAATCAAATTTATTAAAGCTGTTTAGGCGTGAAAAGGCAACAGAAAGACTGTGACTTGATATGATATGATATGATATTGGTCTGGGTTTGAGTTTCAAGTTGGAGTTTGTTTGTTGGTTATCAGATATTTTAAATATTACTTAATTAAAAATTAAAGTATCCCTATTACAGTAACAAAAATAATAAAAACAACCTATCAGTATCTTCCTTGTGGTATATAGTGTCTAGACTTCACTATGCCTTGTTGTTCGGATTTTATTTACTAGCGGCCCGCTCCGGCTTCGCACGGGCATAAAATATATAGCCTATGTCATTCACTGAAAAAATTATTAATATCGATCCAGTAGTTTTGATTTATTCATTACTGCCCGTGGCCCGCACGCGTTAAATGTAATTATTTACGACATCACATTAGAAACCTAAAAAAACAATTTTTTTTTCTCCATTATTTAATGGATGTTATTGTACATATAAACCTTCCTCTTTAATCACTCTATCTTTTAAAAAACCGCATCAAAATCTGTTGCGTAGTTTTAAAGATTTAAGCATTCATAGGGACAGAGAAAGCGACTTTGTTTTATACTATGTAGTGATAAGTACACTGAACATTACTCCTTCTTGAGCAGTAACTTCTTCGTTTAAACTTTCCAACGAATTAAACTAAATTGTATTGTTCTTTGCGTCGGCGATTTAATAACTTTTAAGTAAACTTTTTTTTTGAACTCCGAGTGATCGGTATTTTTGACACATTTAACTTAATCTCAATTTCAGACTAAAGGCACATCAAAGATTACACAGCGGCGACACATTCAATTGCAAAGCAGACGGCTGCTCGAAATTCTTTACGACACTAAGCGATCTGAAAAAACACATACGAACACACACACAAGAAAGGCCCTACAAGTAAGTTAAACGCTTAACTACATGCGCTTCTAAAATTATACAGCTTTTCTCCATCGTTAGCTTGCATATCGGTTTTTCGTTTTTAGCTTCTAGAAAACTCATTGCAAATCAATTTCCTACCCACACGCGCACGGTACCTATATGACATTGTATATAGTGTTTTGAAAAGTATTTAAACGAAACAAAAACTTCAAATTACATTGTTTTCAACATTATTCACTGTCTCTCAAAGTTTCACCAATGTCACTTGAGATCATAACATGCTTTTTAGGGTTCCGTAGCCAAATTGCAAAAACGGAAACCTTATAGTTTCGTCATGTCCGTCTGTCCGTCCGTCCGTCTGTCCGTCCGTCCGTCCGTATGTCACAGTCATTTTACTCGGAGACCATTGGCTCTATCTATACGAAATTTACTAAATAGGTGTTTTCTATGAACCGCACAACGATTCTGTAATAACATTATATACAAGAATAAAGGGTAAATATACAAGAATTAAGGGTAGCAGTCCATACGTGTAACTGAGTGTTGAAAAAAAAAATTTCAACGTATGTCAATGTGTGAGACATCTTTGAATAGCTCTTTCAAAATGATAAGGAGGTTTGATTTTGACTTTTTTCATTAAGTCAATAGTTGTTGAGATGTTAGCTCCCAAAGGCTAAAAATTGTGTGTCCCCCCCTCTAACTTTTAAACTATGGGATTTAAAATTCTGGAAAAATTTGAGCTTGTAGAGCGTCAAATAAAATTTCAACCACATTTGGTTTGAAGAAGATAGGTCTACCAATTTAAGAGATATATAAGCTTTTCCCATAACTTTGTTTTTCATATAACTTTTAATAATTACTATGCAATTACCAATTTATTTTTGCAGTCGATTTTAATTCGTTATTATTTTTAAAGGCCTTAAGATTCTTCATAACCAAGCTGCGGAACCCTTTAATTTCAACTGTGCGGTCCACAACGCACTTGACTGCTAATTTTTTTATATATGCCTCCGCCTGATTTTAAGCGGTCACCGTAACCTATGAACGCTTGCGATACTTAAAGTATCATATGCGCATTGTCAACCCAAGGGATAAGAAGGAAGGAATGAGAAGGGAAAAGAGGGGGTGGGAGATTGGACCTTATTTATTTATATCAAACTCAAAAACTCAAACTCAAAATATTCTTTATTCAAATAGGCTTTTAAGCGCTTTTGAATCGTCAATACAATTGAAACTTTTTCAGTAAGTATATCTTATACACTTTATTGCTTTAGATGTATGACTGACAATTACGATTGATACAGCATTCAATAATATCAAAACAAAAAAATAGAAGATAAAATTACATATCGTTCAATAAATTATTCCTGCGCGCGGTCTAATTTCAGCAATTTATTGAAAACAACATGTTTATTTAATATGATAGAGTTGAATCATTTATTCGTCATATTTTTGTTATTATCAAGAATCAACCTCAAAATGAAACACCGCTACCGTAGGGAAGTTTTATGTTTTATCAAACTAGCGTTGACATGATAAAGTATGTATTCCACGCTTTTTTTAACGCTTTCAAATATACGTATCATAAATTCTTACACTAAATTCTAATTCATAGCTTTAGCACTGATACTATAACATCATAACGAATTATTAGGGATTCTGTCGACGTTCAAGTAATAATTATTTATTTTTACATGAATAAGATATTTCATATCACATAATAATAAATAATAATATATTATAGTACATAATTTATTAATAACAAACAAAATGGCAAGACTTTGACTACTGTATTTATTATTTTGTAGCATCTGCCCGCGGCTACGCCCGCATGGTTTAACTATGGCATCTTTATTGAAATAAAAATATACAGTTCCCGTTCACAGTTATATGCTACAATAGTCTTTATAAAAATAATTAATCTGGATGCCATAAGACCCATTTATACCGAAATTCAACTCCTTTATTGCGGTTTTCTTAATTCCCGGGAACCTAACACTATTCCTGGATAAAGAGTATAGTATGTGTTAATTCAGGTTATAAACTATCCGTGTTCCGAATTTCACCCAAATCCGTATTATAATAATAATATTATATCGTATAATCAGTAGATTTTACGTGAAAGTGTAACAAACTGCCATCAATCCATTCATTCATCCGTCCATTTTATATTAATAGTTAGATATATTTAGCTAGCTTTATTAACACATGATCCGAGTGTGCGAGGCACGTGGTAGCCAGTCGCTTATTCCATTTTTTTTATGTATGACACAGAATACAATGCAACATATCCAAGCTGATTAATTTATATGCATTCGTAGATGCGTGACGGATGGTTGTGGTAAATCATTCACCGCGTCGCATCACCTGAAGGCACACTCTCGCACGCATTCGGGAGCACGTCCGCATGCTTGCGTCGCGCCTGCCTGCGGGAGGTTATTCTCCACCGCAACCAGTCTGAGAGCGCATGCAAGGAAACATCAGGTAAGTGGTTATTAGCACATGATTATGAGCGCATGCGAGGCTTGGAACCGGTGTGAAAATAACCGGTTAATAAAGGCTTTAAATCTCGTTTCAAATTTACATTTTGAACGATTCGTAATTAACTGTTTTATACCGTCAAGGACATTAAAATCAGTTGTAGCCAGTAATTATAGTTTTAACCAGTTTCTATATCTTATAACCGCTTAATACCGAATAAGTTTTCTGTGTACGTGTGCCTTAACCGGTTCGAATAATTATTAAATTGAAAATAAGTCCTGGTGGTAATATCAGAATGAGAAGTTTGAGAATAAGTTTATAGGACTTAATCAGAAAATTTGCTAATATGTATTTAATTAACGTCAAGGTGAAATTTATACTAGTATTTATTATTGTAGTACATTTCTTTGAATTATTAAGCTGCTATGACGCCATCTCTCAGGGTGGGTATCTTTACACAATCACTCCAATCCATCCATCTGTAATAATTATGCAATGTATAATATAATTAATATTGACAATGATTTCTAATTATAACGTTTTTCCACAAGCAACCATATTTGAAAATCAGGTGAATATTACATACTTTTGCTTCTCGTCAATAATCACTTACAATTTCAAAAACTAATGTATTCACAGAAAAAGACATGTTATTGTTATATTATTACAGATCGAAGCCGAAACAGTTGAGGTAGTTGAAAACGAACCAACGAAACACGAACCTGACGTCATGAACTGGGACAGTCTTCTTGAATCATTCGGTAGAATCACCACCGAATCTAATTCCACGGATGGAAGCTTAGAAGATATCACAAATGTTAATCCACTCACGAATAACAATATGGATATAACGGAACTGCTTTTCGATAACGCAACTAACGATAATAAATATAATAATACTAATAATATAACAGTAGACTATGATTTGAGTAACCTTGCAGTTCTCACACCTTTCGTTGATAAAGTTATTAAAAAAGATCCGAACGATAGCACGTGGGTTGCTGTTAGTGATTTACAACCAATTGTTATAACAGCACCTAAAATCGAAGTTAAAACTAAAGCGATACAACTAGCATTGGCAAATGAAATCGAAATGCAAGCTCCTTGGATAGACGTCACTGATCTAGCATCATCTATACAAGAAACACCGGTAAGTATAAAAGATAATACACCGGAAAGCATATTCACGCTTGCTACATTTGTTCCAACGCATATGCAAAGTTATATAGATCTCAATCCTGAAACTGTACCAACAGTTAACATTATATCAGAGAATTCTTTCGATTTGGACACACCTAATATTTTAGATGTTAGCGATAAAGTTTTCAATGATAGCGAACTAGTATCAAATCTAGACCCGGATAAGATTAATACGGATATAGAATTCATGAAGAATCCTAAATTGAGTGACGATAGAACCTTAAATACGCCACCACCAAGTAAAGTACAGCAAAATATAGAAATAAATCCAGCTAATTCAGTATCTTTCAATACAGATCTTACTCTGGAGGATACATTGTTATTCGATAATGAACCGCCATCTGATATGTACGTTGTTAGAACTGAGAATATATTCGGTAAGAAAGCTAAAAATCCTTTAGAACAGTTAACATCTGATGCAGGTATATGTTCTTGTTGTGAATGTAAATGCGAACCAAACGATGGTGAATGTAGAAATTGTAAAGAAATCGAACAACCGGAAACGAAATCAAATGGTTGCCGCGAAGATACATGTTCCTGTGTCAAATGCGAATGTAATCATGAGGAAATGAAATGTGCTGTGGGTTGCGGAAAAGCCACAGATACAAATCATAATACATTCTTGCATTACCACAGACGACATAATAATTCGAATCTAGAAGATTTCGGTGTTTATACCCACGAATGTGACGAAACCTTTCCCAATATTATCGATAGTATAAAATGTTCGTGTGATAAAAATAGTTCTGGCTGTAGTGATGATAAAAATACTAAAAATGAATCGTGTTCTGGATCAAATACAAAATCGTGCTGTGTGACCATTTGCTTTAAGAAATTAGACGCTTTTAAACAATTTTTATCTGATTCAGATCTATTGAACGCTCTTAAAGTTAACAACTTCAACCTGAGCACTGGCTAACATTTTGCTTATTAGAAAAAAAACTTGTTTGCATTTAATGTTGTACAAAGCATTGAGTTCCTTTTTCAATTGTTGCCACATAAAAAAATATTTATTTTGAAAATATTTATTGCCTATTTATGGTAGATTTGTATGTGCCAAATTACGTGAAACGTGTTTTATGAGCACAATAAATTGTAATAAAAATGCCATTATAAGTTCTAAGCTTAGTTATAAAAAATGTGCAATAAATAGACAAGACGTGAATTTCATAGCAAATAAAAAGGTGCTCATTAAAAGAAAGTATATTTTATAATGCAAATATATTATTATATTTTACTATTTAAAAAATACCAAATTTACACTTAATAGGTATATATGCCCAAAGAATTATTAGTGCTTAATTTTTTATATGAATTTTAAAGTCACAAATCTTGTCACAAAATATTCAAAATCTTAGCAATTGGCAGAGATTTTGTTTGTTTTTGAGATTTTTAGAAAAAAACAATTATTTTTAATTTAACTCCTATCACTGCAGCGAGGAATATGAAATGTACTTAATACATATTGGTAATGCGTTTCTTGACTACCTCTTACAATAGTCAAAGGCTTTGTATTCCTCTAGTGTGAAGTTGCTATATCAACAGATTATCTGTTAGAGATAGAGTTGCTATATCAAGGTATATCTGTATATAGCTCTAACAAATAAACAAAATACAACAAAAAAATACAACTAGAAAGAGATAAAAGTTCTACCAAACAGATGTGCTTATTAATGAGTTAACATATCTGCGGTACCAAAGTGTTGGGATGAACTATTACTTTTGATGTATGTATATTATAATACATTCATAAGCATTTTTGTGTTTGTTCATGCTAATCTCTACAATGGCTGGACCAATGGTGATTAAATTTGGCATAAATATATTGCATACCCCCAGATTAGGGTAAAGGACTTTATATCTCATCTAGACACTTTCTATTAATATTTTCAGCAGCAGTGATAGGGTTATTTTTTAGAATTAATTATGATTTTATAAGACGAATTTAAAGAATAAATTTAGCAATGAACTTAATGAGTTGTGATCAAAAATGCCTACAAAAACTTATTGTCTACAATAATGTGATTTGGATATATGTCACAAGTTAACCTACCAAATTTATGTTGCCATATTTTGATATTTTCCCATAGACTTACTGTATACTATGGATGAGTCGACAGACATTTTTTCTGTGTGAAAGGCTGGTTGATGCTAAGTCTATGTAGTTTACTTAATTTTTATTATTGTTATTGTAGTAATTATATATACTTATATTGGTGCTATTAAAAGAGGATATCAGTGCCTTAAATGTTATTGTACTTATATTGAGCTTTGTACAAATATTATGAGATTTTAATTTTAAATATTTATATACATGCGGAATAAAATGCTGTAATCTCTAGTCTGTTGTAACAAATAAAAAGCTTTTTTATTTATTATGCCTTTTATTCATATGATAATCAGATATTTCACACATTATATTATATAATATAAAGTATATAATTAATAAGTAAACTTAATTAAAGTACAATCCTATTATAGAATTTTGTATAAGATTACCACAAGATTACTTAAATAAACATAATATCATTTCAGTTCTCACAAAAATGTTCCATTTGAATGACACATAGAATAAAATATATAGTGCATTCGATTTTTATTTATGTTTAACTCATCTTGGGTGAAACATAACATTTGATGTGAAAATAATTTTGTTGTCAAGATATTCAATTATTATGTTAGTATTAAATTTGTAACATACTTGTAAAGTTTACATTATAGTATGAGATCATAGAAATCTGTTAAATTAAATTTCATTCACAAAATAGTTGACTTATGTCTTGTTACATTTTCATCCTATTCAAAATTATTAATCACTCTGTAGTTTACAAAGTTAAATTAAACAATTATACATTTTAGACTAAGAGTTAAACAATTACACATACATACATAATAAATAAATAAATAATAAACGTTGCACACTCAATTAGGATAGTGATATCCTGTGTTGGGGGTCCGGAAACATTCACAATGACAAGGCCAAACCGGAAAATATGCTTGCATGGTCAATACAAACATATTATGCTCCGAGCGGGAATCGAACCCGCGACCTGTGGCGTTTAAGGCAGGTTCGCTACCGCTGCGCCACAACGTCGTCAAATAATACATTCATTATACACTCATTTACAATCATTAACTCAGCTTCCAATCTAATATTGATTAATATGAAATTGTAACCAACCATACTTTAATACGTAATTTAAATGCAACTACAATACAAACTTTATGAAAGATAAAAGAATACTTACACTAAACATTATTACACTACAAACTGTCACATTGTTTCAAATATAACGAAACAACTGTTAAATGCAAATTCGAGCTTATCCCTCTACCATGATCCTCTGCTGACTTTATTTACTTAACGTCGCTTCTTCTTATCATGACGACGGGCACGGGATATGGTGGCACGGTGCCCTGGAGATGACTGCTCAGAGCTACACTCGTCACTGTCTGTATAAGCCTGAGAACATAACAACTAGTTAAGATTTTTAAGTATTTGACAAAATTTTGGAAAATTATTTAATTATATGGGTAACTTGGTGATATAGTGCTAAAATCCAATAAGTCACAATAATGTTTACTAATAATGTATTTTTGTATGTAATTTGTATGTTCTTTTT
The DNA here is from genome assembly GCA_023373885.1 of Hestina assimilis. NCBI lineage: Eukaryota > Metazoa > Arthropoda > Insecta > Lepidoptera > Nymphalidae > Hestina > Hestina assimilis. The sequence continues at coordinate 12,485,493 of CM041745.1, forward strand.
AAGTCATCTTCTTCCTAGCACTATTCCCAGTATTATTATATTTGAACCTGGCTTGCTTATTACTCTAATCCAGCTTTGACAGGTTACTAGTTTTTACACAGAGCAATTGCCATTCGACCTCCACCAGCCTAAGGGCAAACCAGTAACTTATTGGATAAGAGCAAACTACCTATCAAGCGTTAACAATTATTACCAGATGTTATGATAACAATCGGGATGGCACAGTGGGGACACCCACAAGGACAAACTTTTTTTAAAGTCTTATCCAATTTACTTGATACATCAAGCATGGTTAACTATTACTGAAAAACATTACAAATTGTGTTAGCTCTATAAATAGCATGTTTATTTTTAGCTTATCCTACAAAAATAATTTATTAGTATTATATGTATTTCACCTTGAATTACCTTATCATATTATGAGGAAATAACAGTTATTTAAATTTATCAGGTTATAACAAGTTGATATAAAACCATACTGCAATAAATAACTAAAATTAATATTTTTTTAAATTCAAAATGGGCCAGCTCTTGACATCTATTAGGCGTAAAGGCATAGATGAGGTCTATGTTAAAGTGAGCTCGCTCATAAAAAGGCTGTGTAAGTTTGGGTTGTATGCTTTTGAAAATACAGATGCCGGAAGAGCATTCCACTCTGATGCTATGTGCATTATAAACAAGATCGAAAGTCAATATGAAGGATGGGTATTTTATGGTCCATTGTATTTCAAATTAAATTGCTTATGTTATGGTATTGCTTCTTCAAAATATTTATTTGAAACTATGGTGGATGAGGACTGGAGAACCTAACAAATAATAAGTTAACATTTTTAACACAACTTGCTACTAAAGGTTTGTAATGATTAGAATTTGGCTGTTTGGGTATTCACACAATATATACAGTTTTATTAAATTAAATTCTATTGTAATTGTAAATAGTAAAAAATAGTATAGAAATAGTTATTGTAAAATTATGAATGTAGATTAAATAACATGGAAACAAAAGAAAACAACTAGCATTTGACAAAAAAGATAATTAAATTTATGCAACACATTAATTTCTTAAAAACATATCCCCAGGCCCTGAAAATTGAGTTTAAAATTTTGATATTCAAATATGATAAAAAGTAGTTTAGTATAAGTATTTAAGCCATTCAAACCTTAACATTCAACATCTCGAAAGTAAAAACACTACGCTTATTGGAATTTGGCACTATATCACCGTAATATAAATTAATTTTATACCTTTTCGTATGGATGCTGTTCACTTTGTTCGTCAGTTAAAGTAACGCATGCTAGCAGGCAAGCTAACTGGAATGCTGCACCTACATACAAACTATAACGGATCACAGTACTCATCATATCTTCTGCAAAAATTTCACCCGGGATCATATTGCTTGATTTTTATTGATTATTGAATTTCTTTTAATATTTATGTTTAAAGATATAATTATTTTTTTATGCGCACACTCTTTCAGTGATATAACGTAAACAACTAAATTTTGGTGAAAAGATGAAAATTCAGCAGATAAAAGATTCTGTCTTCTGAATTCTTAAATTTTGAATACGCAAGTCCGCACGATTGTCAACAATTACAAAATCAAATTCAGATTAAAATATCAATTTGTCAATGTCAAGCTGTCAACGTAAAGTGTACTGTCAAGAAACCATAGATATAGAAAAAGTATAGATTATGACTGTATGTTTGAAATTGTAAAAAATTGAAGGATAAACTAGTAAAGCAAAATGAAGTGGTTAGAACTAAAAAAATCTTAAGTTACATTATGATATCAGGCATCCCAAAAACTGTTGATATTTAAAATATTTTATATTCTCAGTCTTTGTCGTTATTTATTTAAGTATTTTTCGAATTTTTGAACTCTTAATTTTTATATATTTTTGAAATTTTCTGACTATTGATATTAATGAGTCATTCATGCTTAGCAAGTGTGTAAATCAAGACAATCGGATGACTAGTTGGTGAAAATTATATTAAAAAAATGCATACAGTTGAAGCTAACTAAAGCATGTTAGTAAAGAATGAGGAAAATAATATTTCATAGTTTAATCAACAGATTCAAAACCGTGAAATTAGGAAATTGCATGCACTTATTCGTAATTTTAATTTAATGTTGTGTAGATGACAATGCCTTTGATCCATGTTATAAAAACACAAAAAAATAATGCAATATTTTGTTATTTTTATTAATATTAGTTTAGTATGTTCATGTAAGTAAACTTTTAATAAATATTATTAAAAAAAGGTTAATAAAAAACGTCCACACTTAGGGATTGTCCTTTACTATTACTAAGCGTCGGGGTATTGTCCAACGAAACTTAGCGTTTGCAGTTCATAAAACAATTTAAAATCTTTTTCTCTTGGTTCTGTTAATTTTATGTTTTGCTAAATAGATACATAGAAAGCAATTTATAACAATGACTGTTGCCTTAACTTTTTATTAAAAAATATCGAAATTTATGTACTCTTAATATTATTCACGTAATTATATTTGGACGCAAATAAGCAATATCATGTCAACCGACACAACACAACTTGCTTTATATGATTTTTTTATGTATTGGTCAAGTTTTTGGCAATTTCAAGATGTATGTAAGTTAGTTTACTTAATTTTACATAAAACAAGCATACAAACTGCATATTTCGTATATAATATAACTCAAAACGTTTAAAATAATACATAAATTGCATGATTAAAAAATGGCTTTTTAGAAGTTTTAAAGCTTAAAACCCTACAAATATTAAAGAAAAATGTTCTTCAGCCATTTACCAACACTTCTGTATATATAACTCACCTTTTTCAATTTTGTGGGTTGACATGGTATTGCTTATTTGCATTCATTTATCATAAGTGACGCAATATTGCGTTCGCATAAAAGTGTGAGAAAGAAAAAGAAAGGGTCTAAAAGAAAAAAATTGCGTGACGAATTTTACGAAATTGACGCTTACTTAAATTATTTGCTCGATTGTATAATTATGTATATGAGAAATTTTAATTTTAGTGACGCTACTCATCATTACCGAATCAACTGCGAAAAAACATACACATTTTCTGAAAAGTAAAAATGAAAGTATATTGGTTAATGTGGAAAATTCTATAGATATGAAAGGAACCCTTAGGAAAGCATTTTTTGTGGTAAAAGATTCCTCCATCACTGTTAACGTGTGGCTTCGTGCAACCATCAAACGTTTGTTTTGAACGCGAAACTTGGTCACGTGATAAAATTTTAAATTTCCTATCTTTATAAAATATATTGATAAAGTTGAACAAGATGAACTTTGACGTTATTAGTAATGGAAAGCAACAAATAAGTTCACTTACTAGAACAGCTATTAATATTATGTTTCATCTAATTTTATCTCTGCATTGCGAATGAAACCTATTGACACTCATTCATATCTCTTCTATTTGAATGAGCTGATGTTCAAAAAGCGATACCTTTTTGAACATAAGTATAGTCCAATTGTTGTGGAGGTCAGTGCAAAAAGCAATGGCGCGTTTCTTGTTTCATATCCGTATTCCTAATATACCTACGATGAGATCCCGTATTCATGACCGGATATGACATTTTTTCATTTACTTTATAAATTCATTGAATTTTTACGATATCATATTGATTGCTATTTTTAGACAAGGTTAAGATTTTAGGAATAGACAAGGCTTTATAAAGTATTCATTAGGTTTTTATTTAGGCGCATTTTGAAAACATTCATATTGACGTTCCTGAAGGAATTTGTAATTCTTGTTTATGGTTGTATTCTTAAATTAAATATGATTTTGTACCAGCTTTTGGGTATTCCAAAAATATTTATAAATAAAATAAGAAATCACTTCTGTATTTATGTTTAATTAATTATTATGTATGATTTATTGTGCTAATGGTACTTTTACTTGGTTGTCAGTATGAAGTTAGTCACGAGTCCAGTCCTATTCTTATTTGAAAAGCGCTATATTTAAAACTACATTTTCTAAGTAGGGGACAACGTCCAACAGCTGCATGAAGCAGCTGCAACACCTTCACAATATTGCATTAATAACAGACCATGATTCTCAGATTAGCATTAACAAAAAACTATAGCCAAATGTCCTAGACTGAAAATGTGTTAACCCTTTTTAGGAAAAACATCATAACCGTCAAAAATCTAACAATATATTTTATACTTTAAAACCAGTATACATAAAACCCAATCTTGTATAAATGTTAATTATTGGTTAACCTTCCTGAAAAGACTTGATGTGAAGCTAACGATAAAATTTAATGTTTTTGCTATGTAGAAAACAATTGAATAATCTTAAAATATTTCACATGCAAGAACGTGGCGCTCTCAACATCGGAGGAAAGTACAGTGTGTTCGCCAATATCAGCTTTAATGCCGCTCGGAAAGCTCGCTCTTGGAGCTGATGGTCAAAGTCTAGAGGAACTTCTATCAGCTGTTGGCGTTGAAAATACATCTATGGTTTGCAGTAACATTCATTTGATTAAATCAATTTATATAGAAGCCTCAATAGCTCAACGTTAGAAGGGCTGACTTCGCTTCGTTGATGTGAGAGTCGCGGGTTCGATCCTGACCCTCTTGGGATATTGTCTTAGCCACTCCGCCGCTTCGAAGCTATTTGGAGTGGCAATAGGAATATTAGTAATGCATTGAAAAAGCATTTCTAATAATTAAAAAAATTAAAAATCTTTTTATATATTTTTTTTTATTTTTTTGTATCTCAAAGTAACTTGTATTTTTTGAAAAAAAAAACTGAGAAATATGAAATAGTTAACCCCCATTAGAGTGATGTTGTTTACATTTTTAATTTATTTTCAAGAAATAGCCCAACAAAAATAAGACAAATAAAATTAAAGCTTTTATGAAAAAACTTTTCGCTAATTATATAAATAATAAATAAATAACGTTACACACTAAACGGTTCCCATTAGGATAGTTATATCCTGTCATGGTAGTGTGCGAAAGCGGTCCCATGACGTCCCATTATGGCGTAGACGGATTCGCAGAGTTTTAGTGGGTATTACCACCTGCTTCACAGGTGGTCGAGTCCCACACTACCACTAGCTAGCGTGCTCTTAGGAACACGCTAGGCGGAGTGGTGTGCGTAAATGCATTTCTCTGCGTCAACAAAAAAAAAAAAAAAAGGATAGTTATATCCTGTGTGGGGAGTCAATACAAACATCTGCCCCGAGCGGCAATTAAACTCACGACAAAAGTCGTCTATATGGTAAATTAAAAAAGGGTAAAAGGGAAAGATAGTGAACGTGTCTTAACACCGATGTATAACCTAAATAACTCTAACTTAAATACTAGAAAGAATAAAACCATGTAAAATTTTTATTTTAGATCGGTAGTCACTTCAAGCCACTTATCACACATCTTCGTTACATCCCTGGTGTGAAGTTAAACATCGCAAGTAAGCTGTATATATCAATTAATGGTCGCCTTCGAAGAACGTTCGCGGATTCTGCCAGGGATATATTTAAATCTACTGCTCAGAAATTAGATTTTCAATACCCAAATCATGCGGCTGAAAAAATTAATAGTTGGGTAAGTTTGTTGTAATGTTATAAATGTGAATGTTTGTGAGGATGGATGGATGAACAGATGGATAGATGTGAACTACCCTGCACACAAAAACTGAATACCGAGTTTTGATAAAAGGCACACAGATAGCTTATTACCTGGATCAACACTTAGAATAAATGTTAAGATTTCCCTGATTATCAAAAAAATAACTTTTTTCTTCTTCTGTGTGTTAGATGACATGGAACAGAAAATAGTTTTAGACGTATGAACATTCAAAACATCTTTCAAATAAGCCTTTTCTAATGGTTAATCTATATATCCCTTATTGGATAGTGTGTCATAGTTTTTACCAGCAAACGTAATTTATATAAAAGTAAGATATGTTGACCTTACAATATGATTCTTAGAATGAATAGAATATGATTTTTCGAATGAATTACAATATCATTTTTAGAATGAAATACCAACTTCATAACTCAAAAGCAAAAAATTAATATTTTCAACAACAGAAGTCAGTGCTAAGTAAAAATTATTTTATTTTATACTTTTAGTTACGAATCATTTTAGTATAATGATTAATGCTTTAAGAATTATATGGGTTTTTCATTGATGTTATTGTCAGAACTGGATTGGCACCAGCTTTAAAATAAAAAACGAATGATCAAAATAGGTTCATCCAGTCCAAAGTTCTGAAGGTAACAAACATAAAAAAGGTCGAATTGAAAACCTCCTTCTTTTTTGAAGTCCGTTAAAAACCACTGAATTGTAACACAAAGAAGAAAAGTTGATTATCATTATCTTCTTTACGTTCTAATTCTTATCTAGATTCATACCGAAAAGAGCAACTCTAATAAAATTACATTACATAGATTAAAAGCAGAACCAGTAGTAATCTCTGAACTCACTTCACTCACTTGAATCAAATAATCATTTAAGTTCTTACGTTTGTCAATTTCAAGGTATCATCTCAAACTAACGATTTAATAAAAAATATTATAAGCCCTCAAGATATAGATCCATCAGGAGTCGCAATTTTGGTCAACGCTGTGTATTTTAACGTACGTTTTTATTTATGTTACAACATTGACAAACAAGCATCCGGCCCACCTGATGGTAAGTGGGCGCCGTAGCCTATGAGCTTTTGCAACACCATTAGTAGGTGCCACTCACGCGTTGCCAACCACGAGATATTAGTTCTTAAATCTGCCCAGTAATTTCACTAGCGTACCGTGACCTTCAAACCGGAACACAGTAATGCCTAAGCACTACTATTTGGCGGCAGAATATTTGACACTGAGGTGGTACCTACCCAGCCGGCCTCTTGCAACAAAAGACCTGCCACCAGTAAAAATATTTATAGATATTTTTAAAATTATTTTTAATACAACCTGATACCTTTAGCCTTGAGGACAATTTTGTTTTGGCAGAATCTACTTTTGAAATTGAAACCTCCACCAAGAAACACTTCGGAGACAAAAACAATTTCTCATAAGAAAGAGTCTTAAAGATTCTGACAAAAAGTTACCATAGGACCACAAAAATAATGCCACGCAAACCAAGATTTCTTCTTCTTTATCTATGTTTTCCGTCATTTAGATGGTAACAGGAAACTTCAAGACTGCTCAGATAAAGCACCGTGTCAGATGTTCTACCGCAAAGCAATGGGTTTTGCTTTGAAGGTATCTAGTGAAATTACTGGGCAAAGGATGTTTTAGAACCAATGTCTCGAGGTTGGTCACGCGTGAATGACACTTACATGGTGTTGCAAGCGCTCATAGGCTACGGCAACCGCTTACCATCAGGTGAGCCGTATGCTTGCTTGCCAACTTAGTGGCATAAAAAATATATGCAGCATAATGTTTATACTTTATCATATTAAGACGTAATTACATTTTAGGGTAGATGGAGAGAAACCTTCGAAGGTGTTCATAAGAGCACATTTCACGCTCCTACCGTTGATTTACCAGTTTCAATGATGACGAAAACTGGAGTCTTTAATTATACAAAGAGCGATGCATTAGAAGCTGAAGTGAGTAATAACTAAAATAAAAAAAAGCACAACGTCACAACGGTGTCTATTCTAAGTGATAATCTAATTTGTTGTTTTAGATTATAAAGATCCCATATGCAGGCGATAAAGCCTCATTTATCTTAGTACTACCAAAATCACGAACGGGGCTGACAGTGCTTCTTAGGCAGATAAAATTGTTTCCAGAAATTTTTCAATCACTTATTAGTAGAATGGTGGAAACTCGGATACATTTAACAATGCCGAAGTTCAAGATTGAATCGCAGTTAAATTTGAAGGATGCTTACGAAAAGGTATGAAAATTATGTTTGTGATACGGACAATTAGGCGAAATGCTTTTCACGTAAAGTACGAAAAAAGTATACCTTCCGATGGTAAGCAATAACCTTAGTTTGTATTTACTTTTTTGGCAACGGGACGCGTTGACCCCATTGTCCGCTGTAAGGATTATTATTATTATTATTCTCAGCAGAGATTACTCCACCAGTGCAATCAGTCACACTGGTCTTTAAAGATATTAAAAATAAAAGTTAGTTTAAAAAACGGACATAATAAAAACAAATGAAAAAGTCAAATTTAGTCAAAACTTCATCCAAACTTCATTTTATCGAAATTAATGGATCATATATATAATAGTTTATAGATTAATTTTGAAAGTGGGAGGAACATTTATGAAAACCTCACCTTAACAATCTCATCGTTCATCAATTCAATCGTTTTACCTACAAGCGATGTTTGTTTCTTTTTATTTCGTCTTCGAAGAACTTCGTCTTTCTTACTATCTATATTACTTTTTCTAATAAAATCTTTATTTATATAGCACAAAACAAAATCAATTATTTTAGATAGGAGTCAAAAAGATATTTAAAACAAAAAACTCAGGTCTCATAAATATATTAGATGTGCCGATATATATTACCACTGCTAAACATAAGGCGTTTGTTGAAGTCAATGAATTTGGCACTGAAGCTGCAGCTAGTTCAGGTAAATTTTCTTTAATAATATTTTTGTTACGACGTCGCGTGTCGGTGGCAATCATAGACATAGAGGACAATAGATAGTGTATCCTATATATTGAAATTGATAAACATTAAAAGATGAACTAGCGTAAGAGTAAGAAGGGGGCTAGGATATTGACCAATGACATGTTACTGAGATATTGATCAATAACAGTCAAGGTTTTTATAGCGCATGCATACGATCGCATTATTTAGTTCCCAGCCACTTGTCAGATGGCGCTGCAATTTTAAACATATTAGTCAATTAACGCCATATAGACGCACAACCTAGCGTATCCTCTATATCTATGTTGTCAATATTCAGCTTGCCTGAAATAGTAAACTAAAGTGGTCACAATAAGAAGCTTCATCATATAAGTGTTGCTAACATTTTAATTTACATGATGAAACCCATATAAGTTGTCCCCTGGTAAGGCCTTGGCAATGAAAGTAAATTCTTCTAAAAACACCAATTCCATAACCTAAATAGTTCAAATGTATGCATATAATTGAATGTAATTTATGTACATATGCTTGTGGCTGTCCAGTTTGGTAAACTTCAGAATTTGACTTCTAACCACTAAGTTCATGCAATAACGTAGAGCTCAATTGAGCTTCAAATGAGTTCGACGAATAACAACGAATTGATTTTTATGATGACAACTACTGTTATTACCAAAATTAATGGCCTGAGATTGGACTGCTTAAAAAACAACGAACCAACTTAAACCACCTAAGCTCCAAGGCTTTTTTCTGATTGTGTATTGTCAGGTTTACCTGGCGGGGTCGGCCGGCTGTGACTCTAAGGCTTGACAGACAAGAAAACGGAATCATTAATATAGTTTCAAAAACGCCAAATATATCGCGTTAAAAATCACAAAAAATAGACGAAAATATTTTATAATTGTTAGTCAATTAAAAATAAGTACCTACTTGATATTTATGTTTACAAATATTTATATTTCTATGTAAAATAAAAAATGTATTTTCAGCGTTAATTGCGGCGAAGTTGGCAAATGTAAAAGCGTTGACGATTAAAGCGAATCATCCGTTTTTATTTTTTATACTTGCAAAAAGTCAACAACTATTCACAGGGACGCTAGTTAATCCTAAACCTTATTAAATTATTATAATGCATATTATTGTTAATATATTATTACCTCTATTTGGTCTTTTTCTCACACCTAATTTTATATATAGTTTACTAGCACTGCCGGCGACTTCATCCGCGATGACCATATAATTTGCTCCAGAGAGAAATGGATCTAATAAGTAAATAACATCTATAACAAACTGCAATTGAATTATATAGTGTTTTTAAATAAACATAAAGGAATTCAACTTTTTTCGAGATAAAAAGTATCCTACGTCTTAACCCAGGTTCGTTCAAATCCGTTCAACCATTTTTTCTTGATTGACTTGCAAACATCCAAATATCCATTATATTAGAGGGTATTATCGAGAAGTGCATATCCTATCATAGAAAATAAGTAAAAGGTCGGCATTCAATTATTTTGTATTAAGGACCCGCACAAATGATTTAATGTTACCTCACTTTAATTCATAATGGCCCGAAAGGATTTAAATACAAATTCATCAACGCTTACCACATCTAAACTTTGTTCAAAAACAAGTTATACGCATGCGCAAAAAACTTAGTTCCCAAGTATTCATTCACCCTTCAACCCCTGTTCAGTCGGATTTCGGCCACACTTGCGTGAAGACTTATACAAATGCGGATAAAATAATCGCAAACTTTTACGTCACTCGTTACGATTTGCGTTTTAAAGTGCCGGTGTTAGAAATAGAAATGAGAAATTTTTTTATTGCTTTAGTTCATTTTAATGAGTGCTTTATTTGAATGTCAATAAAGTAAAATGTAAGATTAATAAAATACAGTTATGGAACAAAATGACGTCGCAACAAAAGTTATTTGTCTGTTAATTTATTTGAAACAAAAACAGTGTATAAATGGAAGTGAAATTCTGGACCATTTTCTTCATAATTCATTTCATTCATGTGAACGGAAAGGACGTTGGAGAAGGTATGTTTTTTTATCAATAAAGGAAATTTTGGAAACCAAATTGTAAACGAAAACCTAATTTGTAAAATATTGTAAAAAACTACGTTTTAGGTACTCACCATCATACCGGTGATAGTTTAACTGAAGGTGACCATAAAGATGATAGTAAGAGACCGTTAGACTTTTTAGTGAATCCAAACAATGAAGCCAAAGATTATTTTTTACCACCAGTATTTCCGAATAGTGAAGAATTAGAAGATGATGAGGATGATGATGAAGACGATCATTCTTATTTAGATTATGAGTATGACAACAAAGAAATAAATTATAAAGATTCACCAGACGTAGTTACAGCAAAGAGCAACGCAAAAGATGTTTTAGTTGATGATAAGATACCATTACATACAACCAAGGACAATCTACCAGTATTTCTGTTAGAACCGGAAAACACTTATGTTGTTAAAAATAAACCAGCTACACTAAAATGTCGTGCAGCTAATGCATTAGAAGTGAGTAATTAATTATTACTAAGTATTGAATTGAAATCAATAACGGACCAAATTACTGATGTATATCTCAATTTTTTTAAAACTTATTCAGCAATTATTAGTTTAATTTACAATTATACTATATTACGCTGTGACATACTAATTTTTTTGGCTATTACTTATTATAAAACTTCCTTGTAGGTATATTTCAAATGCAACGGTGTTAAAACGCAAGCGCTAAATTTCGAATTCGTTGATCCACAAACTGGCGTCAGAATCATAGAAGGGGAGTATAAAGTGTCGAGAGAACAAGTTGAAGAATATTTTGGCAGTGATAAATTTCAATGTTCTTGCTTCGCTTGGACAAGTAGAGGACAAATAAGGAGTCAACCAGCCACTATAGAGCTTGCTTGTAAGTTTTATTTTTAAGCTACAAGTTGGCAAGCAAGCATACGGCCCACCTGATGGTAAGCGATTGCCGTAGCCTATGAGCGCGCGCAACACCATTAGTACGTGCCAATCATGCGTTGTTACCCTCGAGATATTAGTTCTTGAATCTTCTTTGCCCTGTAATTTCACTAGCTTACAGTGTCTTTCCAACTGGAACACGGTAATACCTAAGCGCTACTGTTTGGCGGTAGAATATTTGAGACTGCCGTGGTACCTACCTAGCCGGCTTTGTAAGTAAGCAAGTTGCTTTGTTTTTTTTTATAAATTTCTATATAAATAAATACTTTGGCGATGTTATCCGAGTCTGCCTCAGACAGGCAGCTTATTAGTTTTGCAGATAAAAGTTGGCGTTCTTATTTTGCGAAGCGGTCAAGGCCGGATTATATTCAGCTGTAGTTGATGGCTTCACTTTCAGAGCCTAATTTTTATATTAGATTAGCATGAATTCGTCCATTGATTTATTTGGAATAACTAAATTTACCGCTCTGTTATACATACATTCATAGTCTTATTTAAATAACATTTATTTACATTATTAATATAGCATATTTGGACGCAAATAAGCAATACCATGTCAACCCATAAAATTGAAAAAACTGAGTTATATACTCAGAAGTGATGGTAAATGGCTGAAGAACATTTTTCTTTAATATTTGTAGGGTTTTAAGCTTTAAAACTTCTAAAAAGACATTTTTTAATCATGCAATTTATGTATTATGTTAAACGTTTTGAGTTATATTATATACGAAATGTGCAGTTTGTATACTTATTTTTGTGAAAATAAGTAAAATAACTTACATAAATCTGAAATTGCCAAAAACTTGACCAATATATAAAAAAATCATATAAAGCAAGTTGTTCAAAATTTTCAAACACGTTTTTCTCGAAATGACATTCGTGTGGGTTGACATGGTATTGCTTATTTGCGTCCATTTATAAAGTATTTTTTTGCATTTTTATAAAAATCAATCTGAGCGCGAATCAAGGGGTGGGATTTCCAAGAACAACATATCATCAAGCAGAAATCTAATTATTATGGTTTAGAAATCTATATTTTAGATATATGATTTCAGTTATTTTAACCTTATACTTTTAATACATAAGAAATAATAAGCTTATTGTATAAGCTTCTTAATCGAATTTGCAATTAAGCTTCCAAGAAGTAATGCAATTATATGAAACTACATTGTTTAATGCGATAACAAAGTGGAAATAAATTTTTCTCGGACCAGATACTAACTTTCTATATATAAAATAAAATTTTATATTTCTTCTATTTTGTTTTAGTATTAAAAAGTAGCAAATAAGATAAAAGAGAATATTATGTTCAGTAGCAACGAAACGGGTATCACTGTGAAGAATCTAAAGTCTATCAAGCGAACTGGCTTTCTTAAACAAGCATGACGCACTGTAAATTACTATTCAGATGTGCGCAATCGCCTATTTGAATAAAGATTTTTTTAAGTTTGGGTTTTATGTAGTGTAAAGGAAGGGAAAGATGGAGGAAAATTCAAGGAGGATTTTTTTTGCATCGCTGTGCCCAATTATTAAGCAAATAACAATAGTACGAATAACTGCTGGCGTTACCTTCTGAGGGCAGCAACTTATCCCGATTGCCGATCTGTTCGGCCCATTAATTATAAAAAGAACAGAGTTCTACTACACATAAACACAACATATTTTCTTTTGTTATTATTATAATATTTTTTTATATTATGTAATATACAGTAAAAATATTTAGTTATATATTTCTATAACGTTTCGCTATTTTTATTGGTTTAAACTTCTTACAAAGTTGTTTTAAGTGGAATAAATTCGCTATACTCATTTCAAATTAAATCTTTAACAAGTAAAATTAAACTCTATGTCTCTAGATATAAAGAAGCATTTCTCAGTAGCACCACAATCGCAGCTAGTAAAACAATACACAGCAGTGACGTTCCGATGTGAACCACCCCAGGCTGCGCCCTTCGCTCAGTTATACTGGCTAAAGAACGGAGCTCCCGTGGCCGTAGACGATAATGTACAAGTTTCGAAAGAAGGCGACTTGCTTATCAAGCAGTCTTCCCTGTTGGTGAGTGTGACGCAATTTCTCATTAGTTCCACAATAGCGGGTTATTAAAAATGACGTCACTTTGCTAAAGTCTAGGAAGAGAATTTTGCATTAGCCTTACGATAGTAAAATATTATATTTTATGCCTGACTTTTACGATGTAAGAAAATCGAAGAAATGCGATAATTAATATAGTATTATAGCAATACAAAATATTTTTAAAATTGAGGTAGTAATGTCACATTTCAAAGCAAGAAATATCATTACGATGGGATATCAAATAATATTATTTTTAGTCAAGTAATGAATGCTTAAAGACACGTTAAAATTATTAAAAACAAGATGTGGATGTGAAATCTTTATAAAGAGTTTTGTAACAGGATATGGCAAACTACACTTGTGTCGCGGAAAACCTCGCCGGGAAGAGAATGTCTGAGCCCGCACTGCTCACAGTTTTCGGTGAGTCTCAATCGGATTTTTCTAACGTCCCGCGTTTTTAAGCATAAAGTGGAATAACCCGGGACATTTATAATCACAAGGATTTCTTCTGACTTATAATTTGCTTGACCGATGACACAACTTGATGATGACAATCATTTTTTCATGTTTTGTGGTAATCGATAATAATTGAAGCAAGTGTCCCGTTTCAATCAAACAAGTCCCGCTGTCTAAGTAAAATTCCCGCTTTGAACGTAAAATGACTTGGCAATACAAGTCGTAATATTGCATTTCACTCGGTCCTCCCGAGACTTGAATACTTTATTTCTATTGTAGAAACTTACAAAGGTACGTTTGAGTTGTTGGTTTCTAACTGTTTAATTAAATATTTTAGATGGAAGAAGTTTAGTTATTTAATGATTTTTTGTTTAAGTTCCAATTACCTCATTTATTAAGTAGATCATTGTTTAGTCAAAAATAATTCATGAAAGTTTCAAAGAGTGTGTCAATAAAAGAAAACGTTATGTAACACGATTTTCAATTCACTATTACTTGTAATTTTATAATTAACTCCCCAGCAACGTGTTGCTGTTGCAACAAACGATTTGATTTGACGGTTTTTTTTAGACATTTTCAGAGAGAGAGAGTATATAAACAAAGAACCTACATCTATGGTTCTTTGTTTATATACTGTAGCGATACGACCCTTAGTTTCATTAAACAAGATTGGTTATAAATCTCATAAATTAATAAATTATTTATATTGATGGCTGACCAAAATTTTAAATTATTTTCATATCGCTTTTTTTTTTTTATAAAGAATATTAGCAATGCTTTTTCAATTGAATTGAAGCCTCAATAGCTCAACGATAGAATGGTCGATTTTGCTCCGTTAACGCGAGAGTCGAGGGTTTGATCGTGACCCCATTGGGCTATTGTCGTACCCACTGCTAGCGCAAGCTTCGAGCTTATTTGGAGGCGCAATGGGAATATTAGTAATGCCTTGAAAAAGCATTGCTAATATTCTTTAAAAAAAATCATTACTAATATTCCCTACTGCTCGTTGAATGAGCTCGAAGCTTGTGATAGAACCTGAAACTTGGACGGAACGAGCCCTTCTACCATCGAGCTATTTATGCTTAATGACCCATATGATTTCTAACTATAACAATTATGATTCATATTATTGGTACAGTAAACGGTGGCTGGACCGCTTGGTCTACTTGGAGCGATTGCTTCTGTGCGGGACAAGTGAGCGAACATCGGAATGGACGTGGTAGAAGACGAGTGAGGACTTGTACAGCCCCTCGACCTCTAAACGGAGGTCAACCTTGCATAGGACCCAGCGTTCAGAAGACTCAGGATTGCTTAGACTGTGATTTGGGTATGATAAATTGTTTTTTTTTTTTACTTTTAATTTGGCGACGTTGTGGCGCAGCGGTAGTGAACTGCTACAAGCATCACAGATCACGGTTTCGATTCCCGCTTGGAGTAGATGTTTGTATTGACCATATAGGCACGTTTTCTGGTTTTGGTTGTTTTTGTCCTTGTCATTGTGTATGTTCACAGGAAATAAATATCCTAATGGAGGCCGTAGAAAATATTGTACGTAAAGAATTACTTTCCTGCGAATTAATATAGGAAGCCACTATTATCTTGAAAATAAGTAGTTATTTTGTATACATTTCTTTTGAAGGAAGGCGAAGTAACAAATCCTTTAACACGCTATCAGTCCTGTGATCAGAATGGCACCCACATTGTGGTCAGTCAGGTTTGTTGGTTTGGTCAAAATCTAGAAATAATATTATAAATGTGAAAATTGATATGTCTACAGATCTGTCAAGCCTATCCTAGCACTGTAGGCCAAGAATATGGACAGCATTTTTATATCAAAAGATGTCGAACAAACAAACGGCCTTATAAAAATCAGTTATTGTACAGAATACCTAGTTTCTTTTCGTATTTTGACTATTCATATTTATTCTGTGCTTACTATGCCTGTACCTATATGTAATAACCTGAATTAACTTTCTTACCCACATAATAATGCTTGTAATCTGGGCAGATACTGACCCACAATCACAGTGGTAGGGAACCCGCCTTAAACGCCGTTGGTCTCAATTCCCGCTCGTGACAGACTATTGACATGTCTTCCGGTCGGGATATTGTACTTTTGTTTATGTACTCTTCCGGTTCCCGATACAGGATATCACTATCCTAATGGGGGTCGTTGAGTGTTTATTTATTTATTACAAGGATAACATGATAGTGTTGCTTTTAACTATTTAACCCGTTTCGTGAATAAATTCTGGGTTTTAAAGGACCCTTTACGCGAGCGTGTCCACGCATGTAATGAAACACCAGCGTGTGTTCTTATTCATTATTCATGTTACAATGTTTTTAGGATATCGTATAAACACATAAATAGTTGAAAATATATCGCTCTATAAGAGAACGTTTTTCTTTGCTACATAACTACGTACGTAACTCTTCTTCTTCGTAGCATTATTCCCGGTATTTTATTTTACCCAGGGTCTGCTTATTACTCTTATCCGGATTTGATGGGTTACTAGTTTTTACACTGAGCGATTGCCATCTGACCTCCAACCCTAAAGGCGAACCAGTAACCCATTGGATAAGAGCAATTTACATATCAAGAGTTAACGATTATCATCAGATGTTATGTGATAACAACCGGGACCGATAGCTTAAAGAGCTCCTCGGCACGGTGGGGAGACCCACAGACAAACGACCAGACCGAGACAGAAATTTAATAAACATCCCGAGCGGGAATCGAACCCGCAACCGTTGAGACTAAAGGCAGACATGCGAACCACAACAGTGTCAACTACGTACGTAACTCATAAAGTAATAAAGTCCGCTGTACTTGTACTTTATTGATATTATAATATCAATCGAGTCGATTTATATTGTTTTCGTAATTAATTTTTTGATTTTTAACAATATTAGTAACTTCACAACTGAAATTGCAACACTGTTGCTAGAAATAAAACAAAAAATATTTTATTTTTATATTTCATTTTATATCCTGACCAGGGGGCTTACCATTAACTCTTATTGCGACAATCAAAAACAAGCCAAAAACTGTTACACCGTTATTTCGTATCATGACATACATATTTATACTTCATGCTCATATAAAATTAGAATCGATTCACTATCAAGATTTTTTTGCTAAAAGTTAACGGTAAACCCGTTGATATCAAAATCAAATCAACTATCATATATATGTTACTAAGAATATTATTATATATTATGATAGATATGCTACTAAGAACACATTTTGTTATCAGAGAGCCTCAGTTAGATGCATATAAAGATGCAAGAAGTCAGAGGCAAACGCAATATTACCTATCCATATCATCCTTACATAATGGTATCTTCTTATAAAATGATTCATTACAGATGTATACGTCGACAGCTTGGATGAGTTGGCGGATGAATCATCGGACATTATATTAGGTATGTTTATAATTTATAGTTTTTTATTCTTAACTAGCGACCCGCACCGACTTCGTCCGGGTGCATAGTAAATTGTTCCGTTTATCCCGTTACCGTGGGAGTTTTAATTCCGTTCTTGGTTCTTCCACTTATAAACTATGTACCTGTATACAAACATTAAGTAATATAATTTTTTCCATACGAACTTCCCTACCCGTCGATTCCATACAAACCTGGTATTTACTGTTAAAATTTAAATTTAGTTTATATTTAATTTTTTCCGTCATAAGAACCTTCTCCTGACAATAACAAACACAACAAAAAAAAAATTGTGAAATCGGTCCAGCCGTTCACGCATGATGGCGTGACGAAGGGATATAGGGATTCATTTTTATATATATAGATTTACCTACAGATTTATCCACAGATACATTTTAATTTTAGACGTGTATTATTTTTAAGACATGTTTGTGTCGCAGCGGTAGCGAACCTGCCTTAAGCGCCACAGGTCACGGGTTCGATTCCCGCTTGGAGCATACGTTTGTATTGACCATAGAGGCATGCTTTCATTGTGTATGTATCCGGACCCCCGACACAGGATATAACTATCCAAATGGTGGGCGTTGAGTGTGTAGTGTTTATTATTATTATTATTTGTACGAGTGATCCTGACCTTCTGTTGGACTTATTGCCTCTATACAAAAGAAAATAGTTCTAGTATCACATAATCTCCTACAGGTCGTTGGTCACAATGGTCGGAATGGACTAGATGTGACTCTGACTGCCTCCAGACTAGGAGACGAAGATGCATAACGAGCACGGCTTGTCTCGGAAAAGACTATCAGGTCGCCCAATGTCCATTGTGTGTACGGACGTCGAAATCTGATATTATACACGATGGTATGTTAGTTCTGATGTAATGATTTTATACCCGAGATGGCACAATAGAATACGTCGATTTTAACCGAAGGTAACGAGTTCAAGCACAAGAGCTTTCAAGAGCTGAATTTGTGTTTTGAATGTATCTAGTAATTAACGGTGTAGGAAAATATCGTAAGGAAAGTGCATGTCGTAGAAGAAATTCTAAGACATATATTTGCTATTGATAGTGTAGATCTATTGCTGGTGGTAGGGCTTAAAGGCCGCCTCGTTAGCACCGTAAAAAACTCGTGAAGTCACTGCTCCTCAGCCGCGTTTCAATCAATGTATAACCAGTTGCACCTTAAAGGTCAGCATTTCATTTGCACGCCCTACCGTGTTCATGTGGTACCGTGTTCAGGTGGTACCGACGTTCATGGGCAGCGGCGATTACGCTTAACATCATGTGAGCCTTCCGCCCATTTGCTCCCACTAACATTAATAAAATTTCTATTGGAATTAATAATAAAATTAATTAAAAAAACTTGTTAGCTTAAGTTCAAAGTTAACTAGGGTTAATATTTTTCAGGATCATCATATTGGCCATTACTAATTGCATTATCTATTGCTTTCTTGATATTTATCGTTGTCGTTGTATTGGGAATAAAGTACATGAAAATAAAAATGGCCGAAAATTCTCCATACGTCAAACCGCCCCTGGTAAGAAATTTATGACAAAGAACGAAATCATACCTAAGCATGCTATGATAATAATACTTAATTTTCAATCAGGTACTAACTACTTTGGCAATGTTATAAAGAGAACTTTGACTAATCAACCGGATTTGACTATACATGAAGAGTTTCACACAGTTGATTCAAGACGGACACACAGACAAACAAGCGCTTCTAGTAATACGCGCCACGAGCATTTATACGAAGTACCACAGCTGGCTAACAGGTAAGAAATTTATTAGACATGATAAATAGAGGCGTCGGGGCGTGACGACTCCATCGCCCGCTGTTCACATAATCTCTGTCACAGCTGAGATCTATTCCACCAGTGCAATCAGTCACATTGGTGGTAGGTGGTGGGTGGTAGGTAAGTACTACAGCAGTGTCAAATATTATACCGCAAAGCGTGTCTTTAGCATTACTGTGTTTCGGTTTGGGGGGCTCTGTAGGCTAGTGAAATTTCCGGACAAAGGAGATTTAAGAATTAATATCTCGAGGTTGGCAACGCGAGAGTGACACCTACAAATGGTGTTGCAAGCGCTCGTAGGCTACGGCAAACACTTACCATCCGGTGGCCGTAACTTAGTAACATAAAAAAACTATTGAATAATAAAGTTTTTTTTAAGCTCTTTGAGTTTATGTAATACTTAATTCGGTTATAAATGTTACAATCAACAATAATTTTATTGCAATTATGAAATTAAATTTAGTCAACAATGAAGGTACCTGAAGCGGCGTCACTATCATAATTATTAATTACTATTGTAAACCTTTGTTTTAACTGCAATTATGCTAATTGGTACGCTATTATTTTGAAATAGTGTAAATTCAAGTTACATGAAAATCAAATATAAAATTTACATTTGGGATGAAATATGGCATTCAAACATATATTTTTTAGAAGTTTTATATTACGAAGAAAAATTCCTAAATTAAAAATTATAATACACACACAAAAACCGTTAAAATAAATAGTTTTCACAGCGCACGCGATGCAAAAAAAGTTTTAGGTAATTTTATTACAACTTGGGTTACATTATTAGAGTTTTAGTAAGGATCCCTAATTTTTTCGAAAACATAATATAGCCTATGTCACCCGGGGATAGTGTAGCTTCCCAACAGTAATAGAATTTTCCAAATCGGTTTAGTAGTTTCGGAGCCTATTCAAAATAAACAATCAAATCTTTCCTCTTCATAATATTGGTATAGAAGTATAGATAAACAAGAGTTGTCAGATTAGCTTACGAAGACAAATATCTCACAAACCACTTGTATTTTGGCTTGAATCAATATTAACTATTTATTTCAGCTACATCTCTCCATTAGATCACGAGGTAAGAACCCAGGCGGAGAGTTTCGCTTGCAAGGATAAGGAGTCAGATCGTTCTGACTCCAGCTGCTTTTTGAGCTGTGAGTTCACCCATCACGAATTTAGACTTTGATTGAATGACAATACTTCATATAAATATGGTTCAAATATACTCGCCTTATTAAAAAGTTAATTACAGTGTTTGGGATTTTAAACTGGCATTTATAGTAATGGAATAAATGGATATTGTTTTTCAATCATTTGTTTACACCGCTTTACACCAATCATATAATTTCTTTAGTAGTTCGTTGCCATGAATAATTTAGTGGTTTTCTTTCAGCGGGATCGTCGTATGGTAATGAAAGTGTAGAAATGTCACCATCCCTTAAAAATAACGCTTCAGTAGACTCGAAATTTCTAAATTCACAATATTTAGAGACGGCCACATCGAGAATTGTTAATGGTGACGGTGATTGGCTAAATTTAGACAAATGTGGAGTCAGACTTTTCATTCCTGATGGTGTAGTTGAGAAAGGAGAAGAACTTTTTTCTATAGAGGTCACAGATGAAGAATGGAATAAGCCGAATTTACAAGAAGGTATCATTATGTTTGGCTTGTGATTCTGAAATTGACCCACTTTTGTAACTTGCTTCGATGTTATCCACATTAAAACTTAAGTTTTAAGTTTCTGAAATAAACAGTCGGTAGACTTTGACCTGAATTCGACCCCAATTGAAGCTATTTTAAAATTAGATCAAACATTAATAATGAATTTATTGTATTCGACGAAAATAATTCAGTTTCGGTATTCGATTTTAAATTTTTTTCCACAGGAGAAACACAGTTAAGTCCTGTAATAAGATGTGGACCGAAAAACTATCACTTCTGCAAAGCAGTTGTGCTAACATTTCCACATTGTGCAGCTGTAAAGAACTCTAGCTGGGTACTCTCCATACTTCAAAAACCAGAGGAAATTAACTCAAGAGAATGGAGAAAAGTTCTGACGCTTGGTCAAGAAACACCAGGAACACCAATCTTCGCCCAAGTGGATCATGCTAAAGTGTATCTTGTTTGTGAATTCTTAAGTGACTTTGTTCTCATCGGTAGGAGTTTCAGTTCTTTAGACGCAAAATTGTTAAAACTAGCCCTTTTTCTAAATAAACGTGTCGATGGATATTACAATCTTACTTTACATGTATTTAATGACACTCCCTACGCCTTCTACGATTGTTTTGAGAGCGAGAGGCGTGCTGGTAGTTTTCTCCTCTGTGATCCAAAAACAATTTACTTTCAAGAGAATTGTTCTGATTTGTGTGTAAATGTTAGGGATGTGGGAACGGGATGGAAGATCCAATCTGATGGTAAATATCAAGAAGTCTCCTTCTCTCACATTTGGAATATGAATGTCAGGTCTCTACATTGCGTTTTTATATTGCAACAAATAGATGCTATTAATTGTTTAGAGTTAAATGTCACCATTTATCAGAAGTTAAAACAAACGAATTCGGTCGTTTTCAATATAAAAACAAACGATTTTAATTCGAATTTCAATTTTAATAAGCGCTTTAGTTATTCAGGCGTGGAAATGGGTTACAGCGTCAATATCCTCGAGAATCCATTCAATTATTCGTCGCTATCAAAAAAAGAGGGTCGATATGATTTCGTTTACAGAAATAATGGTAATAAAAGAAATAGTTACACAATTGACAATAATTATTATAGGACAAATGTTTTGACTAAATCTGATAGGGTTATACTTTGTAAATTACTCGACAGTCAGACAACGAAAGGCAACGATTGGAGATTACTCGCAGAAAAGTTAAAATTAACATCATTCTATTATTATTTCTCGAATACATGTTCGCCAACTGAAAATATTTTGAACCTATGGTTGTGTAGGAACAATGATTTGAATATGTTAGTGAATTTATCGAGGATATTCAGGGAGATGTCAAGGGTGGATTGCGCGACGGTCGTTGAAAGGCGCTGTTTTCCTAATTAGACTGATTTTTTTTTAAATATATTTTTTCACTCTAGTCATTGTATGCGTTTTCTATTTTAGTACCACGCTTAGTGATTGAAGTGGATGGAAGTGCTTTGTTGTTGATTATGTAAAAATGTGTATGTTTCGATTTCTAAAAAATATTTATTTTATTTGATACAACATAGACATTTTAATTTCGTGATATGTCACATGTGTTTTACAAGTAAGACTTACATTGTAAGTTCTTTTTTATTTTCTTTAAAAAAAATGTGGTGTAAATGAGTAGTTATCTCAACGCGTAAATAAATGCAATATTTGCACAGTTTGTGTAGAACTTTAAGCAAATTATGTAGAAGAGAACTGAAAGTTAATTATATTGTAGTCTAGTCATAAGTTGATGAATTTATTTTGTAACGGAGATTGTTATCAAATGAAAAAAGTTATTATCAAGTAGTGATTTTAATTGTACGGAAGCATTATATTTTTTCTGAAACCCTCTTCATTTAAGAAACTAGCGGAATCACAATGACCCATATTAATATGAATCCGATAGTACCTTAGGATACTTCTAAATTTGCTGAGACAATTACGTTTTTCATTGAAGTAAAGAAGTACTTTTATATGATATGCGTTATACTTATTATTTATTTATTTGTCCACAGCGTCGCTAATTTGTACTCTGCCTTATTTCAGAATTATCTAGAGTGCGTATTTAATATTTAAAGGAGAGTATGTTTCCAAAACATAATTAGTTATAGTTACGAACCAAATAGAAATTGTATTGTAAGTTTGGTTATGTGTAAGAGATGGTTTTAGTAGTGATTTAAATTTTTTTGAAGTAAACATTTTAAAGCAAAAATTTGTTGTTTAATTTCTTCTAACCAAGCAGATGTCCTTGTCAACAAAATAAAATAAGAAATTATAAAATAATTATTAATTTAACTAAAAATAAATAACTATTTTTAAGTTCACCAATTAATTACAAAGATCGCAGGTTCAATAAGCTTTCATATTTTGAATTCATTTTTAAAAATCCAAAGGTAATCCATCAAAATCAGAATAACGTACACAAAATAACGTTTAATTTGAGAACCTTTGAAATCCATTAAAAATTCATAACTTTATTTTTTAATGCTGCTTACATATCAAACTTTTCAATAGCTCAAAACCATTATAAGTTTTACATTTATATTCATAATATTATATATAAATATAATAATAATTCTTCTCCAAATCTTATATTTTGATCACCTATTGTCGTAATTTTGTAGGACACTGTTTAGGCCTCTAACAGGATTTCTTGACTGTGATCAAATTAATACACGGAGATGGTCCATTGAAATCACTAAATTACGGTCACCCATCTAAAGTATGACCGCGCTTAAAGCTACTTAACCCCTAATCGTTTACCGTCCGGTAAGCGTAATTACATATAAGCGTCTTCTTACAGTATACTACAATATAATATAATATAGTGACAAACTCGTAAGACCAGATTAGTATAAAGTGGTCACTATAGGTAATGGACGCGTAAAAACAATAGTATTACGTGTGTGTTACATTGAAAAAAGGTCGAAAGCCATCGAAAAGAGTGATTGTGGAAAACGAATGCTATCACACCATTTGAGATCACGTCTTTGAGAGAAAAGCCCCTTCAAACCCAACCGACCCCTTAATGATTTATATAACAGTATTGCTGTACAATTAGATTGTTTTTTTTTTTTTTATGTTATTAGTTGCCAAACAAGCATACGGCCCACCTGATGGTAAGTGGTTGCCGCAGCGTATGAACGCTTGCAGCGCCATAAGTAGGTGCCACTCACGCGTTGCCAACCTCGAGATATTGGTTCTTTTCCTCTGCCCAGTAATTTCACTAGCGTACAGTGCCCTTCAAACCGGAACACAGTAATGCCTAAGCACTACTATTTGGCGGTAAAATATTTGACACTGCGGTAGTACCTACCTAGCCGGCCTCTTGCAACAAAAGACCTACCATCAATGAAATTTGTTTAAATTTGTAAAGGTCATCTAACCAATGGTATGACATTATCAGTTCATCAGTAAATAAAAGCAGCAATACGTTACACGTAATGTAGCCCGTGACCCAAATACTAGGTATTCAAGTATTAACGCTAGGGTTGGAGAGCCCGCGATTGCATTGTTTAATAATTGAGGACCTTCCGACATTACTCTGTATTGACGGCTGGTTTATGTTATAAGCTGTAGCGGTTGCAACATTTGTTAGACGAGCTAAACAATACCAATAATTATATAAGTACTATGGCGACTTTGACACCGTGATGGCTAGTCTGCCTTTAGTCGCGACGGCTGCGGGTTCAATTTCCGCTCGGGGAGATGTGTGTATTGATCTTACAATTATCTATCTAGGTCTGGCCGTATGTCTTTGTGGGTCTCCTCACCGTACCATGGAGAACACGATAAGCTGTCCGTCCCAGTTGTTGTCACATAACATCTGATAATAATCGTTAGCTCTTGATAAGTAAATTGCTCATATCCAATGAGTTATTGGTTCGCCCTAAGGGTTGCGGAGGTCAGATAGCAATCGCTCTGTGTAAAAACTAGTAACCTGTGAAATCGGGATAAGAGTAATAAGAAGACCCTGGGAAGATAAAATACCGGGAAAAATAAGCCTAGCAACAAGAAATTATGTAAGTACTTTAATTACTAAGTTTTTGACTCTGATAGTAAACAACCGTAGTCTTCTGAACCTTTGCAACATTACTAAGAAGTACATGTCTGTTGCAAACTGATGAAGAATGAAGGACAATTTAATGAAATAGGCCACAAGACAAGACAAAGAAATAGGCCACTTGCAGGCCTCAGCTGAAAATCAGCGCTGAATGACTTGTAGTCGTGAAGCACATGCTGAGCTGTTTGGCCTTTCGCTGTTTTGTCTGTATTTTTCTTTATACTTTACTTTATATATATATATATATATATATATATATATATTTTATAAAATAGAACTAGTTATTATATAATAAGCTTACTATTTAGTTTTTAATTAGAATTTAAGTTAAATATTTGTAAGACATTACAGTGATAAATAAATAAATAAATAAATAAATAAATAAATAAATAAATAAATAAATAAATAAATAAATAAATAAATAAATAAATAAATAAATAAATAAATAAATAAATAAATAAATAAATAAATAAATAAATAAATAAATAAATAAATAAATAAATAAATAAATAGGAATTAAGGGATTAAGGAATTAAGAAAAGTATTTACATAACTCGAAAATTCAAGGTCAATATTCTCTAAGAGTTGATAGATAAATTATGCTACTAAACTACCGACATTAAGCTATAGAAATAGCCTTTAATATGTAACCATTAGATATTTCCACTAGTTTTAATAGACGATATAAGTCACAATTAGCTTGTTAGAATCATTTATTATCATATTTTTTATTATCATTTGAATCGTCGAGAGCGCTTGACGTGTACCATAGCTCAGAGTTTCACGAGTTTCCTTTCCGTTCTATTAAAGAAATCCCTTAACAAACATGAGGGCAACTCGTATACCGAATACATGCCCTCTCAAAATGCGAAAAGCGGAATTAAATATTTTTATTATAAATACACCAATTTTATACTAACCTTTACTGACATTTTGCTTATGCCTGTTCTTTTATATTCTTCTAAACTTGCTATAAGGCAATACTTGTATAATATACAACTATATAAAAACAATATATATTTTACAGGCGTCGGGATGTGACGACCCCATCGCCCGCTGTTGGGATAACCTCTGTCACAACAGAGATTATTCCACCAGTGCAATCAGTCACACTGGTGGTAGGTCTTTTGTTGCAAGAGGCCGGCTAGGTAGGTACCACCACAGTGTCCAATATTCTGCCGCCAAATAGTAGTGCTTAGGCACTACTGTGTTCCGCTTTGAAGGGCATTGTACGCTAGTGAAATTACTGGGCGAACGAGATTTAAGAACTAATATCTCGAGGTTGGCAACGCGCGAGTGGCACCTACTAATGGTGCTGCAAGCGCTCATAGGCTGCGGCAGCCACTTACCATCAGGTGGGCCGTATGCTTGTTTGCCAACTTCTAACATAAAAAAAATATATATCAATAAAATTAATGAATAAGTTCTATATAATTGTTAACAAAAAACTATTAAAATACTAACTAAATTATCCTGCTCCACACCACAAAATTTCAAGAGAATCGGTTGAGAAATGCAACGTGTAGAACAGCCGGATATCCGCCGGACAAACAAAACCATTTTCGCCCAAGTTGAAACGAAAGAATCTAAGACGCCTTAACCTAGCACTCGCCCTGCCAATTGATAGCAAAGCTATATAGTCATATGAGCAGAACTTTATACAAAATTTAAATTAAACCTAAAAATATCTTACATAGAACTTATTCCTTGTCAACTTCTTCGTCCTACTTCCTCCTAGAGACCATAAGGATGAACCACTAAGTTACTGGATAAGAGCGAATTACTTATCAAGAGTTAACGATTATTATCAGATGTTATGTGATAACAACCGGAACCGACAGCTTAATGTACTTCGAGGCACGGTGGGGAGACCCACAAAGACAAACGCCCAGATCGAAACAATTTGTAAGATCAATGCAAACATCTGCCCGAGCGGTAATCGAACTCGCAACCGTCGAGGCTAAAGGCAGAGTCGCTACCCACAGCGCCACAACGGTGTCACAATTAATTCCTTGTCAACATTCCAACTAATTAAGACTTAAATTGTTTCACACAGAGTTCTATCCAACTCCTTCGTAATTTAGAAAACTCCAATACAAGTTCCCTTTGGTCTTGAGCAGGATTTCCCGTCGAAGAATGTTAGATCAAAGATCTGGTACAATGAACGTCTAGTTCAGTACAATGTGTTCACACCAATTTCGTTCTTATTGTATTGCGTTTAAGGTTGAAAATTTTATACGGATACTTTTGTGTTGCTCATTGTATGGATATAGCCATGAAGAGCAGTGATCTGTATAATGAGGTAAATAAAATATGTAAGGAAATTCTTTTGAGTCTTTCTGTCTAATGTACTGACCGAATTTGCTTATATTCAGTCAGTGAATCTTATTATTATGTACATTTTATGATTGCACTGATTAAGCAATAAGATTAATAAACAAGTTAAAGTATTTGTTTATACTAGCTTCTGTGAGGGCTTCGCCACCAGGGAGTATAACGATTTATATACAAATTTCGAACCCCCTTCTAAGCATTGGAAATGTTAAAACATGTTCTTTAATTGTTCGCGAAAAAACCAAATGTTTATGCTTCTAGTTTTAAAAATTACATCCTTAATGGTTGAATTTCGAAAAATCCTTTCTTAGTGCTCCTAGTGTTTAAAAAAATGTTACGTGTGGAAAAAAACAGCTTTTTAGGTTCATGGACTCAGGCTGGGGGTTGATATCATTCACGTCTTCGCTTTTTATATTTATAGAAGATAGATATATAACAGCTTAAGATTATAGTATAGCCATAAACTTTACTAGAAACTGTGAATAGGCATTTCTACACAGGAAAAAGGCAAGGACTCGCTACTTCTTAAATTCAACACTAATGAAAAGAGTCGAAGTTGCAAGTTTGTGATTTCTAACTTATAACGTTTCCTGGCTTGTTTCGTGTTTATTTACTAAGGAGCACCAGTGACTCCAGACAATTTGTCTATATGGGAAGCCCTATCTATAGTATATACTGTATAGTAATTCTATGCGTATAGTTCAGTAATAACAGCCTAATATAAATAACCACCCAATTAAAAAAAAGAAACAATTTTAGTTAATCTTCCAAGTCAAAACGTAAAACACGAGTTTGTCACAACCCAACCCTTTAGAAGACGGCACATTTGAAAACACTGCTGTGGCAAGTGAGGCTCGGTAAGGGCTACACCTAATTGGAGAGCGCTTAGTACACGAGTCCTTCACCGTGTCTTATAAAGAATCTGTGGTGTACCTAACCTGAGGTACAGAATTTCACTTTAAATATTTCTCTGTGGTATATTTTGAGTGTTCTTATCAAATACATCCCTGACTTTTAGAACTTTTTATTAGGTAATTTGGTTGTTTTTAATACGGACATTTGAATCAGCCAGAAAACATTCTCTATCAAACTTAGGGTGTCTAATAGTACTTTACGACGACGTTGTGGCGCAGCGGTAGCGAACCTGCCTTAAACGCCACAGGTCGCGGGTTCGATTCCCGCTCGAAGCATAATATGTTTGTATTGACCATGCAAGCATATTTTCCGGTCTGGGTGTATTTGTCCTTGTCATTGTGAATGTTTCCGGACCCCGACACAGGGTATTACTATCCTAATGGGGGCCGTTGAGTGTGCCACGTTTATTTATTTATTTACAAAATTAATTTTCTAAAACGATTTAATTTACAGAACCTAAGTTTGTATATAATATTATCTTGTTTTATTTTTCCCTTTTCTTTTTCTCTTACCCACGTCCAAGGCTACCTGGTAGAAAATGCTTCGAGCACGTTCTTTTCACACATTGTGCAATACAGTGTAAGTAAATAAAAATAAATATCATAATAGCCTCAATAGCTCAGGTAGAAGACGATTCCGCTCCTTTAAGAGCCGCGGCTTTGAGCTATTGTCGTGCCCACTCCTAGCGCAAGCTTCGAGCTTATTTGGAGGGGCAATTGGAATAATAGTAATGCTTTGAAAAAATATCTCTTGATTGCGAGAGTTTTTAATAAGTCATATATTAACATTTAATCTGGCTTCAGAACAAATTTCATGTCAAAATATCTTATAACAGAAGCCCCCACTTCATTTGATTAGTATATTTACGTATAGCACAGTTAAACCACAAGGTTTTACTCGCTTTTGGTAACGTAAAACATTTCATTGAATAAGTAATGAAAGAATATCGGATGCTGTTATAGGATTTCTTATTAGAAAGAGCTTGACTAAAAATATTAAGTAAAAATATTTGATATATACTAATAAATGCCAACAATAATGTATAATAATGTATAATATTTCTTATGTATAAACGTTCTAAAATGGGATCATATTTAACTTATTTAAGGTGTATGAGATGTATGAAGATTGTGTGACAAGTTTTCAGTTATTTTAATTAAATATAAAAATTTCATGCTCGGAAATTGATGAATACTGTATATATATATTATAAGAAATAAGCCTCTCAATTTATTTCTTTGCCTTTTTATTTTTAAAAAGGGGATGGTAGTTCTCTTTTTTTTTCTCCAATGTTGGCTTTTAGTTGTGTCCTATAGGCACTTATTATCTCGCCAATGACACGTAGGATGTAGACGACACGTAATGGTAGTTCTCATGCAATTGGCGGGAAAACCAAAATGTCTGTCTGATCCATATACTCGGTTGGGTCGTGAACTATTTTATTCATTTGTCATTGTTATTTACTAGTTATGTGCTAAAAAGGCCAATAATTATATCCGCTAACCGATTTATTTGTATTACGATTATTTGTAATGAACAAAAATTAAAATTGTTACTTTTAAAAAGTCTACCCACTTCTGATTCCTAAATATATATATATATATATATACGGATATGTATATAATTTATTGATTTATTATTTTTTTAAGAAATAGATAGAAAACCTTTATTTCTATTAATACTGGATTAGTAATAATACGTACCTCTCTTTATCAACATAATAAACAAAAACAACTCACCTTTATTGGTGAACATCAGATTTATAGGAACATTTCAAAGACAAACCGTTTCTTGAGTTGTGGGAAACAACAAAAGATAACAAATCGAGCTTTTAACACACTCGTTCGCGTTGAGTAGACCCGTTAGCTGATTTATGAGCTCTCATCGGATGGCTGAAGCGGTTATCTCGAGTGGTTGAAATTCTCTATGAATCTTGGTTATTTTCATATAAATTATTGCTTGGTTTATCTTATCGTTAAAGAGAAAAATTATTAAAATAATCCTATTTTATTGTATAATTTGATGCATTTATTCTTTTTACTCCAAGATTGTGCCAAAAAAGTGCATGTCTCGTGGCTCATCGGCTGCTTAGCGGTCACTGCTGATTGAATTCCTACGTCGAAGCAGTCCAAATATCTGTCAACAGAAATACTTGTTCGATCATCCCAGTGCAAAAGTTTTGAAGAGAAGAGTCATTGGGGGCTGGAGGGCATGCAGGTAGAAAGGGCAACGAAGCTGCTTGCTTTGTCAGAAAAGCCAACGAAACTGCATGTCCTCCGTTGTTGCATGAAGTGGTCATCCGTTGTGTCATATGCAGCGGTAATCGCTTAGCATTATATGAACCTTCAGTCCGTTTGCTCCCTCTAACATAAAACCAACTAATCCGTTTATAGTGTCCGTTATAGTGTCCGTTAAATGGTTAACTGACTAACTGAAATTGTAGTACATAGTTATTAATTCCAAATTAATAAAAGATGTCGCATAGAAAATCCAAGTCTGTCTAACTAGACAATACTATGCGCCGTTTCTATCTGTATGCAAATTAAACCCTTAACTTCCTACACTCGGTCGATTTAATCGCTCGAATTTTCCTCTAAGTCGAGAGAAACTCCAGATCGAAGGGTGAATAAATTTAAAAACCTCTTAACAGAATACTTAGTGGGTGCCGAAAAGTTTATGTTTACTGCAGAAGCATATTTTAAGTTGTAATCTAAGTGAGTGGCTGTGAAAGTTTTTTTTGGGCCGTTATGGGTCTAAGTAAATAGAAAAACATTTCGTTCTGCGTATATTCGTTTTATTTATACAAAGATTTCAGTAAAATGCGTCTTTCGCTTTAAAATATTGATAATATTATACTTTTGATTTTTATATTTAACATAATGATCAACTTGTGTTACTTGCTGAAAAGGATAAATTCTGTTTCTATTTTTTGACTAAAATAGATAATATCAAAATATATTAAAAATGTATGGTCTAACAAATAGTATCATAGTCCTGCAGAAAATGAAAGGTGGCCCAAACCACAGATTTTTAAGGTTTCGTATTAATATCATACTTTAAAGAAAGGAAAACATCGTCAGGAAGAATTTCTAAAACATGTAGGCACTTAATAATGAATCACATAATATTTCGTTCATTTCATTCATTGATAGATTCTATTAATTTTCCTTATAATTATAGTAACCAAGGCTCGAAATGCGATTGATTTTTTTTTATTTAACATTAATAATACTATAAAAACGAAAGTAGTTTGTCCTGTTTAAGAAAAAAAAAAAAAAGATTTTTATAAAAATGTTATTTACGCAGAGCAAATAAGTAAATTTCTTTAAAATAATAGAAGTTGTTTGCTATGTTAGTAGGTATATAATGTCAATTTTAGTCCATATAGGAGTATTACCCCTAGTATTCCGACCATAATATTACTAAATATTTTCGTTTTAATCTCAAGAGAAATTCTTAAAGTAAAACTAACAACATTCTTTATTATAACACTAGGGTCTCAACATGTCATAGGGGGACAGAAATTCTTTAAAATACTTTTTAATATGAGCAGCGTGTGTCCCTTTTTCATTATAAATATTGAACTTTTAAAAACAAAGGTGAATAAAGTACTGAACCCCACTCGAGTCTCTCCTGTTCGCGCTTCGCTGCCTTGTTTTTAATAACTTAGAATGAGTGGGATTTAATCTTCATTTATTATTTATCGCTACAGAGAGCTTTTACCACTTTTTAATAAGACCTTTTTAAAAATAAAATTACAATAATATATTGTTTATTCATATTTTTGCATTCGAATATTATAGCCAGGGGTGGTTAAACTTTTTTCGATTTTTTTCAGAAATCGTAGTACCTAGTAATTCTTCTCCTTAACAGGAATAGAATATAGTTGAGGACATGTGGAGCAATGACCTTCAGCCATCTGATAACCAGCGGGTTTACCATTAACTTTTAGTAATAATTCTATTTCGATCCAATTCAATTATGACAGTAAATCGATTTAGATTTTATATGAGCATGACGTATAAATATATGTACAAGTATGTGTCATGGTACGAAATAGCGATGTAGCTCAGTTTAGGTCGTCATTTGAATGGCAATAAGAGTTAATGCTGAGCAGACCTCAGATGAGACGTATTTCTTTGATTTATAAACACGCCTATTATAGCTTGCCAATCATAAAGTATTCGTGGCTGTCTTTAATAAATTTAATTTTAGTCGTTTTTTTTCATAGCATTCACTCTTTTGATAACTGAACCAATTTATTTTCAACTGGTAGTTTTTACATGGAGAATATGCATTCGTAGGCTTACCTACATATTTCGGTTCATGACTACCTGACAAGCAGGCATGAACAGGTCATTAAATATTGGTAACATCACTGATATAAAATTGGTATGGAAAGAAAGATAGAAATTGTGAATATATTATGAAGATAACCTGTGCTCGGATACAAAGAACGCAAGCTACAAAAAATAACTAAATTGATTTTACCGCGAATTGGCTATTTCCTGACGCTGTTGGGATAACCTCTGTCACAGCAGAGATTATTCCACCAGCGCAATCAGTCACGCTAGTGGTAGGTCTTTTGTTGCAAGAGGCCGGCTAGGTACCATCGCAGTATCAAATATTCTGTAGCCAAATGGTAGTGCTTCGGCATTACTGTGTTCCAGTTTGTAGGGCACTGTAGGCTAGTGAAAGTACTGGGCAGAGGAGATTTACTGCAATAGCTCATAGGCTACGGCAACCGCTTACCATCAGGTGGGCCGTATGTGTGTTTGGCAACTTTTAAGATAAAAAAAACTGGTGTAGTAGATAATTATGGTCTATATTATGAAATAAATAACGTAAAAATCAATTCAGAATTAAAATTGGCAGATGTGCTCTCTGTATCATTTCGTGGTCGACTGGCCCAACACGATTTGGCACTTTAAACACCCCTTGTTCCAAGTAAACACTGATTGACGCTCAGTTATTTCACTAAACCCAACAGATGCAAGTGATATGAACGCCAGCACACATCGTCTGCTGTTTTCACCGATTTATAAAAAAGAGGATGTCCTGACCGGTAAGTATATTTTTTCTGCGTAATATATTTATTTCTTGGGATTGGGATCCGATTATATGTAAAATTTTGTAATTGGATTAAACATACTTCCAATATTTTTGATGGAAGCAATTGAATTTTTTTTAAACAAATTAGAATATATTATATTTATATTATAAAATTGCTATTTCTTTTCGAAAAATACAGTGTTTTACAGCGCTATATTTTTGTATAAAGATTCTCATGAAATCAAAATGAAAAATATCAAGCTTCGTTTTCATATTAAAATTTTAGAGTGATTTTTCGTATTACATTTCTAACTTTTCCTAATAACCGTTACAAATGTTCTAAAGTAGAAAGTCATAGACACAACGGACATTTACGAACTTCAATATTCAATGGCATTATTATACGTACCGGATTTATCTCAGTGCATTCCTGGCATAAAGCGAAACAAATCCGCTAACTTTACGTCTCACTGCAGCCGTCCCCAGACAAGACAAAGGCATGACATTAAGAAGGGAGAAAAGGCGTAAAAGGACGAATGACGTGTGACGGAAAGGCGCTTGACGCATGACATGCACGCTTCCGAGATAAGATCCTCTTTTGTCTATATTTTTGCGTGCATGTTACTGAATGTACATTAAAATGTTGCACGCATGTTTACGATTTTACGTTTTCGAAGATTTATGATTTTAAGAAATGTTTTCTCTTCTTTTTTAATATAAAATAAATTATTAAATTTTTGACTCTAAATTTTCTGTCTCTTTTAAATATTTTAAACATATAAATCATAAATTTTACGATCGAGTAAGTATACGTATTCGTAAGTTTATTAAATAAGTAGAACTTTTAAATTATTGAAATATGAATATTTACTTATTTATATCCTTATACATATGATTAAGCTTTAAAACATATTGTAATACATAATAAAAGGCGTGGTTACTGTGATTTGAAATTTTGAGGCTTTAAAGGAAGTATTTCATTCTGTATATTTATTTATGGAGTCTTCGATTAGAATATCAATGCTTAATTAACATAAAGATAAAAAAATACTTAATGCATTTGACTGAATATTTTAATGAATAACTGAGAACTAAAAGATTTTAAGGTATAGAAAAAAATAATAAAACGTTTTCAATGTTTCGCAAAATCATGTAACTTTTACAATAAAAATTTTCATCTCGATACAGATAGCGAAACTTTGATGTCGTGTTTTTTCCTCCAACTTCTTCCGAAACATAAAATCCATAGCGATAAATGATAATTATTTTATTGTTCAAGTATTCTAATGTAGCTGAATAAAATATAGACTTTATTTTTTAGGTTCAAGGGAAAAGCGGACGACTTGAAAATGATAATTCCAATTTTTTTGGTTTCAGTTTTTTTGAATCAGATATTTTGTGTTTTTATAATAGACGGAGTGAAGCGAGGTCACAGTATATATTCAGACAGGCAAAAGTTTGTATGTAATGTATTGTTTGTTCGATAGTAGGCAACGAATCGTTGGAAAGAGGAAGAAAATAAAGGAAATACAAAGAGAGAGTTTTTTGAATTATCTTTCAGGAAAAGCGTTTAAATCTTATAAGCTGTTGGGATAACCTCTGTCACAGCAGAGATTATTCCACCAGTGCAATCAGTCATACTGGTGGTAGGTCTTTTGTTGCAAGAGGCCGGCTAGGTAGGTACCACCACAGTGTCCAATATTCTGCCGCCAAATAGTAGTGCTTAGGCATTACTGTGTTCTGGTTTGAAGGGCACTGTACGCTAGTGAAATTACTGGGCAGAGGAGATTTAAGAACTAATATCTCGAGGTTGGCAACGCGTGAGTGGCGCCTACTAATGGTGCTGCAAGCGCTCTTAGGCTACGGCAACCACTTACCATCAGGTGGGCCGTATGCTTGTTTGCCAACTTGTAACAAAAAAAAAAAAAGTTTAAAGTAACTAAGGTAACTTAGTCTGATTAAAAAAGAACTAAAAATCTCACGTCGCGTCGTTGGGATTTTTTCATAAACTTGTACCACACATCCACCAACTGTCCCCGCGCTCCAATGAGCACAGTGTAGGCAGGGGAGAGAGGGAATATTTTAAGGGGGGCCTCGGCGAATTTGGACACTTTAATGCGAGTTTTGATGTTTTATGCTAATATCGAGGCAAGTTCGTCGAATAGTCACTGAATCGATGGTCGTTAGGCAATCCGACGGTGGTAAACTTCTCTATAACAATTCCAACGTCCGATAAATGTACTTGATTCGTGTTCAATGAATAAATTATTTCGGATGGAGATATTATTTCGATAATATCGGAAACAATTGGCGTTATTTATATTTTCATTTTGCAATGAACATTTTCATTATTTTGGTTGGTTTCGAAGAGGTTTTCAATTTTCGTCAATTTTGTGACTTAAATATTCATTAACAATTTATTTAAATTTCGTATTTTTGTGTGTCTAAATGTGTGTATTACGTACTTCAGCGTTTGTGAACTGAATAAGATGGTCGATAAGATAGAATTTCCTTTCAGAGTAGTCTTATTGTCAAGTTTTATTACGATAATATAAATACATATTGGATGATTATATAAGAACAGTATAAACGCTACACACACTCAACGGCCTCCATTAGGATAGTGATATCCTGTGTCGGGTCCGGAAACACTTACAGGGACAAGGGTAAATACACCCAGACCGGAAAATATGCTTGCATGGTCAATACAAACATATTATGCTCCGAGCGGGAATCGAACCCGCGACCTGTGGCGTTTAAGGCAGGTTCGCTACCGCTGCGCCACAACGTCGTCATGAATGAAGTAGACACCGTTGTGGCATTGTGATTAGTGAAAAGCTTTAAGCCTCGATGGTTACGGGTTCGATTCCCGATCCGGCAAATGTTTGCATATTACAAATATCTACTTCGGTCTGGGCAAAGGCCCAAAAGGCTTAGTACAAAGGTACTAATGGGTCTCCCCACCGTGCCTCGGTAAGCACGTGAAGCTGTCGGTCCCGGTTGCTATCTCAGCTCATAATATTGAAAATTAACTCTTGATAAAATAAATAGCTCTTATTCAATGAGTTACTGGTTCGCCTTTAGGGTTGCGGAGGTTTTTTTTTTTTATGTTAAAAGTTGGCAAACAAGCATACGGCCCACCTGATGGTAAGTGGCTGCCGCAGCCTATGAGCGCTTGCAGCACCATTAGTAGGTGCCACTCACGCGTATTAGCCAACCTCGAGATATTAGTTCTTAAGTCTCGTTCGCCCAGTAATTTCACTAGCGTACAATGCCCTTCAAACCGGAACACAGTAGTGCCTAAACACTACTATTTGGCGGCAGAATATTGGACACTGCGGTGGTACCTACCTAGCCGGCCTCTTGCAACAAAAGACGTACCACCAGTGTGACTAATTGCACTGGTGGAATAATCTCTTTTGTTACATAGGTTATCCCAACAGCGGGCGATGGGGTCGTCACATCCCGACGCCTTTAAAAGGTCAGATGGCAATCGCTCTGTGTAAAAACTAGTAACCTGTCAAACCCGGATAAGAGTTATAAGCAGACCCTGGGTAAAATACTCGTATAAAATGCGGGCAAAGAAGAAGAGTATGGACGAAAGTAGCGTGTGCCTGACTTCATTACGATGCCTTGGTGTTGAAATTACGAAGTGGCACCAGTCACCAGCTAGTCTATGACATTTTGTTTATATGGGCCTGTCCATAGCCTTCGAAGATAACACTGGCAGAAATAAAGTGTCGATTCGCTTTATACAATATCCCGTGCAGAAGTCGAACTAATAACTGTAACTGACGACATTGTGGCGCAGTGGTAGCGAACTTGCCTTAAACGCCACAGGTTGCGGGGTCGATACCAGATCGGAGCATAGTATGTTTGTACCATAGTATGTTTGTATTGACCATGCAAGCATATTTTCCGGTCTGGGTGTGTTTGTCTTAGTCCTTGTACACAGGATATCACTATCCTAATGGGCCGTTGACTCTGCAATGTTTATTATTATTAACTGGTCTGCTGAACGATGGTCATTTTTCCATTTAAAGTCAATACGTCAGTTTGCTATTTTTTTTTTTCTACGATACGAAAGATCCATGTTTCTTTTAATATATTCTGGTTATTCAGAGGGTTGACATCAAAAGCATAAAATTTTATTTCCGCCGATCGGAATATCATCTTGTCACTGGCTCATAAATAATAAACGGTTCCTGTCTTAACCCTTCGGTGTTTTCATACTTGGATGAACTATGACATTTTAATATTATAACCAAACGCGTGTTTATAGGATTAACTAAATATTTATTTACCAGTATCTTATATTTTTAGAGTATTACAGTCTTGCGGTTTTCGATACGAATACGCCATGTCTGTTGAGAACTGACTCATTTCTTTGAAAAAGAAATTTGCGCTAATTTTTTTCTGAATATGTGCTGATGTTGATCTTACTGACTCCTTTCTTAATTGGTAAAGAAGTTGTCGGTCCGAGCCTATTCTAGCCGATGGAACTCGTTATAAAAGACGTTGTTGTTTGATTTGAATCTATAGAGCTATATATATTGCTGTATAACTATTATTATAGTTCACTGGTGGTAGGTCTTTTGCTGCAAGAGGCCGGCTAGGTAGGTACCACCGCAGTGTCCAATATTCTGCCGCCAAATAGTAGTGCTTAGGCACTACTGTGTTCCAGTTTGAAGGGCATTGTACGCTAGTGAAATTATTGGGCGAACGAGATTTAAGAACTAATATCTCGAGGTTGGCAACGCGTGAGTGGCACCTACTAATGGTGCTGCAAGCGCTCATAGGCTGCGGCAGCCACTTACCATCAGGTGGGCCGTATGCTTGTTTGCCAACTTCTAACATAAAAAAAAAAGTTAAAAGAATAAGAACGCCAAAATTCCAAATTCCCAGCTCTTTTCTCTCCAACTCCTTTCTTCTCTCCTTTGAGTCAACTATACGATTGTATTTCTACTTCACACATAAACGGCACTAATAAGTCTTTTTAAGCTTTTCACAATCATTTAAGACTTTCTATCATTTCGGATAAACTTTCATGACACAATTTGGATCTCTCATAAAATTTGTCGTTGAGAATTGGGGAACAATACAAAGAGCGGATCCTTCGAACAGTCCATATAGAATAAATTCTGTCGTACCACAATCGGACTCGACTGAACTAATCATTAGTGAAAGGAAGTGTCATTGTCGAGACGAATATAAGTTTGACAATTCTGAATGAATACTCATAGTGGAAGAGAAGATCTCATTGTGGCGTTGACCTAATTATTATGAGAAAATTAAAGTCACAATGAGTTGGTACCTCCTATTTTTCTGAATTATTCTTTGTTAAATTAAGAACAATGGACTTGCATTTGGTTGGACTGTCTCTTTTATTATTTAATTAGTTTTTTTATTTTTTATGTTAGAAGTTGACAAACAAGCATACGGCCCACCTGATGGTAAGTGGCTGCCACAGCCTATGAGCGCTTGCAGCACCATTAGTAGGTGCCACTCGCGCATTGCCAACCTCGAGATATTAGTTCTTAAATCTCGTTCGCCCAGTAATTTCACTAGCATACAATGCCCTTCAAACCGGAACACAGTAGTGCCTAAGCACTACTATTTGGCGGCAGAATATTGGACACTGCGGTGGTACCTACCTAGACGGCCTCTTGCAACAAAAGACCTACCACCAGTGTGACTGATTGCACTGGTGGAATAATAAGTTTAGTTTAGTGTAGGGCTGGCGCTATTACCGGCACAAACATTTTAGACCCGTGACGCGTGGTGACTATATGGCTAAGAATACTAATTTTATGTGTTAATAAAATATTTAAAACGCTACGCAATGACCATTAAAAAACATTAACATAAGTCAGTGTGGTAAATATTTAAAATTGCTGCAAGCGGGAGTAGAACCCATGTCTATCGGTGTTTAAAGCAGGTTCCTTATAACTGCGCTAAGATGGTCAAAAATGTGTAGTAGAGCTTTGGTGTGCTGTTGCGTTTAGTTCGATGGTTATATGAGTTAGAATTAGAAGTCCCAATGTATGTCTGTAAAGGTGGAGCGTTGAGTGTGTAATGTTTGAAAAAAAAGAGTTTACTTATTTGTGTAAAAATACTTTTTTCCATTTGCAAAACCAAACCTCTATTTTTACGTATTTTTGGTCTAAGCCATTTAACTTATTAATTTATACAATAAAATTATTTACGGTAGCAGAGGCATGCTTCTCCCAACACAAATGGGTCGGCTCGACTGGGGAAGTCCCAGTTTACTACCCTCTCACAGAAAATCGGCGTAAAGTAACAGTTTCAGTAGGGATTGTTGTGTTTCGTGCGATGAGTCAGGGCACCGGAGGCCCAATCTCCCCACTGTTTCCTTCCTTTTTCCCTTCTCATCCATTCCTTCCCGTTCTTTGGGTTTGCAACACGTGTGATACTTTAAGTATGGCAAGCGTTCATAGTTTTCGGTGACTGGTTATCATCATGCAGACCGTACGCTTGTTGCCAACCGCCACATAACAAAAAAATCATAAATAGTATTAATATTTTTTCTTACTAGAATTTATAAAAATTCTCCGCTAGTTTAATTTTTAATTCATCCAAAACCGTGATCTGACTCCGGGACTCCCACATAAATCGTTGTGGCGCCGCTTCGTCGTCGCCGCAACGCCTTGCGTTCCGGGATATGCCGGGATCCGGGATGTTCCCCGGGATTTATTACAATGCGAGCCGTTCTAAAAGCGTGGGCGGCACCAGCGGTCCTACCGAGATTAATATGCGTTTCTATTTGATAAGAACTTTACGATGTCGTAATGCATGGTAGCTACAAACCTTTTCACGTAAAAGTCTTCTTTGTACAACAAATTTTACTAGGACTTTTAGTTGGACTAGTAAAAATTTAGCAAAAGAAATTTATAATATATTTTTTAAATAATTTATGGTTTGGGTACTTCGAATTTATATTCCTTAGAAATGCATTTTCTAAATAAACTCGTAGCTTGTGCTAGGAGTGGGTAGTCCAACGGGCGAGAATCGCAACTCTTGCGTTAACGGAGCGGAGTCGGCTCTCTATGCGTTGAGCTGTGGAGGTTTCATAGATATTAAGGGTAAAGTAATTTAGTTGTTCTGTATTATATTTTATATTTATATGAAATAGTGGAACCCAATTATTTTTCAACCCATGTTCAGATATAGAGTTCTTATAATATTCTTAAGTAGTGTTAATTTTTTTTTTAATTAATTAGTTTACTAGGTGTGCCCGCGGCTCCACTCTCGTTATGTAGTTATTAACGATCCCACGAAAACCCAACCTTTTTCACAGTAAAAGTATTCTTTATGTTAATCCAGTTAAATAAGCTAACCGGTGTCGGGATGTGACGACCCCATCGCCCGCTGTTGGGATAAACTCTGTAACAGCAGAGATTATTCCACCAGTGCAATCAGTCACACTGGTGGTAGGGCTTTTGTTGCAAGAGGCCGGCTAGGTAGGTAACATCGTAGTATCAAATATTCTGCCGCCAAATAGTAATGCTTGGCCATTACTGTGTTCCGGTTTGAAGGGCACTGTACGCTAGTGAAATTACTGGGCTGAGGAGATTTAAGAACCAATATCTCGAGGTTGGCAACGCGTGAGTGTTGTCTCATTAAAAAAAAATAAGCTATGTGTGTACCGAATTTCATCCAAATGTGTCAAGTAACAAATATCTATCCTCACAAACGTTCACATTTATGTTACGAGCTGGGATACACGGATTTGGAAATAAACACCTGATGGATCTAAATAAGACTTTATTGGGATCTTCTAGATCATACAACAGAACTTCACGAATCACAGGTCCAAATCACAGGCCAATCGTAATCCAAAAGTATAGCCCGAGGTCACTGGTTTTCGCTCTTAGTCACATGTATCGCTTGTAGTTTCTTCGCTCGCCGCTCAGAACTAAATGACTCAGTCGATCGACCGCTTATAGAGTGCGGAACACGGGTTCGAGCAAGTTCCAAGTCCACGGAATGTTAGACAGCACTTTTCGAGAACACATCTTTCTAGAACATACTCGAACGAAGCAAATGGAGAGAAATAGTAGCAAGCTATTTTGTACCTTATACCCCGGTGATAAGGTTCACCGTAACAATAATATTAGTACAAAATTAGTAAGACTTATAAACAGCCAGCAATTCTTATAGTAGGACTAGTAAAATTGCCAACTGTTTAATATTCAAACAAAGCTTACCTTATTTCATCGATACAGCCGAAACCACGTTAAATAGTACTGCAGAATAATTCAGCTATAACATAAAATTCGTAACGAATATAACAATAATAATATACATTATGTACTTAAGCAAGTTTTTTGTGTTCCGACATCGTTGTCCCCTAAGACTATAATCCATTAAGTTATCAAGCGGGATTGATAACGAAGTCAGTATCCCGTTACGTGGGTGCATCTCTAACGACGTCTTCGAATATAAGAAAGGAAATAAGACATATGTAAAATTTCGCTATATTTAAAGAAGATTGTATATTCTTATTTACTAGTAGGTCTTTTTTGCAAGAAGCTAGGTAGTATCACCGATACTTATGAATTTACGACGTTGTGGCGCAGCGGTAGCGAACCTGCCTTAAACGCCACAGGCCGCGGGTTCGATTCCCGCTCGGAGCACAATATGTTTGTATTGACCATGCAAGCATATTTTCCGGTCTGGGGGTATTTGTCCTTGTCCTTGTATGTTTCCGGACCCCCGACACAGGATATCACTATCCTAATGGGGGCCGTTGAGTGTGCAGCGTTTATTAAAAAAAAAAAAATTATTACTAACTTAGCTGTCCGAGGCTTCATTAGCGTGAATAAGACTACGCTACACACTCCACGTCCGCTTAACCACTGGTAAGCAGCAGGTTGTGGTAAATGGTTACCAT
Source organism: Hestina assimilis (assembly GCA_023373885.1). Lineage (NCBI taxonomy): Eukaryota > Metazoa > Arthropoda > Insecta > Lepidoptera > Nymphalidae > Hestina > Hestina assimilis. Next base: position 12,527,791 of record CM041745.1, read on the forward strand.
CAGTCGGACTTGTTTGTCAACCGTCATAATATAAGACGTTATTTAAGTTACAAAACAACCTATTACATTTAGTCATCAATCGACCGTCTATCTTAATTCATGATGTTAAAAACTCAACGATATCAACATCAAAAGAGCTATCACAATAAAACTACTATTTTTCCACAATAAAATCCATCTCCGACAGACTTTCACGGATGTTTTCACAAACAAGTGTAGCCGACATGAAGGGTACTGTGTATCCGACTATTAACTCCCACGCACTTACAGACTTACAATCCGTGCAAGATTTATACGTTTTCTGATAGCTGGTGGCGATGCAATTTACTTTTGATGTATGATTTTTAAATACTTACCGTGAAAGGATTTTAAATTGTGCTGAAAAATTACGACATTGTATAGATAGTAGCTTTTGCCAGCGGCTTTGACCGCGATATTAACGATTTTAATACAATCTTTGAACCCCCATTTCACCTCTTCAGGGGTGGAATTTTAGAAAATATTAAAACACAAAGTTTCATGTTTCTAGTTTGAAATAAAATTACTGTTGAAAATGATATGATGATGATTACAAGCTTTCACCCCTTTTTCACCTCTTAAGGGTTGAATTTCGAAAAATTCTTTTTAGTGATCGTTTAAGTTTTAAAATCAAGACCTGTGAAAATTCAGCTTTCTAGGTCCAAAGGTGTGGGCTGGGCGTTAATATGTGAATGAATTTTTATGGAAAGTCAAGGATAAATACCACATTACCAATATCCTAAACTAATGTTATAAATGCAAAATGAGTTTGTTGTTTTATTTCTCATACAAGCTGTCATCCCCTATTTCACCTTCTTCAATTTTGTTTTTCGCGACATAAAGTATAACCGTCTCCATGGTCCTTTCTATATCTTTACTATAAAAGCGTCACAAACAAACAAACTCACTTTAGTATATATAACACTAAAAATATATATTTTAATTATTATTATTAGTAAAAATATATGTCGCAGAATCCACTAGATGAGGATCTGCGTGGTTGATGTTTGTATCTGCCATAATAATTTTATCAATCAGTGCCTCAGTGCGCACTCGAAAAACTACTATTTATGATCCCTCGAATAAAAACTCACTACGACAGATTATCGTCTATATCATAACATGGTATTAAAAATAAACTCTAACATTTTAGTAAATAAAATATTTAATAAATACTCATTATGAAGTTACTTTGGAAGTTTAATAAATTAACGAATTCGGCATAATTCGCTTACATCACATAAAATAAATTTGGGCTGATTCTTTTGAGCGAGGCCATACAAAAAATCGCTCTCTCACTTGGATGCATACAATCAACAAGCAGGATACGGCGAACTTTTGAAAAATTTCCGCCATATCCGGCCTTTGTGAGACGGCAAAGACGAGAAACGCAAAATATCAGTGAAATGTTGACATTCGAGCAACAAAGTGCCCTTCGTTCCTTTACACGTAAAAAATGTTATGTAATAATTTTTCCTAGTCTATTGCGCTTACGTTGATATTATTCTAAAAAATATATACGATATCGACAAATACGATTGATTTTAATTTGAGACTGTTTTAGCGCTTGTGACTTATAAATAAAAATTGTAAAATTTGTGCAGTAATAATCCTTACTAATATTACAAATGCGAAAGTAACTCTGTCTCTCTGTCTGTCGCGCTTGCACAGAAAAGCTACTGAATCCATTTAAATACGAAAAAAGGGTTGTAAGGGTTTGAAAGGGGTTATGAAAAGTTGTATGGAACCATACAACTAAATGAATTAGAGCTAGAAGCTTGAAACTTATGTTTTAGGCTGTTGATTCGATATAAATAAATATGAAATTCAAAATTTGTAAAATTGGGATTGCTGTTCAGAGTTTATAAACCAGAATAAACACACTAAAACCTACATATACTAACAAGAATCGTAACTCTTTGTAGGTTACTAGATTGGCTGAGAAATAAGTATACATTACTCCTCTTTGCAATTTCTGTCATAGCTAGGGTCTAACAGTGCATACACTGAGACAACAGGACATTAGATAAATTCATAATATGGTCATACCCCAAAGTAAAAATTCAATGACAGCAATAACTCTAAAAGTATAAAAATACAAATCCTTCATTTTTTCCTTCTTTGAAGTCAGTTACAATATATTGCGAAAAATTAAAATCTTCCCCTGATTTTTTATAGCCTGGCTACGATATAATACCACTCAGGATTATAGTGTGAAATTTCATAACCTCAATAAACAATTATCAAAGCAAAAAGATTTTTCAATTGAAACAGGTCATTTCTGAGACTAGTGCCGAAAACCATCCTAATAAGTGTTTAAAACTATAGAACCATTTCCATTTTACTAACTTCAATTTCATATAAATAAAGAGCTGATACAAACTTTTTAACTCACTGAATTGAGAACAGAAGGCATTGTACATTTCACGTTACATTTCAAAACTGAAGTTTTGTCACATCTGTGCCGTACTCTTTGGCGATTGTCATTTTTCCGCTCCGCGGGTGGGTACTGTGACAATGTGCCAAGGGGAGGGAAGGGGGCGAGGGGGGATTGTGTTTGTGATGTTTTCATTTTTCACTCACTTGCCACATTTTTTATACAAAACATGTGAAAAGGAACGTTTTGATGCCCGAAATGTCGCGCGCCTGATTGGTATTTCAGATTCCACAATGAATTTTATTCTCGTAAAAGCGTAAGAGATTAAACAGTGCGTTATATGACAGCGCTTTATCACGAAAAAAAACATTTTTATTAATTACTATGAAGCGTAAAAGACTTTTTAATAAAATATTTATAATATTAAAAGTCATATGCGACTCCAATAAGGCTCGTTTTTTATTTTATAAAAATCTGGTAGTTAACTCCGAAATAAAATTGAATGGATATGCAAAATATTGCATTGATCTTTTGACGCTGTCGACCAGACCCAATACAAAAACTATTCAAATAACTATTCAAACAAAATGTAACAAAATATATTTCTTAATATATTTACTAAAACCATTTTATTTATTTTTATTTAATACATTATAACATAATAAATATCATTTAAAGTTTTTGAAATTTGTTTTATGTCCGCGTTATGTCAAAGTTTTGTATTTTCCTGGCCAGTATGTAGGTCAGTAGACACATGATATAATACATAGTATGCAATATGCTATCATTCATGATTGATAAAATTAAATAATTAATTTTCCCTTACGACCTTCATGGGTAGCTTAAATTTAACCATCAAAAACTTCAGCTTTCTAATGCAGAAGTTAGAGCTGAGTTTAGACTTAGAATGTCATGGATGGAACCATGTTGCTGCTCTTATGACCTTATTTCAAAGGAGATATTGCTATTTTGACACAGGCACATAGTCTTCTTCTTCTTATCGAGTGGTTAGTGGCCAACCTAGTGACATAGTTGTTCAGGTCGCCCGTAGGCCTCTGACTTGACTTATCGACCGTTGTGAAATTGACAACAGCCGGGACTGACTTTTTACGTACCCTCCGAAGCATGGAGACGCTCGGTTGCGATCACCCATCTAGTGACTGACCGCGCCTAAAGTTGCTTAACCTAACGATCGTTTACCGATTCGTGGTTGCACTCGGCTATGAGCGTCTCAAAATACACATAGTACACATAGTATAGGCACACAGTGATAAAGTGACACATTACACGCACACATAAAATACGTACAATATTGGCTCGCGTTTTTTATATGACAAATGTTAATTGAGGACAAGTTATTAATTGTAAAACTGTATTGACATTTCCATTATCTGCTAATGCCTTAAAAGAAAATGTTAAACCCATGGTGGGTCTATATAATGTATTATAGAAATTGTGCCAAAGCTCCGTAATAAGATAAAGTAATAATAATATCATAAATACTGTTAATATGTACTCACATATCTTAAGTAAAATTTTCAGATACAAGTATCAAAGTTAAATCATTACAACAGCGTGTACTGCTGAGCCGCAGATATTGGTTCATCGCACAAAGGTGTGCTGATTGGCTAAATTTGTAACCCGCACGTACGATGCGCTCGGATAGATTGTTTATTATATTATTGTGGAAAAATCCTTTGTCCTTTTCTGATCGTTGCGTAATTAATAGAAATTCAGATCGATTCGATTTTTAGTTTGTCACTTTCACAGTCCTGACAGAAGATAAAATGGTTAAACAATTGACTTGTAACACACGGTTACTGGACTGTTGTGTGTATGTGTTAAGACAATTTTTGTGTCCATCAAAATTTATATGTATATTTCAAATTTAAACAGTAGTATTATTAGAGTGACGCAAGTCCCAGCACAAATGGGCCGGTTCATAAAGGACGTAAAGTTACAGTATTAGTAGGTACTGTTGCGTTTCATACCTTTTCCCTTTCCTTCTCATTCTTTCCTTCATAATCATTGAGTTAGCAACCCGCATGTGATACTTCAAGTATCGCAAGCGTATAATAGTTGCAGTGACTGCTTACCATTAGACGGACCGTATGATTGTTTGCGAACCGACATGAAATAAAAAAGGACAAAATTGAAACAGCGCTTTTTGTTGATGAAAAAAACATTTGTCTTGATGGTATAGGTAATATTTAAATACTAAGAGGCATATAAGAGGATGAAACATAACAACATTATAATACCTTTAAAATTATTGATAGTATCTTAATAATATATAATTAATAAGTAAAAAATCATGCACCATGGAACGTCAATGCTAAGCCAATTTTTAAAAGATCTCACACCCCATCTCCTAAAGAATCGGGATTGCGACCGAGCGGGGAAATGCAACTAGCATGCTTGCCACCATTCCTCGTTGACATAATTTCTATGGTTATAATTATTTGTAAATACATTATTTTAATTGAAAAAAAACTAATATACGGATTTCAAGTTTTTGAAGATCATCCCAACGATGTGTTACGGATTTCTTTGCGTTTTTTCCACTAAATTAGTTAACTCACCAATAACCAGAAAAGTAAGTTAATTTGATTGTAAGTGTAATATAATATAACAATATTTAAATAACTCAAAAAGGCTTTGAGACTCAGTATTTGTAAACAACAACATTTGCTTATTTCCAGCAATAAAACGCTCGCCTCTGAGGCAAGTTACTGCTTATTTTAAAAAGATATTCAAAGATTTTATTGTCTGTGGTTTGTCGTATAAAGTTATTGTCATTCTTTATGTAACCTCTTTTATTGTCACTTAAAATCAAATAAATTTTTTATTGGTCTGAGTTCGTGATCACTGGTGTATTACATATAATTTACTGATTTTTTTTTTTCATTTTTTTTTTTTTTTGATGTTAATAAAGATAGCTTAATGCAGTACTAATTATAATATTATTACCTTTGAATTCATTAAAACGTTTTTAGAACTTACTTGAGAAGTTCCAAACGACTTAATACTAACTGATACATAGATATCACCTAATCGTTGTTTTAACTTTATAATAATAAGCCATCGCCCGCTGTTGGGATAATCTCTATCACATGTCACATTCCACCAGTGCAATCACTCACACTTGTGGTAGGTCTTTTGTTAAAATAGGCCAGCTAGGTAGGTACATAATGTCAAATATTATACCGCAAAGCAGTCGTGTCTTTGACGTTACTGTGTTTCGGTTTGAGGGCACTGTTGAAAAGTAACATGACTGGTTAAATGAGATTTAAGAGCCACTATCTCGAGGTTTGCAACGCGTGAGTGCCACCTTCTCATGGTTTTGTAAGCATCGATATATAAATAAAATATATTCTTATATAATAGTTGAAATCGCTGTCATTAAAGCGAAATCGTTTCCGTAAAATAATTACACGGTTATGTCTCGACTGTAAAACGTTAAGAAACGGAGTACACGCTCGGTTTAAGCCAATTGTGGCGTTACGAGATTTAATTTTGGATTTTGAACGTAATTTCACTTTAATGTGAATGGCATTTTGGTATTTGACCTGTCACAGTTTATATCTTCTTTTATCTGACAAGCGTTTTTACGTAGTTTATACGTAAAGAATATACTACTCTCTGACGAAAGAGTAAGAATATTAGCAACAATGTTATTGTGCTTAGCAGGTTTTATTGTAGCTCTACAAATTAGAATTTCTAAATTTAAAGGTATTTTGTATTAAATTCCCTTAAAAATCATCAAATATCGCATCTCAGATGCCCTGAATATTTATACGCTATTCACGTTAAAAAAATTAAGTATTTGAAAACTCAGACATTGCGTTCATTAATTAGGTAAATGATAGGTAATTAGTTGGACTCACTGAGAACAGACTTACTTAGTAATTGAAATGTTAACATATTACGCCTAATATTTAAATGTTAATATAGTACGCCCCATAGAGTTTTTGGTAAATTTTAGCGATAGAAGTGTAAGTTATGATGGGGCTGACATAGATAAATAGCTAAAAGCCTCTAAATAAATAAAGAATAAAAACATCGGTAATTCATTGCACTATCCTTCGATCAACAATACAATGATCGGAGGTACTATCAAAGTAATACTTCATTTAAATCATTGAGTTCTTGTAACTTATACCTTCATTATCCATCTCTTACATTCTCTTATAGCAAATTATTATCCACTTTGATGCTAAGCATTAATTAATTATGCATTACCAAGTTAATATCAGTTTATTCGACTCAACAATTCGTTTACGAGATTTATAAAACACTTTGATCTCCCAGCTGCCAGCTAATCGAGTCGAGGACAAATTTAACAGGTAAAAGTCTCCCGAGGAATTTAATTATTTTAGGGAAAAAAGACGACGATCTTGAGGAAGCGTAGAGCCTTTTCCTGCCGTAAGCGAAGTCTATATCTGTATCTACAAATAAAATTTAAGTGTATGTCATGTGTACAACATACGGCATTTACGATTAACGTTACGCAACGATTTCTACTTAAACGCAATACCCAGATATCTAGAAATAATATACTTGCTTTAAAAACTAAATTCAAAAAGAATGTAACTGAAGACATTTTTCATTTGTAATATTTAATGACGAAATTCAATTTAAAGGTAGGTGGGAAGGTATTATTATGTTACTTTGGAAAATTATTCCCTTCGGCCATAAGGGTTTGTCATGAATTGTGAAAAAATGATTGTGATTTAAAAAAGCAATATGTATTGTTAGACTGTTATAAGTATAATAAAGGAATAAATAAATTCTTAATTCAATATGTGATATGTTTAAGTTTACATTTAATAATAATAATTTTATGTAATGTGTGATTTTTATTACAATTATAGAAGCGTCCATAACACAACAAATAAAGTTCTGAAAAATATTTGTCTTTATAATTTCTACGCTGTTTTCAACAGCATTAAAGTTACATAATATTTTATTACACATAATTTACTTTCCTTCAAAGCCGAAATGGATCTGAAAATGAAAGAAATGCAATCTCAAAGAAACAGAACCCTTCACAAAGGGATGTACCTATTATCTTGGCTACAGAAAATCGTTTATTTTAGTCGACCGTGGAGTAAAATTGCTTGCAAATTGATACGTCCCTATGCAGAAGGTAACAATTATGTACCGACCGCTATAATGATGCATACCCCCTTTCATTTAGAAGACTTTTAACTGCATTATTATATGTCCTTCTTGCATGCATTCTTATATGTTCCTTCTCTTGCTTTATATTACGTAGGTAACAAAACAATGGCAAAGAAGCAGAACTTCTTTCTTAAACTTTTCCTTGTCAGAATATGCAATTTTTGTATATTATTCTTGATTGAATCTGAAATTGAATCTGAAATAGAATTCGTAGAATGTAATTTGAGATTATGCCTATTAGACAATAGGCTAATAAGCTTAAGGAGTCTGTAAGCAGTAGCTTGATAAAAATAAAATAGCAAACATGTCTTAAGCGCTATAGATCGCGAGGTCGATTCCGGCTCGGAGCAGACTTTTGTATTGACCATACAGGCAGGTTTTACGGTCTGGTTTTATTTGTCCTTGTCATTGTGTATGTTTCCGGACCCGTGACACAGGATATAAGTATCCTAATGGAGGCCGTTGATTCTTTTTTATGATACTAAATTGGCAAGCAGCCTATGAGGGCTTGAAACACCATTCTAATAATGGTCACTTACGTGTTGCCAACCTCGAGATATTGGTTCTTAAATCTTCTTTGCCCAGTAATTTCATTAGCCTATAGTGCCCTTTATAATAATAATGCAATAACATGCAAATAACAATAATACCAAAGACACCACTGCTTTACGGTAGAATATTTGACATTGCGGTGGTACCTGCCTAGCTTCTTGTAACAAAAGACCTACCACCAGATTTTGTGTATGTGTTATTTTCCGTATTTTTGACTTATTTAAATGGTATATTTAATGGATTTCAGTTAAAGTTCATGATCATACCGATGCATCATATTTAGCAGAGCTTCGATCAATCAGAGGCAGTTGTCATATCGGCCATTACTCAATTAAGATCACGTGATTGATGCGACTGAGGGGACATTACAAATCTCTATTGGCTAACCGTAACATCTTGCGCTACCGAATTATAGTTTTATTGATTTAGACCATGTCTTCTATGTATAGAGTATATTTTTCGTTGTGGCTATGGATGGACTTATCCCAGTAATAACGGAGAATAAAAAGTGCTGTTGCGGTGAATCAACAATAGTTTTTCCTATATTTGGCAAATATATTTTTACGTGCGTTCGTATTAAAATATATAATACATTATGTAAGTACATGGAGTGATGAGATGTTTGATAAAATAATAATAAAATATGTGTATATGACTAATATATAGTTAAACAGAAATTTGTTTTTAATATGGATTTCATTCTGTTAAAAAGCATAATTGAGATTGAATCTCCAATAGACGTATTTTAGATGTTTTAACTATCTGTTTCTTTTTAGCTCAAAAAATAAACATCAGTGACGAATTCTAGAAAAATAATGCTTAAAATTAAAGTATTAGTATATATTTTTTATGTCTACGACGACGGACCTGAAGATATAGGAGAAATTTCCCTTTTTACAACGCCACTAATACTTAATTTCATGCGGATGCAATTACACAACAAAAATCCAATGTTTTACTAACCTATTTAGATTTATAACACAAAGTTATACTTTTTGGTTAAAAAAAAGATTGACGAGGTTGTGGCAAATCGGTAGCGATCCTGCCGTAAGTACCACAGATCGCTGGTTCGATTCCCGCTCTGAGCAAATGTTTGTATTGACCATACAAGAATGGGTTCCGATATGGATGTGTTTGTCCATGTCGTTGTGTATGTTTCCGCACCCCCAACACAGCTTATAAAGTTTTTGCGTTTATTATTTTTCTATATATACAAAATACGAAAACCGTTTATGTTTGTCCACAAAGTTATTAAATTTGACGTACAAAAGTTAGTAGTAGTTCGCTGTCACATTCATCTATCTTGTTTTAATCTGCCGAGTTCCTGTCAAGAACGACTCAACTCCTGGCCCCGAAGAGCTAAGATGGTCTAATACTGAGAATAAGGATACACTACGAAAAATAGCGGATAATATACTCCGTACAAAACAACGACAAAATCACACATGTATATGGCCTGCCTAAATCAGGCTATGTCACCTGTGAGGAGATGAAGAAGAAAACAACGTGAAGTGAGTGTGAAGCCTCAATAGCTCAACGGTAGAAGGGCCGACTTTGCTCCGTTAGCGCGAGAGTTGAGGGTTCGATCCTGACCCCCTTGGGCTATTGTCGTACCCACTCCTAGCGCAAGCTTCGAGCCTATTTGGAGGGGCAACAGGAATATTAGTAATGCCTTGAAAAAGCATTGCTAATATTCAATGTTTTTTAAGAATGGACACAATCAACAAAAAACGCAATAGCGTCATGTATATAAAGAACCCTGTGAGTTTACTTCCCTTGTCAAGCCTGCTTATTTATAAAAAGGTTTTAACACTATTAATAACATTATTGAAGTATCCTATTCTAAGCATTATATATATTAATGTTTCAATTCCAAAATTAATGTAAAAAATAATATTTTTATTTGTTAGCAAATTTTGTGTTTATAATAATCATTATCATTATTAAAAATGTGGCTATAAAATTATAGAATATCATTATTTTTCCAAATTAAACTCGCGGTTTTTTATTTAACATGTCCAAGGTCTAATGGCGCGGAGCATTTCTGTAAAGTAAATATTTGTTGGAGTAATTAGCGATTTGGAACTTGCAAGGAGTTAGGGGCTGAGTGCGGGACTCGCAACATTCCTGACACAGCATCCTGTGTAATGATTTAAAGGCCTGGAATATTTATGAAAAACTACACAAAATTTATGGACTGTGTTGAAATTTAAGTATGATCACACAAAAATTTATAGCTCTTGATTAGTTTAGATTGGTTGCTCTTCGTCCGACGCCGAGTAACCAAACATATTTTACAGCTGTAAACAACGATATTTCAATGCAAACGAGACGAAGTTAGTCACAAACATGCAACATAATGGAATGAAATTAGCGTCACAAGCTTGCATTTGCGTTACTTTGCGTTGATGTTAAATTTGTGAAGGATCACCAGCAGGCCTTCGGACATTTTGTCCGTCCGGAAATGGCTGTCTATAGTATATAGTAGGTCTATGGCTGCAAAATAGTTATTAAAACATTTGTTTAAAAATATAAATGACTTTTAAACTAATCTAATAAAAATTAACATAAATAGCTTCGATAGTAACTTTTTTAATTCCCAAACTTTATGAAACTGTAAAAATTCATACTAAGATTAATTACAAAATTGTTAACACTGTTGAAATTCCTTTATGTAAACATAAAAAGGCCTGTTAATAAAAGTTTTGTGAGCCAAAGCAAAAATTTCAACCCGTTCAAAATCGTTGTCATTTTGTGTCACTTTATGAAAGCGTTTAAAAATAGTCTATCAACGTTCTTGCTTTAAAATTATTTTCAAAACTTTATTATAAAATGTAATATTTCAAATGTTGTTTAACTATTTTATAGTACTTTTTAGACTTTTTTTATCTAAGCCACTGAGGCTAGAGAACTTTTGAGTATCTATTTAAATTAGTTATTAATTTTGATTAAGGCTTTGATACATTGTCGATTCCTCGGATTTAATAATTTTTATAAAACAAAATAGTGCTCTTACATGAATATCTTGATGCTCCATTACAATAAACTACCAAGAATATTCAAATAGAGCAAGACATTTCACTTAACTAAACTATACCCGTAAGCCACAAATGTTATACAATAATTACGAATCCTAACCCTTACCCCTAAACTATACAATTTATTTACACGTATCAAATTATCTCCATGGAGATCTGCGCGTGACCAACCGAGATACAAGATAACAAATATCTAATTGAAACACAACGGGGTCCGAGGGACCGATAGATAGTTGAGGGTTACTTGTTATAAGAAAATGCTTACATTTGCTTTGGGGTTGTAAAATGACTTGGCTTGTTTGACTTTATATTATTTTCTACATACTCATACATACTCTTTTGTATTGTGTACTACTTCACTCTTCAACGCCTTCCTATTTAAATCAGAAATTTCAATTTCTTGGTGACATTAATAAAGTTTTAAGATCATCTGACAATCTTAGGCTGCGAGTACCGAATCATAATACCAAATTCTATAATTCTTCGTTTGCAGTACAAGACGTTATATTATGGAATTCATTGCCTGTACACATTAGACGTGCTCAAAGCTTATCACTATTTAAAAGGCAAATAAAAGCTCGTTATTTTAATGTTTAATTATGTTAATATACCCTCTATTACTGTGTATTAAGCCCGCCATATTTATTTATACGTATTTGATTATATATATATATATATTTAAGTATGTTTTTATTAATTTTATTTATTAATTAATAAATTAATTAATTTATTTATTAATTAATTAATTAATTTATTTATTTATTTATATATTATTACATAAAAACTATTATTTCTCTGAAATTTGCGTCAAAGTCATTTGAGCCATTAAATATGTGAGGTCAGAGATTTTTCTTAAACATAGTACGCCTATGCTTATATAATAAATATAAACATAGATTTTTAACAATACAAGAGATTTTCAATTCATAAAAATAATTAGAAAAATATAGGTAGGTAAAGTCATAGTATATGGTGAGTGGGTTTTGTAGAATTATTAGTTAATCATAATTTTAATATAAGCAATAAGCAGACCGAACCGCCGGTAAACCACTAGCCGTGTCAAATAAACTAAACCTAATAGGGTACAAAGCAAGAGGGCCAAGCGTGAACCGCAATTAGTAGTTAAACGACGCGTGCCACCTTAATGACTTGGTTAAACTTCGAAATCTGACCAGAACGGGGAGGAATTAGCATTAACTAATTGCTTCTGTAATAAGTTGTTTGACAGAAGAATTGATTTTTTGCTGAAAAGGAAACTATTACTATTAATAAGAAAATATTAAACATAAAACAGCTTAAATGATTTAGAAAACAAAACAACCCGACATCATTAAAAATACTTAAAAAAATAAACAAATAAAAATCAAACTTTAAACATAGATTTCTCAAAACAACCAAGCAATTTTTCGAAAATAATACTACTCTATTTTTTTGGTCTTATTTCATCAAGTTCTAAAAGAAATGGTGTCTTATCAGATTTTGGCGATATAAGAATTGCAATATTTATTGCATTTATTAGGGAATATGTTTTCCCCACGAGCACCATAATGAAATAAAAATAGACTCGTATTTGTATCACCATTCGAGTAATTAAAATAAAAACATGATTGATCTTTTTAAATTTAAGGTCAAGAAACGTTTGTGTGTTATTATAGAATTAGTTAAAACTATTATAAAATTAGTGAATACCTTGAGGATACGATACCGTGGGAGTGAGATCGTCCCTCCAGGTTTTTCAGTAAACATTATACGTAAACTACTTTGACATTTAATAAAAATACATAAACAATGATATAATCTCCGTTTTTTTTCTCGGGTAAAGGTTTAAATTTGGAGCCGGTAGCTGACTTTCAACAACTAAGAGACATGATTTTTATGTCTAGTAAAAATATTTTGTTTTGATTTTAAAAGAGTCATATTATCACGGTTTGAATTTACATGTAAATTATGTATTTTGATTATTTGACACAGCGGTGGTAACTACCTAGCCGGCCTCTTGCAACAAAAGACCTACCACCAGTGTGAATGATTGCACTGGTGGAATAATCGCTGCTGTGACAGATGTTATCCCAATAGCGGCCGATAGGGTCGTCCGGTCCCGACGCCGGTAAAAGATGTCGGTAGATAGAGATATATACCGAAGTTAAATAATTTTTTTGTAGACAAGACGAAATTACTTCTGCTGCCAAATTGCACCCCCAACCGTTCAGTCATTGTGAAGATTTTTTAATACAAAAATACAATATGGTTCTTACCATTATATGTACAAGCAAGCAAGACGTTAAAGCTTGTACCATTCACATTCATTACATTCATTCGTTCAGTAAAGATTTGTGGAACACACATTACATCGGAATAAGTGTGGCTACCACGAACGGTGTAAGGACACGGAGATATGGCGCCGGCTGACCGTATCCCGCAATTAATGATCGTAAGGAATGAAAATGAATGGATATGACCTGAAATGAAAATTTTAGTTCTTTTTTAATATCTTAATTTTATATTGTGTGTTTATAATGTTTTGAAAACCAAAAACTCCTGTTTTTTTAATTACGTATGTATGTAAAATGTCTTGTGTGTGTGTGTGATCTGAATATACACACAAACAAAAGCCAATTTAATAATTGGCTACCGATTTTGCATCTCAAGACGCAGCTGTTACAATTTGCCTGAATCACCATTGGTCACAGGTTCGATTCCCGCTCGGGACAGATGTTTACATTTATCATATGGACATGACGTATTCCGGTCTGGGTGGTTGTAGTTGTGCTTATGTTTGTGTGTATATTATATATATAAATTATTAAATGTAATTCAAAGTTAACTTCAATTTGGAAGTAATAACTTTTATAAACTTTGGTAGGTACTAGGTATATAATAAAATTAATAGCAAGTTTAATTCAATCGACGCATCCAGCATTTTGTATATTGTTAATGTTTCAACAGAACTATACACGAGGTTTTATTTATTGTTATGTATCGGAAACGCCTTCGCGTTGCGTCTCTAACGTATTGCGGCGACGTCTGTACATCGGAGGAAATGTTGTTTTTACTTTAATGTAGCTTATCTGATATTTTCTTTGAGTTGAGACTTTGTTGGGAAATTAAAATGTAGTAACATAGGCTTTTATATCGCTTGAATACAACATGATTCGAAATTGAAATGTCTAATAGGAAAAATGAGCCGCGAGTGCTCTCTTTTTCACGCCTGAGTCTCAGTACTCGGCTCCCCCACCCAGTGACGCTGTCAAGGCCAGTAGGGCCAACAGCAATACACATTAAAAAATCGGTAAAATACTTTTTTTGTTACGGTTTTACGGCTGATGGTAAGCGGTTACTATACCCCATGGATAATATTTTGCGTGTTACCGACTGAAGAATAAAGTAAGGAGGGAAAATTTTTGAGCCGTCACATTCGTTAAAGAAAAAGGATATACAATATCCTATTCATTTTTAAATAATGATTAATATTTCATTTTAATTTAATATAGTCGGCGAGGACGTGGTCCATTTTGTCCTTGACTTCTCGACGCTTACATATCATCGGATGAGTCCTAATGTATCGAAGCCGTGGTTCGGTATGGCAGGAGGCACCCTAAAGACGAACAATGTTTTAGCTCACATGACGACTTCACGTCACTTTTTTTTTAAAGGGTCTCAATTCTCGAATAAACTCCGCCTCGCCCTCTGACGCGGCCAGGACCAGTATATATGTATATAAAAAAACAATAAATAATTGCCATACACTCAACGGCCCCCATTATGCTAAATATATTCTGGGTCGGGGGTCCGGAAACATACACTGTTTAATTTGATTCGACTATTACTTATTTTTCGAAATAATACGTTTACTCAAAGAAATGAATCGTATATTTAAACTGGAGAAATACGTTTATTATAAATAATTTTACAATTAATTATAATTTGTAACTCGTGAGAGACGTGACGGTTTTCGAAATCGAATGGCGGGCGTCGTCGGTCGTTTTTCACCGCTGGTCTTCCCGTCCCATTCTCCCCCTCCCCATTCTCAGCTCCTCCCATTCTCAGCTCTTATTCATGCACCAATCAATTGAGTTTCGGGTATTTCATGCCTAGATGGCGCTAACATACACAATGACAAGGACAAACACATCCAGACCGGAAAACACGCCTAAATGGTCAATACAGACATCTGCTCCGAGCGGGAATCGAACCAGCGATATGTGGCCCTAAGGTTCGCTACCGCTGAGCCAAAACGTCACCCTATAACGCAGCCTGTAGGGCAAAATTGCATTTCATAAATAAATACACTAAACGGCCCCCGCTACATTAGGATAGTACTATCCTTTGTCGGGATCTGAAAGAATCCACTAAGACAAGAACAACCACCCAGACATTAACACTTGCCTGTATGCTCAGTACAAACATCTGCTCCGAGCGGGAATAAAATCCATCACCAATGCCACAACGTTCGTCATAATAATGACTAAGCCGAAAGTGAATTTGTTTTCTAGTACTATTTCATGAAAAGGCTTACTTTCTTAAATTAATTATTCGTTCAATTAAATATCTGTAGCGACATCTACACGCAACATGACATAACGCGATAGAAAGACAAGATTGTCACAATGTCGCATCAAGCTACAACGACACCTACAGGGCATACTACGCAACGATATGGACGACCAACGAACGTCACTATCCTAAATCGCGCTATCAAAGTTTCCTAGCCACTTGAGCTATATATACAACTTTCCAATGTAAGTTGTTGGTGGTCGATCTCGATTCGATAGCGAAATTCATGAAAAAGCTCTCCAAGAGCTTTTTCGAGAATTTAAAAGCCCTATCCCACCCGAACCCCCTCGTCAGACAGGCCGCCACTTACACAAGTAGAGGTGACTTATCGACACGACTCAGGCGTCCCAAGCACGTCCTGCAAGACCCAGACGATAGCATCACAACAGCAAACGCCCCATACACGAACAGAACACGACATCAGACACACATGCTGCAGCGTCTCCGCCGGCGGAGACGAGGACCCTTGTTTCGCACAGCCCGACACAACACCAACTCGACCGCTCACCCCGGACGGTGAGCACCGCGCCGCGCACGGTCGCTAGACTGCGCTCCGGAGCGCTCCCTCCCTCCCGATGACGTCCCAAGTCTAGGCTCGACCTCGCAGCAGGGGCCCTTGGGACGGATTCAACTTGTGCCCCGCGTGGCAGTCCATCTTTTACCGGCCGAGGTCTCCAGACCCGGCCCCCACCGGTGACGCTGTCAAGGCCACTAGGGCCAACAGCAATGGACACTCGAAAAAAATAAAATAAAAAAAATAAAGTAAGTTGTTGGTCTTCGGCCCAGGGCTTCGATCCGCCAGGCAATATCACCCGCCTGGTCGGAGGATCCTCCCGTTGTGTTGAAGGTATCTCACACATCGCCATAAAATATTACGGAGTCATCGACACTATGTCAAAACTATATTTATTAACCGCAATTCACATTTCGACTTTTCCCAAACTATCCTACTTTTCGTCACTTTTTCAAAGGACGTCCACAGACGATGGACACACAAAGAGATAAGGCCCACCGAACACGAACCCCATTAATATCAATCACCAAATGTTCGTCGCCATGTCAATACTGATAAGAATTTCAATGGACATCGGGAAAACTTTTTGTGAAACTACTGAGAAAAAATGTTTTTGCTAACAACTTTTACTTTTTCTATCAAAGATGGTTAGCAAGCTAGAATTAGCCCGGCACAAGTGGGCCGGCTTGACTGGGGAAGTAGGTACTATACTCTCATAAAAAATTGGCGTCAAGTAACATTGATTATTAATAATAGGTTTTGTTGCATTGCGTGCGATGAGTGAGAGCGCCGGAGACCCAATCTCCCACCTCCCTGTTTCCTACCTATTTTCCCTAACAGTACTTTCCCGGCTGAGCCGGCACATTCATACTGAAAACAGTAAAGGTTAACCATAGATTAACCATATATCTGTCTGTTCGTCACGATTTCATGCCTAAACCACTGAACTGGTTTTGCTGAAATTTGGTACAAAGATAGACATATAGACCTTAGGAAAAGAACCTAAGAACCTTTTTTGCAAGAAAAGGCTTGAAGAGATTGAAATAGGGGATGAAATATTGTACGGGACTGTATCCAATTATTTCTATATTGCGTAAACGATACCGTATAAAAATATAACATGCCAAGCGGAAACTAGTTTTTATATGCATTATTTTAATCTACTCTACTTCTACTAAATGGTTAATCTCCTTTTTTTTTTTTTTTTTTTATGTTAGAAGTTGGCAAACAAGCATACGGCCCACCTGATAATAAGTGGCTGCCGCAGCCTATGAGCGCTTGCAGCACCATTAGTAGGTGCCACTCGCGCGTTGCCAACCTCGAGATATTAGTTCTTAAATCTCGTCCGCCCAGTAATTTCACTAGCGTACAGTGCCCTTCAAACCGGAACACAGTAGTGCCTAAGCACTACTATTTGGCGGCAGAATATTTGACACTGCGGTGGTACCTACCTAGCCGGCTTCTTGCAACAAAAGACGTACCACCAGTGTGACTGATTGCACTGGTGGAATAATCTCTGCTGTGACAGAGGTTATCCCAACAGCGGGCGATGGGGTCGTCACATCCCGACGCCGTTCATTTTTCATGCCTTTATTTTTGGTAGTATTCTTCCTAGGAATAAAATTTCTAATTGAAATAGTACATATTCGGTAATAAACAATGAGAAAACACCGATTGGATCGCAGAAACTTCTATATTTTAATGGCAAAACAATAAAATCTGACACTCAAAGTCAGTCTTATAAAGAGCGATAAATTTAATAACTCATAAATTTTATAGAATTCAACGCGAATATTATTGATTTATGAACATTTAGAGTGGAAAAGCCCTTATATTGAAACTGATGTACGAGTTTGAAATAACTTTAAAAATATTTTAATTATCTCTTGCTAAGCTTTCTTGGAATTTGTTTATTCGTAAGTTTAATGTTTCAAATAAAACATTTATTAATTTTGTAAATTTTAGGGTTCCGCATAGAAAGGGTGCCAACGGAATTCAATTACTATGTCCGTCCGTCTATCAGCGGATTGTATTTCGAAACAAAGAAGACTATACAAGAAGCTTGACACTTTTACTCATGTATTCTACGTTTTCTTATATAATCTACATAAAAATAAATTAATAAAAACCCTTATAAATAAGGCATATTATTCGTTAGGCGAATATTTTTCCGATAAAAATGCTCGGGACTCTTGATATTGCTGCAATCAAGAACCAAACTTATAACTAACAATATAATTTGTGAACTTCAGATATTTGAAAAGAGTACTAATTGAGTATTTATTTTACTTTCTTGTCGATACTTCTCGATAGAATCACTGTTCCGAATCGTCGGTGGCGTTTGACTATTCAAAATTACTTTTTAAAAGTCTACTTGTATAAAAATAATTTTGATTATCATTTTGGGTACCAACCTTTATGTGCGACTTCAACAAGACGTCAGCCTTTTTTTGATACCCATGTAGCTTTGGTCAATTTTTCGAACTTTAACTGGGTTACTTAGGGAAACTTAGTAAAAATAATAAGGACTAAAATTAAAAGTATAAGCATATAACTAATTTTACCATGTTTATAAAAATTTAAATATCGAAACAAGCGAGGGTTGATCGCTAGTAGTCGATAAAAATACCAAGCATTGCAGATTTCTTTGAAACATTTCGCGTCAGTCAAAGAGAACGACGCTCCCCTAAGACACCGGACATGACTTCGCTCTCACACAAATCCATTTTGTATGGCTAATGACGTGTTTGATAATGACAGACGATTTGTGGGTATCGGTTTCATTCTGATGCTTCTTTTGATTTCATTTCTTAATAATAACGAAGTCGTATTTCGTTTAAAATAATAGTGGATAAAATAAAATACTTATTCTAAAGGAATGGAATAGAAACGTAAAATGTTTTGCGTATCTAAGATATATTATACCTTAATGTTTTTTATTTTTGGAACGAAGTTCCTTATCGCGCGTTGTGAAAGGGGGCTAGACGGAAAAATTCTTACGAAAAGTTGTCACGACACTTTTTGCTATAGTAAGCTATTGTAAGCTGTGCGGCGTCGCATGTTTCTCTGTCTCTCTCTCTCTCTCTTATAGAAAGCAAGCCAGATATTTTCATTTCTATTTCGCATTGAACAGTGTGGTGTCGCGACGATTATTTTTGTTGAGTGTATACAGGTTTTTGTAAATAATAAATAATGTTAATAATAAAAAAATATTATTATAACTTAAAAAAATAAAATTTTATTACTATTCCTTCACTAATTAATCGAAAGGAACTTCGTTCCATCCGGGTGTCCCTTGACACCTCTCAAGTTTTTTATTTTATGATGGTGGGCAAACAAGGCCCCTGTGGTGATAAGCAATCCGCAACCTATGACCGCTTGCGATACTTAGACTTTAATGTGTTTGTCACATGAGGAGGAAAAAAGGAAAGGAACAGAGGGGGGGTCATTCTCACTCATTGCAAGAATCGCGGCAGTCCCTACTGATTCTGTTACTGTACGTCGATTTATTGTGAGAGGGTTCTACTTCTCTGATGTTGCAGATGCAGATGTTCATGGGCGGCGGTAATCACTCAATCAGATGAACTTTCTACCCGTTTGCCATGTATTATATTTATATTTTCCCTTTTTATGTTTTTTTTTTATGTTAGAAATTGGCAAACAAGCATACGGCCCACCTGATGGTAAGTGGCTGCCGGAGCCTATGAGCGCTTGCAGCACCATTAGTAGGTGCCACTCACGCGTTGCCAAGCTCGAGATATTAGTTCTTAAATCTCGTTCGCCCAGTAATTTCACTAGCGTACAATGCCCTTCAAACCGGAACACAGTAGTGCCTAAGCACTACTATTTGGCGGCAGAATATTGGACACTGCAGTGGTACCTACCTAGCCGGCCTCTTGCAACAAAAGACCTACCACCAGTGTATGTATACTTATCTTAATTTTATTTCTGTGTTCGTTGTTTGAATGCGGTGAAACGCAAGATTAGTCGTAAGCAGAAGCATAGGAATAAATTAAAGTCAATTATATTTATAATTTTTTTTAAACCTACATTAAAAAGTACTAAACTTATATTGTATTTGCCATAATCGCTACGTCTATGACAAGATTATAAATATGAAAGCCGTGTACTTTTGTACGTATCATCATGATCGTCATGTCATCCGAAGGAAGTCTACTGGACATAGGCCTCCCCCAAAGAGTGCCACAATGACCGATCTGGCGCCACCCGTATCCAGCAGACTCCCACGACCTTTACCAGTTCATCAGTCCACCTTGTGCGGGGTCTGCTCGCACTGCGCCTTCCGGTACGTGGCTTACAATAAACTTACTTTAGAAGCAAAAATAATTCCAACTTAAAAGCTATTTTGGCAATTCATGTAAGTTAGTTGAACAACTACAGTTCGATAATGGGACGAGTTCGGGAAAACTGGACATAAAACGTTATCGACTTTAAAGTTTACCGGAATCAAAGTTATTCTGAGTATATTATATAGCTGTACGTTTGATTTTTGTCTTGAAAATCAAATTAAATCATGCAGAATAAACTCGAATTATGAAAAATAAGTTAATAAATAAAGTACGCTTTTATTGTATTGTTTTATATTTGACTAAGTTATCAAGCAAGTATACGACCCATCAGATGGTAAGCGGTTGTCGTAGCCTATGCATGCTTGCATCACTTACAAATAGGTGTCACTCACACGTTAACAAGCTCGCGATATTGGTTCGTAAGCTTTGCCCAGTCATTTGACTAGCTACTGTGTCCTTCAAACTGAAACACAGTGTGCTTTACGGTAGAATAACTGACTCTTGCTATGGAAGTCCTACCACAAGTATATACAATATAATATTATATCAATGTTTATACAAGTTGATGTGAATACTTCTAAAAGCTATTAATAAAAAAATGTATGGTTATTTTGTTTGTGTCTGTACAATATAAAAGCAAATAATATAACAGTAGCCGCGTATATAATATGTAAAGTTTGAAAATAAACTAAAATGAAAAACTTGACTAAAATCAAAACATTCCAGACAGACCATTTTAATCTTATTTTAAAACGGTTACATTTTATTTTTGACTGATTAAAAATCAGTCCCGACTGTAGAATTAATAGTTAAGCAAGTCCTATGTACCGTTACACTGGACTGTAAGCGCGCGAACCATAATCAAAATGGCGTCAAACATTGTGGATGAACCATAATTAAACCGTAATGTATGTAGTAACAAGAAACATGACGGTGATCGGTTAAATATAAACATAAAACAAAAGTTCCAAGAAAACGAAAACAAAGTCAGATCCCCTGATATCAAATAAAATGATAACAGCGAGACTTGAATAAGGTTTTAACTTACAATGACCATTGTGCCGGGGGCTGGCGGTGAAATTTCATTTTTCATTTGCCATGTTTTCCTGAGAAAGTGCAAATGACGCTTGAAGAGATTTTAGAGAAAGCCGGTCGGAGACAGAGAATGTTACAATGGAAGAGAGTAGACGAACGGTTTTCGATTTTAAATTAGGTATTTTTATTACAAGTAAAAGCATCATCTGCAGTTCAACATACTTACACTTAAACTTTATATGAGAAGTCAAAAATAAAAAAGGCATACATTGCTGATTTTCTTCAGCAAATATATCATAATAAGCAATACACACAGTCATGTATTTTATTCACGTTTTAAAGTACATCCCGTGTCAAGTGCAAGTCGCTTTCATGTTTAATAAAAATACACTAAAAATATCCTTCGAGCCGGATTTGAACCAGCGACCTATGGATGACAGTTTAACCAGCTACAGTCCACCGCTCTACCAACTGAGCTATCGAAGGTGTAGAGAGGAACGCCATTTTTGTAATCGCCAGATTACGAAGAGGTGAAAGTTGCGAACTTGCGATTCGCTTATCGTGTTACGTAAAGGAGTCGTCATGCGCATAGAAGTTATATGGTCTTTTAATAAATAAATAAACGCAACGGACACTCAACGACCCCCATTAGAATAGTTATATCCTGCGTCGGGGGTCCAGAAACAAACACAAAGACAAGGACAAACACATCCTCCTCCAACTTCTCATTGAATTATAATATAAATTTTCTCATATTTATATCCGTATTTAATTATTATCATTGTTATTATTCAATACTAGTTACAGCGCCCTCACAGGGTTCCGTAATAATTGTATAATATTATCGAATATAAGTTTGATATTTATTTTCTACATAATCTATATAACATAATAATTTTAATATTTTAATATATATGTAACTTATATTAATGAATTAATAAATCCAGACCGGAACACAATATCTATATTATTGTATGTTTCTTATATCTAAAATGTTTATAGGCGTCGGGATGTGACGACCCCATCGCCCGCTGTTGGGATAACCTCTGTTACAGCAAAGATTATTCCACCAATGCAATCAGTCACACTGGTGGTAGGTCTTTTGTTGCAAGAGGCCGGCTAGGTAGGTACCACCGCAGTGTCCAATATTCTGCCGCCAAATAGTAGTGCTTAGGCACTACTGTGTTCCGTTTGAAGGGCATTGTACGCTAGTGAAATTACTGGGCGAACGAGATTTAAGAACTTATATCTCGAGGTTGGCAACGCGTGAGTGGCACCTACTAATGGTGCTGCAAGTGCTCATAGGCTGCGGCAGCCACTTACCATCAGGTGGGCCGTATGCTTGTTTGCCAACTTCTAACATAAAAAAAAAAAAATCTAAAATATATATTTCATACGCATTTCAGCCGACTTCAAAAAAAGAGGAGGTACTTAAATCGTGTAACTTTTAAATATGATACTTGATTACTGTTAGACGGTTGGACTGATTCGCATAATTCTTTTATTTGAAAAAAAACAATACAGTATTATATACTCTAAAAAAATAAACTTCCAGTGTATAATCTAAGCGTTTATTTATCGGCTCGACTGTTTCAGCCTTCAAATGAGAGAAATGTAAACAGGATTTGCGTCTACATTAAGCTATTCACGTGCCGGATCGCTGTTTAATTGTCCTTTTGTTTGTGCAGCGGATGAGCTGATATTCACAGCCCTTAGAAAACGATTATAGTGATTATATTATTATAAATTGTGTCTTATTACCATCGTAGAATAAAAATATCAGGTTTCTTTTTTTATTTAAAAATTGGGTCAAATGACTCTAATTCACTTGATGGTAAGTGGAAATAAAGTCCAAACACGAAGACGGATAACAGAGTTGCGGAATGCAACCACGTTAGCCACCCTCGCCCTGCCTTCAAGCTTCGTTTGAAGGATACCAAATTATAGTTTCTTGTATAGGGATATAAATAAATAAAATGTATATATCTTAATTATTAATTTAAATTTTACAATTAAATATGAATGGTCTTTTTAAACCGATACGACCAAGGAACCTTCAAGAGAAGAGTATTCTTTCTTTAAAGCCCTTAAACCTGCACGCCTTTTGGTGTTGCAGATGTTACATAAAAAAATGGTATAGGTAAATAATATATCACTACATAGTATAAAACAAAGTCGATTTCTCTGTCCCTATATATGCTTAAATGTTTTAAACTACGCAACGGATTTTGATGCGGTTTTTTTGATAGATACAGTGATTAAATGTAAATATGTATGAAAATAGTGGAAAAAAAATTTTTTTGAGGTTTCTAATGTGATGTCGTAAATAACTACATTTAACGCGTGCGGGCCACGGGCAGTAATGAATAAATCAAAACTACTTCATCGATTTTAATTCTTTTTTCAGTGAATGACATAGGCTATATATTTTATACCCGTGCGAAGCCGGAGCGGACCGCTAGTATTTTTATAAGTCACAAAGTTATATTGTACACCGGAGCCAACGCTGAAACATCAAATCGAAACGTCAATTCAACTAATCAAAATCACGACTCTCTGTATCTCTAAATTCAAACGCCAATCACATTTCCGACAGTCGACAAATCATCAAATGCAAATAGAATAGTTCGACAACTCGCAATAGTCAGTATTAGGAAAAGTGTCGATATCGCAGATTTCATGACTTTAGTAGCAGTGCCATAAACCCTTTCATGCGAGCTCACCGGCAATCTGAGCCGCGATGACGTAGCGTTTCTGAGCTCAATGGAGCATGACGGTGTGGTCTGAGTGCTGGCGAGAGGAGAATGCTTCAGGCTTATTTATCTAAATATTAATTAACTATATACTAGATTTAAATTGTATTTAATGGACCGATATTGCATAAATCCAAAACTACTTCGCACATTTATAGGTGCAATTTTCTTAATTGTTAACTCTTGCTCTTATTCAATAAGTTCCTGGCTTGCCCTTTTGCATTTTTGTGTTTTTGTGTTTTGGGTTGTGGAGGTCAAAAGGACAAAAGTATAAGCAACCCTGGAAACATGCCGGTAATAATGCTAGGAAGAAGAGATATTTACCGGCGTCGGGATGTGACGATCCATTCGCCCGCTGTTGGGATAACCTTGTCACAGCAGAGATTATTCCACCAGTGCAATCAGTCACACTGGTGGTAGGTTTTTGTTGCAAGAGGCCGGCTAGGTAGGTACCACCACAGTGTCAAATATTCTGCCGCCAAATAGCTAAGCATTACTATTATTATTACTGTGTTACTGTGTTCCGGTTTGAAGGGCACTGTACGCTAGTGAAATGACTGGGCAGAGGAGGAGATAAGAACCCATACCTCGAGGTTGGCAACTCGTGAGTGGCACCTACTAATGGTGCTGCAAGTGCTCATAGGCTACGGCAACCACTTACCATCAGGTAGGCCGTATGCTTGTTTGCTAACTTGTAACATAAAAAAATAAAAAAAAAAATAAACGCGTTAACTAAGACCACACGTAATTCCTAACGAGCAAAAACCTTTCGTACTAAGCGGCGAATTACCCTGATTCCCATAATTACAGCAACCTATCCGAACACTATGTCATCGTGACGCCATTAGCGGTAAGCGAAATTGTTTGCCACAAAGCGCTGTTTTAATGTTGAACGAAAAACAGTAATTATGGCATTATCATGTTACACTTTCTCGTGTGAGTTTTAAATTATCGTGTACATTATCCCATAACATTGTTCTCTGAAACATTTTCGTGCTTCTAATACAAGTTTAGAAAGTTATTCCTATACATAATTACGTATTTATAGTAATATTTGTAATTACGCCCAAGAGTTGTGAACAACGATTAACTTCAATTTTTCAATTGGGGTACCGTACCCAAAGATATAAATTCAAAAATGAAAGATGGCAATTTAATATAAGCCAAACAATATGAAGATATTGTATTGACTTGACTTATATATCATCGTTATGTATATAATGGAACATTAATTTAATTTAATTTATTTATGTACTCAAAAACAAAGTCACAAAACAGTCAAGATACAATAAGTTAATATGTACAATGGACAAACTTATCTCTTTAAGAGATCTCTACCAGTTATCCATAAACGTGGGAGAATTAAGTTAGGTAGAATTGCAGGCAGGTACTGGAAATAATATTGAATAAAATTAAGTAGATAAATAAATAAATACATACATACATATACGCTTATATAATACATACATACATACACATATACAAATAAACATACATATATACATACATACATAAATACAAACATACTTAATATATACTACATTATAACATACATACAAATAGAAGTAAATGGATACATACAAAATACACACATACGAACTTATTCGTGGTAGTTTAAAGTAGACAAATAATTTTTAGACAAATAAAAATTAAAGACAAAAAACTTTAGTATATCGGGCTCGAATTTAAAATATTTAGGGAGAACTATAGCAAATATGACATATATCCCTTTAATCTTCATTCAACAAAAGTTCAAACTCGCAAAGCTTCCATATCCAAAAATATTATTTTATACACTATCATTGTTATCACTCCACTCACAAAGAATAGAGATAATAGTAAAAAGTTCTGATTATTTCACAGAAAAACTGAATTTCGGGCCTGATTGAACAGGCAAATGGAATTGAATTGAAAGTCCAAATATGCATGCACATTTAATCAGTGGAGACCAGACTGCCTTATCTCGCCGGCATCGCGACCAATTACGCTCCCCGACGGACAGAGATACAATCTTACGTACGCACTGGGGAAGTACTGAATAGCTAGTATTAGTAGCCGTGGAATTGTATATAACGTTTTTGCTGATTTTGATGCTATATTAATACGGAGTTGGTGGATTTTATTTTTACTACTCTTTTCTCGTAGAATTCTTCGTATGATTTAAAATCTACTTTCATAATAATCTTTATCCCAGCTTCTGTAATAAATACTTCAAATAGTAATTTTGAACTTAATAACGTATTAAATCTAAGATAACTTTTAAGTACGAGTTGTCATGTTCCTTATAACCACGTGAAAAGTAGAGCTAAATTTGTTTTGTAGGCAGCACCTAAGTCCCGTGATACCAGTTGACATCATCATCATCTTCAAAAATTCCTTTCAAGCCTTCTAAAATTGATTAAAATTGCTAATTACAAATCCCTTCTAAAATGTTTTGATTCTTTAAATTACTTATTATTACTTAGCATTTTTTTTTTAAATATTGTATTAAATTATTAGTAACCTAGTTTATATTCCATTTTAATTGTAGCCGTGGTTTTTTTTTTTTTTACAAAAACAAAAGTTGTCAGTGTTTTTTTATATTGTTATTGATTGTTCTTTTTAATGTTTACACTAGTAATTTAATCACGAGTTGTTGTTGCCTATGTCATTTCTAATGTCGATACACCTATAATTAAGATAGCACTTTGCCAATACTAAATTCTGTAAATTATCAAGAAATATTTCCTACTATTCATATTCTCTCTTCTTCCTAAGATTAATGTCACTTTTTATCCAGTGTCCGTTTATATTCTTATCCGTATTTGATAGGTTACTAGTTTTCCACAGAGCGATTTCTATCTGACCTCCGCAACCCTAAGGACGAACCAGTGATACATTGGATAGAGCCAATTACCTGTAAAGATTTAACAATTATAATTAGATGTTATGATAATAACCGGCACCGACAGCTTAACGTGCTCTCCGAGGCACGTTGGAGAGACCCAAAAGGACAAACGCCCACACTAAAGCCAGGCTAAAGCCAGGCTTGCTACCGACACGCCACACCGGAGTCAGCCAAATTAGTTACATAAGAACAAAGACCTTCATATCTGAGTGTTGTTCTGTTTTTAAGACCTCGATAGTGCCAAGCAAGCAACAACGTGAATATTAGATACATTGTACTAGAAACTGGTAAATAATAAAACATATCAATAAAATTTAACACGAAATGTTAAATAAGCCGGGATGAGCGCGATAAGCAGCCGAGGAATTATCAAATCCCCCGATAATGAAGCACCCTCGCAATCTTTGCAAGGGTGCGAATGGACAGGATTAGTGAAATGTTCGATATTCGGGTGCAGTATTATGGTATGTATTGTAATTAATATAACTGTTAGTTTTACATTAAAATAGACATGGCGAATAGGGAATTAAGGATCTTTGACTTGACTGCACCAGGAGGGTAATGGTTTTCGAATATATTTATATTATGTGTTTTTTTTTCCTGATTGTGTATTGCTTTTAACCCTACCGGCCTTGCCAGCGATACTGAGACCAAACCGAGAAAAAGGAATAGCCTCCGCGGAGGCTCAAATGATGATTCCGTCCATAGGTTGCTTCTTGCGAGGACGTCTACAGCTACGTCATCGATAATAGAGGCAACGCTCCGAGCGTATACTATTCGATGGACGATATATGTATATGTGTATCCTATCCTACTAATATTATAAATGTAAAAGTTTGTGAGGATAAATGGATATTTGTTACTCTTTAACGCAAAATGATTTCACTAATTTAATTTTATCCGAAACACAATGAATCACACAATCAGATTAACAAATATGCCTTCGATAAAGTCATAGTCCTGTCAACGGTTTAACGATTGCGAAGAATAGAATATTGGCAGTTAAACGAAAGTATAGCCGCTTTTATTGGACACGCAGGGGTTGCGTTACGATAGCGAAAATTATTTTATTACCCTCTTTTGATATTCGTATGGATTTATTCCAATTATATAGCAAAGATGTACTTATGTTGGCATACTTTATATTAACTCGACTGATTACGTTTTTTGAGTGCATGTAATTTAATACGCTCTGTAATCATTTCGCTTCTTTTTAATTTGGCAAATTCAACGCCCCCCACTAAAATAGCATACCATATTCGAAAACATACAAACAAAGCACAACAACCCGAAACACATATCTGTATGATCAATACAATCTGTTATTAAATTAGTCTTAATCGCGACGGAGACAAACATAGACTTAAAAAACTACGTCCGATCATCTCCTGCAGTTAGTATCTTAACTTGTTTTCTGAAGGTGATATTTATCAAAATTAACCAGTTTATAAATAGAGTTCGGAATCTTTAGAATGGAACTTTGTTAACACATGGCCAGTTGCCATTTTTTGACTCTTGTATATAATATTATGATTATTCTTGTCAATATGATAGAACAAAAGAAAAATATTAATAAAAAAAAATCCTGGACTGGAGAAAGCCCAATTAATTTGTAACGTAGTCTTTATTTTTAACAAAAAGAATAATAATTTAATTGAATATTAATTTTAGATATAAAACAAATGTTTCGTAACCTTTTTAACTGTTTTTTTTTGTTTTTTTTTTTTACTTTTAACCACATTGGTAATGTATGTACAAGTATATAAACTTTTCATATAATATCTAAATTATTTTTTTTATATTAGTCTCGAGAACTTGGATAAGGAGTGATGATAAACTTTTATTTCAAACAACTAATGCAATGTTTCATTGGTTTATTTTCCAAATTCATCAGGTTGTGTTTCTAGGTTATCCTCATGTTCTATCTATGAAAATTTTTTCGAATAAAAAAAATAGTTAATTGTAATAGTTTTTTTGGATAATTGTGATGTTAATTTTTTATTTGAATAGTTATTGACAAATACATAAAATCCCAGTAACCCTACTAATACTATAAATGTGAAAGTTTGGATAGATGGATGTTGGTTACTCAACCACGCCAGAACGGCTGAACGGATCTGGATGAAATTTAGAACAGTGATAGACTTTAGTCTGGAATAGCATATAAGTACCGTATCAACTTGAAACACGATCTAGATGTATATATTTTGTATGTAACGGAGTAGAAAAATAGCTTTTAGATGGTCGTCCGGCATAGCAAAGCCACGGGCATAGCTAGTTTAACATAAAACACTTGAGAACTATAGTTAAAATTTCTAAATAATTTTGATGCGGAGTAGTTTTAATTAAATTCTGACACCGTTGTGGCGTTGTGGGTAGCGAGCCTGCCTTAAGCCTCGACGGTTGCGGGTTCGATTCCGCTCGGAGCAGATGTTTGTATTATTCGTACAGGCATGTTTTCCGGTCTGGTTGTGTTTGTCCTTGTCATTGTGAATGTTTCCGGACCCCTGACACAGGATATAATTATCCTAATGGGGGCCGTTGAGTGTGTGGCGTTTATTTATTTATTATTTATTCTATCATGCTCCAAGCGCGCTCCTCTTATAACCTAATTGTAAAGGAAGCTATTACATGTAATCGTAGAGAAGATTAAATCGACGCAATAGCAAACCTACCCCCAATCTTTTAACAATTACGTTCCTCTCGAGGTCTCCATATCATAATTTCACGCTACGCCCTGCCCCTTAAGGACAAAAAACCCGCAAATGATTTGCAATTATGCAGTCTCAATGGAGTTATTACATCTACGGGGGTCCGATGGACTCGGCAGGGTGGCCACTAACAATTGAATTTTAACGACCTCTATAATACTCTATACATACTGACGGTACCAACAGTCAACTTACGGATTGATTTTTTAAAATACTACAATTTATAAAAATTAAAGTACAAAGATATTTAATATTCTGTTTTTTAAGTATTATAATTTTTATTTTTAAAAAGAAAAATAATTACGGTGTAGCGACATCTACATGCAACACGACGCAACGCAATAAAAAAACAAAATTGACACAATCAGCTCACACTACAGCGACACCTACATGGCACACTACGCAATGATATTGACGAACAATGATCGTCGCTATCCTAAATCACGCTATCAGTTTTCTACGCTACTTAAGTATATATAAAACTTTCCAACGTATCTCATCGGGCTTTGGCCTACCAGGCAATATCATCCCCCTGGTCGGAGGATTCTCCAATTGTGTTGAGATGCATTTTACATGTCGTACCCTCCACAGCAGCAGCCGCCTCAATCGTATGTATATAAAAATCATTTAAATGATCGCTAGTAATCAATTCTTATAATTCGAAGAGTTCGAGATTGGATCATCAAAAGTTTATAGTAGTTTCCTACTATAAATTTTTGATCTCTTAACTGGATCATCAAAAATTTAAATACTTGAAACTTTAGTGAATTTTAAGAAAAAAAAAACGAATAATATGATTTATGCATATTATAACTAATAAATTCTATGGTTTGCTATTGAGTTTATTAATAACGTTAAACGGTCGTGGAATCTTATCAAATTCAAAACGCAATCTAATTTCTAATGTGACGCCCGTCGGGTATCAGATATATAGTTAGTTGGTTACGTCAGTGTGTCTCAAATAAGATTTGGGCACAGATGGGTAGCTAGATTCGAGTATGATGGAAATCCTATTTTCCACGGTAGGATCACTACCGCAGTATGGAAAAACGACCTTACTATTGGTCCGAATTATTTATTCCTCTATAAGATTTGCATCATAAGCATTATAAACCTACATACTTATTGGTTCAAACGACATTTTTTTTTTGTAAAAATATTAGCAATGTTTTTAAAACGTCGTTACTAACATTCTTATTGCCTCACTAAAATATAATAAACTAAATATGGCTGTACCTTACCCGTACAAGTTGGTACAACGATAGCCCAAGAGAGTCAGGATCGAAGCCGAAACTCTCGTGTTAACGGAGTGAAGCCCCTTTAACAGTTCAGTTATTGAGACTTCAATAGATTATTTTACAGGTGCTTCTGGCTTAAATATTAGCCTGGTTACTTATAACCACCCTGCATTGGTGGAAAACTCGTGAAGTGACTGCTCGTCAGACGCGTTGCAAGATCAGCCAGCGTATAACCAGTTACAGCTTAAAAAGTCAGTCACCTCCTTGCTTTCTTATGTTCCAGAAGAGGGCGACGGTAATCGCTTAAAAACGCAATATTTTAAGACCCCTTATAAAACAGTTACTCTATTCAACAGAAAAGAAGAAAAAGCGGCGTCGGGATGTGACGACCCCATAGCCCACTGTTGGGATAACCTCTGTCACAGCAGAGATTATTGCACCAGTGCAGTCAGTCACACTGGTGATAGGTCTTTTGTTGCAAGGCTAGGTAGGTACCACCACAGTTTCAAATAGTAGTGCTTAGGCATTACTGTGTTCCGGTTTGAAGGGCACTGTACGCTAGTAAAATTACTGGGCAGAGGAGATTTAAGAACTAATATCTCGTGGTAAGCAACGCGTGAGTGGTTCCTACTAATGGTGCTGCAAGTGCTCATAGGCTATGGCAACCACTTACCATCAGGTGGGGCGTATGCTTGTTTGCCAACTTGTAACATGAAAAAAAAAACAGAAAGCGGCAGAGCCAGGATTTAGAAACAATTTGTAGTCATGGACGAAGCTAGGTAGGAGCAAGGGGGTCAGCTGCCAACCCCCTCCCCCTCTGGACCTTGTTAAATACTCAGATATGGAAGAATATAAAACATTTTGTACGGTTTAACCAATAATTGTTTGTATCCACTATGCCCACCTATGGCCCTAAATTAAGATTTTGCCATCCTGGGCACAATCCTGGCTACGCCTATGTTTGTAGTCGTTACGATTTTATTTAAAAAAAAACGATTCCCGATCTTCCAAGTCAGATCGACTTTTTCAAAAAAAGTCTTTTGGTTTTTTCCAACAAAAAATTGGAAATTCATAAACATCCTTTTACAAAAGCATCATATAAACAACTCTTTTCGAAGTTAAAAATGAGTACGCCCTGCAATTTTTTTCGCACATTAACAATCAACGCTTTTGACAGGGTATTGTTTAATCACAATACAATATACATAGCAATCAACAGGCCAACGGCAGATGTGATAAAAAAAGCATTTTCATACAAAGCGTTTTATTTCAATGCGTTCAAAACAATAGTACACCCATTAGCACGTAATGTCACCCTTATAAAACTATAGACGAATGAGATCAGGCGTTATTAGAATCAATTAAAGCCCCTTACACACCCCGCGTCCGACACGCGCCGGCTAATGAGGTCCTGTGATCTCAGTCGGTGACGTGTGAATACATCAGAAAGGAAAAAATTACATTCACTTTTTAAGTGACCCTAATTATATATACTTAGTCATTTGTATGTACTAATATGTTCATTTTGTTGTGATCAAAATATGTGTGCTTAAGTAGTTTTACGTTGTAATATTTTGGTGGCCTTTAATTTTTTTTTTCATAATGTATATTGCTGTTAGCCCTACTCGCCTTGACAGCGTCACTGAGGTGGGGGCCTAGTACGGAGACCCAGCCGTGAAAAATGGACAGCCCTCACGGGGGCTCAAATTTGATACCGACCATAGGGTCTTCTGCGAAGCGGAACCACGCGTAAGGACGTCATCGTAGATGTGGCTGTTGATGTACTGATATCAGAAAAATCACAATAATTATAAGACATGCAATTTTTAAATATGTTATAAGAAAATTTCATATTCAATTATATTAAAATAAATAAAAATTATATTTAAATTTAAAATAAGCATAAACAAGCTAATTTTGTTGTTGTTGAATCAAGTTTATGTAGCCAAAATCTTTGGCGTTATTTACATACAAAATTATAACTACGTATTGCACATCATGAAACATCAGTTGTCTAGTCCCATCCGATGAAAAAGAGTCCAAAAATATATCAGTACATACCCTAATAATTACTGACATGCATGACAAAACGCAATTAAAAAGAAAGAGTAATTTAAAGTATGGGTGCCGAAGCTTTGTGCTGAAGCAAGGGTATAAAATGTTGCGTTTCTTCTTATTTTCTAATTGCCGTCAACTCTTGAGGCTTCCCCATTTAGGGGATCAATATACAACATGTATAAAACATCTTATGTCTGCCACAGTGCAGAAAGAGTATAAGTTTACGTCTCTGGCGCTCACATTCATCGTATTAATTAAAGACTATGGTTTCTTTATATAGGAGTTATGTATTCTTATCGAGTGGTTAGAGGCCAACCTAGTGTCAGAGTTGTCCAGGTCGCCCATATAGGCCTCTTTATTAAGTTTTCGACTATTATAAAATTGATAACAACCGGGATCGACTTTTAAGGTGCTGTTGAGTGAACTTCAACGGCACCACGTAAAATACCACTAGTCGATCACCCATCTAGTGACTGATCGCGCCTAAAGTTGCTTTACCCACCGATCGTTTACCAGTCTATATACGTGTAGTGTCACCATCATAGACCTGGTATAGAGTAAACTAAGGACAAGCTAACTTCCTTTTGCACAAGATAACCGAATGAAGTTCGCGTGTGACTAACTTTATTCGGTAGCACATTGCAGTTGGATTGTTGAGTTTACGAAGTGACACCATCGAGTCTCTGTAATTTTGTCTGTATGGAAGGGGTGGTCCATAATATATACTATATAGTAAGTAAAGATCTCCTTATCACTATTCTATGATCAACCATCATATTCGGGAGACATGCTAATGAAAAAAACTAAGTACCTAAAAGAAAAATAAAACAAACTAATGAGCACAGAGCATAATTTTTTTTTTACAAATATCTACTTTAAAACCTAAATTCGAATATCTATCATCTAATATTATCTATCTTATGTATGTAAGGAGATTCTAACAATTCAAATAAATATAACTAGCACAATTACGTTACTCTCTGTGTAAAACTGTTGCACCGTAACAAAGTACTTGGCGTTTGAGTTTGACTAGTGAAGCGTTGTATTCGTGAACGCGAGCGACTGGCGCTTCAACTGAACGATTGAAGATAATGAACGAATGAAGCTTAGAACGATTGGAACGAACTATATGACTTCCATATTGCCGTTTGTAAGCTTTTTAAATACGAGTATTAGTAATTACTTTTTAAGACATAATTATTACACAAATGTTTTCACTGCTAATAAGTGTATTATGACAAATTTCTATATTCCATCACCGAAGTAAAAAGTAGGTATTATAGGCATATTTGAAAAAATCAAAAATTAAAACCTCGTAGTATCTGAACTGAAGGTGAACTTTTGTAAAAAAAGGTTTCATGTAACAAATAATTCGTCAGTAATTTAACTTCACGTAAAACTCACGTTCAATCGGTTTAGGTACCGACTGGTTTGGGAAGTTCTTCACCAGGGAGAGTGGGTTACGTTCGCGGTCGTTACCCATCTCACACTGGAGCCGAAACTAATCAGTACCTAAACCGATTGAACGTGATTTTTAGCCGTTAAATTTAACATTAAGTTAAATAATGTCTCACCATATTATTAATAATTTAATTCTGACGAATTAAATTAATTTGTTTATTAATTCTGTTATGACAATAATAAATAATAAATAATAAACGCTACACACTCAACGGCCCCCATTAGGATAATTATATCCTGTGTCGGGGGCCGGAAACATTCACAATGACAAGGACAAACACAACCAGACCGGAAAACATGCCTGTACGATTAATACAAACATCTGCTCCGAGCGGGAATCGAACCCGCAACCGTCGAGGCTTAAGGCAGACTCGCTACCCACAACGCCACAACGGTGTATATATATTTAAGAATAAATGTAACAAGCACAAGGCTTTGTATTGAACTGATGTGCTGTATAAAGCAGAACAAAGTCTTTGGCATTTGAATTTGACAACTGAAGCATGGAATTCGTGAAAGCTAGCGATTGGCGCTTCAACGAGTCGAAAGATAATGAACGGATGACGCTGTAAACTATTCAAAGAAACGTTGTGGTTTGTAGCTCTTTCACCATTTTTGATTTTAAAATATTCTATTTGACCCCAAATAGTGGAGTAGCCTTGCTGCTGCATGAATGGGAAGTACAATCCTGTGACAAAACTTTCGACGTGAAGTTATTACTGAACTGTTTCGTTTTGTTGGAAGAGGGAGTGGCGAAACCTCAAAACCACTCCCTTTTTCTTTTTTTTTATCTCCCTCTTCACTCCAGGCCTTTTCTTGCTCATATTACAAACGTATATAAGCTAAAGTGACTAATGAAGGCACCAAACAAGCATACAGCCTGTTTGATAGAGCTACCGTAACCTATGTTCACTAGTAAGATCAGGATTGTATTTTACATGAAATGAGGGGTGTCAAGAAAGGAAGAGAAAAGATAGTCACACGACGTACAATTTTAATGATTATTATATTAGGAAACTTTGAGATTACATTATTATTCACGGCAGGCTTAATTTAATTATAGCAAATTCTACTTCTTCTTTCCTAGCATTAATCCCAGAATTTTGCCTAGGGTCTGCTTATTACCCATATCCAGGTTCGACAGGTTACTAGTTTATACATACAGCAATTGCCATCTGAACTCCGCAACAAAAGGCCAATCAGTAATCTTTGAAGGAGAGCAAACTACCTTTCAAGACTTAACAATTATTATCAAGCATTATGATAAAAACCGGGAATGGCATCTTAACGTTCTACGAAACACAATGAAACCCATAACGACAAACGCCCAGACCGAGGCAGATAATTATAAGATTAATATAAATATCCGCCCCGACCGGGTATCAAACCAATACACCACAACGGTCGCCCTGGCAAATATATGCAAATTACTAATCTAATATCTCATCAACTGTAATTACAACTCCGTGCTTTTCATTTGAGTTTATAGTAAATTTATACTCTTTGAACTAATGCAAGTATTCCCATATTTTCCTCGTCAATGACCAAGAAAATTACTGTAATATTACGCCTCGAACGAGCTTGGGTTCATTTCAAACACAACGTATTGATGTCGTAATCAAATGCGGAAATTGACTCCTATGAGAAACCTATGTTAACCGAGTATACAATAAGTAATTTGTATGTCTACCATTCGATTGTACCGGATTGTACCACTTATAAAATCGTTTGTTCCTCAAAAGTATAAAAGATATAAGGGTCCGAAATTATAGTAGAAAACGCATTTTAGATTTCAGGAT
Organism: Hestina assimilis; assembly: GCA_023373885.1. Lineage (NCBI taxonomy): Eukaryota > Metazoa > Arthropoda > Insecta > Lepidoptera > Nymphalidae > Hestina > Hestina assimilis. The sequence goes on from CM041745.1 coordinate 12,564,280, forward strand.
TTTTGACGATGGCAGCTTAAAGAGTACTTTTGTACCAGATTTTACCACCACCACAACATTGAAAAAAAATAAAGAACACGCTTACCTTAAATAAATAAATAATAAATAAACGCTACACACACTTAAATAAGAGGGGTTCAAGGTGAGACCCCTGGAGGACACCTGATTTAACGGGAACAAGCGTGGAACAGTAGCTTTTAATAGCCTTATTGACGACATTGTGGCGCTGCGGTAGCGAACCTACCTTAAACGCCACAGGTCGCGGGTTCGATTGCCGCTCGGAGCATAATATGTTTGTACTGAACATACAAGCATATTTTCCGGTCTGGGTGTATTTGTCGTTGACCTTGTATGTGTTTCCGGACCCCGACACAGGATATCACTATCCTAATGGAGGCCGTTGAGTGTATAACGTTTATTTATTTATTAACATCAAAGGAATTCATAACAGAAAATGATTTTTTGTATACGTTAGAAGGATCAGTTGTTATTTTATAACAAACCAACTACTTATGCGACTTACAATGAAAAATGCTCGGATTTTATCGTAAATTTATTCTAATTGGCAAAGGGTCTTACAGGGTTGAATAAAGGGCGTAGTTTTTACACTTTAATGAGTCACACACGTGACAAATTGCAGTTTTGGTCCTTGATAACTATCTTAGCACAATTAATCTATTCACCATTCTGAATCATTTAACTTAAAAAATACTTAAAGTATAAAGTTGAAGTAAAATAAACCAGGACATTTTTCCCTTTCAGTTGATGATCATATGAAATGACTTAAATTCGGCTGCTACTTTCACACTCACAGTCACACTGGTGGTAGGTCTTTTGTTGCAAGAGGCCGGCTAGGTATGTACCACCGCAGTGTCAAATATTCTGCCGCCAAATAGCAGTGCTTATGCACTACTGTGTTCCGGTTTGAAGGGCACTGTACGTTAGTGAAATTACTGGGCGGACGAGATTTAAGAACTAATATCTCGAGGTTGGCAACGCGTGAGTGGCACCTACTAATGGTGCTGCAAGCGCTCATAGGCTACGGCAACCACTTACCATCAGGTGGGCCGTATGCTTGTTTGCCAACTTCTAACATAAAAAAAAAAGTTTTAATTTCCGAGTTCCGAATTTGAGAAATTTACGATATTATGTAGGTAGTCTATACGTAATAGACTTAAAAAGCTACTTTATCTAGCAACAAAACTCACAATGATTTTTTCTTAACTTTTTATGTCATGACAGTTGGTAAACAAGCATACGATCCGCCTGCAGTCACCACAACCTATATACGCTTGCGATGCTTGATGTACCACATGCGGATTACCAGTCCAAAGGATAAGATGCGACGGAAAAAATGAAAGTAAACAGAGTGTGTGGGAGTCTGGGCCTCCAGCGGTCTCACTGATCGCACGAAACGCAACAGTAATGATACTGTTAGTTTACGATAACTTTCTGTGAGAGGTTAACACTTCCCCGATAATCATCCCTGTTCATTTGTGCAGGTGGCTCTACTATTACTAGTTTAGCAAAACCTCGTAATTAAGAAAAGGGGCTGAACAAATCTTGATTGTAATTAATACTTAAACGTCGATCCTCATCTAGATTATGGCGCTATTTGCATGCACTTGCAATAACTCAGGCCACTGCTCGGTGCTACCGTTAGATGCATGATAAGCAAAAACGCAAGCAATAAATGTCGGAATTACTCAAGTATTCTTATATAGGCAGATTTTTAATATGAAGACAGTGATTTTGCTTATATTTCTGTATATTTACCTCAAATTATATTTTAAATACAAAAATAATCTACGGTTCTGCTCGCGAGGAACTACTTTTTATTTTTGTTATGCATCCGTGCCTTTAATCCGTGACGGGGCCCATGACAACTTTTCTTTCAATATTAACTCAAATTGTTTCTTCTTATATACTAGATGATTTATAGTTGTTAATTTATATTAATACGGACCGGCAAACGTAGCGTTCATCGCTACACAGGGACTTCACAACACGGCTGGCAAGAACAGTCATCCTGCTCCTGTGTGGCTGAGGATCATAATAAGTGGCATACACCAGAAGGTTACTACGTCCAGCAGTGAACAGAAAAAAGCTGATGATGATGAAAACATGACCAGATTATTTATCTCCATATAAGCAAGAGCCACCTTGCCGCTATGCCGCATCGTTGTTGGCGTGCGTATCTACTTTTCTATACTTTGCTTGACAGTTATGATTACTGAATAGAGCCAAATAACCTATCTAACTCATAAACATTCGTATAAATTATAACGAGATACTGAGATTTAATAATTAAAAAAAATAATAATAAACTATATTTAATTATACGAGTCTAGAAACAAAAGTAAAAAAAAGACATTAAAGGAAGCATTATTAGTAAAACTGTAACATTTAATAATAATTTAACGCATGCAGCACACAGTAACGCATTATGTATTGCTAACGCATTATGTCCGCTAGCACGACAAATAAAAATCACGTGGTATCTAAAACAAATCATGTGCAAGGGTTTACTAATTGCCGAACACTCGCCTGCATTGCGGCGTTACTGTTTGTCCGTTTGTCCCACATCGGTTCTGTTTGTACGAGTGTTTTGCCTCTAGATTTGTGTTTCTGATTAGTTGCCAGATGCGTTACAATCCGTTGTTTTGTTGATTAATTTCCTAATGGACGTACTGAATGGACGAAATCTTTGTTTAGGCGTTAATTTGATCATGCTTTCTATTGAAGGGTTAATTAATATTATCCAATACTCGGTTTTAGTGAACGTGAACTGCGGGTTTACCATGAACTTTTAGTAAAAATTTTATAACGTTCCAATTCAATTCTGTCAGTAAATCGGTTTAGATTTTATGAGTATGACATAAAAGTATATATATAGTATGGTAAGAAATATATATGTAGCTCAGTTTAAGTCGTTATTTGAACCGCAATAAGAGCTAAGGAGAGTTGATTTTTGGGGTGTAATTGTAAAAGTAATAGAGTAATTTGTGTACTAAGACATATTACATATATGTGTCTAAGTTGTATATTTAATTCCTATTCTTTTAACGAATACATTATTATTATGATATGAAAGATTATAAGATTTGAGTCCGTAAACTTATTTGCCAAAATGTTTTAAAATCGACTCGAAATTTTCTTGAGGAAGGGAAATTAAGACAGGAATTTTGAACATGCAATCAATTCTAATCAACAGCATGAGTAGGATACCCGAAGGTATATTATATTACTTGGTATACTGATGTTATCGGTCGTTTCGCGCCACTTACTTAACTTTCCGAATTTCCTCCATCTTAAGTAGAAAGCCTTTAAAAATTACGTTCATGGTTCCGTGGGGAGTTTAACTTTCCAAGTATTTAACTTTACGATATTAGTTTTTGTTATATTATAACATTTTTTACTGAAGTGGAGTCTCGCGATAAGGCTTTTAAAGGATTTTCATTAGTTAATTATTCAAAATATTAATAGCAATATTACCATGAAATGAAACAAGGATTTATTTATTTTGCAAAAAAAACGAATTCATTTTATAAATAATAATAAAATAAAATAATTTTCCGTGACTTTGCTCGCTTTTTCCTTCTCATCCCCTCCCTCCTACCCCTTGGGTTTCCAACGCGTATGTGATACTTCAAGTAAGCCTACATAAGTCGCGGCGACTGCTTGCCAGCTTTTTTGCTAATCAGCATGAAATAAAAGAAAGAGGGTTGTGTATGTCTGTATTAATATCAGAACAATATGGTATTAAAATCCTTTTTCCTATTTTAAATCACGAATAATCTGGGTGTCTCAATAGGGGTTTAATTCAGAGTTTGTATTAAGATCGTTATTCACGTGGGCGAAGCCGCTAGAAGAGCATAGTAATATAATAAATGTATTTAAATCAAATAAATTTAAACTGAGTTAAGATTAAAGTTTCCACGGGCCCCTGATGGAGCGTTTAAAATTGTTCCTCTTATTGCGCGCCTGCTATTGCCTCGCTAACGGACATCAAACGAGCTAATCCAATAAGGTGCATCGCTGGCCCCTTCTTAATCAAGAAAATACGACTTTTATGCTCTTAAAAGATGTTTTTTCTTAAAAATGTATCCCCTATGATACCCTGTTTTAAAATACTTCTTACAACTTTTTTCGTAAATCTATGATTAAAGCAAACCTTAAACCGAACGAGGGACGCCCATTCATAAAAATCGTAAATAATCGATGAAAAAATCATAAATTAACTGCAAGTGGGTTAATAGATACCTATTAAGAGTCGAGAAAAATTTCTAGCATTAATCCCGGCACTTTGACCAGAGTATGTTTATCATTTATAACCGGATTTGACAGGTTACTAGTATTTACACAGAGCGATTGTCACGTGACCTCCGCAACTTTAAACCAGTAACTAATTGGATAAGAGCAAATTACCTATCAAGACTTAACGATTATTATCAGATAATATGATTACAATCGGGACCTGGACTTAACGTGCCCTCCGTGGCACGGTGGAGAAACCCACAATGACAAACTGTTATGTACAGACGGCGACTGTTATTTGTAAGATAAATACCAATATCCACCCCGAGAGGGAATTGAACCCGCCATCGTCGAGACTAAAGCCAACGCTATCAACACACCACAATGGTCATCTAATAGGTTAATTTGTCAAAACTTGAAACCGATATTAATTAACTTCATTATAAATGTCCATAAAATTTGAGTCAACAGTCCCTAAAATCTCTCAAAGACTCAGACCGCAACTGTAATACCCATCCGTTCTATTTCCAATACTTCACGAAATTGCAAACCTTTATAATACCGTTAAAGGCAACCAATACAATATTAAAATTTTCTTTGTAGCAACTGCGGTCATGGACCTGGAAATATTTAAGCTGTGTTTCAATTGTTTTTGATTTTTTTACTAAATAATATTTTACACATAAGTCGACCGTTGTGGCGTGCTGGTTTGAGACCCGACAGATGTTTGTTATAAATATCTGTTTCGGTCTAGGCGTTTGTCCTTGTGGGTCACCCCACCATGCTTGGGAGAGCACGTTAAGCAGTCGGGCCCGGTTTTTGTCATAACATCTAATAATAATCGTTAACTTTTTATAGTTGATTTATCGGTTGCTTTTTTTTTATGTTAGAAGTTGGCAAACAAGCATACGGCCCACCTAAGTGGTTGTGGTAAGTGGTTGCCGTAGCCTATGAGCGCTTGCAGCACCATTAGTAGGTGCCAATCACGCGTTGCCAACCTCGAGATATTAGTTCTTAAATTTCGTTCGCCCAGTAATTTCACTAGCGTACAATGCCCTTCAAACCGGAACACAGTAGTGCCTAAGCACTACTATTTGGCGGCAGAATATTGGACACTGCGGTGGTACCTACCTAGCTGGCCTCTTTCAACAAAAGACCTACCACCAGTGTGACTGATTGCACTGGTGGAATAATCTCTGTTGTGACAGAGGTTATCCCAACAGCAGGCGATGGGGTCGTCACATCCCGACGCCTTTAAATGACCATTACTATTTATTTAGTTTAGTTTGTTATAGATATCTGTTTCGGTCTAGGCGTTTGTCCTTGTGGGTCACCCCACCATGCTTGGGAGAGCACGTTAAGCAGTCGGGCCCGGTTGTTGTCATAACATCTAATAATAATCGTTAACTTTTTATAGTTGATTTATCGGTTGCTTTGGTTCGCATAGGTAAGATGGCAATCGCTCTGTGTAAAAAATGCCCGGAATAATTCTAAGAAGAATTTTTTACACACTAATATTCTCCACAATTCGTCTAATATTCGTAAAAGCTTAGATTCATTATATCTAACCAAATTTAACTAAGCGTTTTATTATACTCATTTAAAATATTATTTCAATTGCATATTTTACAGACAAAGGCACTTTTATATATATTCTAGTGCATTCACGAATGTAAAAATGAAAACGTACGTAATAAACGTTGCAATATGCACTTCCACATAGAAGTTACACACAAAGCAACGCATGACCTAGAAGAAATACCGGTATAACCATTTTCTTTTACTATAAACTCTTTGTCTGTACAACTGTCACGAGAGAGTAATGTTTTCGAAAAAATGCTTGAATGTGTATCTGCTTATATTGTTTGATTTATTTCAACAAATGATATTTTTACACAGTGTTACCGGCTGCTGCTGATAGTTGACACCATCCTAAGGGCGTCTTCCGTTAAACTGAAACTTGACTTGGGATGTCATTGAGATGGAGGAGACGTTCTGAAACGCATACAAACCAATTAACTTTTTTTATAACATGACGTTGGCAAACAAGTATACGGCCCGCCTGATGGTAAGTAGTCACCGCAAACGCAAGGGATAGGAAAGAAGAGATGAGAAGGGGAAAGGGAAGGATATAGAGGAGGTGGGAGATTGGGCCTCCGGCGCTCTCACTCATCGCACGAAACGCAACAGTACCTACTGATACTGTTACTTTACGGTGATTTTCTGTGAGAGTCGACTTCCCCGGTCAAGCCTGCCCGAGCGTGTGAAAAAAGAACGATTGTCTGTTGCATGTCTGTAACATCTTCCAGAGTGATCGTTGTTGGAGTCTTGAAGGGCATGCTTTGGACACGCCTGTATAGCAAGAGGCTTCGGTTCGAAGAGAGGTTGATCTCATTCCTTTCCTCCCTTTCCTTGGGTTGGCAACGTGCATATGGAAACATATGGTAGTTCAAGTATCACGCGTGTTCATAGGTTGCAAACAAGCATCATGAAATAAAAAAAAGAAGAACACATTTACTTACATAAATATGAGTGGAATGGATTGTTAAATTAGTGGACAGGCTTTTTTTACTCTGTATCATTAAAACTGTAACGAAATATTGTAATTAGAAACAAGAAAGCATAGAAAACTTCTCAAAACCATGACGTAAGACATCCTTCATTCTATACTATATTGATTTACTCCAGATCAAACAAAAATAATCTTAGAACAAAAAGCAGATCAACAAAAGAAGTTGACACCAGATAATACCATTAATCTCGTATAATCAATGCCTCTATTGGGTGTCGATAAGATCGTAGAGGAAATAAATCTCCGGAGAGAGCTTGTCGGCGCCAGTCTGCCGAGAGACGCTTATGGAATGATTCTACGTGTAATGTCGATGCCATATATTTGCGCAAATGTTCGCATAAAACACGTTTGACTTTCTAACTCTTTGCATAACGATCGATACAATAATAAAATACGTGCGATCTTTAGTGAACAATATAAGTAGTATATTTATTTTTCTTTTTACGGTCTATTATATTGCGATATGTAAATACCGCCGTTAAAAGTAATTGCAAACTATGAACGATTGCTGAGAACGAGCCTATGAGTACTCTCAGCACTATTAGGAGGTGCCACTCACGCGTTGCATACCTCGAGATATTGGTTATCCCAAAGAATGTTATCCCAACAACAAATGTTAAGCTGTCGGTGTTATGTAATAGGTTATTTGCTGTTATCCAAGGAGTTACTAGTTCACTCTTAGAGGTTACGGAAGTCAGATGGCAATCGCTCTGTGTAAAAACTAGTAACCTGTCAAATCAAGAACCTGGGTAACTTGTATAGTACCGGGAATAATGCTAGGAAGAATAAGAATTGTTAAATTTCAAGCTTTTCCACAAACACATATTTTGCGAATCCGATCGAATGAAATAGTTTTTATTCTCTAACAGAATGTGGCGCCGCTGTTATAAATTGTACGTGTAAGTAATAGTCGTTTCGAGACAAAAACGGGATAAAATGTATGAACTATGGAATAATCTGTGAGGTCGGAGACACGGGGAAAAGTACCTAAAAGCAATGACTTGGTTCCTTGCTAGTCTAGAATATATACTGTGTTTGTGTCACTGTCTTTAATAGTGCTCTTTAGTCTTTTCTCTAGTAATACTTACTTAAAATTTTTTTACTTATAAATCTACAAAAAAAAAAAATTTGTACTGATAAATAAGGAAAACCGTCTATGCTCAAAAGCATATTAAATAACTTTATTGGGAATGTAATCATGGGTTCTGGCTTTTATAATTTAATCTGAGAAATGTCATTCTCCAAGATCTTGATCAGACCAATTCAAAATTTAGTTGGTTATTTTGAAGGAGCTTCCATACAGTATTATTTGTAAATTGGATAAGTCCAAAACCTTATTGTTTTTTGTACCAAGATGGAGTAACAGCTGCCTCAGAAGATTCTCAAGGTTTCTGTAAGAAGCCACTCGATTACCGTACCTGCTTTTGCATATGATTCATTAGTCAAGATGAAACTGGTTTTTGAGTCTGGTTTTATCTGCGCCGACTTAATATTTTCCCTATGAGTGCTAACGACCCTTATCATGAGAGCCAAAAATTGGCATTGGAGGTAACTTTCACTTTTATTATTAAGGTATCCAAATTGTTAAATATGTCTATCAAATCAGAAAAATATCAAGAATATACCATTTGTAATTCTATAATAACTTAACATAAATTAATTCCAAAACAATCAACAACTTGCATAGATCATTTTAAAGTAAATTAACATGCATTTGAAATCGGATAATGGTTATAAATGATGCGTTTAGCAAATAACCGACTAACTAAGTCGACTAATGAGAAACCGATCCATTCATCTTACTTAGAATGCAGAGAATTTAAGCTCAGCTGGAAATCTTTGAATTTAAAAGACAAAGCATTTTACTTAAATAAACTCCGATGAAAATAAAAGTATTTTTCAATTCTTGAAGGTATGTGTTGGAAGTGTCTGCAACAATTTCTTTTCATTCTATTACTGATGAATTTAAAAATATCCAAGGTATGCCTATCAGAAATTGAATTTAAGTTTTTCCTAATACTTCTTGTATTAGGAAAAAATATTAAATAAATGAAGGCAAAATCGACACGCAAGCATGAATGCGAACAAACAAATATATATATACATAAAAATAGTAAAAAGTAAAATTAAAATTAAAATAAATGAAGTCTCTGCGCCCGGCTATAATCCGACATGGTAAAGACAAACCAAAAAATTTAGATGATTTAATAAAAGTTTCAATTTAATACGCCTCTCAAAAAATCTACATCACAAGTTCAAATCTTATGATAAAAACAACCAATCAATGTTTTGACGAGTAGCGACTAAGTCATTATGCCATCATGTTATAATTTTAAAATTATACATTTTGTAATCTTTTACTTATTTTGACAGACTTAGATTAAATAGCCAAGGTTTGAAATCTGAACAATATTTCTCTTATGGAGATAATCAACTTAACAACTTTTTAGAAATCAATCCTAAACGACTCAAGGCACAAATTCCAATATATTTCAAAACAAAAAGTACAATTATTATAAATATACATATTAAATTAACATAACCTAACTACTATCTCTGCTAGGTTCCACATAAACGCTTTTAAAAACAAGAATATTTAAAAGAAACTTTTTTTATCTATTTATCCTAGAACATAGAACGCTAGAAATAGAGACCGCAGTGAAAACAATGTGCTGCAAAAAGCTGAAACTAGGCTTAGAGCGGTCAACTTTACCCGGTACCTACATTCAGCGCCTTTGTGAGACAACTTTTTGCCGGTTTCGTTTTGAGCGGCTTTCTGTGTTAACCAGAATGCGTTCCAGTTGAAATTGCGATTAAAAACAATTGTTTTGTAAATAAAATGTAGAGGAAAATGTTCTATACTTCTGTAATATTTAAAAATACTATTATAAAAGTATAAAATAGTAGTATGAAATGCTATTCTCATAAAGAACTAAATTTACTTACATAAGAAAAACAAACAATCTTAATAATTGCTTCGGGGTGCAACAAAGTAACAACAAAATAGAATTTTAGTTATCAAAATCCTCAAAAAGCATAGAAATTGATACCCACACAGTGACTAGCGCCAGCTATCGTTGAGTGACAGTGAGTTGCCAACAACTAGTGACGACTGTTTAAGGGAATGACTGACAACTGAGCACACAGAGACCGTAAAATTGGAATTGCTTAAAAAACTCGAATATTTTTGTCATCGAGAATGGTAGACAGCTGGAGCTCCGCTTCAATGGAATCAGTGACCACTTTTCACTGCTCTTTTCTGCTCCACTCCGTCCAGCTCTATATCAGTGGTAACGCACACTGGAAGGTTTCGCGCTGACTTGTCCCGCGAGTTGTTCCCATAATATGTCACTCGCATTGACGAGGTTAACTGGATCATGACATTACCATCTTTCATGGAAGCTCGGTATCTGGTAGTAGATTTTTAAACTCTTTAAAAAAATAAAAACGTGACCGTAGGCGCAACTTTTCTGTCATTTTAATGTGATAATAAGATAAGCGTTAAAAACATTCCCATGTAACTATAATATAACAAATTCGACGAATTAAAACGGGAATGGCGTTGAATCTCGTCGCAGAACTGAAGCGTTGCAAATAAAAAAGTCAGCTTAACAGGAACAAATGGGTGACATTTGGACAAAAAAGGCTGGCCCTTAATTGATTTAATTTGTCGAGAGTCAAAACTCCGAGGTGCGGTGCGTTTTAAATGCGATAAGTCCGCGTTTTAATGGCTCGTCAGAATGGATTATTATTTATCAAAGGAAATGAAAATTTATAGTTTTTTTTTATGTATTGTATTATATATATTTTCTTAAAGAATATTAATACATCTTGTATAATAAAAATTAAACTCTGATAATGTAACAACAGATGATTATTTATTATACTGCTTTTTCAAATATTTTTTGTACATGTAACATTAATAAATTAATTTAAAAAAGCAGAAAATATATTTTTCTAAAGAATTTTCAGAAGTCGGTGCTAAGTAAAATATCGGAACAAAAGACACCGACTGAATTGAAGAAAAAAAACGACTGAAGAAAAAAAAATTTACCAAAGTCTGATGCTTTGATTATATACATATTATATGTTATACATTATATTAAAATACTGATATTATAAAGATTCGGTGGCTAAATATAACTAACTTTTTCTCGTAATGTATGTTGTGATTTATGCGGAGATATAGATTACGATCTTCTTCTTCATCCTAGCATTATTCCCGGTATTTTTATGTACCCAGGGTCTGCTTATTACTCTTATCCGGATTTGACATGTTACTAGTTTTTACACGGAGCGATTGCCATATGACCTCCGCAACCCTAAGGGCGAGATATAGATTACGATAAAAACTAAAATTCCTATTTTTTTAGTTCATGTTTATTTAAAAAATCTGTCAGTTTGGACGCAGCTTTATCCTTCCTTTGGCGTTTGTTTTTAGGCTTCGTTCAATTTGTTTTCATTAAAGCTTTTATTGTGAGCCGGGAGCCGACGTGCTTTATGACCGGATTAAATGCATACATAAGTGTTCGCTTCATTCTTTCACACTATAATTGTTTACAAAAACTATGATATTATTACTTTATTTTTTAAGTGAAGCTGGTAGACTAGAGATATACAGCCTTATAGGTAATCAAGGCTCTCACAGAGTATTCGATGACTAAGTACACCGGAGGCCCAAATTACCTTGATGGGATTCGCTCATTCTTTCATTTTCTTCCTCCCCTCACCTTACACGGACACTAGAACCAATACTAAAAATATTAATCATTTCGAAATAATACCTTGTATGTACGTTCATCCCACTTTTAATTGAAATTGTAATTTCATCAAAAATTTTAACGAAAATCAATTCAGTGGCTTTTGATCGCAGTAAACAAAGGAACAAAGACTTCAGTTTTATATATTTTTTTATAAACGCTACACGGCCCCTATTTTAATAAAAAATTTGTATTTCTCTCTCACAGACATTTTTATATACTTTTTCTTAGTCTTAATTATAATTAAAATGGTATGTGGGAGGCTGGAGCCCTAACTAGGTTACCCTATGCTAAGGGTCTATTAAAATAGTTATATCCTGTGTCGGGGGTCCGGAAACATACACATTGACAAGGACAACCACAGCCAGACCGGAAAACATTCCTGTATGGTTAATACAAACATCTGCTCCGTCAATACAAACATCTGTAATACATATATGTTATACATATATATTATAGACGTTTATTTACTAACATCTCAATATTACGATTACAATTCCCGTAAACCCGGATCTTGGATATGAATTTAAAATTCGTCCACAAAGAAGCAACGAATGTCTGAACTACAAAATGCAATCTTATACATCCTTAACATAAGTCACTATTGGAAGCTATACTGCACAGAAAATATAATAAATATTTGTCTATCTGTCTGTTTGTTCCGGCTAATCTCCGAAACGGTCGGATAACTCTTGAAATTTGTCGAACACCGTCTACTATTATGTCATGCTACTTTTATTTTAGATAAAGAGCTAGATTTCTGCACAATAATAAATTAAAGATTATTACTAAGCGAAGACGCAGGCACAGTTAGTCTCAAATTATAACAAAAGCGCAACCTACGCTGTTCCATTACTGACTTTCATGTATATTTATATCTCAGAAACTTTGCAAGACAATGCCGTCTTTCTCATGATGTTTTCCTTCACCGTAAAGCAGGAGTTTAAGCAGTGATTTCCCTAGATTTAAATCTGTAACATTGGTTAAAGTCTGCATTTGGGCCATCACAACTTAACATCAATAGCCTATTAAAGGTTAAAATATGTGAAATAATTGGTATAAAGATCGCGCTATATAGCGCTATGTTCAATGATTGGGTACCTTTATTTCGTTTTATTGTGAGCTCCTGCGAAAAGGCTCTTTGTGATGTAAAAGATTGATGCTCATCTTCCACTTGAATCTTTACAGAGGAGCAAAATACGTGCTACTGGGTGGCAACTATTCTATTTGTAAAATCTCAAAATGCCTATATTCTATATCCAAGTAATGAAAAAAGTAATTGCAATTTTATAGAAAGCTAAATATAAGAGAACAGTCAGTATAAGTGTCTTAGCCTTGTCAAGCAAAAACTTCTCAACAGATTTTGATGAACAGATTTATTACCTGGAAATTTGTGGGGTTATAAAAAAACTGCATTGCGGGCGGCATTACATTGGGCACGGATAGTTGTTAATAACATTCTGGTTAATTATAATACGTCCGGATTATTTATACTGTTGAGCTTCATTATTTGTGTTGAAAGAAGCTGCTTCTAAGGCCAAAACTCCTTATATGGCTCTTTTATTCTTCTTATTTCTGTATCCGTTTCCCTTTGGTCAAGATACTACTAGTTTTAAAAGCATATTTTAGTTATGGTGAAAAAGATTATTATGCCTGAATACCTTTCTGCTTGTTTAATATATTTCTACGCATGAATAATTTAATACTTACTCGCACATCCATAGAACACAATTAATTGAACAAAAAATACTTATTTGTCCCTTAAGTAGTCAGAAAGTATAACTTATACTAAAAGTTTCATATCTGTAGATATTTAAAAATAAAGAAATGAAATTATTACTTAGATTTAACAAAGCTTTAGTGAAATAATGAGACGTCAAGGTCAGGACTAACGATAAATGCGCTATCATCCACAAAAAATTCAAAGGTGGATTTATACTCCGGCCAGCATTCACGGCGTGGCTAAAAACACGAAAAGCCCAGAAGAACACAAAGCGGTGGATTTATCGTCCACCTCTCGTGCCCAAAACATACTTACAAGGATCTAGGTATCATTTTCTAGACGTGTCAATATACTCTTCTGCAGTTTGTATTCAATATTTTATGTTAAAATAAACTTTTGGACCAAATTCTGTTTTGTTGATGGTCAGTAGGTAAAGCAACGTTAGGCGAGGTTAATCTATTGGGTGAAAACTAAACGCTTCGGAGAGCATATAAAAAGTCGCTACCGGCTATTATCTTGAAAACAGTCGATCAGTCAAGTCAGAGGCCTATATGTTTTCTATTAACAATAACAGTAACAATTCTAACACTAGGTTAGGCACTATGCGATGAGAAGAAAAATGAAACTCTGGTACCATATCTAAAAGTAAATAGATTTTTTTGTGAATTATTAAGAACGTTAATTAGTGAAGATTTCTAATTGAAAACGTAACAACTGAATGCCCGGCGCGAAACGTAAATCAAATAAATCAAAAAGCGACAACCTCAGATACAGATAAATTAAATAAAAAAATATATATTGAAAATAAAGAATCCAAAAAATTTAAAATACAAAACATTATAACATGGCTCTTCCTGTAAACGACTAATTAACTCCACAGAGAACATTCTATGTCCAGGTAAACAATGCCCAACTTTCCCTTTGTGGTAAGCATCATATATTGTGGCATACATTACCTTAACCAACGGGTAATGTACCTAAGCTTAGTTATATTTTTAATCCTATTTCTCTCTATTGTGCTTTTTTACATTTTACGACTACCTTCTTCAGTAAGTCATTTAAACTTCATTTAAAACAGCGTCCAAAATATGAAATTTTAATTTAAAAAAATAAGGTAGCCTGAATAGCTCAACGGTAAAAGGGCCAACTCCACTCCGTTAACATGAGAGTCGCGGGTTTGATCCTGACCCCCTTGGGCTTATGTCGTACCCACGTATTTGGAGGGGAAATAAGAATATTAGTAATGCCTTAAATAGGATTGCTAATATTCAATTTTAAAAAAATTAGGAGCGTTTAGCGTTTATTTATTTATTTATTATGTAAAAAGGGCGCGTTTCGCCATTAAACGTCTAGTTTGGCGGGAGAATGTTGTGAAAATTATATATATTGTGTTTTTGAGTTTAATAAATTAAAAAAACAAAACTATTATATTGTTTATTAGTAGTAGGTTTTTTATTGCAAAAGGCCAGCTAAGAATGTACCACCGCAGTTTCAGTTATTCTACCTTACAACACTATACTATGTTTCCGTTTGAACGATGCCGTAGCTAATAAAATTACTGGCCAAAGTAGGTTTAACAATCAATATCTCTAGGTTGGCAAGGCGTTAGTGACACCTAGAAATGAATGGTACTCATAGACTACGACAACCAGTTACCATCAGGTTGGTCGTATACTTTCCTGGTAACTTAGTAACATAAAAAAAACGAGCGTGTTACTGTCTGGGTTTTATTATACTTTGATTGTGGTGACATCTAAAATGTGATGATATAATCTTACATTTTGAAGATAGAAAACAGAACTATAACTACAGGAACTAATTAACCACAATCATCATGGAATGTTGCTCTCAGAACATGGACTATCAATTTCATAAAGTTTATTGAATTTTTTCAGATTTTTTCGAGATTACCTATTAACTTTGAGTTAGGTTGACCCTTACTGAATATCTATCATTACATGAATGTTAGCTATTAGCTTCACATTACGGAAAAATATCAAGCTTAGTTGTTTTATTATATACTTTAAGCCAATAAAAACTGTACGGTATGATCAATGATATGATAAAAAAAGTTTATATAAAACAATGAGCTGTCGGCAAGAGACAAATCTTCACGTTACTTCGCGAAGGTCTCGCTAGTGTAATCCCTTAAAGTGTTGAGTGAGGAAATAAGGGTTAAGTTTTAAAAGCCTTTCCTCTGTATTGTATAGCGCAAGTGAAGTTTGGTTAGCGGACAAAAAATACTTAGTGTAAACATTAGTAAAATGTAAGTTAGGTTCAAAATGTAAAGTAATAACTCTTAAACTTTCAAGAATGTAACTTTATACCTCCAAAATCAATAGAACATAATTTATATGCGACCGTATCACAAGCCTATTCAACATACAACTATCTTCTAAATGAGGTTTCAAACGCCGAAATTATTTTATCATAATGGTGGTGGGCCTTGTACTTGTCGAGGTCTACGTATCACCGCATAGTCAGTTATACTACCGCAAAGCAGTATACTATGTGTCGGCTTGAAGGACATTATCCAGTGAAATAATGGGCGGAGGACATTTAAGAACCAATATCTCAAGGTTTGCAACGCTTGAATGACACCTATAACAAAAGTGTGATGTTGCAAGCGCACATAGGCTACCACAACCGCTAACCATCAGGTGGGTCGTATGTTTGCCAATTTAGTCACATTAAAAAAGTTAAAAGCTTAAGATTATGGTTAAAATTAGCTAAAATCTTACTGAATACTTACATACTAACTGCCTTATATTTTATTTATAATTAATCAGGCAATTCGATATAGTGTAAAATGTATATATTTCGTAACTTAAGGCACAGACTGACACACGACAATCGGATGGGGCTTTAAATAAATAATGAGGGAACTAACATCCGGTGTTGCGAGTCCGACACTACGGCGCTTTTTAATAACACAATTTTATTTATTACCACCGTACCGTTTGCTTAACGTAACGTATAGTAACGGTTTTAAAATATTCATAATCGAAAATTTCAAATGAAATTCTATTTCTGTGTTTTGATTTTCAATAGCGATCACTTGCGACTTCTAAGGTTTTTTTTATGTTAGAGAGGAAAAACGGGTATGAGGGCACCTAACGTAACGCGATTACCGCTGCCCATGAACATCTTCAACACCAGAGGACATGTAAGTGCGTTGCCGCCCTTTTAGGATACGCTGGCTGACGTCGAAATGCGGCTGACTAGCATGATGATGATAGCTAACGAGGCCTTTGCAGCCAATTTTTAATTCAGCTGTACTTTTTTTAACTGTTATAAGGACGACTCGAGTAAAACGACTGCAGTATAACAACAATTATAAATATTAATATACGTAATTAAACTTTATTATTTACAGTTAACTCTATGGTTCTTCAGTAAAATAAATAGGTAATCATCATAAAATAAATAATATTTAATAACAATGAAAGCCCAAGCCCAACTCTCACAAGAATTTCTATAGAAAAGTTTTCTTATAATCTCGGACAAAATAGTTTTAGGTATCATGGTTGGCCGGTAGTCTTAAGCTGTTCCTCAATTAGTTAAACTATTTAAATAAAATGTTATAAAATCATGTTATGCACTTTTCTTTTAACATAAAAATACAACGAAATACAGTCACACTTATAATGGGTATCATTTAAAATCAGTGTTAGGTTTCCTAACAGATGCTGAATAATACGACATTTTGGAACAGCATACAATTTTAAAAATGATGGAATATATTTAATTTTTTTTCTTTTATATTTTATGTTTTATTTTGTTGTCATTATTGGTTTTCTTTTTGTTTTTTTATTTTCATTATATAATTACTATTGTTTTTGTACTTTGATGTGTTTGGAAATAAATTGTTTTCTTTTTTCTTTCTTAATAAAAAGCTTTACAAACGAGGTCTGAAGTAATTTACGAAAAAAATATAAAACGATAGTAAAAGACAAACGAAAAGTTATTAATTGTTCCGCTCTAATTACTTCTAATAACCCAGTCTAAAGGAAACTGGCCAACAAAGACCAATTAAAATTTTTTCCAAGAATCTGAAATACTTTTTTTATCCAATTATTGAACGTTGTAGTAAAACAGTTTTCAAGTGAACTTTAAAACATTTATTACACAAAGGAAACATCGATATGTGACATAGTGTAAGCGAGATTAACATTTTTAATGATGCGACTGTGCGACCGTCAACGAGCAGAGCGCGAGCCGAACTACTGAGTCGCCGGGCGGTCGGCGGCAGCGCATGGAGGGGCACGCATCGGGTGATCGCTAGCGCGGCGCGGCAAGCGTGAGGCGCATACGCGAACTATTATTATTCCTACATACTCCCCTTTTGATCAAATAGGTGACCTCACATTTGGTCAAACATTAAGATCTACAAGACGATTCCCTTACGGGGTCTACCACGAAGACGTTTAGGAACAACCGGCTGCGGAACCTCAGGGCATTCACCTTCTCGCGAGTGATACCTCCTCAAGTCTGAAATGTGGTATTTACCAATGACCATATCTGGAGAATCGGGAAACGTTAAGAGGTAAGTAGTTGGACTAACCTTTTTCTGAACAAGGTAAGGG
Source organism: Hestina assimilis (assembly GCA_023373885.1). NCBI lineage: Eukaryota > Metazoa > Arthropoda > Insecta > Lepidoptera > Nymphalidae > Hestina > Hestina assimilis. The sequence goes on from CM041745.1 coordinate 12,582,178, forward strand.
CCGTCCCTTTTAGGCATGAACTTGGAGCTGACTCCTTTACGAGCACTACTAAGTACATGCGACTTCATCAACACAAGATCTCCAATGGCAAGTTCGTCTGCCCGTCGAGTCTTGTCCTTTGCAGTCTTTCGTATATCCTGCTGATTCTCAATGCATTCCTTGCTAGCACTGAGAGTCTCTGCCAACTTCAGCAAATACGGTGTAATCTGCGGAACATAATTCTCGGCCTCTATCACAGCACGAAGATCACTCTGTACTGCAATAGGCGAGCGAAGTTCACGAGCAAAAGTTAAGTACGCCGGTGTCTGTTGAGTCGCCTTCGTCAACGACGTGTTCAGTGCGAAACGAATGAATGGTAGGGCTTCCGGCCACTGCTGATGGTGTCCCTCTACCAAGATTGCCAACTGAGTCTTGAGATCGCGATTCTTGCGCTCAACTGGATTGGCTTCCGGGTGATAGAGAGGCACGAGACTCTGTTTCACACCAAGAGTAAACATTGCATGTTGCATGACGTCAGCAACGAACTGCACACCATTATCTGATATGAGACGCCGTGGAACGCAAAAACGCAAGAAGACCTCCTCTATTAATACCTTAGCGCAGGCCTCAGCAGTAGCTTCAGAGAGGGCAAACAGCTCGACCCACTTGCTGGTTGTATCTTCAATAATTAACACCCATCTCTCGCCTTTGATTCCCTTGGGAAGAGGTCCGAAAAGGTCTACAGCTACAACTTCGAAGCGTTGAGCAGGAACTGGAGTCTGTAACAATCCTGCGGGCTTAACATTAGTAGGTTTGTAGCGTTGGCATTCAATACATGTTTTTAAATAATCGGCTACGTAGCGTCGCATTCCAGGAAAATAAAATCTCTGACTTATACGGTGCAGGGTTCTATCTAAGCCTCCGTGACCTGAAGTAGCTGAGTCGTGACATTCAAACATTACCTGTTTTCTTCTGCTTTCAGGAACGACGAGCTGCGGTTCTTCTGTCTCCGCTTCAGTATACCGGTATAGTATTCCTCTGCACGTATGATAACCTCTCTCGGTCCATCGGGAAAATTCTAATTCATCTTTACCTTCCAGAGCCTTAATGATCTTTTCCACTTCTGGGTCTGCGAGCTGATCTTCACGGAGCGTAGCTGCATCCCAGCGCGGTGGTTCGACAAGCACCATGCTTACTCCACAGGGATCCACAGCCTCCTCACACGGCGGACGACTAAGTGAATCAGCAACAACGTTTGCTTTCCCGGGGGTGTAGTCAATTTTCAAATCAAAGGACTGGAGCTTCATAGCCCATCGTACGAGTCGACCAGCAGGCGACTTCAACGTGAGTAACCATTTCAGAGGTTGATGGTCGCTGCCGACATGTTCTGGATGACCATCGATGTAACCACGGAACTTCTCTACTGCCCAGACGACTGCCAATGCTTCACGCTCGGTGACAGAGTAGTTCCTCTCCGCCGAAGTAAGCAGTCGACTGGCGTACGCGATGGGTCTCTCTTCTCTCGGCGACTCCCCCTGGAGTAAAGCCGCTCCCAATGCGTAGTCGCTGGCATCAGTTCTGAGAACGAATGGCACACTATAATCGGGTTGTATTAGAACCGGAGGTGAAGTAAGTAATTCCTTCAGTTTTCGAAATGCCTTGACTTGTTCTTCTCCCCACAACCAGAGCTTATCCTTCCGTGTTAGCATAGTCAGTGGCTGTGCGATTTGGGAAAAACTCGGCATGAATTTATGAAACCACGAGCAACTCTGCAGAAAAGACTTTAGCTGTTTGACGTTGCTTGGTTCTTGCATCTTTAATATAGCATCGACCTTATCCGGATCCGGGGACACTCCTTCCGTAGTGATAATGTGCCCCAGATATTTCACACTCTCTCGAACAAATGCGCACTTAGCGCGATTAGCGTGGAGATTAAATATACGTAAGCGGTCGAATACCGCACGTAAGTCCAGTAAATGTTTGTGAAATGAATCGGAAATCACTATCAAGTCATCAATATAGCCCAGGATTGTTACATCCTTGAGAGCTGCAGCGGAACGAAATCGATCGATTAACCTTTGAAATGTCGCGGGTGCATTGCGAAGTCCAAATGGCATGCGCGTGAATTTGTAAACACCAAATGGAGTCACAAACGCAGTTTTATCCTGGTCTTCAGACTTTACCTTGACCTGCCAATAACCAGATCGAAGATCAATAGTACTCATGAAACAGCTCTTACCAGTGTACTGAAGGAGGTCATCGATCACCGGCAATGGATACGAGTCACTCTTGGTGATCGCATTTAACTTGCGATAGTCCACGCAGAACCGGAAAGTACCATCCTTCTTTGGTACCAACAGAGCTGGTGCTGCCTTACGGAGATTCGCATTCCGTGATAATACCTTCACTAAGCATCTTCTCGATTTCCTCTTCCATAATAATTTTCTTGGCGGGCGTAAGCCGATATGGTGGCACCGCAATCGGCGGGTGATCACCACAGTCACCGGTGCTCCGCAAACGGAGTAGGCTCTCCCTTGTGCGAAGATATCACTATATTCTTCGAGCAACTGAACTTGAAAACTCCTTATCTGAAACTGTCAGCATCGTACCCTCATCATTACGTAAGACATCCGTGGAAGCACACCTACGAAGTCACGTGAGGTCTCACACCGCAAGGGGTGAATGACCTGAGGTTGATCAGCTGTAAACCACGTATTGTTTGAAACGTTAATAACTAAACCCGCTTTTCGTAAAAAATCAATTCCGAGTAACGTTTCATTATTCCTTGCATACGGAAAAATAACAAAAGTGATGGGTATTACCGATCTGATAAGTAATACGTCCACATCTACGAGTAAAACTTTAATATTCCGTACTTCCCCATCAGCTAACTTTACTGACATAAAACTACTATGAAACGAATAGTTCAGTTTACGAAGCAATGCGTACAGTGTGGAACCGGCGACACTACGCTTAGCGGCCGTGTCAATTAAACCTGTGCCGTTATAACCGCCTATCATTATATCGAGAATCGGACGACCGTCGTTATTTACTTTAGGCTCGGCTAAGTTGCTTAACTGACTCGTTGACAACGCATCACTCACAAGTAAACATTTACATTTAGAACTATACAAACAATTATTACATTTCGAAACAAAATCGTTAACATTTTTATCAATCGTTTTAGAATCGCGTAACATATTACGATAATTATTCTTATTACAATTGCGTAAACTATTACGACTATTACAATAATTATTCTTATTAGTGTGGTCTAACGTCATATCACATCCACAAAAGGATTCTTTAAGATTTGTCTTTGAACACTTAACGCAATTCGCACGAATCACACCGTTAGCTCCACAACCGTAACATTTAATGTTACCTGACCCGGAATAAACACTTTTCACCCTTTTACACTCATCGCGAGTATGCCCACTTCTACGACAATAAACACAAAAAGTTTTTGTTACCTTTGTCCGTTTGAAATACCATAGTCGGCGAGGGAGAAGCACTAGTCGTAACACTCGACGAAGTCTTATTCCCCGTTGTACTCGTCGCGTTGTCCTCGGTAACGACGAGCGGCGGCGCACGCCGACAAAGCGGCGGCGCAGGGCGACAAAGCGGCGGCGGCCGACAAAGCGGCGGCGGCGGCGGCTTTTGTGACGCGCGCGCACCAATGGCGGCGGTTTCGCGCGCATCGGTCACTTCAGACAGTGAATCTTCAACGTTTCGCGCCTTTTCTATTAAACTTTCCAGGTTTTCGATGGATTCACGGGTTACGCGTTTCCTTATGCGTCTATGAAGTAACCCGTAAATTATATCCACTTCCATAGCATTTTCCAATCTATAAGGAAGTTTTGATATCAACGCGCGCAGGCGACCAACGAAGTTTTCTGTACGTTCGTCGGTTTGCTCGGCGGCAAAAATATCACGAAATATTTTGTGTGGTGGGCGTGGCACACCGAACATACCACGAAGTTTGTGAAGTGCGTCTTCCCATGACGTCACTGACGACTTTATACCTCGATACCACACAGCTGCTTCCCCTTCTAGAAGCATCGGTAGCCCACGAAGCGCATGTTCGTCGTTGATACATGAACACTCTTTGTATATTTCAATTGCATCAATGAATGCTTCGAGGGTCTCTGAGTCTCGGCATGCTCCATTAAAACGAGCCGTACAGCGAGCGAAGTTTCCGTGTTTGACCGTAGCTAACGATGAAGACGATAAAGGCGCGACGTTAACGGGCGACGTAGCCAGCAGGCTCTGAACCAGTTCACGGTTCGATTCCGCTTGAGCCTTGGCAAACATCTCCAAAAACGATGAAAGCTGCCCTTCCGATAGCGGCGCGGGCGTCGGCGATGTCGGCGCATCGCTCATGGCGTCATAATCGAAATTTTTACTTTTGCGGCGAGGCATCGTATACACACAAAAGTTAATAAAACACAAGGAAACACGTTACACTATGAGTCTTTAGTTTTACGTTTACTGAGAAAACGTTTACGTACGTTATATTTTGAGTTCACGTCGCGTTTTTACGTAGGTACTCACACTCGGAACAACAGTTTGTGACGCGTGAATATTATGTACTTACGCGTTACGCGGGCCGCGTTGGAGCGCCAGTTTGTAGTAAAACAGTTTTCAAGTGAACTTTAAAACATTTATTACACAAAGGAAACATCGATATGTGACATAGTGTAAGCGAGATTAACATTTTTAATGATGCGACTGTGCGACCGTCAACGAGCAGAGCGCGAGCCGCACAGAGCAAATAAGTAAGAGACTTGAGTCCCATAGATTCAATATGACCATCGTGAATAGTCAGCCTAAAGAATCGCTCTCTTACCAACTATCAAAAAAACAATCAATTCTACCAACATTACAATAAATCATAGTGATTAGTGACGTGCTATGTCGATAAAAATTATCGATATCGATGAATATTCCATCGATTGTGATGTGCGCTTAGCTTTTTCTTTTTTTTTGGGATTTATTACTGATTTTGTTGTAGTGGTTATTGTTTAATAAGAAATTAAGTCATTATTTTAATTTCAATTTACCACTAAAACAAAATCAGTAATAAATTGAGATATAGTTATGTTGAGAAATAAATCAAATCAAATCAAACCAAAATTTTATTCAAATAGAATTGGTAAAATATTTTAATAGATATAACTGTTTTATAATTTCATCTCATCTGATTAGGGTGGAGCATTGAGCAACAGAAATGGTATAGCATTCTTTTTTTTAATCAGTCCTTAAAATGTTTACCACTCATAAACTTATTTTAGTGTAATCTCTCAGTTGGTAAATTATGCCAAATGTTCTTTTCCTGTTACTTTTACCCACTCTCTGCACCTGGAAACAAAAGTATATACTGTTAATGTAATGCAGCTTGTGAGCTAGCATTTTTGCCACCATTCGCTGTGGACAAAATTTGTAGTTTTAATTATTTGTAAATATTTTTAGTATTAAATTGGGTGTACACAAATGTTAATTTATGTATTGATACAATTACATAAATAAATAAATAAACAGTACACACTCAAAATTTTTATATATTTATAACATTATATTGTATGGTTGCGGCATTTTTCTAAAAAGATGTTGGTTTTATTAGATAATCATCTACTATATAAACTGACACCTACCATAATATAATAAACTTCTATCACCATTGAAATTCTTAAGTATTTTATGTCTTAAAATACATTAGTTCAGTACAATGATTGTAAGAATAATAAAACTATTTAAAATTTCTGTATTATGTTATCCAGACATTATGATGAATATGTAGAAAATAAAACAATGGATTTTATTTACTCTTTCATTTTAAATTTAAGTTATTAATAAACCTTTGAATTCAGGGAATAATTTCAAATGCTAGCTCAAAAATTTAATGCAAAAGTAACATTTTTGTATTAGGTATAATGTAACATAGGACCCTAAAATAATTAAATTTCTCTTATAATAAAATGAGTAAATTTTTCGTTACATAATAATGTGCTATTTATTGTAATTAAATAATAATGAAATATGAATAGAGCTAGTTAATTGCTTTCAGTAACAAAGTTATATGAATTGTTTTAAAAATAGGTTAGGTCATAACGAAATTTGTATACGACAAACTTACCGAGATTTTCTTCAATGAATATGGAAAATTATCAAAATTTCCTTTACAATCACTTCTTGAAAATCTTTTCGTCACAAGCCCAGACACATTTTGTTTCTCTTTACACTTTCTACTAGCCATGATTGTTTATTTTACAATGCATGGTTAATAATATATATTAGACGATATATATAAACTATAAATAATAAATGAGGATAATAACTTCGTTATTTTATCGCAAACTAGTAGGACACAATTTGTACAAAAAAATTAGCAAAACAAGATGGAGAATTGGAGATAAAATAAATTTATACTCATAATAAAAGAGCCGAAAGAGCGAGACAGATAGCGTAAAGAGTGAAACGAAAGAAAAAGTAGAAGTCATTACGACTTTCCTTAGCAAGGACCAATAGCAATCGCTCATTTTTTCTCGTTGATTTTTCAGTTTACTGGCGAGCCGAACTACTGAGTCGCCGGGCGGTCGGCGGCAGCGCATGGAGGGGCACGCATCGGGTGATCGCTAGCGCGGCAAGCGTGAGGCGCATACGCGAACTATTATTATTCCTACAACGTTTATTAACTTCTGTAGATTTAGCGAAAGCGAAAACGTTTTTGACTTTAAATAAATGTGGCGGAGAAGTAATTAAGTGTATTAATAAATATATAATTATACTGAAGAATTTCAAATAATAGTAGTAATAAATAAACAACTGCGCTAACACGAAATAGAATTAATAACCAATGTCTCAATCGTGATAATCTTACCGCTAATACCTACACTTTTTTTAAACCATCAAGCTACTCAAGCGAGACTGAACGAAGTCCTTAAAGATAGAATATAAAAACACCACAAGAAAAGATCATCACAGAATTTCTTACCCTACAAAAGATGATTCATTAATATTGGTTAACTGGTCCTTGATTTTATGCCATGACGGTTGGCAAATAACGGTCCGCCTTCATAGGTGTTCTATGAACGCGCGAAACTTGAAGCCTGTCACATGGGCGTTGCCAACTTAAAGGATAGGAGGCAAAGGATAAGCACGAAAAATGGCATGAGAGGTGGTGGGAGATTGGGCCTCCAGCCCACTCAACGTACGAAACGATAAACTAGTACTGTTACTTTAAGCCAATTTTCTGTGAGGGGATAGAACTTCCCAGGTTCAGTCGACTCACTTCTACTGGAAGGAGTATGTCTCTGCTACTACAAACATTTAAATTGCCTCGTATATCGATAGATATTCAAACAATAATTTCAAACAGTTTTCTAAATACCCAGTAATAGCCAGTAATTTAATATATTGATATGAAGCATTTGACACTAAGTATACAGTACGGCTGTCCGGCCTTTTCCATGTCACTTATTTGAGAAATTATTACAGACACTATACGACCTTTTGCTTCAAATGTTATAACAAATCCGAAAGGTTTCAACTGCTGCCACAAGCAAAGAATTTTAAACCTTATTGCAACCAAACAAGTTTGTATTTCGAAAATATTTGTCTGCGGTAAAGACGTTTTGCTGTGAAACGGTTTTCTACAATATCAAATGCAAAATTCCTTTGTGGAATTTTTAAAAAGAGTTAATGAATAGAAGTGGAAGACAGGGTTAATATTTATTTTTAATTACCTTTGTGTTGTAGCTGGTAAAGCGTCGGATAAAGGTATCCACAGATAATGAGAATACTTATAAAAGAATTATATTAACATTTTAAGAGTCTATTAATTTTTATCATGCTGAATGAAACATTCTTATGTAAGAAATATAAAATTTCGTAGCCGTTGTAGAATTGCCGTAGCACCAACGTAGACATTGTGTAGACTGCAAGAAAATTATTTAAATATTACATTTATAAATTATTTTTGTTATCAGTTGTCGTGAAAAATAGTCAATAAGTATCTGTTGGCGCATGGCGAAATATAGAGTGGCTCCAGCTATAGAACCTATTTAATACGTTGGATTAGAAACTTAATATTTGCAAAACTGTTATTCTAATGAAGCGTCACATTGATGGTTACTTCAATATTTCACTATGCAGAATATAATTGTCGTACCATATAAAGACGAATCGTTGAAATCCGACGTAGTAGTTACAGTGCTGTGCAATTTATTGTGTTATCTAGTAAAGTGATTAACGACATTGTTGATAGTAATAAGTTGTTTATCAAGTTCACCTACTTAAACCTAGAGAAAGGATGGATGCAATTAATAACGACTCAAAGCTATCGTTACCTTAATTTGATTCAAAATGAATACTGGCGTGAAACCTCAGCCGTGGTTTTATATAGTTATAATTACCTGGCTACGCTAAATGAGTAATTTTAAATTTTACACGATAACAAGTAGAGTGAGACGCTCATAGTCTGATCGGTAAACGTTCGGTAGGTTAAGCAACTTTAGGCGCGGTAAGTCACTAGATGGGTGATCGCATAGTGGTATTTCAACCGAGCGTCTCCGTGCTTCGGAGTGCACGTAAAAAGTCGGTCCCGGCTGTTCACAATTTGTCAACAGTCGATAAGTTAAGTCAGAGGCCTAAGGATGACCTGAACAACTCTGACACTAGGTTGGCTACTAACCACTCGATAAGAAGAATAAGAACAAGTACAGTCAATGATTATGAAAAAAAAATCTTTAAGAAACAAAAGAATATTAGTACTGTTGCGTTTTGTTATATTTAAATAAGGTTTGAATGCTACAGTTTGGGAATACACAACAACATTAATTTTATAAATAAAACACTTAAAAAGCTCGAATATATTCTTTTCTACAAAACTCAATTTGATATTTCTTAATAATTCTTATTTAATGAATGATTATATTTACAAAACAATGTATAGCTATTGTAGTGAATGCCAAAACCATGGCAGGAGTTGGCAAACTGTCTCATAACAATATTATTGTATATCTGATCGTGTTAAATGTACGTTAAGACTGTAAATCATTTTTCTTCACTCGGCTGCACACCGATTCCGCTTGTCAAGACATTTCATAATTTATTGTAGTGTTTTAGTATTATGATCTTTGGTTTATTGTTATCTATAGTAATATGTATTATTATATACAGGATCATTGTGGCGTGATGGTACTTGTAGTCTGCTTTGAGTCTCCGTGGGTTCTATTACCTCTTGGAACCGATGTTTATTATAAATATATTTCTCGGTGTATGTCTCTGAGAGCACCATAATCTGTCAGTCTCGGGTGTTATCATAACATATAAGATGTTATAATAATAGTAATAAGTAATTTGTTCTTATACATTGAGTTGTTGGTTTGCCCTTTGGGTTTTGGAGGTCAGATGGCAATCACTCTGTGAAAAAATAAGTAACCCCCAAATCGGGATAGCAGTATCAACAGATCTTGGCTAAATACCCGGAATAATTTTAAGAAGAAGAAGACATATATATGTATGTAAGTACAGTATAATAATGTATATGCGGTGATGACCGCGATCATTAAAACTCTATCATCATTTATACTATGTTTTGGGTAGTTCTGTTCAATGTTATATATTTTAATATATAAGGTCCACAAAGGTATATAATAAAAACCCAAAGTCAACGAAGAGAAACATTAAAAAGGCCTTAAAGACTTCGCGTTGATTGAGTTACATACGCGCAAAAAGAGGTCAGATTTGATGATCTTCTCATTTTTAAAGTTCGTTTTTCTTATATTTAACTAAATAATTCTTTTTTTATTAAAGTGATAATCTGGTACTTCAAATAGGACATATGAACAGTTTTGTACGAGTGGACAGTATTTTAAAATGACAGTTACTTTTATTTGACTTCTTAAGTTGAAGCTGAACAAATAGAAATCGTACGTGAATGGAATATTGAAGATTTGAAATAGAATTTATTTTTAAAATTGTTCAAAACTGTTTCAAAAAAATTTACTGGTTCTTGCGATGCTGTAGTAATTCCTTAAAATATCAAAGTTCAAATATTTTAGTCCTTACTCAAAAACTTTGTAAAAAATATTAGCAACGCTTTTTCAAGGCATTACCAATATTCCTATTGCTCCTCCTAAAAAGCTCGAAGCTCGCGCTAGGACCTAGGTGCGTACCACAATAGCCTAAATGGGTCAGGATCACACCCGCGGCTCCCGTGTGAACAGAGCGAAGTCAGCCCTTCTACCGTTGAGCTATTGAGGCTATTAATGTAATTATATTATCTAAAAAGAACAGTAAACAATTGCAAAAAATAAAGGATAATTGGACGCAAATAAGCAATACCATGTCAACCCACAAAATTGAAAAAACTGAATTATATATGCAGAAGTGTTGGTAAATGGCTGAAAAACATTTTTCTTTAATATTTGTAGGGTTTTAAGCTTTAAAACTTCTAAATCATGCAATTTATGCATTATGTTAAACGTTTTGGGTTATATTATATACGAAGTATGCAGTTTGTAGACTTATTTTTTGTGAAAATAAGTATAAATAACTTACATAAATCTGAAATTGCCAAAAACTTGATCAATACATACAAAAAAATAATATAAAGCAAAATTTTCAAACGCGTTTTTCTCGAAATGACATTCGTGTGGGTTGACATGGTGTTGCTTATCTGCGTCCAATTAGCTTTTATATACATATCACAAACGCCGAAGATAATGGGAACAAAAACAACTGAAAACCTTTTTTTAATCGATTAATAAAAATATAAACAATCTACGATTATCAAATACATCTCCATTGTACTATTTAGTTTACGAGTTCTCAAAATACAATTTACAAGTAAGGGTCCAAATACCCTTATATCACTAAAACTATCAAGAAGCAGTGACAAAGAACCGTTCTCCCTTAACACAAACCACTATCAATTTCCCGAATTTTCCACGCACGTAATATTCGCCGATGTTATAACTCACACTTCGTCGGGGCCTTTTGTGTGCCATTTTCCGTAATGATATATTACCTCCGCGTCAAAAGGTGTGAACTAGATCGGTGATAAAGCGGGTAAAGGACAAAAACATCGTGAATACCAATATCGTGTATAACTTGTTAGAATATATATGACACTAGCTATGCCCGTGGTTTCACTTGCATGGTCTATATAGTTATTATTTAGTTAAACGAACAAACAAACAATTCTTTCGCTTTATTATTGTGTTGCTGCTACACGAACTCACCGTATCCAAATGGAGGAGGAAAAAAAATAATCTTGAGCCTCTAAAGCACGTATTATCACGACTAAAACTCAATATCGTATATACTATCACGCCATGACATCGATATTTCTTACTTAAATTCGAACTTATCCATCTATGCCTTTAAGATAAGTTTTATAATCTCTCTAAACAGAAATCAAAATTTATTTAACATTTTTTTTATTTCATGCATACGAGCCCAGTCCCCAGTCGAGCGCGCCTACTTGTAACACCAAATTGTTGTTGTGAACTATCCTATGTTTATAACTATATTAATAACTAGAAAGTTCCATTCTATAAGAAATAAGACTGAAGATTCTTATAAGGTACGACGTGATCTTCGTCCTAGCATTATTCCCGTCATTTTATTTTACCCGGGGTCTGCTTATTACCCGGATTTGACGGGTTACTAGTTTTTACACAGAGCGATTGCCATGTGACGTCCGCAACCCTATGGGCGAACCAGTAACTCATTGGATCGGAGCAATTTACTTATCAAGAGTTAACGATTATCATCAGATGTTAAGTGATAACAACCGGGACCGACAGCTTAACGTGCTCTCTAAGGCACAGTGAGGAGACCCACAGACAAACGCCCAGACCGAGACAGAAATTTAAAAAACATATGCCCGAGCGGGAATCGAACCCGCAACCGTCGAGACTAAAGGCTACGCTACCCACAACGCCACAACGGTGTATAAAGTACGACGTGATGTGTCAACAAAAAACGTCTCCTAATGACGTCTCGGGAAAGATTTGGGGCAGCAGTTAGGAGAATGCCTAGTATTTGCGAAGGCCGGATTACTACCCTCGGCCCTTCGTTTTGGCAAATATTGACAATTCGCTGTTTTAATGCCGACGTCAAACAATCGGCGATTATAGAAACACTCGCGTTACGGACAATGCATTTGTTACAAATTTTATTTGGTAAGCATTTTAGTATCAGAGACAACGGCGTGTCGAATTATGATAATAATTAATACGCTTTTTAGTACGTTTTGCCTATTTACACGTTACGAGTTCGAAGTTTTAGACAGAGTCGCTATAAAAATTTAGCTTATTAGTTTACGATCCATATAGTTGTTATTCAGAATAGTTTCTTGTTTAAAACAACCGTAATTATCAAACCCTACAAGCGTAAAAACTGATATTTTTTTGAAAAGGTTAGTATTTAATGTAATTCAAAAGATATTTTTTATCTAATTTATAATTACGAAACTTAAAACGCAAACTTTAACAAAGTTATATTATAACTGCTAAAGCATCTAACTCAATACATTTACGAGAAACGGTCTTTATCAGAGCGCCAGGCCAGCCGCAAATAAGAGGGCTGCGACCCCGCAATTTGCTATGCAACCTTCCTTTACACTCGTTGTGTATACGTCTTAATACCTTCAACAATAGCTGTTAATACTACGCCTTGAGGGTTTTAACTTTTCTTCAACGTTAAGAAGTTTGGGAATTTTTTTATTTGGTTTTTAAGAAGTTATTTATTTTAGCAAATAAAGAATGACTTTTAGCCTATTATGAGAATTTGCCAGTTTTGAACATTTACCTACTTCAATTATCAGAGAATTTGTTTTGAATAAAAAAGCATTCCCAGTACTCAGGTTTTAATACGCTGACGAGTTGTCTAACTCCAATATTTATATCTACTATATTTAATGATCGTATAATTTATGTGAGACCACTTCACATATACATTTAAAAAGCATTTTAATCTATTTGATTCCACCGTTTTGCACAAGTCAGTTTTAACATAATAAGTATTTTCTGGGAATGGAATCCTACTTTTAATGTGGGATTTGCTTTAAAATATTATCACTAAACTATCAACTAAAATACAAAATAAATTTAAAAAAATAACTATACATACTTAGATAGACAATAATTGAAAGTGGCAAAGAGCGAGACAGCAAGTGTTCGAATGCTATAGTAACCGCTTACCAGTCAGTCAGAATATACCCTTGATGGTAACCTATCGGAGTGTAAAAGATATTTTATATTGGAAAAAACAACTGAATTGTTAAAAAAACTGTAATTATAACAATCACCCGAATTATCTTTTCGTTTACGATTCTTATTATGATTCTGTTATTAGAATTATTTAACTTTAAACAAAGAAACAGGATTAAAAAAGTAGTAGGTGATTGAAATAAATTTGCACACTCTCACATACTGCATATATTTTTATATTCTTTGTATGAAATAAATTATAATGAGAGTTTGTCAATCCTTTTACCGAACTAGAATTTTCCCAAACACAATTTACGAGGAAATCTCTTTCGTAACCTAATATTATATCATCTCACCGCATTTATATTTATATATGCAGACGATATAAAGCGTTCCCTGGAGCCAAAGACGAGCAGAAATTATGCAAATATCGCCCTTCAGTCGAACACAATTACAGGTGATTATTGCTCAGAATTCAATTACGAATTTCTCAATTGAATTCATTTGTAAATTATCAATAGATACAAATTTTATTTTGCTTTCACGATGATTTTATTGTCATTTTTAATATAATAGCTGCACCCACCGATTCGCTCGCATGATACACCGATTTTTTTTTACTGCATGGAACCCTAAATATTTTTTTTAAATAAAAGTATCTAAGTTACTCTTTAGAATATCAGGTATCTGCAAGTATAAGTCTCGTTAAAATCGATCCAGCCGTTTCAGAAATTAACCAAACAGATATACAGACGGATCCGTCGAGCATTTAACAACATATGCCCACTACCTACACAGCACCTTGAAGAAACTTCAACGCCGGGAGTATGTTCGAGCACTGAGCCATAGGCGCTCGACCATCTGCGCGGCGGAAGGGGGAACGAGGACGGTGGCGGGCAGCGGGGCGCGGGACGAGTGCGGCCGGGCGAGTCGACCGTCAACGCCGACCACTTGCCATCCTACCACCGCAGGCCGACGCACGTTCCGTCTAATATCAATTGTCTATTTGCAATAAAAGTCTTTATACAGTCCACTCGCTTTCCTTTTCTCTCCAACACAGACAAAAATTTGAAAAAATTGTCGTGACGGTAAAGCTCCCAGCGCTTCGAATATTTAAGCCCTACCTACCTAATAACAAAGCACTAGGATTGGCGGAAATTTAAAATAATTTCATCTATGCCTAAATTTAATAATAATAATAATTTTGATAATAATAATCCAGTATATTTACATCGATTAAATACAAAATTAACACAAAAACTCAAAATCCTGTGTTGATAAAATACACAGGTTATTAAACACACAAGTCCCTAAGGCATTCGAATTAAAAGCTTTCGAATGACAATTTAAATAAATTTTTTTCAGCTCTTTGATATCATAGTATTTTTTATAGTGACGTCAAAACGACACCCTAATAGCTAGCGTAATTATATCCTTTGAAGAGAGCCCCTCGCCGCGAACCGTGGCAAATTTAAATATTAGACACGAATGAAAAGAAGGAAATCATTGAAACATTCTTTAACATCTGCTACCTTGGGCCTCAGCTGCCTTGAAATTATAATTACTCGATACCAATAAGAGAAATTCCGATCAAATTATATTTTAACGATTTCATTTCTTCTTCGTCTTCAAAGAAATCTTTTTGTTACGGATGATAAATTCTTAGAATATGATTTCAGTGTATAGAATATGGAAAAACCATAACAAGTGAAATTTTTTGCCTAGCACTATCAATGGCCGTGGCTTTGCTGAAAGTAACTGCATTTTACGTGAATATTTTTACTATATACCTTTGCCTTTGCCATGGTTTGTTGTGATGCCAATACACATACATCGTTGACTATTCAATTACTACTCCATCCTTAAACCATTATACATCTGATAACCATCACTCTGTGTAAAAACGACCAAATCTAAATAAAAAATGTCGTCAAAATACCGTCGAGAACGAATAACCTTATAAAGGTATAAACTCGTAAATCGGAATGAGGAATGGTGGCGTGACAATGGAGCCATTGTGTCCTTCACTAACAAACGATATATCAAGACAGTGACATTTACACGCCGACCACAAATGGTACGCATATGTAAATACATAATGTATTAACAGTAGTGGGACGGGATTCGGTTAAGATGATTTAGGAGACAGAATAACATAACTCAATTCAAAATCAAAATCAAAATTATTTTTATTCAAGTAGGCTTTTAAAAAGTACTTTTGAATAGTCAAACGCTACCAACGGTTCGGAAGGTTGATTCTATCGAGAAGAACCGACAAGAAACTCGACAGTTACTCTTTTCAAATATATGTTTTTACAATTGTATTCTTTAATATTATACAACTAGATGAATTCTGCCATCTCCGATGACGTCTTTAACCGTGGTTCGGCTTCGCAGGAGGCACTCTAAGGACGGAATCAAATTTGAGCTCCCGTGAGGGCTGCCCCTTTTCACGGCTGAGTACTCGGCCCCCGCTTGGTGACGCTGTCAAGGCCAGTAGGGCCAACAGCAATACACATTCCGAAAAAAAATAATGAATTCTGAGATTTTACCCGTACTGCTTCAAAAATTGTGATATGTATTTTTAAATTATATATATAATTTACAGCTAAATATAAAAATTTGGTTTTTTTAAAGAATATTAGCAATGCTTTTTCAAGTCATTACTAATTTTCCTATTGCCAAATAAGGTCGAAGCTTGAGGTAGAAGTAGGTACGACAATAGTCCAAGAGGGTCAAGATCGAACCCGCGACTCTCGTCCCATTTATTGTTAAGCTATTGAGGCTTCAAATTCTAATCTTTAGCGTTACGATATTATATGCTGAAAAAGTTCTGTAGGCAGTTTTAAATTTAAAACTGAAGCCGTTGATCGCTGAATCAAATTCAAATTATTTAAATTATGGTGTGGCATTCTTGTGTACCGAAATCATTACTCTACTTAACGAAATACGATAAAAAGACAATAATCGTCACAATCCTGCATCGCGCTATTAAAGTTTTCAGCGCGGATTAACATATATACAACTTCCCGACGTAAGCGGTTAGCGGTGGTGGAAAATATAAACAAAACAAGAAATAAGGGTTTATCTTTCAATTACCTATGCAATGGTTAAAGATTATTAATTATTAATCAGAGAAATGATATGAGAATTTATTTTGGTTTAGTTTAATCAGCTAAGTATACAACATTCTTAACCGACCTTGAACAATTCTGTACCAAACCAAATATAAAACGAAATAAGTAAAAATACACATGTAACGAACCAATGAGCGATAAACGGTAGGAAATGAAATCATACCAGACGATGGTATCAATAAAAACATATGAAAAGGTATTGGACTCTTTGCCAATACAGGAGTATCTTTCAATAAGTTACGAAGCCGACCAAGTGGAGTTTAGTTTTTGTATTATTTCCCTTGGCAGGCGTCGGGTGAGCGAAGGAGTTGTAATTCAATTACCTAGCTTACTCGACTTTGGAATATAGACATCCATTGTTAAAGAAAATTTTACGTAATAAAATATTATTTCATTTGTGTGTGTTATTTTAAACAATAAAATCAATATTTTATATTTACTGTGCAAACCGATTTAACCTGCGGATTCTAAAGGATATAACAGGATAAAAATATTATGCATTAATCCAGGGTATGAATTATTAATTTGCCTTTCATTCACATAGATCAAACGTGCATAAACGCACATAAAAACCTGACTTTAAAATGAAATGTATATCAATGTGGTAAAATATAACATATTAATTTTTTTTTAATTATTTACAAAGATTATGCTTATTCATGGAAGAATATTATTTTAATAATAAATACAACAGCTTAACACAAAAATCTCTTAACTTATCATTATATTTGTGGTTTCTGTCCACAGCTTCATCTGCGTAGAAATGATAAAATAGGTAATCGTGACATTATGCCTTCCGCCTTAATTATAAATCCGGGTAATAGCTTGCCGACTAAAGACTAAGCTTAATAAGACCAATAGTTTGATTTAAATCTTTCAATCCTAATTCACCCAACCCTTTTACAGATAAACAATGATACAATCAGATATTCAATTACAATTATTATGTTTTTTTTTATGTTAGAAGTTGGCAAATAAGCATACGGCCCACCTGATGGTAAGTGGCTGCCGCAGCCTATGAGCGCTTGCAGCACCATTAGTAGGTGCCACTCGCACGTTGCCAACCTCGAGATATTAGTTCTTAAATCTCGTTCGCCCAGTAATTTCACTAGCGTACAGTGCCCTTCAAACCGGAACACAGTAGTGCCTAAGCACTACTATTTGGCGGCAGAATATTGGACACTGCGGTGGTACCTACCTAGCCGGCCTCTTGCAACAAAAGACCTACCACCAGTGTGACTGATTGCACTGGTGGAATAATCTCTGCTGTGACAGAGGTTATCCCACCAGCGGGCGATGGGGTCGTCACATCCCGACGCCTATGTGTTTCTTTATTATGAAATTGTCATTCACACCTTGCTTAGGATACAGTAATTTCAACACACATACAATTTGTATTAAAACTGACTCTTTTTGTAACAAATAACAACTCCACATCGTTTCCTGTTAGTCGTAGGTTACAAGACGAAGCTAGCATCGTGGAAGAATATTCGTACGGATTCCTCGAGCAACTGAACTCAGGCAATTAGGGTTCACGTTTCCGATTACAGAAATCAAACACGCCGCAATAGGATTTGTATGAAATATTGTGATTGGAAAATTGTTTATTAGCTAGAATATGAAATATGAAACGAAGAAGAAAAATGAATATACATTAGTCGTTGTTAATATTATAATGTTACGCTTAAGTTTATTTAGGAAGTTTTGCATTGTATATGTTAGAGTTTGTTTGTATTATTTATTTCTTATACCATGTTACAATATATGTAGACGAAAGAGGCCGTATCTTTGATAGAAATAATGCTGCTGTCATGGTGCGTTTTTATTCGAAGGACTATGGACAGTCGTTTTTGAGGCAGCATCTGTGCCAACCGACGACCTGATTGAAAAAATTATCATGGCAAATATAAACATTAACCAAGCAGATTCTAATCAATCTAGAGGTTTCTTCGACATATATGTACATAGTTATCGTATATTTTAGTAAAAATGTAAGCCCGGTTTATAATCGGTCCAGCGGTTTATGAAAACAAACAAACAAATTTCACCGGAGTCGGGACGTGACGACGCCATCGCCCGCTGTTGGGATAACCTCTGTCACAGCAGAGATTATTCCACCAGTGCAATCAGTCACACTGGTGGTAGGTCTTTTGTTGCAAGAGGCCGGCTACGTAGGTACCGCCACAGTGTCAAATATTCTGCCGTCAAACAGTAGTGCTTAGGCATTACTGTGTTCTGGTTTGAAAGGCAATGTAGGCTAGTTAAATTACTCGGCAGAGGAGATTTAAGAACTAATATCTCGAGTTTGGCACCGCGTGAGTGTCGCACCTAATAATGGTGCTGAAAGCGATCATAGGCTACGGCAACCACTTACCATCAGGTGGGCCGTATGCTGGTATGTCTGAGCTTAAAACAATTTTTATTTATAAATGCGTATATTTCGAAATATTTTCAAAATAAACTTATTAAAGATCATATTTAAATTATGTGTACGATATTTGAGGGTTTCGTCTCATATCTAAGAAAAAGTCACGAGAAAGCAATTTGATAACAACTTTTTTATATCACTGACTCACCATAATATTAATAGAAAGATAAAAAAAAGTATTTGATCATCTAATGAGGGGACGCTCGGGGACTGCTTATATAAATACAAAGATATTTTTTGCAAGAAAAGACTGAAGGGAATACAAATGTATAAATTATTCTTCTATTAAGGGATAAATCCACTTCTAACTCTTATATTTCCATAAAATATCGACGAATTTGCAGATTGACGACAAAATAGGACCCGAATGCATATAGTTAACTAAAACAATAGAAACGTTAAACTAAAAATTGATTTTACCTATATCTAAAGATAGCTTTTTAAACACATATGTCAAGTAAAGTAATTATTAATAACAAAGAATATTAGAAAAAGTTTTAAAAATGTATTAGTGATTACACCATGGCCGTGCGTCGCGAAAATTGAATTTTAACTTAAAAACTAAATAACATATTGCATACATATTGATAAAAAAAAGCTACACACTCAACGGCCCCCATTACGATAGTTATATCGTGTTTCAAAGATACAGAAATCTATTCATTTTATTTAACAATTTCGTATATTTTAGTTTATTTAACTATTTAGGCGTTGTGGCGCTTGCGGCGAACCTGCTTTAAGCGCCACAGGTTGCGATCTAAACGATCGAAACTAAAATAAAATAAGTATAAAAAACAAAATAGCATTAAAAAATTAATCTTTTTAATACTTCGTTTTATAAGTTTAATTCTTTTAACATTACCTATACTCACTTTATCCGATCGGAATCGACTATATAAAGCCGAAAATGTATTCTCGTCTACTACATTATCATATATATATCTTGAAACGGATAAAATATGGCAGACAGTATTACGAACAGCCGGATAGTAACCGGTCACTTATTTTTGCAAAAATGTTCTATACATTACTTTTATAAAATTTTTAAACCACATTTTCGTTTACTTTTGGTCAAAAACTTTTTTATATATAAATAAACGCTGCAGACTCAACTGCCCCCATTAGAATAGTAATATCTTGTGTCGGGGGTCCGGAATCACATACAAGGACAAGGACAAATACACCCACACCGGAATATATGCTTGCATGGTCAATACAAACATATATGCTCCGAGCAGGAATCCAACCCGCGACCTGTGGCGTTTAAGGCAGGTTTGCTCCCGCTGCGCCACAACGTCAACATTGCAACATGTTATTTTCTATCTAAAATCCCTTTAGAATCTCAACCCTTCACCTTTTGACTGTAAATTCAAAAAACTCACAAAGCCCCACACTAAAATATTTAAGTACCGAAAGAACCGCTTAATCGGATTACGCGTGACGGATTACAACCTATGATACCGTAAAACTTGCTAATGTTACAATATATCAAGAGTTACTTACACTTAGATGTATTTATATTTATTTATATAGCTTCTACATATACAATTTTGGGACTTATATACTTAAGAGATTCTTAAATCTCACTGTGACACAATGCCAAAATTTTGGATTTTTAGGATGTAGGGCAGGTGACAAGGAAAGAAAGTAAAGAAGTCGTAGGATATGGGTCTACGCTTAGGGCGGTTTCAGACCAGCGTTAAATACGAGCATAAATGCTTATTTTCGAAGCGCGTCTAGGTTTGTATAATCACGTTTTAATGATAAAATAATCACGCGTGAAACTCCTAAGAGCATTGACATTCAGAAGTTTCTGAAGAAAATATTTATTTTATGCTTTTCAGTTTTAGAGTCGGTATGTTTTATTCTTTTAAGTTACGAATAAAAGTTAGGCAGCCATATTAAAGTACCTAATTATATTGCAACCCGTGAAATATTTATTAGTATTAAGTAGTTTCGGTGGCAACCGGTGATCATCATGATAACCTTCACCAAATTTTGGCTTTTCGGGAGAAAATAAACAAACTTTTAAAAAAGTAAGCCTTTTTTGAATTCGGCAAAAAATTATAAAATTTTTAATACATCGTATTTCAAATCTGATTAACTATAGTTTCTAATTATTATAAATTTCTTGACAAAAAATCTTAATTTCTAAAGTCGTTATATCTCTCCAGAGTAGAGAAGAAAGTCGCTTTCCACGTCTGTTAGTATTTCCGCTAAATCCTCGTAAACCAAGAAACGGATTTTGATAGGTACAGTGTTTGGCATACATTTTTCACGAAATGTAAATATTGTAAATAATAATACCCCAAGCAAAGTGAGGGTCGATCTCTAGTATAGTATACTCCTTTAATGTCTATGTTATATTACTAAGCGAAAAGAGCAATAATTTCCCCCAAAGCATCTAGGGCTTCCGTCTTTCGTTGCAAACTATGAATACCATCATCAGACGAGGCGATTATCATATTTCAAGTGGATAGCCAAATTAAATGAACCGCAGCTAAAATAATATCAACCTTATGTCGTTGAGTTAAGACCGTTTTGTTAATTACCAAGTGTCTAATAGATTTGGTACTGTCCTGCAACAGGGAGAACAGCCTTAAGTCACCCCGCTCGATCCACCCTCGGTTTTGTATGAGGTTTGTCTCATAGACGTCGAAATATTTGCGGTAAGTATTAGTAGGAATTGTAATGTATCCATTGTTCATATTCATTTTGATAAGGATTTTTAATTAATTCAAAACTCAAACTCAAACAAGCCTTTACATCACTTTTGAATCTACAAATATACAGTATGTTGTGTTTAAGGAAAGCTACCGCCGATTTGGAAGGTAGATTCTGAAGATTTATGAATTCAATAATTAAAGTTAGGGCTACTACTTATAAATAATATAATATGTCGGAGAAAGAGATCCCGTCATCTTTTTAAAATGCGTGACATCAGCATTCGCTGACGTCACAGTCGGTTACTGCATGGTGATGACGTATTCGGGTCGAACAAGAATTACTTGATAATGACAAAGCAGCCGTATTTATAGGTCTCGATACACGTGCAAATGTTCAAAAGTTTTTAGGTTACTAACTAGTTTATTGAAACTACAATAACATTAACAATTACACGCTGTTTAACGTTAATTTTAAAATAACAATCTCAATTTTAAGATTTATAAAGTAATTTTTAGCTGAACTGTTGTATTCGCGCTGACATATATATAAATAAATTGGAGTGTTTATTTATGTCCACGCAGTTCTAAACCATTGAACCGATTATATTGAAACTATGAAAGTTCCTGGTCTAAAAAATTAATTGTCAAACCTTTTCTCTCTACGTTTGCAAAGCATGCCGGGTGCAGCTAGTATTATAGAAATATGAAAACATACATATATAAAAGTTTAGACTGCGACAAATTGATATGTCATTTCTTATAAAGGCAAATAAGGTATTCCAGATGTATATTTTAAAGGCGTCGGGATGTGACGACCCCATCGCCCGCTGTTGGGATAACCTCTGTCACAACAGAGATTATTCCACCAGCGCAATCAGTCACACTGGTGGTAGGTCTTTTGTTGCAAGAGGCCGGCTAGGTAGGTACCACCGCAGTGTCCAATATTCTGCCGCCAAATAGTAGTGCTTAGGCACTACTGTGTTCCAGTTTGAAGGGCATTGTACGCTAGTGAAATTACTGGGCGAACGAGATTTACGAACTAATATCTCGAGGTTGGCAACGCGTGAGTGGCACCTGCTAATGGTGCTGCAAGCGCTCATAGGCTACGGCAACCACTTACCATAAGGTGGGCCGTATGTTTGTTTGCCAACTTCTAGCATAAAAAAAAAAAAAAAAAAAAAAAAAAAAAAAAATAGGCTATTATTGCGCTAAGCTTATAAATATATATAAAAACTCTTGTGTTTATCATAAGTATTGCTAATTTAAAATGTAACGGTCCCTACAACCTAATTATAGAAGGAGTATAATAATTATATAAGGTTATAAGATAATTTATATTTGAAATACGACAATGAAAACGCGCTTCTAACAGTTAAAAGAACGTCATTTAACAAAAGTCTGTTGACAGGGGAGAAGCTTCGATGTAGCAATCTATACTCTAAGTCCTTACTGTGTACTTTCAAAAGAAAGAAGACAAGTATATATATATGTATATAGAAAATAATATTTATGTCGTCACAACAAAACATTCATTATTTTAAACTAGCCGACCAATGTTGCTCAAACGTGCCAGTCACTACTGGCTGTACCACTGTAAAGCCATACTTCTCCCAGAACAAACGGGCCGGCTCAACTGGGGAAGTACTACCCTTTCACAGAAATCCGCGTGAAAGTAACAGAGTACTGTTGCGTTTCGTGTGATGAGTGATAGCACGTGATACTTTAAGTATCGCAAGCGTTCATAGGTTTAACTTACTATCAGACAAACCGTATGCTTGTTTACCAACCGTCGTGTAAAAAAATAGATCCAGACTTAGATACTAAAACCAACTTTGGGTATTTTACATCTATATTACTACCATATTTCATATGATTATAATTGTAAATCTTCTTATATGCTTCAGCTTAAAAATTGCATCCCCTAACTCAATTAAAGTTGAGAGCTGTTATCCGATTACTTAATTTTCCCCTCGGATGGCAAAGACAAGCTTTTGAAGGTAGTTTTGATGTTCCACCTCGCTCATAGACGCGTGTAAATATAACTAAATATATGTCTTATATCATATATTAATAATTATAGAGATAAGGCTTAAGTGGTTCATCGCAAAGTGGCAGATGTTTAAGAGTGTAATTTTAAACATTGGATAACGAAGATTTTAGCAAAATATAATGTTGTTTCTAAGCAGCTTAGAGTTGAATCGGTATGTCTGAAATATATCTGTATAAAAACTAGCTTCTGCCAGCGGATTTGCCCGCGTTAATAAGGCTTTTAATACAAACTTTGAACACCAATTTCAACACTTCGGGGTAGAATTGAAAAAATTAATACATGTGTTTATTTATCTGTAATTCTTCGCTTTTTTACCACTTTAAAATCTTTCCTTAATGCTCGTTTGCGTTTTAAAAACAACACCTGTGAAAAAGTTCAGCTTTACAGTTTCAAGAGTTTGGGCTGGGGGCTTATGGCGTTGTCAGTCAGGTCTTCTCTTTACGTATACTCTTTTAGGTATATATTACGGCGTAGACAAAGAAAGAGATTACTGTAACTGATTGATTGACGTATCAACAGCACGGTGGATGTTTGAAATCAGGACCAAGTTCCTTAAGTAATAATAATCTGAATATGAAGATAAGACTTGAAGCTTCACATAATTTCTAATTAATCTTCTTCTTCTTAGAATTATTCCTTATTATATGTACTCAGGGTTTGCTTATTACTCTTATCTGAACTTGACAGTTTACTAGTTTTTACACAGAGCGATTGCTGTCTGACCAGTGTTAACCGAAAGAATTAATGTCGCGCTCAAACCGTCGGGTGAGTCTATCGTATAGAATGCGCTCAGAGCGCTGCCTCCATCTCCGATGACGTCCTTAGCCGTGGTTCGGCTTCGCAGGAGGCACTCTAAGGACGGAATCAAATTTGAGCCCCCGTGAGGGCTGTCCCTTTATCACGGCTGAGTCTCAGTACTCGGCCCCCGCCCGGTGACGCTGTCAAGGCCAGTAGGGCCAATAGCAATACACATTCCGAAAAAAAAAAAACGAATTACTTATCAAGAGCTAACGGATATTATCGGATGTTACCTGATAACAGCCGAGACCGACAGTTTAACGTACTCTCCGGGACACGGTAGGGAGATTGACAAGGACAAACACCCAGACTTCTGTCTCGAGCGGGAACCGAACCCACCACTCTCGAGGCTAAGGGAAGAGTCGCTTCCAACACAACGATGTCATACAATATCTGTAATAGCATAATATATTCTGATTTTGATTAAAATAATAAAAAATATAAATTAAATGCGCTTGAAATCTTGAAGTGGGGACTAACAAAGACTCTCAAAGTACAAAAGAAAAAACTGAACAACAGTTCGATAAGGTAAGGGGTTAAGTTGTTACAAAGATGGTAACATCTGCGCTCAACACGACTCCATTCCAAACAATTACCATAAACGTGGAACGGTGTATTTACTCCAGTACAGAGTGTGTTTCTAGAATCAAAGAATAAAAATACACAGGTGTGGCCTTTAGCGTAAATGAAAGATATAATGATACCTGCACTACAATAAAATCGAATTTTCATTTACTTAAGTAAGAATAATGTATTTCAATCAATTACTAGTTTCCGCCAACGACTTTCTTTCCTTCACCGGCGTGAGCAACGATTTTTATACAAAATTTTAACACCCATTTCTCCGCCTTAGGCGTGGAATTTCAGAAAATGGTAAAACACGTATTTAAAATGAAGGACTCCATTACAAACTTTCAACCTCTTTTACAACTCCTTTGGATTGAATTTCGTAAAATCCTTTCTTAGGATTTATTTACGTTCTAAAAACAAAACCTGTGAATAGTTGGCTGGGTGTTAATGTGTCTGTAAGGTCGTCTCCTTTTATTTAGATAAGAGAGTTTGATTTTTAATTTTTATATAAAGTAATAAAGTCATAACAACAACAAATATCACTACATAACATCACTCGTAACAGGAGTCACAATACCAGCAAACGTTTTTGCGTTACTTAATCTTTGGAACCTCAAGTGGCCTGCACAGTAACGTACGTGGTGTGTATAATACATGTGATATATAAACGTAATCTCAGCGAAAATCCTGCCACGAATTACCTGAATAATAAATTAGGGAGAACAAAAATGATGAACGAAATACATTGGACATTTTATCTTGTCACTTTATGTTGTATATTTCTAAACTAAGCATAAGAGTTTGTTGTTATCATGTTATCGCCATTTTTTTAAATAAAAAGTTGAATTATATAATTATTTAACCGGTAAATCTACATGGGTACCAATATGTCCCGTTACGTAATGTGAAGCTGAATCATGTTAATAAAATCGCGTTACCTACATTTAATATTTTTATTTTTTCACTAATAATTTTTTTGATATAAGAAAAACAAAAACTAGCACATTCCTGATAAAATTTTGCATAACAGTTCTATTTACCCCATATCTTGACTATATATAGCTTATTGTAGCAGCAGAGCCATGCTCCTCCTAGCACACAGAAAATCGTCGTAAAGTTATGAGTGAAAGCCCTTGAGGCCCAATCTCCCACCCTCTCTATTACCTTCCTTTTTTCTCTTCTCATCGCTTCCTTCTATCCCTTGACAGCGCCCATTTAATACTTCAAGTATCGCAAGCCTTCATTTTGAAAAGTATTAATTCTTCAAATGGAACTCAAATGCCATAAGGCAGCTCCCCATGACACGTGTTCATTGAGCACGAACTCAAACAGCGCCCTCGACTGCACACTCGATTAGTTTCCGAGATGCTCAGTGCTAAAAGCTCAAAACTCAATCCCTAGCATCAAGAATTCAAGTGACGCCATCGACAATCCTATACACCTGTCGACTTTGCCTGTGGTTCAAGTTAATTAAATTGGTTTCAGCTACAGAAAATATACTATTAATTAAAAAAAACATAATACTTATGTATGTTCTGTACCAACGATCCTATATAGATACAATAATTTCTAATAGCAGTGATTAAAATTACTATTTAACTATTTTACCACAGTGCTTTATTTATATTAATTAAAAAAATATTCAATTAATAATAAAGTTTTCATTAAATCTTAAACATACTTGAAAATAATTAGAACTAACCGTCATCTTTCACTACTTTACGTGCGCGAATATTGAATGTTTTCAGTAAATTTTAAAATTCGCTTATTTCAAATACTGCATTTCCTCACTACCAACACAGAGTATTCTTATGACGCTGGTATCCATCATCATAATAGAATTACAACACTTCAAAGCAGTGTCATTTAACGGACTTACTTCCCTAAAACGACAAAATTTTATACGACATTTTTGACTCGATCGGGTAAGTAATACATATAGACATATAGATGTGAATTAATAGTATCATACTATTGCTTCTCTTTCAATGAGTAGCACCGGAAGCCCAAACTTTATCCTCTATCCAATCTTCTTTTCTCTCCCGCCATCTTCTCTCAGGTCAGGTCTCTTTTACTCCCGGTGTAGCAAGCTTACTGAACGCTTCTTTATCGTGCAGGATATAAAACGCTTAATTTAACGCGATTTTTCAATACATATGTAATCTCAAATCTCTACCTCTATCCACTTGTACCAGGGAGAGCCCTTTGTTCGGGCCCTGCACTTAGTCGCGGGTGACAGGTGCGCGATACCCAATCAAGGGACAAATTGTGAGACAGCGCTTTGTCGTTGTTTGCTATCAGCCCCTATTGAAATGTTTTTACAATGAGTAAAAGAATTGCATAT
Organism: Hestina assimilis; assembly: GCA_023373885.1. Classification (NCBI taxonomy): domain Eukaryota; kingdom Metazoa; phylum Arthropoda; class Insecta; order Lepidoptera; family Nymphalidae; genus Hestina; species Hestina assimilis. Next base: position 12,609,370 of record CM041745.1, read on the forward strand.
TCACAGCTTTCTTAACGAGACGCCAATATAGCGTTTAGTTCTAAGACATAAGGTTTAAATTGAATATGAATTATTAAAGAGCCGCTGACATTCAATGAGATTTGAATGGAAAAATTCAATATTAAAATATGTTGTTGAAACTTTTTTAACCCATAAATGCCAGCTAAATGTCTGCCTGTCTTTAATTCTGTTCAGGCTTACTACGGATAAACGTTTTTTTTTATGATTTTATCTGATTCGAACTGGTATAATTTTTCACTCCGCTTCAATAGGAGCCGAAGATCAAAATCAAAAATCAAAAGCCGCTAGCATTTTTTTATTATTTTATAAAAGAAAGTTAAAGAAACACTAACACTTCTCAGGACATTTTTATTAAAATTACACATTATTAAAATATATAAAGAAAAGCTGATTGAACAGATTTAATGCGATAAACATAACCTAATTAAGAATTGTAATAGACCTCTCAGAAAAGTCCAATAAATAACTGGTACTTGGGTACTAAACCAGGCCAGTAAAGAACTAAACTTTGCCGCTTCTAACGTTACCAACTAATAAAACTTTAAGATGCTGCAACTAAAATCAGAAAAATTTTAAAAGATATCCTACCATAGTGCCAATGTAATACGGTTCTTTTTCGAATGGATATAAGTTTGAAGATTAGGATGCATGTAAGGCTAACATTACACGTGTGAGTCATGGATAGTGTTGGGAGTTTAAAGCCTAATAGCTTAGAACAAAGATGCGCCAGAGATTTTACAACGCCTTACTGAATAGATTAAGCATGTTATTAAACTTAGGCCACTATGTTTAGGGCCCCATACATTAAATGATACAAAAACTTACATGGGATACCAGACTATTTTCTTTTAATGTACCTTAAAGTAAAATAGTGTATTTTATATACAGGGTTTGCTTATAGCGGTTCGCTCACTGGTCGGATAACGATCACTGGGTAAAGCTACTCTCGGCGCGGTCAGTGTATTGATGGTGTATTTCGTAGTTCAGCGTTACCGTGCTTTGAAGGTCAAGTAAATAAGTAAATCCCGGCTGTTATTTTGATAAGTCAGAGGACTATAAATTTAAAGTCTTCTAATATTTAAAGTCTTTTAGCAAAAATAGCGATGTACATTCAATTAACACTAGAAACAAAAATAAACTTTGTAATCCTAGCTTTCGTGTGCGTAAAGTCAGTAATTCTTTAAGGGCTATAGGCTTATTGAAACTGCCAACAAGCAAGTTCCAAATGTATATAAAAATAAACTTATCAATAAAGCCTATTATTCGTTAGAGGAATATTTTTCCGATAAAAATGCTTGGGACTCTTAATATTGCTGGATCTCATTCAAGAACCAAATTTTATATGAAGGAATACAATTGTAAAAACATATATTTGAAAAGAGTAACTGTCGAGTTTCTTGTCGGTTCTTCTCGATAGAATCAACCTTCCGAACCGTCGGTAGCGTTTGACTATTCAAAAGTACTTTTTAAAAGTCTAGTCTAGAAAAAAAATTATTTTGATTTTGATTTTGATTTTGATTTATGGACGACCTGGACAACTCTGACACTAGTTTGGTCACTAACTAAATGATAAGAAGAAGAAGAAGGCGAATATATATACAAGGGCTTGGTGTCTTACAAAATATACAATGTAATAAAAAATCATCTATCATAAAAAAATCATCTATTTTGAGGTAATATTGCAACGATGGATTCCTCTCCGCTCCCTAAGATAAAGTTTCTAATATCTTGCGAAAAATAAAACTATGTTACGGAAACCTATCTACAAACCTATCTGCTATTATTTGGCCAATCTTGAAATGAAATATAACGACTAATTTGCCAAAATTAGTGTCTGTAAACAACTCAATTACATGATATATGAAAAGACAAAGTAGAGTTCTACTTGCAAAATCATGAAAACGAAATAAACAAACCTTAAAAACTATTGCAATAATAGTTTCGCTTTTTTTAATTAGAATATTAACACTGCTTTTTCAAGACATTACTAATATTTATAGTACCCCTGCAAATACGCGTCTGGTTTGGGTACCAAAACTGCCCAAGAGAATTCTCGCGTTATCAGAGTAACGACTTCTACCGTTAAGCTATTGAAGCATCATTAAGTAGCAAATATGAAAAAGTGAAAATGCATTACCTCAACATCACCCTTGTCTACGGTCTTTAACTTATTGTAGAGTTTTACATTATATTTTTTAAAGGCTATACAAAACGTCACATGGCGCCAGAATTGAATTTGACATTATGATAAGAATAAACAGTTAACGTTCGACGTCCACCTGACTGTCGCAATCACGGAATAACCCAAAATGTACTATAAACCAATACAAAATCAAACAAAACTAAACCATACGCCAGCTAGAATAGAATCGAAGATTTCTTGATCATCGAAATATTGTCAAAGGGAATTATCTATAGGGAAGCATGAATGAGAGTAATGCATCATTAGGTAAGTTGTGAGTTTGGCATTCAAGGTTTCCCTCAGGGACTTCAATTTGAAGCGATTGATATTTCCTCTATTCGTCACCCCTCATTCCTCTTTTTACGACCATCGTTAATAAATATTTTTGGATAATGTACTTTGTTGTGCTAAAAGTTTCCCCGTTTTACGCAAAGTTTGTGGGCATGTTTCTATAAGGCAACGATTACAATTTTCTTTATAGTGTAGTCTATTCATGACGAAAATCTCATTATTTACAATCAAATATTCGTAGAATTTAAAGTGTTTTTTATAATTATACTATTAGGCCCGGCAAACGTTGTCTTACACCGAAAATGAAAAATCTGGGTTATACTGGAAAAGACAAAAATTTTCATCAAAATTCTAGCCGTTTAGGAGGAGTTCAGCCACATACACACGGACAGAAGAATTCTATATATTAAAATAATAATAACTTCGGTCCACAACTTTTATTATGACTTATAAAAATGGTCTAAAAACATTCAAAAACAAACAACCACCCAGACCCCCAGTTCGGTTAAATAATAAGAATCATGTCACTACACGCGTGCTTGTATCACATGAACACATAAACTTACTATATACTTTAGAAAAATAGATAGGGCCTTCCATACATTATATGCTTGCAACGTAATCGATTGAAGTTAGCGTGTAACTAACTTCATTTCGTTTTGCTGATGATGAATTTACGAAGGAGCACCAGCTAGACTGACATTTTACTAAAGTACTATGAGAGACATAAAGGTATGTCGTGTTAACTGTCTGTCGGAACGTCACTATCAGACACAGGTATTTCTTAATACGAAATCATGAACTGTAGAGTAGACGATTATATCTCTATTAATTTTATCAATTACAAATGAGCTGGTTGGTATGAAACTATACGCCAAAAGAATGTCAATCAAGAAAGGTTGAGCCTTTTAGCGAAAGCCGACTGTCCGTACACGAAGGCGCAATCGTTAGAAATGCGTAATTACGTGCAGATACTTCGCTGCGTGGCTATTTACAGAAACGTACTGACAATGAACTAACATCAAATATCTAACCACCACGGTTTTTGTCTAGTTAAGATCGAATAATATTCAAGTACCACCGTTTGGGAATAGTTGTCGTCGAATATCAAACCAGTCCTGACTTCGTTGTGTTAAATTCAACAAGAAACAATTTCTAACCAGTGTTTCGTCGTCCCGTTAATTTTGCGTCTCACAATTTGTATTTAATTTAAATATCAATCGAACGCGTATCTGAATATGTAAACAATCTGACAGCGAGGTGGTGACGTAATTAAATGTGTCTGAAATCAATTGAACGCGTGTCAAAGGCAGGTTAGAGTGGTACATTGCAATGCGAGTTGAACATGATTTATGCCATCAATATATTCTCAGCTACTCGTTCAACGCTCACGCCCGAACCATGTAACAGGTAAAGAGCTGAAACTAACGGTCGTTTTATTTCAATAGTTCGTTCTATACCTACATTTTCAGGTGACTGACATTTTCATTTTTTTTTTGTAAGGCGAGAACTTGGCGTCTTCTTCTTCTTAGCATTTTTCCTGGTATTTAATACACTCAGGGTCTGCTTATTACTCTTATCCGGATTTGATAGGATACACAGAGCGATTGCAATCTGACCCCTTACAGCTTACTTATCAAGAGTTAACAATTATTATCAGATGTTATGTGCTAACTACCTTAACGTGGTCTTCGAGGAACGGTAGGGAGACACACAACAAACGCGCAGACCGGAACAGATATTTGTAAGATCAATACACTCATCTCCCCAATCGGGAATTAAACCAGCAACCGTCGAGGCTAAGGGTGGTCTCGGTACCAATACGCCACAATGGTGTCGCGATGACTTAGCGTCTATGAACCGTTGTAACATATTGTGATGATCTTATTAAGGACCCTAGAGATATAGAGAGATACTCTTCAAAGTAGAATAAAGTGGGTAGTTGTTTTTTTAACAGTATATTTATAAAATGTTCTCTTTATTCTTCTTAGCAAAATCATTGTCCGCATTTTTGACAGGTTCTTTTCTTGTTATGAATTCTTACACAGTAATTATAATGATTGTATCTGATTGGTCTAATTAATTTATGTATTATAAAACCCCGTCTCTCTTTCTGTATGTATAGGGCGCCATGGGTGTACTATGCAAATAAAAAAATCTTTTACTTAATATATATTGATTGTTTTGTGATAATAACCGAAAATCTCGTTCTAAACATAACATTTCTCCTGAATTTTTAATCTGCCCAGCTTCAGAAAATACTTAAACCACACCGTCTTGCTTACATCTGTGTCAGATTCCTAACGACCTCGTCTGCAGTTACTTGAAGCGTCCTTAAGTCCTTATGTTGAAGACACAACGTTATTTGAGACGTCACTGAAACAACACTTGGAGCTAAAAATCTAAGTGTTCCTTCTACTTCCAAGATGTCTTGTGTAGACCAAACTACACTATCATAAGTTTAAGTGGTGTGAAGAAAGATTTTTGAGGACGTCTTACTACTTCGAAGAGTACTTCTCATTCTGTGAGTGTACATTTATATTTAAAAAGCCCAAATGATATGTTTTTGTGATACAAATATATAGATAAACAAATGCCTAATTACAAGTAAAGCTAAGGTGGCCCATAGACCTTCAATATTATTGCTTACATATGAATAATAATATTGAGTCAATAAAACTGACGAGCCATTCAAATCAATATATTTATATGCGCAATATAACTGACGACGAAATATTAATAAACACCAAACTGAAAAATATTACGCAATATGAAGCCTACGTTTTGCAATCTTTTATTCAATCACTGCACAAGCTTCAATACTAACGAAGTCCTCCAGTTGCATTTTAAAACGTCAGCAACGCACCTACATGTCCTATGCTGCAGATGTCCGTGGTAATTGCTTAGCATCAGGTAAACCTCGTGTCGCGTCTCCTTTCATGCTTCTTTTATTTAGCTTGTTGCTAAATTGCTCATATATTTTTTCCTATTCCAATAGCTATAGCTATACGATTAGTTATTACATCCGGGGTTCCCGCTATCTAAGCAGCTTATGACAAAAATCGATTTCATTTTGCCATATATACTAGTGTTGCCATGTCTTATGATAAATAATTGGATTATAGAATTTTTTTTTACTTCACTGATTTGATGTAAAGTAAAATGTATAACAATTTGAAGTCACAATTATGATAATTGTTGTGTTCACTATTAAATAGTGAAGTTTTTGAGGATATGTATCGGGAAATCTTAAGCGATTTCATTTAAATAACTTTTTTATAGATCCCATATTCAAAGTTACCCTATAAATAATATATCTAATTGTTTTTTAAATATAATATGATTTGAAAAGAAATTTTTGAAATATTAAAAGTAATCAACGATTCAAATTCTTTGGTAACTATGCGGCAGGCGCTTGAAACCGGGTTTTTAAAGGAATAAAATACATAATCTTGTTCCTGCGGACTAGATTAATTTAGACCTTTAATACTTAAGATTTTTATTTAAATTTTATTTAGATTTTAATATGTAACGCAAGATTTTTTAAGGAAATGTATTCGTGTCATGCGTGACCCTGTATAGTCACCCTACAAGTCTCCCGTCTAACCCTACTTGCGTTGACAGAATTAATTTCCTGGCCTATAACTCTCGTATATTGCAGCTTCGACGACAGTTGCGAGTGCCTCCGATTTATGGCCTTAGTGTCGTTCGCAGGTATAGCTCCGTGGGATACACCGTTATATTTATCTATACTCAATAGATACGTGGACACTATTAATGGTTACATAGAACCAACGCAGAATGCTTCAATAGTTATAAAGATTGTTTGTTTGTTATAATTTATTCTGGATTAAGACTTAAAAGTTCTGATTTTTAATGCTCTGGCATATTGATAAGGGAGCGCGCCTTCTTAAGTCACGATTTCGATTACAACTAAGGCTTCCTTATTGACCAAAATGATGTCTTTTTCATCTCGGTGTTATGCTTTTGGGTTTCCCAAACGTGTGTGCATCGAAAAGCTTATTTACAACTTCATTGTCCAGGCTGTTGACAAAATAGTTATACTCATGGGACATGGAAGTTGTTAAGCAGTTCATCTCAAATGTTATCACATAATATCAAAAATGAGTCATTGAGGTGACGACGGCAAAAGAGCAATCGCTTTGCATAAAAAATTATCTGGGTTATTTACTATATAATAAATTCTGGTTGGTTGAATACTCCGAATCTAAGAAACACTAAAAAGAGGAAGACACAATAAAAATAAAAATATATATGTATATATATATATATATATTTTAATAGTAGCTATTCAATACATATTATTGTTATCGTTAAAACAGAAATACATTGAAAGATATATCTAAATAATAAATAAATAAACGCTACACACTCAACGGCCTCCATTAGATATCCAGTGTCGGGGGTCCGGAAACATACGCAATTACATGGACAAATACACCCAGACCGGAAAACATGCCTATATGGTCAATACAAATATATACATGAGCGGGAATCGAACCCGCGACCTGTGGCGCTTAAGGCAAGTTCGCTACCACTGTGCCACAGCTTCGTCACATCTGTATGGTTGATGCAAATATTTTGAAAAATAGTAAACGAAATTACTAGAGTATTCGATTTTGTTTTTACGAGTACATTCTCTGTTGTGATTCCTGATTGCTTGCATTAAATTTTTGAACAGTATTTTAAGAAAAAATCTTCATTGATATACTGATAGAATAATCTTAATTCCCCAAAGGAAAACTTTTTACCAATATATATAAGGAAATCACGTCTTTCCATATCGGAAAACCGGGAATAGATATATTAAATTGAGTTGACATTATTCCCGTTGGAAGGCAGATTTTCAGCGGTTTAGCTTTCACTCACGTGTTAGGATTAGGAATTGAAAACAAGACATGTGGTTTTTCCTTCTTTGCTCGATCGGGGAAGTACTACCGTCTCACAGAAAATCGGTGCGCAGTAACACTTCCCTCTGTTTCCTTCTCATCCCTTTCCACGTATTCCTTTGGTTGGCAACGCGCATATTATACTTCAAATATCGCAAGCGTTCATAGGTTACGGTGACTGCTTACCATCAGCCGGATCGTATGCTTGCTATTCCACCGTAATGATATAAAAAAATACACAATCGCAACCACACAGAACTAAAAACTCGAACTCGTGTCCACAACGCAAATTATGGCACACGTAAATTTACATACATTTTATCAATAGAATTACTGAATTAGTAAATTATAATCTTCAAACATTCATATCCTACGATATATAGAGCTACTATAATACAAGTTGTTAGAAACTGGACTAAATACCAACATTAGGGTTCGTGTAATTTCATAATTATAGCAAGACAAAGCGCGAAGTTTGACTGTTCAGCGGTACAAAGGGATAGCTATGTCTTTGAGGAGTGGAATGTTGATCAAGTAATTAGCAACACGTACGACCCTAGCGGATGTTAGACTTGTCAGTTGTTGCTAAGGTCAAATACTGTGACGGACTTGACAGTTTTCGGTGACGAAATACCTGGATAAAAATTAGAATTGAAGAGTATATTACAAATTCAAGATTATTGTGTCTATAGATTGATTTATTTATATAAATAGGGCGTGAGGATAGACCCAGGGGGGGTCTACGACGTGCAGGGTGTGGAACCTGTGCGGCCGTGAGGAGCGACCCTGAGGAGGCCGGCAGTCGGTTTGGACCCGACTGCCGTGCGCGGTTGCGTGGAAAACGCTCGGGGGCTTACCATCTCTCGAAAAAACAATCAGATTTTTAATTACGAGTAATAGTCATTCAAAACATATTATATAGTGAATAAACAAAAGGTCATCAATTTTTTAAGGCCTTTAATAATATAGAAGTGGGTTTACGAATATTTATCATAAAACCATACCACAAATATTAAAACTGCAGTCGCATTATACAGTTTTAGTCAAATGTTAAATGTCTAAAAGTGTAGGGTTGAAAAACTGTAGTTTTACAAATCAATAACAGTGGACAATAGTGTCGGAGCAGAGTTTTTCAATTGTTATGTTTTTGAAAATTTTTATTTGGTCATGATGAAGTTGTTTTCGTAATCGAGATCTATTATAATTTGTAATTGGTGCCCTATCCAAAGGGTGCCTAGCCTCCTAGTACTTAGCCTCCGCTGTGTATCCGTCCGTTCGTCTGTCAGTGGTCTGTATCCCACGAACCGTAATAAGTAGAGAGTTGAAATCTTCACAGAATATATATATATATATCTATTGCTACTAAAAGAACACATACAAAAAAATAAAAATAAAAGGGGTTCCCATCCAAAAAACTTTATATTTTTATTCTACGGAGGTACGGAACATTGTATGTGCGAGTCCAACACGAACTTGGTCAATTTTTTTAATGTAAGTTGAGTCTATATGTTTTATTTTGTTTATTCTTGGCTATATCCGTCATGTGAACGTCGAGGCTATCCAGCTCCTCGACAACACGGACATAGTTCGAAGACTTAAAAGAACAAAACCTTTTGAGTTAGTGTATTGAATTAGTGTAAATGATAGTTTAGTGAGTGCTACATAAATATAAAGACGCAAGAACAAAGTGCCTTCCCTTAATAGAGACAGTAAGAAAAGTGTTGATGGACACATTCTTAGTTTTACTCTACTTAGCAATTTATGTTAGATTTAAATTACTTATTAGTCTTTCTAGGCTAGATCGTAGTATAAATGAAGTGTCTTTAAATAACTAAAGGACACGTCATTAAAAGCAAAAAAAAAAATCTTGGCTATACCCATGTCATCTCCTCAACTATTTATATACGAATCAATTAAAAAAATAACAATACAACAACGATGTAAGTAATTCATATTTTATTATTCACTAAAGATTCACTAATTAAATTTATTTTTCTAACGTATGTGACGTAATCTATAATCGTATTTACATTTAATTCTAATTATTCACAAATTAATAACATAAGACAAAGACGAAGTAGTTAGTTATATGTCAGCCTCAAGTTTCATTCAAACGTAAATTAATTACGAGCCTATAACTTTGTAGTGAAACTATTGCCATAGAATTCCGTGATTTATTACATCTTATTCAAGTTTATACGCCCTTAATTAATATTAAACGATCGTCGTATGGTGACATATACATCTATACGTTCTAAATTTATACACATAGAGATTGTGCAGATTTATATGTGGGATGGAAATAATATAACAGAGTTCGTTTTACACTTTATTTTTGAAAAAATTGTGCACCGGCCAACATACATCTAATTAACTAAACTCACGCCATCTTGTCCCTTCCACACTCTCCCTATCTTCTCGACCAATCACACAACACCTTTCAAAATGCGTTTCTTTCCACGCTCAACTAAAATTATATTCCTACATATATATTTAGGATTATAGCGCTGGTCGTTGAGATTTTTTTATGTTACAAGTTGGCAAACAAGCATACAGCCCACCTGATGGTAAGTGGTTGCCGTAGCCTATGAGCGCTTGCAGCACCATTAGTAGGTGTCACTCACGCGTTGCCAACCTCGTGATATTGGTTCTTAAATCGCGTCTGCCCAGTAATTTCACTAGCGTACAGTGCCCTTCAAACCGGAACACAGTATTGCCTAAGCACTACTATTTGGCGGCAGAATATTTGACACTGCGGTGGTACCTACCGATACGATACAACAAAAAACATATAAGTCTAATCAAAAAATCATTACTATTGTCTACTATCCGGTGATATTCAAGCATACCCTATACATATAATAAGTGAGTAAGTAGTAGCCTTGCTTCTCTTAGCATAAATTGGTCGGCTGGACCGGGGAAAGACAAAGGTAGTAAAACCTTTCACAAAATTTCATCCTATGAGTGATAGCGCCGAAGCCGGAACGGCCCAATCTCCCTCCACTCTGTTCCCTTTCTTTTCCCCTTCTTAACCCTTCCCTCCTATCCCTGGGCTGGAAATGCACGAGTGCTTTTTCAAATATCATAGGCTGCGGTATGTGCTTACCATCAGGTGGAGCAAAAAAATAAAAAATAATAATAATCAATTAATCAAAGTCTCGTCACAAACTATAAATCGTTATCTAAAAAACGTTTCCACGTCAAACCCTCGTAGAGTAAGTGACGGGCACGCGTACGGGTTGTGGACGCAGGTGGTAGACGCACGGGAAACACTTACGCTAATCTTCGTAAAGACAAATAGCGTCCTACAGTGGGAAAACATACCACAGACATGGTGAATAATAGACAAGCCACAGACACACACACACATATATGCATATATACAAGTCGATGGTTATTTAGTAATGGATACGATATAATCGGATAAATTATTTTTAAGAGTTTTACTGAAGAAGAAATGTTACATTATTTGTTGGACGTCAAAATTGTGAATCTAAAATATTCTCTAATCCAATAGGATACACACAAAATTTCATTAAAATCGATTCAGCCGTTCAGGAGAAGTCACATAAAAGAAATATATATATATATATATACAGATACAATTTAAAAAGAAAAATATTGATAAATATTATTAACTCAATAATAAGCAACACACTCAGTATTGTGTTACAAATTGAATATTGCTGGTACTGTCTAAGCATTCATATTACTACAAATACATCCTTCGACCCCTAAAATCCAATGTTTACCAACAAGTATTTCTATCATTAAACCGTTACAACCAAAAGCTAAAGACAGCAAATTCACCGTCCTGTCTAAACACTATAAAGGCCTGTATTGTTTATTTTAAGTTGGGCCCTAATGTTAACGAGTAACATGGGACCGGTATACAGGTGTGGGTCCGAAATCGTATTTGTACAATTTTTCTGTACGAAGAAAGATTCTATCTATACAAGTAAATAAAATTGAAATGTCTGTTTCTAATTCGAAATTAACAGATTTTCAATAAATGCATTTGCTTTGATTGAAAAGGGCTCCCAATAATAGATTTTCTCACAAAAGGAACTTAAAATAATTAGCAGTCAAGTGCGTTGTGGACCACGCACAGTTGAAACTAAAGGGTTCCGCAGCATGGTTATATAATAATATATATAATAATAACTTTATTTCGGTCAACAATGGATCATATGTTGTTAGTAATACAAGTATCTTACGCCTATTTATTAGTAATTTCTAAAATTTATTTAACCTAAGACAGGATTAATTTGTCAGCACGTGAATCCGACAGCAGTGGTTCACATACAAACAATTGAATCTATTAACAAATGCTCTCAGGACGCCACTTGAGCTGGAACGAATCCTGCGCAACAACGATGTGCACCGCTTTCGCATAATGGTATAAAAACAGTCCACATACGCCTCGGCAAACATCCCCGATGCACTACAAAAACGAGCCATACCCATTAGCATCCTGAAAGCATTGTTATACTGTACACGCAGGGCGTTGTACTGTTTCCGCGTATAGTCTGCCCACACGCTGCTAGGGTAAAATGTGGTGCAGTAAGCTCTGAAAAGCGTTATTTTGACTGGCATTGAGCAACGAGCAAACCTGCGAACAATCATATTTGCCCTAACAGACAAAGCCCTGCGTTCTCTCTCAATATCTGCATTGTCTTTCAAGTCATAGAATACTACATGGCCAAGATATTTAAAGCATTCAACTTTCTTTAGTGGAACCCCGTGTAACTTGATAGCAGGTACAATAGATGGAATCGATTTTCCCCTGGCCTGAAAGACCATGCATTCGCTTTTCTTACAGTTATAGACTAAGCCATGACGTTTGAAATAGTTCTCACAAAGACTTAGCAGTTTTGCTAACCCACAGACAGATGCACTCAGCAGAACCATGTCGTTTGCGTAACTAATGTTATTAAAACAGACTCCGTCAATATGACATCCGACGCGAGTGCTACTGAGCGTCTGTATTAGAGCATTCACATACAGATTAAACAACTTGGGTGAGGTCAGGCCACCCTGCCTCACCCCACATTCCAACCTGTAAGACCTTGAGTAGCTCTCTGACCATCGCACAACAGTAACCTGATTCTTATACCAAAACTTAAAAATCCTGTTGATCTCTTCAGGCATGCCAGTGAGTTTTAATTTCTGCCATAAGATATCGTAATTAAAATGCCTTGGATAAATCGAGAAAACAGGCGTAAATGGGTGATGGTAAGGTTATGAAGAATCTTAACGGTTTTAAAAATAATAACGAATTAAAACCGACCGCAAAAATAAGTTGGTAATTTCATAGTAATTATTGAAAGTAATATGAAAAACAAAGTTATGGGAAAAACTTATATATCTCTTAAATTTATAGACCTATCTTCTTCAAACTAAATGTGGATGAAAGTTCATGTGGTATTCTACAAGCTCAAATTTTTCCAGAATTTTAAATCCCATAGTTCAAAAGTTAGAGGGGGACACGATTTTACGACTTTAGGAGCTAATATCTCAACAAATACTGGCTTAATGAAAAAACTCAAAATCAAACCTCGTTATCATTTTAAAAGAACTATCCAAAGATATCTCACACGTTGCCATACGTTGAAATTTTTTTTCAATCGTCAGTTACATGTATGGACTGCTACCCTTAATTCATATATATATTAAGATTTTATTACAAAATCCTTGTGCGGTTCATAGAATACACCTAATTAGTAAATTTCGTATAGATAGAGTCAATAGTCTCCGAGTAAAATGACTGTGACATACGGACGGACAGACGGACGGACGGACAGACGGACATGACGAAACTATAAGGGTTCCGTTTTAGCCATTTGGCTACGGAACCCTAAAAAGGGAAAAAATAATCGTTACTGGAGACATCTGGACCAAGAAAAACGTGGATAAAACGACATTTTTTAAAAATGAATCCTAGCTAGATCGATTTGTCGCCCCCGAAACTCACACCATACTAAATTTTATGAAAAATCGTTGGAGTCATTTCCGAGTATGTGTATACAAGAATTGCTTATTTAAAGGTATTAGATTAGACAGTAATTACATAAATGGTACAGCGACATTTTGTAATTGTTTAGTAGAAGAATATGCCGTGGGAATATGGATATTGAAACCCAACTCTCTAGTAATAGTGACCATTAGACCGGCTGGGTTCTGCCTTGAATAGTTTTTGATATTTTGGTAAGCTGTAAAGAAGGAAAACTGGACAGCACCACCCAAGATTGTGAAGTTCTTGTCTTTGATTGCGTTACGTTATGTAGCTTGAAGATATCGCCACAGGACTAAAAGAGTCCTCTATAAGCCTCCTACAGTATATTAATTTCAAATTATCATTACTGTTTCATTTTGTTCGATCACAAAAGCGAACTTCTATATCTTCTTATCTTATTTACGGTAGTAGAGCCATGCTTCTCTCAGCAGTAAAAGGCCGGTTCGTCGAATACTACCTTCTCACAGAAAATCAGTATCATTAGGTACTGTTGCGCTTATTGCGATGAGTGAGAGCGCCGGAGGCCCAATCTCCCACCCCTTCTGTTGTCTTCCTTTTTTCCCTTCTCATCCCGTTCCTCCTTCCTTAACCATATATGTTCCTCGGGTTGGCAACGCGCATGTGATACTTCAAGTATCGCAAGCGTTCATGGATTGCGGTGACTGATTTACCATCAAAACTCAAAATCAAAATTTTTCCGCAATAAGTTCAAATTATAACTAAAGGAGTAACTTAACCTCGATTAATCATTGAAAAAAGAAATAGAACCGAAGCCGTTTTGCATAATGAATTGCTAACAAACGCGTAAAATCTAAATAATAAATTGTCAATTGTTAGCCGGGAAACCAAATATATTTATGTATGCAGACGACCTAATGAATTCTCCCGGGATAAGTGATTATGTAGATTCTTCGCCATTGTAATCGCATCTAAAATGATACTTGATAAAATTTATAAAAAACGACCCCACAACGCAACAAACACACTAAACGGCGCCCCATTATGATAGTAATATCCTGTGTCGGGGGTCCGGAAACATATACAAGGACAAGGGCAAATACACTCAGACCGGAAACTATGCTTGCATGGTCAATACAAACTCAAAAATTATGCTCCGAGCGGGAATCGAAGCCGCGACCTGTGGCGTTTAAGGCATTTTTGCTTCCGCTGCGCCATAACGTCGTCAGTTAACCTTTATTTGTAATAAACATACAACAGCCATATTTATGAGCATGAATAATTCTAATTATAATAATTCCAAACAAAAAATAATGTTATTTTATAAAAACAATAACGATACAAATGAGAATTGACATACGAAGAAATGTAAAGAAAACCAAATTTTATATAAACAATTTTATTTATAAATACAGAAGAAAATCCTGTACGAAACTGTATTGTTCATATCGACAATAGTGTGTCGGCACTACATGTCAATATAACGTAACCTAAATTTTCGTAAAAATACATTTTTACTTTATTTATATGAAATCTACCATAAAAAATATTCGAAACTGATACCTATTTATTAATACAAGTTAAACACATCCAAATCGGAACACATGCCTGTATGGTACAAACATGTGATCCGAGCGAGAATAAAACTTACGACAGGTTCGCTACCGCTAAAGATTATCGAAAGTATCCTTATCTTTTATTGCAAGAGGCCAGCTGGGTAGGTACTACAACAGTGTCAGATATTCAAAGCATGAAAGTACTGGAGAAATGAAATTTAAAATTTAATATTTGGAAGTTGGCAATGAGTGTGTGACACCTACAGATAAAAGGTGTTACAAGCGCTCATAGGCTACGACAGCCACTTACCATCAGATGAGTCGTATGCTTGCTTGCTAAGTCGCATAAAAAAATTTATACTGCTGCGTTCGTTTCGAAGAGTGGAAGCGCCGGAGGCCCAAAACCTCACCCTTTCTTAGCTTTTTCTTCTATTCCCCTCCTTCAGCCCCCACCCCCTCCTATACTCTCTTCTTTTGGTTCGCAACGCGCTTAGAATACTCGTGTTGCAGCTTGCACGGGTCTCTAGTTTGTGGTGTGTATTTAGCATCGAGTGGGCCGTACGATTGTTTGCCACCTCTGTAGTATTTTTTTTTTTATGTTAGAAGTTGGCAAACAAGCATACGGCCCACCTGATGGTAAGTGGCTGCCGCTGCCTATGAGCGCTTGCAGCACCACTAGTAGGTGCCACTCACGCGTTACCATCCTCGACATATTAGTTCTTAAATTTCGTTCGCCCAGTAATTTCACTAGCATACAATGCCCTTCAAACCGGAACACAGTAGTGCCTAAGCACTACTATTTGGCAACAGAATATTGGACACTGCGGTGGTACCTACCTAGCCGGCCTCTTGCAACAAAAGACCTACCACCAGTGTGACTGATTGCACCGGTGGAATAATCTCTGTTGTGACAGAGGTTATCCCAACAGCGGGCGATGGGGTCGTCACATCCCGACGCCTTTAAAATATTATTATTATTGTTGTTGTATTTAAGTGTTAATCTTGCTTGTACGGTTTATAAATAATTTGAACAACGTGTTGCCTTATAGACTGTTTATTTGCGACTAATTGAAAAATATGTTTAACGGCGCGAACATGCCGCCCACCAAAGGACCCTTAGTGTCCTTTATTATAACATTAAATAAGTCTAAAGTATACATAAATTCTTAAGAACAACTTTGTATAAAACATGTATGTATGCACAATAGTAAATAACATAAACAATTTAAATCAAGAGACTATAAGCAAAATCAGTAAGAGAGACAAGATTAGTATCAATCAACATATACACATGAAATACTAATAAGAACAGTTTGACTTAATTTACATCTATTGGTAAAGGGCACAGTTTAGACACTGAACGTTGCACTATACTTTCACCACTTTTAACACTATACACCCGAGTCACTCCATCACTACCCGGATGCTTGTTTACGATGCGACCCAGCATCCATTTACCAGGTGGAAGGTTATCGTTTTTAATGAGCACAATGTGTCCAATATCAAATTCCTTCATGTTCTTGTGCCATTTGCGTCTTTGCTGCAAACCAGATAAGTATTCTAGTTGCCAGCGTTTCCAGAAAGTAGACAACAACTTTTGTAGATGTTGCCACCTTGATAAGTGACTAGTGGGTACATCTTCAATATTTGGATTCGGGATGGTAATTGGAGCTTCGCCAACCAAAAAGTGACCAGGCGTGAGAGGAAGTATGTTGTCAACGTCTGAATCGTCAATATGACTTAGAGGCCTTGAATTAAGACATGCCTCTATTTGGCACAAAAGTGTAAGCATTTCTTCGTAAGTAACGTTAGTTGTCAAAATTCCTTTCAGGTGGTATTTCATCGATTTCACACCAGCTTCCCACAATCCACCCATGTGAGGGCTATAGGCCGGTATGAAGTGCCATTGGGTGCCGTCAAGTGCTAGGGATTCTGCAATAGGACCTTCAAACTCTAACTTGGCTTTCATCCAAGCCGTTGAAAGTTCATATCTGCCCCGACAGAAGCTTCTTCCTTGATCGCTCCATATATGTGCACATTTGCCACGTCTAGCGACAAATCTTTTCATAGCTGCAATGAAAGAATCTGACGTCATATCTCCAACGAGTTCGAGGTGTATCGCCTTTGTAGCCATACATACAAATATGGCGACGTATGCCTTTGTCGTCTTAGCTCCTCTACCCTTGGACATCAGGATATGATATGGACCAGCAAAATCCACTCCACAATGCAAAAAAGGTCTGGTCGGAGTTACTCGTTCTCGAGGTAAGTCTCCCATCAGCTGTGATTTTACGACAGCACTTTGTTTTGCGCATATAAGACATTTTCTAAATTTTAATTTAACTAAATTTTTTGCTTTCAGAATCCAGTACTTCAAGCGTAAGTATCCCATCATCAGCTGCGGTCCACCATGCAGTGTCTTCAAATGAGCGTCCGCAACAATGAGATTGGCCAGGTAAGTATCATGATTTAGTATTACAGGATGTCTACTATTTTCATTCAAATCGGCGTGCCGTAGCCTGCCGCCCACCCTGAGAATATCATCTTCATCGAGGTAAGGTTGTAAAGATTTTAATTTACTTTTGTCTTGTACTCTTCCTTTATTTTTTAAATAATCTATGTCCTCTTTAAAGCTTTCTCTTTGTACTATCTTAATGCATGTTTTTAGCGCTTCATCTAATTCCCTTGTTGTCATAGCTGTATCTTTATTTTTTAATTTATTTCCCTTTAAAAATCTTTTACTATATGTTATCATCTGAAGTAATTCTGTTAAAGTATCACAATTTTCAAATTTTGAAATTAATCCTTTATTTGTTTTTTCTATTTTCAGGTTTGTCTGCAAGGTGGCCTTAGTTTCTAAGGTTGTATCATTATTTCTAGGTCTGTAAAATTCAATTTCTTCTTCCTTTAACCATACAGGGCCGTTCCACCACAGCTTATTCTCTTTGAGGTCAAGGAGTGGGATTCCTCGGGATGCTACATCAGCAGGGTTGTCTTGCGATTGTACGTGATACCAATTGTGATTGCCGATGTCTTCTAGGATCTCTATCACTCGATTTCTCACGAAAGGTATTCCATCTCCCAGGGTCTCCAAATAGCCAAGAGAGAACTATAGTAGAGTCGGTCCATGCATATATCTGTGAGGTAGGGATTTTCATGGCTTCCTTTATTTGTTTCAGAAGTCCAGCAAGTAAAACCGCGCCACACAATTCCAGACGAGGTAAGGATTTTGATTTAATCGCGGCTACCCGTGTTTTAGCTGCTATGATCGTAGTCTTTAAATCACCGGTATCTGTTCTTACTCTCATATAGGCAACTGCAGCATAAGCTCGAGTGGATGCATCACAGAAGCCATGAACTGATACATTCTTTATTAGGTTTTCAGTTGTTTGATACCAGCGATCTACTTCTATATCGGGTAAGTATACAAAACTATTTCGCAAATCCATCCATTCGTCAGCAATCGTTTGTCCTACTTCTTCATCCCATGCTATGCCTTTTAACCATAGCTTTTGAATTAGCAATTTAGCAGGTAAGATAGAAGGTGCTAACCAGCCGAGTGGATCAAATAAACGTTGAATGTCGGCGAGAATTGTTCTCTTCGTGATTTGACCAGCTACAGAAGGTAAGTTAAGACTGTATTGAAATTTATCCTTTCCCATATTCCAGTGTAACCCTAGTGCTCTAATGCTACCATCTATCGTGATGTCAAGGTTTGCTTTAGAACTTCTTAGATTAGGTTCAAATTGTTTCAGAAAATCAGCGTCGTTAGAGCACCATTTTTGCAGAACGAAACCTCCTTTTTTCAATATGGTATCTATATTTTTTGCAGTCTCAATAGCCTCTATTAATGTATCCTTCCCAGACATAAGGTCATCCATATAAAAGTCTTGTTTGATTATTGTGGCTGCGTCAGGGTAGATATAGTTTTCGTCATCAGCGACTTGATGAAGCGTTCTGACTGCCAGAAAAGGAGCCGAGGCTATTCCGAATGTAACCCTTAAGATACGATAATCCTTTACTGGTTCATCGGTGTTGCTTCGCCAAAGGATTCTTTGTAGATCGCTATCTTCTTTAGTAACCAGAATCTGCCGGTACATCTTTTGTATGTCTGCGACGAAGCACACCTTTTTCATGCGCCATCTTAAAATTAAGCTTCTCATGTCGTCTTGCAATTGAGGGCCTACTAGCAACTCGTCATTGAGTGATATTTTATTACATCCCTTTTGTGATGCATTGAAGACGGTTCTTACTTTGGTGGTTTCCTTTTCTTCTTTAATGACAGCATGATGTGGTAGATAGACAGCTGGGTTATTCATTTCAGTTTGTGGTACTTCTTCCATGTGATTCTGTTCTTTGTATTCTTCCATTACCTTTTTATATTCATTCTTCAAACTTGTATCTCTTTCAAATCTTCTCTCCAATTGATTTAATCTTTTTAGTGCTATGTCTCTTGTTTTTCCTTCGGTACATAATAGTGTGTTTGTTTTGGTTGGTAGTTTTACGATATATCTTCCTTCCTCTGTTCTGGTAGTGGTAGCTTTGTATATTTCTTCACATTTTCTTTCTTCTGGTGTGGGTAGTCGTTTTTCATCAGTATTTTGTTCCCACATTTGTTTAAGCATATCATCCAGATTCAGATTAAGGTGCATGGTTATAATTTCATCTCTCTTTATCTCCTCTTGTATGCTTCCAAATAGAATCCCAGCAGGCTGGTATTTTGTGCACATGGAGTGCCTGGGGGACCCTTGATAACTTCACTTTTCATAATTTGGGCACATACGTCAACACCAAGCAGCATGTCCACTCGTCCTGGTTGGTTAAAACTTGGATCTGCCAGAACAAGATCTTTAATGTGCGGCCAGATGTTAGTTGAGATTGTTCGTGTTGGTAATTGCGTAGTGAGTCGCGTTGGCATGATATATGTTTTAATTTTCAGTTTGAATCCTTCATAATTCCTTGACATGATTTGTAATTCAGTTGCATGTTTTACATTAGTTCTCGAAGAACCGATGCCAGTAATAGTTCCGTTTATACGAGTCCTTTTCAAGCGTAATGATTGTGCGGCTCTCTCACTGATGAAGGATGCTTGCGAGCCGTTATCAACGAGTGCCTTAACTATGGTAGTGTGTCCGTGGTCATCCTCTATTTTCACTAACGCCGTTGCCAATAACGCTGTGCTCGGTTTAACACAGATATCGTGCGATTCGATTCTCGTGTTGACTTGTACCTCCCCTTCATTGCGTTCAGATGATACAGTCGGTTGTATAATTTCGTGTTGACCCAATGTACCTGCTGGTCTTGATTGATGAAGAAGAGAGTGATGGCGTTTGTGGCATATACGACATGTGTGTGGCACTCGACACGTTGTTGCTGCATGTCCCGGGGTTAAACAATTAAAACAAATCCTATTGTCTTTCACATATAAGCTTCTATCAATCGGCGATAATTTTGAAAATTTCCCACAATGGCTTAAAGTATGGTCACCCTTGCATTTTATACACACTTTAGATGGACTCGACACGTGATATACTCCTTCTTTAGATGTTCTTTCCTTGGATGTGGCAGTTGGTGTAACTAATTCTAGAGTGCGGAATTTGGATTCTAGAAATTTCTTTAAATCTTCCCAGGTAGGCAGTTCTTCACTGTTTTCTCTGTAGGAGTACTCTTCCCATTGTCTATGAGACTCTGGGTCTAATTTTTGAACCACGAGATATATTGTGATCGGATCCCAAGACTCTGTAGATATATTCATATTTTGTAAACTTTTTATAATTTCCGAAGTAGTATCAAGAATAGTTTTTAAGTTTTTAGCGGACTGTATAATTTGCTTTTTGTGAAAAAGTCGTTTCAACAAAAGAATTTACTATAATTCGTCTATTTCCGTATCTGTTATGTAAGGTACCCCAAGCGAGTGAGTAATTATCCGATGTTATTTGTAAATGTTTTAATAAAGCTGCTGCCTCGCCGGTAATACTTGTTTTTAAATAATGCAATTTTTGAACTTGGCTGAGGGATGTATCTTGGTGCACAAGTGAAGTAAATAGGTCTTGAAACGTTGGCCAATCCTCATAACTTCCAGAAAATGTCGGTAGTTGAATCCTCAGTAATCTAGCTAGGGGTGAGGCGAGTTATCTGAGGTAGCACTCGAGTTTTGTTTTTTCTGAGTGGTTACTTCCTTCCGGTTTAGATTTTAATGCCAACATGTCTTTTAACAATCCTTGCAAATATAAGTACAAATCTTCTTGAATATAAAACTCCTCGTTCACGAAATACTGTAAAACGCTGCGTTGCTCTCTAGTTGTAGATTTAATAAGGTCTTGATGTGCTTGTTTAAAAGTATTCCAATATTCATCAATACTTTTTATTCTTGATTCGAGATATCCCCTTGTAAGCCTATCCTTAGGACACTTTTTTAAATTTATTTTTGCCTTTTGAAAAACTTGTGCTATATCTTCTAGAATGCTAATAACCTGGTCAGGAGTATTTGCCATCGTGTAGTTATTACGTTGAATTATTAATTTAATAGAACTCGATGCACCGATTTACAAGTAAACAAGTCCTTATCGCAGATTGAATTTCTTTTGTTCGACCGGCCGGCCTTTTGTCGGATGAATAGCAGGTAAAAAATTGAATCCGGCTCGATTTTCGACCATATGTTGTTGTATTTAAGTGTTAATCTTGCTTGTACGGTTTATAAATAATTTGAACAACGTGTTGCCTTATAGACTGTTTATTTGCGACTAATTGAAAAATATGTTTAACGGCGCGAACAATTATATATTATAAAAGGTCGACTTTCATTTTTTATAAATAAATTTCTTATTCCCAATTTAGGTTATTTACCGTAGCTATATTTTTTTTGTAAATCAGAAATGTAAAGAAAATGAAGTACCAGCCTCAATATTTTTTTTCTTTCTAATATATAAAATTCTCGCGTCACAATGTTCGTTCCCATACTCCTCCGAAACGGCTTGACTGATTCTTATGAAATTTTTTATACATATTCAGTAAGTCTGAGAATCAGCTACTATCTATTTTTGAAACCCTTAAGTGATAAGGGGTGTCCACCCCAAAAAATTGTTTTTTATTTTTTTATTATGTGGCATTGAAAAATACACACGACCCTAAATTTTCACTTTTTTATCACCAACCCCTGCTTTTTAATAGCCATATTAGTAAATCAACAACTTTCACCAGTGTCGCTTCTAGACTCAGGTAGAGGGCGCTGCTATCGGGTCCCAGATTGTTTTCGGGGCAGGACAACGTCGGCCGGGCCCGCTAGTTAATTTATAAAATTACTATAAACACATTTCGAATAAACATATCTTTATTATATTTTTGTAGTAACTTGATGAACATTTATCGTCCCTGCCACCTCTTTAAAAATCAATATTCTGTAAACGATTATCGCATAATTAATTCTAATAAATACGTTTTCGAAATACATACCAATTAAATTACCGTAGATTTGATACTAAACACAACTTAGTCGTAACTCTGCTTTCATATTACAATGTTTATTCATTCCTAAGTCTTGGTTTGTATCACTTAAATGATAATTACCTACGAACCAGGTACTGGTAATACTTTACTAAAGTTATTTATCTCTCGTCTCATAGTATTAAGAAAACCTGAGTATTTAACCAGATATTTTATTGAGTTCTGCTCATTACTCTAATCTTCTATCTCTATTCAATCTAGCATAGTCTTGTCTTCGGGTCTCCCGTATTATTTTATCTTTTAGAATTGACAGGTTGCCTTGATCTGACTTGCCTAAAAAGATGTAGAGATGTTATGTCATTACGATTTTGACCACCGCAACAGTTATAAAGGAGTCTGTGTGGAATTATTCATAGAGCAAATAGGCCAAAGGGCACTAACAAGAAAACTTTTTGTCCTATAAATATATAGCCAACTAAATAATCGCTGAATATAGTCAGAAATTATTTTATTTAGAATATAAAATATTTCAATGTTTAAATATAGCGCCATCTAGTGGCTGTGTTAAAAAATACTTCCCCGTCAAACCATTCTTTCAGAAGATTCAGTAAGGTGATGAAAAAACATTCATACTGAGTATTGGTACAGTCGTCAGATGGCTTTAGTTGTTTTACTTAACTTTAAAAACAAACTGAATGATTTTGATTACAATTAACGAACATACGAGTACATAAAAAATATCAAAAACGATGACAAAGTTCTAATACTAGTTAACAATAACTTGGTCTTAAAATTATTTTTATTTTTAGAATTTTTCTTCTAAAATTATTTAGTATACAATTTCTTGATTGTACACCGTTGAGCTGTGAACTCTATATAGTTCCAATTTAAGCTATTTTCTCAGGTGCTTAAAACCAATTTAAGACCAGATCAAGAAATAACTAAAACATCATAAAATCACTTAAATGTACCAGTACCTGGATGACCGAGCTTTCCTCAGTATTCTTTTTTTTTGGTAAATCGTGTTTTTAGAAAAAGATACTTAGATATGAACTACATAATAATATTTTACAACACTATCTACTGAATTGTATTATGGTATTGGTATTGCTGTGTCGTTAAAGCGATAATAGTATAGACTCGCCAATAGGTTTTCATTGCCTGAAAACGACATTTTCTAAAAATGAATCCTAGCTAGATCTCCCTGAAAAACCTCGCATATTAAATTCCAGGAAAATTCCGAGATTCAGATTATATATAATAATATATACAATTGCTCGTTTAAAGGTATTAGATTTTCTTTTAATTTTTAACGATAATACAAATCAAATTCCCGTTGGCATAATGTCACTAGAGTTGTGCATTTCCCGTTGTATCGCAATCACGATACCTTGATAAACCAGCCCTCCTGTTCCTTGAGGCAATCAGATCGGGTATAAGATCGACAATTGACATATTTAGCACCAAGGCTCCTTCGCCTAAGTTTTTCTACTGCAAACAAAAATTTGAAACCCTGATTTAGCCTACATAAATAATGCTTACACCGTGCTACTGTTTTGCTTATAGATCTACGTAGCCGATACTATTAATAGTCTGCCTCAATTCTGAATGGAAAACTACGAAGAAACGTCAAATTTTAGCGTAAAAAAACGTAAATATTTATAAATTTTCTTTTCAATAACTCAAACAAGATAGCCATCAGGTGTGAAAGATATGTATATATAAATCTGAGCGTATTGGCTGTTTACATAACCTACGTTTGTTAACCTCGTTCAATTTCTATCGAGATATTTATCAGACACTAAATGTGCCCGCGGCTCCGCTCGTGTTATGTGGTTTTTTTTATGATCTCACGGGAACCCTTCATTTTTCTAACTATAAAAAGTAGCATATATGTTAATCCAGGTAATAAGCTATGTGTGTACCAAATTTCATCCAAATCTGTAAAGTAGGTTTTGCGTGAAAGTATAACAAATATCCATCCATCCTCACAAACTTTCACATTTATAATATAAGTAGGATTGGTCTTATTAACAAAATATTTCACTTAATGCCCGCAGTATCTCTATTAAAATTTCTGCTTTGTAACAGTATAACTTTTCACTACGATAAAACAGTAACAATGACCTTGATGCTATGATAGAGGACATCGGATATTATTGTTTTTTTATTTAGCCACCTTTCAGACAACTCTACCCCACCTAATGGCAACAGGAAGTAGAGGCCAACTGCGAAGGTAAACTCCTTGCCTTGCCTACTCGTAAGCTGGGACTGGTCATAAGCTGACTGAACTCGGGTCACCAACGTACAATGTTAGCTAACCAGATGAGTATTTGGACGTAAATAAGCAATACCATGTCAACCCACACGAATGTCATTTCGAGAAAAACGCGTTTGAAAATTTTGAATAACTTGCTTTATATGATTTTTTTAATATATTGGTCAAGTTTTTGGCAATTTCAAGATGTATGTAAGTTATTTTACTTATTTTCACATAAAATAAGCATACAAACTGCATATTTCGTATATAATATAACCCAAAACGTTTAAAATAATACATGAATTAGATGATTAAAAAATGGCTTTTTAGAAGTTTTAAAGCTTAAAACCCTACAAATATTAAAGAAAATGCTCTTCAGCCATTTACCAACACTTCTGCATATATAACTCAGTTTTTTCAACTTTGTGGTTTGACATGGTATTGCTTATTTGCGTCCATTTAAGCCCTTAAAAAAACTATTTCACCCAAAAAAAGAATGTAATATAAAATAAATAATCTATGGTACCTAAAGCAATGGCTGGTTGATGTCCACGAAATCGAAGTCGTGGGTAAAATTCTAGTAAAATTATGAATACTAACAGAGCTGTATATTAATATAAATGTTTGTCATCAACGACGCTTAAGCTCGCTACTATTAATGTAGTAAGAGTGACCTCTCCGCCAATCAAATTGTCAAAATACCATCTTAGTGACACCTTCAGAAATTGCGCATAAAAATTTTGCGCAGTAATAAAACAGAAAGCGTATTTTTACGAGTGGATTTTCTCGGTCACGTACGCCTGTTTACGATTTTGTAAGAGCATTAAATTTGTTGATTTTATAAGAAAATATTTCTATTATTATAATAGTTGTTATTTAAAACTTTATACAATCAAAATAATAAAAGTGCAAATTGTAAACATAATTATTATCAATTTGACAAATTTCCAAGGTTTTCAGATATTTTTGTCCACGAAGGCTTTAAAAAAGTTTAAAAAGAACTTTTTGTACATCGCTTTATACATCATGAATAACATTTAAGAACTTATTCAGCGGGGAAATGCAGCTAGGATTATTGCCACCATTCCGTGTGGAAAAGGTTAGTACAATTTTTATTATTTGTAAATATATTTAGTATTGAATTGTAAATGTTAATGTCTAATATTAGTTGTAAATACTAAAGTATTATTAAGTATATTTACATTAGATAGAGGGAGGTAGCCTGATCGCTAAATAACGACTAGACAGACCAATAATGTACCACTAATGTAATAGTGAAATTATACATATAGAGATAGCAAGGGTTTCTCTATTTATATAATTTTCTTTCAAAATTTTGTTCTATAATATATTTTTTAACTAAAGAAATACATAAAATTTTAAAGCAAGTTTTTTTCTCACTCAACCTTGCGTAACAAAATATTCACAAAAATGTACACGGATGCAAAAATCTATTCACATAAAAGATCAAAGAAACACTAAAATGTAACCTCAATAAATTTTATACAAGGTGGCGAGACATTTTAATTACATTCAAATCATTTATAAACCTGATACTTCCCTTAATAAATATTCATAGCTTGTTAGCCGTCAATCATAACACGAATTATGGCGAGTGTTAAACGTAATATTAGTCATTTGTGATGTAAATTCCATTCATTTAAAACGTTTTATTGGCGTTCGAATGATGTGTTTTCGCTAGTGCTGTAATATGCGAAACGTCAGGCATCGTTAAAAGGAATGCGTAGTATTATGTACGTTTCCATTGCTGGCTTGAGTTAATTCGAGAAACGAAACTATTTTGACGGGACAAAAGGTATCCGCATCTAAACTGTCCTTCCGAATTTAAATAGCAAAAGACGGTTTAGTTATATATAAAAATACGAGAGAAAATTAATTTTCATAGAGTTCGATATTTTTGCAATCAGTGGATGTTGAGGTTCAGGTTGGTGCTATATAATTTAGTGCCAATTTAGTGCTATATAATTTAGTGCCAGTTAGATTTTCTTATTATCTCTTTTTTCATATTATTATATGCCATACTGCACGAAGAAATTACTTTGCAAATCTCTTTTTCAGAGATAATAAGATAAATTTTATCTTAATTATAAACGTTATAGACTCAACAGCCCCCTTTGCATATTTGTGTGTGTATGTGACGGGAAACACAAATAAACACAAGTACAACGAATCGAACCGGAACACATGCCTAAACAGCCAATACAAATCTAATGATCGACCTCCGGTACTTAAAGCAGGTTCAATACCTTTGTCTTAAAACGGTGGTCAATGGAAACAAGGACATCGCTTCCATATGATCAGCAGCGCGCGAGCATCTGTTTTCGCGGGAAAAGCAGCTATTTTAATTTCGGACGATAGTTTTTTTTTACCGTAGGCGAGCCCCGCTCGCGTCACGTTAGTGAGACTTTACACTACATGTGGGTGTACATATGAATGAAAGGTGTGTGTGAAACAATTTAACTATTCATAACATCAAGTCTGATGTATGGGAGATTAAAGAAAAAACGTACAGCTTAGTCAGTGAAAAAAGCAACATTTTTGTATGTGAATTTATTATTTTAAGGCTACTTTCTTTAGACGTTGCCAAGCTATTGCTCCACTTAAAATGGAATTGGGCTGGTCATGTTCAACGAATACCCGACGAAAGATGGTCCAAAATTATGACCAACTGGTACCCAATAAATAAAAAACGACGGCCAGGTAGACCGCTCAAACGATGGAGTGATGACTTGGTCGAAATAGCCGGCACGACATGGAGTAGAGCAGCCCGAAGTAGAGACGAATGGAAGCATTTGGAGGAGGCTTTCACCGCTACTAGCGGTCCTTTTACAGAAAACGTGTAATACCTACTAAAATTATATGAATACTAACATACTAACATAAACTACAAATAAATCAAATAACTAAACTACTAACATAACACTAGCATAAATACTAACATAAAAATCATTACTAACATATAGCTAAACTACTAACATAGTAAAACACAATTATATTTAGATCTACAAACCAAATAAGTATAGTTTTAATGTAATGTCAACATCTAATATTGTAAACAAAATCTGTAAAAGGAATAAATAAAGCTTATAAAAAAAAAAGGCTACTTTCACTGGTTCTATTTGTATTTCTGGTAAGTGTTTGTATTGACCACACATACATTTATTGGTCCGGGTATACAACATTTAGTGGTCTGGACATGTTCGTAGGTTATCTTAACATTTCTCATAAGTCCTTTCAAGTTATCAAAGAACATCTGGTAATGATAATTGTTCAGATGACAACGATTCTAATTAAAAAAAGTAGTAACTTGTCAAAAATTAAAAATATATCTCTCATAAGCTACATAATTATGCTATAAACTTATTTTAGAATTTTTATTTTGCCGATCTTTGTATTGGAACTGTAAATTAATTGTATATAAAATACATAAATGCAGTCCCACTTTCATCCACTAGTTTCCGTTCTGCGAGTGTACAAAGCGCTTAACGTATACTTTAATCATGTGACGATGTGGGAGTTCTAAATCAGATTCACTACCGTGACGTCACACCACAACGATTTAGTGATGTCAGTACCCTTCATTAATAACATCATAAACAATGAACATTTTAAATATACGCTCTATATGACTCTATGTAGGTGTATGCGATGAGACTTAAGTTTGAAATATATGTCCTTGCTACTTGAGAAAATTACATAAATATTACAAAACGAGTCACGTTCGTATGAAAATTATTCTATTACAGCAATTCTCAAATTTGTCCTTGTGTCCATGCCAAATTCCATACACCTTTAGCTATACGACCGTTGATAGGAAAACAAAATTGTTTTCAAATTGAAAACAAGACAGGAATATACTGTTGATATATTTTTAACGCGATATGAATTCTCTTAAACGTTATGTTGTTTTCAACATCTTCTTTCGTCATAATTTAGATGTAATGTTGTAATAATTTTATTAAGTACTAGCATTATCATATATCATCATAGCATGTGCTCACGGTTTCGTCCGTGTTCCCTTAGCAGAGAGAGAAATGTATCATTTGTAAGTAAATCAGACACATCTTTACCGAATTTCAATTAGTTATTTTCAATCAAAGCATTAGGTAGTGATGAAACTAACAGTAACCGTGACAGTTGTAGGTTCGATCCTAATTAATAATACATAAAAAAAGTTAATATTTGTCGTAAAAAAATAATAAAATATTGCAAGACCACCTTTTTTAAAACAATTAATAATATTTCATACTTATATTTTTCGCAAAATAAAAGAAAAACAATTCAATTATAAAAATACGCATTTTTTGTTTGAACTATTAAAATAGGTCAATTAATATTATAAATGTGAAAATGACTTTGTTTGATGCTCTCACGCCCTTAAAGCTAAGCCAATTATAATGCATTTTAATATAAAATTCGCGAAAAGCCTTGAAGCGGTGATATAGAGGATGAAATTTTTTACGAAGAACTATTTATTTCTATTGTATTAAAGGTGCATTATTTAATATAGCTTATAATAGTTTTAAAACAATTATTATAAATTGTTTTGTAATTTTTAAAACGTAGATTAATAGCATTGTTAACTTCTGAATGAAAAAAACTCTATTCTCTATTTACATTAAAATCATTCAGATTTCCTTACAGTAATATAAACGAAACGTACAAATGTAAATAAGACATCTTAAAATATTTAACCTTTGTATAAATTTAAGGCATCTGTTTTTTACTATGGTTCCATTTTAGCTTGATCTTTTATTTTTTTAGCTCTTACAGTTCTTTAGTTATTTGAAAACAAAATATAAGATCCTTGAAGCAAACTTGAATGAATAATTCAGCATCTTGAGAAATTTCCATTTTAAAGTAACTTCAATTGGTTGGTAATATATCACGTCTTCTTTACCAATTTGAATAATTTTTTTCTTTTTTTTTTATGTATAGGCCAGCGCTTGGCTGTTATCATACCTGATGTGTAGTGGTGATACAGCCTAAGGTGGAGCGCGCTTGCCTAGAAGATGCCCATTCACTCTAGATTTGAAGGTACCTATATTGTAGGTGGTTGGGAAGGCCGAGGTCGGCAGGGTATTCCATACCTTTGCGGTGCGTATCAGGAACGAGGAAGCGAAGCGTTTTGTACGTGTTTTGGGCACATCCACTATGTAGGGATGCAGGCCCTTGCGATGCCTCGCATTCCTGTAATAAAAAGGTGATGGGGGAACCAAATTGAACAGTTCCTGAGCACATTCTCCGAAATAAATTCTATAGAATACCGACAGACAGGCAACCTTACGTCGGTGTTCAAGGCTATAAAGTTTTGAACTTACCAGTGTCTGGTTGCCAATGAGTTTTCTAGCCCGACGATCTTTTTGGGTTTTTAACAAACAAACTTACTCGCCTGATGGTTGGTTACCTCTTGTGCTCGTAGGTCTTGTACCGTGCCTGGGTGGTTGTATCCTACAAATGGAGAGGCTTCATCCCTCTCCAGGAGGAAAGGATGACGGCAGAAGAGGTGGAAGTTTTAGGCTCTGGTTTTTTGTCTGGTTTCTGGTTTTTCTGTATGACACTTGTCAAACAAGTGTACAATGCGTCGAATGGTAAACGGGTACAAAAAATAGCCTATAAACGCTTACAATACCAGAAGTATCCCTAGTTAATTCAACGAAACGTTAGAATATGAATACTGCTACATTCATGTAGTAGTTCTATGTGTAGTAAAATGCCTAGGAAGGCCCAGCAAACTTTAAGAAATAAAATTCAAAAATTCTTAGAAGACTCCCTTATTATCGTCGGATAAAGCTATTCTTCTGTTCTACTATTAATTGACTATTTTCTACAGATGTACTGGAATTATAAGTGTAAAAAGTTGAATATAGAGATGTTGCTTTATTATTCGGAATTTTATCGGCGTCTGGATGTGACGACCCCATCGCCAGCTGTTGGGATAACCTCTGTCACAGCAGAGATTATTCCACCAGTGCAATCAGTCCCACTGGTGGTAGGTCTTTTGTTGCAAGAGGCCGGCTAGGTAGGTACCACCGCAGTGTCCAATATTCTGCCGCCAAATAGTAGTGCTTAGCCATTACTGTGTTCCGGTTTGAAGGGCACTGTACGCTAGTGAAATTACTGGGCAGAGGAGATTTAAGAACTAATATCTCGAGGTTGGCAACGCGTGAGTGGCGCCTACTAATGGTGCTGCAAGCGCTCATAGGCTACGGTAACCACTTACCATCAGGTGGGCCGTATGCTTGTTTGCCAACTTGTAACATAAAAAAAAAAAAAATCACGTCGCAACCACTGAACGAAACGGTTTGCATTTTTCTGTCTGAGCGCTTTGTCATTTCCGCTAAGGGTTTTTTAATACACATTTGAGTCACATGATAATTCCTAGTAATGTATAAGTTAAACAGTGATATAAAGCGAAAATAGAATTCCCTGCCATTAGTTTGCCTCTTAAAATTCATTTAATGGCTTCGTAACAATGTAAATAAAATTGTTTCTGGAGACTATTCCTGAACACTCTTGGTTCGACCGTATGTATAAAAACAAAATAAATTTACCGTCCATTAGGATGTCAAGATTTAATTCTTGACAATAAAATAAAATTGAATAATAAATTTAAATAAGACCACACTGTAAAGTTTGTTTACAATCTTAATTGGTTGACTTGTTTTATATTATAAACGACCACAAAATTAAATGACATTACCAAGAAGCAAAGCCCACTATGATTACTTTGCATAATTAATGTATTTCACGACGTTAGCATCAATAGAATTAATTGCCTATTTTGATTTGTTACAAAATTTAATAAGATTGTCGGCCAGCCAATAAAATCACGTGTTTTAGGAAAATGAATGCTTGTTTGCTTATGGTATGTTTAATCGCCAATCGAGTCTCGATATTGTTCAATTCGATCCATATATGTACATGCCCTCCGAAGCATAGAAAGAAAGTTGGTTGGTAATTTTATAATAAAAATTACGTAACCATGTTTTAGTACGTCACAAAAAAACCCTGTAATAGTTCACAAAGACCAAGTTAATAAAATCATGCAAATCCTATTATATCTATAAAACTTTGATCAACTCAAATCGATCGATCGAACCAAATTTTTTTATACCACAAGGTCATAAACAACCCTACTAGAAAGAAAATACCCTAGATAAGGCTAGCCTTAACATAAGCAGGAGCATTAGAAGGGGATGGAAGAGGAAAAGGAAGAATTTTCCCAGTTGGTATATGCCTAAAACAGCTAGGATCGTCGCCTTGAAAAGCAAAAAATACTATCACTTTTTTTCAGATTTTCAAAACATCTTTGGTAAATTTTCTAGTGTATTTAAAACCCTGGGGATATATGTTTATATTTGAGGAATGCTGTCAAGTGTGTAAATCTCACCTGTACTAAATTGAGATGCGCAAAAGCATTGTGAGTCATTGGATGCGAATAGTCAGGATAGTAAGAGTACTGATTTGGAGCATTGGTTCGGTACGAATGCGAAACATTTTATCATTTTAAATGTGTTGTAAGCTTTAAAAACAATTTATGATTTTATAATTTTCGGACTCTATAAATAACTATTATTTAAACATTAAAGAACTCTCAAGCTTTATTAATTTTTTTTTTTATGTTAGAAGTTGGCAAACAAGCATACGGCCCACCTGATGGTAAGTGGTTGCCGTAGCCTATGAGCGCCTGCAGCACCATTAGTAGGTGCCACTCGCGCGTTGCCAACCTCGAGATATTAGTTCTTAAATCTCCTCTGCCCAGTAATTTCACTAGCGTACAGTGCCCTTCAAACCGGAACACAGTAGTGCCTAAGCACTACTATTTGGCGGCAGAATATTGGACACTGCGGTGGTACCTACCTAGCCGGCCTCTTGCAACAAAAGCCCTACCACCAGTGTGACTGATTGCACTGGTGGAATAATCTCTGTTGTGACAGAGGTTATCCCAACAGCGGGCGATGGGGTCGTCACATCCCGACGCCTAGAAAGTAACTAAATCAGGTGAAACTAAATTATTGTCACTTGTGGTTTTCTTGATCATCTATCTAAATAATTACGGGTTAGTACAACGTGGACAACGACAAATGAATATCGTTAGTTAATATAATTAATGGCTGCTAGTGCATTGCATGCAGTTGACCGACTTCGTTTCTTTGAGGTTTCCCGTTTTCCGCGTTCACATGCGGAGCTTTTGATCTTCTGAGGGAATTTGAAATTCGCTACTCTCTACTAATTGAAGATCGCTCTTGCGTTGTGGCGATGAATCTATCTATAACCAGATATTTGCTTGATCTACAATATAAATAGTTGTCTAGTTAAGTAGGCAAACGGGCAGGGCTCACCTAATATTGAGCGATCACCGCCGCCCATGAACATCTGCAACACAGGGGCATGCACGTCCGTTGCGTATCTTTAAGGAAAGGATAGGCTCTTCTCTTGAAGGTTACCTGATCTTATCGGTTCGGAAAGACCGCCAGCGAAAGTTGGTTCTACAGAGATACTTTAAAAAAAATTGTATCTTCGAATGCGCTAAGGTCGTTTCTATATACACTTATAAAAGAACAAACTCTATTCATGATACAGTAAAAATACAGTTTCTGTTTATTTAATTTTCAGTAATTTGTTACGAAAACATTTTCTGTTTGTATTGTGTGCAACAGTTCAAAGTCATGAACACTTAAAAATATATTATGAGAGCTATAATTGAATCCGTAATTGACCACTTTACAACAAAAGCGAGGTGAGATCATTTTTAAATCGTGCAATGAGATCTATATCCGTGATATTGAAGAACTTTATCTATTGAATAAAGGGTAAGATAATATGTGTATTTGAGCTGAGTTTTTAACAATATGAAACTTTTATTTTAATTACGTCATCAACAACAGACGAAATGTTTGATTAGAAAAAGTTTAATACTAGAGGTTACCTAAGGTAACACCGAGTAACATCAGAACATGTAAGTTTTAATATTGTGTTCTCAACTACCGTCATAGCAAGACACCGTTGTGGCGTTGTGGTTAGCGAGTCTCCCATTAACCTCGACGGTTGGGGGTTCCCGCTAGGGCAGATGTTTGCACTGACAAATATCTGTTTCGTTCTGCGCGTTTGTCCATGTGGGTCCCCCCACTGTGCCTCGGAAAGCACGTTGAGCTGTTGCTCCCGGTTGTTATCACATAACATCTGATAATAATCGTTAACACTAGATAAGTAAATCACTTTTATCCAATGAGTTACTGGTTCGCCCTTAGAGTTACGGAGGTCAGATGGCAATCGCTCTGTGTAAAACTAGTTACCTGTCAAATCCGGACAAGAGTAATAAGCAGACCCTGGGTAAAATTAATAATAATAACATAACTTGGTATATAAGACATTGGGTAAGAATCCAATGAGTTACTAGTTTGCTGACCTGCGCTAAGGGTTTGCTGAGCTCAGATGGCAATCGCTCTGTGTAAAAACTAGTCGCCTGTCAAATCTGGATAAGCAGATCTTTGGTAAAATACCTGGATTAATGCTAGGAAGAAAAAGAAGTATTGTATTTGGTTGGTATATAATATATTGTAGATACAAAAGATATGTTTCTCACACTAAGGCGATTATCATATTATTAACATTAATGAAATGGTTGGCTTGTATATAACAACTGCGCTGTTCTTTATTGTAAGCTATATATGCATATAACTTTTTCGTTTTTCTTATTAATTGTCCCTTTAGTATGAAAGGGACACTTTTAATTTATCGCTCAAAGTGTGCGTTTATACGTGTTCTTCAAAATATACCCAATGATTAAGAACTAAAGGTACTACAAAGACCCTTTACGGAAGCTACGCCATCAGTCTATTTCATTATATTAAGAATTTCAAAGCTAGACTTCCACAATAATGAATATTTTACGAAGAAATCTTTATTTTTAATCTGTATGCTTTTAGTTTCATATGAATATCAAGAAGAAATTTTAAATTAAAAAGTTAAAGATTAAAACGTTAATTTCAAAGAATTTTTACAAATTACCGTAATTTAACATAAAAGAAAAGAACGATTTTATAAAGAAAAAAATTAATGAAGCTCGAAGATAAATGTAGAATTTCCGTTGAGACCTGAATGATCCGACTACACGTAGGAACTTCAGCGTAACTATTTCTGCAAAATGACGCAGAATACAATACATTCATAATGCTTCATACAATGCTTACAATCACTTTATTATAAAAAAAAAACTTTTATATAATCCTTCGACATTAATATGTGTCGCTAATACAAGCTTAATATGCTTTAAATTATAATCTTTAATAATGTTAAAGTGAGATTCACAAAGTGAATGTAGTCGGGAATTTTTATTAATGTTAGAAAAAAATTGCTGACTGTTGTTGGTAACAAGCCTTTTTTTTTTTTTTACTTGGAGAAATGCAGTTACGCACTCGAGCGGGTGCAATGGCGCAGGAGGTGTGTGGACTCGGAGCCGAGCCCCCTACCCACTAAAACTCCAAGGTCCCATCTAGCGCCATAGTGGGACGTCGCGGGATTGCCGAAGCATACCACCGCGACGCCGCGGCGCTTGCCCCGAGGAGCCCACCGGTGGCAACCTACTGCCGCCATACATACATAATAATACATACTATACATAAATACAAAATATATATACACCTTGGTGCGCGAACGCACCCAGGCCGTCAGCCTCCGTCTGGGGCGGCAACCTACTGCCGCCATAAATACATACTAATACATTGGTAACAAGCCTGCTTTGAGCCCCGATGGTGTGAGTTAGATCGTGGAGCTCGGAGCAGATGTTTGTTATAAATATCTCTTTCGATCTGAGTATTTGTCCTTGTGGGTCTCCCCACCGTGCCATGGAGACCACGTTAAGCTGTCGGTCCCGGTTGTTATCACATAACATCTCAAAATAATCGTTAACTCTTGATAGGTAAGACTCTTATCCAATGAAATACTGGTTAACCCTTAGGGTAGCGGAGGTCATGTGGTAATCGCTCTGTGTAAAAACTAGCAGCCTGTAAAATACCGGTCTACTTATTACTGCTAGGAAAAGAAGAAGTTAGAATATAAGAAAATGAAATGTCTTTTTATCTTTTTGATCGTTGACGTTACAATAATCTGAATTTGTGAACTTCAGTCTAAAAAAATTGTGGCGCAGTGAGTCACAGTGCTCCACGACTTAATACCTATTAAATTAGCTTCAATAACGTTTTTTAATTGATCAACACCGAGCTATTTTAAGCGACCACGTAGTAACAGTTAAAAACAGATGTTCTCTGAACAAATAATATAAAATATAAGCCTCTTTAATCGGTGAAGTAAAGACAATTTTTTTAAGCTCTCAATTTGTGAAATTTAGAGTGACTATTCCTGCGCAGTGACTCACATTGCATCAGTGCACTCTCTGTATGATTCGTTACTATTTATTAATATATATACTTAAATAAAACAATTAAATATATATATGACACCGTTGTGGCGTTGTGGGTAGTGAGTCTGCCTTAAGCCTCGACGGTTGCGGGTTCGATTCCCGCTCGGAGCAGATGTTTGTATTAATTGTACAGGCATGTTTTCCGGTCTGGTTGTGTTTGTCCTTGTCATTGTTTCCGGACCCCCGACACAGGATATAATTATCCTAATGGGGGCCGTTGAGTGTGTAGCGTTTATTATTTATAAATATACACAACACACACAACGGCCTTCATTAGGATAGTGATATCCTGTGTCTGGGGTCCGGAAACATACACAACGTCGAGGACAAACTAACACACCCAGACCGGAAAACATGCCTCTATGGTCAATACAATCGTATGCTCCAATCGAACCTGCAACCTGTGGCGCTTAAGGCAGATTCGCTATCACTGCGCCACAACGTTTCATGCCAGTAGCTTCGCTCGGGAGGTTAAGCAACTTTAGACGCGGTCAATCACTAGATGGGTGATCGCATAGTGGTATTTCAACTAAGCGTTTCCGTGCTTCGGAGGGCATGTAAAAAGTCGGTCCCGGCTGTTGACAATTTGACAGCACTCGATAAGTCAAGTCAGAGGCCTACGGGCGACCTGAACAACTCTGACACCAGGTTGACCACTAACCACTCGATAAGAAGAAGAATGAAGCTATGCCTGACGAGGATCTAATAGTAATTTTTCTATTTATGGAAAATATATATTGACTATATATCTATAAAAATACGGAGTTACGATACAAAGTGTATTATTTGTTAATGGAGGAAATAAACTATCTGTGAGTCACTTTTCATTGAAATCCGTTTGGTTTTTACAAACAATGAATTATTTTAGTGGGATAGTAATAATTTTAAACAATGTCATATAATAAAGAATATAAAATCATCTAAGAAACTATTTCTGAATGCACCTATTTAATGAACTTCAAAGCGACTATTACTGCACAATGACTCATAGTATAACTGGGCACTTACGAGTACAGCGTTTTGCATTATTGGCTTCAATGACATTTAATTAATTGGTCAAGACCACGCTGCTTAAGCAACCAGTCGATAAAACTGGATCATAAAAATATCGACTCCATCATCAAATACGAACTTCTAATCGCCTATATTTCTCATTCTTGCACTATTACTAGTGGTAAACCTTTTATTGCAAAAGGTCGGTTAGGTAGGTACCGCCGCTGTATCAAATATTCTACCGCAAAGCACTAGTGTCTTTTGTATTACTGTTTGCATTTTTGAAGGACATTTTAGCCACTGAAATTACCGGACAAAAGAGATTATCGTGAGGTTGGCAAGACGTGAGTGACATTTACAAATAAATGGTGTTGCAAGCGCTCATAGGCTACGACAACCGCCTGCCATACGGTGGCCCTGGGTCGTATGCTTGATTGCCATCTTAGTGACATAAATATATATTGAAGGCTTTATGTATAAACCGCTTTTGTATCAGTTATGAATAAATTGGTCAAGATCGTGGCGTAATTGCTAATTTTAATTGCTTAAAGCAATTTTATGGGTGCTCTCAATACGTGAACTTCAGAGCGCTTATTCCTGTGCAATGATTCACAGTGCAACGATGCGCTCTTGAAGTGGAACGAAAATGTCTTCTTGAAATTATACATACTATTCTTGTCTGTATTATTGTGATTTAAATTACATTTTGCCAGTCTTGTAATGTTAAACTTATCTACCTTTAACAAGAAGTACTGAAGGCTAAATTGAGCGTTACATAATGACATAAATAATATACAGGACGCAGAAACTTGTAGACATATTTTTGCAGGATTTAAAAACCTAAAGATATTGGCGTTATATCAGACCTTAAGTAGACTAAACGTATTTCTATTAACTATGCCAATTTGTCTCATTGTTAAATATATACGAAATTCATGCGATAGTGTGATATATCAAAATGAATAGTTTAGTTTTAGTTTTCAGACGATAAATCTACATAATTTGTTATTCTCATTTATGAAAATAACTTTTAATACTACTACGTAATTCGTAAACAAAATACTTCCACGATTTTACGTGCCATGCATTTTTTAGGTTTGTCATAGGTAGTTACTATCGTAATTCAATACATAAACATTGTTATTTTATATTGTTTCTTTAAGTATAACATTCATTTGTATATCTTCTTTTTTTAGCAGGAATTGCAAATTGAAAACAATTATCTTGTCCTTTAAAATTTTCAATACTTCTATATACCTCAACCATTAAACGGTACATATTCAATCGCCCCATTAGGATAGGTTTATCCTGTGTCGAGGGCCCGGAAACATAATCAATGTCAAAGACAAACACACCCACATCAGAAATGATGCCTGTATGGTCAATACAAACATCTTCTCCAAGCAGGAATGGCACCTTTGGCGCTTAAGGCAGGTTCGCTACCGCTACGCCTTAGATCTCAGGCTGGGCATTAATATGTCAGTCAGGTCTCCTTTGATATATACCTATAGATTAAAACAAAAATATTTTTATTAATATTAATCTAAATTAAAACATTATCAAGGTAATAAATTTTGATGACCCTTTTAAGCTTAAAAACTGCTATTTTTATAAGCTCGTGACATTAATAAAATACTCCGTCATTTGTTTTAGTCTCGTCACCGACGTTATTTACGATTACGACTTTTATAAAGAACAATTTCGTTATTTGGACTTTATTTAATGCTATCCAGGCATTTGGACTTTGAAGTTAACAAGCGGTTATTTTTGGTCAAGAATTTTTATGTTAAATTGGCTTACTCATGATTACTCTTCTTCTTTTTCGCATTATTCCTGGTATTTACCCAGGGTCTGCTTACAATCTTATCCTGATTTGACGGGTTACTAGTTTTTACACAGAGTGATTACCATCTGACCTCCACTCGACATCTGACTTCGCCCAAAGGGCGAACCAGTAACTCCTTGAATAATATAATAATAACTACATAGCATATCAATGATATTTTCGTCTAGAATTATTAAAAACACTTCCAAGACAAAACAATTGATTAAAAATGTAATATATCAAGTTTTTTTTATTCGATACGGACGGCAATTGAATCCACTCCTCTTGGTGGTAAGTGGTAGTAAAGTTCAAACGCGAAGGCGGCTAATACAGTTGCGGAAGGCAACTGCGTTAGACATCCTTGCCCTGCCTACCCGCAAGATGCCTCTTCACGCCTGGTTTGAAGTAGCCCAGATTTGAGATGAGTTCCACTTTTTGGAAGTGCGACAAAGAAAAGAATTGGCAAACTTCTTTATTTGCGATATATAAGAATTATGAAACGCAAGCGTTATTCTTTTTAAAATAGACTATTAAGTATACTAAAATCCCCATTCATAAGACGTTATAAAAGTTAAACTTTTATACAAGTTTTTTTTTTATATCGCCATTAAAAAATCATATTTCGTCTTGATCCTGAACACTCACCGGTAATAAATTAAACGAATAACTAATTTATCACTAAGATTCTCTAAGTATTAGAAACTTTAGTGTTAAAATGAAACAATTTACTAACAGTAATTGTAACCCACGTAAAAATACTTGGGCAATCATAAAAATTCATGCTAGTGTTGTTAAGTTTTGTTCATATAGAATCTTAATTCATGGCTAATCGGTAAAAATTTGAACAATATACACGAAGAAGAAGGGAATGAAAGAAGAAGATGAATAAAATGACGATGAAGATGAATGAAATGGCGTTGTGGGTAGCGAGTCTGCCTTAAGCCTCGACGGTAGCTGGTTCGATTCCCGCTCGGAGCAGATGTTTGTATTAATCGTGCATGTTTTCCGGTCTGGTTGTGTTTGTCATTGTGAATGTTTCCGGACCCCGACACAGGATATAATTATCCTAATGGGGGCCGTTGAGAGTGTATCGTTTATTATTATTATTAAAAAACCTCAAAGTTAAATACTATTGTCTTCTTCTCCAGTCAAAACTTTAGTTAATAACACTGACATCGTAATCCTTTATGTTCTTAATAATTCAACGGTAGTCGTTTGTTATAATCACTACATAGTATAAAACAAAGTCGCTTTCTCTGTCCCTTTGTATGCTTAAATGTTTAAAACTGCGCAACGGATTTTGATACGGTTTTTTTAATAGATAGAGTGATTGAAGAGGAAGGTTTATATGTATAATAACATCCATTAAATAGTGGAGGGAAAAAGATGTTATTTTTGAGGTTTCTAATGTTACGTCGTAAATAATTACATTTAACGCGTGCGGGCCACGGGCAGTAATGAATCACTTGAATAACATCTGTTTAAACTGACGGATCGATAGCAATCAACGTAGGCATGCGTAGACTTCGTAGTTACGCTCATGTTCTACGTTTTCTTCTAAATTAACACAGCTTACGGTTTGCATTTATAGATCATTGACTCACGTATTAATCGTGAAATAGCTTCTGATAGCGGCTTCGCCGGCATTAATATCGATTTTAGTCCAAAGTTTACCCCATTTGACACCTACAGGAGCGTTATTTTAGAAAACGTTAAAATACGTGTTTCTTTATTTTTAATTGTTTTCCAAAAAGCAAAGTTTCATGCTCCTAGCTTAATATAAACTTTCAACCCCTTGGAAAAATCTTTTTTTACTGCTCGTGCTCAATTACGTTTAAAAAAACAACACCTGCGAAAAATGTAAGCTTTCTATGTCCAATGGTTATGTCAGTCTACGTGACTTCTTCTATTATATATATTTTTTTTTTGAAATCGGTACCTTACAAATTCTAACACAATCGCAATGTAACATCACTAGTCCACACCCGCCTTTTCTTGTCACGCTGGTTATTACGATGAAATCGGGCTATTTTACAAATTCTCACGACCTTGGATGACATGTAGAATTTATTTTCGGTGTCCAGGTTTCGCTAACGACGGCAAAGGTAGGGCTATGACTGTACATTTATTTTTGTCTTTCAACTCCTAAACTTATTAGATTCGTTGTTCTAAGAATTTTACTGTTTAAATAACTTCAACTGTCAGCATTAGGGCAACAAATCGGACGAAGTAATCGCATTTGTTTTTTTTATGCGACATATTTGACAAGCAAGCATGCTGTCCACCTGTTGGCAAATGGTTATTGTAATCTATGAGCGCTTGCAACACCAATGATGTGCCGGTGTCACTCTCGCGATCCCAGTAACTTCACTAGCTACAGTGTCCTACAAATTGAAACCAAGTTTTACAAAACACACTTCATCGATCAGGAAGTGACTCGTATTTAATATTTTTAATCTCTACAAACATATTATAAATGCGAGAGTAACTCTTGTCTGTCTGATTAACCCACCTGATGGTAAGCGGTTGCCGTAACCTATGAGCGCTTGCAACTCCATTAGTAGGTGCCACTCACGCGTTGCCAACCTTGAGATACGGTTTTTCAAATCTCCGTCGCCCAGTAATTTTACTAGCCTACAAAGTCATTCAAACCGGCCACACATTAATGCTAGGTGGTAGAATATTTGACACTGCGGTGGTAACTACCTAGCCGGCCTCTTGCAACAAAAGACCTACCACCAGTGTGACTGATTGCACTGGTGCAATAATCTCTGCTGTCACAGAGATTATCCCAGCAGCAAGCGATGGGATCGTCATGTCTCGAAGCCGGGAAAGGTACACTTTAACGCATAAACCGATTTTTATTAAACTTGATACTAAATAGACTGGGCCTTGGAAAAGGACATAGGACAACTGTTGTCGCAAAAATAAAGACTAAAAGATTTGAAATAGGGCTTCAAAGTTTGTATTAGGATTCATTCAATTACAATTAAGGTGTCTCATTAAAAATACACACCATACTTTACAATTAAAACTTTATTGAAATAAATCCATTGATCAAACTGATTCAACAATATATTCATAACTGCGTAGCGTTTATTATTAAAAAATATATATTCACACAGAATACATTATCATACAACCTTCAACAATATCAATCGAGCGATAAAGATTACAGAGCAGTACAAACGACGCGTGCCCTCATAAATAACGACTTAATACAAGAATTAGCATTTTAAACCGGCGAAGAATCACTGCTACTTTTCTGTTTTATAAATAACGGAATATTATTAACGTGGTGTGGCGCCAACGAGCTAATATAGCTTGTGATACACGCGACTCTATATTGAGATGGAATGCTAAGAAAACGTTGTTTGTGTTTACAAAATGAAGCGGTCAGGCTGTGTTGCAGATGTCCGGTGATTTCGTTTATATCTGGTTATTATCATGTTAATCATGTTAATAGGGATTTCTGGTAGAAAGGTCTTTCTTCGAAATGATATAAATCCTCGTAAAATTATTTCAAACTGACCTTGTAAACTTAGGAATTTTAATTAAAGAACTGATTCCGCTGCGTTAGCGGGAGAGTTTCAGATTCGATCGTAGCCTCCTTGTGCTATTGTCGTACCCACTCCTACTTAAAGCTACGAGCTTATTTGGAGGTTAACAAAATAGGAATATTAGTAATAACTTGAAAAAGCAATGCTCAAAACAATTACAAACACGTCAAACTCTTCACTAGCCATTTTTCTTCTTACCAGTTAGTTTTCTGTGCACTCCGAAACACTGACACGATTAGTTAAAATACCATGATGCGGTCACCCATACATTAAATAAAATAAAAAATTAAAAAAATCTTTATTTCGTAAACTTAGTCTACACATAGTTGTGGTTGGAGTTTTCTTTTAAGCAAAGAATTTGCTTGTGCTAGGAAAACTCCGCTCTTCCGTTATAATTATTTAGACTAAACTACAAATAGTGAGTGACATAAAAGTGTACAATGATTAAGAAGAA
The DNA here is from genome assembly GCA_023373885.1 of Hestina assimilis. Lineage (NCBI taxonomy): Eukaryota > Metazoa > Arthropoda > Insecta > Lepidoptera > Nymphalidae > Hestina > Hestina assimilis. The sequence continues at coordinate 12,652,285 of CM041745.1, forward strand.
CAAAAACTATTAGGGAATACAGAAATGTAAAAGGCAAAAACTATAAAATATTAATGTGGTATAAGTATGTATGAGAGTTTGAAAGTGTGTGTGAGTGTGTGTGTGTGTCTGCGTGTGTGTTGCGTTTGTGTTTTGAAGCTAAGTGTGCTATGTAAAAGCAAAATCGACCCATTTAGTTTTAGAATTCTTATTATTAACATTATCACTATCATTAGCCCTACGACATAGTCTTGGGATGGAAAGCCAAAAAGGACCATACAGGTTCTGATTGCTTTCCCTAAACTTAGATGACGTTTACTATTATTCAATACCTTACTATCAACATAAACTCATTGGATTAGATTCATTTATACGATGTATTATGATAACAATCAGAGCCAAGGTTAAAGTGCTGTGTATCAACAAAGACTACAGACTGAAATCTCTCTATGGTCAAACGAGGATCTTTACAAATCCGACAAAACTGTCGTCCATGAAATAATGCTATTTATTTCAAAAGACGATACAATTAAAAACATTGGAAAGCAGACCTAAATTCCTGAACTAAATATTTCTTATGATGATCACGTAATGTTATAAAAACAGAAAGTTAAAAGTTTACACAGGCGCATACCAAAGCCACCGCGACCCACTTATTTCCATACATCGTAATTAATATGTCGCACTATTTTCTCTCTTTATATTCATACTAGCCTCTGCCGTTGACTTGGGCTGGTATATTGATACCCTATAGAGGAAAACAATGTCACTAAAAAGTTAGTGTCGGGTGGAGGGCGCTCTAGGGCTCCCTACATTGACGATGGGGATCTAGGCGTCACGGTTGATTACGCAAGCGAGTTGTCATGTCGTACTGCGTCTTCGTATATCATTTTTAATATCAGTTTATGTTCTATTCCACTCCAAAAGTAGTAACGATTTTTTCAAATAAGACTGGCGAGCTTATTACTTATCTTTCTGAAGCGTAGCGCTAGCAAAATTCAAGCAAAATCAGATAACTTTTACTGGCGAAATTGCATTGTAAAAAGGATTTTTACATAATACAAACGATTAGGAACATTTTAAATATGTAATAGTACATTTTAAATATGCACTTTGGCCTACCATGAAGTCTTACTGCGATTCTCATCATTTTATTTTTGATAATCGTGTTTTTTGGAAATTATAATTTTTACATAATGAAATATGAAACATATTTTTTTATTATTCTTAAAGAAAAAAAAACGGAAAATAATCGGACTGGAGACATTTGGACTCGAACCGGGAAAAATAAAATTTTCTAAAAATAAATCCGACCAGATCGATTTATAGATACCATACTAAATTTCATGAAAATCGTTAGAACATGAAATATATAATCTGAATCTCGGAAATTATGAAATCTGATTCAGATTTGATAATATTGTGATCCAATTTAATTCAAGTAGTAAAATTCGATAGTTTTACTACCTGAATTGAACTGGATAGCAATATAATTACTACTGGAAGTTCATGGTGGACTCCCAGATCTCTGCGCAAACCTTGCTTATTGCTATTCTAACGTATTGTGGCTGCGGATCCTGAATTTAACGTGCTCAAAGCCGTTCATACTAACCATAGCAATAATGATACACATAAAAATAACCGATCCTATGTATCGTTCTCTACGTTTTTTTATTATGTATGCAAACATTCGTAATGTTAAATATACGAAATTCCCGCGATATTATGGTATATTAACATGCATGTACAGTTTGTTATTTTCATTTATGAAAATAGCTTTTAATACCACTATGTATTTTGTAAACAAAATACTTCCCGATTTCACGTTCCGAGCATTTTTTAGATTTATCATAGGTAGTTACGAGTGTTATCGTCTGTAACTCCGAATACATAAACACTGTTATATTATGTTGTTTCTTAAAGTATAACATTCATTACATATCTGAGTTTTCAGTTTCTTAATTATCTAGTAAATTCTTATAAGCAACTAGCTTTTGCCAGCGGCTTCGCTTGAATAACGGTTTTAATAACAACTTTAAACCCATTTCAACCCTTCAGGGGTGGAATTTTAGAAAATGTTAAAACGTGCTCAAAAGCCAGTCTATGCTGACCACAGCAATAGTGATACACAGAAAAATAAGCGATCCTATATGGACGCAAATAAGCAATACCATGTCAACCCACAAAATTGAAAAAACTGAGTTATATAATATGCAGAAGTGTTGGTAAATGGCTGAAGAATATTTTTCTTTAATATTTGTAGGGTTTTAAGCTTTAAAACTTCTAAAAAGCCATTTTTTAATCATGCAATTTATGTATTTTGTTAAACGTTTTGGGTTATATTATATACGAAATATGCAGTTTGTATACTTATTTTTTGTGAAAATAAGTAAAATAACTTACATAAATCTGAAATTGCCAAAAACTTGACCAATACATAAAAAAAAAAATCATATAAAGCAAGTTGTCAAAAATGTTCAAACGTGTTTTTCTCGAAATGACATTCGTGTGGGTTGACATGGTATTGCTTATTTGCGTCCATATATCGTTCTCTGACATTCCTAGTTGCTATTTTTATTCTCATTTTTATCTTATGAGGGTGTCGACGGATATCTCCAGTAGCATTTTTCCACCCTGAGCCTGATGAGTCGTTGCAGACCAGTAGCCTATTTCACACCTTGTCATTAAACATTGCATTAAGACAAGCTCAAGACTGGGACAAATGGAGAAAGATGATCAACACCTGTAGGCTGGCTCCAGGCAGACACGACCCTCAGTTATGAAGATTCGACTCAAAAGAAGATATCGTTCTCTATATTCTCAATGTTAATCTTGTAATATCTCTTATGATCTTAAAGTTTAGTATGTCATTTATAATCGCACCTTTAGAACGAAAGCCACAATTTAAAAAAAATGTAGTTATCAGCGTAAAATGACGTAAAAAGAAATTCTTAATGTAACAATAGTCCAAACATAGTCATATTCGAGCGTAAACAACTGACGTAAATAACCAAGAAAAATATAATATACGAAAGATTGTGCACCTGTGCAGGTATATTTTAAAACTTAATTTGTTAATTCCAAAAAATGCTTTTGAGTTACGTCGTTTTCATTGTAAAGGTGCCAATATTGGCATCAACCATAAATATTGTATGCGCAGTACAGTACTATAAATAAATGAAAATAACCAAGTCATTATAAGTATATATAACATTTTGAAGGAGCACTACATCGGAATGCTGGTGCCGCATTGGCATGCCTCTTACAATGTCTAATATCTAAGGAGTTGATCTGATTATATAAGAGGGTATTTTTATATAATAGTACTTTTTCTAGTGATAGTTTTCTGGCCTAGATAGAATATTATTATAAAACTGTAGGCTAGAACACGAATTTTATTAATATTTGGTTTGCATGAGTTTCATTTGATCAATATTTTTTCTGTTTGAATGGATAACTTTCTGATTTTGTCCTTTTTTTGTGTATGTTACGCAGCATTTTTGTAATTTTCATATTTTGGCTTTTTTTATAATGGATGGCATCATGAATTCCCTCAATATTTTTTGTGTATTGTACGCCATAATTTTGACGTCTATTAAACTGTTGTGATTTTTTTGGTGGAAGAGTTTGCTTTCATACTTGTCCCATATAAATTGTGTGAGGGCAAGAGAGATATTAAACCGAGTCCTCGTATTATGAGAACTAATGAATGAACTCGTGTTTCTTTCTTTAATTCGCTCGGTACAATAACGAATTATTTTTTTAACATATTAACAATTCAATTCTAACTATATTTATAAATAATTAAACCTGTACAAATCGTGTCCATGGGGAAAGGTGGCAAGAATGCTAGCTGCATTTCCCTGCTGAATCGCAATCCCGATTCACAGGTATTTTATATTTTACATTCATTTTATACGTATAAATTAGTGACATGGATGCGGTTTTGAATAATATGAGTGGTAGTCGGATAAGTTACTTCATTTTTGTAATAAAAGCGGCTATTTACAATATCTGATCCTGTAACGGTTCAAAGCAATACAAAAACAGCGTAGAGACTTCTCGAATCTTTAAACATATATTTTTATTAGAGCATTTATGTTCATGCTAAATTAGTATTTACAGCTTTCGTGCTAAAATTGCATATTTTATTACTAACTTACATAATGTTATATCAGATTATGTAAGTTTTAAGAGTTCAATAAAAAGTTTATTAGGGAAAGTGACCCATTTCTCTATCTTTTAATCTTAAACAAAAATTAAAAACTAAATAATACATTCAGTACTAATAAAAATTGAGCACAACTCCTTCGCAAATTTACAACAGGTCAAGCAACTTAATTCCAATGATCGTGGTTAATTAGACTAGTTCCTCTCTGAAGCTTTAATCAAACCATCGAAAATTTTAAATCGCATAACCCATTTTTAATAGAAAGGGAAACCTGTTACCAGTTGCCCGGCTTCATGTGGAGGAGAACCGGGTTATGTGGGGTTTCATGGCAATATAGTAACGTCATGGTGAACCATTAAAACCTCCTCGGCAGCCAACCTCAGTTTACAGGTCACTGGCGGAAAAATCCAGCAAGCGACCTGCCAAGCATTGTGCTCTACTCCTGGATGATGGTGATGATCCCAGAGGGGGTGGAAAGCGGTTTACCTCCCAGCGCTTCGCAAGCGCGCACGACAATCGGAAAATTGTACTACAATAACTTAAAATAGAAACAATAAGGAAATCTGATGAAATGAAATGAAATGTAATGTAATCTATTGACATTGAAACAATAAGGGATAAAGATTCTAATTACAAAAAGTTTACAGGAATAGTGAATGAGAACACAATACATTTTAACCGTTAAATAGCTAACGGGTGTCTGTAACGACCCATTTTGACAGGTCCGGTCATACGTCGTCTTAACGCATGCTTCTTATCATCCTGACCTACATTTAAATCGCACGTCCGACATACAAGGTTGTATCATAAATCTTTAAATAATTCTGGAATGTATATAACTATTCTTTCCGGCTCTACTTTTTGTCACTTATTTTGTAAAATTTTCGGGATATACAGAATGATAACTACATAATGAGAGTATATCTTCTACAAGTATAAGTGAAGTCAAAATAAATAATAGTACCTGGATAATTGACTGTATTTTTTTTGTTAAATCGAAAATATACTTACATACGAATTAGATGCGTCAATAAAGTGCACCCAATACTAGTTTTTCTCACAAAAGAGGGAACTAGAAAAAAAAACAATAATCAGACGAAACATCTAGACTCGAACCGGGGTTTCATTACTTAAAAACACGGATAAAATGAATCCAAGAACGATTTATCGCCTCCAAAACACCCTGCTAAACTAAATTTGACAAAAATCGTTGGGCCGTTTCCAGGATTCACATTATATATTATACAAGAATGACTCGTTTTAAGTAAAACTGGGTATGACATAGAAGTGACAAGTAAGTCATACTGGTGGTAGGTCGTTTGTTGCAAGAGGCCGGCTAGGTAGGTACCATTGCAGTGTCAAATATTCTGCCGCCAAAGAGTAGCGCTTACGCATTACTGTTTTCCGGTTTGAAGGCCACTGTACGCTAGTGAAATTACTGGGCAGAGGGATTTACATCAGGTGGGCCGTATGCTTGTTTGCCAAGTTATAACATTAAAAAAAAAAGTTAGACTCAAGATGCGATGTTGCCAAACCTATATTCAAGCTAGATAGCTTACTCTTACTGATTGCTCTGAGAATTTACTCTTACTGATTGCTCTGAGAATTAAACGAAGACAACATTAGGTCGTTTGAAATTGTTAGTTTTAAGTGAATACAGACTTTTGATTACTTGCTACTCTAAATGTCAATATAAAGATCCGGAGTCACAAGTCTTTGTTCACAGGTTATTCTTTCTAATCAGATAAATACTAATTGATAAGTACGTCACCTGTATGTCGATCGTCATCTCATGTATGTCGATCGTCGTAACTGACAGACACTCAACTCATTGCATGAAGCAGACGACCTGAATAATCCTGAGTACCCAAATGCAGGATTGTGAACGATTTTTGAAATTAAAATGCCATCCACGTGAAACTGGTTATCATATTATGCATAGACAGTATAGTTATCAGAGCCACCACGCGTTGCTTGAAATAAGGTCAAAGGACAGTGTGAGGAGAATGAGAAAAAATACCAAGTAAAAACACTTAGAGGCAATGGCATGCATTCCAATTAAACAGTGCCTATCTATTACGCTATTATTACGAAGGTATTTACAATATATAATGTAATGGTAACAAAATAGCATTTTTTCTTCTTCTTCTTAAAGTTATTCCCGGAATTTTATTGACCCAGGGTCTGCTTATTACTCTAAACTGGATTTGACAAATTACTAGTTCTTACACAAAGCGATTGCCATCTGACCTCCACAACTCTAAGGGTGAACCAGTAACTCATTGGATAAGAGCAAATTACTTATCAAGAGTTAACGATTATTATCAGATGTTATGTGAGAACAACCGGAACCGATATCTTAATGTGCTCTCCAAGGCACAATGGGGAGACCCACAAGCATAAACGCTCAGGCCTAAACAGGTATTTTTAACCAACATCTGCCCGAACGGGAACCCGCAACCGTCGAGACTAAAGGCAGACTCGTTTTTTTTATATGTTAGAAGTTAGCAAACAAGCATACGGCCCACCTGATGGTAAGTGGCTGCCGCAGCCTATGAGCGCTTGCAGCACTATTAGTAGGTGCCACTCACGCGTTGCCAACCTCGAGATATTAGTTCTGAAATCTCGTTCGCCCAGTAATTTCACTAGCGTACAATGCCCTTCAAACCGGAACACAGTAGTGCCTAAGCACTACTATTTGGCGGCAGAATATTTGACACTGCGGTGGTGCCTACCTAGCTGGCCTCTTGCAACAAAGGACCTACCACCACTGTGACTGATTGCACTGGTGGAATAATCCCAACAGCTTATCGCTACCCCAACGCCACAAAGGTGTCTAACAAAATAGTATTAGATAGTACATAATGTAATGGATTTAAGAGTGGATATATTAATCTAACATACCGTATATTTCTAACGTAATACACATGTATATAACCTATTTTAGTTATCAATGATTGTATTTAAATTTGCCATTATTTGTTAGTTTATTTCAAATAGCACTCGAGGCTTAAACAAACCCTCCTTCAGCGATGGGTAAACGATTGACAAGGAACATTGAACAAGATGTAAAACAGTATGAGTAAAGTGAAACATGTTTACATATGTTCAAAATATTTTGTATAGTAATATAAATAATTGTTAAATGTTAATATTACTTATTTTATACAAAGTGTTGTTTAATTTTCGCATTTCAAATACCGCGCCCGCAGACTAGACTGTGTCCGCAGCGCCACTCTCGTGATGTACCGATTTTTCTTTATTGCAAAGAACTCTATTTCTTTTTCTACAATAAAAGTGCTTAAGTTACTCCTTATAACATCAGCTATCTGCCAGCGACAGTCTCGTTAAAATCGGTCCATCCGTTTCAGAGATTACCCGGAACAAACACACAAACATTTTTCACCAAAAAAACCTGATAATTTGTAATTACAAACAAACACATCCATTTTATTTATTTGTATATAGATCTCGAAGAATTGAGTTATTCCTGTCATATATTATTATTAATATTTCTTAATCATATTTTAATACACAAATACACATTCTAACACCATTGCTTAAAATCCTTTTAGGTATTTTCAGAAAGAGCCAATGAAAAATATTTAAAAATTAATATTTATATGCACGACCCCGTAACATTTTTATTATATTAATAGTTGTAAATGACTTTCACAATAATTGGAAGGCCTTTAAAAATACAAAATACATAAAAATATTTTCAGTTAAAAATAACAACATTCATTCTCTCTTCAACTAAATAACGGTATGTCAAACAATTCAACATGAACGAAATTCGTAGACGGTAATTCTCAGGTCGCTGACCGCTAAATTTGATTATTTAAGAAAATGGTTCGGACCAGCATTTTATACGAGTGTTTAAGTACGTTTTTCGAAGGTGCGTATACGCCTCTCCTTTTATCAGATGCGCACACGAGCGTTAACGCGCTTATAAGGTCGTATAAACGCGTAATATAAACTGATTAACTGTCATGAGTATACGACTAACATGAAGAAAAAACTCGTTCAGGCTTTTGATGCGCGCGTGTAAGAGCGTATGCCAAATGACTGTAAACCGCCCAGAGACAACTTAGTCTAAGTACATTTTTTTTTCAGAACTTACTGTATCGACCACTTTCCGAATTGTATCCACATTAATTAACTTTCCAGAAGTTATCCTCCAAAAAATGCTCTCATTTCAACATTATCATTAACATTTCAGTTTGTGATGTCGATATAACCCGTGCATTCCTTCGGCTCGTGTCATTTTGGCATGTTGCCAACATACCAATACCTCAGGGCTGGCACTAGAACTAGAGAAGTTATCTACAGACAGGTACCTCGCATAATTGGACATCAATGCTACGTCTCCAAATGAACGTCGTAAAATATATTTTAAAACATTTTGACTAACATAATCTAATCTAAATCACATAAAAATCATTAATGCTAAGTGGACACAAATAAGCAATACCATGTCAGCCCACAAAATTGAAAAACTGAGTTATATATGCAAAAGTTTTGGTTTCTTTCATATTTGTAGGGTTTTAAGCTTTAAAACTTCTAAAAAAGCCATTTTTATGTTAAACGTTTTAAATTTTATAATATACGAAATATACAGTTTGTATATAAATTCATTTAAAGCAAGTTGTTAAAAATTTTCAAACGCGTTTTTTTCGAAATGACATTCGTGTGGGTTGACATGGTGTTGCTTATTTGTATATTTTTCCAAGTAATGAGTAAGTTCTTACTAAAAGTAACTAAAATATCGCAACTCTGAAATGATCTCGTCGTTGACAATGAAGAATGAAGAAAATTTCGTATAAAGCGAGAGCTCCACAAAAGAACAATAATAATTTATTAAAATAGTATGTAAGAAACATTCTTAAGTAATGAGTGTTTTTTATATTGTACAAGGTTCACTAATTTCATGTTTAGTTTTTTGCACGGAACCCTAATTATTTTTCTAAAATAAATGTAACCTAAGCTACTCCTTGTAATATCAGCTATCTTTCAGTCAAATTCCAGATAAAATGGGTCCAACCGTTTCGATTAATCGAAACAGACAGAGTATGATTTTAAAAATAGTTTTTGTTAAAATTAAAAACTATGAATTTTAAATAAATAAAAACATTAACTATGTAGCCTACACAGCTGGTATATAATATAATAATATTAGCGGTCGCGCTCCGGCTTCGCACGGGTATAAAATATATAGCCTAGTCATTCACTGAAAAAATTATTAAAATCGATCCAGTAGTTTTGACTTATTCATAACTGCCCGTGGCCCGCATGCGTTAAATGTAATTATTTACTACACCACATTAGAAACCTCAAAAAAAAATTTTTTTTCTCCACTATTTATATACATATAAACCTTCCTCTTCAATCACTCAAAAAAATCAAAAACCGCATCAAAATCCGTTGCGTAGTTTTAAAGATTTAAGCATACATAGGGACAGAGAATGCGACTTTGTTTTATACTATGTACTGATAACATTTGAGCAGCAAAAAGGCTTGTCATAAACAAAAACATAACTTTTTTAAATACGTCATGTTAAAAAGGCGCGGACGCCACAGGTTATACGGAAAAGTTTGGTAACGAAACAATCATTCAACTATTTTGCGTAATTTTATAGCGCCCAGGTAAATCTATTAATAAAAATGTTTATAAGCAAATCATAATTCGGCTCGTGCTTCAAAAAATATTATTGCTAAAGCACCAACAATATCATCAATTGTTTATGACGACGCAACGTCGAGAAATTTTCCTTCGCATTATTTCTCTCTATAAAGAGAAAACATATAAATGTTTTTCGGTTTGTTACCGGTAAATTCCATACAAACTTTTACGATTCGTACTAACAATAAGTCGTGTAAATCATTACATTGTTCTGTTTATCGATTACGTTCTTTCATCTACAACTTTAGTTTGAGTTAATGGCTGCCGTGACGTCTGTTTACCCTGCTTTTATTACGATTTGACGCCAGTGCAGTGGTAGATTTTTATTTTTAGTGTACACAATTATGTTCTAATTATTTAAACTAGAAAAAATACCGACTTCAAAAATAAAAATAAAAAAATCAACAAAAAAGTACAATAGAATTCAGTGCCAAATGTGGAGATGTTTTTACTAAGTTTTGAAGTCGGTATTTTTTCAATTTTTTCATTTTATACTTTTTAGTTACGAATGATTAATGCAATTTAAGACTTACATGGTTTTCTCCAGGATGCCATTATCAGAACATCACCAAATTGAAATGGAACGACACGGTAAACATCAGCCCTCAAATAAAAAAAGAATAATAAAAATCGGTTCACCCATTCGAAAAATATTAAGTAATAAACAAACTAAAACTACAGACGAATTGAGAACCTCCCCCTTATATTGAAGTTGTTTAAAAAAATTATCTTTCGGGCTAGTTTACAGCAAATCGAAGACTAAGAAAAGATAAATAAGACCTTCAAAAAATTGGCAAAATACTTTGTTGATATGTCAACTATATCAATTTAGACTGTTCTCGTTCGCTTTTAATATGATAGTTTAGCTAAATTAAAATAGAAAAATATTTTTTTCTAGCACAATCGTGTCACATATAAATGGCAGTCACTGATATGAAAATATTCTGGAATGTCGGTACGACAGCCGGAATGAGTCGACCTAAGTGCTAGTTTATTATAAATAGAAAGGAATCCAAAGAGGTATGCCGGCCACTTGGTGGACAGTTAAATTTCTATTATAAATGATCTTGGAAGGTATTTAGAAGAAGGCTATTTAACTATATGCTAATCTATGTAGGTAAATTCTTTACCGTGATCTTATTACAATTCAAAGTCGTAGTAAATATTGATTTGTCCATTAGAACTAGCTTCATCTTCTTCCTAATTATTACCGTTATTTTTATTTTTTTAGATAAAGATAATTTAATTAAGTATAATAAGAATAAGAATAATATTTATTAAGCTTAACAAAGTTCGTAACAACATTTCTCTTAAATTATCCCTTAGTACTAATACAGAAATACATAAAATGTGAGTATTTACCGTAAAGATTACTAGTTTTTACACAAAACGATGTCACCTGATCTTCGCAACCCAAAGGCCCATTACCTATCAAGATTTAAGTTTATTATCAAATGTTATGTGCTAACAAACGGGACCGACAGCTAATTGTACTCACCGAGGCATGGTGGGAGGAACACATGAGAGGAAACGCCCAGACCAAAACAGATATTTGTACGATTATTACAAATTGTGTGAATAAAAATGGCTTATTAAAATTTGCGTGAAGAATTAAGAATGTGCATTTTATCCTCTATCTTACATGAGAAGTGACATTATATGAGTAAAAATTGTTGTTGATTAATTTTGTTTTTTCTGTTGGGATAACCTCTGTCACAGCAATCAGTCACACTGGTGGTAGGTCTTTTGTTGCAAGAGGCCGGCTAGGTAGGTACCACCGCAGTGTCATATATTCTGCCGCCAAATAGTAGTGCTTAGGCATTACTGTGTTTCGGTTTGAAGGGCACTGTACGCTAGTGAAATTACTGGGCAGACGAGATTTAAGAACCAATATCTCGAGGTTGGCAACCCGTGAGTAGCACCTACTAATGGTGCTGCAAGCGCTCCTAGGCTACGGCAACCACTTACCATCAGGTGGGCCGTATGCTTGTTTGCCAACTTTTAACATAAAAAAAAAAATTATATTTATTTGTACAGATCCTGTATGTTTGTAGTAAATGTCCTTACAACCCCTCATTCCTCAACGTAGCCCCAGGATTTGTACGAAGATAGAACATTGCATCATACTGCAAATTAAGTCATCTTGTCCACTCACAAGCGACCTAATTTTGTACGCACATAGTGATCTATATCACTTGAATATTTTGAATTCGTGAACACCTCAAAAAAGACCTCTGTCACAATCTGCCTATCCTATGGTACGCCGTATATAACAGTTAATCAATGCACAAAAATCTGTAAATTACAAAATTTTATGGATTATAAAAAAATACCAGACTAACTGTCTAGTACATGTGTAAACATAAACGGAATGATGATGAATGACATGCTACACGAAGAAAAGAAAGTCTTGTGGCCAAAAGAACGATGGATTTGAAAGTGAGTGGAAATGTGAAAAAAGGGCACCCGAAAGTGGATGAAAAAAAGATCGTGGACGAAATGTATGGAATATGTATAGAAAATGTGCAGAGATGACGAATAATAGAACAGAATGGGAGATGAAACCGTGCTGTGCCAACCCCACTTAGCGTGGATTAAGGGCAAGAAGACAACATTAAAATTTGGTGCTTAACAACTTCCCTGTCTTATGAGACAGACATGAACATTTTAATTGTTTAACCATATTGAAAGCCAGCAATTTAGTCAGATCATTACAAAAATTATGTGGAACCACTATTTAATCAAAATCTAGTCAACAAAAGTTGTCAAAGAAGATATATCATTTAAAAAACATGAATCGAGATTTCTCTTTTAGAAGTTCAATATTCATATGCACAATGTATTAGGAAACATAATAATTAGTATAACCTAGAAAAGAAAGAAATGCACTAACACACCTAAATGAGTTAAATTGTACTCTAATTATCTTCGATCCTTTTCAATACTTTTTATATCACTATTTCCATTTTAGCATTCATTTGTAATGTAACCTACATTTGTTCATGTTGCTTTTTAAAACTATATTATTATAGCATGGTAATGCCTATAAAGTGCCTTTTTATTCAAAACATTTAATTTTTACAACAGTCGTCGGCCATCGGGTAAAGTTGCTAATTTATAAATTAGGTGCCCCGCCAGAATTTATGTACTTTTTATTGACTACACGAGAAACGTAACATTTTTTCGGGATCAAAAGTATCAATGTGCTAATGCAAGTATCTGTCTGACAAACTTCATTCAAATCCGTCCAATTTTAAAAATGATTTTAATAAAGAGAGTTGATGACTAATTTTCTATGGCCTTCTAATAAGAGCAAATACTATAAAGGTCATCATAAAAAGGAGGCCACGTTTATTTTGCACACTTTCGTCTACATCAAATGCGACCGGAGAATACTGGGCCAATAAAGCAGTTGATTCATACAAGGCCGAAATAATTCCGGGAAACAAATTACACTTTATTTATATTCTAAAAATAAAAGACCTTATAATTTTATTTATATTCTTACAGTTTGTATTGACGATATGAGTTTAATGAAGAGTTCCGTTATCAAGATATAAAAATGAAATTCATTGTTAACAGACACATATAAATGATGATATTATTTTATATGAACATTACATATAAAAAGAACAGCATACTATAATAACACAAGGTCAAAGGGTTGGGTCTACTCCAAATTAATTTGAGTACCTTCATGAAGGTGATAGTTGTAATTGCCAAAATGCTATTCTAGTTGGTAAAGAAAATAGATTTATTTTAGTACTTTAAACTTTTATTTCAATGCAAATTAAATGACTAAAATGACTTCATTTATAATTCTTATCAAGATTTATATTTGAAAATTAATTATATTAATTTTTTTATTGCCTTATCTTCGATCTCTGAACCCGACCAGTGAAACTGTTAAAGCTAGTTGAGCTAACAGCAATATGCATTCAAAAGAATAGTCTGAATGTGAAAATTCTTGAAGAAACCTTCATGTCTTAGAAGAAACTCTTTGGAACATGTAATGCGCATATAGCACCCACCCGGCGTCACCGGCGTCGGGATGTGACGACCCCATCGCCCGCTCTTGGGATAACCTCTGTCACAGCAGAGATTATTCCACCAGTGCAGTCAGTCACACTGGTGGTAGGTCTTTTGTTGCAAGAGGCCGGCTAGGTAGGTACCACCGCAGTGTCAAATATTCTGCCGCCAAATAGTAGTGCTTAGGCATTACTGTGTTCCGGTTTGAAGGGCACTGTACGCTAGTGAAATTACTGGGCAGACGAGATTTAAGAACCAATATCTCGAGGTTGGCAACGCGTGAGTGGCACCTACTAATGGTGCTGCAAGCGCTCATAGGCTACGGCAACCACTTACCATCAGGTGGGCCGTATGCTTGTTTGCCAACTTTTAACATAAAAAAAAAAAAAAAAACCCGCAGTAAAGCAGCAAAGAGAAACGTCTTAAGTTGATGCCTCCGCTTTCCGATACTATAATAACTATACACTGTAATTAATTTAATATTAAACTGAAACAAAAAATATCATATAAAAATCAGAAATATTTGAACAGCCTACATGAAGAAACAATTTTCAAAAATCCTAACGATCACATAAAAATATAATTCTAAAAATACATTAGTATGAGACGAAGGTAATTAGCATAAACATTGAACTTGAAAACCGACTCATGCCAATGCTGGCCACCTGCACTCATTAGGTAGTTGGCAAAAAGATTTCTCATCCAAGCCAAAATGTATATCGAAGTATTTGCGTCTTGGGTGTTAAGAAAAGAAATGTCGCTGACCTGCTCCTTTTAAGTTTAGTATTTATTTGTAACATTTTTCATCACCCTCTTAGTATTTCGTTAACGACTTAGGCCTGAATTACATATATCAGCGTCGATCAGCATTATCTCTTCTCTGTTGAGACGCTCGTAGCCGGGTATGCTCACTGATCGGTTAAGCAACTCTAGACGCGGTAAGTCATTACATGGGTGATCGCATAGTGGTATTCCAACTGAGCATCTCTGGGCTTCGGAGGGCACGTTAAATTCGGTCTCGGCTGTTATCAATTTGACAATAGTCGAAAAGTCGAGTCAGAGGCCTATACGGGCGACCTGAACTACTCTGACACTAGGTTGGCCACTAACCACTCGATAAGAAGAAGAAGCATTCTCTCTATATAAGTATTTATTTTGTAAGAGGATGCGAACGCATCAATTGTCATTTCAGCAACGACTCACATTTTACATTATTCTGTACTAAGTGCTTATAAGTGTAACAATCGATATAACACGTTACAGTACTACACAACCCTCAAAGTTAAATCATGCGTACTTAGTTAGCCGGCTAAGCCGGCTAAACGGCCGGCTAGTTAGCTAAGCTAATAGAGCTAGCCGGCTAAATTAGCTAACCTAATCAGCTAGCTAGCTAGCTAATTTAGCTATTTTTTTTAGCCGACTTGGCCGGCCTAATTGTACAGCCATAATGCGTACGCTTACGGATGCTTAAGGAGGCGTAAGCATGCTTGTATAAGCACTGTGGATTTTAATTATAAGTAATAACAGAAATGTAATACAACTACAATTATACTCAGCTCTAAGGATAATGTGAGCAATCTGCACTGCACAAAGGAATTTAAAGATACATACTATAAATATAATGTCTTTGGTATTGCACCTTTAAATCAACGCCATGATTGATTGACATTTTCTTGTACATAAATCAAAAGTAAGTACAAAATTTCCTGTTAAGAAAGCCTCCAAAATATAATACAAATTTAACAAGGAGAAGCCACAGGACACATCTCGTAATCTATCAGATTGAAGACAAAGTGAAATCCAACAAAACATTAGGTAATCATAAAATTAATGAAAACACGTGTAAAATTAAATCTTTGAAAAATGTAAAACAATTATTACTTGTCTATTCGTTATTTACAAATGATATTTGAAACACGTGAATCCACTTTAAAAGCAGAAATTCAGTGGGTGAAGAATTTAAATTAGTGCTGTAATGCAGCACTAATTTCGCTCTGGTTACATCAGAACCAGGAAGCAAACGCTCATTGTCTATTCAACTATACGTATCACTGTCGGCGTAGATCCCAGATGTATTTTAGTCCAGCCGCTCAATGCCACGAGGCCAACAACATCTCTTATCTTTCATGTAAATAGTCATTACTCTAGCCTTACACTATTACTTAATGTGCTATCTACGTTTTTTTAGTTCAAGGCAAATATTTAGAGCGTGGTCTTCCACAGGCACAACGCTGACCGCATTAGTTCATGATATCTGACTTGGCATTAAAATGAATCAAATTAGGAATATAAATTTAAAACAAGATATTTTAAATTGAAATATGTTTATTTTGGTCCCATATTCATTACAATTAAAATTAACATTTTAATAATTTATCACAATACTAGATACTAGAATAATTATGAGCTGTGTACTTTTGTTTAAAAGAACGTACCAAACATTATGCCACATTAAAATTTACATTTTAGTAATGGCTAGAGTTACAGGCATATACATATATAGCATTAACAAATCACGTGCAACTGAAACGCAAATTATTTGCGTGTGTAGATGATACATTTCTTAAAAGTTTGGTATTAACAATTACAAATATCAAATATTGTATTATTTTCATTCCACCAAAAACGTTTCAGTAGACTCAATCGAAAATCTCAATTGATTAAACTTTAACAAGATTTATACCACTATGATAACACTTAAAAATTATTAGTGAAATCTGTTAGTTTCGATACATATCTTAAAAAAACATTCATACTTCAGTCTTATTGACACACTGATATATGCTGCACAGTTAAGAAGTTACACTGTGGTTAAGAAAGTTAGCGTCGAAAAGATAGTGTGTCGGTCGACGCTAATATGTCAAGAAATGAGAGTGTTTTAAAATAGCAGTTAACATATGAAAAATCGGCGAGATAATCAACACAAACTTCACGGAAAATCATTTAGGAAATATTTGGATTTATATCGATACAGTACTTTAATTGACGACCGCCCGCATCCTGCCTACTAGCGAATTATCAGGTGCAAAACATCAGCTTCCCATGTAAACAGATTATCTATAAATGTTCCTCATAATCAGCGCCCTCAATATTCTTAAGTCAGGCATCGAAACAATTTCGACCCCGAGTACTTTCTACCAGACCTAACATATCTTGGTATTTGTTACAATAAACTGTATCCAGAATTATCAGTATTTATTAGTGCTCTATGCCTTATAGATAATAGATAGTGTTAATAATGAAGATTTTGATAGCAGAGCAAAAGAAAGCTTCCTGAGATCTATCTAAAGAAAAATTGTCACATTGTAGCAAATCTTTATACAATTATACTTAAGGTTAAATGTATGTACATAAACTTATTCCCATATCATTTTTCAATGGGACCATATCTTTTCCTAAACCATGTCATACCGCTGTAATCTGATTCGTATACGTCTGGAATTTCTTTGTCAATAGCTTCACAATACACCATCTTTACAGACGCTTCACCAAATAATCTTTCTTCAAATTTGATGAGTTGCTTGAAGAAGCCTGTGTTGGGTCGAATTTGCGGCCTGTAACATTAATCTCATTTTATTTTATGTCTTCTTTCTAAAAATTTTTTTTTAATCTAAGTTTAGCCAATATCACATATTCAAATCGCCGAAATTTATCAGGAAATGATAAATTATTGCTCGAGTGAGTAACATTTTACTTTTCACTAAAAAGTCTTACCGTCTTAACTTAAAATGGTGATATGCTTCGCAAAGAGTCATTTTGTGCCATTTTACTAGATAGGCCAGACATAGAGTGACTGACCGTGAAACTCCCGCCACACAATGTACCAATACTACTTCGTTTCTTGACACGACCTGCAAATAAATATTTAACATAAAAACTCTATTTAGTCAAGTATGTTTTTCTACTTTGTCTTTAGATTTAAAAAACTCTAATATGACTAATACAACATGCGGCATTAGGTTTGCTATAAGCCTAATTTAATTGAAACTAATTATAACTAATGAATGTAAAGAATCATCACTTACCTCATTCATAAGGTCAGCGACACGTTCCATAAATGGGTACATATCAGAGTTAGGATTATCAAGTAGTGGTACGTATTGTCTTGGAACGTAATCTTCTGGTGGTGGTGGTAGCTCGGGGGCAGCATTTATCACCAAGCCTGGTCGTAAAGCCTTTACAGCTCCAGGCAAAGCATGAGCACCACATATATATACTAAGTCAATGACGCGTGATACTCCAAGGGGGCAGCCTCTGTTGACAATTAGAGATTGTTAATTAATCTTATTAAAATATTCTTCGTGGACTATTTTTGACAAATAAAAACAAATTCATCTACACGAAAATATCTCCAGTAGTCGTATGTCAGAAGAAATGAAGTATTGGAAGATTTTACGTATGTATCCTTATACCATCACATTCCTGGTTATATTTAAAAAATACTTCTACTATTTGTTTCATATGTGACAGGAATGCGATCAGTGGTGCCCTGAAAAAACGTCAACAATCCGAAGCGTAAACAGCATACCATACAGTTGTGTCATTCTGGCTGACGGCCAGCGCGTCTGACCTAGCGCGAACTTGCGTACTCCGCATACTTTCTGATTTGGAAGTAAATTTCTATCTTCCAATAATACTTACATATACACTGCTGATAAATATTTCTTAAAATCTTCCCTCCTCTTATTTTACTGTATTTCTTATATTATCATTAGATAATTAGATCTATTAAGATCTAATAAAATGTACAAAACAACAGAATGCAAAAAATGTAAATGTTGATCAGCATTGCGGAAATAATAGTCTCTGTAGAATAGATTTCAAACTACACACTTTATACTAAACAACGATTTAATGACTCTGACGCAAAGAAAGCCTATATAATCCCAAGGATTTTTTTCAAAAACCACCTGTCGACTATATATTTTTACTAACGAATTATTTAAATTCTATTTTATTAGCACCAACCTATTTAATTCCTCCTTCGTTAGCTTCGTATCAGCAATCTCGACTCTAGGTTCATTTTCTATACCAACACTTGCAACTTTATCTTCAACTGTCAAGACCTTCATTTTCTCCACAAAAACCGTCTAAGAATAATTTAATTAAATATTCAAAATTATATCTCTTCACTTCACTAATTGTTTCGTTTTTGCATAGCTTAATTTTTTTATTAAATATTAACAACCAATTTTAACGGACAAAGAATAATTGTGTACGTATTTTAAAAATTACAATTTAGATATTTTTCATTGATGTAACTTCTTTTAAATTTTCGTTTCGTCTCGTATATCGACACGCAGTTCGGTATATAGGCAGCACGTGCGTACGCGCTGGTAGTCGCAACGCGCACTGATACGCCTGCGCCAGCGCGCGTCTCCCACAATCACCTGTGATTGCCCGCGCTTGCAATATCCGGCATTCCGAAGTTATTCTCGGACATCGGTGACTTATTTTGTTTACTCTACGAAAGTTACTGTTTTTGGTCCCTTTACTGTGGTTGATGTTTTTCTTTTATTTTTCTGGAAATTATTTTAGTGTAAATGGTATCTACATAAAATCATCTATGTTTTGAAATAGTTGTGGAAATGTTACTGTATTCTAAGGAATAAAGTTCCTTTTTCCCATTTTCTAATGGCATTTATTTTCAGTCACAAGTTTTTTTGTACCATATCTTTCAATAACTTACATTAAAATTTTAAAAATTCCTGTCATATTTTTAATAGCAATAGTATCATCTAATGTTTTTACTAATTAAATTAAACATTTTGGTACAAAAGTACAAATTAGTTCAAAACTACATGGGGCTCGCAAATTATGGGACATAATATAGCTTAATGGGGCAGGCAAACAGTGTAGGATTTACTTCCTTAAAATCACTATTTCTGAATCTTACGCTCAAATAAGCTTATATTTGAACGTAGAAATTATTAGATAATTTTACAAAATTCATCTACATAATAAGCTTATATTTGAACGTAGAAATTATTAGATAATTTTACAAAATTCATCTACATTCTTTATGATAGAAAATAGTCGTGTAATATTAATATTTGTGATAGAAAATGTTTAAATATTTCTGATCAAGCGTTGGAGGAAAGCACACACTCGAAAACCCCTTAGATAGAGGCCTAAATTATGATACGGTTACGGTATACGGACTACGGTAAAAAAAAAACTATTTTTATATGTTTGTCTGTTTGTTCCGACTAACATTTGAAGCGGTTGTACCGGTTTTCATGAGACTTTTCCTGATATTATAATGATAGTATATGTTTATTATAAAGTTAATGAAATACGGAGAATTTTAGGCAAATTTTATTCTGTCGACCACTCTGACGGAACAGAGTAAGCATTTTCAAATATCTAAGCGTTGAGTAAATAAATATTTTGTTGTATTACTTGAGGAAGCAAAAATGGCAATGGCACGATAACCTAAATAATAAATAAATAATTACCAGTCAAGTGCCTTGTGGACCACGCACTGTGGAAACAAAAGTTGATGATGAAGAAACTTAAGGACTTCAAAAATAAGAACTAATTAAAATCGACCGAAAAAATAAATTGGTAAATCCATAGTATTATAAAAAACAAAGCTATGGGAAAAACTTATATGTCTCTAAAATTTGTAGACCTATCTTCTTCAAAATATTTTAAAGGCGTCGGGATGTGACGACCCCATCGCCCGCTGTTGGGATAACCTCTATCACAACAGAGATTATATTCCACCAGTGCAATCAGTCACACTGGTGGTAGGTCTTTTGTTGCAAGAGGCCGGCTAGGTAGGTACCACCGCAGTGTCCAATATTCTGCCGCCAAATAGTAGTGCTTAGGCACTACTGTGTTCCGGTTTGAAGGGCATTTGTAC
Organism: Hestina assimilis; assembly: GCA_023373885.1. NCBI lineage: Eukaryota > Metazoa > Arthropoda > Insecta > Lepidoptera > Nymphalidae > Hestina > Hestina assimilis. Next base: position 12,673,015 of record CM041745.1, read on the forward strand.
GCTAGTGAAATTACTGGGCGAACGAGATTTAAGAACTAATATCTCGAGGTTGGCAACGCGTGAGTGGCACCTACTAATGGTGCTGCAAGCGCTCATAGGCTACGGCAACCACTTACCATCAGGTGGGCCGTATGCTTGTTTGCAGACTTCTAACATAATATAAAAAAAAAAAAAAAAAAAAATGTCGTTGAAAGTTCTTTTGATGTTCTACAACTTCAATTTCTTGAATTTCAAATCCCATAGTGCAAAAGCAAGAAGGGGGACACAATTTTTATGACTTTAGAATTAAAAAAGTCAAAATGAAAGCTCGTTATAAATTTGAAAGACCTAATCACAGATACTTCACACGTTGCCATAGGTTGAATTTTTTAACCCCAGTGACATGTATGGACTGCTACGTTTAATTTTTATATATTTTAAGATTTTACTACAAAATCGTATCAAATTTGAGCCGCCGTGAGGGCTGCCCCTTTTTCACAGGTGAGTCTGTGTACTCAGCCCCCCCGCTTGGTGATGCTTTCAAGGCCAGTAGGGCCAACAGCAATTACATACACATCTAAGACGAAATTATAAGGGTACCGTTTTTGCAATTTAGCTACAGAACCCCAATAAATTAACATTGTTTATTCTTCTTTCATAAATGTATTACAAAACTTAGCTATAAGGTTGTTACCTTCTAATGAGTAGTACTGCCTGATCGGGGTGTTATAATCATTGTATGAATTAAACCTTACACAAACAGTATTAAGAATAACCTTGCTTATTATCACACTAGCATCTACCAACGGCTTCGCCCGTGTGTAAAGCGTTTTTAATGGGGTACTTTATTCTATAATCCAGATACAAACATTCATCCCCTATTTCTCCCTCTTTAAGATTATTTTCGCGACAAAAAGTGGTGTGTATGTCCTTTTCCAAAGTTCAATGTATTTCTATATTAAAATACATCAATATCGGTTCAGTGATTTAGGCGTGAAAAGTGAGACATAATTATAGTTACCGTATCGAAGTTCAAACAATCTTGTAGTTCGTTTTTTGTTAATCTCACGGGAACTTAATATTTTTCGGAATGGTAAAAGTATCCTATGTATTAATCCCGGTAGCAATCTATATCTGTACAAAATTAAATCCCAATCCGTTCAGCCGTTTTTCGCTTAAGTAGCAAACATTCAAACACGTAAACATCCAGTATCCTACTTTTCTTTCCCGTGGTGCGTATACTATTTTTTCCTACGATGAAAAGTTCAATTTTAGTCCCTGGTACGAGGGATAAACATACAGTTGCTAGGTTACCGGGGGTAGAGTGAGTTAATTAATGTCATCTTGCCAGGAGAGAATCGGGCTCTTTTGTCCCTCGTACCAGGGACTAAAAGCGAACTTTTCGTCAAGATAGGAAAACAATTACTATTACAGGTTTTGTTTTATAAAATTTCCATTACTTAAAGACAATTATTTACTAGCGACAATACAAGGCTTTATCTACATTCGTAATGAATTTAAATTTAATTGTCTTTGTTATCAGAAATTAACCTTAATAATTAAGGACCTGATATCTGAAGTATTTTAACATTTGTGTTTCTTAAATTCAACACGGCAATATGCTCTTAATTATAGTCATATTATTTTTAATTTCAATTTATTTTTATACAACTCGAAACTATAGTTATTGGTCTAAAAGAAATGTTAAATATGAAACACCGTTACCTATATTTGGAAATCATTTGAAAGTTTTTCTTGGATTAAAAAGCCTGGCTATGATTTCAAATGAATTGTATACAAAGTATTCTAATGAAAAAGTAGTGGGATACTTTCGTGGAGCAGCACCTGAACTTCTTATCAGAGATCCGGATATCGTAAGAGACATTATGAGCGCAGATTTTGCCTATTTCTACCCCCGAGGCATAGGTAGAAACATGAAAAATGAACCCCTATTAAGAAACATCCTTCATTCGGACGGGGATTTGTGGAAGCTACTACGGCAGAGGCTGACCCCAGTATTTACAACTTCAAAACTGAAAAGCATGTTTCCATTGATTATAAAATGTACAGAAAAACTTAAGAACTTGGGAGAAGAAATAGTATGTGAAGGAGGAGAATGTGATGCTCACGACCTAATGGCACGTTTTACTACTGAATTCATTGGTACTTGTGGTTTCGGTATTGAAATGGACGTAATCAGCAAAGAAAACTCAATCTTTAGAATATTAGGGAAGAAAATTTTCGAACGTTCATTGAAAGATGTCCTCAAGTTTGGTGTATGGGATGTTTTTCCAATATTCAGAAGCATGATAAGGATTATGGATGAGAAACTATATAAAACAATATCAGGCATTGTCATGAAAATTTTCGAACAACGTAATTTTAAGCCTTCAGGAAGAAATGATTTTATAGATCTCCTCTTAGACTTGGCAGGAAAAGGAAAAATTGTAGGAGATTCTATTGAACACGTGAATCCAGATGGTTCGCCTAAAGAAGTTGAAGTGAAAATGGATATAGATTTGTTAATACCTCAAGTATTTATGTTTTTTGCAGCAGGTTTCGAAACATCAGCATCAATTACAAGTTACACTTTACATGAACTTGCTTTTAGTGCAGATATACAGCGGAAAGTTCAAATAGAAATTGACCAGGTCTTATCAAGGTATGATGATAAATTGTGTTATGATGCTCTAGCAGAAATGACCTATTTCCAGATGGTACTTAAAGAGTCTATGAGACTTCATCCTGCCGCGTGTGTACTGAATAGAGTTTGTGCGAAAACCTACCAAATTTCTCAACTAGGTATTACTATTGATCCTGGCGTGAGAGTTATAATACCTGTTCAAGCTCTACAAAATGACAAATTATATTTTGAAAGTCCTGACGAATTTAATCCTGACAGATTTATTGATGAAATCGATTCGCGTCATAAATATGTTTTATTACCTTACGGAGAAGGACCGAGAGCATGTATAGGTAGGTATTATTGTCAAGTTTTAGTTATACATTTACTTTACATAGAATTATGTTGTTTTTATAAAAGTTAGTAACTTTATTCTTAGTCTTTTAAAGTATAAAAACTATCGTGCGATATTATTTAACTTATTGTAAGATAGAAACAGCTAACAATCACGTTCAATCGGTTGAAGTACCGACCAGTTTCGGACACATCGGAGGTCTTTCATCGAAGTGAGTGCTACGTCCGTACGTGCGTAGGGCTACGTTTGCGGTCGCAACCCGTCAGCGAGACGGGTTTTCTATTTGACAATAACTTTTCTAAGTCTTATTTCGAATTACTTAGCACTGTTTATATGAGAATTACAACTTATTTTACTAATAGTATAATCTCCTTGAAATTAGAAATATACCTACTTATTCTGCTGTAATTGGAATTAATAGTACCTAACTTTCTTATTATTTAACATTCAGAATATTTATATTATCCGTATTCGCTATTCGATATCAGTTATTTTAATTTTATATAATTATTTTTATCAACGAAACGAGTTCAAAAAACAAAAAAACTGGTTTTAACCACATACGTTATGGAAATATAGCTATTATAGAACAAGTTACACTATACAAAAAATCAGTAAACAATGAAAGTTGTTTGTTGCATATTTGGGCTGGTCCTACCAGGGTAGTACTACGTTGAAACAGAATATCGAATTGTTCAAGCCCAAAGACCCACCTCTATATATATTGTTTCTTTTTCTCCATCCCTTCTTACCCATCAGCTTAGGTGGCAAAACAAGGCAATATCTCTGACTACCATGAAAATATATATAGATAACTGCATTCTATAGAGCAGATAGATTGCTACGTAATAAAGGCCCCTAAAAGAATATACGCTGTGAAAATTTTAAATTAAATAAGTTTCCCTATGTCCCTTAAATAAATTTTACATATGCATATTTATAACCATGAAAATGTTGAAAGTAGATTATTAAACGTACTTGTTAATAGTTATGTAAAGTAAAATGAGTTTACGTTATCATTTCGGAAATTAAAAAAATAACACGTTTTATAATTTTTCCATATAGTTATCAAAATTATGGAAAAATTAAATATTGTTATCAATATTTATTTGGAGTAAATAAAGTACATAATATATAACAATGCTCTTATTAGGTAGTTAGTTACTTATTAGATCTTAGTAGATATCATTCTAGGATACGAAAGTACTGGGTTGCTGAAGACATACCGCCTTTATCAGTATATCATAATTAAAAACTTTAAAGTCATATATTACTAGTTGCTTTTGAAATATTAAGTTTTGAAAAAATGGCCCTAAAAACGTCTACCCACTCAGTCTTCTTCTTCAATTTTATAGTATTTTTGGTTATTATTTTGATGACATTGTGGTGCAGGGGTAGTTAATCTGCTTTAAGCGCCACAGGTCGCGGGGTTGATTCCCGCACAGAGCAGCTGTTTGTTCCGGTCTGGGTGTGTTTGTCCTGGTCATTGTGTATATTTACGGACCCCCGACACAGGATATAACTATCCTAATGGCTGATGTTAAGTGTGTAGCGTTTATTATTTATTTATTATTATTATTCCAGGAGCTCGTATGGGTCAGATGATGTCTCTAGCTGGACTCGCCGCTCTTCTGCGTAAATTTTCCGTAGAACCATCACCAAAATCTAGAAGAATTTTACAAATGAATCCACGTCAAAATGTTGTTCAGGCTGCTTTGAACGGCATTCCTTTAAAATTGAAATTGCGTGAGAAATAAATTTTCTTGATAATAATAAAAATATATTTGTTTTTAATTTATAAATTATAATTATGATAAATTATTATATCCCTGTGAGTTCGAATATTTTATTGAATAATAATGCATACGTGTAGATTTTTTGTTTTAATCGATTAAATATTTAAATTTTGAAAGATAACTTTGTTACATACATCTATATAATATATTCATATGATTAACTCCTCAATAGAAACTAGAAATGGGTCCGCCATTTTTAAGCATATTACGCGCTCGTAGAAAGAGTAGGAAGAGAAAAGAGTACAGAAAGTCAATATTCTGGAATTATTACGCTATAAGTAAATTAATAATCTATCGGCGTCGGGATGTGACGACCCCATCGCCCGCTGTTGGGATAACCTCTGTCACAGCAGAGATTATTCCACCAGTGCAATCTTCCACCACCTGATGGTAAGTGGTTGCCGTAGCCTATGAGCGCTTGCAGCACCATTGGGAGGTGCCACTCACGCGTTGTCCAATATTCTGCCGCCAAATAGTAGTGCTTAGGCATTACTGTGTTCCGGTTTGAAGGGCACTGTACGCTAGTGAAATTACTGGGCAGAGGTGATTTAAGAACTAATATCTCGACGTTGGCAACGCGTTAGTGGCGCCTACTAATGGTGCTGCAAGCGCTCATAGGCTACGGCAACCACTTACCATCAGGTGGGCCGTATGCTTGTTTGCCAGCTTGTAACATAAAAAAAAAATCCCACAACAATCATAGGTGCCCTTGGAATATCAGATTTGGGAATTTATTCCTATCACATCTGAGAAGTAACAATTTTCAGGCATGACACTTTTTATTATTACTTGGGGGAAATGCAGTTACGCACTGAGCGCCGGGACGGGTGTAATGGCGCAGGAGTGCAAGGGGCTCGGAGCCTGCCCAACTAAAACCACCAAGGTCATCATAGTGGACCCCAAGGTCGCGTGTTCGATTCTCGCTCGGAGCAGATTTTCGTATTAACCATCGTTCCAGACCCTTGACACAGAATATCACTATACTAATGGGGGCTGTTGAGTGTGTAGCGTTTATTATTATGTTTTATAATATAATCTGTAAAAGTACTTTCGCGATGTATAATAAAGTTTAATTGTTGAAGTTTAAAGAAAATACTCACGATGAAAAATAAAATACTCATTTGAAAATATTCCATTATTTTCGTCAGTCTTGTAAAAATACTTAAAACTGTTATCAGTAGTGCTATTCTGAAAATCGCAAAAGTCATCTCGAAAGTCACCTTGCAAGTCACACTCACTTCGCTTGTCATCTCGCTCGTAACTATTTTGGTATTCTGAAAATAAAATCAAGGTCAGGTGAAGTGAGGTGAGTTTCGAGAATATGAGTGAATTTGCTCTATGGTACTAGGGCTTGACAATGAAATTTGTCATTGCCTAATAAGTTACGATTTCTTTATTTTACCTTAAATTGGTCTGAGGATAACAAATTTTATTGTAGTTTGGTCACGAATAAAGTATTATTAACTATTTTAATATTAAAAATATTTATTCGAAGTCGAAATTATAAAAACTAGGCTGAATACCCTGTGACTTTTGCCTGTTAGACAAATAATATTTTATAAAAAAAAGTGGCGTGGCGTCGCGTCGTGCTTTACAGATGTCATTTCATCATTTTTGTTAACAAACAAAAAAGTTTACAAGTTGTTTCAAATCACTTTCTAGTTTTTAAATTTAAGGAATATACTGGATTTAGTGTATTTTTTCAATTGACTTTACATATTTAAAGGCTATAATGAAGTAAGTATTGATTTCTGCAAAAAATAGAAATGTTATTTCATTTCGTTCCATATATATTATTCATTCCTATCCTACTATTATAGCCCCTGAGCGTACTTCCCACCCGTCTGCATGACTCAAGTTGAGGCGTTGCGATAGATTTTTGAAAAACAACTAACTTTGGCTAAAGGGTTTTCTAAAAATCAAAACGCCAAGCATACTGCTAATAGATAGTGGGAACGTATCTCAATAAAATTAAATAGTATGGGTGGTACTATCAAAACTACTAAAAAATGGATAAAGGTGAGTTTAAAATAATTATTTCTTGTTTGCTTTAAAATTTTCCATATAAAATATTCATAATTTACTGTCTTACGTAGTATTGGTCTGATAAAAAAAGTGCAGTTAAAAAGAAAGCAGCAGCACGCACTGCTTCTAGAAATTTGACTGGCGGAGGTGCAATTGAAGATTTGCCAGAGCTATCGCATGTTGAAAAGAGAATTATAACGTTAATGGGTGGTGAAGGTTTTGCTACTGGTGATAGGCATTTGCAAATACAAGCTTTGGTAAGTTATTATTTGGACATGGACTACAATAGCGTTATGTAGAAGTACAATTGATAACTGCATATGATGGGTGTTGCAGGAACCAATTCAAGAGCAGGAAAGTCCCTCCATACTGCAACCAATGTTGGAGTCTAGTAGCACTTGCTCTATCCAAATCTATCTCTATCTAACAAATCCAAGCATTACAACTTTCTCAGAGACGCTCAAATTTGATGGGAATAATGGAGAAGTTTCTAAGAGTTGAGCAGCAGCGCTTGGAATTAAACAGGCGAATGATTGCTGTCATGGAGCGCAATAGTGATAGGGATCACTTGTTGATAGAGGCAACAAAAGTAATGGGGATGGAATGAAGGCTCTTTGCTGGTGCAATAAAAAATAAATACCAAATCAATTACTTTTATTTTAAGTCAGTACCTATGAATATTTTAATGCCATAAATTAATTGGTGAGCTAAATTCTAAGTTACAAATTATTCTATCAATTAATTTACTTACAGAGGTAAAAATCTAAATTTAATATACAATTATAGCTAATCAATTAATATAAAAAGTAATAAGTTCCAGTAACCTTAATTTGTAAAATTATACATTTAAAAATAAAAAGAAAATAAAATAGTATAGCTAAACTGAAACAGTATTAAATTAAAATAAAAATTAAAAACTTAAAATATATTAATAATAATATAAAATATTTTTTTAACACATTCCTAAACATCAATAATCAAAACACATATTTTAAACACAAGTAAATATAAACACACTATCTGAAACAAGACACACAAAAGACTAAGTTTTTTTCTAAATGAGTAATAAGTTCCTCCGTTAGTCTATAAATATGCACAGTCTTGACCACGGCTAATTAATTGAAAATTTCGAATACTATGTGCTTGACGACGACTTGCCATAGCGTCTAAAGTATCGGCTTCTTTCAACAAGCTAACCGATCGAGACATCTGCAAAAACATGAAAAAGATAAAAACTACCATTTCGGAAATGATTACTATAAAAATAAATGATATTTCTTCCTTACCGTTTCAATATTTGTTAAAGAAAATCAAAATTACAAGATTTGTCTTTATTTGGCTATGAATTCACTTAAGAAATAATAACTTTTAATTTGACAGATGAATTCTTGTGTCAGGTGCGAGATACCTTTCGATTTCGCGGGTGAATTTTGTTTCAGAATACCAAATTCTATTGCAAGATGTCAAAATACTCACTCGGCGTAATTCATCTCACTTCCGCCATCACTTAGTGGCGCTAGTGTCAAACTCACTCATTTTGAGAATACGAAATTGTTATCTCACCGCGGATTCAGAAATGATTTCGCAAATGAACGTTTCAGAATAGCACTGCAGGTTTAGGTGATATAAACACCGCCATCTTGGCGCACTCTGTGATATCAGTAACATCTCCTATTCAAAATTGTTTATACAATTCTATTTTAGCCTTCCCATTATCAGAAAGGGCAAAATTGCTTACAGTTTAATTAAAATAATTCTTAAACGTAGGAATATGTAATTTGTATTTTCTATTCGTTATTATATATAAAATTTTATTAGTTTAAGTTCAGTTATGTTATGTGTTGTTGATTGATTAATTTGTATGTTACTACGAGGGTGACATATTCACTTTGTGAAAAAACCCTTTATAAGAAATAAAGAATAAAAAATCTTCTAATTCTTTTTCAATTTATTCACTTATATTCTATTCAAACGACGGCTGTGTTCTTCATTCTAACAAAAGCACACATTTTTAGGGTTCATGTGCTATTGTGCTACGTTCCGTTATCCGTACGACATAATATTATGATTTATGACTTTATTAAAAATGAGTTCCAAGATGCAGGCTTCAAATCAAGTGTAGCACTTTATTAACTTACCATATTAGCACCATCAAATGTATTCTAAAAGTTTATAATGTTTGCTAATGTTTATATCAACATTTCCCAAAGTAGGTTATTTAAAAATATCTTTTCAACAATTAAAAAAATCGCCAGTTTGCTTTCTTATCGGTTGTAACCTGCCAGATTTGTTTTAAAATACTTATAATAGTAAAAAGAAGATAAAAAGAGTATCAGGTTTTAAAAGTCACTTATAAATAATTGTGTACGAGAAGCTGAGCACCACGACGCTATAGAAGCCGAAGCACCACAGTAAGAATCGCCATTTTATTATCAGCACAACTCAAACTAACGAATAAATATCACTAAAAGCTTAAAGAAATCAGCTCTAAATGCATAATATGATCCCCAAGGATATTAGTGTTATATTTGAATTATCAATTTCTAAAGTTTTTAGCATTATCTCAATTGATAATCGATTTTCATAGAACGTTCATCGGTATGGTATTTGTATGAATGTTTATACAAGATTAAAGCAATTTGTGTTTTATTTCTATGTTTTTTGTGTTTAACATTTTTATGCATTAAAATATTTTTAACCTCTTTACCTATTGTATATTCAAATAATCCTCAAATAATAAACTCCAGTCGTGCGTCGGAGCTAACAAACCTAAACACTTTTTATCTCAATTTAACGTATGTAATATACAATATTATATAAAAAAATTAAAAGTTTGAAACCTTTTAAAGCGTAGAAAGAGAAATAAGTTAGAAGGAACATTAGCTAAAAACCACGTGCCAATATTTTATGTGTGCGTAATGTCAAATTACCTATATAATTGACAGTCTTGACCGGTTATAAAACATGCCATCATTGACACTTAAAAAATAAGTTGCCAAACCTATATATATATATATATATATATATATATATATATATATATATATATATATATCTATTTCTTTTACTCGTATTAGTGCTCCGAGCAACAGACTAAGATAACAATATCTCCTTTGTAATAACGTTAACGATACAAGAGCGGCAACATGGTATGGCACGTATTCTTAGTCTAAGTTTTAAAGTATTATATGTATGTCAATAACGGCTTAAATGTCAGACAACATTCGTATTACGTAAGACCATCGAAAAACAAAGGATTATTATTAACTAGCGGCCCTCTCCGGCTTCGCACGGGTATAAAATATATAGCCTATGTCATTCACTGAAAACATGATTAAAACCGATCTAGTAGTTTTGATTTATTCATTATTGCACGTGGCCCGCACGCGTTAAATGTAATAATTTTTATACATATAAACCTTCCTCTTCAATCACTCTATCTATTAAAAAAGACGGCATCAAAATCCGTGTCGTAGTTTTAAAGACTTAAGCATATATAGGGACAGAGAAAGCGACTTTGTTTTATACTATGTAGTGATAAAGCATGTCTTCAAAATACTCCACAAAGAGTCAGGTTATCAAAACTACAGCAAAATGTTATCAACACTGTGATATTTCAAATAATGGACGGAATTATTTTTAATGATATTGATCTGAGATAACGGAATATCCCACAGTTGTGTGTAACATCTTCAAGCAGAAAGATGTTTTTTATTATTATAATTTTTTTAACAGCCATATATTTTTATTTCACGCGAAATCAAAATTATTGGTCAGTTAGGAATATAAAATGTGATCGTCCGTTACCTCTCTTCGGTAATCACCTTCTAAATGTACTCGGAATAAAGAGTATAGCAACTATTACAACTGAATTGTATAATAAATACCCCAATGAGAAAGTAGTGGGATACTATATTGGTACACAACCGCAGCTTATTGTCAGAGATCCAGAGATAGCAAGAGATATTTTAAACGTTGACTTTGCTCACTTTCACTTGCGAGGTTTAGGAAGAGACCACAATAAAGAACCACTTTTAAAAAATATTTTTAATGCGGATGGTGACTCTTGGAAACTTCTTCGTCAAAGGTTGACACCAGCCTTTACTACAGCAAAATTGAAAGGTATGTTTCCTTTAATAGTAAAATGTGCAGAAAAACTCCATGGACTTGGGGATGAAATTGTAGCCAAAGGGGGAGAATGTGATGTGCGCGATCTTATGGCCCGATTCTCTACAGAATTTATAGGCGCTTGTGGCTTAGGCATAGAAATGGACACAATTAATAACGAAAATTCAGTCTTTAGAAAAATTGGAAAGGAAATTTTTTTGCGCTCTTTAAAAGATGTTTTCCTTTTAGGCGTATGGGATATCTTTCCAGAATTTAGGCCTATGCTACACCTGTTTGATAAAAATTTAGAGAAAGTTTTAATTGAGATAATTACAAAAGTTTTTGAACAAAGAAACTTCAAACCTTCAGGCAGAAATGATTTTGTTGACCTACTTTTGGATTTAGCCGCAAAGAATAAGATAAAGGGAGATTCTATAGAAAAAAGGAACGCAGATGGATCACCGAAAGAGGTCGAATTAGAAATGGATACATTGTGTTTGATAGCTCAAGTGTTTGTATTTTTCGCTGCTGGTTTTGAAACTTCTTCTTCATCCACAAGTTATACATTACATGAACTGGCCTTTGAACCAGATATACAACGAGATGTTCAAGAAGAAATTGACAAAGTTTTCGCAAAATATAATAACAAACTATGTTACGACGCAGTAGCCGAAATGCCTCTTTTAGAAAGGTGCTTTAAAGAGTCTATGAGAAAGTTTCCGCCACTAGGTATCCTGAACAGAGTATGTGCTAATAAGTACACAATTTCAAAAATTGGTGTTTCCATAGACCCAGGAGTGAAAATAATTATTCCTGTTCAGGCAATACAAAACGATGACAAATATTATGAAAAACCTGACCAATTTAAACCAGAAAGGTTTGGTGCAGACGATGTAACTACCACACAAAAGTATATATATTTACCTTTTGGTGAAGGACCAAGAGCCTGTATAGGTATGTAAAAGCGAAAAAAAAATCGACTTCGACTATGTACCATTTCACAGGTATTTTACCTGTAATTACTTGATGGGTATAATGAACAATTGTTATTTAGCCTCTTCAACTATTTAATGGCAAATAAGATCATATAATCAATAACTTAACAAGCTTCTTGCGAGATCCAAAAGGCAACACAAATTACCCCGAGTGAAAATCAAATCCGCTAAACGGCTTCAAAATAATTTGCCTTTCACTACTTGTCAAAAATTTTAATGCAGTGATATCGTCTTCTTCATCCTATCATTATTCCCGGTATTTTATGTACCCAGGGTCTACTTATTACTCTTATCCGGATTTGACAGGTTACTAGTTTTTACACGGAGCGATTGCCATCTGACCCCCGCAACCCTAAGGGCGAACCAGTAACTCATTGGACAAGAGCAATTTACTTATCAAGAGTTAACGACTATTATAAGATTTTATTGATAATAACCGGGACCGACAGCTTAATGTGCTCTCCGAGGCACGGTGGGAGACCCACACGGACAAACGCCCAGACCGAGACAGAAATTTTAACAAGCATCTGCCCGAGCGGGAATCGAACCCGCAACCGTCGAGACTAAAGGCAGACTCGCTACCCACAAAACCACAACGGTGTCAAAATGCAGTGATATCGTATCCTATTAATATTATAAATAATTTTAATTATGAAAATTCTTAAGTTTCGATCACGCAAAAACTATCTATCTAAAGTTTACTCGGAATGCAAGTTATAAGTTTATAATTAAATATTCTTCTTAAATATCCTTTGTTTGAACTTGGTGTTCCATACAGCTGTATTATATTTTACCTTTTCTGTAACCTAAAAATAACGTGATTGAAATATTGCATTATGCTTTCTTATGGCCCCTCTCATTGCAAGAATCAACTCAAATAATTATTTAATGTTATCAAAACAAACACAAATATGATAAGGTTAATCTTAGCAAAAGTATAATAAAGTTAAATAAGCAGATAGGTATATCAACGACACAAAATAGTTTTATTCTTATTCTAAAATAAAAGCAGATCTTTTAAACTATTTCCAATCGGTTTCAGGAGCCCGTTTGGGTCTGATGCAGTCTTTAGCTGGTCTGGCGGTTATCTTGCAGAAATTCTCAGTGGAACCATCCGAGAAAACAACCAGAAAATTAAAAATAAATCCTCGATTAAACATCGTCCAAGGTGTAATGGACGGGATACCGCTTAAATTAAATTTGAGAAATAAATAAAACTCCTTTTAGCTATATAATTTTAGGAAAACATTAAAATTAGTATTAGTATGATTGGCGAATGTAATGATACACTAAAATATATTGAATAAAATGCATGAAATTGGCAATAACTAATAACATTACTACAACTATATACCAACACAACAAAGTATATTATAAAATAATTTTTAGAAAAAAAAAATACTGACTTCACAGCTAAAAAGTAAAAAATACCTAAATATTTTTACAGATGCTAAGTAAGTCTGTGTCGATTTGGCGGCGATCCTTAGTTAGTACCTACCTAGTAATTTTTTTTTTTTTGGAAGCTCGAACATGTTTAGGCTTTTTAATAGAAACCGTAAAAGATACCAAAAGACAAAGAGGTCTTTCTATTCCAGGAGGAAATTACGATTTTTGGACTAAATTATAATTGATTTTTTATCTGTTATATGTTCAATCAATATTCCGTGTTTTCTGTTCCGATATTTTGTACAATGGATTTGTGTTTTGATTTAATATAATTTGATTATAAAATGAAAATATTTTTGGAAAAATGTCAATACAATATGTCAGGATTTACTATGGACCGAACGAATCATTTGGTACAGTTTCACATAAACCACAAAAAGTACGCGGCATCCGAGGTTAGTATTATGTAGCTAATATTTTCCTAATTTTTCATGTTTCTTGAATTTGCAATGAAAATAAAATGGTTTAAAATTAAATGAAATTAAATGTCTAAAATGAATATAATATATGTATTGTTCATTTTATGGACGCATATTTTTTAATTAACGCATATTTTTCATTTAATTTCAATTGGGTGGCGCGTGTGTCGTAGCTGAAAATTATATCTGAAATTCTGCACGATTTTCTTTCCATAGACAGAAGCTAGGGAGCTATACATTATAGAGAATACTATTTTAAAATATAAATATATATAGCAATCTTTTTTATTCAAACCAAATTATTTTTATTTAAATATATACTTTAATAATGATATATATTTTTATAGAACATCTTCAAAAGTTGGGGTTCCGTGTAGACCTCGAGCCCGTTGAGTTCATTAATTACTGTATGCTAGAGATGTGTGGTCACGAGGTAATATTTTTAGTCACTTAAGACAATGTTATACTTTAATAAACAGAGTATATAAACATAAGAGGCTTCATATACTACTGCAATACTTTAACATATTACGACATTTCCTGGCTAAGAGCTCACACCATCGGATATGAAACGGTAGCAACATTGAGCCCCCGCGAGGGTTGCCCCCTATCCACGGAGGCCGAGGACTAGTTTTCAGTAATTGCCTTTGTGAACAGAGTGCCGCTGTCAAGGCCATTTAGGCGAACAGCAATATAGAAATGAGAAAAAAGTAGGGATTCGAAAAGACACACAAATTCAAGCTCAACCTAGAACGGTCTGTATGGTCAATAGAAACATCTTCCCCAAGCAAGAATCAAACCCATGCATCTCAACGATCGCCACAATCATATTTCATTTCCAATACGCTCTTTTATAATAAAAAAAACTTTTAGGTATTTCGATGCAACATCAACAACTTATCATTCAATACACACTCAGACCGCGACCCCGTTTGCCGAAGAGCGATAAACGCTGTAGTAGAAGCATCAACTAAATTCTTAAGAGCAAGAAGCTATCTCTGGTCGTGGGCACTCATAGAAAACCAGATATTCCGACGAAGCGAATATGCGCCCAAAGATTACTGGCCTTTCAGTGTGGACAAAAAATTTGATGTGGATTTAAAATGATTCGTTATGGGCCGGTTAAAGACGAAAATAAATCTTAACTTTTTCGAAGATATTTATTTCTTAGATTGTTTTGTATTAATGATTGAATAAATATTATATTTTAAGAAACAACTAAATCGTTCTCAACTTTTTAAAACTATAAACGTTTTACGCCTTTTAAATGTCAAAATTAAATCAAAGATTGCAAAACCTATTTTTCCATTGCCGGTTTTGTACTGCAACAAAAATATAAAGCATCATAGGTCATTGACATAACCACGGAAAATATATTACATAGGTACTATACTAAACTGGTGTAACAGTGTACGGGTACTGTGCACTGAGCACTATGATATACAGCCTATATGGCGTAAAATGACAGTGTTTAATATTGAAGCGCCGCCAAATAACTGGCTGGGAACTAAATAATACCATCACACGCATGCGCTACAAAAATCTTGAACGTCATTGGTCAATTTCCCAGTCCCATTCTTACACTTACCTTTGCACATGCGCCGTTTTATTTTTATAAGTTCTAGCCACTTCATTGGTAGCGCTAGTGTAGCCTTTAATTTTTACCTATTTCAATACATATAATCCTCCGTCTATATTTTATCTATAGTACTATAAAATATAAGGCAATGCAATTTTCAGCCTCAAAATAATTCATCATTATTAATATTATACTTCTTCACTTCACTTCTTTTCCAATGTCGTTAATTTCTTGATACGCATATAATTTTTGGAGACGAAACTTATTTAAAAGTATTGAAAATATTAAAATAAAGTCCATACCGTTGACCAAATCTCCATGACGCAAATAGTTATAAAATGTTAAAGGGTATGAAAGAAAACAATAATGATTTTTGATTTTGTTATATTGAAACAAGTTACAAGGCTCCAGAGTTCCGTCCGCTAACAACATATTAAATACATTTATACATAAACTTTCTATATACTATGACAAACGACAAATGCTTGGTGGTGCTCCTTCGTAAATTCAACACCAACGCAACAGAAAGAAGTTTGACGCTAACTTCATTCAGTGACGTAGCAAAATTGTCTTTGATACATTGTGTTTATATGGGCAGGTCCATAGTATACAGTAAGCCTATGTATTTTATATTTAGAATCATACCACGAACAAACAACATTTAACGAATTTATTTCATATACAATACCCACAGTGATGTATAATTTATTTTGTTTTTTTTTTTAATGGAGGATATTTTTTTGTATTTCCACATATTTACATTGTCGATAGTCCTATTTTAGAACATCAGCTTCCAACACATAATTTATCCATCTCCAAAATTTTCATTTCAAACTCTTTGTATAGCCTAAATTATTGTTGAAATAATTTCATGAGATATATATACCTAATACATTTACAATTATATAAAAGCTTAAGTTTTTTTAATTAATGCACAATGGCAACATTTTTCCGCAAAAGAATTTTCGTTATATCTGTCAGACAGAGATAGCAATACCTCGTCCAATAGATAACGAAGTAAGAAAGAGATGTAAAGAGCAAGTCAATAATCTGAAGGAGCCAACTTGTATAAAACCAACTATAGCATATAGCTTATTCAATTTACAATCGAATATCGAATACACATAAATAATTTTTAAAACTAACATTTAATTAAATACACCTAATACCGTATTACAATAAAAAATATGTTATTGTATTAATTTGAAATATTCATATTCCACGCGTTATCGGACACGCCCTAAATTTAGCTAAGATTTTTTATACAAAAAAATACATTTATAATAGGAAAATTATATTTATCGAGTAAAAAAATAAAACGACCACATACTGTAAAACATTTCGACATTCCGTTCACGTTCCGACATTTAAATTTTATACTACCTAGCTAATATCTCGAAAAATTAGTGAATACATTTCAATGATAAAATCGCATACACATAATTTGACTTTAAATTAATATGTAAAAACATAGATGTCGTTGAAAATTGACATTTTGATATTGTTTAAATTGAATTATAGTCCTCACAAAAGATATGGCCCGTTTTGAAGTTTCTCTTTTAACGATGATAGATTAAGAGCGTTTTTAGACTAGCTTTTTTTTCACGCGCATGCGGTTGTTTTGGCATACGCGCTTACACGCGCGCTTACTAATTTCTTACTTCAAAAAGCCAAACGCGCGTACATGGGATTATTCCGTCGTATTATTATCATTTCAACGATTCAAAAATTATTACGCGCTTATACGAGTTTATAAGCGCGTTAACTCTTATAAGAGCAAAATGTTGACCTATACGCATTTGAAAATACAAACGCTAGTTTGAAACCACTCTTACTTTGTATGAACGTCCTACGATACGAAATCAAATAGAATAATTTTTGACAAATAACAGTATAAGTTCATTTTTAATGTAATTTCGCAAAGCATAAGAACTATTTACTCAAAACATTATATCATGGGATCCTTTTCCAATAATCGAAACTTTTTTATTACCTTTTGTTATTAATTTTAAATATTAATTAATGATTACAATCATCATAATCACAAATCATGTGCTTAAAAAAAATGAAACTGGCATTGACTCATTTATATTTAAATGGGCTGAGGAAGACAAGAAATGAATAATAATATGTTATGTTATGTAATGTCATGTTATTTTTGTCTTATTAGAGCTTTATTAGTATACTTTATAACTTCAAGATAGTAAATAATAGAATAGCAATAAGAATATTTTGAGTAGATATTTTATTTGTAAACAATGAATAATAATTAAAATAAGTAACAATAGTTCAGAATAAAATATTAAATTATGAAATAATTTTCTTTTTTTTTTATTTCAAGAATGTAATGTATTATATTGTAAGCTTTATATTATAATAAATAACAATATTTCTAAATATTGAATCAATTTATCGTAACAGTCGGTTTCCTGTTTAATAACTTTAGTTGCATTGCTTTGATATTGCAACGACATAGATATAGAGGAGACATTATATAGCGCGTATATATGGCGTAAAATGACAGTGTTTATTTATCCATGTATGAATTAGGTGGGAACTAAATAATACCAAAGTACCCATGCCCTACAAATACTGTGGTATTTTTTTTATCCCCATTCTTACGAAGTCAAGACCTTCGGACGTGAAACGTTTTAAATCTTTTAATTCTACTCACGTCATAGGTGGTGCTCGTTCATCCTTAAATTTTACCAATTTCAATAAATATATGGGATGCACTATCTATTGTCATTTAAATCTATGTGCGATGTTAAATGCCAAAAGAGCTCTATTACTTTGTGATGATAATAATAATTCAAATTTCTTTCTGCAAGATTCCCCACTTATCAAAAACTAGTTTTATGTAGAAATTTTCATTTAAAATCTATTATTTCAGTTTAATTTTTGTCAACTTAACTTTGCTTATTGTATAAACTAAATGATATAAAAAAATTATTGCTATAATTTCAAATAGATTTTAATTTTTTTAATGTTTTTGTGTACCACGATATTTAATATGCAAAGATTAACATTGAAACTACTTCATTAAAACAAATATTGTCACACTCATAAATAAACGTAGCGAAAGGCCCTTACCTGAGGAAAGTAAAGCACTATTCATAGACTTAGTATAAACTTTGGAGCGACATATTCATTCAAACAAGACGAGACTTGTTGGTGCTCCTTCGTGAATTCAACACCAACGCATCGGAACGAAATTAGTCACAACTCTCACACTAACTTCATTTGGATATGTTGTCACAATTTTGCTTGTGCCTAACTTCGTTCCCTTGCGTTGTTGAGTTTGCGATGGGGCACCAACGACTCTCTGTCATTATGTGTGTATGAAAGATTCGGTCCTTAATATATAGTAAGTCTATGACGTCATACAACGCTTCTAAGCCAAGAAGGCACTAAAATGGCACTTCTACGGCCTGTAGCTTGACCATTCACAACCGTATTCGAATTATTATATTTCGTTATTATTATTGTCATAGATATTGTTACATCGATTTTTAAATTTAAATTTATCAAAATGTAATTTAAATTTATGAAACTTAAAAATATTAATATAATTTGTATGCATACTTATTATTTAGTAAGAAAAAAGAGGTAAGGGCGCTTTTCGTTGCTACGTCTAATAGTAAAGATAATTCAATTGGTCTACACACTTGGCGCTGTGATTAGGTTTTTAAAAACATACAAAAACAGACCGACAGAGAACAAATCGGAAATGTTTGACAAAGCTTTTGTATTTATTATAATTTTAACTTTTTTACAATTTACTTATTATTTGGCAATCCAAGTTTAAATTTTAATTGTATATGCATATATTTTTTATAAATATTTATTTAATATTAAGTGTTAAAATAAATACTTAAAAACTTAATAAAACAGCGACGTCTTAGCACACTTTGTTGACGTCATTGTCCACAGCAGTATTGATATCTACAATTTAAAGACTATGAATTTAGCCGTAGATAGTGACGTCACGATTTAATTATCTCAAAAATCACTCGAATTTTTTCTTTAAAATTTAATAAAAAAATCTTAAGTGATTAAATAAAAAAATAAATCATATAACAAATTATTCGAAAGCAATAAAAATAACAAAAATATTTGAATCACATGCATATCCCATATTATATTTATATAATTATTTCTTTGCAATTGTTCAGACCACCTTTGGTCAAGGTATGGAAGCTGACTTTTATTTCAAGTTATTAAAAAAAAAATCACTTCCAATATTTATAGTGTATGTTTAGAATATTGTCATTTTAAAATTAACTGCATTTTATTTTCACAACACTAAATTATCGATATCGATTTATGAGTAAGGAGTAACTTCTTTTTTTAAGGTTATTTATTTTTCATAAACAATACATATATACTGACGTATCTAAATTTCACATTCAAAGCGTTTCGGTGCCTACCACATATATTTTAATAACTTTTACAATTTTTATATTGTTTAACCTTATTTTTGAAAAATCGCTTATTATCGTTAAGGTTGTCGCGCAACAAACTCTTAGATATTAAATTTATTGCCGTTATTTTACAAATTCTTCTCAATACTATAAATCATGTACCCAAATAGAAAAATTATATTGAAAAATCAATAAAAATCGACATGATCGACTACCTTTATAACAGATTCACCTCTGTGTAATGTCGAAACGGAATACCGAAATCGTGAAACAAGTTAGGGCAGTGTCACATGTCCGAGAAGTGTCAGAGACCCGAGTCACTCACTCACCCGGTCACTCGGTCACTTAGTCACTAAATCACTCATCACTTCACTTGTGTCTTAATGTGTTGCAAGAACTCGTAGTAGGAGAATGCGGATTCAACTCTGTCCTCGATGAGTCGCTCGGTGAATAGCTGGCGTGATGGCGAATTGTCCCTGTTTTAGATGATAAGAATTAGTGTTAACATAATATAACCTCAATAGCTCAAAGATTAAAGGGTCTCGAATAAGTCTCAATAAACTTAAAAACATTATGCTTTAAAAGGCGTCTCAATTAAATACGTGCAGTCTAATCAATTTAATTTTTTTTTCAAAGATAATAAAGGAGTTATATTTGTTACTTGATCTATTATGACATTTTAAGTTTTTTTTTTAGCCCCGAGAACAGATAATGGTACTCCACCTGCTGTTCAATGGAAGTAGTACAAACGAGAGTCTAAACAACGTGTTTTCCACCAAAGTACGGTAGTAACTAACAAGATGGGCAATTATGCCTTACCAGCAAAAGACCACCTACTTGAATGATATCGGATAATATCGGATATACGTTTCTTAGAATTTCTTCTACGACATGCAAGTTTTCTCACAGTTATTCAAGAGATAAATTCGAAACACAAATTAAGCCCTTGAAAACCGAGAGGTGCTTGCCCAGATTTGAACCCACTACCTTCGGATACAGCCTACATTAATTAATTTTTCATTTCGCTCCACTTATCTCACACAATAACCCTTACGTATGTTGCTAAGTTGTTAATAATTAGCATAGGGTTGTTACAAAAACCTAAAATTGAGAATTAAAAAATCATTCATTCGTGGTCAGTTACCATCATTTATGGTCAATAACTAATAAGCTCAGCCTTTTTGAAAGCTTTTAAAACTAAAAATTAGAATTACAAATTTACTCACCTAAGAATAAGTATACTAGATGGATAAGGCCGATCATCGTTAAGTTTCTCTATAAACGAATGTAAAAGCTCATTTCCTTCGCTCTCAATCTTGGGCAGAGTCCTCGCTTCATCCGGCAACTGGCTGAAGGCAGCAACACCAAACATTTCCGAAAGAAAAGCGGGGCTGACTCCGTGACATACATATATTATCATCGTCTCGCCGTCGTCCAAGAGATACGCTCCGTTTAAGTTTATCCTGTAAATATATATAAATTATTAAAAATTTTCACAAAATATCAAGTATCCTGTATCCCTTAATTTTAAAAAGTAAATTTGTTTTTATTATTTCTTATTATAACGACCATAGAATACAAAATCTATGAAAATTCCTACTATTATTATCAACTTTCCTACTATTATAGTCGGTCCCCAGGAAATACAGCAAAAAAGCCAATTTTCTTATATGACGACCCTATATTGCCAATAAACCACATACTGTGGGCGAACCGCCTCTTGCACAAACACACTTCCAATTATTTATCTCTATTATAGCTCATGAAATACAGCAAAAAAAAAAACAAAAATAAGAAATTTCTTATATGAGGACTATGGGATATATTTTTAAATTTTTTTATAGAAATAAACATTCTACGAAATTTCAACTCTACGTATTACGGGTCTTGAGACTCAGTCCACAGACGGACGCATAGCAGAGGCTTTGTAATATGGTTCCATTGTCACACTTAAACAACAATCTAAAAGGGCTGCCGCTACATTAAATTTTTTGGGACGGATTGTGTCGTCGTATAGCCACGCCCACACGTCTCTGATAGGGTCGTGTAATAGCCACGCCCATACGCCTCGGCTCGTGTAATAGCCACGCCCACACTCCTCGCCTTGTCGTATAGCCACGCCCACTCGCCCACACGTACCTCTCGGCGGAGAGCTGCAGACGGGGCGGGTTGGGCGCGTCGCCGTCGGGCCGCTGGTGCTCGTGCAGCGTGTGCAGCGCGTACAGCTCCGGCAGCGCCGCGCGCAGCAGCGCCGGCAGCGGCGCGCACTTCATCAGGCACATGTCCGCCACGCGCTCGTCGAGCCGCGTCGACGTGCCCGTTCGGAATGCTTTCTGAATTACATTATAATTATATTTTATAAAGTATGTCTTCTCATATATTGTATATCATATATAGTAGTACTAAAGCTATGCCCTTCCCAGGACAAATGTGCCGGCTCGACCGGGAAAGTACTACCCTCTCACAGAGCACTATCAGCACTGTTGCTTTTCGTGCGAAGAGTGAGAATACGGGAGATCCAATCTTTTCCACCTCCTTTGTTCCCCTTCCCATCCCTTCCCTCCTATCCTTGGTGTTGGCAACGCATGGAATACTTCAAGTATCGCAAGCGCTCATAGGTTGCGACGACTGGTTACTTTGAAGCGGACCATATGCTTTGTTGCCGGCTGTTATGACATAAAAAGTCAAAAAAATGTTGAACACATGACTATATGTGGGGGGCACCGACCCTCTTGAGCAGCGCCAGGATGTACATGGGCAGCAGGCGCAGGCCGAGCGGCGCGTGCAGCGCGGCGGAGTGCGCGCCGGCCGGCAGGTTCTGCGCCAGGCGGTGCGCGCTCAGCACGTCCACGGCCGCGTTGATGAGCGCCTCCTTCGCCTCCGCCATGGACGCCGTCGCGCACCGGTCCACCGCTGGACAATTATACATTTTTAATATTCACATACTATTAACGAGAACCAACCCTTCCATGCAAATACTAATGTCACACGTAATCGAATAAAGGTAGCGTATGACTAAACTTCGTTTAGTGTTGAATTTATAAAGGAGCACGTGCAACACTTTGACATTTTGTTTCTATGGTGGGGGCTGCTCATATACAATAAGTAACTTGGAACTACGTTCCTTAACGCGGCTTACGGGTAATGCAATTTATTAGAAATCTTTAAAAGAAAAAGTATGCTGTGTGTGTGTGTGTGTGTGTATGCGTGTGTGTGTGTCCGCGTGTGCGTGTAGTGTAAGTGTAGTGTGCGTGTGCGTGTACGTGCGTGTGTACGTGTACGTGTGCGTGTGCGTGTGCGTGTGTGTGTGCGTGTGCGTGTGCGTGTGCGTGTGCGTGTGCGTGTGCGTGTGCGTGTGCGTGTGCGTGTGCGTGTGCGTGTGCGTGTGCGTGTGCGTGTGCGTGTGCGTGTGCGTGTGCGTGTGAGTATCGAGCCCATTACAAACAAATGAGTCTGCACACATGCGTCCGCAGCCGAGTGCGCAACTCTCTCTCTCTCTCTCTGTTCCTGTTTCTTTTTACGATTTTTTTTTTACACGAAAGACCGGGTGTAACCAATTTTTGCTCTAAAAATATTATTTAGCCTGGACTATGCCGTTTTTTATTTTAGGAATATTAATTAATATAGAAAAGTTAACTCACCCATTTTACTAAGCAATCCGACAATGCACTGTTGGTCCGCAGAGTGTAAGACGTCCGTTAATGTGCTCGCTATAGGTAAAGCTAATGTATGAACGCGTATCCTTCTTTCGCCTGGAAAAAGTAAAACAAATTAATAATAATATTTGTTACGAACTGTTAATATAGGTTTTGATAATCCCTGTCGCGGTTGAATACGCTAGCGATCCCGCAACGTCCCACTATGGCGCTCGACGGGACCTTGGGGTTTTCGTGGGTATGGGGGCCAGGTCCTATAAAGACCATTGCACACAACCTCGAGTCCCACACTCCCCGCGCCACTTTTACCATCTGTCCCCGGCGCGGGTAAGTAAATGCATTTCCCCAAGTAAATAAAAAAAAGGTTTTAGTAATCCCTCGGGAACCTGGGGATATTATTACGGGATAAAACGTAGCCTTTGTGTTAATCCAGGTAGTAAGCTATCCGCGTGCCAAATTTATGTGTAAAATCTATTCAGTAGTTCATGAGATACAGCAAAAAATTTCAAGTTTCTTGTATGGGGAACCCCTCTATATTTCATTTTTTACTTTGCTTTTACTATTTCTTTTTGTAGTCACAACAGCGATACGATCCACTGACAGACGGACGGACGATGGAGGCTTAGTAATAGGGTTTCGTTTGCACCTTTTGAGTAAGGAAATCTAGAAAACAATTGATCAAAAAAAAATTATAAACGCTACACACTCAACGGTCCCCATTAGGCTAATTGTATCCTGTGTCGGGGGTCCGGAAACATACACAATGACAAGGAAAAACACACCCAGACCGGAAAAAATGCCTGTCTGGTCAATACAAACATATGCTCCGAGCGGGAATCGAACCCGCGACTTGTGGCACTTAAGGCAAGTTCGCTACCACTGAACACAACATGGTCGTATAAAATATAACTTTTGATCATTTTCAGACACGTATTATTATTACTGAAAAAATCATTATTTTTTCATCAAAAAAATATTTTTGGGACTTTAAAAAGATAATATAGATACATACCTTTACTGCTAGTATAAAGCAAGGCGGCCTGGAAGCAAACTTGCTGCAGATCAGATAGTGATTCCTCTATCGTTAACTGCATTCCGAATCCGGCGTCCGGAGACACGTTCGGCAGCGAGAGAAGATCCGTCGATCTCACGAAGAAGTTGCCGTGGAAAGTGTGAATGGATATACCCCTGGGAAATCATATTTTATTAGTTTAATTAAACTTTTTCCCGCTAGTGTCGCTCTCTGTCTGTTTTTCTGATAATTATATTTCAATTAATACAAGTTTTAAAAAATATTGAAAAAATAAAGCGGCCTATACACCTTTAACATTATTGCATTTGAATTTTAAGCTTTCTTAAACTCTAATTCAACCATTGCAATCTTTCAATACTAACCTTACATAATCAAAAATGATTGGAATCACAAATATTGTACAATTTTATTGTAGATGTATGGTTCGCCTAATACGGGCAGTACCTACAAATCTCACAGAATATTGATTATCAACTGAAGAATTTCATATGATGAATGTGAACGCCTGCCGTTCAATACTCCCCGTATCTTCACTCATGCTCATTCACGGCTGAATGGATTTTGATATAAAAAATTATAGAGATTTTCATTTAAACAAACTGAAGTTATGCGATCACCACCACCCATGAACATCTGCTACACCAGAGGGCATGCAGATGCGTTGCCGATTTTTTTTTTAAGATACTTATTTTATTGCCACCAGATGCCAGTCCACTTAATAAAAAACAATTATAATTATTAATAAACAAATAAGAGCTAGACATCCTGTAACGTTTTTTGACAATATTAATTTTTTTCTGACCCGTTCGCAATAGTTGCAATAGCACTGAGCTTGGCTGAAGTCACACTGGTGGTAGGTCTTCTGTTGCAAGAGGCCAGCTAGGTAGGTCCCACCGCAGTGTCAAACATTCTGCCACTAAATAGTAGTGCTTAGGCATTGCTGTGTTCCGGTTTGAAGGGCACTGTAGGCTGAGTGAAATTACTGGGCAGAGGAGATTTAAGAACCAATATCTCTCGTTAGCAACGCGTGAGTGGCACTTACTTTTTTGATTGATTTATTATATTTTTAATAATTTTTAGGATTAAGTTTTTAATTATGTTTAATTTTTTTTTATTATTGTTATACAGTTTTGTCTCTTTTTAACTATAATGCTTTTTAATGGTTTAGTTTAGTTTATTTCTGTTGTGTCCTAATAAATATATTCTTTCTTTCTTTCTTTCTTTACTAATGGTGCTGCAAGCGCTCATAGGCTCCGGCAACCACTTACCATCAGGTGGACCGTATGCTTGTTTGCCAACTTGTAACATAAAAAAAAAAGCCGGCGGGCGTGTCTCACCGGGTGCAGCGCACGCGCATGACGGCCTCGAAGCCGATCTTCCTGGTGAGGTAGCGCGCCAGCGACTGCGCCAGCGCCGCCGCCTGCCACGGCCGCTGCGCGCGGAACAGCGGCATGTGGTACACCGCGCCCGCGCTGAACTTGCTCATACCGCCTGGGGAGGAGCAGGAGGAGGGTTACACTATTTGTCCAGTTTTATGTTTATGACTTATTTATTAAGGTTTTATAAGTAAAAATTTTAGGCATCAAAGATACAGATGGATATATGACATTATAATAATTAAAATAGACATAGACCTCGGGGTGCTCAATCTCTTTCTAATATTGATCTAAATAAAATTAAATATTATTTTTATTATAAGATGACATTAAAAAGCTACAAGACATTATAGAATCGATAAAGTTTTTACATTGCTTATCACATGCAAGTCATTACCAGCACCGCTTGTAACTAAAATGAGAATTTCGCTTTGCGACGCCTTTTTTTTAAGGTTTAAAGAGCACAAGTAGGCTAGTGAAATTAATTGGCAAAAGAAAATTGGGAACCAATATCTTAGGATAAGCAACATGTGAATGACACTTACAAATGAATTACCATCAGGTGTACCGTATGCTGGTTTCCAAACTTAGATAAAAAAAAACTATATTTATTCATAACTATTGTGGTCAATTACTATGTTTCGAACTCACTGAGGGTTGCCAGATCACAGTATTGTGAGCTCAATAGGAACAGGTCCACTGCAACTTGAGCCCCGCTGCAGTCCAAAGCGAGCCTCTTGTAGAAATCCGTCGCTGGATTCAGATGAGCTACATCTTTAGATGACCGAGCGTTTGGATCCTCTCTGTAATAAAACAAAAAACACTAAAATAAAAATTATATACTCGACGGCCCTTATTGAGACATTATGTGGCCACAAAAACACCCGCGACCAACGACTTTTAAGGCAGGTTTGCTACCACTAAGCCATAGCCATTTTCTACCATAGTATCAAAATTGAGTGGGGGTGAAATGTCAGTTTTGTTAATCAAGTAAAATATTTTTTGAGCAATTCAATGTTTACAGTACAGACAGACAGTAGACATAATAGTTAAACAATTAAACTGAGCAATATGCACAGAGAACACGCCAAGCACATATCACTATAGCCATTACCTTGATTGTAATGCTCCTGGACCGATGTTTGGGAGACATGTTTGGAAGACGGTTATTCGTCCACCAGTTGGTGCCTGCAACAAATTAATGTAGAATTTTTTTTAACATTCATTAAATTTTGGAATAAAGCTTTAAATACATTTATTTCATTAATTTGTTGTTTAAAAAAATAAATAATAAATAATGTTACAGAATCAACGGCCCCTATTAGTATAGTGATATTATGTGTCGGGGGTCCGGAAACGGAAAACGTGTCAACTGTATGGTCAATACAAACACCTTCCGAGTGGGAATCGAACCCACGACATATGGCGCTTAAGGCAGGTTCGCTACCGCTTTTTAGGACAAAATAAAATTTATTTACATTTATAGATATTATAAAAAAAATTAAAATTTTTCAAGAAAACATAAGAGTGGTTACACTCTTAACTAACCAGCGCAAACACACACACCAAAAAACATACACATACACACACACACAAACGTGTGCACTCACACATCAGTTACCAAAAAACGTCCCAAAGTTAGTTTTATAATCAAATAAACTTACCATAAGTTTATAAGCGGCCTGTAGAGCGGCGCCCAGAGCGGAAGCCGGAACTCCTGGCACGGAGTATCTCTGCGGTAATATAGTCAAGAGTTCCATCACCAGGTCCTTGTACTCGCCCAGGTTCACCAGCAGCGACTCCGGCGATGGGAGGAATATTTCTGGTGGAAGAATTTGTTTATTAAAAAAAAAAATTAAAATTAATTTATTTCTGTCAATGTTTCGTATAAAATAAGCCAACTGTGAATCGAATTTTTGTACCGTTTAATATCACTACATAGTATAAAACAAAGTCGCTTTCTCTGTCCCTATGTATGCTTAAATCTTTAAAACTACGCAACGGATTTTGATGCGGTTTTTAATAGATAGAGTGATTGAAGGGGAAGGTTTATATGTATAATAACATCCATTAAATAGTGGAGAAATACTGTAATTTTTGAGGTTTCTAATGTGATGTCGTAAATAATAATGACAATATATATATATCGTATATAATAAAAATAGTAATGACATAGGCTATATATTTTATACCCGTGCGAAGCCGGAGAGGGCCGCTAGTAATTGTATATTTCTATCTTGAAAGTTCAATCCTCAATTCATAGGTTTTTTTATATATATTATATTTACATATTTCGTGATATCTTTTCGTTTTGTAAACGGATTTTGATGATGCTTATAATGGATAGGATAAGTTTTAGTTGTGATCCCGTGGGAATTTTGTCTACCTTCTTAATAGATAAATAAATAAATAAATAAATAAACGCTACACACTCAACGGCCCCCATTAGGATAATTATATCCTGTGTCGGGGTCCGGAAACATTCACAATGACAAGGACAAACAACCAGACCGGAAAACATGCCTGTACGATTAATACAAACATCTGCTCCGAGCGGGAATCGAACCCGCAACCGTCGAGACTTAAGGCAGACTCGCTACCCACAACGCTATAACGGTGTCGAGATAATTGCTTACAGTGCGTTGAAATGGAGAATGTTCATGATTTGTTAAGTGAATGTGTAAGGACATAGACGCTGTTACAGGCTTTGGCCATTTGGCTACGAATTAATTTTTTAGATGTTGGTTCCTCGCTCTATAACGCCCCTTTCAGAGCCAGGCCAGCCATAATGATGTACAAGAAATATACATAAATAGGTATTAATATATGACGTTCTATATGTTTACGGTGTGATTTCTAATTCTTTTGGATATTAAAAAAAAACAATTTTGTCTTGATCTGCACATGGATTCAGCAATAACAAAATTGAAAACCAATCAATAAAAAAAATACATATATAGAGGACACTACATTACGCGTCCCATATATTGCAATTGGTAAAAATTAAAGGATGGAATATCACAACTTATTAACAAAAAAAAATGGCGCATGTGCGAAAGTAAGCAAAAATAGGACTTTTTTTTTTGTAGCGCATGCGTATGATGGTACTATTTAGATAGCGTCTTTCTATAATTTTACGTCATATAGACGCGCAATCTAGTGCATCCTCTATGTCTATGTAAATAACACGCGGTAATACCGTCAATGTCGAGTACTGTCATCTCCTTGGGGCGCGTGAGGCCGTCGCTCATGAGGTAGTAGTGCACGTGCGCGTCGTAGCAGATGAAGCCGATCTGCGTGCGCGCGTCGCCCGGCAGCTGCTCCAGGTTCGCCTTCAGAGTATCGCACACCACCTGCGAATAGGATATACGATATAATTATAATAATTGTTACAATGACTTTAGGACATTTTTATTCAATTCAATGTTATAATATAAAAAAATTGTAATATTTTTTTATTTTTTCAAAATACAATAAAAAATAAGTAAATAAACGTTACACACTAATTAAGACGTCCGGGGCCCGGAAATACAAACAAATACAAACACAACCATCCAGACTCTAATACATATCTGTATGATCAATACAAACATTCCGAATGGTAATCGAACCTGCAATCAATAGCGTTTAAATTTACCTGCAAGTAGCCAGACTCCCTCGCGATCTGCGACACGTCGAGTAGGAAGAGATAGACGGCCGGCTGCGGCGGGCGGAGCATGTACTCGCTGGGCGCTATGAACTCTATAGTAGCGGACTTTATCTCGGGCCGCCGAGATGGATCCCCGTACGATTTACTCAATGGATCGTATTGGAACTCTTCCGGCACTAAAAATATATGTAATGCTATGTAAAGAATAGCTCAATTCAAATTTAATAACCGGTGTGAAGTTAAGCGCAAGTGCCACTGAGCAGTATAAAAAGAAATCAACCAGGATGCGCGCTAGAAACGAAGTTCTTTCATTTCATGTAATTTCCGACTAAAATAATTTTTAACAATAAATTCCCAACCTATGCCACCCCACCCATTGCCACCCCAAAGGACTTCTGTTTGCATCATCTCCATATCAATAATAAAGACCAACTTCTTCAATCTTTGTAGAACATGTTAAGCTGTCTGGTTGTTATCATACCAACATCTGATAATAATCTTCCCACTTTGATAAGTAATTTAATATTATCTAATAATCTAAATGATGCTAACTAACATGCTCTTTAAAACAACAATAAAATCTTGTAAAATCTAATTTCAATAATATTTTTATACATATATTATTATCGCTATAGTTCAATAAAAACCTTTTTCAGTATATAAATATTTTAACTTTAATTAATCTTTGTATGCAGTATTTAATACTATATTTTAAATTATACTCACAATCGTTGACTCTGTAGCAAAGGTTGCATTTCCATCGCTTCGAATCGACGAAATACACAAATGGATTGATGTAGGTCCGACAGGCGCGGCATCTCACTATTGTAGTGCATTGAATCACTGGTAGATGCTATAAACAAAAAGATATTCTATTAGTATAAACATAAGGCATAAAAATAATTGTCAGTGACTATAAAATATTAAGATTATTAAAAGTAATTGGATATTGTAAAGAGTTGCTAAATGTAAATAAATAGTGTTAACAATTTCTTTTGTAACTCTGAATGTGCAGTATGATAGCAAGCGACAGAGAGTGAGATTTGTTTGTTTGTATGAGAAAAGTAATGTATGTGTGTGTATGTTTAAAAACTGTAGATTTAATGACAATCATTTAAAATAGAGTGTAGTATGCATAAACAACATTTTAGTAGCATTTTAAGTACAATGTTCACTACATTGATTTTTTATTTTTGAACCTGTAGTAAGCCTTTTATTGCGCAAGGCCGTTCAGGTAGGTACCCACCGCAGTGTCAGTTATTCTACCGCAAAGCAGTATTCTGTGTTTCGGTTTGAAAGACACTGGAGCTAGTGAAATTGGCAACACGTGAGAGAAACCTACAAATTTATGATGTTGAAAGCGCTCATAGGCTACGACAACCGCTCAGGTGGGTCGTATGCTTGCTGGCCAACTTTGTTACATAAAAAAAAAGAATACCAAACCTAATAACATGTCTTGGCACTAAAAGAACGAATAAGAAATAAATCAAATTCAAAGACCAAAAAATCTATGTATTTAATTTACATTTATTTATTGCAAAAACTGTGTACAATTTAATTAGATCTTATTGTTTAGATTTAGTTCTAACAGTTTGCCAATTTTGGCGTGCAACATACATAATATATAATACACATTTATTAATATTAATACTGAAGCATAACAGTGATACAGAATATAATTTTTAGACAACAACATTAACAATATATTCAGAACAGACAAACTAAAATATAATTATAACGTTACTATTTATTATTTAGTCAAACATACAAACCCAGTTCGAACAAAAACCCAAAATGAAACAAAATAAACATTGTATAATGATATCTATACATAATAATAAAGTTCATTAACGGATGCTACGCATCGCACGTGTAAAACTTGTTTATAAACAGAGATATGAAATCCGGATTTATAAGATTATAAGCTTATTTAAACAGTCCATGTAATGATATAAACAAGTAATTAATTATTTGCGATCCCTTGTATGTGTAAAAAGGTTATAGATTTATTTTTAATGACCGATAAAACTTACCGATTATAAAATAATTAATATTTGTTTACTTTCTTTATATCTGTAGTACAATAAAGATTTAAGTTTTAAGTAATGTATATAATATCACTAAATTTATATTTCTGATACTGGCACAACAACATATGTATACTAAAAATGCATGCAATAATAAATAAGAAGCTTGATATTTTTGACGCTTTTGCTATTATCATGAATATGTAGAGGTAAATAGTTATATACTTTTTTATGTTCATCTTATATATACTACGATGGTACGGAACACTTAATACTCGGGTCCGACACGCACTGGGCCATTTGTGCTGGGAGGTATAAGGCTCTACAGCGGTTATTCATATAATAACAGGTAAGTCTCGCAATGCTGAGCTAAACTTATGTCTTATTAGCTTCAAATATACATATATTCCTAGTGTAGGGTACTACCTACCTACCTACCTACCTACGTATAATATAAATAAAAAATACTTAATAGTTTTATACTCACATTTAGATCTTTGAATGGATGTATTAGGATACCTAGGGGAAGTCTTGATTTTTGCAATAAGGAGTTCGTCTCGGGAATCCGGTTCACTGTACACCTGAAGATTCTGTAAAATAAATACTTGGTTTTTATTTGTGGTATTATTTCATCAAAACTCCAAAAGACTTGGTTGCATATTTGTTTTGTTCTGTGGGTAACCAACCATTCTTATAGGTCTTCCCATCGTGCTCTAAGGAGCACGTTAGGATCCCATTTTTAGTTGATATTTTTAAGTTAATATAAGTAATATAAATATTATATTTTTTTAATTCACCATAACGGAATTCAGGTGGCACCAAAAAATCATAATGAAGAGAAAATGTGTAGCAACATTTATTTAAAACATATTATTATCAAATTATTTAAATAGGCTTTCCATTTTGCGCTACTTTCAATAAAATCTGACATCATAACTTCATTAAAATTATGCCCATGTATATGTATAACGTATATTATAAAAAAAATAATTAAGAAAGTTTTTTGTATGTATCTAAATGTATGCATGCTTATGTCCAAAATGGTTACACCAATTTAAATTAAATTTTACACACAGATATTTAATACTAATTTGATTGATTGATGGTCCCACATTGTCGTAGGGTACCAGTAGGGCACGGTAATAGAGACCGTCTAACCTACTTGCGTGAAATCTGTGAGGCAACTAGTGCTTAATATTATTAATATCCCAATAACATACACTATCTATGCTATTAATATATTAATCATAAAAAATCAACTAGCATCAATTCCTTAGTTCATCATCATTTTTTTTACCTTATTCTTCGTTCCCACGATAATAATAAAAGCTATTCAATTTACGGTGATGACTCCATTAAAAGTCAAAAAAAAAATCTTATAAATTGCTACAGTATATAGTAAGAATTATTAACCTATCGAATGTAACGTAGAAATAAACAGGGTAAAAAATAAA
Source organism: Hestina assimilis (assembly GCA_023373885.1). Lineage (NCBI taxonomy): Eukaryota > Metazoa > Arthropoda > Insecta > Lepidoptera > Nymphalidae > Hestina > Hestina assimilis. Next base: position 12,705,958 of record CM041745.1, read on the forward strand.
AATTAAGGTCAACCTAGCTCAACCATATTTTAAGGTTTATAATCATGAAACCATTATGGAATGACATGTGTCACACACACCTATAACGACATAATTATGATATAAAACAATGTCAACATTATCTATATTCTGAAATATACATATATTGACTTACTATAAACTATATAATTATATATATATATATATATATATATATATATATATAATTATATTTAGATTATGCAATAAGCATGTCTGGAGGTTGGTGTTTTGTTTTATCTAACAAAGTAAACCAAATATTTCATAGTTCTTCCAGCGTGTACGTGCGACCGAAAATATTTTTTTTTGTCATATAAGAGGCGGCAAACGGGCAGGAAAAGCTCATGTAATATTGAGTGATCACTACCGCCCATGAAGATCCGCAACACCAGAGGGCATGCAGTTACAGGTGCGTTGCCGATTTTTAAAAAAGGAATACGCTCTTCTCTTGAAGGTTCCCAAGTCGTATCGTATCGCTTCCACGTGGAGTGTTTGTGCGAGGAATCATAAACATCCAACCCTCACCACTTCGATGTCTCGAAATCCACTACAGTGCGATGTAGTAGGCTTTTTCTCTCTCGCCCAACAACTCTGTGGAACCAGCTTCCGCCGGCGGTCTTTCCGAACCAATGCGAAAACCTGAAAGATCAGCAACCTGCATGCCCTCAGGTGTTGTCCATGAGCGGCGTTGATCACTTAACATCAGGTGAGCCTCCTGCCGGTATCCCCCCGCTGATATAAAAACTATTATTTCAAAAACTCAACAGCCCATTAGGATAGTATAATGTCACACAAAAACAAGCTTTTTTTTTTTTCGGAATGTGTATTGCTGTTGGCCCTACTGGCCTTGACAGCGTCACCGGGTGGGGCGCCGAGTACAGAGACTCAGCCGTGATAAAGGGGCAGCCCTCACGGGGGCTCAAATTTGATTCCGTCCTTAGGGTGCCTCCTGCGAAGCCGAACCACGGCTAAGGACGTCATCGGAGATGGAGGCAGCGCTCCGAGCGCATTCTATACGATAGACTCACCCGACGGTGTAAGCGCGACGCGACGTGCGAAACAAAGGACCTCGTCCTCGCCGGCGAGGACGGTGTTGTGTGCGTGTATGTGCTGTGTAAGGGGCATTTTCTAATGTAATCCTATCGTCAGGGTCTTGCAGGACGTGCTTAGGACGCCTTACTTTTGTCGGTTGGTTACATCGGTCTGTGTAGATACAAGCATGTCTAATCAAAGGATTTGGATTGAAAGTAGTTTGATCGAAATAGTTTTGCGATAAGCGCTTCAAATGTTTGGGGATCGAATCGATTTCAAAGTCTCTATGGAGATCTACGTTGCGAACGTACCACGGACAGCCCGAGGCCATGCGTAAGAAACGGTTCTGAATTATTTGTAATTGATTAATTCTTCTGGCGTGGACATGCGAAAAAACAGGGCTCGCGTAGGTCAGTATGGGACGTATACAAGCTTTGTGTAATGTCACCTTATTTCTAAGAGACAGTTTACTCCGCCTGCCCAACATCGCATACAATCTTCCCAAAACGAACGCTGCTTTATCGCGTGCCTTGCGGATATGAGCTTCAAAGGTAAGTCTGTTGTCGAGTATGACGCCTAGATACAAATAGATGCTTTTATAGGCAATTATCTATCCCGAACGGGAAATGAACTCATCGGTTTTTAAGTTTCGTTTTCACTGCGTCGCAACGATTTTCAAATATATATGTGGGAGTTTAATTTATTTAATATGTTAAAATATAGAAGAAAGAGGTTGTAGTCTTAATATAAAGTAGAGCTGGTTGCTATTGTCATCTGTCGTATCTGTCATGGTGTCATTTTATTCAAGGGATCCTGGATGGACGTATTTTGAGGCAGCGCCTATTGCGACTGTGGCTCTGATTGATAAAAATATTAAGGCTGAACTCTCCGACATACATATATTTTTACATTGTTTTCTTGTTTATTTATAATATAATTGATGAAGCCCGCTAACAGAATAGTTTATCGAGAGCGACACAATAACATTATAATAATCTTTACTTGATTACGTCCACTCGTTATCGTTGTTAAATTGGTTCAATACCCGAGAAACATGCAACTGCATATCTTCAAATTGTTGAATGTTCGAGCTTTTAATAATAATCAAATAAATATTAATAGAAACAACTTATGTATCTCTAAAATTAATAGACCTACATTCTTAAAAAAAATTTCACTGAAAGTTCAAATTTTTAAATCCCATAGTTTAAAAGTTAAAGCGAGGTGACGACCGACTTAATTTAAAAAATCAAAAATGCTTATTATTTTGAAAGACCTATCCAAAGATATCTCACACGTTGCCATACGTTGATTTTTTTCCCTCGGTTACATGTATGGACTGCTACCCTTAATTTTATATGTTTGGATTTTATTACAAAATCGTGTAGCGGTTCATAGAATACACATATTTACTAAATTTTGTATAGTTAGAGCCAATAGTCTTCGAGTACAGTGACTGTGACATACGGACAGACAGACAGGCGGACATGAAAAAATTATAAGGGTTCCGTTTTCCCCATTTGGCTAAGGAACTCTATAAATAACACCCCGTGCACTATCGACGTCTGTTTGTATAATATGATAAATTCCAAGCATAATAAAACACTGCATTTTTTTACATTCCTTGTTGAATAACTGTTATTTATAAAATATTTGCAACGAGTTATCATTAAAAAGTATTTTATAGTCTTCTTCTTCCAAGCATGTTTCTCGGTATTTTATCTACCCAGGGTCTGCTTATTACTCATATCCGGATTTGACTTGGTTACTATTTTTTAAACAGAGCGATTGCAACCTGATCTCCGCAACCCTAAGGGCAAACCAGTAACTAACTCATTGGATATGAGTTAACGATTATTATCAGATGTTATGTGATAACAACCGGGACCGACAGCTTAACGTGCTCTCCGAGGCACGGTGGGGGGACCCACAGGACGAGCGAGAATCGAAACTACAACCGTGGAGGCTAAAGGTTGACTCGCTACCAATGCCCCACGGTGACAGAAAGTATAATAAGTATAGTACTTATTCACTTTGAAATGATTTTAGTCGACTTTAAAATTTAATAATTTTATGAAACATTACAACATATCGCTTTCCGTGATGGTTCAATACAAAATTCGCAATGACCTGATTTAGAACGGCAGAAATAAACCACAATACCCATAATATTTTAATGCAGCCTATGCTTTAAAGAATCGACTACTGAATTTTTTAAACAGCAATTACGGTTTTATACTTACAGTAACAGAAAATCAGAGAATGAAATGATTCAGTTTATTTTCCTATAGAATAAGGAACTGTAATAAAATACTAGAGCAAAGTATTTACGTTACAGTTTTTCAATGGAGCCTTTTTTAATTACCGACATATATGACAAACTTTTTATATCAAAAATGCACGATTGTTGTTCATAAATCTACTATCGAGTAAAAAAACAACGTGTTGAATCTTTCGAAAACGAATTTATTGTTAAATACGTAATCAATTTAATAATATATGCATTTAATAAATGTTAAGTAATTTTATTTTATATTTCTTGTTGACATTCGTTTTTGCCTTGAATTGTAAGCGCAAAAATAAATGCATATATCCGCCATATTCTGGAAAGGTATGGAATATACAATGAAAATATCAATACACTAAGAATTGGTTGAGGAACATTCATCCCAAGCATACAACTAACGAACTAAGATACACTACTTTTAAAGCCTCCAATATTACGTGTTGGTTCATTGGTATTAATTAAGGAAGTGAAAGTAGTCTTACCTAAACTACACATAATATTCGGCTTCGTAGTAAAAACTATTGTTAACAACCTCTAATGATAATAACTAGACCAAAAAAACGATAAAAGTGATTGAAAGTTCAAAAGGTAACAACCGCAGATATTTACCGGGGGGTTACCATTAACTCTTATAGCGATTCAAAATCAATCCAGTTCAATTCTGACATTCAGATTTTATATGAGCATGACTTATAAATATATCGCACTTTTAGAACGAGAACGACGTAATTCAAGAAGCAATTTTTTGGGAATCAACAAAATAAGTTTTTGAATATTGACACCTGCACAATATTTCATATATTTATTTTCTTGGTTATTTACGTCAGTTATTTACGCTCGAATATGGCTATGTTTGGACTATTGTTACATTGAGAATTTCTTTTTAAGTAATTTTACGCTGGTAAGTAAATTTTTCGTTTTTTTTTTATTGTGGCATTTTCGTTGTAAAAGTGCAAATTATATGTCATAATATATCTGAATCGCAATATGAGTTAATGGTAAGCCCGTAAGTGCGAAAAGTAAACTCTATCTGAATTTGAATAAGCCGACCCTGGCAAAGGACGCGAAAGTGCTAGGAGGAAGGAAAAACAGTATTTAATTGCGTGGATTAAATATACTACACTATATTGTTTATTTTTACAATGATGACAACAAAATAAGCCCCAAATAACAATCGATAACCACGACAATTGTTGAAATACAACACTCGTTAGATACTAAAGGGTTACAGAAAATAACTGAAAAAAACAACAACGCTCTATTGACATTCTGTATTTTATTCGATATAAATCAAATAAGCCTAAACAATCACTGGTTGGAGGGCCGAGTACTGAAACTCGATCATGAAAAAGAGATCAGGCTCGCAGGGTTCAAACATCAAAGTTGCATCCGTCCTTAGGTTGCTCGAGGGCAAACAAGGGCGAAGTCACTATTTTAGCTACAATAAATCTATTGCTCTCTAACTTAAACTTTTTGCCATAATCTAGTTATTACTATTATACAGATTGCCAGTTCACCTTCCCAACCTTAAAGGCTAACAAATAACTCATAATAAGAGCAAATTATCTATCAAGAGTTAACGATTATTATCAGATGTTATGTGATAATAATCGGGACCGACATCTTAACGTGCTCTCCGAGGCACGGTGGGTACACCTACAATAACAACGCCAAATAAACAAATATTTGTAAGATTACTACAAACATCTGCGCGAACGGGATTAAATAGAATAAATTAACGATAATAATCACACTCATTAGTAATTGTTTAAAAATAAAGAAATATTGATGTTTACTTAAAACTGAAGTTTGTTATCTTATTGTTTTACTCGTATTACGGTACGACACAAAATTATTCGATACAAGATTATATTTATTAAAGAAAAACTTCATAATTGTAGCATTGTTTCTATAAAAATTTTTACCGTCCTTCATGACGACGTTATGGCGCAGCGGTAGCGAACCTGCCTGCAGCATATGTTTGTATTGACCATACAGGCCTGTTTTCCGATCTGGGTGTTTTTGTCCTAGTCATTGTGTATGGTTCCGGAACCCGACTCAGGATATAACTATCCTTATGGGAGCCTTAAGTGTGTAGCATTAAAATGTTACACGTTTTATTTAGATAAGGTTGTATTCTCTCTAGTTATATATATATATATATATATATATATATATATTGCCTGCATACTTACGTAAGTGAGTTATAAATTTTTAATTTATTATATATTTAAATACATACTAAATACGTATCTAATACATTGAAGTTGAAGAAAATCCTATGGAATTGAGACAATTGGTCACGTGAGTGGTGTGAGTGAAAGAAGAATTTAAAAGAAAAAGTAAGAAAAATCTACTTAAGGGATTTTTTACATTCCGTACCTATCCGCTCGTCTCTCATGAATACTTTAGAGAATACATATATATTGACAAAAAATGTATAATTTTAAGTATAATAAATAATTACTGTGTAAATAATTAACCAACTTTAATCGCCTAAGCTATAAAGCCCCATATATTTGTAGATATTTTTAGGCTGTTCTATTTCCAGAGTCCTTCATAAGATAATCAAAAAGTCTATATGGGACCTATTTGGAAACGCCTTTACAAATAAAAAAAGATTTTCCATATCGGTTAATAAATAAAGGGTTTCCAAATAAAAATAAGACAACTAAATTGAGAACCTCCTGTTTTGACGTCGAAAGAAGAGAGAAGAGTACATCCAATCTTTACATCCAAAGATAATTATTACACTGTTACATACACATTATATTTATTCTTATAAGTCGCGATATCTCAAGGTAGTATAATTAGTGCTATAAGATACTTTGATACAAAGGAAAATAAAAAAGACGCCATAAGAAGACGATGACGAATCCAACACCAACAATAAAATCTTAATTTGTTCAAAATGAATATTTTCTTAATTCAACCGTGATTATGCGCGACTACCTCTACACAAGTCTGTATAACTACAGAATAAATACACGTGGGCGAATCGAGAGGGGTCAACAATTCCCCTCAAACATGTTGAATACTAAGAAATGCACTAATACAATTAATTTTGAACCATTTCTAACTGTTGAAGAAATTAGTAGTTTTACAGGGTCAAAAATTAGGATGTCTTCCTCCCCTGAACCAAATGCTGGGTCCGCCCATTGAAATATATTATGTAGTATGTAATATGATGATTTTTTAAAGACCTTGTTTTGAGGTGAATGAAGAACTTCAATAAGTAATATTGTTAAGTATCTTATCGCTTTTGACTTTATTTCAACTCTCACGTTATATCTTCAACAAATAACAGTGACATACAGGCATACAATAAAATTATAAAATTAGTTTTTCTATGAAAATATAAACATGATTCACTTTCAATAATCAAACAAAGTTATCATAATTATCTACAGTTATATGAATTTACATTGATGAATTTACATTGATAAATATATCAAATATATTTCACCGACAACAAAACAATGCTGTTTTAAAAATATCCAAAACATTATGCATAATGACTAAATATCAAGTGTACAAAAACAAGAAAAAATGTATTGTGTAATAGTTTACATTGTTTTTATTTTAAGATAATATTAAAATATAATAGAATTATCAACTCAATAACTAACACTGAGGATGATAAGTATATAAAGACTTCAATGCTCTCATTGATTTATAAAAATAGATAAGGTCAAACAAATGAATTTCCTTCATCATTAACCTAGCAAATACTACACTGCCCTCTCTGAGAACTACAATGTACATTACAATAACATTAATCACACACTAAGTATTAACCGATTATGATTTGCACCATCTAACAAAATTAAGCATGTTGCAGGACACCGACGGGTCTGTGAATTTCATCAGTATGAATAGGACATACATTTATTAAGTCTATGACTGCTTGTAAGAAAGATCTGTGATAACCTCTGTCACAGCAGAGATTATTCCACCAGTGCAATCAGTCACACTGGTGGTAGGTCTTTTATTGCCGGCTAGGTAGGTACCACCGCAGTGTCAAATATTCTGCCGCCAAATAGTAGTGCTTAGGCATTACTGTGTTCCGGTTTGAAGGGCACTGTACGCTAGTGAAATTACTGGGCAGACGAGATTTAAGAAAAAAAAAAGATCACTAAAATGCGAAAACTAAAGAAAATGAATTTCAAAAGTGCTACAATTTAGTATTCCAAAATCAAAAATTAAAATTTATAATCAACTGAAAAACATAATACTTTTTTGTTAGCAAGTTAAAAAAGTTAAAAATTAAACTTCTACCTTTGCAGAGTCAGCAAAACATAATCATAAAATTGGGAATAACTCAGCTTATATATCATAAAATTATAATTTAACATAATATTAAACATTATATATATGTATATTTAAAGGAACAGTAGTTTATGTGGTATGTTTTTTGAATGAGCTACCCTACCTAGTTTTTTCATAATGAAATTATATTTTAAGAGAATATTTTTAATCTCCAATGCAGAAACGATAGGGTGTTATTAGTTTAATGTGGTTTTTTTGTTTGAAATCAGACATGATCCAGATAGCTCTTAGATACAATTTATGAAGATCTGTTCATGCGTTTCAATGTTATTCTTTCTTTTTGATAGCTTCGATAGGGATCTTACACGAATAATTGGTATTTATGACTGTGTTGATGGGTATGTTTGTATGTTTTGATTTTTTTGTCAGGGATTACTTAAAAAATTTAATACAATCACACATCATCTATTCCCAGTTTATATTATATCTAATTTCATCATTACAACTTATAGTGGTTATTGTAACTGAGACAGTTGACCTTTTAATCTTATCTGTATAAGATTTATTGATAGTAGACTATTGTTATCTCTTTATTTCAAATGGATTTCTTAGGTAGTTTAGAAATTAAACTATTTTTATTATTAGTTTAGAAAAGAAATGTCACTTTGTCTTGTGATTTACATATTTATACTTTTAATTAAATTAGTTTCTTAAAATGATACTATTAAAAAAATAATTGATTTTATCTATGTTATACTGGGTTAACTTTTCTTAGCTCATTGATACCTCTCCTTTATGTAAAAATATTAACCATACTAATGAGATAAAATAATAAAGAAAAAGTACTTACTCGGAGCTGCAATTAGCTGACTCAGCAAACTGATGGCCAAGTCTTATTTCTGGTGGATCCTCAGGATATTCAGGCAAAATATTTTTACACTGCAAGAGATCAACCATCTGGTGACCCCATAACTGATCGAAACCTTGTTTAGTTACACTCAAATTTCCCATTTGCTGCGTTACACCATACAAATTGTGTGTTGGAAACTGTTTCGCAATATTCTGTTGTATCTGCATTTGTTGTTGTGCACTCAAATTTGTATATGGCATTGGTGGATATCTATTCTGCAAGTTTGTATTTTGGGGGCCACTCATTCCACCTGCTGGCCCTGGCACTGAATGATTCATAGGGGGTCCTGGCATTGGACCACTTTGTAAGCCTTGTTGTACAGATGGCATGTTAGATGAGCTAGAAATATAGCCTTTCGGCTGTTGCTGCTCTGTTGGACCATTATTTAACTGGTGTTGAGGTTGATTTATATTGGGCATCATAGGTGGTCTAATCTGAGGCCCAGCTAAGCTCACTGGCAATGATGATGGTCCACTTTGTAATCCTATTGGTGGTCCCATTTGCCCATGTACAGAAGTTGAAGGAGGTCCAGTTATAGATGGCCCATTTATAGCATTGCTTCTGGGTGGACCTATTGGAGCTCCAGACATTGGTGGTCCTGATAAACTAGGTATGTTTGATACAGGTCCAGTCGTTAAAGGACTATTTCTTAGACCAGTAAGAGGGGGTCCACTTAGGGGAACGTTTGGTTGGTTGTAACCAGGTGGCATAGATGTTAGAGGCCTCTGATTATTTACCAAAACTGGATTCAGTGATCCTGGGCCATAGCTAGAGCTTGCAGGAGGAGGACTAAAGGGACTTGAGTTTGGAGGATAGTGGTTAACTGGTCCTAAAGGCCCAGAATTTGGTCCATTCATTAGAGGTTGATTATTCTGACTAGAAGAAACGAGAGGTGGGGCATTGTTGTTTATTTGACGTTGTATATTTGGGGGAAAAGGTAAAGATGATGTACTGGGCATGGAATGAGGACTGGCTGATTTCGGAATGTTCTGGATATTCTGTATTGGATTATGATTCATTGTTGGTTTTATCGGTCTCATAGGTGATGATTGTAAGCTTGTAGGCGGGGGAGGAAGCATCCCAGGATGGTTAAAGGCTGGAGAACTATTTGCACTTTGATTAAAATGATTAGGTTGATTTTGAAATCCTGGTACAGGTGCTGAGCTGTTTAAGTTACCATCCTGTTTTAAAGGCCCAGGTAATTGGCTCGGAGGAATTTGATTATATTGAAACGTCCCAGGTATTGAATTTTGATGGCCAGGAACATTGTTATATTGATTTGGTATATGTGCCATGGCTTGTCAATCTGTAACAAAAATTTACATTTACTTTAATGTCATCCCCCATTGTCATACAATTTCATGAACTGAAGCATTGTTTGTATTACGATAATAAACTTGATATCGAAAAGGATGTTTAATTAATGCTAATTCACTAAGAATGACGGAAGGGCAAACACACTTTTGGACTTACCGCTTGCAGGACAATGTTGGAACACAAAAAAACTTTAGGCACACGTTTGCGTTTTTATACCATTCTCACATATTATCACAGAACGAAGAAATAACTTTGTAAAATGAATCCGTGAAGAAAAATACGACCCTGACTTACGTGGCCGAGCGATTTTGAGCGCCCTCTAGAGGGGCCAAGGATTGATTTTTGACTTTTTACGTCAAATGCGTTTCGTTTATCAGAATTACGTTTTATGATATTTTCTAAAAGTTTCGCTCATGATAAAAATTAAAAACATCATCAATAATTAAAAATCAATTTTAGTAATATTTTTTTTAATTTTTATTTTTATATTGCAATTTGTTGGTTTATTTTATTTAATTAATTTACTATATCCATTATGCTGTAGCATGTGGCAAATATACTGTTTTTTATAAAGGGTTTATAACAAGATTTAAAGGAATCCATTCACCATTGAAAAATACTAACATACTTATATACATATATACTTTGAGTAATAATAAATTTATTTTTATACTTTTATTTTAGAAGATGGAAAAAACAGCAAGATGGCAAAAACACATTAATTTCCGTAGACAGTAAAGTCTGGCAACACTTTTATGGAGTACACTTAATATATTTTTTATGTTTATTTTGATTCATCGAATCGAACTTTTGTGATGTACTTGTGTTGATGTTACGTTAATTAAAATGAACGCATTGTTTTAGCACAGTGAATTTTTTTCATGTTCTGTAAACGTGAACAAAAATATAGGTACACACAAATATTTAGCTGGGTAAAAAATGCGCTCATATTTTAAAGATTCGATATTAATCAAATATATTCTGCAATTTTAGAGGAGTAGCTAACGGAAATTTTGGTAAAATATAGTACTGGCCAAGTGCGCAATGGACCACGCATGGTGGAGACTCAGGGTTCCGCAGCTTGAAAAACGTACGTTTGGGAAACGTTCACTGTTGTATTTACATATTTTTATGCCCATAGCCAAAACGACCTCTTGATATTTATAATTTCGTTATACTGTAGGTTGTTATGGAGTGGAATGGAGCGGAGTGATGGGCAGCAAAAGAAAACGAATTTTTATTTCTGTAGGCAGTCCACACGACTGACTATTATGTTACAACAAGAGTTACATATTAATTTAATTAATAAAAAATCAGACATGGAGATTAAAAAGTAAGAACCATGCTCCCTGTGTTGAAAAAGTGGTGGTCTAACCGTATAAGGGCAGCTCTACAGTAGCAGCCGGGCAGTGCCGGAGTATAGTATAGTAGCAATAGTAGCCAATACTATCCCAGCCCAGCATATCCAAACGAGACCACGTGTCAAAATTATATATAGTTTAAAATATTATTAAAAGATAGTCATACCGCGAATTGTTTGTGTATTTGTAAACGAAATTGTCAAAACTACTAAGCAGGGGTTTCTCAAACAGGCAAACAATCCGCCAATAAGGACAAATTTCTGTTAGCTACCAACCAATAAGAAAATAAGAAGTAATGCACATTTTCGAATCACGACAAGTCAACCCAAATCATTCTCTTTTTAACCGACTTCGTAAAAAAGTTTTTTTTATAATTCGGTTGTATTTTTTTGTTGTTTGTTACCTCAGAACTGCAACATTTATGAACTTATCTCGTGAAAACAAAATTATAGGTAGTAGTTAGAATAAAATTAAGTAAATATTTTTTGTAAGTGTGATCTTGATCTAATATCTTTAATATCACGTGCAGTCATAAATGGCGAACGACGAAAGCGACGCTGTGGCGCAGCGGTAGCGAACCTGCCTTAAGCGCCACAGGCCGCTGGTTCGATTTCCGCTCGGAGCAGACGTTTATATTGAGCATACATGCAGGTTTTCCGGTCTGGGTGTTTGTCCTTGTCATTGTGTATGTTTCCGGACCCCGACACAGGATACAACAATCCTAATGGGGGCCGTTGAGGTTGTGGCGTTTATTTATAAATTGTACTATAATCTTATTGAATATTTTAAGTCTTTATATTTCAATATTGAATTATAGTGTAGGTACACCAAAGATAGAAATTAGGCTTGTATGATATATGTTGAAGAACAAAATAAAATGTAGTTGCAAATAAAAAGACATACTGAAAATTCAAACATCTGTATTTCAAATGACAGTTCAAATCAATAATTAAGTCGAAAAACAAAATTTTAACAAAGTACTGCGTTAATTTTAGGATTGATTGGATAAAGCCACCGGGTACATAAACAATAAGTTAAATTTATAATTAATATTGAAATAAAATATAAAATTTGTGAAAAAAATAATTAACATAACGGCCAATCGTAGGTGGCGCCGCTGTGTGTATCTTTTTCCAATCAATGTGTACGCAGGGTTACAGTCTAGCAAGTCTACACTTAACATTATTATAACACTTCATTCTTCAGCAATATAAAAGTATTCAAACTGATCACAATATTATGGCAGTTCCATGGAACCCCATGCAACACTTAACCAACACAGTTCAGGTCAAAAATATATGACATTTCATACAATCAGTTCACGAGTGCCCTTTCGACATGATAAAATACAAAGCGAATTTGATTCTTAGTTTGTAATTATGCGCATATACATACTAACACTTGAACCTCTCAGCGAAAATGTCACATACTGTCCTTAACTTTCATATAAATCTTAACTTGATTCATTCTTAATTAATGAGATGTGGATTTATCATCGTTGGTGCAAAAATGCAAAAACAATCACATAAACAGACTAGTATCCGAAAACGCTATCGAAAGTAACAAAATTTTATTGCAAAGGATAGGCCACGAACAAAAGGCAATCACACAAAATAAGCTCAATTTAAAATGTCGGATTTTATAAATCCAAAATAATTATATATTTTTTTCTGAATCTGTTATAAAGTATGTAGATCAGCACAACTATCTCAATATAATACGATTTTATCGACCGGCGTCGGTCTCGGCGGCGTGACCGCCTCAACATAAACTCACAAATACTCTACATATCGATAAAAACTATTCAGTCGTTTTTATTTATTCATAAAAATATATCTTTAAAAGGCTCAAATAAAACTGTTACAGCTATATGTACCGTTCGCAGTATAACTGCGATCGGATCTATCACTGGAGGTATTATTATCCATTGGCACAGTCTCTCGCCGACGTTGACCGTCACGCTGCGACCGGACTTCGCTTGCGATGTCGCTCGATGCTCGCGGCAAGCGGCCGTCGCGTCGGCTGCTCTGACTCCATCAGCCTCCCTTGCGACCAGTGTCGGAAGCAGGACTAGAACCACGAGGCCCGGGCCTAGGACGGATAGGACATTGAAATTTCATGTAAATTTGAACTTTAGATCTTTTTAAATTATGCAATTCATACGATCTAATTTAATAATCAAATCCATCACTGCTCGCAAGTCTATCACGTCAAGGGAGGTCCGGTCCTTGTACTGTGGCGCTCGCCGGAATGTGACGGGGCCAGAAGCGTCCGCAGCCCTTATCACTAACTATACAAAATTAATCGGAAACGCGTGCGAGTGATCTGTCGCTACAACGCATTCTCGAACGGAATAACACTGTCACACGTGAAATAATTTCGATAATGGATAGACTCGACAGCAGTCGAAAGGAAGCACGGCCGCACAATGTTGACTCGCAAATCGGCGGGTGTCTAGGGCACCGGTATCACACTATCGTTAGTCCTGATCCTCTCCGCAATCACTAGCGCAACTCAGTTCGTTTTGAAATGTTACAATCGATAAGTTCTAAACGTGTGTTTCTGGTCGCACCGTCGTCGGGGGTCCATATAGACGGAACGACACGTATCGGAAGGCTAGTGCACGGGGAGGGGTTTCTCGCCGAGCTGCCTGCGGCGGAGGAGCTGCGACTCGGTGGGCGGCGAGAGGCCGAAGGGCGCGCAGTACTCGTCTCCGCAGCGCCGGTCGCAGACGGCCATGGCCTGCAGCGCCACGCCGGCGCGCTCGAGCTCGTCCTCGAGGATGCTGTCCCGCGCCACCGCGTCGGGGCTCGGGTGGCAGGACTTGCTACTGCGCAGCGCCGCCGGAGGACGCTCCATGTAGGAGTAATTCATGGAGAAGTGTTGTTGAATCACTCTGTTCACCGCCATTGCGGATTCCGCGAAATTGGAGAGATTGCGGGCTGACATATTACTGTTGACAATAGAAAACATGTCATTAAGTACATAAAATATTGTGGTGTAGGAGACAACCTTGTCATGTTAGAGAGAAGCCGAACAACGTTAAGCCGTCTGTCTGTAGATTACGAAATTTTTTAATAAACTTAATGACATCAAATGTTATGTAACAAACTTGCTGATTAATTAACAAAAATTTATTATCTGATTAGTTCTCATTAAATAACCTTGTCACTTAACCCCAACTGTTTGTTAAAGTCATGTGACTGTAATGTAAGCAATATTATTAGTTATTTTTATCATATTTTTTTATCGTAAAGGAATAACTGTGTTCAATAAAAATAAATTTTGGACTTCTTCATTAATCTGGATGGACTCCAAAGTTGTATAAAATTTGTGAAGTTTATGGCGTTTCAATAGCGAGCCTATGTTAAGCCTTGATGGTTACGGGCTCGATTCCTGTTCGGGGAAGATGTTTGTAGTAATCTTACAAACATCTGTTTCGGTCTGAGCGTTTATCCTTACGGGTCTCCTCACCGTACTTCGGAGAGACCGGTTGTTATAACATAACATCTCGTAATATTCGTTAACTCTTAATAGGTAATTTCATAATTTGATCTTATACAACCCTTATGGGTTTAGGTCAGAGGTATCGGTAATACAGTTAGGAATAGGAGTTATATAAAAGGCTAGTACCTAACACAGTTGTGGCGTTGTGCGTAGCGAGTCTGCCTTTAGTCTCGACGGTTGCGGGTTCGATTCCCGCTCGGGCAGATGTTTCTTAAAATTTATGTGTCGGTCTGGGCGTTTATTCGTGTGGGTCTCCCCACCGTGGCTCGGAGAGCACGTTAAGCTGTCGGTCCCGGTTATTGTAAATAACATCTGATAATAATCGTTAACTCTTGATAAGTGAATTGCTCTTAACCAATGAGTTACTGGTTCGCCCTTAGAGTCGCGGAGGTCAGATGGCAATCGCTCTGTGTAAAAACTAGTAACCTGTCAAATCCGGATAAGAGTAATAAGCAGACCCTGGGTACATAAAAATACCGGGAATAATGCTAGGATGAAGAAGATAAAAGGCTAGTACCGTTTGATGTTATGCGGTGTGAGCAGCGGCGGGTAGAGCGCGGCGGGGTCGGCGCGGCGCAGCCACGCGTGCTGCAGGACGCGCTCGGCGCTGAGGCGGTGCGACGCCTCGCGCACCAGCAGCTGCCCGATCAGGTCCTTGGCCTCGCGCGAGATGTGCGACCACTCCTCCTCCGGGAATGAATATCGCCCCTCCTGTTGATGACATATCCATTAGTAAACATAAATCACGAGCGCAGGTCTAAGTTTTATGGCTGAATAACACCTAATCGAAATAATTTCGCGACATTTTATTATCAAAATTTTACGTTTATTTCATCAAAATTTTAAAACTCAAAAAGTGGACGATGACTCTCGAAAGGTACCAAAGGTTTTATGCCTAATGATAATATTTCTGGCGACTATAGACGTATGATTCATCATTCAGAGTAGCGGTCAAATGGGCCGCTAATTTATAGATCATTTTTTTATGTTAGAAGTTGGCAAACAAGCGTACGGCCCACCTGATGGTAAGTGGCTGCCGCAGCCTATGAGCGCTTTCAGCAGCATTATTAGTAGGTGCCACTCACGCGTTGCCAACCTCGAGATATTAGTTCTTGAATCTCGTTCGCCCAGTAATTTCACTAGCGTACAATGCCCTTCAAACCGGAACACAGTAGTGCCTAAACACTACTATTTGGCGGCAGAATATTGGACACTGCGGTGGTACCTACCTAGCCGGCCTCTTGCAACAAAAGACCTACCACCAGTGTAATTACATCATTTATTGTATTAAAAGTTTTCATGATAAATTTCGTGGCGATTTCTATGTGTTATTTCTTGCCTAGTTTCATACTAACATTTGAAATGTCAATGCAATAATAAAAACGAAATACTTTTATATTATATTTGAAATATAACTTTTTTGTTGAACGTCCTATTATAGTACTGGCTCGAAAGTTAATTAATTAGAAAATAGTTAATATCTATATAGTAACTGACCTGAATGGAAGTGAAGAGCAGGTCCTGGCAGGCGCGGCAGTTGTCGCCGCGCTCCCAGCCGCAGTCGGCGCCGCAGTCCGCGCGGAAGGGCGGGTAGCCGCACAGCAGGATGTACGCGATGACGCCCAGCGACCACAGGTCGCAGCGCTTGTCGTAGTGCGTCGCCGCCGAGCCCGCGAACAGCGACACCACCTCCGGCGCCATGAACTCCGCGCTGCCCACTGGCGTCATGAGCTGGGGTGTCGCCAGTGGGCTCGCGAGGCTCGATGTGAAGCTGATCCCACTCCCAAGATCGAAGTCACAAATTTTGACTGGGCAGAGACTGTCGCGATTCACGCATAGAATGTTCTCGGGCTTCAGATCTCTGTGGGCCACTCCCTTGCCGTGAAGGAAGTGAAGCGCGTTCGCGATCTCGCGAACAATCTCCGCCGCTTGCGGCTCTGAGAAGTACTGATGCTCCTGTATACGAGACAGGAGTTGACCGCCGTTGATCTGTAACAATAGAAAATCTTGTTTAGTAAACGTTTTAAAGCTTAATTTTGATAAGGTTTCATACAGACCCTAAAATAATAAACATATTTTGAATATTCTGTATCACAAAACCTCAATCAGTTTTTAGCTCTTATACTTCAAAATTTGTTTTTTCTTTAATACTAATTACGCCGGATCTTGATGATATTGTTTTGAGAAGAAAACTATATTAATGCATTCATTTAGGATAAGGACATTCTGTATCGCAAAATCTAAAATCTCACATAAAAACCTACAACTTTGTCTTACGTTAACAAATAATAAATATTAATTGGAAAACATTGTACAGTAAAAACTATGCTAATTGATGTAGATCAGCCAAGTATATTTTACGTTAGAATATCGCTCGCTAACGTTGGCCTTGCGAGAAGCTTAACAAGTCAATTTATGTGCTGGTGTAAACCGGCTTCCCTTGCCCGCCTTAGCCTGATTTGATCATTATATTAGTTTACAAAAAACCATAAACTAAATATGATCACGTAATATAGAAACTTTATATAAGAACGATTAAAATATTGCTAATTTCGGACTATTTTACAATGGAAGTGAATTTGCTTTAATGTTTGTTTCGGGTTTTATGTCGTGTTAGGAGCATATAGCTATAGAGATGCTTGTAGGTATTTTTGGGCAAAAATGATATAAACTAATATTATAGCTTACATACCGTCTTGTTTATATTCCAATAACTTAAATCAAAAAGTAAACATTGTCAGTAGAAGAAATGCAAAATAGCTGAAACACCAACTCTTTCAGATATTAAATATAAAGTTTTTTTCAAAACATCAGATGATAGGAGTAATTATTTTGTAAATTAATAATATTGTGGTGGACCTAAACCTCAATAAATTAATATAAAATATGTAACACAATTTCAATTCAATATTGCAGAATTTTTGGATTTTCCAGATTTCCACCGGTGTTATAGATTAAAGTAAGTTCTATATTTTTTTATGATATTTGCGACATCAAGCTCTCTTTCTTGAGAAAAATAAAGCTAAACGATTTCCACGGGTTCTATTTACACATATCTTTTAACAAATGGTGTTAAATACACTATATAGCTTCCGTATAGTAGATTTATATGTAGTACTTTTATAAAACAATGGACTTAATACAAAAACGTAATATAATCCTTTATAAATGTAAGGCACGTAGCAATTATACATCGCTAAATCTAAACAGACACTCTTGTTATGTGTGTGTAAAACACAACAATGTTTGTTTGTAATTCTTACTACGTGCAGAACTAGCAATATTTGATTTGGCGTCATAAAAAGTTTACGTTAACATTATATTAAGCTTACTTAGAATTTTCGATTACTACGCAATTATTTTTTGTATATTTAAATTGTTTTGCTTTTATGCAGATTAAATTTATACAAAAAAATTCAAATAAAAAATTCAAGAACCAATAATTTATGTTAAACAATAACACTAGTTTGTGACTCATTGTTGAAATAGTTGAACGAAATACCGTAACAATGTTAACAACGTATGGAATGAGATTTATAAAATATTATCAAGTTAATATTATAAGAAAAGTTTACGTGAATACGTCATTCATATTTTAAATATTTATACCTGAATTACTTTTATCAGCGTCGACCAGCATTTAGCTGGATGATTTTGCACACACGTATGAGCATCGTATGCTTAAGCAAAATTAATTTAAGCTAAATGTAAATTAATTTAATCTAAATGTGACAAAAAAAGCCTACTGTTCGCCAATTTCAGTAGGGATGTAATGTTTTTGAGGGTATGTATGCGAGTAATAATAATAATAATAATAATAATAAAAGAATTTTATTCACTAAGCATACACAAAAAGGCTTTACAATGCAATAAAATACTATATAATAACTATTAGTAGAACATGTACGTATGCTAGTAAAAAGGTTGCGAACTCAGCTTAAAGCTGCTTTTCAGTTCACACCTTATGCAAGTGCTGCCACAACAGAATGTAAGTAATTAGTAACAAATTAAATTAGAATAAAATTAAAAAGAAGTAAGTAAATTAGTATATATCATTGTAATGCATGAGTTGTACAAAACTTCTAATTTGTTAAATAATCTAAACACTACATCAAGCGCGAGCAGAGCATACTCATTTTAAAACACAATCAATAATAATAAAATAAATAACAAAAAATAATTACAAAAAAATAATAATAATAATGGATTTAAATTCCCTTTTATTCCTTTCTTCATCAATGTAGTGGCTATTTATTGAACATATTTAACTATTTTCCAATTAGTTTCCGATTTTTGATTAGTAAGAAGCCATTCCCTACATAACTTCCTAAATTTTGTACGCGATTTAGACGCTCTTATCGGTGGAGGAATATCATTCCAACATTTAGAAGCTGCGAATCGGAAACTACCTCTAAATGATACTAAATTTGGTCGTGGGATAGTGAGATTTAAAGAACGCAGTGATCGATATGCAGCTTCATTCCGGTCTTGAATCCATTTCAGTTTAGAAGCTAAATAAGGTGGGACACCATACTTAAGCAAATCATAAACTAGATTATTTGTTTTTAGGATCCGCCGCTTCTTCATATTTAATATATTGAAAGTATTTAAGAAAGGCGTAATATTTGAACGGCGAGGGATATTATAAGTAAATCTTAAGCAAGAGTGAGAGTGTCTATTTCTTCGGCATAGTTTTTTAACCTCTATAGCTTGATGGATATCAACAAAAGATTTGTCGCATTTTAATAGAATACCACAAGCCACTTAGTGGTGTTCCCACTTAGGCAATTATAATTATACACCCTGTGGGCCCGTATTCAAATTTTATATATGATGTATATATTATTATACATGTTAAAGTTTGTATGATTTATTTATTTTTAATATTATGTTACAGTATACACGAAAAAGTGTTTTCTGTGATATAAAGTAAAGCTTTTCGTCGAAGCTATCTGTCAAGGTGCGTTTTATTTCGAGGGGCCGTGAAAAGTCGTTTTTTTTTTGCAGCGCCTTGCCAACTGGCGCAGTGATTGATAAAATTATCATGGCTGACAAAACCACCAACCACGCTGATCCTATATCTGCGGATACTGCGACATATATTCATACATTTTTATATAAAAAAATAGGCCGAAATTTCTCGCTACATATTAATGTTTAGCGTTAAGTCTTCAATAAAAAAGGTTTTCTAATAATAAATATGACGTTCTTTAAATCCTTTTATACATGACGCCTACAATATATATAAATAAAATCCGAATTTCTTTCTACTTTTATTTGGTCTTTGACGTGTCTGTCGACGATGAGTCAGTGAATTAGGACTTTGCCTTAAGTATAAATAAAAACATATCATAAGTCACGCTGTATTGTACTATATTAAATATTAATATACCGAACCGTGAAACTAAATAAGCCGTGAAATGTAAAAAAAAACATCTGTCACATTGTCAAAAGAATTAGCATATGTATTATATAATAAAGAAATATCTAGAAATTACTTTGTTTTCAAAATTATCATAATGACTCATCAATTCAACGTTTCTTAACCCTTTTAACATTATTTAAATTCTATTGTTATATAACAATGATATACAAAAATAGACGTACCTACTATAAGTCTATATACTATCGACTGGTCCTTCTATACATGGAAAATGTCACATACTCGTTGGTGCCCCTATATAAATCCAACATTAGCGCAATAGAAAGAAGTCAAACCCTAACTTCATTCGATATTCGGTTATAATAATATTTATGCACAACACAACCGAAGTTAGCGTGGTTTGGTGTTGATATTATGGGGTACCAACGGGTCTGATACTTTATCTGTATCTGTATATATCTACGTCGGGCCATAGCGTATAGTCTATATGTATACAATATGTTTATTGTAATATTTTTAAGTACTGGCTGATTCTGTACGCACCATTCTGAATCGCACTAGGTATACGAGTTTAAAAGCTATGTCACTAACTAACTTACAGTTTTTAATTTCGGTTTGATGAATCAAAGTCATTTCATGTAAGAATGTGATTATAGGTCTAATAATATCTACAATTAATATTCAAACTCTAATAAAGTCGTCTCAGGAACAGTGTATGTGAGTCACTTATCAGAATAAAAATAGTCTAACTTTGATAAGATTACAACATATTTAACCACATTTTCATATCGCGCGATCAACGAGAAAATCGATAAAAAAAGTTCTCTCACCTTCTCGAAGACAAGATAAAACTTGTCCGTGTCCTCAAAGAATTCAATGAGCTGGATTATATTCGGGTGCCCCTGGCAATAGTGGAAGGTCTCCACCTCGCGGAAGACCCGGGCGCGGGCGTGCCCCGGTACCTTGTCGATGATCTTCACAGCAAACTCCTGCCCCGTGTATATATTGACGCAAGTCTGGACCGAGGCGTACGCCCCCTCGCCCAGCACCTCCCCCGTGAGCTTGTAAAGGTCTGGAAGAAAATAATAAATCTATCAAACAACTGTTATTATATTTGAAATTTTATCTATACACTTGAAGACGTGACTTAACAGGTTTCCTGTCTCATGGATCATATTATAATTATGAAAATTCCAATTGATTTACACGTTCAGTCCATTATCTGAATGGGTTAACTAATATTTCCATTCTATAGTCACAGAATGGGTTAATGTTGGTTTTCAGCTCTGGACCAATATTAGTATTTTGGTTGATCTGATCTGGCATGTCAGACGCTGGCCACTTTTTTTTTTAATTTATCAGCAAATATTCAACTTTCAAAACAGGTTGACCATAAAAATATTAGTATTTATAAAAAATTAACATGTAAATGATAAAACATAAGCAAATAGAGCTAATGCTATTTAGTTATCTGTGCGTCATGGACTACGTAAGTCGTAAACGGATTTTATTTATACATTTTTAGTCTGCACATGTTAAAGAATCCTTTTAAATGCAGACTTGCAATTCACATGTATCGCATGCTATGCTTAGGCATATATTTATCTTATACTAATATGTAAAGAGTATTTTACAATTTAATTTGCATTTTTACAATTGAAATGGATTCTTCCATTTCGTCACTGCGAAAAAATACATTTGTTAATTAAACAACCTAAGTGTTTCGTTTGTCAATACAAGTGCTTGATACAATTTATAGGATCTATGTAAGATGTAGATTTTCTTACTTCTATGTAACTAATGTATCAGCGTAAATGTTACCCACATATATAGTATTAGGGACAACATGGACACTTCCAATACAAATGTCTGTAGTTACTTTTGCGTTTCGTGCGATGGATCAGTAATTTTTCCCATCTCATGCCTTCCCTCGTATCCTTTAGGTTGGCAACGCGCATGTGATACTTAAAAGTATCGCAAGCGTTCATGTTGATCAAGGTTGCGCCGACTGCTTACCATCAAACGAAAAGTATGCTCGTTTGCCAACCGTCACACATAAAAAGTTAATAGTAAAAGTGGATGTTATACCTTGGAAACATGAGGTGACCACCGAGCTGCCAGAGCGCTTCTTCCTGCGGCGTTTCCTACGCGCCTCCTCCTTGCGCCGCTGCAGGTCCTCGCTGTCGGGGATGGGCACCGGCGCGGAGGCCTCTGGCCCGCGCGGAATTTCGTCTGTTTCGCGCTCACTCCCTGACTGACTGCTGCCGCGGCCAACGCCTGGTGGACAAATGGTTTAAAGATTAATATCATGACGACATTGTGGCGCAGCGGCAGCGAACCTGCCTTAAACGCCACAGGTCGCGGGTTTGATTCCCGCTCGGAGTATAATGTGTTTGTATTGACCATGCAAGCATATTTTCCGGTCTGGGTGTATTTGTCCTTGTCTTTGTATGTGTTTCCGGACCCCGACACAGGATATCACTATCCTAATGGGGGCCGTTGAGTGTCTAATGTTTATTTATTTATTATTTATTGTCACAATCATAAAATTTTCAATCTACTAACGCTCTTTTTTAATAGCATGGTAAAGGAAAGTACTGACCATGCAGACATTACGTTGTCGATTCCCAACGTGTCTATTTAAAAGGTTAGAAACCGTTTAACCCGTTTGTCATGTTGCTGTATAAAAACTAACAACCTGTGATAGTTGGATTAAAGTTATAAGCAGACTCCGTCAAAATTACAGGAACAACATCGTTTTCTTTCTATTTACTTGACTTCTAAAGCTTACGTTTGATATCTGTCTAACCTTACAAGGAATATTTACGTGAAAATAAAGAAGCAATTTTCTGTAAAGTCGATTTGTAATAAATACGTAATTGTTAAATAGTTTTAGATTCAGATTGGATATTGATTCTATTGTTCAACTGTTTCACCGTTAAAACTATCAAGGTAATTCTGGCTTTTATATTCAAGTAGCAGAACGAATTATACTTTGAGATAACGTTTATTATTGTGGTTTTAGTTTAAAGTAAGTCAATGAGTTTGGGTGAATTAATTATAACTTACAAAAGTTTAATTTCCTTTGAGTTTTGTTTATTTAAAGCCTATCATATCCAAATTATTTTATTAACAAGAATGCAGCGAATATTGTTTCCATATTTTTCACGACGGAAATTACATTATTATAATTTGTTACTAAAAAGAAAACTTATCTGTCAATAAATTGACAGCGAGATACAGATAAAATATCTACAAATACTCAAACGTAATCCCTCATTTGAGGTCAAAACAATAAATACAAAATGTTACGAGGTCGTCTTCAGAGCAGAGGAATTACGAAATATGAAGTTAAAATTCATTTAAATACTACTCGATTAATATCTGTAACTGTACGTGATGTGACCCGCTCTTATCTTATCAACTAGTAGCCTTCCAACGTGTTAAGTTAAAACAGCTTTCACATCCGGCCACAGTTAACAAAACCTAAAGACACCTACCGTATAACAAACATTGTGTAATAAAGGTATAATAATAATAATAATAATAATAATAATAATACTTTATTGCACACCACATACAAAAACATATAGACATTAAAATATAGGAAACAAAAATTATGCACAAAAGGCGGTCTTATTGCTTACAAGCAATCTCTTCCAGACAACCTTTATTGTTGTGAAAAAGTCATAACTGCTAGGAGATAGGGTGGTAGGACGGTATATATGAGTATAGTTTCTCAAACTTCCGTGGATATTGAATAAAGAAATCATTATTCATATCGTTTAAAATTTCTCTTTCGTATCGATGTTTTAAAATCATTCATAACATATCGAAAACAATAGCTGTCTGAGCAGATAGCCATCACCGCTTTCGTCGGGTATTGTTCGTAAAATTTCACCAAGACCGTTTGAAATTTAAATACTTACAAAAAAAAGAACTGTTGACGTATGGCTAACGACTAGTTATCGGCCCTTTGTATCTATTTGGAACGCTATGACATCGATAATATTATTCATACGGGAGACGTGAGTGCAGCTGAGTTGGCAAACAAAGCCGGTTCAACGACCTACATGGCCGCACCCGCTGCGTGTGCGACTGTGCGCTCTGCGCCCACGTTACGCGATCATTTCAACTCGTAGTCTAGTCGTAGATAACTAATATTATAAAATAAAACTGTATCCAGTAGATTTCAGTGTAAATTAACTATGTATATTAACAATCAATTTCATTTATTAACACACAATATTTGTGCTGCCTTACGATTTTCTTATCATTCGTCGCATTATTTAATTATGAGATATTTTAAGATGTCGTCAATTTTATGCGACCGATGAATAATTCCGTAAATCAATGAAACTTGCTTCCTTATTGAATAATGATAACTCCTTGTTTAGTTGATAAGTTATACTCGTAATTTGTATTGCACATTGTATTGCATAAAAAGCACACTATGTTGGAATAATTTAATTCTTTGTCTAAATTTTTTAATGAAAGCGTCATTATTATAATTGGTAACTCTGAAACAAAAACTTAAGATGAATTTAATTTTATAAATCAGAATAAAAGTACCATGTATGCTTAATAGTACTTTAAATTATTTACAACCACTATTTAAGTATATAATTTTTAAAAAAATGGTAAAAGGGTGCCTATTATTATTTTATCTCAGGTTTGTACCTAACAAGCATGACTAAATGAAAAAAAAACTTTCTCTATGGATAACCATAGTTCAATTTCAGTAGTGCTTGATAGATATTAATTACACACAATGACCTCGGAATAGAGCGCTACATGGTATGACTATAAAATTAAAGCAATAATCGTACCGCCTTTATATCTAGGCATTTCGGTACAATTTCGCTTGCAGAATAATTTAGAGAAGTCGCTATACAAAATACAGGATATATAGTAAATGCGCAATGAAATGGCGATTGTTACAATCAGGAGGCACGCCCACTCATACAATCGTCTGTTTTTAACAAAGCAACGGCCTATCTATAGCCTAAAGGCTATGTTTACTAATAAAGAGATCTCAATGAACCTCAGTATTGATTTGTGATTCACAAAACGTCTTCAAGTGATACAGAAACCTAGATACGGAAAAAGCACCGCCTACGCCTTGTAGTTAAACCGAGCGAGGTAATTCGTAAAACTGGTGTTCATGTTAAAAATACAGAATACGAACGGTATTACGATCGTAGCCTCGTTTCAAACGCATTTGGTTCTTTATTTCTGAAAGATAGAACGAAAAGAACAGAGCTGGAAGCAAATTCACCAAGATTTTTATTGTGTTAGTCTAGATTTATTTAAATAAAAACAGAATTTTCTATGATTTGCAATAATTTTATGAATTTCACAATAGCAGACAGGTTACTGTCAGCGACACTTTTACATGAAAAAACAGTAGTCACGGCAAATTTAGCTCCACTTATACTATGAAGGGTATAATTCTAAATTAAAGTATAAATTTTAAAATACAGTATAAAACAAATTAACAAGGATGAGCCATTTCGAAGAAAAATCGAATAAAGAACTTCTTCCTCTTGAAATAGTTTAAAATATTAAGGCGATTATATTAAAAGAATTATAGCCATTTTAAATTAGAATAAAAACATAAGAAGTTTAACTTTTGCCCTACTCGCTAAGGTTCCACTTTCTAATTATGTTTGTACTAATCTTGGCCATGATCTATAGCTTGAATAAAGAATTCAATACTTTTGTATACCCTCGAGTCAGCAACTGAACTTTCTAATTGCTATCGCCCTTATAAAAAGACCTTATTATAATTGTTAAGACCAAGATTTCTTTGCAACAACGACGTGCCAGCATAAGTTAAGATTTAATCTGTACCAGTTGCTCCCCGAAGCTTTACCCTCCTTTACTAACTTAATAATTATGTATTTATAATTAGACAACCGCGGTTATTATAGCGTTTTGATGATCGTTGTGAGGCAGTGATAGTGAACCTGCCTTAAAGGCGAAAGATCGCGACTCACGGGTTCGTTATTCGCTCAGGGGATATGTTTCTATTGTCTGGGAGGTTATGCTCGAGTTTGTGACTGTTTCCGGTTCCGTATCGGGGGTTAATTTAACTCAGGACAAACAAAAAATATCCTGCGATTGCATACATATGTATATGATAGTTATGTATATATTATGAAACTAGCAAGACCTAATAACTGTACTTAAAGATCAAAGTCGACTTGGTTACACTAAATGCATAGCAATGTTCTATAAATTGCCAACTCGGCCTGGCACTGTCACTGAACTAAACCAGATAGTTATCAGAGTGAAATCTCGATGAGGGAGAAGTTATTTCTGCATTTTACCTAACCGCTTTCACTGGTATTAGACCTATACAGCTTATGTAAGCGACACGTGTTCATGGACGCATATGCAAAAAAACTGAAAGGAATTTTTATAAAAATTTCCATTACGTTGTATTATTTAAACCCTCGCCCCAAAAAGAGGGATGTTATGAATTTAACGTACATGTATAGTATAGGTCCAAGACGGTTGAACCGATTTTGATACCTATTTTGTTTGAAACGTGTTCTTAGCTCTGTCGTGAGTTGTTTTTTTTATTTTATTAATATTGGTTTTTAAAATTTCTTAAATAATTCATCTATTTCGATTCCGGTAACTTGGTCAGGACCGTCAATTAATCTTTGTTGTTCCATGTGTGCGAAATCGATTCAATATCAACGTTGCCTAGATGAAAGCAAATTTGTTTATACAATTTAACTGCCGATAAATCCGACACGGTCAAGGTTACGCCGATTTGATAACGCTAATTTCCTTACTTTAATCAAAGAAAATCATAAAATTTAAATTGTTCTTTGTTCGTATATTAAATGGTGCGTTCAAATTACTTTTTAAAAGAATGTTTTTGCACCATCATTTCTTCATATTTTACTTGCAATTAAACTACCTACTAATTAAAACCTATCGTTCATTTCATGTAAACATACTTTTGAACAAGGAGAGAGGATAAATCATAATGTCTTATCAGTTATCAAATTACATGTAATATAATTATTACGAGTCTGCTTTGCGAAATAAGAATAAACTTGTATGAAGTAAGTAAATAACTGATTTAAGATATCGATATCTAAATTAAGAGAGTAATAACGACAAATAATAATAAAATAATACCTAAAACAAGACGGAATCAATAAATTTAAACAATATATATTACCTACTTCAATAGACAAAAACATGCAGTTTGATCAGCATTGAAATTATTCAACAGTTCATAAACCTGTTTTAAAGTAGAAATATACATACCTATTTCATTCATTAGATAACTATTGCTGTACTTTAAGCGTTCTAAAAATATCAGTGACTTTATCCTAGTTTTTGTGTATATCGGTACAATGTGTACCTAGGCACTATAAATGTGTGCCTAAGCTCAGTGCGCAGTTTGATGTTAGGTGACCTTGGCAATGAACGCTGCGGGGCGTCACGCTTTAGCGGCCATGTTGGAATACATGCATGGATAATGAAGAAATTTCATTTTAATTATAAACGCAGTCATATGAAAATGTATACGATAACTAATATACCAAGCAATAGAACTGATGACAAATACTAACAAATTTAATTTAAAAAATAGCATGTGAAAATATGGTAAGTAGATACATAGCTAGTTATGAAATGTTTGATTTGAAATTAAATTGTAACTCTAAATTCACGTAGTTAGGTACCTACCTCGTTATAAAGTTACACTCTCTTTAGGTCATTTGAGATCTGATGTTATTCGGTAATAAATATTTTAGATACAAATGTAAAACAATCCTTGTTAGACTATTTTGCAATAATAGATTGTAGAAATACAGGAATAGTTGCAAAACAATTCATTGCCTGAAGTTAAGCTATTTAAAGTGAAACTTGTATTACTTCGTCTCAAGTTTTTCATTGGTCTTTAGCATTGGGATTACAGCCGGCCGCGGAGACTTCATTTATTTTTCTTTTACTATTTTTTGATGCATGTATGTTTGTGCGCATGCATGTATGTGGGTGTGTGGCTGTTTTGTCTTCATTTATTTATTTTTTTATATTTATTTATATATTTTTAATGAAACTTTTATTAAATGGTCTCAATTTTTCGTTTATCTTTAGCATGTCGGATAAAAGTCGGCCGCGAAGACTTCATTTATTTTAATTTTATGTATGTTTCTTCGCATGTATGTTTTTGTTATTACATATTTTTAATTACATTTAAAAAGAAAAAAGAAGAAAAAGTACCGACTCCATAAATAAAAAGAAAATTTTCTTATTTCTTTTGGCTTTTTAGTTATGAAATCTATATTTTATTTTAGTTTTTTTTTTCACCCAAGTTAGAAATAATAATTCGGCAACAATATTGAAAGTAAATACCGAAATCGTAATATTATGTATTTGCATGTCTATAAAATTTGAAGAGTTCCCTTTATTTGTCCAAGATCCCACTATCACTTACTAACCAAATTACTAAGGGATCAAAATTGACGGAGAAATCGGTGAACATACAGGAAAAAAATACAAAAATTCGAACATAGAACCTCCACTTTTTTGAAATCGGGTAAAATTTTAGATAAAGCAATAAGTATTATTACGCTATTTATGTTGGATAAAAACATTTCAAATTATTTTAGTTTTTTTAATCTCACAAAAATCAGTTACAAGTAGTACAAAAAACCTTGAATGAGAACCTAGCGGCATTGAAGTAGGTATCGATAAATGAAAATAGAACAATAATGCAGTAAATGTCGCGTCACAATACGCTCGTTAAGTTAACACAGTGCAATGTTAAGATTGGTCAGTGTTATGATGCACATGCAATATTTAAGAGTTGACTCTCGAATAGTAATTCAATATATTTTATAATATACAAAAACTTCAATACTCTTTGGAAGAATATTTCATCCAACTAAAACGCTGAATGGATTGAATGAATTGTCGTATAAGAAATTAATCGTCTATAGAATAACGTAGCCTGTTTCTCGCCGCTTCTTGTTGAATGGAATGAAATTCTTGGAATAGATGCTATACCAAAAAGATTTATTGTCTCATTTAGATTTTTGTAATTACAAATAAGAAACTTAATAGCCTAAATTGAACCTCAGGTTCATTTCAAGCTTGAATCTTGTTTTATTTCAAAAAGCATGTTGCAAACATTTTTGTTCGTATTCAACGAAGGTAACATTACTCATACGCATGATGCAATGAAACTTATTAATTATTGTTCAAAACTTATATTGAATTAGCACACTATCTATAGTATTTTTTAAGTACCATAACAATAGTAACACATAACTATAGTTTTTAACTACCTTCAAAGTGGTACAAACTTAATATGGTTCTGAAATTAAATAAATCCTTTGAATTTAGTTACTTACTTTACATGTAGCCAGCCATTTGAAATAAAAAGCTCATTCAACTTGTAACTATAATTATAATCTTTAATAGATTTAGTACGCTTACTAATATGTATACTACAAAATTAACTAACTAATAAATTAGTTTAAAACTAAAAAGCAATTTGATAAATTAGTCTATCTTTAATTTTTGACCACGCACTAAATTTTTACGATACATATATAATTATTTATGTTCGATGTGATAAAAAAATGTATTTATTCTTAAATTGAAATCTATAAAAATTAAAACTTTAGACTTACCGCTATCTACACTTTCTTCTGATATCTTCTTCACCATTTTGATTTGTTGCCTGATGTTTGTAATGATAACAAAATTTTTGAGTAGGTGTTACTACTCTCAAAAAGCCGCTTTCAAACTTGTGCGGCTGCCTTCTCGACGTGAAATCAGAACGGCGCTTTGAAACAAGAAAAAACAAAACGCCAAAAACTAAAGAAATTAAAAGCACCACCGTCGAGAAGGATTTACGGATAGTGTGCCGGAAGGTAATAAACAAACACTGCTAGAAGGCGGAATGAAAAAAAAACTACTGGTGTCGTTAGCGATCCATCCTACACACGCCCGCCCGTTCGATGTTCTAAAATCCAACTGAGGAGTTGCCGGCTGAACGGGCTGAATTCTCCGAGCGGCGCACATCGTTCCACCCCCGCACCCCACCGCTTCTTACCCCGCAAACGGGTGTGCGTCGTTTCGTTGATGTTGTGGCCTCTCGCCCGTTCATGCGCGCTCGCTCACTCCGCTGACGTGTTTACATTTTTTTTCATTTATTTTTTCACCATCGATGTATAGCATAGTATTCATATTCATAGCTATTCGATACACAGTACGCACTACGCATACAGAAACCAGATGTTCTTAGGAAGTTGGATGATCTCGTCTAAACTCACAAAGAAAAGGAAGAAATTATCAGACTTTTAATGAAAATGTTCAACAACACGTGATTATGTTTTCATACTCTGTTTACCATTGCATCATCTTAGTTACGCCCAAAAATACGTAATCATGCAATTTAATAATAATTAACAATTTATACGATATAATTCTAACATTACTTTTGTGTAGGTATAGTAATTAATTATTAAAGTTATTCAATCATTCCAAAACCACACAATACTTTTATATGTTTACAATATTCTTATATGTTGACAAGAATTGACATTCAACTTAAGCTTTACTTTGTACCTATTAATACTTTTATTGTAAAATAATATGTAGGTAAGTAATTATGTCGGAAACTTTAATATAATATTATGTGTAATCATAAATTATTATGTTACTATAAAATTAACTCAAAACCACTACACAAATGGTCCCGTTTCAATAATTGTATTGTTTTATGACGTTATGCAATATGGAGTCTTTTGTTTTCTCAACCCTTTACGAATGACCTTCATAGGGCGTTTGTTGACAAACATCGTACGGGAGCGGGTATACGGCGCAGTAACTAGTAAGCACGTGGTTACGGCCGAACCGGATCGACCTGCAACCGGCGTCGCCATGTTTGTTGTCACGCCACTCTTTCATCTCGCTCTAACATCAATCTCAACTCTTTCAAGCCAAACTCCTCTCTCAAATATCGGATCTCTCACTCTTAGGCCTACGTGACCAACAATAACATAAACGTACAACAAACACCGTCCCAGAGACGCGCTGGCATAAAATTGAATTATTATATTACATATTATTATTATCTGTTTATAATTTAAACGTTTTGTTTCGAACTTTTACATAATACACACTTCAAAGAACTTGTTAGGTATATAGTAGGTAGCTTGTTTGTAAGCCTTAGGTCATCTGTTAAAAGTAAATATAAACATCGGATGATGTTTTCATACTGTAGATAGATCTTATCGTCGGAAACGTAACAGATAAATCAATGTTAGAACTTGGTGCCAAAACAAGACCTTAATAAATATGGCATGATCTTAAGATAGGAAGATATCAGTAACATTTTTTTAAAGAGTTGAGATTAAAAGAATTCCTGAATAATGTATAAATAATTTATTTAATTATTATCTTAATTAAGTCCTGATAAGTTATGTAGGTCTATGTGATAAAATGGTAATAAATTAAGTTAATATTAATGGAAATTTTTGATCAACGTTTTGATAGAAATAAACTTATTTGTTTTATTACCTCCTTATAAATTGTAACATTTGGATAAATAAATTTACCAAATGCCTATTACGAATTTATTCCATACCGGTAGAGGAACTTTATTTATTAGTGTTGTTAGTCGATGTGTTCTTAACGAAAAAAAAAGGATCTTAAAATCCTTTTAAAAGGATTTATCTTCGTACGAGGATGACCTTCGATTTTTGATAGATGTAAAAACTTAATTTTGTATTGTTTAATGAACGTGACTAGCTTCATGTATCTATAGACCAACCTAGGTACCTTGTTAGGACTTTATGGTTTTTAGTAGTAGTTAGTAGTAAACATTGGTAGGTAGGTACCTACCAATGTTTGTTACTCGATTTCTCGAAGACGGTTGGATTAATTAACATAATTATTTTTTTGTTTGAAAGGGTATACTCGTAAACTGTTCCCAAGGTAGTATTATCTGGATGATAGGAACCTGGAAAAATTGAAGGGACAAACGGCCCCTAGAACTATTACAACAACATACAATTAGGTTGCAACCCACCTCGTTTAATGTGGTTGACGAACTATTATTCCTAAAATCCTACTTTAAAAGTCTAAAAAAATAGAAAAAAAAAAACAATGTAGAATACAAAAAAATAATATGGTTATTAGGTGCCCTAAGTACCTACCTATAGTTATTAAGAGCGACTTTTGTTGTAGATTTTATTTATTTTTTCCTTTTTAGTATTGAATTAAATTTTTATTATATATTATTTTTATCACCTATACTGTTGCGTTAGCGCTTGAAGTAGGTTTTATAGATTTTACAATACATTTATTAGTATGATATACAAATTCTTAAAAAG
This sequence comes from Hestina assimilis, assembly GCA_023373885.1. Taxonomy (NCBI): domain Eukaryota; kingdom Metazoa; phylum Arthropoda; class Insecta; order Lepidoptera; family Nymphalidae; genus Hestina; species Hestina assimilis. The sequence goes on from CM041745.1 coordinate 12,738,416, forward strand.
TTTAGAAAAGCCTACACGTTATAAAAGCGTTTGTAACGGATTAATATCAAATTACACTCTTCTTCGATACAAAGTCAAATTTAAAGGAAATGGCTGTTTCCATGAATTACGCAATACACCCAGTTAAATTACAGGTATTTTAGAGGCTTTACGATTTGAGAAACCTTTGTAGTGACGTGACAAATCGCCTGTTTCTTGCTAGCGTATTTTATTTACTTGTAGTTGATACATTGCTTGTACATAATATAAAAAATTAGTCAATTTCGAAATGTTTTCATTGTTTCTAACAGTGTAAACTATTTAAATGAAACTCCTTAGTATAAGAAATTATGATGCCTTTTTTCAAATATAGGTAAATAGTTTCTTAACAGAAACGTTTATAAGCTACTTAAGTTGTTAAGATTTTATACTGTAAAAAATAGTAAGTCTAAGAAATGGTGCATTTCATTTTCGACTAGAAAAAGTCACATGCTATTTACCTATTAATATTCTACCCTTACAAGAGGGTGCAAAGGGTCGCCTGTACACTATGTAATACTGTCGAGGGTTTGGGATGGATGCCACTAATGTTTTTATGGTAACGAGAATGACTAAAGGACCAGAGATACATATTTTGCTAAATAATAAAATAATTTTATAAAAAGTATGTAAATAATAACATAGGTATCATGATGTTTCAATTAAGATATCTTCTTAATTTCTCGTGCAAAAATCGTCCCATTTTTTGCAAGTGTATTGTTGCTGGCAAGCTGTTGGCCCTACTGGAGTACTGCGCCCTACTGTACCCTACTGCTGCGTTGACAGTGTGCTGTGACAGTGTCATCGAGTGGGGGAGTCGAGTACTCAGACCCAGCCGTTAAAAAGAGACAGCCCTCGTTCTCCGATTTTATATTATTACAACGTCAACAAAAAAGGTTTCTATTTTTATCTCTCACGAAATTTTTAATAAATAAGGATAAAGCATAGATTAAATTTGACACACATTAGTTATTCACAAAGGAACGACTGATGTAGGAATCGCCCTCACCCCTTTGTGTCCAGAATGTACACAATAGCCGTTGTAATTCCTTTGCGCCCTTACTCTGTGGGAACAGTTTGAAACAAATAGGTATAATACATAATGATGTATTATATGAAGAGTTTCATTGTTGTGGTGAATTTGTATTGTTTTTGTGTGACCTAAATTAGTACTAGCAACTAATGATTTACATTCTTTGGTTTATTAAGAGACAGTTGATAAATTATGAAAATAGCAAGCGACGCTAGGCTATAAAGAAGAAATAGTAAGAATAATTTTACATATGTATACAGTCAAAGTTTTTGCCTTACTTATTTTTCAAGTTGATGCTTAATTTAGACAGAGACAAAAGATTAAGAGCTCTATCCGATGTTCGATGTCGAGTGATTGAAATTTACGACTGGCAGTAAAAATTCACAGCGTCAAGAAAAACATCGCAGTTTTGTTTCGCAGTCACAAGTGGAGTTCATAAATAACCATAATTTGGCGTTATTTTTAACACTTATATCGCCCGGTTAATTAATATCGGTCGAGATTATTTTTTCTGTAGTAATATGAGAAAAATACTGTCGACTTGGATCATCGACCTGTAATGAATTTATATTATTCATAATCCTAGCTTTTTGTAATAATGTTATAAACTTAAAGTAATTTTTTTACGATTTCATTGCCCGCTGCACTGGTTACGATGATATTTATTTCATATAGAAGGGGATTTTCCATGAAGACGGTTTTAGGCTCTTTGTCGCAAAAACAAAACTTGAAGGGGATGGTATAGGCGATCAAAATTTTATGGGGAGTAAAATATTTCTATGTTGTTAAGTCGTCTCATTGAAAATCGTTATTCACGCGGGCTAGTACCTACCTCCTTTATAAAAACTAATACTGTACTAGTGATACCAGACATCGTTGCAATATGAATGTGAAAATATTGCGTTAAGCGCATAAATTAATTGCTCCACTACACAATTACCCAATTACATAATCGATTCACTCTCACTCTTTCCCTCTTGGCACAAATTCACAATACGCTTCTACGTGGATAAATTATTAGGCAGTCCTTACCGCAAGCCTTGTGAAGAAAAAACATTTTTAACAATATTACAATTAGGGATGCTTTTAGATTGTACTTTGTATCTATTGTTACATTTTATGGGGCAGGTTATCAGGATTGGTTTGGGTCACTGATCTATATAATATCTGGATTTCGGACATAGATGGAGTTAAATAATAATCAATTGTTTAATATTGAACCGCCGCAGAATGAGTGGCTGGGAACTAAATAATACCATCGTAAGTAAGCAGGCGCTACGCAATGAATCATTGTCGGTCAATTTTTCAACCCCCATCTCGCAACCCCTCTTACCTTCTGACATAGGCTTAACCGTTTTATTTTCTTATTTCTAGCTTCTTATTTAGTGCAGTTAGTCACCTTCCTATCCTTCAATTATGTACCAATTTTAATAAATCAATCCAGTTTATTATTGAGATCAGTGGTTTGGGTATTCCCGTGGATCAATTTTTTCCGTTTCTTTTGTTTGGCATCCCATAGACGCGTCACGTAGGCACCAGCACCTGATACTATAAAAACCGTGATTTTTATGTCTTTGCTTCTCCTTCTTACTTTGTTATTTATGGATGATTATTGTTCCGTGTCGAATATGCGGATAAAATAAAATACTATTTTACTTTTGTCTGTTTTGATACAACTAAAACAGGACAAATCCGGTCTTACGCTGTTTTGAGTTGTAACGAAGTAATTATGTCTTTAAGGCACTGGCAGGTCCATTTGGAAGCCACTAAGAAAAAGAAAAAGAATTTTTGATTATTTAGATTACCTGATACCATAGAATTAATGTTCTTATAGTTATTCTATGCCTGATACACATTATGTAATGTTATCAAAATGTATAACAATAAGAAATTAAGTGTGTCTAACGAAATTAAACCTACCATTATTATGTGTGACTAATTTATTTTTATTGCAATATAGTTCACGTGGCATTTGTTGTTTTTTTAGGTATATTAATAAAAATAAGGTCTTTTTTGTTTTACACCCTAGCACTAGCGTCGTAGTTAGGGACTGGCATTAGCGGCGAGTTCTAGGGGCGCAGACCTTCATTAAAAGGGGGCACTCGTAGACCTACTCGTGATTGATTTTATCCAGTGTTGATTTTTAAAAATAAAGCTTTTTTTTTTTTTAATCATTTATTTATTATAGAGGGTTTTATCTATATAAGATAATGCCATCCTCGAGGTAAACTAACTAAAAACAACTTATAATTTGCGACTTATACCTAACTTAACAAATTTATATAGTATTCTGGCTGCTCGCGATGATGGAGCAGCCAGAATACTATTATACAGTCCTATATCATACTTGTTATAATTAAATTTAAAAAAAAAAATAAAGCTTTAAAAGAGTATATTTATCTAAAATAAATGTCTTGTCAAGTTACGTTTTTACATATTATTTTTACTTTTTAATAAAAAAGTCTCGTAAAGTTCCTTAATTTTTATAAAAAATGTTTTTTTTCATGACGGTTAGCAAACAAGCATACGATCCGCCTGATGGTAAGCAGTCACCGCATCCTATGAACGGTTGCGATACTTGAAGTATCGCAAGCGAGGAACAGGCTGCTAGATGCTAGTTGATTCAATATATTTTTAATAATTAAGCCAAGTCTTTTAATGGATTAATTAAATAAATAAATATCTAAAAACTAGATTTCAATTTTTGTGTTATAGATCTAATCTTCTTAAAAACGACTGACATTTAAAATTTAATTATAGTTTCTATCGCTTTGTGAACGGTCCGTTTATGTCACCAGTCATCAGATAAACTACCGCTAAGCAACAATATAACTTATTGTACTTTATTTCCGGTAATGGCAAAGGTGAGCTATAAGACATCTCAAGGCTAACTGCATAATATTAACGATCTTGACATTACGGAATTTTACAATATCCCAAACTTGTTTGTGTCTTTTCCCCTCAAACTGTTTATATTTTATCAGAGAAAGAGGGATAAAGTACTAAGTGTTGTTGACAGCGTCCGGCTGAAAAAGTGTTGAGATTTAATAGGAAAAATTTCATTTTTTCTTAAAGTGGAGTTGATTCATGTCAAACATGACATAAGTCTTTTTTTTATGTTACAAGTTGGCAAACAAACATACAGCCCACCTGATGGTAAGTGGTTGTCGTAGCCTATGAGCACTTGCAGCACTCTGTAAGTTTCTATGTTCGTGTCAAAAATAAAAGCTTTATAAATAAAATTGTCACACACGTAGCACAGCTCGCGACAAAAGTGCAAAGAACAAGAAAAAAAGCTTTTTCTAGAAACGCCAAGATTCAGAACAATATTAATTATGTAATAATAAATTATAGAAAAGTTTATTAATCCATTAGCGCTTGGGGTAAACTCTTATAAACATATTTCTGATACGAGACTTTAAAAAAAAACTTATATTTTTTATTAATATGACAACAACGATTGAGGCTAAAAAAATCGAAATACATTAATTTAAGAAACGCGATAGTAAGGACTTTGATATTCTGTAGGGTAATATTCCCTAGACGATATAGCCATTAACGCCAAAAAGGCCGTCTAAACTCTACCATTAATGGGTAGGTAATGTATATTGTTATACGTCTTTTCGATAAGTACTTGAAAATCACATGAAGCGTCTAGAACAAACAACTATTAACCCTCCGGTTGTGGAATGACCTCCTTGCCAAGGGTTTTCCCAACACGCTACGGATCTTTTAAGGAAGGTTGAAACGGTTTTTAAGGTGTCGACAACACGCATGCGATACCTCTGGGGTTGCAGGCGTTCATAGGCTGCGGTGACCGCTTAGCATCAGGCGGGCCGCAAGCTTGTTAGCCACCATCGTTGGTATAAAAAAACTATTTATGCACCACCGAAAGTGCGTACATAATAATAATAAACAATTACGACACAACCACAAATCAATTATTTTATTTAACGATATAAACCGCTGCGGTTTTCAGTTCCATTACAGAAACCTGATTAAACCATTTAAAAATTATAAAATCTTAACTGCTTTATTGATTTTTAATAGTTATTTCATTACAATAATAAGTTTACTGCCATTTTAATTAATGTTGTAAACAATGAGTAATAAAAGCCCGCGTGTAGTTTAATCGATTTGTGGTCTGGTGTTTTAAAAATGTATGTGTGTTTCAGCGACAGCTGCCGAGTTGTTGAACTCTTATGACAATTTTCCGTATTTATGCAAAAAGGAACCACACGACAATTTTTTTTTTTTTTTTTAATTTGGAGAACTTATTTAAAATGATCGTGGTTCCTTTTTGAATATAAGAAAATTCATCAAACACATCAATACATGTTAAAATAAATAAATAAATGAACGCTGCACATTAAACGGCCCCCATTAGGATAGTAATATCCTGTGTCGGGGGTCCGGAAACATTCACAATGACAAGGACAAATACACCCAGACCGGAAAATACGCTTGCATGGTCAATACAAACATATTATGCTCCGAGCGGGAATCGAACCCGCGACCTGCGTTTAAGGCAGGTTCGCTACCCCTGCTCCACAACGTCGTCAGCCGTCGTAAAAGGAACCACAGAAATTTTTTCCTAATTATCTTAAAAGATTTAGGTAAAACAGAACAAGTTTACTTATTTGTATATGCTTAAATAAGACATTATTATAAAAATGTAAATCAAAAATAGCTTTTTTTTTGTGTAATGAGGCTGCACTGGTTTTACAAAACATTCGTTAGACGACGTTGTAGCGCAGCGGTAGCGAACCTGCCTAAGCACCACAGGTCGCGGGTTCGATTCCCGCTCGGAGCACCTATGGCATGTGTTCCAGTTTGGGTGTGTTTGTTCCTTGTCCATGTTTTCGGACCCTCGACACAGGATATGAATATCCGTTGAGTGTGTAGCGTTTGTTTCAGGAGTGTGATTTTGTCGGGTGGTTCCTTCTTGCATAAATACGGACAATTGATAAATAGGTAGATTATACAAGGTTTGTAGTCGTAATACGAGTAGTTTTATTTATTAAATGTACGTACCCATATAGTTATTATTTATTTTGTAAAACCATAAATAAATATAGACGCAGTTGCATATAATACTTTAGTTAGAACAGTTAGTTTCCTTCCTTCTCATACCCCTCCTATCCCTCGGGTTTGGACGAAGAGGCGTACCGATCTATCTATGTTATTTTAAATAAAATTTTTGATCTAGTCTATGTTATTTTAAATAAAATTTTTGATCTGCAACAACAGGGTATCACTCTAAGATTCCAATGGGTTCCAGCCCATATCGGCCTAGCAGGTAATGAGGAGGCTGACCGCTTGGCAAAGATAAGCATTTCACAAGGTATTCAACTAAATTATATACCAGATTATTCGGAAGTTTTACATAAATTCAAAAAATTAAATCAACGACATTGGAATGTGTACTTTAATGAGCGATCCAAAGAAAAAGGAATTTGGTATAGAGCAATGCAGTCAGAACCTCCTCGTATGGACACATTCCGTCAAACAAGTTTGCATATATGATGAAAAAAGTAAGTTCACCAAATTGTAGTATATGTAACAGAGTAGAAGACGTGCAACATTTGTTGATGGAATGTGTCAAGAATCGAAAACAGCGGGAATCACTATTTAAAAATCTCAATTTAAATATTTTTGATGTCAGTCTGGTGCAGACGATTCTTTCCCAGCCAACATCAAAAAAGCCGTTTTGTTGTGTAGTCTTATATCTATGTAGACTACATTAAAAAAGCGGATTTTTTTGATGTTTGATTATAATTACTTTTTCTTTTGTGTGTTTGTCAAATATGTTAGATAGGGTACAATGGGATTGACATGTTCGTCTCGAATAAAAATCCCAAAATAAATAAAGAGAAAAAAAAACCCTCGGGTTGGCGCGCATGTGATACTTCAAGTAACGCAAGTGTCCATACACAGGTTGCGGTGACTGGTTACAATCAGGCGGAACGTTTGCTTGTTTGCCAACTGTCGTAAAAAAAAATAACAATTATTATTTATGAGTTTACAGTGTTATTGGAATTATTTGAATAACTGGTCGTTATTTATAGACCTGAAACAGAATCACTTATACAAATAAATGAAGTTGAAGTGTCTGTTTGTAATGTGAAATTATAGGTTGTTACTAAATGCATATGAAAGTATGTCTGTTTGTCTTTCTATCAGTTTTTGCAGACAAATCTCCGAAAAATATTACGTTTTCTATATTATATATAAAAGGAGAAGACCTGACTCATTTATAAAAGCGCAGCCTAAACCCTTGACCACTAAGGAGGAGGAGGAGTAAAAAAGGGGTTGAAAGTTTGTATTGAAATCCATAATTTTTGAAACTACAACCATGAAACTTCGTTATTCACGCGGGCGAAGCCATTGGCAGAAGCTAGTGCTTTTATGATAAATAAATGCAAATTGTAAATTGTTGATATTATTGTATGGAAATAACTACAACGCCTTAAATAACTTACTATACTTTGTTTTGATTGGTTATTATTACGTTAACAAGCGGTCACACCCGACACACCCTACTTATTCATTACAAGTCTATAATTGTAATAGCGACTGTATTTATTTCTTACAGTTAAACTAAAGCATTGGATCGATCACAAAACTTGCGGCAAACAATCAGTGGTTTTTTTTTAATTATCGAACACTATATGTCTGAAAATATGTCTACATATCGATGTCTGGAACCACAACAACGCGGTTTAGAAGACATTTTCTTCCTCGCACAACCACTTTGTGGGACCAATTTCCGCCGGCGGTCTCTCCTTTCTCAAAGATCGGCAGCACACCTGCATACCATCCGGTGTTGCGGATGTTCATGGGCGGTAAACAATTAACATCAGGTGAGCCGCCTGCCCGTTTGCCCCCTCTTACATAAAAAAAAATACACTACACACTCAACAATCCGATTAGGATAATGATATCCTGTGTCGGGGGTCGAGAAACATACACAACAACAAGGACAAACATATCCAGACCCGAACACATGCCTGTATGTTCAATACAAGCATCTGTCAGGTGTGGCAGGATCGCCACCGCTGGACCACATCGTCGACAACCATGGATTAAGCACCATTAGGTGTATTCATTAGAATATAAATATTATAATAAAAAAATCTCTATTTCAACCTAAATAATAATTATTGGGTTTTATTTTAAATAAAGCTGAACCGTTTTCATCAAAATAAAGTTTAATTTATTATTAATATAGTACTATACTTAAAGCAATGAATAATTTAAAGCAATAATTTATTTAGAATTATGTCTTTATCGATATCTCAGACCGTCACTAGCTAATTATACAAGTATATACCACCTTAAATTCCAACAAACAAGTAAGCCTACGTTGACCTAGAAAGCTTCCAAATATTTATGCTAATAAAGCGAAGATAATTACGTAGGCAGTCAGACATCTGAACCAGAAACTCATTGTTTATTGTAAACATTTAACTGCCTATAGCATTATTATTATCGGTTCGTATAGAGCGGTTACAGGCCAGCGTTTTATACGAGCTTATAAGCTCGTTTTTCTAAGTAAAATCGTTTGTGTTTCGAAGTAAAAGTGTTTTACTATACGCGCAAATTGTACGATCGTGTACGCGCTTATAAGCTTGTATAAACGAGTAACAATTTTTAAATAATATAATACTGATACTCGCTATCTTTGAATCGAGCTTATACACCGGAATAAGATTATGCACGCGCGTTCGGCTTTTGAAGCCAGAAAGAAATAAACGACTATGTACGCTTGAAAAAAAAGTTAGCTTGTAACCGCCCAAGTTTAGATTTGTATAGACAATTTATCAAATCTGGATTGAATTGTACATTTGTTTGCCTGTAGGCGAAGGAATTTCAATATAGATTATAGTGTATTATATGATATTGCACGGTATCTAATTATATTATTAAATTACTTTAATAATAAGTCTCCGATTTTGATGTCGTTTTCATATTGTTTACCGAAATGGTACAAATATTGCTATAAGTACAACATGTCGCTATTCACTGTAAAGATATTCAAGTCAACACTTTAGTGCTAAAAACATGTAAATTTATAGAAATAGACTTTATTATTTACTCTATGGATTTGACTTATTATTTTAGTGTATATAGACTTAAGTACGACTGATGAACATAAACTGACCACTTTATATTTTTTTATATCATACCTATAACTTAATAAAAACTAGGGCTCGAAAGACGTTGCGTTGTCCCGCCTTGGAAATTAAAAAAAAACTAAAATGTGATCGTTAGGAAAGTAATGCTGAGAGGCATGGGGGCCCACAAAATTACCAAATCCAAAAAAATATATCAATAAAGTCTTGATATATATCACATTTCTGGTTTCGCAAATTTTTAAATCGTACCATAAAAAGTTGGCAATACTCTTAATATAAACTGTTTCACCCCTGAAATTCTATAGACTTCTTCATTAGCACAGCCTTAGAGTAGGTACTAAAGAAATAGTTTCTAGAATTTTCGAGTATATACAAACGGGTTTTTAATGTATGCGTTGTTAGCTAATCAATTATGGTACTATATTTATAGGTAACAACAACTTTTTATACCCCAACGATGGTAAACAAGCATAAGATTAGTGATATGATGTGTTGACATATGTTGCTGACCCAAAAGATAGGAAAGGAGGAGAGGGAAAAAGAGTAGAACAGGGAGTGATTTTAGGCTTCTGGCGCTCACGAACGAAATGTGTCATTTTGGCATAGGTTGAAATGCAGCAAGCCTTAGTAGTAATGCTTAGTAGTAGGTATTATTAAAGTGAGACTGTAGTAACAAAATAAAAATTCATCATAGACTTACTATAAACTATATAGACAGGCCCTGACATACAGATTAAAAGACAAGTTTGCAACATAAGCGAATCAAGTTTCGACCTGACATGCCTGTATGACTAACACAAAAATCTGTCTCGAGCGGAAATCGAACTCGCGACCTGTGCGCTTAGGGCGATTTGCTACCACTGCGCCACAATATCGTCTTACCAAGGAACACCAGCATGGGCGTAGCCAGCATTTGGCCTAGGGGAGGGCAAAATTATAATTTAGGTTCCAGAGGGGGGCTTCAATAGTTATTAGTTCAATTGTTCCAAAATTATTTGTTTATTCGTAAAAGTATTCGTGCATTTTTCAATATTTCGCAAGGCCCAGGGGGGAGGGGCTTGCTCCTACCTCGCTACGACCCTGAGCACCAGCGAGCTCTAGAAGGGTCTGTCCATAGTATAGCAAGACTATGAATTAGGCCCTTTCATTAAGCACTTTTGTAAAAATCATCAATTACCTCTTATTTTAGTAATCATTTTAAAAAGATAACATACAGTCTGAAACTTTACAATTCATTATGTATGTTAACAGTTACTTTGACCGCTGTGAAAAATAATGTTTTCTTTATCCTCAGTTTCTCGTGCGGTCACCGGATCCAAGGTTACGGGGATACATATTAGCATCTATTATTCGGAGTTTTTGCGTTGTTCGCTTATGTATAATACATGCGAGGCCCGGCGCCCGGTGAGATAGTGCCGTCAACCTCATGACTACATAATATTTCACCTTAGGTTGTGAACCCAGCCTATATCGCGAAACGGTTGCTATACGATATCTTTCACGCTCGAATAAAGAAAACGTATCTATTTAGAGTTCCGTATCCGTTGTATCCTTTAAGCCGTTTATGCATGATTAAAGTAACAAACATCCAAATATAATTCCAAGTGGATCTGCCCTGCTGTAGCTTTTGTGATAATCCCACTGAACCTCAGATTTTTTTAGGATAAAGTCTTCTTTCTGCGAATCTAAATCATTCTAAATTTCATCCCAATTCGTTAAGTAACAAACATCTAAACATATTTACAGTACTTTTGATAATCCCACGGGAACCTAACATTTTTCCGGGATAGAAAGTTTTCTATGAATTAATCCTTGTAACAATACTTGCACCCGTGATTGAGTAACAAACATACAAACTTCCTATTTAGGTATTATATTTTAGTAGGATTAGTAATCTAATGATTTAGAATAATGTTACGAATTGCCATATATTAATTTATATTATTAATTTATTTTTTATTTGTATTTATATAAATAAATTATATCTTTAATAAGTAATATGCGAAGTTAATGTATATAATAATAAAATTGGGTCACGTTGGCTGCGGTTAACCACAGCTCAGTTGACCGACAAACAGTAACGACAGTAACGATAAACAGTAACGACAGATTATAAATTGTAAACGATGGTTATTGTCTAACAATGTCTGACATCTGTGATAATAAAAAAATTGTGTTACTCACTCAACCGGCTTCGGGGACCCAGGTCGAGCCCAGGAAAAGTATGTAATTCTTTTTAAATCCGGCAGACAGCTGATGTTATAAGTAGTAATTTAGACTACTTTTATTTTAGAAAAATAATTTTTAGAAAAAAAATACTAGACTAAAAGAAATAAAAATTGCTAAATAAAACATCGCCACAACATACGTTTTGAAGGCGTTTTTTTTTTATAAAAATTATTTTATTTCATACTTTCTAGTTACTAATGATGATAGTACTTAAAATGATTAATGCAAATTTACGTCTAAAGTATATGGTTTTCTCATGGATGTCATTTTCAGAACTGGACCAAATTGCAATGGGAACCACCAGCTTTAAATGAAAAAAATAATCATCAAAATCGGTTCACCTAGTCGAAAGTTATGAGGTAACAAGCAAAAAAAAATACCCGTCGAAATGTGAGCCTTTCTCCTTCACCTCCTTTCTCAAAGTCGGTTGAAAAAAATAGGATTCCACGCAATAAAAAACTAAACACTAATTCTGTAGACGACGTGAGTGTAGCTTCAGGCACAGATAGTAGAAATAATAAGGACAATTAGTAAAAGTATTTCATTCGTCGATAATTACAGAAGCAATATGAGTAATGTTATAATTTATTCTTATACAGATACATAAGCGCCGTAAATATTTACAGTGCACGGTTGAAAAATTAGAAAATTGAAAATTAAATTGTCTATATAGTCATCCGTTCTGCTAAAAATGACGGTTTGTGCTGACAGTTATTTTTAAAAATCTAAACTAAAATCTAAACGCAATCCACGGGTCATTTCATACGTAAGTTACCATAGTTCTTTTGTCTATAGGGTAAAGTAAAAAAATAAGACATTCACACACTGAAAAACATAATACAAGCGATGCTTTGCTATTATTATTTTTAAATCTATTCGACCTTACCAAAATTATTCAGTATTCTGCGCCAGTGCGTCATACGCTCCCAAAAAAATTTGATCTTGTGACTATTTTTCATGTAAAGTAAGTTTCAATGTCCTTTATTTTTTCATGTTAAGTGTAGAACGATTTTTTTTCTAACCAACTTCAAAAAAAGGTTTTGATTCGGGTAAAATATTATTTTTAAAGTATTAGCTAAAACGCCGCTTTTATCGTATAATTATGTTTTTGTATAATATTTTTTGATTTGTCATTTTTCTTTAATTAAATAAATAAATTTATATTTCTCTGCGACTAATAGCTAGTTTGCCCGACCGAGCGTGAAAACAATTTACGCCCCTTTTTCAAGATAAGGGTTACGGTCCTACAAACTTTGATTTAGCATCAAACTACTCTCTTTATATTTAAAAAAACATAAAATGTAACTTTTCAATGAACTATACCGGCCCGGCTTGACCGACAAACTACTACTCTCATTATAGAACAACAAAAGTCATATGCGTAGTAGTAGTTTTCGTATTTCAGAACCCCAAAGGCGTAAACTGAAACCCTCATTTCTCCTCTTCCAATATTACCCTAATAAGCATCAAGCGTCGTTCAAGCAGGCAGTCAGTTTTTTAATATTAATTAATGAAGTGTGTAAAAAAACAACAAATGTTATTAAGACAAGTAACTCCATCAATATACGCAGAAGTCGTGTTCCCGTTAAATTCCATAAAAACATAGTTATGTTAACATCTATGTTTTTTCACTATTTTTTCACCTGCCATTCCACGAGGCTCGGTCAAGGACAGGATGACCCGAAATTTATATTACCGAAAACTGATATTCTTCAGTCAAAATTTAAATAGAGTTCAACGACACTTTTGAGTGATGCGACGACCAAGCGTAAAGTAGGTTCGGATACTGACAAGAAATAATTCTTTTTTTTTGTGTTTTTGACTTTACATGTGTCAATGGCATTATCTGTTTTATAAAACACTTTTTTTTAAAACGACGTAATTTGAAATTGAAATGATTCCAGAAAACTCTGAGTTAATATAAGTACGTAATATGCGAGAGTTATATATTTTTTTTATTTCCTACATATATAAAACACATAATATACTAATTATTATACTATTAAGAGATCTCATAACTCGTTATTTTTCATACTTATTGAAGCTGTTGTACAAATATTAAAATGTAATAAAAAAATAGCAAAATATTTGCGATAATTTAAAAAAGTGCTATACTTGAAATTATTTTAATAATGAATTATTTTCACACCAAATAAATATGATTAATAGACAGTTGAGAAATAAAAATAAATCATATAAAATTTAGAACTCAAAAAAATTGTATAGAGAAAGGAATATAATATATTTTAAAGATAAATTGATTATTTTTAATAAGTACTCGCTATAAGCCAACTAATTGCAAAAACTTGTATTTCTTAAATAAAATACATACCATAGAAAATCATGTCTTATATCAAGAGCGTAAAGGCTTATGTTTTAGTAATCGGACTTCGAAACTTAATGATATTTTATTCATTTTGACTATACACTAAAGAACATTATGCCTATAGATACAATTTATTCAAAGGAATATCAAACTTATAGCTACTATAATAAATGGCGAAAATCGTGTGTATATATTAGTAAATTGTGGTAATTGAATACACTTTTATATTTGTTGATTTTGCTTATGTAACATCTACGGATGACATCATGCACTAAAACGTGATGGTATAATGAATTAGTTATCGCATAGAGCGTGTTTTGTTTCTTATAGATCTTATTTTTTGCTTTTTATATTCTAATTAGAGTAATGATAAAGCCTGATAAAGTTTTTTTTTATCTGTGTAGATTATTTTTGTAGGTAGCGTCAACAATCGCCATGCGAAAAAGTCACACGATAAAGAAATTTGTACTAACTTCAGCCCGCGGCTTCGCCCGCGTGAATAACGATTTTAATGCGGCACATTTAAGGTAATATAAAAATAATTGGTTCCCCATAAACTTTCATACCCTATTTTACCCCTGCAGTGTTGTTTAAAAAAAGTACCTTATAACATTTTCTATGGTCCCATCTATATCTATAACTAAATTCATCTTAATCGGTTCAGCGATTAAGGCGTAAAAACGTCACAAACAAACTCACTTACGCATTAATAATATTATAGGATAAGGATTATAATATGATTACCAAGTTACATCTGGATTACGTTTTATTAATTTTCTGAAAAAGGTTTTATAAGTTTCTGGAAGGGTTTATTCTATAAAGTTTTTTCATTGTTATAAACCACAATATAAAAACAACTATGTTATACTGTACTGAAGCAATAAATTTTTGTTATTCTTAATAACAATGATGTAACATTAGTTCCAGAGCATTGTTTCGACATTTCTTGATTATAAATATACATTGAAGATATACAACATACCATTATTGTTAGGATTATTTATACTTCATAAGCATATTCACTACCTAATTTCTATAATTTATAAATACTAAACTATGTAATGACTATTATTTAAAACACTTTTTGGTTAATAGAGCAGTTGAAATTATTACTTCCGGATCACTATAATCATATTAAAATTTGTAAAAATTACAGTCAGTTTCATTATTTAAAAAATTAAAACTATAATAAATGTAATAATAAATACATTTATTGTAAGCCATAGATAATTGATACATCTGGCCGGTTGTTGTCAACGTGGTACCAAAAATTACCGCCATTTTTAAAAACAGAGTCACTGTGGAACGCGGGAAAAAAGAGGTATAATGTATATGTGATAGTTTAAGCATATTATAAAATGAAGTAAATTAAAAGGGAATGCTTCTTTGAATTTTTGGCTTACGCCAATATTATTGTGTTTCGTAAATAGGCAAATGACTTAATAGGCATTTATCATTTTTCGAATGAATTAAATTGAGGCTGAAATTCCGTTCTCCCTTCTCTTTCTGTGTCCTACTATTCTGTCTGTTCCCTACAACCCTTGTCGCCACTCGCCAAACCGCATGTGGTTCTTCTGGTGTTGAAACCGGTCCGAGAATTGACCATCAGTATTGTTAAACGCTACGCTCCCGGCGTCGGGATGTGACGAACCCATCGCCCGCTGTTGGGATAACCTCTGTCACAGCAGAGATTATTCCAACAGTGCAGTCAGTCACACTGGTGGTAGGTCTTTTGTTGTAAGAGGCCGGCTAGGTAGGTACCACCACAGTGTCAAATATTCTGCCGCCAAATAGTAGTGCTTAGGCATTACTGTGTTCCGGTTTGAAGGGCACTGTACGCTAGTGAAATTACTGGGCAGAGGAGATTTAAGAACTAACATCTCTAGGTTGGCAACGCGTGAGTGGCATCTACTAATGGTGCTTCAAGCGCTCATAGGCTACGGCAACCACTTACCATCAGGTGGGCCGTATGCTTGTTTGCCAACTTGTAACATAAAAAAAGAAAAAAAGAAAACTAGTTTCTGCCGGCGTCTTTATCCGCGTATTTTGACATTATGGTTATTTATTTTATTTCCAGTTCCTATCATAGTAGTAAGATAAAATACATAGTTTAAGGTTTGTAAACAAGTCTTAACCTTTACAAAGATACAAAAATACATAAACAGACTGACTCAATACTAATCTTAAATAAATACAATCCTTACTAATATTATAAATGCGAATGTAACTCTATCTCCCTGTCTGTCTGTCTGTCTCTTTGTCGCGCTTTCACGCCAAAACTACTGAACCTATTTAAATCTAATTTGGTACACAGATAAAGAGCCTGGGAAAGAACGTAGGCTTTTTAATGCGAAAAAGGGTTGTAAGGGGTTGAAAGGGGGATGAAAAGTTTCATGGAAGTATCTTCATTTTTAGAGCTAGAAGCTTAAAACCTTTTTTTAAGCTGTTGATTCATATAAATAAGTATGATTTCAGAGTTTGTATTAAAATCATTAATCGCGGGCGAAGCCGCTGGCAGAACCTAGTTTTCTATATGGAAAGTTCCACTAACACGAGTCGAATGGTTTTGAAATTTAAATCACGTTGCCAGTTGCCTCGCACCTACTCAGAGTGTTGAATAGTCGAACAGATATACATTAGAACTACGTAGCGAATGACAATAAAACAAATCCAGTTATAGTATACATATGTGCCTCAATAGCTCAGATAGAAGGGCCTATTTCACTCCTTTAACGCGAGAGTCGATGGTTCGATCCTGACCCCTTGGCCTATTGTCGTACCCACTCCTAGCGCAAGCTTCGATATTATATGGAGAGACAATAGGAATGTTAATATTGGCTTTTAATAAAACAAAAAAATGTTGTTGCATAAACGTTATATTGCGGTTTTTTGCAAGTTGGGAAAAGTCGGACAAAGATGGTTAAAAAAAGAGAAAAAATTGATTTTTGTAAGCGGCGTAAATATTCGTCACCTATTCCAAATTACATCTTTGCGCCGTTTACAGTACACTTGGGCCATGGAGCGTAAGTGCAAAACAATTTCTAAAAGATATTACTCCCAGACTCATTGCCTCCAGTTGACACAGCTAAATGCAGCTAGCATACTTGCCACCATTCCCCGTGGACATGATTTGTATAGTTTTAATTATTTGTGAATATAGTTAGTATTGAATTGTAAATATGTTGTAGTATTGGTTGTAAATAAAAAAAAGTTAAGATACTGAAATTTCAGCCGTAATTTTGACGGTTTTATAAAGTTTACAGACATCGAATTTTAGTGCTATAATGAATAATATTATAGATAAAGATTAGAATAGGCATCAAAACATAATTAATAATTATATTATTGTATACATTTGAAAAAATGTGACGACAAAATGAAACCTTTCTATATTTCCAAATCATATCTGCGTGAAAAAAGTTAAAGTTACTGGTTCGCCTTTAGAAATGCGGAGGTCAGATGGCAGTCGGTCTGTGTAGAGACTGATAACCCGTCAAATCAAGATAAAGAGTATTAGTAGATTCTGGGTAAAATACTGGGAATAATGCTGGGAAGAAGAAACCATATTTACATGAAAAGTGGCAAGAATTATAGCTGCATTTGGGCGAAGAATAAACTAGCCCTTCTGTAGAAAATTATCTTTACATGTTCTATGTGAGCTTGAAATACTTATTTTTGAGTTTTTAATATTTATTATCCATAGAAATTTGTAATTAATTTTTTTAAGAATATTAGCAATGCTTTTTCAAGGCATTACTAATATTCCTATTGCCCTCCAAATAAGCTCGAAGCTTGCGCTAGGAGTGGGTACGACAATAGCCAAGGGGGTCAGGATCGAACCCTTGACTCTCGCGTTAACGGAGCGAAGTCAGTCCTTCTACCGTTGAGCTATTGAGGCTTCTTATAATAGTATCTAGTAATTACTATAGTATGTAACGTAATTTTTTTTATGTTACTAATTTTGCAAGCAAGCATAAGGCCCTCCTGATGGTAAGCGGTTGCCGTAGCCTATGAGCGCTTGCAACACCATTAACTGGCGGCACTCACGCGTTGCCAACCTCGAGATATTGGTTGTCTTAAAAATGTTAAAATTTTCACAAGCAGAATTACATTCCCGATCTTTTAGACAAAAAACATTACGCAATAAGAAGGATCATCCAATGGAGGAAAAAATATAACTATACCCGGTGATGTACAATAATGTTTGTATTATTGTAGTTTTTGTCGATATCGATAAAAAACTCGCCTCGACGGTCACGTTTCAATTTCGGTCAAGGTTAATTAAAAAAAAAGATAGCTCATAAAAAATAAATTTTAAGGAACATTAGGATGTTGTTGCTTTAAAGAAAATAAATATAAAAAGTGCCAAATCAATATGGTTTTTGCTTTTGAAAACTGCAAAAAATGTACAACGGATACACTTTTTGTGCTAGGTTTGCAAACTCGGTGTCAATTCACAGTTTTAAATGCTGATTCATTATAATTTGATGTGACACCTTTTTATTAGCAAGATAAACAATCTTGATAGTAATTCGTAGCATAAATTAATCAAACGCTTCCAAAAATCATTATGATTTATATTTTTATGTTTACGTAATGTAAGAATTTGGTGGTAGAGTTGTTTTTTGAATGGGATGAATGGGCGGACTTGACCAAGGTATTACTATTCTCCCAAACACCGTTGTTAAAGAAAATAACGAAGTGTAGAAGGAGTATTTGTACTGTTCAGTTTCGTTCACCGGAGGAGTATCAAGGTCGGTGATAACTGAGAGTTGGTCGAATTTCCGAGGATCAAACTTTATAGCAATAATTTTTTTTCGTGGCTCTACCCTTGTTTACCATGATCTTGATTTAAAGAAAAAAAAACAATATTCGAGAATTATAATATTATTTCCATTAAACAAAAAACTTATCTATTAAAATATACTTACAAATGATGATAAGACATAAAAACAATAAGATTGTCGATGGTTTTATTGTTTGATTATGCACTAAAGGCTATTTATTAGTATAATTGTCAGAAAGTAAGATCACGATAATGGTTGCTAGTCATCGAAAATGAATAAAAAAAACATTGACCTACTTCCACATAATTATTTACTCTTAACGATCTATTATTAAAAAAAAAACAATTGACAATTAGTTCAATACTTCATAGACAAAAAGAAAATAGATTTTTGAATTGTATGATTTTTTTTATAGCCCCTGCTTACTGGACACTATTACACACATACGTGTACATATTGTGTAAATACAAACCTTCTTTAAAATCCATCCGCGCATCAAAATCCTTTGCGTGGTTTAGGTAGGAGCTATTTTCTACTTTGGTTTTTACTATATAGAAAAATGTATATTTATAATCACCATCGGCAAGGCATTCATACACATTGGAACCTATATCGTCGCGCACAGTGTGGTTCTAAAAGAATTTTTTAACGCGAACCCTCCAGTTATGGAATGTCGAGAGCTTCCTGTCCAGGTTTGCCCAAAACACTACAGTTTAGAATTTGTAAGGGGTCGGTAACACGCATGCGATACCTCTAGCTTGCAGGCGTTCATAAGCTACGCTGACCGTTTACCATAAGGTAGGCCGTACGTTGTTTGCCACCATAGTGGTTTAAAAAAATATGGAATTATTTTTAATAATAATTTTACTATTAACATAATTTAGTAGCTTCTGCCCGCTGCTTCACTCCCGAGAATAGCGATTTTTAATGAGGCACCTATAATGCAATATAGAAATAATTACCAATAAATGTTCACCCAATACTGAAACTCTATTTTAGAATGAATTCGCTTAGAAGTCAAATACATAAATAAAATCGTTTAAAAAGAAAATGTGCAAGACTACAATATAATAATAATAAAAAACAGACATAAAACACTGTTATCGAATATTACGTATATGTAATTTATATAATAAATGTTTAAATAACATCTATTATTAGGTGATAAGCGATGATAAAGGACAGGAAAGCACAAACATCGAATCCGCTTTCAGTGGATACATTAACTTGTTACGTTGTATTGTGATTGTTTTGCTGTTTCGTTGCGTAACAGTTCAGCACTTGCTTGTACTCGTAATACACTTGATCCATGCGAAGCATTTTTTGTATAATCGGTAAGATAACTAAAACTGACAATATTTAAACAACGATATATTATAATAACAGTTATATTATGTTGCTTTAGTGTCAGAATATAATATTGTTGTAGTGACAGAAATATCAAGCTCGGATCAGACGCCTTGATCGCTAAATCAAGGGGTGACACCGCGTCCTGGCGTTCAGGCTGGCGCAGGCGTAAGTGCCTGTACCAGGTTGCGCGTCGGGAAATGTCACCTAGGTGCCACGAGTGTGATGCGTCCGTGGACACAGCGCATCACACTCTTGCGGAATGCACCGCATGGGCTCCTCAGCGCCATGCTCTGATGGCGGTAGTGGGTGGAGACCTCTGGTAGCCGGGCGTGGTGTGGGCCATGCTTTTGGACGAGATGTCCTGGTATGGTCTGCTTCTGCGAGACCGTCATGTCGCTGAAGGAGGCCGTGGAGAGCGGTGGGGATCACCCCCGCTATCCCAATTGAAAGACGTAGGCCTGGAGGCTATATAACGGTTATATTATGTTGTTGTAGTGACAGAAATATACATTCTATGAAAACTTCAAATTTCTACCTATAACGGTTCACCTATCGTACCCGTTAACAGATGGACGGACGGAAAACGGGTCAGTAATAGGTCCGTTTGTATCCTTTGGTATCCGTTTGTATTGTATTGTATTTGTATTCGAAATCGGTAAATCACGTAAAAATTATAAATGACGAATTCATAGTAACCTTATAATTAAAGTCACTTAAAAATGTAACTAATTATAACAGTACAATTTATTTATGGTTCTGAATACAATGATCACTCTAAACATAGGAAATGTATTGTGTTTACCGTTCTGTAGTCGACATAGTTGTGACTTAAGTTTATAAGCACATGTCTCAGATTTCATAAACTTCGATATTATCGAGAACCTGATAAACTGTTTTGATTGCGGTACCAAAATAGAAATTTGTTTATTACTAAACTAATAGTACCTCGAGGTTTCAATCGCGATGAAATAATGTGCTTTAATTGTTGTAGCTACATAATTATGCAGTCGAATTTCAAAACACTAAAAATCGTTCATCATATTTCATTCAATCAATCATTTTTATTTAGGAAGGAGGAGGAGGAATTGCGGGTTATAGCAGCTGAAAGCAGGCATAAGCATACGCAAGCATGCTAAAGCATCCTTTCAAAAATGACCAAAACCATCCAACTAATCCAAAACGATGCTGATAAATGTAATTCAGCCATCAGAAATCAAACGATCGTATGACAGTGACAGGGCAATAACATGCCTTATACAACCGGGTCACGGATCGTAAACAACTGCAGTTGCATTTATATTTGATACTATGAATTTTATAGCGGAGGTAACAACTGCAGCGAGCTAAGCGATCCTACTACATATAAGATCAATTTTGTCTTGTGGAAATTACTAAATTTAAAATTTTATTTTAATGCTTTATTGATCAAGTTATATCTTACAAAATGGCTTTATTGGTTTTCTACTAGCAACGTTTAAAATTCAAGAAAGGTCTATGACCTTCCACAGACCCTTTATGTTTTTTTAAAAAGCAACACCAGCAGCTCTTGCCGGGATGAACTCAGTTGAGCGATATGCTTGAGAGGCCTCTGAGAGAATTCCGCAGGAGATCTCGGAGGCCGTCTTAAGGAGGTTTTAGTTGTATCATAATCAGACATGGAACCTCTCATAACCCGGTTCTCTTCACCAGAAAATAGTATTGTTGCGTTTGCGTCGACGAATGTCAATTCATTGCCCAAAATCTCCTCTTTCCGGTTCCCTTCCATATTGTCCTATTTCTCCTCGGCTTTCTCTCCATTTCTCATTTCACTTATTTTATCTTCATTTTTTGTGATATTAAAAGTGTATAACTGCAAAATTTAAAAAAGAACGTAAAAATTCAGTTTTTTCCTGATAAGAATAAAAAACTTAAGAGTTCTAGAAATTATATTAAAAGTAAATTTAGTTTTTAACTTTAGCTGATCTACATTTTTAGATGATTTATATGAATCATAGAATAACCGTACAATAAATCTTACTAAAATGGTATTCTTGTATTGGGTAGTGTTCAACAAATGCAACTTAGTATACAATCGTGGGCGCCGAGACGTGACTGGAACAAAATGCTTAAAAGATTCATGGATCGAACAAAAGGCCTAGCTTGTTATAAATTCTCGTGTCTTGACATTGATGCATCACGTGTATATATATTTTTTCTTTATTATGAAAAAAATACAGTTTTACTAACCAAGCTAGAACCATTTACTCATATATTGCATCAAAGGTGACGTATTAAAAATTGTTATTCACGCGTTCGAAGCCGCGAGTAAAAACTAGTGTTATATGTATAAACTATAAAACACTAAGTATGCGGTTCATACATTGTACTAACATTTGCCCGCGGCTTTGTCTGTGTGAATAGCGATTTTAATGAGGTACTTAATTGCATAAAAATATATGGTTCAGGACTAAAACATTTCTCCCTAGTTTTGCCCTCTTTAAGATTTTTTCCCGATAAAAAGTGGGGCATGTATGTTCTTTTCTAATATCCCATCTATTTTTATACCAAAATGCATCAAAATCGGTTCAGTGGCTTAGGTGTGAAAATGCAACAACATATTATAGACTAGTAAGTAGTATCGAAATTCGAATTTTGTAATTCGTTTTTTGTTGATCTCACGAGGACTTAATATTTTATCCAGGAAAAGCGTATCCTATGTTCATCCAGATAACAACAATGTTCTTGATTGAGTAACAAACTTTCACATTGAATTATATTAGAGCATTATTTTTTAGTTATTACGATTTTTTCGTTTGTTGTTTACATACTATTCGAAAGTATCTAATAGTCAATAAGATAATATCCAAGCATGACTTCATTAGCAGAATACCTAAAACGTTGAATGTAAATGTTTGTTTAAGTTGGATTAAGACTTATCTAAGATCAGAAGGTTATATAAAACATGTTTGACGCAAAGTCGTATGATGTATTATTGTGCCCGCTTTTATTGACGACGAAAACAAATCCAATGCAATGTAGTTACCTGGTTCAATAGTTATGCAGTTATGTAAACTTGAATATCATTACTAATATTATAAATGCGAATGGGAGTTTGATTGTTAGTTAGTTTATAAAATTTTGCAAATACCTTGTCACGGATACATAAGGACATAGAGTACCTTTCATCGAGTTTTCAGAGAGTTTTGTAATTGAAGTCGCGGGCAGATACGGGTCTTTTATATAAGTCATAATGAAGGTTTATTTTTTGTTTGTTTTCCATACAATTATTCGTAATTGCATTTTATGTTTTAACGTTAAAGAAATTCACTGACACATAGCATGCCATTTTCATGTAAAGAACGGAAGTATGTATACCCACATAGACCTCGTTAGCCGATCTTTATACATGTTAGAGGCTCCGGAAAACCCCCCACAACTAAGGCATGTCATGTGTGCACATGATTTTTAGAGGTGGAGGACGATGTTTTCACTAGGGTAAGTAAGCTTAATTGGATTTTTTTAATGTCATGGCGTTTGGCAAATAAGAATAAGGTCCGCCTAAAAGGCAAGAAATCTGGGCTACCTATGAACGCTTGCGATACTAGAACTATCTCATCCGCGTTGCTAACTCAAGTGATAGGAAGGAAGGGGTGAGAAGGGTATGAATAAAGGGAACAGAGGGGGTAGGAGATTAGGCTTCCAGTGCTCTCACTCATTGTAATGTAAGAGTACTCTTCTTCATCCTAGCATTATTCCCGGTATTTTTATGTACCCAGGGTCTGCTTATTACTCTTATCCGGATTTGACAGGTTACTAGTTTTTACACAGAGCGATTGCCATCTGACCTCCGCAACCCTAAGGGCGAACCAGTAATTCATTGGATAAGAGCAATTTACTTATCAAGAGTTAACGATTATTATCAGATGTTATTGATAATAACCGGGACCGACAGCTTAACGTGCTCTCCGAGGCACGGTGGGGAGACCCACACGGACAAACGCCCAGACCGAGACAGAAATTTTAACAAACATCTGCCCGAGCGGGAATCGAACCCGCAACCGTCGAGACTAAAGGCAGACTCGCTACCCACGACGCCACAACGGTGTGCATGTAATGTAACAGTACTGAGCTGACCCATTTCTGCTGGGAAGAGAATGTCTCTACCACTACTGGATCTGCATATATTTATCTTCAATACATTAATTCATTATACTTAGAGATTTAAATATGAATTCTGGCGCAAGGTCAGTAAGTGTTCTTAAATATCGTATTCGATTTCGAGAGGAGAGGTAAGAGATAAGATTTATTATTGTGACTCTCTCCATCGGAGAGCACGTGACGCGCCAATCCCATCAGTTTACATCCTTTTAGTGTTATAGGGACTTGTAAGTTGCGGGTGTAAGACTTAAAAATAACATTAGACCTTTTGGCTAATAACATTTTCAAATATTCTTAACTCACTGGCGCTACTTATTAGATCACGTGCATACACACGTTCAATAATCAGTATATGGTATATTATGTTCAAGTAAATCCAATTTGAATACAGTTTTAAAAGATTCAACGTGCAAAGTTACTAAGAATGTTACATGTTACATGTGACATGGTCAAGTTTGTGATTTTAACGTGTATATACAAGACAATGATATTGAATGATAGTAGGTCTCGTCATCGTGCCTAAGAGCACCTTAAGCTGTCGGCCCCGGTTGTCATCACATAACATCTGATAATAATCGTTAACTCTTCATAAGTAAATTGCTCTTATCAAATGAGTTACTGGTGCGCCCTTAGGGTTGTAAAGGTCAGGTGGCAATAGCTCCGTGTAAACCTAACTAGTAACCTGTCAAATCTGGATTAGAGTCATAAGACTCTGTAAATAAAATACATACCGGGAATAATGCTAGGACGAAGAAGAAGATGTACAGATAGCTAATAAGTGACTCTTGTTCAATCGTTGTTTTTATATTAAGTCTACGGCTCGTTTGGTGATAAGAATTCAGCATAACCTATGGATGCTTGCAACAACCGCAGTATTACATATAGGTGTAGTAGACGATAATAGGCTCTGTAATCAAAGAAAAGATAAAGAGGGCGGGACTTTAAGCCGCCGGCGTCATCGGATATAGCAATTCCCGTTACAGTAAATAATAAATAAACGGTACACTGTCAACGGCCTCCATTAGAATTGTTATATTCTGTGTCGGGGGTCCGGAAACATACACAATGACAAGGACAAACAAACCCTGACCGGAAAATATGCCGTCAATACAAACGAAGCGGGAATCGAAACCGCTACCTGTGGCGCTTAAAGCAGGTTCCCTATTGCTGCGACATAAGGTCGTCAGAGTAGAAAATAAGGTTTCAGTAACCTGACGAAAAATGGTTTTCCTTGTGTTTGTATTTTTTATATAATTGTAGTAGACTGGTTGTCTGCATAATAATATAAATTATATGTAGGTATAATATATATGATACAATTGTAGGAAAGTCACTAACATTACATATTTACGTAAAACAAAAAGATTATGTAGAAAATGTATGACTAAGCCAACATTACTAACCTTGAAACTATGTGTCAAAAACAATAAACGTTATATAATACGTTTATAACATTATACGTAATTATATATTATGCTGTTTGTCACCTCGTAAAAAAACTATTCGTCAAAGTTTATTGTACAATATGTTTTGTTCGTGAAAATAACATAATCTATCCTTACAATACAAGATCTACACTTTTGTATCATAACAAAATGCTTCGTAAATATTATAGGCTTAATAAATATTGCATTTAACGAAATGAAATTAGTGTGTGACTAACATTGTTTCATTGGTGTTGAATTTACGACGGGGCACCAGCGAGTTTGACATTTCGTCCGTGTGGAAGGTCCTGTCTATAACATAATACATTTCTCTTTCGAGAAAAGTTTTAAAAATATACTTAATTGCTGTGCATTTTTTTAATTTAATTAACAGGCGATGGACAAGTTCAAGTAAAGTCTAGGTAAATAGCTAGTGTAACGATTGACGACATAATAAAATTCAAGCTACGTGCGATATTATACTTTGTTTTTTTTTAGTTCGGTAAATAAAATAACTTGCTGGTAGTTAGTAATAACGATTTGTTATATTCAATTTTACATGCATATTTAAATATAATTAAAGTTGTTTTTCTTTAAATAACTATTATATTACGTCTAAGTATATTTTTTATTAAGGGTTTTTAATAAAAGCATTAGAGATTTTTTGTTTTCGGTCAGCATGACTTGATGAAAAGTGAATAAAAAATAATTGATTTTTAAGCCGTTTTGCGACTATCACATTTCAAGAAAAGTTTTCTGATAAAAAACTGCTATCAAGATTAGATTATTTTACTTTCAATTTGAAAAACAAATAACATATTAAAAAAGTAATATTGATTTTTAAAATTTTTATTGGTCTATTGAAATTTAAAAAAAAAATGAAGAATATATTCAAAATAATATGTAGCACACATGTTTACATGCTCACATAACATAAGTTCGTTGTGACTCACACCAACAAAACATTTCGCGACCGATAAGATAACGCAAGCGGTACGCAGTAAGTCCTATTTTTGGTATACTGATAAAGAGGTGGCTCGGGTGAGCGCATAATTACCAATACAGAAAATGTTAAAATTGGAATGCAACTATAATTATAAACATAATTTGTGCGATGAAGGCGTGGTTATTCTAGGTCGAGGGTTTTTGTTTTTTTTTAACAGCTTGCAAACGACATGATGATCGCTTCTTCCTGCGATATGATGATCGGAGACTTTTTCTACCTCCATTTTAGTCAATATCTTTGGGTGTCAAGGATTTTAATACAATAACTTAATATGCTGTAATAAATTACCGACAATATCCCCACCACCTTTGTAAATTTTCCAATTACATAATAAGGAATTTGTGTCCTAGCTTAAATATTATTTTCTCAGTTTAATATTCTCTACAATTTTGTAATTAATTACATACCAAATTCAGTTTATTTTTTTGGGTTTTTGTTATTCTAGGTCTAGGGTTAAATATTATTTGCCAGACGATCTAGAGCGATATAGGAGTGGGTGGCACCAGCTCTGTTTCTGCTGGATCACTCGCCTGGTCAGACGGTCCACTTTTCATATTGGAGGAACATCGTATCTCAGCTCTTCAGGCTCAACACGCATCTAACATAGCGGGAGAGAGAAAGGAGGAATAAGAGTTTAAAGAAGAGAAAGGAGGGATAAGAGTTTAAAGAAGAGAAAGGAGG
This sequence comes from Hestina assimilis, assembly GCA_023373885.1. Taxonomy (NCBI): domain Eukaryota; kingdom Metazoa; phylum Arthropoda; class Insecta; order Lepidoptera; family Nymphalidae; genus Hestina; species Hestina assimilis. The sequence goes on from CM041745.1 coordinate 12,765,545, forward strand.
GATAAGAGTTTAAAGAAGAGAAAGGAGGGATAAGAGCTTAAAGAAGAGAAAGGAGGGATAAGAGTTTAAAGAAGAGAAAGGAGGGATAAGAGTTTAAAGAAGAGAAAGGAGGGATAAGAGTTTAAAGAAGAGAAAGGAGGGATAAGAGTTTAAAGAAGAGAAAGGAGGGATAAGAGTTTAAAGAAGAGAAAGGAGGGATAAGAGTTTAAAGCTCGTTCGAAAACTACGCTCATATTATTCAAACGAAAAGCAACAATACGAATATTATTACGTCATGCCGATCTTCTGTGTGAGGGTAGCTGCCGGTTGAGCATCCCTATTCATGAGAAAAATATAAATGGCCAGGAGGGTTTCTAGTTTCTAGTACACAAAAATGTGTCACTGTTGAATGATCTCTCTGGTTTGGGGTCAAAAGGTAAGCAAACGAGTAACTTCAGTTAAACTGATGATGAAACTTTTCACATTTTAAATAGTAATAAAGTTTATCCGAAATTGAACGTTGAAATCTTTGTAAACGCTAATTACCATAAGGGTTGGTCTAATTTGCTTGAAACGGATGACTACAACGCTTGCATAAAACGCGAAAGGCACTCATCTAACGATACACAAAAAATATGAATACTGCTACTGTGGGTAGAATCACAGGGTACAACTAGTATTGTAATAAAATACGACATTCAGATATATCAATTAGACTTTATTGCTATTTATTACACGACAAACTGAAGTAAAGTGTCACGTTTCACTTTTATCACAACACGTGAACTTATGTGTCAGTACGCAAATAAACACATTATTATTGTTTTTATTATTAACATGTCAATAAGTCCACATTTTTACGAAATATATAAGGTGAAAGATGAATTTAAGTATGAAAAACATGGACATAAAAGAATAGACTGAAGACATGTGCGTGATATGCGTTTAATCGGTAAAAAGAGAATGATCTACAACGCTCCTTTCTTTTCCTTTTTACCACGACCTAGAACTTCCCGCTCGGCGAATGAAGAGGGAGCACTCGGATGGTTTCGTATCCGTTCGCTTTCATTCGCTTTAGAATAGACCAGGATTATCATTCGCTCTCTTTTATTGAACTTAAACGTCCACTTAAAAGATAGTCATATTACTAGTGTGATCTATTCTTATAATATGTCCATGGCAAAAAAAAAACTATGAAGTTTTTTATAAAGTTGCGTTGCGTATTACATATATCATACCAAAAGATAATTAGGTATAATTCATAAATGTTTTGAAATCTTTATGAACAGATCAATGCTTACAGATATAGTCCTAAATACTGTAGTAATAAGGCGTTAAATGTCCCCAAAAAGCTCAGTTATGATTCATATACATTTGTATGGTGTCAAAAAAATAAAAAGAAAGTTCATTAACAGAAGCATTCAGACGATTCGGCCTCCTCCACTTCAGTGGAGAGTGACTATGTAACAATGCAAACGGCTGCCGACGATTCTATGTATCATTGTGTGTGGTATATAATATAGTCGTTTTTCGGCACATAAAAATATGTATATATTTTTTATGTTACAAGTTGATATTGAAAGAATATTTGATACTGCAGTGGTACCCCTAGCCGGCCTTTTGCAACAAAAGACCTACTACCGGTGTGACTGATTGCACTGGTGGAGTAATCTCTGCTGTGACAGTATATCTTGTTATGCATTACCCTTGTTACTATGGCTTTAGATATGTACATACTTAATTGGACTTAATCTGTTTTAAAAACAACAGTCGTTTTTAAACGTTGACATTTCGGTACGGAACACGTTAATTACCTGCGATAAATCTGGTCACGGGTAATTAGTTCTAATACTTTGAAGAGTTTGGGTCTTTATCTCCTGTCTATAATTAGAGTATCACGAAATACTCTTTTATGAAGCCGAATAAAAAGAATAAGAAAACGTACCTACGTATAGTTTTTAAATAAATTGTTGTGTATTAATCGGCGTTACAGACTCTTAGCTAGGTGGGCTCACTGGTCGGTAAGCGATAGATAGACTCAGCTGCTTTATATGCGGTCAGAGTATGGATGGGTGAAAGAATTTTGGTGTTTAATCAAAGCACCCTCATGCTTCGGAGAGCAATAACAAATCATCCCTGCTTGTTTTCTATTTTATAAAAGTCGATAAGTTGAATCATAAAGCTATATGGGCGACCTTAACAACTCTGACACTAGGTTTTTAGGTTAGGTTTAAATAGGATAGAAGGAAGGTATTGACTAATAATTAGTTTGTAATTATAATATTGAAATGTCCTTCATAGATTTATTATTTATTTTAAAGAGGCAGGTCAAAACAATCACAGGTTTCGGTGCTGTCTTAATTCAGATAAACGTGTTTTTGTTTATGTTGATATTTTTATCCACGTGTATTGATTGTTTTTAGTAAGTTTATTTATTGCCAAATGTCCATTGGAATTTGGAGTTTTGATATAATTGTTATTTAAATATATTCATACCCCGTTTGCGCAAGACTCGCGGTTCGGGTTAGACGATGCCGACGGGAGCGTAAGAGAGACCGGTAAAATAATATTTTTAGCGTAACGATAAAAATGTTTATGTAATCCCTTGGTTCAAATTAATATCCAGCCTTAGTCTTCGTCGTTCATTATTTAGTTATAGCTTAATAATAGCGTAAATTAAGCCAGCGATCTAGTAAACTAACCGGACGGATTTGTACAAAAGAAAAACCTTATCTTTTCCAAGTCTATAAGAAATGATAAAATTAATAAGATATTATAAAGATATCTTTAAACTTTTACTGGTTTTATATAAGAAAATATGTCAATGCGGTTATTTATTACCAGGTTAATGCTGGAAATTAGTTCGCTTGGCCCTATCTATCCTACGAAAATAATAAATATGAAAGTTTGTTACTTAATCACGCAAAAACGGCTGAACGGAATTGGATGAAATTTGTCACAGATATACATTGTTACCTAGATTAACATATTAAGCATACTTTATACCGGAAAATGTTAAGTTCTCGTGGGTTGAACAAAACTGAATTACAAGAGGGTGCAATAGGGGATAAAAGGTTATATCGGGAAACATTGAGTTGTATTGCCATAAAAAGGCTCATTATACGTTTTCCACGCGGGCGAAGCCGTGGGCATTCTTTATAAATCGATGTATAATAGATAGGTATAAATCTAATCAAAATGATCAGTTCGTATTCGAAAGATTACATAATAAAAAGTAGTAATTAAGATCTATAAAAAAAACAATTTTACTGAAACAATGATAACGAAAAAAAGTAATCATACTCATAATGGCAACAAGAATAAAAACGATAAAAGAAAATATTAGAAAAACTATCAAGTTAAATTTTAGAGGCCAATACATTTACATGCGCACAAGTAACTAATGAGTGGAAGATTTATTTAACCGAGTTGTCAATGCACATAGCGACAATATTAGGCTTTAATGCAACGCGATAAGAAGTAATTTAGCACGAGGCCACGTGTTTAAAGTAGGTCAAAACGTTGGAACAACAGCTGATGCTCGGTCGTTGGCCGCGAGGCTACGGGGCCAATGACCCCGTACCCTTCGCAAACGAGAGGGAATCTTACCATCCTATCTAGTGGATTGTAAATATTGACGTGCAAATAAACGTAGCGTTTGTTCATTCATACTGGAAAGATCTATTATTGTTTGTATTTAAAACGACATTGAATTATTGTTGTATTAGAACTTTCTATATAACAACTTTTCTTTATATATTATAAGGTCGACCGATTTCTACCGCCTTAGGCATAAACGTAAAAACAATTTTTATTCAAAGGTCGCGGTTAATTAGCCCTTAATAGTGTCGCTCTATGTATCTAAAGCCTCTGATTATTTTTTATTGTGTATTGATTATTGCCGCTGACCTTACTGGCTTTTACTTAGCCTTTAATGATTCAATTCAATTCAATTATAATTTCATTTAGTTTGATGGTCCCGTAATCTTCGTATATCTAATCAATTACCATAATAAGAAATTGTAAATCGTTTTATACCTTCGGGATTCTAAACCTTCTACAACTATAAATTACTGATTTTAATTTATTGCAACGATAGTAACGAATGTAGTTTAGTTGCGTACGTGATAGGAACATTTTCCTATATTTATCTCTGTTGTCCATTGTCCGTGACTTACGTCACATTAATAATAATCATAGACCCACTAAGCTGCTATTGTATACTACAGGCCCAGCGGTGGATTTACAAATTTTCATGGTCTAGGCTGTAAGGTTTTTGCCGCCCTTGCCTCGGGTTGATAGTGGGAAAAGGGAATTTCATCGCCTAATTTGTGTAAGATTTCGTCCTGTAAAACATCAGAAAACCGTCATGCAGATATCGTTTTGATTTCTATGAGGTAACAAAAAAATTCGGTCCCTAATTTGCCGCCCCAAAAATGTGCCGCCTATGTATAATAATAGACCTGAGCTCGAACCAGGGTTTTCGTTTCCTGAAAACACGGAAAATACCATATTTCCTAAAAACGAATCCTACCTAGATCGATTTAGCGCCCCCGCAAACTCTTGCATACTAAATTTTATGAAAACCGTTGAATCCGTTTCCGAGATTGAGGTTATATACAAGAATTGCTCGTTTAATTAGATAAGATGTAAAACCAATATAATTACTCTAGCTTCAAGTGACGTACTCATCAACCTTCGAAGCGAAATGCCCTACAAAAATCACCTTCAAGTGTAACCTATTAATAAAACACATGTTTTTATTCCACGTGACATGACATACGTGACTCATAAATGTTAACATGGAAGCTGAAAAATGCATGAAAAATTGTGTCATTGTAATTTTCCATCAACAACAACCGCTCTTAGACAATTCAATGAAATCTTTCCTTAATATTTCATGCAGAAGGATTTTCCATAAATTGTATTATTTTTTTTTATTGTGCCATTTAATAAAATTGGGTAAAGGAATTACTTTTAAGTGACTTGACACTAAAAGGAAGGTTTTAATGTCTTCTTATTAACCGACTTCAATAAAGGGTTCTAAATTCAACTGTATTTTTTATGTTTGCTACCTCAGAACTTTGGACTGGGTGAACCGATTTTGGTAATTCTTTATAATAAAAATTTATAATAAAAAGAATTTTTTTATTTGAAAGCTGGTGCTTCCCGTGTGGTCCCATTTTGGTGGTCCAGTTCTAATAAAGGCATCCATTAGAAAACTGTATAAGTCTTAAATTTGCATTAAGTACGTTTGTTAAATTCCTAACTAAAAAGTATAAAATAATATAATTTTTAGAAAAAAAAAACAGTCTTCAAAATTAAAAAGCAAAAAATTTATTTTTCTGCAATAGAAGTCGCTGTTAGACAAAACATCGCCACATGTAGCTCCCACTTTTGTTGGAGAAAATATTTTTTGAGCTTTTTAGTTTTGGAGTCAGTATTTTTTGTTAGATGTGGTATACCTCAACTGTCGTACATATAGTATACTAGCTTCTTCCAATGGCTTCACCTTTGCCAAATATAAAATGATAATAAGTTGTGTCATCATCTGTATATTTTAAGAAGAAATTTAAATGATGATCTTATTAAGTAAGTAACTTTAACATTTTAAAGTATCAAAGCTTTTCTTTGCAAATATTATAAGAAATAGGTCATCAAATATTGATAATAGTGAACTGTATGTAGCTTAGCTGTAAGGTTATAACTTGTAGCTTGAAACACATTTTAAGTTGGAGGAAGATTTAAAGGTTGTTTTTAGAGAGAAGTTATATAAACGCTACACACTCCAAGGCCCCCATTAGGATAGTAGCATCCTGTGCAGGGGGTCCGGAAACACATATAAAGACATGGACAATCAGACCCAGTCTGTCGTCAAGTTATATGCCATTTTTCTAGAAATAGTCCAACCTAGATCACGTTCTTTCCATCAATCAGTGACGAATATTTAAACTAAAGCTCATTATTGCATCATCAAACCTTCATGACTTTACGGCATGGACTGATGATCATAGTTTGTTAAAGATAAAAACAGCAATGAACATTGTTACATACCTCACTCATAATAAGGTTCGCCCTTTGGGTTGCGGAGGACAGATGGCAATCACTCTGTGTAACCTGTTAAAACCGGGTTTCATCCCTTTCATGAAATAAAAAATATTACTGAAAAATATAAGACCCATTAACTGCGTATCGCACTCGCCTAAAGGGGTCCGTTCCGTTCCGTAGGATAAAAAATATCAAGTTAAAGCGGTAATAGTAATACAGAAACTTTGAAAAATCCAACTAGTCCTCTTTCTGTTTTATATATTTAATTGAGTAATTTCTTATGTAATGGCAACAGAAATACATATTGTGTCGAAATGTCAACCCTCTACTTATTTCGGTTCTTAAGATGCAGTCCGCTAGCAGTCGGACGGTCAGCGTTATCACCTTTAGCTTACCCTTAAAAATCCGCTTTTTTGAGAAAAACATCACACACAAAAGAAAAACATGAAAACATCTGTAAGTATAGTTATCTTTCCAAGAAATGTGCACCATTTCTTAAATAAACGCCAAATTAGATTAATATTATCAATCACGAATCAAGGTGATTTTTTACTAACAAGCCAGACATAATGATTTGTTTACTTTTAAATGTTACGTTTCGGATCAGTTGCGGCGTAGATAACTAAAAAATGATAATGTTTACGGAACAGGAAAAACGTTGGAAAATATATATATTATCTAAGATTTGTTGTTGATTATATCTATTGAGAGTGTTAGATTATACAATTTGACGATGTTATGATGATGAACGTGCCTTAAGCCCGGTCTGGGTGTGTTTGTCCTTTTCATTGTGTATGTTTCCGGACCCCGACACAGGATATCACTATTCTAATGGGGGCCCTTGAGTGTGTAGAGTTGATTTATTTATTTATTTTAATAACAATTATTCTAGATTCCATAAGACACACATATCATCTGGATTCATACAATAATTTATATATTATAATGATTATATTTTTATATAACACCATGTAAAATATTGTTAAGTACTGTTGTTGTACTTATTACCTTGAAAAGATCACTTTTATATACATATTAATTACCTATTTCTTTAATAGTACTATAAAATTTACGTAAAAATAATCTTCGAAAACACAGGACCTATTAATATACATTAAAAACGAATAACATTGTATAAATATAAAATTAAAAATAGTAATGAGTTTCCTCAATTACAAAATGACTAAAGCAATTACTACATGGTATGAAAGGAGAAAATTGGGACGCTCTGCCGGCGCAATGCGACGTCTGCGTTGTTGGGAGCACGTACGCACCGGCCTTGTTTACGCAGGGCATTCGGGCAGCTCGCCTTGTAAACTGATAAAACACGGAGATTTTTATGTAATTAATGTCATTAAATTCAAGTAATGTAATTTTGACGTTTGTGGCGCAGCGGTAGAGACCCTTTTTTTGTCGGGGAGGAAATCTGCTTCACAGATACATGGCCCGGAGAGAACCGGGTTATGTGGGGTTCCATGATAGGTGGTCGGTCATGGGTACCCACTAAAACCTCCTCGGTGGCCGACCAAGATCTCTTACAGAACACAAAACCGAAGCATCTCGAGCACTGTGCTGGCAGAGCTCGGTCCCAGGGGGCAAGATGGAATGCCTATCTACGCTTCTCAAGCAAGAGTGTACGGCATTCGGGCCACAACGACTATCATACACTTCGGGGCCACTCAACACGTACGCACAGGTTCCACGGCCCGAGGGCCTTAAGCGCCACAGGTAGAGGGTTCGATACCCGCTTGTAAGAGATGTTTGTATTGACCATACAGGCATGTTTTCCGGTCTGGGTGTGTTTGTCCTTGTCATTGTGAATGTTTCTGGACCCCGACACAGGATATAATATAATGGGGGCCGTTAGGTGTGTAGCGTTTATTTATTAAATTCATGTAATACGGTAAATATTTTAATGATTAAATTATGTAATTGATTTAGACAAATATTTACGTGTAATCTGATTGGTATCTGATTACAAAATGGAAACTAATAGGAACGCGATAACACAATGAATATTTTTATCTATAAGCATCAAAGTATCATGATCTTATTATTCTTATTATTGTATAAAAATCATAACTTTTATATTTTAAACATTTCATTGGAAATTTAAATAGTCGCTAGTTCGATTGCCTCTCTGGGTGGGTGTTTGTGTCGACCATATAGTTATGTTTTCCGGTGTGGGTGTGTTTGTCCTTGTCATTGCATGTGTTTCCGGACTCCCGACACAGGATAGCAATTGAGTGTGTAGCCTTTATTTAAATAAACGCTGCGCATGGACCCCATTACGACACTAATATTGTGTCTAGAACTAATAACATACATACAAACAGACATTACAACCAAGACCACAAAATATGTCGGTCGCGTATATACCACTGCCTCGAAATATACATGAACCTGCGACCTCTTCATCCTAGCATTATTCCCGGTATTTTATGCACCCAGGGTCAGCTTATTACTCTTATCCGGATTTCACAGGTTACTAGTTTTTACACGGAGCGATTGCCATCTGACCTCCGCAACCCTAAGGGCGAACCAGTAACTCATTGGATAAGAGCAATTTACTTATCAAGAGTTTATGATTATTATCAGATGTTATTGATAATAACCTGGACCGACAGCTTAACGTGCTCTCCGAGGCACGGTGGGGAGACCCACACGAACAAAAGCCCAGACCGAGACAGAAATTTTAACAAACATTTGCCCGAGCGGGAATCGAAAGCGCAACCGTTGAGACTAAAGGCAGACTCGCTACCCACAATGCCACAACGGTGTCACTGTGTATTTGTGGTGTATTTTCTTATCGTGTTTATTTTAAAATTATAAAATATTTTTATTTAAAATGTATAACTAAAGGCAATATTTTAGTTTAGTATGTAATGAAATAAAAATAAAATCGTTCAAAAATTTATTTTTAATAATAAAATTGTTAGGAAGCAGGTGAAAGAACATCTTGCTTTTGATAGCAAGGTGCGAGGGGTTGGCAAAATAAGTTATGACTAATTTTGAATGTGACCTTAGTTATATTTGATTCTATTCTAAAAGTTAATGGAAACGTGACGTAGCACGACACCATACATTATTTTGAATTATAATTATAATTTCTACAAGGCCAGGACAAATATATATTTTAAAATAAATATTATTAATCAGAAAAAATCAGTGAATGTTCGTTTTGAAATTTACCTTTATATTAAACAGTTTTCATAGTTTAGTCTTTTAACAGTCCTGAATCATGTGATTAGTGACTACCACTAACTGGACTGTGAAAGTGTTCCTTTCCATGATTTTTTTTTTTTTTTTTTTTTATTGTGATAGGCTTGCGCTTGACTACAATCATTCCTCTTGGAGAGGAGTGATGCGCTCTAAGTTGGAGCGCGCTTACCTAGAAGATGCCTATTCACTCTAAACTTGAAGGTATTTATGTTGTAGCTGGTAGGGAACACGGAAGCTGGGAGAGCGTTCCATAACTTTGCGGTTCGTATCAGAAACGTTGAGCAAAAACGCTTCGTGGGAGTGGGTGGAATGTCAACCACATAAGGATGCCAACGCTCACGGCTTCTTGCTGTTCTGTGGTAGAAAGGCGATGGAGGAACAAGTCTGTAGAGCTCCTGGGCACACTCTCCAAAGTATATCCTATAAAATACCGTTAGGCCTGCGACGTTGCGACGGTGCTGTAACGAATGTAATATGCTTTTTACTACTAGTGAATATACGCAACGATTATTGCTTTCAATTAAAGAGATATAGCTTGTTACCTGGATTAGATATAGGAAACTATTTGGACGCAAATAAGCAATACCATGTCAACCCACAAAATTGAAAAAACTGAGTTATATATGGAGAAGTGTTGGTAAATGGCTCAAGAAGATTATTCTTTAATATTTGCAGAGTTTTAAGCTTTAAAACTTCTAAAAAAGCCATTTTAAATCATGCAATTTATGTATTTTTAAACATTTATATTATATATCTGAAATTGCCAAAAACTTGACCAATACATAAAAAATTCATATAAAGCAAGTTGTTCAAAATTTTCAAACGCGTTTTTCTCGAAATGACATTCGTGTGGGTTGACATGGTATTGCTTATTTGCGTCCAATTTTATCCCAGAAAAATGGTAGGTTTCCGTGAGATTCTTAAAAAACCTACCGCATGGCGTATGCTCTTGGAATTATCTTTGCATGTTTTTATGCGTGTTTGATCCACAAACAGCTTAACGGATTAGGGTGAAACTTAGCATTAAGATACCTTATTATCTGTATTAACACATAGGATATAATATACGGTTTTGTGTGATTATAAAAACTACAGCATGGCGTATCCACTTGGAATTATGCTTAGATATTTGTTACTCAAACAAGCATAAACCGCTTTATGATTAAGATAAAATTCAGCACACATATAGCTTATTATCTGGATGAATACATAGTACCCTTTTTATACTGGAAAAATGTTTGGTTCCTATGGGATTATCAAAAACCATGCTACAGAATTTAAGGACAGGGCAATTGAAATTCGGTATGAATGTGTTTTATGAAACATTAATTACTTTAAAATGATTAATTTATCATCATTTCAAAGTCATTCATTTCTAAGTTCACAGCCAGATGCTAATATAAAATAAAGTATCTACCCAAGTCCTCAGGTAAATCTCCTATTGAGTATGTTTTTGATGTGTAGAACCAGGGTGGTCGTGTTTATAGAAGTTTTATGGTTCGCTTAATGTAAGTAGCCGCATTGCAGCCATTTGTGGAATACATAAAACTGCGTATAAATCTTTCAGCATACCGTTAACCTTTCGTAAGGGTTATGAGATCTTTTTATACTCGAGGATAGTAGAGCCATCTGTCAGTATATTTCAAATGAAGATTCTATGTGATAAACCAGTGATACAGAAAACATTTTAAATTTTTTTTTGCAGTTTATAATTTCTTATTTTTAACACACACATGCTTTATATCCTGGATTCTTGAGGGATATACAGGACGTTTGCGCAAGCGACCTCATGAAGTCCCATGGTGATCAGGGTTCTGCTGAGTTTTAGCGGGTGTTGCCACTTGATTGACAGGCGACCGAGTCCTACGCTATCACTGCTGTCCCGTAGTGTACTTGATGAGTACTCTACGTGCTCAAATGCATTTCTCAGTGAAAGCAAAAACATATATGTTTGGATGCTTTGATTCTAATTTTAAGTAAGTATGCATGTTTGTTACTCTATCGTGTAAAACGGTTGAATGGATATAAATAAAATTTTGTACATATATTATTAAATTATTTATTATTTATTTCAGTTTCTGTGTGAAATTATATAAACTTGGTGTAGATGTATGTTATCGAACATTATTTAATAAATGTTTCATTTCTCTCCGGAGCCAATTCTAACGTCATCGCGGGTAACGTCCTGTTCTAATGTTAGTCAATCTATAAATGACACATTTTATTTAACATTTTCTATGTAAATCAATGTCAGAACTTAGAACAAAGTTAAACTACAGACAACATCACTACCAGCATAGTAATTTACTCAACGTATTAGCACGCCATCTCTAAATATTTGATAAACAGAGAACAAATAGAAATGTACAGAATTAGTGTTAAATAAAATGTTTTCGACTCGGTCACCTGATAAGTGATCCGGTCTAGCTGCTTTAAAGAGCCCATATTTGCTATACGTATTATCGAATAATTATCGGGTATTACAATTGGGCGTGCATGAATAATTTTAATGCAATAACGAAATTTTAACAAAAAATTCTAACAAGTTATACCGGAGGATCATTTAAAAGTTCTCAAACTTGTGGTAGGCATTTTATTGCATGAGGCCTGCTAGGTAGGTACGACCACAGTGTCCAGTCATTCTATTAAAAGCAGTATATTGTTACGGAGAACCTAATCACCAAGGCATAAGGTTCAAAATCGCTTGCTACTCTCTCTGTTTATTTCCATAACGTCGCGTGGGTTCTAGAAAGATGTATTCTCGAAGCATGTAGTATAGGGTTCCGCGGACGGAACTTTCTCGAACCCGTGTTTTGCGTTATACAAGCGGCCCGGCGCGTCGACTGATTCATTCAGTTCTGAGCAACAAGCGAAGAAACTACAAGTGATACCAGTGAACAAGTGCGATAATTAGTGACCTCGGCTAATCTCTTGGACTACGATTAACCTGTGATTTGGACCTGTGATTTGTGAAGTTCTGTCGTGTAATCTAGATCTCAATAAAGTCTTATTTCGAGCCATGAGGTGTTTGTTTCCAAATCAGCGAACCTCAGCCCGTAACAATATTATTGTACCTAATGAAATTGGGCAAAGAAGATTTAAGAACCAATATCTAGACGATTAAAGCCTAGCCTAAAACTTTGAAACATGAAAAGCTGAACATTTTCACAGGAGTTCGTTTTAAAACGTAAATGAGCACCAAGAAATGATTTTTGAAAATTCTACGCCATTTTCCATTTCGACCCTGGAGGGTGGAAATTGGGGTTCAAAGTTTGTATTAAAATCGTGATTCACGCGGGCAAAGCCGCAAAAGTTAGTAATTAAATAAAACGGCTAATACTTTATGTAAATATTATTTCGACAACGCCATTACAAAATTATGGAACGCTTATCAAAAGGAAATATACGTTTTAAACTAGGGCTGAATATCAGTCATGGTGAATCACATGGGCACATGTATTTTTCCATACTTGTATATATTAAAGTTGTTTTGGTACATTTGTTTGTAGCATTTTGAAGTTCACCTTCAGTTCACGCGCTTCCTCAATACGATACGTGACTTGACTATCGCCCTTCGCTACATGTTAGTTTCCACAGAACCTTTACAAAATGTTTACTAATAGATGTAATAACGGGGTTTCATCAAATGGTGCTATAATTTACATTTAAAATGTCGCAAATATAGATTTGATATTTGGGTCTGAATTTTTCTGAGATAAAAAGTATCTTTTATATTCATCCAGATAATAAGCTATTTGTGTGTTAAAATTCATGCAACAAACAGCCAAACACTTAAATATCCCAACATTTGCATATATAAAGTTTCACATTTATGCCGAACCTACATACACAAAAAGAAAAAAAAAACATTCAACCAGATCCCTAAACTTCGTCAATTTGTGTCGGTTAAAAGTAAGCTGTTTAATTTACACACTATGAGAAGGTTTCTAGTGGCAATTCACTGCCATAATTTCACAGCGATATTAGAAGATTTAAGATTACTTCCATAAAGTTAACACATAGAAGGTTTAATATATTATTGGGCTTCATAAAGTTAAACCTTGAAATTTTAACTTTGTTTGTACAAGGGCAAAGCTAATAAACGTTATTATTAAGTCAACAGTATATTGTATAACTCAGCCATGTTTGGCTAAGCTGAATTATAAATGTAATTTAAATTTACATTTGTAGTTACATTTGAACCGACTTTAAAAGAACGTAGCTCTGAATTTAGGAATTTCTACGATATACGATTGAGCAACTCCGAACCGATTTTAGTGATTTTGGTATTGGTTAGGCTCCATCTGTAGAAAATAAATCTCCATCTGTAGAAATGTAAAAAATTTCAATAAAATTTTAAGTAGGTTATGAAATTTTCAATACTATAATCCATTCTAAATCACAATTCAATTTAAATTACAGTCCAAAATTCAAATAACTACTGATTTTAATTTGATTATTATTGACTAAATATATTTTTTTATAATATTTAAATAATATGAAACCAAGTTATTTAATAAAGAAATTAACGATTTTCCTTATATTTTTTATTACGTTGAACAAATATGTAATCAAACTATTTTAATATTCACATGTGCCATTAAATCGAGGCTACCAATGAATATTTACTTCAAACTCATAGTTTTTATTTTAGATACTTAAAAATAATTAAAAATTAAAAATAAATATACATGTCCTTTAGGCCATTTTGATTTTCAAAAGTACCGCAAAAAAAAAGTTTTTATTTTGTAATACAAAACTTTTTCTTTCTTTCTTTAAATAACAGAATCGCGTAAAGTTGTAAAATATGATCAAGTATTTTTTAATGTTTTATTTTTAAATCTTAACAATTTTTATGTAGGTCACATAATTATATAGAATTTTAAACATATACTATAAAATATTTACAAAATTTAGATGTCCTTTATCTAATTATAAATTTATCTTGAAGGTAATACAATTTTTTATACAGAATAGTTTTACCTGGACCTAAAAAATATTTCCTATGTATTGTTAAAATGACCCTTGAATACGCAAATAGTAATATATAGAAAATCAAATAAAAGTATATGAACAATGAAACGGAACTAGAGTGCACCTGTCAACACTGTGCCCATTTAGAACAAAAACTTTTAATTATATGAAATGAATGCTAACTAAACTTTTAATAAAATTTAAATTAAATAACGTAATAATTCCTGAATATTAATAATATTTTATAATTTGAAATAATACATTATATTCTCATATTTATACGTTCATAAAATAAACATGTATGTTATAAGTAAAGTATATGCATAGGTCAGAGGAAATGCTATTGTTATTAGTTTTATTCGCAATGTCCAACACTACCGGTGGACCTGACGATATTTGAAGTGAGATAGAAATTGGTCATATACATAATGATTCGATGAAAGGTTATATTGATGAAGATCATCAATTTAACAACATTAAAAATTAATAAATAAATAATAAAAATGGTTTATTTATATAAATTATGATTATGCTATGGGCTATGTCTCGGTTAATCGGTTGAATTATTTCCAGCTTACAGACGATCGCAGTGATCTAAAACTAATCTTATTACGTAGTGATGTGTATTTGCACTGAGAAAGGTTGAGAAGGGTTTTTAGGATGCTTGGTGTTGACAGTTTGCGGTGCTCTATTCTAATTATAAGCTCGTTTTTCGAAGCGTGGATAGATACGTATACGCGCGTTTTACCACACGCGCGAATCTTACCAGTGTTGACACACTTATAAGCTCGTAAACGCGCGTAATGTAGAGCGCAATCAATATGCTACTTACGCCATCACCGGTTCAATCGTACACGCCGGAATAAGCCCCTGTACAGCGTACGCGCTTTAGGCTTTTTGAAGCGACCGTAGCGCCCCAACCAGAAAACACAGGGCATTATTAAAAAAATGCACCATGCACAAGTTACTGGGTATAATAGTAGCGCTGTAAACGTCTATCCATAATGGAAACCACTTTTTGTGACCTGCCAACGATAAAATTATAATTGTAATGTAATTCGAAAATTAACTGAACATTATTTTTAGTAAATGAAGTTTTTGTTAATCTGTGTGATAATAAAAGCAAGCGATTTTATACATTTTTTTAAATATCTTTTTCGTGAAACCTATTACGAATAATATAAAATAAAATTTCCCAAAAAAATAATAACCAATTGCACTTTTTATTACATAATTAACTCGTTATTATTTTTTTCGTTTATATATTATAATTAAGTAACAAAATGTAGCTTAAAAGTTAAATAAAAGTTGTTAAGACTTAACAGGATATAGTAAAGACCTTTATTTTTAATACTTTTTTATATGATGATGGTTGCTGATCATCGTGTCCACTTGCAGCATTAGTAGTGCCATACTTACGTTACCACTCCAAGTGGTAGGAAAAGGGAGCAAAAGAATTAGTTCCATAGTGGGATGAAAGCTTAGGCCTCCTAAGGCGGTTTCAGACTATCGTTTTTTTTTTCGAGCGTATATTATTCTCGTTTCGGCACACGCTCTACATAGGATACTTTTATCCCGGAAAAATGTTACATTTCTGTGGGATAATCAAAAAAACTTACTAAAGGGCGTGTCTATTTGAAAATTTTTAACACATAGACTACTTTTTTGGTGAAAAATGTAATGATTCCTGTGAGATTAACAAAAAACATGCTTTCGTACGTATTTAATGGAAATTCAGTATAGATTTGTCTGTATCGAATTTATTACATTACAAATTGTTTATTTCTCTCGTACCCAATTTTAAGGTACCTCGGACTAAATCGCGGGCGGATGTTAGTATAAAAATTGAATTATATATTGAATATATCACACAACAAAGCTGTGGTTTAAAACACTCACAAAAAAACCAAAAATCTTTAAAAATTTGTACTTTTTTAAATCACTGGTGGAAGGCCATAACATACATCCGTACGTTTAATAATAGTCACACAATTTACACATTCCACAGAACTTTTAGTTATTTGTGAACCAGTAGTACAAGCAATTTGGCGCACCTCAGATCCAACGACGTAATAATAATAATAATAATAATAACTTTATTTATTTACTATTACAAAGTTTGTTTCACAATAATATCTTACACTTATGATTTTGAAACTAAAGGGGATAGCTTGATGTGATTGAGTTACCCTGGATATCTCACTAGGAGACCCCAGTGAGACATCCAGTGATCACTACTGGCAATATTGATATAAGTGTACGTTTACTTACGTGGTATATATTAATATTGATTGAACTTTAATTAGTTTATATATAATTATAAATATATAATATACATACATATAAATACACCCATACAGACATATATATATATATATATTCATACACACATATACCTATATATACATACATACATATTACGTATTGTTTCTTATTTTAAAGAACTCTTAAACAATATTCAAATAATAAGTAATAAGTTAAAATTACTTGGGTCAAAAGAATAAATCCATTTTCCTTAACAAGGGTTCAAAAGGTTCTCTGTGGTATCATAGTCTAATTCAAGCAACCATTTTTCAATTTTGATTTTAACTTTATTGTTTTTTAATTTATAGTAATTTAATATTTTGTTAACTTTATTAGTAATAAAAGGACCTAGAAATGGAAAAAAGTTTTGTGCATATCTTTTTTTAGTTTTTGGAATAGGGCATATAATGTGATTACGCGTTTGTGAAAATTTTACAATAGTCTGGGAGGTTATTGTTTTATGTTGTTTCAACAAAATTCTCAGTAAGAACAGTTTTCTTTACAGACAGAACCTACTTAAAAAATATAACTGGTCCGTTGGAAACAAAAGTGGTTTGAATAGAATAAATTTCAGTAGCATGCGTTGTGCTCTTTCAGCTATTAGTAAAACGTTTTTAGTAGCACCACCCCATGCTGTTATACAATATCTTATTAATGATTCGCATAGTGATCTATACATGAATTTTAAAAAATAAAAATCACCTAAATGCCTCAGTGTTTTGAAAACTCGTGTCAATAACCTAATACGTGAGGCCAGGAAAGATATATGGGGCTCCCATTTCAAATGTTGGTCAACTATTATGCCTAAATATTTAATTTGAGAAACTCTTTCTAACATTATGCAACTACATTTATTGCAAGAGTGTTTCGGATTATAGGCGCATGACTGTGCTCGATCGAAAAAAGAGGGGCCTGGTTGTAATGTGGTGTTTGCACTAAACGTTATGAATTTAGTTTTACTGAGGTTAATTGTAAGTAAATTTTTATCTAGCCAGTCACATACTCTGCTTAGTCCCATTTCTGTTGCTTTTTTTGTTTCATCCCAATTTTTACCTTTAAAAAGTAGCACTGTATCATCAGCATATGTTATTATGTTACAATATTGTATTTCTGAGGAGCAAAGATCGTTAATATATATTATGAAGAGAGTGGGCCCTAAAATACTGCCCTGTGGCACACCAAATTCTATTGACATTTCTGAGCTAATAGTATCCCCGATTCTTACACATTGCCTTCTGTCTGCTAGGTAGTCTTTTAATAAATCATGATTTGTACCTCTAATGCCTAGCTTATGAAGTTTAGCTAATAGGATGGGAACAGAGACAGTGTCAAATGCCTTGGCTAAATCAAGAAACACGCCTAAACATTTTTGATCACCATCGATGGATCTCACTACTGTTTCAGTCAGTTTATTCAATGCGTCTTCAGTTGACATATTAGCCCTGAACCCAAATTGGTTTTCTGATAAAAAATTTGTGTAGGTTAGAAATTTTTTTAGACGATCATTTATAATTTTTTCTAGTATTTTAGACATCATTGGTAAGATGGCTATCGGCCTATAGTTACTTACGTTTTCTTTGCTTCCTTTTTTAAATATGGGGCGTATAATAGCCCGTTTTAATGATTTTGGAAATATACCTTTTTCCAAACATAAATTACAAATATAAGTTATGGGGTAAGTGAGTATATCTACATTTTCTTTAAGAACATCAGAAGTTATGTTGTCGTAGCCAGGCGCACAATCAGATCGTAGATTTTTGATAATATTACGAATTTCGCTTTCGTCCGTAGGTAACATTACAAAAGAATTTAAGTTAATAGAGTTACAAGTAGTAGTTTTAGCTAGATGTTGTTCGTTACAGTTTAGTTTACTTAACTTATTTTTAGCAAGATGAAATCCTAAGCTCGTAAAGTATTTATTAACATTATTTGCTGAATCTGTTGGTAGTCCTGGGCTGAGGAGTTCAATTGCATCAGATTTTGGACTATGTAGGCTGCAAATATTTTTAACTGATTTCCACAATCTTTTTGGATCTTTTTTGTATTTTTCTAATACTGACCTCTCATATGATCTTTTCATTGTTTTAAGTAAGTCATTACAGGTGTTTCTATAATTTTTGTATTGTAATTTTAATGTTATGTTTTCTGGATACCTTATGCATTTTTTATGTAGTCTATCCCTTTTACGAATACAGCGAAGCAGTCCTGCTGTTATCCATGGCTTAATAGTTCGTTTTGAATGTGTAATGTACTGAGTGCTGCTATAATTTTCTATACCTGATCTTAAGGTATTTAATAGAATATCTGTTGCAACATTGGGATCGGTTTCAGATGTGACTACATTCCAGTCAAATGAACGCAGGTAATGCTTTAGTTTTTCATAATTAATTATTGTTCTAGTAGTTGCTGCTCTGGCTGATATATTTTGTACTGGAAAATGTATATAGCAAGTGTAATGGTCAGTCAACTCTGAAGTGATAACCGCTGTATGCGTGATATGATTTGATTTAGTTAATATGTGATCTAAGCAAAGTTATTACCTCTAGTCGCAAAAAGTGAGTCGGAATCAAGCCATGAGATGCACACATATTATGTAATTCTGTGCGTGTAAACTTATATCGTTGGAACCTATATTTATATTGATATCTCCTGTTAATATTATATTAGAATAAGTATGTAATTTACAAAGCATTTCATTGAGACTATTTAAAAAAGGGTAAATATTTGTAAAGGACGGGGGACGGTAAATTGCTATTATGATGGTACTATTATTAATTTTTATTACAAGACAGTTTGCATCACATATTACTGGCTCCTCGACAGAAATATTCAAATTTGAACTGCAATAGACAACTAAACCGTCATTCTGATTAATGTTACGTGTTGTATAATAAGAATTATAGCCGTTCATGACAGGAATATTGTCGTTATTTTTTAACCAACATTCAGTTAGCACTATTAATTCAACATATATGTTTAATCGAAATAATAGTAGTTCTAATTGATCTTTATTGCAATATATACTGCGGATATTTTGACACACTAAATTTAAATGTATATTGTCACTAGATGGTATCTTACCTTTCAGTTCCTCAGGAGAACAGCAAAAAGAAACTGAGTTTATTGTATTATCGTTCGTAAATAAATCGAATTATTTATATTAGGTAAAACATCACAAAAATTAAGCACAAAATTAGTAAAGTTAGGTAAACCCCAGATTTCCTTTGTAATACGAAAAAGGCAAATGTTTTAATTATCACCTTGCATTTCCAAGCATACTCATGGCCGCATTTTCCTAATAAATTCGAAAGAAAATTGAAATAATATTCATCTAAACATTTTACGAAATAAGCTAAACATTTTATAAAACATCGGGTACTAAGAAAAAACATGATACAGAGCAATGCTTGACATAGATACATCACAACGCAAGAGAAATGGGATTTATTTTTATAGTTAAATTCGTTTATTTTTTGTTTTGAGTCTATATATTTATATAAATAACAATAAACAGTGTAATAATAAATAACTATATTAGTTATGTATATTGCCAATATATCCATAATACTATAATATAATAACTTATACGGTGAAACTTTTAAATATATATTTATTAATAAAACATGAATATATATAGTTTTATGTAAAAAGCTAATAAAAAATAAACTAATATATAAAAAGTAATTAAGAATTAGAATTAGAATTTGACCCTCGGAGTTCCTTAATGTGATTTTCATTACGTAATAAGATGTGTGGCTCACCTTTCGTCCTTACGGGACAAAAACTCTGCCTTTAGATATCCAACAATATCTGTAGTTTTGGTCTTTTTGAAATTCGCGCCCGAGAAAAAATAGCTTTTTAATTTTGTCCGAGTGATATTCCGAGACGTAGATATAAGTTTTCGGCCCGGATATGCCAATATTATTTGTATTCAAGCGATCCCCTTTATTATTCCTATTATATGATTTAACGGTCTTGATAAAAGATTCCTTCACGTCGCAGTTTGTAAATTCCACTACAACGGGCTTTAAGTGTTCACTTTTTCCCGGTTGTCGATACACGTTGCGAATCTCGTTTTCACTAATATTGACTTGCAGTGTATTGCAGATATTAGCGAATATGTTGCCTAAATTTTCATTTTCTCGCTTGGTTATATTTCGGATCTCGATACAATTTATCCGTGCCTTTTGTTGAAGTTTATCTATTTGGCTGCTTGTTTCTTCAACTTGCTTTGTGAGAGTATCATTATCATTTACTAATTTTGCCACTTTTTTTCTTTTAAATCTTCGTTGGACTCATGCAGGAACTCTGCAGACTTAACCATATCAACATAATTTTGCTTTAGATCTGTTATGTCACGTTTTATGATGTTCATGTCAGCGGAAATTTGTGATACTAGTTCATTTTTCCATTCATAGAGTAACTGATGTATTTCTTCTTTAAAAGATTGCAGCACGCTATTTACTTCGTCCACAGGTAAATTTTTTTCTTCTTGGGTTATATTGGTAGATGTTTCTTGTTCCTTATCTTTTGTACATTTGGACCTGAGTTCAGGAGTGATAGTTTTCTTTTCTGCAGTTTTACTCATTTTACTAGCAGCTGCTTGTTTCTGGTTATTCACTACTCTATGCTTTTTAGAACTGTCCGCCGCGCGACTCATGTACGAAGCAGCTACTGCACGACCGTTCACGACCAGTCATAGACGTAGTAACACACATAATCAAACATTTGTGTCCCATATCTATTTATAAATTTGGACGACCATTGTGGCGTGCTGGTAGTAGGCCTGTTTTGAGCATCGACGGTAGGTTCGATTCCCGATACAGGTGTTTGCTATAAATATCTGTGTCTGGACGTTTGTCCATATGGGCCTCCGCGCCGTGCCTCGAAAAGCACGTTAAGCTGTCGGTCCCATTTGTTATTATAATACTGATAATAATCCTTAAATCTTGATAGGTAATTTCCTCTTATCCAATGAGTTCCTGGTTTAGAGGTCAGATGACAATTACTAAAATCACTTAAATAAAAACTAGTAACCCGTCTGAACAAGTGTAGAAGCAGACCCTGGGTTGGTAAATACCGGGAATAATGCTAGAATGAAGAAGTTTATTTATAAATAGTACTTATAATAGATTAAACACATACACATCTCCTACACTCTTTAGATATTGCGTCTTTAATAAAATCATTGAGATCGGATAATTGGTTTTATTGATAAATGATAAGAAACACTTTAATAAATCTTATTGCGCACGATTTAAACGTAAAGAGGATATCTTTAGTTAATTTAAACGTTCTATAACTATATTATTTTATAGACGATCACTCGCTGACTGATGCGGTATAAGTTTGCTTGATGAACATCTTAATCCATATTTATTCGAAGAGATTTGAATTAATTCGGATTTATAAAACAGCTGTTAATTCGCTTTCATTGGCAAGAGGTTAAAATTGTCGGGTAATTTTGGACCAATTGTGCTCAATTCTACTGTTAACATTAGAAGTCAGCTTAAACTTGACGACGTTAGGGCGCAGTAGTAGTGAACCCGCCTTAAGCGCAACAGGTCGCGAGTTCGATTCTCGGTTGGACATCTGAATGCGTTCACACCAAAAAGACAGATCAAAATTATCATATGTATTTCTGGTCTATATGGCCATATGTATTTTTGGTCTATAATATAAATATAAATCATATTGTCATAAAGTGTTTTATATCGAACTGCTGTCCATCAACATAAATTATATCATCGTACGCATGCGCTACAAAACCTTGAATGTAAATGTCATTCAACACAGTGACAGTCAATTTTCCAGCCCCATTCTTACTCTTACCTTCGTACAAGCGGTGTTTTAGTTGTTAGTTCCAGTCACTTCATTGGTGGCGCTAGTTTAACCTTTTTACCAATATCAATACATAGAATCGTAAATCTATATTTTTTTATAAATCTATAACTATGTAAGTCACCTTGATGATTGAATCCACAACAGCGCGATTTAGAAGACATTTTCTTCCTCGCACAACCGTTCTGTGGAATCAGCTTCCGCCGGCGGTCTTTCCGAACCGATACGACTTGGGAACCTTCAAGAGTCTTCTCTTGAAGGTTCCCAAGTCTTCTTCGTATTCTTTCCTTAAAGGTCGGCAACGCACCTGCATGCCTTTTTGTGTTGCAGATGTTCATGGGCGGCGGTGATCGCTTAACATCGGGTGAGCCTCCAGCCCGTTTGCCCCCTCTTACATAAAAAAAGTCAAGAGTTCGAGAAGGCTATTTATTGGCTGTGTTACTTTAATATCTACATATTTTCACATTACTAATCCATAACGTGTATTCGCTAATAACGCTATGAATGACCTTGACAAGTTTTATATAATAAATATAAGAATAACGAAAATATATTACCTAAATAACAACGCGGCTAATTTTATTCATTCTACATTATATACATATATATTGGCATTACGCTACAAAAGCGTACGTAAACAAACAACGGGAATGATTTTGCACAATATAATCGTTTCTCCTGTCTTATAATTAAAATAACCTTTTAAATATATTTTGTTTATCTCCGAAAAAGTTTGTTTTTATATAATAAGTTGTAAGATTAAATACTTTGCCGTTTGACGATATGCTATAGATAACTTTGTGCTAATTTCAATGCTATCAATATTAAATTAATTTAAACTATTATAATTGCATTTGATCGTTGCAATCTATAGCCTAGAATAAAAGAAAAACCTGTAAAACTTGAGACAGAAGGTAATCCCGTAAAGTGACCTTCAATTCCGTAATCTACCTATCATCATACGGTCCTGCGGATCCTGCAAATAATTGCTGGTTCGTAATTGACGAGAATATTTATATTTATTAAATAAAAAGCTGTTGTTTTGACGTTACAAACAGACACTTCAATTTTATTCATTTATATTCATCATTGATAATATTAAAACTTTATTTTTATATCAATGGTGTAGATGAACAAATAAAGTAGGTAGATATTTTAGTAACCAAATTATAAAATGGAATTTCTCCTTCAACATTGTTAGTTCACAAATATAACAACGGGGCGTCAACAAAGTCATGAATAATTCAGTGTTGTACTATCGAATAAACTGAACGTACAGACTCGCATACTAAAATGAAATGCACTTCCATCATATGTATTATCTATTTATAAATAGACAAAGAAATATACTTTGTTAAGGCTATTCCCTACTCATAATATTATAAAGTAGCAGACTGGCTAGCTTATTACGTATCTTGCAGTAGCCTATCGATACCAAAATTCGAGCAATAACTGCTGGTATTGGCTATTATTAATCGCTACTATTTATAACTACGTGATAACTTCGCAGTTTCGCTTTTTGCTATTTTTAAGTAATAAAAATAATAATACCCCGCGCGTGGCTGTTGCTATTCCTAAGGATTAATAAGGCACAAGTTTTCCGAGATTTTCTACAATAATTGTCAGATTTCAACTAACCTAAACAAAACTTTGTTAAACTATGCACCTAAATCTTTCTCTTTAATAACTCTATCT
This sequence comes from Hestina assimilis, assembly GCA_023373885.1. NCBI lineage: Eukaryota > Metazoa > Arthropoda > Insecta > Lepidoptera > Nymphalidae > Hestina > Hestina assimilis. Next base: position 12,789,608 of record CM041745.1, read on the forward strand.
ATTGGTGAAAAGCACATGAAAATCAACTGATTTTGAAGCTCGAGATATTATGCAGTGATTGATTAGTAATTTTGTAGGTATATCAGCTTTTAAGTGTAGCGTAGTTATAACAAACCGTTGATCGATTGCCTGCAGATAATGAATTAAATTTTCTTATATTTAAAAAACTCATAGTTCTGGGAAGGCTTTCAACTTTTGTATTGTAATACATAATTATAAAACTGATTTCATGCAAATTATATCTTTGTCCGTATAGGCATACATACGGTGTGTAAAATTTATAAAAATATACTTAGCCCTAGTGGCCCAAGTGTTCTTTACTGCAAGCCGGACAAAGATATAATTTGCATGAAATCAGTTTTATAATTATGTATTATAATACAAAAATTAAAAGCCTTTTCAAAAGTAGCAGTATTTTAAATTATTAGAAAATTTAATCGTAACACTATTACTATAAAATCTTATGTAAAAATGTTTCGGCATTTACCATTTTCTAAATAACAACACATCGCAAGGTCAGACTAGTTATAGTCTTATAGATAACGTTATCTGTAGCCCTTATGGCTTTCCTTTTAGCTATTATTGAAAATTTACTAGTATTTTATCAGTGACAATAACCGGAATAGATGCCTTCCTTAGACACAGTGGCTGTTACAAGGTTGACAGACAATAATTATCATTGCGGCGTGGCGATCACGAATACGAAGCATGCGCAAGAATCTATGTATACACTTATAATATGTAGTCCATTGAAATGTTTATTTTTTGGGCTTAGCGTGCAAAAGTAAGAAGACGCATTTTGGGTGTAAAAGGGAGGAGTTTTAAAAAAGGGAGTTTGAAAGAAAAGAATTGTTTTGTTTCAAATTGTATCCTCTACAACTTTTCTATAACTTTTTGTTAATATAACTTTTTTTGAAAAGTAGGTTTTAGATATTTTTTTACGTGACTAAGTGGGAAAGCAAAAATAAGTACCCACCTGATGGTGACCGGTTGTCGTCGCATATGAGCGCTTGTAGCACCATACATTTGTAGGTGTCACTCGCGCGTTGCCAACCTCGAGATAATGGTTCTTAAATCTTATTTGCCTAGTAATTTAAGTAGCTACAATGCCCTTCGAACCGAAACACAAACACAAAGTACTTCTTTACAGTAGAATATCTGACACTGCGGTCGGTTATATCACCTAGTAGGCTTTTACACTAAAGGGCCACCACCAGTAAAAACCGAATTGTCGTAGAACAAAAAACAACAAATTTTCTTTTGGACATTATAGCTTTTTCTGATCATTTTATAGTAAAATAACATTAGCATTTGGATAGAATATTAAATAAATAAATAAAAATAAACGCTGCACACTCAACTTACACAAATATTGGAATATGAATTCTGCTATACAAATTTAAAATTTAATTATCATATTTTTCTGGCCTAGTTATTTGTCTAACCCTCGATACAGCTTACATAACTGGGGTTGAGATGTAACATTGATTCGCACAAGAAATAATTATAGTCATTACTACTTGACTACTAAGTGTATTTCAATAATGAATTACTTGTACCGTAATTGTACTTGAACCAAAAGAGCTCGATGATAAATTTTATATTATAAGTGGACGCAAATAAGCAATACCATGTCAACCCACACGAATGTCATTTCGAGAAAAACGCGTTTGAAAATTTTGAACAACTTGCTTTATATGATTTTTTTAAATGTATTGATCAAGTTTTTGGCAATTTCAAGATGTATGTAAGTCATTTTACTTATTTTCACATAAAATAAGGATACAAACTGCATATTTCATATATAATATAAACCAAACCGTTTAAAATAATACATAAATTCCATGATAAAAAAATTGCTTTTTTAGAAGTTTTAAAGCTTAAAACTCTGCAAATATTAAAGAAAAATATTCTTCAGCCATTTACCAACACTTCTGCATATACAACTCAGTTTTTTCAATTTTGTGGGTTGACATGGTATTGCTTATTTGCGTCCAAGTATGCTATAATTGAAATCATTATCTTACTGTCAATACTGCATCGTGTTCGAATATCGTCATTCACAAGCCGCTTGCTCGCCAGACTTGTGGCGTGATCGCTTATTTACTAAAGGCAAATAAAATAACATTATTTATTATGTACCATTGTACATTAATAAATCGATATGTATAAAAGGAGAAGACCTGACTGACATATCTACGCACAGCCTAAACTCTTGGACCTAGAAAGCTGAATTTTCACAGGTGTTGTTTTTAAAACATGAACGAGCACTAAGAAAGATATTTTGAAATTTAACCCTTAAAGAGGCGAAAAAGGGGTTGAAATTTGTATGGGATGTCCGTAATTTTTTAAAAGAGATTAATTACATTTTGGGTTTTGCCGAACAATTGAAGATAACGAAACACGTTTTTTAATATTTCCTAAAATTCCATTATTGAAGGGGTGAAATGGGGGTTCAAATTATGTATTAAAATCGTTATTCACACGGGCGAATTCGCTGGCAGAAACTATTAATGATAAAATCTCTTATGGTTGAAGTAAAACTTCATTTACTTAATAATTGAAATACAGCAATTCACAAATTCTTTTCTTTGTCGTGCTTCTAAAAGTGGAATTCCATACCGGCCCACGTGTTCTCTCCTTACAATCTGGGGTCCTTTAAACGGTGCGAGAAAAGACATCTTACGACTGCAACTGTTTTAGCCGCCTACGCGCTTGGTCTCTAATTACACTTACCGTCAGGTTGAGTAGAGTCATTTCCCTTTGACTATTTTACAAAGTTTTAAAAAATAGTTGTTTTTCTTTTCTGCTGAAGAATACATAGTATGTAACTTGTAATAATAAGGTGTCAATACTTTATACCTAGAAATTGATAACAGATTCCGCATATAACAACAGCGCAGCACACAACAGCTGTGCAAGCAAAACGAAATGAAGTATTCCGAAGTTCAGGCGCGTATTGTTAGTTTACATCAGCCGTGAGTCACTCAAGCGACATCTAGTTATATCGCAAAAAGACATTGGTATGGCGCCAAAAACAATACACGTTAATTATTTAACTATTGATTGATATGAATGCCGCAATTTTTTTGTAAATAAAAAAATATTTGAAACTATCTCAAAACGCAATGAGTTCGTATTTATCTTGGCAAGTTTTGGGTAAATCAGCTAGGGTAGGTGGGTAGGTGGAGAAATACACATAACGGTAAGATAATTAGTTCCTGAGTACTACGTTGTACGTTTAAAGGTTACGTGACGAATTTATCGTTCTGTTGGGATAACTCTCGTCATAACAGAGATTATTCCACCAGCAATCAGTCACACTGGTGGTAGGTCTTTTGGCTGCAAGTGCTAGGGCGGCTTCAAGCGCGTTTTTTTTGTGCTTCAAAAAGCGGAATGAGCATACAACCTGCCTATTCCGGCATGTACGCTCAAACGGGTGGTGGCGGCCGCATCATATTAACTGCGATTTATATTACGCGCATATACGAGCGTATAAGTACGTTAATTCTCGTAAGAGTTGCGCGTGTTGTAAAACACGCGCCTATGCGTACCATGCCCTTTGAAAAACGAGCTTATACGCTCGATAATCTCCTAATATTATTTAACACCAGACTGAGGACCTCCGAATCTTTTTGAGCTAATTGAATATAGAAATACACACAACTGAAGCTTAAATTAAATTTATACACATATATATTTTAAAAATCAAAATAAAATGATTTAACAAGAACACTGGTGTGTTGTTGAGCGTCGCTCCGATTACAATCGGTTAAAGCAGGGTTTCCCAAACTGTCCTAAGGACGTCGCGAAGCCAAATGATCATGCTCATTAAACGGGACACAACGAATGGCGTGTGATTGTAAATTTGAAGAACTTATTCCGTTCTATAAACAAGAACAATAAATAATCAAGATTATATAGCTTGCAGCTTTTTAATAGAAAACGAATATTTATTGCTTTTGGGGTTTACTCCTTAAGAATCGATTTTCATTGAAGGTGCCCGGTATTAAAAATATGAAGAGTAAAATTTAGTGATCAAAAGCGTTACAAAAGAGATGACGTCGAAAGAGTTTTTATTTATTATTAGTATTTTATCTTTTCCTTTTTTTTATGTATGTATGTTTATGTGAATACTCGCTCGCAAGCATGTTTGCGTGTCTGTTTTGTCTTCGTTTCTTTTATTTTAAGCTATTGCATAGCTTTTATCGTGGGCTTTGAGCGCGGCCACCGAATCAAGAAATTTCGTAACGAAAATAAAACCTAACAATTCCCACTCCGCCTACCATGTAGCTCGGCCGAGCGTTCGCTTAACGTATATGTATATGGTACGACTGTACGAAGCTCGCACGGATCGAGACGAGCTGCTCCGAAATCAGAAGAATACGTGTTATTTGATTTATTAATTATTATTACTATATCCTAAACTAAAATATTCTGGCCACCGCGACGTAGAAATGAAAATTTCTATCTTAGTGGCATCTAGTATGGCAGCGTCAAACTACATATGTATAATTAGTAGTAAATAGTTTCTACAATATTATTAATGTTATTATTATATAATGTAATAAATTAATTACTTAATTATAATATAACCTTTATTATTTTGTTTATTATAAGTTATTATTCAAAAAATTATTTAAATTAATAATTAAATTAATTATAATAATTAATATGAAAAAGCTATGCAACAGCTTTACCGCGGCGGTCCCCGAGTGCTGAATGAGGTTTTTATTTTCTATTTATTTTTTACCCTCTTTGCCTACTGCACATTATTCAGACATAGCCGTACTTAAGATTAAAGAAGTAAACTCCAGTCCTGAGTCGAAGCTGACACACATTCTTTTTTTTGAATGTTAGACCTATATGTAGATATTAGATACTTCGTATTAAACCTTTATATAGTTTTAGCAGATAGTAATAGGGAGCTACTATTTCAAAAAGATTGGGAGCCCCTGGATTAAGAAATGTGAAACACGAAACCTAAACAGGGAATATGAGTTAACAGTGAACGCATTGAAGCACGTGTGAACTCGTATCGGACGTTGCTCTTAACAGTGTGTGTTTAATATACCACAGCTTATATCGATAAAATGAAAAGTAATACTTTATGTAAATAAGAAAGAAAATACAAACCGAATAAAAGATAAACTGGAGGATTTAGTGTTTTTACATAAAATAATTTTTACAAAAATAAAAAACCGACTTCAAAGCTAAAAACTAAAAAGCAATAAAATATTTTTGGTACCGAATATTTTCTTCAGAAATCGATGCTGTCTGTATATATTTTACATAGAGGTTCTATGTTAATGTAAAAATTAAGTTCTATACTTTGTTATTTTATAAGGTATGGTACATCAGTACGTCTAGTACGAGGCATTAATATTATTGAAATAAGCTATTTGTTATAGCTCACTCACTCCGTTCGTAGCCAAATGTTGTAGCTAATTTTTTAATTGACACACACACACACACACACACCGATACTCACTCGAAAAACCTTACCCTCCTTCAGAAGCAGTCAGATTAAAATTTATAAGTTCAAGATTATAATCGGTACATCGGTCACTGTATAATTATGAATAGTAAACAATTCTCCACGTTGCATGAAAGCCGGGCCGTTGGACTCTTAATAGCGATTAAAATATTTTCGGTAGGTGCGGCGGCTCATAAAAGTTCCATGATCCCAATACAAATGTGGCCTTATTTACATTATTAAATTCTTCTCCTTATCGAGCGGTTAGTGGCCAACCTAGTGTCAGAGTTGTTCAGGTCGCCCGTACAGGCCTCTGACTTGACTTATCGACTGTCATCAAATTGATAGCAGCCGGGACCGACTTTTTACGTACCCTCCGAAGCACGGAGACGCTCAGTTGTAATACCACTATGTGATCACCCATCTAGTGACTGACCGCGCCTAAAGTGGCTTTACCCACCGATCCTTTACCGATCAGTGAGCTCACCCGGCTATGAGCGTCTCACATTATTGAATGAGTTTTTGTTTTTACTTAATTGTGGTTGTAGAGCCTTGCTGTCACTTAATGGTCGGTTCGACCGAAGAAGTACTTCACATAATCTAAGCCAAATAACAGCTTAGAAAAGCCGAGATGCCCAATGGATCGAAACCGTAGACTAACCGAAGGTTGCGGGTTCAAATCTAGGCAAGCACCTCTGAATTTTCAATTGCTTAATTTGTGTATAAAATTTAACTTGTGTAGTGAAAAACATCATGAGGAAACCTGCATGTCGTGGAAGTGTAATCGCTTAACATCAGATGAGGCTCCTGCCCGTTTGCCTTCTGACATAAAAAAACCAGTGCTTGTTGTTTTTTGTTCTATGATTACGATATAAAGCAAATTTCGTACTTCACTTATCAACGATTCAGCGGCTATACACTCTAATACGTATCTTGGCGCATGACGAAGTATAGAACCTATTTAATACGTTGGATTAGAAAGACAATATTTCAAAAGATGTCATTCATGTCAGATGGTTACTTCAATATTTCAATTATAAATTATTGTCGTACCGGACATAAAAGGACGAATCGTTGAAATCCGACGTAGTAGTTACAGTGCTGTGCAATTTATTATGTTATCTAGTAAAGGGATTCAAAGCATTGTTAGTTACAATACGTTATTCATAATGTTAACCTTCTTGGAAGAAATTGATAAAGGCTCAAGGCTATCCTTAGCTTAGTTTAATTCTAAATCAATACTGATAAAACCACAGGCGTGGTTTTACGCATATTAAGACTGGGCAATTACCTAACACAAGTAGAGCTGAATGTTTCAATGTTCAATGCCAGTTATTCTGCACGTTACATAGGACATTGCCTCCGCTACCTCCAGATTTAGAATCTAGTATGACGCATCTAAGGTTAGAAATGCTGAAAATTATTTTTTGCTCACCATAATAGTATGTAAAGTTGAAAATAGCTGAAGGGTTATTTGCATCTTTAAATAAGCGTCGTTGAATTATATAATTGTCTTATAACTAATTTTTTATTAAAATAATACTTTATTTACAACCAATATTACAACATGTTTACAATTCAATACTATCTACGTTTACACATAATTATAACTGTATAAATCATGTTCACGGGGAAAGGTGGCAAGAATAGAATAGCTAGCTGCATTTCCCTGTTTAAACGCAATCCCGATTCTTTGAACAAAAATAATGAACCAGCTCTCCTGTCACTTGTGAAGGAAATGAGTCGGGGTGTGAAATCTTTGGGAAATTGTATTGCACTAACGCTCCATGGCCCAAGTGTTTCTATCGCAAACAGCACAAATATGTAATTTAACTAAAACGAGGTATAATTATTTAATTATCGGAGACCAAAAGCCAATCACCTTTTCCTTCCCAGCTATATAATAACATCCGTCCAAAATTTACATTCTAAATAGATGTTGCAATATACTTACCGTGTCAGAGAACTAAATTTATGGAACAGCTAATAGAATAACATCAAAAAGTGATTGATAACAAGCGTTACGTCCAAACACTGTATGATTATGGAATCAAGAATTATGCGATCTTTACAGAAATTGACGTCAAAGTTGTTTGAGTAAATATTATCGATGCTATTTCTATACTTAATCTATGAACTCTGTTCTATATCACTACATAGTATAAAACAAAGTCGCTTTCTCTGTCCCTATATCCCTATGTATGCTTAAATCTTTAAAACTACGCAACGGATTTTGATGCGGTTTTATTAAATAGATAGAGTGATTGACGAGGAAGGTTTATATGTATAATAACATCCATGAAATAGTGGAGAAATACAGTTATTTTTGAGGTTTCTGGAAAGGAGAATTGTTTTAACGCGTGCGCGCCACGGGCAGTAATGAATAAATCAAAACTACTGGATCGATGTTAATCATTTTTTCAGTGAATGACATATATATGGCTATATTATTTGGACATATTTATGGTTATATATTTTGTACCCGTGCGAAGCCGGAGCGGTAGTATTGTAATATAATGGAATGATAAGTATGTGTAAAAACATTGATCATATAAGCATTTCACTTTAAAACATTAATTTGCTTTATTAACAAATGTGTCTCACAAAGTCTTAATGTTTTTAGTATCAATAGACCGGATACAATGAGGAACTACTACTACTACTACCCTTACTAACAAAATCTAGTGGTTAATTAGTTATGCAGCAATAGAATACCTCTCTAATTTCAATACAATTTTTTTTGCTGTCAATGTCTTCAATATATCACAAATAGTGAAATTGAGTCGGGAGACTGACATTCGCCGAAGTCACCTTATTATTTTTCGTTTTTTTTTTAAGAAATGCCCCACTTATGCATAACTACTGATGTTAATTAGAATCAGAATAAAACGTTTGTGTCGTTACGTGTCATTTGATAAGGACAGCGTCAGATATACTTTCCCACGAAGCGTTCATAGGCTACGATGATCATTAGGCGAGCCAACCGTTGGTTTGCCACTATTGTACAATTAACATAGCTTAAAAAACATATTTCTATTAAAAATATATATTGATATTGTGGTCCTTATAATATATTTATCCGATAAAATGATATTGTACAATTAAAAAGCTTATTGGTACTGCTTTTGCGAAAATTTTATAAAAGAATATTAACCATGCCTTTTCAAGGCATTACTAATATTTCTATGGCCCCTCCAAATAAGTTTTACTTCCTAGTCTATGTATATCTAAGCTCACAAATAATACTTGTTCATAATAGAGCAGTATTTAATCATGCGGTCATTTTCGCTATCACTAAAATTTAACCTATTAAAGGTCTCATGATTTACGTTCAACATAAATAAAACAACAATGTTTGTTGTAGCTTCCGTAAGTTTAAATAAGTAATCAGAGAGGTCACGTGCTTCGGCAATTACTGATAAATTAGTGATGAAATGTGTATTATTTATCGCTTCAGATGCAGTAAATGTTATCATAAAATATACCTACAGTTTTCGAACATCGGTTATATTAAATAATGACACAATTATCTTATTTATTACAGATCTTAGAGAAAATAACATGTATCAGCAATTTCCGAAAATATGAATGCCCTAAGCACTTCTGGATTTTTAATTTTTAGGGATTTATTTATAGGGGGGATTATTTGTCCGTCTGTCCGAGTGTCACCGCCGATTTTCTCAAGAGCGATGGACCTAGCAAGTTGAAATTTATACCAGATACTGAAGTGTCACCTATTAGATGTATAAAAATCAAGGTCCTGAGTCAACACGATAAAAATATATGGACCAATTTAGATTTCCGCGAAAACTTATACTTACAAGTTACAACCAAAATTTACCTTAGTGTTCAACTTTTTTTACTTTTCCTTTTACTTGTGCTGTAACCTTTTTTTGAACTAAAATTGACAATTCTAGATCAACCGGAAGTACCCTATAGGTTTGGGTCGAAAAATTATACGGTACTTTCCGTGCTCGAGTCCGACTCGCACTTGGCCGGTTTTTCTTTTGTATGATCCAGACATTGATATATAAAAACAATAAGAAACCCAAGATACACAGTCTCGAACAAAACTAACACACAAAACTAACACACAAAACTGTCGCTAATTTCACATAAGTAATTAAGTTATGATAAAAAAAATATGTTTTTGGACATTCAACCTTATGCACATGATATATAGTTGTTTTTACAAAGCAATGTACAAAAAGCAATAAAATTTTACGGTCTAAGTTAGCCGGTTGGACAAGGCATGAAGTGGAGTCGAATATATTTTTATACTTTTAATTTTTTTTTATACATTGACTTAATAGTTTGTAAAATTGATGCGTTTAGTTAAACAGATATTTGTTTTGTTATCTGATAGTAAATCTGTTTTTGAGTAGAAAAATTATATATCAATGAAACAAATAGTCGCCTTCAAGATCGTAGTCCTCCACTTATTTTTCCATTTATTTTGCAAATATTTGTACAAATTACAGTTGCCGTTTTGAATTTGTAATATAATGTAAACGAACATCTATAAACTTTTCTATAATTGCTTTTATAAGACAATTTTGTAATTACATAAAGCATGTTGTTCAAGGAAATGTGTATGAATACTAGCAAATATATTTAAATTTGATATATATTTTAAAACTGAGGAACACCAATAGGCCTTGGGCCTTGGCCTTGTTTTTTAACCATGTTAGCACTGTTCTCGTCTTACTATCTCCTGGGTTTTATTACATACAGTGTAAACATCTTGACTAGCGTAACACAGAAAACCAAAATCTTTACAATCGATTAATTTGTGAAATCATAATTTATTACGAGCTAGTGTAGAACCTTTGCAGATATCACATTTGATTTTTAAGAAGATATCTGACTCCAAATCCCGCTATATAACCAACAATGTATCTGATATACAACTATTTTGATATATCCCATAACTGCTATCTTCAAGTGACAAATATTTGTTTTCTATATCAGAACGATCTCCAACACTGATATAGTTAACGTTTGATACAGTTGCCCCACAAGTCAAAATAGGTACATTTTCTAAAGGAAAAGAATTGCCTATAAATTTGGAACCGAGTTCCAGATGCGTTAAAAGTTTTTATACGCTGATTTAAATTGGCGGGTATTAGAAATATTACTGAACCCTCCTTGACTTCTAATGTTGCCGGGAAAGAGCTCAATATTATCCTGGCTAAACTTATAGGCTACTAAGTACTATAAATAACCGGTTTCCACATAACTAGTATATATATATAAATGTTATACACTGTTAATACAAACAAGTAACCCGACGATTCCTGTATTAGCTTGGCAATTCTATACATGTACTTTTTCTTGAAAAAATATTATTCTTGTTTCTCCCTTCTGTTTGATTGTGTGTTTTCTTTGAACTATAATATAAAGCGATAATATATATGATTTTGACATCTGGTTTCGAGTCGTTACTTTCTATGTCCCCAAAGCTCTCACATTGCTTTACAGTCCAAACTTTTTGCTGTCCAATTGACATTTCATCAACCACTAAAGAACATAGTAAAATTTTGTTTGAAATTTTAACTTTTTCTGAAAGACTATCAAGTTCTTCTTGTGTAAAACCTGGTTTTGCTTCACTTTTGTACCAATCTTTCATTACAACTTTTTAGTATGAGGTAAGCGGGTATTATATATTTTCCGAATATATTTATAAGCTGCTGGTGAATAGAAATGTAATGTCAATGCGAATTTTCTGACCTCTTTAAGGATACTTTAAGCATCTTTTTTTTGTTACACTATTTAAAAAATTGGAATTAACCAATTCAGTTGGCTTTATATTAATGTATAGGTCTTAATGTAAATTTGAGTCTCATTTTCATCTTTTTCAAGATTTTGAACTCATTTTTAGTGAAATGTTTTTTTAACAAGTCTGGATTTTTTTTTCCTCAAATTGTCAATGACTCTATCACTCTTGACTAACATTTTACGGCACTTAAGAAGTTTGCTTTTTAATAAAACTATTCGAGGTGTGTCCAAAATTGAGCCTTTACTTAGTGTAGTACTAGTAGTAGAAGTAGATTTTAATTCCTTTTTATTTTTTAAATCAAACATTGAACTTGTACGACAATCTTCAGTATCACCATCACCATCCGGTATTTCAATCTGTAAGTAAAATAAAAAATAATGAAAAGTAATTATCAGTATAGGTAGGAATTTTTGTCTAAAAAAAGTTACTTACTACTTTGCGGGGAAAAGCAGTTTTAAGGAGACGTTTTATGCCTTTTGGTGTGACATATATGTCTTCATCAAAAAAATGTTCTGAACAAACGACACTTGAATTATTAGGCTTGAAAAAATCTTCCTGCCTTTGCTGGCTGACGATTGATATCCATTCTTCACATCGTATTGGGTCACGGGGAAAACTAAAATAAAAACAAAAATATAATAACTCCTACGTTTCAATAATCACCCGAGAATTTTACATGATAAGATATCCATAACCGAAAACAATTTTTTTCTAAAATTCTAGCCTAAAGGGGTCAGGATCGAACCCTCGACTCTCGCATTAACGGAGCGAAGTCGGCCCTACTACTGTTAGCTATTGAGGCTTCAACGTTACTGTTCTATTAAGAGTTTCGTTGTGTATTTTCAAAGTGAATCATCAGATCTCGATTATGTTCATACAGGCAGTTCATACAATGACGATTATATTATTACAAGGAGAATAAAAATAATTACTCAATTACTCAATTTGATCCTTACAATAAGTAATCGAAAAACGAAAGAAATTTACTTGTCAAACTTTATCTAACAAAAGCGTCATTCAAGTATACTGCATTAATTCCATTATTTTATATAACATTCAATAATCTCTTCTTTTAGAACTTAAAGACTACAAATAGTAATTAAATACAAAAGAAAAAAAAAGAAACAAAATCGTCTCCATGCCTATTAGAACAGGATCAATGAGTAATTCGACTAAACTAAAAGGAAGTCATAATGTATTGTTGTTTCATTGATGAAGCGGCAACTGAACTTTGCCAAATTTTACTTAGATCGTTGAGTAAAGTATTAAGAAAAATTAAATCAAAATCACATATTGCTCCCTATACATAGCCATAGAAACAATAAAAACAAATCAACAAACACTTTTATTTACCGAAAGTAGGATATCCCATCCTTTTTTAACGTTCTTGACGTAATATTTTTACAATTTTTCATTGCGCACTTCGGCATTTTTAACGTGCGTGCAGTGAGACGAGCGACGCTGTACTAGTTGAAATGAGCGCACAATTTTAAATAGTGCGCTTTTTTTTGCGGACGGTTTTGAGACGCTGTGTGTTTATGTGTTTTATATATATAGGGTCTTTTATATCTCAATGGATCAAGAATACAAACAAGTTTATATAGCCCGAGCAATTATCACCGTAGCATTTTTCACTTGTAAAGATTCACCACCGTGCTTTATCACCTTAGAGCGAAGGAAGAAAGCACTATCTACAGATAGTTTTTTGAATTGTTGTATAGTTTCTTAAATTTAAGTTGAACCAAAATGGCCGCTTCTGCGCAGGTACAATAATGGACAAAAATGTTAGACAAATATATTGGTTTCGTCTTATTTAAATAGATTCTTTATAAAGTGGGAAAACGAAATTAAGTATATAATATAGTTATTATTTCTTCTAAATTCAATTAATCATTTATTTATCATCGTTATTAATTACTTAAATAGAATAAAACAAATAAATAGTATAGAAAAAAGGTACAGGTTGGTATATATAAAAAGAAAGTGAATGTACATTATTAATAGTGAGACAGACTTCTTCGTATCTTCCGCAGTTTTATTCAGAGAATTAGTTATATTATTTCTTATAAAAAATAACTATAAACGTGAAATACCATCCTTCTCTCCCGTCTCCTTAAAGTTGATTGTGGTCGAGGCATTATCTTGAAATAAATGTTATCACACTTGACAACACTAATTTATTTTTAAAGAACTAAAACAACCGTGAGCGAGTGTACTAAACGCGGCCCCCTTCATACCGCATACGGTTGAGACCCAAAAACGTGTTACTGCGCATGGTTCAACTTACATTTAACAGACTATATCTTATTTTGGGCGAAGCGTGCAAATGAGCTCTGTGACTAAATCCAAGTTTGTGGGGTCGCAACCTTTGTGGGTCGGCCGGCATCTTATAACATTCAATTTGTTTTTACACTCTATAGGGAAAACGATAAGTTGTAGGGAAAATTTGTAAGAATATTTTTCGTTGCAAATTAAATCCTACAAGTTTTGTCCTAAAACTTTTTGCCGTCACACCAAAAATAACAAAGATACTAACGAAAATGTAGAACAATTTCAACAAATTAAATGACAGAGTATTTTGATAAAGTAGTTTTTTTCTTTCAAAGGACTAAAAGAATTTTGAAGTGATTATTAGAATCTTTACAGCTGTTTCTGGTCGACAGTATATAGTACCAGTGGCCCAAAGTCCGTCTCAATCCTGTTCCTTATCATCCTGTACCTGTATGTATAGGCACCCTTTCGGCGATGGTGGCCTGCGGCGGGCCTTCACCGGGGCGTCCTGGTTGTTTGCGCAAGCGACCCCATGACGTTCAACTATGGCGTTGAGGGTTCCGCTGAGTTTTGGCGGGTTGTCGCTGGACTAGTAAGCGGCTGAGTCTCACACTACCACTGCCTAGTGTACTTGACGAGTAAACTACGTCCAGTGGTGTGCATAAATGCATTTCTAAGTGAAACCAAAAAAAACGCTCTATCAACCACGGTGGTCTAATGTTTGCTACGTCTGACGAAAAAAAACTTATCATTACAGCGTTTTTACGAAACTATAGTTTGAAACACGAATAGTTTGGAAACACGCCAACTCCGTTTTACCTTCACCGGGTCATTTCGGAAGTCTGGAAGTTCTGTCCTATTATCAAAAGTCAAGGCATTAACCGTTAATCTACGTTAACTACGGATGACCTACTTTTATACATTAACTATAGTTAGTTTTGAAGGCAACGGACGCGATAAATCGCCGAGTAATTAAAAAGCCGGTCAAGCGCGTGTCTGACAACGTAAAGTGAGAGGTTCCGTCGTCGAGATGATCTTAAATTCAATCAATTATTCAATTTGATTATAAAATACTTGCTACTATGACTGTGAAAAATAAAATTATTTATACATATTTCTATTAATATTCAATTTTTTTTGTGTTACCAATTTTGTATATATGAAGCTTCTTATTAAATTTAGTTTAATATTTCTTACACGCTTAATCTATTTGCACATTTTTATTTATTTTTGTTATTATTTCTTTTGTTTTATTATAGGGCACGAACCAGGCGAGTGAGCCACGAATGAACCTTAAATCGAAACTGTTGAATGCGCTAGGTATCAACACGGGGAGCAATGCGCCGCACCAGTAGTCTTAGACTATGAACCTAGTTATCTAGGCGTTGTAATTTTAAGCACTCACTCGCTTCTATGTGAATGCTCCTCGGTATCCTTGCCGCAAGGGTTAAGAATTTAAGATTGGTTATATTTATGTGGGTGTACGCAGGGTAGGGGCAAGTAAAGGTAGCAGACACCTTTGACAAAGCTGCCCCTTCAATATTTTGAATTAGACTATAATTATTTCGAAATGATAAAAATCCTGCGAAAGCGGTCGTTAAAATAAAATCTAAGTAACATATTTTATTCCATCCATATTTAATTTCGTTAAAAACTTCAAAGTTTTTCTTTAAATTACCTGAAATTATAATCAGATTTTTTTACAATATGGCGTTATATTGTTATCATTTTTGTGAAATTAAATAAAAGTGTACGTTTCAAACTTGTTACCATTTAAATAGGTCTTCTAAAGATACAATTTTTTCTACCCTTATCTACATGTATATAGTACCACTCATTTATAATACATTGTATATGTGACATACGAAGGAAAATAATCAACATTTTAGAATATTATTTTAGGCATGGAACCCTAACTAATAAAAATAAAAACCCCTGCTTTTTATTACAGCTTGAATGAATCACTTTTAGTCCAATATATTCAGCATAGAAATTGTCTAATTAATTTATTAATATAGACTATTTCTATTTAATAACAAATATTGATATTAACAACAATATTAGCATCTCTATGTCACGTGGTTTTTATTCGTAATTAAATCGTGAAATTTCTACAAAGTGTCGTAAAAAGTTGATAGAAATAATAATTATTTTAAAAAGCTGAATTCTACTATACGGTTTTTTTTTTACTTATCCTTTAAGTTGGCAAATCCAGTATCATATAATAATTGATATGTTACCATCAAGCAGACCCTATGCTTGTTTGCCACCTGCCGATGGATATAAAAAAGGACTCCCGGAAAATTATTATGAAGAATATCTCGGGAAAACGTCATTGTGTGCCTGAACAAACTTGTGACTGACTGACTGTGAAGTCTGGGACTGGGCCCGACTAACTTAGTCCAATTCAGCCCCAAAAAGACACAAGTTTGCGCGTTAACCACCTAAAATCACCATTCGTCGTATCTCCTCGTTTCGAGAACACTCCCCTGGCTGCCACAGCTAGTATCGGAATACTTGGTGTTGACATTTCGATCGTATCAGGTGAGCTTCCTGCCCGTTTGCCCCCTCTCACATAAAAAAAAAAAGAATAAATTTAGTGGACTGCAGTATATTCTTTGTCTACATTCTACCGATATTCCTAAACAGAAAATGTATTCATGAAAACGAATATATTACAAGTAGAAAATTTAAAATCGTGTATCGCGGCACGTGGTTTTTTAACCAAGGTGACTTTAATATAACGACTGCTGATATAAATATCGTCGGTAGTATTAACCTGATAAATATTTCATTCGGAACTTTTTAGTAAACAATACCTAAATTCGGTTCATACAAACATTAACAAAAAATAGTTTGTTTATCTAGAAAATAAATCTTATGAACGTCGAATAATATTTCTTACTTTTAGAATGCCCTAGTCTAGTTCACAAATTCTAAATGTTCACATTCTTGGGTTTCCTGTATTCTGTGAAACTGTGTGTATGTGAAAATGTGATATTATAGTACTAGATCCATGAAAGTTTTGTTATAAATGAGCCTGCTCTTCCGAGGAGGTATTACTGTCGCAAAGACTTGACAGACAGAATATCAACGTGACTTTTTACCCGATGGTAAGCGGTTGTCGTAGCCAATGACCGCTTGCAACACCATACATTTGTAGATGTCACTCATGCGTTGCCAACCTCCAGGTATTGATTCTTAAATCTCCTTTGCCCAGTAATTTCACAAGCTACACTGCCCTTCAAACCAAAAAACAGTAAACTGCTAGCCGGCCTCTTGCAATAAAAGGCCTACCACCAGCAAATGTAGATACTTCCACCAATAAAAAGTGCCAAACGGTATTGAAATTTTTGCGTTTTCATTCGTTGAGTGCGGTAGCCGAAGTCCCATACCCGTTGCTCTGTCGCCTATATAGTTTCCCCTATTCTCTCTCAATAAGAGATTCAATAATAATAGGTAATTCAAATTCAATGTCCTCACGTATATTATGGTAATTAAACTGGCTTTTGTTATAGTCATTTAACTCAGATGAAACCGTAGATATAAGCTAGTTTACTATTAATTAATCAGTAAGGATATCGTATTAGATTTTTTGTCAAACTGGAATAACAAAAGGCAATTGCCTTTATGGAAACACGCCACAGCACTCTGCCCTCTTTTCTTTAGTTTGGCGACGCGCTTGTAATAATACCTCCAAATCGTACGATGGAACGAAACGTACGAAAACCATACGATGGTTTGCATCCTTTATGGAAAATGGAGAAAGTTTATTATATACAAAATGAAGTGAATTTTAATCAATAAAATTCATCGTGGGCTATAGTACCTATGTACTATCGCAAATCTTGAAAACAAAAATAGGAAACAAAAAAATTAAGAAGCCTCGACTTCAAAAACTCAAAAATTTTAACGGTTTTTGAGATAGATTTTAATAGTTAATGTCGCATCTTTGAACAAAACGTAATAGTTATCTTTAATTAAATTTAAAACCTTTGTCAAGGTGAACTCTAACAGCTTGTAGTCGAAAACATCCGTATCAGACGTAACTGATAAATATTGAGTCACATCGGTGGTTTGTTTGTAAACAATTGATAATTTCAAATTTATTACGATTTTTATCTCACCTTGGAATTTTTGGAAGTGTTGAATCAGGAGCGAATTTAGCATTGTTTATGTTACGGGGTATAATATGTGAAACTATTTTAAAGTTTGAAAGTCGTCCAACAATAACCTTTTTTTTCTCTTTATTTATTTTGGGTTTTTTTTCGAGACGAACATGTCAATCCTATTATATTTGACAAACACATACAAAAGAAAAAATAATGATAATCTACATATATATAAGACTACTTAACAGAACAGCTTTTTTTGATGTTGGCTGGCAAAGAATCGTCTGCACAAGACCGACATCAAAAACATTGAAGTTGAGGATTTAACAATAACCTTGTAAATAAACTAATACTTAGCATTTGACCGATAATGTTTTTCATGGTAGTTATTCCGTCAAAAATGTGACATTCTGTTTAAAATAATTTATCGCGTCTCTTGTATACAATGCTGAGCTAAAAATTATGCTTTGAAATTAAAATATCTTATGTATTGTTTTGTCTTTTCCAGAAAGGGTATTACATTTTTCGTATGGAAACATTTTAGCTTAACCAGCAGCCCTGTATAGAATTGTAACGATTATGCGGTTGCAGGTCAACGAACTACATTTTTTAGATTAATTTAGCGAAATCTTACAAAGTTTCAAGAATCTAGAACATTTTATTTAATAATATTTACTCAGAATTAGAGAACTAATGGACTGAAAAATGCGGTGACTAACTGGTTCAATAATATATAAAAACTATATGGGTTTCAAAATCGTAAAATGCTCTTTCCCCTTCCGTTGTTGTTAGGTAAATTTTAAGGATGTACAACTGTACACCCTTACATAGTAGATATACCCAAAACAGGTACGAAACGCTTTGCTTACTCGTTCCTGATACGCACCGCAGAGGTCTGGCGACCTCCGTCTTACCACCTAAGGCGTATAGTTCCTTAAATTTAAGTTAAACCAAAATGGCCGCTTCTGCGTAGGTATAATGATGGACAAAAATGTTAGATAAATATATTGATTTCGTCTTATTTAAATAGATTTTTATAAAGTGGGAAAACGGAATTAAGTATATAATATACTTATTATTTCTTCTAAATTCAATTAATTATTTATTCATTTTCGTTATTAATTACTTAAATAGAATAAAACAAATAAATAGTATAGAAAAAATAACTATAAACGTCCTTCTCTCCCGTCTCCTTAAAATTGGTTGTAGTCGAGGCATTATCTTGATATAAATGTTTACACACTTGACAAAATTTTATTTATTTTTAAAGAACTAAAAAAACCGAGAGCGAGTGTACTAAACGCGGCCCCCTTCATACCGCATACGGTTGAGACCCAAAAACGTGTTACTGCGCATGGTTCAACAACAATAACAGACTATACCTTCAAATCAAGAGTTAATAGGCATCTTCTGGACAACGCTCTCCACCTTAGGCTATACCAAACCTTCAGACCATCCATTAAAAAAGTTAGTAAAGTACCAAAGAAAAAATTTTGTTATTATTATAATAATATTTACATAAGTATTAAAAAATACTTAGTAGTTAATAACTTAGCTCAATGTACGATTGTAGGATTAATTATCGATTTGTCACTAATTAATAACAAACAATGGAACTGCGCAGTTAGTTGAGGAAAACAATATTTAACCTGATAAGGTGCTCTACGGCTCATACTATGTAGATAATACGATTTATTAAACATAATTATAGTCCGGATTAACACATGTTTTTAATTGCTAAAAATTTTATATTACGGCTTCGTAAAGGGGCTACCCAAGGTGACGCTATCAAGGCCAGAAGGCCCTAAAACAATACAAATACAGAAGAAAAATATGTATATACTAATTTTAATTTTTACCCTTAACTAATCTGTATGTAGTAGTGTGCGTATAAATCATGTATAATACAGAAATATACCAACAGCGGAAAATGTGAATGCATGGTTCATACAAACATGCTCCGCGCGGGAATCAAACCCGCTACCTGCTACCGTTGCGCCACAAAATTTGTAAATTTTTTGTGTTCCTTTAAATAATTTTAAAAATTCGTAAAGATATTCTATCTTTGAAAAGATACAAATTTTATATATTTATGTGATAACAATGATAAATAACTGTTGCGATATCCTATTTATTATTCTGTTTTTCTTTGTCTCGTTAATCTCGCTGTAAAATCCCACTTTATCATAAAAACATTTAGAAATGTTAATGGTATGTAAATTACGCTTAATACTAATACAATTATCGGAAGGTTATGTCCACCATTTATATATAACGGAAGAAAAATCCAAAACATCTAAGACAATCTGTATACTTATTTTGCAATGAACAATGATTTGACCAAGAGACTGAGAGGCTCATAGCCGTGTGCGTTCGCTGATTGGTGGGTTAAGCAACTTTAGGCGCGGTCAGTCAGTAGATGGGTGAACGCATAGTGGTATTTCAACTGAGCGTCTCCTTGCTTTGGAGGGCACGTAAAAAATCGGTCCTGGCTGCTATCAATTTGACAATAGTCGAAAAGTCAAGTCAGAGGCCTATACGGGCGACCTGAACTACTCTGACACTAGGTTGGCCACTAACCACTCGACAAGAAGAAGAAGACCAAGGGATTATACTGGATCATTAATATTTCCTAATATTATTAGTTTGTTATTTCTAGATAGAACAGATTTTAATGAAATATAATCATTACTACCTTACTAATACTATAAAAGCAAAAGTAGCTCTGTCTGTCTATCTGTCTGTCACGCTATCTGGAAATTTGGTACACATATAGTCTAGAGCCTGAGAAAGAACATAGGCTACTTTTTAATGCGAAAAAAAGGTTGTAAGGGGTTGAAAGGAGAAGTTAAACGTTGTATAGAAGCATCGTCATTTTTAGAGCTAGAAGCTTGAAACTAATTTTTTAGGCTGTTGACTTGATATAAATAAAGATGACATTCAAAGTTTGTAAAGGGGGTGATTTCAGAGCTTATATGTAAAAATTTCAAAAAGAAAAAAAATATGACGGAAGGAGTTAAAATTCCAATTCTTATTAGCTACCAGAATAAGCTAGTGTAATAAAAAATATTCAATCCAGATTTATACAAATATATGTAGACATTGTATTTATTAATATCATACAATAAAGTGTATTTCATAAAACACGTTTATCACGAACTGAGTCTATCAAAGATAAGCGCTTAGATAAAAGATTGTTAATGTAATTACCACAAGTCTTCGTGACATAATCAATGGAGATTTTGTCTGTAATAGTATTATATTTCTATGAGATATAATATTAATTTTTTTTCCATTTTATTATTATTTTTTGAAGAGAAACTTCTAATGCGTCTTCCAACAAGGTTGCGTTAAGCGTTTAACGCTACCATGGAGGAGGTATGAAAGCACTGTTGCGTTAAACGTTTGTGAATTGTCTATGTCTATTTCTAGCCCTTCCTAATTTCATTTCCACATTACGAAGTTTCACTTCTTCCGCACGGAGGGACTCCACGCACTATTTTATTAAGTTTTCTTTCTTTCTTGCTAGATATAATTCTATGAGCCAGTTTTAGTTCTAGTTTTAGTTTTGAAGTCAGTATTTTTTTTCTAAGAACTATTTTATTTTATACTTTTTAGTCGAATGACAGTACTTAATGATTAATGAAAATTTAAGACTTATATGATTTTCTCATGGATGCTTTTGTCAGAACTGGGCCAGCGGAATTGAAATGGAACACGGGAAGCACCAGCTTTCAAATAAAAAAAGAATCGTCAAAAGCGGTTCACCCAGTCGAAAGTTATGAGGTAACAAACATAAAAGTAAATAAATAAAATAAAATACAGACGAATTGAGAATCTCCTCCTTTCTTCCTCCTTTTTTAAGTCTGTTAACCTTTAACTAGAGATATTTTAAACTATAAGGTATAAATATTAGGTATATCTGCAATATAGTTTGCGGTGTTGCGGTTGTTCATAGGCGGCGGTGATCACTTAACATCAGGTGAAGCCTCCTGCTCGTTTGCCCTCTGATATAAAAAAAATAGCTAAAAATTTAAACTTTTTGTTTCGTCTTTCGTCGTTTCAATAAAAGGGCTGTGTATTAAAAAATATTACGGCTGTGCTCTTGACTTGGCGGCGGCGCTGCCGTGTCCCCTGATAATGTTGCTTTTTGATTTCTCTCAGTCATAACAAATGCTCGTTTAGAATTTAAGTTTTAATTGCTGACCAGACTAATATTAGGACACTATTCTCTTCCCTTCATATTTTCCCTTCTCACCCCTTCACTCCTAACCGTTTGGTTGGCGATGCGCATCTGATACTTCAAGTATCTCAAGCGTTCATAGGTTGCGTTCCCTGCTTTCGAGCAGAGCTTATACTTGTTTGCCAACCGTCATGATAAACAAATTAAACAATACTGAGGAGCGTCCGATGAAATAGGTTTTAGAGCCTCTGATTTAACCGATGTGACGTATAAAGCAATGCTATTATTTTCGCTACTACGCAGTTCGTTATTTTGATATCAACAGACATATGGTACGAGCCACATGGCGGAACATATTTTACACTAGGCCTGGCGATGCCAAAAAATATTTGCGAAATATTTTTTTTAACTCTGATTTAGTGACCAGGAAGTAAGATGTGCAAAATGGCATAAGAGATTTAATTTTAGCGTACGAAAATTTCCGGAGTTATTTTTATACAGTAACCGATCGTTATATTTCATTATTTTTAAATCTTTTTCTTCAGACTATAAAGGACGATACTATAACAAATTTATCTCAAAGATCCTATGGTTATAGTATATTTCATACAAATAATTTACTAAAGAAGACTTGGTTTTATGGAGCACGAAAGTTCCTACCTCATGAAAGCCTACTAAAACCTCATTGCCTCTAGGAGACTCTGCATATCGATACCTCAAGAGGACAAAATAACAGAAAATAGATGCATGAAACATCAACACAGGGTTGTTGATGTTTCCCCAACGACAAGCCCAGGGTACCGCAGAGTTTGAGCCCTGCGGTACCTTGGGCTTGTCGTGCCGGGGGAGCTCAGTAGCCGGGAGTCGATTGTGCAGGTGGCACCTTCGACTGCCCGGTGAAGCTAACAGGGTCGGACGGTTCGGGCGTGGGGCGTTTTACGTCAGACCGCGCCTAGGAGGGTGGTGTCGTATGGGTCGCTCCGGTACTTTTCTGCTTATCAGAATGGACTGCAAGCGGCTCCTGCGACACCGGTGGTGTGTTTAACCGGGGCCTTCAGCCCTGGTCAGGCGGTAAAGGAAGAAACCCTCTTTAAAAAATAACGGCGGTCGGTCGTAGAGGGAAACAACCTCATTAAAAGTTAGTCTCGGCGGGGGGAGCCCTAGGACCCAGGGCTCCCTTGGTTGGGTTGCCGGGGCCTTCTGGTCCTGGTCGGCGGGGCGCGAAAGCGCCGTGGAGTATTTTATTTATGTATAGTATGTATTAGTATATATATATCGCAGCAGTATGGTGCCACCCAAGGTGGAGGCCGAAAGGCCTGGCGCGTTCGCGCGCGGAAGTATGTATTGGTATATATGTATTATTATGTATGTATGGCGGCAGTAAGTTGCTGCCACCGGTGGCCCCCTCAGGGCAAGCGCCTCAGGGCACTATGGCGCTAGATGGGACCTTGGAGTTTTAGTGGGTAGGGGAGCTCGGCTCCGAGTCCACACACCTCCTGCGCCATTGCACTCGTCCCGGCGCTCGAGTGCGTAACTGCATTTCTCCAAGTAAAAAAAAAAGGGTTGTTGATGTTTCCTCCATAAACGCTCCCTCGTGACCTCGTTCGATTCAGTGGACACACATACGCCTACATCAGCGAAGAAGAGGTCACGACTCGCTCACGGCGTCGGGTGAATCCGTTGGGTAGAATGCGCTCGGAGCATTTCCTTTCCGGGGGACATTCTAACCCGATGTTCGGCCTCCGTAGGCATGAGGACGGTATCATCTTTGAATCCGCTCGAAATCATTACCTTTTTCACCGTCCGGGTCCTCCCGCCCGGAGGCACCGGACGTAGACTCGTAAGGCCAACGGCAATACCCATTCAAATTTTAAAATGTTTCAAAAGGCGCTTGCTTTATCTTCATTTAAGACATACTCGATTATATAAGATAAGAAAAAAACGATTACTTTGAAATATCAATAAGTTTTTGCTAATGATATAAAATAATGGTGCCTTTAATAATATACGTCGTGATTCAGCATAGTTTATAGTATAATCGATAATTAATTTTCAACAGCATGACTCAGACTATACAAGTAATAATGCTTACAATATGCAAACTTTGTAAATGAATCATTTTAATAGCATTTAACCGTTACCACGCTCACTAATTAAAGTAACATTTGAATAACTTAGAGGACTTTATAGGTTTATAAGTTTCAATCTATTTTTAATTGATGTTGCCATAGAACTAGGATAATGTGTTGTTTTTATAGTGAAATTATATCGGCTACATTTTTTGGTTTGTCTTCACCATGTCGGATTATATACGGCTGCGGAGACTTCATTTATTTTAATTTTAGTTTTTACTATTTTTATCACTTATGTATATATATTTGTAGGTTTTTTCGCATGCATGCTGCATTCATTCTTTTGTTTTGTCTTCATTCTTGTCTGTTTTGTCTTCATTTATTGTTATTTATCAACCATCAAAATTAATTAAAATAAATAATAATGGTAGGTACTGTTGCGTTTTTGTTAATGTTTGTGAGCCGGAAGAATAAAATTAAATAAACAAAATTAGCTAAATTGAGCTTTCCTTCTTTTTATTGCGAAAGTTTTACAAACTTCCCGTTTTGAAATATATTTTTAATTACTCGGTTTTAGATTGGCTCAAAATTCAATAGCAGATGTCTCATTAAGTGTAAACTGAAAAATAAAATAGTTCCGTGAAATCCAAAGATTAGTGATACGAAGAAGGCAACACGAAATAGATTTTTTACATGTATAAATATCTCAATGTGCGATGTACGACTAAAAATTACATTTACA
This sequence comes from Hestina assimilis, assembly GCA_023373885.1. Lineage (NCBI taxonomy): Eukaryota > Metazoa > Arthropoda > Insecta > Lepidoptera > Nymphalidae > Hestina > Hestina assimilis. Next base: position 12,814,243 of record CM041745.1, read on the forward strand.
AAATGGCTGTAAAATGTTAAACATGTTATTTGCATTGCAATTTGCGAGTCTTTATCAAAAGTGATAAAAAGTATAAATTTATGAAATAAGATTACATTTTAATAGTAGGGGAGCCCAAGCGGGGATTTCGGGATTTACTAAAGCGCGTCAGATTAATATACAGGGGATACCTTGTACCCGGTTAAGTACCTCCACAAAACATGAGGCCCATATATAAGGCCGCCCGTAAAGGATACAGGATCAGATTAGTAAAAAAATTGACCATCAGAAATTCTCGAGCGCGTCAGATTAAGGTAGGGTGAGTTAATTACATCCTAAAAGTGTATATTCCACTAATCTGACAATTTGAGAGTGACGTAAAAAAGGGGAGGCCAAAAAAGTTGTAAAAAAAAAACGTCATCTCGACATTCTCGAGCGTAGCTAAATTTTTTTATTTTGAAGGAAATAATTCAAGAATAATGAAAAATATATAATCTGACGATTTCCGCAAGCCGAAATCACAAAAATTCGTCGATAAAGTTAAATGCGTGCAGTTGCGTGATGCCTACATTTCCTTTTCCGCGTTTCTATTCCTCTCTCACTCTTTCTCTATCTATTACTCTCTCACTCCGTCCCCACTCTGGTTTCTGCTGCCATGACGCCATCACAGCTGATCATAAAGACACGTGGTATAGTCTGTTAAATGTTAGTTGAACCCTGCGCAGTAACACGTTTTTGGGTCTCAACCGTATGCGGTATGAAGGGGGCAGGGTTTAGTACACTCGCTCACGGTTGTTTTAGCTCTTTAATAATAAATTATTAAAAAATAAATTAAAATATAAATTAGTTTTGTCAAGTGTGTTAACATTTATTTCGAGATAATGCCTCGGATGAAGATGATGATTAATTAATCAAATAAATATAAAATATTAAACTATTTTAAGCTTTTTTTAAGTAATTTTTTTATAAATTCATTTATTCTACTAAAAAAGCATAAACTTATTTAATTGCATGCTATTTCCTGATCTTTTCAATTAATTAAGTTTAATGATTTAAAAGAATAGAAAAAAAATTTTTGACTTCCCGCTAAGAAAAATTAAAAATTTTAATATTAGTTCTTTGAATTCAGGGAGCTCAAAATATCACATAAATTATACTTTGAGCTCAAAAATATCATAAGTACAATTTTAAGCGCCCAGGAATGGAATTAGCGGGAAGTTGCAGGGATGGCCTTTAAGGTGAACCGTTTCGTAATTTTTTTGTCAGATCAGCCGAATCCCTCTAGATAATCGTCAGATTATGAGACAGTATGTTTAGAACATAAAAATCAACCACATATATCTTAATCTGACGCGCTTGAGTATTTCAAAATGGCGAATTTTTTTGCACATTATGAAAATGACCGCCAGTTTGCGTCCCATCGAAATCGTCAGATTAGTGAATGAGAGCTTTTTTTGGTGCACTTAACACTCCCTTAGAAAATCTGACGCGCTCGATTAATTATTTTTTTTTTCATTTTCAACCCTTAAATACAACCACCCGCATCATGCAAACGATCAGATTAACATACGTACATTATTAAAAATACGTAGGGCATTGATGCTATCAATATCTGACGCGCTCGAGGATGTCCATGCAACAGTTTTTTTTACATATTTAAAAATCTATAGCCGCCTTCCCCACCGATGTAAAGGTATATATCATATAACATTTTTTTCTTCTTATCATCTAAGCTTTGCATCCCAATAGGTCTCTACAACGCTCGAGTAAATCCCCATTTAGCATCGTGGGCTCCTCTACCATAACGCTGACGTGTTTTAAAACTAGCACTCCACGTAAAATATTCAGATATGTCTAATTACATTAAACTGATAAGAACATTTCTTCACAACAGTAATGCAGCTGAGCGAGATGAAATGAGGCGATAATAATAATAATAATACTTTATTGTATACCATGACACTGACAAAAGAAAAACAAAAAACAAAAACCATATAAATTTAGGATAAATGGTACAACCAGGCGGCCTTATAGCTAAAAAGCAATTTCTACCAGACAACCTGAGCGCATAGGAAAAAAAAAAAAAAATATATATATATGTGTGATAAGTAGGTGGTAAGTTTTATAGATTATATATTAGACAAATTATTAGATATAATAATTAATAGATATAATGATATAAATGTAAATATATATAAATATGAGGCTGTGCTATCGATGATAAACCATTATAGTTTATTTGTGGTAGAATTTTAGATTTAAGTAGTAGTAGACAGTAGAGCCCTGCTCCTCACACCAAAAATGGCCGACTCAAGCGTACCTAATACACTCTCTATTTATTATACATATATATATATATATGTAGTTTATTTTATGACGATATCGTATGTAGTTTATTTGGTTTTTAAGGTATTTATGTATTACTACTACACCACCTAACTTTTCTTCAGTCATTCTCAATATATCGTAGGTTGTCTGGAGAAATCGCTACCTAGCGATAAGACCGCCTATTTGTATTACCTAAATTTATATCTAATTTGTCTGTTTCTTTTTATTTATGTGGTGTACAATAAACAATAATAATAATAACAATAAACAATAAACGCTGCACACTCAACTGCCCCCACTAGGACAGCAACATCCTGTGTCGGGGGTCCGGAAACACTCACAATGACAAGGACAAACACACCCAGACCGGAAAACATGCTTGCATGGTCAATACAAACATATTATGCTCCGAGCGGGAATCGAACCCGCGACCTGTGGCGTTTAAGGCAGGTTCGCTACCGCTGCGCCACAACGTCGTCAAACAATATTCTATCTATCAATCTATCTCTAACACAAAATCGGCGCAAAGCAGCAGTATCAGAGCTGTTGCGTTTCGTGCGACGAGTGAGATCGCCGGAGGCCTAATTTCCCACATAACACAATTTCCCACACTCTTTACCCATTCTTTTTTTCCTTCCCATCTCTATCCCTTGGGTTGGCAACATTTTCAAGTATCGCAAGGGGTTTATTGGTAGTGTTGACTACTTACCATCAAGTGGACCGTATGCTTGTTTGCCCACATGACATAAAAAAACGCTTTGAATTTTTTTCATACTGATTATAGACTTTAAATGTTTCTTTCTCTTTCATACAGTAATCATCATCAAAGTGCCGTAACGCTTTATACGAAAATCTGAAATTCATCAGATTAAGATTCAACTCTGCAACCATCGATAGGTTCATATCGCCAGACGACCGCATATTATATACATTACTTTAAAATATGAGTACACTTACCGGGTTAAAAGAAACCTGAAATTACTGTTTTTGACGTGACCTATTAGACTGGAAAAAAGTAGATGACATTTTTATGTATAGCCACCATAATGTGTTTATAGGCCTAAGAGCTCACGGCTACAACAGTTGTTAATGTATAGTTGCAAATTTAATTTTGTTCTCCTTAGACTATTGTCATCTCTGGTCCCTATAGACTAAGCCTAGCTAAACACTTAGATGCAGTAATAATCTTAGTGGGCACTGGGCTATAAATACTTTATTTTATATAAGCGAGAACGACCAGTTTATTTTTAATATTGAATTATTTTTAACATGACCTTTATGTGCTATAAAAATACATAAAATCGATAACATAATTGTATATGTAGGTTAAATAAATATATTTTTAAATACCTCACATATGTTTATCGTCTTCACAGTTCTAAGGTGGCTGGTTCGTATTTGGCATCGCGATTACTATCAGTGGTGATTTTTTACATTTTTGTGTTGGTTGCAATGTTTATTTCGTATTGTTAACTGGTTTTAAATTTGACAACCACAAATTAAAGTGTTCAGATCATTTCATAATAATTATATCATGCACATTTGATTTTTTAAATAAATCACTACATAGTATAAAACAAAGTCGCTCTCTCTGTCCCTAGGTATGCTTAAATCTTTAAAACTACGCAACGGATTTTGATGCGGTATTTTTTACTAGATAGAGCGATTGAAGAGGAAGGTTTATATGTATAATAACATCCATTAAATAGTGGAGAAAAAACTGTTATTTTTGAGGTTTCTAATGTGATGCCGTAAATAATTACATTTAACGCGTGCGGCCCACGGGCAGTAATGAATAAATCAAAACCACTGGATCGATTTTAATCATTTTTTCAGTGAATGACATAGGCTATATATTTTATACCCGTCCGAAGCCGGAGCGGGCGGCTAGTAGCTTATAAATTAGAAAAGTAAGTAAAAATGTTTAATTTTTCAGAGATTTTACGGTTTTCATTTCATAGTCCAGATATACTTTAAAATACACGTTATATCTGTAATTATAGCAAAATGAAAATGGCAAAAAGGTTGACTAACTGTTTTTTTTTGTTATCTAAAATATCTCAACAATGATTTACGGTATGTGAAAATTGTATGTCACCTAAATTGTAGAGCAAAAGCAACAAAAAGTGTCCTGTCGGAATTTTCCTATATTGCTTTACAAAAAATACAAAACATATTTGGTTCTCAATCATTGGCTGCCACTGAAAACCAGCTTGAGGAGCTCCTCAATAACAGCTGAGTGGTGTGTCACATTTTTATGCATTGAATTATTTATTTGTATACAATAATGTTCTTTTTTATTATTATTATTACTTTTTTAATAGATTGTTTATTTATTTAGCTAGTTAAGGTTTATTCAGTAAAAGTTTAGTTACTTAAGTTAGTTATAGTTATTTATCTAAAATGAAGTTTCTTTTTCATTTGTATAAGGTTTCAATTCTCTTTTAGATGTTTTATTTTTTTTAATCTTGGAACATCGTTGTATAACTTTTTTTTTTTTTTTGTTTAGTTTGTTTTTTGTAATTTTTATTTTTTATTGCTTTTTATTTGTGTTGAAATGTGCACATAAATAAAGATATTTGAATATTTGAATGTTTGAATATACTTTTCAAGATGATAGAGAGATAATCCATATAGGAAATCTTCTTCGGCAGTAGGAAGTGGGATCTAATTTTCAGCTTTCTCGGTTCACGTGCATTTCTAACTAAATTATTTTAATGTTACTAAAAGTTGGCAAGGAAGTAAGCATACGGCCCATCTGATGGTAAGCGGTCGCCGTAGCCTATGAGCGCTCGTAACACTATTAGTAGGTGCCACTCACGCTTTGCCAACTTCGAGATATTGGTTCTTAAATTTCCTTCAAACAGCAATTTCACTAATCTACAGTGCCCTTCAAACCGAAACACAGTAATACCAAAGACACTACTGTTTTACGATAGAATATTTGACACTGTGGTGGTGACCTTGCGACATCTTGCAATAAAAGACCCCCAGTGAGACGTACTTCACTGGTGGAATAATCTCTGCTGTGACAGAGATTATCCAACAGCGAGCGACGGGGTCGTCACGTTCCGACGCCAATTCATGATAAGTAAATTTATAAAACGTACAAGTCATCTAATTACGAAATTATGTATGATGTTTAACAAGGTGACGAAAAGGTTAATGACATTTAAAAGCACAAAGATCATAAGAATTATATCCTGGCCGTCGAATAAATAGTATCCTTTCATCTATCAGTCTAATATATCTACATGAGAAACTTATCTATCACATTACAGAAATAAACAATTGAGTTAAGATTACCCTTCGTAACTAAAAATATATTAGTTTCTTTCTATCACAGACTAGCTTCTGCCCGCGGCTTCACTCGCGAGTTTAACGATTTTTAATGCGGTACCTTTAAAGCAATATAGAAAAAATTGGTTTCCCTTACAACCCTTCAAGGCTTTTTTCGCAATAAAAAGTAGTCTATATCGTTTCCCTAAGTCTTTCTCTGTACTACACGTCATCAAATCGGTTCCGTTGTTTAGGCAAGATAGTGCGACAGAGACAGAAATATTTACTTTCACATTTATTAGTAGATATAGGGATTATATTTTTAATACGTCACTGCATCTGTAAGCGATCAAAATATTTTTATAATAAATTTTTCGGCACTACAAATTCACGTCATCTTTTTAATTACTAACAAAAACGCGTTCTTAAAACGGTTAGAGATTAGTATGATTATACCACAGACTTGCTGTAGATTATACGTGCGTGTCACTGACCTCCAAACGTTGATATTCGAATATCAACACAAGTGGATAACAAAGTAATGCCAAAACAACAAAGCATTAATTACAATATTCGACAAAAATTGCTATAATTTAATGATTGTAATATTTGGTATGACTAATTTGGATCTGGTGACACTAAATGATACTTCACTAATGCTGTTTCTTTGTTTCGTGCCCTTAGCTTCTTCATCCTAATATTATTCCCGGTATTTTATGTACCCAGGGTCTGCTTATTACTCTTATCCGGATTTGACAGGTTACTAGTTTTTACACGGAGCGATTGCCATCTCACCTCCGCAACCCTAAGGGCGAACCAGTAACTCATTGGATAAGAGCAATTTACTTATCAAGAGTTAACGATTATTATCAGATGTTATTGATAATAACCGGGACCGACAGCTTAACGTGCTCTCCGAGGCACGGTGGGGAGACCCCCATGGACAAACTCTCAGACCGAGACAAAAATTTTAACAAACATCTGCCCGAGCGGAAATCGAACCCGCAACCGTCGAGACCAAAGGCAGACTCGCTACCCACAACGCCACAACGGTGTTCGTTTCGTGCCCTTAGCCTCTGAGTATTCGTTTGTGTTGCTAATTTGGCAAGCAATCATACGGTCAACCTGATGTTAAGCGGTTGCAGTAGCCTATGAGTGCTTACAACACCATTTGTAGATGTCACTCAATCGTTGCCAACCTCGAAATATTGATTTTTGAATCTCTTTTGCCCAGTGATATTTTTATTCATTACCTAAAGTGTCCTTCGAACCGAAATACAATAATGCCAAAGAAACTACTGCTTACTACCTGCCGGCCTCTTGCAATAAAGTGCCTGCAACTGGTGGATATATTTACTTATATTTTAATTATGCAACCCTCCTATCGGCAATTATACTTTCAGAAGCCTTTAGACCTAAATGTAAATCCTAACCGCTTCAAAATCATTAATTATGAACAAAGGACATTGGCCTTCATATGAACCTACTAAAATATAACTTCAGCAACCAGCGTCCCCATTTCTTTAAGGCAAATGGTAAGTTTAAGACCGTCTTATACTAACCATATGCCCAAGTCGTAAGAACGTTGCGTAATATAAAGCGCTTTATACATAACTAGTGGGCCCGGCGGACGTTGTCCTGCAACGAAAAAAAAAAACGTAAGACCCGATAGCAGCGCCCCCTACTGAGTCCAATTGTTAATCTAAACCATTCTCGAATCCATCGGAATACACATCAAATCATCGAAATCGGTCCAGTCGTTTAGGAGGACACACGTACACACGTACAGTAGAATTATATATAATATATAAAGATATGCTACTGACACTCGCTTAGGACTTCCATTTACAATTATCGCAAGGTCACAAGAAAGCTTCACGAAACTTTCTTTCTTAGCTTTGCGAAATAATACTGTTAAATTTCATCAGTCCCTTTAATATTTTATGATTACATCGCTATGAATCATAGTTCCAATGTGATGTTTTTTCTATAGTCATGCTTAACCAGCATGTAATATTTACAATGATTGCATATTAACGTACATTTCACTTTCATTATGTTATTAAACAACCATTTTGATTGTATAAACAATAAAAACCCACAGCAGGCATGTTTTCCGGCCTGGGTGTGATTGTCCTTGTCATTGTGTATGTTTCCTAAAGGAACCCGTTGAGTATGTAGCGCTTATTTATTATTTGAACCTTACTTAGTTTTGTGTTTTTGTTACTAGTCTGGAATCGATTACCGTTTTTAAAAGCCTTTTTTAATCGAATGAAATTGAAAATAATTAAGTTATTTACAAACGCATTAAACTAAATACTCAAAATTATACTACAAAACCACATACCATATAAACCACAAAACGATTATTTATATGAATCATTATCACCTGTTTACAGAAATTGTATTAAGTTATTGCCTCATATTCTTGAAACTACGTAAGTTCTATGAAATATGTTGTAACTTTGTACATTATTGTCTATCTTAATGTGCCGTATGTAAATTAAGATACTTTCGAGAAAGTTACAATTATTGTTTTTTTTTTACTTTTTTTAAGGTGTGATGACAAAAGCGCGCTTGCCTTGACAACTAAAAATGGACCCAAATAAGCAATACCATGTTAACCCACAAAATTGAAAAAGCCATTTTTTAATCATGCAATTTATGTATTATGTTAAAAGTTTTGGGTTATACTATATACGAAATATGCAGTTTGTATACTTATTTTTTTGTAAATAATAAGTAAAATAACTTACATAAATCTGAAATTGCCAAAAACTTGACTAATACATAAAAAAAAACATATAAAGCAAGTTCAAAATTATCAAACGCGTTTTTCTCGAAATGACATTCGTGTGGGTTGACATGGTATTGCTTATTTGCGTCCAAATCACTCTTGATATTTTGATGGGATCTACACTGTAGGTGGTGAGGAAGACGGAAGTTGAAAGAGTATTCAAGACCTTGGGAGATTTAGGAATCAGTTCATATCAGGAACGAGGGAACGAAGTCCTTGTCATTGTGTTCTTGTATGTGTCTTAGGTACTACTACTATGTAGATGTCTAGAGGGTGCCAATTTTGTAAAACCGACAGACAGGCAACCTAACGACTGTAATTGTAGCAAACTTGCCTTAGGCGTCAATGGTGGCAGGTTTCGATATATGTACGGGATAAGTAATTACAGTAACCACGCAACCCTATCTTCCGTCTGGGTTCTTATACTTGTATTTGTTTCCAAAACCAGATCAAATCATTTGATCATCAACAGCTCGCCAGCTGTATGCCTAAAAGGATCATCACAAAAATACTTTTTATGTTTAACCTGAATTATTTGTGATGAATACACTTAATAGTACCAATAAAGTAAGTATTTTTACTTGGTAGATAAACAAAATAATAAATCTTTGTTCATGTAAATAAGTTATTGTACTGAGAAAATAGCAAGTGTTATTGGTATATTAACAACGCTGGCTATTTTCTCGCGTTATTAATATAATTACTAATAACGCTTATAAATAACGCATGTTTCATTTTAAAATGAAAAAAACTTGAGAGGTGTCAAGGGACACCCTGATGGAACGAAGTTCCTTTCGATTAATTAGTGAAGGAATTGTAATAAAATTTTATTTTTTTTAAGTTATAATAATATATTTTTTATTTGTTATTTATTATGCACAAAAAACCTGTATGCATTCAACAAAAATAATCGTCGCGACACCACACTGTTCAATGCGAAATAGAAAGACGAAACGAAAATAACTGGCTTACTTTCTATGAGAGAGAGAGACAGACAGAGAAACACGCGCACGCCGCACGGCTTACGACTATAGCAAAAAGTGTCGTTACAACTTTTGGTCTTAATTTTTCCGTCTAGCCCCCTTTCGCAACGCGCGATAAGGAACTTCGTTCGAATATTGTTATTCAACGTAAAAAGCATAACACTATTTTCTTACAGATTCTACCACCGGCAACAACCGTTACCGGAGAAGAAATGAAGAAGCAAACACAGGCGTATTACTTTTTCCAATATAATTTTTGTTATACTAAGCCCTGACATGCCTAGAGCGATCGCATCCGCGTTGCCAACCCAAGGGATAGAAGGGAAATTGGGCCTCTGACGCTCTCACTCTTCGCAAGCAACGCAACTGTACCTGTTACTACTAACTACGCGTGCCGGTCTCCGATGTCACCGACTGTGGCATCAATTACATCGGGAACAAAGAAGTTTGCCAATTCTTTTCTTTGTCGCACGTCAAAAAAATGGAATTCTTTACCGGCACACGTGTTCCCTCATTCTTACAGGGTCCTTCAAACTAGGCGTGAAGAGGCACCTTGTGGGTAGGCAGGGCGAGGATGGCTAGTACAGTCCACCTTCTGCAACCATATTAGCCACCTTCGCGTGTGGACTCCACTTCCACTTACCATCAGGTGGAGTAGAGACATTTGCCCTCCGGCGTTATTTAAAAAAAAACTTCACGCCGATTTTCCGTGACTTAGTAGTACTGCCCCGGCCGACTTGTTTCATTTGTGCTGGGAGGACATTGGCTCTACTGCCCTTAAAATGTGGTATTAATAAAATAATAAGCAAAGGAAAATTATACCCTTAAATAACATAGATACTTACTTAGGTTTGTGATGCTGTAGGCTAATAGACATCAATACACTAAGGTAAAAGTGCTAATATGTGTAGAAATCATCTGAATTCGTAGAAAGTGTTGCTAGGTCATTACGATCATTGTTGATGCATTCAATTTACAGTGCAATGGGTCGTCCGTTATTTACAAAGGGCACTGTCGGTTCTCGTTCTACTAGTCTATAGGTACTTGGGACCGGAATGAACAGTTAATTATAGCCGGGGATTTGCACTCGTAAAATTTTAAATTTGTTGACTACGTTGGGGCACAGCGGTAGTGAACCTGCCTTGAGGGTTTAATTGCCGCTCGGGTCATATCTCTGTATGAACCATACAGGCATTTGTTCTGGTCTGGGTGTGTTTATCTTTGTAATTCAACTATCCAAACGGCCCCCGTTGAGTGTGTAGCGTTAATTATTTTAATAAATCAAGCTTCGTTATGATGCCATCAAAACAGGGCAAACACACTGACATACGGTTTAATTATTCAGAAACCTTCGGACCGTACACAAAAGAATTCATCAACGTTTTTAACCGACTTACAAAATAACTTTGCTATTAACACGTTATTCGATTACTCAAAGATAGCTAGATAAATTGGGATCATACTGTTTTTATTTAAAAGATTTTATGAAGTGGATCTTCTGATGATGGCCACCGGACCTACTCAATACTAACAAATATTTCACGAGTTGCGATACAATGATGTACTTTAATATGGGTGCCGAACTATAATTATTATAATTCCTAACGGAAGAGTGTAGTATTTTTTAAATAGGAGTTGGTATTTCTTCTTTTAATCAGAAAGAAATCAGATTAATTACAAAAGTCATATTGAACTACAACCACCAAATAAGGCTGCAATAACATACACAAAAGTTCTATCCTAAATGCACAGCCTAACTCCTTTTAGAAGTTCGCAAAAAGTAACTAACTTGTATTCGTATATTAGGTTTTTTTATATCATGACGGTTGGCAAACAAGCATACGGTCCGCCTGATGGATATCCTAAGCTATCACCGCCACTTATTAACAATTGCGATAGTTCAAGTATCACAAGCGCGTTGCCACCCCAAGAACAGGAGAGAAGAGATAGGAAGGGAAAAAGAAAGGGAACAGAGGGGGTGGGAGATTGGGCCTCCGGCGCTCTCACTCATCGCACGAAACGCAACAGTACCTACTGATACTGTTACTTTACGCAGATTTCCTGTGAGAGAGTAGTACTTACATGGTCGAGCCGGCCTTTTGGGGCTGAGAAAAGAATGGCTCTACTACCAAAAATATTTTATTCCATTCTATCAATAATATTTTTTAGTAAGAGCTTATTCTCATGTTAATACACTAAAAACTACTTATATCTAATTGCACCTATGCACACCTCCACACATCCATACATGTGATCGTGCCATCTCGCAGGAGGCACCCTAAGGACGGAATCAAATTTGAGCTCCCGTGAGGGCTGCCCCTTTATGACGGCTGAGTCTCTGTACTCGGCCCCCCACCCGGTGACGCTGTCAAGGCCAGTAGGACCAACAGCAATACACATTCCGAAAAAAAAAATCGTGCCATCTATTTTAACGGCCAGTATGATCATAATACTATTAATTCCGCATGAACCGCTGCAACATGGAGGTAGATGGGTTGCGCATTATAGCATAGAAGTCATCTAGTCTTGCTGCGAACATACCTGATGCGCTGCAGAACCAAGGCATTCTGAAAGCATTGTTGTACTGAACGTGTAAGGCCTTGTAAGCCTATTAAATATTTCATTATTACGTAATTTATCATTCAGTACTAAAACTTCAATCTTACAAGTGAGATAATATTGTTTTTCTTTAGAAAATTAGATAACAAACTGGCATGGACCTGACCTTGATTCTGACCCTAATTAATTCTGATAGCGTAAATCTCGTTAAAGATCTATCCACACTTCGCTGGTTTTTAGTGTAAATATTATCAGTGAAAGATGGTAATTGCTAGGGAATGTGTAGGGTGCATAATAAAAAGGTAAAACAACGGTTAGTAATTACAAGTCATTTGAATAACCGTAGTAACTACGCAGACCCTTAATTTAAAACCAAGACAATTAGAATAATATAATAGTACAAATTCGATTGTGTAGAGAATTAATGAAACTATAATAAAAATTGTAAGCGGGCATGGACGTTATGACAGTCTTCTCTTTTTTAGCATTATTCTCGGTATTACTAGGGTCTGTTTATTGCTCTTATCCGGATTTGACAGGTTACTAGTTTTTACACAGAGTGATTGTCATCTGACCTCCGCAACCGTAAAGCCGAACCAGTAACTCTTTGGATAATAGCAAATTACCTATCAAGAGTTAACGACTATTATCAGTGTGTGATAACAACCAGGAGAGCTTGACGTGCTCTCCGAGGCACGAGAAAGGTCATGAGATTGAGTGCGTAAAATAATTGTTGAATGTATTTTTTTAATTGTCATTCTGTGTATGAAATCAAAACGATATTTTTTTTAATATACCCGGCGGGCAAATGACTCTACTCCATCTACTGGTATGTAACACGCGAAGGTGGCTAATATGGTTGTAGAAGGCGGACTGCACTAGCCACCTTCGTGAAGCCGCAAGATACCTCATCACGCCTCGTTTGAAGAACCTCAGGTTATAAGTAGCAACACGTGTGCCAATAAAAAGAATTTGAAAAGATTTGGCAAAGTTCTTTGTTCGCGATAGAATCGATCCCACAGTTAGTCGGTGACATCGGAGACTGGCACTTGTAATTCTTGAAGAAATTACCTCACAAACTGCTAATTAAAAGGAAATAAAAAAAATTATGAACTATATTTCTAAATATATAATACAATGAAGTGAAGTGAAGTCTAAGCCTTGTAATGAAACATTAAAAATACTAACAGAAGTGAGTTTAGTTCATTTGTTTTATAAAAAGAAAACATTACAAAAGATAATATACTAATAACAATAACATAATTATCTAAACGATCTGGAGATCAAAACGTCAGCAAGAGCTTTGACCGTATGTGCGTCACGCGGACGCGTACAGAAATAACTCGCTCCGGTGTACCCTGGCACCACGACCGCTGCAGGAGACACGACACTAAATCTGTTAATACATGCCTAAATCACCTTTCTTCATTATGCAACGGTTTTTATATCATACTAGCCCGTGGCTGCGCTCGCGTCATTTAATGATTTGTCTTTATTGCACAGAACCCTAATTCTTTTCCTCAAATAAAAATAGTAGAGTTAAGATCGGGATTAACCATTTCAGGTTAGTCGGAACAAACAGACAGACAGACAAAAAATTAAAAAATCTTTTTTATGTAAGTATCGTATATACTTTCATATGTATTTAGTAAAAAGCTGTTGATTTAGAATTACAAATAGACACTTCAATTTTATTTATTTGTATAAATGTATAGATTATGATCGCTGAAGTTTTTGAACGTGAAAGTGTGTGTGTGTGTGTGTGTGTGTGTGTGTGTGTGTGTACCTATTGGTTTCGTTGAATCTTTTCCTCAAGCTGTAAGCGCAACTGATTGACTAAATTACATCACAATATTTTTGTACTTGTAATTTATGCACGATTCCATTTTAAACAGCCAATCCATCAGATAGCGTTATATAATTAAAAATTATTTAATATTACCACGATATTGAACGAGTTAATATGAAAACAAAAATAAAAGCAATGATTATACATATAATAACATTCGCTGAGCCCGCGGATTCGCTCACGTGGTGTACCGATTTTTCTTTATAAGATGGAAGTATTTTTTTCTAAAATAGAAATAGCCTTAGTTACTCCTTAAACACCAGATATCTGCCAGTAAAAGTCCCGAATACTCGGTTTTAGATGTTTCAGAAATTAGCCGTAATAAAAAGACAGACAAATTTTTTTTTATTTGCAATAAGCAAGCAACAAGCTGCTTATTTGCAATAATACTAGTAGAATTTCTTCTCTAAATCTCAATAAAAGTTATTCACGCGGGTGAAGCCGTGAGCTGAAGCTGGTATATTTTGACTGTGCTAAAGTGCTCTTTAGATAATTGCAATTATAAATGGACGCAAATAAGCAATACCATGTCAACCCACAAAATTGAAAAAACTGAGTCATATTGCAACTGAGTTTATATGCAGAAGTGTTGGTAAATGGCTGAAGAACATTTTTCTTTAATATTTGTAGGGTTTTAAGATTTAAAACTTCTAAAAAAGCCATTTTTAATCATGCAATTTATGTGTTATGTTAAACGTTTTGGGTTATATTATATACGAAATAAGCAGTTTGTATACTTATTTTTTGTGAAAATAAGTAAAATAACTTACATAAATCTGAAATTGCCGAAAACTTGACCAATACATTTAAAAATATCATATAAAGCAAGTTGTTCAAAATTTTCAAACGCGTTTTTCTCGAAATGACATTCGTGTGGGTTGACATGGTATTGCTTATTTGCGTCCAACTGGATTTAAAAATAAAGTAATTTATATGTTAATGTGAAATATGTTATTATTTATTATTCAATGACAATATTTATTCAAATTCGTTGACCCACAAAAGTCTATCTATTCGTACTCTTCCATTTAATAAAACATCTATGCATATTTTCCGGCTTGATAGACATTTTAATGAATAACTTTTAAGAAATTATAATGTTGCCATCATCATAATGATCATGATCATTAAAACTTGCAAAATCCGTTATTTATTAAATTTATTCTCTCTCTTTATTTCTTGGAAATTTATTTTACGGAAGAACAAAAGGTTTTAACCGGAAATATGATCTTGTCTTTATGTACATTCCATTAATTTATGCCCATGTGATTTGTGATTTGTGCGTAAAAAATTAAAAATTAATATGAATGAAAAATTTTTTCTTCAATTATTAAGATCAATTACATATCGTTCTAGAATATATTTTTCAAATTAGCAACATTATTTATCTTATCTATTACGAAGTCGTTGATCCAATGGCCGTCTGCCAAATGTATACCGGAGGTGAGTCTCGCTTCTCCGCCATTTCGCAAAAGATAATGTTGCTTTTACATACGTAAATGCCAATTTCAGAATAAAATCACGACGGACGTGGGAAACGTTATGAAGTCATGTCTTTATATGTGTACTTTGGTATTCAGTATGAATGGGCCGCTCGATCGAGGAAGTACGATCCTCACACAGTATCGACGTGTTTTTGTTTATGCCACAAGTTGGCAAGCATACGGCCCACCTGATGGTAAGCAGTTGCCGTAGCCTATGAGCGCGCGCAACAGCATTAGTAGGTGCCACTCACGCGTTGCCCACCTCGAGATATTGCTTCTTGAATATCCTTTGCCCTGTAATTTCACTAGCCTACAGTGCCCTTCAAACCAGAACACAGTAATAGAATATTTGACACTGCGGTGGTACCTAGCTGTCCTCTTGCAACAAAAGATTTACCACCAGTGTGACTGAATGCACTGATGTAATAATCTCTACTGTGACAGAGAGTATCCCAACAACGGGCGATACGTTCGTCACGTCCCGATACCGGTAAAGTGTAGTAGCAGTATTCGTACTGTTGCGTTTCAGTTTGCGATTCAGAGTGAGCTGATGAAACTATGCCCTAAAACTTTTTCAAAGACTGAATAAATAAATCCTGCCAATATTATGAACGTGAAAGTTTGTGTAAATGGATGGAAAAACTACAGAAACGATTTGAATGAAATTTGGCACATAGATAACTTAATACCTAGATTAACATTTATGATACTTTTTATCCCAGAAAAGAAAACGAATAAAAACGAGTAGTCTTATTTTTCGCCTTTATCTTTTTGAAACTTTTTGTGCTGATTAATGAGTAATGAGTACCCAAACCAATTTATTATAAAACAACACTCTACAAAGTCTTGGAGCTGAGCAGTAACTATAAACGTAAATTAATTGAGCAAACTATATTCACGTACCTAGCTACACAAAGCGACATGGCTGCGTTGGCTCGGGATATGAAACTGGCACGCATTTTTAAAATTACTGGGCGGAAGAGATTTAAGAACTAATATCTCGAAGTTGGCAACGCGTGAGTGGCACCTACTAATGGTGCTGCAAGCGCTCATAGGCTACGGCAACCACTTACCATCAGGTGGGCCGTATGCTTGTTCGCCAACTTCCAACATAAAAAAAATCATATTCTTTAAGGCGAGTGAAGACGCATGCATCCACACATAAACCATATGGAAATCATATCACTGTTTTTATTCGAAAAAAAGTGTTATTAAAAGATCAAGATCTGGTTATCAACAGTGCAATAAATCGCAACAACTTGATCTGACTATAAATATATTTTCGTTCGAATTAATGGATAATGGAAGTAATATAATAGATCTAAATAAGATACATATCGTAAACTCTAGCCCGCGACTTTACATTTGTGTAATTTTCCATAACAGAAAAACCAAACCGTCTGGCTTTCCAGAACGGATTCTAATAGAACGAACGAGCTATTTTCGTTTGCCGACGTTGTGGCGCAGCGATAGCGTACCTGCCTTTAGCGCCACCGGTCGCGGGTTCGATTCCCTCTTGGAACAGGTCTTTGTATTGCCCATACAGGCATCTTTTCTGGTCTTGGTGTACTTGTCCTTGTCATTGTGAATGGCTAATGGGGAACGTTGAGTGTGTAGCTTATATTTACTATTAACTAAAGTTCAAGCTATCAAATAGCTTAAAACAACACTGATTTAGTAAAGCTGTTTTGTAGTTTTTGAGTGATGTCATAACAAACAAACAGATAGATGGAGAAAATTGTAAAAATAAAAGTCTTGAGTTCAAAGACTTACGATAAAACGAATAGTCGATGTTTTTTCCGAATGTTAGAATTAGAAATTACAATTTCCGTCTTATGTATAAACATTTTCAGGGTAAAAAACCCGGTAAATGGGTTCAGCCTCGTTCCTAGATAAAGGATAATATTTCTTAATTTGACATATTCATTGTTATTATAGGTTCTCTATATTATAATTCGTCATTTCTTAAGAGGTCCTTACAATATTGTTTTGCTTACATTGCTTACATGTAGATCAATTTATTTTGATATATTATATACGACTTATATTTCGTATAAAACTTGGCACGTATTTTGTGTATTTTGTATTTAGATTTTAATCTTTTTTTATGTCATGACGGTTGGCAAACAAGCATACGGTCCGCCTGATGGTAAGCAGTCAACGCAACCTATGAACGCTTGCGATACTTGAAGTATCACAAGCACGTTGCCAACCCAAGGAACAGAAGGGACGGGATGAGAAGGGAAAAAAGGAAGGAGACAGAGTGGGTGGGAGATTGGGCCTCTGGTGCTCTCACTCATCGCACGAAATGCACCGTACCTAATGATACTGTTACTTGACGCCGATTGTCTGTGAGGGGCTAGTACTTCCCCGGTCCAGCCGGCCCTTTTGTGCTGAGAGAAGCATGGCTCTACTACCGCAAAAAAGTATAAGTCTGTGTTTTAAAAAAATTAAGCCTAGGTCTTTGGAATCTGTTTTGCCTTAAACCATTTTTTAATGGTCTAAGATAACTTAAAAAGTAGAAAACGAAACGAAATTAGTCACTATCTTTCAATATAGCGGAATGAAGTTAGCGTGTGACGAACTTCGTTCCATGGCGTCAGTGCCGAAAGGGGCACCAGCGAGCCTTTTACATTTTGTCTAAATGAGGTTGCCTGTCCATAATAGTGTATGATGTCTTCAATGTAGAGACATTCGTCTGTTAAAGTTTTATAATCCTTACTAGTATTATAAATGCGAAAGTAGCTCTGTCTCTGTTCTTAAATGAAATATGGTACAAAGATAGTCTAAAGCCTGTGAAAGACCATACTAAGACTACGCCTACGACTACGACTTACTAAGGCTACTCTTTAATGCGAAAAAAGGGTTATAATAAGTTAAAAGGGGGGATGAAAAGTCGTACGGAGGTATCGTCATTTTTAGAGCTAGAAACTTGAAACTTATTTTTCAGGCTGTTGATTTGATATAAATAAATATGACGTTCAAAGTTTGTAAAAGTTTTACCGTCAAAGGTGTAAAATAATAATAGGGAATAAGGTTTGTATTAAAATCCTTATTCAAGCGCGAAAAGCCGCTGGCAGAAGCTAGTAGTAGATATAAATCAAAATGCTTTATTTATATGGTAATGAATGTGATTTATTTTTACTTGACTACATAACGTAAATGATTTGACGCAAGTTCCCAGCGCTTCGGGCATCTCGCCAAGCCCCTGGAAGCTCGTACATGGTAACACATTAGCTTATAACATTTCTTATTTAGAATCATCGCAGTCATAAAAATATCTTTAGCTATTTTCAGATAGTTTCTCTCAATCTTTGGGTCCCTGTGAAAACTTAAACTGTGTTAAACGGGTTTTACTGTATATACGTCATATAAAATCTAAATCGTTTTACTGCCTAAATAGAATTGCAAGGCAATAGATTTGTTACTAAAAGATCATGGTATACCCTCTGATCGGTCATGTGATTAACAGATTCAATATAAACTAGAAAAGATGGTTGGCTCCATATTTATAAAACGTTTGTACCATCAGCATCACCATCACCATCATCATCATCATAATCATCATCATCATCATCATCATCATCATCATCACCATCATCATCATCATCATCATAATCATCATCATCATCATCATCATCATCATCATATCACCCAAAGGACGTCCACTGCTGGACATAAGACTCTCCCAAAGAGTGCTACAATGACCGGTCCTGCGCCACCCGCATCCAGCGGACTCCCGCGACCTTTACCAGGTCATCAGTCCACCTTGTAGAGGGCCTGTCCACCTTGCCTTCCGGTGCGTGATCGCCACTCGAGAACCTTTGCAACGTTTGTACGATCGGACAAAAATAAAAAAAAAATCGTTATGAAATATTAAAACAAATGATAATTATTTCCAATAATACAGACGAATGTAAATTATATCTGATAATTTCTAATTATTCACAACCTTGAAACATGAATATCTCAAAGCATAATGCTGTTCTAGAATTGTAAATATTTTATCATTTTCTAACTGGTTTGATCTACACTAGCACTGCATTGAAACTTTACTTGGAATTTCTAAGAGAGAAAGAAAAATCGGTAATGACAGCAAGCATGTTTTTGTCTTTCTTCTTGTTTCCCGTCAAAATATACTTTATTAGATGAATGAGATATGGATTGGAACCATTTTCAGAGAACAACATGTATTCATATGTATACTGTATATAAAAATAATATACGTAATAAAATAGTGATTTACCGAAAAATAAAATTATACACGTTTTTTTAAAAATTACTTCTTACTGATGCGTTAGACCAGTAGTTCTTAAACATAGGAAAAATAATTTTCGCCTTGTGCATTTTGTGCCAACGATACTTAGCACCGATTTTTTAAGAAAATATTCTTTAGATAATATTATTAATATTTTATGCATTTTAGTTTTCAAATCGCAATTTTTATCTAAAAATTATTTTATTTTCGAAGGTAAAATTCTTCATTTCTATGATGGTATCATCAACAAAAACGAACCATTAAGGTCTGTTCATAAACAATGACGTCATCGGCGAATCACATAAAAACATTTATACGGTCGAATTGAGTAAACTCTTCCTTTTTTGAAGTCGGTTAAAAAGGCACCGCACAGATCTCTCCGCAAAACGCACTTTAGTAATCACCGGGGTATATTTAACCGCCACTTACCGCATAGTAATGAGTTGCTTGGAAAAACAAATGTCAATTACCTCAACCAATTACTAAACCAGATAATCTAGTCATTCTACAAGCGTCTAGAATATTCCAGATTATTATCGTCTATTTTACCTAATTGTTGCATGAACACGTTGACTCTTAGAAAATACTGAACCTGATTATACAATTTACATCGTTGGTGCTTTTAAACTGATCATTATATTTATACATTAATACTAGATGCGCTCTGTTACGGGAGTCTCGGATTTAGTCTTTTAAAAAAAAGGATTTTTAAAGAAAGGATTCAGGAGTCTGTAACAGCTCGCAGCTCCGCTCCGCGTGATGTACCCATTTTTTATGGCACCGAATCCTAATTCTTTTTCTAAAATAAAAGCTTAAGTTACTCCTTATAACATCAGCTATCTGTTCTAAAGTCCCGTTTGAAATCGGTCCAGCCGTTTCAGAGATTAACTGGAACAAACAGACAGATAATCAAAATAATAGGTCCTCGCCAGAATGTATTATCCTGTAACGATATCTTGTTAAAATTTGAATTCAAAGAGTTTCGAAACAGCTTCTGAAAAAAAAACTTGAAATAACTAGATATGTATTAAAATTAGAGCGAAACTTTTTTAACTACAGCGTGAAATGTTTAGCGGATGAATTATATATTATAATAAATAGCACTAAAATAAACTAACATTTTCCTTGAAAAATCTTATAACGATATTTGAAATCACCTTTTCTATTCGATATGTATAATACAATTAACGAATTTTCTTGGAAAAAGGGAATTTAACCATAAGAATGCTATTTATTTTAATTTACGCACGAACGTGGTTTTGTTTTATCGTTATATATGATACGCGTAAAAGTATACACATTGCAAAAATTGAGCAAAGGCAGACAGCGCGCACGACCGCGTAGATAAAAATCAAAATAGATTTGGCTAAGCGCCGTGCGCAGCTCCTAACAATGTCAGAAACTAGGTCGACAATCTGTTTACACTGACAAAAATGCGATCACGATGCACGACACCTAGATACATATTATGTCTAAAACTTCGTTTGACCTAACCCTATAGTAATTTGGTAACTGAACGTATCCTACGTTAATTAGTAATTATATTTAGTGTAAATAATACTATATACAAATAAATTATATAGCTATAAGCGATTATACGAGTATGTATTATTTTACATTCAAAAGCTGTTAAGCCTCAACGGTAGAGGGACCGACTTCACTCCGTTACCTCGAAGATTCGATCCTGACCCCCTTAGGATATTGTCGTACCCACTCCTAGCGCAAGCTTCGAGCTTATTTGGAGGAGCAAGTTTCGTGGATAAAGCTCTTTTGTATATCGGAGATGACAAACGGGCTGGAGGCTCAGTCGCCCATGAACATCTGCAACACCTAAGGGCATGCAGATGCGTTGCCGACCTTTTTAGGATACAACTGGTTATACGCTGGCTGACCTCGAAACGCGGCTGATGAGCAGTCACTTCACGACCATATCGCCAACTTATGGGAGTAACTAACCAGGCGAGCCTGTTTTAAGCCCTACCACCAGCACATACATACAGTCTTAGAATATCTTCCACGACATGCGAGTTTGCTCACGATATTTTCCTTCACCGTTAAGCACGAGATAAATTTGAAACACAAATTAAGCACTTGAAAACTCGGGGGTACTTGCTTGGAACCCGCGACCTTCGTTTAAAGTCTACGTTCTTATTCCATTGGGCCATCTCGGTTTTGAACAGCTTGAAAACATATCAAACAAACACAATTATCATATTATTAAGTGTGGTTCAGTACACGGTCACATTCACAACTAGTAATCGGCAAGTAGCAAGAGCTATTTGAGGCGAATAATGGCGGTAATACGCCAAATATAGATATGCCATCAGATATAATCTGAACTATGTAAACGCAAACCTTTAATGCCACATTCAGTCTAAATACCACATAATATTCCTCTAACGAGACTATTACTAAAATCAAAAGCGCATTAGTATTTAATATAGTTGTATTTAATGATCTGATATCTAAAGTTGGTAATAACATCGTCAAAATAAAGACAAAATTAATGGACGTTAAAGGACTCTTTACATGAGACCAACAGCCGCGCCAATTCACTAAGCTAATCCAATCTTCTTCTTTGTCTTCCTAGCAATATCCCGGTATTTACCCAGGGTCTGCTTTTTTTTTCGGAATGTGTATTGCTGTTGGCCCTTCTGGCCTTGACAGCGTCACCGGGCGGGGGGGCGAGTACAGAGACACAGCCGTGATAATAGGGCAGCCCTCATAGGGGCTCAAATTTGATAGGGTCTGCTTATACTCTAATTTTTACACAGAGCGATTGCCATCTGACCTCTATAACGCAAAGGGTGAACTCACTAGATAAGAGCAAATTACCTATTAAGAGTTAACGATTATTATCAGATGTTAGGTGGTCTCTGAGGCACGGTCGGAAGACTCACAAGGACAAACGCCCAGACAGAAACGGGTATCTATAACAAACGTCTGCTCCGAGTGGGAATTGAACCAGTGACCGTCAAGGCTCGCTATCGCTACAATGGTCGTCACCACTACGCTAAATAATACTAATCCAATATTTGCATCTATATAGAGACATGGCACCGCACTGTATTGAGGCAGCGATTGTTTCGAACCCATCCCAATAAAATAGAGTGATATTAACATTTCTGGAGCCAAGACCTTCTTCCACATATGCAGTGGACTGGCTTGTTCATTGACTTCTGACACTGACACAATATGCAAAATGCAAGGCCTAAGTGTAAACGATATTTCATTTTCGTCTATTTTCCATTGAACTATCTACCTAGATTATTATTCTCGTGTAAAGAGTCTTTTACGGATGGTCATGGTACTTCTTCCTTAGTAACAGTACTGTTGTTTACTGAACTTGACAGACTTTTGACAACTCTGACAGAATCTTTGGATAAGCGCGAATGCTGAGATCCGGTCGAAAAAAAATGTAAGTTTAGAAGAGCTCCTCATGAAACCATCACTAGGTTGATTATTAACTGTTAGCCGTTTAATGTTTGATCAAATATATATATTTATGTAATTTAATCCAAATATTATATACAGCTGCTACTAAGTCATATAAAATTTTTGATGACTTTGTAGATATTGATCCGAAGTCACAAATCTTTTAATTGTAAAAGTTAAATACTTAGGCTGTACAATTAGGCCGCTAAGCCGGTTAAATTCCCATTTAGTTAGCCAAGCGAATGAAGCTAGCCAGTTAAATGACCTAATCTAACCAGCTAGCTAGCTAGCTAATTTAGCTAAATTTTAGCCGGCTTAGCCGGCTTAATTGTACAGTCCTACTAAATACCCATGATTAATACACATTATTTTCGTGTACCTCAGAAAAAATGGGTTTTGACTTTAAAAAGATGTATAATTACATAATAAAATAAAATTGCGTAATGCTTACGCGATATTGATTCATCAAATAGCGTATTCTATTTCGGTAGACTATAGACGATGTCCTTGCCCTACCTATCTTTGTTTCCGCAATTCGTTTCCGCCTACTTATTCTTGCCAGACGACTATTTACCTTTAAATTATCAAAAACACTTATCAGGAACGTTTATTAGTCATAACGATTTATGGCATCAACAAATTTTTGTGATTAAATTTTAAAATTGTTTGCTCAGTTACATATGTAACAATTACAATCACAATCACCTGTTTATTTATTAAAATTTTCGGATCTGAAAATTAACTTAAAGGATAGCAAAAATGAATGCACCCTTTACAAACACTTAACGCAAAAGTAAAATTTTTGATGCAGTTTAACTAAAGGATATTTTTTTATTGATTAGTGAAATTAAAACAAAATAGGTTTGCATATCCGACGTTGTTCATACAGTTGGGACAGCCGAATTGTCTGTATTTATAAAATCTTATACGTCGGTATTTAATATAGACATGAACTTCATTATTTAACAGATTACTCGTCATGAATCATGAATGAACATTTTAATTGTTTACAATTGTGTCTATTATACGCTGAGGTAATTATTTAAAATTGCTATGATATAAATAGAGACAGTTTAGGGATTTGGACCATTCTTTTTATAATATTAGGTAAATGTCTCCCACACGCAAGAAGTACTATTAAAGATACCTTATAAGTATAATATTATATCACTATATGCTCATAATTTTATTATATACCTATTATAAATTGTTATCCCACTAATATAATAAATGTGAAACTTTGTTTGTTTGTTACAAAATTACGCATAAATGATTGAATATATTATAATCATGGATGGATGAATAGTATCCTAATATTAGGATACTATTTAGCACAAAAATAGCTTTATTATATTTTTATGCTGTAACAATTAAGTTCTTGTAGGATTAGCAAAAACCATGCTATTTTCTATATGGTATAAATGTATCTTAGCGAACATTATTTACTTACGAATGATTCGTTTATTTCTGGATGCAATTTTAAGGTCACCGCGAACGAAGTCGCGGGTAGATGCGTGTGTTATAAATGTATAAATTCTTAAACTTCATATTTTATGCGACAATTTCAACGACAACATACAAGGCGACACGACTTGAGAGTCGTTATCGTCATCGTCCCACTTCCGCGTGAATTGGGGCGCCATGTGCTTTATAAATTTCTACAAAATTCAGCAGCGTTTATTTTATAATTTTGCATTTTGAGGCAAATTTATGATGTTATCTTGATATCACATATTTGGCATCGTCCCTGACATCCCAATCTCTCAATCTAAGTGACCATTTACGTCATCAGATCTACTTTCAACCAATGTTTATTAGTTGTGTTAATTAAGAAAATGTTTTATTTTTTAAATGAATTTTTGAAATCTTAGAATCTATTAAATTAATAAATATATTATACAATCGTTTCAAATCATTTCACACTGATAACTAAATTTTTTGATTTTGGCGTTTTCGTCCTAAAGGCGCGTTTATGAACCTTGAAATCGTCTTAAATTTATTTCAAGATTTTACAAATGCTGAAATAAATATCAATTCCAAAGTGTGACACCAGTTCTGTCACCATTACGAATAAATAAATATGATATGTCATAGACATAATGGGACCACTTTATTATTGAAATAAGACGAGATGAGAACGTCGCGTGGAAATTTTATTAATCGAATAATTTTTGTAATCGAATATTTTAATAAAATAACGTACTCAAAATTTCTGATAATTATGAATAAAAAAATAAAAATGAATATGCACGTATTCAAGTTAGTCATATATGCTTTGGTAACTATTAATGACATTGACTGACTAAAAACTTAGGACCGGCCTTTCCATTAAATAAATGTCCAAAGATTTGCTGGTTCTCCTTCGTAATATCAAAATTAATGCAACAAAACGATGTTAGTCATAACTCCCAATGTAACTTTATTCGATTATGTTGCAAGCTTATGTGACTAGCTTCGTTTCGTTGCGTCGATGTTGAATTTACCAAGAAATACTAGTGATTCTTTGACATGTCTTAACAGTTTTGTTTGTATGAAAGGGCCTGTCCATAATTTGTATTAAGACAATGATTAAAGACAAACAATACTCTAATGAATTTTTTTGTTATAAATACATGACAAAAATAATAAAGGACCCCAAATATAAAAAAAGCTCTATAGGTACCGCTATTAGATAATTCATGCCTACGCAGCGCAAGCCGGAAGGCGCCACTCACAATGCCAACCAGACTGGACATTTAATCAGCTAAAATAATAAATAACTATATTATAAAAGTCTATATAATATACTACATGTGGATGCCTATAGGAATAGGAAACTTATGTTATACCGTGTGAACTTATTGATTTTAATGTTTAAAATAACGATTTTATAATAAGCTATTTAAATGCAAATCTCACATTGAATGTTTGAGTTACGAAATTTCCTTCTGCTTAAATCTACAGCACAAATGTCATGATTATTTTTATCACATTTACAAATACCTATTACCTACTATCGTTTTTGGGTTGTTTCTGTATTGTATGTATAACACTTTCATCTTTTCCTAGCCTACCGGCAATAATGCCGGTATTATACGATTATTTACCCAGGGTCTGCTTAAGACTTTTGTCCGAATTTGACAGGTTACTAGTTCTTACACACAGCGATTGTCATCTGACCTCCGCAACCCTAAAGGTGAACCAGCAACTCATTGGATAAGAGCAATGCACTTATCAACAGTTAACGTTTATTATCAGATTGTATGTGATAACAACCGGAATCGACCGCGTAACGTGATCTGCGAGGCACTGTGGGGTGACCCACAAGGATAAACGCCCAGACCAAAACAGATATATGTAAGATCAATGCATACATCAGCCCGAGGGGAATCCAAGCAACCGGCAACCGTCGACTCGATACCTACAAGGCCCCAACGGTGTCATAACACTTTATAACAGATAAAAGTGACAGTTAGAATCCGGGCTCATACATTCAGTCAGTCAGTTTTATATCGAAAGACCTACGTAAAATTCACTTTATTATTTGCTATTTTCATCATGAATGTATCAACTCCCCTCAAATTACTTATACCATCACGATTCACGATCATCACCAAGACTGAGCTCTGAAATCCAAAACATTTTCCGTCTTTTTTTTTTTTTTTTTATGTTAGAAGTTGGCAAACAAGCATACGGCCCACCTGATGGTAAGTGGCTGCCGCAGCCTATGAGCGCTTGCAGCACCATTAGTAGGTGCCACTCGCGCGTTGCCAACCTCGAGATATTAGTTCTTAAATCTCGTTCGCCCAGTAATTTCACTAGCGTACAGTGCCCTTCAAACCGGAACACAGTAATGCCTAAGCACTACTATTTGGCGGCAGAATATTGGACACTGCGGTGGTACCTACCTAGCCGGCCTCTTGCAACAAAAAGACCTACCACCAGTGTGACTGATTGCACTGGTGGAATAATCTCTGCTGTGACAGAGGTTATCCCAACAGCGGGCGATGAATCTTATTCCTTTTTTTATTACTAAGACTCCGCTGTCCATCCGTCCTTCCGTCAGCCTGTAGAGAGTTGAAACTTTTTAAAAATAAATCACGCGATGTATTTTTAGAAACTTTTTAAACAGTTTCAGACAACCCTGTTGGGATAACCTCTGTCACAGCAGAGATTATTCCACCAGTGCAATCAGTCACACTGGTGGTAGGTCTTTTGTTGCAAGAGGCCGGCTAGGTAGGTACCACCGCAGTGTCCAATATTCTGCCGCCAAATAGTAGTGCTTAGGTACTACTGTGTTCCGGTTTGAAGGGCATTGTACGCTAGTGAAATTACTGGGCGAACGAGATTTAAGAACTAATATCTCGAGGTTGGTAACGCGTGAGTGGCACCTACTAATGGTGCTGCAAGCGCTCATAGGCTGCGGCAGCCACTTACCATCACGTGGGCCGTATGCTTGTTTGCCAACTTCTAACATAAAAAAAAAAAAAAAAAAACCCCTTCCACAAAATCACGTGTACAAAGTATCCTTATTCAAAAATAACGCTTTCGAAAACGCGGATGTAACGGAAAAATAAATACACGTGATCACACCACGCCACACTCCCTTGTGATATTTCGTGATTTTTTCTGAGCATGCGCTCGCCCCACTCACCTTTAGAGGCTTTTGAGATATCAAAATTTTTTACTACTATAGACTATTACCGGTCACCGACCCCTCCATACAGACATTTCATAGGCTCGTTGGTGCCATTCCTAAATTCAACTACAAATTTTGACATTTTGCCCGTAAGGAAATGCCTGTCCGCAGTAAGTCTATAAATAAATAATAAATAAACGTAACACACGGAACAGCCCCCATTAGTTATACCCCGTGTCGGGTCCGGAAGCATACACATTGACAAGGACAATATAAACATCTGCTCCGAGTGGGAATCGAACCAGCGATCTGTAACGTTTAAGGCAGGTCACCATCACCTAGTTTATAAACTATTTTCGTGCCATATTTCTTCCGAAATCATTCAAACGTTTTACGTGAAAAACATACTCGTAGAAATATCTAAAGACACAAACTATTTCAATATTTGAAAAAAAAAAAGAAAGATACTTCAAGTAAAAGTATAAAAATTGTCAAGAGTTACAAAGATTGATGAGTCACATACAAAGAAAAGATTAAAGAAAAATTCCTGGTTCGTGAAACACAATATGGTGGTTACGTCTAGTATTAGTCCATTCCGTGGGTGTTGTTTATCGCGTGGGCAACAACGTGAGTCAAAATGTCTGCCCGAAAAACACGGCCTAATTGAATTGCAATTGAATGACCAGTATTTTTTAATATATTAAGTCTATGTTTATTTTCATCAGTTTTCAATTACAAATTCCGTGACACAATCAGAAACGATTTATTCGAGTTGAATTTAGGTGTTTTTGTTGTTTAAAAACTATCGCCAACCTTAGATGTTGTTTTTATAATTACACGCGTAATTGTGTTCGCACACGATTTCTTTATATACATATTAACTAATAAATGCGCCCACGGCTCTGCTCGCGTGGTATATTTTTCTTTATTGTACCCTAATTATTATTCTAAAACAAAAGCCTAAGTTACTCCTTATTATAAAATTAATTAAAAACATTTAATTACTAGAAGAACCTTATAAACATAATTCTTTTATTTTTGTATCGTTTTTTTTAATGTAAAATATTTAGTGTACTAAAACTTAAGTGGAAACTTTATTGTGAATTATTACATCTGTTTATAACAATAGCTGTTTGTTTCCCAAATTTCAAATAAATAAGTGGTTGCCGTAGCCTATGAGCGCTTGCAGCACCATTAGCAGGTGCCACTCAACCTCGAGATATTGGTTTTTAAATCTCCTCTGCCCAGCAATTTCACTAGTGTAAAGTTCCCTTCAAATCGGAGCACAGTAATGGCTAAGCACTACTATTTGGTGGCAGAATATTTGACACTGCGGTGGTACCTACCTAGCCGGCCTCTTGCAACAGAAGACCTACCACCAGTGGATCTATAAACTTATTTGGCTCGACCCTTACTGATAAATGAACATAGTACATGTTATATTACTGGGAAGGTCCCATACATTTAGTGCATCTAAAATTTCCATAAACCAATGAAAGAATTTTATTCAGAATATATGTTAAAGTGAACAAAATTTAAAAAGGACTTCTTTGCTTTGATCGACGATCACTCCGTGACAGATCATCGTACGGAGCTCGTTAAAAGGTCAAATTAAAGCTGTGTAAATTGTCTAAAGGTGTTTTGTGGTCACATGATAAAAAAAATGTCCATAGACGTTTCCAAGACAAGAAAAAATATGCAAAAATTTCTTCTGTTGGTTTTGAGATAATCGCTTGACAACCCAGTACTGAAAGTTACGATCGAGATTGGAAATTAAGACATTTGAAGCTATAATTTTTTCTTTTCACTGTGAGTTGAAAGTTTTGATTTTTTTATATAAGTATCCCTTAATTTTTGCGATTAGTGTAATAAGGTTTTTTCTAATTTCTTCCTTATGACTAATTAATATGCTACTATTCATGAAAGTGCTGCCTACACATATGTATGAATGACGATTATGTAGCATAATATTTTAATTAGCGTGTCTAGACACATGAAAAATAACAATATCTATGTGTGTGTATGTGTGCGTGTGTGCCGATCGTCCGATGAGGGGCGTGCCGGAAGTCATTTTTAAACTACGCAGTTGTGTTAATTAATACTAGTAACCAGTTTGCGAATATGAAACAACTTTTTGGTCACACATATTATCTTGATAAGTATGACACGTGACATATTTACCATAATGTAGAAATGGAAGTTTCTAGATTATGCTAACCCGTAATGTAAAAAAAATTTACGCCAACTAATTCTTTTTAAATGTGATTGTTATTCTAATTTTGATTTGAATTTTGTCGGGTTACAAATCGTTACAAATGATGTTTGCCGACTGAGGGCTTTAATTGTTAAAGTTGTGAGCTGACCAACAACTTTAAGTAAAATTTTTGTAACCACCCAAAAATATTTTTTTATATTATGTAGGTAGTGTATCTAAACCAACCTGCTACCACAGCGTAAGATACCAGATACCTGCCCTGATCGGGATGAATCAATCCGGAGAACATTAGCGTAAGAAGATTCACTGTCGAAACCGGTTGTTGTGAATCAAAAGTTAACTTCATACGTAATGTTGAGTCAGCATTTTGTGAAGTATGAGACATCGTGGACATTTAACAAACTAATATCACTTGGCTTAAAACTTGCCGTTTAGTTGAAAATGACTTTCCCGCGACATTTTTGAGGTCTGAGTCGATATATCACATCGGTCCGTGACAGTATTGAACGGAAAATTCGAAATAACCTTGAACAAAACTTTTCGACGGTTGTTTCGTATTATAAAAATAATATATTTATTTTTGCGTAAGAAAATTATAAAATGATGCAATTTGATGTCTCAATTGATATATAGAACTAAAAATTCACGGGATTTTGCTTTTTTTATCAAAACAAAGTTAAATACCCATGTGCTATAAAATAATTTTTAGAAAAAAATAACCTACTTCTGTTGTAGAAAATATTAATTTTGCCTCTTTAGTTTTGAAGTCGGTATATTTTTAACAAATTATTTTGATCGATGCAAATTTACGACTTATATGGTTTTCTCATTGATTCCATCTTGAGAACTGGACCAAATTTCAAATAAAAAAGAATCGTCAAAATCGGTTCATCCAGTCGAAAGTTCTAAGGTAACAAACATATAATAAATACAGTCGAATTGAAAAACTTCTCCATTTTTGAAGTCGGTTAAAAAGGTAGGTCAAAATAGTGCCGACGTACGGTCTGATACCAGTGCGATATTAGCAAAGTTATGTTACCATAAGTGCCTCGCCCGGTGACGCTTTCAAGACCAGTAAGGCCGGCAACAATACACGTTAAGACAAAACCTAAGTATTTCATAGTTAAGTATTTCATAGTAATTGTTATGGCAAATGATCAAGGAAATAATTATGAACCAAGATATTTATCCCCGAAACATTACCTCCACAGGTGACAGGAAGGCTGGAAGTATCGGGATTGAGATTCAGGGGGGAAATGAAGCTAGCATTCTTGCCACCGCTTCCCCGTGGACGTGATTTGTACAGTTTTAATTATTTGTAAACTAGCGGCCAGCTCCGGCTTCGCGCGGGTATAAAATATATAGCCTATGTCATTCACTGAAAAAATGATTAAAATCGATTTAGTAGTTTTGATTTATTCATTACTGGCCTGCACGCGTTAAATATAATTATTTACGACATCACATTAGAAACCTCAATTTTTTTTTCTCCATTATTTAATGAATGTTATTATGCATATAAACCTTCCTCTTCAATCACTATCTATTAAAAAAACCGCATCAAAATCCGTTTCGTAGTTTTAAAGATTTAAGCATACATAGGTGACAAAGCGACTTTGTTTTATACTATGTAGTGATATACAAAGTTAGTATTGAATTTCAAATATGTTGTAATATTCGTTGTTAATTAAACAATATGTTTGTATTAAAAAAAATTGGTATATATTTAATCGGATCGAAATATATTTCATCGGATTTGTATATTATATAGGACAGCACATTAGTTATATGTCATAGGCGTTAAACACCGGCTATAAAACGGTTTGTAGTTTGGCGACATTTTTGTAACGCGTAAATATATCATGTTGGAAAATAAATTAAATAATTAATTTATCAAGTGTGGTAGCTGATAGTAGTATCTGAAAGTTAATATTAGATACAATTTTGTAGTTTTCCTGTCATGTCAACACTGAATATGCGCATTTACTGTATCAAACTATTTTCAAACCTACTAGTGTAGGTATCTCATGAAGAAAATTTAAAAATAAAATTTCATGGATTTACCGGGATTGGGTCACTTGCCTTACATTATCATAAACATGTTGACGTGGAATATTTTCAAGTATACGATTTTCAGGGGTAATTCACACAGTACATAACACGTGCCGATTGTTAAGGCGTTACCGCGTGTTGCCACGTCACGTGGTATTGGGTCAAGGAATAAGCTAGATTTAGAACTGTCGATGCTTTAATATTTTACGTTACGTACTTTTTTCACAAAATATATACTATACGAATGTATATAATTATTCGTTTTTTTGTTGTCTTATAGTGAGACTTAATTATCAGTTTAAGAAACCAGGCAATCTTCCTAACTCAACAATTTAGCTATTGTAAATTTTTCTAGCTTTTATTTGTGGTTTAAAGACTTTGAAAATTAAAATAACTTGCTGACGACATTATTTCTCTTTTTCTCAATATTTCTTTGCGATTTTTTTTTTTTTTTATGTTAGAAGTTGGCAAACAAGCATACGGCCCACCTGATGGTAAGTGGCTGCCGCAGCCTATGAGCGCTTGCAGCACCATTAGTAGGTGCCACTCGCGCGTTGCCAACCTCGAGATATTAGTTCTTAAATCTCGTTCGCCCAGTAATTTCACTAGCGTACAATGCCCTTCAAACCGGAACACAGTAGTGCCTAAGCACTACTATTTGGCGGCAGAATATTGGACACTGCGGTGGTACCTACCTAGCCGGCCTCTTGCAACAAAAGACCTACCACCAGTGTGACTGATTGCACTGGTGGAATAATCTCTGCTGTGACAGAGGTTATCCCAACAGCGGGCGATGGGGTCGTCACATCCCGACGACGACGGCGATATAAATTAGTCAGGAAATGATATAATTAGTAATAGTATTTCGGACGTTTTCATCAATATTGTAACGAGCTAAAAACACTTACTTACATAACTACTTATAATTTTAGATAATATAAATTAAAAAAGATTTATTAAAATCGGTTAAAGCATAGCACACACGCGCACGAAATTATAATAGCAATTTAGAGGTACTATCTTATAAAACTCTCAATAAATAAAATCAAAATTAAGAGTCTGTTTTCCGCAATCGGATAACGACGAACAGTCAAAACAATATGCAAATGTAAATATTACAGCGAAATGTCATGTAGGTCAATGCCATACCTATCGATTTCGGTTATCGATTATTTATAAACGAATACACTTGTACCACTTTATTTTACAGAATAAAGATTGGGCTGTATCCAACCGACCCATTGCTTATCATCAATACGAAATAATAATTATTTTAAATTTATTATTCAATTGTTTTTTTTTTTTTGTAAAAATCCATAGAATTTTTGATTTATAATTTTTTTATAGATAGAGATTTGAAAATCGGAATACCTCGAATGGGTCTAGGTTAGGGAAGATCCTATTTTTGATTAAGAATTAATAATTTATTGAATAGTTATTAGTTAAATAGATCAAAATGTAATTAACATTCATGCATTTCACCGAATTGCGCAATTGGGCTGTCAAATGTCAACACCGCCATCTTGGTGCACCTGTGACATCAGAGTTCATCACAATATGGACATCCTTCATACTACACACATGCTAAAAACCTTATCATAGGTAATGACGTCACTGTTTTATTAACCCGCCCGGTGACGCTGTCAAGGCCAGTAGGGCCAACAGCAATACACATTCCGAAAAAAAAAAAAAAAAAAAGTTTTAATAAATCAATACCGTGCCTGTGCTTTAATTTCATCAAAAGCCTTAAATTACCTAAACAATAAATAATAATCGTATAGGTACTCATTTATGAAACAACGAAAAGAATTAATAGAAGTAAATATACTTCATTTTTATTTAACGTTGATATCAAAATAATTTTAATAGGTATAGAGAAAGTTGTTCGTCGAAGTTATTTGCTTATCTAATGATATCCTGCTTAAGCTACTAATCCCAGATTAAAAATCGAAAAAATGAGTTGAGTTTTGCTATTTAATCAAGTCGCAAGAGTGGCTTTTAGTCGCCGACAAAAACTACACAATATTCGTATGCAAAGTCGCGAGTTACTTCTAGTATAATCTTAACATTCATTTTAAAGATACGAATTCATTCATATTTGCGTCACACATTTTTTTCTACGCGTTGGTCACGTAACAGGGGCAAAAAATTAAAGGTAATTTATTCAAACTTTTTTTTTAAATATAATTTGGTATAAAACTTTTAATGTATTCTAATATAAATCTAAAGACTATTATGTTATTGAACAAGTTAGATGATTTTAGATACTGATAACCTAACTTCTCGCTAAGATTTGAATATTAAAACCTCTAAATATTGTTTAATTTTTTTAATTTAAAGGCAGTGTTTGGCTGCCTCTATAATTATTAATAGAAACTTAAGCTAGAAACGCTACGTGCGCCGTGCGCATGACCGTAGCCATGCAACATATTAATTTAGGGTCCAGTGGGAGGTAAGATGACTTGTCTTCAATAATTATTAGACAAATCGTTTAAAATATCTTATATTTGTATATTTCTCACATTTTAGCAAGGTCCAGGGGAGCAGCTCCCCTCGTTCTTACCTCGCTGTGACGTACGTACGTAAATGTGAAAAAAAATACATAAGACATATTGAAATAGCAAATGCGTACTAAACAGAAGTAGTAGGAAAAGAACAGATTCGTTATCATTACAATCCGCTAAGACCAGAATAGATACCGTGGACCAATCGAGACCGTGAAAATTACTCGGCCAAGGTTGCACAGATAATGTAATAAAACTACGTTGGGAATAAACCATCCAATATCTATTAATAATTTATTTTATTGTTTGAAATAAATTGCTATAATATTTTCCGCTTTCAAAAGATTGAAAAATACATTTATATGTTAATAAAATATATGTATTATTTTGAAGCCGAGATGACCCAATGTATCGAAAACGCAAGATTCAAATCCGGGCAATCACTCTGAGTTTGCGTTTGCTTAATTTGTGTTTCAAATTTATCTCATCCTTAACGGTGAAGGAAAAAGTCGTGAGGAAACCTGAATGTCGAGGAAGAAATTCTGAGACGTGTATATGTTGATGGTGGGGTTCAAAAGACCTGCCTGGTTAGCTACCACCATAGGGTGTTGAAAAACTCTTGAATTTGTTTCGAGTTCAGCCAGCGTACCATCCTATAGTAAGACACTATTGAATAGGTAGAATATGTTGCCGACACAACGTACGTGTGTCGTACAATACGACACTAAAGTATTTGAAGGATACTTTGTAATGTTGCCTTACAACCGCCAATTTTCAGTCATAGTTATACATGAGATCTCACCACTCTTTGTAGTCGAAGAACTGCTTTGCGAGACATGGATTTTTTCACAAATTATGGGTTTGATGGGATGTCATTTTACCACATACAACCTGCCCGCCATATCATACAACTCGTTGGCTTCATGATATGATTATTAAATCGACATGAGTAGGTAATGAGTGATAGGTAAACAAATCAACATCATAAACATGTGCGCATTGTGCACAATATAACCTAATGAAGTTAGCAGGCATGTGACTGACTTCATACCATTGCGTTGACGTTGAATTTACGAAGGGGCACCAGTGACTGTTTTAGATTTTGTCTGTATGGAAGAATGAGACATGTATATGCATGTAAATGAGACATCTATATCCAATTGTCCATCGTAGTAAGTCAACAAAATTTACTTAGGGAAGAGCAAAAGAGTTTCTAGTTTTTAAAAAGTAATTTTTCGTAAAATACATTTTTTTGTTGCCAATTCAAAATGGCAAATTCCATTAGAATAATACCTAATGAAAACATAATGATTATAATAATTTATAAGATATTTAATTTAATAACTCCAAACGACAAAAGTAATTTAGATTCTCAAGGATAGCTACTAGATTAAATCAAAAATAATCTTAGTTACCATTATGTATATTATAAATTTATGTTATTCTATAATTTTGTTTTATTTATATTGTATTTATATATAAATGAATTTTACTAAAAATATTATAGTACTAATAATACTAATAAGATTTGAATTTCTTTTTTAATTTAGATTTTACTAACTACAAAGTACTCAATCTATTTTAATGAAACATAAACGGGATCGTTTTCGAATAAACATCTTTCAAACAAAAAAATAAGTTTCCAAATGCCTGAACCACATACAGGGTTTCGATTCCCGCTCGGGTCAGTTGTTTGTATTGATCAGAAAGGCATTTGTTCCGGTCTGGGTGTATGTTGCCGAACCCCCGACACAGGATATTAATATCCTAATGGGGGCTTGAGTGTATAGCGTTTATTTATTATTTATAAAGTACAAAGTAACAACTAAGCTGAAAGGCGTCCGGGTGTGACGATGTCGGGATGGGAATCGCCCGCTGTTGGGATAACCTCTGTCCCAGCAGAGATTATTCCAACAGTGCAGTCAGTCACACTGGTGGTAGGTCTTTTATTGCAAGAGGCCAGCTGAGAAGGTACCACCGCAGTATCAAATATTCTGCCGCCAAATAGTAGTGCTTAGCCATTACTGTGTTCCGGTTTGAAGGGCACTGTACGCTAGTGAAATTACTGGGCTGACGAGATTTAAGAACTAATATCTCTCGTTGGCAACTCGTGAGTGGCACCTACTAATGGTGCAGCAAGCACTCATAGGCTACGGCAACCAATTACCATCGGGTGGGCCGTATGCTTGTTTGCCAACTTCTAACATAAAAAAAGAAAAAAGTCGATAATAGTAATGAAGATAAATACAAATCATATTGAATAATTTAAATCTTCAATCCTCATCTAAATTGCAGAACGCGTTATGTATCGTGACTAGATAAGTAGACAGGTACGGTAGGTAGCGGCCTCTGTAACTAGGGCACTAACCTATTCCCTTAGTTTAAAATTCAAACGGCTCCCTGAGCATGCAAACAGATTATTATGATTACAAAAGAGAACTGTTTCTAGAGGCATCACGTCTAGCTTTGAATAAAACTCTAGGTTGTGTTTATATAACTTTATTTATCAACAGGCGTTGTTGTTAATGATTAAAGTTCTTCTTTCTTATTGCTCTTATCCAGTTTTGACAGGTTATTAGTTTTTAGTGTATAAGTATCACGCGTGTTTGATGTAGATTGCGGGGACTGCTTACCATCAGGCGGACCGTATGCTTGTTTGCTAACCTACATGATGTAAAAAATAGACTAAGACTGTTTGCAAGCTGTGATAATTCACATTTCACGTGGAGTTTATATTATGATTGAAAACTTTATGTTGCATTTTATCACTAATTATCACAATACAAAATGATGGATTCATAACAATGTATAAATATACATTGATAATAGTAAATTAAAACTAAGTTAGTCCGACGGTTTCTTAAGTAAAGACCTTATATCGGGCCTTTTATACTCCCTGCCATATAATTTTCCACCTTTCTATTTACACCTATATACTTATATTATATATAAATAATATATGGTAAGCTGAGATTGCGCTATTAGCGCTAGAAAACATAGAAGTTAATCGAAGGTTGCGGGTCAAATACAGGGCAACCACCTCTGAGCAAGTTCTTAATTCGGTGTTCGACTATGTGTCTTGGTTTCCAAAGGAAATATGCATCTCTTAGAAGGTATTCTGATACATAAACATATTGTACATGTTAACACAAATCGGCAGTAAATAAGCGTGTGATAAAGCTTATCCGTTTTCTAAACCGGAGAGGGAACTTTGACCAGCAGTGGGACATTATGCAGCCCTTATTACTATTTACTAAGTAGTAGTATAACCATGATCCTGATGCAACACAGCACAAATGGTGCGCCGGAGGCCCAATCTCCCCCTGTGTTACCCTCCCTTTTTCACACTACACGTATCGCAGCCTCCATACTTCATAGGTTGCTGTGGCTGTTTACCATCAGACGGACTGTATGCAAGTTTGCTAATCGTAATGAGATAAAATAATTACCAGTCAAGTGTGTGGTGGACCACGCACAGTTGAAACTAAAGGGTTCAGCAGCTTGGTTATGAAGAATCTTAAGACCTTTAAAAATAATAACGAATTAAAATCGACTGCAAAAATAAGTTGGTAATTTCGTAGTGATTATTAAAAGTTATATGAAAAACAAAGTTATGAGAAAAACTTATATATCTCTTAAATTTGTAGACCTATCTTCTTCAAACCAAATGTGGTTGAAATTTTATGTGATGTGCTATGAGCTCAAATTTTACCAGAATTTTAAATCCCATAGTTCAAAAGTTAGAGGGGGGGGACACAATTTTTATGACTTTATATAATATAATAATATCTCAACAACTACTGGCTTGATGAAAAAAGTCAAAATCAAACCTCCTTATCATTTTGAAACACCTATCCAAAGATATCTCACACGTTGACATACGTTGAAATTTAGTTACATGTATGGACTTCTACCCTTAATTCTTTTATATTTTAAGATTTCATTACAGAATCGTTGTGTGGTTCATATAATACACCTATTTAGTAAATTTCGTATAGATAGAGCCAATGGTCTCCGAGTAAAATGACTGTGACATACGGACGGACGGACGGACAGACGGACAGTCGGACATGACGAAACTATAAGGGTTCCGTTTTGCCATTTGGCTACGGAACCCTAAAAATGAGACTAATTGTGGAGTTCGTATTAATTTCTGACAAATTACAACTCTACAAAGCCGTCAAATAATTCATCAATAAGGAGAACACAGAAACACAAGCAAAAGCACCCAGACCGCAACTCGCCTCTATGGTCAATTCAAACACACTCGTAATTGGACGCAATTAAGCAATACCATGTCAACCCACACGAATGTCATTTCGAGAAAAACGCGGTTGAAAATTTTTAACAACTTGCTTTATATGATTTTTTTTATGTTTTGGTCAAGCTTTTGGCAATTTCAAGATATATATAAATTATTTTACTTATTTTCACATAAAATAAGTATACAAACTGCATATTTCGTATATAATATAACCCAAAACGTTTAAAATTAATACATAAATTGCATGATTAGAAAATGGTTTTTTTAGAATTTTTAAAGCTTAAAACCCTACAAATATTAGAGAAAAATGTTCTTCAGCTATTTACCAACACTTCTGCATATATAGCTCAGTTTTTTCAATTTTATGGGTTCACATGGTATTGCTTATTTGCGTCCAATTACATATGTCTATGGCATTCAAGACAGATTCGCTACCGCTATCCAAAAACGATTTTCACATGATTAGTCTATAGTTTTATAAATTTAGAAAAAAAAACTTTATTGTTTATAAGCTAACATAACACCTTTATCATACCCGATAACAGTGACTTGTTAATGAGTAGTGCGAGTGACCTACCGTCTATCATGGATAGAATTCTGATGCAATCTTACTCTACACTTGCATGTTAATTTAATCTTCTGTTTATTTATTCCAAATTCGTATTTATTTATGTGTATATAATAACATTGAATGAACTGTTATTGAGATTCGTTTAAAAGTTTTGAACTCTGAATTATAATAGTTATTTTATTGTCTTTTACATATTTTTACACCACCCGGTGGATGTGTACAGACACACCCGGATCTATGACTTTCCGATCCAGGATAAAACACTGAAATTAACTCCCAAAAAACCTGTACATCTAATCTAATGCCTTTAAACGAGCAATTCTTGTATATTATATATAATCCGAATCTCGGAAACGACGCTAACGATTTTCATGAAATTTAGTATCCATGGAGTTAAGGGGGCGATAAATCGATCTAGCTAGGATTCCTTTTTAGAAAACGTCGCTCTATCCGTGTTTTTCCTGGTTCGAGTCCTGATGTCTCCAGTCACACATTTTTTGTGCGTATTTTTTGTTGTCAACATTCGAACAGTATTTTAGCAGCATATCTATCGATCGAAATAAAAACGTCAAAGCTACACTCGATGCCCTAAAAATAATTATAAATATGTCTGTATACCCAGGCTATATATATATATATATAGGCTTCGCAGGAGGCACCCTAAGGACGGAATCAAATTTGAGCCCCGTGAGGGCTGCCCCTTTATCACGGCTAAGTGTCTGTACTCGAACAAGAAGAAGAAAAAAAAAAGCGCAAAAACTGTTGAACAAAAT
Source organism: Hestina assimilis (assembly GCA_023373885.1). NCBI lineage: Eukaryota > Metazoa > Arthropoda > Insecta > Lepidoptera > Nymphalidae > Hestina > Hestina assimilis. The sequence goes on from CM041745.1 coordinate 12,854,191, forward strand.
GACCTCGGATCGTCTATTATAAGTCATCCAATGTCCCACATATTGTTGATTAATACCTCTTATGTACATTTACAACATTTACATACACATTTAGTTGTATGTATATTTATGGAGTTTACCATGAATTATGTCAGCGCTGTTTTTGTTTTGACATCTTTGATGTTAATAAGGTTATAATAGTGATAAATTTATTAAAGAAACGCTTTAGGTGCTGCGATTGTATAGGTATAGTTATATAATTATATTTCATGAATTCCAATACGCCCCTTATTTTCATAGCGTTAATGTTTAAGTGCAAAGTAATGTTTTAAATGGAAAGGTTATTTGATTAACAAACAAAACATGATTTACATATTATGGCTCTATTAAATATCGATGTATGTACTAAATTAATCCTGCGTTTTAAGTACTGTATTGCGTTACTGATATTAGTAATTCGTCTCGGTTTTATCTACAAACCAAGCCTATTAATTTAACAGATAAATAACCTTATTGAACTTAGCAAATATTGCTTACTGTGACTTAATAGGAAAGACTAGCGTTGGTTCATCGAAAAATACACATTCTCAGGACTTCCACTCCTAAATATTTCGAATCTATTAACCATATTAAGATATAGTTAAATAATTTGCCACGATAAATGCATTTATAATAATTTTGCAAGAAGTGGAATTACTAAATTACTTAGTATTCAATAGCCCTAAATAATTTCATTTCATCATCACCCGTCATTGGAGATTAGGCAGATTCACTCGCAGTAACGAAAGTAGGTATGCTAGTTGTCACATTACTTGCTAACCACCCACACATGATGAATTTTTAAGCATAGTACTATTATACTCTTTTTTATTCCATGCATAAACAAGCATACGATCCGTCTGATGGTATCAGTCACTGCAAGCTATGAACTGCTTGCGATACTTGAAGTATTACATGCATGTTACGAAAGGAATAGGAGGGAAGAGATAAGAAGGGAAAAAAGACGGAAGCAGAAGGGGTGGGAGATTGGGCCTTGGGTGCTTTCACTTATTGCAAGAAACACAACAACACTCAATTACTTTACCCCGATTGTCTGTGAGAAGGTAGTTCTTCGCTGGGACTGTCTTGTGCTGTGAGAATCATGGCTCTACTACTATTTATCTCTTGTCTATGATTCGGTCAGCCAGTCACGATAATGTTTATAGTATCGATAAAGGTACATTGTCGTTATAGCTAAATAAATCTCGTGTAAACTCGAAGCAAGTACTGAGTACGTGTATCGTATCCCAATAAGAATCAATTTTGTTCTGTTAGTTCAAAGAAAAGAGTGCATCAGAATACGAATTCAAATTATTAACCACTAGCTGTGCCCATGGCCCCGCTCGCGTCATGTAGTTTTTGGAAGATTCCACGGGGACTCAACATTTTTTCGGGATAAAAAGTATCCTATATGATAGTTCAGGTAATAAGCTATGTGTGTACCAAATTTCATCCAAATCGGTTGTGTAGTTTTTGCGTGAAAGGGTAGCAAACATCCATCCATTTATCCAAACTTTCACATTTATAATATTAGTCAGATAGTCAGATTAGTACGATTAGTAAATATAATTCGAAAATAGACTATTTATTACGTTATTAGTTTCAATTTAGATGTGAAGTTATTAAAAGCGTGTTAAAAAGATGCATTCACACTTACCTACTTGTTCAAAGATAAATATAATAACATATATTTCAAATCACGTTCCCATAATTGCCTTAGAAGCTCTTATGGTAATCACGTCATCCGACTTGCAATTACTCTCCTCATATCGTATTAAATATAAACAGCTAACATAAATAAGATTAGGTCGTGTACGAGTTCACGGCTAGAGAACAGGTGCGCTCTTAGGGTTACCTACGATAAAACTACTCTTTTTTTTTTTTTTTTTATGTTAGAAGTCGTTTAATATTAAAGCAATGTACAGGTTTAAAAATAAACTTCATAGAAAATAACTGGCCTCCAGAGTTTCTTCTATTAGATAACAAATCCCCATAACCAAATCAATGTTTGAAGTTTTTAAACAAAAAAGCGTCATCGAAATTGATTTACCTAAACATGTTGTAGTTGAGATCTTTTTAACTCCTAACCACTAACAAACATATAAATATCAATGTCATTTTTTGAATATTGATTTTCACTTTATCGATAATAATCATGTAATGTACATCCCTACAAATACGGAAGGTGAAAGGAGATCGCCGTATGTACGCCATCTACAGCTTACCAAGTATTGAAAATTCTAGTACTTACATTAATTAAATTTGCGTGAGAAAAAACTCATTGATAAAGCCTTATATATAATTTCTCGAATCAAATATTTCGTACACTGCAAACGGTATTAATCTTAATGAGCCACGGTCTCCATACTTGTATAGAGATTTCTATTACATACACGGCTTTACTTATATACATACTTCTAGTTTAATGATATTTGTGTCAGTTTTTATATTATAATTAGTGTTTATGTTACCTATCTATGAGCTCAAGGGCGAACTTATAGTGGTAATAAAGTAACCAGTTTGTCGTTGTACCTAGTAAGTATCATTTTTATCTTTGACTATCATTCAAATTGATCTTATTAAAAAACATTTCGATTGTCTATGATGTCCACAAATTTTAAATTCTAAAACGACTCAAAAATTGCTATAAATTATTGATAGACAATCAATCACTGAACTAAAAATAACTTCCAAATATAGTCACATATGTTCAAAATTAAATTATATCAATAGGCTTGTAAATACGTAGTAGTTAAGTATTGTAAGATTAAGACTTATATACAAAATCACTTTTTTTTCAGCTTAGGCATTTATTTTCTGTTACAAGTTGGCGAACAAGCATACGGCCCACGTGATGGTTACTTTTTTTCGATTAAAAACAGTGATATGATTTCCATATGGTTTATGTGTGGATGCATGCGTCTTCACTCGCCTTAAAGAATATGATTATTTTTTATGTTGGAAGTTGGCAAACAAGCATACGGCCCACCTGATGGTAAGTGGTTGCCGTAGCCTATGAGCGCTTGCAGCACCATTAGTAGGTGCTAATCACGAGTTACCAACCTCTTGCAACAAAACATCTACCTACCAGTGTGACTGATTGCACTGGTGGAATAATCTTTGCTATGACAGAGGTTATCCCAACACCGGGTCGTCACATCCCGACGCCGTGAAGCAGTTGACTCCCTCATCCTCATCGCTGGATACAAAGTGGATTTTGAAAATATGTCTCTAAAAGTCATTAAGAAACAATTCGTTCCTAAGCTATCTTCCAGCACCTAATAATATCAGAGATGTGAAAAAAAACTACAAAGAGATCCGTGTTGAATGCTATTGCCATTATGGATGAGAGTATATTCGCGCTAATTTCAAGGAAACCACCAGACGTCACAGCGAAAAGTCTATGGTTCAAGGAAGTATGGTTTGCCAAATTTTATTTTTACAACTGACCTGATATCGGTTCCTACTTGCGCAACAGTTTTACTTCTGCCAATGAACGAACTTTTTCTTAGTCAGAATTTTATTCACGCTAATAAAGAAACACGTGGTCTGACATTTTTCATTTTATTACAAGTTTTTAAACGTGAAACTTTCACATGTATTGACGCGTGATTAAGTATTTAAGATTTTTTACTTAATCTAAATGTTAGGGTACTAGTATATTTATTATATACAATATAATATAGTGAAATTAAAAACATGTAGTACATGACTCCTGCCGGCTAAAGTGAAAACTTGTTTCATTTAATTTCTTTTCGCGTTACTTCCGTTAATAGGATACGCGTTAACCTCCGTCGTTTATAAGTAATTTTGATAATTCATTCTGTAAATACGTAAGACTTTTACCGCTACCCCATGTAAATTTTTTAATTATCTTATTTAGAGGCTCTACAATTTTTTCTTCGGTGCTAGCCACTGTTAACTGTTTACAAAAAAATCAAAATTGAAGTAATAAAAATCTGCGCTATCTAACGCCATCTATCGACGTACGTATGTACTATACTTACCTTATTGAGTAATTATTTTACTAAAATGTGCCCTACTTGTCCCATTAAAAATATTATTTATATTTCCTTATAACACACATGGTGAAATAATATAATATTAATAATATATAAATATTACAATATTATAGCAATAATACATGAAAATAATATGAATATATGTATGTATTGGATTGTGAAATGAGAGGCAACTCTAAAGAGACAAATTGCATTTATTAATTGGATATATTGTCCTCAGCTGTCATTATTAATTTCTTTATTAGTCTGCAGATGTCAATTCGAATTTATTATTTTTTAAACTACGTGCCAATACCACCAATACGACACCGGCATTCTAACACCTAATAATGTTGTAGTCATTTCTAGATTTCGTAATTTTATGACTTGTCTAGTATTTGTTATAAAATGAATAAATTTTTATTAAAAGGCTTGAATTTTTATTAAAAAACGAAGAGCTCTCTAATTTGCATATTAAGTCAAAAAGGAGAACAACTCAATTCTAGTGATTTATTATATATAAATATATATATTAGCAAAGACTTACTATATAGGTACTATGGACAGACCCTTCCAGACCAAATTTCCAAGACGCGTTGGTACTTCTTCATTAATTTAACACAAAAGCAGGGGAACGAATTAGTTACACGCTAACTTCATTCGGTTATGTTGCAAGCTTGTGACTTATTTCGTTTCGTTATCAGCATTTAATATACAACAAGACTCTTCAGCCTATAAGACATAAGTAATTATTATAAATCGCGATCACAGGCTTGTACATTGTTGTGTGTATTGTGCCTTAGGCAGTTGGTTGAATTTTTGTTTGTATCTTTGCGGTAAAGCAAAACATCAAAACATGCATACTCGACCCAGCTAAGCAAATTGCTTACTGTCACAACGTAAATTAATACGTCTTTGTGTTTTTATTCAATCAAATTGCAAACGTAATGAATTTGCGATATCGACGATCAGGTTAAAAAAAAATGAAATAAAAATTGCCTGTTATTTATTAACCTAGAAATTTTAAATAAAAACGAATTGTCATTATAACAGCAACATATCCAGTGGCAGATCGTCAACCGTCCGTGACCGCGTTAGAAGTCGTGAACTCGTCATACATCAACAATAACCGCTGTGTTTAATATTTGTTACATAACTCCTGGCAATTGTGACACCGTTGTGGCGTTGTGCGTAGCGTGTCTGCCTTAAGTCTCTACGGTTGCGGGTTCGATTCCCGCTCAGGCAGATGTTTGTTAAAATTCCTGTCTCGGTCTGGGCGTTTGTCTGTGGGTCTCCCCACCGTGCCTCGGAGAGCACGTTAAGCTGTCGGTCGCAGTTGTTATCACGTAACATCTGATAATAATCGTTAACTCTTGATAAGTAAATTGCTCTTATCCAATGAGTTACTGGTTCGACCTTATGGTTGCGGAGGTCAGATGGCAATCGCTCTGTATAAACTAGTAACCCGTCAAATCCGGATAAGAGCAATAAGCAGACCCTGGGTAAAATAAAATACCGGGAATAATGCTAGGATGAAGAAGAACTCCTGGCATTTGTGGCGTGCTGGTAGCGAGCCTGCTTTGAGCATCGACGGTAGCGGGTTCGATTAGTGCTCGAGGCAGGTGTTTGGGATAAAAATCTATTTGTCCTGTTAGGTCTCCTAACCGTGACTCTGAGAGCAAGCTAAGCTAATCGTTAACTCTTGGTAGGTAATTTGCTCTTACCCAATGAGTTACTAGTTCACCTTAAGGGCTGCGGAGGCCAGATGGCAATTGCTCTGTGTAAAAACTAGTAACCTGTCAAATGCGGATAAGAGTAATAAGCAGGCCCCGGGCAAAAATACAGAGATTAATGCTAGGAAGAAGAAGAAGACATAACTCCCGGCAATACCTATATACTAAAGACTGTAGAATAATAATAATAATAATAAAAACACTTTATTGTACACCAAAACAAAAACAAAAAGACATACAGACACGGAGAGAAAAAAAAATATGTACAAGTGGCGGTGTTATCTCTAACAAGCGATCTCTTCCAGACAACCAAGTAACATTGCGTAAAAGTCATAAATATCAGAGTATTTGGGTGGTAAGAAGGTGTACATAAAATAATAATAATAAACGTTGCACACTCAACGGCCCCTATTAGGATAGTAATATCCTGTGTCGGGGTCCGGAAACATTCACAATGACAAAGACAAATACACCCAGACCGGAAAATATGCTTGCATGGTCAATACAAACATATTATGCTCCGAGCGGGAATCGAACCCGCGACCTGTGGCGTTTAAGGCAGGTTCGCTACCGCTGCGCCACAACGTCGTCGAATAGAATACATAGAATATATAGATTGTAAAAAAGATTGTAAAACAGTGATTTATGTAGTAGCTGATGAGGAAAACCGCTCAAACCGCAGCAAAACTGCTGTCTATACTTATAAATTTATATACAATATACAAATAAATAAAATGTGTCTGATCATCATGTCATAATAACAGCTTTTTTAATGAATGTATTTTATTACATATAGTGAATAACTCTAAGTTCCATCCATACCACCTCGATGTCTGGAATCCACAACAGCGCGATTTAGAAGACATTTTCTTCCTCGCACAACCACTCTGTGGAATCAACTTCCGCCGGCGGTCTTTCCGAACCGATACGACTTGGGAACCTTCAAGAGAAGAGCCTATTCTTTCCTTAAAGGTCGGCAACGCGCCTGCATGCCTTCTGGTGTTGCAGATGTTCATGGGCGGCGGTGATCACTTAACATCAGGTGAGCCTCCTGCCCGTTTGCCCCTCTTACATAAAAAAAAAGTTACAATAAGGTACCTACTTATTATATAAAAAAAACTGTGTTTAAAATATTTATCTGTCTGTGTATTTGTTCCTGTTAATCTCCAAACTGGCCATTAACGAACTTCCACTGACAGTAGGATGTTATAAGGAGCAACTTAAGCTGATTTCATTTTACAAAAGAATAAGCGCTCTGCGCACTAAAAATAAAACTAAAACAAAGTCTGTAAAAACAACGATCGCAACGGGCATTATAATGGCTGTAATTCAATATATTAAAGACAGGTTAAAGGTTTAAGCAATTTGTCTTTACAATTAAACTTTGAATCTTGTAATTGATACAGCAATATATCATGCGATAATAATTTATTTTGTGACAATCATGACCGTATTGAGTTGCATTTAATGCCACATAAAAGTTATTGAAGAGATATCCTTGAAGTTAGTTTAATGCTAGTCACTAAGATACAGAGTAAATAGATCTAAAAATATCTAGAATCTGAAAAGCTCCATGAGTGGCGGATTTCCAAATTTTCAAAGTATTGGCTTTAAGGTTTTTACCGCCCATGCCTCTGGTTGATAGTGCGAAGAGGGAAATACATTTTCTACAATTTCGTTCTTTTCACTCATATAAAGTGTGGGCAGTGGGCGCAGACGCCGATTACTGGTTGGGACTAGCTGTTTCCTCTTGAATATATAAGTTTGCGACTCGGAATGTACAATGACAAGTGAGAGGGGTAAGTCATCGGCAAATTTATTGCAGATTTCTAACCGTAAAACATCAGAAAACCGTCGTGCAAAAATGTTTATGATTTTCATGAGGTAGCAAAACAAAATCGATCTCTAAATTTGCCACCCTAGATCTCACTCCGTCACTGAGCTGCATATTTTTAGATTCTAACAAAACAATTTACTTGATTAGTTGTAGACCTATTATTGACGCCGGTGTGGCGTTGTGATAGCGGGTCTGCCGCTCAGAGAGATGTTTGCATTGATATTACAAATATTTGTTTCGATCTGGGTGTTTGTCCTTGTGGATCTCCCCACCGTTTCTTGGAGAACGCGTTAAGCTGTCAGTCCCGGTTGTTATCACATAACATCTGATAATAATCGTTAACTCTTGATAATTAAATTGCTATCATCCAATGAGTTACTCGTTCCCCCTTAGAGTTGCGGAGGTCAGATGGCAATCGCTCTGTGTAAAAACTAGTAACCTGTCAAATCTGGACAAGGGTAATAAGCAGACCCTGGGTATAATACCGGCAATAATACTAGGTAGAAGAGATGAGACCGATTATTGTATCAACGAGGGTGAGAGGCTTGTTAGTGGAGGGTTTTTTATCGCCTCATATTAAAAATTACAAATATCTGAACATCTTATATAAGAAAAGGAAATTATTTTATTTATTCTAATAACATACTATACTATTTTATTTTAACTACACGACGTAGTTTTTGTAGAGTGAAATTTATAAAATAAATATTTCTTTGTTACGCTACAGTAAAAGTTATAAATGTTATAAAAAACACAATTATTGTAAATGTAATAAGTAATCAGTTTTTGATGGACAATTCAATCTCTCGGTTAATAACTCCTGACAATATATTTTAGCAATTTAAGGCAATTGCGACGAAATAAGTAAGACTGTCGAAATATAAAATATATTTCATACAATAGTATAAAACAAAGTCACTTTCTCTGTCCCTATGTATGCTTAAATCTTTAAAACTACGCAACGTATTTTGATGCGGTTTTTTTTAATAGATAGAATGATTGATTGAGAGGAACGTTTATATGTATAATAACATCCATTAAATAGTGAAGAAATACTGTTATTTGATTAGATGTTTCTATGTGATGTCGTAAAAAATTTCATTTAACGCGTGCGGGCCACGGGCAGTAATGAATAAATCAAAACTACTGGATCGATTTTAATCATTTTTTCAGTGAATGACATAGGCTATATATTTTATACCCTTGCGAAGGAGCGGGCCGCTAGTTTTGTATAAATCGATGTGTATTAAATTCGATGGTTACTTGGATCTATATTATAATATACTAGTTTTTGAGGCGACCATATGATTTTTACCGTGATCGCGGCTCCACCCATATGATCTTTAATAAGGCATCTTTGAAACAGGAATATACAGTTCCCGTTCACATTTATAATATACTACAATAGTCTATATAACAATAAGACCCATATAGACCGAAATCCAACTCCTGTAATGCGTTTTTTTTATCCCACTTTTCTACGATAAAGAGGGTTTGTGTCAATCCAGGTTATACAATATCTGTGTTCTAAATTCCATCCAAACCCGTTCAGTAGTTTTTGCGTGAACGAGTAACAAACATACACCCATACTAACAAACTTAACAGTAAAAATATGAACTTCATATTCTTAAAAGTAAGATTGTATATCATTATCTATATATATATATATATATATATATATATATAAATGAATCCCTATATCCCTTGGTCACGCCATCACGCGTGAACGGCTGGACCGATTTCACTACATTTTTTTTGTTGTGTTTGTATTGTCAGGAGAACGTTCTTATGACAGTAAATATTAAATATAAAGTAAATTTTAATTTTAATTTTAACAGTAAATACCAGGTTTGTATGGAATCGACGGGTAGGGAAGTTCGCATGGAAAAAATGTATTACTTCATGTTTGTACACAGGTAGATAGTGTATCAGTTATAAGTGGAAGAACCAAGAACGGAATTAAAACTCCCACGGTAACGGGATAAACGGAACAATTTACTATGCACCCGGACGAAGTCGGGGCGGATCGCTTGTCGTTACTATAACTATCATGGTATTTCCAAAGAAGTATTTTTTTTTTTAATATAGAATAATTTTGTCGCAATTAAAGTTATACATAGCTATTTATATTCTCATTGCTCTTTTTGTTTAATATGAACAATATTTGACTAAAAATAAGACGCATCAAAAAATATAATATTTAATTAAAGCTCTAGCAATCGATGTAATTTATTTAACAGTCAAGTATCATCGAAATTGAGATTGGATGACCTTCGTTGTGAATATTTTAAGACGAGTATCACTTCAGTACTCGCTTCAATAATAATAATGAACGTCATAAATTGAACGTAGCCGTCTTTCAATTACTTCCGTGTATATGAATATAGATTTAAAATTTTGAACTTACACTGTCTAATTCATAGACATGAATTGTTTCTCAGCTTTACTCACTAAAATATTCCTGCAATAAAATTTTAACCATTTTGTTCTTGACATGAAATTTTGACTGTACATTTGATATGCTATTTCCATTCTTAATCTTCCATTGGGGAGTACATGACCGTGAACATCTAATTAATAATTATTGACTGTGGAATGACATATACATTGAAAAAAGGAGTTTTTAATTTTTTCGTCGTTGCTTCTTATTTAGCACTTGCTAATAATGTATTTACTTAATTATATATTGTTTTACAGTTAAATAGATTGTGACATACAAACATGTAGAAAATCTAACCTTTATGACTTTTATATAGGCCTATTCTCTTATTAATACTGATGACTGATTACAATATTTAAATAGACATTTTTGCAGCTATATCATTTCAGTTCCCCGTAGTATTGCTGCTGATATTATTCTTAACTACGGAATCCTTCCAACATAAAACTTACATTGAGTCATTTTTCATGAGAATATTCTCGGATATAATCATTAAAAATTACAATAAGACTCAAATTTCAAATTTGATTGGTAAGAAAACGTTTTAAAAAGTTTTTAGCAAAGAGAAAAGAGCCTAATGATTTTTCAATTAGTAACGCCGAACGCATCCATTTATTATCTGCAAAAAAATACAAATGATATATGTCAAATATCAATTGACATCTGTGATTGACATATTAATGTCGTGGTTGTGGTGGTTACGCTTCTAAATGTAAAAAATAATGTATATACTTGTAATAAATAAGCCCTGTTGGATTAATTAAAATTTACTGAGATTGCCACATATATTTGATATATTAGGACTAAAAATTACTTAAGAAAACTACATTATAGATACAAAGTTACGTATCATTAAGACGACGCTATTTAAGTGAACGGCTTCCTTTGACAATAGACAAGTTTATTAAGTTTTAAAATGAACGGTGAGAAGAGAAATACCCGTGGACGTGGTCGTGGACGCGGTCGTGGAAGAGGCCGAGGCAGAGGTCGGGGTAGAGGTAAAAAAGTACCAAAAGTGATGTCTTCCGACGAAGAAGAATGCTCTGTAGAAGAAACTACTCAAGAACCAGAAGATCCAGTAGTTGAAGAGGTTAAAGAAGAACCAGTAGAACCAGAAGAACCTCCTAAATGTAAATATTTTATGACAATACAAACTATATTTTCATTACTAATAGAAGTTATTTGACTTGGATGCCACTAAGTGTCTCCAGGATTGTGTGGGGTGATCTGATTTTCTCCTGCTTTTTGGGGTTAATTCTAGGGCTTGTCTGGGGGTGTGATGCCCTTCTAAGAGTGTGGCCAACCTACATCCACTTGCGACACTTGATCTGCATGCAGTGCCAATTCCAAAGCTAAATCTTATAATATGAACAATAAATTAAAATTTATCTTAAATATTAACTGATGATATAAACAAACCTTAAAATCTGTTAACACATTTCAGTGGAAGTTCCATCTGATATTTCTCAATTAGAAGCTCCTGTCTTCACCACTCTACAAAGAGGACCACCAGAGCCAATGCTACGATTAGATTGGAGTCACCGAGCCACACTCATTGGAGAGAAAGTCCTCAACCCCATGATATATTGCTGTGATATTTGCTCAAAACCCATACTCATATATGGTAGAATGGTATGACATTATTTTTAAAATACTCTGCTTGCGTGGTGGACCAATTTTTCTTTATTGCATGGAACCATAAACCCATTTTTTTTAAAAAGACCAGCTTAAGTTCCTCTTTACATCAGCTATTGACCAATGTAAAGTGCCATTAAAATGTGTCCACAAAAAGTAAAAATAATAAAATATAGTAAAAAAGCAAACCAATACAAAAATTTTAATTATTAGTATGTAATAAACAATAAATCTAAACTAAATATATAGAAAAATAAATAAATACATACATAATAAATTAAATAAATTTCTTTTGTTTTAGATACCGTGTAAGCATGTATTTTGCTTATCATGTGCTAGAGCTGAGCACACACACTGCCCTCGCTGTAGAGAAAAGGTACTAGAAATTATGTAACCTTTTTATGTCAAGTTTTTAATCCTTCAAATATAATAAATAAATAGTTAATCAAAATATGGCGTTGCTTTGTTTAAAAACAGATGTTAACAATTTTTTCTTGCTGATTTTATTATGTCAAATCTGTATTCCAAAACCTTTTTTTCCAACATCCAGTACCAGTACATATTTAGAACGACTTAAAGCCTCTCTTGAAATTAACTACTCTCAAAGATCACAGGGAACGTGGAGACTTAATTGAAATGTCCAAGATCTACAGCATATTCAAAACATCCATCTCCTATGACGTCCTTAGCCGTGGTTCGGCTTTGCAAGAGGCACCCTAAGGACGGAATCAAGTTTGAGCCTCCGTGAGGGCTGCCCCTTTATCACGGCTGAGTCTCTGTACTCGGCCCCCTCCACTCGGTGACGCTGTCAAGGCCAGTAGGGCCAACAGCAATACACATTCCGAAAAAAAAAATCAAAACCTATTTAAACAGGACAGCAATAAGTGTCTAAGAACTCACAACCTGAATCTGAACACATTTCACACAAAAACCCCTTCAAACATTTCTTAAGAATACTACAGAGTTGTCAGAATGTAGAACGAGCAGAATGTTTATCAGCTCATAATATTAATCAATCAAGACTATTACTTGATAAACATCTCAGAAATTGAACCTCAAACAGAACAGAACATATATATATATATATATAATATGTACATAATAATAAACCAACATTGGAGCTGTTTTTTCATAAAAAAATATTTTCTTTATATACTTGAAATTTTTTTAGGTGCTAAGAGTGGAGCAAACCGGTCTTGGCACAGTCTTCATGTGCACTCATTCTGGAACTAGATATGGAAATACGGGTTGCAGAAGAACATATTTATCACAGGTAATTTCATACTACTGACTAAGTGACTTGTGGCGTCTAAGGCCGGTTCGCTACCGCTGCGCCACAACGTCGTCAGAAATTTATGTGTGCTATTTTGCATAAGCATTTTTTTCATGTTGACACACCACTAGTGGGCTCACTGACTCTTTCAGCAGTACTATCTATTAAAACCCAACAGACCACCACTTTCATGATTCCAAAGATTTACTTGTGCAGACAACAATAGAGATCTCCTTTAACTCTCTCCATTACACTCTGTCTGCCTGTCTGTTATCTTAACGGACAACATAAGAAGAAGACCTTCTTCTTCATCCTAGCATTATTCCCGGTATTTTATGTACCCAGGGTCTGCTTATTACTCTTATCCGGATTTGACAGGTTACTAGTTTTTACACGGAGCGATTGCCATCTGACCCCGCAACCCTAAGGGCGAACCAGTAACTCATTGGATAAGAGCAATTCACTTATCAAGAGTTAACGGTTATTATAAGATGTTATTGATAATAACCGGGACCGACAGCTTAACGTGCTCTCCGAGGCACGGTGGGGAGACCCACACGGACAAACGCCCAGACCGAGACAGAAATTTTAATCGAACCCGCAACCGTCGAGACTAAAGGCAGACTCGCTACCCACAACGCCACAACGGTGTCATAAGAAGAAGACCTTATTTACAAAATTCAACTAATCCCTATTTTCTACTTCCAGAGAGATCTCCAAGCCCACATAAACCACAGGCACGTGTCACCAGGCAGCTCTGACAGCAAGCAGGAGTCAGAACCACCGCCCACTTCTGTCCCTATTGTCAAACCATTATCGGTAAAAATAATACTCAATACATAAGATTCTATATATATTGGAGACTGCACGGTAGAGCTATGCTTCTCTCGGCTCAAAAGGACCGGCTCGGCCAGGGAAGTACTACCCTGTCACAGAAAATCGGAGTCAAGTAACAGTATCATTAGGTTTTTTTTTCCTCGCGGGCTCTCTTTCCCACACTTAGTCCTGTTGGACCATTGTGCGTGAGATAGAGGTGCGGCATGGGGGCAGTCAACACAGCCACCCCAGCTCCCGCCAAAAACCAAGAGCGCCCCTCGGCTCTCTCAGTGCTTCACGAAGCGTGTTCGGCTTCCCAATGTGTGTAGCCCTATGCTCAGCCACCGCAGGGCCTACAATGCCCTGCGGTGGCATGACGCGAGTGGGAGTCTCCTCCTCACTCAGGCAACCTTTGCAAAGAGGGCTGTCCGTTACCCCCAGGCTAGTGAGGTGCTTATTAAGTTGACAGTGACCCGTCAGGAGTCCTATCGTACTTCGTAGTTCCTTGCTACTCAGTCGTAGAAGTTTAGTCGCAAAGCCTCGATCTATGTCGGGAAGGACCGCCCTGGCCTGTCTACAGTCTTCACGTTCAGTCCAGTATCTGGTGTGCTTGTCCATGTACTGGATATGAAGCCTCATTAGGTACTGTTGCGATTCGTGCGATGAGTGAGAGCGTCGGAGGCCCCATCTCCCACCCACTCTGTTCCCTTCCTTTTTTCCCTTCTCATCCCTTCCCCCCTTTTCCTTGGGATGGCAACGTGCTTGTGATACTTCAAGTATCGCGCGCGTTCATAGGTAAAAAACAGTAAAATTAATTTTCGTGATATAACTTTTGTGAACTTATCTGTAGAAAGAATGAGCGTGGAAAAAAGGCAGAATGTACATAAAAGGACGCCAAAAAATAGTGACTCGCACAGGGCACCTGAATGAGGATTCTAAGATTATCAAAAATGATTATTCACGTGGTAAAAAGAAAGAAATAACCTGTTTTTTTATGTCAAAGGGGACAAACGGGCAGGAAACTCACCTGATGATAAGCGATCACCGTCGCCCATGTACATCTGCAACACCGTTACATCTGCGACGACGTTGTGGCGCAGCGGTAGCGAACCTGCCTTAAACGCCACAGGTCGCGGGTTCGATTCCGCTCGGAGCATAATATGTTTGTATTGACCATGCAAGCATATTTTCCGGTCTGGGTGTATTTGTCCTTGTCATTGTGAATGTTTCCGGACCCCCGACACAGGATATTACTATTCTAATGGGGGCCGTTGAGTGTGCAGCGTTTATTTATTTATTTACCTGAGGGTATGCAGATGCGTTGCAGACTTAGGATACAACTGGTTATACGCTGGCTGACCTCGAAACGCGGCTGACAAGCAGTCACTTCACGAGTTTTTCACCATTTTTTAAGCCTTACCACCATACATGTCTTAGAATTTCTTCCACGACATGCAGGTTTCCTCACGATTTTTTCCTTCACCGTTAAGCACGAGATAAATTAAGCACTTGAAATCTCAGAGGTGCTTGTCAGATTGGAACCCACGACCTTCGTTTAAAGTCTATATTTTCGATCCATTGGGCCATCACGGCTTTTAACAAACCTGTAATAAATGTATTCGTATGTATACCTTAACCTTCGTAATAAATGTACTAAAATATATTTTTACAGGTATCCGGAGGCAGCAACGACCCTCGAGCCCATTCACTAACTCATTCAACGTCGGAGAGACCTCGAGGAGCACGAACTAACCTCATCACTGTGCCGATACATGACCAATCCGAGTCTCACAATTATTATAACTATTATCAGGTAAGTTTGTGAATTTATTCAGAACATAATAGGGGTTATCTTTTTTATTTTTATATAAATTAGTATTTAAAGGCGTCGGGATGTGACGACCCCATCGCCCGCTGTTGGGATAACCTCTGTCACAACAGAGATTATTCCACCAGTGCAATCAGTCACACTGGTGGTAGGTCTTTTGTTGCAAGAGGCCGGCTAGGTAGGTACCACCGCAGTGTCCAATATTCTGCCGCCAAATAGTAGTGCTTAGGCACTACTGTGTTCAGTTTGAAGGGCATTGTACGCTAGTGCAATTACTGGGCGAACGAGATTTAAGAACTAATATCTCGAGGTTGGCAACGCGTGAGTGGCACCTACTAATGGTGCTGCAAGCGCTCATAGGCTGCGGCAGCCACTTACCATCAGGTGGGCCGTATGCTTGTTTGCCAACTTCTAACACAAAAAAAAAAATACGTCACACGCAAACGGGTATGAAGAAGTGTAACAAAAGGATGGAAGGTTCGTGACTTTAAATTTCAATATCTAATATATTTCTTTATTTAAGTATTAGTGATCGTCAATAAAAAACTTAAAAGTGAAGTTTGTATCTTCCATAACATAATTTAATCGTTTTATGTTTTGTTGATATTTTTAAATATGTTTAAAGTATACGAAGGGACATTATTATACCTTCCAAATAGTAAACTACACAAACAGCAGTTTTGATTTTTTTTTTGTCTTGGAGGGACATTATATACCTTCGTAATTCCATATAAATGTCAGTACATTTATGTGGAAGTACGAAGGTATATAATTCCGAAACTGTTCGGTCGATACTGAATACGAGAATTTCGGTTTCGGGAGAAAGAACCTGTTTCGGTCGGTTACTAAAAATAGTACAACACATTAATTTTCACTCTGTAACTACCTACCTACCGTAAGTGGAATTATGTGTATAAACTCTAGTACAAAAAAGATTTTATTAAACTATAATCACATACACAAGTCTGTTATTGGTTCTTTTCAAATAAATAAAAAAATAAAATAAAACCCAGTTTGCTGGCAGAACAATCTCTCAAAAACATTTCAAGATTCAGGAAATTACTGAGCAGAGGAGATTTGAGAACTAATATCTCTCGTTGGCAATGCGTGAGTGGCACCTACTAATGGTGCTGCAAGCGCTCATAGGCTACGGCAACCGCTTACCATCAGGTGGGCCGTATGCTTGTTTTCCAACTTGTAACATAAAAAAAAAACAGTGTGCTTTAGACCACACGATTGAAGTAAAACTTCTTTAGCTAAAATTAGTCAGCGCGTAAAGGCTTAATCTGTCTGTCTGTCTGTCCGTCCGTCCGTCGGTCGGTCGGTTTGTCTGAAATGAATGAATATATATAATATAAAATAGTATGTATATTTCTGTCTCATTCTTTGCCGGCTTCATCCTACACATTTTTGTATTTTTGTCTCTTACCTGTCCTTTTTTCCGTTGCATCCGGTTTGAAATCACAACTATTCTAAAGAAATTTCACTTTAAAAAAGAATTATGATAGGGCTTTAGATTCAGTGACTAATAATATACGTGTTGTGTTGCAGGCGGGCGCGGTGGCCCCGCCCGCGCCCGTGGCCGTGCTGCCGCACGCGCTGTCCGTGCCGCCGCCCTACTACCCCGCCGCGCCCTACGCGCCGCCCGCCGCCTACGTGCCCCAGCCAGGTACCACCTAGCACCACCCCCTCCTCCCGAACTCACCTTTCTTCTTCGTCCTAGCATTATTCCCGGTATTTTATTTTACCCAGGGTCTGGTTATTACTCTTATCCGGATATGACAGGTTTCTAGTTTTTACAAGGAGCGATTGCCACCTGACCTCCGCAACCCAAAGATCGAACCAGTTACTATTGGATAAGAGCTAATTACTTATCAAGAGTCAAAAGAGACCTGTATAATTTAATAAAGCCTTTCATTTCCGAAAATTTGGGTACAACGTTTTGACAAGTAATTTTTGAGCAAGAAAGTGTTATAAAATGTCCCCCATTTCGGTGTGCCTTTTGGCGTAGGCCTCCTCCAACTGCCTCCATTGTATTGTTCTCAACAACTCTAGTACATTATGGTCCCACAGTTTTGCGGATATCATCCTCCCATCGTGTGTTTAAAAAGAGACTTTTACTTCATAGAAAATTAAATTTATTATGTAATAAAAATAATAAAATACATTTAAAATATATACTTTATTCCAGGTGGTAGTATGACAACAAATGTATCCGGTGTCTCACCGATGCAGACACCTGTCCAGATGGCACCGGTCAATCCAATGCCGGAGACAAGCCGCTGGCCAGACGGCTACCAGCAGCCCAATGTACCCATACAACAGTGGCCACCGCAGAACCAACACCACTACTATAGGTAGCGGTTATACAGACGGAGATAGTGGACGGACTTTATGAGATACTGAAGAACATTTAATAGAATTAGTGCATATATAATGCTTAATGACAATTGTTAATGATAAAAGTGAAATGAAAACTATTAATGTGGATGGTTATTAATTTGGAAACGGCATACGAATATTAAAACCAAGGGTTTGGCAGATATGTACGGTTGGACCATGGGTGTAGGGGGGAGGTTATCCCACCCTGGACCTTTTTAAATACAAAGAAATGGAAGAATAAAATAAATTTTGAACTATTTAACCAATAACTATTGGAGAGAATAACCATTTTGCCTCCCTTTAGGTCTTAAATTATGATTTTGCCCTCTGAGCCAAATCCTGGCTACGTCCATGTTTTGGACTCCACATATGATTTTGATTGAAGTTATAGTTTTGCTGATGTATTTTTGGGTTTTTTGTCACAGTGTTGACACTTTTACTTGTAAGCGGTCATCCATTGGTCACACCAATTTTAGGAATTTTTAACCTGTCCTGTTACAGCTGGTCACATTCATTTGTGAGACTACCTTAGTTCACGTCACATAGATGTTTCAATTTTACATTTAAGTTATTCAATCAAAACAGCAGTTCCGATTTTTTTTTTCGTTTACATAATATATGAGATTTCGAAAAGTGACGTTGCGGAACTTAGGCCCCTACTACTCCTTGTCATACGAAGTTACACTTCGCCGAATCACCTAAAAGGTTAACATGACGTAGTGTATGGATGACCCCTAAACTTCTGTTCAATGTCAATTCTCAGTTGGATAACAACAAACCCCCGCCCCCTTTTTACAAGAAACACTTCCGCCCCCTTTTTCAAGACCGGGCCGAGCTCATTGACTTGTGCACTTGACACACCAATGTATTTGATTATAAGATGTAACATACTTATTCTGTATTAAAGCAATAATTTGTCTCTAGTAAAGGCTGATAAAAGTTCTAGAAGTTATTGTGTAGTATTAATCTATCAGTCCTTAAATGTACCGGCTGTTAATAGTATATATTTACATGTAGTGCCTTGATAGTTTTGGCAAGAAAGGAATATGTTTGCTGGGGAAAACTTTTTCTCAATATTAATGTAAAGCCGGAGCTCCAAACTTACTCAATTTCTTTCCTCTTATAACTCTCTTCCTAGTTGCTACCTCTTTATAAGTTGACTAATATGAATATTGGCTCGATGTGAATTTGCTCACAGTATTTGTTTTGAGCAAAATGTTTGCTTCCGAGTTCTAAATAGTAGTCGAAATCGAGTTCGAAATGGTGGACGAAAAGGTATTTTTCAATTAATAATGGCGTTCTTCTCGTATTCTACATTTTACATTTATACGTCTACGATTATGCCAAAATACAACAAGGACTTAACCATGCTTGGGCTAGCAACTTACTTATACTGTAACTTTAAGCCGAAATGGCTCAACGGATAGACAACGTAAACTGTAACAAAAGGTCGTGTGTTCAAATCCGGGTAAGCACCTTTGAGTTTTCAACGTCTTACGTCTATGTCTTCCAAGTAAATCTTTTGCACTTACCTGCAAGTGTAGTAAATTAATCTGCCCTCGGCCTAAATTAAAAAAATAATCAAGGTTCTCAAAACCATTTTTTTTTAATTGGGGAAATGCAGTTAAACACTCGCGGGCCGGGACGGGTGCAATGGCGCGAGAGGTGTGGGACTCGAAGTCTGTGCAGTTGTCTCTAAGGACATGGCCCCCTACCCACTAAAACAACCAAGGTCCTACCTTACGCCGTAGCGGGACGCCACCGGTCTACTTTCACAATCAACCGCTCCCTCCACCGAGACCAACTTATTAATGAGGTTGTTTCAAAGGATTCATTACCCTACAGGTAATAAAATAACTAGGTGACGCTCGAGTAGCTCTTCGTAGAGATACATACTGCTTATACGACTTAACATGCTCATATCAAGCGAATATTCATATCAGTCACCTTTAGCTTAGCAACAGTGTTGCTATTTGTGTTTATACGGTTCATAGGTCATGATGGCCAATTACTGTCAATTGATCCCCTATGACCTAATTTCTAATTTTGTAATGTAAAAATATAGTTCCCACATTCTAATCCAGTTCTGAATTCTGATTATCAAAATTAACTTTAGACTTAAGTGTGAATTGTATTAGTATGTTTTTTTAATATTAATAAATGTCGTAAAAAAGTTTTAATTAATGTAAAAAAAAGAAACTAATGTATTTTTACATAATTTCATTAGTGAATATTCTCTTCCATGGATGTAGAAATATACCTCAAATTTTTAAAATTTCTTGTTGAGAACATTAAGTATAAGATATATGCTATTATATAATGATAAATAAAACATGTTAGCATATGACGGGTTAATTATTTATTAACACTAATTAATATGTATCAATAATTATTTACAATTCACATCGCCATCAAAGGCACCATAACAAATACATACATTACTCCCACCTCCCAACTGTTAATGTATAAAAACAATGAAATACATTAAAAATAACCTATTGTAATTAATCAAATGAAATTTAATAACAAATACTTTGTATTCACAATATCAGTATAGGAATGACAATAAAAATTTAAATGCAAGGCTAAAATCAATCTGCCTTTTATTAGGAAATCACTACACTATTGATTGCACATTGATCAGTCATAAGATTGATTTATCGTGAATTTTTAATTCTTTAATAAGCCCCTTTGCTGTACACATAATATTTATATAGAACGATAATGTTCTCTGGGTGCAGTAGTGTAAAAGAACCTCATAAAGTAACCCATATACTTAATATGTTCCATACAATCAAAATATCAGACTGGTGCTCCTTTTAAAATTCAACACCAATGCAATGGAACGAAATCAGTCACAGGCTTCGGTACTGTTGCAACTTCATTTAATGTTGCAAGCTTGTGAATGACTTTGTTTCAGTAAGTTGGTATTGAATTAACGAGAAGCGTGTTTATAATTACATACAATGTAATCTATTTAATTTGTAGGAAAAACAAAACTCATGAGAAAACCAATGAAAATTCACCAGAAATTATCTGGGATCAAACAACACATCTCAGATTCCTACACCGAACTGTGAAAAATCTTAACTAATAATTGACTCTGATCATGATGTCTTTGTTGTGGGGGGTGATGTATCAGTACTAATGTCGACTAGAGTAGCCTCAGTGGGAGCCGTTGGTTGGCTGGCTTCTGCATCGGCTGGAAACTGTGGTATTACATGGGAGGACTGCATTTTCCTTACTGCCTCCATATTAACCTTAGTCGATAAGTTTTTCTGTCTTGTCTGCTCTGAAGTCTTGGATAATCTCTCGCTTAAAGCTTTAAGTGCAATTTGACTGAAATAAATATATTATGAAGATTAAAAATATTATTATTATTTTTATATTATAAATAATTATTATTTAAGAATTATATGGATTATGAAAATAAAGTCTTATCTATCCAAACATTGCATACATAAATCTAAAAAAGCCTAAAAACCAAGCATTTCAATTCATGAGTAACTTCCAGCTACAGATAATATTCATGTTATTTTTATCTTTTCCTAGCCCTTGTATTTAATTAATATATTAAGTAATTTTTTTCAAACTTATCTAAGCAAATAGTAATCTATCTTGTCAGTTAATACTGAACCTAATTCTTCAATGATAATCATCTATTATCTTTTTTACAAAAGATATTATTTTTAAAATAGGTAAATATTATTGAATATATTTTATGTAATGCATAAAAGCTTTTGATACAATATTTTTATTTAACTATGCCAACTTCTAATTTTTCATCAAATAAATTTATCATGGGTTATATCTTTTGCAACAACTCTGTTAGGAGCAAGCCTGCCTCGAGGGTCACAGGTTTGATTCCCTCTCGGGCGATGTTTGTGACAAATATTAGTTTCAGTCTGGACCTATGTTCTTGTGGTAGCCCCTTCTCGGAGAGCATGTTAAGCTGTCGATCCTGGTTGTTATCACATAAAACTGATAATAATCATTAACTCTTGATAGGTAATTTTCTCTTATCTATCAAGTTACTGGTTCACCCTCAGGTTTGTGAAGGTCAGATGGCAGTCACTCTGTATTAAAACTAGTGACCTATCAAATCAAGGGTAATAAGCAGGCCCTGGATATACCGGTAAGAATACTAAGAAGAGAGATATATTTTGCAATGCAGGTTCATTTCTAAATTCATTTAATAAATGAATTGCTATTATTATGTTATTACTCACCGCCTTCGCTCCATATCCTGTGGTTCGACACCTGGCATTGTTATTGTAACGCCACGGGGGCTGAGCGCAAGATGTACGCGTCGTGGACTCGGTGAACACATTCCCATATGTACACAACAACGATGTATCGGTCCTACTACACCACGCACTACAGGTTGGAGAACTGTTGGGAAGAAACTGCACACACACACATAAGTCACTTATATTTAAAATGTACACTACTAATTAGAAATCAGTGTGGATTAAAAAAAATCCACATTAATTATTTGATATGTTACAATAACAGCTAAGCTTGTATAAGAATTTTATACTCACTTATCAAAACTAAAATTTTCAGCCATATCTCCTATTGTGCCACTGCTGTGACGTTGCCAGAATCTTAGATAAATCCAAGAAAGTAGGGTCCCACTGCCCCACATACATGGATAAGTTCCTTCTAAGGCTCCCACCGCCCATAATAAAATAGCTGCTATCAGAATCAGCAGTGGTAGTGATCTATTTGTGAGTTTACCTTTAAAAAAAATCCCTATTCATTTTCTATACAAATGAATATAAATATCAATAAAATGTTTCATGCAAAGTATTATACAGCAAAGATAAGCAACTGATTATTTTGATACAAACCTAATGGTGTTTTAATTAACAGGTGATCTGGCATTATCTGTTTAACTGCCACACTTACAGCCGCTAGATAGCCTGCAAGGCCATGAACATGTATGCTGAACAAGAAGTATGTATCCTGAGTCAAAGAATACAGCATCAAGTAGTAAAATGTTGTCAGAAACGCAACACCAATGTTGGTCAGAAAAAAGAATTTCATCATCTCCATTGGGCCCCATAGCGGCTCTATTAGTTTTCCACATAATCCAACTGTCACAATATCAATAATCACCTCCCACAAATGTATCTCGAGAAACCAGAATGTGAAAGTGGACCAAAGTTGGAAAGAAGGTGGTAACAAATATCCTGGCGTAACACTAAGCACGTCCACAACATCCTTAGAATACGATAAAATATAGCCTATAACTACAACAACACAAATGAATTTGACTGAGGGTGATGTGTTTCCTAGTAAAGCTGAAAATTGTTGTCGTAAATATGGTATATTACGACTAAACACTCTAAGCGCAGCCATTTTCACAGAACATAATATAGTTTTTATGACGGATGTCACAGTTGACTAATTTGTCAATGTCAAGATAATGATGTCAAGGCTCCCAACAAATAAGATGCATTCCAAAGTAAAATTTTATCATATATTATAAAATCATTTCCTATATTGGGTACATAGGGTAAAACCTGCAGTAACTGGCCACTTAAGCACATGGGCTACTTTAAATTGTTACAGTTCTAATTTCCATCATTTAAATTATACTTGTATGCTATCGCGGAATAGAGAAAATAGTCTTAACTGAAAAGGGAATGATAAAAAAACGAAAAACACTAGTCAGTCACTAGTTAAAAGATTTTCAATAGAATGGAATAGATAATATCGTTCAGTTTTAAACATTCACTGAAAAGTGAGAACGTTCAGAAAACTTTTAATTAATATTAGAAACAATCATTAACCTTTATCGTTTCGTTAGTAGTAACACAAGAACATACTTTTTCCCGAATGTCGAATGAATAAAGACACGATAATTTTTGCAGCATATGTCAATTATAGAAAAGCATTTTTTAAATTAAAAGGAAAACCTATAGTATAAATAATATTATAAAACGTAAACAGACACATTCTGATTATCCTAATTATCATTTTGAGAGTTTTATGGAGATCTGGACAGTTATCAAAGGTTTGCCTCGATTTACCCTACTGCATAGCTGTTTAAAACAACAAGCTGTTATTGCATAGCAAGTTTTTGAAACTGTTATGTGAACTGTTAATGGATATAACAGGAATGATTAATGACGAGTGTTCCATTCTCTTGTATAGGACATAATAGTTATATCTAGTCACAGTTATATATTATGTGTAACGTCGTGATAGTTATTTAATATAGTCTATAAATACTTTTGGAATCCAAAGCTTGGAACAGTTTGGACCAAATAATTGTATAAGGTTTGGATTGATTGATATTTGATGAAATATCTGTGAAGTATGTTATAAGCGTATAAAGCTTGTTTTTTCTCAGATTTGTTTGGTTATAACATAGAACTGTGGTATAGCGGACTTTAATACTCTATGGGTTTTAATATAGAACTATGAACGCCTTTATTACTCTATGGGCTTTAATTAATTTTTACGATGACTTTTATCTGACTGTGACATAGTTTTGTTTATTATGATTGCTAAAAGCGAGTTATAATAATAATTATTTTATCATTACTATGCACTTTCGTGTTTAATGTAACCAGTGAAACTGCGTTTAATTAAGGGTAAATGTTATTTCAAAGGATTATAGGAACCGTTCTGGTGGTAAATAATTTTTTTTTGTATTTGTTATGGTTGTAACGTTGATAAAACATAATTGTATTAATTGTTTTCAGTTGCGAATAGCTAGTATCGCTAGTTATAAAGGCGTCATGGCTTGTGGGGGAAATCAATGTTTTTCTAGCAAAAGAAATAAAGTTATGTATTTGTCTCAAGCTGATGCTGCAGCTCTTGATCAGGAACTCTTCAACGGCTATAAGTTTAGCGTTGATCAGCTCATGGAGCTAGCTGGTTTAAGTGTAGCAACAGCAGTTGCTCGTGTATTCCCATCATCTACGTAAGAAACTCAAAGCTAATACCCATAACATTTCATTAAATATTGTATTGACAAAAAATGTAGATAAATTTAAAAAAATATAAATGAAGTGAAATTGAACTGATATACACTACATAAATCTTTAAAATAAAATCTTTAAAAATATAAATCATAATTTTATATAAATTAATTTAAAAACTGGAGCCTCATTTAAATTGAATTTATTTTGTTTTTTTAGTATTTGTTGTTTTACAAGCAATGGAAATACATCATCAGTCGAAATTTCAACTGTTTAACTATCATGGCTCATGAGATACAGCTTGGTGTCAGATGGACAGACAGAGAGACAGACAAATGGATAGCAGACTCTTAGTAATAGGGTCCCGTTTTATTCATTGGGTACAGTAACCTAAAAACTATTTAAATCTATTTAGAAATATATTTAAGAAAAAAGTAATAATTTGAAACTAATTTAAAATATAGAATAATTCACACAATATGACTGTCCTAACGGAGGCTACCCAGTTTATATTATTTATTTATTTGTTTTAAAAAGTAAACTATTTTCTTGTGTTTTATAGATATAAATCTGCTTTGATAATATGTGGCCCTGGCAATAATGGTGGAGATGGTCTTGTAGCAGCTCGCCATATGAAATTATTTGGTTATAATGTAGGCATATATTACCCAAAGCGTACACCTAAACCATTGTATGAAAACCTACTACTACAGTGTGAGAAATTTGGAGTTAACATATTAAATACTCTACCTACAAATGAAGAGTTGAAAAATGATTACAAAATCCTAGTAGATGCATTATTTGGATTTAGTTTTAAACCACCAGTACGAGATGAGCTAAAACCAGCATTAGATGCATTAATTAATTCTGGTTTACCCGTTTGTAGGTGGGTAGTCAAATAACTAAAATGAATAATCATTTTAAATTCTTGTTAAATTTTTATGATTACACAGTAATTATAAACGAAAACAAAATCTAGAATTTCTTTATACTTGTTTATTAAAGAAAATATATAATGTCTTTCTTTTATTACAGTGTTGATATACCAAGTGGTTGGGACGTGGAGAAAGGACCCAATTCAGAAAATTCCCTTAAACCTGCTCTTCTCATATCACTCTCAGCTCCTAAGCTTTGTGCTAAGCCAGAAATCCTTAAAGGCACTAAACACTATTTAGGAGGCAGGTTCTTACCTCCAGGTATAATTGAGAAGTACAATCTTAAATTACCAGACTATCCTGACCAAAGTCAAGTTGTTGAATTATAAAAAAAAAATAATAGCCAGCTATGATAAGACCAAGCACTGCTATATAAATGTGGGAAAATTTGAATGATAATGGTGCATTATAATGGACTCTTTAAAATTCTTTAATTATAAATATTTGATTTGTTATCCTGTTTTTTTTCTTCTTTTTATTAAAGTTTGTTATTTGTTGTTGTGGTCGCGAGACTAAAACTTTAATCATTAATGAGCGAAAAATCGGTAGAGCTGTCCACAAAAATCGGTATTTGGACTGGAACTAGACTTATAGCAGTAGGCACAGAGCAAATAAGTAAGAGACTGGAGTCCCATAGATTCAATATGACCATCGTGAATAGTCAGCCTAAAGAATCGCTCTCTTACCAACTATCAAAAAAACAATCAATTTTACCAACATTACAATAAATCATAGTGATTAGTGACGTGCTATGTCGATAAAAATTATCGATATCGATGAATATTCCATCGATAGTGATGTGCGCTTAGCTTTTTCTTTTTTTTGGGATTTATTACTGATTTTGTTGTAGTGGTTATTGTTTAATAAAATCAATTAAGAAATGAAATCATTATTTTAATTTCAATTTACCACTAAAACAAAATCAGTAATAAATTGAGATAGTTATGTTGACAAATAAATCAAATCGAATCAAACCAAAATTTTATTCAAATAGAATTGGTAAAATATTTTAATAGATATAACTGTTTTATAATTTCATCTCATCTGATTAGGGTGGAGCATTGAGCAACAGAAATGGTATAGCATTCTTTTTTTAAATCAGTCCTTTTTTAAATCAGTCCTTAAAATGTTTACCACTCATAAACTTATTTTAGTGTAATCTCTCAGTTGGTAAGTGTGCCAAATGTTCTTTTCCTGTTACTTTTACCCACTCTCTGCACCTGGAAACAAAAGTATATACTGTTAATGTAATGCAGCTTGTGAGCTAGCATTTTTGCCACCATTCGCTGTGGACAAAATTTGTAGTTTTAATTATTTGTAAATATTGTTAGTATTAAATTGTACAATGTTATATTGGGTGTAAACAAATGTTAATTTATGTATTGATACAATTACTTAAATAAATAAATAAACAGTACACACTCAAAATTATTTTATAACATTATATTGTATGGTTATGCATTTTTCTAAAAAGATGTTGGTTTTATTAGATAATCATCTGCTATATAAACTGACACCTACCATAATATAATAAACTTCTATCACCATTGAAATTCTTAAGTATTTTATGTCTTAAAATACATTAGTTCAGTACAATGATTGTAAGAATAATAAAACTATTTAAAATTTCTGTATTATGTTATCCAGACATTATGATGAATATGTAGAAAATAAAACAAGGGATTTTATTTACTCTTTCATTTTAAATCTAAGTTATTAATAAACCTTTGAATTCAGGGAATAATTTCAAATGCTAGCTCAAAAATTTAATGCAAAAGTAACATTTTTGTATTAGGTATAATGTAACGTAGGACCCTAAAATATTTAAATTTCTCTTATAATAAAATGAGTAAATTTTTTGTTACATAATAATGTGCTATTTATTGTAATTAAATAATAATGAAATATGAATAGAGCTAGTTAATTGCTTTCAGTAACAAAGTTATATGAATTGTTTTAAAAATAGGTTAGGTCATAACGAAATTTGTATACGACAAACTTACCGAGATTTTCTTCAATGAATATGGAAAATTATCAAAATTTCCTTTACAATCACATCTTGAAAATCTTTTCGTCACAAGCCCAGACACATTTTGTTTCTCTTTACACTTTCTACTAGCCATGATTGTTTATTTTGCAATGCATGGTTAATAATATATATTAGACGATATATATAAACTATAAATAATAAATGAGGATAATAACTTCGTTATTTTATCGCAAACTAGTAGGACACAATTTCTACAAAAAAATTAGCAAAACAAGAGGGAGAATTGGAGATAAAATAAATATTTACTCATAATAAAAGAGCCGAAAGAGCGAGAAAGATAGCGTAAAGAGTGAAACGAAAGAAAAAGTAGAAGTCATTACGACTTTCCTTAGGCAAGGACCAATAGCAATCGCTCATTTTTTCTCGTTGATCTTTCAGTAGACTGGCAGTAGGTATTATTCATAGTATTACGAAAATACATGCTCTTTTCGTGCCACTACACCACGACAGATAATTGATTATCTGTCGTGGTGTAGTGGCGCTTCCATTTTTAGCCACTTTTTGTCACTACGCAATATAGACCAGATTAAAGTCCTGTATGTCTATGTCATGCCCATATTGGTTGTCCGGAAAGGAGAGAAAGAACTATGAAATTATGATATTGAATTTTATCAATATTATATTGTACTATAATTAATTTTTTTTTTTAATTAAAGGCTATTCCCATTTAGACTAAAAATGAGGTCAATAGACAAGAATATAGGGTTTATAGGAGAACATACAAAAAGGGCGTGATACAAGTGGAGTTGGTAAAATGAGAACCATTTAAAATATTTGCTTGCTTGCTTTTCTTTTTAGCCGCAACCGAGTGCCTTTCGCTCGACGAGTGAAAAGCGTGTGCTCGGGCGGCTTAGTGTCTCTACGTCCACGCTAAAACCAAATGCAAATCCTATTAAAATATTTTATATAAAACTTGTAATCCTTGACATTTTATTACAATCTTATTTTCCCTACTCAACTCGTATAAATACTTAAATATAACAAATGGGCTGACTAGACCAGGTAAGTACTACCCTCTCACAGAAAATTGGCGTAAAGTAACAGTATCAGATGTAGGTACTGTTGCGTTTGGTGCGATGAGTAATCCCACCTCCTCTGCTCCCTTCTCATTTCTGCCCTCATATCCCTTGGGTTGGCGACATCCATGTTATACTTATAGTTCGTAGGTTGCAGTGACTGCTTACCATCAGACGGATTGTATGCTGGTTGGTCAATCGTCATGAAAAAAAAAAAAAAAAAAACTAAACAGAAATCTGTCACTAAACAGTAATTTTTGACAGTACACCTCCATAAACAACTAGACTATAATTATATAAATAAAAATGTTAAATATTCAAGAGGCACCAACCAATTTATTAAATGTGGTATATCATGCAATTTGAGTTTTTGATTAATAATAATCATATTATTGGTTTTTTAAATAGGCATACATAACAACATAAAGGTAGAGATACTTATTTACTATAGTCATTGGCATGTGACTTTAGTTGGTTTTGGCACAGTGAACTCATTTATATTGCTTGTTGATACTCCGGGAGGCAGGTGTGAAACACCAATTGTGTGCAAAAAAATAGTTAGTTTTATTGCTTTTAATTGGTGCCGCAAGCAAGGGTCTCCTTACGCACAAAGCGCACGTTTGGAACGGTCCTATCTCAATCCTCTAGTCTCCCTTGCAAACCATTAAGATGTGAACCGAAAAAATGACTTCTTTAATAGAACCGGCGTCGGGATGTGACGACCCCATCGCCCGCTGTTGGGATAACCTCTGTCACAGCAGAGATTATTCCACCAGTGCAGTCAGTCACACTGGTGGTAGGTCTTTTGTTGCAAGAGGCCGGCTAGGTAGGTACCACCGCAGTGTCAAATATTCTGCCGCCAAATAGTAGTGCTTAGGCACTACTGTGTTCCGGTTTGAAGGGCACTGTACGCTAGTGAAATTACTGGGCAGACGAGATTTAAGAACCAATATCTCGAGGTTGGCAACGCGTGAGTGGCACCTACTAATGGTTCTGCAAGCGCTCATAGGCTACGGTAACCACTTACCATCAGGTGGGCCGTATGCTTGTTTGCCAACTTTTAACATAAAAAAAAAAAAAATAAAGAAAAAAGTGTTATTTTATTAAAAAATAATTATGCAACTTATCTACATAATTTTAAAGATTTAAAGTTAATTACTTTATCTTGTACAGTTTAATACATTTCATGGTGCTCTGTTTTATAAACACAGTAGCAAATCTACTGATCCATTACATTTATAGAGGAGAACGGTTAGTAAGAGTTGTTAAATGGTCTAAGTTAAATTTTTACTAATCCCTATTCCTCATGTATTGAAATATATAGGGAATAAGGATCTTCAATCTATACGTTTCCATACATCTATGTAACACCCAGTAAGCAAATTCGCGCTATTTTTTCCCGCTGCAACCGGCTTGTCTGTCAGTTTTTGAAGAGGTCAGCGACATCATCGTGTGCATTGCAAACTTAAATTATTGTAGTTATTTACTTTAGAAGACTAAATAAACAATTTCGTGAGTAATAACATTTGAATTTTATTTTGCTTTAAAAATAAATTGTAAATTGTATCTTAATTGACAAATTTACATTTTGACAAAGCCGCTATAGACCTGATACTTGTTGTTTAGACTTTAGTTATTCCAATAGTAAGTGTATTCAATATTACAGTGTGTCGTATACGTGTGTATTTATTGTAAAATGTTTTACAGATAAAGATGTTCGAAGCACGCCTCCTCCGCAGCTCGATCTTGAAGAAGGTTCTTGAAGCAATTAAAGATCTACTTACACAAGCAACTTTCGATTGTGATGATAATGGAATACAATTGCAGGTACTAAAACAATCGATTTATTCATTTACCCCAGTTTATATCCTGACAATATATACTATACTGTTGTAAATCAATTTAACAGTAGCTTGTCTATTGAACACTACTTCTATACATTTTAGTCTGGCAATGACTAATTATCATTACTTTCAGACAATATGAAAAGAAATGCTAAATATCCATAATATAAAGTGACTTGTTTACAGGCAATGGATAATTCACATGTATCCCTGGTGTCCCTGACCCTGCGAGCGGATGGTTTTGATAAATATAGATGTGATAGAAATATATCAATGGGCATGAACTTAGGAAGGTATGATTTACTTTTTTTTAATAAAATTAGTGGTAGCTTTGTATCATACGAAAATTCTAGTAGGAACTAGATCATTATTATGATTTTTTGTTTTAATATAAGTTTTAAAAATTTTAATTCAAAAGGAAATAGTGCAAACTTCTTTTCTATTCTATTCTCACAGGTTTAGGTTCACAAAAAAAATTGTTGCAGACATGTTTAACTCGCGTATTAATAACTGATTGACTCGCAAATGAAAGATATACTTATACTGCGACACTAACCTCATTCGAATATTGCAAGTTTGTAACTAACTTCATTTCATTCCTTTAATACAAATTTACAAAGGAACACCATCAAATCCTTGTATATTTCGTTAGTAAAGAATGGCCTGTCCGCTTATAATAAGTCTATATAGTTTGTCTTATTTTTTTTTAAATTCTAGTATGTCCAAAATCCTGAAATGTGCCGGGGATAAGGATACACTGACAATGAAGGCACAGGACAATGCAGATACAGTCACATTCGTTTTTGAGAGCCCCAATCAGGAGAAAGTATCTGATTACGAAATGAAACTCATGAATTTAGATCTTGAGCATTTAGGTAAGAATATTTATTTTTGTATTTATTTATTTGTGCACCAAATAGACAATACTGTTAAACACAAGGGACACACATAATAATGGTACAAAGGATGACTTATCTCTAACAAGAGATCTCTGCCAGAATCCTGAGAAAATTTGAGATTATTTGTCAAGTAAAATGTGGTGTAGGTGCAATAGAAACAAATGAAATATAAATACCTTACATATATATCAATCATATAAAATTACTTATATATTTATAAATATATATATAGTGAGGCTAGGGTTTATGTGGAAAATGTGGTCTGGCAAAGAATTCCACAGATGCACAGCATGTACAAAGAAAGATTTGCCAAAGAAACCAATATTGTAATAGTTTGCATTAAAAAAAAAAAATTATACAACAGAAGTTGGCTATAAGTAGAACATCAGCATTGTAGAATATTTTTAACTTGGTTGAAAAGAATTCCATAACATTTCTCACTAAGTAATTAATTAGTAAGTTACTAGTTACTACTCTCAAACAATCACAACCAAAAATAATATAAAATTGTTCACATTTTTGGCAAGTAAATATATATTTTCTTTGTCCAGGTATCCCAGAGACTGAATACAGTTGCACTATTCGAATGCCAAGTGCGGAGTTTGCAAGAATCTGTCGTGACCTCTCACAGTTTGGAGAATCTATGGTCATATCTTGCACAAAAGAAGGTAAATTATTTGATGACTAGTGTCATAAATGATATGAATAATATTGGTAAAAATAGTATTAGATGTTCCCTTTTCTAGCATGTATATTAAGATGCAACTAATTCCTAAAAGAATTGGAATAAGAATCCTACTGGTAGGCCTTTTATTGCAAGAGGCCAGCTAGGTAGGTACACCAGTGTTAGATATTGTACCCCAAAGCAGTAGTGTTCTTTGCATAACTGTTTTTCAGTTTGAAGGACAATAGTTAGTGAAACAAAGGGGTTTTTTAAACCAATATCTCAAAGATGGCAACATATGAGTGACACCTACAAATGAATGGTATTGCAAGCATTCATACCTTACCATATGTAACCATCATGTGTGCTATATAATTTCTTGACAAAAATAAAATAAAATTATGTTTTTGCCTATTAGGAGTGAAGTTTTCTGCCACCGGTGACATTGGTTCAGCCAATATAAAGTTGGCACAAACAGCATCTATAGACAAGGAAGAAGAAGCAGTTGTCATTGAGATGGACGAACCAGTAACACTTACATTCGCCTGCCAATATCTCAATTATTTCACAAAGGCCACTTCCTTGAGTCCACAGGTAAAATGAATAATTTAAATCAGCTGAAATCACACTAAGGTAGTCTGACAAATTGACCAACTGTGACCATGTGTATGTGACACAATTTATGGATGGCCCCTACGACTCTTACTGATTTGCAAATGCTACAAAATGTATCTGAAAGAACAAAGCAATTAGAATATAAGCAAAGGTTTTTCAAGTCTGCTATCTCCAAATAAGCTCATCTAGGAATAAGCTAGGCGTAGGTACGACAATAGCCAAAATCTGACCCGAAACTGGCTTTAGCGGAATGGAGTCGGCCCTTTAGCTGTTGACCATTTCTTTTGAAAATACATAATACCATAAATATGTTAATAACATATAATATTTTCAGGTTCAACTCTCTATGTCTGCGGATGTACCACTAGTAGTAGAGTACCGCATTCCTGATATTGGCCATATTCGCTACTACTTAGCGCCCAAGATTGAAGAAGATGACAGCTAAGCTTCTAGATTAAACCTTTTATGAATCCTATGTCCGTTAAACTATCATGTGAAGTTATAGAATACATGCTGTATTACAATAAAATTGTGATATCTTGGGAACAGAGAGTATTTACAATTTTTCTAATAAAACATCATTTTCAATTTTTTTTTTATTCTATTCTATCAATATAAAATGGTACATTACATTTCACATCCATGTCTCACATGAGTATTAAATATAAAAACAACACAAAATTACTTCTAACATTGGAATGGTGAACATCAAATTACACATGGTTATGATATAAAAGACTTATTCCTAACATCCTTCGTAAGTATAGAAGTAGTGCGTGTTTAAGACTAGCAAAATAAAAAATATTCTTATATCTGATAAATATGTCGATTCTGTTTTTAATATTTCACAAAACTATATCATGGTTGTTCAATATTTTTATGTCATTAATTACTTAAATCTCCTTTGACCAGTAATTTCACTACCTTTCCTTCAAAGTGAAAAAGTATACTTTGCGGTAAAATACTTGACACTGCGGTGGTACCTACCTAGCCAGCCTTTTGCAACAAAAGGCCTACAATTTAAGAGTATCTTTAGCTAAATTTAAAAACAGAATCGACTTTTGTTAAAATTAAAAACATCTCCATTAAATTAATATTAAAAACAATCTTACTTCTTACAATAAATAAAACTGACAAGCAAACATAGATCACATGAAAGCTTAATAACTATCCTTAAGTTTAACTTAATATTACGGGGATTAATCGAAAATAATCATAGAAATATAATTCAATTAAATATTAGATTAAAATTTAATTTTAAAAGGAGGGTGGGCAGGATAATAAAGTTAACACCGGGCCCGATGCCGAAGATGTCACATGCCGAAATGTTTGTTCTCATTTAAATATTAACGATCGTTATTATCATTGCACTAATTTATTAAAAGATATCAACTTATTAATAAAACAGATTGCATGAATTTATATTCTTAACATATTAACAGTATTGCATTTAGTACACCGCGTTAAGGCACTATTCTGAGCCAGAATCGGATGACTAACTAGTTTTTTTTTTGTCCCCACCTGAAATACCTTTAGTAACATTAAGTTATATTATTACCTTGTTTTTTAGTATTTCTAATGCAGTCTGTTTTTGTTCCATTTAATATTTTATTTTCTATCTATACTTATAGAGACAAAACACAGTATCTTGAATATATAGATGATGTGCAATACATTTAATAATCAATTATTAAGAACAATCGTTAATTATAGTTTAAGATTTACGTTTTGGTACTAGTTTTTAGCATAGTACGAAGACGATACATAAAATTACCTAAGAACAATACAATGAGATCATTTCAGACTTTGGAATAACTTCACATGTTATTCCACTTTTTTTATTAATAGTACTTGAATGTTTATTCGCTCGAGTTCAAAGATTCAATGGTATTTATAGTTTTTAATGTTAGACATTGAACACTTATTTATGTTTGTTAAAAAATAAATATCCACAAAAAATGACTAGATATCGTTACACTTACTAATCTAACAAGAATTATTCTTTCTTAATAATAAATCAGACAAACACAATTTCAATGTCTAATCATTAATATGAATTGGAATACATAAGACCAGTGGTTCCCAATTAGATTTTTCCATGTACAACATGATGAAAGACCTTAATCACTCGTACCCCATATTACAAGAATGATAAAAACGATTTTCATTACATAACTTCTTGCTTCTGGAAATTCGAAAAAGATTGCTCAGTAGTGACCAGTATAATACATAGTGGATTTACACTGATTGATTAAAATACATTTCGACATTGGTTTTTATTGACTAAATTATATCAGTAAAATTGTTCCCCCTTGATGCAACTTTGTGTACCCTCAGGGGTACACGTAACACTAATTGGGAAACATTGTCTTAGAAAACAAAACAACAACGCCTATACATGTGTACTGTAGATTATGTAAGAGAAATTTAAAAGTAAAAATTTCTTTATATAGACTTGATAAACTTTGATAAATCACATGGTTTTACTGATGTCCCTTGTGGGTGCCTTAAGTGGTTTACCATGAACAATTAGTGACAATTCTATTGCGATGAAACTCAATTCAGGTAGTAAAACTATCCGATTTTGTATGGTACATGACGTATATGTCATGGTACGAAATAGCGATGCAGCTTAGTTTAGGTCATTATTTGAATCGCAATTAGACTTCATGGTAGGCTCCTGGTCACTTTAATTTAGATGGCAATGCATTATGTCAATTGGAAAAACATTATTTTAATAATAAAATTTTTGGAAGTATTTAATATTTTTTAAATTAACAAATGTTTAATAAACAATTTACTCAAATGTCAATTGTAGGTCAGTTTGACAAATTCATGTGGTTTACCATAACTTTAAAATAAATAGCAGTTTCTGTAGTCAAGAATTGTAACGGTAAGGGCACGAGCACATTGCACAGCACGGCAGAAGAATTTTATGTACATTGAAATAAAACTAAAATATGACATTAAATTGTTATTGCAGGCTTATGAATTATGCATGCCATGACAGTGAAATATCAGATTTATCACATAAAAATTCTCTGCTGTACCGTACAATTAATGGGCGCAGAGCCTTATTGTACGTTATCTTTCTTCACATATTATTACTCAAAGAATCAGTAGTGGTGAGCGTAATAAACATTCAACCTGCGGCATGTGTGTCTGCGTGTTCGGCGCCGGGCGAGGCGTGATTATTTCCACTTCTTGGCGGAGAAGAGCACGGCGCGCTGCTTGAGGAAGAGCGAGTAGCTCTGCTTGCGCAGCGCCGACATGTACGCGGCGCCCCCGCGACCTCTACCTGCAAACACGACGCGCCTTATTACTTCTTTTTTTTTTTTCGGTATGTGTATTGCTGTTGGCCCTACTGGCCTTGACAGCGTCACCGAGTGGAGGGGCCGAGTACTGAGACTCAGCCGTGATAAAGGGGCAGCCCTCACGGGGTCTCAAATTTGATTCCGTCCTTAGGGTGCCTCCTGCGAAGCCGAACCACGTCTAAGGACGTCATCGGAGGTGGATCCTTATTACTTGTGTTCTACTTATACCTCCTTGGATATGGTGTGGAAATTAATATTGGAAAACGCACGAATATAATTCATTTTGAACTATTTAAGTAAAGAAATATGTTTAATTTGGAATATATTTTATTAAGAGTTTTAAATAAAAATTGGAGTCAATAAAACCACGACGTATTAAATTTAATATTGCACCAATCTTAGTTACAGAAAAATTTTCAGTACGTATCTTGGGCACGTCAGTAGTGTTTTGTAATCTTGGATACGTCAGCAAAGTGTTTTGTAGGTGTCGGGTACATAAGCAAAGTGCTTCGTAAGTGTCATGGGTACGTCAGCAGTGATTGGTAAGTGTCTTGGGTACATCAGCAATGTGTTTCGTACGTGTCTTGGGTACATCAGCAATGTGTTTCGTACGTGTCTTGGGAACGTCAGCAGTATACCGTACGTGTCTTGGGTACGTCAGCAAAGTGTTTTATACGTGTCTTGGGTACGTTAGCAAAGTGTTTTGTAGATGTCTTGGGTACGTAAGCAAAGTGTTTCGTCAGTGTCTTGGGTACGTCGGCAGTGTTCCGTACGTGTCTTGGGTAGGTGAGCAAAGTGTTCCGTACGTGTCTTGGGTACGTCGGCAAACTGTTCCGTACGTGTCTTGGGTAGGTGAGCAGTGTTCCGTACGTGTCTTGGGTACGTCGGCAGTGTTCCGTACGTGTCTTGGGTAGGTGAGCAGTGTTCCGTACGTGTCTTGGGTACGTCGGCAGTGTTCCGTACGTGTCTTGGTAGGTCAGCAGTGTTCCGTACGTCGGTAGGTAAGGGTAGTAGGTGTAGGTTAGGTTACCTGCCAACCCTCCTCGTCCTCAAGTGTCGCGCGGCGCGTCGCTGGGCCCGGCGTGCGCGGCCGGCGTGACGGGCACGAGCGGCGGCGGCTCGTCGTCGTCGATGCTGGCGGGGCTGATGACCTGGTCGTGCAGCGTGCGCAGGTGCCGCAGCAGGTTCGACTTCACGTTGAAGCCCTTGTTGCACAGTCCGCAGATGAACGGACGCTCGCCTGATACAACATTTTTTTTAATATTATGGTTGGCAAATAAGCATACAATCCGCCTGATGGTAAACAGTCACCGTAACCTATGAACGCGTGCGATACTTGAAGTATCACATGTGCGTTACCAACCCAAGAGATACATAGGTCGGAAGAGATATGAAGGGAACAGATGGGGTTGAAGAATGGGTCTCCGGCGCTCTCACTGATGGCACGAAACGCAACAGTACCTACTTATACCGTTACTTTACGCCGATTTTCTGTGAGAAGGTAGTACTTTCTCAGTCGAGCCGTCCCGTTTGTACTGAAAGGAGCATGGCTCTACTACTACTGACTCAGTTATGTCTCAATTGTGGGTAGTTTTTTATTAATTTTAAGTGTTTATATACAGAAAACTGTTAACCTATTCATTGAATTGATAAATTCTAAATAGTCAGCTAACTTAATGACCATTATGGCGTGCTAGTAGTGAACTTGCTTTGAGCCTCAACGGTTGAGATTCGATTCCCGCTCGAGCAGATGTTTATTATAAATATCTATATCGGTCTGGGCGTTCATCCTTACGGGTCTCCCCACCGTGTCTAGGAGAACATGTCAAGACGTCGATCCCAGTTGTTATCACATAACATCTGATAATAATCGTTAATTCTTGATTTATTTGCTCTTATTCAACGAGTTACTGGTACGCCCTTATGACTGCGGAAGTCAGATGACAATAGATGTGTAAAAACTAGTAACCCGTTAAATCAGGATAAAGAGTATAAAAAGAAGAATTCTAAAGTCAACTAACCTGTGTGTGTACGCATATGTATAAGCATAGAGGCGTGTGACGGGAATAGCTTCTTGCAGTACGAGCATGTCTTGTTTTGCACGCCCTCTGTGAAACGATTGTGACGTTTTGGTGGGGCACTGTTGTTTGATATGGCCAATTCTGGACAACCGACATCGAACCAACATTTAATTCATTTCAATTCAGTGCAAAGACAAAAGCGATTACAGCATTCCGTTACTAAAGATATATATACTTCGATACATAACTGAAGTGATCATCATGATTGTAGCTAGGTGTAAAATATAGTAATTGACAACATTTCATTTTGATTACAGTGGCAGATTTACAAATGGACGTAAGGTTTCTGCCACCGTCGTCTCTACAATGACATCTAGATTATTTTTACAATCAAACAAAAAGCCGATTACTGGTTATTGGGGGGCGGAGAACTGTCTGTTTTACTGTAGAATATGCAAGCTACTCGGAATGTACGATGACAAGTGAGGGGAAATCAACAAATTTGTTGATTCTACCTGTAAAACACTAGAAAACCGTCACGGATAAATCTTTTTGATTTCTATGAAATAGCAAAAAATAATTCGGTCTCCAAATTTACCGTCCCAGGCTCAAGCCTACTCAGCCTGCTGTTAAATATGTCACGGTTTTATTGTATCAATTAAAAATAGATACAAAAATAGAAAATACGTATTTTTACTTTTTTGAGATTTTTCATTTAATATTTTTCATTTGAAATTCTTCTCATCCTAAAGTGACGCAAGCGCTAATTGACGTCATATACACGGTGAAATAACGATGTGTTCAGTTTTATTTTTATTAATTTAATTTTTTATATAAACGTTATTTGTTTGTCTAAAGGTTACTGGCCACTTAAAAATAAAATTGCTGGCCGCTATAAAAAAGTGATTCTAAAATGTCGTATATAATGAGAGTATTTTTTTGTTTAATAAAACTAGTTTTTTTGTTGTGAACTGTGTATTAATTAAAACTATCCAACAATATACCTTTCTTCTGTTTTTTCAGAATAGTGAAAATTGCGAGTTATGCTTTTATTGTGAACATGTTATAATTATAAAATATTTTCATCATTAATCTCCATTGAACCGTCGTTGGTTTCCGCAGCCCTCGTTTCCCGTTGAGCTTTATTCCTTGCTCTATATTCTCACTGATATTCTGCGGATGTTTTCGTCCTTGTTGGCTTTGCAAAACCAATATCACTACTCGTCGAAGGCCCAGCAGTCGTTTGTGGATTAATAGAAGGCCCATCAGTTGTTAGTTGGTCTAGTATAGTTGAGGTGGTAAATCCGCCGACGAAATTGCTGGAATTACAGCTTGCGGATCAATGAGTATATTGTCACGTTTGGCTTTTTTACGTGCTCGGTACTCTCTCTGGTATGCCGCGGCAGATTTCTTTCTCTTCGATGTAACTGATCCTGCGACGTTAATTGTAGAAGAATCAGTCGTAGAAGGATCACTAGTTCTATTCAACGAGTCTTTTTCCTGCTCTGCTCGCTTCCGTGCCCTGTAATCGCGGTAATATTGTGCATTTTTCCCTCGTGAACCTCTTGAAGTGCTTGCGGTTGCCTCATCGTCTCGCCCTGGAAAATGTATTTGTATTAATAATGTATGTGAATGCGTCATAATGTAATTTGAAATGATAAAACCTAACAATCAATTGATATTCACAAGAGACGTACCTTGACATAAACTTAAATCCGTCGCATTGTCCGTGGGATTGTTTTCACTGATTTCTTACAATTGTTATCCACTCAATTTGAAAATAAAAAATACTACCCTATTAAATTAATTGAGTATCATATTAAACTAAGAAAACAAGTAAATGAAATAATGAATATTATAAATTAAAATACATTAACAAGTACGTATTTCAGCTAATTTAACGACAGTAACACTGTTTACTTTGCTGCATAGCATGAATACCATGCGCATGTGCTTGGGATCTACCGATCTCTTTCTCCCTCCTACTTTCTACCTTTGTGTATCTTTCTTTCTCTCTCCCTCGTGCGTGCGTAGCGCCACGCATTCACTCTCGCTCTGTCTCTTTTATCCCCTCCATGGTTCAACGTTTAACGCAACCTTGTTGGAAGTTTCACTGCAATAACTCTCAACTGACACTTGCAATATTTTTAATTTAACTTTTAGATAGGCAGTGTTGATTCGACCGTACATGTGACGTTATCACTGTATTAAGTTTTGATTTTTTCGTCGAAATAAATGATGATAAAAATTTAAAATAGTATTTTTATTAAAAAAAAATGTTGTCAATTAAAACTATGCAAAATAGCTGTGTAGATTTGAAAAATTTAACAGGTGTCGCGTTCGTCAAGAATCGGCCACATACATAATAATCAAATTTCAGCTATGTTAGTCGACTTATTGTAAAATAAATAGCAATTTAGTAATAAATTATAAAGCAATACAAAATTATATACATGCATATTAGGACGCTAATAAGCAATACCATGTGGGTTGACCACACGAAAGTCATTTCGAGAAAAACGCGTTTGAAAATTTTGAACAACTTGCTTTATATGATTTTTTTATGTATTGGTCAAGTTTTTGGCAATTTCAGGTTTATGTAAGTTATTTTACTTATTTTCACGAAAAATAAGTATACAAACTGCATTTTTCGTATATAACATAACCCAAAACTTTTAAAATAATACATAAATTGCATTATTAAAAAATGGCTTTTTAGAAGTTTTAAAGCTTAAAACCCTACAAATATTAAAGAAAAATGTTCTTCAGCCATTTACCAACGCTTCTGCATACATAACTCAGTTTTTTCAATTTTGTGGGTTGACATGGTATTGCTTAATTGCGTCCATTAGAGAAATCTTTTAAAACTAATAGTCATAACTAATACTACGACGTGCTACTACTAGATTAGATCATGGGTGTACGCAGAATATGGTGTAAAGCTAAAAAAAAAGTGTGTGCGCGATTCACACACGATAGAAGTGAAACTTTATTAAATCGACAAAAGAATGAGATGAATATATGTAAAAAAATATAAAAATATTCACAAACACTGTTAAATAATAACACACCACGCTGACTTCTTTCTCTTTCTGGCTCACTAAAGCATGGTGCAAAGAGGAGAGACCGATAATATAAAATAGTATGTATATTTTTGTCTCATTATTCCTAAACAATTTTATATTTGTGTCTCTTTCATGTCGTTTTTTCCGTTGCACGATTTCAAATCACAACGATTCTAAAGAAGTTTCACTTCCAAAATAAGAAAGTAAAAATGAGGAAAAGATCTCTATAATAGTATGTCGGAGAATACACTAGATTAGGAACTGCATGGTTGATGTTTGTGTCTGCCTTGATAATTTCGTCAGTCAATCATCCATTATCCGATTAGAGCTTTATTTTATTTCACAGACTACAATCTCTCTCGTCTGTATTGCAGATATTACAAATAAATCAAACACACTCTCACATATATATACATTTTTTAAACCGTAGTTTTTATGACTATACAAATTTTTATCCCCTTTTTTTAAAGAAATTTAGCAATACTTTTCAAGGCATTACTTATATTCCTATTGCCCCTTCAAATAAGCTCGAAGCTCGCTCTAGGAGTGGGTACGACAATAGGCCAAGGGGGTCAGGATCGAACACTCAACTCTCGCGTTAACGGAGCGAAGTCGGCGCCTTCTACTGTTGAGCTATTGAGACTTCAATATTTCACTCCATCAAGTTTGATGTTTTTGCAACAAAAAGCAACCTATAACAGGCTCCATTGTACCATCCATATGTAAACCAGACTACGCAATTGGTTCAGCGGTTAGGGCCTGTTCCCTTCTCATCCCCTCTCTTTTGAGTCTAATTGTGGAAAAGGGAGCCCTACTACTAACTAACTACTAACTAACATCCCCTCTCTCCTGTCCCATGGGTTGGCAGCGCGCATGTGATACTTCAAGTATCGCAAGTGTTCATAGGTTGCGGTTACTGCCTACATCAGGTTGCGGTTACAACTAACAAAAAAACCTTGCAAACAATCTCAATTTCACATGTATAATATTTGTTTGTATTTGAGATGTACCGGTCCCCTGAACAGACCAAATGTCTCCGACTCCTTGGTGCCACTTACTAAATTTAACACCAACGGAACTAACTTAGTCACACGCTAAATTCATTCCGATAAGTTATGTAACTTTATGAGTAAATATATGAAATATATTAAAGGCAAAGACCTGACGGGCTCAGCTAAAACCCTTAGACGTAGAAACCTGAATATTTTCACAGGTGTTGTTTTTAAAACGTAAACGCGCACTAAGAAAGGATTTTTCAAAATTCAACCTCTAAGGGGGTGAAAAAGGGTCTGAACTTCTATATAGGTCCCTCATTTTTGTTTTAAGGTTTAAAATTAGAGATGAATAAACGTGTATTTTAATGTATTGTAAAAGTCCAGTGAAAAAGGGGAGGAAAGTTTCTATGGAAGGTCTGTCATTTTTGAAAATATAAGCTTTGAAAATATAAAAATACACATGTTTATACATGTGTTTTAAAATTTTATATAATTCCACCCCTGAAGGGTTAAAATGGGGGTTCAAAGTTTGCATTAAAGTTGTTACTCATGCGGGCAAAGCATGACAAAACAAAAAATTTAAGCTGATTTGCAAATATTGTAAAAATAACTTAAATTTTTGCAAATAAAAAAATTTAAGTGTCTATTTGTAATATCAAAATATCAGTTTTATTGGTAAATTCATAATATACAACCAGTCTTAAATGATTTTTTTTTTTTTATTCTATTAGTATTTTATAACGTTAAGAGACATATTTGTGCCCATTTAAGTATACAGGGCATAATTTATTGGTCCTGCGCACACCCATGATATATTGTTAAAGTCCCCACCACGAGAAGCTATAAATTTTGTAAATAAAGAACTTCTACTACGTAATTGGCGATAATGCAATGAACAATAAGTAATCCCAAATACAATCATAGAGTTGATTGTATTAACATAAGAAAAATATGAAACTATTTAGCAATTTCACTTAGTTGTGTAATATTTTAGCGATATAAAGATATGCCGTTTAATGTTTCATTGTACAAGGACGCGTTTGACTCATGGGAAGTAAACATTTGGATCGAAATTTTGAAATGCTAGTGTGTTTGTCGCAGATTTATCTTTAAGTACGCTTAACTTAGGAAGTAAGCTGGTGAATGCGTGATGAGAGCGTTACGAAAAGTGTGATCGGGAAAGGCGAACGGAAGAGGATCAAGAAAGCAGTACGCGCGCATATTTTTTTTCTCTCTTCCTCTCATGGCCAGTGCATGTGATGCATGTTTTTTTTTAATCTGTAAATGTATCGAGGGTTTTTTCTTTACAGAATATGTCATAGATGTTATTGTTGCATTTGTTATTTTTAATAAGTTGAATTTTTTTTATTATTATTACTGTCATTTGTTACGAATTATATTTTTATTAATTGAACCAAATGTTACCAGCCCCTGAATGTTTACAAAATTCATAGCTTCTCGTGGCGGGGACTATAGTTTAAAACCAGCGTGTATACTGACCTGACTCAGTGTGAATGCTCTGTATGTGCCTAACCCACTCGGCTGGGTTGGGGAAGTGCTTCTGGCATAAATCGCATTTGAGTAGTGCCATTGTTTCCTCTGTATCATCACTCTGTAAAATACATAGTGATTAAGTTGTAATATATAATATTTTTTTGGCATAAAAATAAAT
Organism: Hestina assimilis; assembly: GCA_023373885.1. Taxonomy (NCBI): domain Eukaryota; kingdom Metazoa; phylum Arthropoda; class Insecta; order Lepidoptera; family Nymphalidae; genus Hestina; species Hestina assimilis. The sequence goes on from CM041745.1 coordinate 12,898,180, forward strand.
AAGCAAATATAAGGCCCGGCGCTCTTGCACTGGTGCGGCGTGTGCGTACCGCGGAGCGATGCTTGCGGCGGCGCGGCGCGCCGTGGTCGAGCGCGTGGCGCTGCACGTGGCGCACCCAGTCGGCCGGCAGCGTGAACACCTCCGCGCACAGCTCGCACGCCAGCGGGCTGTACATCTGGTGACAAACGTGGCCCTCGATACAACAGATATCAAAAAAAAAATTAGTGACCCTCGAAAAAAAAATGTTAATCCGCCATTTTGTGGCGTCGGCCATCTTGGACCAATTTTCGTCAAACAGCTGAGACCATTCCCGACTAATTAGCCTTTCAAACAAAAATCAAAATCGATTCATCCATTCGGGAGCTACAATGCCACAGACACATCGAACTTAAAAGTCTTAAAACACATCGTCGTCTTTGCGTCGGGAATTAAAAATAAACTAAAGAATTAAACTTGTTTTGGTACGCAACACGACGTATTTGAGACATTTTAAATTTGGTGGATATCCATAAATACGCCTTATCTCTTTTTACAACAGAGAAAAAGGAACAAGCGATACTAGACATTTTAAGTGGATAGCGACCAACCACTTAAAAGCGCGTTTTATTTAAAATTTAGTTTAAAACTATACGCTGTTTGGAACTAATTTAAAGAAAATTAAAATTTTATCGTGTTTAAATTAATAAGAAACATGAATAATAGTCAAACGCAATTTGATATGTTACATTTATGGAAGGTTGAGTAATATAATCCTTAATTATTATTATATTATATTTCACGCAATATAAAAACAAAATATTATAATCCTTTGATTGGGTACCAATGAATTCAAATTTGATGTTATTTACTACGTACGTATTTATTGCTTATATATAAAAATGTATTTCCTTGCAAAGCGACAGAAATGCTTTTTTTGAAAGTCTGTTAAATTATCGAAACCGAAATTCTCTTTCCGATAATTGTTTCATTGGGTCGCATAATTTGCGAAGTCTCGTTTGGATGTTATAACGTTTGTTCCTTTCATCTCGTAAATATGCTGTTTCAAGCATATGCCAGGCAAAAGAAGGTCGTGCAGCCATAATTTAGTCAAAAAACACTTAAAATTTATAATAAAAGTATTTAGATCACTGTTAATAAACTAAGTCACCAAGTAATATCTCGGTGAGTGACTTAACTTTCGCGTTCGCGTATTTTACTACACCAAACGTCAAAATTGACACTCATACTCGCAAAAACACGAAATATAGCGTCATTTTTTTAACGCATAGTTTGCGTTTCGAAAACGTTACTATAATAGTTTCCGTTTTTGATCTCGTACTCGCGACTTAAAATAGTAACGTCACCCGCTAGATGGCGTTGTTTTTTCTCCATACAAACTGTCTCAAACGCAACTACGATAGTAGCGTAAAAAAACTCGTACTAGAGGCACAGGTCACAGATTCGATTCCCGCTCTGAGCGATGTTTGTATTGACCATACTACATATAAGCATCTTTTCTAGTCCGTATTTGTCCTTGTCATACACAAAATTTATTATTAGTTTCGCCATTTTGTGGTGTCAGCCATCTTGTATATGAATATTATCTTCTATATAGTATTCTACATGACAAGCCCTTTCATTTTAATATCATATTAAGAGTTGTTAAAAAATATTTATTCGGCCGTTTTGCGATGGTGGCCATCTTGGACATATTTTCAACAAACGAACGAACAATAACAAAAAAACAAAATAAAAATCGATGCATCGATTTGAAAGCTATGACGCCACAGACACACAAACACCTCGTCGTTTTTGCGTCCGGATTTAAAAGATACCTCACACGCCACACATTGTCAAATTTTTTTTTTTTTCAACCATCAGCTATAGAATTATATGGAAAGTTATTTTAAAGTTTCCGAGTAAGTGACTATGACATACAGAAAAACAGACAGACAGACAGACATAAAATTATTAGGGTTCCGCTTTGCTCGACTATAGAACCCTAAAGACGGACCTCTATAACTGTGTGCTATATTTTTATTAATACTTACCAAGCTCTCCTCATCAATGTCCATTTCATCGATTGGCTCAGTTTTGACGCTCATCTCGGCCTGAAACATCTCAGCGATGGAACGCTCCTCTTCTTCAATGCTGCTCGCATCCCACTCCGGTTCATCCTTCACTTGAACTTCCGTGCTAACTTCTGATGTGCTCTGGTTTGATTTTTCTGTCAAAAACACTTAAGACTTATTATTTTGATCATATTGTAGTAGAAGCATGCTTTTATCAGCAAAAATGACACAACAGGGGAGTATGTCCTCTTCCTTTTTTCATACCTCCCTTGTGTAACGCGAATATGGTATTCAAGTCTCGCAGGTGTTCATAGGTTTCGGTGACTGCTTACCATCAACCAGACCGCAAGCTCGTTTGCCATCAGTCATGACATAAAAATAAATGTCGCAGAAGACACTCTAAAGACGGAATCAATTGTGTGCTCCCCTAAAGGCTGTCCCTTTTCACGCCGGATCTTTGTCGTCGACCACCCCGCCCAGTGACGCTGTCAAGGCCAGCAGAGCTCACAGCAATGCACATTCCAAAAAAAATGATATTATAAAAAAATTATGAAAATAATATGGTGCAGACATGTAAAGAATTTTTTAATTATAAAAATCTATAAAAATAAATAACATGAAGTGCCTTTTTGTAATTTCAAATTAACAGCAATAAGACAGTATATACATTCAGATAAAAACAATTTTTAAATTTTTTTGCCTATCTGTCGGGCTAATACCTGAAACGGCTGGACCAATTTTAACAGGAATTTCACTGGTAGATAACTGATGTTATAAGGAGTAACTAAGGCTACTTGTATTTTAGAAAAAGAATTAGTGGTTTTGTGTAATAAAGAAAAATCGGTACACCATACGAGCGAAGTTAAAAATAATATTTTGTAATATACTCACTTGAACTGACAGAGGCATTATCTTGTTCGTCAGAATCTTTAGCATCTTTCTCTGCTTGTTCATTCTTTTGCCTCTTCCCATATTTCCTCTCAGCGACATTGCGTCTCAATATACGTGGTGGAGGAGGGGCTTCTTCCGGTGAATCCTCTGCTATGTTTGATACGGTCACCGTTGAACTGACAGTTGGTGTGGTCACCGTAGCTGTGACTTCAAAATAAAAGAAATTCAGTAACAGTTCATATGGTGGTAAAAAGAAATATAATAGAATAATGCGCAAGGCCGGCTATGTAGGTACCACTGCAGTGTCAGTTATTCTAGCATAAAGCTACTACAGGGCAGAGCAGATATAAGAACTTTTATTTAGAAATGAAACGTGTTACAACCGCTCGTAGGCTACGATAACCGCTTGCCATCTAGTGGGTTCTATGCTTGCTTGCCACCTTAGTGATAAAAAAAACAACATTTTTAGTATCAACTATCACTATAAGATAGGCTCTGTATATCAGAGTTGTAATTTTTAATGAGGAGGATTTGATTGGTTCTATTAAGATCTGGTTACTGTACTTAAAAAATAGTGCTGTAAGAAGGCAGTGTTGAAATCAGCCACATCTAATTGCAGTTTCGTTTTTGAAATAATTTTTTAAATCCTTTTTTATTTTATGGTACTTCCTAAACATATTTGCTACTGCTGTTTTCATAATCAACTTTTGTAGGCATTGGGGATGTGACAACCCCATCACCTGCTGTTGATTATCTCTGGCACAGCAGAGATTATTCCACCAGCACAATCAGTCACACGGGGATTGTTCTTTTATTGCAAGAGACCAGCAGGTAATAAGTGTCAAATATTCTACCGCAAAGCAGAAGTCTTTGTCCTTATTCTTTTTTTTTGACAATGATTGTAAGCCCATGCACTTCTTAGTTAGTGGTTGTTGTTAGTGGTTTCATTAATTATTTATTACCATTTACCATTGTATGTATGTGTTATTGGACCCCTGACACAGGATGTGACCTTAGGATATTATCTTATAGGGGCCATTGAGTGTGTAGTGTTTATTTATTTATTTGATAAACGGTAGTAGAGCCGTGCTGCTCCCAGCATAAATGGGCCAGCTCTACTGGGGAAGTACTACCGTCTCACAGAATATTGGCTTAAAGTAACAGTATCAGTAGTTACTGTTGCGGTTCATTGATGAATGAAAAGTAAAGCACTGGAGGCCCATCTCCCACGCCCTCTATTCCCTTCCCATCCCTTCCCCTCTGGTTCCTTGGGTTGGCAACTTGCATGTGATACTTTAAGTATTGCAAGCGTTCATATGTTGTGGTGACTGCTTAACATCAGGACTGTACGCTTTTTTGCTAATCATTATGAAATAAAAAAAAACCTAATGAGTAATGCAGGACTACATTCGCTATTGCACAGTATATAAATAATAATGACTTATTTATTGCCTGAAAGTATTAAACCCAGCCACCAGTACACAGTAATACCAGGACAAGTTTAGTAAAAAAACGTAAATTTAAATAGTAAACTTTCTCATGAGTAATCCTATTTAGTACTTACCTACAGAAGTAGGCGCTGGTGCAACCAGGATAGTTTGACCTTTTGGAGCTCCTGCTCTTAATCCTGCCTGTGAATTACTTTCTGATGTCTTGATGAAAACCAGTTTTGGCGGACCGATGAACATTGGCCTGTTGAGTTGTTAAAATATATTAGTCTGTGTCTTCTCAACCGACAAATATTTGTTTTAAATTTTTATTTTTTTTTCTTATTTTGTCACTAACTTGTAATAGTAAATAGAAATTATAAAAATGATAAATTATATTAAGGTCTCAAGAGCAAAATTAAATTACAGAATATTTTTATTAATAAGAATGAATGTAAATGATAAATTATTTACTCAAAAATCAAATATGACATACACACCTTGCAACTGCCTGACCTTGCATCGGGCTAAATGCTTTAAGGATCTTATCATCTTTTTTAATTGTAATCTTTGGTGGTTCATCAGGTTTCTTTGTCTGTTTGGCAAGTACTTGAGTACTAGTTTTCTCGGCTGGTGTGTCCGCCCCAGCTTCATCGGTCTGTCTCCATAGACCTCTGATTTTAAGGACCTCTCCAGCTTTCAAAACAGTGTCTAATACTTCATTTGATACTGTTGTTTCTCCTAAAAAATAAAATATTATTTAATAGAGAACAAACTTTTAAAATATTATCAACTTAATTCCTAAACATATTATTATAAATAAACTTTAATTATTAATATATAGCAATAAATCAATTAATGTACCTTTATACATATACTCGACTAGTATCTTCAGCGCTTTGGTGGATATCTCAGATGGCAAAACTACGTATAACATTCCGCCCATACGAGTCACAGAGCGCTGCCCTTCGAACAATCCACACAAATATACACTGCACGAACTCAATATAAACTTGTGAGCTGGTATTTGAGATCCGTCCATTGTACACAGGACGACGTCTGTAAACCTCTCCGAACGTAACAGAGCGGCTACAGAACCGTTCAAGTGAGAACTGTGCGAATGCCATTTTAACTGGTATGTATCCGTCGAAGTCATCGTATACCATGTTCAATTTTCTTCTGTAGAAACGTTAAGACCCTTAGAAATAATAATAAAAGCTATGTTTAGATTGTTAATGACATATGGAATGCTACCGCGCTTCCTTATCACCATTGAAATATCACAAAACAAAGTAAAAACAATTCCGCCATTGTATTACTTTTGATAAAACTTTTGTTTCCTACACTTGTGACCTACTATAAAGTAATTAAATAACGTATTAAAATATTAATTAATTAATATTCACGAGGCGCATAAAATCAGTTTAAAAAAATTGTAAACAAAGAGGCAAGTTTACGGAAACTATTTTTTCTGTCAAAGTTTTTCAAAGAAAACGATTCGTTATAAAGACTGTTTTTTTTTCGGCATAGTTTTCACACAGTACAAGTAAGAACATTTTAATTTAAAAAAAAAATATATAATAAAATAATTTTACCTTATATGATTAAAGATCTAAGACCTCTATTAAAATTGTGGCAGCGCATTTTTACAATATAATCCACAATAATCACGGAAAATTATACATGTGAATTTAACAAGTAATGCGCGCAACCACCGCTTGCGATCCTCAAATCCAGTGTGCGGCGGCTGCGGCTCCGAAAATCGATAGAGCATGTATTGATTTAACGCGAAAAGCGGGGTTGCGCGTTTATCTCATCGATCCATGAGCTGGGTGCGTCGCGTCGCGCGTCGGTCGTGGGTCGTCGGGTGGTAGGCTGGTAGCGTCAGTGCGCGCGCGTGCGCGTAGCAATCGGCGCCCGCCCTGCCGCCTGCAATGCCCTATACCAATGCCACCCTGTTCACGCGCTACACGCACACTACAATCGGACGTCTATTAATTTTTTGAATAAAAAATAGAGGGTCGCTATTGATATAAACAGAAAATCAAAATTAGATCACAATTTATAAAAATATATATCTACGAATGATATTCATTTGCCTTCATTTTATAATAAACTTACTACTATAAAACACTATATTTAATACGTAATTAAACTAAAAATATACTATTACCAATAATAAAATTAATAGGGTCCATATTTGAAGTATTCGAGACTTAAAAGTTTTCATAGAGTTTTAAAAATCAGCAAAAATGTTTTATTTGCTTGAGTAATTGTAAAATAAAAATAAATATTACCTTACATTTTTAATTGGGAACCTACGCTCTTTCACATCGCATATTATATATAATATATTTTTGATTGAAATATAATTATATACAGTTTATTTCTAAACATACAAATTATTATATAAATTATAATGTATAACTAGCAGCGCCCGCGTCTCCTCTCGCGTGGTGTACCGAGTGTTCTCTATGGCACGAAACCCAAATTCTTTTTCTAGAAGAAAAGTGCTTTCGTTACTCCTTTAAGATCTATCTGTCAGTGAAGGTCCAGTTAAAATCGGTCCGAAGATTAAATTTTGTATGTAAAACTCTATATAAGTTCTAAATATTTAAGATGATATCCGAGATAAAATTGAGTACATATTTGATAGAAATCAATAACAATAAGTTTTCCTCGTATTGAGGAACTTGGCGCGTATTTAACGGAGAAACGAACAAATTCGGAGAAAGTCTATTCTCGTATTATTTATTTCGTGTTGAAACTAAAAGGTTCCGCAGCTTGATGATGAAGAATCTTAAAGGCTTTATATTTAAAGTATGAATTATATTATCGATTGTAAAAAAATAATTGCTGATTTCATAGTAACCCTTAAAATAATATGAAGACTAAAGTCATGAGAAAAAGACCTATCTTCTTCAGAATATATATAATTATAATAAAGTTTATCCAGAATTTTAAATTACTTAGTTCCAAATTAGAGGGGGAGATACAATTTTATGACTTAAGGAGCTAACATCTCTACAACCTAGTATTTTTAAAGATTAGTATTTTGGATAGGCCAAAGACACCAATTTTTTTTTTTTTTTTTTGTTACATGTATGGACTGCTGCTCTTAATTTTTCTTCTAGAAAATTGTGTAACGATTCACTAAGAATACACGTATTTACTAAATTCCGTATAGATAGAGTCAATAGCCTCCGAGTAAAATTACAGACGGAGAGTCGGACCGTCGGACGGACGAAATTATAAGAGTTCCGTTTTTGCCATTGGCTATGGAACCCTAAAAATATATAACCGTCTATAATCGCCAGCGGATTAGATATAGAAAAACAATTTATTTATTTATTAGAACACCAAGAAGATATACACTAATACATGGTATGGTGATACATTGTAATCGTTAGTATTAGCAAAGTGCTATCTTAATTATAGGTCCGTAGGTAGGTTTACCGGCGTCGGGATGTGACAACCCCATCGCCCGCTGTTGGGATAACCTCTGTCCCAGCAGAGATTATTCACCCAGTGCAATCAGTCATACTGGTGGTAAGTCTTTTGTTGCAAGAGGCCGGCTAGGTAGGTACCACCGCAGTGTCAAATATTCTGCCGCCAAATAGTAGTGCCGAGGCATTACTGTGTTCCGGTTTGAAGAGCACTGTACGCTAGTGAATTTACTGTACGAGATTTAAGAACTAATATCTCGAGGTTGGCAACGCGTTAGTGGCACCTACTACTGGTGCTGCAAGCGCTCATAGGCTACGGCAACCACTTACCATCAGGTGGGCCGTATGCTTGTTTGCCAACTTCTAACATAAAAAAAAGGTAAATCGATATTAAAAATAACATAGGTAACAACAACTCGTGATTAAATATATAGTGTAAATATTTTAAAAAATAATAACCTTATAAAAGAACATTGACTACTTATTTTGTTTTTGTGAAAAAAAGTATTAAAACTAAGGCTACTATTAAAATGGTATATAAAATAGATAACTAATAATTTAATACAATCATAAAAAAATGTGCAAAGTCTACAACAAAAAATGCAGAATACAAGTAAATAAGCTACACATGCAACGCTAGTAGAATAGTAATATCTTGTGTTCGAAAACATATACAATGACAAGGACAAACACACCCAGACCGAAAAACATGCCTGTCTGGTCAATTCAAACATTACTCCGAGCAGGAATCGAAGCCGCGACCTGTGGCGCTTAAGGTAGGTTCGCTACCATTGCGCCACAACGTCGTCAACGGAACCATAATTCTCAAACTGATAAAAGTCAGATTTCTAAGATGGCAAATATAAAAAAAATGGCTATCGAATTAAGAATCTACTTTTTTTTAAATCGGTTATTACTAACAAAACTGAACCTAATAATATAGGTGCTGTAATATTCATGTCAATAATATATAATAAGTAGTATTTACAAATTATCTTGTACGTATTAAATAGCAATATTACAAGTGTACAATTTCACTTTTATAATTCAAATTCAATTCTTCATTCTAATCTTGATTCAAATATAAGTTTTTAGAATGTTACGTTTGTAACATTCTAAAATTCTTCCTAAACTAATAAATAGTTACGTATCGGGCATATTCATTATGTCTATGGAATGGACACCTACGCAATATTTAGCTACGTTACGTACCGACAGGTCACAAGAGGGAGGGAGTCGCGCATCGCGTGCGCAGACACGAGGCTAGTATTGATTTTATTACCCTTGTACCCCACACATTTCAACCCCTCTATGTATACCTAGATATCGATCAATGAGCTAGTGAGCGTCATCGGAACTATTATTACGTTGAGACATTGTTTGAAATGATGAACATCGAATCGAAATTAAAATATTTTGATACGATTTTCGTCCTGCAATAGAGCGATATTAGGGTTATCTTTATTAAATAAGGTGCTTTTTTTTAAGATTATGTATAACAATATTCAATGTATATGAATCATAAAGTACACATTAAAATGCGAGGTATATGTATTAAAAATTTAAATGATTTTCTTTAACCTATAAAAATACTTAAAATGAAAACTAAATTTCAACGCGCCAGTATCTTTTTCGGACCGTCTTATAAAAGAGAAGACGTTATTAGCTACTCTAATAACTAGCCAAATAACGGTTATTCGGATCTCTGTCATAATTATGTGCTATGATATCTGTCAATACGATAATTAGCTATTGGCTACCACTTTGCTACTGGCTACAAAACCGCTATAATAGTTTAAACTTATAATTTTTTTTATTCTACATTTTTTTTTATATAAAAGTAGTATTTATATTTAAAAAATATGATTATATTAAAAATATATTGTTTACAGTTACTTTTGACTGTTCTTTAAAATATATATATTTTTTTATTGTTATGTATACACTGTTAAGCTTTGTAGCTATTGAAATAAAGCTATTGTAAGGTAAGACATCATTAGATAATAGAATAAAAAAGTCATTTCATGACCTTAAGTAACACGACATCTATAGTTTACTTATAAAAGAAAAATTAGATCTCACAGATCATAGCTATCTAGTTGACTCACATACGTTAATAGAGATAGCATCGCAAATTGATTTTCAGTGGCTCTTTAAAAAAATATGTAATTATTATTCAATATGAGGAATAACAATTCTTGTTCAAATGTTAAGTAAAATAAGTAAATAAAAAACAAAATTATAATATATTATCAAATATTTGTTAGTCGATTTCAGTTACTCAGCTAAGAACTAGCCAGTAGCTCTAGAATCTAGCTCCCATATGCAGGCAGCTGGCTTAATAAAGTTGGTTGGTTAACGTAGTTAGTAGCGTACCGTATCATTATATGTTTATTATTTCCTTTTAGAAATAAAATTTAGACTTATTAATACAACAATTTTTTCTTTTTCTTGTTTAGGTAAAAAAATATCTTAAGTTTCTGGCGAGGATCGAAGCTACCGCTGTCATTTAGCAAGTCACATAACCAATAGCCAAATAACCAAAATAGCTGGTTATCTAGCTGGCTATACATCGTAAATAGCCGGCTAGCTACTTAACTATTGAAATATCAGTTAGTTACCAATCGTTAGACGTTATAAGTACGTTTGCTGGTTTTTCTTATGATTGTAGACTGATAAGATTGTCTGATGATTTTTTTTTGTTGGATAGAGTATATTTCTGTTACTGTCCCATTCTGTTTTGTTACAATCAAGGAATCTGGAGATATAAAATGGAACGCGTCAAAATGTATGATTTAACTAGCGTCTGCCCGCGTCTGCGTGGACTGCCGAATCAATTTAAAAGAAAAATGAAAAGTGATTATAATTTTTGCAGTTAAAAGTTATTTTACTTTTCATTAGTTAACATATTATTTTAACCAGTAACCTAGCCTAGGAATAAATAGTTACGTTTATAACTTCAAAAATGATGTCTTTCGTAAAAAAAAAATCCCCATTTCATCTCCATATGGATCAAATTTACAGAAATATCGGAATATTTATTAATTTCATTTTAATCAGTAGTTTAAAGAAAAATTTTCAAATATGACAGACTGCCGTGCAAAATGTCGCCCCCTGTTTCACTCCCTCATGAATAGACATTAAAAGTGATATTACTTTATACAAGTATCGTCAGTCTTATTGCCTCTATTTTTATGTAAAATCAAATCAAGCATAATAAAGTACTTTCGCATACTTGTTTTCGGAAAGTATAGAGTATAATTCCCCGAAATACCGTACAATAAACAAACTCAAACTCAATTTCAAAATATTCTTTATTTTAATAAGCTTTTAAGCACTTTTGAATCGTCAAATATACAGTCTGTAATGTCCGCCTAAGTGAAGCTACCGCCGATTCGGAAGGTAGATTCTGCAGAGAAGAAACGGCAAGAAACTCTACAGTTACTCTTTTCAAAAATAATCACATTACATTTGTAATTTAAATTACATTTGTAATGTACAAATGTACATACTTTATTATAAAGTTACGGGTGGCAGCCCTATCCACGATCCCAGCCCTCACATGTAGTACCTATACCTATGCCATACCTATGTATATAAGCTTAGACTGCTGAAGTAGGTTAGTAGTTCTTAAGAGGCATTCTTTATAAAAGCTATTCTACTGACTTCAAAAAAAGGAGGTTTTATGTTCGGCTATATGTTTTTTTGTATGTTCCCGGATTACTTTTGTGAACCGCTTATGATGATTCTTCTTTGAAAGGGTATACTTTGAAGTTGGTCCTTCATTATAATTTGTTACTTTTATGTGAATAAAGATTATTATTATTATTATATAAAATAAATTTTGATATTATTTAAAATAAATGTAGGTTAAAGTACCTATATATTGCCTTACTATTGCCATACTTCTTCATCGTAGCATTATTCTCGGTATTTTATGTACCCAGGGTCTGCTTATTACTCTTATCCGGATTTGACAGGTTACTAGTTTTTACACGGAGCGATTGCCATCTGACCTCCGCAACCCTAAGGGAGAACCAGTAACTCATTGGATAAGAGCAATTTACTTATCAAGAGTTAACGATTATTATCACATGTTATTGATAATAACCGGGATCGACAGCTTAACGTGCTCTCCGAGGCACGGTGGGGAGACTCACACGGACAAACGCCCAGACCGAGACAGAAATTTTAACAAACATCTGCCCGTGCGGGAGTCGAATCCGCAACCGTCGAGACCAAAGGCAGACTCGCTACCCACAACGCCACAACGGTGTCGTTGGTGTGTTACTATTGCCATACTATTCGTAACTAAAGAGTATATATATTATTAAATACTGACTTCAAAACTATAAAGCAAGAAATCAATATTTTCTATGGAATATTTTCTTCAGAAGTCGGTGCCTTTTGTGCCGATATTTAATTAGCACCGACTGCGTGACGCAATGTGGCAAGCGCTAAGCATGAGGGTAATGTGTTTATCAAGCTGCGTATGCTTTTTCCTATGCAGCGTTCTAGATAAAACGAGCTGGCTAATTTTGATGATTCTTACGTCAATCGATACGTCTTAATTGCAAAATGCACTGAAGTTTCAATTGAAACGCTTCTATTACATACACAAATATGTTTTACTGGCTGATAATGCAGTTTCGTTCGTGTGGTCTACAGAAATACTTGTTTAGGTGCCAACATGCATACTAACGCGTTGCCAACCTCGAGGTATTGGTTCTCAGATCTTCTTTGCCCAGTAATTTCATTAGCCTACAATGCCCTTCAAACCAGATAATAGTAATGGCAAAAACTCTGCTGCTTTGGGGTAGAATATTTCACACTGCACCTACCTAGCTGGCCTCTTGCAATAAAAGACCACCCGTGTGACTGATTGGACTGGAATATTCTCTGCTGTGACAGAGGCCTTTGCGTATATTTGCGTGGTATTCTTCGAACCTTTAAGAATGTACGAACGACCGTTTGCTAGTGGTTGCAAAACTCCCTTAAACGCCTTAATTTTAATTTAAAAAAAGGCGAGTCATGTTAGCATAGTAATCTCTGCTGAGAACTGAGGTCTACGTTTCCTATGTTTTAATCATAGAATTCTATGGTTTTGATGTATCAGATCATAAACGAGACAGACACTATTAAACGCAGTCAAACAGAAATCATAATAATATTCAAACTTTCTTTTTCTTCTTTTTCCTAGCATTATTCCCGGTACTGTACGATTATTTACCCAGGGTCTGCTTATTACGCTTGTCTGGATTTGACAGGTTACTAGTTTTTACACAGAACGATTGCCATCTGACCTCCGCAACCCTAAGGGCGAACCAGTAACTCATTGAATAAGAGCAATTTACTTATCAAGTTAACAATTATTTTCAGATGTTATGTGATAGCAACTGGGACCGACAGCTCCACGTCCTCTGCGAGGCACGGTGGGGAGACCCGGAAGGACAAACGCCCAGACCAAAACAGATTTTTGCAAGATCAATGCAAACATCCGTGCGAGCAGGAATCGAAACCGCAACAGTCGAGGCTAAAGGCAGACTCGCTACCCACAACTCAACACCGGTGTCTAATTTAATATTGTTTCAATATTGACATAAAAAAAATTAAATATTTTTGCAAAAATTACAAAAAAAAGTAACATTACGATATCAAATACAATGTGCAAATAATCAATAATTATAATTTACAGTTGTACAATCAGCGCCATCTATTAGCAAACGTATTCTAATAATGTTTCTTTTCATAATAAAATCATAGATATTATTTTTTTTTTATTTTGATTTTGATTTAGCAATAGTATTACATATTATTATCAATCGATACTACTGATACTGACGCTAATATGGAAAGTACCGTCAAAGGTTGATAGTTTCGATAGGACTATCGATAGTAAGACTTTCGAGGCCACGATAGTATCACGATACTGATAGGCTACCGCAACAACACTAGTGTGAAATTGACACTTGTGGTTTTTAAAGTTGACAACTTGACAGATCACTGAACTCAGAAGCCTGTCAGTTGTCACTTGTGAATTGGGATTTCTCCTTGAGAATGAATAATAATTAACGTGTTTGCAAATTGTTATCAATTGTTATTTTGTTTTCGTAGTAGCCTGTGGTTAATACAATTTTAAGATAATATTACTCGACTAGTTTTTAATTTCATAAGGCTTGGTTTTAATAAAGTTATGAAAACAAGATTAAAATGAATACACAAAATAAATCCAGTGCATTATCTGCAGACCTAACTAACTTTGCTTACGGTGTGTCGAGAAGGAATTTTCAAAATTCACCGGAATTAACAAAACTCGGTATTTCTTTATTAAAGAATTTTCCAGCGGCTAGAGATGCTGTTTTTGAGTACTTTGCGATGGTGTTCCAAGATGCCGTTACTGTATCAATTAATCCAGCAGATTATGAGGTAATTATATTTGAATTTTAATTGTACTCTAATAACAGTTTTTTGATGAAAATATATACTATCAATTCTCTTAAAATAAATTTGTGATACAAGATTCAAATAGTTTCTTATTTTATTTCATAAATAAAGTCATAGTTCAGGTTTTCTAATGAAAAACAAAAAAAATGTTTATTAGGTTAACTTTTGTTACAATATCTTAGATTAATCTGTCTAGTAGTATTAGTATGTTTCATAGAAACTTGAATCAGGTGGCCTCTTGCTTCAATATCCTTCACAATTAACATAATGCTAAATTCTCAAGATTTTTTTGCATTATTATGCCCCTAAGTGACAGTGTTTTACCATTCTTAAATACATTTTCTATTTCTATATAGTCTGATTCACCGATAAGTGGATCTTTGGATAGTGTAAGTATGATTGGACCACAGCTGTGTAATATGGGTGAATCCTGGGCATCGTTCATTGCACATTGGTCTATACATTTAAGTATGGAAGTGGCAACTGAGAGGCCCAACGTATCAAGTAAGTTGTTAAGAAAAAAATCATTTCCTTAAAATATAATATACATAGAAAAATATAAAAATTTAGTTAAGTAGAAATTATAATACATATATAATTAAGGTACAGTACTAACTATGGGTTTGCTTATACTCTTATCCTGCTTTGACAGGTTAGTATTTGTCATCTGCCCAAAGAGTGTACCAGTAACTCATTAAATAACAGCAAATTACCTATCACTAGTTAACAATTATTATCAGATCAAGGTGTTCTCTGAGGCACAGTGGGATGACCCACAAAGACCAACTGACCAACCAATCGAAATAAATATTTAGATCGTACATCTGCTTCGAGTGAGAATCAAAGAAAATAATCATAAACCATTGATTTTCAAAGCAGGCTTAGTACACCAAAACGGCTATCATAATTAAGGATTAATAAAAAAATATTCTAGATCAATTTTAAAATGCTAAGTTTTAACTTTCAATTAGTGCAGTAAAAATTAAGAAAATTATTTAAATAAGTTTATTTGATGAAATGTAATTATTTCAGATGTTATATTACAAAATTTAGATCCTACGAGAGTATTATTAGATATAACAACTCACAATTTGACATTACTGAAGGCAGAGGAGAGAGCCGTATGTATTGACAGAATGTTAGGTAAGTAACACATTCATTAATAAAAGAATTGTAGTGATATCTAAACTCGACTCTGCACCATGTGTTAAAAAGAACAAGATTAAAAAAAAAAAAAAAAAAAGGTTGTCACATATACCTAAGTTTTTATCCTTCTTTTTTTTTAAGAACAAATTTGCAATGCTTTTTAAAGTCATATTTTATTCTCTTATTGCCCTTTTAATTGATGGATTGTCAGACTGGCAAATCTCGCGTCAACGGAGTAGCCCCTTCTACCTTTGAGCGACTTAAGCTCTTCAAAGAGTAGATTATTCTCAATCAACAAATAAATCAAAAAATCAATGAAAGTTGGTCATCATTTGACTAAATTATAGGCTGTTTAATAGGAAAGATAAATAATTGAATAATTTTATTTCACAAGTCTCTCATTACCCTATTAGACACCATAGAAAATCTACTGGCTGTAATGTTCTTATAATTTTTAGGGTGTCGGGCGTGTTCATGGGCGATAGGTTTTGTGGGTCGTGCAGAACCAGCTCTAGTGGTTCCGAGGGCTTTAGCATTAGGGGCAGAAACAGCTCGTACTGTGCTGGCCCACCTTGCCAATCATCCACCTGCATTTTTCCATGTTCGAGCTGCCCTGGTTGAATTGTTTCAAGTTAGTAGTGTTTATATAGATTTGTAATTAAGTGGCGTTTAATAATATTTATAGGAGCCCGAAATGGTCGCTGGATCGGGGAAGTACTATCATCCAACAATATCGACGTGAAGTTATAGTATATAATGTTGCGTTGTTGTTGAGTGGGAGTGTCGGAGGACCAAACGTATTGTATAAGGAGGAGATGGGATCCCTCCTTATGCTTTCCTCTTATATTCTTTTTCTGTCCCAATCCATCGCTTGGGTCAGCACCTTGCTTATAGTGCAACTTGTAGTGCCTGGCACAAACTACGCCGCTTAAAAACTGGCGAAAAAAAAGCCATGCCCTTGGCTATGCTTGCATTAATAGTAACTATTTACTACGCCGGACGATTGCTTAAGCTTTTTTTTATTTCTTAAGACACATCTGTACCATCGGCGGATACGTCTTGTATCTATATCTGTGTAAAATTTCAACCAAATCTATTCAGCTGTTTTTGTGATATTGAGTTACAAACTTTCACATAAAAAATAGGTAGATACGATAAAAAAGGGCAACAAAACAAAATATTTCAAAGAATATACACGTCTTTATGTGTGTTTTGTTACATGTCCATTGCTTCTATATTTTTTAAGTCAAACTTATATCGGTAAATTTAAATAGTTAAATGATAAAAAGGAAGGTGGCCGGCAAAAGCTGGATGAGAGTGGCAAAAGATCGTGCTCAGTGGCGTAAAACTGGAGAGGCCTATGTCCAGCAGTGGACTGATAAAGGCTGATGATGATGATGATGATGATGAAATGATAAAAAGTAATGTCGCCCGCTTGTATGCGAACACTTAAATAATCTGTGGTAAACGGTGTTGGTGACACAATTAGGCATTCGTTTAGTTATACTACTATATATATATCTGTAATGTTACTGTTTGTTTACCCAAATAAATTTAAAAAAAAATGTTTATTTTAATTGCAGGAAGCACTCAAAGAAGAAAGCAAAGTTGACAAAAAACGAGATGTCATACCATATTTATTAAATCTAGCTTCCAAATCCGAAATGGTTTTGAAAGCACTTACCCAAGATATTGAGGAAACTTGTAAGTTTTCATCTTCTCTAAATATTATGAATTGATTTTTATTTTATCTTTATTGTAATAAATCCTCTATGACTTCAAAACTATATAGTAGCAAGTTACAAGATTTTATAAATATGTCTAGTAACAATATTTTTTCAATATTTTGTAATATTTAAGTAAGCAACGTAACCTCGTTTCTCCTTTTAAATATGAACACGAAAACCCTAAAAAATCTCTCTTACTTAATGAAACCCCAAAAAATAAATTTATTTTTATATTTCCGCGAATACTCTGGCTCAGGAAGGTTTTCGCCAACGGTCTACATACAAAAAAATATTTTTTCATGAAAATATAACGGTTGGCAAACAAACATAGGGTACGCCTGATACTTGAAGTATCACATACGCATTGCCATACCAAGCGATATGAGAGAAGGGATACAATGTACCTCTGAAGTTCTCAGCAGCAAACGCAACAGTTACCGATACTGTTATTTTACGGCAATTTTTTTATAATATGATTGGTTGCTAAACAA
The DNA here is from genome assembly GCA_023373885.1 of Hestina assimilis. Classification (NCBI taxonomy): domain Eukaryota; kingdom Metazoa; phylum Arthropoda; class Insecta; order Lepidoptera; family Nymphalidae; genus Hestina; species Hestina assimilis. The sequence goes on from CM041745.1 coordinate 12,915,803, forward strand.
ATTACCACCGGATGGTAAGCAGTCACTGCAACCTATGAACGCGCGCGATACCTGTAGTATCAGAACCGCGTTGCCAACCTATGGGAAGGGATGAAAAGGGAAACAATTAAGGGAACAGAGGTTGTGGGACACTGTGACTTTGATGCTCACTCACTCATCGCACGAAAGGCAATATATATAATTTTTTTTTTTTTTTTTATTCAAAAATGAGTAAGCTCTTGACCTCCATCGAGCGTGAAAGCATAGATGAGGTCTACGTTGGAGCGAGCTTACTCAAGAGAAGCCTATGTACTCGCACCTTGAAGAGGTTCAGGTTGTATGCATTCGGAAATACAGACGCCGGAAGAGCATTCCAATCCCTGGCCGTGCGCATTATGAATGACGAACGAAAGCGCATAGTTCGAATATTAGGTATATCGACCAGATATGGGTGGTACCCCGCAGTGCGCCTGGTATACCGGTAGAAAAACGGCGATGGCGGTATGAGTTCATGGAGCTCATCAGCACACTTCCCGAAGTAGAGTCTGTAGAACACCGACAGACAAGCGACTTTACGACGGTGACAAAGACTATGCAGAGCGGTTTCAACTAGCCTTTATAATAAATATATATAATATATATATATTAATATATATAATGTATTTCCAGTGACAGACGAAGTAATGGAACGATTGTGTGTGGTGTGCAGTACACATAGACATGGCGGAGCATGGGAGAGTGTGGGCCCAGCGTCCCTGGTGGCTCTGCTATTGCGTTCAGATGTACGCTGCTTTCTCCTTTTATTGAGACATGCTCAGAAGAATCTCTTCTGTAGGCAGTTGCTTGGTGAGTGTTGAAATATGTTTTTAACACGTTGAACGCCATACGACCCGCCGGTTGCCCTCGCGTATTTTTCCCTTTGGCCGAGGCACAATCACGAAATTAGTAAATTTTATAAACTTAACCTGATGACGATAATAATAAAATTATATTAGATAATCCAAAGTTTATAGAATGCGTCAATGCATTTAAAATAAATATTTGCAAATTTTACCGTTTAGTTAAGAACAATTCTAGCACTATTTTGACTATTATCAAATTGATAACGGCCGGGACCGACTTTTTACTTGCCCTCCGAAGTACGGTTCGGCCGAATACCACATTCGGCGTATCAAAAGAGCATCATGCTATCACCCATCTAGTAACTGACCGCGTCTAAAGTTGCTTAACCCACCGATCGTTTAACAATTAGGGGCGCACGCAGCTATGAGTGTCTGTAGGAAGTGATTAAATTGGACATCTCACCAGTATCAGCGGCTCCTAGGTAACCCTCATGACTCTAATGGTTCAATAAGATAAGACTCAATTTTATTTCCATGTCCAACATGTTAAATTGGGCGGTTAATTCTAAGGTCATCTCAGACGAAGTCATATGCTAGTATTAAATAATTAATCAGACAATTTTGTTACAGAGTACCTTCTGCAAAAGCTGGAATATGAGTGCCTGTTCCCGGACTGTAATCTGCCTCTAGTGATAAGTGCGGCTGAGGAAATTAACTTTGTAAGGGAGAAGCTCTTGACTGGGAATCAATTAGAGCAGTATTCTATAGCCAGGATACTTATTTTAGTCAGTAAGTTGTGAAAACATGTTTTTAATTTATTAATAATTCTAATATTCTTGCCGTTTTAGCCAACTTCAAAAAGAAGGGGTTCTATGTCAAATAAAAAATAAAAAAGGTAATCATAGGTACCGTTTGGAGGATATTTTTTTATAAAATTAGTACAAAGTACAGGTTATCCAAAACCAAATATGAAATAGTATTTTATTAATTGGGTTAATATAATAATTGAACTGCCTTAAGCGCCACAGGTCGCGGGTTTGATTCCCGCTCGGAGCAGATGTTTGTATTGACCACACCGCCATGTTTTCCGGTCGAGGTGGGTTTGCCCTTTTCATTGTGAATTTTTCCGAGCCCCCGACACAATATCGCTATCCTAATGGGGGCTGTCGAGTGTGTAGCATTTATTTATTTATAATCGTCGGCATAAATATCAGAATATACATTTTTAATACGCCCATAAGACCAATATTTCAGGAGCAACAAAGATCTGATTTTTTTGTCTTATGGCCTTACCACTTCTAATATTTAGACCAACTCTAAAGAACATACTAATTCTTCAAGACTTAAAAAATATTCAAATTTCAGGCTACAACCTTCCATCAGAATTCGTAAGCACAATAAGTTATATACTCCAATATTCGCGGAACGATACAACCCTGGCCTTACTGGTCCGGATTGTATCTGGTACAATATGTATGCACACACCGAACGACTCGGCAGATGTGAACATGGACACGGAGAGATATCAGAATTTTATTAAAACAGGAGTCGAATACGCTCTAAGGGACGCCATAATATCTGATACACAGATTAAAAAATTTTTCATAGAAGATACCGACTCGAAGGACCAGAAGACGTATTTGCATCACTTTTGCTTGAATATTGTGAAGTTACTAAGGTATGAGTTGAGTTTTTATGCAATATAGAAATATCTCTGTCCCCATACAGATTTTCATCCCCTATTTAACCCTCTTCAAGTTTTTTTTTCGTGAAAAATGGCCTATGACCCTCTCAGTGGCCCACTAAATATACTAAAATTAATAATTATAATTGGTTGGTAAACGGTTATAGACGCGGATTCGATTACCGTCCAGGAAACATTTTTCTTTTTTTTTTTTGAGTGTGCAGCGTTTAAAAAAAAAATATTTTTCTATGGCGACACAGGGATTTGTTCTTATCTAGGTTGGCAACGCGTCAGTGGCACCTACTAATGGTGCTGCAAGCGCTCATAGGCTGCGGCAGCCACTTACCATCAGGTGGGCCCGTATGCTTGTTTGCCAAATTCTAACATAAAAAAAAATTGTGTTTGGTTCTGTATGTACAATTTTTTAGTATTTTTTATTTAAAAAAAGAAACTTCCAATAGTGTTGATCATAATATTTAGGAGATCCCTGATATTTAGGAGGCATATCAGATTGGCAAAAAATATTTTACATATTGTTGAAACCACATTAAGTCGTCATGGCTATATTATTAATTGTTCCATTGCTGGGATAAGGTTTTGTCTCCTCTTAAGGAGAAGCATTAGGAGCTTAATCCACCATGTTCATCCAGTGCAGGTTTGTGACATGCGAGCATGAGACATTTTCATCGACATGAGAGGTCCTTTTGAATTTGAACACCTGACCCTAGGTTAAAGTCTTAAGTTTTCTACCCAAGGGTCTGTCTCGGTTGTAAGGTACACTTTGTTAACCGACCTTCCCCCACAGATGGGAGAGCTCGGACAAGGTGTGCTCGCTGCACTCCCGCTGGGTGGGGCGCGCGGTGGAGGCCAATCTGGGGAGGTTCGGGGCGGCGCTGCGCGAGCGAGCCGCGCTGCTGCGCGTGCGCAGCTCCGACGACATGCCCACTTGCCACGCGCTCGCTCAGGTAATAATAAATAGCTGGATAATTTTGATAATTTGGAGGTTTTCCGGTGTGGATGTGTTTGTTATTGTTATTATGTATGTTTCCGGATCCCCGACACAGGATATAACTATTCTCATGGGGGCCGTTGAGTGTGTGTTGAGTGTGTAACACCATCCTAATATCTTGGAATAAGTGTAAAAAAATACACTTATTCCAAGATATTAGGATGGTGTTTCATAAATAAAATAAAAAATTTAAAAAAAAAAAAGTTCGATATCTTGAAACAAAAAAACAAACGTGAATTGAGAAACCTTTTAAAATCGTATAAAAAATATTCAAACTTATTAACAGGTATTGGACAGAGTTGACATGTCCGGCACAAAATCGCCGCCACCCAGCGTTGAGGTCATATTGAAAGTTGTCCAAGCGACGGTTAAATATTTCTTCAGATGCATACATGAAAAAGGTTAGTTCGTTTATCTAACCTAACTAATATTATAAATATGAAAGTTTGGATGGATGGGTGTTTGTTACCCTTTCACGCAAAAACTACTGGACAAATTTAGATGAAATTTGGTACACGCATAGCTTATTACCTGGATTAACATATAGGGTACTTTTTATCCCGGAAAAAGTTTGGGTTCCCATGGGGTCGTCAAAAAACTACATAACGTGAGTGGACCCGCGGGTATAGCTACTAGACAATAATCATATTAAGGCCTGTGCCCTTTATCGGCATGATATGGCAGGGTCTTTTTATGTGAGAAATATAAATTAATTTTAAAGTGTTTCATTATTGGTTCAGCAGCGTCAGTGGAATTTCAAATGTATTGCTCTGCCTTTAAATATTATTTTCGTTTGTAATATCGAAATCTGCCGTTAAGTGGCGACAATGTTTGCATGCCCTCACAGTGACACGTAAAAACCTTAAAAATTTCAAAATTAACCTTGAAACATTAACAATAAAATCTATACACCTAACTGACCTAACTGACATATCAACACTCAGCCTAAACTCTTAGCCCTAGAAGGCATTAAATCTTTACACAGGTGTTGTTTCTAAAACGTAAACGAGCGTTAAGAAAAGATTTTTTCGAAATTCAGGGGGTGAATGGAAGTCTGTCATTTTAGAAACTAGAAATGAAACTTAGTTTCTAGGCGAAGAGTTATATAAAGGAATACGTGTTTTAACATTTTCTAATTAAATAAATAGCAACTATTTTCTAGGAAGGTTACTTTAATTTTTTTTTCTTTTTTGTTAACGTTTTATTATTATTTAGTCAAAATGATTAATTCCTAAGGGCATAAAAAATGTAATGTGATGATATTAAGGGGAAGAAACTGGCTTCTGCAACACAGCCCTGCTAGTGCAGAAGTCTGGGTAATCTTTCTTGTTTGTAACATATGTTTGTGTCCAATGAAGAGTTAGTATTATTATTATTTCTCTGATTATACGAACATTTTCTAAAATTTGACCCTTGAAGGGTCGCAAACGTTGTGAAAAAGGGTTGAAAGTTTGGACGAAAATTCGTCATTTTTGAAGCTAGAAATGATACTATGTTTTTGGCGAAGAGTTAGATAAAGGAACACGTGTCTTAACATTTTCGTGAAATTTGACCCCTGAAAGGTCGTAAACGCTGCGAAAACGGGTTGAAAGTTTGGACGGAAATTCGTCATTTTTGAAGCTAGAAATGATACTATGTTTTTGGCGAAGAGTTAGATAAAGGAACACGTGTCTTAACATTTTCGTGAAATTTGACCCCTGAAAGGTCGTAAACGCTGCGAAAACGGGTTGAAAGTTTGGACGGAAATTCGTCATTTTTGAAGCTAGAAATGATACTATGTTTTAGGCGAAGAGTTAGATAAAGGAACACTTTAGCCAATTTATTTAAGACGCAGTTTAAAGTAAATCCGCTTAAAACTAGTGGTGACATAGTGTGTGGTGCTCAAGACATTGTGATTACTGCGGAGGACCCGGTTTGCTTCACTCGTAATGAAGTTGAGCGGGCTATCAATAGCATGAAGCGTGGGAAATCACCAGGTCATGATGGATTGAGTGTCGAGCATCTGCGTTGCGCTGGTGTGCACCTCTCCAGAGTCCTCAGGTTAGTCTATAACCTTTGTATTAGCCATACTTACCTGCCAGGCGCAATGATGGAGACAGTAGTGGTACCAGTCATCAAAAATAGAACAGGAGACGCGACAGACAGTTCCAACTATCGGCCTATATCGCTAGCGACAATAACAGCTAAGGTGCTGGACAGTCTGATTGATACACAGTTAAGCAAATGCGTCAAGTTACATGACGCTCAATTTGGATTCAGACCTGAACTTTCTACTGAGAGCGCAATATTGTGTCTCAAGCAGACTGTGCAGTATTATACTGACAGGAAAACACCGGTGTATGCATGCTTTTTGGATCTGTCTAAGGCCTTCGACCTGGTTTCATATAAAATACTATGGCAAAAACTTAAACAAGAAACAACCCTTAGACCTGAACTTGTCTCCATACTTGAGTACTGGTATGGTAATCAAACAAATATGGTAAGGTGGAGAAACGAGCTGAGTGACCCTTTCAAACTGAAATGTGGGGTTAGACAGGGTGGGCTGACGTCGCCAAGATTGTTCAATCTGTATATAAACCAGTTGATTGAGAGGCTCAGTGGAGCAGGGGTCGGTTGCTCTATTGATGGGGTTACCATTAATAATATCAGTTATGCAGATGACATGGTTCTGTTGAGTCCCTCGGTCAATGGCCTCCGAAAATTACTTAAAATTTGTGAAGATTATGCTAGGGTGCATGGACTCTGTTATAATTCTAAAAAAAGTGAATTTCTTGTCTTCAGGGGTAAAAATAAATCTTTATGTTATAAGCCTAATATACTTTTGTGTGGAACCCCCCTGAGGCAAGTGACCGAGTTCAGGTACCTTGGTCATGTTGTAACGGAGCACCTTGGTGACGACAGCGACATGGAGCGGGAGCGCCGGGCGCTGTCGGTCCGCGGCAACATGTTGGCCCGCAGATTTGCACGTTGTACGACGCAAGTTAAATTAACTTTGTTTCGAGCTTATTGCCAATCTTTTTACACGTGCAGTTTGTGGGTGAACTATAGGCGGCGGACCTATAGCGCCTTGCGTGTCCAATATAACAATGTGATGAGGGCGGTACTTGGGCGGCCCCGACACTGCAGTGCTTCAGCCATGTTTGCGGGTGTTCGTGTGGATGATTTCTATGCGATCATGCGCAAACGTGCTGCGTCCAACATGGGTAGGCTAATAAGCAGCAAAAATACCCTCCTCAGCACTTTGGCTTATAAGCTGGATAGCCCGTTCTGGAGGATTTGGAATGGTGCACACATGGACGTCAGACGGCAGTAAAGACCGAATTAGTTTTTACAATAAATTTAGGTGTAATTAGGTTAATATTTTACTAACATAGGCTAATAACATTGTTACTAACACTCATTTGTATTTATATGGACTTACTTTGGTCTGAAATAAAAGAATATTATTATTATTATTATTATTTAACATTTTTCTAAAATTTGAACTCTGAAGGGTCAACAACGTTTTCAAATGAAAACTTAATAAAACTTCCAGATATAATAGTAAAAATCCGAGGAGTGCAGATGGCTAGCCGCTTGCTACGCAAGTTGTGCTTGCACAGTAAGCTCGCGCGGGCGGTGGCGCTGCGGGATCTGCTGGAGACGGCCATGTTCAGAGAGGACAAGGTTTTCGGCAGCCGGAACGTCCCATCTAACAATATAGCCTCTTCGAAGGACTGGAACAGTGAAGAATTACTTATATATATGAATCAAAAACACGTAAGTGCCTGTATTAATTGGCCGCAAATAAGCAATACCATGTCAACCCACAAAATTGAAAAAACTGAGTTATATATGCAGAAGTGTTGGTAAATGGCTGAAGAACATTTTTCTTTAATATTTGTAGGGTTTTAAGCTAAAAACTTCTAAAAAAGCCATTTTTTAATCATGCAATTTATGTATTATGTTAAACATTTTGGGTTATATACGAAATATGCAGTTTGTATACTTATTTTTGTGAAAATAAGTATAAATAACTTACATAAATCTAAAATTGGCAAAAACTTGACCAATACATTAAAAAAATTCATATAAAGCAAGTTGGTCAAAATTTTCAAACGCGTTCTTCTCGATATGACATTCGTGTGGGTTGACATGGTATTGCTTATTTGCGTTCAATTATTGTTGTAACTGCATTTTTTTATGTCATGACAGTTGGAAAACAACCTTCCAAAAAGTGGAACTCATTACCGGCTCACGTGTTCCCTCCTTCCTACAATCTGGCCTCCTTCAAACGAGCCGTGAAGAGACATCTTGCGGGTAGGCAGGGTGTGTTAACTCTGTTAGCCGCCTTCGCGTTTGGACTTTATTTCCACCTACCATCAGGTGGAGTAGAGTCAGCTGCCCTTCTTTCCAAATAAAAAAAATTAATGCCTGCGATACTTGATAGGACTGTAGGGATGAGAAGGGAACAGAGGGAACACCCACCCCGGTGGGAGATTGGGCCTCTGATGCTATCACTCATCGGCCAAAACGCAACAGTACTGATACTGTTACTAATTCAAAGCCTCAATAGCTTAAAGGTAGAATGGCTGACTCCGCTCCGCTAACGCGAGAGTCGAGGGTTCGATGCTGACCCCGTTGGGCTATTGTGGTACCCACTCCTAGCGCAAGTTTCGAGCTTATTTGAAGGGGCAATATAAAAATTAGTAATACTGTGATTTTGTGTTTGCTGGAAGACATTGCTTTGCTACTAAATTTAGGTATTCTTAAATATTTACATCTTTGCCCCTAGGGTCCAATAACTCAGTTGACACAGAGCCACACTTCAGTGTTCCACGCGGGAGTCATCGGCAAAGGAGTTCGCAAGCGAGGCAGTGACGACGGTGACGACGCGCCGCCCGTACTCACACTCGATAATGAACTGCTGATGGGAGCGCTCGTGTCCTGCATGGTGAGTGGGGAGGAGGGGTGACGCGGCCGGGTCAGAGGCCCGCTCGTCCCATGTATGGTGTGAGGAGAGGGGAGAGGGAGCGGGGAGGTCGCGTGGAGACTCGGCCCGGTCGGAGGAGGGGCTGATGCTCTTCATGGTGTGGGTTAGGGGCTGGAGAGTGGGGACCTCGTGTGTAGACCTCGTGTGCGTCCGGGTTGGTGTCAGAAGAACAGAGGGAGGGGGTTTAGATTGCCTCGGATAGACACGTGGCCGAGACCAAGCCGACATTCATCGAAAATCAAGTTAATATAAAACACTGTTAATCTTGTAGTATTCAAGTTACAATAACATTTCATTTACAGGATGGAAACAGTGGAATAGTTGAAGGTTCCACGTCAATATCATTACTTCTTGTGGAATTGGTATCACCGGATGTTATGTACAATGGACTTCCATGGCCAGATGAGGATTTTACTAAGGTATGTTAAAAAAGTTACTACATTGAATTTCAATCGTTCAATCAGCCTGGACGGTTGCGGGTTTGATTCCCGCTCGGGCAGATGTTTTCATTGATCTTACAAATACCTGCTCGGCCTCGGAGAGCACGTTAATCTGTCGGTCCCTGTTGTTAGAACATAACATCTGATAATAATCGTTAACTCTTGATAAGTAAATTGCTCTTATCCAACGAGTTCCTGGTTCGCCCTATGGGTTACGGAGGTCAGATGGCAATCGCTCTGTTTAAAAACTAGTAACCTGTCAAATCCGGACAAGAGTAATAAGCTGACCCTGGGTAAATAGTCGTATGATACCGGGAATAATGCTAGGAAGTTAGCACTATTATTGAATAGTTATATATGCGTAATGTTTGTTGCAGCAAGTGAGCATCGAACGCGAGCTGTACATGCGCTGCGCCGTGGAGCGCTGCGGGGTGACGCGCGCGGCGCTGCGGCGCACGGCGCGCGCGCGCCCGGCGCTGTGCCTCGCCTCGGCCCTGCTGCGCGCCACCGCCGCCTCCTTGCTGCACCGTGCTCGTGCGCATCTTGGTACCCGACACGCACACCTACACACACCTACATCTACACCTATACTTTCACCTACACCTACACCTATACTTTCACCTACACCTACATCTACACCTATACTTTCACCTACACCTACGTCTACACCTATACTTTTACCTACACCTACATCTACACCTATACTTTCACCTACACCTACACCCAAACATACACCTATACTTTCACCTACACCTACACCCAAACATACACCTATACTTGCACCTACACCTACACCACAAGCAGCTTGATAGGATATTATGTATCATATTAAAAAATGTGTATATAGAAACAACTTGTAATACTTATTGAATAATATTTACAGACAGACATACACAGTCGGCAGAAATGGCCCGAGAATTGGCTTCACTTACAGAACTGCTATCGCTAATGACATTGGGACAGTTACTACCGCAACCCCTAAGCCATATCTTGGAATTGGCGCCTGAATTGACTCCAAGCGAGGTAAATAGGTGACAGTTTATTTCCAATTTAAAATTTTCTTTATTTAAATAGTCTCAATTTTTTTAAACATTTAATATAAATGTTCATGGTGTTAAATCAAATGCCCTCACAAATTCGCAAAAAACATAGGTTTTTCGGTACCTAGGTACTGAACATTGACGTTCTACTAAGATTTAAATTTATTTATTAAATGAGAGTAATTGACTTAATGTAAACAACACAGATTGAAAGCATATGGTTTACGTTAAATGTACAAACCTCAATAGCTCAACGGGAGAAGGGCCGACTTCGCTCCGTTAACGCGAAAAGTCGCGTGCTAGATCCTGACCCCCTTGAGCTATTGTCGTATCCACTCCTAGCATAAGCTTCGAGCTTATTTGGAGGGGTAATAAGAATATTATTAAGGCTTTCAAAAAGCATATTCTTTTTTTAATGTAGGTCAATCAGACACATCAGATCTGAATAAATAAATATATAATTTTATGTTGCAGATCGTCCAGGTTCTAAGGGATTGTATATGGAATTATACACGGGATCATGTACCTTCGCCAGCGCTATTCGCCTGTGATTCCACAGGTTACCAAAATTATAATTCGATACAATTATATTTTGTGACAATAAAATGGTTTGGCTCAATGGATTTCTTCACGTTAATATAAATTTCTATAATGGGAATTAGAACTTAATTATTAAAAAAATAAGGTCGATTTTTAATTATGACTTCAAAAAGAACAAGGTCATCAATTCGCCTGTATGTTTGTAACATAATCAAAGACGGCTGGACCGATTTAGATAATTCGTTTTTGTTTCAAAGGGTATACTTCCGATAGTTTTCTTAGTACCCATTTCTTAAATTTTAGTTTCTTGTTTTCTAATCAGCGAGTGATTTCTATGCATAGGTTGTCTCATCTCATTATTGTTAGCGACATTGTATACATTTTTTTCATACGCCATGTCTTGCAGGTCTCCATTGGCGCGATCCGTCGACGTGCAAGCCGCCAGCAACGTATACAGATACATTAAGATTGATTATACAGAAAAGAATATCAAAATTAGGTCACATGTACCCTATAATGTTTTTAAATCTTGAAAAAGATTCTTAATTGTTCAAATGGTTGATTCTTTATGTAAATATTGTAATACATTTTATGAAACAAAGAAATGAAATTGATTTTTTTTTCAAAAACAGGAATACATTTAGTTATTTTTATTTGTTAGTATTTAATTAAAGTTTGTAAAGTTCCTTTAAATAAATTTAGTTTACATAAATTTAAGTAATAAAGTAATAAGTACAAGTAGATCTTTTCTTTTTTTAGCATACATGGGACGGCTCGAGTAGGGAAGTACTACCCACAGAAATCATATACCCTCCTAGAGAATATCGATTGTAGGATGACATAAAAATTATAATATTCATAACAGCTATTTTATTGGTTTGAAATAGCAATGAGTACAAAGCATAGATTTAGTAAAAATCTTTTAATAAAGATTTAGGTAAAAGAGAAAACATAATAAGTACCGTTTCGTGTTATACAGTGCATGACCATAATTAATATAAAATTTTAAAACTTAGATGAGAGCCAAGTTTTGCTATCCTGTGGCATTTAATAGTAATGTTAGACTTGCTGATTTCTTATTACGCGTACCAATTTTTAAAGTTTCGTACTATGTACCAACTTGTTTCGCAGTACATAATAAACGCTACGCACTCTCAACGACCCCCATTATGATGGGGGGTACACCGGTGTCAGGTGTTCAGAAACATCCACAATGACAAACACAAATAGACCGAATTTGAACCCGAGACCTGTTTTTTCGGCGTCGGGATGTGACGACCCCATCGCCCGCTGTTGGGATAACCTCTGTCACAGCAATTATTGCACCAGTGCAATCAGTCACACTGGTGGTAGGTCTTTCGTTGCAAGAGGCCGGCTAGGTAGGTACCACCGCAGTGTCAATTATTCTGCCGCCAAATAGTAGTGCTTAGGCATTACTGTGTACTGTGACGAGATTTAAGAACTAATATCTCGAGGTTAGCAACGCGTGAGTGGCCCCTACTAATGGTGCTGCAAGCACTCATAGGCTGCGGCAACCATTTACCATCAGGTGGGCCGTATGCTTGTTTGCCAACTTCTAACATTAAAAAAAAAATCGTTTAAGACAGGTTCACTACTGCTGCGCCACAACGTCGTCATAAACCAACATTCAATTTATTGTTGCTTAACATCCAAATCTAAGAATAAATAAATGAATTCAGCGAGAAAATGCAGCTAGCATTCTTGCCACCATCGCCGTGGACATGGTTTGGACAATTACAATTATTTGTACATATAGTGATTATTGAATTCTTAATATGTTGTAATATTGATTGTTAATGTATTTAAATATAAAAAAAATAATACAAAAATTGTGTCCATCTCTCTTCTTAAGGATATCTGTACAAGCTTTTTTGTCCTACTATTTAACACCCCTGGGCGAGTTTGACTGTTTGACATTCACACTTGACAGTTTGTAAATGCGTATTATGGCTGTACGCCGTACGTATGTCACTTTTGTAAACATTACTTTTATTTGCGGAGCTTAAATGTTATTATTGCCCGGGAGTCATTATTTTAAGCTCAAGTATTTAATATAAATAAAATTCAAAAACCCTAAAAGGGAAAATAAAGGATGGAGGAAGTACCTAAGCCTGTGTGTCTCATTATATTAGGTTAGAATTTAAGTTTGTTTTAAAAAAAAAAAATGTGTTAGTCTCACATTATACACGTGTAAAGAGTAATTATTAATAACATTATGAAAACTAGGTATGGCGGGAGCAGGAAAGACATCGTTTACAAGGCGTTTATCCAGTAAAATTGTAAATGGTTCCAGGCCCTATTTAGTTAACTTAGACCCGGCGTGCCGAGAAGTTCCTTATCCAGCTAATATAGGTAATTAAAATAAGCTATTAAACTTTTATAGAACATTTTGTTATTATTAAAATGCTTAAAAAAGAGCTATTAGCAAAAACTTGTTATTTATTTATTAGTAATGTATATTGTTTTGTCGCTTAAAGAGCTCAGTCATCATATTTACAATATACATATCTTCTAGATATAAGAGATACAGTAGATTACAAGGAAGTGATGAAGCAGTATGGCCTAGGCCCTAATGGTGGTATTGTGACTGCACTCAATTTATTTTCCACCAAGTTTGGACAAGTTGTCGACTTGATTGAGAAAGCCGGCAAGAAACATAAATATTGTATCATAGATACACCAGGTATGTAAAATTTACATTAGCACTACATGAATTATTAACTAATTGTTCGAAATCCTAGAAGTCAATTAGTTTAAATTATTGAATTGAAAATCTTAAGAATCAAACTGAAAAAGCTTAGACTGACATATTTATTGTTTTTGATGATAAAAACTTATAATAACTATGGAAAATAGTGATGACAATATTGAGTACTATAATCCCCACTTTTCTTAAAGATTCTGAAAATTATTTACATTAAAAAAAATCATATCTGCTTCAGTGTTTCTTGTTGCTTTACAGAAGGACATTTTTGTGATATACTATCACGTAAAAGAGAAACAAAAATATGAGTCTTTTTACACACTCCACTTATGCCACTGAGCTTACCTGATTTTAATCGGTTGTAGGACTTAAATAATTATTTTTAATTTCATTTCTCATCAGGTCAAATTGAAGTATTCACATGGTCAGCCTCCGGTACAATAGTGACAGAGACATTAGCATCGTCATGTCCCACAGTGATCGTGTACGTAATGGACACAGTCAGAAGTGTATCACCAGTCACATTTATGTCCAACATGTTATACGCATGTTCTATATTATATAAGACGAGGTTACCATTTATTGTTGTTATGAATAAGGTAAATTATCTTATCTCATCAATTTAAAAATTTGGCTTAGTCTTTATTTTTCTTTTTTATATGATGTTTTTTTAAATCTTTTGATCCTGAAATATATATCCAAATTATTCTAGCCATTTTGGAGATTCTCTATTTGTATCTCTCACAAACATATATTAAAAATCGTGATTTATTAATGGTTGTGTTTGTCCTTGTCATTGTGAATGTTTCGGACCCCCGACACAGGATATAATTATCCTAATGGGGGCCGTTGAGTGTGTAGCGTTTATTTATTTATAAAAAAAAAAATTTGAGATGCGATTAAGTGATTATATTATTTTTATTATACCTTATTGAGTACCTATTACCATTATTATAAAAAAAATTACATATTATTGCTTCTATTAAACTTTCAGACGGATGTAGTCGACAACAATTATGCGGTAGAGTGGATGAGAGACTTTGAGGCTTTCCAAGATGCTTTAGACGCTGATGGTGACGGAGAAGGTAGTACATATGTCGGCAACCTCACAAGGTCTATGGCACTTGCTCTGGATACATTCTACGCTGATCTGAGATGCTGTGGTGTTAGTGCACATACTGGAGAGGTGATTTATTAAACAAAATATAGTTTTTCTTCTAAAAAAAGTGTTGATACTAAAGTGCAAATTTGCCTGATGGACTTCACTAGACCGCCAACCGCTGTGGCTTGCCAGTAGTGAGCCTGAGCCACGACGGTCGCAGGTTCGATTACCACTCAGAACAGATGTTATTTATAAATATTTGTTTCAGTCTGGGCATTAGTCCTTGTGGATCTCCCCACTGTGCCTCGGAGAGCATGTGGCAATCCCTTTGCCTAGTAACTAACACCACTAGTAACAAAAACTGCCTAGTAACAAAACTAGTAACCTGTCAAATTAGGATAAGAGTACAAGCAGACAATAAGTAGATAAGAGGTTACAGCTCTACATTAAATGTATATCAAAGTATATATGGTACTTAAATCAAAGTACAAATTTTTTAATTATTTTCCGTCCGTCTGTTTGTTCCGGCTACTCCCTGAAATGGCTGGACCGATTTTGTCGCGATTGGACGACGTTGTGGCGCAGCGGTAGCGAACCTGTCTTAAACGCCACAGGTCGCGGGTTCGATTCCCGCTCGGAGCATAATATGTTTGTATTGACCATGCAAACATATTTTCCGGTCTGGGTGTATTTGTCCTTGTCATTGTGAATGGTTCCGGACCCCCGACACAATAAATAAAATAATAAAAATGTTTATTTCATCACATATAAAAATTTTTACAGTTCATAGTTTGGAACCCCTTTTAAGTAAAATTTTACTTGTATTAGGGAGTACCGCTCCTCCTTATATATAACTTATACATGAATGAAATATTAATCCTAAAAAGAAAAAATGAAATAAAAACAAAAGTGCGTACAGAGTATTAACCTGGATTTAAGTAATCATGCAACTGTATTTTAAAGAGAAACAAAAACAAGTGCGCTTGTTTGTGTGTCTGTGTGTGAGTGTGAGAGAAAATGATTATGTGTGTGTGTACTTAAGTTCATGTGCTTTTATATGTGAGTGAGTTTATATGATTGTGTGCGAGAGTTATGTGAAGTGCTATTGGCCAGGATTAAACTACAATATAATAAAGCCTTTTTAAGACAGTGGTGTCAGCCCTACGATTAAGTCTTGGGATCGGAACATACTAAATTGCAGCATGTTCCACTGACCTAAGTTCAGTAATTTTGAAACATAGCTTCCACTTCCTCGTAGCTTTTGGTTGTCAACCATTGCGTAATGGTATTTTTACAGGCATGGAACGTTAGATCAAATATTCCTAATTCCTTATTCAATACGTTATATAATCGTGAAGATTGTCTTATATACTGTCTACTAGCGAATTTAGTTTTGACTGCTACTACAGGAGCAACATTATACTTTCTTCTACTATTCGTCCTAGAAGGAAGATAGGGAAGTGTCTTATGAATTTTTAGGATAAGTTGGAGAATATATAATTTTCTAACCGAGAGAAGGTTCGAAGAAGAGTAGAGGCTGTCAGTGGAAAATTTGTAGGGCTTGAAAAACATAACCTTGAGCAGGGCTCTCTGGGCTCTTTCAAGTTCTAAAAATTTGGTCTTTGTGGCCCCACCCCAGATTGGAAGACAGTACGTGAGGACAGATTGGGCTAGTGTAACATAGATTTGCTTTATTAGACTTTTTGTGGTAACATGTCGTAACGTTTGAAAAATCCAAATCAATTTTCTAACTCTATTCATAATTAGTTCAGAGTGCATGTGCCATGAAAGCCTTTGATCCAGCATTACACCTAAATATTTAATACTAGATACTTTGTTAATCGTTAAACAGGCGCAGTTAGGGTTTGATTGGTTTTGGCACGAATGTATTTTAATTTTAAAATTTTCTGATGGCTGGGTGCGATTATACATAGTGAAACAAATGAAGTGAGTTTTTGTTATATTTAGGGTCAGTAAGCTACGCCTAAGCCACTTAGCTATCTTGGTCAGTCCAAGTTCTGCTGTTTCTTGAACACTGTTCCAAGTATTACCAGAAAAGACTACTGCTGTGTCATCAGCATATGAGAATATATGAGCACTATCTATTCTCATATTACAAAGACTATTAATGTAAACAAGGAACAGTGTAGGACCGAGTACAGGATACAGGATATTACTATTCTAATGGGGGCCGTTGAGTGTGCAGCGTTTATTTATTTATTTATTATTTTAACCAGACTCACTGGCAGATAGCTGATGTTACTTAGGCTACTTTTATTTTAGAAAAAGAATTGGGGTCCCGTGCAATAAAGAAAAATTTGTACACCACGCCATCGGAGCCGCGGACGCAGTCAATAATATTGGTGTTGTATTTTGTATTGTAAAAACGTGTTTTTTCAAAAAGATGTTTATATATTTCCACCTTCCAGGGTATTGACGAATTTTTCAAACTCGTTGATGACGCCGCTGAAGAGTATGAAAAGTAAGTCAACTTTTAATTTTTTTTAAATGATATTTCGAACTCCAAATAAATAAATAATAAATAAATAAACGCTACACACTCAACGGCCCCCATTAGGATAATTATATCCTGTGTCGGGGTCCGGAAACATTCACAATGACAAGGACAAACACAACCAGACCGGAAAACATGCCTGTACGAATAATACAAACATCTGCTCCGAGCGGGAATCGAACCCGCCGCCGTCGAGGCTTAAGGCAGACTCGCTACCCACAACGCCACAACGGTGTCATAATAAAGAGACATATGAAACTTTTTTTTTAATGAAATAAAATCTCATCAACTAAGTTAATTAACTTTTTAGTTTACAATATTCCTTTTTTCCCATCAATGTGTATGGCTATTGGCCTCACTGGCCTTGATAGCGTTTCACGTACTGGCTTTGGCTAGTTTTAGTTATCACTTCGTCCAAGTGTCTCCGCGTTTATATGATTATATGTTGTTTATATGTTTATATGATAATAATAATCTTTTATTGTTTAAAACTGTGTTTGTACATAAGTTGTTACATTTATAATTTGAATCAACAGTTTTACCCTTTTCTGGGCGTACAATATTATTAATTAACTATTAATTCAATTTAAGTTATTATAAATTAAGAAAAACATGCATACAAGAAAAGAGCCATTAAATGTCGATTAGACGTCAATTATTCAAATTAAATATATTGGTAAGCTAAAGTGAGAAATGACAAAATAAATTAATCCACAGAAGAGCCCGGAGAATTAGTTGTCTGAGCTGGAATCGAATTTATATAATTTTTAAGATTTATTTCCATCAATTCCAGAGATTACAAAGCAGATTGGTTGAAAATGCGAACTGAAAAATTGGAGGAACAGAAAAAACGAGAGGATGATTTGAAAAACGGCGTTAAAGGTACAGCCCAATCAGCACTTTATTCTAAACCAGTGCCGAGCGATAGAGAATCGTTTGGTTTTGCTTTAGGAATGGAGTTTCTTATTGCGAGTGAGGCGGTAAAAAAGATTTATCGGAAAACGTTGCTTGTGTTACCTCACGTTGTGGTTGTTGTGGGACGTGGTTGCGTGGGGTGGGGTTGCATAGGGTAGGATATGAAATTAAATAAGGGAATTTGATATCGCGCGTTACGCGACTCGTTTATTATTATTATTTTGTAAAATCTTGTTAATTTGTAAACATTTAAATACAAATAACAGGGTTGCCGACTTTTTAAAACCTAAATTTTTTTGATAACTATATCATTGAATAAACAATAAATAAACGCTACACACTCAATGGAATAGGATTATATACTATGGTGGGGTCCGGAAACATAGACAATGACAAGTACAAACACACCCAGACCGGAAAACATGCCTTCGAGCGGGAATCGAACCCGCGATCTGTGGTGCTTAATTCAGGTTCGCTTCCGCCGCGCCACAACGTCGTCAAATATAATTTCACAATATCGTAAGCAACCTAATGAGAACTCTTTTGTTACACTACTAACCCTTTAGATTACAAAATGTCTAAAAAACAAACAAACATTCAGACAAGAAAACTCTACTAAGGTAAAGAATTTTTCCAGAAGCAGATGATCAAGACACAGTGATAGATAAGAAGAAATTGATAGAGGAAGTGGCGGGTGGTCGGGAGATCTGTGATATGTACTTGAAGCATCCCTGTAATGAGAGTTCCAGTGATGATGAGGGGACTGAAGTTGAACGACCTGAAATAGGTAATACTATCTGTTTCCGCGGTTTCGTTTGCGTTGTCTTCATAATTACTGTTTTTTTGCGCCGATCCCATAGACATATTATATACGGACAGGTTTGCTCGTTGAACGCAACGAAATGAAGTTAGTCAAGTTTGATATATCGCACTTTTCGAAAATGCCACTATTAAAAAAATCTCGAAAATTTAGTTATCAACGTAAAATGACTTGGAACGAAATTTCAATGTAAACAATAGTATAAACATAGCCATATTCGAGCGTAAATAACCAAGAAAATATTATATACGAAATATTGTGCAGGTGTCAATATTTTGTCAATATTTTAAAACTTATTTTGTTGATTCCCAAAAAATAGCTTTCTGAGTTACGTCGTTTTCGTTCTAAAGACGATATATTCGAATTAAGTTAGCATCACAAGCTTGGCACATAATAGTTTAAAGTGTGTGACTAACTTCGTTTCGTTGCATTCGTGTTGATTTTACAAAGATCTTTATAAATCAGTTCAGTTTCGCTTGCCGTGGGATATACAATTTTATATTGAAAAATAATCTAAGATATCTTTCAACACAATACAGAGTTCAGATGAGTTCAAGCAGTTTTAATATAATTCAAATTAAAAATGTATAATATATTTTTTTAGATGATAGACCAGAAGACGTCGCCGCATTCCAAGAATTTATAAACAAACATGTAAAACCTGATGATGAAAGTAAAACTTAAAATAAATGAATATATTTGTTTAATGTTATTTTATTATTATTATAAGTATTAAAAAAAAAAACGTATATCATTTGTCCCCGGACTCTGCCTTCATAATATTTTTTTTTATATTTCATGAGGGTTGGCAAACAAGCATACGGTCCGCTTGATGGTAAGTGGTCACCACAACTAACATCAAAGGCGCGTAATACTTGAAGTATCAAATGCGCTTTGCCAACTCAAGGGCTAGGAGGGAAGGGAATAGGGGGTGGGAGTTTGGGCCTCCGGGGCTCGCACTCATCGCAAACTATCGCAAGCGTTTATAGGATATGTTGACTGGCATGACTCGTAATGGCATAAAATCAACCACCGAGACCGGAACACACACGTATGTAAATATAAAAATTTGGAGCGATCGGGAAACGAAACCACCGATTTCGTCGTTCAGGTCAGGGCTACCACTACGCCAGATAAAATTAATTCATATTTCATACTTACGCAGTAAATAAAACAAATATATTCTTCACTGGACATGTTATTAAAATTCGAAAATATACAAAACATTTAGTGGAGCAAATTAATTGAACACAGAAATAATTAAATTAACTTAAGTAATTAACAAAATCAGATTCTGATTAATAATATTTGCTAGTATAATAAGATAAATAAAGGCACAAGTTGCTGCCAAGGCCAGTAAGGCCAACAGAAATACCCAATAAAAAATAGACTTAATATTTGTGATATAAAATAAACCCTTTTAAACCGTACTGCACGGTATTAATTCTATTAAGTGAGACTTAAGTAGGGCACTTCGCTTGATTTACGTATGTATGTTTATACCACAAGGGTTGCAAACAAGCGTATGGCGCGGATGTCGGGGATGTATATTATCGTGGGGGTCTCCATTAAACCTTTAACACCTCCAAAACACCAGCAAACAATATATTTTTAAGAAGTTTGCTAACACTGACTTCATTTGATTTGATTAATTATTATAATTAAAATATTCTTTGAAAAATTTTCAACTGGTAACTTTTTTAACTAACTAAGAAAGCTAAAAGTCAGTATTTTATATAACTTTGAGGAATTAAGTACAGTTTCATTTAAACGTCAATATTAGATTTCTATTACAAAAGTCAAGTTAAGTACTTGAAAATAACCAATTGTTATAAAAAAAACCTAAAAACATATATAAGCTTACAATTTAGTTTCATAATTTACAATAAAAAAAGTCGATAATCACCCATCACCTTTGATGAAAGAAATTGAATTAAATTTAGTCAATTTAGTATATTCAGTTAAAAATAGTCAAATCAGTTAAATTTAGTCAAGCAACATCAGATTTAACTTCGTTTATACAATGACAATTTTCTATAGCGCTTTGAACTTTTTCTTTAATGGTAACTTTATTTCCCCTTCCAGCTCTTTCGAGGGAAGGGTCAGTGCTTTTATCCATGCAGGGCCGTAGGCTATCTGACCATATATGTCTTTGTACGCTAATGAGGGATTTGGTGAAGTGTTATGTATACTGCCTATCGATGTATATCTGTGAATAAAATTATATATATAAATTTAAATTAGTCACTAAATATTTAGTGTTAACAGTTAATAGTAGTTTGAGTTTTTAGAAAGTCGATTATAAGAAATGTTCATAATTACAATATATAATTTTGGGTCTTTCAGTTTTCCACTAAAAATGTTTAGCATAAATCCTAAATATTTTTTATAGATATTTAATAATAACAGTCTTGTTTTATGTTTCAACAAATGTATTTTTGGTGATGTATTATATTATATTATCAAAGAGTTCGTTTTTAATTCGTTGAAAAAATGTTGGATCAAAAACGACCGTATTAGTAAATGTTAATTTGCATTCGTATTATAATTCAAATGTTATCAATAGAAACAGGTTATCAAGTACATACAATTAAAAGTTAATGATTATTGTAACTTATCCATCGATTTATAAAGAATATATACGGTGGAATTAATTACCTTCCCCGCTAACTTTGCAAATACTACAGCCTTACAGCGTCCTCTAAAAGAACTACGATCATTAGGAACACACCCAGACCGAAACACATGCATGTATAGTTAATATAAGCATCTTCTCCGAGCGGAAATCGACCTGTGGCGCTTAAGGTTCGCTACTGCTGCGCCACACGTCGTCTATAATATTAATTCTATGAACTCACCCAATATTATAAAGACTACAATAAGGTACTTGTCTCTGCAGAATGTATGTCCATATCTGGTGATAGCTCCAGTTTAACAATGGTGACACTCTTATCACTTGTGGCCAATTGACATCTGTTTTCTAGAAATAATATATTAATAAATAAAATAATATAGACTTATTGAATTAATTTTTACGATAGTAGAGCCATGCTCGACCGGGGAAGTATTATTCTCTTACGGAAAAGCAGCGTAAAGTACAATTGCGATGAGTGAAAGCGCCGGAGGCCCAATCTCCCACCCCCTCTATTCCCTTCCCTCTTGTTCCATGCTTGTTTGCCAACCGTTATGATATGTCATACAAAAACTCACTTTAATTTGAGTTTGATATTGATAATTAGATATATGATTTTAAGAATAAATAAGAAAGTTAAAATGTTTAAGGTTTTTCCTTCAAAATTTTTGGGTCACTACAATACTAATCTTAGACCGTTTTAAGCATTATCTGAATTTGTTTTTAAAAAAGTAACATACCTGCATGAATTTCAGATCTCCACTGTAAGGGTCTGTCCGTCTCGTTCCCATCAAGCATGCTTTCAATTTATCATCCTTTTCTAATATCCGTTGTAACGTCTTTTTCATTTCACCCTCAGTCACTATTAACTTAACACCATAGTGTTCCTCTATTTGTTTAACGAAACTTTCTATTTCTCTAAAGGGACCTATGGTTCTAATATAAACTACTTTGAGATCCTTTCCTACGTCTTCGCGTTTATGTATCTCTTTTAATATATTTATTGTGACGTCTAATAAAACTGTGCAGTCCTTTCCACCATTGAATGATAGGAAAACTTCGTCTAATTGGAACTGGTTGAAGCATTCTCGGAGTACCTGAAAAATTAATATACATACGCATGTAGATTTGAAATATGCAGGAACTATTTTAGAACTATCATTTTGTATTAATTATTAAAATTGATGATTTACTTTATGGGTGGAAATGGACTTTTAAGTCAACTCCAGCAGCGGCGGAGCAGTTTATGGACAGCTATTTCGACAGTTATAATTGTTGTTATGTTATAATTTTGTAAAGAATGGTATTAAATGCGGATGGCGGTAGAATTTTTAATAGTTGGGTGTAATAAAGAGAGGGTACAAACAGTGGAGGATTTACTAATTTTCAAGGTACAGGCTGCAAGGTTTTTGCCGCCCATGCTTCTAAATTGTCATATCCTAGATTATTTTTACAGTACAACCAAAGGCCGATTTCTGGTTGGGGGGCGGTGAGCTAGTTGTTTTACAATAGAATATGGAACTTTGCTAGGTACTCGGAATGTACACAATGATAAGTGCGAGGCAAAAGGACATCGGCAAATATGTTGCAGTTTTCTACCTGCAAAACATCAGGAAACCGTAATGTAGAAATCTTTGATTTGTAGGAGGTAGCAAAAAAAATCGGTTCCCAAATTTGCTGCCACAAAAATCTGCTGCCCTAGGCTCAAGCCTACTCAGCTTGCTGGTAAGTCCGCCACTGGATACGAAACGAGATGGGCTTAACAGATTATAAATGATCAGAATAATGATTAAATAATATATTTTTTTTATATTATCAAAAATAAAATTTATTAATTTTTTGAATGATGACTTTTTGTTGCTACGTTTTCGTATCTTAATTTGTATTTGAATAATAATAGTAAATATATGCAAATATTAAAAAAAACATATCTTTTAGCTCTTATCACTAATTTCCCGAGCCTTGAGATTCATATATGATAACAAAATATACTAGCCACTTTCTGTTAAGTTTTTAATGGTTAATATAAAAATAATATCCATATAAAATATATGTAAATCATATAAAATAATAATTACATCGTATCAACAATTTTTTTTTATCGTAAAATGCACTAATGATAAGTTATCAGTGGTTTTATTTGACTCATTTAGTGAATAACTGGTGATAGCCAGATTTTATTAGATCATAAAGCAAAATCCATCCAAATCCTTTGATCAATTGGTCTTAGGATTAAAATATAAATTAATAACAAACATAATTAGTATTATTATAATAATGAAGTAGCGTAACAGTACAAAATTTCTCAGGGTGTGGCGTTTCTTTTCAAGACCAGATGTATTGGTCATCCAATACCTAAATTATTTTTATTTTTTTATGCTTAAATGTGTAAGCTCTTGACCTCCATCGAACACAAAAGCATGGATGAGGTCTACGTTGGAGCGAGCTCATAAGAAGCCTATGTACTCGTTCCTTCAAGAGGTAACTTACATTGTACGTAAATGAGGCGAAGTGTGACACTGTGTGGCATGGGGAGGGGGTAGGTTACTATGTTTCGTGCTCGGAACTGTTGTTTTAATTTAATAATTTCTAAATGTGGAATTGCACAATATATGTGATATCACACAGCCTGGAGTCTCAAAAAATAAATGTATAATATGTAAGAGTTGCGACAAGGACGGGAGGGTAAAAATCATGAAATGCGTGTGAAGTAACTTGTGGATAGCCCCTAAAATGCCATTATAGTAAGGATGATACTTGATAACGCACAAAACGGCTAGGATTTGGCTGAAATTTAAAATAGAGATAGCTTATTACATGGATTACCACATAGGACACTTTTTATCCCAGTAAGACGTTCGGTTCGTGTGGGATTATAGAAAAACGTATTTATCGAAAATTATAAACTAAAAATGTTTCATTATTTTAGAGCTAATTAGAAGTCGCGTAATTAGTCTAACGAAGAGTCGCGGGCAGATACTAGTTATTAATAAATAAATATTACCTGTTCAGTTTCCTCTAGAACAGATCCAATATCTTCGAAATCCATGATTTCACTCTGCCAAACATTACATGGAACTGAAACAAAATGATGGTTCATTTTTTAAATGTAACTAAAAATAACTGACAAAAAACTAAAACTAATTGAATTTAAGCCACAGCCACTTAAATATTCTATATACAGTTCTAATTATGGATTATTAAATTAAAGTACTGTATTTCAAGATTGTTAATTATAATGATAATGAGTTATGGTAAATCTACATAAATAATAAATAATCGCTACACACTCAACGGCCCCCAATAAGATCCTATATATATCTTTCCATTATGTTTTCCCACAGATATTAGTGATATCCTAAAGTAACAGGCTATTAATGTCCCTTTACTGGGGAAAGGGCTCATCTCCTGTTAAGGAGAAAGATTAGGAGCTTAATCCACCCCACTGGTCCACTTTGGATTGGATATACAAGTCTCAGAATTTCTCCCAAGAAATGGAGCTTTAATCACATGTTTTCCTTCACCGCTAAGAACGAGACGAATTTGAATTACAAATGAGGCGATTGAAAATTTAGAAGTGCTTGTTCATATTTGAACCCATAAATTTTGGTTAAAGACTATATTTTCTATCGACTGGATCATCTCGGCTTTATTACTATATATTAATAATATTATTATAACCTACAGTATATAAATGGTCATAAAATACCATTAATATTAGTTATTACTATATAAATAAATTATACTAGAACTAATTTACTTTCATGATAATCAATTTTGGGACTCCTTATATTCATTATAAAAAAAAGATTGATTCTAATAAAAAGATAATTTATTCAGGTAATAAAAATATTTATCTTCTTTGATAAAAGTAGCAATAGAAAAATGAATACAATCTTAGTATATAAATTAATTTTCACTCTTCCGTGAACAAAGTTTCTTATTTGGTGGTTCAATGTTTTCATCAAAATTATTATTAAATATTATCTCCTTTGTCAATTTGAATGTTACTCTCATCATTTCCTTTTTGGGTGATACATTTCTGACGTCAAAAACATCAATAATGGAAGATGATACATCACATCCAAAGTTATCATTTACCATATCCCTAGCAACCTTATATGGATCGTCTCCAATTGCGAAACAGTAAACGTAGACAATGACATTGCAATCATACTTATCCATAAGTTCCAAATCATTAATAAGTCCTTTGAAGTATTTTAAAAATTCTACGGCCATTGCTGGCAAGTTCATGGTAATGTGAATTTTTGACTCTTTATCTAATTTCTCTACACCTTTGCAATAATGTAATATAAAGGTTTTAAATATGTTGCAGATAAAATCTTTACCATCCATGTTATAGGATTTAAAAAGACTCATTTGCAGTTTATTTGTTTTTGCATTGTGGTTGAGCCATTTATATGATTCTGGGTTTAAATCATTAGCAAATACTCTGCATTTCTGTTTAGCCGCTGGTATAGAAAATGGCCCAACACCACAGAATACATCAAATAGAATATCACCAGGTTGAAGCAATTCTAATATTCTTTCATGTTCTTTGCAGAGACGTGGATTCCAGTATACTTTTGAGAAATCAAAATGGAAATTGCATTTGTTTTCTTTAACAGTTACCATGAAATCATTATCACCTGCAATTACTTCCATGTTGAAGTTTCTATAAGTATTATCAATAATGTTGCTTTTATTCACTACTGTGCGGCAAGTCTTAATCTTGTCAAGTAGAATTTGTCCAATAAGTTTACGGTATTCTAAGAGATGATCACGTAGATTTAGATGTATGATATGGCCAATCTGTGAAAAACCACTAACAATTTCTTCATTCTCTGGTAAAATTGCCTTGAAAATTGTATCGTATTTGAAATTTGAATATCCAACTTGAATATCTTTCATGTCAAAATTTTTCTCATTTATGTCATATTGATTCAACAGTATCCGATCAGCTTCTAAAATGTTTTCCCATTTTGTCACTTTTTTGGGGTCAAAATAAATGCACTTTGTCAAACTGTCACCCGATTCATCTAATAAACTTTGCACAGGTTTAAAGTTTTCGAGTTTAAAAAAATATGGTTTGCAAATTTGCGTAATTTTAGATAATTTTTCACCAGACACTTTTAGGACTGGTACAGTTAAATCACGTGAGAATTTATCACGTTCAAGACATTTCATGCCACGAACACCAATAGGAACTAACATCGTATCTGATGCAGAAGACATTTTAGCTTTGAAAATTATTAATGGAACTCGAATTCGGGTCAAGTTCATAACAAATTCGTAAGTATTAACACAGGTTTCATACTAACCTATTCGAAGATAATTAATTTACACATTTGTATGACAAATAACTTTGAATCACTAAATTTAAATAAACATGTTTATATAATATTTGATTCTATTTCTAATTTGTTTTAGTTATTTTTTATCCTTGTAGGTTAACGACCACCAAGAACGAACACTTGTCAATTTGACTTAAACATTTTGTAATTTGTTGATTTGATGTTTGACATTTAGGTGGTTGAGTCAACCGTGTAAATTTTCGTTCCGAAATTAACAAAAACGCGTCATGAGAATTTTGTTTCATGCAGCTGCACAAGCATGATTGTGGGTTTAGATTTAGTGTTTTTGTTTTAGTTTTAAAAAGTAAAATCATATTATACAAAATAATTTAAATAATTAATTAGGAATGATATTAATAATAATTAGTGTCAAGATTCCTTTATTTAAACCGCATACTTACGTATGCGGCGCACGTAGCATGGTACCTCTCGCTTGTACCACCATAGAATTAATATGTGCTACGGGTTCAAATAATAATTTTATGCCTACCTGTTTCTGACACCTGACACTCTACACACGCGAAACCTCGCTTTACGGCGTAAATAAAGCGGTGGAAATAAGTGAAATCTAGAGCTCATCATAAGCCCCCACCAGCCAAAAACCAATTATACGAGTACAGACAACAGATAACAGATCAAATATTTGAAGTGAAACTTCTTTAGAATCGATGTGATTTCAAACCACAAGAGACACAAATACGAAATTGTTGTACTATTTTATGTTATCGGTCTCTCCTCTTTGCGCCATGCTTTAGTGAGCCAGAGCGAGAGAGCAAATGTCGGTGTGCATGTATATTGCACACTGTTTGAGTATTGTATTTGAGCATTTAACGTGTGTTAGTATATATGAAAAGTACGTGAGCTAATACTACTGTACACTGTATTCGGCTGCGTATTATAGTTTTTTAGTAAGAATTCAGCGTGGTGTGTTATTATTTAACAGTGTTTGTGAATATTGCTATATCTTGTTATATATATTCATTTCGTTATTTTGTCGATTTACTGAAGTTTCACTTCTATCGTGTCTGAATCGCACATACACTTTTTTTTAAATTACGTACATGCAAGCTTTTGTTATGCTTATTTTTATTTCTTAAGTCTGTGTATATGATATATATACATAAAAGAAGACGACTGACATAAAAACGCCCAGCCTAAGCCTTTGGACGTAGAAAGCAGAATTTTGAATTGAAACTTTTATTACATCGCCTAAATTTTTTTCATTTATCTTTAACATATCCCAGTACAGCCAGCCGGTGGAGTGAGGATAAACTAAAAGGCACATGTTTGTTTGTGTGTTTGGTCGCATGCACAAACACACATATATTTGAATTTTTATTTTACTTTTTAGTATTTATATATATGTATGTTTGTTTTTTATAAGTAACTATAGATTTATAGACTGGCTTTGTCCTTAGTCTATAGTAAGTGCATGAACATCGTACATACCGTACATATATGCAAAATGTAGCATTATAAAAACCACTACTTATTATAAAACAAAGTCGCTTTCTCTGTCCCTATGTATGCTTAAATCTTTAAAACTACGCAACGGATTTTGATGCGTTTTTTTTTAATAGATAGAGTGATTGAAGAGTAAGGTTTATATGTAAAATAACATCCATTAAATAGTGGAGAAAAAAAAATTTTTTGAGGTTTCTAATGTGATGTCGTAAATAATTACATTTAACGCGTGCGGGCCACGGGCAGTAATGAATACATCAAAACTACTGGATCGATTTGAATCATTTTTTCAGTGAATATGGCTATATGACTAGGGTATATATTTTATACTCGTGCGAAGACGGAGCGGGCCGCTAGTAAAATATAAGGTAAACATTGATTCTTATGTAATAAGTACATTTAAAGCTTGTTAAGCAATATTAACTATATATTATACTCTGTGGTCTTTATGGTAACAATGTTGCGCTATTATCTCTGGATACAAATTTAAATTAAAAAACTTTTACCGACACCGGTGGCCGCAAGAAAACTACATTTCAAAACCAGCTCTATGAATATATTCTTATTCTAGTTCAGGCTTTGTATTTAAATGTTCGATACTTTAATATCTTTTTTTCATAATTTAAAAACGTAGCAGACATGAAAAAAAGGGGAGTTTTTATAAGACGGTTTTTATTTTTATTATGGAGGGATTCACATTAGTTACCACTTACCTTGAATGTAGGAAGATTTTTGAGAAATATTATTAGGGATGTCTATGAAAGCAATGAAATATATCATTTTTGAAGTGTGTTTTACTTGCGACTTCCAACAAGGTTGCGTTAAACGTTTAACGCTACCATGGAAGGGGTATGTGGTGTTGCGTTAAACGTTTGTGAATTGTAAGCAATGTTAATAAAGTTTGTCTTAAAGGAACAATATGATTTCACTAAAAATCAATGTCTACCCCTTCCTATTTTCATTTCCACATTAAAAGTTTCGCTTCTTCCGCGCGAGGGACTCCATGCACTTTTTGTCCTTGTGTTTGTTTACGCTTATCTCAGAATAGGTTGGTGTGGGATTATTAAAAACTACAATAACACAAGCGGAGCCTCGGACACAGCTAGTATTATTATTAAATAACACACAATATGTTTTCAAGAAAATTCAAATTTATTACTTCATTTTATTTAGACAATTATTTATGCTTGAGCTACGAAAGACAATTTTTTTAACATTTTGCATTCATTTTGTTAAACATGTGAATACATATTTTAACAAGTGTTATATTTATGTAAAAATAATTATTTTTATGCAAAGCAATTAAAACACATGGCCTCTTTATTATTTACATATACAGTTTGTGCCAAATTCAGCCGAGAATTTTTCCTGAATTTATGTTATTTATTTTCCATCGAAGAGTCAACTGTTTATTTAACGTACGTGTTTTATTTATTTTTGAAATTTCAATCGTCTGGTAACGAACGTTTTACGGTCAACGTCGAAATTATGAAATTTTACAATTTGCATATGTATATTTGTGGTGACATTTTGATGAGCCACCTACATGGGCGTAGCCAGTATTTAGCGTAGGGGAGGGCAAAATCTTAATTAAGGGGCCAGAGGGGGGCAAAATGATTATTTTCTTC
The DNA here is from genome assembly GCA_023373885.1 of Hestina assimilis. Taxonomy (NCBI): domain Eukaryota; kingdom Metazoa; phylum Arthropoda; class Insecta; order Lepidoptera; family Nymphalidae; genus Hestina; species Hestina assimilis. The sequence goes on from CM041745.1 coordinate 12,945,464, forward strand.
AATAGTTGTTAGTTAAAACGTTCAAAATACCCTATATTCCTGTATTTCTCAGTTTTTAGCAAGATCTTTTCAGTTCGCTACGCCCATAACAAACTTGTGTATTGTGACTGACTGTGATTGTGTATCCAGTAATATTACCATGCTACCAACCAATACGGTTTTATTAGTAAAATGCCGTTACGTTTATGAGGTATGCCTTTTGACATGAATTATTGGTACAGCAAAATTTATTTTTATTTGTAGTTGTTGTTTAGATGAATCTACCTACAAACCTGTGAGCGCTTGCCTATCGCATACTTGAAGGAACGGGATGGAGGAGATGAGAAGGGAAAAAAAGGGAACAGAAGGGATGGGAGTCGGGGAGATTGGGCATCCGACGCTCTCACTCATCATACGAAACGCAACAGTACTCTGTTATTTTACGCCGACTTTCTGTGAGAGGGTAGTACTTTCCCAGTCGAGCCGGACCATTTATGTTGTGAGGAGCATGGCACTACTACTACTTCCACGTCTTTAACTATAGGCCACGGTAACCGCTTTCCATCAGGCGAGGTATAAAAACAGCAAAGTGCAAACTGAGTAAACTAATAATTCTAGAAGCATCATCATTTGACGACGTTGTGGCGCAGCGGTAGCGAACCTGCTTTAAACGCCACAGGTCGCGGGTTCGATTCCCGCTCGGATCATAATATATTTGTATTGATCATGCAAGCATATTTTCCGGTCTGGGTGTATTTGTCCTTGTCATTGTGAATGTTTCCGGAGCCCCGACACAGGATATTAATATCCTAATGGGGGCCGTTGAGTGTGCAACGTTTATTATTATTATTATTATCATGCGTTAAGATGTAAAGAAGGAGAGAGTGGAGTGGAGTCGAGGATAAAGGGCAGGTTGAGAAAGAGGAATAGGACAGTAGAAAAGTAGGACAGTGGTAGACTCTGACGTTCAACAAATAAGTGTAATGCTTTTTACGTTGGATAAAAATATTTGATTTTGAAAGAGGTTTTCGTAGTAGTAGAGCCATGCACAAGTCGGACAGTCCGAGCGGAGAAGTACTACCTTCTCAAAAAAAATCGGTGTAAAGTTTACAGTTGCAATAATTACAAGCTAATATCTTAGACTTAGAGTAATGTACATCGGTATTTAAGTTATTGAAGTGGAAAGTCATTTTTAGAGATAACAATATACATAAATATTTTAGAACGTAGTTCGTATTTCCGAGTATAATGCCTTAGATTTCGTATTTTCAAAACATTCCAAGTTAGTCTCGCAACACGTACATAATCGAGTCGTAAATAAAGTATCACCTGTCGTCTGTCCCAAGTATTCTAGCATTTCTCTCGCTTATTTATCTTCTCCGGGGATCTGTTAACGGCGCTATAATGGTGTTTTTATGATTCCCGCCCCGTCATCCGAGCATTGTTCCACGGCTTGTTATTCAGCGGTCGTTGTTTTAAAGGCATTTTTTCTCACCGCATCATTATTCGTTTTATAGGTTAAAATAAATCTAGGTTTTTGGTGCAGTGTGAAAATAATGTTGACGTAATGCAAGCTTAAGATTAGAATTTAATATTGTGATTGAGGTATATAGTTTTCTTAATTTTTTTATGTGACTAAGTTATAAAGTTAAGCAAGCATACGACCCATTATACATTTCGAACCACAATTGGAAAGAGAGGTCAAATTGGCCTCTAAAAAGCTTGGTGTGCTCAGCAAGGCGAGGCACTACTTCACGTCAGCTCATCGCCTACAGTTGTACAAGACGCAAATTCGAAGAGCCTATTCCTTCCTTAAAGGTTGGGAAAGCACCGCATGCCTTCTGGTGTTGCAGGTGTTCATGGGCGGCGGTGATCGCTAAACATCAAATGAGCCTCCTGCCCGTTTGCCCTCTCGTTTGCCGCTTGTCGTAGGCTATGAGCGCTTGCCACACCATACACAGTGTTTTTCAAACCGAAACACAGTATATTGATTTGCGGTAGAACAACTGGCACCGTAATGGTCCTTACCTAGCCAGCCTACTCCAATAGAAGGTCTGCCACTAGTGAACTGCAGGATTCTTTAAAAAAGTGGACAAGGTAATCGACCAAGTGTTTATTGGACCCGCACAAAACGGTTCCGTACCACCGTCTAATAGAAATTTAAAGTTTCTTTTTTGGGGTTTGGGGACTAGCTTTAATTTTTAAATTTAATTTATTTGTATATTTTTTGTTATATCGGCCATAGAAATGGACGATCTATAAAATTTTCAACTAGGTATTTATCTATTACAATTCATAAGATTTAGCAAAAATCGTCAAAAATATCAAGATTTTTGATATATTTTTATTTTTAAATTTAATTTTATTTTTTGGTATTTGTTGTTGTAGCGGCAACAGAAATAAATACAAATTCTGAAAAAAAAATTCAAATCTTTACCTATTATGATTCCTGAGACAAACGGAAGAATAGAGTTCCGTTGGCAACCGTTTAAAAATCTTTTAATTTTTTTTTTATAAATAAAGAGGAACTTACAAATATTGTTACGGTGAACCTTATCCTAACCTTGTGAATAAGGTTCAAAATCGCTTGCTACCGTTTCTGTCTATTTGCTTCGTTCGAGTAGATTCTAGAAAGATGTGTTCTCGAAATGTGCCGTATAACATTCCGTGGACGGAACTTTCTCGAACCCGTGTTCCCCACTATATAAGCGGGCCGTCGCGTCGAATGAGTCATTCTGTTACGAGCAACGAGCGAAGAAACTACAAGCTTGAAGCTATACAAGTGACTAAGTGCGAAAACCAGTGACCTCGGCTATTCTTTTGGACTACGATTGACCAGTGATGTGTGAAGTTCTGTTGTATGATCTAGAAGATCTCATTAAAGTTTCATTAAGAGCCATCAGGTGTTTTCTTTCAGATCCGTGAACCCCAGCCCGTAACAATATATAATAGTAACCAGAAGAATATCATGATTTCCTTATAAAAATGTTTATAGCTTTAATAAACTGAAAGAACTCATAATAAAACAGTTAAAAGCAGACGGCATCGGGCATAAAAAGTTTTGAAAATCATTATTACGGTCTTAGAAACATTTCCATTTTTCGCATTCCATAGTCAAATGACAAAACCCTTACAATTTTAAATAATATCATCCGCGATTACAGCATATTTTTCTATGTATCTGTAAGAGCTTTTTTTGGGTTCGGTACCATAAAGAGACGCTCATAGCCGAGTGCACCCGCTGATCGGTAAACGATTGGTAGGTTAAGCAACTTTAGGCGCGGTTAGTCGCAAGATGGGTGATCGCATAGTGGTATTTCAATCGAGCGTCTCCATGCTTCGGAGGGCACGTAAAAAGTCGGTCCCGGCTGTTGACAATTAGACAACAGTCGATAAGTCAAGTCAAAGGCCTACGGGCGACCTGAACAACTCTGACACTAGGTTGACCACTAACCAATCGATAAGAAGAAGAAGACCATAAAGATTTCAACGGAACTGTATTACTCAGCGTCCACTGTCCTTCCGTCCGTCTTTCAGCGAGTTGTATAACAGTTGAAAATTTCAAAAAATTTAAAGGAAGTCCGCACAGGAAACTTGATGTTTCTGAGGTTTTTGTAATGTAATAGATATATACATATTATATAATTGGAGTTATAGATATTGTATTTCTATGGCCCCGTTAATAAAAATTAATAAGCAAATTTAATTTTTTAATTTAAGAGGATGTCGAATATCTGTATAAAATAAAGTCGAATATCGATATAAAAGAAACATGATATTTTTATTCTATTTATGTGTCGACACGTACTTTGCCGGTTTTTTTCACACCCAAATATTTGCAATGACTTATCTTATTATTTGCATCAATAGTACCAACCTAGTTAACAATTGTTTTCCCAAGACATCAAAATTCCGTGCTGTTTAAAATCCCTCACGTGTTGAATATCGAGATTAATCAAATCATTCTATAATATAAGCATTCTTCTTTCTTACTTTATCATATCATCTGATAACAATCGTTAACTCTTGATAGATAATATTGCTCTTATCCAATGAGGTACTGGCTAGCCCATAATGTGGAGGTCAGATGGCACTCGCTCTGCTTAAAAGCTAGTTACCCATCAAAAAAGCAGGAGGAAGAAGAAGGAAATAAAGAGGACAGAGGGTAAGAAAATTGGGACTGCTGCGACTTCAAATAGTTCATCTTACATATTATTCCATTACAAAACTAAAATGTCAAATTACTTGTTTCATCAAATATTATACTTTACAAAACATTCAGTTATATCACGTAAAGAAGCGGAGTTTTCATACCGTAGTTCGTAGTATTAAGTCACACCCATTTGAAAACTCGTAGCATTGGTAAACTGTCGGGCTTCCGCAAATGTTGACACGGCGCGATATTGCGAACCACACGATGCTTTTTGCTCGCTGCGAGCAGCGGTTCCCGTTTTAAAGACATGCCTTTATAAGCTTTAAACTTTTTCATTTAACTACACATATAGTATTTATATTTGTTTCGAAATTTTGACGACAAATTACATTCAAATTGACGTCAAATCTATATGCATTTTGAAGATAAGTTCTTTGTGAGTTTTAAGGTTGTGACGGATAAATCTATCGCAATCTTCGGCCATTTAACAACTTAATGTACTAAGATCACAAACTATTTGATTTAATATCGAATCAAAACTGTTTATTACGAAAACTCCTTTAAGCTCTTATTGACAATAACAGTTAACGTGTCAAAAATATCAGATTTTGGTACTCGTCAAGTGTACGAGTAACAGAATACATAATTCTGTTTTGGTATACAAAAAAACACACAGAGCTTATCTGATTTAGGAGAATACTTTGTATAGTGATTATTAAAATGACGTCAAACAATAGCTCCGAAGTAGAAGAATGTATTAAAGTAGAGGTATTGTACGAGAAGTCGATAGCGTCTTCATCATCTGAGGAAGAATTACAATGCTGGGATCTTACATCTTTGCCCTCAAGCGAAATCACTAATCCAAAATTTTTGCTATACAAACAAGGCTTATATGAACCTGGCAGTGGAGAAATGTGTGCTAAGTACGTTCCTATGTCAGATAGCACTGTTATAAGACACCTGTACTATGCATATCCTTGTGTTAAGGATCCTGGTATAAGAGAAGCATTATTCGACCCTGGTTAATATCGCCTTATCATTAAGTCTTTTGGAAATTTGGCTTTGTTAAACTTCTCTCTTTACATTTTGTAAATATTTATTTTGTAAAAGAATATTAGCAATGGTTTTTCAAGTAATTACTAGTACTCACTATTGTCTCTCTAAATAAGCTCGCAGCTTGTCCTAGGAGTGAGTCTGTAAATAGCTCACGAGAGTAACGGATTCTGCCCTACTACCGTCGAGTTATTGAGGCTTCCCATACACATTTTTTTTTTTTTTTATGTTACAAGTTGGCAAACAAGCATACGGCCCACCTGATGGTAAGTGGTTGCCGTAGCCTATGAGCGCTTGCAGCACCATTAGTAAGCGCCACTCACGCGTTGCCAACCTCGAGATATTAGTTCTTAAATCTCCTCTGCCTAGTAATTTCACTAGCGTACAGTGCCCTTCAAACCGGAACACAGTAATGCCTAAGCACTACTATTTGGCGGCAGAATATTGGACACTGCGGTGGTACCTACCTAGCCGGCCTCTTGCAACAAAAGACCTGCCACCAGTGTGACTGATTGCACTGGTGGAATAATCTCTGCTGTGACAGGGGTTATCCCAACAGCGGGCGATGGGGTCGTCACATCCCGACGCCGAAACACATGTAACTGTATTTCTTCTTACTTATAAAAATGTTTCAAATAATAAAGCTTGCAATGTGTAAACTACTGCAGAACCTCAAAAAATTTATCCTGTCGATGGGCAAGAACTGTATTTAGATTTATGTGAAGAAATGAAAGTGATTCCAGTAAGGAGTTTCCACCGAGGGCTGCTTGGAAAAGTCATTGATTTGAAAGTAAGCACCATTATTTACAATTCAAGCAGTAGTCAGTCCATTTAAAGGATAGAAATCTTTATTGCTTTCTGATACACTCAGCCTTAGGAATTGTACTCAGGACACAACGACGGATGTGAGCACAAAACGGAATTTATTTTTGTTTTATAAGTCTACAAAAAAAAAGATACTTTTATATTATTTACAGAAATTTGAAGTAAATCCTGAAGATATTATGACTTTAATCCTACCTTTCTTTCACTATGCCTATTTACATCTTGAAAAAATCATAATTTTTTTGTAAAATCTCGTTTTTCTTTTCAAGAAAAACACCTGTCTTGTTAATCCGATTCGTTATAAAATTTTTTGAGATACGCGAAATATACACAGGAATGTATTTATGTTGATAAAGCTACATAATCAACGGCTCCCTTTAGAATAGTGATATCCTGTGTCGGGGGTCCGGAAACGTACACAACAACGAGGACAATTGAGTATGTAGCGTTTATAATATACAGTGCTCGAGTTTGTTTCGCCGGCTCTTCTAAATCTTCTTCTTCTTCGTCCTAGCATTATTCCCGGTATTTTTTTTTACCCAGGATCTGCTTATTACTCTTCTCCGGATTTGACTACTTTACTAGTTTTTACACAGAGCGATTGCCATCTGACCTCCGCAACCCTAAGGGCGTACCAGTAACTCATTGGATAAGAGCAATTTACTTATCGAGAGTTAACGATTATTATCATATGTTATGTGATAACAACCGGGACCGACAGCTTAACGTGCTCTCCGAGGCACGGTGGGGAGACCCACAGATAAACGCCCAGACCGAGACAGAAATTTAACAAACATCTGCCCGAGCGGGAATCGAACCCGCAACCGTCGAGACTAAAGGCAGACACGCTACCACAACGCAACAACGGTGTCATAAAGTGCGCGCTCTTCTAAAGTAGAGGTTTAATTTTCGAGCCGGAGATAGAATTTGAATTTTAACAAATACGTATTATACTTTTTATATACTGAATATTTGATTTAATCTAAATCTCTTAAGGAAATTTGAATTTTCGTTTAAAGTAACAAGATTTTTTTAATTTTAGTATTACGGTGTGAATCCAAATGGAGTTAGAGCGATGTCAATAGCTCTTTCCTACAATCACACTGTGACACGACTAGATTTCACTTCAAACTTTTTGAACGAAGACGCCTGCTACCACCTTGGTCAAATGTTGGGAAGTAATTTTGCATTGGAGGAGTTGATTTTATCAGGGTGCCGGTAGGTAGATAGTTCAACTAAAAATTTACTATAAATGAGTTTAAGAAGTCCAGAGGTACATACTTTACGTTTTAATTTTTTTTTTATCATTACGGTTGGCAAACAAGCATATGCTCTGCTTGACGGTAAGCAGTCGCTTTAGCCTATTAACTGTTGCGGTACTGGAAGTATCACATGCGTATCACATGCGTGTTGCTAACTCAAGAGGAATGGAATGAGAAGGAAAAAAGGAAGGGAACGGAGGAGGTTGGAGATTGAGTCTCCAGCACTCTCACTCACCGCTCGAAGCGAAACATTACATTTTTTTAAATTGGTACCTTACCTTAATTGCAGTATTTCGAAAAAAATAAATTGGACTTAGACAAATGAATAATCACGTAAAACAATAATAGGAAATTGTTGGAAACATGTTACATTCTTTTTAGGATTTGTCCTGAAGGAGTCAAAAGATTAGTGGCATGTCTTGCCACCCGCACTTTAAGCGAGCTTGATTTATCACGCAATGTATTTGGCGACAGTGGTTTTCAGCACCTCGCTCATCAGCTGATGAAAGGGGCTGTTATTAAAAGGTAGGCCTTTATCCGCTTTCTAATATATTTGAATGATATATAATGATAAATAGACAATAAATAAATAAATAAATAAACTGCACACTCAACGGCCCCCATTAGGATAGTGATATCCTGTGTCGCGGGTCCGGAAACACATACAGGGACAAAGACAAATACACCCAGACCGGAGAATATGCTTGCATGGTCAATACAAACATATTGTGCTCCGAGCGGGTATAGGCTCTAAGGTTTTTGCCGCCCTTACCTCTGGTTGATAGTGGGAGGAGGGAAATATATATTATTTACAATTTCGTTGTTTTCACTCATACTAAGTGTAGGGAAAGGGCGCAGAGGGCGATTACTGTTTTAGGTTCGCCGAAGTAGCTGTTTTACTCTAGAATATCTAGTTTGCTACTCGGAAAGTACAATGTCAAGTGAGGGGTGAAGTCATCGGCAAAGGCGAAGTCATCGGCAAAATTGTTACAGATTTCTATCTGGAAATCATCAGAAGACCGTCATGTAGAAATCTTTTTGATTTCTATGATATAGCAAAAATAGAAAAAAATTCGTTCCCCAAATTTTCCGCCCCAAAAATCTGCCGCCCTAGGCTCAAGCCTACTCAGCTTTCTGGTAAATACGTCACTGAATATATGGGATACCATTTATTATGGTAATAATAATTAAATAGACAAGGTATTGGCTTTTAGTAGAATAAACGTGAACTTATCGCATTGAAAGCCTATGGAAATTTATAAGCACGCTTCCCAACTATGTTAAGCTGCATTGAAAATAGGAAATTACTGCCAACAACCATTCCAATGGTAATCGAAATCCCATCCTATCGTAAAATTATTAGGGAATCGAGCGCACTCGATGCGAAACTCCAAATTATCAGGTTGGTTTAGATCAAATGACATGCCGTGTTGCTTCATAATGTTGGAATATATCTAAGAGCGCTTTCAGATCAACGTTTTATACGAGCGTATTTAAAGCTCTATTTTTAATGCGCATATACGCGCACCTTTTAATGCACGCGCAACTTGTACGAGCATTGACGCGTTTATAAGCTCGTCAATGCGCGGACACTCGCCTCTACTGTTCTTAGCGTACACGCCGGTATAAGTCCGAGTACGAGCGTTGGCTTTTTAAAGCGCACATGTAACGCGTGTGCCGAATCAATCGTATAGGTTAAAATGTAGGTCTGAAACCGCCTTAACATAAGCATAGTTGGTTTAATTAACTAATAACGGAACAGAAACTTTAGTCGAATTTGTATATCTTTGGTCCTTTCGATTATTTGCCATTTCCAATACGCTTAGCCAACGAATAACAGGTAACAATATCTTATATTGTTTATGTAATTATCCGATAAAATATATCGTATATTTTATTAAATGGTAAAAAAAAATATCTGAGAAATGCATGGTTATATATTCTACTAGCGGCCCGCTCCGGCTTTGCACGGGTATAAAATATATAGCCTATGTCATTCACTGAAAAATATATTAAACCGACCCAGTAGTTTTGATTGATATTTATTTTGTTTTTGGCTATTTCAGATTTATGTAAGTTATTTTACTTATTTTCACAAAAATAAGTATACAAACTGTATATTTCGTATATAATATAACTCAAAACGTTTAACAAAATACATAAATTGCTTGGTTAAAAAATGGCTTTTTAGAAGTTTTAAAGCTTAAAATCCTACAAATATTAAAGAAAAATGTTCTTCAGCCATTTACAATTCACACTTCTGCATATATAACTCAGTTTTTTCAATTTTGGGGGTTGACATGGTATTGCTTATTTGCGTTCAAATATGTTATAGTTACAATTAGCTGCACCCGCGTATCCCCTCGCGTGGTGTACCAACTTTTCTTTATTACACGGAACCCTAAATAAAAGTAGGCTATGTTACTCCTTTTAACATCAGCTAGGACGTTGAAAGTTCTGTTAAAATCGATCCAGCCGTTTCAGAGATTAGTCGGAACAAACATACAGACAGATTTTTTATTTTTTTATTTTTTTCTTTTAAAAAAATTTAAGCAATGCTTTTTCAAGGCATTACTAATATTCCTATTGCCCTCCAAATAAGCTCGAAGCTTGCGCTAGGAGTGGGTACGACAATAGCCCAAGGGGGTCAGGCTCGAACCGTCAACTCTCGCGTTAACGGAGCGAAGTCGGCCCTTCTACCGTTGAGCTATTGAGGCTTAAGATAGACATATAATTGAATATGCATAAACAGACACTTCAATTTTATTGATTTGTATAGATATCAAGATTTGAAAGGGACTATTCTGCAATTTTCGGAATACTTATATAGCTCAAGTAATTTTAAAGTTAATAACTGTTTTTGTATAATGAATTAATTTTAATGTTTCAAAGGCTAAACTTGAGCTACAATGAATTGACTTCAGTCACGGCTTCAACATTCGCGACAGCCATCGAAGGGAATAATACGATAACTCATCTGGACCTCTCGTGGAACAAAATGTTCTCTATCAAAGGCAAGTGGAACTCATTAATGAACTAAATGCGTTTATCCACCTTCCCGGAGCGATTCAGATAGGGCACGAAGTTCGCTAGTTATAAAAGTTTGGCGCATTGCGAAAGGACGTTTAATTTAAAGTATTTGTAAGGTATTCCGTTTTGCTCTTCATCGTGAAAATGTTTATTTAGTAAGATTGTTTATGGATTTGTAATCAAAATTTAAAGGCCTTCTTATAGAGTGGTAAGAGTTGCCTCTTACCTAGTGTCAGAGTTGTTCAAGTTGCCCGTATAGGCATCTGACTTGACTTATTGACCATTGTCAAATTGCCAACAACCGGGACCAACTTGTTTACGTGCGTTCCGAAGCACGGAGACGCTCCATTGAAATACCACTCTGCGACCACCCATCTAGTCTCTGATCGCACCTAAAGTTATAAATAAATATAAATATAAACGCTGCACAGTCAACGGCCCCCATTAGGATAGTGATATCCTGTGTCGGGGTCCGGAAACATTCACAATGACAAGGACAAATACACCCAGACCGGAAAATATGCTTGCATGGTCAATACAAACATATTATGCTCCAAGCGGGAATCGAACCCGCTACCTGTGGTGTTTAAGGCAGGTTCGCTACCGCTGCGCCACAACGTCGTCACGAAGTTAGTTAACACATCGATCGTTTACCGATCAGTGAGCGCACCCGGCTATGAGCGTCTCCTATAAATAAATCAATAAACGCTACCCACTCAACGGCAAACGCCCGCCCCGAATGGAAATTGAATCCGCGACTGTTGATGCTAAAGGCAGGCTCACTACCAACATGCCACAGCGGTCGTCTGAAAATAAAGAGTTGTAAAGAGCTGAATTCGGATGGCTTTTTTTTTGAGTTTTTTATAATTTTTTGCGAATTTTTATCATTCTTTTTTACGTCCCATTGAAATTTATTGATCTAATAAAGGACTGTGGACACATTGAATGTAATTTTAAATGCAAATTGTTTTTTTGTGTAAGTATGCCTCAGGGAGGGAAGTCGGATGACGTTTTTCAAAACAGTCCAATTGTCAGAAATTTGTGTACGGATTGTGAACCCTTTAAAAGTTTTTTTTATACATTACATTTTTCTTTATAATAAATTGATAAAGTTTAATAATTGTGAGGCAGGAAATAAGTTAATATTGTTACGTAGAACCTTATTACTAGAAGCATAAGGTTCGAAATTGGTCGCTACTCTCTTTGTCTCTTTCCTTTTCTAGAAAGAATTGTATATAAAGTTGTATTCTCGAAAAATACCCTATAATATTCCTTTGATGGAACTTTCTTGAACCCTCGTTCCACGTTATATAACCGGGCCGGTGAGGCATTCGGTTCTGAGTGACAAGCGAAGAAAATACAAGTGATCAAGTGCTTTCATTCTGGACGACGATTGAACTGCGATATGGAAGTTCTGTTCTGTATCCTTGAAGATCTCATTAAAGTCTTACTGAAAGCCTCAGATCAGGTCTTTTAATCCAAATCTTCGAACCCCAGCACAGTGATGGTCTATATGTTCGGTATTTTTAAATCAGTAGAATTATATATTACAAGCTTCTGCCAACGGCTTGCTCCCATTAATTCTCTTTAGGGGATGAATTTCAATAAAATAATAAACACATCTTCAATCAATTTCATAAATTCTGTAAGAAAAGTTTTATGCAAAATTTGAAGTAGATTGGACCAAGGAATTGCACTGTCCCATATAAACTTTGCTATCCTTTTGCCCCCTGAGGGATACGATTTAGGAAAATCTTTCTTATCGGATGCATACGTCATACAAAGAAATCTTCAAGTTTCAGGTCTCTACGATCAGCGGTTTAGGCTGTGCGTTGATCCGTCAGTCATTCAGGACAAAGCATTTAATATATAAAAAAATCATAAAGGTTAACTAAATTTTAGAAGTCGATAAGTTACTTGAAGAACTTGGAAGGAGCAAAGTCTTGACCGAGCTGAACTTATCTTGGAATAATCTTGATACAACCGAAGTCCTTAGAAAACTTTTGCGCGTGCCAACGCTATGTATACTAGACCTCAGTAACAATAGGTAAATTTTTATTTTTTCTTTCGATCATAATTTTGTTTTTTATTTAGTACAAAAATAGTTTTTTTATTTTATGTTACTAAGTTGGTAAGCAAGTATGCGGCCCACCTGATGGGAAGCGGTTGCCGTAGCTAATGTGCGCTTTTTCTATTTTTATTTTAGAAGTTGGCAAACAAGCATACGGCCCACCTGATGGTAAGTGGTTGCCGTAACCTATGAGCGCTTGCAGCACCATTAGTAGGTGCCACTCACGAGTTGCCAACCTCGAGATATTAGCTCTTAAATCTCGTCCGCCCAGTAATTTCACTAGCGTACAGTGCCCTTCAAACCGGAACACAGTAGTGCCCAAGCACTACTATTTGGCGGCAGAATATTTGACACTGCGGTGGTACCTACCTAGCCGGCCTCTTGCAACAATAGACCTACCACCAGTGAAAATACATTGCTTGCCATACATACGTTATTAGTAGGGGCCACTTACATAATGCCAACCTCGAGATATTAGTTCTTGAATCTCCTTTACCCAGTAGTTTCACTAGCCTACAGTGCCCTTCAAACCGAAACACAGAATTCCCAAAAAGGGAATAAAATGGGAATGCTTTGCGGAAGCATATTTGACACTGCGGTGTGCCTACCTAGCTGGCCTCTTGCAACAAAAACCTACCACCAGTGTGACTGATTGCACTGTTGGAATAATCTCTGCTGAGACAGAGGCTAACCCAACAGCGGACGATGGGGTCGTCACGTTCCGACGCTGGTAAAATAGTAATGGTAAGGCAGGAAGTCGTCTTTAGAGCTAGTGATTTATAAATACGCTCAAATTTTGCAGACTAGGGGAGGTTGCAGTAACAGCAATTGCCCGAAACCTTCGCTTTGCCAAAAGTCTCCATACATTAGACTTATCCTTTAACCCTCTATCCGCAGAAGATGCCTTTTTATTAGTAAACATGTTAAGAAATAAGACGGTTAAACTTATTAATTTATTTATGGATAATATTACTGTAAATAAGGAATTCCTTAAGGTAAATTGAGAACGTAAAAACTATTCACATATCTTTTGTATAGATAATACATGCTCACATACAAATTCTTTATCTAATAATAATAAATAAAAAGTAAACGCTACACACTCAACGACCCCCATTAGTCACCCCCGTCGGGGTCCGGAAACATACACAACGACAAGGACCATCACACCCACCGCAACACATACCTGTATGGTCAATACAAACATCTACTCCAAGCGGTGTTCACTACGGCTGCGCCACAGCGTTATATTATCTTTATCTAATTATATCTAGTGGATCTGGGAATATTGCTTCATTTTATTTATTTTGACGTGCTTTCCTAAGAATCTCCGGTTAAATACAAATAACACTACGCGGTCACCCCTCCATAGAATGGACGCGCCTTTAACTGCTTAGACCTCTGATCGATTACCGACCTCGGCTGGCTGTTACCTTGTCATAAGTGTAGAGGAAAAAAGAAAACTATATTGTCCATGATAGATTTGAAATGTCGTAAGTCGCTCAGGTGGCAGAAGACAGGTCTTCATTGGTTCAAGTCATTCCTAATACTACCTTATGTCTGTAAACTACAATATATGAAAGATTAGGGTAATGTGCGGTCTGCCATGTATAACGATAGCATCATCATCATGTCAACCGAAGGAAGTCCACTGCTGGACATAGACCTCCCCCAAAAGTGTGACAATGAAAGGTCTTGCGTCACCCGCATTCAACGGACTCCCGTGACCTTTACCAGTTCATAAGTCCACCTTGTTGTCTGCCCACCCTTCAAGAGATATATACTCTTTATAAGGATATCAATTATGAGATGTAGATTTTATTTTATAACTTGTAGGGATACCGGCCAAGATTGACATTTTTCCTGAGTCGTGGCAAAAATTTTACATTAGAGCCCAAAATACCGGTACATGGGGACAGTTTTCAGTAACATAAGAACTAAGATATTTTAAAACATATGAATATGAAGCTCCCTTAACCCGTCCAGGGCGGCCGGAATTACGCATTACCCCTACTCCCTGACCTGATTTTCTGTAAATAGATTTTTGTATATAAAAGAATTTCAAATATTTTAGGAGTACAAGGCGGTAATGCAGCTGACTTTTCGCACAAATTGCAAGATCACCTACGGTTACGTGAAACAGAACTACACACTATCTGTGGCAGATATGAGAGTGATAATATTGAAAAGGATGGACTACCTCACGTCCCACGCGTCTAAGAAACGCCGGCGTACTGACATTGCGTTAGTTTATACCGTATTAATTTAGTAAATGGATTTATTTCCCGTATCTTAGATACGGTTCTAACCGATTTGGATCATATTTTGTACTTTTTTTTATTTCATGACGCTAGGCAAACAAGATCTGATGGTAAGTCAACATAACCTATGAACGCTTGCGATACTTGAAGTATCACATGTTACCAACCCAAGGGATGGGAAAGAATGAGAAAGTTAAAAAGGAAGGGTACAGAGATAGTGGAAGATTGGTTCTCTGGCGCTCTTGCTCGCCGCACGAAACGCAACAGTGCTGTTACGCCTACTTTCTGTGAGAGGGAAATACTTCCCCGGTTCCCAGCCCATTTGTGCTAGGAAAAGCATGTCTTTACTAGCATTACAGACAAAGTTTTTCTTTTCTAGTTTATCTTTATAGATATCTTTCCTGAAATAATACAATTTCCTACAAAAACTAAATTTTATAACAACATTTTCTAGTTAAAGAATAAAATGTTACTTGCAGGATAAAAATGTTTCTAAAATTATAGTTTTATATCTGGTTTATTTAAATCGTAGTGAGATAGAGTGGTGGTTTTTAGTTTTATAAAAACTGTAAGGTTTTATCATAATTGGTTTGTGCTAGGTGAGGTAAGACCATAAAGCAGAGTGAAATAGACTTCTTTTTTATACCACGATTGTGGCAATTAAACGTATGGTCAGCCTGATGCAGCTTCTTGTAGTCTATGGAAGGCTTTTTAACTCACTAGCATCACAGCACGTTTATTACTTATGGTTGAAGAGAGGAATGAGGAGGAATAATGAAGCGCAACAGCGGCCATTTAGCACTACTAAAGGGTATTTCACTGGTATAGCTGGCTCACCACACTACTCCTGAAATTAGCTTTTGATGTATGATCAAACGACTCAATTAACAGCGTCGTATTACTATACATAATGTTTAATAGTAATGTTTTTATATAATAAATAAATAATAAACGCTACACACTCAGCGGCCCCCATTAGGATAGTTATATCCTGTGTCGGATATAAGAGTACGTAATAAGATTTAGATAGATCAAAAATAAATTATATATTTCATTTGAATTTTAATTTTAAGGCTTTATTTTATGCAAAAGCAAAAGATGGGCGAAGTAGTGACACTTCGCGTAATTATGTACGATATGAAGTTAGCTGGTACACCGCTAGATGAAGAACTAGTACAGAGTCTAATCAGCACTTTCCCTGGTCCCAAGTTGAAAAAGATAGGCACTTCTTTGAATTTAGATGGTAAGTGCAAATTGGGACACTGTTTATTGTGTTTCGTTGTTTTATTTTCGGAAGTTTGAAGTAAAGCACCGTTGTATTTTTTTAAATATTATTTTATGCATTTTTGTTGCCATATTGCGTTATAATAAGAAAAAGTCGTAAGTATTTTATGTTTTCTTTGCGGGTGTATCTAGAACAATTTTTTAATGTTTCAACATAATCGGATTAGTTGTTTAAAGTTTATACGTACAGAGGGCAAACATAAAAATAATATTTTTATTTTATATAGACCATTTTAATACAGATATCGATATTGTTAACGGAGCATTGTCGTTATTTACTTTGTAAAATTTTATAAATTGATTTGTCCTTTTTTTAAATCCAAATTAACAGCTTTTGAAGAATCTATTTTGATTTTTTTGCCTCTCTGTCTGTTTGTTCCGGCTAATCTCTGAAAAATCGGTACACCACGACAGCGGAGCCGCAGGTGCAGATAATGAAATGATTTTTTTTTCTAAACATGATAATTATGTTTGTAATTTATAAGAGCTTAAAGAATTGAAGTACATTTTTAACAATATATCCTAGGTGTTGTAGATATGATACACCGGCTGTGGCCGGAGAAGAAACTCCCACCGACTCCTGAGGAAGAATCAGAGCTAAAACCAGAGCCGAAGATGCCAGAGATTAAGAAAAATAAAAAAATATTGACAAAAGACAATTAAAAAAAGTAATTTTTAAGATATAATATTTCGATTCTACAGTTCTTATCGAATTTTAGAATTATAATAATTAAGTTTCAAGTTTCAGAATAATTTAGTTAATAGACCCTTGAATATGAGTAATTATTAAATAAAACAAAGACTTGTTTTAAGATTTATTCGTTGTTTTTTTATAAATTGCTTATATTATAGGAAGAACTGTTAATTACGTTTATTTTTATAAATATAATATAATATAATTGTGTATTCAAATAATGTAAAACTAAGAGACAGTTTAGATTGAAGGGACCTCGAGTATTCGTTTCTCTTATAGATATTAAACGAAAATTTATTCAGAAAGGAAAATAATTGGAGTTTTTCTGTTATATAAATTTAAACATGTTTATTAATAGTAGTCTTATTAGTTATTTAATAAGTCATTTTCAATCTATTTGCTAGCACTTAGTTAATAAAAATGGTTAATTTAATTTTATGCTAACTTCAAGTGATACGAGTTTTAATTTCCTTTATGTTAAGAAATTGAAACTTACGTGTAAGTTTATAATGTAACTTATGAAAATAATTTTCTCAATAAATACTTGCCTTATTTAAGAATTTTTTTATTTGATTTAATCGTTAAAACAACATCATATACAACTTAAAAGGTTAACTTTTTTCAGAGCGAGAAATCGAATTGTAGCTTCTATTTCTATTTATATTAATTAATCATAATTATTATTATGTCTAATAAAAATATGTTCGATAACAATTATATATATATATTATATATCTAATCGAAATGAAATTGTTATCGAACAATATTTCAGCGAAGTTATATTATAGGTACATTATTATTTATCTGCGTCATTTATAACATTTATAATATATTTATATCTAAAACCGTTAAGGGATAGGATAGAAAAGATATGTTAATTTAAAATTTAAAAGGTAATGGAATATTTACTACAGTTAACAGCTAAATAACCGCAGCATCCGTCTTTTTAAAGTTACCAAAAACCAGAACCATTTACGGTTAAAAAGGAGCAAACTTTAAAAATAGCTTCCCTCCATCTATAAAATGTATAACTCTCTCAATATAAGTTGAACTTAACTTAAAAATAAATTATTAAAAATTAAATAAAAATATAAATTAGGTTTGTCAAGTGTGTGAACATTTAATTTTATTTCAAGATAAGGTGTCATTCCAATAAGCGACAGTGTTTAAAAATGTAAATTAAGTATATACTTAATTCCGTTTTCCCATTTTATAAAAAAATTATTTAAATAAGACGAAATCAATATTTTTGTCCATGATTGTACCTGCACAGAAGAGGCCATTTTGGTTCATTTTAAATTAAGAGAACTGTATTCTAAGAATGCATGTGTCGTATGTGTTAATTTATTATCTATAACTGGCGAATCGCCGGAGAGTAATATTTATGTTATCGAATATAAGATACATGTTATAAATATTTCTTTATAGTTGATCATAATATCATATTGATAGTCGAAAACATTTGAATTGCGAAATATTGTTTTCGTACATAAATATTACATGAAATTTAAGATAACTTTGAAAAAAAAAAGGTTATAAGATTACGTATGACATATTTTTAGAAAAAAACGAAAGCTGTTTTTGCATGCAGTACTTTACAAACGTCATCCAAGCCAAGTGTCATGTTAACTCGCCGAAGTTATAACATAGTATGTTTATGGGACGCCGAATGGACTTTTAATAATAAATGTATGTATGTTATCTAATAAGTGACTCTATATTATGTTGTCTTAATTGAGAATAACCGGTCCAGCATGTTTGATTGACCGCATGTCTTCATTGCCTATAAGCGCTTGCGAAAACACGATTCATTTTCTGCTTTGATTTTCAAGATTAGTTTTCTGGTGGTCTCACTCATCACACGGAATATATAGCTATAAATGCGGGATATATAGCTTAATTGTACATTTGACAAATGTAATGTGATTATTTTTGAAAAGAATAACTGTAGAGTTTCTTGCCGTTTCTTCTCTGCAGAATCCTTCCGAATCGGCGGTAGCTTCACTTAGGCGGACATAACAGACTATATTTGACGATTCAGAAGTGCTTGCCTATTTGAATAAAGAATATTTTGAGTTTGAGTTTGAAACTCAACGGTACTGTTATTTTACGCTGATTCTCCTTGAGACAATCCACCATAGAAATACTAGCCGGTCGGTTCTTTTTTTGATTTGCATCTGAGGTCACTCCGTATATCGAACGATAATCGGAACAAAGACTTCGTAGATGTAGGTAGGGAGATGTAGATAGCTCCTCAAAATAGAAGAGCTCATTATCTGTGATCATTGTATCTGCATTGTTTTTGTATACGTATCCGCTAAAGCTCAGACAAATATAGTCAGTTTTTTTTTATGTATATACAATATTGACATTAGAAGTCCATTCGGACAAAAGGCTATTGTAAAATTAATTTAAATGTATTTGTTATTTTAGGCTCAAACAAACCAATTAATAACAAACTGAACGAATTATTACCAATTGAATTAATTTATGTGAATAAATTAGGTGTGTAAATACTGACGCTCACGATCCGCCCTCGCTTATATTTGGTTTTAGAGTACTCAATATTTTTTTTATTGTTTAATTGATTTAATTGTCGTGTAATGAACTATTTACTCCTCCTGAAAAACATCGCCAAGAATTAGCTCTGCTTTGTTGCATGTCCTGTGCTTGTTGTAATGTCAATCCGTTGTCGGGAATATAACCAAAATATTTGACCTTAGTTTTAACGAGATGGAAGAACCAAAAATGGTCAACTGGGTCGCCACTAATCTTACTGAGGTGTTATTTGTCGTGACTGAGTTAAATCCTCTAAAATTTAAGTCTAGACCATCTGCTTCAGAACTTGAACCCCTGGACTACCCTTTGGTTTTTTTTTTAATGTTAAAAGTTGGCAAATAAGCATACGGCCCACCTGATGGTAAGTGGTTGCCGAGCCTATGAGCGCTTGCAGCACCGTTAGTAGGTGCCATTCACGCGTTGTCAACCTCCAGATATTGGTTCATAAATCTCCTCTGCCCAGTAATTTTACCAGCGTGCAGTGCTCTTTAGACCGAAATACAGTAATGCCTCAGCACTACTATTTGGCGGCAGAATATTTGACACTGCGGTGGTACCTACCTAGCCGGCTTCTTGGAACAAAAGACCTACCATCGGTGAACTGGTGGTACTGTAACATTGGTTGAAAGATGCTTATTCTCAATTAATACAACATAATATAGAGTCACTTATTAGATAACATACATACATTTATGATTAAAAGTCCATTCGGCGTCCCATAAACATACTATGTTATAACTTCGGCGAGTTTACATGAGACTTTTATTGAATGACGTTTGAAAAGTACTGCATGCAAAAACAGTTTTCGTTTTTTTGCTGGACCGCATGTTTGATTGACCCATGAAAAAATCATAGCATCGTTGACAATATAAAGAATTTAATTCCGGATTGGCCATTTATAGGTTCTTAAAAAAATGTTTAATTTATATCACAAAGTTAACTTAGTTAAAGAATATAAAACTAAGTAATTTTGATAAGGAAAAAGTCCACAGAGTCTTCTATTTCCGTGGTCAAAGTCCTCTTAGACTATATCTTCAGTACATTTCGAGTTAGTCACCCAATACGTATATAATCGAGTCGTAAATCAAGTATCACCTGTCGTCTGTCGCAAGTATTTTAGCATTTATCTCCCTTACATCTTCCCCGGGGATCTGTTAACGCTGTAATGGTGTTTTTATGAATCTCGCCCCTTCAACCGAGCTCCCATTGTTTCACGGTGTTGTTAATCAACGCCAACGCGTTATGGAGAGTATTCTAATTTTGTTGTAGTTATATAGAAATTCTAATTTAAATATTTTGTTTTTAAAAACTGTAGCTTAAGGAATTTGGAAATTGTATCTTAAATATTTTATTTATGTAAGTTGAAATTTATATCTTTTTTTTTTTTAATATTAGCAATGTTTTTGAAGGCATTACTAATATTCCTATTGCCCCTACAAATAAGCTCGAAGCTTGCGCTAGGAGTGGGTACGACAATTGCCCAAGGGGGTCAGGATTGAACCCTCGACTCTCGCGTTAGTGGAGCGAAGTTGGCCCTTCTACCGTTGAGCTATTGAGGCTTCTTTGAACTTGTAACCTATGATATTATAAGTTATAATAAAAAAATATAATTTTTGTTTTTGAAGTATAAATAAGAAATTAAGTTATTTCATAAATAAATTACTGTTAATTGAGGAATAATAAAAGGCTATTTTATTTATTATATAAGTTATATTTTTTCATACCTACTTCATTATATATTTTACAGATTAAAGTAAATAAAAGAATTTCAGTACTAGACTGTATCTAGATCCAATTTATTTTACGCTTTAAAATATTTGAAAAGCTAGTCAATTGACGGCTTTTGAATATTGAAATGGGATTTGACGTCACAGACGGATTTCGTTATAGAATTGTTTTGTATAGAAAAGGGTTTGTCCTGAAATAAAATACAATTAAAACTGGTGTATTCATGAAGTATATTAATATTTATTTAATTAGTGTATTAGTACAGTGGACATCTTTGAGGCGTTGAGTCTGCCTTTAGCCTCGATGGTTGCGGGTTCGATTCCCGCTCGGACAGATGTTTGTATTGATCTCTACGAATATATATTTCTGTCTGGGCGTTTGTCCTTATGGGTCACCTCACCGTGCCTCGGAGAGCACGTTAAGCTGTCGGTCCTGGTTGTTATCACATAAAATCTGATAATAAACGTTAACTCTTACTTAACAAGTAAATTGCTCTTATGCAATAAGTTACTGGTTCGCTCTTAGGGTTACGGAGATCAGAAGGCAATTGCTCTGTGTAAAAACTAGTAACCTGTCAAATCGGGACGCGAGTAATAAGCAGACCCTGGGTAATTACTCGTATAATACTAGGAATAATGGTGGCAAGAAGTATTTGTTAAAAAGGGAAGAAAGGGAAAGGGAAGGAGCAAAAAAAGTTCTTAACCAACATAATATGACCTCTTCGCCACCACCACTGATGTTTCTATGGCGATTAAAAACCCTTTTTTATTATCGGGGAGGAAATCTGCTCACAGATACCTGGCCTCCTGGGGAGAAGAATCGGGTTACGTGAGGTTCCATGGTAGGTGGTCTCTCATGGGGACCCATTAAAACCTCCTCGGTGGCTGATCTCAGTGAAAGAGTGAGGCTCCGGAATTCCTTGAGAAATCAAAACCGGAGGATCTCGAGCACTGGCAGACAGAGCTCGGTCCCAGGGGACGAGATGGAATCCCCCCTATACTTCCCATTCTAGCACGCACCGCAGTTGGGGCCACACCGACTGCCATCCTCTTCAGGGCCGCTTAACTCAGCTTAACAGAGGTCTCCAGTCCGATAGTATTTTTTCTATTTTTTTTGTTCCTTCTTTTGTGAGATAAACTATTTTTGGTAGCCTTTTATAGATGCATCTAATTCATATCTAATTATATTTTTCGAAAAAACCAAAGATCTATAAAATGATAAAACGCAAAGCTCGGTCATCCAGGTTATCCCAGGTCACTGCGACGTTATTATAATAGGTAGTAGTAATTATAATCATTTACAAGGTTTTAATTATGATATACCTAGTGGCCCGCCCCGGCTTCTCACGGGTATTAAATAACAAAAACATGATTAAAATCGATCGAGTTTTGATTTATTCATTACTGCCCGTGGCCAGCACGCTTTAAATGTAATTATTTACGACATCACAATATAAACCTCATTTTTTTTTCCCATTATTTAATGGATGTTATTATACATATAAACCTTCCTCTTCAATCACTTTATTTATTAAAAAATCCCATCAAAATCCGTTGCGTAGTTTTAAAGATTTAAGCATACATATGAGCAGAGAAAGCGACTTTGTTTTATACTACGTAGTGATTATTGAAGTAAGCAAGAATTCTATTATATGATAGCAGATATTTCTTCTTCTGTTATAATAAAAACATAGCAACATTTTGGTTCTTATTCTTATCGAGTGGCTAGTGGTGTGTGGTGTGTCAGAGTTTTTCAGGTCGCCCGTATAGGCCTCCGACTCGAATTTTCTACTATTTTCAAATACTAACAGCCGGGTCTTTTACGTGTCCTCCGAAGCACGAAGACGCTCAGTTGAAATGGCACTATGCGATCACCCATCTATTGCCTGTCCGCGCCTAAAGTTGCTTAACCCACCGATCGTTCATCGATCAGTGAGCGCACTTGGCTATGAAGGATCTTTGGAAGTTTGTTATTCAATCATACAGAAATGGCTGAACGGATTAGTATAAAATTTGATTTTTTTACCTGGATTAACATACATGGGGTACTTTTTATACAGGAAAAATGTCCGGGTCCTATGGGACTTTCAAAAAACATGCAACAGTTGCAACAGTTGATATTGTTCAAACAACATTGCAACAGTTTTAGTTGATATTATAAGGGCACTGTGGACGAAATCGCGGGCAGTTGGTAGTTACAAATAAATCGAGGTTATTCGTCTACGAGTATCAATGACGCAGTGACAGCACTTTTAAAATATAGGTATAACTAGTGACAAAAGAAAATCATTCCTATATCCTTATAAAAATATTTATGACTTCAGTAAAAGGTATAAACTCTTAATACAACACAATAAAAGCAGACGCCGTTCGATATAAAAAGACCATAAAAGCATTATTATGGTCTTAGATGAATTATTTCCATCACAAAGGTAATATTGAGGCAGTAAGCAGATCAAATCATGAATCTTCTTCCTAGCATTATTTCCGGTATTTACTCAGGGCCTGTATATACTCTCATCATGAATTGACGTGTTATTAGTTTTTACACAGAGCGATTGCCATCTGACCTCCGCAACCCTAAGGGCGAAGCTCATTGGATAAGAGTGAATTACCTATAAAAAGTTAACGATTGTTATCAAATGTTGTGATTACAACCGGGACCGACAGCTTAACGTGCTCTCCGAGGCACGATAGTCAACCTTGAATATTGAATAAAAAAACTTGATTGGGGGATTTGACTATGTTTTTTTAACTTTATTCAGAAATGATAAGGTTGTCAATTCCTTTCTATTTTTAAAGTTTTACCGGCGTCGGGATGTGACGACCCCGTCGCCCGCTGTCGGGATAATCTGTCAAAGCAGAGATTATTCCACCAGTGCAATCAGTCACACTGGTGGTAGGTCTTTTGTTGCAAGAGGCCGGCTAGGTAGGTACCACCGCAGTGTCAAATTTTCTGCCGCCAAATGGTAGTGCTTAGGCATTACTGTGTTCCTGTTTGAAGGGCACTGTACGATAGTGAAATTACTGGGCAGATGAGATTTAAGAACTAATATCTCGAGGTTGGCAACGCGTGAGTGGCACCTACTAATGGTGCTGCAAGCGCTCATAGGCTACGGCAACCACTTTCCATCTGGTGGGCCGTATGCTTGTTTGCCAACTTGTGACATAAAAAAAAGTGACTTTCTAAATTCTTAGAACAATATTTTTTTAAACAGATCTCTTAAAATCTTTTGTCGTGGAACGCAACTGAATACTGCAACAAAACTACTTTTGTATGTATTCAATTTTAATTGAATAAAACATCTTACGCAGATGTTTTGTGTGGTCATCATCTATATGGTTTTTTTTTGCCAACTTGGCAAGCAAGCATACGATCCACCTGATCCACATTGCAACACCATACATTTGTCGGTGTCAGTCCCGCGTTGCCAACTTCGAGATGTTGGTTCTTAAATCTCCTTTGCACAGTAATTTCACTAGTTATAGTCTCCTTCAAACCTAAACACAGTATACAGCTCTACGGTAGAATAACAGACACTACAGTGGTACCTACCGGCCTCTTTCAATAAAACCCACTACCCAGTAAATAAAAAATAATAAAACCAATATAAATCTTTGAATGAAACAAAAAATGTGTTAGGTTTCATCTGATTTTATCCCACGATTTTTAACTGGTTAACTGATCAGTTTAGCGAAACTGTTTTAGTATACAATTTAAAATCTGGTTTCATACCTAAATATTCTTTAAAAGAATTATTTTTTATTACTATGCGGGCAACATAACAATATTTGTAGGTTTATTATATGTATATTATTAGCATCTGTTGATGACTTCATCTCCTAAAAATTTCCAGTCCAAATATTTTTTAAAAATTCTAACTGAATATTGAAACTCTTTTACACTTTATTAGTAGATAATATTGACATATATTATATATTTATCAAAACTTTCAGACATAACTGACAAATATATAGACTGAAACATATAACACAAAAGAGTAATTCTGTTTGAAAAATAATTAAGAATAATCATTAAAATGTCGTCGACATGCAGCACCCAAGCAGAACAAACTGCGTCTGTTAAAGTAATTTTCAATGTCCCGACGATGCTTTCTTCATCGTCATCTGAGGATCAGTTCGAAAACTGGACCCAAAAATCTTTACACTTTAAGGATAACCCAAAAGAAACATTATACAGTGAAGGGTTATATGATCCTGGTAGCGGTGAAGTTTGTGCTAAGTATTTAACCATGTCGGATAGCGCTGTGCTTAGACATCCGTACTACGCTTACCCTGGTGTTATAGATCCTGGTATAAGGGATGCGTTATTAAAACCTGGTTAGTATTTTTTCTTAAATAACGCCGGAGGCAAATGACTCTACTCCACCTGCTCACTCCTCCATGGTAAGTGGAAGTGGAGTCCACACGCGAAGGTGGCTAATATGGTTGCAGAAGGTGAACTGGACTAGCCACCCTCGCCCTGTCTACCCGCAAGATGACTCTACACGCCTCGATCGAAGGATCCCAGGTTGTAAGAATGAGGGAACACGTGTGTCGGTAAAGAATTCCATTTTTTTGACGTGTGACGAAGAAAAGAGTTGGCAGACTTCTTTATTCGCGATGGAATTGATGCCACAGTTAGTCGGTGACATCGAAGACTGGCACGCGTAGTTTTTGAACGGAAGGCGGAGTGAGGGATAAGGGAAAATCATTCATCTAAACACTCGCCGTGTAATTGTCTGTAGAAAGCACTAAGGGCGGCAATCTCACGACGTAGTGTAGAGGTTCGAGGGTGTTAGAGACCTTATATTTGTTAGTTTACTTGTTGTTTGTGTCAAATTTAATCCTTAGCTAGACTCTATCTGTGATGACGTCTTTAGCCGTGGTTCGGCCTTGCAGAAGGCAAGCAAAAGACGGAATCAAATTTCAAATTTGCGCCATGCGAGGGCTTTTTCACGGCCGTTTCTCAGTACTTAGGCCCCCCTGCTAGGTGACGCTGTCAAGGCCAGTAGCGCCAACAGCAATACACATTTCGAAAAAAAACAGTTAATTAGTAGTCGTACTTTAAGTACGTTCTACATCTCCGTATTCCTAAATTAATTAGTAATTAGATCATCGCAAAATATGAATTTAAAAAAATTCAAATCCTGTATGAGCGAGCAACGGCATTACGAGCATAGAGCAAATGACGACATTCCGAGGTAACAAATGTAAAAAAAACAAAAATAAAAAGAATTTCATACTTTTTTAGGTATAACTATAATAAGAGATCATTATTATCATCCCACTTTCCACTAATACTTATTATAAATTTGAAATTTCGGATGGATGGATATTTGTTACTCTTTCACACAAAAACAACTGACCGGGTGTGGATGAAATTTGGCACACAGCTTATTAGCTGGATCAATATATTGGATACTTTCTATCCTGGAAATATTTTCGGTCCTCGTGGAAGTATCAAAAACATGGTTCATGATGTATTCAACTGAAATTCGGAATAAATGTTGCTTTGGAGCCAATTCTAAGGTTATCGCGGAAGAAGTCACGGGCACATGCTAGTAGAGTAAGTCCGATAGTTCTATAATTATTGTTGAATAATAAAGCATACATTGTACAAAACTATTGCAGAACCCAAAAAAACTTACTCGCTTGACGGTCAACAATTGTATTTAGATTTATGTAAAGAAATGCGAATAATACCTGTGAAGAAATTCTTTCGAGGGCTGCTTCAAGAAGTCATTGATTTGAAAGTAAGCACCAACTATCTTAATTCCCATAACGGAATATGATTTATTTTATCCCTTATGCCTACTTCCCTAATTATTTAATACTAACCATGATAATGACGACGTATTAGCGCAGCACTAGCGAACCTGTCTTAAGCGCCACAGCTGTTTGTATTGACCATACAAGCATGTTTTCCGGTCTGGGTGTGTTTGGCCTTGTCATTGTGTATGTTTTCAAACCCCCGACACAGGGTATAACTATCTTAATGGGGGCTTGTTGTTGTGTATAGCGCTTAATTATTTATATTTTTAATAGCCGTGCCCGTGGTTTTACCCGCGTAGACATTGATTACATGAAAAGGACATAAGTTATTTTTTGTCACAAAAAGAATCTTCAAATAGAGAATTTAAAAAAATATTTATATACTCCGAGATACCTAATTAAAATTCGTTAGTCACGCGGGTGAAGCCGCGGGCTGAAGCTAGTATTATATATTTTTTCTTCTTATCGATTCAATGCCTCCCGCAATTTTAAATAAACTAGGCTTAGAAAGTTGCCACTGTAATGGCATCCTTATTAGCGTCCATTATATGGGCCATCGAAAAGCTGTTTAGGCACCGTGGACAATTTAAAAGATGGGACATAGTCTGCACATTTGGGTAGCGTCTCGGATTCCTCACCTACATAAGTCTGCCCTGCAACCAATCTGACAGCGGAGTCTGTTTAAGCCTACCCAAATAGGCCACAATAAGTCATTTATATTTTTTCATATATTTTTCATTTTAATATATTTTTTCTAGTATTATGGTGTCAATCCAAATGGAGTAAGAGCTATGGCAATGTCTATTTCATTTAATTGGTATGTCCGACGTCTAGATTTGACTTCTAACTTTTTGAATGAAGACGCTTGCTATCACCTCGGTCAGATCTTTGGAGATAATGTTGCACTTAAAGAATTGATTGTATCGGGATGCAGGTAAATAATTAAAACGTTATTTTTAAGGTTTCGTAGTCAAATGGTAAAAGCGTAATTTATAATTCTGGGAAAGTTAGTTATTAGAAGAGCATCAACTGAACTTTCAACCACATTTATTTTGAAGAAGATAGGTCTACAAACTTTAGTGTGTTTACATAACTTTATTTTTCATATTACTCTGAATAATTACATTAAAATTACCAACTTATTTTGGCGGCCGATTATAATTCATTATTATTTTTAAAGTCCTTAAACTTCTTCACCACCAAGCTGCGGAACTCTTTAGTTTCAACGTGGTCCACAACGCACTTATAATTATTTCATTTAGGATAACAACTTAATTAAGGCCAGTCCTTAGTTTATAGTAATTCAATAGTAATAAAATATATATTATAATTTAGGATTGGCGCTGAAGGTGTCAAAAGATTAGTCATTTTGCTTGCCGACCGCCCTTTGGATGAGCTGGATTTGTCTCGTAATGAAATCGGCGATGGTGGTTTTGAGTATCTTGCTGAGCAGCTGGCTAAAGGAGCAGTCATCAAAAGGTTTTGTACTATTAAATATTCATAATATGTCAAATAACTGCTGTTTAACTAACAAAATAATTATTTTTACGCTATTTTTATTAAAATCAGTACTAGAATTGAAAAAGGTTAATTGTTCTGTATCTGCACATTATAGTAATCTAAATGTAATGGATTGATCTTGCTGTTTTAAACAGTAATGGACAGGCTCGATTGAGAAAGTACGACATACACACAATATTTTATTCTCATGCAGGACAACGAATTTATGATATTCGTCCATCTCCTGTGATTCGTATTAATCTCTTGGAGGTTGATATGCTTTATATATAACTTTTATGCTGCTACATATATGTTACGTGACGTAGTGTTGTTTCATTCGATAAGTATGTGTTTCAGAAACTATTACGCTATCTGTCCAATTATTTTCCTTCCTCTTTCCTCCTTCTATTTCTTTGCGTTAGGAACATGCTTGCGAACACCGTCTTCGCCGGCGAGGACGAGGTCCTTTGTTTCGCACGTCGCGTCGCGCTCACACCGTTGGGTGAGACTATCGTATAGAATGCGCTCGGAGCGCTGCCTCCACCTCCGATGACGTCCTTAGCCGTGGTTTGGTTTCGCAGGAGGCACCGTAAGGACGGAATCAAATATTTGAGCCCTCGTGAAGGCTGCCTCTTTATCACGGTTGAGTCTCTGTACTCGGCCCCCCCGCTCGATGACGCTGTCAAGGCACTGGCCTGGCCAGCGTCAACAGCAATACACATTCCGAAAAAAAAAACATGCTTGCAATCATATATAAGCTATAGTGACTATCGTGGTCTCAGCAACATGTTTGCCTCCTTAGTTGCATGACAAAAAAAATAATGGTTGTAAATACGCTTAATTTTCAGTGGTACATCAGCATTGGCGTTTCGAAAACAATTATATATGGCTTTATGGGCCTACAAAAGTTTATCAACATTCCACTGAGCTAATAGTTTGGTATGCTGCCTTGAAAATAGGATTTAATTGCTAGCTCATTGATAATGGAAATCCCATTTTATCACACAAATATTTAGGGAACCTTAACTCTTTTTTTATGTCAGAGGGGACAAACGGGCAGGAGGCTCACTTGATGTTAAGCGATCACCGCCACCCATGAACATCAGCAACATCAGAGAGCATGCAGGTACGTTGCCAAAAATTTTTAGGATACGTACTCTTTAAAAAACTCAGAGCTTTTGGATCTGATCTCAACAGTAAAACAGCTGCTTAGACAAAATTATAATGTTATGCTACTTTGTACAATAATCGAGAGTGTCGTGTGATAAATTACAACATATATGATATAGTAAAAATAGCTTTGCCAATGTGTAGGTTGAACTTGAGCTATAATGAATTGACTTCAATTTCTGCCTCATCCTTCGCAAGTGCCATAGAAGACAATAAGACTATAACTCATCTGGATTTGTCCTGGAATAAAATGTTCGCTGTCAGAGGTAATTGGCATTCAATATTAAATAATCTTTTATTTATTTTAATCATAGAAATCTTAATAATAAGTTACTAGATGAGTTATAACATACTTGGGGTGACCTTGTTGCAAATGTGACTTTTGAGCCACGAGAGGTGCAAGCTTTGATTAGTGTTGTAAAATAAAAGTCCACTTAAGCATAAACATTCACTTTGCTTACCATTGCTATGTAAGCTATTTATTATTGGAGCGATATAAGCCCAGGTAGCAATGTAAAGTGAAATTACGATATCGTCGTGCTCAACGTATGTAGTACCTAGTGACAGTTTAGGTAGGAGAAATCTAGCAGCAAGTCTCTCTCTCGTGTTTTGTAAGTAATAAGCGACTGTTATCATTTCTAATACCTTGTTATTAAGATTCCTCTGCTGTTTCGGAGGGCGAGGAGTAAGTCATTTATTTGTCTATTTATGGATACTTAATAATAATATACTGGCTACCTTAATACTTACACTAAGTTTCTTACTAATTCCATGATATATGGATTTTAGAAAGTTAGTGGTTTGAAAATTTAATGAGTTTTAGCGAAATTAGTTTTTGCGTTTTTTTAATAAGCATTAGAACTTATTTCAGGTGTAAATGAGTTACTATCAAAGCTCGGTGGTAGTAAGGTATTGGTTGAGGTAAATTTATCTTGGAATAACCTTAAAGTAAGCAGGATCCTCAGAAGGCTATTCATGGTGCCAACGCTACGTGTTCTGAATCTGAGTAACAACAAGTAATTTTTGTTCATATTTTTATTTGGTTTTAATTGTAATCTTGATGTAATAGCCAGTCGTAGTGACGTCTTATATAGTCATTGGTAAATGGGGTCTGCCAAACTTACATATTCGAATATTTTGTGGCATAAGTTCTTTTCAATTTTAAAAAGAAATACAGCAGTTTCCAGACGCTCATAGTTGGGTGTGTTTACGCATCGCTAAACGATCGGTGGTTTTTTTTTATGTAACAAGTTGACAAACAAGCATACAGCCCATCTGATGGTAAGTGGTGGCCTTAACCTATGAGCGCTTGCAGCACCATTAGTAGGTGCCACTCACGCGTTACCAACCTCGAGATATTAGTTCTTAAATCTCTTCTGCCCAGTAATTTCACTAGCCTACAGTGCCTTTCAAACCGGAACACAGAAATGCCTAAGCACTACTATTTGGCGGCAGAATATTTGACACTGCGGTGATACCTACCGAGCCGGCCTCTTGCAACAAAAGACCTACCAACAGTGTGACTGATTGCATTGGTGGAATAATCTCTGGTGAGACAGAGGTTATCTCAACAACGGGCGATGGGGTCGTCACATCCCGACGCCGGGAAAAGCAACTTTAACCTTATCAATTTAATAATGGCCAAAAAGTCAAGTCAGTTGCCTTTTTACAGTTACATTTTTAACTTGGGGAAATGCAGTTACGCACTCGAGCGCCGAGATGGGTGCAATGGCGCAGGAGGTGTGAGACTCGAAGCCTGTGCAATGGTCTATGAGGACCTGGCACCCTACCCACTAAAATCACCAAGGTCCCAACTTGCACCATAGTAGGACGCCACAGCAAGCACTTAAGTAATCAACCGTGACGCCCTGACACTTGACGCTTACGCGGCCCATCAGGGCGGCAACCTACTGCCGCCATATACCACTCTGACACTAGGTTGTCTCCTAACAACTCGATAATAATAAGAACGTAAATTGATATTAAAACTTGCAGATTGGATAGTCTTGCAGCAAAGATAATCGCTAACAGCCTTCGACTTACCAAAAATTTTCATACACTAAATTTATCTTACAACCCTTTAACCGCATACGATGCCTTTTTAATAATCACCAAATTGAGAACTAAGACAATTAAGCTAACGAATCTTTTAATGGACAATATTCAAGTAAATAAGGATGTCGTTAAGGTATGTCATATAAAATGGATTAACTATTTTATAAAGTATATTATAACAGTATGAAAAACAACAAGCGAACAACTTGTTGGTAGTAAGCGGTTATCATTATAGCCTATAGATGCTAGGAATTTAAGATACCACACGTATATGTCGAACCTTTAAAAAGGAGTAATAATTTCTTAAAGAACCCCGTAATATTCTCTGAAAAAAAAAGCGAAAAGATCATGTAACAACTCGAAAGAAATACCCACATAGCCGCTCTGCACTACACTAATTAGATTGCGAACTCTAAAAAATGATTACGTTGCTATGATAGAAATTAGGCGTAGAAATTTTTTCCAAAAAATCTTCGAAACCAGTCTAATTTTTTGAGCGCTAGAATACACAATTATGATTGCAAGTAAGTTTAGGTGGCCAATATCATTATATAGTCCATGCGTGATGGACACATTAGTAGCAGAGGAGGAGAAAAAACAATAAGAGGAAAGAGGGAATAGTAATCTGACTCATCAAAGGCAAAACAAAAATATTGGTACTACTTTGCTTCTCCACATAGAAACAGAAGTCTCTCTTTAGACTTAAGAGTATAATACGCTTATGAATTTGGACTAATTAAAGATTCTAGTATTTCTTATTATGTGTAATTTAGAATTAAAAGTAACTGTTAATGTTGTATTTGAAAACAGTAAAAATTTTATAATAGGAATGTAATGATGTATTGCAACTGAGTTTTCGTAAGAATTGTAAGATAACATACGGCGAAGTAAGACATGACTATACTATCACAGCGACAGATATGAGATTGATAGTAATGAGGAGGATGGACTATCTCACGTCGCGTGCGTCTAAGAAACGTCACACAGATTTAGGGTTAGTTATTTACGTTATGTAGCTCTTGGTTGCGGAAGTTGATGGTTGCTCAGTAATCATGCCTGAGCGTGGAACTTGTGAAATCTCCATAAAGTCTCTTAAACCGATATTTGAAGCGGTTATCATTAAACCGTTTCGAACTCACATCAGAATGGTTAGATAGGTTTTTCTTTGTATACGTTGGGTAAGCCAACCAAACTCAAACGTCCTGAGCACATGCTGTAAGATTTTAACGATCCGATTAGACAATACTCGTTACAGCACAGGCACTCAACACAGCACCGTGTTTAACGGCAGTTCCCTTGTTATGCACGATGCACACGCTCAAACCATCGCATGTCGTATAAGCTAGCACGCCTTCGAAATGACGACGATGACGTCATTAGCCTTACGAAAGGCATTTAGGGTGGAATCAACTTTAAGCTCGTGAGTATTTCTTATTTCAAGGCCGGGTCTCAGTATCTACTTATTTCATTCGCAGTGATACACATTGAAAAGTTTACCGGCAGTATTTTTTTACCTGAGTACATAAATTCTTTTAATGAAGCTAATTGTATTTTATTTCTATTTAGGGTTTATTTTCTACAAAAGCAAAAAGAAGGCGCATTGTTACAACCTCGGGATATCATGCGTGACATGAAGGTAGCAGGGACGCCGCTTGATGAAGGCGTGATAGCTAATCTCTTTACTTTGTATCCTGGAGCTAAGTTGGACAAGGGAGCTGTTGCTTTAGATGTTAACGGTAAGTTTATTTTTGTTTCTTTTGACAGTGATATTTAAAATTTAACATGTTTGATATTTACTTACCCGAAAACTTACTGATACTATGGACGTACATTCATACAGACGAAATGTGATAGCAACGCAATAGAACGAACTTAGGCACACACTAACCTTTTTTTTTTTTTTTTTTATGTTAGAAGTTGGCAAACAAGCATACGGTCCACCTGATGGTAAGTGGCTGCCGCAGCCTATGAGCGCTTGCAGCACCATTAGTAGGTGCCACTTGCGCGTTGCCAACCTCGAGATATAAGTTCTTAAATCTCGTTCGCCCAGTAATTTCACTAGCGTACAATGCCCTTCAAACCGGAACACAGTAGTGCCTAAGCACTACTATTTGGCGGCAGAATATTGGACATTGCGGTGGTACCTACCTAGCCGGCCTCTTGCAACAAAAGACCTACCACCAGTGTGACTGATTGCACTGGTGGAATAATCTCTGCTGTGACAGAGGTTATCCCAACAGCGGGCGATGGGGTCGTCACATCCCGACGCCTTTAAATTGTCTATCTTGTCGACCTTGTCTATCAAATAACGGTTCTTCATCCTAGCATTATTCCCGGTATTTTATGTACCCAGGGTCTGCTTATTACTCTTATCCGGATTTGATGGGTTACTAGTTTTTACAAGGAGCGATTGCCATCTGACCTCCGCAACCCTAAGGGCGAACCAGTAACTCATTGGATAAGAGCAATTTACTTATCAAGAGTTAACGATTATTATCAGATGTTATTGATAATAACCGGGACCGACAGCTTAACGTGCTCTCCGAGGCATGGTGGGGAGACCGACACGGACAAGCGCCCAGACCGAGACAGAAATTTTAACAAACATCTGCCCGAGTGGGAATCGAACCCGCAACCGTCGAGACCAAAGGCGACTCGCTACCCACAACGCCATAACGATGTACTATCAAATAACGGTTATGTTGTGCAAATCATAATCGAATGAAGTTAGCCTTTAGCATCTAAAATCGCGCTTCATGTACATAGCACTTTTTATAGAGGGCTCTAAGTTCATGGTAAAGGAAATTGGTTTGTTCGACCGTATTTATTTTTTTTAATTATAGGCAGTGCTTTTTCAAGGCACTACTAAATATCCTATCCCCTCCAAATAAGCTCGAAACTTACTCTTGGAGTGGGGTATGACAATAGTCCAAGGGGGTCAAGATCAAACCGGAGACTCCCCGACATGCTACACATAAACGAAAAATTTAAGGCGATGTAAAAAAAGTTCCATTTTTAAAACTATTTAGGTTTGTTGTTTAGCTTACAGATTCTTAACATTATTAATATTTTGTAGGAGTCGTTGATATGGTACTAAGGTTGTGGCCGGATAAGAAACTCCCACCAACTCCTGATGAACCGGAACCTGAACCAGTTAAAGACGAAAAGAAGAAAGGCGATAAGAAGAAAGACGACAAGAAAAAAAACGATAAGAAGAAAAAATAATATTAAAACATAGTATATAAGTTTATGTATCGCTTAGGTATATTATTCTTGTGGAAAGTTATAATAGTACTAATTGCGTTTACATCTACAAAAATCTCTCAGATTCATTTATATAATTTACACAAATGCTCATGAAATTGTTTTGAATTAAATATTCGTTATAGTTCTTTACATATCACTTTTTAATATGAAAATTATGATCAAAAAAAAATTTATATGAAGATTATGAAAATTGAAGAGGCATAGATTGAAGAGGGTAGGCAGGGCGAGGGTGGCTAACACGGTTGCATTCCGCAACTCTGTTAGCCACCTTCGGGTTCGGACTTTATTTCCACCTGATCCTGACCCCTTGGGCTATTGTCGTACCCACTCCTAGCGCAAGCTTCGAGCTTATTTGGAGGGGCAATAGGAATATTAGTAATGCCATTAAAAAAGCATTGCTAGTATTCTTTAAAAAAATAAAAATAGTTAAAAATAGTTAAAAAAGTTTAAAAAAATAAAAATAGTTAAAGTTAAAAAAAAAAAAATAAAAATAGTTCAAAAAAAAAAATACCTACCATCAGGTGGAGTAGAGTCAGCCCTACTTTCCAAATTAATAAAATCAAGGATAAATATAATCCGGGAAGTATGCAAAGTGACTTTGTGTGAAAGCCTTAGAATCCAATTTTAAATATTATTACACCTTTGTATCTGAATAAAAATGGTATATATTATTAAAAAGTCCAATCTCATTTCACAAATCGACAGACAATTATCATGTACAATGTATTTTTATCTCACTTTACGAAATATGAATGTTTTTTATGAGAATTTAAATAACACTAATTATAGTTTATTTTTCTTATAGTTATTATTTATAATTAATTTATTTTTTAGTTCGGAGTTTTCTTTAGTTATACTTAATGGTATCAGTGTTTGTTTATAATGTAACTATAAATTAATATAAGATTTTAAATAAATATATGATTGAATATTTTCATATTATTTGTAATTCCTAAAAAATCACAAATTTGTAAATAGTAATCTTCTTCTGGTGCCAAGCATTATTACCGGTATTTACCCAGGGTCTGCTATTATTTTTATCCAGTTTTGAAGGGTTATTAGTTTTTACACAGAGCGATTGCCATTTGACCGTCGCAACACAAAAGGGTGATTTTTTTTATTGTGTATTGCCGTTGGCTCTACTGGCCTTGACAGCGGGGGTAGGCGAGTACAGATACTCGGCCATGAGAAAGGGAGAGCTCTCGCGGGGGCTCAAATTGATTCCATCATTAGGGTGCATCCTGCGAAGCGAACCACGGCTAAAGACGTCATCGAAGAGGATAATAGCAAATTAGCTATCAAGAATTAACAATTATTATCACATGGTAACAACCGGGATAGACAGCTTCTTCTCTGAGCCATGGTGCGGATAACCACAAAGAAATCCACTTTCCGGCGTCGGGATGTGACGACCCCATCGCCCGCTGTTGGGACCTCTGTCACGGAGGCCGGCTAGGTAGGTACCACCGCAGTGTCAAATATTCTGCCGCCAAATAGTAGTGCTTAGGCACTACTGTGTTCCGGTTTAAAAGGCACTGTACGCTAGTGAAATTACTGGGCCGACGAGATTTAAGAACTAAAATCTCGAGGTTGGCAACGCGTGAGTGGCACCTACTAATGGCGGTGCAAGCGCTCATAGGCTACTAACCACTTACCATCAGGTGGGCTGTGTGCTTGTTTGCCAACTTCTAACATAAAAAAAAAATCCGCGACCGTGGAGGCTCAAAGCAGGCTTGCTATTAGCACGCCACGATTTTCATGTAAATTATTATATCATTATGAAAATGACTATTTGAGACCTGTCTGAAAAGCGTTTGAAATTCGTCGTCAATTCAACCTGCCATTAAAGGGTTTTAAGAGATAAATTGCATGATGCATATAAGCAGTGGACTACGTATGGTAATTAGTGTAATTTGCATGAAGCTTTGTCCTTTGCTTACCATGTTCAGAATACTTGTATTCGCCGCTGTAAAAGGGAAATTAATGCTGCTATCCTTTGGCTATGTGTTTATAGCACATGCTATATGACAGTTTCTTTACAGCACACAAATATAACCTGGCTGTCTGTTGCATGTTATCAAGCAATACTACTAAATTGATAGATAATGCGGTTTTCACCGTGCAAAACCTTATGGTGAACTGAAAATCTAAATTGATGTTGATGTGGAGATGTAGTAGCGCAGCATTAGCGAACCTGCCTTAAACGCCACAGGTCGCGGGTTCAATCCCCACTTTGAGCATAATATGTTTTTATTGTCAGTCGGGGTGTATTTTTCCTTGTTCTGGTTTGTGTTTCCGGAACCCGACATAGGATATCACTATCCTAATGGGGGCAGTTGAGTGTGCAGCGTTTATTAAAAAAAATGTTTCATATATTTTTATTGTAACGATCATAGACAGATGCGCTCACTGATCGGGAAACGATGTAGGTTAAGCAATTTTAGGAGCGGTCAATCAATGGATAGGTGCCCACTTACTGGTATTTTTGCCTGTTACAAATTTGATAATTGTGGATAAGTCATGTCAGAAGCTAAAATGGGCGACCAAAACTCTGAAACAAAAAAATCACATCAATTATATTCCAAATTCAAATTTCAACCAAAATGTCTTAATTAAATTTCGACGCGGACTTTTCACTATATTTCAAAGACAAACTTTACTAGTATAAGAAATACCACTCTATAGAATTTTAACGACCCTCTATAAAATACTGGCCTTAACTTCGCAGACTTAGTCGAAACACTCCAAGTAATTATACTGGAACGAGGCAAAAACTCGACATAATCCAAACCACCAGGCTCCTTCAATTAACAACTGGAATCCCCGCCTTTTATGTACACAGGAAATTAAACATCTTTTTCTTAACGTAATAGTCTTTAAGATCTATTTTTGCATCTCACACCTCCAGGATTTGTGAGCCTCACCTAGGCTTTTTGTAGTGAATTGGAATGTCAGTTCTTTCATTTGGGAATAGGGTGTATTTTTGTTTTTCCATAGTTTTTAGTATTCTTTCGTCGTTGAAGACAGTCTAGTGAATCGTCGTAGAGATACGACCGGCTGTTGTACACTTAAACCACCTTTTAGCTAGGGTTGTTACTAAACCAAATCCTTTTGTATCTTTGCAAAATCAACTATTATTGTATACTTTGATGTCATCATCATAGTTTTTTGTTTATCCCACGGAAACTTAACACTTTCCCGGGATAAAAAGTATCCAATTTTAGTTCAAGTTTTAATCCAAGTAACAGTTTATATCTGTGCCAAATTTCATTTCAGCTGGTTTTGCGTGATTTTGTAACAAACATCCAAACATACAAACATACAAAAGGGATAACCTCACCTGTATTTTTATTGCCATTTGTTTCAACTAGCACTTCCGTTATCCTCATTATAAAATGTTTTTATATACAACCATTGAGTTACAAATTCACTACGCAATCGATACACTCGTTACGTGTAAACATACCAAATGAGCTATACTTGTTTCTTATCAAATACACCACGACAATGATATTTCTTATTTAATTTTATTTTTAATTATTAGTTATTGCCTCCTCAAGCCGAACGTTTATGGCTAGTCACCAATGGTGAGAGATTTTGGTGATTTCTTTTAAATAGTGCTTACATTTAAATTTAAGGATAATCACATCAGTCCGGAGACAAAGTATTAAACTATTTTATGGAATTATGTTTTTTTTTTTTTTTTTTTTTTTTTTTTTTTTTTTTTTTTTATGTTTGAAGTTGGCAAACAAGCATACGGCCCACCTGATGGTAAGTGGCTGCCGCAGCCTATGAGCGCTTGCAGCACCATTAGTAGGTGCCACTCACGCGTTGCCAACCTCGAGATATTACTTCTTAAATCTCGTTCGCCCAGTAATTTCACTAGCGTACAATGCCCTTCAAACCGGAACACAGTAGTGCCTAAACACTACTATTTGGTGGCAGAATATTGGACACTGCGGTGGTACCTACCTAGCCGGCCTCTTGCAACAAAAGACCTACCACCAGTGTGACTGATTGCACTGGTGGAATAATCTCTGTTGTGACAGAGGTTATCCCAACAGCGGGCGATGGGGTCGTCACATCCCGACGCCTTTAAATTCACATTGCAAATTCAATAAAGATGCGAGAATACTTGGCAGGTAAAATTCAAAAACAAATTAAACTTTTTAATTTCGATATATTAGAGAATTATAGTAAGCAGCCCTATAATAGTCGTGCCAGTCCGGTGGGCAGAGTCTGTCGTCTCACATTTCACTCTGATGCACACAGCAATGTGGCCTCGTGCAACAACGTTAAACTTTTTTACTTCAGTACATAAACAGTTCTTTAGAGCGCACAATAAGCCACAAAGGACATCCAGGTGCTTTGAGTGTTTATGTTATGCTTATCCCAGTCACTTTGCCAAATACTCTTCTTAAACAACGAGATATTATGAAAATCCGTCTTTTTCGAAATCATATTTAGATACGAATTACGTAATGATGAAATATGAATAATATTTTTTATTATTCTCGAACATAAAAAGGCGAAAAAATAATCAGATGGGAGACATCTAGACTCGAACCGGGGTTTTCACTTTTTATTGCTTGAAAACACGGTAATACGAAAATGTCTAATAAAAATTATCAGTCAAGAGCGTTGTTGACCACGCACAGTTGAAACTAAAGGGTAACAGCTTGATGAAGAAGAATCTTAAGAACTTTAAAAACAATAATGAAAAAAAATCGACTGCAAAATTATGTTGGTAATTTCAAAGTAATATGAAAAATGGTATTTAAAGTTATATGAAAAACAAAGTTGTAGGAATAACTTAAAATTTGTAGAACTATACCTATATACCTTTAAAATTTGTAGAACTATCTTCTTCAAATCAAATGTGGTTGAAAGTTCATTTGACGTTCTAGAACCTCAATTTTTTCTAGAATTTTAAATCCCACGCACAGTTAAAAAGTTTCAGTCACAATTTTTATGACTTTAGGAGCTTATATCTCAACAACTACGGACTTAATGGAAAAAATTTAAATCAAACCTCCTTATAATTTTAAGAAAACCTACTCAAAGATATCTCACATAAGTTGAATTTATTTTGTCAACCCTCAGTTACATGTATGGACAGCTACAGTTAATTTTTATATATTTTAGGACTTCATTACAAAATCGTGCTGCGGTTTACAGAATACACCTATTTACTAAATTTCGTATAGATAGAGCCTACAGTTTCCGAGTAAAATGACGGGCGGACAGACGGACGGACGGACAGACGGACATGACGAAATTATAAGGGTTTTTGCCATTTGGCTACGGAATAAAAATTAATCCTAGCTGGATCGATTTATCGCCCCCTAATCCCCATTATACATACTAAGTTTCGTGAAAATCGTTGGAGCCCTTTTTTGAAGAATTGCTCGTTGAAAGATATTGGATTATTATTAATAATAATACTTGTGTTACTAAATCAAGGTTTTCTCAGATAAGTTTTATCTTATCACGTGCAATTCTTTTTTTTAAATACCTTGATTAAAAATCGTAATCCTAAATTTTGACATTTATATCAGAAAATCAACAAATCCATCACTTCAATTATAAATATAATAATTGAATTCTAAAAAGTAAAGCTATTGTACTGATAACTGATGTTTGTAGATAATATATTAATATCTAACTGTATCCCAGTTCCGGATATATATTACAAATTTTATATGATCGTTTCGTGTTTTAGTAATTTCTCGATTGAACTTTGATAGGATATTATTATAACTTGTCTGGTTAACAAAACTAACTGTCCGACCGCTGAAATCGTAAACCATAAGTAAATAGTTAAAACAATAATTGGAGTTTGCACCCTTTGAACTAAAAAAAACATAAAAATCGTTTAACAAAAATAATACATTGAAAAAAAAAAATGCTTTATTCTTCTTTTCTTAAAAGTATTACAATACTTAGCTATAAGGTTGGGACCTACTAGTGAGTATATAATCCCGCTCTTCCATATCATGGTATTATTAGATGATTGTACAAAATAAGTATTATATAAACATGGTTAAGAATAAGCTAAACTATTACATTAATATTTCGGTGACTACCTGTGTGCTACAGACGAATTGACAATCTCAAGTATGTTAAAAAATACCTGAACGAAAAATATATATTCGCATGGAATAAAATAAATTAACAAATGCTAAAGTAAAACCGTTTTAAAAGTTACATTTGAAAAGCAAATTTTAAAATCCAGCTAAAACCAGACGACA
This sequence comes from Hestina assimilis, assembly GCA_023373885.1. Taxonomy (NCBI): domain Eukaryota; kingdom Metazoa; phylum Arthropoda; class Insecta; order Lepidoptera; family Nymphalidae; genus Hestina; species Hestina assimilis. The sequence goes on from CM041745.1 coordinate 12,986,380, forward strand.
GTTAGTGGGACATAAAGTTTGAGGACTCTATTCCCATAATTCGGGGGATCGAATTTAATGTGCGGCTGTGTATAGTATATGGGGCACAATGTAAATTCCACGGTGCGGATGGCAATTGCCAGCACTGGTGCCGGTTTGGGACGATGGCTTAGTGTGGATCCTTTAAACTTTACTAATATTCCACAATTTGCACATGGGACGGGGCAGTTTGTGAATAAATGAAAAACCGTATCGATTGTTAGATATAAATGAAAATAACGTATGAAATAAAAAATTATGAAGTCCTATTTCGTTGTAGCGTTGTGGGTAGCGAGTCTGGCTTTAGCCTCGACGGTTGCGGGTTCGATTCCCACTCGGAGCAGATAGCAGTATTGACCATACAGGTATTTTCTCCGGTCTGGGTTTCTTTGTCCTTGTCATTGTGTATGATTCCGGGCCCCCGAAAAAGGATATAACTATCGTAATGGGGGCTGTTGAGTGTGTAGCATTTACTAATTATTATTATTATTTAAAACTTATAAGTATGATGTAATGTAGAGATGGGAAGGTGGTGGCTGTAATACAGGTTTTTTTGAAATTGTAATGACCAATAAAAGTTATTATTGTTATTATTTTTATTAATAACATTTTTTATTGTTTGTTAATAATAATAATAATTTATTATTACAATTGAAAATATAAGAGTTTTGAATCATTTTAGTATATATAGAAATATCATCACGATTTCTTTGTTCATATATTTTATATTCTTCTTAAAAGTATTTATATTTCTTTTTGTTACTTTTAGAAAAAAATATCGAAAATAGTGAAATATAATGCAATTTTCTCACAAAAACATTGACGTGCTCTGACCTCACGTCTATCGGGAAATCATATTTGTTGGGAGGTTTCACATACATATTTATAAGTCAAAACTAACATCAGAGGCTTAGGCAGTCGATCATTAGAGCCCTCCGTCGGAAACCTGCGTCTTTTGAAATATTCATAAAGCGATAAAAAGGATCAGGGTTAAGATTAGATGAACACAGGTAACGTTTTTGGTACTGATATTACGTCGGTTATCAGTGAGGAGTAAGAGTTTAGGTTGCTGCTTAGATTTTTATGGAATAACGTAACTTTGCGCATAGGTATCTAAATCTATTTTTACGTTTGTAAAACTGTGTTCTTTTAGGCACGATTGGACTGTCTCGTAAGGCAATATGATATTTGAGTGCAGTCAAAGACTAAAAAATTATAAAACATCCGAAATCTATGACGATAGAGGGTATTAAAATAAAAAAATGGATATCTTAGTATTTCAACTTTTTTAATAAAAACCAATAATTTTTGAGTTATTTGTATGTAACTATCTAAAATATGAGGTTTTTCTATAAAAAATAACGTTTTCAATCACGAACCACTCTAAAAAACCTTAATTGGGTGGACTATTTCGTATGATTCTAAATTAAGGTATAGTATCTGAAATTCGCAAGTGTCCTTGACAGTGTACCGGCTGAGGCAGCCGAGTACTGAGACCTAGCCGTGAGAAAGAGCCCTCGTGGGGGCTCAAATTTGATTCCGTCCTAACGGTGCTTACTGCAAGGCCGAGCCACGGCTAAGGACGTTATCGGGAATGGAGGAAAAGTTCCGAGCGCATTCTAGTCGATGGACTCACCCATGGTGATATAATGACTTGTGTTTCTAGTGAGCATGAGGATATGAAAATTGTCTTTTTTTTTAAATAAAAATAGTCTAATATTTGTTCCGTACTTTCAAATAAATAGGACTGTTTATGTTTGTATGACCCAAAAATAGAACTAACCATATTTGGCTATGCAAAATGAAATAGGTCTATAAAAAATACGTCTATTTTAAATTAAAATACGAGTGTGACATTTTTCTTTAAGGGACAATTTGTATGAACCAATTATAAATTCTAAACGTAATCTTTTCCATAGCTTAAACAAAACCCCAAAGACTGAGGGCTTATCCACTTCTATATAGTTTCTTTCTATTACCCAAAGCGAAGACCACCCGGTCTCGTAGTAGCCTAGCGATGAAGATTATTTATTCGTCCCCCGAACGTGACATATTTTAAAGAGCCCGTTTTAATAAGCCACCTTTTACCTGTTACTTTTGGAGCTAGAGCGAAATGAAGTGATAAATCGGGAATTATTTTTCTCTTCGAGCGAAATCGTTTTCGTAACTGTTTAATAAAGTCATAGTGAGATTAGAAGACTAGGTACGAGGTACTAGGTACTTTTTATGTTATTGTTCATGGGTTTGACACGCGCTCGAGCGGATGTGTGTTGAGCTTATGTTTGCGTTTGTTTTTGTGTGTCTTTCCACTTTTACACCACGTTAAGCTGTCATCATTATGTGAAATGGCAATGGCTCTGTGTAAAAACTCTCAAATGAACTGAATTAGAGTCTTCTTCTTTATTTCATCATCATTATTATCCCGGTATTTTGCCCAGGGTCTGCTTATTACGCTTATCCGGATTTTAACACAGACCGACAGTTCAACGTGCTCTCCGAGGAACGGTGGGAGGACCCATACCGGAATAGATATTTGTAAGATCAATACAACACACATCTGCCCCGAGCATAATCGAACCCTCGACCGTCGAGGCTGAAGGCAGGCTTGCTACCACGGGACAACGGTCGTTAAATGAACTGAATTGGAGTATCAAGTAACGATGCCGGGAAGAATAATAAGAAGTAATATGATTCCGCATTAAATAAAATTTTATTTGATTTTGAATTCAGAGGATTACAAACTATTTAACAAATACATGTAAAAAGTTATTTATAATTATAATAATAAATATGTATCAGCAGTTTCAGACCAGAGTTTTATACACACGCAAAATTTGTATGAGCGTTCACGCGCTTATAAACTCGTATACGCGCGCAATATAATGCGCTATAAATATACTACCGACACTCGTAACCACCGATACGAGCGTTCGCGCCGGAATAAGCCCGTGTACGTACGTTTGGCGCGTGTAACAGAAACGTCACTATACGCTAAAAAAGCCAGTTTGAAAACCGCTCTAAAATGTATATAAGGTGTTATTATGATAACAAAGTGCATGAGTATCCAGGTATTTTGTATATCTTTGTTTCTCATATGAATATCTTTTACGTTACCCACATCTAAAATCTAAAGCATGTGTTACTAATTGATAAGGTCCGGGTAGAATAAAAAACACCCGTTTACACTCGCACCCTTTTTAGTACAGGGTTATACAAAACAACTTCTTGTTGCGGAATTTGCTATCATTATTTAAGTTAGGACAATAGGCGTTTAGGAGAAGGTATTTCGGTTTTTGTCTATCATATGTATAAATTCTTGTATATACATATTCTGTTTTAGTAGTTATAAGTTTTTCCTTAAATGAATACATTTTTTAATGTTAATTTTGGACATCTTTCTAAAAAGACGATACTTCTATACAACTTGTCACCCCCCTTTTAAAATCCTTACAACCCCTTTTTCACATTAAAAATAGCGTATATTCTTTCTCAAGGTCTAGACCATCTGCGCATTAAATGTCATTTAAATCGGTTCAGAAGTTTTGGCGTGAAAGCGCGACAAACAGACATACAGGTAGAGATACTTTTGCATTTATAATATTAGTAAAGATTATAGTATGATACTACAGATTTTAAGAGCAAAAATAATGTTAGTATAGTAGTATAATCACTAGTATAGATTTAGTTCCTTTCTAAAAGTTTATACATAAACGGACTCGTATCGCGACACTTATAAATCGTTATCGCTTCTAGAAGTTTCTATCGAAGTTTAGTTGAATAGTTCGAAATTGTATTGTTTAAGACTCCCCGCAATAGTTTTAAAACTTCGTAATTTAAGGTTCTCCCGGTACGTCAGTGGAATGTTCGAGGTCTTTCCGAATGGCTGTACAAATTAATGATTGCAATTTTGTTTTTATATTTACTATTCTTCTCCCTCTCTCTCTCTCTCTCGGCCTCTCTCTCTATCTCACTTCTATTTATAAAGATCGTGGATTATTGTTTTGGGATTTGGTTTTCTTCAGCAATTGTGAACTGATTATTATTTGAAAGGTCTTACTTTGGTCCCATTGTAATTCGGTGAAGATCTGATGATGGGATCTTGGAAAAATTGAGATTTGTTTATCAATTTGTGACATATAAGTACAGAACATTATTTGTCTTCAATATTAATTAACACTATACATCCAATTAGGATAGTTATATCCTGTGTCGGGGGTTCGGAAACATACACATCGACAAGAACAAACACACCCAGAACGGAAAACATGCCTGTATGGTCAATACAAGCACATGCTTCGATCAGGAATTGAACCCGTGACCTGTGGCGCTTAAGGCAGGTTCGATACAACTGCGCTACTTCGTGGTTATTCATTCAAAAAGTATATTCTAAGCCTTAAAGATAAACGCACGAGCAACAAGTTATATGTAATAAGGATTCAGAACCGGGATTGTCCGGGATTTGTCCTCGTATGACGTCCGGGATCGGATTTATTTAAATAGGGACGCGTACATCAATCAACTGTAATCCGGTACCAGTCACATAGGTAAATTTAATTTTAAACAGGACAATTAGATATGTTAATTTTCCATTGTTATAAATTAAATACGAAAAAAATAAAAATGCATGTTAAGTTAGCCTATAATTGGGGTATACAATTTATGTCATAGACTGATATGTACTATAGCAATAAGAAAAGAATTGAATACAACGTTGGCTTCCTATTAAATAAATAAATAAATGTTGGTTTGCGCATGGCGAAGTCATGTGACTACAGCTATATGAGACAATCTTAGCCGGGTGCGCCCACTGATTGGTAAATAATAATAATAATAATAAACGCTACACACTCAACGGCCCCATTAGGACAGTGATATCCTGTGTCGGGGCTCCGGAAACACATACAAGGACAAGGACAAATACACCCAGACCGGAAAATATGATTGCATGGTCAATACAAACATATTATTATGCTCCGAGCGGGAAGTTTAAGGCAGGTTCGCTACCGCTGCGCCACAACGTCGTCAAATGATCGGTGGGTTAAGCAACTTTAGGCGCGGTCAGTCACTAGATGAGTGAATGCATCGTAGTATTTCAACTGAGCGTCTCCGTGTTTCGGAGGGCACGTAAAAGCCCACTCTATAATCACTATACAATCACACTCCAATTCCGTGTTATCTACATTGTGTAGCGCTATTCCCTGGCACGTGCACTTTGTTAGATTACCTGGTAGGGAGAAAGATCCCACGATAAATGATCTTTTTCTTGAGGTTCTTATTCTTTTGGTATAACATTTTTTTACTATCCAAAATAATTAGGGGTTATGAGGATAAATGAATTCCTTATTAAAATTACATGTTGCCTCAAAAACATTTTTTTGAAAAATATTTTTGCACTATGCTATTTTTTTTTAATTATTTAAACATTAAACTGCAAAATATAAAAATTGCATATTGCCACTAATACATTTTTGAATAAAAAAAAATTAAAAATTTAGGGGTTGATGTGACCCTACTACTCACCAGCCAGGTTTGCAGTTCCGTTGGGTTATAATAGAAGAGGTATGGGACGATTTTTCAGCTTTCCTCAAATACCTACGCAAAAATTGGTGCTAGCTCTCCTACTATAATACTCTTATTGCCTACTGAATTAAGCTCTTAGCTTGCGCTACGAGTGGGTACGACAATAGCCCAGGGGGGTCACGATCGAATCCGCAACTCTCGTGTTAACGAAACGGAGTCTGCGCCTTAATATATAACTCCATGTGAGTTATTGAGGCTAAATCTCATAAAAGATATTTAATATAATATGAATATAATGTATTTGATATACATATTTTTAAATTATTAATAAGTTGGCAGGTATGCTTGATACGGCCCGCCTTGTGGTAAGCGGCTGCCGTAGCCTCTGAATGCTTGCAACACCATTAGTAGGTGGCACTCACGTGTTGCCAACTTCGAGATATTAGTTCTTAAATCTCTTTTGCCCAGTAATTTCACTAGCCAATAGTGTCCTTCAAACCGGAACACAGTAATGCCTAAGCACTACTATTTGGCGGTAGAATATTTGACACTGCGGTGGCACATACCTAGACGGCCTTTTTCAACAAAAGACCTACCACCAGTGTGATTGTTTGTACTGTTGGAATAATCTCTGTTGTGACAGAGATTATCCCAACAGCGGGCGATGGGGTCGTCACATCCCGACGACATAATATATAATATTCCTCAATGGTATATTCAACAAGATTAGACACGTACCTCTAATGAAGCCATCGGACGTTAAACTGAACGCTTCGCAAAATTTCCTATCTATTAGTTCGTGTGAAATCGATAATTGGCTTAAAATTTATGGTACATAGTTCTATTGGTTATTTACTCTCCGTTTACCAAAACCGGCCACTAAGTAAAGCGTCACATGTACACCTTCAGATGGTATACATATCGTACGGCTTACGAAGATCCCTGGATCCGCTTAAATTGGGTCGAGTTATTCGGTAAATGTTGAGATAGGAAACGCTTTTAAACTCACCGCAAGTTAGTACTTCTATGTATTTAAGAGAATGATCAGCGTGGAATTGATCATGTAATCTAATCATATTAATAGCTTTTCGATACTTCAATATATCTAGTTCTTAATTACTAAGTTTTGAGGTTTTATCGTGACTTTCTATGCAATAAAAACAATTGGATTTTCAGTATAGAATAAAATCCCATATGTTCTTTGTAAAGATTCTCTTAATTATATCAAAATGGATTTATCGGTTTAGGTATTGTCAGAATCGAAGGCCCAAACTACCACCCTCCCATTTCTTTCCTATTTTTTCCCCTTCCCTTACATACTTCTGGAGATACTTATGAACTATATTATTCGCCTAACATGAGACAGCCTGAAGAAAGATCTTCTTTAAAAATGAAACAGACAAAATTATAAAAATAAATTTAAAAGCACAATGGCACAATGACTAATGTTCCTGTGATGAGTAGTAGAATATTTGACACTGCGGTGGTACCTACCTACCCGGTCTCGTACAATAAAAAACCTACCACCAGTGTGACTGATTGCAGTGGCGGAACGAAGACGCCACGAAATTTACAGTTTGTTTTAAGATCATATTCCAACCTCATGCAATATGATCTTAAAGCAAACCATATAGACATAGTGATCTCAGATTACCTCAAAACGTAACCAATCTTAAGACGATGCTTATCGATTGAACATGGACTTTGATAGCAACGATACGAGGTACGTTTACGTAACTAGCCCTTAGTACAAGAAATGTTTCGATTTCAAAAAGGAGGGAGGTATTAATTAGGGTAAATGTGACCAAATTTTGATGATTACTTTTACTGAATAAAATATCATATACTTTCCATTAAGTGTAATCTTTCAAAATGTTTATGATGATACTAATTACCCTCAATTACTTTCATAATTTTTTGTTCGAATGCCTTGGAGTTTAGGTGGTCGCTTTTTAATTAATAATAAAAGAAAAGGCACTTGATATATTCTTTCTTTAAATCTCAATCACATTTCACTCACTCACAGTTTACACGGTCCTCTGCCCTAAAATAGATCTATGAATAGTCCACCTATTTTATGGCTTATAATTCGGAAATGCTAAAAGTGTACATATTTACTATAAAATGAAATAATTTATTTTATACCAAACTTTTTTTCGTATTATTTACATGATATTGCTGTTTTGTTACTTTTCACATAATATCTTAACCAATTTTGAATTGAAACAACTTTGAATTTTGAAAAAGGACACAAGATAATTTTCGTCACAATAAACTCAAGTCAATGTCGACGAAGGCAAAAACCAAATGTTGTATCTTGATAAATTCTAAATTAAAAAGTAGGTCATTAACTCTAAGTTCGACGCTACTTCGAAATTCATTACTTGAATATTGAATCGAGGAGAAGTTATCCTATAAACATAAACATTACAACCGTACTATGTAAAATGTATTATATCCCTGTTGTTGGGTAACTCTGTCGATAACATATTTATAGCCTTAATAACACTTGACGTACTAAAATGGGTAATATTAACACTTAACATTCTTCTTCTTCATCCTAGCATTATTTCTGGTATTTGAGTCAGGGTCTGCTTATCCTTTTATCCTGAATTGACGGGTTACTAGTTTTTACACAGAGCGATTGCCATCTGACCACCAAAGGGCGATTCAGTAGTTCAAGAGTTAACGATTATTATCAGATGTTATGTGATTACAACGTGATGTGATAACGGGACCGACAGCTTAACGTGGTCTCCGAGGCACAATGGGGAGGCCCACAAGGACAATATATTTGTGTAATATTTGCACTATATATTTGTGTAATATGTAATCGGATTTTTATTTCTTACTGCTTGTTTAGAGTCCCTTTTATTTCAGTTCTGGTCACACCACGTTTATTAAGTAAATATTTTTCTAATTCCAATATAGGGCCTATATACACATACATTTCCCAAGTATTTTATAATTTGCAATGAAACGAACACATACTTAATATATTTATAGAAATTCACTATTGTTAGTCTTTTGTCAGTATTAGGTGTGGTACCTTAATGAACTGTACCTATACACATTGCCACGATTGTTTTAGTTAAAACGCATCGGATTGTGAAAGAATGTAATTCAATGTAACAATTAAGGCTCATCACCTTGTATTACAAATATGGAATAATCTTATCGGAATCCTGATGTCGGGATGTGACGAACCCATCGCCCGCTGTTGGGATAATCTCTGTCACAGCAGAGATTATTCCACCAGTGCAATCAGTCACACTGGTTGTAGGCCTTTTGTTGCAAGAGGCCGGCTAGGTAGGTACCTCAGTGTCAAATATTCTGCCGCCAAATAGTAGTGCTTAGGCATTACTGTGTTACGGTATGAAGAGCACTGTAGGCTAGTGAAATTACTGGGCAGAAGAGATTTAAAAACGATATCTCGAGGTTGGCAACGTGTGAGTGGCACCTACTAATGGTGCTGCAAGCGCTCATAGTCTACGGCAACCACTTACCACCAGGTGGGCCGTATGCTTGTTTGCCAACTTATAACATAAAAAATGTGACGAAATCAGCTATCAGCCTCCGCGAGGGCCGTCCCTTTTTCACGGTCGGGTCTCAGTACTTCGCCACCCCTGCCCGGTGACGCTGTCAAGACCAGTAAGGACAACAGCAATACAAAATCAGAAAAAAAAATTAAGGTAAACTCAAATATATAATATATTTTGACAATCATAAAATTAGAAACAACAACAACATTCAACCTCTGTGTTCCAGATAGCGGCGTCAAACCGAAACAGAGCATTTTCAAAACGCGACAGCATTACAAAAACTTATTCACCTCAGCTGTCGAATATGCGACACATGCGGCTTCGGGAGTTTTAATTAACTTGCTTCCGTAATGCGTGGTTCGTTGGTTTGTCGCTTTTATTTTTAGAATTAAAATTATTCTGTGTTTTATTTAATTTTAATGTATTTCAGGATATTAAGTGATAAAATGTTGTTTTTTAATTACTATCATCAATCATAGTATATGAACATTTATATTTTAAATATATAGTTTTAGTGAACATTTCATTAATCTTAATTAGTTAACCTAGCTAGCGGCCTAATTTAGTCACAAGTAATAATAATTGTAATAATTATTAGCACTCATTTGTTCCATGAGTCCGGGCAATGCTTGTTATATTGACTTATTAATAATAAACTATTAATAAGCGATTTTTTATTTCATGACGGTTGGCAAACATGCATACGTTCCACCTGATGGTAAGCATGAACGCTTGTGATACTTGAACTATGACATGCGCGTAGCCAACCCAAGAAACAGGAGAGAAGGGATGAGAAGGGAAAAAGGAAGGGAACAGAGGGGTGGGAGGTTCCCCATTGGGAACAGAGGGGAGGGTGGGCCTCCGGCACTCTCACTCATCACACGAAACGCAACAGTACTGATGTTTTTACTTTACGCCGATTTTCTGTAAGAGGGTAGTATTTTCCAAGTCAAGCCGGTCCATTCATGCTGGGAGTAGCATGCCTCTATTACCATTAAGCGAAACAAAATGCGCTTAACAAAAAAAAAAAAAAATTGGATACATTTTTACCGAAGTAAATATATTAAGTGTTCTCATATTCCTCTTTAACCGTCAACACACTGATTAAGAGCACTCGACTACTCAAGTATCCAATTAATTACAGGTTATAGAATTATCACGGGTAGTTAAGCAATATCGGAATAAGCGGCTGTGGAAAAAGTAATAGAAATTCCCTTTAGCGTCTTTATATCGTTACAAATAATGTTCAATTCTATTGTAGTGATTTCATGTTATTTATGTCGTTATTGGATACTAGATTTTCTTTTATAGATGAATTAGGAATGGGGAAGTGAAGCAGATTTATCGATAAATCGATAATCGATATGTTTTCGATGTATCGATGGTAAAAGTGTGTCTTGTGACTTTACAAAACCTGTACTTACACATTATTAAAAGTTCATCAAATCAAATTATGGAGAATAAAAATATCGACACTATTTATTAATTGTTTTATGAAATGTCTATATACTAATAAAGTGATTTTTTTTTTCAATAATTTATGCGTTCTTTTTAATTTAGTAGTAGTAATAGTAGTATTGATAGTATATCTAGAGGCAGACCCAACAAGGTGGAAAGATATTGTAATGATAAGGTTCATCCGTTCGCGACCTACGTTGCCACGGTGAGTCTGTTCGACCAGATAAACACATTTTCATTTTGTTTTTTGTTTGACAGATAAACTAGTCGGGAATTTTCATATCTATGTTTGCTGAAAATCGGTCCAAGATGGCCGTCACCACAAAATGGCGGATTACAATTTTTTTAACAACTCCCTCCGTGTGGATATCAAATGAAAAAGCTTGAAAATTCTACACACTATGATAATATTCAAATCCAAGGTGGCCGCCACCAGAAAATAGCGCATTACAATTTTTTTATCGTGAGTTACTAAAAATTTTTATCATTTGAATAATTTTTCCAAATGTAATTTCGCTACTTCTTTCGCACATATATTACACATTTCTTTTACGAGAAGCGATATATTGCATTGAATTTAATATTGTCGAGTTACTAAAGTGTCGTAAAAATACACGTGGCAGGTAAATAGATAAGGCTAATAAACAAGCGGGATCACGTAGGGACGATTTAGTGACACGGCGCAAAAGTTGTAACTAACCGAACTAAATTGACGGTGTTTAAACGCTACGTGTGTCGTTGAGGTATTATTAGACCAGATACTGAAATAAATAGGTATTATGTGACAAAAGGTAGTGGTTTAGTTTTTATTGGTAGCACTGTAATTAAATACATTGTAAGTTTTAAATCATTTTAAGGCTATCATCATCATCGTCATGTCATCATCATCGTCACCATTATCACGGCTGCTGGACATATGGCTCCACTGTAAGCCACTGAGTACAATTTTCGTCTACTCTCATCCAACATCTTATCTCATCCTTTGATTAAGATACTAGCTATATTTTGCGGTTTTACACGCGCTACGGGGCTAAGTCATAATTGGTAACGAGCCAATGACGTGACTTAGTCATGTGGAGTTGTACCACACTGATCCGGAAACTCGTTTTTTGTTAATTATGTCATCTCTGTGATTACATAAGACTACATATAACTACCGAGATTACATGCATAAACTAAAGGTATTGCGTAACGTACAACTCATATCACGCAGTGGTGCAAAACGTTTATAGCTTGCTTGGGATAAAAAATTAAAATTAAAATTGTAGTTGATTGAAAAATATTTACGTAGTCAATGCAAAACAATAATATTATAGTGTGTAAGTTACACGAATGGACTGGAATGGAGTTTCAAATATTTTTTGTTTATAAAATACACCATTTTCTGAATTTCAAAAACATAGTGCCAATAATCGCCAAATAAAACTAACTGATAGGGGGATGTGACAAAATTATAAGGATTTTCGTCCTAAAGAGAAACATTAAATCTGAATTAAAATTTTCGAATCCAGATATTGCAAATCTGCTAACTTTATACGTCACTGATTCTTATTATATTATAATAATAAATTCAGATTTAACTCTCAAAACTTTTTCAACCGTACGCGATCCTATTGTTCACGATTTATTTTTCATTGTTAAATTGTTGAGATATTAAACTGTTCACCTGTATGAAACCATTAATTCCAACTCATTCATGTATCCACGTAATAAAACGAGGTCATTTGCATGAAAACAGAAAGCGGCGTCTATGATTTTTATACTGTTTTTAATGGTGACATAAATCAACGAGATAAAATTGTATCAGATGTCCCATATTCAGGATATCAGCCCTTGAAATGTGGAACATTAATTGCTGTAATAAATATTTATTATGTTACTAGATTTTGTTCCCGTTTTTGTTTGCGTGGATTAATATTTATCTCGATATGAAATTTCGTAGACAATTTTGAAATTGATACCTTTGAAATTTGAATCTTATTTTAGACATTGCTTACTAAATAAAGCTTATTATTCCGTTATATTGTAGATAATGTGGCATGGAATTAATGTACTTTGAATTTCGTGCAGGATAAAACTTAAGTGTAAATTTTGACAAATGTAGTTGATTATATTTTAAAAGAGTAACTTTAAGAGTTTCTTGCCAGTAATTTTCTGAAGAATATACCTTCCGAATTGGTGGTAGGTACACACGCGGACACAACAGACTGTATATTGGACGATTCATAAGCTAGATATTATCTGGATACATAGGATACTTTATATCCCGGAAAAATATTACGTTTGTGTGGGGTTATCAAAAAACTCCATTAATTGCGGACGGAGCCGCGGGCTTAGCTAGTTAATATCATTAACCTAAATTTATAAATCTAATATCTAATATATCTCTAATTTATCGAAAGCAAAACATTTTTGCATAGAATATTACTTTATCATAATCATAGTGGTTTTACTTTTTCTTAAGTTTTATTTTTATAAACATGATTTGTGCCGCGGGCCTCGGGCTGTATGAATATGGAATTAGACAAGGTACGTAAGGGTTTTAGGGCACACGACTGAATCCGTTCATATAAAGCCCTTTATCAAAGTTTTTTTTTTTTTTTATGTTAGAAGTTGGCAAACAAGCATACGGCCCACCTGATGGTAAGTGGTTGCCGTAGCCTATGAGCGCTTGCAGCACCACTAGTAGGCGCCACTCACGCGTTGCCAACGAGAGACATTAGTTCTTAAATCTCGTTCGCCCAGTAATTTCACTAGCGTACAGTGTCCTTCAAACCGGAACACAGTAGTGCCTAAGCACTACTATTTGGCGGCAGAATATTGGACACTGCGGTGGTACCTACCTAGCCGGCCTCTTGCAACAAAAAGACCTACCACCAGTGTGACTGATTGCACTGGTGGAATAATCTCTGTTGTGACAGAGGTTATCCCAACAGCGGGCGATGGGGTCGTCACATCCCGACGCCTTTAGTAGACTACGAAAAGGCTGATTGCACACTGAAATCAAAACCTGTTATTAATATAAAGAACCTTGAAGAAGCTGTAGCTGCTAGAAAAAGGTAGAAAGGTCTAGAAGATAATTATTGTTTGCGTTTTAGTTTTTGATGACCATTGTGGCGCAGAGGTGGTAGACCGGCCTTAAGCACCAAGGTCCTTAAGGGCTTCCCGCGCGGGGCATATGTTTGTATTGATCATACAGGAATGTGTTCCGGTCTGGATGTATTTGTGCCTGTCCTTGTATGTTTCCGGACCTTGACAAAGGAGGCTTTTTTTTTTTATGTTAGAAGTTGGCAAACAAGCATACGGCCCACCTGATGGTAAGTGGCTGCCGCAGCCTATGAGCGCTTGCAGCACCATTAGTAGGTGCCACTCGCGCGTTGCCAACCTCGAGATATTAGTTCTTAAATCTCGTTCGCCCAGTAATTTCACTAGCGTACAGTGCCCTTCAAACCGGAACACAGTAGTGCCTAAGCACTACTATTTGGCGGCAGAATATTGGACACTGCAGCCTCTTGCAATAAAAGACCTACCACCAGTGTGACTGATTGCACTGGTGGAATAATCTCTGTTGTGACAGAGGTTATCCCAACAGCGGGCGATGGGGTCGTCACATCCCGACGCCTTAAAAAGACCGTTAAGTTTGTAGTGTTTACTACTATTTATTATATATATATATGGTATAGTAAATATCGTATTTTGCTAAATAAAATTGTTTATGGTTTCTGGCACAGATGTTTTGTTAGAGATAAGTTGAAAGTAAGTAAAGACATTGACTTCTATAAACTAAGTACTGGCTGGACTGGCTTTTTCACATAGAAAAAGTGTCCAAAGATGCTGGAGCTTCTTCGTAGATTCAACACTAACTCAACGAAACGGAATAAGACACACGCTATTTTTATCGATTATGTTGCAAGCTTGTGACTAACTTCATTACGTTGGTCGATGTCGAATTTACGAAGGAGCACACACGAGTCTTTGACATTATTTTTTATGTAGAAGGGCCTGTCCAATGTCCATATCTAATACGTCTATGATTAAAAGTAATTATTTAAAATATTACTATGACGCCATCTGACTTAATATATTAGTTTCCTTATAGTACACTTTTATATGTGAGTGGGGCCAAACGGGCAGTAGGCTCACCTGATGGTAAGCGATCACCGCCGCCCATGAACATCTGCAACACCAACAGCGTTGTCAACCTTTAAGGAAAGAATACGCTCTTCTCTTGAAGGTTCCCAGGTCGTATCGGTTCGGAAAGACATACTATATTTATATATTATCATATTATATTATCTCCAAAATTATATTCTCAACATGAAGAATAATCGTTTAAGCAACAAGTTATGTTATGTAATAAGCATTCGGTCCCAGGATCGTCCGGGATTTGTACACGTATGACGTCCGGGATCGGATTTACTCAAATAGGGACGCGCCCATCGCTCAACTGTTGTACCGTACTCCTAAGCCGAAAAGGTGAATTTTATTTTATACAAAGTATTTTATATAAATGTCCGCTTGTCATTTTTATGAACGGAGACAAACAAAAAGTGAATATGTAAACAAAATTACGAATTAATTTCTTTCATAGGCTCGCCATGTTGGTTTTTTATTACGTTTTCGTAGCACTATTACAGAATAGTAAGGTTCCGTAGCAAAGGGTGCCAACAAAACTCTATTACTAAGCCTCAGCTGTCTTTATTAGTAGTGGTGGTGTTATAGTATGTAGAAGTAGTATCAGCGGGGTCTAATTTGCGAACTGTAATGGTGCAGGGCTGAAATTTTTAGAGAATATGCATATTCGCACATACACACACACACACACATGTATGTATTACATATATTCATATATTACATAAATATACGCATTTTATTTTTATTATTTGTTTTCCCCTTTACTAAAATATTTTCTTTTAAGGTTTTAATAGAGATACAGATTTAAATATATTTTAAAGGCTGTCAATTTGGTTCTCAATCATTGGCTGCCACTGAAAACCAGCTTGAGGAGCTCCTCAATAACAGCTGAGTGGTGTGCCATTTTATGTGTCACATTTTTATGCATTGAATTATTTATTTGTATATAATAATGTTCTTTATTATTATTATTATTATTATTTTTAATGGACTGTTTATTTATTTAGCTAGTTAAGGTTTATTCAGTAAAAGTTTAGTTACTTAAGTTATTTATCGAAAATTAAGTTTATTTTTCCTTTGTATAAGGTTTCATTTCTCTTTAAGATGTTTTTTTTTTTTAATCTTTTTTTGTAATTTTTATTTTTATTGCTTTTTTATTCGTGTTGAAATGTGCACATAAATAAAGATATTTGATTTGACTTGATTTGATCCGTTGCCGCTACAACACAAAATAAAATAAAATTCAAAAATAAAGGGGGTTCAAAAAGAAACTTTTTTTATAAATAAGAAATAAATAAACGCTACGCAATTAACTGCCCCCATAAATTGACAGAGTTATATCCTGTGTCGGGGTCCGGAAACAGACACAATGACACGAACAAACACACCCAGACCGGAACACAGGCCTGTATGGTCAATACATACATCTGCTCTACCTACCGCATGCACGCACGCACGCATACCATGACGACCTTGTGACGCTGCGGGTTCGCTACCGCTTAAGCGCCAAAGGTCATCAAATTTTTAATTTTTTTAAGAAAGGAAAAATTAAAAATGTATTTTTCTACTAAAACTGATGAAACTGAAGTCAAAAGCTAATACAGATCGTATAACGCGACTTTAACAAAATAATTTAAATAATACTCCTACTAAAGTTGTGTAAAGTTATTCATAATTATTATTTGAATTTTTAAAAATTATTGTACCATCAACTATTTCAGTTTCATAAATTGATCCATCAAATCAAGTCCAGCTTCAGACGTACAACTGCAGAGATTATACAAATACAACGCTTTATATATGCCATACAGGCATATTTTCCGATCTGTGTGAGTTTGTCTTTGTCATTGTGTATGTTTCCGGACCCCGACACAGGATATAACTATCCTAATGGGGGCCGTTGCGTTTGTAGCGTTTATTTATTTATTAATTTACGAAATACATTCACATTAATACTACGTGCAATATTATATGGACGGAAATCGTCCATTCACGCCGATCTCCGATTAGTTCGTAATCAATACCAAGATAATCTTATAATAACGTTTGAGCGTTACTTACAGTGTGTTATGCTTAGGAAATATTTGTAACAGGAAAAATTACTATAGGGAGAAAATTGATAAGTAAATATATATCCTTAAGTATAGGCGTGGATCTAGAGTTGAAATTTGGGGTGGGATTGATTTTAGGGGTCTTTTGTCAAATAACATATACAAATACATGTATCGCGGAAAGTGAATTAAAATATTTCTGTTTTTTTTGAGAATATTTCTTACTAGCGGCCCGCTCCGACTTCGCACGGGTATAAAATATATGAGAGAGAGAAAAATAAATAAATAAATCTCGTAGGGTTCAGCCTGCGTCTGTTGCAATATAAACGGAAAAATGTAATTATTTACGACATCACTAGACATCACATTAGAATACTCCAAAATAACAGTATTTCTACACTATTTAATGAATATTATTATACATATAAACCTTCCTCTTCAATCACTCTATCTATTAAAAAAACCGCAACAAAATTTGTTACGTAGTTTTAAAGATTTAAGCATACATAGGGATATAGAGACAGAGAAAGCGACTTCATTTTATAATATGTAGTGATATGATAAAATAAGTTAAGTACGTTTATGTAATTTGTTTTTGGCGAGGTGAGTCGAGGTGTTTTGCGAGCGAGCCTGTCTTAGCCTCGAATTTCAGTCTGCACGTTGTCCATGTGGGTGTTCCCACCACGACTGAAAGAAGCTTTAGGTCATGTCTGTTATCATATTAGGTACAATTAATAATAATTCATAGCAATTTCTTAAGTAATTTGCTTCTATCAAATAAGTTACTGATTCTTCCTTAGGGTTGTGGAGGTCAGATGCCAATTACTCTGTGTAACAGCTGTCAAATCCGGAAAAGATTAAAAAGCATACCCTGGGGATTAATACCGGTAAAATCCTCGGAAAAAAGAATGCAATTTGTAATAGGAATAGAATAGATAGTGTATTGGAAAATGTGTTCCAATTATAGCGTTATGCAATTATGGCACCGCTGAAACTTCATTATTAATCTAAGCTCGAAATGTAGCTTCGTTTGTTATTATATACAGATATGGCACTATTCTCTATATAATTTCTATCCACAATACAGTTATTTATATTATTTTTGCACTAAAGTTTTAAAGGTAAAGGCTTAGTTTTTTAAATAAATAAATAAACGCCACACACTCAAGGGCTCCCATTAGGATGGTTCTATCCTGTGTCGGGGGTCCGGAAACATACATACTGCAATACATTGTGACTAACCCCGCCTTGCTTTTAGAATTAAAGATAGAAATAATATATATTTAATTAAATAATAATTAAATGCCCGAAAATAATTAACATAAAACTACGAAATTGGCACGTGTATCGTCTAGCGGTCAAGACCTTTGTTACGTTGTGATCGTAATAACCCGTGTTCTTTTAGAGCATCAGTGGCAACAGGTTCAATTCAACAATAATATATAATTCATTATATAGTTTAATTATTTTAGTGTAATATAATTATCATAATAAAAATATTCATATAAGCCAATAAAGGCAAAATGGTGAGATAATAAATATATCCCTATACTTTCAACACCTCTTACGAGTAGCTGAAAGTAGTCCGCTCCTCCAATTCTTATATACTTAAACTCTATAGTAAAAATATAAAGAAGAGGGGAGATCGATATTCCCGCACACGCCACCGACTGTGGGCTCCAACCATAGATACGAGCCCTCCCCGGGTAAGGGATAGGCTATTTATAGTGCGCCTGCGACACACAATTTGATTAAATAACGTAAAAGGACATAGTCCTGGTAATTTATATTTATAGTGATTTCGTTATCGGGACGCAAGATTTATTCTTTTATATTGTTATTATTTTCATAGCATAGAAAGGGATCAAGCCCTGATATTTTATAATAGTAATAATTAAGACCGAAATCACATAATATTTCATATTCATTTTTGTATGAGAAGGCATAACGCCATAATAATTGAGGGACAAGCCCTGGTCATTATATATAAGGAATAAATCCCTGGTTCAGATATGTATTCGAACATTAAACCGCCAGGCGGCATTCCGTAAGCACAATGCTATAATCGTCAACCTCACCTTAGTGAAGTAAAATCAATCAATAATAATAAATAATATCATTAATAACGTATATTTGTTATACCACTATATGTGGTTAATATAGAGTTTATATTCATCATAAATTTCACCTTTGTTAAGGTATTTTCATCAATAATGCTATTTATAGCGTATATTTCTTTTATCACTATATATGTGTAATATAGTATTTATAATAACCTCACCGTAGTGTAGGCAAATTCATTAATAATTATATTTATAAGTATATTTTTTTTATCACTATATATGGGTCATATAGTATTGATAATATTCAATTCTTTATAATATCACAACCGCAATTCCTTAAAACTAAGTCCTACCTAACCCTACCTAATTGGTATTTAAATAATCGCATTATCTTATAATTAATATTCGTGGGCTTATATCGTATTCGTAATCGCATTGTCTTACAACTAATATTCTTTGATTTATGTCGTTTTCTTATTATAGTTTTGCATCATTAAAACCATAGCACTTGCTCACGCAAGGTACCCTTTAGCTCAATACTCAAACATACATCCGAATCCAGTTCATTATTTAAGACGTGATAAACACGCATGATAAGATTTAAGCAGGCCACACTGTCTAATACTAGTTAGCTATCTCGAAGTGAGAAGCAACCAGTTGCCCTAATAGTATGACATGCTACAATGTCAATTATAAAAATCCCTATTACTAAGCTAAGGGGCGTCTCTAATAAGAAGACGAGTCATTTTGCTACAAACGATGTATAATATTCCAGCGCCTCAGCAACAAACCGAACTGCATCACCGCATCGACCTAAGTCGCACCACCGCAGCAATTCTAATCTGTATCACTGGGGCCGCTTCAGCAATGGACCTGAGGAGACTACTGCATCGATATAAATCGCACCGCAGAGTCAACCTCATGTCAGCATCACATCAGCAAAGTCAAAGGACCTCACTCGAGGACACTATAGACATGACCAAAATCATATCGGAGCCTCATACTTAAGCATCGGGTCAACTAAGATAAAAAATCCTCGGGCCTCGCTTAAGGACACTATAGACATGACTCAGGTCACATCAGAGCCTCAAACTCAAGTATCGGGTCAACTAAAACTCGCCAAAACATTATACACGTATAAAGCTGAAATATAATTATTTATTAGTTATGACGCATAAATTCTTCCCAACGCATACTTTTAAATCTTCATTGAATTCGCTTCTTCTTAGGTTTTAAATAATCCATTAGATTCTGAAACATAAACAATATTTGCGCCGAAGCATTACTTTTCGCTTTATTACAATATCACATAATATTAAAGAAACGGAGTAAACTTCGTTTCTTAATATATATCAAACATATATACATTCATAATTGACGGACCCACAAACCGTCATTAAATATTTAATTTATAATAATAAATTATATTCAATATATTTCAACGATATAAATTTGCCTGTAACATGTATAGATCATATTATTCATATTAGATCTCTTTGTCAGTAATCATAGACGGACCACCATACCGTCATTATTTATTAATTATTGTATATATATTTAATATATACTTTATATATATTCTTTGCCATGCATCACCAATCACCATTAATAATATGTATAAAAACCATATACGAAGATCGGAAACCTTAACTAGCATTCTAGCAGCATGGCCGCCCGAACGCACCGCCTTGGTAAACCGTCCACATATACGCGGGGGTAGAGACGTCTGACGGGCACTCACTAAGCATACGCTCGGAGACACCTTCGCCGACACCACACCCCTTATATATGTGAAACAGCTGCAATGACATTCGGCACCTGACTCCGTGAATTTCCATACATTTTCCTTTTTCTATGGAAATTTTCATACAAAATTTTATAAATTTTTGATTTTGTAAAAATATTATTTTCGGGGTATGTCCATACTTAGTATTACGTTGCACATAGTCACGTGGTCGGCAAACGACTTTTAGGTTAAGCAACTTTGGGTGCGGTCAGTAAATGGATGGGTGACCGTCCATAAATAGGTTTATATTATAGAAAATACATTGTTTTAGAGATTTAAATAAAGTGTAATGTTGAGATCGTCACAACATGCCCGTATGGTCAATACAAACATCTGCTCTGAGCGAGTATCGAACCTGTGGTGCTTAAGGCAGATTCGCTATCACTGTGCCACAACTTCGTCTTCTTGCTATAACTACACATAGTAATTATAGTAATGTTTCAGTGAGTGCGAGTTTATGGCGGTACATTAAATTGTATAAATACGATTTTACTAATTCAAGTTGTTTCTTAAAATTAGAAGCAACAACATAAAACTCCACCTTTGCGTTCTAGAAAACAGCGTCGAAACCAAATCGATTATTTTCCGAACGGAAAACCATTACAAAAACTTATTCACCTCTGAAGAATTAATTCGCTTAGCTTCGAGACTTAATTAGTTTCCGCAATAAGTAATATGTAGATTTGTTACTATGTATATTCGAATTCAATTTTATTAAAAATACATATGTAGGAGAATCCGCTAAATTAGGATCTGCGTGGTTGATGTTCGTGTCTAACTTAATAATTGCGCTGTGCTGCCTTCTAAGTTTGTCCATCCATGATCCCTTGAATAAAAATGCACCATAACAGATACGACAGATGTCAATAGCAACCAGCTCTAATTTATATTAAGACCTCTTTCGTCCGTAGCGACATCTACACGCAACACGACGTAACTCGATAGAAAGACAAGATTGTCACAATCTCGCAAGCTACAGCGACACTTACATTGCATACTACGCAACGATATTGACGACCAATGATCGTTACGATCCTAAATCGCGCTATCAGAGTTTCCTACGTTCGTAACCTATATATACAATTTCCCAACGTAAGTCGTTGGGCTTCGGCCCGCCAGGACATATCACCGGCCTGGTCGGAGGATCCTCCCGTTGTGTTAGAGGACATTCATAATGACGTACTCTCCACACGTCTATATTGTAACATCACTACATAGTATAAAACAAAGTCGCATTTTCTGTCCTTATGCATGCTTAAAACTACGCAACTGATTTTGATGCGGTTTTTTTTAATAGATAGAGTGATTGAAGAGGAAGGTTTATATGTATAATAACATCCATTAAACAGTGGAGAAAAAAATAATTTTTGAGGTTTCTAATGTGATGTCGTAAATAATTACATTTAACGCGTGCGGGCCACGGGCAGTAATGAATAAATCAAAACTTCATTGATTTCAATCATTTTTTCAGTGTATGACATAGGCTATATATTTTATACCCATGCGAAGCCGGAGCGGGCCGCTAGTTATAAATCAAACAAACTCCCACTTATATATTTTATAAATGGTCAGTAGAAGGGAAGTGTTTACTTTATTGTGCTATTACTCAATACGATCTTGACTACGAGCTGTTATTAAATGCGGGATGGGAAGCAACTTCAATTTAACAGGACGTTAACATACTTTAAGACCCGGACCTTCTGATGGACAAACTGACCCTTACATTGTGTTCACTAACTTACAGTAACTATTTGTTTATATGGTAATAATATATTATGAAATATATTTCAGTCATTTTGGTACAAAGTATGTCATGTAAACACGTTTCTTTTTTAAGTTATATTATTTAAAACTACAAACAAGAACAAGGTTGGGCATGTATGGAATATTACATGTCGGAAATAACGTTCACAGTTTATGTATTTTAGTTAATATAATTCTTCTTCTCTTCTTATAGAGTGGTTAGTTGCCAACCTAGCGTCAAAGTTGTTCAGGCCCGTATAGACCTCTGACTTGACTTTTGACTTTACTTGACTATTGTCAAATTGCGAAACCACTATGCGAACCCACCAATCATTCACCGATCAGTGAGCGTATCCGGCTATGATATGTTAATATAATAAAAAAATATTAAAAATGAGATTGCGATATTTTGAGCGGCCAAATAAGGATGCGAAATTTATATTTATAATAAATGAGAGCATTTGAGTACTCAGTTATCCAATTAATTGCATGTTATAGAATTATCACGGTTGGATAAGCAGGAACGGTAAGCACGCATGTGAAGAAAATAATATCCATTCATCTGGGTGTATTTATTACCTTATAAATGATATTCTGTTATACTATCGTTTATTAATAGTAATAAATTGAAATACTGTATACTAGAGATATAGCGCTGATTCTGTTAACACGAGAGATGCATGTTCGATACTGAACCCTACTCCTATACAAATTTTTAGATGACTAAAAGAAAGTTTCAATATATACATGTCATGCTTTTACAAATTAAGGAAATAATTGAAGTTTACGTATAAATATTTCAAGGATAATTGCTAAAGCAAAACTGGAATTTACAGTCCTTATCATTTCATAATGTGTGAGAGTTAAAATATTTATTAAATAATATCGAAACTTTGTAACAGTTGTAAATGGTATTGTTGCATTGTAGTAACTTTTAAACTTCGTATTTTAAGGTTCTCGAGGCTTGTCAAAAGCATTGTTCGAGGTCTTTCCGTTGCAGCGTGGGAAAATTAAACTTTAATTGCGATTAAACATTTTAATACATAATTAATGTGGCTTAAAATATATGCAATAGTGTAATGAAAAATTATAAAAAAAAACGAATAGGTGCAATACGATTGGATGGTAAAATAATATAAAAAATACCGACTTCACAACTAAAAAGCAAAAAATAATTATTTTCTTTGCAAAACGATGCCTTTTGTGTCGATATTTTAGTAAGCACTGACTTCATATTTTGCGTTTCTGTTTTGAAGTCGGTTTTTCATTTTTTAATTACTTTATTTTATACATTTTAGTTACGAACAATATGTAGGCAACCGTATTACCTAAATATATCGCAACTCCTGAAATATTTATTAATAATGTTTAGTTTCAGGGTCACCGAAGATCATCATCAGGAGTTCCACATCAACAAATAGTGTTTTTTAGTGTTGAAGCTAATGGACTAGTTAAACGAAAATGCCATAAGTTCCTATAACATTTAAGAGCTCTCTCGATTTCTTCAAGATCTCATCTTCAGATACTGACCACATTACAATGACACCAACTTCAAAGTATTTGTAAGGTAAAATAAAAAAATAGGAGGTTTTTAACGTAACTTCTATATGATTAACACGGCAGATGTTGTTGAGTTCAAAATTAAATGAAAATATCAATAGCTTTCATAACGTAAGACAGCGGATACCAGAAAGTTCTTATACTAAGAATACGAAGTGCAGAGTCGACTTGAGAAATGCTCAAACGAATAATTTTCAGTCTACCACGCCAATTCAACCTACAATAGTTTGTTCTACTACTAATTTGCTGTATAACATCCCGTCGTCGGGATGTGACAACCCCATCGCCCGCTGTTGGGATAAACTCTGTCACAGCAGAGATTATTCCACCAGTACAATCAGTCACACTGCCTGTATTGACCATACAGGCATGTTTTCCGGTCTAGGTGCTTGTCCTTGTCATTGTGTATATTTCCGGACTCTTAACACAGGATATAACTATCCTAATGGGGGCCGTTGAGCCAACAATATTATTTTAAACAGCACGGCTCTATTACTAATATGAATTAAAGCAAGAATTACCTCGATTATGGCTAGGAACACTTATCAGATTACACAGACTATTACAAGCAGACTGAGATTTTTTACATTAAATTATACTACAAATATGTAACATAACACCCAAATTAATGACTTACTATTACATTACATAGACGCAGCTAAGCAACACCATGTCAACCCACACTAATGTCATTTGGAGAAAAACGCGTTTGAAAATTTTGAACAACTATCTTTATATGATTTTTTTAAAATATTGGTCAAGTTTTTGGCAGTTTCAGATTTATGTAAGTTATTTTTACTTATTATCACAAAAATAAGTATACAAACTGCATATTTCGTATATAATATAACTCAAAACGTTTAACATAGTACATAAATTGCATAGTTAAAAAAATCTTTTTAGAAGTTTAAAGCTTAAAACCCTACAAATATAAAAAAAAAAATTGTTCTTCAGCCTAACTTCTAACACTTCTGCATATATAACTCAGTTTTTTCAATTTTGTGGGTTGACATGGTATTGCTTATTTGGGTCCACATAAGATAATACAAGATATAAAGATAGTTTACTGGTGGTTGGGTTTTATTACAAGAGGACGGCTAGGTAGGTACCACCGCAGTGTCAGATATTCTACCGCAAAGCAGCCTCGGTTTGTAGCGCACTGCAGCTAGTGAAATTACTGGGCAAAAGTGATTTAAAACCATTGTTTTTGGAGTGTCTATTGCTGTGGGCCCTAGTGGCCTCGACAGCGTCACCGGTGGGGGCTCGGCCGCTAAAAGATTGACAGGTTAGCCTTGGTCATCGGGACGGCATGCGCGCGGCGCTCACCGACCGGCGTGAACCTACAAATTAATAGTGTCGCAAGCGCTCATAGGCTTCGACAGCCACTTACTAGTTGTCTCGTACGCTTGCTTTGCCAATCTTTTCACATAAAAAGTGATATTAAAATGATGAAAATTACGCAATATCTAGGCATATATGAGCGCCTGTAAAGAAATTAATACAACTTCATGTTGCCGTATTTATTGCCTTACGAATAATCGTCTATAATATTATCTACATAATATTATAATAGAATTGTAATTTCACTATAATTTGTGTAGCGGTTCATAGAATACAACTATTTATTATATTTCTTATAGATAGAGCCCATAGTCTTCGAGTAAAATGACTGTGACATACAGACGGACAGACGACTATTGGCTACGGAACCCTAAAACAAATCCGATCCATTTTTGGAAATTAATATTTTTCCCTTATTTTTTGTAGTTATTATTTTATAATAAAAAAATAAATTAGAATTTAATATTACTAAGATATAATTACTACATGTACTTTGTTGAATTTGGTTCAGTATATACTTTATATATTTTAAGGAAATAATTAAATCAACCTATCTCCAACCGTACGCGATGCTATTGTCCACGATTTATTTTTCATTATTAAACTGTGGAGATATTAAACTGTACACCTTTATGAAACCATTTATTCAAACTCATTCATGTATCCACGTAATAAAACGAGGTCATTTGCACGAAAACAAAAAGCGACGTCTATGATTTTTATACTTTTTTAATGGTGACATAAATCTGCGAGATAAAATTGTATCAGATGACATATTCAAGACCCATATTCAGGACGACAGCCTTCGAAAACTGTTCGTTATTTATTTCTCTGTTATGTGTAAGTGGTTGCCGTAGCCTATGAGCGGGTTTTTTCGGAATGTGTATTGCTGTTGGCCCTACTGGCCTTGACAGCGTCACCGGGCGGGGGGGCCGAGTACAGATACTCAGCCGTGATAAAGGGGCAGCCCTCACGGGGGCTCAAATTTGATTCCGTCCTTAGGGTGCCTTAGAAGCCGAACCACGGCTAAGGACGTTATCGGAGATGGTGAGCGGTTGCAGCACCATTAGTAGGTGCCACTCACGTGTTGCCAACCTCGAGATATTGGTTCTTAAATCTCATCTGCCCAGTAATTTCACTAGCGTACAGTGCCCTTCAAACCGGAACACAGTAATGCCTAAGCACTACTATTTGGCGGCAGAATATTTAACACTGCGGTTGTACCCACCTAGCCGGAAACAAAAGACCTACCAGTGCAATATGCTTTAGGAACATTGATATAAAAACCTTTTGTATGCGAAATTGAAAATAGTATGATACATTTTTTATGTGTTTTTAGTAATACAATACTGAAATTATATGATTTACTTTAGAAACAAAATAAAGCCTTCATTCTATTGAAGGTAAAAAAGAAAAAAATATATTTCCTTAATAGATATTACTTCCGGGCGAGCTTTGGAAAGAAAACAATTCTTATTGACAAATGGGCTCTCATAGCTTCCTAATTATGTATCATCCTTCCGACAAGGTATCCGTAGCGAAATTTGTCTTAGGTTGAATTTATTGGGAAGATTTTTTTAAAGCGCTATACACTTAACGGCCCCCATTAAGATAGTTATATCCTGTGTCGGGGGTCCGGAAACATATATAATGACAAACACAAACACACCCAGACCGGAAAACTTGCTTGTATGGTCAATACAAACATCTGCTTCGAGCGGGTATCGAACCCACTACCTGTGGCGCTTAAGGTAGGTTTGCTACCGCTGCGGCACAACCTCGTTAATTTTTAATTTTTTTATTCGATTGCTTCTTTTTTATATCCTATCCTTTAAATCCTATTAAATATAAACAGCAGATAAAATCCCAGGAAGAGCATCAATAGTTCCCGCCCACATAATGCGTACCTTGACCGTGCACTAATGACAGAGTACCCACTATTTCACAATAATGACAGGCAATGGTCTAATGGGATAAACGGTAGCACATAGCAAGGTTGTAACGCTCCGTCCATACAGTGCCGCGATCACTGCCGCTCTGAGGCGACACTACACCAGCAAATTGGTAAATAGCACCACTCGAACACGTATCCGTTCAATCTACTTAAGACAAGAAGATTATTGGTCTCTCTTCTCAGTCGTGGTACAGCATTGTTCCGAAAACGTGGAGAAATCCCGAAGGAGCTCATAGGAAACCATGAATTCTGCTCCATAATGAAGAAATAATTGATCTTTGAAATAAATTATGTATATACAAATGAAATACGACAATATGCGGATAATACATCGTATTTATTTTATTTTATTATTTTAGTGAATTGCCTTAAAGCCAGGAATTAGTGATCATGAACGGAATCAGTGTGTCAGTTGATAAAGGGACGGAGGTGAACGTTAAGGAACATAAAAAGAGAGTAACAGTTAAAGAAAAACTAATGCAGATCAGATCAAATATAACAGTTGAACCAATTATTGCTTGTTATATTATGTCGAATGTGTTTTCGGGATTGGCTATTCAAAATTTAAATTTGGAAAAAGCGTGTCGAGTTAATTTGGGTTATAGTGATGAAATTTGCTTAGCGTTGAATCGGCGGATGACAGAAAATTATACTATGGAAGAAGCTGAGGTACAAAAACTGACAGCGTCGGTACAGGCCTGGAAAAATATCGTACAGACAGCGTTTCCGTGTATACTAGTTCTGTTCGTTGGATCGTGGAGTGATAAGACGGGAAAAAGGAAAGCTTGTATCCTCTTGCCAATCGTTGGAGAGGTTTTGTGTTGCACAAGTTTCATGCTAAACACGTATTTCTTCTATGAATTGCCTTTGGAGGTCACGGCTCTCTCAGATTTATTTCCGTCGCTAACTGGAGGATGGATCACTGTTTGCGTTGGTGTGTTCAGTTACATTGGTGACGTGACGACGAAAGAAATGAGAACATTTCGAGTGGGGGTGGCTAATTTGTGCATGTCCTTGGGTATACCAATTGGAATGTCATTAAGTGGAATATTATTACAACAAATCGGATATTATGGAATTTTTCTAATATCTAACTGTTTGTATTTAACTAGCTTAATTTACGGATACATTCGTCTCAAAGATCCAGTTATACCGGCAGATAGGCAAAGAGTAAGTAACCCAATCAATTATAAACTTTTAATTAATACTAAGATGAAAACATAAGTTTCATTTATATCAATGTCTTCATTTATAAATCCTTTAAAACACGGCTGTAATTATATTATAAAGTACGTTGATATTTTTGAAACTGATTTCTAGAAATAAATATAAATCTTTTACACAGTTAAAATCTTTTACTTAGTTTAAACATAAGAAAATCGTGAAATATATTTCATTAATTGTGAAGTTTGGGAGGTAGAAGAGAAGTACTTAAACAAAGTTGTGACGGTATCGGAACGAATTTAATCGGAAGTGTAGGGTTACTGTAGACTAAGGTTTGAGGCCGTTCATCATTCACTGGAGCCCGGTCCTACGTCTAAGTGATAAATTGCTCTGTGCCACTACGCAAATTCGAACGAAGGGGGAGCATCGTAACGAAATCAGTGGTTTCACGAGGCTCAGATAGGTGTCTGCATTTGTAATGCCTCTCTGATCTATCACGATACGACTGTCAATTTATTCCGTTTGCCGTGGATGCTGTACGAATGATTTATTTTTCGGTTTCAATGAAAAATAGATACGGTACTTTTTGCTGGTTTTGCAACGTCTGTTATCATCTGATTGGAAAGCCATTCAAACGGTGAACGTTTGATTTGTAGTGGTGATTTGAAAATCGATGTTTTTTTCAATTGCGTATTTTATAAACGTCCCGATGATAAATACGCCTATTTCGTCGTTAGATTTTGAAATGAATTCGCGCTGCAACTATTTTTCGGTTATGATTGCACAGCGTGTGATCGAACTCATTTGTTTTTTAAAAAAGTCTAGGAAACACCCAGAACGGGTTTCTATAACAATGTTTCATGACTGTTCTGAAGAAATTACTTTTTCATTTTCATTTTTGAAAGGGGGTTTTTCACACTGTGAACATGCCCATTTGATAATCCCCTTAATATAAACTTAACATACTGGGGGAATGTTAAGTTTATATAGCAATAATTAAAAAGAAAATGTTTATGTTACGGCCTGTAATATCTCATCGATAAGGGATGCACCCCGCAACACTCACACTAGCCATAAACACAGTTGATTTAGCATTATGGCCTCTTTGGACAGCGGAGACGCCAGAATGCTATTAAATATACCTGCATAATAATTATACATAAATGACATATCGTGTCGTAAAAGAAATTAGTTCTAAGTGATAATACTACTATATTCTGCACAAATCTGTATTTTATATAGCACTACTTTTTACTGTATGGCGTGCTTTGAAACCACCAGATATCAATATAATCGCTGTAGATGATAAAACAAAGTCTCAGGTTTTTATCAATAGACAGAGTGATTACAGATTACAGATTGCGGGTTCGATTCCCACTCGGTGCATATTGATCATACAGTCATATTTTCCGGTCTGGGTGTTTTTGTCCTTGTCATTGCATATGTTTCCGGACCCAGGATATAACTATCCTAATGGGGCCGTTTATTAATAAAAATACAACGTATGGTTGGTCTGCTAGTGATTTAATTAAGTTGAGACAAAGTTTTTTCGTCTTATGCTTTATTCAAAAACACACTTTGCAATAGTTCATCAGGTTTTTACTACTAACTTATGTAAATCCTTTCAGGAGCAACCAGTTGGTTGCCGAGGGTGGGTGTGCTCTTTCTTCGATGCGCGTCACGTGCGAGAGACACTTACGGTAGCGTTCAGGAGTGGCCCAAGACGGAGGAGGCTTCGGGTGTCACTACTGATTGTCGTTGTTTGTGTTATATTTGGACCTCTACATGGTAAGTTATATTTATAATTCTCATCTTTACTAAATTTGTTTAACTGAGGTTCGTGACTTATCTTTTCTTCTTTAATTAAGGTAATATATTTGAAGTCGTCGAAGGCCCTCTAGGCCTACCATTAACTCTTATAGATTAAATTCTGACATTCAGATTTTATATGAGCATGACGTATATATATGTCATAATATATATTGGTCGTCATTTTAATCGCAATAAGAGTTAATGGTAAGCCCGCAAACTTTTGTCATTTTATAAAAGTTGAAAGTATCTCTACCTATTAAACCTAAATGTACTTAAATCTCCAGATATTAATGTTATTTAGGTATGCGACAAAAAAGGACTAGACAGACACACTGGTGGTAGGTCTTTTATTGCAAGAGGCCGGCTAGGTAGGTACCACCACAGTGTCCAATATTCTGCCGCCAAATAGTAGTGCTTAGGCACTACTGTGTTCCGGTTTGAAGGGCACTGTACGCTAGTGAAATTACTGGGCGAACGAGATTTAAGAACTAATATCTCGAGGTTGGCAACGCGCGAGTGGCACCTACTAATGGTGCTGCAAGCGCTCATAGGCTGCGGCACCCACTTACCATCAGGTGGGCCGTATGCTTGTTTGCCAACTTCTAACATAAAAAAAAAAAAAAAAAGACTTTAATTTTATATATGGCGAAAAATCAATCCGTAGTCTTAATTCAATACTTTCAATAGTATCTGTTTCATTTTCTGTTGGTAAGAAAACAACTTTTCTTAGTTACTATGCGGATCATTTTCTGATCTGTGAAGTCTGTAGATATATAAGCCATTGTCAGCTTCTGAGCAAAATGGAGTACACATTTTGAGTCACAGGAGAAACGAATCTTTTTTAAAGCAATAATAAAATCAGGGGATCTACCGTTAACTGTTAGTAAGAATTCTATTACTATGGGATTCAATTCAGGTAGTAAAACAGTTCACATTATATATGGAACCATGACGTATATATCTGTCATGGTACGACATAGCGATGCAGCTCAGTTTAAGTCGTCATGGTAGGGCCCTTGACCAGTAAATTGATCAGTCAGATGTGTTTTTTACTAACAACGAAGAAGTAAACAAAATTACACTAGAACAGGTCATTCCATCGCCAGAATTAAACGAATCCTACTTCCAGGCTCATTATTTGATTAAGCCAATAAACCTCTAGACTTCCTTCCTTCATGCAGTACATATTCTATTCCACTGTTTGCCTACTTTATGTATATTATTTTGACCTTGTTATTCGTTTATATCTTCTTCTAATATATAAAATTCTCGTGTCACAATGTTCGTTCCCATACTCCTCCGAAACGGCTTGACGGATTCTTATGAAATTTTTTATACATATTCAGTAAGTCTGAGAATCAGCTACTATCTATTTTTGAAACCCGTAAGTGATAAGGGTGTCCACCCTAAAAAATAATTTTTATTTTTTTATTATGTGGCATTGAAAAATACATAGACCCTAAATTTTCACTTTTTTATCACCAACCCCTACTTTTTAATAGCCATATTAGTAAATCAACAACTTTCACCAGTGTCGCTTCTAGACTCAGGTAGAGGGCGCTGCTATCGGGTCCCAGATTGTTTTCGGGGCAGGACAACGTCTGCCGGGCCCGCTAGTTGTCATCTAAATAAGCCATTGTGACATCGAAGAATTTTATAATGTTTTTCTTCGTCCTAGCATTTCAAACTTATACCGCCATCGCCGTTCTTCTACCGGTATACCAGGCGCACTTCGGGGTACCACCCATATCTGGTCGATATACCTAATATCCGAACTATGCACTGTCGTTCTTCATTCATAATGCGCACGGCCAGGGAGTGGAATGCTCTTCCGGCGTCTGTATTTCCGAACGCATACAATCTGAACCTCTTCAAGGTGCGAGTACATAGGCTTCTCAGGAGTAAACTCGCTCGAACGTAGACCTCATCTATGCCTCCGCGCTCGATGGAGTTCAAGAGCTTATCAATTTATGAATTAAAAAAAAAAATCCGGTACTTTGCCCAGGGTCAACTTATTACTCCTATCCGGATTTGACAGGTTACTAGTTTTTACACAGAACAATTGCCATCTGACTACTACAACCCTAAGAGCACTAGTAACTCATGGGATAATAGACCGGGACCGAAAGCTTAACGTGCTCTCCGAGGCGCGGTGTGGAAACTCCTAAGAACAAACGCCCATACTGAGACAGATATTTGTAAGATAAATACAAAAATATCTGCCATGAGCGGGAATCGAACCCCCGACCGTCGACACTTAAGGTAGGCTCACTACCAACACGCCACAACGGTCGTCAACGGTCGAAGAATTTTATAATCTTATCTATATATATTTTTACAGGTGAAATGAACGTGTTGTATCTTTTCATGAGGTACCGATTTAATTGGGACGAAGTTCAGTTCAGTATGTTTTGCACCTACAGCATTATTACCAATTTAGTGGGTAAGTAATAATAATAATAATAAACCCTACACACTCCACGACCCCCATTAGGATAGTGTCCGGAAACATACAAAAACACACACAGACCGGAACACATGCCTGTATGTTCAATGCAAATATCTGCTACGAACGGGAATCGAACCCTCTACCTGTGCCGCTTAAGGCAGGTCCGCTACCGCTGCGCCACAACGTCGTCAAGACATTGAAAGAGAAATGTATTACACATGTAAAATATGCGTACTTAAGTGTATGTTACCACAATGTTCACTGATACATCAAGAAACATCTCAGTAGATGCCGACAACACTGGCCCCTCCATTTTAAAATCAGAAGTTATTCGGGCTTTACGTTCGGCAAAAAGTGGAAAATCACCAGGCCCTGATAACGTGCCCATAGAAGTATTAAAACTCTTGGAAGATGACCATTTGGATGTGCTGACATGGTTCTTCAACTATGTTTACGAAACTGGCAATTTTCCTAAAGACTGGCTCAAATCTACGTTTATTACAATCCCTAAAAAGCAAAATGCTCGAAAATGTGGACAATATCGTATGATAAGTCTTATGAGCCACGTACTAAAACTGTTTCTTAACATCATACAGTACAGAATCAGACCTAAATGTGATGAACAATTGGGAGACAGTCAGTTTGGTTTTCGCTCTGGAGTTGGCACGCGTGAGGCTCTTTTTGCATTGAATGTTCTCGTTCAGAAATGCAGGGATATGCAAGTCGATGTGCTGTTGTGTTTCATAGACTACGAAAAGGCTTTCGATCGCGTCAGACATCATCTGTTATTGAAACATCTAGAAGACATTGGTTTGGATGGTAAAGATATAAAGGTTATCCGAAATTTGTACGAGAACCAGGTGGCTACTGTGAGAGTTGATAACGAGGACACCGATGAAATCAAGATTTGCCGTGGTGTTCGGCAGGGTTGCATTCTCTCACCACTGCTCTTCAATATATACTCGGAGGCTGTAATGTCAGAGGCTCTTGAAGGTCTACAAGCTGGAGTAAAGATCAATGCGACAATCATCAACAATTTGAGATACGCAGACGATACTGTCCTGATGGCAGCTTCTGAAGAGGAATTACAAATGATGGTAGACAGAGTGAATGAAAGCAGTGAGAAAGCTGGATTGTCTATCAACACTGACAAGACGAAAATCATGGTGGTTTCTAGAAATCCTAACATAAGTGCGAATATTATCGTTGCTGGTAAGAACTTAGAGCAGGTACGGCAATACAAATATCTCGGTGCTTGGGTGAACGAAACATGGGACTCAGATCAAGAAATTAAGACCCGGATTGAGCTTGCCCGAGCTTCATTTATTAAAATGAAGAAAGTTCTGTGTTGTCGTCAAATAGACATAATGCTTCGAGTTAGGATTCTTTTCTGCTACATCTGGCCCGTTGTAATGTACGGTTGTGAAGCATGGACCATAAAAGAAGACACCAGAAAAAGACTGGAAGCGTTCGAGATGTGGTGCTACCGCCGCATGCTTCGCATACGATGGGTCGATAAAGTGAAGAATGAAACCGTCCTACAGCGCGTCAAGATGACCCGGAAGCTTATGCACACCGTTAAAAAACACAAGATCGAGTACCTCGGCCACGTGCTTAGGCATGATAGATACTCGTTGTTGCAAATGATTATGATGGGCAAAGTTGAGGGAAAAAGGCGCGCTGGACGTAGGAAAAAATCCTGGTTAAGGAACATTCGAGAATGGACCGGAATCACCTCTGTAGAACAGCTGTTTCACTTGGCAACAGACAGAGAAGCTTTCAAGATGCTAACGGCCAACCTTCAGGATTGAAGAGGCACATAAAGAAGAAGAAGAAGTGTGACTTAAAATTCTGCAACTTTTCTTAATATCACCAAAGCCGAAACAAGCTTACGACTTGTCTTATAGAAAGCAATTTTCACGTAAGTAACAAACATGCAAACATCTAAGCATCCAAACATACAGACTTTCACATTTAGTAGAACTAGCTGCGCCCGCGGCTCTGCTCACGTGATATACAATTTTTTCTTTACTGCACGGAACATTAAATCTTTTTCTAAAATAAAAGTAGTCTAAGTTACTCCTTATTACATCAGATACCTGCCAATAAAGATGAAGAGGGGGATTTCAGAGTTTATATTAAAATCGTTATCCACGAGCACAAATAATACGACGACGACGTTGTGGCGCAGCTGTAGCAAACCTGCCTTAAAACGCCACAGGTCGCGGGTTCGATTCCCGCTCGGAGCATAATATGTTTGTATTGACCATGCAAGCATATTTTCCGGTCTGGGTGTATTTGTCCTTGTCATTGTGAATGTTTCCGGACCCCGACACAGGATATTACTATCCTAATAGGGGCCGTTGAGTGTGTAGCGTTCAATATTATTTATAAATAATAAGTAATAAGTATAGAGAACCAGTGATCCCTGAGGTTAGCTGGTTCAACCGAAAAATAAGCAAATCAACTCTTTAGCTTTATAATTCACTGACATAGTATAAAACAAAGTAGCTTTCTCTTTCCCTATGTATGCTTAAATCTTTAAAACTACGCAACGGATTTTGATGCGGTTTTTTAATAGATAGAGTGATTGAAGAGGAAGGTTTATATATAACATCCATTAAATAGTGAAGAAAAAAAAACTGTTATTTTTGCGGTTTCTAATGTGATGTCGTAAATAATTACATTTAACGCGTGCGGGCCACGGGCAGTAATGAATAAATAAAAACTACTGGATCGATTTTAATAATTCGACATAGGCTATATATTTTATACCCGTGCGAAGCCGGAGCGGGCCGCTAGTTTAGTAAAAATGTAACGTTGTAACGATGTAAAAAATCGTTTGAGCTTTGAATGACCAATCCTCGAACAGCACGTGCCTTTTGAATTTACAATCACTTGGTGTCCTATAAATAGCCTCGAAACTGGTAATAAAAAAAAAACTGGATTGGTGATACTTACATATATGCATGTAAATTATATTATAAATAGAAATGCTAATTAAGATTTTGTTAATGTTTTTATAGATAGAGATTAATATAAAGTTTTTTGAATTTGAATTTTGATTTGAATTTTGAAAGGTCATCCTTACTAATATTATAAATACCAAAGGAACTCTGTCTGTCTGTCTCTCACGGTTTCACGCCAAAACTTCTTTTTTTTTTATGTTAGAAGTTGGCAAACAAGCATACGGCCCACCTGATGGTAAGTGGCTGCCGCAGCCTATGAGCGCTTGCAGCACCATTAGTAGGTGCCACTCACGCGTTGCCAACCTCGAGATATTAGTTCTTAAATCTCGTTCGCCCAGTAATTTCACTAGCGTACAATGCCCTTTAAACCGGAACACAGTAGTGCCTAAACACTACTATTTGGCGGCAGAATATTGGACACTGCGGTGGTACCTACCTAGCCGGCCTCTTGCAACAGAAGACCTACCACCAGTGAAAATCAAAAAATCTGATTCGATTTAAATGAAATTTTGTACACATATAGTCTAGAGCCTGAGAAAGGCTACTTTTTAATGCGAAAAAAGGGTTATAATGGGTTGAAAAGTTTTTGGAAGTATTGTCATTTTTGGAGCTAGAAACTTGAACCTTTTTAGGGTTCCGTAGCCAAATGGCAAAAACGGAACCCTTATAGTTTCGTCATGTCTGTCCGTCCGTCCGTCTGTCCGTCTGTCCGTCTGTCCGTCCGTATGTCACAGTCATTTTACTCGGAGACCATTGGCTCTATCTATACAAAATTTACTAAATAGATGTATTCTATGAACCGCACAACGATTCTGTAATAAAATCTTACAGTATATTATAATTCAGGGTAGCAGTCCATACATGTAACTGAAAGTTGAAAAAAAAAATCAACGTATGTCAAAGAGTGAGATATTTTTGGATAGGTCTTTAAAACGATAAGGAGGTTTGAATTAGACTTTTTTCATTAAGTCAGTAGTTGTTGAGATATTAGCTCGTAAAGTCATAAAAATTGTGTCCCCCTCTAACTTTTGAACTATGGGATTTAAAATCCTGGAAAAATTTAAGCTTGTAGGACATCAAATAAAATTTCAACCACATTTGGTTTGAAGAAGATAGGTCTACAAATTTAAGAGATATATAAGTTTTTCCCATAACTTTGTTTTTCATATAACTTTTAATAATTACTATGAAATTACCAACTTAATTTTGCAGTCGATTTTAATTCGTTATTATTTTTAAAGGCCTTAAGATTCTTCATAACCAAGCTGCGGAACCCTTTAGTTTCAACTGTGCGTGGTCCACAACGCACTTGACTGCTAATTATTTTAGGCTGTTGATTCGATATAAATAACTATGACATTCAAAGTTTGTAAAAGTTTTACACTCAAGAGTGTAAAATAGCAATAGGAAATAGAGGTTAAAAGTTTGTATGGAATTATTTAAGGTTTAATTCCAATTTTTTATGTTTTTTTTGGTATATTTTTTTTGGAAAGTCATAGAATTGAATGTATGATTGTTTAGTAAAGAAAGTTTTGTGGCTGTAATATGCTTTATGGGAAGTAATAGGTGTTGTGGATGGGTAGTGACTAAATAAACGCGAAGAAGTAAACTTTTATTGCAAGAGGCAGGCTAGGTAGGTACCGCAGTGTTGGGTGGCTCAAATATGTGAGCAGTATACTTGCTTGCCAATTTAGTAACTAAAAATTATATATTTTAAAATTTCTCAATTCTTTAACGAGTACATATACATAGTTAGCTGTCCTGGGGGCTTACCATCAACTTTAACTAACAATTCTATTTCGATACAGTTCAATTCTGACAGTAAACCGATTCAGATTTTATGTAAGCATGACGTATAAATATATATGTCATGATACGAAATAGTGATATAGCTTAGTTAAGGTCGTCATTTGAATCGCAATAAGAGTTCATGGTAAGCCCCTGTAATTAATTACTGTCACATGTATTAATATGAGTATATCTTTTTAATCGGTTATTGGACTCAACACTAATGTAATTTCATCTTAATACATAATGTATTTGACTTAATTATAGTTTTTTTTACAGACCAAGCGAATTCTCTAAACGTTTTATTTAAAAATAAAAGACTTATTTTTTCAATGCTTGGTTTTTATGGTTGAATCAACCATAATAGGTGTCAGAGGTTCAAGTTCCTGATCTCCCGTTCTCCTGTCTCTACCTCTTCTTATAATTCCTACCCTATCTAGGGCGGAACGAAAGGGCATTGTCGCATTCTTCCTTCCTCCGGTCTTTAGGACCTCCTCCTCAAGTCATGAGCCGAGAAAGGGGCCGAGCTGACCACGCCTTGGCTCGTTTTGCGAGAAACCATGTAACCTGTAACCATGTAACTGTGAGAAGGTTTAAGTGGTTCCTATGTAACCCCACATAAGCTGGTTCACCTCCCTAGGGAGCTGGGTACCGGGTAGTAGATTTCTTACCCGTTAAAAAAGATTTTAATTTGATCAAAATCTTGGATTTTGTTTCAAAATGTAGGCCGCATTGTTTGATTATCTTTCTAGTGCATACATTTAAATACGTTAAAGAACGATATTTATCCTTGTGTAAAATTGGTATAAATAACTGTAATAAGAAATAAATATTAAATAAATAAACGCTCACACACACACTCAACGGCCCTCATTAGGATAGTGATATCCTGTTTTGGGAGTCCGGACACATTCACAATGTCAAACACACCCAGAACACATGCCTGTATGGTAAATACAAAAAACTGCTCCGAGCGGGAATCGAACCCGCGACCTGTGGCGCTTAAGGCAGGTTCGCTACCGCTATACCACAAAGTCTTCGAAATAATAATTTTCATATTTTTTGTTTTGGTAATATTCTGAAACCGCGTGGGCGTTTCTAGTTTCATAATAATATTACATACAAGTTTTTTCAAATTAGTTTATTTAAAGAGACTTTAAAAAAAAAAGCCGGTTTATTTTGAAAGTGGTTAGTAATAATTATTGATATAATATTGCAGTCGAGTTGTGGTTTGTTTGTAAACTTCAAAGAACTTAATTTGCTTTT
This sequence comes from Hestina assimilis, assembly GCA_023373885.1. Lineage (NCBI taxonomy): Eukaryota > Metazoa > Arthropoda > Insecta > Lepidoptera > Nymphalidae > Hestina > Hestina assimilis. Next base: position 13,024,998 of record CM041745.1, read on the forward strand.
GTTAACGACTATACCGGTGTAAACCAGCCTTGCTGTTTTTAGCATTACGGGCGACTGTGAAATTATTACTGAATATCGGAATAAAGCAGCAGTACCAGTACTGTTGAACGTTTTGTTCGATGAGAGTGAGATACAAATCCTACCGCCTTTCTCTATCGTTCCATTTATTCATTGTAATCATTAATGCTAGTATAGTAGTATAGTAGTCCTTTCAATTTAAAATGAACCAAAATGGCCGCTTCTGCGCAGGTACGTACAATCATGGACAAACATGTTAGACAAAAATATTGATTTCGTCTTATTAAAATAGATTTTTTATAAAGTGGGAAAAATGGAATTAAGTATATAATATACTTATTGTTTCTTCTAAATTATTTTTAATAATTTATTTTTAAGGAACTAAAACAACCGTGAGCGAGTGTACTAATCGGGTTTAGCGTCGCCGCTTTGCTATAGTTACGCGGCCCCCTTTATACCGCATACGGTTGAGACCCAAAAATGTGTTACTGAGCATGGTTCAATTTATATTGCGAGATTTAAAACGTTAAAAACATTCTCGCGAAGAGTCAAAATTGTGACGATTAGTGATGCAAAATTAACATATAAAGAACATTGATTTACTATAAAATGAGGACCAGCCATTCAGACTAAAAAAAATGTTCAATGATTCGCTGGTGCTCCTTTGTAAATTCGCAAGAACGTAACGAAATGATTTATTTGTATATATTGTAAGCTTGACTAAGTTCGTTTCATTCCGTTAGTGTGATTTTAAAAATGAGCACCAGTGAATCTTTGCACATTTTTATACAGAGCCTGTCCACATATATATGTATATTCTCAAAGAAACATTGAAACAGTTTCATTTTATCTCTTTTTCAAACAACGTCGATTCTTATTCTTCAGAATTTTTAAGGTTCCGTATCCAAAATGTGCCAAAGGAACCCTACTACTAAGACACACTGTCAAAATGTAATAAAATTTAAGAATAAAAGCACATAAAATGTCCATTAATAACAAATAATGCAAACAAATTGATTTTCAAAATAAAAAGAGTCTCCCGATACAAGAAACTTGGTTTTTCTAAGGTGGTAGGGAACTTTTTTGTCCTTTCCGTGACTCCTTTATGAATGCTTCTATTTATTGTGCCTCCACCTTACTTATTATGAAAATGGAGCTAACTATATTTGCCAGGAAATACCCTATACTAATTTTCAATTTCCGTTTTCATTTTTTTAAAGGGACACTCTTCTCCATCAGCATCTTCAGTGACTTCATGAAGTTAGATGACACAGTCGTCGGCATAATTTCGTGTACCAGCAAGATATTAGCATCCTTCATATTTGCCTTCGCCAGCACCACAACAGAGATTTATATAGGTAAGCTACCTAAGTAACAAGTCATAAATCTACTCGTCCGACAATAATCTTCTATCCTTTTTAAGGGATAGGATACGTGCTTAAATTCGGTGATTTAACGGTAACGGTATTCTGATTTATTGTTGTTTAGACATACCCAGAAGTCGAATGATATATTTAGGTTTTTTTTAAATAATATTTACCACAATCTACAAGACAAATATACGAAAGATTAAATAGAGGGAAGAGTAGAAGAGCCGACTTTGCTTCGTTAACGTGAGAGTCATTGGTTTGATCCTGACCCCCTTGGGCTCTTGTCGTACGCACTCCTTGCACAAGCTTCGAGCTTATTTGGACGGGCAATAGGAATATTAGTAACGCCTTTGAAAAACCTTGCTATTATTCTTAAAAAAAAAAAAAAAACATGGTGGGATATTGGGCCTCCGGTGATCACACTTATCGAAACGCAATGGTACTGATAATGTTACTTTACGCTGATTTTCTGTGAGAAATAATGAGCCAGCCCGTTTGTGGTAAAAGCATCAAGAAAAATGTATAAAATTTTTAACTCGAATTGATCATTTCATTTTCGAGATTAGTAAGCATAAGCCCATTTAAATGAATCATCGCTCGGTATAGTAATATCTTATATTTTAATTGTAATTATTTCACCATTCAACATCGAATTATATAAATTAGCGCGATTCAGAATAGCATATAACAGTTTATTATTAATTATATAATTAAATGTCGAACTAATGCATTCATTATTGTTATAGTTAAATTCGTTAATTGAATATTTTTGAGCTTCATTAAAATTGATTATAATATTATAATAGCTATTTTCACTGTATTCTCATTAATTAGTCATATAATTGAAATAATAATAATTATAAACGCTACACACTCAACGGCCCCATTAGGATAATTATATCCTGTGTCAGGGGTCCGAAAACATTTACAATGACAAGGACAAACACACCCAGGCCAGAAAACATGCCTGTACGATTAATACAAACATCTGCCGAGAGGGAATCGAACCCGTAACCTTCGAGGCTAAAGGCAGACTCGCTACCCACAACGCCACAACGGTGTCAATAATTTTGTTGTCAATTTTATTGTAAAAAACATTTTTAAAAACATTTATATGTTTATGTGACAACGCTTATATAGCTGTTGTCACTATTTTGAATCGTACTCTTTTATTTGCCACCGTACTGACAGACAAAAAATTTAAACAACATCTATCAAAACCTTTTACTGGTGCTAGGCATTTTTTTGCAAGAGGCTGCTTAGGTAGGTTTGGGCGATGACAGTTATTCCGTAGAGCAGTATACGGTTTCGGTTAGGAAATTACTAAAAGGAATTAAAGAACCAACATCTCGAGGTTTGAACTGCGTGAGTGACACCACCAAGACCCAGGCGAGCAACGAAGTAGGTTTTTTTTTATGTCATGACGGTTGGCATACAAGCATACGGTCCGCCTTATGGTAAGCAGTCCGCAACCAAGAAACAGGAGGGACGGGATGAGTAGGGAAAAAAGGGAAGAGAACAGAGTAAGGGGAGATTGGGCCTCCGGCGCTCTCACTCTTCGCAGGAAACGCAACAGTACCTAATGATACTGTTTATTTTTTGTGAGATGGTAGTACTTCCCAGTTCAAGCCGGCCCTTTTGAGAGAAGTATGGCTCTACTACCGTATTAAGCTCTTAATATTTCTTTATAGCAGGTCAGGAAATTTTTAACCAGCTGTGGGACATTAAAGTTACTTACCTTTATATTTACTGTAGTTATGCCCGCGTCTTTGCTCGCTTCATCTACAGATTTATTGCTTATATTTATACTGTATGGAACTTCTTAAAATTTGAGTAGCCTACGTTAATTCTTATAAAATCAGTTTCTTCCGTTTCTTATCATTACCTGGAACAAACAGAAAGAAAGACAGGTACACAGATTTTTTTTTAAATTGATTATACATTTGAGTTTTCTTCGCAGCACCGCTTGTGGAGATATTCAACGGTACATCATTCATCGCAATGCGTTCCATCGCATCAAAACTGGTGACCAGCGAGGAACTTGGTAAGTGTAATTTTTCCGATACTATAGTAGTATTTCTTATTGTGATACTTGATGTATAACATGCGTTGAAAAGTGTGTATGTTTGCTATTTACTCAATAATAAAAAGGAGGTGAACGGATTTTAATAAATTTTGGCACACAGTATTACTTGGATCAGTATATAGGATACTTTTTATCCCGGAAAAGTTTAGGTTCTTATAGGATTCTTAGAAAACTAATTATACGACGTATGCACTTGAAAGCAGATGGGTTGGATGGGATAACTTTTAATCTGTCGTCCGCCATAACAACTTCATTAACGCAAGCGACGCCGCAGGCATTGGTAGTCTATTTATAAATGAGGAAGATAATATAAAACAAAGTCCGCTATAAAAAAACTAAACTAATTAATAACATTAACGTTAAGACTAAATAGGGATTATAAATGAGATAAAAACCGGCCAAGTGTGTGTCGAACTAGAACGCAAAGGGTTTCGTATCACAGTAGAATAAGAATAAAAATGTAGAGGGGTCAATTTTGAAATTAAATTTGTCTTTAGGATTCCGTAACCAAATGGCAAAAATGGAACCCTTACAATTTCGTCATGTCCGTCTGTCCATCCATCCATCCGTATCTCACAATCAGCTTACTCAGACTATTGGCACTATCTATACGAAATTTAGTAAGTACACCTACTTATTCTATGAACTATTATTCTATGAACCGCTACACTATTTTGTAATGAAATTTTAAAATATATGAAAATTAAGGGTAGCAATCCATACATAACTAAGGGTTAAAAAAAATTCAATCCATGGTGACGTGTGAGATATGTTTAGATAAGTCTTTCAAAATGATAAAGAGGTTTAATTTTGTCTTTTTTGATTAAGTTCGTAGTTATTGAGATATTCGCTCCTAAACTCATAAAAATTGTGTCTGGGGGGACACAATTCCAACTTTTTAACTATGGGATTTAAAATTCTAGAAAATTTTTTTTTTTTTTTTAAAAGACTATTAACAATGCATTACTAATATTCTTATTGCCCCTTAAGGCATTTCTTATATTCTTATTGCCCCTCCAAAGAAGCTCGAAGCTTGCCCTAGAAGTGGGTACGACAATAGCCCAAGGGGGTCAGGATCGAATCCTCGACTCTCGCGTTAACGGAACGAAGTCGGCCCTTCTACCGTTGAGCTATTGAGGCTTAGAACATCAAATGAACTTTCATCCACATTTAGTTTGAAGAAGATAGGTCAACAAACTTTCGACTGTGCGTGGTCCACAACGCACTTGACCCGCCAGTGACGCTGTCAAGGCCAGTAGGGCCAACAGCAATACACATTCCGAAAAAAAAAATGCACTTGACTGATAATTATTTTTATATTTTATTTTTAGTATTTGTTGTTGTAGCAGCAACAGAGATTTTGTTTCAACTGTACCTATAACGGATCGTAAGATACAGGCCGCTGACAGACAGACGGACAGCGGAGGCTTAGTAATAAGGTTCCGTTGCACCTTTGGGTAGGGAACCCTAAAACTATAAATAAAATAATTTAATTCGACAATATCAAAATTTTATAATATATGTAAATAATAAGCAATACGTGTTAGTTTGTCTGTCTATGCAAAGTATAATTAGGTATGCTAGCCTTGACATTTCGGCTTTGATACTGACTGTATTTTTAGATTTTCGTTTTTTGCTGCATGATTTTTTTGAAATTAGCTTCGGTGTTAAAAAAACATTTTTGCTCTGAATTTTAAATTAAAGTTAGGAAATTTAGTTGGAAAGAGACCAGTTTACAACTTCATTATGTATAGGTGTATATTAATATTTTCCAGTTTCGTATCGATCGATATATTTATTTTTTTATTTTTTTTTATTTCCTGACAGTTGGCAAACAAGCATACGGTTCATCTGTTGGTAAGCAGTCACCGCAATCTATGAACGCTTGCTTTGCTTGGAATAACATATGCAAGTTGTCAACCCGAGGGATAGGAGGGAAAGGATGGGGAGGAAGAAAAGAAGGGAACAGAGGGGGGGATGACACCGTTGTGGCGTTGTGGGTAGCGTGTCTGCCTTAAGTCTCGACGGTTGCGGGTTCGATTCCCGCTCGGGCAGATGTTTGTTAAAATTTCTGTCTCGGTCTGGGCGTTTGTCTGTGGGTCTCCCCACCGTGCCTCGGAGAGCACGTTAAGCTGTCGGTCCCGGTTGTTATCACATAACATCTGATAATAATCGTTAACTCTTGATAAGTAATTTGCTCTTATCCAATGAGTTGCTGGTTCGCCCTTAGGGTTGCGGAGGTCAGATGGCAATCGCTCTGTGTAAAAACTAGTAACCTGTCAAATCCGGATAAGAGTAATAAGCAGACCCTGGGTAAAATAAAATCCCGGGAATAATGCTCGGATGAAGAAGAGGGGGTGAGATATTGGTCTCTCTCTCATCGCATGCAACGCAACAGTGCCTACTGATACTGTTACTTTACGCCGATTCTCTGTGAGAGGGTATTACCCAGTGAAGCCGATGCATTTGTGTTGGGAGAAGCGTGGATCTACTACTACTAAAAATAAACTACAATTGTTATCAGAGAAAAACACGAGTAAAACTGTAAAAAAGCCGGCTAGGTAGGTACCACCGCAGTGTCAAATATTCTGCCGCCAAATAGTAGTGCTTAGGCATTACTGTGATCCGGTTTGAAGGGCACTGTACGCTAGTGATATTACTAGGCAGACGAGATTTAAGAACCAATATCGCCATGTTGGCAATCTGTGAGTGGCACCTACTATGGTGCTGCAAGCCTCATAGGCTACGGCACCCACTTACCATCAGGTGGGCTGTATGCTTGTTTGCCAACTTTTAACATAAATAAAGATACGTCGCTTACGTCAATCCATTACAAGACATTTAACTTTTCGAACCCATTGAATACGATACATTCCTAAACGATTCCATTATACTTAAATTCTTATGTTTATTTCCTTAAAAGAAACTACTTTTACGTAAACTGCACCCATCTGGCGAAACTAAAGCCATTAAATCTAAATATTGAATTGAATTAAAGTGACTACGAGAGCGATTCTTTTTAATCTACTTCAAGGAAAGATGAGGTTTGCAATTCGTCTAAATTTTTAGGGTTCCGGTATACCTTTTGAAGTATTGAAAGGTATATTATAAGATTCTCTTGTCCGTCTGTCCGTCCATGTCTCACCCCAATTTTCTCAGGAACGGATGTACCTAGCGGGTTAAGATTTATACCAGGTACTGATCTCTATAGTCTCTGTTACGTATATTAAAAAGGCGCGTGAATAAAGCATATCTTGTTGCAATTGAAAGGAGTGGTTACAAACTATCATACCCCTTCATGATTTTGAGACGCTCATAGCCGAGTGCACCCGCTGATCGGTAAACGATCGGTAGGTTAAGCAACTTTAGGCGCGGTCCGTCACTAGATGGGTGATCGCATAGTGATATTTCTACCGAGCGTTTTCGTGCTTCGGAGGGCACGTAAAAGTCGGTCCCGGCTGTTGACAATTAGACAACAGTCGATAAGTCAAGTCAGAGGCCTACGGGCGACCTGAACAACTCTGACACTAGGTTGACCACTAACCAATCGATAAGAAGAAGAAGATGATTTATTTTTGCCACAGAATGTAACCTATGTCCCCTTTTTTATTGAATGTGTATTGCTGTTGGCCCTACTGGCCTTGATAGCGTAAAAAGTGCGATGGAGGTGAACGAAGACACCTTCCTTGTTCTCGAAATTGAGTAAGCAAGGGCTTATTGGACTCAATGGGTATCATCGTACTTGGTTAAGAAGTACACTCTAAGGACTTTCATCTGATTGAGTTTCATCAAATCGGCGTCAAGTAACAGTATTATTAGGTACTGTTGCGTTTCGTGCGATGAGTGAGAGCGCCGGAGGCCCAACCTCCCACCCCCTCTGTTCCCTTTCTTTTTTCCCTTCTCATCCCGTCCCTAAAGTTCCTTGGGTTGGCGCTTGTGATACTTCAAGTATCGTAAGTTTTCATAAGTTGCGGTGACTGCTTACCATCAGGCGGACCGTATACTTGTTTGCCAACCGTCATGACATAAAAAAAAGAAAAGGCCCAAACTTAGATCAGTTTGGCAACTGACCTTTCTCGAGGCTGATGATCTCGACGTATGTCCAAGGTTCAATCTACATGTATAACAAAATTTATCAACATTGTTCAGTAGTGTTTTTATGTTATTGACGCACACAGAAAAAAATGTGTAAAAATATTTGTGACGACACCGATATGCATATGTTTTTTTGCAAAACGTCAGTATGTTATCATGTTTTTGTTATTGAATTTAATAATGTGATTGATTATTTATTATTTATTATACTACTAGTTTCTGCCCGCGGCTCTCGCGTGAAAAACGTTTAGCTTTCATTCCCTATTTCCTTCTTTTTTATGTTAGAAGTTGGCAAACAAGCATACGGCCCACCTGATGATAAGTGGCTGCCGCAGCCTATGAGCGCTTGCAGCACCATTAGTAGGTGCCACTCACGTGTTGCCAACCTCGAGATACTAGTTCGTAAATCTCGTTCGCCCAGTAATTTCACTAGCGTACAATGCCCTTCAAACTGGAACACAGTAGTGCCTAAACACTACTATTTGGCGGCAGAATATTGGACACTGCGGTGGTACCTACCTAGCCGGCCTCTTGCAACAAAAGACCTACCACCAGTGTGACTGATTGCACTGGTGGAATAATCTCTTTTTTTTTTTTTTTTTTTTTTTTTTACTTGGAGAAATGCAGTTACGCACTCGAGCGCCGGGATGGGTGCAATGGCACAGGAGGTGTGTGGACTCGGAGCCGAGCCCCCTACCCACTAAAACTCCAAGGTCCCATCTAGCGCCATAGTGGGACGTCGCGGGATCGCCGAAGCATACCACCGCGACGCCCCGGCGCTTGCCCCGAGGGGCCCATCGGTGGCGGCAACCTACTGCCGCCATACATACATAATAATACATACTAGTACTTACATAAAAATACATAACTCCGCGCGCGAACGCGCCAGGCCTTTCGGCCTCCACCTTGGGCGGCACCATACTGCCGCCATACATACATACTAATACATACTATACATATATAAAACACTCCACGGCGCTTTCGCGCCCCTCCGACCGGGACCGAAAGGCCCCGGCAAACCCAACCAAGGGAGCCCTGGGTCCTAGGGCTCCCCCGCCGAGACTAACTTTTTAATGAGGTTGTTTGGTGGAATAATCTCTGTTGTGACAGAGGTTATCCCAACAGCGGGCGATGGGGTCGTCACATCCCGACGCCTTACTATTCCTATTGTTATTTTACACTCTTGAAGGTAAAACCTTTACAAACTTTAAATGTCATATTTATATCGAATCAACAGCCTAAAAACTAAGTTTCAAGCTCTAAAAATGACGATACTTCCATACAACTTTTCATTCCCCCTTTCAACCCCTTACAACTCTTTTTTCGTATTAAAAAGTAGACTATATTGTTTCTCAGGCTCAAGACTATCTGCATACCAAATTCCATTTCAATCGGTTCAGTAGTTTTGACGTGAAAGCGCGACAGACAGACCGATAGAGTTACTTTCGCACTCATTAGTATTATGAGAAAAGAAATGAGATATACCCTTTTGTAAAATGTCTGCGTCAATATGTTTTTGTTTGTGTAGTCAAAAGTGTAATTATTATTGTTCAAAAGTGTCATTGTGTTTTATAATATAGATTATTATCTTATAATAGACTTTGAAAACAAAAATTGAACAATATAAAATCTATGTACCATTTTTTCTTCGCAGAGTTGTGTTACAATTTGAGTTGTAAATTTTTTATTAATAATAAGGTTATATTATAATTTCATTATAAATTGAGATAGTTGCTTTAAACATTATCTGTGTCCTTAAAATTTATAACTGGAATCAATAAAACAAACAAATAATTTTATAATTATTTTGTTGATAAAAAACGCTTTTAATCCAATATTTTCGGACGTTATAAAATAATTTAATGAGAAACTACGAAAATCATTTTAAGTTAAATAATTAATAATGTCTACAGTACAAAAAAAAGTTACGAGGTCTTATAACATATAAGACCTTAGTCTTACAATCGTTTGCAGTCGTAGAATCATGCTTTTCCCAGCACAAAAGGGCCGGTTCGACCGAGGAAGTACTGCCCTCTCACAGAAAATTGGCGTAAAGTAAGGGTCACTGTTGCGTTTCATACAATGCATGAAAAAGAGCACCAGAGGTTCAATCTCCCATCAGCTCTGTACCATTCCCTTTTCAATTCTTAATTATTTTCTCTCATCGCTTAGGGTTGGCAATGTGCATGTCGATCGAGCCGGTACATTCCATGGGAACACAACTTCTAAAACTACTTCTTTCTTCTTAAAATTATTGGAAAAATGTTAAAGAAAATAATTCTAAAGAAAAATATAATATTTATCTGGTATTCTGTTATACTTGTAAATGATGACAAGGTAAGAGATGGTATTAAAAATGGCGTCGAAGTACTCAACGACTATTAATATTTGAATTCCCTTTATGCAGACTAGACTAGACTGTATAACCACAGAGAGATGGAAAAATTAAATTATACATTCCTTAAGCGGTCGCGCTACTTCGATTTCTTTAATACTGCGGTAACTGAACTCGACTTCTATTGATGTTCTTTTACAGAAAAATGTTCTAAGTAAAGTGAAAATATTTACTAGATATTCAATGTGATCCTAAATTGTATTTTTATTATATCATGAGAGTTAACAAGCATACGTTTCGCCTTTGCTAACTCAAGGGATAGGAGGGAAATATGAGAAGTGAAAAAGAAGGGAATAGAGGACGTGGGAGATTGGGCCTCGGGGGCTCTCACTTATCGCAACGAAACGCAACAGTACTGTACGCAACAGTACTTATAGTAGGCCGATTTTCTATAGGAGGGAGGAGCTGTACTGTACTGTACTGGACTGTACTACTACAAATCGTGATCGTTAATATTATCCTTGACTTTTTCAGTATTGCAGTTTTTGAATTTTCACATTATTTACATTGGATTTGATTGATATTTAATGTTATTCTTTTTTGTGTAACTTGATTGATGGCCAAGTACGTAACGGACATGTGAATGGTTATAGGGGAGAATGTTTATGGTGAAAAATCAAAGTAGTAAGGTACATAATATTATAATATGTATTTATGCATGCATAGTATTTATTTTATCAACAGAAATATACTATTTGTATTTCATAGTATTATTTATTTTGTCGTAATATAAAATAGCGCCATAATAAGTACTCGTATTATAATATATTTCAACAATATTTCAAAATCATAAAGATACAAACATCTAAGGATTTTTGTAATTTTTCATGTTCCATTACAATTATATTAGATATTTCTTTTTTATAAAGTTTGAAAGAATCGTATATCTCATTAAAAGTTTACTTTAAAAGGATGAAATTTTGTTATCATTTTAAAAAGAATGTAAAGACTGCTACATATATATTTTTTTTTTTATCTAATACAAACATCATAAAATATTTAGGCTAGATACAACTACAGGTAAACTTACAATTTGTTGTTAAAGAATCAAAGAAGTATAATTATGGTATACGCGTACACTCACAGAAGGAGCGTGACGGCATAGGAGAGCGTCACTCCCTTTGGCGTCACGATATACGAGTCTGTTTTAATGCCACGATAAACAAATTTTTAAATAGCTCTATCCAACATGTATTCTTTCTATTTTTAGATAAGGTATTTTTAGTAATGTTTAGTTTGTAATTTATGCAACTCTACGATAGACTACGTTCTTATACTGAATGCAGCATGCAATTACATTTTTTGCAACTTAAAAACAAAGCCACTTTACTCGCTACTGCCAAGGTTGTGACATTTAATATTTGTAGGTGGACAAGGAATAGGTACATTATGACTTATAATTGGTTCATATTTATCAAATTGTTTGTGTCGTAAAGTACTTGCAGTACAAGTTAATTATTTTAATTATCCTTAAATTTTTATTAATTTATTTTTAATTTCAAAACATTACAATTACTTTACCATGAACCAACTCTTATAGATTAATTTAAATTATATAAAATTTGACAGATCAATGAAGGCTTTAAAAAAAAAATCATATGCTGTCTGATTGTAATTATTTTGTAATAATATCAAGTATATTAAAAATATTTAATATTTTTACTTTTTGATTTTTTTGTTTACATTAAGTATTATCAACGTGCTTATGTACGTTTGTGAAGCAATTTTTATGTTATATATATGTATAATATTTGGGTGTATTTCCATATGAATTTTAGAACGGCTTCATTAAAAAAGTTTAATTAGTTATAAAAAGACCCAACTCTCGTAATAAATCAAATAAACGAAACAAAAGAAATATATAATTTGCAATAATAATATTTTCAATAAATAAATTTTAGACTATCATAAGCTTAAATAGCTTAAATAAAATTTAATCCGATCCTAAGTAACCAGTGCAGGATTGCAGAGATAAGCTCAGATTTAAACTTAAATTAACTAAACCCAGCACAAGTTACAACTATGTTTGAAACAAAAATTAAGGCTGTATTATTTTGTATATTCAATTTAATTCACTAAGTAACATAATTTCTTGTACAACGATACTGTCACAGAAACGGCTTACCATAAGCTGTCGTGAAGCACCATGCGCGTGTTGCCACCTCTGCGTTTTCAATTGTTTCAAATTTATCTAAAAAAATTCTAAGACATGTACTTCTTCCAATCCTATAAGCAGTCATTTGCTGGTGGTAGAACTTAAATACCAGCCGGGTTAGCTTCCATCGTACCGTAGTGTAAAACCTGTGAAATGGTTGCTCGTCAGTTGCATTTTGAGGTCAGTTACTTTATAACCAAGAGCATCTTAATCGACAACCTGTACGCTCTCTGGTGCTGCAGATGCTCATGGGCGTTGGTAAATGGTTATCGCGTAACCTCAGGTGAATAACCTGCCCGTTTGCAAAGGAATAAAGAATGTAAAACAACTATAAATATGAGGTAGTCTATCATGTATGCTTACGTTAAAAAAACGTCGATCGTTGAAAGATCATTTATTTCTTTTATAAAGTTAAAGATTGTGAAATATTTGATAATATTTTTTAATGAATATTTTTATGTTTATAAAATAAATGAAAACTTCCATTCGCAACGCAGTTATTGATTTTTAAATAACATAATACTGTTATACTTACTTTATATTGTGACCCATTCATACAGACAAATTATTTGTCGAGGAATCGTTGGTGCCCTTCGTAAATTCAGCACCAACGCACTACATTTAGTTATGATTTGTAAATCAAAGTATGAGTATGGCTGTTTCGTTCCTAATGTACAGCGTAGACCTTAAAGAGGGCACTGTTGTATTTACTAAGTTAATAGTAAAGGAAATAAGTTCGCTAGACCTTATCCATCCTTATACATTACTAGCGGCCCGCTCCGGCTGCGCACGAGTATAAAATATATAGCCTATGTAATTCACTGAAAAAATTATTAAAATCGATCCAGTAGTTTTGATTTATTCATTACTGCCCGTGGTCGGAACGCGTTAAACGCGACATCACATTAGAAACCTCAAAAATAACAGTGTTTCTCCACTATTTAATGGATATTATTATACATATAAACCTTCCGCTTCAATCACTCTATCTATTTAAAAAAACCTTATCAAAATCCGTTGCGTAGTTTTAAAGATTTAAGCATACATAGGGACAGGGAAAGCGACTTTGTTTTATACTATGTAGTGATAGTGATAATTATGTGCGTTAATTTCAGTGACGTATGAAGAATTTGTTACATATTTTACTATAAAACACATAATAAAAGTACTTTATACAGTGAGCCTTGTCACATACCGAGTCAAGGATAAAATATATAAGAATTTGGTTGTTTCTGAGCATTCCATTAACCTTCATAAATTACAATTGTAGTATGCAAAAGTGATTTTTAAGTTATTTTTTGTGATATTATAAATGCAAAAGTGAGTTTGTTTGTTTACTACGCATTCACGCCTAAGCCGCAGTACCGATTATGATGAAATTTGGTATGTATATAGATGGCCATCATGGATACGATCATAGGCTACTTTTTGTCAGAAAAAAAGCTTTAAGATGATGAGAGATTGTATGAGGAGCCATTTATGTCAATATTGCACTAAAGGTGCCTCATTAAAAATCTTTATTCACGCTGGCAAAGCCGCGGGTAGAAGTCAGTATTTAATGAATATAAAACAACTTATTATTATATACGTGTGTAGATAATTAAGGTTTGTTTTTCTGTTTATTTTTAAAATGCGTTTAGCCTTTACGTAGGTACAAACACGACCAGAACCGGGTTAGAGTTATTTACAAGAAAGTCATTAAAAATAAACGATAAAATACTTGAGAAATAATTACAACGGGCTTTGACCGCTCAAAACTTTTTATGTTTTATAAACGTGAGTTAAACTTGTGCAATATACAATAATCTTTTACTTTAACCAACGTAAAAAGGCGGAGGTTCTATATTCGACCATATGTATTATATAATTAAAAACCTATTTTCAAAATTATTTTGTCTATTTATAAGAGTGTACCCTTGAGGTACCCATTGTCATCAGGTCTGGACCTTATGAAGAAATTTTGGAGAAAACAAGGTAACTTGTACAATTGCACATAGGCACTTCTTTTCCAGGCATACTTTTACTAGCATAGTTCTTTAACAGAAGACTAAAGAAATATAGCGTGTTACTAATGACGATGAGTGATGAAGGATCCAGGTAGTGGGTTAGAAAAATCGGAAGATTGCGAAAATATATGCAATTTATTAGAGACATGTTACAATGGTATGTGAACCAAGTACCGAATGCATATAAAATTACAATTGCAATTAAATATATAAAATATTATTATTTAATAACAGACTTATGCCATCATATCGAAATACGAATCAAACTAAATGAGGTGTTGTGCTGATAGTACAGGAGTTTTCTTTTATTTTGGCAAACAGGCATACCACCCACCTGATGGTGAACACTTCTCGTAGCCTGAGAGGGCTTGCGATAGCATTAATTTTTAGGTGTAAATCTTGCATTGAGCTTACAGCTCTTGGGTACAGTATCCTTCAAAACTAAACACAAAATGTAAACCACACTACTGCTTTGCGATAGAATATGTGACACTGCAGTCATACCTACATAACCTGCCTCTTGTAATAAAAGTTAAGGGTGTTTTAAAGGGTCAGAAACACCCAGTCGCAAACTAAACAACCTATCAATCCGTGTGATAATTAATTACTCATTGCTGAATACTTTTTTTGTCAACAGGTAAAGTGAACTCTCTGTTCGGATTAGCGGAAGCTATGATGCCCTTAGTCTACGGACCACTATACTCCAGGGTGTACATGGCGACGCTCAATGTTCTACCTGGCGCTGTTTTCCTGCTGGGAGCTGGAATGACAGTTCCAGCGGTGGCGATTTTTGGGTAAGTTGAGGTTTCCGCTATATTGAATTCTGGCTTCTGCCAACTTCACCCACGTGACAACGATTTTGAACTTTGTATCCCCATTTCACCTTCATGGGTGGTGGGAATTTTAGAAAATGTAAAAGCTCGTGTTTCTTTGCCTTTTCTTTAGTTTCAAAAAAGACGGACTTCGATGCATACTTTCAAACCCTTTTTCACCCCTTTTTGAGTTTGAATTGCGAAATAATCTTGCTATATTTATACAATTATTAAATTCTGTTATATTTGTATGTATCTGACGACGTTGTGGCACAGCGGTAGCGAACCTGCCTTAAACGCCACAGGTCGCGGGTTCGATTCCCGCTCAGAGCATAATATGTTTGTATTGACCATGCAAGCATATTTTCCGGTCTGGGTGTATTTGTCCTTGTCATTGTGAATGTTTTCGGACCCCGACACAGGATATTACTATCCTAATGCGGGCCGTTGAGTGTGCAGCGTTTATTTATTTATTTATTTATGTATGGATCTTCTTCCTAGCATTATTCCCGGTTACTAGTTTTTACACAAAGCGGTTGCCATCTGACCTCCCCAACCCAAAAGTGAACTAGTAATTCATTGGATAAGAGCAAATTACCTATCAAGAGTAAACGATTATTATCAGATATTATGATAACAACCGGGACCGACAGCTTAACGTGCTCTCCGAGGCACGGCGGGGAGACCCACAAGGACAAACGCCCAGACTGAACCCGCAACCGTCGTAGCTCAAAGCAGGCTCACGCCACAAAGGTCGTCCGTCAATTTTTTTTATATGTATATTTGATTATTATCGGATCAAAGATAATACCAATTGACTTTCAACTGTATTGATAGCAACACTAACAAGTCTAAGCTCGTAAAATGTACACTGTAAGTGCCTAAAGATAATGCAACGTTATCTATGTTTACACTCATTTGTCTGTATTGTCCTGTCACGAGGTTATTCAACTCATCTATGAATAGGAAATGAATTATGATAAAAGTATAAAAAAAGTTTGATAAATGTAAATATAATAGGTAGTTTCAGATCACGGTTTTTTTTTGAGCTTATGTCGTCGTTTCGGTATACGCGCGTACACTCGCATTAAAAAAAGCTGGACGCACGCACGCGCGCTCATTCCGGCGTGTACGCCCGAACCGGTGGTGTCGGACGGAAAATATGACTTTTCAAAAAATACTATGTGGTTACTGAGCGCGTCGACATTCGTAGCAGTTTGTGTACCGTGTAGTATAAGGCGCGTTGATACGCACTTATACGCGCGTCGAAAAACTCGCTTGAGCGTCTGAAACGCTGTTAATTTATGAGACATATAATGATAGGTAGCATTAAACAAATACATAAAATAACTGGCCGATTTCAAAAAAGGAGGAGGCTCTTAATTTGTAACAATATTTTTTTATGTATGTTATATATAAAAATTCATTAAGGTAGAAAAAAGTATATGCTCTGTTCGATTTAAAATAAATATATAAACGCTACACACTCAACGGCCTCTATTAGGATAGTGACATCCTGTGTTTGGGCTCCGGAAACACACACAATTTCCAGACCCCCGACACAGGATATTACTATCCTAATGAAAGCCCTTGAATGTGTAGCTTATAATAAAGTGTCAAATTAAAGTAATACATATCGCGTAACACATACATGCAAAAAATCTGACCATATTAATAATATTTCGTATCGAAAAAGTGCCAACAGAACCTCATTACCATGCCTTAGTGTCCGTCAGTCCGTCTGTCAGCGAGCTATATTGCATGAGCTGTAATATGTAGAGTTGCAACTTCTTTACGTGTAATTTCTTTTTATGTTCTTCGGGGTTACTTCTAAATTAATTGTTTTATATTAAAACCAATAGCTCAACGGTAAAAAGGTTGACACTGAACTGAATAGTTACAGTTTCGAACCTGACTCCATTGGCCTATTGTGATACCAATTTCTGCTATACACTCAGTTCAATAAACAATGAATTGTTTTAATGTTTGTAAAAATACAAAGAAAATATTAATTATAAAATAATCAATTATCTTACTATGTACGTCATTGTGGCGAGATATTGTTCAGATTTTATTTTATAATGTTTTTAATTATATATTCGTAAATTATATTCATATTCACAGGTCGCAGGTTCGATTCCCGCTCGGAGCAGATTTTTGTATTGACCATACAGGCGTGTGTTTCGGTCTGGGTGTGTTTGTCCTTGTCATTGTTTATGTTTCCGGAGCCCCGACACAGGATATCATTATCCTAATGGGGGCCGTTAAGTGTATAGCGTTATTTTTTTTATTTGTATTTATTGTGTAGTAGTAGTCATGCACCTCTCAGCACAAATGGCTCGGCCAGGGAAGTACTACCCTCTCACAGAAAATCGGCGTAATGTAACAGTATCAGTAGGTACTGTTTCGTGCGATGAGTGAAAGTACCGGAGGCCAAATTTCCCAACCCTTCTTTTCTCTTCTTTTTTTCCCTCTCATTCCCACTCTTCTATCACCTCCCTCCTATTACTTGGGTTGGCAGTGCACATGTGATACTTCAAATAACACGCGCGTTCATAGGTTGCGGTGATTGCTTACCATCAAGCGGACAGTATGCTTGTTTGCCAACCGTTAAAAAATAAAATAAAATAAAGTCATGATATATAAAAAATAATAAAATGATAAAAACATTTTTGTAGGTGGATGTACTTCGAGCAGCGAGAAGACAACAAACAAGTCGAAGAAATGGAAAACGTCAATAAAGATATTTAAAGAGGGATCTATTTAAGTTGTCCATTTATACTGATTATGGTAATAAAAATTGTGTTAAAATATGTGTTTCATTCCGCTTCTTATATTAGTGTCAGTTTTAAGGTTCTGTACCTAAAGGGTAAAACGGGACAATATTATTAAGACTCCGCTATCCATCCGTTTGTCTGTCCGTCTGTTACCAGGCTGTATCTTATGAATCGTGAGAGTTACATAATTAAATTTTTCACAAATTATTTTGTCGCTATAAAGATAATACTAAAAAACAGAATAAAATGAAATATTTCAGAGAGCTACCATTTAAAAACGTGATTTTTTTGTTAGTTTTTGCTTAATATTGATAAAGGCAATAGGTAGATGCTTGAAATATTCACAGTATATTTAGATAATTAAATTAATAAATTAAAATGCAATAAATTTTCTAGGGGTGCCACCATACAACATACGTGATTTTTTGCAGTTTTTTAAGATAATGAAACGGAACCCTTTGTGAACGTCCAACTCACACTTGACCGGTTTTTTCAAAACGCGTCGCGTGTGCGGATTTGAAAAGTGATTTTATGATATAAGATTGTCTGTGAACGCCGAGTCGAGCAATCGAACGCGTCCTTAACACAAGTGTTCACGCCAACTGCATTTCAAGCCGAAGACGCGAATGTGCATTAAAAAATGTGATTTATTGTAATTTTATTAATAACATTAAATTTAATAAAATTTAATAAAATTTAATAATTATAATTTTTTAATACTTTTAAAAATGTATTTTTAAATCCAGTGTTAATTATAATTAAACTTTATTTTATTTGATTGTGTTTCGTTAAATAAATCAATATGGATAATAAAAATATTAAAACGGCAGAGGAGCAGCCGTTGAAAGATGAAATAACAACGGATGTACAACAATCGAATTATTGTGAAAAATTAAAACATGCTAAATCCAAAATCACAGTAGAACCGATTCTGGCTTTGTTCGTGATGCCAAGTGTACTAGCAATGCTAGCAACACAGAATCTAAACTTGGAAAAGGCTTGCAGGGTTAATTTGGGATTCGAAGACTCGATTTGTACAAATTTAAACCTTCGTAAGAGAGAAAATCATACATTCGAAGAGTTAGAGGTGCAAAAATTAATAGCATCAGTTCAAGCTTGGAAAAGTGTGATACATACAGCTGTTCCTACAATTCTTATGCTATTCGTAGGAGCTTGGAGCGATAAGACTGGAAGACGAAAAATCTGCATGACCTTGCCGATTATAGGGGAAATCATGACTTGCCTTCTCAATATGACAAACACGTATTTCTTCTATGAGGTCCCTGTGGAATTGACTGTGTTCATGGAGGTCATATTCCCGTCCCTCACGGGCGGATGGTACACAATGCTTCTCGGTACATATAGCTACTTGGGTGATATAACTTCGAAGGAAACAAGGACGTTTCGTATGGGAATATTGAGTTTATGTATGACGGTGGGCTTCCCAGTCGGTATGGGTTTAAGTGGTGTGCTGTTAAAGTATGCTGGGTACTATGGTGTGTTCTCATTGGCTGCTTTGTTCCAAATACTTAACTTATGTTATGTAATTTTCGCCATTGAAGATCATAGGTGGCTGGAAAATAAGGAAAAGGTTTGTAATGATTTATTTATTTTAGTGTATTGTTATGAAATGACGTTTGTCGTTATTAGCTTAGTCATTTTGTTTATTGAACTTGTGGTAAGTCTGGTTTGAGCCTCGACGGTAGCGGATTCGAATCCCACTTGGAGCAGCTATTTGTTATAAATATCTGTTTCAGACTGGGCGTTTGTCCTAGTGGGTCTAGTGGTAATCGGTAACTCTTGATAGGTAATTTGCTCTTATTCAATGAGTTATTTGTTCGGCCTTTGGGTTGCAGAGGTTAGATGGTATTCTGTATAAAAACTGGTAACGAGCCAAATCGGGATACAAGAAGGTCGTATTAAAACTGCGCAAACACGTTTACCTGCGGATGATACTAAGCACTTGTTTATTACTCTTAATCTATAACGGAGCACTGGAAAGTTTTAAGTTAGATTTTTACTATGTAATACTAATAATATAGTATAATTATATGATACCTAATTTTAGTAAATGACTTCCGTGAGACTTAATAAATAAATAAACGCTGCACTCTCAACGGTCCTCTTTAGGATAGTGATATCCCGTGTCGGGGTCCGGAAACATATACAAGGACAAGGACAAATACACCCAGACCGAAAAATTTGCTTGCATGGTCAATACAAACATATTATGCTCCGAGCGGGAATCGAACCCGCAACCTGTGGCGTTTAATGCAGGTTCACTACCGCTGCGCCATAGCATCGTCAAAATTAAATTGGTAAAGTAAATTTTTATAAGGTACATACAGCTTAGTTGCATATAATATAGAACGCACGCCACTGTGGCCTATGCTCAGGTACTGATTTTAGACACTCCTAATAAACGCTAAACGCTAAACGCTAAACACTCAACGGCCCCCATTAGGATAATTATATCCTGTGTCGGGGGTCCGGAAACATTCACAATGACAAGGACAAACACAACCAGACCGGAAAACATGCCTGTACGATTAATACAAACATCTGCTCCGAGCGGGAATCGAACCCGCAACCGTCGAGGCTTAAGGCAGACTCGCTACCCACAACGCCACAACGGTGTCAAATGTTACATAATTTTTAATGCTCAACAGATCAACGGTCAAATTGACGACTCTGAGTTAACGCGAGAATTGCGGGTTTTAAGCTATTGTCATACGCACCCCTAACGCAAGCTAAGATCTTATTTTAAAAAGCACTGCAAAGATTCTTTTAAAATATACATATAAAGCAATTACTTTAATCTATAGGTTATTTTCATTATTTTTATGAAGGATATAAATAAACACTAATATTTTAGGAAAAACAAAAAGGATGCGTTGGGTTCCTTCTCGAATTCTTTGACTTTCGAAGCCTGAAGGAGACGATGCAAATAGCATTTAAAAATGGTGCTAATAATCGAAGATTACGAATTTGCCTTATTTTGACCGCTGTATGTCTGAGTTTTGGACCTTTATGGGGTATGTATATTTGTATTGCTTATTAGATTCTGTTTTTAACAATCACAACTGGTAAAGGATATTGAGTTTATGGTAATCACTAGCTGAAGCCGTTCACTCACATGGTGTACAGAATTATTTTTAGTGTCTAACATAAAAGAAGACTAATTAGCTATTTGCCAGTGAAAGTACTTTTAATTAGGGCCTAGCCTTTTCGGCACTTATAATAAAAAAAAACTACTTATAAAATTTTGGATTGTCTGTTTGTCTTTCTGTCGGTTTGTTCTAGCTAATCTCTGAAACAACTGGACTGATTTTAATGGGACCTTCACTATAGATAGCTGATGTTATAACCAGTAACTTAGGCTACTTTTATTTTAGAAAAGAATAGGGTTTTTTAGCAATAAAGACAAATTGGTACACCACGTGAGCGGAGCTGCGGACACAACTAGTAGTAAACATTAACAATAATAAATGCATATAATTTATCACGTACTCAAACAATCCATCAATAATTATCTTCAATAAACATCCCGCAATAAAAATATTAACACATCATAATCTAAGACAATTAATTTAATCTGTAGCTATAAATTAATGTTATGTTCTTAAAGTGTTTAAGTACGACTATTGCTATCAATCTAGTATATTAATTATGTAGTTGACACAATATGTTTATACTGCGGTTCCGCATGATATTTATACTAGCTTCTGCTCACGGCTTCGCCTGCATCAATAACGATTTTTAATAAGGTACCTTTAATGAATGTACCTGGACCATTTTTTTTGGTAAATCGTGTTTTTTTGGAAATTACATTTAGAAAGGAATTACATAATGGTGAAATATGAACAATATTTTTTATTATTCTCAAAGAAAAAAAAGGGAAAAATAATTGGATTGGAGACATCTGGACTCGAACCGTGTTTTAAGCTCTAATGTTAAAGCTCTTACAAGCATTATTTTAGTAAATAGCTGAAGATTCAATTTTTGATTTTTGAAAACGATTTTTATTGATATTCCAAGAAATTTTTACCTATTTTTTTATAAAACAAAAACTATCGTTCTCACAAGGAACGAAATTTTCAGAACAATTGCAATTAATTTTTGAACTGATGATTACAATTACTGAAGTTAATTTTTTTTTAAATTACATTATAATATTTTTATTTTTAAATTATATAACACTACACAATTAAATGCTATCCTGGAGAGCTTGTAATAAATTATTACATCATTCGATAATACAATAAAAAGTTTTTCCTACTTCAAATTAAAAATTCGAGTAAATAACTTTATTTTATTTGTAAGGGTTATCTAGAACAAAAACCTTTCAGATATCGTATCGGTACTTTAGACCGCGGCTTATACGTATTCGATTACGACAGTTTTGGGCTGGTGTAATTAATTACCGTCATAATAAAAACAACAAATAAAAATTATTATCAGAAATAAGTTTGCGTTTGTAGTATTGACTAAAACCGGAATAAACAGTGGCTTGCACTCTGGGTTCAGACGCTTATACGTAAGTAAGTTGCACCCACACTGCAGTTACTTTTTGTGTTCCAAAATGTTAATTGTTGTTACTATATGTTATCGTATTGAGTATTTGAAACAATAAACATGTTGTGACAATCGATAACATTTGTAGAAAATTTTGTTTTTTTTTTATGTTACAAGTGAGCAAGCAAGCATACGGCCCACCTGATGGTAAACAGCTACCGTAGCCTATGAGTGCGCGCAACACCATTAGTAGGCACTCACTCGTTGCTAACCTCGAGATATTGGTTCTTGAATCTCCTTTGCCCAGTAATTTCACTAGCCTACACTGCCCTACAAACCGGAACACAGTAATGCCTAAGCACTACTATTTGGCGGTGTTACTCTTTATTAAAATTTGTTAATTTATGTTAGCCGTGGTTTCCATGCTGCTAACCAGAATTTAAATATCTACAAATAGGCGCCACTTTTGAAATGTTACCTCATTCATATATCGAATTACTATCTATGTTTACTAACCAGAAGGGTAAGGTGATGTGACGGTACCCCGGACAGTGGTTTTAGTATTTGTTTTTGTACTAATCCTTATTAACATTATTAAGTGCGAAAGTAACTCTTTCTCTCTGTCTGTCTATCTCTCTGTGTGTCTATCTGCTTGTTTGTCTGGCAGTCCGTCGTGCTTTCACGCCTAAACTACTGAACCGATTTGAATGAAATTTGGTACACGGATAGTCTAGAACCTGAGTACATAGGCTACTTTTTAATGCCAAAAAGCGGTTTAAGGATTTGAAAGGGGATATAAAAAGCTGTATAGAAGCATCGTCATCTTTAGAGCTAGAAGCTTGAAATTTATTCTTTAGGCTGTTGATTCGATATTAATAAATATGACATTCAAGGTTTCTAAAAAGGGGGCGGGGGTTTCAGAGTTTGTATTAAAATCGTTACTCACGCGGGCGAAGCCGATGGCAGAAGCTTGTAATAACTAAATTTTAATGTTATGTAATTTTTTTTTACTAATAATGTAAAATAAATACTTGTTTGTGATAATTTTATTTAAATTCACAATTCTAATCACTATTCTAAATACAATAATATGTTAAACAAACGAGAACGCAATTAGGTTAGTTAGTATTAGTAAGTAATCAAATTTAACTTATAGGATTCCAATTATTTGGTAATAATTTTGTTTGAATAATCAGTAACAATAATTTGATCTCTTATGTATAAGTTATTGAGGTTTCAAAATGTATATGTATGAGACAAGTCTTGAAGCATAACTTATCTATAAAAAATAATCGAAAAAACCGGCACCCAATTTAAGAAACTTTTGAGATTAGGTCGGCAATGGCAATGGTACGCTACAGTTTTTTTTGCTTTTAATTATTCTGAACCACATGATATTATAAATATACAAATAGCTTAAATATTCTAGAAAGACCAGTTTAAAAATAAAACGTTAATTAAGAGCGGTTGCAGACCAGCGTTTTTGGCCGTCGTTTCAGCATAAGCGCTTCATTTCATGGTTCAAGAAAGCGAACGCTCGTTCACGGGCTTATACGGGTGTGTACGCTTGAACCGGAGAAAATACTTACGAGCGTTGACGAAAAATGCCAAAGCGACCTTATACGCTCGGATAAAAAAAACGTCTGAAACCATTCACAATTATAAAATTATTACGCGCGTATACGAGCGTATAAACTCTTCATCACGACGTACGAGTTGCACGTGGGGCGAACAGCGCGTAAACTTCACTCCACTTCAAAAAATGAGCGTGTACGCTCGTATAAAACGCTGGTCTGTAACCGCCATAGTGAGCTATTTTTATATTACTAAATATTCTGTTGCAATATTACATTCATAAAAGGTTAATAAAAAATAACAAAAATAAAAAATTACTAGGTATATGATGCCTAATTAAACAAATATATATATCGAGTGTCTTTTAAAGCTATACTAAGGCCCTTGGGTACACAAAATTGGGCCTCTTTATATGAATATAAATAGATTTAAATGATCTCTCTTTTTATATAAAGGAATAGGAAATTTAAGGGGCCTTCGGTCTCTTCAGGCTATTGTGAAAGTGCTTCGTGTGTCCTTAAGGTAAAAACTGCACTATGTATGTCTATCTGCCGACTAAAAAATATGGAGTTTATCTTTTTTGTTTATTATCAGATTGTTTTTATTTGTAATTTATTGGATCGGATTGCATGATATATATATTATTATAGATATATATATATATATATTTTTTCAATGTTATTATTGATTGGGATTATTTAAATTGCTTAGTTATCTCTTATCTTTTAAATTTGATTAAATAAATTTTGACTTTCAGAAAATGTTTAAGAATCATGACGCATTATATTTTGCGACTTGTTTTTTATTATTTCAATGTTAACATTGGTTAAGTTATTGTGAAATAAGCGACGCGAGTTCTATTTTTTATTCAATTACAAGGGCGGCTACAGACCAGTTTTTTATACGAGCACACGGCCAAGAATGCACTGCAATTAAACGCATGCGTTTTTAAAACGCAAAAAATGTAACATGGCTTTCTATTCAAGCGCACGCATTTGCGACTTTTTCAGTGACTGATTTTAAAAACGTGACGTGACGTGGTGACTCTCGCATAGCTGTTACGTCTTTTGTTTCTGAGTTTGATAAACAAAGGCACAAAACACGCTACTCGCCAGAAATCCATAGTGCAGTTTAGCAGTTCAGCATTGTCTAAACCGCTTGTGTTTATTGGCAGTGCGTAGACGGTCTATAAGCGCGTTTAGGCGTGTATTTGGGCGCCATTTGTCTCATACACAACTCGTACGCGTAGGGTTCCTTATCCAAAGCGTGCCAACGAACCCCTGTTACTAAGCCTCTGCTTTCCGTCCGTCCGTTTGTAAGTAGGTACGAACTGTAATTGGTAGAGAAGAGGTTGAGTTGAAATTTCCACAGAATATCTATTTCTGTTGCCGCCATAATAATAAACATAAAATTTTAAAATAAAATGAGACCAAATTCCAAAAATATAAATAATAGAATAAATTAAAAAATAATATTTTAAAAAAAGATCTACAAGAAGCTTGATATTTTTGGCGATTTTTGTTATTGTCATACGTTAATGTAAAACATTGAAAAAACGAGACAGGTTGTTTCTACAAAACTTGTAGTCTCTGATTAAAGTTTTGTATGTTTTAATTTGATTTATAAATTCGATTGGAGATGTTGATCTTGAAATGGAAGAATTATCATACTATTATGTATTAATGGTTGTCTATTTCATGATAAAAATGGATAACGGTAGTTTAAAGTTTCCTCTCGGCAGTCACAAGGGCAACCAGAAACGAAAATATTAGAATCAAATTAATGATTATTGGTGATAAGGACTCGCTACTGATCCATAACCTGTCACGATGTCGGTGTGACGTCACAATTTATTTATCACTAGCTGCGCCGCGCTGTACCATTTTTCTTTATTGCATGGAACCCTAATTCTTTTTCTAAAATAAAAGTAGTCTAAGTTACTCCTTATTATATTAGCCACCTGCCAATAAAAGTCCCGTCAAAATAGGTCCAGCCATTTCAGAGATTAGCCAGAACAAACAGACAGAGAGAAAGACAGACAGGCAAAAATGTAGACAGTAAAAAATGTTATTTTGGTGTATGTACCGTATATATACTCATACATGTAGTAAAAACGGTTATTTCAATATTACAAACAGACACTCCAATTTTATTATATGTATGTATAGATAACGCTACGTAGGTACTTTGACCTAATGTTGATACTAAGTGTTTATCTATTGTTCTTGATAAACAATGTCACAGGTTATAAAATTAATTGACATTTGAACACTCGGCTTTTATAAAGTGATTATAAATAACTAGGAAGCCAACAATGAACTTAATGCGATTCAAATAATTTTGTAAATTGAGCTGGATCGCTATTTCTTTAATGCAATTCAATTTAGGTTATAATGACTCAGATTTTATATAAAAACAAAAGTAAGAAACACATGTTTTAACATTTTTTGATATTCCACCTCTGAAGGAATGAAATGGGGGTTCAAAAATTTTTATTAAAAAATTTTCAGGCAAAGCCGCTGGTAAAAGCTAGTTTAAGTATAAAACAAAATTCTTGCAATACGGTATTAAAAAACCATCAACTTCAATTAATAAAATAAAAATAAACAAAAATAAAAATAAACAAAAATAAAAAATAAAAATAAATAATTCACAGTAAAGGTCAGTTGTTGATTATTTTTTGTTTATTTGTTAATTTTAATTTAAGTGTGCAGTGGAAATTTATATGCAAAAATATTAGTAGTTTTTAAAAAAATATGAATGTTAGGAACATTAATATTTTTACTAATTTTAGTATCCGTATTAAATTATAAAGACTCGAAGCCTTAATAGCTCAATTAGTTCGATCCTGACCCCCTTAGGCTATTGTCGTACCCACTCCTAATGCAAGTTACGAGCTTATTTTGTGTGGCAGCGAGAGTATTAACAACTCCTTACATAAAAGTTTTTTTTGAAGCTAAACTTCTTTTGGCGCGTTAGGGAAAAACGATGAGAGTAAATTTTTACGATGCGCGCGAACACCGTCACAAAAAACCGACACCCTGAAGTTAGCTATAGTCAACATTTTTTTGTGATATTTAAATAAACTTTATTTAACTAGATAATGCGTTATAATAAAACTTTCAATGTATTAAATACCTTTTTCTATCATTAGTGTCGTTTTTTCTACAAACGTAGAATAAGGCGAAAGATAAAATTTTTGAAAAGATTTTTATCTTGTTACGCCAAAGAAGTATAACTTCTAACGCGGGTACATAAGTACACACACACTTTTTTTATTTTTCCATTTTTCATAAAAAAATTTTGAAAAAGATATTTAATTATCCGTAAAATTATATTACTAACAACATAAGAAAGTAACATCAAGTATATTATTAATAATTATTAATGAATATATTTTCGCTTTAATCGTTACGCCAATTGGCAAATATATATAATTTATAGGAAATTAAAATAAAATAATAGTATAAGAGCCGTGAAACATCGACCTTCATTCATCTGATAATCAGATGAGACACATTTTATTTAAATTTTTAAAGTTTTTTTTTAATACCTCAACTCATTTTAATACTCGAACAGTTTTAGGTTAAACTGACAGTTTTAAAATGGAAAATATGCATCGGTATGCTTGAGAAGGTAGATCTTCATCTTCTTTTAGACCATTGCTACACACATTTAGACTTGTGGTCAGGATATCTGTTTTAATATTATAATTTAGAAATAATATTTTATTAGATGCACATGAAAGTGTATAGGGTACTTATAACAAAATATAATTTCTTAAAAATGTTGTCTATCTATCTTTCTGCCGGTTTGTTCCGCCTAGTCTCTGAAAGGGCTTCATCTATTTAAACAAGAACTTCAATGGCAGCTAATGTTATAAGAAATAAGTTTGGTTAATTTTATTTCAGAAAAATGTTTTTCGTGCAATAAAAAAAACTCAATCTCTTATAGCCATATTCGGCTATTGGGCGTTGTTCTGAGTATTGCTCATGCGATGACTGTGAAAAGAAAAACTTAACAATAATTCTGTAGACCACGGGGAGGAGCCATGGGAACTAGACAGGCTATAAATGCAAAAGCTATTTCATGCAGTATATGAATGTATGCCTTAATGAATTTAGGGATAGTGATATTTTGCGTATTAAGGATGGAGAAGAGTAGCTTTTGAATAATACCTGCAGTTGAAACAAAGAATGAAATAGCGGGGAAAATCTAGTAAAATTGTCTATTGTAACGAGAATATTATGTATATAAAAGCTTTACGAGTAATTAAATTAAAATCTTTACAATATAAATGCAAATCGAAAACATTGCCTTATAACTCAATTCACATCACCTCAATGCAATAATTGTTTCGAAATATCACCGGAAAATGTATGTTGTATTGCCATTCCTGTACTACAAGCAAAGTGGTTTTCAATTTTGTTCATATATTTTAAACATTGATCACAATTATTAATGGATTGTTAAAATATTTAAACATCTCGTTTAGCAAGGTTTTTTAATTAAAATATTTAAATGTGGTTTATTTTTTTCTATCGGGTTTTATTTTTATGACGCTTATTTTTTAATTCTTTTTCTTTATTAAAACTTAAATTATAAATAATAATATTAAAAAAAACATTGCACATACTTCGGCGTTATCTTTTCATGTCTCTCGAAAGTTTATTGTTGGTTTATATATAGTAGAAAATGATTCTTACAGGAATCTATCGTGAATGCAAGATGGCGAAATAGGAAACAGTTTTTCCCTTTATCTGTAAAATTATTGTGTAATTATTTTATTACTTTTGATATTATCATAATATACTTAAAAACTTGTTTTTTCTTAAGCATGTAAAACCTTATCACGTTATTTTTACATTAAAAATCAAATAAAAAAAACAGTTTTAAGTATTAACTTATTGATTTCCGGGATTGTCCCATAGAAATTTTATGATTATTTTATAGATGATTATTTTTAAAAGACGAAATAAATAATTTTAAAAAAGATCGTAAAATACACAGCGTGTCCGTGTCTTATAAGTTACAATGATCATTTCAATTTCAACAACAGTGTTATCTTTAACAATTAATTTATATATTCTTACACGGTACATTTTTATTTGTGCATTTTGTACAGTGTAAACATTTTACTCCCATTACTGCAGAACAAATATGATACTGTAAAAGCACTTTCACGGATTCCGTTTTTGACGGATGGACGGTTTTTAATGGACTTTTCAACTGTTTCAGGTGAAATGAGTGTTATGTATATTTTCACACGATATCGTTTCAACTGGGACGAAGTGAAATACAGTATTTTTTCGACGTACAACCTTATCACGCATTCTATAGGTAAGTTTTCGATTTAATTAACACCACATATTCAGGAAAGTTCTTCTTCTTCGAGATGCTCATAGCCGGGTGCGCTCACTGATCGGTAAACGACGGGTTAAACAACTCTAAGCGCAGTCAGTCACCAGATGGGTGATCGCATAGTGGTATTTTCAACAGAGCGACGCCGTGCTTAGGAAGGCACGTGAAAAGTCGGTCCGAGCCCTATACGGGCGACCTGAACAACGCTACGCTACACACTCAACGGCCCCCATTAGGATAGTGATATCCTGTGTCGGGGGTCCGGAAACATACACAATAACAAGGACAAATACACCCAGACCAGAAAATATGCTTGCATGGTCAATACAAACATATTATGCTCCGAGCGGGACTCGAACCCGCGACCTGTGGCGTTTAAGGCAGGTTTGCTACCGCTGCGCCACAACGTCGTCGTAATTATAATTCAATGTTAGAATAAAAAAATATATAACAAGACCACTTAAAATGGAAGATAAATTTATTGGAATGAGTCATATTTTACACTGATGAAGAGATAAAATTATATTTATAGCGATTTTTTTGCGGGTTGCTCGCGGTGTCTACATTCTAAAACCGGTGGCTCGAACTGGCTTGTCAGACTTGAATGACGATTAAAAAGTGCCTTTGCAAATGAGCAAAACATGTATTAAAAAGCTTATGCTCATGGTATTAAGACGATGTATGTAATTGGACAAAGAAATAATCGAATTCAACCCTATTGGCATAGTTATACAAAAATAAAAATAGCTTAGAAGAATAACTACGTTAATTAGTTCCAATATTTTAAATCTGCCTTAAGGCTCGACGGTCGCAAGTCTTTGTATTATCTTATATCTGTTTCGGTCTGGGCGTTTGTCCTTGTGGGTCTCCTCACCGTGCCCCGGAGAGCACGTTAAGCTATCGGTCACGGTTGTTATCATAACATCTGATAATAATCGTTGCTGAATGAGTTACTGGTTCACCCTTAGGGTTACGGGGAACAATAAAGGCAGGCTCGCTACCAACACGTAACAACGGTTGTTGATACACTTAAAAACTATTTTAATTTTTTTACAGGTACAATGTTTTGTATAAGCTTTTTTAGTAAAAAGTTAGGATATGACGATGCTGTACTAGGAATAATTTCAACTATAAGTAAAATAGGTGGTGCGATGGTTTTTGCCTTCGCGAGAGACAACGTTGAGATATACATGGGTAAGAAGTATTGTTATTATTTATTAATAGAGAAGTGATACGTCACAGATTTTACTTTAACATTTGCATGTTTGTTTGTTAGTTTTACAATGACTGGCCTAGTAAGTAATTGTTAAGGATGTAGTTCGAATGTAATATTTATCAGTTAGGGTGTTTTCAGACCAGCATTTTTAAGCGATTTATTCGCACGCACAATTCGTATGACACGCGTTAACACGCTTAACAGCTAGTATAAGCGCGTTATATAAAGCGAAATAAATATATACTGATATTAGCTACTACCAGTTCGAGTCTATACGTCGGAATAAGCTCGTGTAAGCGCGTAATATAAAGTGCTATAAATATGCAATGATACTCGCCACCATCAGTTTGATCCATGCTAGACGAAAAAAAAAAACTATTTTCTATGTTATAGATCTTACTCTCAGATTGAAATTTATCATCAGAAATAATAAAAAGTAATAAATTAACGTTTAAAACTTTAAATACATTTTTTAATTGTTATTTAAATTAATTAATTTATACGATCAATTAAAATAACTTAAATTCAACATTGGGACGAAAGATTTCAAATTCAAATAAGATATACCATATTATATTAAATACCGATCGGCCTTTGTCAGTATGTTAATAAAAGCAAAATTAGATTTTAGTTTAAAAAATCATATGAATACAAATTTTTTAATATATACGCTTATATTAATTTTATTTACAGCTCCTCTTGTTGAAATATTGGACGGCACGACGACAATAGCCTTACGGTCTATCGCCTCTAAATTGGTTTCGCACCAAGAGTTGGGTATGTATACGTATTTAATTTTAAATTAAATTTGCTTTTTCTCAAATAGAAATAACTTTTGGAACGACATCAAAGTGAAATGGACATTTTTATACGAAATTTCTTTTAAAATTACTTTTGATTTTCATTTTATTACGTTCACTATTTGATCGAATACTGAGGCAATGACTAGTTTCATTAAATGCTTTTAAGGTTTTAAACGAAACTCGTTAAAATTTAAATATTAACACGGTAACAGTTCTTTGATCCCACTAGACAATTATTTAATAATTGGGACGGAATTATCGTAACTTCTGATTTGTTTGCCCGATGATACCAAATTAGATTAATAGAAAAACGGTGCCGAAACCCGACTTATTTTTGCAGTGATTTTTAAAATTAATCGACAGTTTCATATATATTCCTATATTTGCTTCCGTCACATTTAAGTTGACCTCTAGTAGAAATACCATGATACGTATTCAAGGAAATATCCATCTCTGTTTATTCTTTTTATATAGTCACTCTCTCAAGAGATATGATCTCATTTTTGTGTCTACTGACGATACTGTGAATGTGTTTTGATGTTATATAAAAATACTAAGATTTTTTTTTTTTTTAATAAACGCTACACACTCAACGGCCCCATTAGGATAGTGATATCCTGTGTCGGGGGTCCGGAAACATATACAAGGACAAGGACAAATACACCCAGACCGGAAAATATGCTTGCATGGTCAATGCAAACATATTATGTTCCGAGCGGGAATCGAACCCGCGACCTGTGGCGTTTAAGGCAGATTCGCTACCGCTACGCCACAACGTCGTCAATTTTTAAAAGATCAATTGCAATAAAATTCTTAATTGTTAAAGGGAAAGTATTTTCACTCTTCGGGGTGGCGGAGACGATGATGCCTCTACTGTTCGCGCCGATGTATTCACGCGTCTACATATTGACGATAGACATACTGCCCGGCGCTGTATTCCTGCTCACCGTTGCAGCATCTCTACCCGCACTTGGAATATTTATGTAAGTGTTCTTTTATTATTTCTATTTTTATGTTACAAGTTAACAATCAAGCATACGGCCCACCTGAAAGAAAGCGGTTGCGGTACTCTATGACCGCGCGCAACACCATTAGTAGGTGCCACTTACGCGATACCATCCTCGAGATAATGGTTCTCCTATGCCCAGTAATTTCACTAGCCTACAGTGCCCCTCAAACCGGAATACAGTAATGCCTAAGCATTACTATTTGGTGGTAAAATATGTTCCGAAAGATCCTATTGAGTAATAACGGTGGTAGGCCATTTTTTGCAAGAGTCAGGCTAGGTAGGTACCACCGCAGTGTTAGTTATTTTATTGTAAGGCAGTAAAGCAAGTATTCGGTCCACATGATAAGCGATTGTCGTATTTGCAACACCTTGCATTTGTAGATGTCACTCACGCGTTGCCAACCTCGATTCTTAAGTATCCTTTGCCCAGTAATTTCACTAGCCACAGTGCTTTTCAAACCGAAACACAGCCATGCGGAACACACTACTGATTTGCGCCAAAATATTTGACGCTGCAGTAGTATTTAATAATAATAATAATCGTTTATTTCAATCATTCAGATCATAAATATTACATAAATTAATTAATATAGTTTGGGTTTAAATATAATAATAAAATAGAAATAATTTACATAATATACGTATCATTATTTTGTGTAAGTCAATTCATGAACCATACTGCAATGGTTCATTTACCCAGCCGGCTTCTTGCAATAAGAAGCCTGGCATGGTAAAAAGGTCTATTAGGTAAATCTGGGCAGGCCTATTGTGAAATGTTAACTTCCCGTTAAAGTTCACAATATTTCAAAATTATTGCCTTTTAACTTGTACATTTTTTTTACAGTTGGTTCTACACTCAGCACAAAAAAGATATAAGAAATAAAATATTGAAAATGGCAACGAGCCAGCCCCTAGAAGCAGCAATTGTATCAACATAACTTTATAAAAATAATTATAAATATAAATACGCTTATCGATCTTAGTTTTTAAAATATAATGTAAAGAAATTTGTGAATTCAATTGGCCAAATTTATAAATAAAGGAAACGAAAAGTATTTTAGCACTATACACTGTACTCTATGTTTTATTATAAGTATTTTCTGAGCCATATTATTTTGGGGAATAATGCTTGGGCTTAGCTTGGGTTCTAAGGGTGCGTTTCCACCAGAGATGTGCCAGGATGCGTAGCTAGGGATGCGTTTGTTAAAAACCAATAGAATCGCTTCATTTACCTAGCTCGTGAAGATACGGTTTAGTGGAGGGTGGCTAGATAAATGAAACGTTTCTACTGATTCTTATCCTATTCTACGCATCCCCGCACAGCACTAATATATACGCAACCTAATATATAATACCCACTCATACAGAATTATCATGAAGTAACTGTATGCAGTTCCCATAGTGATTGGTTCTGCTACAATCGATTAGTGTGCTTCTGATGCCCAAGCTCCCACTATCTCCATTTCCTTTCTTTTCTTTCTCCTCTCAATTCTCCATTAAAATGCATGGTAGCGGTGAGTCTTTTTGGCGTAAAAAATTGTATTGTTTGTGCAGTGTAATATTTATTCTAGTGTTTTGTTGCTCGAGGAATATAACCGTAAATGTTTTTGACGATTCTTATTCAATAATTTTAGTTTTTTTTATTTAAAAAGAAAGAGGCTGGCATTTCTCTCGATATTTTTGTGTGTATGTTACACGATGTCTTCGCTGTTCATGAAACGAATCTTTGATCTGTAGTAGTCTTATAGGTACATATAAATTTGTTTGAGAAAAAAGCGCCTCAAAATATAGTAGTCCATCTCACTTGTGGGCTGTCCGGCGCTATATTTATATGAATCGGGTGTCGGTCCATCTGTTCGCACTAGCCGGATGTCGGACCTGGTCAATACTGGAGACATTTTTTGGCATTCTATGCGAGGCGACTACGTGATTACAAGTCGACGAAGCACAGAAGATAACAAAAAAAGGTAAAAAGAAAATGGTGGGTTTACACAATCCAGAGAGAAAGTAGGGCGGGAGATGGATCATACGTATTTACAGGCCAATGATATCCGACGCCATTTTTTTTCAGACGGAGAGGGTTGGATAAAACACCCAACATTTCTTGTCGGTGCCCACAAAAGCAGTGTCTGATTGTGTGAACAGGTTTACATACAATTTTTTGTTACTAGAGCATCCGATTTTTTTTCGGACCCGATACCCGACAAGTGGGAGTTATGTGTAAGACATAATTAATATCTAAGATTATTTTACTTGTCTAATTGTTTTTCTGTACTCTGTTTTGTTTTTAACGCAATGCATTAGAGGCTGCATTAGTTGATTTTCCTTTTTTCCTACACAATACCTTATTATTTAGTTTAGTTTAAGGTACAACTACAGATATGCAAAATCCGAAATAAACATTAAATTATGAAATTTATTATTTCTTTCATTTGTCAAAACCATCCTATCCTATTGACAACAATTATTACAGCATATATAAACAATTCAATACAATTTTTCAAATTATTATCAACACTATTTACGACGACGATGATTATCAAAACGATTTAATATTTTTCAGTATTTAGTATTCAATGAATGGAAACCCCCTCTGGGTTTAAATTCTCATCCCATGGGTCCTCTTCCTTTTTCGCCTCGTCATTGCTTATCTGGTGATAATAATCAGGATATTTATTTAATTTGTTTATGTTACAAGTTGGCAAACAAGTAAGTGGTTTCCGTGGCCTATAAGCGCTTGCAGCACCATTAGTAGGGTGCCACTCATGCGTTGCCAACCTCGAGATATTAGTTCTCAAATCTCCTCTGCCCAGTAGTTTCACTAGCCTACAGCGCCCTTCAAACCGGAACACAGTAATGCCTAAGCACTACAATTTGGCGGCAGAATATTTGACACTGCAGCGGTACCTAACTAGTCGGCCTCTTGCAACAAAGACCTACCACCAGTGTGACTGATTGCACTGGTGGAATAATCTCTGCTGTGATAGAGGTTATCCCAACAGCAGGCGATGAGTTCGTCACATCCCGATGCCGGTTATTCGTCTTATATTTAAATACTATTTCATTTATAATAAAATACTAGCTGTGCCTCTGGCTTCCCTAGCTTGGTCGAACTAATTATTGTTTAGTTTTATTTACCGCGCGGAACCCTAATTCTTTAAAATAAATTAGCCTATGTAGCCTAGTAAGCAGACCCCGGGCTTCGAAGCGAACGCTCCAAACGCAACCGGGATTTGGATGATGATGAGCCTAACCCCAGGATTCTCGAACGTAGGTTGCCGCCCCAGACGGAGGCTGACGGCCTGGGTGCGTTCGCGCACCAAGGTATATTATATATATTTTATTTATGTATAGTATGTATTATTATGTATGTATGGCGGCAGTAGGTTGCCGCCACCGGTGGGCCCTCGGGGCAAGCGCCGGGGCGTCGCGGTGGTATGCTTCGGCGATCCCGCGACGTCCCACTATGGCGCTAGATGGGACCTTGGAGTTTTAGTGGGTAGGGGCTCGGCTCCGAGTCCATACACCTCCTGCGCCATTGCACCCGTCCCGGCGCTCGAGTGCGTGACTGCATTTCTCCAAGTAAAAAAAAAAAAAAAGGATTCTCGAACGTTGATCAAATTCATGTCAACCTAACATACTAAATATAGAATACTCATTTTATTTTATTTTTATTTATTTCATTTCATAAAATCAGTGTTACTATTAAGTTAAATAAATATACTTATAATAAAATTTAACATTTCAATAAAATATAACGTATGTATTGTATTGTTTAGTACATGTAATATAGTATTATGTATTTTGCCATATTTGATATTAATGTTAGTTATGATAGTTATTGTATGATGTTTGTTTGCTTAGTAGATACATGTTTATTTTTTACACTTTACCCATTTCTCTAACTGTAACAGTTCCTCACGAGAAAGGTTGTTTGTAAGAGATTGCTTGTAGCAATAAGACCGCCTTTGCACACCAGAAACTAGCCTAAGTTCAATTGTTTACATTATTTTGTTTTTTATTATGTGCAATAAAGCTTTTTATCTATCTATCTATGTTAAAGATAATCGATGATCAACAGGCAACCAATGAACGTTTAGTATTTGCTATACTTAAGTTAACGTGAGTTTGATCAACGTTTGAGAAACCGGGGGTAAGTCATGCCAGTGAAAGTTCTATTAAAATGATAGCCCGAAGCAAACAGATAGAAAGGTCGGCAAATCGAAAAAAATAACTAAAGCTTTTTTTACAAATACAGTTGTAAGTTACAAACAGAAACAGTAGAAAAATCATTCTACTTTTTCTATCATACCACGCATTATTCCCGTTATTATACGAGTATATTACTCAGGGTTTGCTTATTATTCTTATCCGGATTTGACAGGTTACTGGTTTTTACCTATAGCGATTGTCATCTTTTTTTATGTAAGAGGGGCAAACGGGCAGAAGGCTCACCTGATGTTAAGCGATCACCGCCGCCCATGAACATCTGCAACACCAGAAGGCATGCAGGCGCGTTGCCGACCTTTAAAGAAAGAATACGCTCTTCTCTTGAAGGTTCCCAAGTCGTATCGGTTCGGGAAGACCGCCGGCGGAAGTTGATTCCACAGAGTGGTTGTGCGAGGAAGAAAATGTCTTCTAAATCGCGCTGTTGTGGATTTCCAGACATCGAGGTGGTATGGATGGAATTACCTCCATCTGCCCTCCATAAGCCTAACGGGGAACCAGTAACTCTTTGAATAACAGCAATTTACTTATCAAGAGTTTGCGATTATTATCAGATGTTATGTGATAACAACCAAGACCGACAGCTGAACGTGGTCGCCGAGGCACGATGGGGAGACCTACAAAGACAAACGCTCAGACCAAAACAGATATTTCTAAGATCAATGCAAACATCTGTCCGAGCGGGATTAAACGCGCAACCGTCGAAGCTAAAGGCAGGCTTGCAACCAACAACGGTGTCCACACGATTTTTATATACATACTAGCGGGCCCGGTAGACATTGTACAGGCCCGACAAAAATCTGGGACCTTATAGCAGCGCCCTCTACCTGAGTTTAGAAGTGACACTGGTGAAAGTTGTTGGTTTATTAATATGGCTATTAAAAATAGGAGTTGATTGTAGAAGGGTGAAAATTTAGGGTTGTATGTATTTTTAATGCCAACTCATATAAAAAAAAATTAAAAATTTTGTTTAAAAAATAAAATTAAAAATTTTTGGGGTGGACCACCCTTAACATTTAGGGGTATGTAAAATAGATAGTAGCCGATTCTCAGACCTACTGAATATGCATATAAAATTTTATAAATCCGAGGAGTATGGTAACTAACTTTGTAACACGAGAATTTTATACATATACATATTTTATTATGATATGATTTCTATATACACTTTATCTTTTTAAATCTAAATGTAACATTGTAATATACGTTTTTAGACATTACGTATAATGGTAACACCCCAAGGTTAACAGTCTTTCATACTAATCTTAGCACGAGTTAATTTATGCTTTTGATCAATAATTGCA
The DNA here is from genome assembly GCA_023373885.1 of Hestina assimilis. Taxonomy (NCBI): domain Eukaryota; kingdom Metazoa; phylum Arthropoda; class Insecta; order Lepidoptera; family Nymphalidae; genus Hestina; species Hestina assimilis. Next base: position 13,062,722 of record CM041745.1, read on the forward strand.
TTAATCCGATTATGATCCGTACGTGCAGTTAACGATTGATACGATAAAACAATTGGTTTTTCCCGGATAAAATCATTGCCAGATATCTTGATATTGGTTAAAAACGGAAACATTGTATCAGTAAATTTTACATTCAACATGTTTGTTCCGTTTTTAGGGTTCCGTAACCAAATGGCAAAAAAGGAACCCTTATAGTTTCGTCCTGTCCGTCTATTGACTCTTTCTATAAAAATTTGGTAAATAGGTGTAAATTAAGGGTAGCAGTCCATACATGTAACTGTTGGTTAAAATTTTAACGTACGGCAAGGTATGAGGTATATTTGAATAGGGCTTTAAAAATATAAAGATTCGTTTTAACTTTTTTGATTAAGTCAATACTTGTTCAGATATTATCTCCAAAGTCATAAACTCTGGAAAAATGTTAGGTAGTAGAACATTATAAGAACTTTTAACAATAATTATTTTTAAAAATATACGTTAAGAAATTCCGGAGATATATAGGTTTTTCCAATAACTTTGTTTTTTCATATTATTTTTAATAATTTTTTTTTTTTTTTTTTTTTAATGTAAGCGCTTGGCTGTTATCATACCTAATGTGTAGTAGTGATACAGCCTAAGGTGGAGCGCGCTTGCCTAGAAGATGCCTATTCACTCTAGATTTGAAGGTACCTATATTGTAGGTGGTTGGGAAGACAGAGGTCGGCAGGGTATTCCATACCTTTGCGGTGCGTATCAAGAACGAGGAAGCAAAGCGTTTTGTACGTGTTTTGGGCACATCCACTATGTAGGGATGCAGGCCCTTGCGATGCCTCGCATTCCTGTAATAAAAAGGTGATGGGGAACCAAATTGAACAGTTCCTGAGCACATTCTCCGAAATAAATTCTATAGAATACCGACAGACAGGCAACCTTACGTCGGTGTTCAAGGCTATGAAGTTTTGTACTTACCAGTGTCTGGTTGCCAATAAGTTTTCTAGCCCGACGATCTATTGAATCCAAGGCATCAAGCTGGTATTTGGCAGAGCCGTCCCATAAATGGGAGCAGTACTCCATGCACGATCGAACTTGGGCTTGATATAAAGTTAAAAGCTGTTCCGGTGTGAAGTACTGCTTAACCTTATTGAGGATGCCTAATTTTTTGCCAGCAGTTTTAGCTTTGGATTCAATACATTGACCAAAGTTGAGTTTGGAAGATAGAGTAACTCCTAGAAGCTCAATACTGTCGGTGATTGGTATTGATATATTTCGGAAAGTTGGAGTCAGATGAAATGGACTCCTTTTGGCAGTGAAAAGACACGCTTGAGTTTTGGAAGCATTAAAGTTGACAAGGTTTTCGTCGCCCCAGTCGGACACCTTGTTTAATGTTGAGTTAATGCGTTCCACCAGGGCCTCCCTGTGCTCTAGAATTTCAGCTGCACTAGCCTGTGAACTAGACATGTATCTCTCCGTTACGGTGCTGTCGTCTGCATACCCAAAGATACCAGGCTTTAACAGATCATTTACGTGCAGCAGGAACAGTGTAGCGGAGAGAACTGACCCCTGAGGAACACCGGCATTAATCGCCATTAGATCAGACGAGGAGCCATCAAGAACAACTCGAAATGATCGTCCACTCAGGAAATCTGATATCCAGTGGCACAGGCCAGTGGGTATCCCGTAGGCAGGAAGCTTGTTCAGAAGGCCCCCACGCCAAACCCGGTCAAAAGCCTTAGACACGTCGAGTGAAACGGCTAACGCTTCACCATGCTTGTCCATGGCTTCGCCCCAAATGTGCGTGGCATACACTAAAAGATCCCCTGTCGACCGGTTTCGACGAAAGCCGTACTGTTGGTCCGACAGGAGGTCTTGTTCTTCGAGGTATGCCAGGAGCTTTTTATTCAATACACGCTCCAAGCTTTTGCAAAGCATGGAGGTGATCGCAATCGGTCTGTAATTGACCGGATTAGCACGGCTGCCCTTCTTGGGTATGGGTTGTACATTGGCAACCTTCCAAGCCTCGGGTACTTGAGCGGATTTGAGAGAGAGGCGGTACAAGCGTGTCAAAACGGGAGACAACTCAGGTGCACAATTCTTCAGGACTATTGATGGAATCCCGTCTGGACCACTGGCTTTATTGATATCCAGGCTGCGGAGAACTTTTAGGACCTCACTTTGGCGGATTCGTATCTCTGGCATGATAGAGTCGCAAGGTGGTATGTTTGGTGGTGAGGTGTTCCCCGCATCTAGATTTGAATTTTCGGCGAACAGAGTCGCTAATAAATTAGCCTTGTCTGTTGCCGTAAAGGCCATGGATCCATCGCGTTTTAGAAGTGGAGGCAGCGATGGACGGCAGAAGTTTGACTCTACTGACTTGGACAGGGACCAAAATGCTTTGCTACCGCGAGGATAAGAAGCTAATCTGGCCCCTAGGGTTCGAATTCGTTTGAAACAGGCCTTCTTAAGCAACTTCTTGTAGGACTTGGCAGCGAAGTTAAATGCTTTCTTCTTGGATGTTATGTCCGGAGCATTGGTGGTGCGCGCTTCAGCCCATGCCACAAACGCTAAGTTCTTAAAGGCCTCGGCCTCAGCACATTCAGCATTGTACCACCTAGGAACTTTGCCATCGAGTGCTACATCAGCATATGGAATAAAATACTCCATAGCCTGATGTAACACTTCAGATATGGCTTGTTCGCAGCTCGACGGATCATTAGAAGAAAAGCAAATTCGCCGCCAAGGATAGGCTGCAAAAAAGTGTCGCATTTCGTCCCAGTCTGCTGACTTATATATCGCCACACCCGTCGGGTTCCGGAGGGACCGTGATCATTAGGGTGTAAGTCGCGGACCGCCCTGATTACACAGTGATCAGAAGAGCCTAAGGGAGCCGCAACTGACACTGAGGTCCGGTCAGGGTCGGTAGTCAACATAAGGTCCAGACAATTAGACGTTTGGCCATCCACGTCAGGTACTCGAGTTGCTTCGTGAACAAGCTGAGAGAGATCTAGCGACAGTGCGAATTTACGCGCCTCTCTCCCGGCATGGTCAGTTTTTTGGTATGGAAATAGCCAATCTTGATGGTGAGCATTGAAATCGCCGAGAAATACCATATGAGCAGCTGGGTACCGACGTTGGACGGTGTCGACCGTATCGCTGAGATACTCAAACATCCGAGTCGTCTCCCGATCACCACTGTGCGATCGATAAATGCAGGCATATAAAGTCTGCTCCAAGCCCGTGTCTGATAAGCACCACATTATAGAAAAGTCGGGTACCTCCAAGTTACGGAGACGTCGGTAGCAGACGTCACTACGAGCATACATACAGACCCCAGCGCGAGGCTTGAAGTTGTGCTCGAGTGAGTACCCGGGGTACTGTAAGTACGCTACATCTGCTGGACTGTTAATTTGCGTCTCCGTAAGAAAGAGCATGTGCGGCTTAGCGGTCTCGAGGTGGTGGTGGACCGCAAAGAGATTAGAGTGCAAGCCTCGAATATTTGAGAGGTGCACTGAAAAGGAGAGGTGGTGCAGCCGCTGTTTTATCTTATTTTTTCTCTTTTTGTCTGCCATTTTGTGAGGGAGTGAATAGGTAAGGGAAAATGGAAGTTGTACGAGGTGTTGCATTCTGGACACCGTGACCGTCACCGTAGTGACGTAAATGGTAGATTCAACCGGAGACCGCGGGGACGCCCGAACCCCCCTGGGAGTCGCCACCGGGACCTCTCTCCGGTCGCCAACCGGCACGGTGAAAGCCATCCCAGGATTTTTCACAAGTTGGCGGGGCAGCCTTTCGTAGATGGCGAACCTACTAATTGGGCCCCCTACTAACTGCGGTCGGCCAGCGGTGCACCGTGCTTCGGATCCCGCTGCCTTCCAGATTGAAACGCCCAGCGTAGCTACGATTCTGGTCAGAACCTGCCATCAGAGATGCAGCATAACTATACAGACCCATTCCCCCATGTTTAGCTTCTACGAACATCGCATCGGAACACGACATGCCGTGTGGCCAGATAACGTGACTACAAGCAAGTCGCTTGGCGGTGCGGCTTTGTTCGTAGGGTGGTAACAATAGCTGCGGCCGAGGCCTACCACCTGTGATTTGTTAATTACTATGAAATTACAAACTTATATTTGCGGTTGCTTTTAATTCGTTAATATCCTAAAGATTCTTTATGATCAAAATGCGGTACCCTTTAGTTTCCACTGTGCGTGGTCCACCACGTACTTAACTACTAATTATTTGTTCCATTTTATGTCATGACGGTTGACAAGCAAGTTTAGGGTCCGCCATGACCATAAGGTCAACAGTCACGGCTCGTTTCAAGAGTTAATAATCTTTCAAGCAAATTTAAAAAAAATGTTAATTTATGCTCCTGATAATTATTAGGATCAAGGTCTTAATCCGTTTATGATGCGTACGTCCATTTAATGATTGATTGTTAAAGTGATAACGTCCACAAGTACATTTATTTTTAAATTTATAATTTATCTTGAAATTAGTTACGATGGAAACTGTTTAGGGTTATGGAACTGTTATCAGTAAATTTTACGTTCAACATGTTAGTTCAATTTTATCAAATCCATATATGGGTTTACACATTTTTTTATATGTAATTACGGATAGCAAACAAGCATACGGTACGCCTGATGGTAAGTAGTGACCGCAACCTATGAACGATTGCAATACTTGAAGTATCACAAGTGCGTTGCCAATCCAAGAAACAAGACGGACGGACGAGAAGGGAAAAAAGGAAGGGAACTGAAAGGGTGGGAGATTGGGCCTTTCTCTCATCGCATGAAACGCAACAGTACCTAATGATACTGATATTTTCTGTGAGAGAGTAGTACTTATTTATAATTACTTACTAATTTCATAGTAGTAGTAGGACGACGTTGTGGCGCAGCGGTAGCGAACTTGCCTTAAACACCACAGGTCGCGGGTTCGATTCCCACTCGGAGCATAATATGTTTGTATTGACCATGCAAGCATATTTTCCGGTCTGGGTGTATTTGTCCTTGTCATTGTGTATGTTTCCGGACCCCGACACAGGATATCACTATCCTAATGGGGGCCGTTGAGTGTGTAGCGTTTATTTATTCCCCGGTTGAGCCGGCCCTTTTGTGCTGTGAGAAGCATGGCTCTACTACCGTAAATTACATTAACATTTATTTCTATGTTATTAGTTCACTACTAATGGCGTAGTTCAACTGAGTCTGTTTTCATTATATGCACATTATACATAAACAAAAATTGATGACGTCACTTTTTAGTAAACCAATTTAAAGTCCCTTTTATACAAAAATTAAATTGATTCAACCATTCGTCTTTTTTCTGTCACCATCCATTGTACAGTTACCCACATAAATCTGTGTAAAGTGTGTAAACAGCCGTATGTCAAGCGGCGACTGAAAGATGTGCGTTTCTAAACACATGGTGACAGTATTGTGTGCTCGACTGTACTATATTTATATTGATTTTGTAATTATTTAGTAAATTTGAAAAAACCTAGGGATAAGATTTGAAATAATTAAATTTTAAGATTTAGTATCTTTCTATGTGAAAATTACATGGTATTAAATACTTTCTGTAACAGACAAAGGCCTGATTTAGAAAACATTTATACAACACTAGCGGGCCCGGCAGACGTTGTCCTGCTCCGAAAAATCTGGGGCCCGCTACCTAAGCCTGGAAGTGACACTGGTGAAAGTTGGTGATTTAATAATATGGCTATTAATAAAATAAATTATTAAATGAAACAAAAACCCAACTGCATTAATAATAATTCCTAAAAGCTTAAAAACAAGCTATAATGACTACTATAATATAAATATTTCTTTAATATTAGTAAAGGTACTGCAGACGGGGACAAGCATTGAAATAAAACATAATTATTATATTTTTCCGTATTTAAGCACTTCCCTTTAAACTCCATCATCAATTTACAAATTGATTGATCAGCTTGTCCCCGTCTGCAGTACCTTTACTAATATTAAAGAAATATTTATATTATAGTAGTCATTATAGCTTGTTTTTAGCTTTTTAGGAATTATTATTAATGCAGTTGGGTTTTTTGTTTCATTTAATAATTTATTTTATTTCAAACTTTTTAGTTATATAATTAATAATTGATTAGGTATATATATATACAAGGAGAAGACCTGAATTACTTATAAACGCGAAGCCTAAGCCCTTCATCCTAAAAAGCTATTTTTTTGGTGTTGTTTTTAAAACGTAAGCGGGCACTAAGAAAGTATTTTTTTGAAATTCAACCCTCTAGGAGTTAAAAAGGAGTTAAAAGTTTTATTGGACGTTCATAATTTTTGAAATTAAAATCATGTAACATTGTTTTTGGGGAACTATTAACACATTTCCTTCAATGCCGCCCCTGAAGGTGTAAAGCTTTATATGAAAAAGAAAGGATTTGTTCCTCCAAATTTAACGCAGCGAAGCCGTGGGCAGAAGCTAGTTATAAGTAATACAACTTAGCTCTCTGCATTATGCGGATCTAACTAGAATGTCGATTATATTTTTGGCAAGTTCTATCCCACAAGCTTGTTACTTATTTCAAGCTGGCATCTGTCCGCGACTTCGTCCGCGGTGACTTTAGAATTGGCTCTAGAGACAAATGAACCATTTGTAAGTAAATAATCTAAAACTACATAGTATAAAACAAAGTCGCTCTCTCTGTCCCTATGTATGCTTAAATCTTTAAAACTACCCAACGGATTTTGTTGCGTTTTTTTAATATATAGAGTGATTGAAGAGGAAGGTTTATATGTATTATAACATCCATTAAATAGTGGAAAAAAAACTGTTATTTTTGAGGTTTCTAATGCGATGTCGTAAGTAATTACATTTAACGCGTGCGAGCCACGGACAGTCATGAATAAATCAAAACTACTGGATCGATTTTAATCATTTTTTAGTGAATGACATAGGCTATATATTTTATACCCATGCGAAACCGGAGCGGGCCGCTAATATTTCATAAGACAAAGATAAAAAAGTTCTGTAGAGTGTTTTTTGATAATCCCATGAGAACCTAACACTTTTAGGAATAAAAGTATTTTATGTCTTAATCCAGGTTACAACCTTTGTATGTGCTAAGTTACATTCGAATCGGTTAAATCTTTAATGTGATGCGTGATTGAGTAACAAGCATCTAAACATTTTTGCAATACGTTTTTTGATAATGCCGAGGGAACCTAACATTTTTTCTTGTATCAAATGTGTTAATTCAGGGTGTGTTAATTCAATATAAGCTGTCTGTGTGCTAAATTTCATCCAAATTCGATCAGCAGCTGTTGCGTGAAAAGGCTAAACTACTTTCTTACTCCTCTCTCATACTTGGCTCACGTTGTCATCAAGATTGCAATAACTATTGATGGAGTGAACGCATTTTACGAAACAAAACTGAATGTTACTCGAAAATACGCTTTATCATTTCTTTGCTAACTTTGAAGTTGAAAATTGCAGTTTTGCAGTTTTGCGTCAGAGGATAAGGAGTGCGGAGAGCCGACAAACAGGCAGACATTTGCAAAAAATATAAATATATGAAATTTCATCATTTAGTTTTTAGTTCCGAGTAACATTTTTTATAAGAATCAGAGATGTAGGTACAGACACTTAAAATTTATATTTTTCTTACATTAAACAAATTACATGACTAGGAATCGAAAAATACTTTTATTATAATATATTATGCTTATTCCTATAATTTATTACTTAATTATTTATTAATTGTACAATACATTGAATAACATAATATATTATAATAGTTTGCGTTTTAGAAGTTTAATTATTTTATTAATCTACCTATTTATATAACTATGCCATATTTTTTATTTATAGAAAAATAAAAATACTTGCTTTAATTAATTATTCTAGACATTGGGAGTGGAATTGGCAATCACTGGCCAAAAAAAAATCAAACTTTAATCATCGATATCTCGAAAACTAAGCAATATATCGAAAAATTTTATATTTACTTTTCGTCTTATTTTATCGAGTTCTACAAGAAAACATCATCAGATTTTAGCTCTGAGCGAACTGTGATATTCCGCTTTGAATATCTTTGCTTCTGCGGAACCCATGTTAAAATAATGTAGCCTATGTCACTCTCACAACTGAGACGAATCTAATGATACCCTATAAGTCGATGTACTTCCAAGGGTTTAGCCTGTAGAGCGTCACAAAGAAATAGACATACATACATACATACATACATACATACATACATACATACATACATACGCTCGAAAAACATTACCCTCCGGCAGTCGGGTAAAATAGGGTTCTACCATCAGGTAGAAGGGTGAAAATTGAGGGTTGTATACATTTTTGAATGCCACATCATATAAATTTTTTTTTTTTTTTTTTCATAAATAAAATAAATATTTTGGGGTGGACCACCCTTAACATTTAGGGGTTTTAAAAATAAATAGTAGCCGATTCTCAGACCTACTGAATGTGCATACAAAATTTCATAAAAATCGGACAAACCGTTTCGGAGGAGTATGGTAACTTACATTGTAACACGAGAATTTTATATATAAGATAATATCTACTCACATTTACATAATTATTATGTTACCAGTTCACACTGGTCTTTGTCGTAACTAAGTGAGTAAAACTATATGATCTTCTTTTATTTATTTATTGGTTTGCTAGCGATTTTTACATTTTAAGTACATGCAAATATAAGGTTTCAATTTACGTATACACAATTATGTAAAATCAGTTTAAAGCAAACACTACATGCACATTATTAATTTGAGTTTACAAAATACATAAAAAAAAAACAATTTACCGAAAAATCATAAACATAAATTGTATATAATAATCTTCGTCTTACTGTGTCGCCCATAAAGGCCCAAATCCTATCGTCTGTTATACATATAGCAGCCAGCCTATGCTGAAAAAAAAGCCTATGCTTTTACGTGCCCTCCGTAGCACAGAGACACAGACATACGAGGCAGAGAGTAAAAATACTGCTATACGATCACCCATCCTTAGATTAGCGTGTACCGAATAGTCAGCGCACTTGACTATTAGCGTTAAAATTAGCGACAGAATTGTAAATAAGTAAATAACAGTTCCCTTTAAAATAACTCATATATGAACTCCAAAAAAAAGCCTATTTAACTCAAATACCTGTGGAGATAGAATTGTTTTCTGTGAAGGAGAAAATAAATTAAAAAGGAAAAAGGGAGTTTGTACTATAAACTTTGCTGTTAACCTTTTGAAGTTCGTAATTAAGAGTATAATAACTTCATAAGTAAGTAAACGGGTGGAGAGGCACGAGGTCCAATAAACTAGGCAAATATGCTTCAGCGCTTGATAAATTTATTCGCTTAGTGAAGTGTTTTTTACACAAAACAGTTTCTGAATACTTTTATTTTCATTACAAAAGGCGACAAATAAGTGCAAAGTTTGCTTGATAGAAAGTGTTTATCGCGTATTTTCTATGAAGATCGAAGTCAGCGTTGAGTCTCCAGTAGAGGTTTAGGGACGAAGGATAGCGGGGAGAAATGGAAGACTCTCTCTTACACTCGATGAACAAAATTCATCAGTACAAATTTTGCTTCATGTTAATATTGTATGAGATGGCGATAACTCCCCAACTGACCGTTCATAAGCGATCGTCTATATAATACCGCCACCACACCTCTGCGCTGTGTACAAGATGAGCATCCATCCCGATGCACCATACCTATGTAGGGATTTTAAAAATAGAATCTTAATTCACGTTGCCGGTAGGTGAAAGAAATTATTCTTTCTTCATATACCTTTACATATTTTTTCTAATTTTTAGTCTTCTAATAGGTGCGGCAGCGGTGCGCTGTCCCCGCGGTTTCGATGCGGAGGCAGCACCTTGCAGACAAGCGTCTAGGCATAGTTTAATTTCATTTAAAGCTTAGTGTGCTCAGAAAGGCGAGGCAATGCTTCACGTATGCTCATCGCCTACTATTGTATAAGGCGCAAATTCGACCGCACGCAGAGTACTGCTCTCATCTCTAGACGGGAGCTTCCCAGTACCAGCTACTTCCAATTGACCGCATCCAAAGTAGACTCAAATTGTCCACGATCAAGCCCTTTCCGATCTGCTTGATCCTTGGAAGCGGGCGTAGCCGCAAGCAGATGCAAGTGAAAAATAAAAAAAAGCATCCTCGATTTTACTAGACTTAAGACTGAATGTTCTATAAGAAATATTCTAAAGAAATGTTCCTTTTGTTTATCAGATAATATAAACATTTCTATGACTAAGAGGTCGCGTTCGAGCTCGTTCAACATCATATATAATCCAGATGTCTTTACAAAATGAATGAGATCAGTCATTTCCCTGCGCATTTCCTTGTAATAAACTCAATCTCAACTCAAACGGAATTAATTTCAAAGACGTTAATCAGTTATGATGTTGAATGTGAGTTAATTAATTCTTGCATGTATGGGAAATAATTACTTCGCGAGTCAACAGCTTACTTCATTTATTTCCTACGCTATAAGTTTTTAATCTATACAAGTTTTCTTGCGTAGTGAAGTGAAAACTTTAACTTAAACTTTACCCGCTTTCAGCGATTTTTGGTAGGGGCTCAACGTATAGATTCACGTCACCGACATTCTTCATGTTACGTGTTACTTCAGACTGGTGACATGCGTGTATATTAGACTGCACATTGGTGTAGACTTTTTTGATGCTAAAGGACTACTGTAAATAATTTCTATTTAAAAATTATGATTTTTTTTTCAACTATATTATAATGAATTAAATAGCAACATAATACAGTAATTCCTAAGTTTCAAGTACTCATTCTCAATGACTGCCTCTTTTTTAAAATATGCATATAGGCTTTCACTAGGCGATAGCAGGGATTTTCGTAGTGTATTTACAGCATACATAATATATTAGTGGCATCACCGAGAATTGCCATCTGAGAGGAGAGAAAAAATGAGACAGACACTTCTGCTTATCAATATTCTATGAGAGTATAGTGCCTCCCCACTCTAGCCGAGCGGCCAAAGGGCTGATTAGGAATATGAACTATTGCTCATATAATGAATTGTTCTCTTATCTCATGAGTTACTGGCTAGCCCTTATTAATAATAAAATTATGAATGCAGTTATCGCAGGTAACTTTTAGTATTTAAGAATTTTCATTGTATATCTCTAAAGTCTATGATCAAATTGTAACAATTTTTGGAATGAAGTTCCTTAACGCGGCTTACGGGTAGTGCGTTTTAGTAGAGATCGTCACGTAACGAAAATCCGTATGTGTGTGGGTGTGTATCGAGATAACAAGCAAATGAGCACACGATCAAGTGAACGCGCAGCTGGGTGCGCAACTCTCTATGTCACTGTTTCTTTTTATCATATAGCTTCAAGAAATATACAGATTTTATTTGAAATTACATTCGAAGTTGAAAAAAAAAACGAAAAAACTTCAGTATAAAAATACTATTACATGCACAAAACGTTATAACACCCTAATACGACATTCTAAAACTTTAAGATAAACGGTACGAGTGTTTGGGAAAAGCAATGTTTTGCGCTCGCCGATTTGCTTAAATCTAAATAATGGCCGCCTCAATTATAAATTCGTAGTTATTTGTGGAATCGTTAAATATGCGATCAGTATAATAAACTACTCCTGTATATGGAACGTGTATGTAAATTCGAAATGTTTTTGTTAATTGATTAGCTTAAAGAATTGTACCATTAAATTTCGTCTGTTTCTATCTTACATACGAGTTCTGTTGGCCGCGACATATAACATATGATTTAGTTTTTTTTCTTTACTATACATTATTTCATAACGGTTGGCAAACAAGCATAAGATGCACCTGATGGTAAGCAGTCACCAGTCACCGCAACCTATGTACGCTTGCGATACTTGAAGTATGACCGTTGCTAATCTTCCTTGGGTTGCCTTGCACCAAGGAGAACCAGGGGAAGGGAGGAGAAAGGAAAAAAGGACGGGAACAGAGTTATGCGAAATTGTGCCTTCGGCGCTCTACTCATCGCATGAAACACAACAGTGTTCTGTTACTTCATGCCTATTTTCTATTAGGTCGAGCTGGCCCAATTGTGCTAGAAGGAGCGTGGGTCTATTACTACTATTAATAATAAAATATTTTGTTGACTTTGTGGCGCAGTGGTAGTGAACCTGCCTTAAGCGCCACAGGTCCAGTTTAAATTCCCGCTCGAAGCATAATATTTTTGTATTGACCATACAGGCATGTTTTCCGGACCCCCGACACATGATATAGCTATCTTAATGGCCGTTGAGTATTTATTACTTATTTATTTTCAGCCCCTGTATACTTATAAGAGCATACCCACTTACGTGAGAATATATTTAAACAATATTCAATAAATGATAATAATTACTTTCTTAATCTAATAAACTTATATCTTCATGCTTCAGCACGATTATCTATACATATGTAAAGCTGAAGAGTTTGTTTGTTGGTTGTTTTAATTTTTTTTTGCATTTGATGGTACATTTCTTGAGGAAGGCGATAGGAAATATAACATCAGGATACGATACTTATAAGCCAAGCAATACGAAACTATAACAAAACAATTGTTTATAACAAAAAAAGTCTGTAGTCTGTCGAGTGGCACCGCGGGCAAAGCCATAACTCATAAGATTACACCCACGTACAGACGCGGATAAGCGTTGGATAAGCCAATATTAATTTAATACATTAAGAGCATTTAACGATACTGCGTTGGTTGAATGTCAGAAAATGACAAAACTTCGCATCACTCATCCGGGATCGTTAATTATATTCAAAACTGCCTTTAAATTTCGAAAACCTCATTAAGAAGCAAGTCGCTGAACATAAAGGGCTCTCGCTATAAAACAATAGGTAATTTTCGCTTATTCACTAAACGTAATTAAAAGGGGAGCGATAATGATGACGCTCAGAAATTATTAACGCAAAATAACGCCAGGTTGGTGTCGTGTGTTGATACCCGGTGTGAACTCGTAACAGTTTCAAAGGAATTTCGTTTCATGTTTGCTTTTCCGATGCTTGGCGAAGTTTGGATGTAAAGTGAGCATCGTTTTTCTTTACAATGTTAGAAACATACTGTTATCACTTTAAAAATATAGATAGATCGATATTTTGATTTTGCACTGCTAAAAAGTCATAAAAAGCATGTAGACGACGAAAAATGGCAAAAAAATGAATGTCAACGTCATAGCTTAGTCTTCTTCATCTTCTTCTCCCTGCCTTTATGAGAACTTCTTTGGGGTCAGGCCTTCTTGCGTTTGCGCCAAGCTGCTCTATCTTGGTTTGTCCTTGGTTAAATATTTTGTGCATTTAAAGGCGTCGGGATCTGACGACCCCATCGCCAGCTGTTGGGACAACCTCTGTCACAACAGAGATTATTCCACCAGTGCAATCAGTCACACTGGTGGTAGGTCTTTGTTGCAAGAGGCCGGCTAAGTAGGTACCACCGCAGTGTCAAATATTCTGCCACCAAATAGTAGTGCTTAGGCACTACTGTGTTCCGGTTTGAAGGGCATGGTACGCTAGTGAAATTACTGGGCGAACGAGATTTAAGAACTAATATCTCGAGGTTGGCAACGCGTGAGTGGCACCTACTAATGGTGCTGCAAGCGCTCATAGGCTACGGCAACCACTTACCATCAGGTGGGCCGTATGCTTGTTTGCCAACTTCTAACATAAAAAAAAAAATTGTCAAGACAGAAAGACGTAAAAGCAATGAGAATTTTTTATAGGCTTGAAATCTTCTTCCAGATACTTGTTTTCCCGGGTTTTTCTAACATTTTATTTTAATTTCACGACCCACCGTCAAACAAGCATACGGTCCGCCTGATAAGCAGTCACCGTAACCTATGAACGCTTGCGATACTTGAAGTATCACATGCGCGTTGGAAAGGAATAAGAAAAGAAGGAAGCAAACAATAGTAAAAACAAGACCAGTACCTACTGAAACTCCGATTTTCTGTGAGAGGATAGTACTTCACCAGTCCAGTCGACAGTTTGTACTGTAAGGAATATCGGTCTACAGATACGAAGAATGATAAATAAATAAACAAATAAATAAACGCTGCACACTCAACGGCCCCCATTAGGATAGTAATATCCTGTGTCGGGGGTCCGGAAACATTCACAATGACAAGGACAAATACACCCAGACCGGAAAATATGCTTGCATGGTTAATACAATTATATTATGCTCCGAGCGGGAATCGAACCCGCGACCTGTGGCGTTTAAGGCAGGTTCGCTACCGCTGCGCCACAACGTCGTCAAAAGAAAATGGTATTAAATATGTTTAAGACAAAGGTGATATTGCTATTTGTGTGCAAGTTTGTTATATTTCTAAAATGAAAACTTAAAATAGTAAAATTATTATAATAATAATCTTCAAAATAATAATAAATATTCAAATAATAATGTAAACTTAAAATGGATTGTATCCGAAGAATCTCACATAAATATTTTTTCGTTAGTAATTTTTTTATCATCATGGTATTTTTGTTTGGTTTGAATAGGCTCGATAGGAGACATAACAGCCTCACAATGAATATCGACGTGAAGTTATTGACTGTTGCTTTTCATTCGATGAAAATGCCGGAGGCCTAATTTTTCCAAACAAAAAATACCAATGGTCAAAACTAAAGAGCAAAAAATATTTTCTACAACACAAATCGGTGCTAAGTAAAATATCGGCGCAGGCTAGAAAGGTGACTATTTGTTATGATGATGGTGAATTTATAAATATACTAACGGGCCCGGCAGACGTTCTACTGCCCCAAAAAAAAATCTGGGACCCGATGGCAGCGCCCCTTAGTCAGAGTCAGACTCTAATTGTGAACAGAAGTGACGCCGGTGAAAATTATTGAATTACTAATATCGCTATTAAAATAGACGTTGATGGTAGAAGGGTGAAATTTAGGGTTATATGTATTTTTCAAAAAAATAAAAATAAATTTTGGTGTTAACCACCCTTAACTTTTAGGGGTATGAAAAATTGATGTTGACTAATTCTAAGACTCAGACGATATGCACACAAAATTACATAAAAATCGGTTAAGCCGTTTTGGAGGAGATTGGTAAAAAACACCGCGACACGAGAATTTTATATATTTGATATTTAAAATACCCACAAACGAGTTCAAAAGCCAGGTGTAGTATTTCATTATCCCAGATTATGAGAATGTTGTCAGGAACAGACGTGTTAATGAGCGCCTTTACAGTCGTAAGCATCTAAGACGCAAAACCTTTGTAATTATATACAACGGTTTAGCATATCTATATTTAACTACAACTATAATTATCTATAGAGATCCAGAAAGATATATAGAACAAGTTTTTTCATTCTCATTTCTTCAGCGAAAATAATAAAATTATTTATACTACTCCATCGACTTACTATAAACTAAGAATCGGCTCTTCCATAAAGAGAAAATGTCCAAAGATTCGCTGGTGATTCTTCGTAAAATTTCACTAGCGCAAGAAAACGAAGCTAGTCACACGCTAACTTTATTTGTTTATTTTGCAAGCTTGTGACTAACTTCTTTTTGTTGAGTTGATGTTAAATTTACAAAGAAGCACAATTGAGTTTTTGACATTTTGTTTGTATTGAAGGGTCCTGTCCTGTCCATAATATAATAAGTCTACTCCAGTATCAAAATGTGACGATCTGAGCATGACACATAATTTAAATCTTTAAAACAATTAAAATTGTAACTACCTATTTAAAGATATTCACAATATAGTTTATTTACTATGATAGAAATGGCTTGATTGTGCAATTTTAATATAATAAAAGAGATAAAATTTGTTATATGCCCAAAAATGGCGAAATTATAATAATAGCACCAGTCCTCCACATATTTTTTTTATAAATATAAACGCTACACACTCAACGGCCCTCATTAAGATAGTTATGTCCTGTGTCGGGGGTCCGGAAACATAGACAATGGCAATAACAAACACACCGCGATCTGCTCCGAGCGGGAATTATGTTTTTTTTTTTATGTTACAATTTGGCAAACAAGCATACAGCCCACCTGATGGTAAGGGGTTGCCGTAGCCTATGAGCGCTTGCAGCACCATTACTAGGTGCCACTCACGCGTTGCCAACCTTTGCCGAGATATTGGTTCTTAAATCTCGTCTGCCCAGTAGTTTCAATAGCGTACCGTCTATGCGTGCGTAATGCCTAAGCACTACTATTTGGCGGCTGAATATTTGACACTGCGGTGGTACCTACCTAGCCGGCCTACAAAAGACCTACCACCAGTGTGACTGGTTGCACTGATGGAATAATCTCTACTGTGACAGAGCTTATCCCAACAGCTAAGTTAAGTCTTAGGGAAAATAAATTAATTTTATACATAATATAATAAATAAATATTGAACTGCTTACAAATTGTAAGAAACATCAATATAACTTATACATCAACGTTATCACAATAGCTTGATTACTAAAGTAATTAATACAGTATATATATCATAAAACTAGAAGCATTCGCATACAGTTACACAATGCTCAAACGTCTATAAATGAACACAACAGATAAGACTAAATCCTATATAAATAATCGTCGCAAATTGCTTAATTTTGCTTCTTTTGCAACTACTATAATGGTAGGTAAACATTATTAAAAAAAAACAACTCTGTATATTGGGGCGGTAATTAATTAAAAGTCCGTATGGGTGTGATAGTCTTTGTCCTTGTGTGTGTTTCTGGACCCCCGACGCGATATCACTATCTTATCTTTAAAGGCGTCGGGATGTGACGACCCCATCGGCCGCTGTTGGGATAACCTCTGTCACAACAGAGATTATTCCACCAGTGCAATCAGTCACAGTGGTGGTAGGTCTTTTGTTGCAAGAGGCCGGCTAGGTAGGTACCACCGCAGTGTCCAATATTCTGCCGCCAAATAGTAGTGTTTAGGCACTACTGTGTTCCGGTTTGAAGGGCATTGTACGCTAGTGAAATTACTGGGCGAACGAGATTTAAGAACTAATATCTCGAGGTTGGCAACGCGTGAGTTGCACCTACTAATGGTGCTGCAAGCGCTCATAGGCTGCGGCAGCCACTTACCATCAGGTGGGCCGTATGCTTGTTTGCCAACTTCTAACATAAAAAAAAAAATCTTACTAGGGGCCGTTGAGTGAAAAGTAGAAAGAAAGAAAAACTTTACTGCAACATCGCCCTTAAATCTAAGCAAAACATACTTAAAATAAAAAGAAAATAATAATAATAATAATAAAAATGAAGAACCAGAAAAGAACTTATAAAGAAATAAAAAATAAATAAAAATACTCAACTTAAGTCAGTCTACACTAATCGAATTTCTGGCACAACAACATACAAGGGTGGCAATGTTGCAAAAGTGATAGCCACTCGGATTTGTTGAGTTGAGTCCATCCCAACACCGATTTTCAGTGAGTGAGTATTTATTTATTCCTTGTGATAGAAAACGCGAAGAATGTCTGTTATGAAAACCACTTTGTGATATTTGTATTAAATCTTTATTAATATAATCCTTAGTCTTATTGATTTATTACTTAATTTTACTATAATTATAATCTTATGTCTATTTATTTCTTACGAGTCATACAAATTTTAGATTAATTTGATTAGCATTTTTCGGAGTTATTCAACTCTAAATCTTTTTAAGTCTGTCTTTTTATGTTCAAAATAAAGCCACCTGAAAAAAAATCAACAATTAATTTAACAATAAGATTAATAATATTAGTTATGTTTTTGTTATATTTAAAGCTTTTGTTGTCAAGACAGCCTTAAACGTTCGGGGCGAAATTTGTATATCAACAAATGGCTGTGTGGTCAATACAGACATTTATTTAGTGTTTTTTTTTTGTATTTAGTTTTTTGTTTGTATTGTCGTAGTAGATTAATTTATACCAGTTTCTAAAAAATAATCTAAATCTATTAAGCGTTTAACCGTTAAAAATCTTTATCATAATTAGTTTAGCTGTTTTTGATATTAGGCCATTCTAACAAATATTCAAATACTTCATTTGTTTTTTATAGCTTTATGTTTGAAATCGTTGCTTTTTTGAAAGTTACAATTTATTATTTGAAAAATTTTACTACCCAAAGATAATGATAGCTGGAACAGTAAGTAAGGCTCCGAGAAGGAACACTGCTCCTGGTAGAATGTTCAAGGTGGCGATATAAACTCTTGAATACAGAGGCCCGTAAACTAACGGAGTCATCGCTTCTGCAAGACCGAAGAGAGAATTTACCTTGCCTAGAAAAGAAAATGTAAGTTATTACAACAAATAAAATTTCGGACTGCTTATTGGAACTGATAATAAACAAGTTTTAAATCTACATAAATAATGAACTTATAAATAAAGCATATAACTCGTTAGATGAATATTCTTCCGATAAAAATGTTTCAGACTCTTTATTATTTATTAGCTCTTATTATTAAGAACTAAATTTTATAGTGATTTATACAATTGTAAGCTTCCTATATTTGAAAAGAGAGTTTCGATCGGCAGTCGAGTTTCTTGTCGGTTCTTCTCGGTACACTCAACAATTCGAACCGTCGTTGATTCAAAAGTCCTTTTTAAAAGTGTAATTGAATAAAAATAATTTGTATTTTTATTTATTTTTTAATTATTAGAAAATCGAGTACAAAGCAAACGAGTATTATAATTTGATTTAAGTAGAATGATTAAAAATTTACAAACAGCATCGCATATGTATATATAGATGTTGTTTTCTTCGACTGACTTTATAGTCAGTCGAAGAAAGGCACAAGCCTCAATACTAAAATTTCAGCATATATTTTTTTATTTCAACCTTAAACTACATACATTTAAATTAATATGAAAAACTAGTTCTACTTTTTTACAATGTTTTTTTTTTGGTATTTTGTAGTATGAACTCAAAAATTATTACTATTTAATAAGATTCGTTTGAAGTCTGCCAATATAAGAATTTTGACACGAAACCTAAAGGACCTAAAAGAGCTAAAGGACCTAAAGGACCTACAAGATCTAAAATACCTAAAGGACCTAAAGGACCTAAGATTGCCTTTAATATAATAACATATGTAAGTATTTACCGAATTCTTCACCGCTAACTAATTTCGTTGCAATAGAACGCATAGCGATAAACGAAGTGCCATTCAGGATTTCCAAAAGAGGAGCTGAAACAAATGAATTAAAAAGTTAACTATACTAGTGACGTCATTTCTCAGTTACATAATTATTACCAAGTGCAATCGTTGGTCGAAAGTTCACCAGGTAGCAGCTTTGGATGCAATAATTCTATGGATGGGTGGTCTAGAGTATTTCAATTGAGTGTTTTTAGTATCTTTACTGTGAAAAATTCATTCACTACCTCTTAATATGTCTTTGTTTAGATCATATTCAAAATGGACCTTGGAATCCATCATACATCATAAATCGTTCAACTATTTAAATCAGTAGACCATAAAGCGGACCATGACCTTCTTTGCCAACCATCATGAATAAAAAAAAACGGAGACATTGAAGCGTAAATTATTTCAAAAACAAAAATAATTGAAATTGAATTAAATTGTCTTAAGTATGGTGATATAAAAAGTAGGCTATTAATGTATCTCTGCCTCATACTGGGATCTATACTTATAATTATAGTTCCCAGTTATGGAGATGGGTTAGTAGTTCAATTCGATAAAGTTTTGCAGATAATAATATATAATAAGCACGTCTCAGATTCCCTTCCAACACGTGTTACTTAAGATCTTTTTTCTCCATAAATTATACGATAAAGAATGAAATTAAATAATAAACAAAACTCGAAATGCTATTTGACAAAATGCATCATGAATTTTGACTCGTGCTACACCTGTTTTCTCATAAGAGTCGTAATTAATTTCTTTATCCATGTCGGTAGCTGATAGCTTATCTAATCATGTATAAAACCGACCTAAATAGGCCCATTTTAACATATCTGTAAATATTTTTATCAAATTGCAGATCAAATGACAATTTTCATTAGAGATTTTACATTAATGAGTATTTTTTGGAAACTGATTTTTTTAAGAGTATTAGCAATGTTTTTACAAATCATTACTAACAATCCTATTGTCTGTAGCTTGCCTTAGGTGTACGACAATAGGCCAAGATAAGCCAATAAAAATTATTTTACCTTAATAAAAATTATTTTACCTTTAATTATTTTACAAACAGTTATACCATCAGTTTTACAAAAAAAGTTCAATAAATGTTTTTGAATTCGCCAAACAAGTAGAAGGTTTAATTATTATTGTAATCTATAAATGCTAACAAGCTAAAGTAAGCTAACTTAAGTATTGTATAATTGTCAATTTTAACTTAAATTCAACTTAACCTGCATAGTTGCTAACTACGACTATTGTGTTAAGTTCGTTCCATTCCTTGAGTTTCAGTAAGTTAAACTTAGTTTTGATTAGAGTTCCAACACCATCTGTTTGGTTTAACAAAACCTCACTCAGTTATCTTTGTCATGGTAATATAAATTAAACGGTGTGATTATTCTGATTAAGTTGAAGTAGGTATTCATCTGATCAAGATTATAAGTTTGATTGTTTAGTAATAGTTTAATAGTAAATGTACTTCCCTTATTGAGAATATCAACTTTTCTTTTTTTTTTGTGTCATGACGGTTGGCACACAAGCATACGTTCCGTCTGACGGTAAGCAGTTACCGTAACACAGGAACGCGTACAATACTTGAAGTATGACATTAGCGTTGCGAATTCAAGGGATAAACGTTTCACACTCAACGGCCCCAATAGGATTGTAATGTCAGGGTCCAGAAACATTCACAATGACAAGGACAAATACACCCAGACCGGAAAATATGCTTGCATGGTCAATAGAAACATATTATGCTTTGAGCGGGAATCGAACCCGCGACCTGTGGTGTTTAAGGCAGGTTCATTACCGCTGCGCCACAACGTTGTCAAGGGATAGGAATGAATGAGAAGAAAAAAAAGGAAGGGAATAGGGCGGTGGAAGATCTGGCATTCTTTGATACTGTTGCTTTAGGCTGATTTTCTGTGAAAGGATAGGGCCCGTTTGTACTGGACCCTGGCTCTACTACAACATTGATTAGTTGTATTAATACTCTTGCGTTTTGTTCGATGAGCTCTGATAGTTCTGGTGTTGCTACTGTATAAACTACTGCAAGTAAATAACTAACCGTATGAAAAAAATGCTTGGCACCTACACAGGATACTGATTATGAACAAATAAAAAAAAATATATAACTTACCTAAATATATCTCCAAATCATTCCTAGCAAAAGCGTAAGCAAACGACGCAATAATTTTGCTCATATTTGATATAATACCAAGTAACGTGTCGTCAAGTTTAAGGTAATTGCTGAAGAGGCTTATTGAAAATGCTGTACCTGAAAGTAGAAATATCGTAAGAAAGAAGTATCTTCATATAAATTAAAGAGATTCAAATATTTATAATGCTTACCAAGTAGATTAGTAACTATACTGTAAGTTGACCACAAACTAAATTTTACTTCATCCCAATTAAATCTGAATCTGGCAAATAGATATAACACTGTAAATTCTCCTGAAAATTAGATTTTGTCAGTATAATTAAAATATTTCGATTGTTGTAGTAAAATAATAAATTGATATTGAAGACGCGTATTTTTACCTTGCATAGGTCCAAATACCACACAAACCACAATTAGAAGAAGACATACTCGTAACCGTCGATTTCCATTATCCTTTTTGAAGGCTACTTTAAACGTCTCTATAACGAGACCAATATCAAAAAACTCTCGTAAGAAACCGGCACAGCCATGATTTTTCTATAAACATCACGAAACAGTATCATTAAGAGAGTCAGGTGGAATAAATAAAAAAGATCAAAGTTATGTTAATATCTCTTACAAATTTTATATGAGATGTTTACAATACAAGCATTGATACTGTCAATAGTTTCAAGTCATATTTTTAATTCTTTTTACCATAAATGCAACAAAAGTATATATGGAAAAACAATAACGGAACGTTTACTATACTTAATAAAAATAAATTTATTACAAAACTACTGGACAATACTTACTTTTATGACTTCCTTCCTCTTCGGGTCTTCTAAATAGAAGTAACCATATACGAGACTGCATAAATAAAGACTAGCTGAGAGAGAAAAAATTCCATAGTAACCTATCCATGTAAGTAATACTCCGCTTAAAGCACTGCCTATTGGGTAGCCAAGTGACATACATAAATTCACAATACCCACTCTATACGTTCTATCCTCAATAGTAGTAATATCACCTATATAACTAAATACACCGATGAAGTTTGTGAACCAGCCACCCGTTATCGCTGGAAATATACTTTCCGTTAGAGCAGTCACTTCAGCCGGAAGCTCATAGAAGAAATATGTATTAATGATGAAACCAATACATGTAACTAATTCTCCCACTATTGGAAGAAGTATACAGGCCTTTCTTTTACCAGTTTTATCGCTCCATGCTCCAACGAATAGTATTATAAGAACTGGTATTGCAGTCTGGACGACATTCTTCCATGCTTGAATTCCAGCGGTATATGTCTGGACATGTTCTTCATATTCGGAATAATTTTCTGTTTTTCTTGACTTTAGTGCATCACAAATTTCTATACTATAGTTAAGATTCACCCGGCAAACTTTCTCGAGATTTAAATTTTGTGTAGCCAAAGATGCTAAAATGCTTGGCATTATATAGCATGCCATAATAGGCTCCACAGTTGTATTTTCTTTTATTATTTTTAATCTTTCTTTGAATGTTATTTTTATTTTCTTTTTCTTAACAACACTATCTTGCTCAGATTTTAATGGTGAGTTTTCATCTTCATTTCCTTCGTCTTTGTCCACATCTTTTACACAATTTTTACTTAATATTGATTTATTTGTTTCGAAGTCAGCCATTATGGTATCAAATTTAAAATATTAATAGAAATTAAAAATATTCACTTATGAAATAAATTAAAAGTGTTCGTTCACATAGCGAAAATTCGCTTTGTCTTCTAACAAAAGAATGAAATCTAAATAATAGAATTAACTCAATTACGTTTATTTGCAAAGCGATTATTAAACAACGCAATCAAATACAATATTTGCAATGCCACGCGTGATTGATAAGGATAATTTTAACCGTTATGTGATTTTTCATAACAAAAATAAAAGGATTTTATTCCAGTAATAAACAATTTAGTTTGGGTAGATATATTTAATAAAACTATTAACATTAAGGAACTTAATTCTTTAAATGGTTCTAGCGATTTATTATTCGGGATGTAGCAAGCTGTAAAATGTGCTTGGCCTCGCCTCGTCTACTCTTTTGACGGCATTTGTTCCACATCGGTGGGATTGCTATAATCCTTTGGTCTTGATCTTTTTTATACGATTTTAAATTGCTACTGTTCTTTCTCGGCCAATTCGATTTCATTTCGCTTTTTCTTTGGATCTTTTGTGCTCAAATAACAACCAACTGAAACAATATTGCTTTTAATTACTTAAGTAAAATAAATCTTACAGAATTTTAATAAATTATTGAACTAAACAGACACTGTGTGCAACATATTATTGTCTTATTATTTAAAATACAAAAAATCTAAAAATCACACAAATAATCTCGGCATAGGAGGTGGTTGTTAGATAAACTTAGTGTTTGCATGTATTTTTATTGAGTAATCTAAAAAATTAAAACAAAACTTTTTATTTAGCCTTCGACATTTCTCTTTTGAACTAATAGGTGGCATGCTTATTATTTCCAAAACAATGCCAACCTTCAGATATTGGTTCACATATTTCTTTTCGAAACACAGTAATGTCAAAGACACTGCGGTGGTACCTGACTGCCTGCCCTTTTTGCAATGAAAGGCCTACCTTTCAGTGTGATACGGTTGTAATATGATTATATATATTTTATATTATATAAATAAAAGTATATTATAATACATTTTACCACTTACATGAACACAACGACAGCTGGGATCGTCATGGCGGATCCCATGAGGAACACGGCTCCTGGTAAAACTTCCATTGTAACAACATATACTTTGGTATAAAGTGGCACATATACTAGAGGCATTAGGTTTTCAGCCAACGAAAATATTGAATTTACTTTACCTGGAATTTCCCAAAAGGATTAAGAAAAAAATATTTTGTGTCTATTTACATTTTATCTCGAATTTTTACCGGCTTAAATTTGAAATTTACATTTTCGTGAATGAAAATATTAGCAAATTATAATTACAGTTTCCAACTTCGTTAATACTGTAATCATCAATTATTAATTCAATTAATTGAAAATTAAGTCTCTTTGTTATGTGAGTGCTTCAAAGAATAACTTATGGTGCTTCATAGGAATTCAAATGCTTGGTAATATTTAATAATTCAGGAATATGAGCTTGAATATGGAATATTCGTACTTCGTTTTATGTTTTTCGATTTGATACTACATATATTAAGCTTTTACGATCATTCTAGTGAGTGATATTGAAATTGTTTTCACTGTTTGGTAAATGTTTGGAGTAGATTTCTATTCTGAGTTAAGAATTTTGTGTGTGCACTTGACTTATTTCAAATTAAATGATTTGTTAAATGAGACAAGAGGTCAGTCATTCATTGAAAAACCTATCGATCTTTATTAGACTAATAAGTATACAATTTTTTTGGTAAGTGGAAGTGGAGTCCGACCGCGAAGGTGGCTAGAATGATTGCAGAAGGCGCACAAATGCTAAAATGAACAAAAAATCTAATTTTTTTTTTTTTTGTACATTTCACACAAAAAAATGAAACAGATTCCCTGACTTAATGTTTTCATTTTTGCCTCTATTGTTTGTATTTTTCATTCTAAGTGGCTGGACTTTAATGGTCATATACCATTTGCAGATAAAATTTGTTAGACAGCTATCATTTTCAATTTAAATGTTTTTCAATCCAAATCTCAGACAAATACTTATACTTAATTTTACATGTATTGGTGGTAAAAATGTAGAACCTTAAGAAATATTGACTACAAAATCGCAAACATTAGTCTCTACATGTAACCTATTTCTGTTTAATAATATGTATTTGTGAAACAATATTTTTAGAAGTTGATTATACTAACTTGTACGTATATTTATTATCTGATAAACGATAAACTTAAAAATAATACTGACTGCGTAAAATAATATTATTTATAGAAATTACAGAATAGACCTATTGTCAAGGTTTAACTTGTTGCATTAAATTTGTTCTTTTATCTCTTAAGGAAGCCGCAAATTTTCTTAAACTACTTTCATTTATAATGTTTTTGTATTTATGTTACGCTACTTTAAGTATACGTACAGGCGGTATAAGCTAGTAAGTTACAAAAAGTAAAATGTTCTATAGAGAACTTCGTTACTTTGTTAGTTCTATGAAAAACAGTATAATACAGATGTAGGATAACTAAGGGCGGTTTCAGTACAGCGTTTCCTTTGATCGCATAAGGCCCTATCTATCGTGATGCGCGCCAACACGCGCGTTTCTTTTAGCGTTATAAAAAGCCTGCACCAACCGTACACATCCACTGGCTTATTCCGGCGTATACGCTCGAACCGTTGGCGAGTCAAGTTGGTCAGTAGCATTAAAAATTATTACGCCGTTATTAAAAGGGCGTGAACTCTCGTAAGAGTCGTGCGTATGGTAAATAGCGTTTTGTACTCCTCGGCGCACGGACTTCGTTGGATGCATCTATCGGCTTAATGACGCCTTAAGTCAAGTTTCGGAAAAGATGCACCCTTAAAACGAAATCAGATTGAAGTCCTTGTGAGGGCTGCCCCTTTTCTCTTACCAAGTACTTAGCCTCTTAACTTCGTGACGCTGTCAATAGCAAAAGAAATTCCAATAACCTGGATCATTATCCTCTCCTTAGCCGTGGTTCGGCTTCGCAGAAGGCACCCTAAGGACGGAATCAAATTTGAGCCCCCGTGAGGGCTGTCCCATTACCACGGTTGAGTCTCAGTACTCGGCCCCCCGCCCGGTGACGCTGTCAAGGCCAGTAGGGCCAACAGCAATACACAAAAAAAAAAATTATATTTTTGAACTTACCTAACTCATTCGATTCTACTAATTTAGATACAGTCGATCTTAAGGCCAGCAGCGCAGTTCCATTTAATATATCAACCAAAGGAGCTGTGGACAAACAAATTCAATATATATATTTTTTGAAATACAACATAGCATTGGGAAATTATCTTTTCTAGTGGATAATTGGATTAATAAAACACATGCTTTACAAAATGCCAATGATGTTACAACTACATGTTAGATGTTTACAAGTTTGTTTTTCTATATATATATTTTTTCTATATACGAGTATGCATATATATGTATATATATACATATACGACTGCTGCACCGTGGGAACTTTGTGAGTAAAATACGTGAAGAGAAAACTTCGGACTCCTTTATAAGCTTATTTCACGCGCGTAGAACTGTACGCTTTGGCATCCTTAAGTTTAAAAGGAGAAGTTAGTAGGAGCACAAAAAGTTAGTATTCATGTATGATCATATTAATTAAACCGATTTTAAGATATGAGTAAATTTAATGTATCTAAATCATATTTATAAATAAAGTTAAATTAGTTTAAAAAAATATTTAATGTAATTGATGGAGACGCATTTGGGGCGATTTAACTATCTATCTATCTATCTATGGTTTATAATTTTAGATTTAATATGAGTAGTAATTTGTTTGAGGAAAGCTTTAGTAGGCGTAGTCGCCACAATGCGCCAATTTCATCGTAACTGATAAATAATTTAAGAACGCATAGAATGCATTATTCTTTTATATAATTTAATTTTTTGTGTCATGACAGTTGGCAAACTAGCATACGGTCCGCCTGATGGTAAGCAGTCACCGCAACCTATGAACGCTTGCGATACTTGAAGTATCACATGCGCGTAGTTAACCCAAGGTATCGGAAGAAAGGGATGAGAAGGCCAAAAAGGAAGATAACAGACATGAGCCTTGGCCTGCCTTGGGCCTCTGGCGCTCTCGCTCATCGTACGTAACGCAACAGTACAGATGCTATTACTTTATGTCAATTTTCTGTGCAAGGGTAGTACTGCCCATTCAAGCCGGCCCATTATGACTCTTACAACCGCTTAACGTCAGGTAGTTAAAAAAAAACGAATAGTGTCAGTTGGTTTGGTTACTTGTGCTAGTTTAAATACGTATATAATCTTACTCCGACGCAAGATATACTTTTCTAGTGATAGATGAAGGTGTAAGTTTCCATTACTATTAAATCTTATAAAATTTTCCATTCGTCTGAGATATATTTAAACAAGATAACTAAGTAAAGATACAAAAGATATACGATATTATAAGATAATATTAGAAAGCGTATTTAGTCGCAAATTATAAAGTTAATAATCTTAATTACTACTCTAATATTATATTTTGGTCAGCGGGTTAAGCAGATTTAGACACGGACTCTATGACGGCGAAAAGACGTTTCCGGTTTTAATCAATTTGATAATCGTCGATAAGCCATGTTAGAGGCCAATGTGGGCAACCAATAAGTCAGACACTAGGTTAGTTATAAACGATATCTGCTGAAAAACAAATTCCGGAAGTCGTCGATTTTACGGCGAATATCTCGAAAACTATATGCAGAAATTTGTAGAAATATTCTTGTAGGGAATCTTAGCTTTAATTTCTGAATTGCAACTATTATTTAACTTTTAATTACTGCTATCCAATTCTCGAAATTAAAAGTCAATTTCATATTAACAATAAAAGTATCTTTTTAGGATTCAATGGTACCAACAAAAACCTATTGCTAAGCCGCGAAGGCTGTTTGTCCGTCCATCCTTCCATCTGTCAGTGAGCTGTATCTCATTAACCGTAATACGCAGAGTTGAAATTTTCACAGAATGTGTATTTCAGTTGCCGATTTAATAACAAATACTAAAAAACAAAAACTTGACGTTTTTTTATAGATACTTGATATTTTTACTCTACGGTTGTACGGAACCCTTTATGTACGAGTTCAACACGCTCTTGACCGGTTTTTGTATTCATTAGAAGACTGGCCTTACTGTTCAATTTTATTTCAAATACGTTATGTTTATACTATTGTTACAAAATGGTAGCTGATACAATATGAAGGTGTCTTTAAAGCTTTACGATACAAAAAGGATTTAGATATTTAATATAATTAATACGCTGTAAATTATATTTATAAATGATAACATTATAGATCCGTATTGTCATGGAAATAATAATAAAATGTTTAGATACACTTATTATTTATAATGTTATTATTGAGACGTTTTCTTATCTCTTTATTAGTCTTTGTTGGGTATAAATTGCTATATTG
Source organism: Hestina assimilis (assembly GCA_023373885.1). NCBI lineage: Eukaryota > Metazoa > Arthropoda > Insecta > Lepidoptera > Nymphalidae > Hestina > Hestina assimilis. Next base: position 13,091,060 of record CM041745.1, read on the forward strand.
CTACAGGTTTTAAATTGAAGAATAATTGTAGAAATAGTTTTTGTAAATAACAGGTCATAGGCTGTTGCATCAAATAAGCGTTTGTCCAGCGTGCGCGTTCCTCCGACGTCTGAATAGCGTTTAAGGTGCAAGCGGCGTTCGCGTCGCCAGACTTAGATTCAATGAAAATTAATGAAACCAAAAAAGGCATTGAAAAATTTGAAAATAAAACCTTTTGTGTGCTGGGTAACATGACTCAAACGCTGCGTGTGCGGTTCGTTTTATTTTTGTTCAAAAATTATAACGCCCTTATACGAGCTTATAAGCGCGTCAACGCTCGTACGAGTTACGCGAGTAGTGAAAGGCGCGTTTAGATGCGCATCAAAAAACGAGCTTATACGTTCGTATAAAACGTTAGTCTGAATTCGCCGTTATATTTAACAAAGACATTTTTCCATTTTGATGTTGACAGTTAGTTATTATGGTCTAAGAGCCGGTGGGAGATCGTCCTTCACCGATCTGATAACCAGATGAGACGTATTTTTTATCAAATATATATTATAAACAAATATGCCTATAATTGCTTGCCTATCGAAAAGTGCTCATGGCTATTTTTAATTAAATTAACTTTTATCGATTTTTTTTCATCACCTTCACACTTTTGATAACCAAATGAAATTTATTTCACTGATAGTTTTTAATACACAGAATATGCCTAGGTATGCTTGCCTACTCATTTCAGTGTATAACTACCTGGCAAGCAGGTGTAAACAGGTAAGTCAAAATAGGTGACTCCATCGATCTGCCAACTTATCGAAAGTTATCTCAAATTTTAGATTATTTTATTTTAAAATCAGTCATATAAACTTGCCTGCGAAAAATCGTGCTTAAACTACTGTTGCCAGGCTAAAAACTTTTAGAGTTTTAGCCACATGATAGGTGCGACAGAGAAAGTAGAGCGTCCGAGGTCCGTGTGCTAGAGCAGGACACAACATAGCAGCTGCTCGCTACCTGACTGTAGAATGTATCCGAGTGCGCATGCTCGTGTATAATCGGAGTCGGAAATTATTTATTAGTGACAACACGTGCTAATATAAATAACATTAATTTTCAAGAATTTAACAATTTTCCACCTTGCTGGTCTTCTTTAAACCAAAAAATTTTAAGAACGATTTATGTCAATTCTATGTGGCTTCATGCCACTGATCAAGATTGCTTAAAATTGCGCCCTGAAAACTGTGGTTGGCTCTTAGAAGATGATCATTTTAAACCAATTGGATTTGTTAGGGACCAAAACACCCTTGAAAATTATGACATCGCACAAGTCATGGATAATGGAGATAAAGAAGAATTACAATCTGATAATCAGTATTCAACTTCCGATGATTCTGATAATGAATAATAAAAATAACAATAAATATTTGAATTTAATTTTTTTATGTATTTTTTATGTTTCGTAATAAATGGTTTTAACAACATACATGTATTAATTTTTTTCTATATTGATTATTTTTATACTAATATTTGAAAAGTAACACTTATTCTTTCCCGCTTTACGGTATTTATTTAATTTAAAATAATAAATAAATTATTCTTTATTTAATTTTAAATAAAGAAAATAGATTTTTTTATAATTTTTAAATTTTACAATTGAACTTTAAAATGATAAAAAGTTTCGTTGAATTATTTTTTTTATTTATTAATATATTAATATAATAATATATTAATATATTAAATTATTTATTTTCGATTATTGCATAGCTGTAAGTATGTATAGTGTAAAATAATATAAAAATTGAGATCAAAATTAGTTCTAATAAATTGGAGTTCAAAATTGCTGACAAGTGTAAATAAATGCTGTCTCTGTCACTCATATGTGCACGAGCATGCGCACTAGGATACGTTCTACGGTCAGGTAGCAAGCAGCTGCTATGTTGTGTCCTGCTCTAGCACACGGACCTCGGACGCTCTACTTTCTCTGTCGCACCTATCAAGTGGCTAAAACTCTAAAAGTTTTTAGCCTGGCAACAGTACTTTAAGCACGATTTTTCGCAGGCAAGTTTATATGACTGATTTTAAAATAAAATAATCTAAAATTTGATATAACTTTCGATAAGTTAGCAGATCGATGGAGTCACCTATTTTGACTTCCCTGTTTACACCTGCTTGCCAGGTAGTTATACACTGAAATGAGTAGGCAAGCATACCTAGGCATATTCTGTGTATTAAAAACTATCAGTGAAATAAATTTCATTTAGTTATCAAAAGTGTGAAGGTGATGAAAAAAAATCGATAAAAGTTAATTTAATTAAAAATAGCCATGAGCACTTTTCGATAGGCAAGCAATTATAGGCATATTTGTTTATAATAAATATTTGATAAAAAATACGTCTCATCTGGTTATCAGATCGGTGAAGGACGATCTCCCACAGGCTCTTCTACTATTATAAAATTGGTGAATACCTTGAGGACACCACGCCTTGGGAATGAGACAGTCACTCCAGGCTTTTCAGTGATTATAATATGTAAACTAATATCAGTTTAAAAAAAATACATATAAAAAAGATAAAACCCCCTGAGTTTGTTTCGCCGGTTCTTCTCAGGTAGAGGTTTAATTTTTCAGCCGGTGGTAGAATCTGACTTTCAACAAATAAGTGTAATGCTTTTTATGTTGAATAAAAATATTTGATTTGATTTGATTTGATTTGATTTGACAGATGATTTAGTAACTGATTAAATAGTTTTTACATTTGTAAGCAGATTAAAAACACGAACCAATAAAGAATATCCTTTCATTTGGCGCGAAGCAGTAGACAAAGGACGCAGCAATTTTACTGACGGTTGATATTATTCCCAGAACTGAATCGTGCCATTGCAAATATTTGCTGAATACTGTGATAGAGAAGATTGTTCCTGAAATGATAAGGAATTCGTGATTTTAATAATGAAAGAAAATTGCTGTGACGGGGTTTCATTTTTATTCAAATTATTATTTTCTATACATAGACAGATCACGATAATCATGGCGGAGAGCTGTCTATTTGGTTGTTAGTTTCCATATCTTTCTTTTTTTTTTCTTTACTTTAATTCGCCACGTTCCACAATACAAACTCACACCCGTCCACAACATAAACTCACACTCGTACATAATTTAATATTTCTAATATGGCAAATACATGTGTATCTTTGAGTTGAAAAATCATATTTACCTTCATATGTATAGCTTAATTCTCTCTTTTATACATTATTATTGTTTAAATTATTAGCAATAAGCTTAAGAAATAGTTTGTATCTGTCAACTGTCACGTCACTTGCAGGCCTCAGCTGAAAATCAGCGCTGAATGACTTCTAGTCATGAAGCACATGCTGAGCTGTTTGGCCTTTCGCTGTTTTGTCTGTATTTTTTTATTCTTTACTTTATATTTTTATAAAATAGAATTAGTTATTATATAATAAGCTTACTATTTAGTTTTTAATTAGAATTTAAGTAAAATATTTGTAAGACATTACAGTGATAAATAAAATAAATAAATATCAATGGAATAGATAATATTTAAATTAGTGTAAGTAGTATAGTGTATACTGAACGCTCGCCACGTCTGTTTGTCTGTTCGCTATCAAAAACTACTGAACGAAAACAACAAAGAAATCAAAGATTAATTTGTATATATTATAAATTTTAGCAGGTATTTTTACTACACACTCCACTGGGATGGTAATATCCGGTGTCGTGGGCTTGGAAACATACATAATAACATGGACAAACACACCCAGATCGGAAAACATGCCTGTATGGTCAATACAAACATTTGCTCTGAGCGAAAATCGCACCAGTGACCGTGACTAAGTAATAATAATAATTAATTAATCATTAAAAATATAAGAACAACTGTACATAAAGAATATAGACTTACCAAAAGTATGAGTTACGGAGTTGTAAGCTTGGAAGATGCTAAACTTTACTTCGTCCCAGTTAAATCTGTACCTTGTTGTCATGTACATAACAGATAATTCACCTGCAAACAATCTTAATCTTATCATTTACATCTTCTTCTTAGCATTATTCCCGGTATTATACAAGTATTTACCCAGTGTCTGCTTATACTTTTCTCCGGATTTCACAGGTTACTAGTTTTGACACAGAGCGATTGCCATCTGACCTCCGCAACCTTAAGGGCGAACCAGTAACTCATTGGATAAGATCAATTTTCTTATCAAGAATTAACGATTATTATCAGATGTTATGTGATAAAAACCGGGATCGTGCTCTCCGAGGCACGATGGAAAGACCCACACCAACAAACGCCCAGACCGAAACAGACATTTGTAAGATCAATGCAAACATCTACCCAAGCGGAAATCGAACCCGCAACCGTCGAAGCTATAGCTGACTCACTACCCACAACGCCTCAACGGTGTCCTAATCTTATCATTTACATCGTCTTTTGTATGTTACTAAGTTGGCAAGCAAGCATACGGCCCACCTGATGGTAAGCGGTTGCCGTAGCCTATGAGCGCTTACAACACCATTTGTAGGTATCACTCACGTTGCAAAACTCGAAATATTAGTGCTCAAATCTCCTATGCCCAGTTATTTCACTAGCCTACAGTGCCTTTCTAACCGAAACACAGTAATGCCAAAGACACTACTGCTTTACGTTAGTATACTTGACACTCCGGGGTTACCTATTTAGCCGGCCTCTTGCAACAAAAGACCTACCACCAATGTGATTGCACTGGTGGGGTAACCTCTGCTGTGACAGAGATTATCCCAACAGTGTAATATATTGCAGATAATGTGGCATGGAATTAATATACGTTGAATTTCCTGCGGGATATATAACTTAATTGTACATTTGACAAATGTAATGTGATTATATTTGAAAAGAGTAACTTTAGAGTTTCTTGCCGTTTCTTCTCTGCAGAATTTACCTTCCGAATCGGCGGTAGCTTCACTTAGGCGGACATAACAGACTGTATATTTGACGATTCAAAAGTGCTTAAAAGCCTATTTGAATAAAGAATATTTTGAGTTTGAGTTTGAGAGTGGGCGATGGTATCGTTATGAAATTGATACTAATACATTTTACTTTTTTAGAATTGATATGAAGAAATGAAATAAAGTTTATTGCTATTATTGCTATTACACAATAAATTGCTGAGATATTAATTATATTACATAATTTGTCAATGAGATAAAAGAATACTAAGCATTATAAAATTGATAATATTTTATAAATCATGACGCAGCAAATCTTTTAAATGAAATATCAGCGAATATTACTGACGTTATCATAATAAAAGTTCTTTTAAAAAAAAATTAATAGTAAATTAAAAATGTACTCTCCAAAGTATAAGAGCTAATTACCCATCAACAACAAATATAATTGTTTGAGTTGTTCGTTACGAATAAATCAAAATTTTGTCTGTCATTGTTTCTTTGTTGACGGTTATTATCGACATGGCTGGATCAATTTTAATATATCTTTTTATGACAGATAGCCAATTTTATAGGGAACAACATATGTTTTTTTTTAATTTTGGTAAAAGAATTAGGATTCTATGTATATATCAAAAGTTATGTGAACTTCGCGAGCGGAACCGCGTTGCTGCTAAGTACTATAGTTTTTAGTTATATGACTTGGACTTATTAGTTGTTCTTTTAATGTTCTACCCAGTATTACTGCCTTTTAAAACTAATGATACTTCATTATAAATTATTTGGCAAAACTTTTAAATTCTACTAAATTGCGATTGAAAGTTAAAGTCAAAAATTTGTTCTTTTCTTTTAACTTTATCTATGTACTAATTTATTTTATTAAATAAAATGGTTTATGATCTTTAAATATATTAATAATTCATAAACATTTTAAAAATAAAAAAATAATAATAAAAACAAAAGAACAGGTTGATTGCTTTTATAAAAAAACACCGTTTTTATAGACAACAACAATTGTTGTGATTGTTTTTTCACATAAAAGTTAAAGTATTTTTCTTACCATGCATAGGTCCAAATAAAATGCACACGACTAGAAGCAACACACAGATTCTCACTCTTCTATTATTTTCACCTCTTTTGAAGACCACTCCGAAAGTTTCCTTTATGTTTGATAAATCCAAAAATAAACGAAGAAAGTGCCTTATTCCTTTTTTATCATGCTGGAAAGAGAATATTATATTAACGAATAATTTTCTGTAATATGAATAAAAGTAGTATCCGAGTAAAACCGACAGACGGACATGACAAAATTATAAGAGTTCCGTTTTGCCTGTGCTCTACGAAACCTTAAAAAGAAATATATAGATGAAAATTCTATAATTATGAATTTAATTTGCTTGGTGTTTATTTTTTATTACGTCGATTTGATTGTTTGTAACTATGGTTACCAAAAGTGTTAACGCATCCGGTCGTAACGCATTAATCGGATGGTAATTAATTAAATGTAACTGGCATCAGACAGCGCATAACTACTATCATCTGGTTTCAGTCAAAATAACTGAATTAACCATAGTAACTAAAACTCTCGACGCATCCGGTCACAATGCATTAATCGGATGGTAATTAAAGTTAAATGTCATCAGACATCGGTTTTCAGTCAAAACGATTGAATTAAGCAGCGTAGCTAAAACAGTTAAGGCATCATATATATATATATCTATAGTTTATTATATGTATATAAATGTGCATATTAAGTATATGTATTTTATCTTGAACATATTTATTTACTATGTATAAACTGTATATTTTAATTATTTTGGTTATATCACTTCTTTAAATCTATGTATTCTATGTACACCTTTTTACCACCCTAATACTTTGGTATTTATGACTTTTACGCAATTTTTAATGGTTGTCTGGAAGAGATCGCTTGTTAGCGATAAGACCGCCACTTGTACGTAATTTTGTTCTTTCTCTCCGTGTCTGTATGTCTATTTGTTTTGTTTTTGGTGTACAATAAAGTGTTTTTATTATTATTATTATTATTATCCTGTGGCACCGCGTTGTTCATATGGTAAAAATGAAAGGTAATTGGCATCAGGTAGCACATAGCTTCTCTGATCTGGTTTCAGCCAAAATGATTGAATGAACCAGGGTAGCAAAGCTAGCTTAATAGCTTCTATGATTTGGTTTTAGCCAAAAATTATAAATCTAAATATTTATATCTAATTTCGGAATATACGTTTCATTTATTGTTATTACTGAGAAACTGTGCTACTTAATAGTACTAATACTCGTATTTAAGACATGATTAAAATGATTGGGCCTTTATCATTTTATTTGAAGGTGAAGTATGTCGCCTCATTTATTTGATAAGTATCATATAAAAGCTATAAAGATATTTTATCATTTTACTTAACAAATGATCAAGCATATATTGTAAGTAAAGACTTCTGTAGAGCGTTACTCAAAGCAAAATCATTGAACGATTACTGTTTTCCTTTAAATTTTTAGCTACTGCCCGCGGCTTTTCACACGTTAATAATTATGTTTAATAAAGCTTTCATGCAAACAGAAATAACTGGTTCCTATTACACCCTATTTCACCCACTTCAAGTTTTCTTTTTCGCGACAAATAAGAAGCCTAGAATCGTCTCCATGAGCTCATATTATGTATATATATCAAAAATTATGATAATCGTTTAGCGGGATAGGCATGTAAACGTTACAAACAAACAACCGCAACAAAATATTGTTTTTCTATCTCACCAAGTTGGCAAAAAAGCATATGGCTCATTTCATTGTAAGCGATTACCGTAGCCTATGAGCGCTTACAATTACCATTTATAGATGTCACTCGCGTGTTGCCGAACTCGAGATATCCGTTCTTAAATCTCTTTTGCCCAGTAATCATTGTAATATTTTAATAACTTTTTAAATAAAGTTTCACAAAAATATTTATTCTTACCATTTTTTGTTCAGGTGTACGCTTTGGATCCTTGAGAATGAAAGCATTATATAGTACATTCATGAAATGTAAGCTGGCAGCCACTCCATAGCAACCATAATAACCAATAGTTTTTAACAACACCCCACTTATCCCCATTCCGATTGGGAATCCCACTGTTAGAGCAAAATTGATCAGTCCCATCCTAAATGTCCTATTTTGATCATTGGTAATAGCGCTTATATATGAGAACATAGTCAAGAAACAAACACACCAGGAACCACTAAGACCATCAATAATAGCTTCACTAAATACAATAACCTCCAAGGGGAGTTCGTAGAAGAAATAAGTGTTAATAACACCGTTGAGGCTTATAAGCATTTGACCCGTAGCTCCCATTATTATGAAGATCTTTCTATGTCCTGTCTTGTCAGCCCAAGATCCGATGAAAAGGGCCAATAGGCATGGAAGTGTAGCAGTAATGTAAGTTCTCCAAGTCATTGCTCTAGCTACTAATTGTTGAACGTCTCTCTCATAAATATTTTGCTCCCCTAAAGTTTGCATTTTAAGAGCATCACAAATTTCCGTAGTAAAATTTAAATTCACACGACACGCCTTCTCCAAGTTTAGATTTTGTGATGTCAATATTGCTAGAATGATCCCGAAAACAAAAAAGAACATGGTTGGTTCTACTGTAGTATTGCTTAGTACGTAAAAGCATGTTTCTCTGAAGTTTCTCTTCTTTTTTTCACTCTGTACTTCTGTGTCTCTTAACGGATCCGTTTCACTGAATTCTTCTTTTTCCATATTGTTTTCGACGTTATTATTTTTATTTTCAGTAGCCATCTTCAATTCTTTAATACCTTCACCCATGATTATAAATTTTATAATTTTGTTAATTTTTGGTGACATTTTTTACGCAATATGTAATAATAGTACTAAATGAACATTACAGCTTGATTGCATTTAAAATAATAATGAAATAGCGTAATTGAAATGTGATAAGATTCATTAATCTTATATCTAGTTTTGTTATTTTATTTAGCTGCTAGGCGGCGTTGCTGATATAATCGTCTGTAAGATACAAATAATCTTTCCACATGTTTGTAATCAATTTTACAACATATTTACAATTCAATACTAGCTATATTTACAAATACATAATTACAACTTTTTTTTTATGTTGTAAGTTGGCAAACAAGCAGTACCAAGTTGGTAAGTGGTTGCCGTAGCCTATGAGCGCTTGTAACACCATTAATAGCTGCCACTCACGCGTTGCCAACCTCGAGATATTGGTTCTTAAATCTCTTCTGCCCAGTAACTTCACTAGCGTACAGTGCCCTTCAAACCGGAACACAGTAATGCTTAAGAATTACTATTTGGCGGCAAAATATTTGACACTGCGATGGTACCTACCTAGCCGGCCTCTTGCAATAAAATACCTACCACCAGTGTGACTGATTGCACTGGTGGAATAATCTATGCTATGACAGAGGTTATCCCAACAGCGGGCGATGGGGTCGTCACATCCCGACGCCGGTAAAAAAACGGTAAAAATCATGTCCACGGGGAATGATGGCGAGAGGGCTGGCTGCATTTCCCGCTGTATAGCAATCCCAATCGTTTGGGCCCTTCCTTCACCTGCAAAGGCAATAGTCTTTTAAGAAATTGCTCAGCACTAATGCTCCGTGGCCCAAGTGCTTCTTCTACAAGAGTTTGTAATTAAAGCAAAATTTATATTTGAACAATTTTATAAGTTTCTATTTTCAGTTTTATAAACTTTTCTTATTGAGTATCTATAGCATCAATTGAATGTAAATTTTTTACCATTTTTGTGAAATTAATGAAAAAAAAACGACTATATTTTTTATGTTAGGTTGTCGCTTTTATAATTAACCTTGGACATAAAGTTGGTTGGTTGACATGTTTGGTCAATATTTTCAAAAGCTTATAAGTACTCATATCATCTAAGTAGCAACATCTTGAGTGTACTTATTATCTGTAGAAGTTTGTATTGCAGAAACAAAAAAAGCTGTTGCTTATAATTGTTTTTGTTTGCAAATATTATATCATGATAAGGTTTTAAGTATCTTTCTAACTTTTTTCATGTATTTGAATTACGAATGAAAAAAAACGACCATTGTGGCGTGCTGGTAATAAGCTTGCCTCGACGGTGGCGGGCTCGTTTCACACTTGGTGCAGTTGTGTTTATTTATGTTAGAAAATTTCTGTTTTGGTCTGGGCATTTGTCTTTATGGGTCTCCTTACTGGTTATGACCGCTCTTAGGGTTGCGGACGTTACATGGCTATTGCTCTATTGTAACCAGTCAAATTCGGATAACAGTATAAAGCTGAACCTATGAAAATACCAGGAGCATTGTTAAGACAAATTTTATATATTTATGAAAGAATATGCTAGTTTATTAATATTTATCAGTCAAGTGTGTTGTGGACCACGCACAGTCGAATCTAAAGCATCTTAAAAAGTAATAACGAATTAAGTTGGTAATTTCGTAGTCATTATTTGAAGTAATATGAAAAACGAAACTATGGGATCAAATTTATATATTTCTAAAATTTGTGGACCTATCTTCTTCAAAACTAAAGTGGTTGAAATTTCATTTCATGTTCTACAAGCTCAAATTTTCAAGAATTTAAAATCTATTACTTCAAAAGTTAGAGGAGGGGGGAGCTAATATAATTTTTATGACTTTAGGAGCTAATATCTCAATAACTACCGACTTAATGATAAAACTCAAAATCAAACCTCATTACCATTTTCAAAGACCTATCCAAAGATACCTCACACGTTTCCACACGTTGAATTTGTTTTTCAATACTGAGTTACATATTATATGGACTGCTATCCCTAATTTTTATGTATTTTAAGATTTCATTACAAAATCGTGTTGCGGTTCATAGAATACAATTATTTACTAAATTTCGTATAGATAGAGCCAATAGTCTCCGAGTAAAATGACTGTAACATTCGTGCAGACGGACAGACGGACGGACGGATAGACATGACGAAATTATTAGGGTTTCGATTTTGCCATTTGGCTACGGAATCCCAAAAATAAGCGTATCAAAATATACTGCTTCGATAGGGAAAATATAATAGTGTACAGGCTTTTGAAAAATACATGGAATTGACTGATGGGAAATAAATACACATTTTTACGTATCAAAATATGTATTTTATAATCTATAGTATAGTGAAAAAACTTGAGAGGTGTCTAGGGACACCCGGATGGAACGAAGTTCCTTTCGATTAATTAGTAAAGGAATTGTAATTTTTTTTTAAAGTTATAATAATATTTTTAATTTATTATTTATTATGTACAAAAAACAAATCAACAAAAATAATCGTCGCGACACCACACTGTTCAAAACAAATAGAAAGACGAAACGAAAATATCTGGCTTGCTTTCTATGAGAGAGAGAGAGAGACAGACAGAGAAACACGCGCACGCCGCACGGCTTACAACTATAGCAAAAAGTGTCGTGACAACTTTTCGTAAGAATTTTTTCCGTCTAGCCCCCTTTCACAACGCGCGATAAGGAACTTCGTTCCAAAAATTTATATCTTAACTAGTGCATACTATAAATTTGTTTAAAGTGTGAAAATTTATATGTTTTTCCAATTTCGAAAAAATGTTAATATATTTTCTAGTTCGATGATTTGAACATTCGAGATTAGTTTAATGGTTTCCTATTATATCTATAACAGCAGACTCAGCAACGAGTTGCTTTGACACTTATAATATCTTCAATAATTATAATATATTCAAATTATATTCAAAATATAATATATTTACAGGTATCAGCGGCCTTACCATTAACTCTTATTGCGATTCAAATATCGTCCAATGTATATTATGACGTATTTATACATAATCCTCATATAAAATCTGAATGTCAGAATTGAATTGTATTGATGTTGAAGCGCTTTAAAAGTTAATGGCAAGCCCTCAGGGCTGGTTCAGCTGGGTAATACTGCTAGCATTCTTGCCACCATTCCCCACGGACATGATTCATACAGTTGTAATTATTTGTAATTATACTTAGTAGTAAAAAACAGAAATAATCGGGATAAAAGCTAACCTATCCCAATTTTTAAGTTGGAACAAATCACGTGTAAAAAATAATCCTTAAGATCGGATAAGTAATTTAGGTGTATCGCGGACCAATATGATACGAGAATTTTAATATCATTAAGAAAGCCAACTAACTTTTTAGTCGACTTAAAAAGGATCAAAATCAAGAATTTTATATCATTATATTTGTTTTCTTTACTATTCGATTAATTATTGCCTTCAATGATTTGGATACTTTAGGCTCGATCCTGTTAGATGGCCCTAAAAATGTAAACAAAGCGATTAAAAACGGTACCCCTTAGCCCTAATTACTCGAAATTAGTCGAAACCAATATGTTTTTTAATTAGTTACTTTCGGAGTAGTGAGTATTGGGACCCGGCAGAGAAAAAGGGCAGTCCTCGCAGTGGCTCAAAATTTTACCTGTTGCGAGGCTGGACTACGGTTTAGGATGTAATCCTAGGGAATGGGGATAGCACTACCAGTGCATTTTAGCCGAAGAACTATCAGGAATGCATTTGATAGAATCAGAGTTTCAAAATGAATTGAGCAGAGCTTGCATTAAAATGTTTCCCTAAACATTTGAAGCGCTTATCGCAAAACTATTTTGATCAAACTACTTTCCATCCAAATTTTTTGATTAGACATGCTTGTATCTACACAGACCGATGTAACCAACCGACAAAGGCGTCATAAGCACGTCCTGCAAGACCCTGATGAGAGGATTACATTAGAAAATGCCCTTACACAGCACAGACACGCACACAACACCGTCCTCGCCGGCGAGGACGATGACGTCCTTAGCCGTGGTTCGGCTTCGCAGGAGGCACCCTAAAGACGGAATCAAATTTGAGGGCTGAGGGCCCGTGAGGGCTGCCCCTTTATCACGGCTGAGTCTCTGTACTCGGCCCCCGCCCGGTGACACTGTCAAGGCCAGTGGGGCCAACAGCAATACACATTCCGAAAAAAAAAAGCATTAAAATTGAAACTGTTTTGTAACTGTTCGGTACTGAACTGGCCCGTCGTGCGGAGAGAGGGATGAATGGCGACACCGGCGCATTTACCTTTTCTCAGTCTCTTGTAGACAAACAAAAAGTTTACAGGCCAACAAAAGACTAGCAGAGTCCAACCCATCAGAACATTATTTTTAATAAACAGTTTTTACATTTAACCAGTGTCTATCTTTTCAAATAGTCCACACAAAAATACACAATTAAACGACACTTTTTATTTTCGTTATTGACTCATATTAACTGATTTGAAACACTCACAACTCTTAAGGTCGGTAGAAATGACAAATAAGATTTATTTTACGAATTGTATAATGAAATTATTTGTATTTCATTTTTATTTATTTCGATTAGTATTGTTTTGTATTTCGACTTAAATACTGTCTAAAATCTTACATTTAAAATTGCCAAATATACAATTATAATTATCCACTAACTTAACTAATTAGAATTTATGTCGGTAACATTATCCAGGTATGCGTAAGGCTATAAGTGCGTGGAATCGTTTTGATGTGAATTTTCAGGTATTTGAGGTTTTTCTGGTAATTTTTTTGCTTCAGCTTCTTTCTTTTCTTCTGCTTCTAATGCTTTCTTTCTTGATTTTCTAAGCGCTAGCCTGTGCTGAATATAAAACATTCTGAAACAAATGAAAAATATTTAGTTGTTATATTTGAAATTTATTGGAAATATTAGTGCGCGGCCCTACTACTGCGCACGCGGTGCATGGCCACGCGACGCATGTTAGCTGCATGGGTTCGTTTGTTTGGCAATATTTCCATTACAGCACACGCTACGATGTGGTGTTTCACCCTTATGCAATTTTTAACAGACTTCAAAGGTTCTCAATTCAAATGTTTATATTTTTATGTATGCTTGAACATAATTTCGTTAATTATGTAACAATTTTGAAAATTCTTGTTTTGCTTGTAAGGCTGTAATCACAAAATACCTATTATGATTTGGGTACTTTAATATGGTTACAGAATCGTTATTCTAACTGAAAGGTGTAAAATTTTATTCCTCATGTATTTGTAATTTTAGTTTGAAATTATTTACTAGAATAAAACTTACGAAAGTATAAAAGATGCTGGTATGATAAAAACGGCAGTGGTGAGGAAGACAGCTCCTGGTAGCACATGGAGCGTGTTCATGTAGAGCCAGGAGTAGAACGGTTGAAAGACCAATGTTGCCACGGTTTCGGTTAGCGAGAAGAGGGAATTCACCTTGGCTATAAAATAAAGATATTTAAATTATTAATAACAGATATATTGAAGTCTATAGTCGGTATCGGATTTTATTGCCACATGGATTAGATTTTGGTTGAAAAATTTTATAAAATAATTCTGTTATCTTTAACAATTAATAAGTCCGGTCTGCCGTATGTGGTACACGGTCATTGTTGAACTAACCGTAAACCATAGTCTTACAACAATATTTCATTTCGCCCGCGATAAAAAATATTTTTTATATAGAGATAAAAAGTGTCCTGTAGACTTTTCTAAGATTTAAACAATTTCGATCGGTTCAGCCATTTAAACATATAAAAAAAAAACCTCATATAGATGTCATAACTAAGGGTAGATATGAAAAGAAGAATGATTGGTGATTATTGAGTTATGCGCCTATTTTTTCTTAACATTTTTTGAGTGTAATCTATATTAGATAAATTGATATAAAAGATTAAATTTATTCGTTTGTATTTTTATGATAATATCTACCATTTTTAAAATTAGATTCTTATAAAACTGTATTCCTGATAACCATTGCCTCAATTTTAAAATACTATTAGTACTGTTGCGTTTCGTGCGATAAGTAAAAGCGCATGAGCCCAATCTCTCACCCCCTGTTTCCTTCCTTTTCCCTTCTCATCTTTTCCCTCCCATTTTGGGTTGGCAACTCGCATGTGATACTTCAAGTATCGCAAGAGTTCATAGTTTGCGGCGACTTCTCACCATCAGGCGGAAAGTATGCTTGTTTGCCAACTATCATGACATAAAAAATCCGTTGTTTATTCAAAAGTTATAGGCATAGAAATATCAAATTTTACTCGGAGAATGTAACGATAGAAAACATGTTCAGATGGTATTGCTAAATATACGTTTGAAGATTAAGTGACCATTTCTAAGACGTAATATACCACTTACCAGTTTCCTGTTTTTCAACTAATTTTGATATAATTGAGCGTAAAGAGGTAAACGTAGTGCCAGCTAGCAACTCAGCCACTGGAACTAAAAATAACATGGTATTAAAAATGAATAATCATTTAGTTACAGATTTTTCATATGCGTTTTTTATATAACATGAAATCACAACAGTAACTAGTTTCGTTGATAAAATTTAAAAACAAAAAATATATATTTACATTCTCAATCCGACATAAATTAGATCTTGGAATTAAACAAAAAAAAATGTACAATATGTATCCCATATTCATTAGGATCTAGAAACTAAACTAAGATACCTAGCAAAGAAGAAAACTAAATCAAAATTGGCCCAGCTGTTTGGTAGCTACGATGTCACAGACAGGCGGACACCTTAAAATTATAATGCCCTTCTTTTCTTGGGGGTTAGACTAACCCATTTTTTTTTATTTGATAATAATGACATCGTAAGAAGTGGTGTTAAAAGTGTGTACGTAAATTAACACATTCACACAAACAGTAATTCATTTTAATCACTCGCTTATTGGGATGAAATCTTATCTTGAATTTTTTTTTTATAATAATCGCTACACACTCAACGGCCCCCATTAGAATAATTATATCCTGTGTCGGGGATCCAGAAACATTCACAATGACAAGGACAAACACACCCATACCGGAAAACATGCCTGTACGATTAATACAAACCTGCTCCGAGCGGGAATCGCACCCGCAACCGTCGAGGTTAAAGGCAGACTCGCTACCCACAACGCCACAACGGCTTCAAACACACACAGTGTTGTACAATACTTAAAAAAACCTAAAAGTAAAATACTTACTTAAATACATCTCTAGATCTGTTCTAACAAAGGCAGTCCAGATGGCACCTACAAATTTACTGGCGATCGAAATGAGGCAAAGGAGCGAATCGTCGATTTGAAGTTTTCTGCTCAAGATTGTTATAGAGAACATTGCTCCTGTAAAATATTGTTTTTTATGTTATTAAGTTGGCAAGCAAGCATAGGGCCCACCTGATGGTAAGCGGTTGTCTTAGTCTATGAGCTCTTGCAACACCATTAGTAGGTCCCACTCACACGTTACCAACCTCGAGATATTTGTTCTTAAATCGCCAGTGTCCTTTAAACCGGAACACAGTGTTGCCAAAGACAATAGTGCTTTGCGGTTGAATATTTGACACTGCAGTGGTACCTACCTAGCTGGCCTCTAGCAACAAAAGACCTATATTATTACCCAAGATACGTTTTTCTATACAGTGCAAATAAATAAAATTGAAGCGTCTATTTGTAATTCCAAATTAATAGCGTTTCACTAAATGCATTTGAAAGTATATAAGGTTTCACACACATACATTATTCTGAGATGTAAAGTTAAGGGCACAAAGATAAAAAAAAATGAAAAAGTTTAAGTAGCTCTCGACAAAATAAATATGTAGTTCACCATTTTGTGGTGGCGGCCATCTTGGATTTTAAATTTATCTTAGTGTATATTATTGTAGTTTGCAATCCCTTTCATTTAATACCCGTATTGGAGGAGAGAGTTACTCATTCAAATTTCAAACAACAAAAAAGCAAAATCGCTCATCCGTTTGGCAGCTACGATGCCACAGACAGACGTACACACGGGGACACGTAAAACTTATAATATCACGTCGTTTTTCGTCGGGGTTAAAAATAAAAGCGTAGCGGGCGAGTGAGTGTGCAACGGGCTTTAAGCAACGTCGCATTCAACTTGACGTAGCATTGTTCATGTTAGGCGAGCCGTGTAATCGCACTTATTCCTGCTTTGATCAAAAATTCATCCTGACAACCATCACTTGTATTTTTTTATTACCATACTTTATAAAATCTGTGTACTTTTTTGAGGATGAATTTATGACTCTCATTTTTCTGGTATTGATTTATAATTCATAAAATTAGTTTCTTCTTTAAGTAGTATTTTCTTTCAGTAATGGTTGGGTTTATAAAAAATATATTATATCTTGTTTATTATATTTTGTAATGTAATAATAGTTGACAATTGACGACCGCTGTAGCGTATTGGTAGTAGACTTAACGGTCGTGGGATCGATACCCGGATATTCATATTGATATTACAAATATCTTTTTCGGACTGGGCGTTTGTCCTTGTGGGTCTCCCCATCGTGATTCGAAGAGCACGTTATTCTGTCAGTCCCGGTTGTTATCACATAGCATCTGATAATAATCTTTAACTCTTGATAAGTAATTTGCTCTTATCCAATAAAACACTAATCGCCCTGAGGCTTGCATGATTGTAATCACTCTGCTGTTGGGATAACCTCTGTCACAGCAGAGATTATTCCACCAGTGCAGTCAGTCACACTGGTGGTAGGTCTTTTGTTGCAAAAGGCCGGCTAGGTAGGTACCACCGCAGTGTCAAATATTCTCCCGCCAAATAGTAGTGCTTAGGCATTACTGTGTTCCGGTTTGAAGGGCACTGTACGCTAGTGAAATTACTGGGCAGACGAGATTTAAGAACCAATATCTCGAGGTTGGCAACGCGTGAGTGGCACCTACTAATGGTGCTGCAAGTGCTCATAGGCTACGGCAACCACTTACCATCAGGTGGGCCGTATGCTTGTTTGCCAACTTTTAACATAAAAAAAAAAATCTGTAACCTGACAAATTCGGATAAGAGTACCAAGCAGACCCTGGGTAAATACCAGGTATAATGCTAGGAAGAAGAAGAAAAACAAGAGTAAAATAGAAATAATTACCAACTGAATGTAGAACAATGGAGTAACTGGTGAAGAGACTGAACTTCACCATATCCCAGTTTAGATTATTCCTCACAAACAGATAATATACACCGTGCTCCGCTAAAATGAAAAATTAAGAGATCATATTTTAACTGACACATATAAAAGTCTGCGTTGCGGGTAGCGAGTCTGCCTTTAGTCTCGACGGTTGCGGGTTCGATTCCCGCTCGGGCAGATGTTTGTTAAAATTTCTGTCTCGGTCTGGGCGTTTGTCCGTGTGGGTCTCCCCACCGTGCCTCGGAGAGCACGTTAAGCTGTCGGTCCCGGTTATTACCAATAACATCTTATAATAACTGTTAACTCTTGATAAGTGAATTGCTCCTTTCCAATGAGTTACTGGTTCGCCCTTAGGGTTGCGGGGGTCAGATGGCAATCGCTCCGTGTAAAAACTAGTAACCTGTCAAATCCGGATAAGAGTAATAAGCAGACCCTGGGTACATAAAATACCGGGAATAATGCTAGGATGAAGAAGACATATAAAAGTCTACTGCTTTGCCTCATTGTTTTTATGTAAGCCGTTGGAAAAGTAGTATCTCACATAATATCGACCTGATACTGTGATTTGTTCACTGAGTATTGTAAACACAAACCTCGAATTTTTTCTTAGTTAAATACCACAGTGGATAGGCTACAGGGTTGGTATCACTCTTGTATAGCCGGTTTCTTACAACAATGCTGCAAGTAACCATAGGTTTTGTTTTATCGATAATATAGTTTGATAATACCGCAAGCCCCACATTTTTCCGGTACAAAAAGTATCGTTTATATTAATTTTGTTAATCAGCTATGTTTGTGCGAAATTTCATCAAAATCTGTTTAGTAGTGAAAGAGTCATAAGCATCCATCCATTCTCACAAACTTGCACCTTTACTGTAAACATAATTATGGGTATATAGGGTAAAAGTAGTATTACATAGAAAGGTGATTCTTGCAAAGGCTAATAAAATATACAGCGAGAAAATAGAAGACGGTTCTTTGACGAAATTTTTTCAACCTAAAATGAGGGTATGCATGCAAAAGCTTTGCACACGAGTCACGTATTACTCACACATGGACGGGCCGAAGAGTATGAACACGGCGAGTAGAGTGAAGATCACTTTTGACCGTCTGTTTGAGGGTCGTTTTCGGAATGCGACGCTGACAGTATCAACGACGTGCGTCACATCGAAAAACGATACACCCTTGTTGTCGCTACGTCCGATCTGAAATATGTAAATCGAATGAGGCACAGCGTTGGATGCTCCCATTCTGTTCGTGAGGATTCTATTGTGTGGAGCGAAAGTGTATGATATGAAGCGATCTAAATGCTAGTCGTCGTATAGTTGATTAATAAATTAAAGTTTATTTTGTTGTTAACCTTAAAAATTACACACAAGTTCAATTTTCTTATTAAAAAAACTGTATCTCCCAATTGGTCCACATGTGAGACTGTTGTTGGAATATGTTCTAAATAAATCACTTAGAGTAAGCTTAGCTAAATATTTTGAAATATGATTTAAGTATTTGTGACTGTTTGTGGCATCAGTTTTTTATCATTTCCTTTTTATCCATTCTTAAAGTGTTCAACGTACAGGTCACCCATAGACCTATGGGTTCAACTAAATTGATGATTGTACAACACTGTTGAACGGATGGGGCTTGTATTGATAATTTGTGATTGAATAAAATATATAGCAATCTTAATTTAATGCGCAATATTTTTAGCGCAGCATGTAAGCCTAATATAGTGTGCTAGTTTTAGGACGACGGCAGCTATTACTTCATCATCAGATTTTTTGCGCGCATGAAAATTTTGACAATTGAAATGATTGGCGCAATGGCTGGAAAATGTTTGCTATCTCAATAAAAATCTATATTAAAATTATAATATTTATGAAGCTGCGTTCGGAGCTCCGCTTGCTTGCTGTACCGATTTTTGTTTATTTAACAGAACACCCAATATTTTATAAATAAAAGATACTCCGTATGACATCAGCTAACTGCCAGTGAAAATCACATGAAAATCCGTCCATTCCTTTAAGAGATTAGCCAGAACAAACAGATAGAAGGATCGACAGTCAGACAAAAACGTATACTTTCATATGTATTCAGTGAGAATCTGTTCATTTAGAATTACAAACAGACACTTAAACTTTATTTATTTGTATAGATATATAAGTATAGATGATCTAAGTCTATAGATTAGGAGCCTACGGTCAATATCAGCCAATACAAATAAATAAACTCAATACCCTTAACGGCCCCCATTGGGATATTTATCCCCAAATGAAATACAACACACTTCTGAAAACATACACATGGACAAGGACAAATACACTCAGACCAAAAAACATGCCTATGGTCAATACATACATTTGCTTCGAGCGGGAATTGAACCCCGTGACCTGTGGCGCTTAAGATAGGTTCGCTTAAGCTGCACCACAACGTCGTCAAGTTGTATCTTTTGTTTCATCATAAATAACTAACAAAATTAGCTAATTATTTTGAAAACTGTTTACTATCTCGTCAGCTTAACCGCGGTCCGAAATTTCAGAGCATTATTGTGTTAAATAAAACCACATAAGTGCCAACATAACCGCTTATTGATTCTCTCCAATTGTTATTATATTTATCAATAGCTATTGTACGCGTAGTGACCATAAATTGCATTATTGACTTTTAATTTAATATTAATTTGACCTATTTTTGGTATTATTTTAATACATTTTCCTAGTATTATATCTGGTCTTTTTCTTCTCGACTTATTACTCTTATCCGGATTTGGAAGGTTACTAGTGAAGGTTACACAGAGCGATTGCCGATTAACCTACGCAACCTTATAGGCGAACCAGTAACTCTTTGGACAAATTACTTATCTAGAGTTAACGATAACAACCGGGATCGACAGTTTAACGTGCTCTCCGAAGTAGGGTAGAAGGACGACAAATGATGACAAATGCTGAGACCAAAATAGATATTTATAAGATCTTTACAAATATATGCCTCACATGGGTATCGAACCCAAGACTGTCAAGCCGGCAGACTCGCTACCAACATTCCACTACGGTCGTCAGGCTTTATTTGTAGAACAATATTTCTTTATTTTAAAACAAGGTTCTGACTCTTTGTGGTTAGTCGAGTTGTTAAGTCGCTTTGGTTTATAAACTTTGAGAATGAAATCAGCATTGAAAATTCCGATAACATTCTCTGTAATCATTTTTAATAATAACACAAAACTTTTGGATTTTTGACGAATCATTCTTCATAAATAATATCACTACATAGTATAAAACAAAGTCGCTTTCTGTGTCCCTATATCCCTATGTATGCTTAAATATTTAAAACTACGCAACGGATTTTGATGCCGTTTTTTTTAATAGATAGAGTGATTGAACAGGAAGGTTTATATGTATAATAACGTCCATTAAATAGTGGAGAAATACTGTTATTTATGAGGTTTCTAATATGATGTCGTAAATAATCGTGCGGCCACGGTCAGCAATGAATAAATCAAAACTACTGGATCGATTTTAATCATTTTTCAGTGAATGACATAGGCTATATATGTTACACCCGTGCGAAGCCGGAGCGGGCCGCTAGTAGTTTATAATAGTGGAGATAAATTATTAAGTAATAATAAAAAACATAGAATAGTTAATTTGATTTGCCATTGATTGATCATGCTATTTGAGATCAGTATGTTCAGACCAGCGTTTTAGACGAACTTATAAGCTTGATTTTTCAAGAATGAAATGCATATCGGCGCACCTTTTACAAAACGCGCAACTCAATAGCTCAACGGTGGCGGGCAAGCGCAAGCTTTGAAATTATTTGGAGGGTCAATAGGAATATTACTAATGTCTTGAAATAAAATTCGTAGAAGCGTTAACGAGCTTAGAAGCTTGTATATGCGCGGAATATCAAGTACTCCAAATATGCTACTCGCTAACATCAGTTCGGCGTTTTGAAGCGCAAAATAAAGAACGCGTGTAAGAGCGTACGCTGTAATAAAGACGGTTTAAAAAATGCTAGTCTGCAATGCTCGTCTACATTATCAGTTTCGAACAAGGAAAAGCCAATATGTTGGTACATGATACAAATGAAAAAAAAATGTGACGTTTTGTAAAACTATTATTAATATTAGTTTGAAAATGTTTATGTGGCCTTAGTTCACTAGCAAACACCAGAGGGTTCACAGTGCGTTGCTATCTTAGATGAAGAGTTGCAGGTCGCGAAGTGAGAAAAAAGAAGAGGAAAGATTTGAAAAACTCCATCTTTATAGAAAGAAATGCCATGGTACGAATATTACTACTCATAACAATACTTAGTGTTACTGTAGTACTTCTACTAGCAGAAAGGACGAAATTATAAGCGTTCCGTATTTGCCATTTGGCTACGGAACCCTAAAAAACAGCTTAGTTCTACAAATAAAATCAAAACAAAACTAGGTAAGGGTATCGATATAGGCCTATCGAACATATCGATAAGTCATTGACCCATCACTATCTCGAGTGTCAATAAAGAGACAATGAAAATAGGATTTAGTTCAGAAAACTTGTTAAATGAATTACCTTTACAAATTATAAAATTGAAGTGTCTGTTTGTGATTCTAAATTGACAGCTTTTCATCATACAAAATCCGTATGAAGTTATATATATAATGGTACTTACAGAAAAAATCAATTTATAATTTTTTTCATTCTTTTTCTAATAATATATGTATATACTAGCATCTACCTCTAGCTTCACCCGCGTAAAGTACGATTTGTATTAAACTCCTACTAATTAAAACTAATTTTTGTGAGTTAAATAAAAAAGCAAGACATATGCTGCGGACTTTTGCGTAGGCATTATTAAGCTGTACATTTTTTCTCTAGAAATCAATCACACATCCTTCATCGTTAAGGCAGCGTTCCTAATAAACGTTTCCGTTTGACCGTTTTTTCTCCGACTTACTTTGCAAATCCGACTACCACGAAAAAGTTTGGTTTTCGGGTTAATATATAGCCTGTAACACTCACAAATAATATGGCTTTTTATTGGTGAAAGAATTTTGAAAATCGGTTCAGTAGATCCAGAGATTACCTACTACAACATTACCTCTTTATAATATTAGTATAAGTTTAGGATCAGTGATATTGAGCATGTCCCCTTTGCGTGTGAATTAAAAAACAATGAGATAATTATCGTATGATAAGTTTAAAACAATTTAATCATTGGTATTACATATTGTTTAATCTAATCTTATTTAAATGTATGTTTTGACCTAAAAATATGCTTCTATGTACGAAATTAACGCGATGTGTATTATGGTAAGTTTTCATTCATTTGTTTTTCGTTATTATTTTTTATTACTTACTTACTTTTTTACTACCGGAAAAGTACTACCCTCTTAATGAATATGCGTTAAGTGACAGTGTTAGTAGGTGTTGTTCCCTTCCTCATTTCCTGATTCCTTATTTCTTAAACCTTGCGTTGGCAACGTGCATATAGTAATTTAAGTATCGCAAGCGTTCATAGGCTGCGGTGACTGCTTACCATAATGAAAAAAAAAAACCACTCTAAAGCTACGAAAACTAGTTAGACAATCATATTAAGGTATCTAATTGTATCCAACCCATGAAATTTTTATTACTATTGTAAACTTTCGGTGACTACTAGTGATCATCATCAGGAGTTCCACATGACCTAATGGTTCTTTTCTGGAGCAAATGGACCAACTACAAAAACATTCAAATCGCAATATGTGAGCCTATACAATGTTAAGAGTTCTTTCAATTTCTCCAAGATCCCACGATCCTGGTCAAAATAAACTGGAACTAAAAATTATACCCTTTCAAATCGAAGCCACTATTTTTTATCGTACACACATAAATTGTAGATAATATTATATTCTTTATAGAAGATAATCTTTAAGGAATTGCAAGGAACCGTTCGTAAACAAATTAAAACGTATATGAATATTATTTGATTATTAAAGTAAATAAGATATAAAATAAATACATTTGTATGATTCTATAAGCCGAAGATTGCGTTATTATATTGACAAAAGTCATAAGATATATGTATTGTTAGAAACAATAAAGCAATTATATGCATGACAATTATCAACATAACAATGAAGTTTATTTCAGTGAATTATATTAAGAATCGAAGAATTATCACTAAATAATTATAGAAGATGAATGATATAGAAAGAATCTAGCATCATCCAACAAAATACATACTTATGTGAAGCGGGATTTGTAGTCGCGATTTCTGTCTTTGTGATTGTTTGGAACCTCCAAACCCTCATCGCAGACAAAAATGCACCCATAATGTTTCAATGGTTATTCGTGTTTATAGGCTACGTTGACCACTACTTTATGTCAAAGAACTTAAACAGAGTATGACAAAATAATAATTTTTGTACTTACAACAGGTTGTCCCTTGTCCCTTAGCCAGTCATCTGGTTCCTTCAAACAAAAGCAGCCATAGACAAATACGACGAGAAAGAGTCCAGTTGTCATAGAAAATATTCCATAGTATCCCATTCTCTGCACCAAAATACCGCCAATTCCGATACCAATAGGTAATCCTGCGGTCATGCAGAAATTCACCAATCCAACTCTGAAGGTTCGAGACTGTTCTGATGTTATGTCGCTGATATAACTAAATACACCAAGGAACATAGTCACCCAACCACCTGTTATAGCCGTAAAGAAAGTCTCTAAGAATACAGTCACTTGAACTGGAATCTCGTAGAAGAAGTATACGTTGACCAAGTTGTTCAAAGATGTCGCTATTTCACCAACTATTGGTAGCAAAATACAGAGTTTCCTATTGCCAGTTCTATCGCTCCAAGCGCCTAGGAACATAATTATCAAACACGGCAAACCTGTGTGTATTACACTCTTCCAAATGTCTATCGATGATATTAATGTTTGCACTTGTTTTTCATATGAAGAATAGTTGCTTGTCGTCCTCTTTATTAGTGCTTCACAAATTTCATCACCAAATCCCAAGTTGACCCTGCACGCTTTGTCTAAATTTAAATTTGCCATTGCGAACCTCGATATAATACTGGGTATGATAAGTCCAGCTAATAGTGGTTCCACAGTTATATTTTCCTTTATATGCCATAACTTTTCCGTGAAGTCTTTGTCCTTAAATTTCTTCAATTCAATATCTTTATTCAAAGGTTTCTCTTCTGTTTTCTCAACATTTTCTTGTTTTTCATCCATGTTTCTGGGTTTTATTGAACACTTTTGATTTTATTTATAACTTTACACTCGTTTCCATTTTAAGTTCCATTGATACACGAACGACAGTCAGACTTACAATGTTTAATTTAATACAACGAACGTCAATGTGACAGACACAATAATTGCCTTTATTATTCACTTGTCCGATATATTTGTTTGATATCAATTAAGCGCAGATAATGATAAAACGTTGTCGTAGATAATTGGCTTTTGTTCTGTATTGGATGGATCAACGTGCGGTTTATTAATACTGTTGATTGTACAATAATATTTTTTATCGAGTTTTGGACTTCAATCTTATCATTTATTGTTTTATTTTTTACACGACAGAAGCATCGAATACATGTTTAAAGTTATACTTCTTAAGGCGCGTTATGAAAAAATTATGACAGTAAAATTCACAGGTTGAAGCTGTCATTTAATTTTTCAAATTTAAACCAAACTTTATTGACTGTTTTGACTATCCTTCTCCAGTCCTTTTATTATTTTATTGTAATTAATTATTTGCATGCAATTAAAAATTGTTTGTTAATGATGCCCAAGAACGCGTACAGAAGTACACGCACCCATTTTTTTTTTTTTTTTTTTTATGTTAGAAGTTGGCAAACAAGCATACGGCCCACCTGATGGTAAGCGGTTGCCGTAGCCTATGAGCGCTTGCAGCACCATTAGTAGGTGCCACTCACGCGTTGCCAACCTCGAGATATTAGTTCTGAAATCTCGTTCGCCCAGTAATTTCACTAGCGTACAATGCCCTTCATACCGGAACACAGTAGTGCCTAAGCACTACTATTTGGCGGCAGAATATTGGACACTACGGTGGTACCTACCTAGCCGGCCTCTTGCAACAAAAGACCTACCACCAGTGTGACTGATTGCACTGGCGGAATAATCTCTGTTGTGACAGAGGTTATCCCAACAGCGGGCGATGGGGTCGTCACATCCCGACGCCTTTCCATATTTTTTAGTAGTAAATATGCATATTATAACCATAATCATGACCATATCATTAACGGTCAGTAATTAATTAATTGTGTTTACTTCCACGTTATTACGAGTCTACTTCAATTGTAATTTTCTTTAGCAACAGCTAACGATTGGCCAGTTTTAATCTTCACTATCATGATTCATTACAATGTTTATCTTATTTAATTAGGTCTTTTAGATTTTCTAGTTTTAGTTATATTTTCATTAGTAACAAAAGGATTAGTTATAACTAAGTAATTAACGATGGAAGCTCGTTACTGAGAAGCAGTATTAAAGTCAAATATATACTTTAGACTATATTATTATTAATGGAATTTTAGTAAAATTATGACTAAAATTTGAGTTACTATATTTGATAGTATCATTACTACGTATTACTGTCTATTTTATTTGAGAAAAAAGCTAAATCAATAACCAATTATACTCTAAAAGTAGTTATAAAAATAGCAGAAGTATCACGCATCAAGCATTTTAATTGCTAACGATTTACTTATTACAATTTTCCTGTGACTTCGTTCGCGTGAATCTCAGATCTATGTTCCGTTTTTTTTCTAATTGTATATTGCTGTTGGTCCTACCGGCCTTGACAGCGTCAACAGGCGGCAATGTCCCGTTGAGCCATTTTGTACTGTTGTCATAATTTGGGAATTTATTAATGTCAGTAGGCAGAGTTGTAATGCCGGAAGGCTGTTAAAAGTAATTTTTTCCCTTGGAAACATTTTTTCTTGATCTTTCCCACCTGTTTTGTATCCCTGACAACCAGTCCGCAAAATTTTCTGATGCACGAATGAGTAGTTAAAGCGTGAATGCGTAACAAAAAAAACTAACATTCGCATTATTAATATTGCTTACTATATTAAAACGATGTGTAGAGACTTCTCCGATTTATTGAAAACTAGCTTTTGCCAGTGGCTTCTTCCGCTTGAATAACGATTTTAATACAAACTCTGTACCCTTTTACAAACTTTGAATGTCGTATTTGTTTATATCGAATCAACAGCCAAAAAATAAGTTTCAAGCTTCTAGCTCTAAAAATTAGGATAATTCCACACAACTTGAACCCCTTACAACCCTTTTTCGCATTAAAAAGTAACCTATGTCCTTTCTCAAGCTCTACACTATCTGATGTACCAAATTTTATTTAAATCAGACAGTCAGAGAGGCAGAGTTACTCTCACATTTATAATATTATTAAAGTAGTAAGGATATCTTATCGGAGACTCGATGGTTAAAATAAGTGGATTTGAATAACAAGTATCATCCGTAATTAATTTTATGAAGGTGTTTCGCGAGACGAGGGTACAGAAAAGATTGATTGATTAAAATATTCTGAAGACAAAGACAAGTTTCGTGATATATAATGTTGTCTTTTTTTATTTATTTATTTTTTTATATCATGACGGTTGGCAAACAAGCATACGGTCCGCTTGATGGTAAGCAGATCTTTTAGCGAAAAGTGAGAGCACCCGGCATTAGCGGATATGATAAACCTACTGTATCAAGATAATGCTTTAGTCATACAATTGATTTATCCTTAATGAGTGTTAAAACTATTTAATATGCATAGCACTCAACAGCCTTCAGGGTACCCCAGGGTATTTCAGGGTACCTTGAGCCGAGAGTGCGGAAGATACCTTTGGTATAAACCGATACAAATATAGAGTTAAAGGTCGGGACGGATTCATAGATTTTATACTATTTCCTAATCTTAAATTATAAATGCATGTGAGATTGTTTGTTACGCCTTAAATACTGAATATTTATTTATATGTGAAATTTATATTTTATTATGTTATTCGTTCGTCGTAATGCATGTTATTTTACCCCTCGATAGTACAGTTTAAAATTAACGAATAATTACTGATGATTCCTGTTGTTAAGAATTGAAATGTAGGATTGGACAAAAATAAAAAAAAAACGATAGTTTTTTTCATAAACCGAAATTCCATTATATACATTGTTAATACTAAATCTCCAACTATTTAAGTTACAAGTATAGGTGTTTTGCGAAAAAAAGTCACTAACCTCGCTTTGATCTAAAATATCAAAATATTCGATATAACGTTTTTTTTATTCGATACTAATTATTGTTACAGCTAAAATATCGATTCATAATTTTTAGATTTATTTTTTACTTGCTCATCCCTATTATAATCACGTTGCATTTTATTCGCGATTATAATCAAAATGATGCGCCTTGAAGCAAGAAATTGACGCGACAACCATGAACTGTTGATTTCAATACTATGCATTCATAATTTTTATACAAATAATACCTACTGAGAATTACTATTGAAAACTACAAAATTACTGAATTTGATTCAGTGGAATTGAGCTCTTAATAGCTCTTAAATTATTATCTCAATCTTACATTTAATTAAAACCAAGATGTTTGTTTAAATTCCTTTAAAAAACCAGTTTTCTGATTTCGATATTTTTAAGTCTTCTTGAATTAAACTTTATATTTTTGTCCGTCTGTCCGTCTGTCCGTCTGTCCGTATGTCCGTCTGTCCGTCTGTCCGTCTGTCCGTCTGTCCGTCTGTCCGTCTGTCCGTCTGTCCGTCTGTCCGTCTGTCCGTCTGTCCGTCTGTCCGTCTGTCCGTCTGTCCGTCTGTCCGTCTGTCCGTCTGTCCGTCTGTCCGTCTGTCCGTCTGTCCGTCTGTCCGTCTGTCCGTCTGTCCGTCTGTCCGTCTGTCCGTCTGTCCGTCTGTCCGTCTGTCCGTCTGTCCGTCTGTCCGTCTGTCCGTCTGTCCGTCTGTCCGTCTGTCCGACTGCCCGTCCGTCCATCCGTATGTCACAGTCACTTTACTCGGAGACCAATGGCTTTATCTATACGAAATTTACTAAATAGGTGTATTCTATGAACCACACAAGGATTCTGTAATTAAATCTTAAAATATATAAGAATTAAAGGTCCATACATGTAACTGAGTGTTGAAAAAAAAATTTCAACGTATGTCACCGTGTGAGATATTTTTGGATAGGTCTTTTAAAATGATAAGGAACTTCGATTTTCACTTTTTTCATTAAGTTAGTAGTTGTTGAGATATTAGCTCCTAAAGTCGTAAAAATTGTGTCCCCCTCTCTAACTTTTGAACTATGGGATTTAAAATTCTGCAAAAATTTGTGCGTGTAGTACATCAAATAAAATTTCAAACACATTTAGTTTGAAGAAGATAGGTCTACAAATTTAAGAGATATACGAGTTTTCCCCATAACTTTGTTTTTCATATAACTTTAAATAATTACTATGAAACTACCAACTTATTTTTGCAGTCGTTTTCGTTATTATTTTTAAAGGCCTAAAGATTCTTTATAACCAAGCTGCGGAACCCTTTAGTTTCAACTGTACGTGATCCACAACGCACTTGACTAGTAATTATTTTAATTATTTTATAATTATCGGCAATGTGTCTGTGTGGCATGACCTTTTTTCTGCTTGATGCAGAATTAAAACATAGGTTTAATAATATTTTTATCGGTTCGTATTCTATAGGCCTACCTAATGTTTAGGTAATTATCTCTGATACGCTGGCGTCTTCATGTCGCACAAAAGGTGGAAGAAATTAAAACTTAAAAAACTAGCCTATTCAAATGTCATCAAGTGTATAGGTAAAAAAAAAATCTGATAAATATTCCCAAGTTTTTGTTTGCCTCTCCGTTCATTGACTTACTTATAAACCGGTTCATGGTCGCCTGTTTTGGACCATATGTATATAAGTGCATAGAAACCGGTTTATAAAAAGTCGATCCTTAGATAGAATCAAGTATCTTGTAATTCTGCTTTAATTAAGTACTAACTACACCTTACATATATGATTTGTTAAAAGTATAGTAAATATCAAGAAAACTGGATATAAATTTGTATCCCGAGACGCGCGGTATGAACGAAGTTCCTCATTGAATTTCATTTCCCACCATCATTTCATTTCATATCACATGCCACAATCCATACTACCCATTGCCACCCCATGCCACCCCACCCATTGACACACCATTTATTACCACCCATGGTAACCCAATGCAAGGTAGCATTTCGATAAAGGTTTGAGTTATTTCTGGCTCGCTCCTCCAACGCTAAAAAAAATTCGTTGCTAGAAGAATAAGTATTCTATTTTTAAATGCATTCGATACACAATTAAAATTAAGATATTATTTTCGATATCTTTAGAAAAAAAAAGAAACCAGTCTTATTTTTAAAGCATTGTAGGGCATTAAACTTGGATTTGATTATCTTAAAATAAATCTGACAGGCGATCAATTTATGTAAAGCAGTGTCTGTGCAACCTTTTACGGACGTCTTTCGATCGGTCACTGGCTGCGGTTTCTGTATTGGTCGATCACCTGGTGGTACATGAGACTCTATGCTAAAAAAGTCTTTTGAGAACTATAATGTAAAAAAAACAGACAGCATTTGGCCTAGGGCAGAGCATAATCTTAATTTAGGATTCTGAGGGGGACAACATGACTATACTCATTAAATTAAATAGTTCCAAAATGCATTATATTCGTGCATTTTCAGTATTTCGGAAGGTCCTTGTAGCGGCTGCACAGCCGTTAAAGCCGTTTCCGAGATCCCGATTATATACAAGAATTGCTCGTTTATAGGTTATTAAGACATATATAACATTCTTTCTTGCAAATGTTTTGCTTGTGTAGTGTAAAATTAAAGAATAATTATTATTATTGTTATTATATCTTACGGGAAAAATGTTTGCAATTACTTAATGTCTAACAATGCAGCGGTAGGAACGCTGTGCACGCAAAAATCTGCTTATTGCGTTGTTACATTAAATTATGATAATTTCATGTCATTGTTAATGTTCTGATACGATAATTCTAGTGGAAATGTGCAGCATTTGATTCGTGTGAAATTCACGTGATAATATTTAAGCAAATAGTTCTGCTATTAATATCTTTTGTGACGTATGTCGAGGTACTTATTGGTTATCACCAATAATAATATCCTATTGGAAATTCTACAATAATCATTATTGAACCGGCCAAGTGTGAGTCGCTCGAAGGGTTCCATACTTTTCATACCATTATCTATAACTTCCAACTACCATTTATAGATTTTCGACCCAAAACCTATGAGGTACTTCCGGTTGATCTAGAACAAACGGTTGACACAGCACAAGTAAACGGAAAAATTCGAAAAATAAAAAAAGTTGATAAATTTTGGTACTCATAAATTTTCGCGTAAATCCGAATTTGCCCATATCTTTTTATCGTAATGAGTCAGAAACTAATAGGGACTATAGACCTGAGTGTTTGAAATACTTACTTCTAGGTCTACTAATTCCTGTAGAAATCGGTGGTGACACACGGACAGACAGACAGACAGACGGACAGATGGACAAGAGTGATCTTATAAGAGTTCCTTTTTACCTTTTGAAGAATCGTAAAAAAGAATCGGTTGATAAATAAAAGACAAAAATAATTATATTAAACTGGTTCGTTTTTACCTGTGTATATACCTACATATACTCGTTTTAAAAGTCATTGCTTACATTTAAAAAAAAATAACGATAATAATGATATTAATGTTTTTTTTTAAATAATTATATTACAAAAGCAGTCTTCGTTTGTGAATATTTAATTTTTATTATGTATGTTATGCAAAATCTTTTTCATAGCATTATTTCCAGTATTATATTGACCTAGGGTCTGCTTATTACTCTTATCAGGATTTGATAGGTTGCTAGGTTTTGTAGAATTGCCACCTGACCGCCGTAACCCTAAGAGTGTACCAGTAACTAATTTGATAAGAGCAAATTACTTAGCAAGAGTTAACGATTATTATCACAAGTTATGTGATAACATCCGGGACGGACAGCTTAACGTGCTCTCAGAGGCATGATGGGGAAGCCCACAAGGACTGAAACAGATATTTATAAGATCAACAGAAACATCTGCTCCGAGTGGTAATCGAACCAGCAACCATCGAGGCTAAAGGTGGAATCGCTACAAACACACCACAATGGTGTCGTTGTTATGTTATATTATGTTATGCAATATTACCGGTTTTTATGTTTTTATTTTCGTGAGTTGTACTTCCATGGTCGTATTTTTGCGATGAGTTTTGATGAAGGACTCTCTTGGTATGAAGAATGGTACTTCCCAAAATATATAAGATAACTTTTTCGTCTTAGCATTATTCCTGGTATTTTTTGTACCCAGGGTCTGCTTATTACTCTTATCCGGATTTGACAGGTTACTAGTTTTTACACAGAGCGATTGCCATCTGACCTCCGCAACCCTAAGGGCAAACCAGTAACTCATTGGATAAGAACAATTTACTTCTCAAGAGTTAATGATTATTATCAGATTTTATGTGATAACAACCAAGACCGATAGCTTAACGTGCACTGTGGGGAGACCCACGCGGACAAACGTCCAGACCGAAGCAGAAATTATAACAAACATCTGTCCGAGCGGAAAATGAACCCGCAACTGTCGTGACTAAAGCAGACTCGCTACCCATAACGCCACAACGGTGTCATATGAATGAGCTAACTACCCGTTATCATATAGCCAGTTGAACAGTTACATTTTTAACATTTACTTTCACCAAATTTACATTTTAGTAATTCCAAGAATTTTTGACATAGATTGTGTGCATTATTAACTTTAAAACATTATGTGTGGTAGGGATTTACGAAACCCGTTCTAAGTCTTTTGAAATAAAAACATTTAAGCATAATTTTTACTATAAAAACTCAAATTGATTTTTTTTTATTTAATTTAAATGACTCTCGCGTTAACGGAGCGTGTTCGGCTCTCCTAAGCTATTGAGGCTTCATATTTATTTATATATTTGATTCAAATTCCAAAAAAATAACTATCATTGATTAGACTGAACTAAATAAAAATTAATTGAAATCGTGCGGAAGGAAAAATGTATGAGATCTTATTTTGTCTCGAATTTGGACACCAGTTTTATATTATCATATTACGGAAAAACGAATTTTTATGTATAACATAAAATGTACTTAAAAAATTTAATAAAACTTTTTATAATCAGAGATTTAAATCTCATAATTAAAATGCAAGCAAAAAAAACTGGTTGAATGTAAAAAGCCGTATGTAATTATGCGAATACGCTCGAGTGATGATACGCTAAATATATTTATATAACTCGTTTTTGCATTGTTGTTAATGTCAATTTTTATTTTCATGCGCATGACGTGCAAGAGTTGCCACCTCGGATTTTTTTTGTTTACTCGTCTTCCAATAAACTTGTTATACAACAACTGCGTTTACAATTCCTGCTTCGCGACATATCCGTATTCATATTATAAAGGCGAAAGTAGCTCGGTCTCTCTGATAGCCCAAAACCCAACACACATCAAAATCGGTGTTTGATGAAATTTATATTAGACCTGATACATTTTATTGCGAAAAGTAAGGTTTGAAATGGTTGAAATAGGGGATGAAAACACGTATGGCAGTTTGTCATTCTCGAAAATAAAACAAGTACTATAACAAATAAAAAAATGTTTAAGTGTTTTTTTACCTTTGTGCCGATGAAATAACTGATGAAAGATCGTGTATGGTACTCCAAACAAATCTATCTATTTCTTTAAGTATATTGCAACACATATGTATGATTACTAAAAATGCCGTCTTAATATTATCTTTGGATTTTTTTGTACCCGATTCTGAAGTTCGAGCAGACGAAGTCACAAGCTGTAGAGATTTAAAAATATTTTTTATGTGTGAACTATACATATTACTTTATATAACGAATGAACGAATTGCTGGTTTTGTTGATTCTCATAATTACTAAATATCAAGGACATCAAATTGATAGTTTAAACTTACATAGTGTAAGATTTTTGTTATTTATTGCCAAGATTTGTATGAGCCAGATTTAATTTATATAAATACTGTCGTGAAAGTTTCTTATACAAAAAAAGAAATTAACACGTTTTCTTTATATGGCATTGCCAAACATGCCCAGTCAAACTAGTAGTATTTAAATATCAATGATAAAAACTATTGATCCATCCAAATCTTCCTCAATATTTCTCTTATATTAAACAAAAATGATTACCTTTTAAGAATATATATAAAAAATATTTAATATTAACACAGACACTTATCACAGATTATGATTTAAAAACACAATTTTTTATATCACAGAACAGAAAGTCTTCATTATGTATCCTAGTTGTAACATCGAAAGTCAATACATGAGTGATCAGATACGTAAACAACCTGACGTCCATCCAAGAACCGAGTTCAGATCACCTTAAACGAACTTTTTATTTCAAAAATGAACTTTATTTCAAATACATAAGACCTTTCCGAATAAGTCCAATGATGTCGCAAGTGATGCTTATATCCAACTGTTACTATTATTCGAAATTTATCTTTATAATTTAGCTACTAAGGCTAAAATTCGTTTGTATGTTTATTTTTTTCAATGGCTATGTGATCCTAGTATCCAATTACTTACTTAACCAATTTCCTTCGTCTGCGTTGTCCTTTGTGAATACCCTAAATATAGAATATACTTTAAGAATATGAAGGACGATTTTAGGATAAGTCATACATAATTATAACATTAGAACCTGCAGTTTCACTGGCATACAATGAGGACGAAACATACTTTTTCCGAAGATCACCCCATCGCCCGCTATTCGGATGATCTCTGTCACAGAAGAGATTATTCAACTAGTGCAATTAGTCACACTGGGTGTAGGTTTTTTGGTGCAAGAAGCCGGATCGGTAGGTCGGTACCTTGGTACCTGTGTTAAATATTCTACTGCCAAGCAGTAGTTTCTTTGGCGTTACTGTGTTCCGGTTTGAAGGGCACTGTAAGCTAGTAAAATTACTGGGCAAAGAAGATTTCAGAACCAAAATCTCGAGGTTGACAACTCGTGAGTGGCACCCATTATTGGTGTTGCAAGCGCTCATAGGCTACGGCAACCGCTTACCTTTACTAACATCAAATATAATAAAAACCTCACAGAAGGCATCGTTAACAGTATCTAGCCCGGGCGAGGGCTGTTCTTTTCTACGACCAGGTCTCAGTACTCCGTTCCCTCCTGTCCCTAGTGACACAGTCAAGACCGGTAGGGCCAACAGTATGTACAAAATCAGAAAAAAATACCACAGAACCAGAATTATCCCGTCATTCCTTACTCTGCGTTTGATGATGGTGATGATGGTGACGGTTGTGGCCCGGTGTATGCTCTGCATTTAAATGCCAACACTCAATCCTGGTAAAAGTTTCTACTAACCCTATAGCTATGTGTTCCTGTCTGGGGATGTTACACAAACCCCATTAGAGCCAACTGGGCTTGTTGGGATACCAATAGAGTTTTTAGACGTTTTCAGCCTATAGACGTTCACTACTGGAGGATATAGGTATCTCTCAAATACCACCGCGAACGCATTTCTTTCAATTTTTTCTTTTTCAATCCAGTAGGCCCTGATGACTCTCTTTATATTGTCAGTCCATATAGTGGGAGGCTTATTGATGCTGCGGCTTCCAGTTTACGGTTGGCATGCGAACAATTTTGAGCCCCAGCGTCCATTGAGTTCGTAGCATTTATGTACTTATTTCTTATAAACTGGCTATTAATATAGGTTTTTTAAATTGGGCTGGTAGTTTCTAAGATTAGTTTTTATAAACAAACAAACTCTTTTGTTTTATCATATTAATATAGGTTAAAAATACCGGATTGAGTAAATTGTACAACCAAGGTCTTGACTCAATTTCTGGCAAGGACTTCAAGATTATTTCGTTTACAAAATTAAAAAATCCAGTAAGTTATTTATACTGCAGACTAAAATCAATAAAACTTTCATATCCATCCTATTAATACTATAAATGTGAAAGTTAAAAAGTTAGTGTTAAAATGTTTGTTACGCAATCATGCAAAATGGCTGAACGAATTTGGATAACAATTTGGCACGCCATACAATGCCTTAAAAACTAATAGATTCTTGAGGGGGTTATTGAAATATAAACTAAAGGATATCTTTCTATCTTTTTTAGTTGTTTTATGGAAGGCGGTCGTCATATTTCCCGGTCTGGGTGTATTTGTCCATGTCATTGTGTATGTTGCCGGACCCCGACACAGGATATAACTATCCTAATGGGGGACGTTGAGTGTGTTGCGTTTATTTATTATTATTATTATTAAGGATACCAATTTGGAAGATGATAAATTTAAAGCATAAGACAAATATTCAGCTTAACTAATAGATATGGACGTGATAAAATAAATGCATAATGTAGTCTTCTTAACGCTCCAGCAATTGGTATAACGACCATTTCTGTATGAGCATTTGATATTCAACAACTGAAAATTAAAGTTTTATCATAGCAAGCAATTTTAAAATTTAAGCCACTATATATAATGCTACTAAAAATTGGGAAAAAAAAAGTTATAGTAATCGTGTAGTTAGAACTGTAAATTATTTCATAGAGTTTGGGTAGATAGTGCTTAAAACGAGTCTGCGAACTTAATAAGACTTGGTCCGACTTGGTCTAATACTAGGAATCGTACAGCAGACACTAAGAGTGGTCATAATTATATGCTACCAACAACTGTATCGTAAGGTTTACGCAAAATTATGTCTAAATTAGTTCATTTCACTTCACTCAATAGTAGTAGTAGACCCATGCTCCTGCCAGCACAAATGGGCCTCAAATGGCTCTCACGGGAAATTGGCGTAAAGTAGCAGTATCAGTAGCTCCTCCTTGCACAAATGGGCCTCAAATGGCTCTCACGGGAAATTGGCGTAAAGTAGCAGTATCAGTAGCTCCTCCTAGCACAAATGGGCCTCAAATGGCTCTCACGGGAAATTGGCGTAAAGTAGCAGTATCAGTAGCTACTCCTAGCACAAATGGGCCTCAAATGGCTCTCACGGGAAATTGGCGTAGAGTAGCAGTATCAGTAGCTCCTCCTAGCACAAATGGTCCTCAAATGGCTCTCACGGGAAATTGGCGTAAAGTAGCAGTATCAGTAGCTCCTCCTTGCACAAATGGGCCTCAAATGGCTCTCACGGGAAATTGGCGTAAAGTAGCAGTATCAGTAGCTCCTCCTAGCACAAATGGGCCTCAAATGGCTCTCACGGGAAATTGGCGTAAAGTAGCAGTATCAGTAGCTACTCCTAGCACAAATGGGCCTCAAATGGCTCTCACGGGAAATTGGCGTAGAGTAGCAGTATCAGTAGCTCCTCCTAGCACAAATGGTCCTCAAATGGCTCTCACGGGAAATTGGCGTAAAGTAGCAGTATCAGTATCTCCTCCTAGCACAAATAGGCCTCAAATGGCTCTCACGGGAAATTGGCGTAGAGTAGCAGTATCAGTAGCTACTCCTAGCACAAATGGGCCTTAAATGGCTCTCACGGGAAATTGGCCTAAAGTAGCAGTATCATTAGGTACTATTGCGTTTCGTGCGATGAGTGAGAGCGCCGGAGGCCCAATCTCTCACCCCCTCTGCTCCCTTCCTTTTTTCCTTATCATCCCTTCTATCCATTGGGTTGACAAAGCGTATGTGTGCATATCAGGCGGACCGTATACTTGTTTGCTAACCGTCACTACATTAAAAATTTTAAATTTTTATTTCTATCACCGGTTTATATTTCTTTTTTTTATTATTAATATATATTTAAATTATGTTACTATTTCTGTGTACATAATTATCATATACGATACAATTATTAAACTCTTTCTGCATAATAAACGTGGAGTGTAAAACTTATATATCAATGTTTTTCTAATCAAAGTTTTTTGTTTATGTCTGCGGTCATGGTTTTTACGTACTGTTATTTGGCAAGTAAATAAGGTAAATGGTATGACATAAGTTATTTCGTAAAAATAACTTCACGTCTACTTATAAAGTGTTTATTATGTGATTAGAAATAATGTGCGGAATTCCAATTACACAAAAATAGCTTTAATGTCTCATTGTCATAATAATAAAATAACAATTTATAAAACTTTAAAAACATTAACTCACGAAGTTGTCTGTGATTCCCGGTGGGAATCATCATCATTCCCATCGGAGTGTGTTTGTGCGTGTCATTGTGTGTTTCTGGACCCCCTACATAGGATACTACTATCCTTATGGGAACCGTTGAGAGTGTCGTGTTTTAAAACTTAAATAAACAGTAATGATAAAAGCTACGAAATAAACTGTCCCATTAGGAGAGTCATATTAGAAGGTCCGAAAGATACATAACCCCTGACCGGAACAATTTGTATGTTCAATACAGACATTTCCACCGGGAATCGAACCCATGACCAGTGACAAGCTTTTAGGGTAGGTTAGGTACCACTGCGGCAGAACGGTCGGTCGGCAATGACGGCGTAAAGATTTTATTGTGAATGTTAGCGTTTGAGCAGTTCTTTATTGAAATCAAAACAAAATATAAAACATTTCTTTATTAAAAGAGCGATACTTAATATACATTTTATAATGGAATTTTAAGTAAAAACAATAAGAAATCAGCTTTAAAACAACGTTGGCTTTTATAAAGTAATAAGTTTATTAAAATACTATGTCATAGTGAATTTTCCGCTGTTTCTCTCGCATTTTCCACCACCGCTTCTTGTTTCCTAAGTTTTGTTTCACGACGATGCTGTGTAAAGAGCCACCTGGGAACAGGAAGTTCTAACTGTATTTATAAACGGGACAATGGAGGTAAAAATATTATCGTAACTTACACGTTGTATAGAGCTTGATGTAGTGGGAAATATAGTTAGGCAATTTTATTACTTATATACAAAATGCTATATTCAAGTGCTGTATGTATGTGGCTTTAAGATGTCTGCTCCCAGTGATATTATTTCGACATTCATAAAAGCATTTTTTCTTTTCCATCAAAAAAGAAAAATGTTTTCTTCGATTTTCGTGGTTACCATATAATGAATTCTTCCGAAAAAATGTATGTATCCTATGCGATAAGTTCAGTGTAACCGATTTTGAGGATATGTTGAATTGTCTTGCATTTCGCATAACTAAAATCCGTACTTTCCTTCTCGTTAAAACATACGATGAGATGATGATGCGATGCGATGATGAAGACCTTTTAAAAAGTGACATTTGAAATAAGCGCACACACACACGCACACACACACACACACACACTCTCACACACACTCGCATGCATGAACACACTCATACATTAGTTTAATTAATAAATAAATATACATAATACACTCAACGACCACCGGATCAGGATTAGGATTAGTATCTTGTGTCAGGGGTCCTAAAACACACATCCTCACACAACAAGACAGGAACACTGGACTGTATCTATACATACATGTAATAAAATTGGAGTGTCCTTTTATAATATTGAAAGAACCGTTTTTTACTACATGTATATGAATATATATACGGTACATACACCAAAATGTTTGTCTGTCTGTTCCGGCTTATCTCTGAAATGGCTGGACCTATTTTGACGGGACTTTTATTGGCAGGTAGCTGATGTAATAAGGAGTAACTTAGACTACTTTTATTTTAGAAAAAGAATAATTTCCGTGCAATAAAGAAAAATCGGTACACCACGCGAGCGAAGCCGCGGGCGCCGCTAGTAGCAGATATAAAGCGCAGTGGTATACAAGTGGTGCAGCGGTAGTTATCTTGCCTTAAGCGCCCCAGGTTGTGGGTTCGATTCCCGCTCGGACCAGATGATTGTTTTGACCATACAGGCATACTTCCAGTCAGTGTGTTTGTCCTTGACGTTGTTTATGTTTCCGGATCCCCGACACAGTATATCAATATCCCAATAGGGGCCGTTGAGTGTGAAGCGTTTCTCTGCCCCGAAGGAGGATCGGACACACAACCATTGATTAGGACAAATTTGATTATTAATATACTTTATACTTTCATTCTCATTTTTAACGTCAATTAATTAACGAATAATGAAACAAGCTATCGTCCAGTAATCATATTAAAGAAAGAAAGACTAAGACGCAAAGTTTACTTTGGTTTTGTAAATAACTTTATTGTGTAAGTCTAATCAATAAGCGATTCATATCTAACCATTGTCTGTCGATAAAGAAACAATATTAATAAATAATATATTACAAGTGGTGTTTACTTATAAGCGTCTGCACTATATTTATTATGGTTTCACTTTTTTAAAGACGGATAAAGTTTGATGGATAGAGGACACCGTAGTGACGTTGTAGGTAGCGAGTCTGCCTTAAGTCTCGACGGTTGCGGATTCAATTCCCGCTCGGGCAGATGTTTGTTAAAATATCTTTTCGGTCTGGCCGTTTGTCTGTGTGTGTCTCCCCATCGTGACTTGGAGAGCACGTTAAGCTGTCGGTCCCGGTTGTCATCACATAACATCGGATAATAATCGTTAACTCTTGATAAGTAAATTGCTCTTATCCAATGAGTTACTGGTTCGCCCTTAAGGTTGCGGAGGTCAGATGGCAATCGCTCCGTGTAAAAACTAGTAACCTGTCAAATCGGGATAAGAGTAATAACCCTGGGTAAATCAAATACCGGGAATAATGCGAGGATGAAGAAGAGATGGATAGAGTTTGAGTTTTGGGACCACCCCTTTAAATTTGTGACCTATGTGATGTATAATGGATCGTCTCGAAATATAAAAGCAAGTAATTACCAATTATTCATGAATTCACGTCAGGTTTTGTGTGTAGCCTAGCCGTAGACTTAGAGATTAGGCTATTTAAGTTAGTGAGTTGATTGTTAAATTAATTAAAAACTATTTCATAAAACTGTTACAGTAAAATGTGTGTTTATTGAAAATATTTGTGCTAAAATGAAATAGGATTGATTATTTAAAAATCTTTGAACAAAAAAAAATTCATATTAAATATAATAACTATAATAAGCCTTATTTGCATAGACTTATTTTCATGGACATCCTTCCATACATACAAAATGTCAAAGACTTGCTACTGGTTCTTCGTATATTCCGTACAATCGCAACGAACAGATTGAAGTTGGTCATAAGCTTGCAACATAGTCAAATGAAATCATCGTGTGACTAACTTAGTTCCATTGCCTTGGTGTTGAATTTGCGAAGGACCACCATCAAGTCTTTCACATTTTATCTGTATGGAAGGGTCTGTCTATAGCGTATAGTAAGTCTATAAAAATGCGGGTTCGATCGCGACCCCCCTTAAGTTATTGTGGTACCCACTCCTAGTGCAAGCTACGACCTTATTTAGCAGGATGAAGGGCAACAGGAGTATTAGTAATGACTTAAAAAAGCATTGCTAATAGTAGTATTTTTTCAATGGTCTGTATGGAAGGCTTGCGACCGACCGACTGACCAACATACTTATGATAAGTACTTAAAAGTGCCCAATTCACGTTGTGTAAAGTGGTGTATAATAAAGTCTATTCTATTATATAATAAAGACCAAATAAAACTTACCCTAAAGTTACAATCGCAGGAATGGTCATACATGCACTAAAAATGTAAACAGCGCCATTAAAAATCGGAATGGTCACGGCGTAAAGAGCAGAATATGTCGGGTCAAACACGAGAGCGGCCATAGTTTCTACGAGGCTGAAGAGAGAGTTCATTTTCCCTGAAAAATTAAAGAATAACTCGTTTAATGTAACTAGGGTCCATTTATCACAACGTCAGGACGTCAGAACGATGCTATATTAAAAATATGAGAAATGCTTTTTTTATTTAATTGTACCCTTGCAACGTGCTTGAATAAATGCATGTTCTTTTGAATATGCAGATTTCGTTTTTTAGGTCATGGTGTCGGTATTTAGTTTAAGTATTTAATTTACCTTTATGGAGGAACTGAATAAGATTTTTTTTCAAGCTTTATTTCGTCACAAAGTTAAATAGGAAGTCTGCTTGCTTCTGCAGTTATCGTAGTCTTTTAGTTACCACAGTGATGATTGTGTACTTGGAATAATGGGTGTAATAATTTAGTGGGCCTGGAAGAAGGCGTCTATATAAAAGAAGATTAGTAAAATGAAATGGACACATGGGTTTAGGGTTTTGGAACTTTTACTTAAGAAACGAAATGCAGTACTGCGAAACTGTTGTACTGCTATTTTAACTCGTTATCCGTGGGAGGGTAAGAGTAAGCCGGTTCAGAAAATTGGATGAATGTCTTCAGAAAAGTGGATGGATTCATGTAAGATTGTGTAGTCTATTTTTGCTACCAACCTTAGAGGCCATTTAGGTGGACGGTAGGAGGAGAGGAAGTAGGAAAAGGGAAAGAAAATGTTTGGGTTTATTTTTGAAGGTTTTAGAAACACTAAGCTATTGTTGTAACCAATATCTTAATAATAACTCAGTGTGTTTTAATAGAACATATATATGTATATTGAGGCGAATCGAGAACCTCCTCTTTTTTGAAGTCAGTTAAAAATAATTCGGCACGCAAAAGACAAACACAAATATAAAAAAGCATTAAAAATAATATTACACTCGTAGTTTGAACAACTCAACTAATTAGACTTATTTATTTATAATTATGTAATTTATTGTACCTATCGCTTCGAATATATATTAAAAAAGTTAATGTAGCGTGAGAATATTTAGTCTCTTTTTTAATTATAAATAGCGATCTATAAATAGGTCCCTTTTTAAATTTGACCTTTCAATATTAAATTGTTTACAAGGTAATAAGATTCGTTTTCAGTATTTCAGTAAATTCAACAAAATATCATCCAAACTTAAAAATGTTGTTAAATATAAAATTCTTATCTATTTCATTTCAAATATTAAAGAATTA
Organism: Hestina assimilis; assembly: GCA_023373885.1. NCBI lineage: Eukaryota > Metazoa > Arthropoda > Insecta > Lepidoptera > Nymphalidae > Hestina > Hestina assimilis. The sequence goes on from CM041745.1 coordinate 13,133,898, forward strand.
GTTTTGAAATAAAATAAAACATGGAACATCGTCAAATGAAAGTGCGTTTACCCATCTCCTCGGAGAGAACCAACTTCGAGGCCATCGACCTGAGGGACGTGAAAGTCGTCGCGTTTAGAATTTCAACGATGGGTACTGAAAATAAGAGTAAATTATTACTTTTCCATCTAAAAACGAATGACTGAAGTAAATGTCAAGGAGGATTAATGAATACAAGCATCATAGACTTATTATACATCGTACCTTTAGGATGAAAACGACGTAACTCTAAAAGCAATTTTTTGTGAATCTACAAATAAGTTTTGAAATATCGACACCTGCCTAATCTTTCGTATATTATATTTTCTTGGTTATTTATGCTCGAATATGGCTCGACTGTTGTTTGAGAATTTCGTTTTAAGCCCTGTTACGCTGATAACCAAAATTTCGTTTTTTTTATTGTGGTGTTTTCGTTTTAAAGGTTTCGTTTTAAGGCGATTATGGACAGGCCTTTCCATATAAACAAAATTTCAAAGACTCACTGGTCATCCTTTATAAATACAATGTCGATGAAAATAAACTTTAGGCACAAGCTTGCGACATAATCCAGTGAAGTTAGCGTCACAAGCTTGCCACATTATCGAATAAAGTTAGCGTGTTGCTAACTTCGTGTCGTTGTCCTAGTACGAATTTTCCAAGAGGCACCAGCAATCTGTACATATTTTTTCTGGATGGGAGGACCGATCTTTAGTTTAAAGTAAGCATCTTAAAGTTTTTGACAGTTTTAAGTTCAAAGATTAATAAATAAAATATTTAATTAAAAAATAATAATAATAATAATAATCGCTGCACACTCAACGGCCCCCATTAGGATAGTAATATCCTGTGTCGGGGTCCGGAAACATTCACAATGACAAGGACAAATACACCCAGACCGGAAAATATGCTTGCATGGACAATACAAACATATTATGCTCCGAGCGGGAATCGAACCCGCGACCTGTGGCGTTTAAGGCAGGTTCGCTACCGCTGCGCCACATCGTCGTCAAATAAAATTTAAGTAATAAAACCACTAAGTTAATAAGGTTAAAAAATCTGTTTGAATTTTAAAATTGAATGTACTAGGTAATAGCTTTCTAATTCTACATCATTATACCAACTTATTACAGAGCATATTTTTTTCGGCGGTTCTTCTGTAAATCTGTTCGCTTGTTCGCTTATAGTTTGAGAACCAATAAATCGGATTAAATAATTATTTTACTAATTGTGGAGAGATTATGGACACATAAGCGAATGAGTGTTACCAAGACAAAGCAAATATACAATTCACATAGTCATGGGCCAAATAGTACACACAGTCACACATAGTTGCTAGTAAATAATAAATTGCTTTCCAATACAGAATATTTACCCATAAACATTTCGAAGTCTGTTCTGACGAAAGCAATGTACACGGATCCAACGAGTTTGCTCGTTATAGAGATGAGGCACAACATAGAATCGTGGAAGCCCCAATGTTTACTGAACACACTGATAGAAAATAACGCCCCTGGAAAACATACATTCAACATGAGATTGGTACAAATATTGTTCGAATGATTATGGTACAGTCATTATCTTTGTCTCTTTCACGATAAAAATGGTTTATTTATTACGTAAGAAGTTTTAGACGGATAAATATTTCAGACAGACTGACGATAGAAAGTAGAGGTTTTAACAGACAGTCGGATATCCAAGTAAATTGGGTTTCCTAGAAGTTTCTTTACAGTTATTAAACATTTTTTGTTATTTGTTTAAGGGTTTTCTATATAAATGTACATGCCAATTCTATCGTAACCTAACTTAATGTAACAAACAAAAACAAAATAAGACCAGACCAGAGAAACTTTTATTTAACTGTTTATCTATTATATTCTTTTCTTTACTTTTGACAAAAGAATTGCTTCTTACCTTCATTTTAAATAGTCCAATAATTTATAAATTAACAAACCTGTATAAAAATATATTTTGTATATTTCAAACATTTTTAATTACCTATTTTACAATGATTCAAGACAATATGCCGAAACCCTACATCGTTATTACAATTCTCTGTGCCGACAAGGCTAGGTACAACTTCCCAACATCAACTGTAGGGCCACGGTCCGTCAGGCATCACACGCCTAGTCAGAAAATACCTATGTGTTGGAAGGATGGGCAAGTTCCTATACGTTACATGATTCAAGACAAGACGCCGAAACACTACATCGCTAACAAAGTTGCCTGTGCCGACAAATCTAGGTACAACTTCCCAACATCAACTGTAGGGCCACGGTCCGTCAGGCATCACACGTCTAGTCGGAAAATACCTATGTGTTGTAAGGGTGGGCAAGTACTTATACGCTACATGATTTAAGAGAAGACGCCGAAACCCGACATCGTTATTAAAGTTCTCAGTGCGGACAAGTCTATGTACAACCTCCCAACATCAACTGTCGGGCCACGGTCCGTTAGGCATCACACGCCTGGTCGGTAAATACCTTTGTAGTGAGACGATAGGCACACATTGTTTTCTTAATAGATTATTGAAAGACTTAATCTACTTAGTGTTTGAAATTTTATCGACTTATTTGCATTAATTTTATGTGGTTTATCCATTTACTCACCTAGGGAATGTGTTATAATACTGTAAGTGGAGTAGATGCTGTATTTCAAAGCGTCCCATTTAAGTCGATATCTCACAAACATGTATGTGATTATCCTCTCACCTGTCGATTAAAAATAGACTTTATAAAATCTGAATAAGACTCAGTTTACTCTATGTGTAGGAGTAAAATATCCTAGATTTAGAGTTTTAGCAAACACTGCATATTTAATAAAAAGCTGTACCGCGCTGGTTTGAATCGTGTTGTATATAGATGTATACTTTACAATAATTTTCTTTAAGTTTTTTATAGTTATGTGTTCGATATGAAAGTGTTATATATTTTTTAAAGTAATAAGCCCCATAACGATGATGTACCATTCTGAATATCACATTGACGTCGTGTAACAGTAGATTCAACCAATGAGTAGATCATACATAAGGTACGCCATCATTGGGCGAAATGTAAGCTTGTTTGCTACCGTAATGGTATAAAGATATGTTTGAATTATGGATGTATTTTCGACAAACGATGTGCTAATGCAGGGCTACTAGCATAGTTCTGCAGTTTATACAGTTAGGTAACTAATGTGTTTACGCAAATCAAAGGAGTTTCTTAATGTGTGGATTTTAAAACCTTAAAACAAGTATAATACCTTCTTTTTCTTACCATGGTTTGGTCCATAGATTATCGCAACCACAGACAGGGTAAGGATAATTTTCTTTCTCATATTCCCATCACGCTTCCGAAAGGCTACCGCTACTGTTTCTTTTATCAAAGATTTCAAGTCTAAAAATGTCACTGGCTTAGCCTGAAAAGGAGTCAAGCAATTTATGATATACATTAGCTTAAATATTTTGTAAGTGGCGATGGATTTGAAAGTGAGTGGTAATATAAAGGAAGGACGCCAGAAAAAGACGTGGATGAAATGTGTGCAAGAGGATATCCGTAGAAAGAGAGTGATTGCTGAGATGACGAATGATAGAAAAGAATGGAAGAAGAAAAACTGCTGTGCCGATCCCATTTAGGTGGGATAAGGGCAAAAAGAAGTTGAAGATTAGTTACAATATTTTATTAGCTTGATTGATTGATTAAAATATTTTATAAGCTTGATTTTATTAATATTTCTTTCGGCAGTAGGTATACCGATATGATAAAAATCAATTAATAATTGCAGTAAATCGTTTTTATATTAAGATGTAGATGTTGTTAATACCGTTTGACTTAACCTAAGTAAATTACTTTTTTCTTCAAAACTGAAAACTGATATCAAAAATTCAACGAAATAATATGGAACCTAATAGCAAAAATCCAATTTAAAATGCAATTAGATGACATCAAAATAACGTTTCACAGTTATTGGTCAAAAACACAAAAAATGGACAGTTAATTAATTCAAAGATTGGTCGCGGGTTCGATTCCCGCTTGGAGTATAATGTGTTTATATTGACCATGCAAGCATATTTTCCAGTTTGGGTGCGTTTGTGTTTGTCCTTGTATGTGTTTCAGGACCTTCGACACAGGATATCACTATCCTAATGGGGGTCGTTGAGTGTGCAGCGTTTATTTATTTAACACATTGGATTAGAAAGACAATATTTTAAAAATCTGTCATTCTAACGATTGGCATTCATTCTAACGCGTCACATTGATGGTTATTTTTTTATTTATTGAAGTTTGTATGTACCTTTTCAGATTGTTCTATTCCTGGCTTCGTTTTCGTCTTCAAACAAATGTATCCATATGTGAATGTTATTAAATAAATCGTTCCAGATAATGCGAAAATTCCATAATAACCCCATAATTGTAACAAGATTCCACTAAGTGCTGTTCCAATAGGTATACCAGCTGTCATACATAAATTAACAAGTCCAACTCTGAAAGTTCTGGATTCTTCATCAGTAATATCACTTATATAGCTGAAAACACCTAAATAAACCATAACCCAACCACCGGTGATAGCTGGGAAGAATGCTTCCAGAAACATGGTCACTTCAATGGAAACTTCATAAAAGAAGAATGTGCTGAGAATATTGCTGATGCATACCAGAAATTCACCAAATATCGGTAGCAGTATTGATAATTTTCGATTACCAGTTCTGTCACTCCAGGCTCCCATGAAGATCACCAGTATTGTTGGCACAGCAGTTTGTACTATACTCTTCCAAGCTTCAATGGAAGAAATAATTTTCTGGACGTCAGCTTCATATTCTGTTAGATTTCCTTTTCTTTGTATCAAAGAGTCGCAGATATCATTAGTGTAGTTTAATTTAACACGGCAAGCTTTATCCAAGTTAAGATTTTGTATGGCGATCCTTGCCAGCATTGAGGGTATGATGAGACCAGCGAGTATCGGCTCAACGGAAATATTTGATTTGACATAGTTAAATTTTTCAATAAAACTTTTCCTCTCGAAATTATCTACCTTAAGATTTTTCTCATCTAAGGGTTGTTCTTCTGGACTTCGGTGTTTCGTTTTAGTAGCCATGTCAGTTATTCGCGTGAAAGTCTTACAGTAAACTAAACGGTACTTGAATTTATCTGACAAAGAGTCAATCTATATTTCACTCTACATGGTCTTCTGTATTAATTATCATTTTAATAATGATATATTTTTTTATCTTAACTAAACATAAGTAAATTTATTGTATTTATTCACGCCTGTATGCATAAGGGTGTATCATATACATATTGTTTTTTAATTAACAGTGTCTTAGTTAGTTTTTCAATACTGTTGAAGTAAAATAAATTACAAATTTCGAATTATTTTAATGAGTTCAAAATAACATAATTATAGCAATGATGGAATTGAACACTCTGTGAATACTATTTATCATTATTTTAACATACAAATAATTACTATTTGCTCTGACTGATTAATTAGCTAGCTATATAGACAGTGAGCTGATAAGAGCAAAAATGTTATTAATTGTACACCTACAATGCTTGATTGTACCGTTTATAAATAGGTAAAATGACGCAGTGTATTTAACAATAACTTTTGTTGCAAGAAAAGGGTCAGAATATGACTTTATATGTTATCTTTATATCTTTGAAATAGCAACGATTTGTTGACCGTTGTAGTACAGCGGTATCAACTCTGCCATAAACGCCACATGGCGCGTGTTCAGTTCCCGCTCAGTACAGATGTTTGTATTGACCATACTGGCATGTGTTTCGGCCTAGACACTAGGTTTCTAATTCTTTTTCCAATATAAAAGTAGCCCAAGTTACTCCTCATACCATCCGGTTAAAATCGGTTCAGCCGTTTAAGAAATTAGCCGGAACAAACAGACAGAAAAAAAAATAATAAAATTGTTTTTTTTTTAAATGTAAGTACCGTATCTACTTTAATATTATACATTTAGTGAAAAGCTGTTTTGGAATTACAATTAGATACTTCAATTTTCCTTATTTGTAATGATGATTTGACTAATTTTAAGCATTTACAAAAATAAATTTAAATATTTCATATAATTATGTATATTGCAATTAGTAAGTATTCTTATACCACTTTTAGCTACAAAGGACAGTCACAACATTAAAATAATACTTTTTATTTTTATTGCAAACGAAAATCGATTACGAAGCCTCCACAGTCCGTTCGTCTGTGAGTGGATTTTATACCTCTTGAAGCGTAACAGACAGAGTCGAAAACACAACTTACAAAATGCTTATTTCTGTTGCCACTACAACCACAAATAATAAAATAAAATCAAAAATGTAAAGACCCCCTTTCTTTTTGATACAAGAAACTTGATATGTTTTTTTTTTTTTTTTTTTTTTTTTATGTTAGAAGTTGGCAAACAAGCATACGGCCCACCTGATGGTAAGTGGCTGCCGCAGCCTATGAGCGCTTGCAGCACCATTAGTAGGTGCCACTCACGCGTTGCCAACCTCGAGATATTAGTTCTTAAATCTCGTTCGCCCAGTAATTTCACTAGCGTACAATGCCCTTCAAACCGGAACACAGTAGTGCCTAAGCACTACTATTTGGCGGCAGAATATTGGACACTGCGGTGGTACCTACCTAGCCGGCCTCTTGCAACAAAAGACCTACCACCAGTGTGACTGATTGCACTGGTGGAATAATCTCTGTTGTGACAGAGGTTATCCCAACAGCGGGCGATGGGGTCGTCACTTCCCGACGCCTTTAAATATGTTTTTTTCAACGGCGGTACAGGACCCTATATGTACCAGACCAATACGACCTTGGCCAGTTTTTAATACAGTCCAATTTTTGTTTGAGCTACCAAACTCCTAAGAAGAGTATTCTTCGATGGTTTATTTCTCGTCTCGTGTAGTTTTATTATCATTTTTCCTTATCAGATCATGATTTTTGGAATTGTTTTAAACTTACATATATAATAAATACTTAACACAATAAAGATGTGTGTTTATTTGATTCAATGATGATAATAATTAAGAAAAGTTTACGTAAAGAGATAAGATGAAATAAAATAATTACCAGTCAAGTGCGTTGTGGACCACGCACAGTTAAAACTAAAGGGTTCCGCAGCTTGGTTATGAAGGGCTTAAGGGCTTTAAAAATAGTTTCATAGTAATTATTAAATGTAATATAAAAAACAAAGATATTGGAAAAACTTATATATCTTTTAAATTTGTAAACCTATCTTCTTCAAATCAAATGTGGTTGAAATTCCATTTGATGTTCTACAATCTCAAATTTTTGTAGAATTTTAAATCCTGTAGATGAAAAGTTAGAGGTGGGTACACAATTTTTATGACTTTAGGAGCTTATATCTCAATAACTACTGACTCGATGAAAAAAACCAATATAGATACCTCGTTATCATTTTGAAAGACAGTTGCATGTATGGACTGCTACCCTTAATTCTTATATATTTTAAGATTTCATTACAGAATCGTTGTGCGGTTCATAGAATACACCGATTTAGTAAATTTTCGTATAGATAGAGCCAATGGTCTCCGAGTAAAATGACTGTGACGGACGGACGGACGGACAGACGGACAGACGGACAGACGGACAGACGGACAGACGGACAGACGGACAGACGGACAGACGGACAGACGGACAGACGGACGGACGGACAGACGGACATGACGAAACTATAAGGGTTCCATTTTTGCCATTTGGCTACGGAACCCTAAAAAGCAAAAGAAAATCGCATTATGGCTTAATTGTGTGACGTAACATTTAAGGCTGCTATTCCAACATAGATATTCGAGGTAGCTGAGCGGTGAGAAGATGCGTAGCGTCCTCTTTTGCGATGCGGTAGATGCGAGCGACCGGGTCTTGATGATGATGATATGATGATGATAACGTCAGACGCGGTGTTCTGCCTGCAATATAAGGGGTTTTTCGTTGCAACATGTTTTCCGCACAGTACACATCTACATCTAATAAACGCTGTCTAGTGATTGCTAGAAGTCTTTTCCTTAGGTTTATCTCTAGCACAGCACCCATCTCTCGCAAACCCACCTTACTTGTTTTGCGAGCCAAAACCTCGCTCCGCTAGGTAAATGAAGTGATTCTATCGGTTCTTAACAAAAACATCCATCGCTACGCAACCTCGCACATCTCTGGTGGAACAAATCTTAATTGTACGCTATAAATAAATGTCTTATTATTTCTTCGTGTTTTAATACTGATGAATAGATATGTATTTAATTTATTATGAAATTATATCTTTTAGAATTATAATTATTGTAACGACTATTATTTTATAATGGCAGCTTGGCAGCCTTTAGTGCTAATGGCGGGTTCGATTCCTGCTCTGGACAAATATCTGTATTTGAACATAGTCTTATAATAAAACGACGGAATAGCTCTATAATGTGCTTCTATATCTCTTGGTCGGGTTTTAAACTTTCACAGTAACTCGACAAAATGAGATGAAATGTTAAAAACTTACTTACAAAACGTTGACTAAAATAAATACATTCCAATTATCTAACACACACAAAAAATACAGTAAATAATTAGATTGAAGAACTCCATAACTTTGTTCTCTGTCACCAGCCTTTCTACCACAGAATAGAAGCCGTCAAGATTGCCATATTTAAGATAGCATTCAATCTTCTCCTGCTTAATTATTCTCTTAAACCATGAAGAAGAAGTTAGTATCCTTTTTCTAAGCGTCGGGATGTGACGACCCCATCGCCCGCTGTTGGGATAACCTCTGTCACAACAGAGATTATTCCACCAGTGCAATCAGTCACACTGGTGGTAGGTCTTTTGTTGCAAGAGGCCGGCTAGGTAGGTACCACCGCAGTGTCCAATATTCTGCCGCCAAATAGTAGTGCTTAGGCACTACTGTGTTCCGGTTTGAAGGGCACTGTACGCTAGTGAAATTACTGGGCGAACGAGATTTAAGAACTAATATCTCGAGGTTGGGAACGCGCGAGTGGCACCTACTAATGGTGCTGCAAGCGCTCATAGGCTGCGGCAGCCACTTACCATCAGGTGGGCCGTATGCTTGTTTGCCAACTTCTAACATAAAAAAAAAAAATCCTCATGTCAAGAGTAAATAGGCATCTTCTAGGCAAGAGTGCTCCAAATTAGACCTCATCACTGCTTTGCACAAGGAATGATATAAAAAGAGTCTTGCTATTTTCGACCTGAATGAACGGAATTTTAGCGTTCCATCCGATGTGTGTGAGCATCGGAGGTACCTTTAACCATCTTTGTACCACCCTAATGATTCAACTCTCCTTTCCTTCCTTACATCCTCTCCTCTAATCCACATGGGGTTTCAGGAGGAAGTCGGGTTTACTAGTGTAGATAGGCTACAGTAATTACTCATGTATCTGATAAGTTATGCCTCTCTGGTGCCTAAAACAAAGCTAATTAAAAAATTATTTCGTTATCACTACATAGTCTAAAACAAAGTCGCTTTTTCTGTCCCTATGTATGCTTAAATCTTTAAAACTACGCAACGGATTTTGATGCGGTTTTTTTAATAGAAAGAGTGATTGAAAAGGAAGGTTTATATGTGTAATAATATCCATTAAATAGTGGAGAAAAAAATTTTTTTTTTTGAGGTTTCTAATTTGATGTCGTAAATAATTACATTTAACGCGTGCGGGCCACGGGCAGTAATGAATAAATCAAAACTACTAGATCGATTTTAATAATTTTTTCAGTGAATGACATAGGCTATATATTTTATACCCGTGCGAAGCCGGAGCGGGCCGCTAGTTATTGTATAAAAGTTATAATGAGCTTTAATATTCAATATGAAAATAATCCAGGAACATAATTTACTGTCAATAAAGATGATATTTGGTTGACACATCTTCGACAAATATCTCGGTATTTCTTGTTTTTATAAGAGACTAACGAACTATCCCCACAAAAGGAACTGTTATCTTGGAAACAAAATCCAGTATAAAATGTTGCTACATCTACAGATTTTTAACTAATATTATAAATGTGAAAGTTTGGACGGATGGATGTTTGTTACTCTTTCACGCAAAAACTACTGGACGTATTTGGACGAAATTTGGTACACACATAGCTTATTACCTGAATTAACATGTAGAATGCTTTTTATCCCGGAAAAAGGTTAGTTTCATCAAAAAACGACATAACGCGAGAGGAGTTGCGGGCACAGTTATTAAAGATAAGAAAGCACATGCTTTAACATTTTAGAAAAATTCCATCTATGAAGAGGTGAAATGGGGGGTTTGAAGTTATAATAATAATAATTGTTTATTTGCATAAAACATGTTACATTCGTTGTTGGACATTAATATATTACAGTGGTAAAAAATGTTTTGACGATCTATAGGCATGCAAATCTTATGAAATTTTTACGTAACATTTTAGAATTAATAAAATTTATGCTTTAAATTGAATAAAAATAAATTAATTGCGTTCCGTTATTAATAATTAAACAATTGTTACAATAACTTAAACAATACAATAACTACTAGATATTTTTAAGATTTGGCAGAAGCTAGTTTTCATACGTACATTTATTTATCAAAGCTGTAGGCAAGTGTCAACTGTAACTGAAAAGCTCTTTAAAGACTTATTTTTTAGCAGATTTTTATATTTTATGGAATTAGGTAGGCAATTTTTTTTTTATGTTACAAGTTGGCAAACAAGCATACGGCCCACCAGATGATAAGTGGGCGCCGTAGCCTATGAGCGCTTGCAGCACCAATAGTAGGTGCCACTCACGCGTTGCCAACCTCGAGATATTCTTATAGTTCTTAAATCTCATCTGCTCAGTAATTTCACTAGACTACGGTGCCATTCAAACTGGAACACAGTAGTGCCTAAGCACTACTATTTGGCGGCAGAATATTTGACACTACGGTGGTACCTATCTAGCCGGCCTCTTGCGACAAAAGACCTACCACCAGTGTGGCTTATCTCGAAATTTGCTACATTTTTTTAAGCACAATGGTGCCACACTAATTTCTGGCAGTCACTTTAGCATATTAACGAATGCAACACCACCTAAGTATTGGTGAAACTTATAAAAACCTCTTTTCTTAAATCTTGAAGAATCTAAAATTTTTGTCCTTTTGAAAAACCCATTCCATTATCATTGTTTGTTGACCAGGAACTATTTAATTAATCGCTATAAAAATACAAAATACAATTTATAAATACAAGCTATATACTCAACAGCCCCATTAAGATAAGGATATCCTGTTTTGGGGGTCCAGAAATATACCCAGACCGGAACACATGCAACATATGCTCCGAATGGTAATCAAACCCGCTGATCTGTGGCGCTTAAGGCAGGCTACCGCTGTATATTTTAATAAGCTTTAAATATCAATAGCTGAATTTTAGTTAACAGATGTATAAGTAAACGAACTCATGTTAGTTAAGAAATTTTATTCTACAAAATATAACCCATCATTTAAATCAATGCTATTGACTAAAACGTCTTCCTTCTGATTGTTTGCTTCTTCTTTTGTATCTTTCTTTAAATTATCATCTTCTGTCTCACTTCGCTTCATATCCTTCTTACTTTGTTTATAAAACCACCTGTGATTAAAAGAAATCAATATGTTTATAAATAAATAAATACTACAAGGCCTCCATTAGTATAGTCATATCATGTGTCGGGGGCTCAGAAACATACACAAACACAGCCCTGACAAGAATACATCTGTATGGTCAATACACATACATACACAGATTTACAACGAAAGCTATTAGAATAAATTAATTATGAATTAGTATCACTGAGAACATTTATTTTAATTTTAAAGTTCTTAATTACAAATTTATATGAATATATCTCATATTCACTGGTGCTAGGCCTTTTATTGGAAATGCCAGCTAGGTAGTAGTGTGTTTTGCATGAATGTGTTTTGGTTAGAAGGACAACGCAAGTTGGCGACGCGTGAGTACCACCTACAATTAAGTGTTGTAAGGGCTCATAGGCTACGGCAACGGATTACCATCAGGTAGGCCGTATACTTGCTTGCCAACTTTGTAACATAAAAAATAAAAATCGAGTTTCGTCCGATTTTAAATCGTCCAAATACTTACGTAAAAATGAGTATAGGCGGTATTATTAGCACTGTGCTACAATAATATATTATGCTTGCATCAATTTTTAATGTCATCATATAGATCCAAGAGTAAATAGGTCCAAATATCATAGAAGTCAAAACCTCTGATAAGTTGAAGACTGCGGTCATTTTACCTAAAATGAGTTACAGTATATGAGCTTATAATTATGATGAGTAAAGCTTTGCCATTTCTAGAAATATTAGGTGACTGGACCAGAAAAGGCAACCTCTCGTACAGAATATTGATTTGAAGTATATGGCAGTGACCATTCTGTTGTGTTTGAATCATTAGGTAAGAGCGTTTGGGGCCCAAACTCCCTCAAATACTCTCATTCTTTAAGTTAGATGGCAATGTAAAGTTGTGCCACTTTCGTCACTATATACGTGAGGCTACGGTTTTCTATAAAGCCATATGCTTTTTCGCCATGTCGGCATAAATTACAGCACATGGAATCATAAGATTTTAACTCATTAAAATGTCTCCTATACCTATCGTCGACTATACCAAACTGTAATAAGTCCTAAGGTAGACTTCTACTATAACTGTGTGTTCTATTACTTGTATAATGTGTTATTATAGGTTAATTTTTGACATGATGCCTACAGCTACTTTCTACCATAGCACAACTTGGCAGAGTGTTTATTCACACATATGGAAACATAAATTTCCGCTAACCTTCCCACTATAGAATAATTTCTCTATCCATTTGTGTTTTCAATAGGTTTCAACTAAGCAGTTCTTCAAGTGAGGAGAAGGAATTTTTAAAGGCTAAGGCGACACGCTGATGATTGGCGTTGGCGTTAGTGATCGCATTCAATCAGGTGGTCTGACGAATTGCTTGTTCACCGACGTAATTCACCAGTAACAACTGAAGGTTTTTTATAAAATTGGTATTGGTAACTTTTGGAGTTGTTAACATGTTAATCTTCTAGGGTACAAAATACATGCGTAAAAATTTTCTAATGATTACTTTTACCAAAATCATATATAAGGTAGTGCATTATGTACAATTACCTATCTTAATCAAACAATCTCTAAATTTATGCCGTTTTTTACAAAGCCATTTGCCAACAATATGGTATCACATTTGTATAAATAGTGAAATAAAATCGAAAATATTTACAGTTATAATTTTTTTTATATCTAAGTATAAAGTGGCAACTCCTTTACTTGTCGACGAGAATTTTGAAATAAAAATATCTAATTTAAAAAATATTTTATAAAATGAAAAGAAATTTTTTTTATATCATGATGGTGGCAAACAAGCATACGGCTTGCTTGCTGGCTATCACAGACATGTTGGCGACACATGTTTTCAACCTTCCCTTGAAGAAGTGTGTTGGGATAACCTCAGCATTTCACAGCCGGAGGGTTTTAATATTTAAATAATGAAAGTATTATTGAAATCTTAAACTTGAAGGTTATCCTGAATAAACATAAAAATTGTACATAATGTGACTGTGATAAAGAAGCCTATGACACGCCTGATGATAGGCGCTTACTGCAGTTTATGCTTGTGACACTAGTAGCGTTACATAAAAACGTTACGTTTCCTACCTTTATCTGAGCAATACATGCTCTGATAAGGGTAAGGGAAGAGGGTGGAGGAGGAAGTAGACAGAGCTAGCGGAGATTTAGGCCTATAATCCTCATCAAACTAAGCGCAACAGTATGGATAGTGTTTATGCTACATCCACATCCATGGGTACTACTACATTAAGATTTTTTTCTTCTAAAGTGCTTGAATAACAAATTACACCGCTTAGATGATACGTAGATAGAGGCATACATTTAAGTAGGAAAATAAAACTATATTACCTAATTCATCAGCTGTGGCGAGTTTTGAAGAAATCGATCGAAGTGCGGTGAACGAAGTAGCGTTAAACATTTCTATTGCTACGGCTGAAATAGATATAAAATTTTACGTATACTTTTCACTTTTTGGAAAAAATATAAGTTTTTCATTCACATGTAACAAGTTACTTCTTTTTATCACGTTTTTACAAGCTTCGTATGTAATGGAAACATTGGATATGATTTTGACCTCCTTGAAAACGTCGGATTAAATCGAAATTTTGCATACTTAAAAAAATCCAACTAAAATTAAAAATATATAATAGCTTAAAAACTAAAAACACGCTTTTATAGAAAACCCAATTGAAAAATTAAAAATAAATAAGGAAAAAAAAGGTATTTTATTTTGTAAATGTATGTATCGTGGGGTGCATTTTGATAAAGTCTTTAAAAGCCTCCTCTTACTTTATTTACAATAAAATACATTAGAAATAAATAGGAAGGAAAATCTGTATTGTCAATAACCGTTTATAGCCTTGATTGTATCTAAAAAATATTAAAAATAACTTACCGAGGTACATCTCTAGGGAATTTCTTGCCAAGCCAGTACTCAAACCTCCGATTAATTTGCTTACACACGATATGATACCTAAAGTAGCATCTTCCCAATGTAACTTTCGACTAAATAAACTAATGGAAATTAATGCACCTGAAATTATTTGTATTTTATTTCAGTAAAAAAGTTCTTCTTTTAACACTTGGTCTAGCTTAGTGTTGCCTATCGATAGCGGGTCATAGATAGACTATCGACAGTCTATGGATAGTTGTCAAGTAATAGTATCGATAGTCTATCGATTGTATCGCCATATGTCAATATTATCGATACTATCGATAGGTCTAATGAGGTAATACTATTGATGATGACAATACTATGGATATTATTGAGTCCAATAATTTCCTCAATCGACCTATCGATAAAACGCTGCACACTCACCGGCCCCCATTAGGATAGTACTATCCTGTGTCGGGGGTTGGGAAACATTCACAATGACAAGGACAAATACACCCAGACCGGAAAATTTGCTTGCATGGTCAATACAAACATATTATGCTCCGAGCGGGAATCGAACCCGCAACCTGTGGCGTTTAAGGCAGGTTCGCTACCGCTGCGCCATAACGTCGTCAAATATCAATAGTATCGATAGTATTTACATATGACGATACTATCGATAGTAATATCGATATTCTGAATGATTTTCGACGTCAACAATCGATAGTAAAACTATCGATGGTTCTGCAACACTGGTCTAGCTTCTAAATGTTATTCAGATTAGATAGTTTTCTTTGCTTTTAACAATCAGGTTTAAGGTACACTGGTATAGATACTTGTATGATCAATACAAACAGCGGGAAGAGATAGCAAAACCAGTGTACCTTGAACCTGTGATTAAGATTATTAGCAATGCTTTTTCAAGGCATGACCCAATTTCCTATTATCCCTCCAAATAAGGAGGAAGTTTGCGCTAAGAGTGGGTACAACAATAGCTCAAAGGGTTCGAACTCGCGTCTCGCGTTAATGTAGCGGAGTCGACCCATCTACCGTTGAGCTATTGAAGCTTTTATTTATTTATTTTTAAATATATACTTCGTAGATATTAGTAGAAAGTCACACAAAAGAATAAAAGAGTTATAAATTTTGCTTTTTTTGGGTTAGGTTAGCCTACCTACCTTGTTCAGCCCCTATACCTGGGGCTATATAAATAAGGTATACCCTCGGGTCGTGGACACGCAGAGTGAGGTACCTGAGCGTCCGTGATGAGCGGCCCTGAGGAGGAAGGCAGCCGGTGTGGTCCCGACTGCCGTACGCTTGCATGACAAGCCCTGGGGGTTTTTACCATGTCGACCCCCCGAGACCGAGCTCCGTTACGGAGCACCGTGATTGTCAGGTCGCGTTGGTATGTTCTGCGAGAGTTCTCGTAACCTGACTAACACACAGAGGTCGGCCACCGAGGAGGTTTTAGTGGGTCCCCATGACGTTTCCACCTTGTCATGGAACCCAACATAACCCAGTTCTCCTCCCCAGGATGCCGGGTATCTAGTAGTAGAGTTCCTCCCGACAACAAAAAAAAAAAGCCCACTACCTTAGGTTAAGGATTTGTTATGCTCGAGTTACCCTAACTTTTGAACGACGAGAATGCAATTGAGATGTGTTTAAATAAAACAGCACTCACCGAGAGAGTGTATACAAATGTAGAATGTATTATAAAAGCTGTATTTGAGCGCATCCCAGTTAAAACGGTAGCGAGTGAAGAGGTACCGCACGGTGAATTCACCTGAAAAAATGCTTTAATAAAATTCGTGTTTACCATACATTTCAAACGTTTATAATGGATTCTCATATATTTTGGCTTTTTATTTCAATGTTGCTTGATATTAAAGAAATTTTCTTTATTTATATTTACGTACATATATATATATATATATATATATATATATATACATGTATATATATATGTAATTCTACTGTACGTGTGTATGTCACTGAACTCCTTCTAAACGGCTGGACCGATTCTGATGATTTTTTGTGAGTATTCCGGTGGATTCGAGAATGGTTTACATTAATAATTGGAACCAGTAGGAGGCGCTGCTATCGGGTCTCACTTTTTTCATTTTCGTGGCAGGACAACGTCTGCCGGGTCCACTAGTTATTTATAAATTCAAAAAAAGAAATGATTAACATTATGTGCTTTTTTAACAGAATTGTGGCATTGTGGGTAGCGAGTCTGCCTAGTCTCAATGGTTGCGGGTTCGATTCTCGATATTTGTATTGAGGTTATAAATATCTGTCTCGGTATGTGCGTTTGTCCGTGTGGGACTCCCACCATGCCTCGGAGAGCACGTTAAGCTGTCGGTCCCGGTTGTTATCATTGCATCTGATAGTAATCGTTAACTCTTATTTTACTGTTACTAATTCGCCCATAGGGTGGCGGAGTTCAAATGGCAATCGCTTTGTGTAAAAACTAGTAACCTGTCGAATCCGGACAAGAGTATAAGCAGACCCTGGGCTTTTTTAACATATTTATTTTTATATATATACACATATTTTTTAAGTGAAACTTCTTTAGAATCGTTGTGATTTCAAACCGTATGCAACGAATAAAACGGCAGGTAGGAGACACAAATACAAAAATGTGTAGGATGAAGCCGGGAAAGAATCAGACGAAAATATACATACAATTTTATATTATCGGTCTCTCCTCTTTGCGCCATACTTTAGTGAGCCAGAGCGAGAGAGCAAATGTCGGTGTGTATGTATATTGCACACTGTTTAATACTTGCTTGTATTTGAGCATTTAACGTGTGTTAGTATATGTGAAAAATGCGTGAGCTAATACCACTGTACACTGCATGTGGCTGCGTATTACAGCTTTTTAGTAAGAAGTCAGCGTGGTGTGTTATTATTTAAAAGTGTTTGTGAATATTTTTATATCTTGTTATATATATTCATCTCATTCTTTTGTCGATTTACTGAAGCTTCACTTCTATCGTACGTGAATCGCAACACACCTTTTTTATTTTACATAACAACATATAGTAAAAAAAGGTATATTACTAGCTAACAATGTTAATAGTTACTTACCGTAAGCAGGTCCATAAATAAATCCAATGGAAATGAGTATCAAAATAGATTTTGTTCTTCGTTTATTTGGCCCCTTCTTAAAAGCGACAGATAAAGTATCTTTCAAGTGCTTCATATCGAAAAAAGATTTAACGGATCTAAATATGCCAGGCTTAGCCTAAAATGATAAATGTAATGTCCATCTTAATGTAGTTTATTTAAATTAGGAAAAATTATAAAAAAAGAAAAATAAAAAGCCTCGGTGTCGGGATGTGACGACCCCATCGCCCGCTGTTGGGATAACCTCTATTACAGCAGAGATTATTCCACCAGTGGTAACAGACACACTGGTGGTAAGTCTTTTGTTGCAAAATGCCGTCTAGGTAAGTACCACCGCAGTGTTAAATATTCTGCCGCCAAACAAATAGTAGTGCTTAGGCATTACTGTGTTCCGGTTTGAAGGGCACTGTACGCTAGTGAAATTTCTGGACAGAGGAGTTTTATGAACCAATATCTCGAGGTTGGCAACGCGTGAGTGGCACCTACTAATGGTGCTGCAAGCGCTCATAGGCTACGGCAACCACTTACTATCAGGTGGGCCATATGCTTGTTTGCCAACTTGTAACATAAAAAAAGCTACGATACTTACATCTGTTTTGTTAACTTTTGGCCTTTCAGGATCTTTAATATAAAAAAATCCATGGCATATACTAAAGCAGAATAA
This sequence comes from Hestina assimilis, assembly GCA_023373885.1. Taxonomy (NCBI): domain Eukaryota; kingdom Metazoa; phylum Arthropoda; class Insecta; order Lepidoptera; family Nymphalidae; genus Hestina; species Hestina assimilis. The sequence goes on from CM041745.1 coordinate 13,152,164, forward strand.
TAGAGAACTCAAGGAGAAAACTCCATAATAACCCATGTGCTTCAACAATATTCCACTAAGAGCAGTACCAATGGGGCCACCAGCAGTTAAGCAGAGATTCGCAATCCCTACCCTGAACGTCCTTGTTTCTTCGCTAGATATTTCACTTATATAACTAAAAGCACCCATATATGTTGTAATCCAACCGCCAGTAATTGCTGGAAATAAGGCCTCAAGAAACATTGTGACTTGGACGGGTAATTCATAAAAATAATAAGCATTGAGTATGTTACTCAAGCACATTAATAAATCTCCGACAATCGGCAATAGTATACAAATTTTCCGCTTCCCAGTTCTATCGCTCCACGCACCAATAAATAGGATCAAAAGGCTCGGTATTGCAGTTAATATTATGTTTTTCCAGGCTTCCATAGATGAGATCAGTTCTTGTACTATAAGTTCTTCCTTCTGATATTGTGTGCCCTCTTTAGCAATGAGGGCGTCACACACGGAATCACCATATTGTAAATTTACACGGCAGGCTTTGTCGAGATTCAAATTTTGTGTTGCCAATCTGGCTAAGACACCTGGTACAACGTAGCTAATTAATACTGGTTCTAATGTGATATTTTCTTTGATATATGAAATCTTTTCTTTTAGAGTTTTCTTTTTTGATTTTTCCTTAACCGCTTTTAAAGGTTCGTCTTCTTTTGCTTCCATTATACGTGATTGTTCATTGAGAGTTAGAAAGTATTTGATTGCAACTGTATTTCATTATTCCCGTCTAGCCGTTCAAATATTTGTCAAAAACGTATTGTTTACATGAAATTATCAATGGGTAAATATAATAAACACAGATTGCTCAGAGTTGAAGTGTTTATATAGATATTACGTCAAATACCAGACTTTATTATTCAGTAGTTGCGATAAAAAATATTTCCTATTTTATTACCTACCAATTATATTACGGAATTTTTAAAGACATTACAGTTAAAGATCTGGTAATGTTCTTATTTTGCAAAAAAATATCAAACTTTTGACAGTAGCTAAATAAAACTTAGTAGAAAAATTGTTTGAACATAATACTTCCTTTGATCTTGTCAACGATGCGAAAGTTTGCTACAAGTATGGAGACAGGCGCAAGATCCCAAGTTTAGTGACACCGTCTCGCTTTGTACAGAGTTTGTTTATAGACAGCAAGACAGTAACTTTTTGCTTGAATGATTTTAAATCTGAAAGGATATGATGACTCAACTTTAATTCGATTAGATTTATTCGAAGAGTGAACAAAACAACAAGATAAGATTTGTAATAAGCCTCATAATAGAATAGAAAACAGGATTTATTAAAGGTAAATTCAACCTAGGAATTATAGGATGTATATAAATATAGGACATATTTCAAGAATGAATTAAAAATATCCAAATCAGTTTAAATTATAGAGTTCCAAGGTGGTTAGCAAAAATACAACCAACTTGAGAGCTTTGGAGGATAAGAGATTTTTTTTTTTTTTTTTTTTTTTTTATGTTAGAAGTTGGCAAACAAGCATACGGCCCACCTGATGGTAAGTGGCTGCCGCAGCCTATGAACGCTTGCAGCACCATTAGTAGGTGTCACTCGCGCGTTGCCAACCTCGAGATATTAGTTCTTAAATCTCGTTCGCCCAGTAATTTCACTAGCGTACAATGCCCTTCAAATCGGAACACAGTAGTGCCTAAGCACTACTATTTGGCAGCAGAATATTGGACACTGCGGTGGTACCTACCTAGCCGGCCTCTTGCAACAAAAGACCTACCACCAGTGTGACTGATTGCACTGGTGGAATAATCTCTGTTGTGACAGAGGTTATCCCAACAGCGGGCGATGGGGTCGTCACATCCCGACGCCTGAATATTATAACAATAAGTTGAAATTTGACACTCACACATTGCAAACCTCGAGAAATAGGTTCTTAAATGTTCTTTATCCAGTAATTTCACTAGCTAGTCCTTCAAACAACACAATAATGTAAAATATTTCTTTGCAGTAGAAAATCCGACACTGTGGGGGTACCTAGCACCCGCCTAGCTTAGGTGCTAGGCTTTTTATTGCAAGAGACTGGCTATCTCTTGCAATAAAAAGCCTACCACCAGAGCCTCCTTTTTCACTTGGTTTATAAGTTGTTATTGTTATACAACTCTCACCAAACAATATATTATGATAAAACCGTACATGGGAACTGTGGAATCGAATATTTGTAGTTGTTTCCTTCACGGATCCCTATCTGGCTGCCGGTCGGATATCCCCGCTTATACACCGGTAATGCCACCCTAATACCTATAATTTAACAGTAATTCCTGTAATTTCGACGCTGAACGGACTCCTAAGTATAGCGTGGAACGGAGCTTTGTATACAGTTATCTAAAAGATTCCCCGCTTAAGTGGAGTTATTATATTATGCAATGGTATCTTTCGTTCTCGTGGACACCGTTGTGGCATTGTGGGTAGCGAGTCTGCCTTTAGCCTCGACGGTTGCGGGTTCGATTCCCGCTCGGGCAGATGTCTGCATTGATCTTACAAATATCTGTTTCGGTCTTGGCGTTTGTCCTTGTGGGTCTCCCCATCATGCTTTGGAGAGCACGTTATTCTGTTGGTCCCGGTTGTTATCAAATAGCATCTAATAATAGTCGTTAACTCCTGTTAAAAAGAAATTGTTCTCATCCAATGAGTTACTGGTTCGCCCTTAGGGTTGCAGAGTTCAGATGGCAATCGCACTGTGTAAAAACTAGCAACCTGTCAAATCCGGGCAGGAGTATTAAGCAGACCCTGGGTAAATAGACGTATAGTACCGGGAATAATGAGAGGAAGAAGAAGAGGTATCTTTCGTTCCTTATCTAGCATACTGTTGTATATTTTAATTATTGTAGTAAAAATCTAAATATAATAATTTTTGTACCGCCAGCATACGTTTTCAGTTACATATCAGGGTAAAAATTTTCTTATGAGTATATCTTTTTCTGTTTGGAATTTTGAACATGTAATCCCGTGAAGTGACAAAAATTATATTTATTAATCAATCTATTCTTCTGGACATTTCGACTTTTGAACTTTATACGAGATTCCTAAGCGCCAAACGTCGCGGGTTCAATGCCCACTAAGAACAAATGTTTGTATTGACACTACAGACAATCATGTTTTCCGGTCTGGGTATATTTGTCCTTGTTAAAAAAAAAACTGTTTGTCTGTCAGGTATTAGAACTGTGTATAGACATACTGCTAAGACATAAAGTTGATAATTAAAAATTGTGTGTACGAAATCACGATCTCGGTGACGAGCACAGTCAATTTTTTATTTTTCTAGTGTAATTGAAACGGGAAAATTTAATTACTGTTATTTAAATTATAAGAAAGATGATTTACCTTTTGTGTATATAAGGAGAAATAAAACGATGGATTCTAATTAGATTTCATTTTTAATTAATTGCGTAAGATCCCAAATTTTGGATGCAGTGACCGCGGGTGATATGATCTTATATTATAAAGAGTTTCAAATGACATGTTTAAAGGTCTTGATAATAATAATAATAGTCATAATCGGAAAATTAGTACCTACTTAAATTATTTAATTGTATTTTTGGTGTAAAATTCGGGAGTTTCACGTTACTCAGGTATAGGACTAAAATTTGGAGAGTTCCCTCGATTTCTCCAAGATATCTGACGATGGGCGTCACATATTGACCAAATTATAATGGAAGCAACTAGATAGTACAATCTTTCAAATAAAAAGATAATTGACAGAGAAAACGGAAACGATACAAAAAAAAATAAGACAATAATATCTTATGAGATATTATTGTCTTATTTTGTATCGTTTCCGTTTAATAAGGTACACACAAAAAATGAAATGGGAATATGTTCCCTTGCAATGTCCTTCGCCAAAGGGACTATTCCCTTAATAGATATGTATACATCAAAAATGTGCATTTATTCCTAAAATAATGAGGAACGATAGAGAAACTACAATTTTCAACGATCCAGTAGACTTTAGTTAAAAACAAAAACACTGAAAGCGAATAAATATGATTTCATCTTAAAGGATAAGGTAATTAAATAAAACGACCTTGTATACCTCCAATAATTTATTTAACGTTTCCAAATGAAATCGCATTATCATTGAGCAAATTAATACAGCAAATAACGTCTCGTATAAAAATCTTTTAAACAAAAAAAAAATATCTAAACTATTCTATGAAGTAAATTAAACGAACAATTTTATTAGAGACAGTTTCTAACAATAATCAATAATTATATTCTGTAGATTACATATTTCCTACACGATGAAATAAATCTATATACAAGTATAGCATATTTATACTTATTATATAATTATATCATTGAGTATTAAACACTAGCAGAGAATTTTCTATAATTTATTGACAGTTTTATTTCAATCTATATTCATTTAAATAGACTTATACAAATATTGTCTACTTCATAGTACGTTTATTTATATTTCAATATTACGCCTTCAATTTGGCATTTATTAAGAATATAAATCCAGCATTAAATGCTAAAACTTTGTACAGATTATTATAAAGAGTAGAATCCGTTGTTATAATATAAATAAATAAAATAATATCATAATCTGCAATATAATTATTGTTAAACATTTATCGTTTATTATCAATAATAATTGAGCAATAATATATTGAATTAACAAATCAACCCATGAACATGTTACTATTATGGAGTGCATATTATACAGACATATTTTGAGCAAATAAGATGGTAAACCCGATGTCTACATAACAATGAGTTATCATGTCGTATCGTAGATAAATACACTTGATATTCTTACATAAGATAAACTTATATTTAGTTACTAATTCTGAAATAGTAAAAACAAATGAAAAATTAATTGAACTGGGAATTGCTCCAATGATACAACCTCGAACTCGTCTTTTTCGGAGAAATTCTTTCGTAGAGATGTTTAGTATTCACCAATACGAGTATTATATGTTTAGTATTTACAAAAACTTTCCAGAAGGATCTGATGGTGAAATATAAAGAGATTTGACCATCATAATTATCCTTCTGTAGGAATTTTGATCGAGAATTTTGTTGTACATCAATGAAATTATTCTATTAATAATAAAATATGACATCATTTTTTAGTATTCAATTCCGAAAGGAGTTGTAAAATATATAGGCCGATGACTAACGGTAAATATAATGTACTAACTTCATAATATATTATTCCGGATTTACATTGATTCTTGAATTTTATTTTAAATTTTAAATGATATAATAAGAAATAATATTAAGTTATTAATACTATAATTTTATCATTTATAACAAAAAACTTTTTCCGCTTATTAGTTAAATATTTATACTAATGGGCGTATGCAATGGTCAGGTCCGACAATTCCTTCTTATCATGAGGAAATCTGTCAAACTGAGCTTTCAAATTGTCTAATTTACCTGGTATTACTCTCCTGCGTACGCCCTTGAAGTCCTTCTTTAAAACCAAATTTTACATACGTGTGTAACGGGCGATTTCAGTATTAAATCTTTGGACTGAGTTCGGCATCAATCCAATGTATCTAAACAATTCTCCGAATTCGGTTAATATTCTCTGTTAGGTGGGTCATAGTTTTTCTAATTCTATTAATATTACATATGCGAAAGTTTGTGAGTATGGGTGTATGTTTCTTACTCTTTTACCCAAAAACTACAAGACAGATTTAGATGAAATTTGGTACACACTCAGTTTAGTACCTGGATTACCAAATGGATATTTTATCCTGGAATAATGTTGGGTACCTGTGGGATCGTCTTAAAACTACACAATGCGAGCGGAGCCGCGCGCACAGGTAGTAAGTTATAAAAACTCCTTTTTCATATCTTTAGATAGCAAATGCAATATCAGACCAATAAAAATAGATTGAGATCGCATAATGAAACCGGCAGTTCATTGATGTACATAATTAAATATACATAATTATATATCTAAGTCTATTATAGAAATCAACTAATATACTATTATTTATCATATACCTTAAATATCATTAAATTCATAAGATTAAGAAGGGTAACATTGGTTTAACTACTTCGGAGAGAGTGTTTTTCTTTGTCAATTTTCGAAAACTTTTAAAGTTTTATTTAAATTATAATATTAATTATAATAGAACTTGTACAGAATGAAAAAAAAAATGTGTATCTATGGGCAGAGTTTATCAAATGTATTTTTAATGACACTTTTTCAATTTAAACATAATAACAATACAGATTAGTGCACTTAGTTCTATGTAAATACAATCATTTTGATCAAAATAGCACAATTTGTTACCTCACCGTCCATTTCGATAGATTGAGTGTGTTTTTAATCGTGTTTTGGTTTGAAGGACACTGTAGCTTCTGAAATGCTGATCAAAGGTGATTTAAGAACCAACATGTTAATATAATAAAATAATAGGTTGGCAACGCGTGAGTTACACCTGCAAATTTATGTCGCAAGCACTCGTAGGCTACGAAAGCCGCTTGACATCATGTGGGCCGTCTCCTTGCTTGCCAGCTTAGTCATATAAAATAAGTAAATAATAATTTGATAAATTTGTTTTCACATTTTGTACAAGTTTTATTAAAACTATTTATCTATTTTCTATTCTACACATCACATAACCTCAATGTTAATCAAATTCATGAGAACTTATACACTTAATTTATATATTACATAGTTATTTACATTACATCAATTTCACTATATACTTCGCTACAGAAAATATTCATAATATTAGTACAGTTCCATAAACCAATTCATTCGTTGTTTAAATTGAAAGGAGATAATTTACCATATAATTTTAGGCTTTTAAAATTAAGACCGATAACTGAATGAAATTGAATCATTCACTCATTCATTCAGTATGACAATGAAATGGTTTTAATACCACATTCTTAGTCAATAAAAAAGGTCGTTGACTAACAAATTGGAAATGAAATCGTAAATTATAAAATATATTCACTAAAAAATAATGTGAAAATTGTGTTTCATGATACACCTGTTTACACAATTAAAACATTTATATACAAAAGTTTCCGCCTAATCGCCTTACTTTAGGCTAGACATCATCGTAGGATATCCCTGAAATATAAAAGAAAAGACGTTTTAAAAAGGAAGATTTTGTATTTATCTGTTTTCAAGTCATTACTAATATTCTTATTAGCCCCTTCAAATAATCGTAAAGGAGTTGGTACGACAGTAGCTTAAGGGGGCCAGGATCGAACCTGTAACTCTCGTGTTAACTGAGTCGGCTCTTCTACCGTTGATCTATTGAGTATTTATTTGATTGTGAGTGCAATGATGGGAGGTGGGAAAAAAGTAGGATTTTGGGCCTATGGTGCTCCCACTCTTTAATGATGCTATATTTATTAATTTATGCATTTACCAAACAAAACCAATTTATTCATATGTTTCTGTACAATAACATAACCAATATAAATGGGCTTGCTCGACCAAGGTACTACCCTTCTTCTTCGTCCTAGCATTATTCCCGGTATTTTATTTTAACCAGGGTCTGCTTATTACTCTTATCCGGATTTGACAGGTTACTAGTTTTTACACGGAGCGATTGCCATCTGACCTCCGCAACCCTAAGGGCGAACCAGTAACTCATTGGATAAGAGCAATTTACTTATCAAGAGTCAACGATTATTATCAGATGTTATGTGATAACAACCGGGACCGACAGCTTAACGTGCTCTCCGAGGCACGGTGGGGAGACCCACAGACAAACGCCCAGACCGAGACAGAAATTTTAACAAACATCTGCCCGAGCGGGAATCGAACCCGCAACCGTCGAGACTTAAAACAGACACGCTACCCACAACGCCACAACGGTGTAGGAGGAAGTACTACCCTCTCACAGAAAATCGGCTTGAATAACAATATCATTAGGTACTGCTGCGTTTCGTGCGATGAATGAGAGTGTCATAGGCCCAATCTCCAACGCCCCTATTACTGTCCTCTCGTCCCTTCTCATCCCTTTCCTTCTATCCCTTGGGTTCGCAATGCGCATGTGATACTTCAAGTATCGCAAGCGTTCATAGATTGCAGAGTCTGCTTTACATCAGGCGGACTGTCTACTTGTTTGCCAATTGTCATGACATAAAAAGTACTTAAAAAACACTACAACTACACTTAAAAAAAGTAAATCGATAGCTTTCCTTAATTATATAATAAAAAATTTCCCTTTTAAATTATTTCTACAATCTACTATTTACTTACACACACAACTCAACATAAATTGTTTAACACAATTGTGTAATATTAAATACGTTTATATTTTATCACAGTAATATAAGGAGAAAGTGTGGAAAATTACTGGTAATCTTGTAGAGTAAATTATTATCAAGGTAATAAATCGTTTTGAACTCATTATTTTAGGTCAAGTGAGTTCAAATAATTATAATATAATCAGATAAGATAGAGCTACCTTATGTAACTAAACTAGTTATTGACAGCGGCTTTGTTAGTTCTGAATTAGTTATAATACAAGTTTTTAAGTTTTTTTTCACTGACTTGTTGCCTCCACAGGTGACAGGCTGGTTCATTTTTGTACCAAAGAATTTTTTTCTATAGTTTTTAATGATTTATGGTGTTCTATGGAATAAGAATAGTATACATAATGCTAAACAATTTCAAAAAGATATTACACCCTGACTCATTGCCTCAACAGGTGACAGGTAGGCTGGTTGGTTCGCCCGAAGAATCGGGATTGCGATTCAGTGGGGAAATGCGATGGTTATTATTTGTAAAAATAATTAAAATTGAAATAAAATAATTTGAAACTAGTAATAATGCTTTAAGAATTCTGTGTACATGGCCGTGTGATTATGCGTCAATGTAGTTTTTTTAATGCAGAAATTTGCTCAAAAACTTGTGTATTTTAAATAACTTTTTTTGTTTTTGACTTAATAATACGCTATCTACTTTCAACAATTTCATAAAGATTTAAAAATGTTCTATAACTTTTCCTTGCGACAAATACACAAGTAATAAAATTTAAACCGGAAAATAAATTTGGAGAAAGGTCAAGAAAAAAAGAGAAGGGGATATAATTACCTCAGAACATTCGAGACAGCGAATGTGGAACAGACGACGACAAGCAGTGAAGAGGCAGCTACTGGACCTGTTAACAAAAGTACATCGTTATTTTTTACCTTATATAGTTTAAATGGTACTTAGATGACCTTTATTGGGATTTTTATAAATCGTTTTTTTGTTATATTTGATACGAATTACATAATAATGAAATATGAATAATATTTTTTAGTACTCTCAAAGAAAAAATGGAACCAATTGGACTGGGGACATCTGGATTCGAACCGTGATTTGCATTGCGTGTTGCATTGCAACACGGATGCAACGACATTTTCTACAAATGAATACTAGCTAGATCGATTTACCGCCCTCAAAACCCGTTGCATAATAAATTTCATGAAAATCTTTTGAGCCGTTTTTGAGATGATTTTCATACTGGCGACGTTGTGTCGCAGCGGTAGCGAAACTGCCTTGAGCGCCACATGTCGCGGGATCGATTTCCGCTCGGAGCAGATATTTGTATTGACCATACAGGTATGTGTTCTGGTCTGGATGTATTTATCCTTGTCCTTATGTTTCTTTCGACCCCCGACACAGGATGTCACTATCGTAATACGAACTGTTGGGTATGTTATTTAGTATGAAAAAAAAATTAAGACGTCATGCGCAGTTCGGTTTAAATAAATTCCGTATTTTAATTAAGGGCTGCAAATAATTGTGGAGAAATAAATAAAATTTGAATAAATAATGGATCAAAATCTAAGATAAAAACATAATAGTATAGCTCAATTTCTAAGGGTCCACTGGCATCGCGATCGATACTGACCCTTGATCTGTTTTCGTACCCAGTGAAAGTATAAGTTTCACGCTTCGTTGTAAGGGAAAATTAATTTTAAATAATTACTTAACCAAAGCAATTTGAATTTTTCGTCAACCCTGATGTGTTTAAACTTTTGAATTAAAAAAAAACTTTTATTGCTTGTTAGGAAAGTTAATATTTTAATTAAAATTAAGTGTAAGAGAATATGTATAAATGTATAGGAGGAAAGGTATAGACCTAGTATCGAATATTAATTTTGTCGCTCCCAGATGTTACGAAGCGTTCCTTATTTAATAAATGATCAAATTAATGGACTATGGATTCGGCTAACAGAAACACAGAAAAATCTTATATTGAGATAGGTTCACAAATTTTATCATTTTTTATTTCGACGTTGTTTCTTTTTTTAAACAAGCATACGGCCCACCTGATGGTAAGTGGTTGTCGTAGCCTATGAGCGCTTGCAGCACCATCAGTAGGTGCCACTCACGCGTTGCCAACCTCGAAGATATTGGTTCCAAATCTCCTCTGCCCAGTAATTTCACTAGCGTACATTGCCCTTCAAACCGGAACACAGTAATGCCTAAGCACTACTATTTGGCGACAGAATATTTGACACTGCGGTGGTACCTACCTAGCCGGCCTCTTGCAACAAATGACCTACCACCAGTGTGACTGATTGCACTGGTGGAATCATCTCTGCTGTTAAATCTCTGCTGTGACGACTGGGACAACGGACGTTGTAGCGCAGCGGTAGCGAACCTGCCATAAAACGCCACAGCTCACGGGTTCGATTCCCGCTCGGAGCATCATGTTTGTATTGACCATGCAAGCATATTTTCCGATTTGGGTATTTGACCTTGTCCTTGTATGTGTTTCCGGACCCCCGACACAGGATATCACTATCCTAATGGGGCCGTTTAGTGTGCAGCGTTTATTTATTTATTATTTTATAATTCCGTACCCAACAGAATCCTATTACATACTAAAACTCCTTCTGGGACTTCTTAAAAGAAAACCCATTACTTCTGCAAATATATAACTATTTTCTTATCATCGATAACAAAATACACATCAAACCGAAGAAGCTAGACATGACATGACATGTTGTATTGCCATTTACTTCTTGCTTTACTGCCTTTGATATATCAAACAGTATCTTTAATAAGAAAATAGCTTCAGCTATTTGAACACACAGCTTGATTGTTGCTTTTTACCACCGTTGTGGCGTTGTGGGTAGCGTGTCTGCCTTAAGTCTCGACGGTTGTGGGTTCGATTCCCGTACGGGCCGATTTTTGTTAAAATTTCTGTCTCGGTCTGGGCGTTTGTCTGTGGGTCTCCCCACCGTGCCTCGGAGAGCACGTTAACATGTCGGTCCCGGTTGTTCTCACATAACATCTGATAATAATCGTTAACTCTTGATAAGTAAATTGCTCTTATCCAATGAGTTACTGGTTCGCCCTTAGGGTTGCGGAGGTCAGATGGCAACCGCTCTGTGTAAAAACAAGTAATCTGTCAAATCTTAATATATCGCTCCCATATCCGCTAAATACTTGGAGCGTTTTTTCTATTCCATCACACGATACGATAAACGCCTACGTGACGACTACGTGCCATATACTAGTGTAAACTAAAAATGTGTTTGACACTGGCAGTGTGATTGTAAAGGCAGTTTTAGACCAGCTTACAAGCGCGCTACATTACGCGCGTATATGAGCTTATAAGCGCGTCAGCGAGCGTACAATGTACATGCTTCAAAAAACTAGCTGAAACAACCCTAACCGATCGATATTTTATATCATTGAAATTAATATATTAATCCCGTTTCAAATTTTAAAATTTGGGCCGGAAAAAATGTGTGCGTACATGTGGATATGTCCTATTCCTATTGAGCTTTTTTTTTTTTTTTCGAAATGTGTATTGCTGTTGGCCCTACTGGCCTTGACAGCGTCACCGGGCGTCCTATTGAGCATTAATGACTTAAAGCATAAAGACAAGTCGGCAACGCGCCTCTATGCTTTCTGGTGCTGCAGATGTTCATGGGCGGCGGTGATCGCTTAACATCAGGTGTGCCTCCTGTCCGTTTGCCCCTCTCACAAAAAAAAAAAAACAAAAACCTATGTATTTATCCAAACAAAAAAAAATTATATATATTAGTAGGATACATTTTAGCTTTTTGTACTTCTTCTCTTAACTTGAACCATGACAAAGCTTAATGTAAAAATCTCTAAATCGCACTCTGAGTGCGAGACGGGTCGCGACCGCGAACGTTACCCACTCACCCTGAAGAAGGACCTCCGATGAGTCCGAAACTAGTCGGTACTTACACCGATTATACGTGAGTGTGAGCCGTTAGATTTTTACATTAAGTTAATAATGTCTCACGATAGTTTTAATAATACAACATGACAAAGCTGTTTTTTTTTTGTTTTTAGTTTTTTTTATTAAAGAATATTAGCAATGCTTGTCAAGGCATTACTAATATTCCTACTGCCCCTCCAAATAAGCTCGAAGCATGCGCTAGGAGTGGCTACGACAATAGTCCAATGGGGTCAGGATCGAAGAACCCTCGACTCTCGCGTTAACGGAGCGAAGTCGGTCCTTCTACCGTTGAGCTATAGAGGCTGTTAACCATGTAAATATAAACCATGGCATTAGTCGTGGTTGGGCTTAGCCCCCCTGCACTCTAAGGACGGAATCAAATTGAAGGCCTAGTGAGGGATGTCCCTTTTTCACGGCCGGATTTCTATACTTGGCCTCGCCGCTCGGTGACGCTGTCAAGGACAGTAGGCCAAAAGCAAAACACATTCCAAAAAAAAATTGCAAAGCTATGAAACGAGTTTTAAAAAAATCTGGTCTGTATTTTGTTGCGGAATCGTCTCGTCTAAAAGCGTACGAATAACATGAGTTGGGTAGTGTATCGTGTGTTGCGTAGAATGATTGCAAATAGCGAGAGGGCTCATGGGAACAGATGAATAAATAAAGGTACTTATAAGATATATTTATCGTGAAAAGTAGATATATACTTGAGAAAGTTTTTAAGAACTTAGAGTAATATTTTGAAACTTTGGGATCGTTGTCTAAATTTTACTTATTACTACATTGTTTATTGTTGATGCAATTCATAATTTTACTGGTATAATATAAAAATAACAATTCGTCTTTTAATTAAAAAAATCTTTTATAAAAATTTTAAACCTTTAATTTAAATTAAAAAATTAAATATATTTTCGTGGTCCAAAAAATCGAACAAACAAATAATGAACAATTAGAAAAATTATTTTAATAACTGATTCAATAAAATCAAAAACGATAATTAGATTCGGTTATATTTTTCATTTTTATACTTGCCTATTCAATTTACGTTCAATAAAACATTCTATAAATTGAGAAAGTTTAAAAGATATACGAATAAATTTCAAATAAAGTCAAACCTCCCGAAAATGGTTAGTGACCTAAACAATTGCCACCTTGGCTGAAGCTAAACACATAAATAATACAACGCAATAACAACGCTCAGCTAACTGCGGCGTGCCACTGTTATTGCTTCCATCTACAATCCTATCCAACCCCTTAACCACCCAGCCCCCACCAAAACCCCCCCGGTTCCTAATGCGACATTCTTACGTGACAACGATTTATCCAACATGTATTGTTCTCCTTAATTTATAGCCTTTTAAATTCGCCGAATTATATTCGGTGTTCAAACAAAAAATCCTGTCCGTTTCGAACGCAATTGTGTCATGCAAATGGGTTCCAGAAATGCGCAAATGGCGAATTTTGCGGTTTCCGCTTTACGAGATGTAACTACGAGTATGTTTAATGTGTCGAAAGTTTAACAGACTCCTGCTTTTGACATTACCGTTGGGTTTATTAAAATTGCAATTTATTAAAATATATTTTTAGGGTTCCGTAGCGCAAAAAGTAAAAAAAGACCACTCTATTATCTTATAAGATCACTCTATTGTCCGACGTCCGTGTGCCCAGTGTCCCATTTTTTCAGGAACGGGTAAACTTAGCAAGTTGAAATTTATACCAGATAATGTAGTCTATCGTCCGCTGTTGGGATAATTTCTGTCACAGTCGAGATTATTCCACAGGTGCCATCAGCCACACATCAGGTATTTTGTTGCAAGAGGCCGGCTAGGTTGGTACCACCACAGTGTCAAATATTCTACCGCCAAATAGTAGTGCTTTGGCATTACTGTGTTCCACTTTGAAGAGCACTGTAGGCTAGTGAAGTTACTGGGCAAAGGAGATTTAAGAACTAATATGCTCGAGGTTGGCGATGCGTGGGTGGCTCCTACTAATGGTGTTGCAAGCGCTGATAGGCTACGGCAACCGCTTACCATCAGGTGGGCCGTATGCTTGCTTGCCAACTTAGTAACACAAAAATGGTATACAGAAATACAGTGACGTCATAATTTTCAATATTGATATATTAATTATATCATGGCCTTAATTACAAAGCATATTTCATTTATCAGTTTCATTGCTGTTATGTTATCAGTTGTTATAATTATATTTTGCTTCATTTGTTTATTGCACTCACTTAGCTAATAAGATAACCTTTTCTTCATTACGATGACTAGGTACTTAATTTTGTAGTATAATTATTATATAATAAAACTACATGAGATAAAATATTAGTTTTACTTAAGATTGTTATAATGATATACATATTTTCTCATTACATTACGTTTTTAATTTGTACAAGATATTCTCCAGCCTTTCGTCAAAATAAAAAATAAATAAACGCTACACACTCAACGGCCCCAACAGTTATATCCTATGTCGGGGGTCCGTATACATAACAAAGATAAAGATAAGCACACCCAGACCGGAACACATTGCCTGTATGGTTAATAAACAGAAGAACCAGCGACCTGTGGTGCTTAACGAGAGAAAAAGGAAGGAAACAATGGGGGTGGGAAACTGAGTCTTCGGCGCTCTCACTCATCGCCCGAAATGCAACGGAACCTACTAATACTGTTACTTTACGCCGATTTCCTGTGAGAAGGTACTACTACCCCGGTATAGGCGGCCGTGCTGGGAGGAGCATGGCTCATCAATACTTCGAATTATAGTATCACTACATAGTATAAAACAAAGTCGCTTTCTCTGTCCCTATGTATGCTTACATCTTTAAAACTACGCAACGGATTTTGATGCGGTTTTTAATAGATAGAGTGATTGAACAGGAAGGTTTATATGTATAATAACATCCATTAAATAGTGGAGAAAAAAAAATTTAAGGTTTCTAATATGATGTCGTAAATAATTACATTTAACGCGTGCGGGCCACGGGCAGTAATGAATAAATCAAAACTACTGGATCGATTTTAATCATTTTTTTGTGAATGACGTAGGCTATATATTTTATACCCGTGCGAAGCCGGAGCGGGCCGCTAGATCTGCAATAAATTGAAATTGATCTTTGTGGCATGGTGGTAGCGACCCTGAAGCAAATCCCGCTCGGGACAGCTGAATAGCTGATTTATAATGTCAATACAAATGTATCGATATTATAAAAATATATCTCGGTCTCGCTAAGCAAGATCTAATAAGCAAAGATTAAATACTGGGATTAATGCTAGAAGAAGAAGATCATTGTAGTAAGATTTTTTGTTTTGTTAAAGATGTATAATATAAATTTATTACATCGTAAAAAGAAGGCCCTAATTCTGTTCTTTCTAGTAATCATAAGATAACGGATTTACAAAATAGATACGATCGAAAATGATCCAAAATACCCTTCAATTGGCCAGACCTTCGTCATAACACCCGAATAATGGCGAGCGATGGCGGGTTAAATATAATTATAATCCGGGATAAAGGTCGGATCCGACATAATTATGTCTGTTCTGCCCGCCCTTCGGCCTTCCTGGCAACTTTTTCTTCTATCTGGCGAGGGTACACGCGATTTTTATGATAATTAAGTTTTATCATTACGTCTTAATTCAATTTTTCCTCGAGGAAGCTGTGAGTTATGATTTAGATTATTAGGTTTTTTGTTTAAGAATGTTTTTTGTCCAATATTAAATTATATTTTTTAATTAAGAAATCATAGTTTTTAATTGACTTTAAACAATGACGTTTAAACTTTGACGACGTTGTGGCGCAGCGGTACTGAACTTTAAACGCCACAGGTCACGGGTTTCGATTTCAGCTCGGAGCATAATATGTTTGTATTGACCATGCAAGCATATTTTCCGGTCTGGGTGTATTTGTCCTTGACTTTGTATGTGTTTCCGGACCCCCGACACAGGATATCACTATCCTAATGGGGGCCGTTGAGTGTGTAGCGTTTAATGAGGAGGTCAACATTATAAAGTTTCAAAGGTGTTCGTTTTTATTACATATTTTTTTATTCGAAACTATTATAGTAGGCGCATATTTTTTATATTTTTTCTTATCTTCTTATCGATTGGTTAGTGGCCAACCTAGTATAAGTTTCAGATCGCTCGTATACTCGACTATTATCAAATGTTAACAGCCGGGACCAACTTTTTACGTGCCTTCCGAAGCAGGGAAACGCTCTGTTGAAATACTATTATGCGATCACCCATCTAATGACTGACCGCGGCTAAAGTTGCTTAACCCACCGATCGTTTTCCGATCAGCGAGCGCACCCGTCTATGAGCGTGTATTTATATTTTTGGTTTTTATTACTCATAAAATGGAGATATGAATTTCTCAACAGGTTACTAGAATCTCTGGGATCTACAATATTATTCACTCGTGTCTTAAAAACGTTGTAATTATAATCAAAAGATATCTTCTTTCTTGCATTCTTCCCTGTCTACTCAGGGTCGGAGTCTGAGTCTTATCCTGATTTAATGGCTTACTAGCTTTTACACAGATCTATTACCATCTGAACTCCCAACACAAAGAGAGAACCAGTAACTTACTTATCAAGATTTAACGATTATTAACAGAAATAACAACGGGGATCGACGGGGACAGCAAAACGCTCATACCGAAACAGATATTTATAACTAACATCTGCTCCGAGCGGGAATCAAACCCGCGACCGCCAAGGCTCAAAACAGGCTACCTACCAGCACTCCATACTGGTGGTCATAAAATAAAAAAAATATATAAAAAGTCCTTACAACCAAAACTCCTTAATTCCTTAATTCCCTTCCAAACAACTTCACCGATACTTTTACAAGACCAATTGTTTTCATATCACAAAAATGTTACACCAATTCATGCAAACTTAGTTCCCACTTTGCATCGCCACGAGTTTCTAAGCTATATAAAACTAAAAGCAATTTCATAAGACCATAATCACGAAGTTACTGCCTAGTATGAAACTTACATGAAAAGAAAATAGACGCCAAGTTTTGGATGAAATTAAATTCCACCAAATTCTTTGGGGCTTTGAATAATTTCATATTGATAAAATGAAACCCTCAATGGCAAAGGTAGAGGCCGATTCAGCTCCGTTAACGCGAGAGTCGCAGTTCGATCCCGACCCC
Organism: Hestina assimilis; assembly: GCA_023373885.1. Lineage (NCBI taxonomy): Eukaryota > Metazoa > Arthropoda > Insecta > Lepidoptera > Nymphalidae > Hestina > Hestina assimilis. The sequence continues at coordinate 13,169,526 of CM041745.1, forward strand.
CTTGAGCTATTGTTGTACCTACTTCTAGCGCAAGCTTCAAGATTTTTTAGAGGGTGTGACGATCTCAACATTACACTTTATTTAGATCTCTAAAACAATGTATTTTCTATAATATGAATCTATTTATGGACGGTCACCCATCCAATTACTGACCGCACCCAAAGTTGCTTAACCTAAACATCGTTTGCCGACCACGTGACTATGTGCAACGTAATACTAAGTATGGACATACCCCAAAAATAATATTTTTACAAAATCAAAAATTTATAAAATTTTGTATGAAAATTTCCATAGAAATAGGAAAATGTATGGAAATTCACGGATTCAGGTGCCGAATGTCATTGCAGCTGTTTCACATATATAAGGGGTGTGGTGTCGGCGAAGGTGTCTCCGAGCGTATGCTTGGTGAGTGCCCGTCTGACGTCTCTACCCCCGCGTATATGTGGACGGCTTACCTAGGCGGTGCGTTCGGGCGGCCATGCTGCTAGAATGCTAGTTAAGGTTTCCGATCTTCGTATATGGTTTTTATACATATTATTAATGGTGATTGGTGATGCATGGCAAAGAATATATATAAAGTATATATTAAATAAATATACAATAATTAATAAATAATGACGGTATGGTGGTCCGTCTATGATTGCTGGCAAAGAGATCTAATATGAATAATATGATCTATACATGTTTAAGGCAAATTTATATCGTTGAAATATATTGAATATAATTTATTATTGTAAATTAAATATTTAATGACGGTTTGTGGGTCCGTCAATTATGAGTGTATATATGTTTGATACATATTAAGAAACGAAGTTTACTTCGAAGTTTAAGATTTAAAAGAATGCGTTGGGAAGAATTTATGCGTCATAACTAATAAATAATTATATTTCAGCTGTATACGTGTATAATGTTTTGGCGAGTTGTAGTTGACCCGATACTTGAGTTTGAGGCTCTGATGTGGCCTGAGTCATGTCTATAGTGTCCTTAAGCGAGGCCCGAGGATTTTTAATCTTAGTTGACCCGATGCTTAAGTGTGAGGCTCCGATATGATTTTGGTCATGTCTATAGTGTCCTCGAGTGAGGTCCTTTGACTTTGCTGATGTGATGCTGACATGAGGTTGACTCTGCGGTGCGATTTATATCGATGCAGTAGTTTCCTCAGGTCCACTGCTGAAGCGGCCCCAGTGATACAGATTAGAATTGCTGCGGTGGTGCGACTTAGGTCGATGCCGTGATGTAGTTCGGTTTGTTGCTGAGGCGCTGGAATATTATACATCGTTTGTAGCAAAATGACTCGTCTTCTTATTAGAGACGCCCCTTAGCTTAGCAATAGGGATTTTTATAATTGACATTGTAGCATGTCATACTATTAGGGCAACTGGTTGCTTCTCACTTCGAGATAGCTAACTAGTATTAGACAGTGTCGCCTGCTTAACTCTTATCATGCGTGTTTATCACGTCTTAAATAATGAACTGGATTCGGATGTATGTTTGAGTATTGAGCCAAAGGGTACCTTGCGTGAGCAAGTGCTATGGTTTTAATGATGCAAAACTATAATAAGAAAACGACATAAATCAAAGAATATTAGTTGTAAGACAATGCGATTACGAATACGATATAAGCCCACGAATATTAATTATAAGACAATGCGATTATTTAAATACCAATTAGGTAGGGTTAGGTAGGACTTAGTTTTAAGGAATTGCGGTTGTGATATTATAAAGAACTGAATATTATCAATACTATATGACCCATATATAGTGATAAAAGAAATATGCTTATAAATATAATTATTAATGAATTTGCCTACACTACGGTGAGGTTATTATAAATACTATATTACACATATATAGTGATAAAAGAAATATACGCTATAAATAGCATTATTGATGAAAATTCCTTAATAAAGGTGAAGTTTATGATAAATATAAACTCTATATTAACCACATATAGTGGTATGACAAATATACGTTATAAATGATATTATTTATTATTATTGATGAATTTTACTTCACTAAGGTGAGGTTGACGATTATAGCATTGTGCTTACGGAATGCCGCCTGGCGGTTTAATGTTCGAATACATATCTGAACCATGGATTTATTCCCTTATATATAATGACCAGGGCTTGTCCCTCAATTATTATGGCGTTTAGCCTTCTCATACAAAGATGAATAAGAAATATAATGTGACTTCGGTCTTAATTGATACTATTATAAAAAATATCAGGGCTTGATCCCTTTCTATGCTATGAAAATAATAACAATATAAAAGAATAAATCTTGCGTCCCGATAACGAAATCACTATAAATATAAATTACCAGGACTATGTCCTTTCACGTTATAACAATCAAATTGTGTGTCGCAGGCGCACTATAAATAGCCTATCCCTTACCCGGGAGGGCTCGTATATATGGTTGGAGCCCACAGTCGATGGCGTGTGTGGGGCCATGGACCTTCTCCCGTCCTTTATAGTTTTCCCAGAAAGGGTTAAGTATATAAGGATTGGAGGAGCGGACTGCTTTCAGCTACTTGTAAGAGGTGTTGAAAGTATAGGGATAAAACATCGATCTCCCCCTCTTCTTTATATTTTTACTATAGAGTTTAAGTATATAAGGATTGGAGGAGCGGATTGCTTTCAGCTACTCGTAAGAGGTGTTGAAAGTATAGGGATATATTTATTATCTCACCATTTTGCCTTTATTGGCTTATATAAATATTTTTATTATGATAATCATATTACATTAAAATAATTAAACTATGTAATAAATAAGATATTATTGTTTTACATTGTCAAGTTGAACCTGTTGCCTCTGATGCTCTAAAAGAACACGGGTTATTGCGATCACAACGTAACAAGGGTCTTGACCGCTGGACGATACACGTGCCAATTTCGTAGTTTTATGCTATTTATTTTCGTGCATTTTAATATAACTTATTTAAATATATTTTATTTCTATATTAGATATATAATGTAAGGTAGGTTCAGTCACAAGGGGTAATGGGAATATTACTAATTAATTCGGTTTCCGTGCAATAAAAACTTTTAGTAAAATTGTGTCTTATGATTTTTAAAAAATCAAAGCTCTCTTATACATTTTCCGTGTTCGGTGACCTTTTTTTACCAAATAACAAACTTGTCTCTAAACTAGTGCAAGGGTTTGCATTTGGTGCTTCTAATGGTGCTTTGGTGGAGGTACCACTACCATTGCTTGTTATGCTGTTTTGAATTAAAATTAATTTATTTGTAGCTGTTTAGTGAAATTAAACTCAAACTTTCATATAATATATTTCTTTATATATAAACTTGGACTGTTGGCATATTAAACTTGATCTACATACCATAATATTCATGAATCGGATTACTTAGTATAAACACACTCAAACCGAAACACATGCCCGTGTGGTCAATACAAACATTTACCCCGAGCGGAATAGTACCGGCGACCTGTGGCGCCTAAAGCAGGTTACCGGTTAAACTTTAACGTTAACATTCGTTGATGTTAAATGAAGTCACACTGGTGGTAGGTCTTTTGTTGCAAGAGGCCGATTAGGTAAGTACCACCGCAGTGTCAAATATTCTGCCGTCAAATAGTAGTGCTTAGGCATTACTTTGTTCCAGTTTGAAGGGCACTGTACGCTAGTGAAATTACTGGGCAGACGAGATTTAAGAACCAATATCTCGAGGTTGAAAACCCATGAGTAGCACCTACTAATGGTGCTGCAAGCGCTCATAGGCTACGGCAACCACTTACCATCAGGTGGGCCGTATGCTTGTTTGCCAACTTTTAACATAAAAAAACTTTGGTCAAGAGCACAAACCCCAAAAAAACTAACAAAAACTATCATATTTTTCCAATGCAATAAAAAATTCAAGTAAATGTATTAAATAACATGATACTTTCAGACACCTTCACAATTATGACAAACACGTTTTGAAAGCGCACGCAAACAAAATTTTATCCTCTTCTAAACTGAGATTACTCGTCTGTTAGCACTCGCAACGCGTGTTTAGCAATCTTAATTTGCGTTAACTGCTGACGCGGTATTAGGAAGATTCTGGCTCAATCTCACACGGGACCGTACATTAATCAAGACGGTGTATTTATGTTAGATATAATGGATAAAGCGACAAACGCTTGTTCTTTGTGAGAGGTATTTCGTAGCATATATGGATGTAAGCTTTGGATTGTTCATATCGTTAATGTAATTCTGTATAGGTATTATATAAAAGTATATGTTTATATGTAGGTATGTGTTTATGTAGATTTGTAAGCAATGTTCAGATTAGCCCAGTCTGTGATTCTATAAAGCTTGGTAGCAATCGAATCAAAATTTGATTTTTACCCACGCGACGCCCGGTAGAGTTGCTTGTATGTTATGTATTAAATAACTGTAGCATCGATTCCATCGCGAACAAAGAAGTTTGCCAACTCTTCTTTGTCGCACGTCAAAAAAATAGAATTCTCTACCGGCACACGTGTTCCCTTATTCTTACAACCTAGGGTCCTTCAAACGAGGCGTGTAGAGGCATCTTACGAATAGGGAGGGCGAAGGTGGCTAGTACAGTTCGCCTTTGGCAACCATATTAGCCACCTTCGCGTGTGGACTCAACTTCCACTTACCATCAGGTGCAGTAGAGTCATTTGCCTCCCGGAGTTGTAAAAAAAAATTGGTTTGCGCCTGATTGACTGTCAGCAACACAAATAATTTTTAATCCTACTAATATAATAAGCGTGAAAGTTTGAATGTTAGGATGTTCGTTACTCAATCGCGCAAAAACGGGTGAACGGATTTGGTTTGGATTAAAATTCGCCATTGATATAGATTGTTAACTGGATAGGATACTTTTGATTTATGCCGGAAAAATAGTCGGCTTTTGTTTTATTATTATCAGAAAACATGCTAGAGGTAATTTTAATTGAAATTCGGTATAAATGTGTCAGGAACATTATTTATTTACAATTGACTCATTTCTCTCTAGAGTCAATTCTAAAGTCAGGGACAAAGTTTCGGTCAGACGCTAGTATAAAATAAAGTATTCATTAATATTTTTGAAACCAATAAAATCGAGACCGACGTTTTGTTTGTGATTTAAGTATTCAAATAAAAATATGCTCATATAAAATTACTGGCTACGAAAGACCATTCAGATTGAAATATTCCCGCAGCCAAAATGGTTCACATTATTTATCAACATGGACATTATGGCTAAAATCTACAACAATAAATTTTGTGTAGCTGAAGTTGCATACAGAAAAAAAAACACTTAACGAATCGAGGGGAACAAATGAAAAAAGTTGGTTAGGGCAAAGACAAAAAGGGGACGAGGTTCGTAATGGGACCAAGTTTGGGAAACACTTTGGCTAAACATTTGCTAATGGAAATGGAAGAGAGCCAGCGTTGGTGAAGTGTAACAGTTGATTTCGTTGTTTTTTACACGCACTGCACACTCGATGCCAAATTCGCGAGTTTAAAGTGGAAACACACTGATATTGTATATTTTTGTTGGTAAAAATTAGGTTTCTTTTTTAAAGCTAATTAAGTAGTAGCAGTTGTTTTTTCTTTTCCATGGCTGTATATTTCTGGAAATGATAAATATATTCCCATACGTACATACATTTTTTTAAGTGTTCGGGCCATGTTCTTCGTAGCACAAATGGGTCGGATCGACCGAGGAAGTGTTCAAAAAGTCTCAGAAGTATAAAGTAACAGTATTAGTACTTTTGCGTTTCGTGCGATGACTGAGGGCGCCGGAGCTTCAATCTCCCACTCCCTTTTCATCCCTACCCTCATATATTTTATGTTAGTAACGCGCATGTGATACTTCATCTCTCGCAAGCGTTGTTAAAAACAGTTAAAATAAGTTCAAATTATGCATTTAATACTAATTTTTTTTAAATAAACGCAACACACTCAACGGCCCCCATTAAGATAGTGATATCCTGTGTCGGGGGTCCGAAAACACATACAAAGACACGAACAAATACACCCAGACCGGAAAATATGCTTGCATGGTCAATACAAACATATATGCTTCGAGCGGGAATCGAACCCGTGACCTGTGGCTTTTAAGGCAGGTTCGCTATCGCTGCGCCACAACGTCGTCAATACTAAAAATTGTTATATATATATGTAAGTGATGCTGTTAAGATAAGTCTGTTACTACCTTAACTGGTCGGGTCATAGTCATTTGAAACTAATGTAAAGTGATTTTGTAATTTATTCCTAAAACTCGACCGTAGGAAGAGGGACCCGAGTAAGGAGTTTATCTCCAAACTTTGTTACGCTAATTGGCATTAAGTTTTCGATGTAAATGTCCTTTGTTAAACTCGGTAACTTGCGACTGTTTTTAGAGAACAGAAAGCCGAAAATATCGTTTTACTCATTTACCATTTTGTTTACGATACAGTTTGAGTCTGTTGACGTTTATTGGTTGAAAATTTGTTATCGAAAAACAGGAAAGTAAACTTTGTCGTTTATTGGCTACGGAGCATTTATCAGAATTGAGATTATTGTTCCAACTTCGCGACTAAAAAACTGTAAAAGTAATAATTCAAGAGGTCGCGATCAGGTGCTCCTAACTGCCCTGATTTACTCGCCAACTTGGTGACTCTCGATTTTGTTTTCTTTTTCAGTGGTTTATAAAAAATATTACGAAGCAATACGAATAATCATCACTCAATTGATTTCTGCTATAAATTACTGAATGATTTTAAGAACTATATCACAGGGTTGATTTAACTTTTTTCGCTTCATTAACTTTAGGAATTTTATATTGTTTTTCGAATGCTGGTTCAGCATTTATTACTACTCACATAAGTTTCAAAAAGAGGAGACTACCAATCGTCATATAAACCAAACAGTTTGATCAAGAACCCTCTTAGAGTGCATTGCTGGAGCTTCACGGTTGATTGCGCAAGCGAACCCGTAGCATCCCACTACGACTCAGGTGGGCCGTTGGGTTTTAATGTATAGTATCTAGTTGTAGTACCTAGTAGTGGTACGTTTCCCAACTTTCGATTTCCATTCGAAGATCTTTTAAACACTTCGAGTATAATTATGTTTATCTTATGGTTGTAAAAGTAATCCGTAAATGGACGCAAATAAGCAATACCATGTCAACCGACACAAATGTCATTTCGAGAAAAACGCGTTTGAAAATTTTCAACAACTTGCTTTATATGATTTTTTTGTATGTATTGGTCAAGTTATTGGCAATTTCAGATTTATGTAAGTTATTTTACTTATTTTCACAAGAAATAAGTATACAAACTGCACATTTCGTATATAATATAACCCAAAACGTTTACCTACAAATATTAAAGAAAAATGTTCTTCAGCCATTCACCAACACTTCAATTTTGTGGTTCACATGGTATTGCTTATATGCGTCCAAATAACACTCAATGAGATCAATTAAAGAGTATTAATTAAATTCCTTTATTTATCGAAACGTCACATGTAACCTGTCGAGTTTTCAATTTGCAGAAACATTTCAACGGCCGCGCCAATTGCCAGAGTTTTGTCAATTTTGTTTTGTTACGGTGTTGATATTAAAAATTATTGGCAAAGAATATTTCGTTATTTGCTTTTTGAAACATAAAATTCTAAAACTATGTACAATTTGTTTAATCATCACGCGCTATGAATATTAAATGTTGTTATGGAAGCAATAAAAGTTTTATCTATATTTTTATAGGTGGTACTAATTTTCGGCGACAGATGTCTCTGAAATAGGTTAATTACTTTTTGAGTATTAAGTGTTTCGAACGATTTCATGAAATAGGTTTTCGATTATTTAATTTTTTTACCTTTAGTAAAGGTATTATTTTGGTTATGCGTCAATTGGCCTCTATATCTTTATGTTTTTTACTGAATTATTCAAAGACGACTGGAAATATTTAGATAAGTCTTTTTGTGTTTGAATAAATTGATGACAGTATCTTCTTTTAATCAACGAAAGAGTAATGTATTCAAAATTTTGGAGAGATCAATAAATTGAAAAACAAAATTTCGTTTTTCGATAAAAATAATGTTTCTCATTTTATTCTTTTTAGAATACACAATTTGTGTTTGTAAAAACCTGGAATAAATATTTTTGAACGTAAGTCTATTTATTAGCTTCGGCCAAAATATATTTTTATGTATTTTTGACCGACACAAAAAAATGTTCTTATTTTTGCTGACTTTTTGGGTCTTGTGATATTTTCGTCGTTCACGAAGCGATTGATGTGGGTACCGTAGAGTAAAATTATCAATAAAAAAAAATAATTTCAAAGATAAAGGGGTAATACAAAAAATTTATATGATATTTTTATCATGATACGGAACCCTTAACCCATAATACTCATAATGCGTTATTGTTCTGAATAAAGTTTAAAAATGTAATATTGTGACTTAGTGATATCTTTGGTCGCATCTGGTGTGGGGAAGCGTAAAAGCTATTAGTGTATTAGACATTAATATATAATGAGAGATGATTTATCTTTATTTTATAAAAAAATATGGTTTTTTTAATGACAGCCACGTAACATATAATGGAAAAAAATATCAAAATACAATGGTTTACACTCAACGGCCTCCATAATTAGAGGTGTAATATCTTACGGGGGCAGCATTAGGGTTGTAATATCCTAAGTCGGAGGTCCTGAAACACATACAAGGACAAACACATGCCTGTATGGTAAAATTCTCCGAGCAGATAAAGCTCAGACCGAAACAGATATTTATAAAAAATGTCTGCTCCAAGCGGGAACTGAACCATCGAGTTTCAAAGCAGGCTACCAGGACGACGCAATGTTAGTCTATTATTGAAAGTATATTGATACAAAAACACGAAAAATATTATAACACGGGAAAATACATACGTCATGAAATGTCATGCATAAATTAATCAATCCATTTCCGATAAAATAAATTACCAATTATATCTATAAATTAAAGCAATTCAATTGACACGTCGCTTCATCCAATATGTAGTCCATTCATATTATGAAAAAACCAGCCATGTGTGAGAGCAACACACAAATAAAGAGTTCCAATACCGTCCTAGCATTATCCTAGCATTATTCCCGGTATTTTATGTACCCAGGGTCTGCTTATTACTCTTATCCCGATTTGACAGGTTACTAGTTTTTACACGGAGCGATTGCCATCTGACCTCCTCAACCCTAAGGGCGAACTAGTAACTCACTGGATAAGAGCGATTTACTTATCAAGAGTTAACGATCATTATCAGATGTTATTGATAATAACCAGGACCAACAGATTAACGTGCTCTCCCAGGCACGGTGGGGAGACCCACATGGACAAACGCCCAGACCGAGACAGAAATTTTAATAAACATCTGCGAGATTTGAACCCGGAACCGTCGAGACTAAAGGCAGACTCGCTACCCACAACGCCACAACGGTGTCCGTATTCTATGATAAAAATATAAAATATCCACTATTGGAATATGGGAATTTGTTTTTATTGTTTGTACGCTTGAGAGTCACGGGTTTGATTCCGATTCACTCGTTTTCGTACCACTCCTAGTGCAAGCTTCGAGCTTATTCGGAGGGGCAATAGGAATATTAGTAATGCCTCGAAAAAGCATTGCTAATATTAAAAAATATATATTATATTGACGATGTTGTGGCGCAGCGGTAGCGAACCTGCCTTAATCGCCACAGGTCGCGGGTTCGATGATGATGATGATGAGGATGAGACGCTCATAGCCGAATGCACCCGCTGATCGGTAAACAATCGGTAGGTTAAGCAACTTTAGGCGCGGTCAGTCACTAGATGGGTGATCGCATAGTGGTATTTCAACCGAGCGTCTCCGTCCTTCGGAGGGCACGTAAAAGTCGGTCCCGGCTGTTGACAATTTGACAACAGTCGATAAGTCAAGTCAGAGGCCTACGGGCGACCTGAACAACTCTGACACTAGGTTGACCACTAACCAATCGACAAGAAGAAGAATTGATCATGCAAGTATATTTTCCGGTCTGGGTGTATTTGTCCTTGTGAGTGTTTCCTCCTCCCGACACAGGATATCACTATCCTAATGGGGGCCGTTGAGTGTGCATACAATAAAAAAGTGCGTTTATACAATAAAAAATTAATATGGTTTCAACAGTAAGTTTTACGCATCAAGTTATTTAAAAAGCAAATAAAAGTGTAATTTAAAAAAATAGCTATTTTAAATATAAGACCACAAACTCTGATAAATAGCGATGCGTGACGTTAAGAACATTAACGCAAAAGAAAACCGTTTTATCTAACGTGTATCGTTTGGAAGGAACGCAATACGTTCTTAAGCCGTACATAAAACCTCGCGAAATGAAACCGGTCCGCTATCTGGTCGTCCGTCAATCTTATTGTCATTCAATTTGAATTTACGCTTAGACCGGTTTTTGTGCGACCCCAGCGTGGGCCACGAAAATTGCGAATTTTTAAATACATTTTTTATTAATTTTATAAATATATTTTTAATACCCAACTGTCTTAAGAGTGTAATGCTTTTTGTTGCTAATAATTGACGAAGTTGTAGCGCAGTAACGAACTTGCCTTCCCCCTAACCCCTAACTCCGCTTGAAGCAATTGCTTGCATTGACCATCCAAGGGTTTGTTCCGGTCTGGGCGTGTTTGTCTTTGTCTTTGTGTATGTTTCCGAACCCCTGACACAGGATATAACTACGCTAATGGGGGCCGTTGAGTGTGTTACGTTTATTTATTATTATTAATAATTAACGACAATAATAGTAGTGAAAAATCATAACAGCTTGTAATAAATAGCCTGATCCCAACTAAACTGTTTTTAGTTCTGATTGTGTATTGCTGCTACTGGCCTTGACAGCGTCACTGAGCGGGGATGTGAACACTTTATTAATATTTGAGGGTTGTATGTATTTTAATGCCACATCATAAAAAAAAAAATACAAAAATTTGTCCAAAAAATAAAAAATATTTTTTGGGGTGGACCACCCTTATATATTAGATAAATACTACTCCCAAAACGATTGCTATTATGTCACAACATATCATTTTTTATCGCTGTTTTCGCGGCCCAACCTTCATCTGTTTCAGGGAGAGGAAAAAGTTACATTCGTCACTGCATCGGAATCTGTTGAATTAGATGCTTCAGGGGTTCAAGTGAAGGGAATTTTGGAGTCATTTTTTGTTCATGTCACGTCTTATGTACGTCACGTCTTATGTGTTCGTTTTACTAGTATGTGTTAAAGTTATGTAATATATTGCAAGGAGATCATTATATTGCATAGTTCTGTAAAATAAATAATTTGTTTCATACCTTGATGAGTTCGCTTTTAGACCCTGCTACGAATAGTGCCCGATTCTCTCCAAAGATGTAACTAATTAAATCACTAAAAGCGAACTTTTCACAATATGAAAAAAAATCGTATACGCACAACGACAGAAAAATAGGACATTATCACCCGCGATTGTAATGATAATTTGTCGGGTGAGAATATTCTACTCTACTCCCTAAGTCTATAATATATTATTTTAACTGAATTTTCACTCTAGATAAAGTAAAATAAAATAAAATAAAATAAAATAAACGCTACACACTCAACGGCCCCCATTAGGATAATTATATCCTGTGTCGGGGGTCTGGAAACATTCACAATGACAAGGACAAACATACCCAGACCGGAAAACATGCCTGTAAGATTAATACAAACATCTGCTCCGAGCGGGAATCGAACCGGCAACTGTCGAGGCTTAAGGCAGACTCGTTACCCACAACGCCACAACGGTGTCGTAAAGTAAGATTTAAAAGACAAAATAAAATCGAAACAAACAAAGATGCAAAAGAAATAGCATTTACAATACAAATAAATTATTTGAAAATAAAAGTATAGATTATTTTTAATGTAAGAAATATATATTTTTTTGTAATAAAGTCACATACCACTCCTAATTATAATTTTATTAAAAAGATAGAGTAAAACTCCTTAGAAGCATAATACTTAAGTCTTTAATATTAATACATTTTCAAAACCAACTTAGTAACAGACTAATATACCTATTAAGTAGGTAAAGTTATATACAAATTTTTAACCTAAAACAGAAGGGTGTTTGAGATAATTAAAACTAAATATTTAAACTTGGAGACCGTGACTTTTACTCTGTTGGGCGAATTAAGTTCGCTTAGTACGGGAAGCTATTTTATTAGGGATATTTTATACAAATTTTGTATTCGTTGAAAACCGTTGTCTGATTGAAAATTTTGTTCAACAATTTCTTACCTACTACGATTGTATATATAAACGATAAACTACAATCGTGATTTTTAACTAACTTTAAATATGAGAACTCATTGAGCAAGATAACCTCCTCCCTCTTTGAGGTTCGACGGTAAGCACCTGATGCTGTTAACTACTACGACAAAAGAGCGTTTGAATTCTATAAAATGTTTGAATTCTATAAAATGTCCCACAAGGCTCCGTACTTTCTCCAACGCTGTTTTTGCTGCACATCAATGACATGCTATCTTTTGATGGCATTCATTGCTATGCAGACGACAGTACTGGTGACGCATTTTATACGGGCCGTGGAAATATCCCCCGTCCCATTTTGGAGAAAATCGCAAGCAACTTGTGTCTCAAATTGAGAGTACTTTATCCAGAGTCTCTGATTGGGGTCGGGATAATCTACTCAATTTTAACCCCACAAAGACACAAGCATGCACGTTCACCGCAAAAAAAAACCCGTTTACTGTAACGCCACAATTCCGGAACCATCCTCTTACTATCTCCAAGAATATTGGAATCTTAAGCATCGACATTTCCAGTGACGTCCAGTTCCGAAGTTATCTAGAGGACAAAACCAAGCTGGCGTCCAAAAAGCTCGGTGTGCTCAATAAAGCAAAGCAGTACTTCACTTCAGAGCAACGACTTCTATTATATAAGTACCAAGTTCGGCCCCATATGGAGTACTGCTGTCATGTCTGGGCAGGAGCACCGGGATACCAGCTTGGGCCTCTTGACTTGGTTTAAAAGCGTGCAATGCAGATTGTCGATGATCCTAAGCTAACAAGCGGTATAGAACCTTTAAGTCTAAGGAGAGACTTTGCTTCTTTATGCGTATTCTACCGCTTGTACAATGGGATGTGTTCCGAAGAATTGTTTGATATGATGCCTACAGCAACTTTCCACCACCGCACCGCTCGCCATCGGCAGGGTATTCATCCACACACACTGGAACCCATAAAGTCACGAACAGTGCGGTTCCAAAGGAATTTCCTTCCGCGAACCCTCCGGCTGTAGAATGAGCTCCCTGCTGAGGTTTTCCCAACACGCTACAGTATGGGTTTCTTCAAGGGAAGGTTGAAAAAGTTTTTAAGGGGTCGGCAACACGCATGCGATACCTCTGGGGTTGCAGGCGTCCATAGGCTACGGTGACCGCTTACCATCAGGCGGGCCGTACGCTTGTTTGCCACCATCGTGGTATAAAAAAAAAAAAAAGTTTCTCGGAAAACATTTTGTTTTAGAAAGCTCTTTTTTTCAAGACATTACTAATATTCCTATTGGCTCTCCAAATAAGCTCAAAGGTTGCGCTAAGAGTGGGTTACACAATAGCCTAAGGGGTGAGGATCTAACCCACAGCTCTCGCGTTAACGGAGTGGAGTCGGCCGAGCGCTGGAGGCACAAGCTCCCACCCCCCACTGTTCGCTATCTTTTCTCTTTCTCATCCCTTCCCTCCTATCTCTTGGGTTGGCAACGCGTCTGTGATACTTCAGGTATCGCAAGCGTTCATAGGTTGCGGTGACTGCTTACATTCACCGTATGCTTATGCTTGTTTGCTTATCATTATTGATTATTCCACCAGTGCAATCAGTCACACTGGTGGTAGGTCTTTTGTTGTAAGAGGCTGGCTAGGTAAGTACCACTGCAGTGTCAAATATTCTGCCGCCAAATAGTAGTGCTTTGGCATTACTGTGTTCCGGTTTGAGGGGCACTGTACGCTAGTGAAATTACTGGGCAGTGGAGATTTAAGTACTAATATCTCGAGGTTGGCAACGGTTGAGTGGCACCTACTAATGGTGCTGCAAGCGTTCATAGGCTACGGCGCATAAAAATACATATGCTTGTTTGTCAACCGACAAGAAATACAAAACAAAAAGACGAAGAAATTTCCAATTAACCAGACCAGTTATAACTCACACCACTTTGTGGCTAACAAAAACAGCTTTCCTTGGATTACGTTTAAAATCGTAGTCCATTTGTATCCAATTTAAAATCAAATTAGAAATAAAAAAAAACTTTCTATTTCAACCGATCACGTGCCGCGAGAGAGAAAACTAAGGTTAATTCTGTCATTTTCCCGACCAAAAGACTCAGTCTAAATCGAATTCATTCGCCATCCGAAACTGCCTTAATTTTATAGGCGAATTTCTTTAATTCCGTTCTAATATCGTGACAAATGTACTGATTTGAATTTTTGTAACTGATTTTTTTAGCTAGATGTTTATACTTTATATTAGCCGCGCCAGCGTCTCTGCTCGCGTGCTGTACCGATTTTTATTTCAGAATGGAACCCTATTTATTTTTCTAAAATAAAACTACCCTAAGTTACTCCTTATAACATCAGCTATCTGCTATCTAAAGTCACATTAAAATCGGTGCAGCCAAACTTTTTTTTTATGTTAATACTGTATATACTTTTATATGCATTTAGTAAAAAGCTGATTTGGAATAAAAAACAAACACTTCAATTATATTTATTTGTTTAGATAGCCCTCCGAGGCACTGTCAAAATTAACACAATTGAAAAAGCTGCGTAGGGTCAGCTAAAAGTTCAGTTTTCAATAATCTTATCGTGCCACATCTCTCTACTATGCGAACTTTAGGCTATACATAAATTAAGTCAATTACAGATTCGGAATCGAAATTCAAGTATTAAAAAAAATGGCTAAGTGCGTGTCAGACTCGCATACAAAAGTTCCTTACCACCATAGAATATAATTATAACATTAACGTTAGAGATATTTTATCTATTACACTTCATGAGAAACAGGAAAAACCGTCAAATATGTCTATCAAAGTTACTGTATGGGCCCCCCTATATTTTTGAATTTTATTTGATTTTTTTGTGGACATTTAAATTGTCTAAATATTATGGTTCGTGAGATACCGACGGATAAAACAACAGTAAAGGCTTCGTAATATATAATAGTGTTCAGTGAACACCCTTTGGGTATGGTAAATAATTTTTTTTTTTACATTCAGATTACATATTTATGTTTCGCTTGAAACTTAACTTTTCTGTAAAACGGCGCTGGATAAATTGTATTTCCTTTGTAAAACTGCCAAGAAGTAAATTTCTCAGAGTTGCGAGCTGAAGCTTTATGTAGCGTCAAAGAGTCTCCTGAGGAATTTAAAAAGAATCGCACAAATATATTACTTACCTGGTCTTCTCTTATATAATCTTGCGAAAAGAACAAGAGAAAACACTTTTTTTTTATTTTTATATTAGTAAGTTGGCAAACAAGCATACGGCCTACCTGATGGTAAGCGGTTGCCGTAGCCTATGAGCGCTTGCAACACCATTAGTGGGTGCCGCTCATGCGTTGCCAACCTTGAGATATTGGTTCTTAAATCTCGTTTGAGCAGTAATTTCACTAGCCTACAATGCGCTTCAAACCTAAACACAGTAATGCCAAAGAATGCTTTGTGCTTTTAATGAATATTTGAGATTGCGGTGGTACCTACCTAGCCGGTCTCTTGCAATGAAAGACCTACCACCACTGTGTCTATGTATGCATGTATGTGTATCCATATATATGTATGTTAAGAGCAAATCTTGTAAGCCTAATTTGACCCACTTCCCGGCATTCGATCGAATTAAAATTTTATAGACATAAGTACCTTGGATGACAATGTGTTAATAAGGTACCATTGAACTTTTCTGATGATGGAGTCGAAAGGTAGCCATAGGATTACTAAATGTCACAAGATAAATCCATCGTGATTGGGTTCTATGTAATTGTCTTGATGAGTACTTTACCTCTACTTCATATTCAAGGTCTGATGAAGACGGAAGGTCGAATTATTGTATTCTTGTTTATCTACAAAAAATTCTGTAATTTGATATTGTAATAACTAAATGTAAGAAAAAAACCACGCATTTTATAAATAGCTCTACTTAAATAAATATCGCGACAAGCTTTTCTATTTTAGTAATAAATTGATGGCTTCGATTCAATTTATAGGTATTTTTCTTCTTTGCATTTAAATAAAAGCTAGTTTTTAAAAATGTTTTTGTACTATAAATTTATTTTATACTTAAAATAGCGCTAAAAGCATTACGTTATAGCGTAAGTTCGGTACCATATTGCCATAAATAAAGTGAAAATTTAGTTTAACTATAAAATGAAAATACGCTTCGTAAGCTTGGTGAATAAGCGGTAGTGTAAAAATACAAGTAAATTTTCAGATTTAATTAAAGCGTTTAAATTAAACGCGGTAAAAGCTCGGTTCTGAAGTGGAAATTTGCGAAAATTCGTCCTAAATTTTGTGTTGGGCAAATTGAGTAGTGAACACTAGTGTTGCATTGGAAAACGACACAAGTTGTGTGCTGAGAATTAGTTTTTATTTCATACTAGCGGCCCGCTACGACTTCGCACGGGTATAAAATATATAGCCTATATCATTCACTGAAAAAATTATTAAAATCGATCCAGTAGTTTTGATTTATTCATTACTGTTATTTGATAAATCTCGTAGGGCCTGCATTTGTTGCAATGTAAGCGGAAAAAATTTAATTATTTACGACATCACATTCAAAACCTCAAAAATAAGTGTATTTCTCCACTATTTAATGGATAATATTACACATATAAACCTTCCTCTTCAATCACTCTATCTATTAAAATAAACCGCATCAAAATCCGTTGCGTAGTTTTAAAGATTTAAGCATACATAGGGATATAGGGACAGAGAGAGCGACTTTGTTTTATACTATGTAGTGATTATAATATAAATGTCGCCGAATTCACTAGATTAGGATCTGCGTGTATGATGTTTTTGTCTGCCATGACAGTACTTATTATGAATCAGCGCGTCAGTCGCCACAGGTGCTGCTTCGAACAACGATCATCCATGATCCATCGAATAAAAAAACACACCCTGCAAAGAGAACGGATGTCAAAATCCGCCAGCTTTACTTTAAATAACAGATTAAAACTTCTTTCTTCTATATTGTAACATAATATTAAAAATAAACTCTAACATATTATATAAACATTGACTGAAAATTGACTTACTGTATAGTATGAGCACACAAAATATTAAATTCATCATCAACGCAACGGAACCAACTTAGTTACACGCTAACTTAATTCGCAGTGGCGGATTTACCAGCAAGCTGAGTATGCTTAGGCGGCAGATTTTTGGGGCGGCAAATTTGAAGACCGATTTATTTTTTGCTACCTCATAGAAATCAAAAAGATTTCTGCTTGACGTTTTTCTGATGTTTTACAGATAGAAGTCTGCCGATGGCTTACCCCTCCCATTTATAATTGTACACTCCGAGTAGCAAAGTTCCATATTCTAGAAGCCTTAATAGCTCAACGGTAGAAGGGCCGACTACACTCTGTTAGCGCCAGAGTCGTGGGTTCGATCCTGACCCCCTTGGACTATTGTGGTACCCACTCCTAGCGCAAGCTTCGAGCTTATTTGGAGGAGCAATAGGAATATTAGTAATGCCTTAAGAAATGCATTGCTAATATTCTGTATAAAAAAAAGAGTAAAGCAGCTAGTTCGCCGCCTCCCCAATCAGTAATCGGCCTTTTGTTAGATTGTAAAAATAGTCTAGGATATGACAATTACAGCCTATACTTTGAAAATTTGTAAATCCGTCACAGTTCATTCGGTTATGTTAAGCAAATCATATCCGAATGAAATCAGCGTGTCATCGGCAATATAATATTAAGAGATTTATATAAATCAATGATAGTTAAATTTTAACTATCAAAATAATATTATGTTATAGGGACTGAATCATAATTTTCAAACTGGAATAAATTTACCACTTACAAGAATTAAGTAAGCTGTTTTATATTGTCTAATGACTTTGACTAGATATTATTCATTCAGTAAATACTGACAGACGCAATCCGCGATACTGAGAAATCTCTCTATTAATGACGCACTTAAGTCCTTTATTCAGACTGATTTAACCGTTCGACCGTTGTGGCGTGTTGGCTTTAGCCTCATGGTCACCGGTTTGATTCCCGTTTAGGGCGCTTGTGTATTTATCTTACAAACATCTGTTTCGGTCTGGGCGCTTGACCTTGTGGGTCTCGCCACCCTGCTCAGAGATCACGTTAATTATCGTTAACTCTTGATAAGTAATTTGTTCTTATCCAATGAGTTACTGGTTCGCCCTTAGGGTTGCGGAAGTCAGATGGCAATCGCTCTGTATAAAAAGTAGCCAGTCAAATCCGGTTAAGAGTAATAAGACCTTGGGTAAATACCGGGTACAATGTTAGGAAGAAAAAGATTTAGACTGATTTGAAATTTTCAATTTCACGCTTACGTAGTAATACAAGTAGGGATTACGTACGAAGGATCACGAAAACGTATTAAAACAGAAACATACGCGCCTGTTTATGAAAGGTAGATTGTCTTTATACTGATGAAGATGAAAATATGACATTTTTTTTATCGAAAATACGGCTTTATTAAAATTCTGCCAACCTATAACGCAATGCTTATGAAAACAAAACGAATATAAAGCATTTTCATTTGGAACAATACAGGTTGAAAAAAGTCTTAAATTAAGCCATCAGGACATAAACCTTTTTCGTATTATTAAATGAAAATTTCCCACCCTTTCTTCCCCTTCTTATTTCTTCCATCCTATCGCTTGGGTTGGCAACGTGCATGTGATACTTCAAGTATCGCGCGTGTTGATAGGTTGCGGTGACTGCCATCAGGCGGACCTTATGCATGTTTTCCAATCGTCATGAAATTAAATTAAATTAGTACTCGTACGTCGTGGACAACGTACAGTGGAATCCAGTGCCGCAGCTTGATGATGAAGGATGCGACCGCAAATATAAGTTTGTAACTTTCTAGTTATTATTATAACTAATATGAAAAAACAAAGTTATGGGAACTACAACCTTAATTTCTTTCAACCTCACTGTTGAAACTATAAGGGTTCCGTTTTTGCCATTTGGCTACGGAAGCGTAAAAATATCGCTCAAATAGCTGGATGAATAAAAACGCTTGTTCGAATTACGATCGCATCGTAGCGATGCAATAACAGTCGAATGCGAGTTGTAACGGAGCACGGATGCGTTCAGCAAATTTGCTGCGGCGCTCATTTTGCTAAACGGCATCGGAATATCGACGCAAATGACCCGAAACGGTTCATTATCGTTCACGTCGGAAATTAATTCTCGAGGGAGGCATCCGGTGTTAGTCAAACTGTTTTACATCGTGGTTTGATTGTGTGTCAAGTGGGAGCATTTATACAAATGGTTAATAGTTGGTGACATTAAAAATAAATGAATTTGTATCGAAATTTCGATATTAATTTCAATGTATATTGCAGCATGTCCAGCAACTGACGCATCGTTTACCTATACTACATTCTATATTATAGTTATATCAAGTTTAAAACACAATAATCATTTTCAAAAACTCTCAGACTGGAGAGACGATGTATATTCATCTATAAATGTTTACATCGTTCGATGTTATTACACAACAAAAAAACTTCTCCAAATGTCATGACATGAAGCTGTCTCATACACCCATACGCGCAGATTCACGAGCGCACTTACACACAGCATACATTGTTAGATACACACACAAACACAACACTCACATAAAAACGCGTCTGTGTATGCTAACACAATCTAAAGTTTTAAGTTAAAAACAAGCTTTTACTAATGCAGGGAGAGAATTCTATAAAATCACTTTATCTATTTTATGTCAATAAAGATTATTATTATCTCCAATAAGTATAATATGAGAAGTAGACCTTTGGTCTTGCATGGATGGGTCGACTTGACCAGCGTATTAATCCTCTTACAAGGTATAGCTTACGGGTGTGTGATAATAATATCATTATTTTTGCCTTCTATTCGATAAGGGAATCTAGCGTCCAGCTGGAGTCTGCAACTCTCAACATTGTCTGTCCCAATCCCTTTTTTATGTTAGATGGGGCATATGGACAGGAGGCTACTAGGATTGGTGTATAAACATGTCCTATAATTTTTTTCGCGACATGCAGGTTTCCTCCCGAAGTTTTCCATGACCGTTAAGCACGAAATAATTTGAAACACAAATTAAGTAATTGAAAATTCAGAGGTTATTTACTCGGTCTTAAGCCCGCGATCTTCGATGAAAGTCTACGTTTTCTTTTTACTAGGCCATCTCGGCTTTAAATTTCTTTTGTCTATTACGCCTTCTCTCTATCCTGCTATATATATAGACAAAATGGCAAAAACGCGCTGGTGCTCCTTCGTAAATTTAACAACTACGTAATGAAACCAAGTTAGTTACACGGTAACTTCATTCATGTTGCAAGCTTGTGACTAACTTCGTTTCGTTGCATAGCACCAGCGAGCTTATGACATTCTGTATGAAAGGTCCTGTACATAGTATATATAAGTCTATGTTTTCGGCTGTTTTCAATTAGATACATTTAAAAGTCTGCTGTATATGAATGGCCTTGACACTTAACTGGTCAATAACTACATGACAAGCAAGCATTTGGTATCATCAACATCATTATCATCACATCAGCTGAAGGACGGAAAGACACACAATGACAAGGGCAAGCACATCCAGACCGGAACACATGCCTGTATGGCCAATACAAACGCATGCTCCGAGCGGGAATCCAACCTGCGACCTGTGGCTTTTAAGTTTCGCTAAACAACGTCATAATTTTTATGATAATCTAACGCGGAAACAAATGAAGAATTAAAATATTTCTGTGATATCTAATTAGATGCGAACACTAAACTTGCTTTATTTTGTTAGTCGAGTTTAAAGTTGGTTGTTGTTTTACTTTCTTTTGTTGTTATATTTTCAACTTTTTGTATGTAAGGTTGCAATGGATGGAACTTTTTTGCTTAGCTGGAAATATTACTTAAAACGAAGAAAACTACAACGTACGAGTGTGATAAGTAATATGCGACATTTGTTATAGCTGTTATCCGTTCCACCTGCGAAAATAAACAAACAAAATCAATTACCTAACACTGCGACTAGAGTGGCTACATTTTATGTCATAATATTCAGGACAGAGTTTTCTGATCGATCGATAAGCTATAGTTATTAGTAATTTTATAAAGTCCAATTTTTTTTTTGCTTATAAAACTTTATCACACACACTAACATGAAATAAAACTAAAAACAATTCTTTGAAATGGTTTTGAAAACGCGACGAAAGATGACAGAACGCGGCTTAAAATTCCATGATAATATATAAATTAATAGTATCTTTCACTTTAAAATAGGGCCGGTTCATTTTTCAGCCAAAAAATCGGGGTTGCGATTCAGCGGGGAAAAACAGCTAGCATACTTGCCAGCATTCTCCGTGGACGTGATTTGTATTAGTTAGTTACTTTGCGTTGTAATTATTTGTAAATATTGTATCGAATTGTAATATTGGTTATTCATAAAAACAAACCCAAAAAAAATTAAATTCTATCCTAAAAAAAATTAAATTCTATCCTAAATTAGCCGAGCATATGGAGTTATTACCGTAGACGCTTTCAGGAGTTTTTATATGAATAGGCAATAATACGCGAATGTTTGTAGTATGTATTGTTGATAAAATTTATTCCCCAATAGTTGTATTTAACGTTTCTTTTGAAATTGAAACAATTCCTTCGCATAGCTATAAAAGTAATCTTGAGAAAATGAAAAAGTATTTGGAATTTATTTTCTTTCTGTGTGGTATTTTTAATCATATCCTCCAAAACATTTGTAATTGAATTTTTCGAAGAACGTATAATTTTATATAACAAAAAAATACCTAAAGTTATTGTTTTAGTTATGCTATAAAAGCATTGGTTAATTTGGTAGAAGTAAAGACTTCTTGGATAAATTTATAAGAATTTCTGAAAAATAAATGTTTTTTTTTACTAATTAAAATAATAATATTGCACATATTATTTTTTTAATTACTAAAAAAATGTAAATACAATACTAAAAATATGTTGTATCTGTAAATATATTTCCTTAAATATAAACCTTCATATTTGAGATGCTGTAAGGCTGCGTTTCTGCTAGGTGTGAGGATGCTTAGCAACGTATTTTTTTGTAAAAACTATTAGAACCTTACTCAGCTAAGTCGCTTCCAGAGTAGTTGCGCTGATGGCGCGCACAACTCTAATAATAATATAATGATAACATTCGAAATAAAACGCAATACAAGAAAGTTTACATATTTTAATCAGCAGCGTCGAACCGATAAGATCAAATAATACAGTACACATATTCACTCTGATTTCACTCGTATCAACTGAAGTAACAAGGAATAGAAAATTTTCGCAATCAGTGAGTTTAAATAAAATATATCGCGATGCAAAAGCAAGAATGTTTAAAAGAAATGAACGTAGTCGTATTTAAGAAATAAATATCTTTATTAAAATGCTTTGTTTAGTAATTTAGAGGGCGTTGTGCCGGCGAATCATTAGCGTAATAGCGTTAATGGCAGTAACAGTGATGTGACATGATGTTATCGATATGTTTGTATGCTTATAATAAATTATATTAAATACTCTTTCAGATTAAGATGGATCGAACACGACATAGTTCACATTGTGTAACCGTCTTCTTCGTAAAACTGAATGTTTGGATTAATAAACATCGATAGCCAAAATAGTAAAAAAATTACCATTTTACGAAAGTAAAAACTTCTAACTAAGGTTTTACTATTTTTGGTTTGATGCATTTTTTATAGGAAATCTCTCTTCTTTTCATTTTACTAAAAACTTCTATAAAAAAAGAGACAAACAAGTATACGTCACACCTAAACAAAAGCAGTTACTGCAATCAATGATCATATTATTAACAGGACCGGCATTATCGTAGCTTACCAGTTGGAGACAAAAAAGAGAAGGAGAACGTGTAAGCTGATATAAGCATTAGAAATGGGAGATTTATCTCAAGCGCTACCACTCATCGAATAATACAACGGTACGAATATTGCCACTTTACATCAAAATTCTGTTTCCCCAGTCGGGTTGTCAAATTAATGCTGAAAACGGTATGGCTCTTTTACTATGGTAGGAATAACATCGAAAAGGAAGAGAAGGAGAAAGAGGAAGGAGTTTTTTGTAGGACTTTTAAATCTTTCTTGGAATTGATGATAAATAAGCAAATCTGTAAACGATCAACAATGTATCGATTCAACAATTTCCGTAATATCGATGTCGATAATTCGATCTTCATGGCAATACACTAAACACACAAAAAAAATTAAAACATCTCTGGAATTTTTCTCGGAGAAGAGAAAACGCGGTAATTCCACGTAATGAATATTTAATTATTGTTTTCGTTTTTGAACTTTTATCATAAATTTGCTTAATTAATTCATTCCTTAACACGTTTTTCTACTATCCTTAAACAGAAATAAGAATAAGTTATTATTATGGGTTTTTGTAACCGAAAATCTCTTTACATTTTCGGGAAAATAATTATAATTAATTAGCTGTGAAAAATGAATACTAAGGAATATAAAATGATAATGCTTTTGTTAAATTATGTTAAAAGGAACATTAGATAATATACGTAGTAATGTTCTTCTTTCTAGCACGTTTTTGAGTATTTTTCCCAGAGTCCGCGGTCTACTAAGTCAAACATGTTACTGGTTTTTTTTCTACAACACAAACCATTTCTGGGCTATAATTGGACGCAAATAAGCAATACCATGTCAACCCACACGAATGTCATTTCGAGAAAAACGCGTTTGAAAATTTTGAACAACTCGCTTTATATGGTTTTTTTTAATGTATTGGTCAAGTTTTTGGCAATTTCAAGATGTATGTAAGTTATTTTACTTATTTTCTCATAAAAAAAAGTATACAAACTGCATATTTCGTATATTATATATATAACCCAAAACGTTTAAAATAATACATAAATTGCATGATTAAAAAATGGCTTTTTTAGAAGTTATAAGCTTAAACTTAACTTAAACCTTAAGCTTTACTTAAAACCCTACAAATATTAAAGAAAAATGTTTTTCAGCCATTTACCAACCCTTCTGCATATATAACTCAGTTTTTTCAATTTTGTGGTTTGACATGGTATTGCTTATTTGCGTCCATTATTATAGTAACTCATTCTTGTAGAATTAATAATATATTAAGTGTTAAGAGGCGCTAAAGTATGACAGATGGACTTATTTTTGCATTTATAATATTAAGGGATTTATACATATTTCTATAATTCAGTTGAGATTTCTCTAGGATTCTTGTTATTCGAAAAATCCTTAGATCGTTGATATCGGTTGATGTAAATATACACCAATATTTTAAATATAAATGCAATACAATTTGATTTCAAAAATTTTTAAGGGATCCATTTTTATATGCGCTAATAAAACGAAATTTAGATACCCAATACATTTAAACGAGTTTGAGCCGTTGGTTTAAATCCCGGCAAGCATCTCTGCGTTTTCAAGTACTTAATTTATGTGTTCAAATATAATGAAAGAAAACGTCTTGAAGAATCCTGCATTTCGTGGAAGAAATTCTAAGATATGTATACGCTGGAGGTAAGGTTTAACAGACCCGCCTAGTTAGCTTCCACCGTAAGTTGGTGAAAAACACGTTTTGAGGTCACACAGTGTACCCTCTGGTGTTGCAGATGTTCATGGGCGGCGGCAATTGCTTAACATCTGGTAAGCCTCCTGACATATGATATAATTAAAATGAATATTGATTTTGTACAATATTTCGTTGTTAAATTATTCCGAGACCCGACGATGCGGATTTACTTTCAAATGTGTGAACTACGCTGTTATAAACAATTTAATTAGTACTAACTACGTCAGCTGCAACTCGATTCAGAACTTTATGAGCGTTGAAAATAATACAAGGTGACGTTCGTATCGTAATTGTCTATGGCAAATATGGTTTGTGGCAAAGTTTATTATAACTAGTTCAACTAATGCCCGAATTCAGTTAGAATATTTAAATAAAATAGTGCTATTTCTAAATAAAATAACGCCATTTTGTCCGTTATAAAAGATAGTGAGAAGGCTAACAATTTATCAGCCACCTGAATTAATTTAAAATTTTCGTAACTATTTTTATTGCATACGAGCTTTTTTTACCCGATTACCACGGAACAAGGAAATGTTTTTTAACTATATAAAAGCACGCCTGTGGTTTTATCTGCATTCATTTTGAATCAAACTAAGTTAATAATAATAATAAATAAATACACGCTGCACACTCAACGGCATTAGTATAGTTATATCCTGTGTCGGGGGTCCGGAAACACATACAAGGATAAGGACAAATACAGGCAGACTGGAAAATATGCTTGCATGGTCAATACAAACATATTATGCTCCGGGCAGGAATCAAACACGCGACCTATGGCGTTTAATTAAATAGGATCTATACTTCACCATGCACCAACATACATGACTTTCTTGCGTATTAGGAAATAAGGTGTTGTTAGATTTAATGTAACCGTGAATGTTATAAAAGCTATTAATTTTCTACTGTGAACGCTTTCTATCATATTAAAGAGTCAGATTAGAAGTTTAATCCAGCGCACTTTTCCAATGCGACTAGGCTGGTACACAAGCATTATAATTTTTTCCAAGACATTACCCTCCTCACGATGTCATCCTTCACCGTAGAGTATAAGATATAAATAAAACAGAAAAAATGTACTTGGAAACTTAGAGGTGCTTGGCGTGTGTTATAGAACCCGGATTACAGTTTTTTTAAGTAAGAGAGCTCAAACCAGTAGAAAGTTCACCCTGATGTGAAGCAAAAAAAAAAAACCACCAGCAAGACCTTTTAATAACTACATATGTTACTGCGGTAAAATTTTCTAGAATTCCAGATTAAGTTAACCAAACAATCAAATCAACACGCGAGGGACTAATTATAAGTAGTACAGGCGTCGGGACGTGACGGCTCCACCGCCCGCTGTTGGGATAATCTCTGTCATAGCAGAGATTATTCCACAAGTGCAATCAGTCTCACTGCTGGTAGGTCTTTTATTGCAAGAGGCTAGCTACGTGGTATCACCGCAGTTTCAAAGATTTTACCTCAAAAGCAGTAGCGTTGTAGGCTACGCCAACCGCTTACCATCAGGTGGGTACCGTATGCTAGCTTGCCAACTTAGTAACATAAAAAAGTACAATATTATAAAGTATTTGCTTTTATAACCTACAGTATTTTATATCTCTGTTTTACTAAGTTGAATTTGTCACAAGCCATGGCAATAATCAAGCTCAAGTAGAACTTGTTCGTAGCACTTCAAATATGCAACGTTGTATACAATTTAATTAATGACAACTTTGACAGAGTCGGGGAAATTATTATTCCTAATTTCTACTACACTAACTGTTTACTTTTTTTATGTCATCACGGTTTGGAAACAAGCATGATTGTAAGCAGCCACCGCAACCTAAGAACGCTAACGATACTTGAAGTATCACATGTGCGTTGCCAATCCAAGGGATAGGATCGATGGAGTGAGAAAGGGAAAAATGAAGAGAACAGATGGGGTGGGAGATTAGGCCTCCGGCAATGTTTGGATGCTTGTTACTCAATCAAGTAAAAAAGGCTAAATGGATTTGGATGAAACTTGGCACAAATATAGATGTTACCTGGATTAAGACATAAAAAACTTTTTATCCCGGAAAAACGTTAGGTTACAATTGGATTAGCAAAAAACGTGATACAGAACGTATTCAATTCAAATTCCGATTGATGTTCCTTAAAAAACAATAAATATCGATATTCCTTATGAAACATTATTTACTTACAAATAATTCATTTGACTAGAGGCAAATGTTAGTATATTAAGAATTAATACATTTTGATCACCAAAATTTAACAAGGAATTGTCACAATATTACTATTCATAAGACAGCGTGTCTGCCTTGTCCAGCTCAGTGTAGTGAGGAGACAAAAATTACATTATTTAAAGATTACTATCAGACCTTTTACACGAGTTTTCTGTTGGCCAGTTATACGCCCACTTCTATAGATGCTCTGCGCATTTAATATAATAATGTATTCAGAGAACTGTTGGGACTACCGCGGTATTGCAGTGCGTCTTCCATGTGCTAAAATTAAATCAAATTAAATTAAGTGCTAACAACTAGACCTGTTATATCTTTATTATTATTAATACAAAAATATGCTGAATCAAAACACCACAAGGCACTAGTTTGCGTGTGAACTATGCAGTGCTATAAACAATTTAATTAGTACGAAGTTCGACATCCGCGACAACTTCGTGCGCATTCGGAACTTTGTGCATAAGCGTTGGAAGTAATGCAAGGTGGCGTTAATAATATCATTGTCTATGTTAAATAAGGATTAAAACTTCGACACAAGTTTTATGTTTGTTTGCTTATGTTATTAGTTTTGAACTATTTTTGTTATATAAGGCTAAACCTAATGCTAAACAGTTTATGAATAACTTAGATACATTTTTTGTGGTTTTTAACGCTTTAATAAGGATTAATTGAAAAGGTGTGCTTATTTAATTAAGGATCGAATAATGGTTTTTAGGTAACATATCTGTCTATATAATTATATCTAATTTTAAAAGATAAATCTTCGTCCCCCTTTTCAAGTATATTTTGTAGAACCGTAAAATTTGTTTTTTTTATAGAAGGAAAGCAGAAAGTTGATATTTATGTTAAGTTATATAATACGTTAAATAAAATAAAACGTTGACTGTTTTACTTTCAAACTGGCAATGTCAAACATATACATACATATGTCTGAAATTTGTAAATCCAATGACAGACATATGTATATCAATCCTGTTGCCACAACAACGCCTGGCCAGACCCGCTAGTTTAAATAATAATACGAATTCACATCAAATTTTACGACCTATTCAAAAACCGATACCTTTATAAGAACATTAGCTTTATATTTTTCTCTCACATTATCCACATGTATACGTTGTCAATACACATAATGATGTAGCCGATAAGGCGACAGAGCGTACACGTGAGCTAGTCACCCAGCGCCGTATTTACTCCGAGCAATGCTGAGCAAACAACCCGATACATAGACTACACATACTAAACATTACCTTTGCTTACTCGACCGGAATATTCAGAGTCGACAAACACCCTGGATGTTAGAGAAGCTAACAGCAGCAAATATTTGAGTGATTGCCTGCATATATGACGGTTTGCTGGAGCGAACCTTTATTCTGAATGGTTTGTTCGAATACGCACAATGTTTACGATCGTGTTTTGTTGGAGTGCCATTTTCAATGAAATGGATAGTTTGGCTACGCGCTTTGCTGTGTAAAAGTATGTGGTTTTTTGTATTGGTTTTAAAGTAATTGAATGGTTTTATTTTTTGTTGTTACTGATGGTTGATTCTACTATAGCTTTGTTTAGCGATCGCCCATCCATCAAGTCTTGAAAGTGCCCCTCTCTCACTTTCCAAAAAAAAAAAAAACGAAATATGTAGTTATATATCACGAGTACGTTCATTCATTTTACACTGCACGCGCGATGTTTTAATTGAAAAATTATTAAAACTTGTAAGATGCCTTATACTCAAAAAATTTACTTGATTTTGTATAGTTTTTAGTCTGAAATCACACAATGGGAGAGGGAAGGGGTTGTTGGTTAAAAATTACTAATACATCATGGGACTGTTGGGCGATCCCTTATTGATTTTGTTATTTTTAAAGTTTAAAATTCAAGATATTGGCTTTTAATAAAAGTTATGTAATGTTAAAAGTGTATTAAAATGTCGGGATTGTCAATTGATGAAGTGGTTTTTATAAAGTCCAATTAACTTTGTAATAAATTTTGAACGTTTTCAAAGAAATCCAATAGTGAGTCTGAAATCTTTATAAAACTTTAATGATATTTACCTGCAGATTGCAGAAACGATTTTTTATGAATTTATTCAGTCGGAAAGAAGCAGTCGTATTTCAACCCGAAAATTCTTTCCAAGAAAATCGCAGAGCAAGTCAGTTGCAGTAAATATTTGAATTGTAGAACGGAATTGGTTTGCTTTCTACGTATTCAAAGGTAGTGTTTACATCTAAATATAAAATTCTTTATGATCAGAGAGTCGATTTTCTAGTGCTGTTCTGAGACTTAGGGAATTGCAAGATAGATTGGAAATAAATTCCTATCGATATGATTTATTGGTGGAACTACTTACCATGTTTTTTTTCATGATGGTTGGCAAACAAGCATATGGTCCGCCTAATGGTAAGTAGTCAGCGCAATTTATGAAATCCAAGGATAGGAGGAAAGGAATGAGAAGGAGAAAAGGAAGGGAAGAAGAAACAGAAAGGTTAGGATATTGGTCCTCCGGTGCTCTCCCTCATCGCACAAAACGCAAAAGTACCTACTGATAATGTTACTATTGGCAGATTTTCAAATACAGGTACCTAAGCTACCTAGCTAGGAGAAAACATATAAATTTATTAAAATACCAAGCACTCAAACCACACCTAGAAAGTAAATATTTCGTTACCTTCTACTACGATCTCTGTTTTTATATACAATTATTAAATGTATTACTGTTATTGTTACTGAAATTTATCGATCTTCCTCTTATTTTTTACGTAAATGATGTCTGAGATTGTAACGATACCAAATTTTATTTAACTTTGTAAATAGGTTAAGTTTGAAAAGTTGTTTTTGTAATAAATAAATAAAAAATAAATAAATAAAAAAATAAATAGTCAATTATTTTATGAATTTTTGCTATCAATAAATAAAAGATTTAAAAAAGATTTTCTGTGAGAGGGTAGTACTTCCGCGATCGGCCCATTTGTGGCTTTACTACTACCACAACTATTAATTATATTATCGAATAGTCTTCTAAATAAAACGTAAAATTTGATGCCGATAACGAAGAATTGAATATGTGCATTGAACCGTGCGTGATCCATAAAAAGCTTTTGACAGATTTATTCGTGATTAATGCTGAATATTGTTGGGAACGTGGCGACGAAATTACTGCGTTAAATTACATTTCGAATATAATTTTGTACATCTCGAAATGCGCTTCGCAAATTTATTTTATTCGTGGACATTATTTATGACGATTTAGCATATTGGTGAATTGCTTTTGATAGACTTGTTGTTCTGTATTAACTATTCAAAAACACAATTACTGGTGGTATTTTATGGTGTTGATGGTATTGACTGATGGTGGGTCGTTGCAAGAGGTCTGCTAGGTAGGTATTACCGCAGTGTCAACTATACTACCGCAAAGCATTAGTATCTTTGGCATTACTGGCCTTTGAAGGGCACTGTAAGCTAATGAAATTACTGGTCAAAGCAGATTTAAGAACTAATATCTCGTGGTTGGCAACGCGTGAGTGACACCTAAATTGTGTTGCAAGTGCTCATGGGCTATGACTTTAATTTTTTAATTGGACTGGTTTTCCGGTTTTGGTTACGGCAATTAGTAGTTAAGTAGCTTTCTTATCTTAATTCTCATTAAAGATTCTTCTACCATACCGTATTAACAATAGATTTAGGGATTTGTTTAGCTATGAAATAAAAATAAAAGACTTACTTGAGGACCCATCCCTGGTACCAAGTACTGAAGCGATCTGAGGACGTTCCTCGTTGATCACCAGTTCAGCCTGCTCGTTGTAAACTGAATGAACTGTAGAAATACAGGTCAATCTTAGCTGTCCTCGTTCGAAGCTGTCAGGTCTCACCATAAAGGATAGTTGGCTTATCGATGCCACCTGCAAATACATAAACTCGATTTTAGCATTATTGTTAAGTTTGACGTAGTTTGTTTTTGATTTTTTATTTGTCCAGAGTTTATGAAATATTTGTCCCAATATAAGCTCTTGGAAATCCTGTTTGTTATTTTCAACTTTGAGTAGTTAGGATAAGTTGGATCAGATCTGAGGTTTCAATAACTTGAATATTCAATTTGTATAAGTTTACCAAGTATTGGTTGTTTATAATTTTGAATGTTTCGTCAATAACGTCCTATAACAATAAACGTATATACCATAGAACAATATATACATAACTAGGTACTAACACGACGACCGTTGTGATAATAATCGTTGATAGGAAATGTGCTCCCATCCAACGAGTAACTGGTTCACTCTTGCTTGCACAGGTCAGTTGCCAATCGCTCTGTGTAACTTGTAACCTACCAAATCCGGATAAGAGTATAGGCACACCCTGAGTAAATACCAAGGTTAATACTAATAAGAAGACTTTATTAGCTAGCTAAAATCTTACCCTTTTAGATGACACAGCAGTGGGTGTTGGATCTGTAACGTCCTCGTCTAAAGCAATGTCTTGATTTCTTGGCGTTGGAAACATAACTGAATCTTGACTTGGCAGAATTTCTCCATCCTTTTGAATAAAAAAATGGTTTATTGTTAATATATCAACTGATACAATGTTACATATTAAAAATTTTGATGACTTTATGAGAAAAATGCTACATACTCAACAAACACTAATTGGATAGCCATTTTATGTCGTAGGTCCGAAAACATGTCGCATAAGTGATACTATAGATATAGATAATATATAAAAAAGTGTTTAGTGATTACGTAAAAAATGGCGGTCAAATTTAAAATGTTTTCATAAAATCAAAATTGAGCGTGCCAAAAGACCCTGATCTTCTTAAGACTCGTGATAATTTTATAGCCACTCATCTTTTCCCTAACAATAAGAACATTATCCGCGATAATGAATATGTTCAAGAAACCGAAATGATTGAGAGCGAAAACATCGTTTGTTAGCACGATCATTAATCAACGTCTGGAACCAATTAGAGTATAATAATTGTTCCAAGAATCTCGATCTTCAGACTATTCCTTAACATAAATGTTGTGCGGATCCTTAAATCACTTTCGGCCATTGTTTATATTTTCAAGTTTGTTCATTGAGAATCCTGATGATTGATTGATTATTAGAATTTGTTAGTGAAGTTGACTTAATATATTTTACTAATGAATGGTAAAAGAACAAAAGAATTTTCTATATTTCAGCTTGAATATTTTTTGATAATTAGACTATAAATAATAATAAAAAAATAAACGCTACACACTCAACGGCTTCCCTTGGGATAGTTATATTCTATGTAACTAAACTAAATGCTAGTTGACTCTTCAGGTTTAATATTTCTTTAATATTTTATTGTTACACATAAATTATAATTGAATTATCTACAAGTTTTATTGAATATTTATTTCAACTATAAAAATGTTTTTATCTCGTTTCAATTGTATTTGTATTCGTACCTGTATAGTATCCACAAATGGTCCAAAAGCCTTCCACGGACTGAAGATGATGTTACTGTTCTCGTCACCGGGGGCTGATGTGCTTCGACTTGATTGTGGAAAATCAATAGATATAGAAGGACTTGGTAGAATTCTCTGCTGTATAATTGGTTTTCCTTGAATCTGTAACAAACAACGGTTTCTTAGAGTGGTTTTAGACAGTCTTTTTTTTTCCGAGAGTATAGGGTCGTTTTGGAATACGCACTTATACGCGCGCTATATTCGGCGCTTCAAAAAGCCGAACGCGCGTAAACGGACTTATTCGAGCATGTACGCTTAACCCAGTGATAACGAGCTGACCTGGTAAACTTTGTTCTGCCATCTCAATTAACAAAGAAATCGAACGGAAAAGAAAGTCAATAACGTGAAAAATTTTGCACGCACTTTGCTGTGACTTATGACACATAACTACAATACAAATGCAGAATTAAATGCCAAAGTTGCGTGCTAATGAAATACGGTTAAATTATTTCAATATTTGTTCATCGCTATTAAAAATGGAGGGTGTGGGTAGGAGGGTTAAAATACTTTACGTCCCATTCTTATACCTATGAAATAAGCAAAAAATTTAAATCGGTAAAGACGTTTTGGAGAAGTGCGACAAAAACACCGTAACGTGAGATTTTATATATTACATTTATGATAGTTACATATAAACCATTGTATGTAATTATATTTTCTCAGTCCGCCTGTAACGAGATTTTTCATTTTATAGGTATCTAAGCTTAAATAAGACGGCAATTGAAACGGGAACAAATAATATATGAGGACGTTAGGAAATTCCATTACTGTTGGGGCTCTCGGGACAGACGACGAATCTTACGTTCATTTTAGAAATATAGTTTGTACTGCGTGAGTGGTTAGTACTGACCTTTTGTTTCTCTTTATAATATTTTGATACTTTATTTTCATTTACGGTAGTAGAGTCATGCTTCTTCTAGCACAAATGGACCGGTTCGACCACAGTAATAATAACTACCCCTTCAGAGAAAAACGGCACAAATTAACAGTGGTGTACTGTTTCGTGCGGCGAGTGTCAACCCAATCTCCCACCCCTCTATAAAGTTCCTTTTTTTTTCATCTTATCTCTTCCTTCTTGTTCTTCGGGTTGGCAATGCGCATATGATACTTCAAGTATCGTACGAATTCATAGGTTGCGGTAACTGTTTACCATCAGGCGGACAAAAAAAAATATATATAATCACTCAAAATATCATAGGTACTTTAAGCAGAATAGAAGAAAGGAGTTTCTTAAAATACTGTTAAAAATCAATTGAATTTCAACATTTTTATATACATTATTATATGGCTATATTTATCGCTGCACAAAGATTTCAAGGGTTCCGTATATTGATTTTCTATAAAGACAAGTATTTGACATTTACAAATGCGTTTAGATATCCCAAGTTTGGTAAAGACGATCCGGCAGCGTTGCATGATGGAGTGTTGTCATCGGTCACGTGTCGAGGGGAAAATCGGTTTAGAACGAATAGTGATGTCGTTGATGGATATCGATAAAAATAACCCAATAATCTTTATGAGGTAATTTTAGTGAATTGAATGATACGCGATCTATGAGGTGTGTATTAGGGGAGATGTTTCAAAAATATTGGCAATATCTAAGGATGTCTGTCGCAATATTTTTTGATAAGTTCTGAAGCAGTTCTCGTGGCTGATTATAACATTTGGTTTGATTGCCGTCTGGTACTGAATATAAAATAAAAATAGTCTTCTTCGTCCTAGCATTATTCTCGGTATTTTATAAACCCAGCGTCTGCTTATTACTCTTATCCTCTATCTCTCGCAATCCTAAGGGCGAACCAGTAACTCTTTGGATAAGAGCAACATGAAGTATGTTGCTCAAGAGATCGAACCCGCAACCGTCGAGGCTAAAGACAGACTCGTTACTCACACATATTAAACTAAAGTTTTGGTTTAGAATAATAATAAATAGAATAAGAATAACCAAGCCAGTGAGTCTTGCTGTAAGAGCAAATTACCTATCTAAATTTAACTTATCAGATGTTATATGATAACAACCGGGACCGACAGCTTAACATGCTCGCCGAGGCACGGTTGGGAGACTCACACAAACAAACGCAGAGGTGTTTGTAAAATGAATACAAACATCCACTCTAAGCGGGAATCGAACTTTTGAAAATGCCACTGAGGCAAGTGTCGCGGGTTCTTCAGTTGTTTTTTTTTAATAATTCACATACCGTCATTCATTCTTCAGACAATATACAAATTTTATAAAAAGTGGTTTTTAATGGTAGGTGTATATTTTGATTTAATTTTTCAACACTAACAGTAACACCTTATAAGTATTCTACACAGGCCCGTATACAGTTTCTGCTTTGAATGTAAAATATATATTATACAGAAAAATGCTGAAGCGTGTCGAAAGCTTGTGACGTGTTGGGCCACGGCGTCACACTGTCGTGTCACTGATATCAACTTTTGGCTTTTCGTGACAGGAACTGTCTCATATTGTTTCATATTTCTTAGTATTGCGTGTTCACATCTTAATGTAACAATATTTGCCTGTTCGGTTTGCATTTCCTATGTTTACACAACAACGGCAAATAAGCTTTAAATAATAATTAAAATGAACTATTAAAATTTATTTAATTTAAGCAATAAAATATAAATATTGATGTTTATACATACAATTTGCATGCTGTGTACACTTATTAAGGAAGCACTAACATTTATTTTATAAGACTTTTACCATATTATGTATTGTAAAAGTGTATTCTTTGTTGGAGTTCTTTAGTTGGCAAGGTAAGAAAAGAAGAAGAGAGAGGAAATAAAAATGACGTGTCAGAAGGAGTTTGAGTTTGGGCGTTATTTACTAATCGGACAAAACGCAACACTAAAAGAGACGAAAAGATGTTGGTTTTTATAAAAATAAATGAGTAGCTAAAATAAATTCTCTAAAACCAAAAAAAAAAACTTAAAATACTCGAACAAAATTAAACAAAAATGTGAACCATTTCTCACGTCGCATTAAATCATTCTAAATTTTTTCAAAAAAAAGAAAACTCAACCAAATTACTGCACTCCAATCGTCCTGAATATATTACGAGGACGTTAGCGAGGTTAATGACAGTGGTACAGAAAAGAATAGAATGAAATTAGCAACACAAAGAGTCGAAGCGGACGCGACTTGAATAAACTTCTCATGCATGACTTTTCACCTTTATTCTACGGGTTTGCGGAATTATAACCGGAACTATGTAAAATTTATAAAGATTTTTTTGGGTAAGTTATGCACGGGAAACTTTTCACATTTATCTTTGCTTTGAAATTGAGCGGAAGGAATATTTTTGGGAGACCAATTTTAATGACGTTTGTTTGCAGTTTTTTAAAGGAATAAACTAATTATACGTACTTTTCTAGACATTGGACTATAACGTTTTAAATGATTTATTAGCAGTAGAGCCATGTTTCTTCCACCACAAATGGGTCCGACCGGTTAACCGGGGACCGGGAAAATGAGTGAGAGCGCCGGTGGCCCAATCTCCTACCCTCCTGATTCCCTCATTTTTCGGGTTGGGTTATATATATTGCGTTGACTGCTTACCAAAAGGCGGGCCGTATGCTTGATTCATAACCGTCATGAAAAAAAAGATCTTTTTCTTTCGAATATTTGACAGGGTCTATTTATTATTACTATCTAGATTTGATTTGACTTCGGCTAAACTTTAAAGTGCTAACTAATAACTCATTGCATTAGACCCATCAAAAGTTAAATATATATGATGTTATGTGAGAGGCAACCTGGACCGACATTGTCATTGTGTGTGTTTTCACCTAGAATCCTTTTCACCTGACATCCTAGTGGGAGCCGTTGAGTGTGTAAGGCCTCTTATTATACACACAATTATTTAAAACTGTATATAAAGGTATAAATTAATGGTACCAATTTCAGTATACAAAACAGACTTTATAAAGTGAGAGGATACAAGACAAGAAATATATTCATAAACAATAAGCTACTTCATTTGTTTCCAATGGACCGAAAAAAAATGAATTCAATATTGCGAATCAGATATCATAAAAATGGCTTTTAAAAACACTCATTCGTCTGACGCGAAAAGTCTGTCACCGATCGCATATTCAAAAGTTACGACGCATGATATCGCTTTCACCCCGAACATAATCATATTTCCATTATTAAATATCTCTTTTGATATCTCCTATCTGGCTTCGAGTTGCCTCTTGCCTCATTCGTATTCCACAACGTGGTCTATACCAAGCGTTATTTACACGTTCTTCTTACCCTAGATAAAATCTGTTTATAGTTTAAAAAGTTTAAAACTATGTGTTATTATTTAATATTCTCTTTGAAATATAAAGTTATTAGATTATATTTTTGCATTTTACATAAAAACTACATGATGCTTAAAACTCTTTTTTAAAGTGAAACTTTTATTACATCGTCACAAACTTTTTCGTCTGTCTGTTGCATGTCGCGTGACGGTCGGCCGCTCGTCAGAGCAGCCAAGGCCAATATGGCGGCGCCTATAGTTCGCAGCAGCTGACCGTGTAGTGTATAGACTATTAATCATTTTTTAATATGTGTATATAATCTAAATAATTGTTAAGTGTTATGTATGTCGTACTCTAAGACACAGAGTTCAATAATAATAAGTTGGAGACTTAGTCTACTTTTATCATTTCCCATTATCATTCCAATTTTCCAAGTATAAAATTAAGATTGATAAAGCGATTTTTATATCCTTAATGGAATATTTTTTTGCTTGAAGGAGCAGTGCTATGATAATACTAAATATACATATATAATTATGTATATATCATATTATGATGTGAAAATGTCACTAGCCTAGCTAGCCTAGAATATGTCAAAATCCTGAAGACTCTCTCTTAATTAAAATTTATAATTTCTATCCATAGACGTAAGAATTATTCAATCATAAATCCAAATTTTGTTACTCTTTAACATTTGTATATAATATCAGGATTAAGTTATGGATACCTCGCCTTGTTCTCTCGCTAAGGTGAGAAACTTTCTTATCATTAAATAGCACCCTTTTACAAACTTTCCTACACAAATAAAAGTTCTCGACTACAGCACATCGTTGCCTTGTTTCACTGTTTTGCTAACAAATTGTTCTTATTCGTAAGATATCTATTTTATATCTTTATCTGATTCATTCAAGTTTTAAGGTTTATCTCGATGGTGGATTATTACTTTTTTAATCATTTTGATTTTGTATTTTAATTTGTAGAGATAATCATTTGTAATCTTGCATATACCTTCATATTCTGCTTCACGACGTTGTAACGCAATGACCACGTATTCGACTACTGCTTTGGCCATATATATGTCAGAGTATCCGCTAATTTAGGATCTGCGTGGTTGATGTTCGTGTCTGCCTTATTTATTTTATCAATCAGGGCACCATGACAGATACGACAGATTTCAATAGCAACCAGCTCTACTTTATAACTAAGACTACAACCTCTTTCGCCTGTATTGTAACATGATAATGTTAAATTCTCTTCAGATTAATAAATAGGCTTCTTATAGATTGACAATATCATTTATTCGTTAACTTCCCCTTTGGACTAATAAATAAACTTCTTCTAGCTCACAGTATAAATTTTATCAATGTTAACGTGTTAACTCGTCAACCAACAATTTTAGAGTGAGTTTCTAACATGAGACTAGCCGTCCATCACGTCACTTGTCAAGTTTGTCGGTACATCGGTTTTATTTTTCTCTCACAATTTATAATACCCTCATATATCTTACAGACATTATAATAATAATAATTATCTATCAATAAATAAATCAAACAAACCTCTACATATATATGTCCTCGGATCTGTGTGGTTGTTTGTGGTTCAGAATTACCAGCATAAGATATAACTTTCCTAGTGGCGGTCTTTGAGTGCTTAGTATTAATTAACGATTTATATCTATCGAAATTTTATGCGAGGTTAGTAATTCCCGGTCAAGGTTTATGGACAAGGACCTTTTTTTGCTGTTGAGGAGGAAATCTGTTACCTGGGGTTTCATGACAAAGTGGCAACGTCATGGGGACCCAGCAAAATCTCCTCGGCTAGAATTCTCCTGTTTACGACTCTCGTTCTGTTACTCTTTTTATAAGCAAATGTTGGCGATAACATTATTGCTATTCAATTTAATCAAGCGTTTACCTACTTGTAATATGCTATGTTCATTTTTGTCACTTGCCAATAAAACTTGGCACTTAAAAGTATATAACTTAAAACTTTATATACTCAATTCAATTCTCTCAAATATATTAAAATGAAACATACTTATACATTAAAACGATTGTAGGAGATAAATCGCTGCAGGAATGTCGCAAAAATCTTATTTTCATGATGAATAAAAAGAGACTTAGTTAATTATTATCAGTTAGTGCGGGATAGAAATAAATTTCACTTTGTTAAATTTTACTACACCCTAACCGACTATTCTGACCTACCAACCCTCGTTTATTGTGATAAAGCCCACGAGTAAGCCCTGTCCCATATCTCTTTGTTGTTTGTGGCAGTTTATTTATTAACTGGTCTTAGCTTTCGGCGATTCTCACGTGCGTTCAATATTAACTAATTTGTCGTCCAATTTTAAATTATTATTTACTAGCGGCCCGCTCTGGCTTTGCACGGGTATAAAATACATAGCCTATGTCATTCACTGAAAAAATGATTAAAATCGATCCAGTAGTTTTGATTTATTCATTACTGCCCGTGGCCCGCACGCGTTAAATGTAATTATTTACGACATCACATTAGAAGCCTCAAAAATAACAGTTTTTTTTTCGCCTCTATTTAATGCATGTTATTATACCTTCTACAATCCTAAACCTTCCTCTTCAATCACTCTATCTATTAAAAAAACCCCATCAAAATCCGTTGCGTAGTTTTAAAGATTTAAGCATACATAGGGACAGAGAAAGCGACTTTGTTTTATACTATGTAGTGATGATACCAGTAGTATCAGTCCGCGACGTCTGCAGGGACTTTAGGTTTATGTACAGGGAGAAATGCTAGTAGACTTAGCTGTTATGTCTGATGTCCAACTAGGAGTTTTGTTTTGTTATGACGGTTGGCAAACAAGCATACGGTATGCCTTATGTTAAGCAGTCACCGCAACCTATGAACACTTGTGATACTTGAAGTATCACAAGCACGTTGCCAACCCAAGAAACAGGAGGAATGGGATGAGAAGGGGAATTAAGTAAGGGACCAGAGGCAGTGGGATATTAGCCCTCCGGTGCTCCCACTCATCTCGCGAAACGCAACAGTACCTGATACTGTTAGTTGACGCCGATTTTCTGTGAGAGGGTAGTACTTCCACGGTTGAGCCGGCCCTTTTGTGCTGAGAGAAGCATGGATACTACCATAAAAAAATTTATCTATTATTATCAGTATCCCTAACAAACGGAAATAGTCTCATGATCGGATGATCGGTTATTTAGAAAAGCGTCATCTCATCAGATGATCGGCTATTTAGAAAAGTGTTACTAGCCAACTAACAAACTCGTAATCGCATTTATAATATTAGGATAAACGATTGCTTTTATTCTTTAGGATGATAGTTGTGGCATGTTGATAGCGAGATGCCATATGTCGCGCGATATTTATATTGATCTTATAAATATCTGTTTCGGTCTGGGCGTTTGGTCCTTATCTCTCCACCGTGTCTCGGTGAGCACGTTAAGCAGTCCTGGTTGTTATCATATAAAAATCATCTTATAAAAATCGTTAACCTCTCAAATCCGGATAAGAGTAATAAGCTACCCTGCGCAAAAACCGGGATCAATGCTAGGAAGAAGATGAATATTACTTTTTTCCGGAATGTGTATTGCTGTTGGCCCTACTGGCCTTGACAGCGTCACCGAGGGGGGACTAAGAAGAATAATATTGCTTTAATTCTTCAATGTAATTTATCCTATGATAAATAAAGTAATATCTTTTGGCTCATTCAAACTAAAATCACAAAATGCAGTCGAAATTGTTTAAAGTTTAGTATTTTACTTCCTTCCAAAAGCAACTATTACAATTTTACTACAACGAAGTTTTTGTTAATTTTCGTCTGAAATAAACGTATTCTATCTGAGAAAGAAATATCATTTAAGGTTTTTATTATCATTGCTGATACTAAACATTATGATAACAATTGGAAGTATTATACTAGAGACAAAAATAGCACAACAAAAATCTGTGGTCGGGAGACCACTGGGCCCCTCAGGAACGAAGTTCCTTACGTTTTTTCTTCAACTCCGAATGTAATTCGAACTGAAACCTATATATTTCGATAGGTTATATGATAAAAGGTGTCGGGATGTGACGACCCCATCGCCCGCTGTTGGGATAGCCTCTGTCACAACAGAGATTATTGCACCAGTGCAATCAGTCACACTGGTGGTAGTGTCCAATATTCTGCCGCCAAATAGTAGTGTTTAGGCA
Organism: Hestina assimilis; assembly: GCA_023373885.1. Taxonomy (NCBI): domain Eukaryota; kingdom Metazoa; phylum Arthropoda; class Insecta; order Lepidoptera; family Nymphalidae; genus Hestina; species Hestina assimilis. The sequence continues at coordinate 13,210,494 of CM041745.1, forward strand.
CTACTGTGTTCCGGTTTGAAGGGCACTGTACGCTAGTGAAATTACTGGGCGAACGAGATTTAAGAACTAATATCTCGAGGTTGGCAACGCGTGAGTGGCACCTACTAATGGTGCAGCAAGCACTCATAGGCTGCGGCAGCCACTTACCATCAGGTGAGCCGTATGCTTGTTTGCCAACTTCTAACATAAAAAAAAAGAGACAGGGACAGAGAGAGAGAGAGAGTTAGGCACCCGGCGTCGCACTTATTTGCTCGTGTGCTCATTTGCTTGTAGTAGGCTCGATACACAAACGCACACATATACAGCAAACGAAATTTGGTTACGTGATGATTTCTACCCGTTAGCTTCGTTAATGAACTTCGTTCCAAAATGCTCCTCAAGCAGTAGTTCTTAACTTATAAAAGGAAGACAGGAATATAATAAATGTAGATTGTTTTATAGTAACTTAAAAAGGTTAAAGACGGAGAAAGTCCAAAGATATAGATAAAAAAGAGGGAAACGCTTTTCTAGCAAATTTGAGTATTTTTAGAAAAATAATAAATAAATAAACGCTACACACTCAACGGCCCCCATTAGGATAGTGATATCCTGTGTCGGGGTCCAGAAACATACACAATGACAAGGGCAAATACACCCAGACCGGAAAATATGCTTGCATGGTCAATACAAACATATTACGCTCCGAGCGGAAATCGCACCCGCGACCTGTGGCGTTTAAGGCAGGTTCGCTACCGCTGCGCCACAACGTCGTCAAATAATGTATATAATTTTATAAATTTCAAACATAACGATCTATTATTTTACCACAAAGCTAAATTTTAAACACAAATAAGCACTTACAAAACTCAGGTGTTTGTTAATCGGGATTTTAATAGGATTATATAATATTTGTGTTGTCCACTGTGTCATGTTTAATTCAGTTTTGTATATCAAGCTTAAAATTTGTAATTGTTATGGGAAACGTTTTTTTATTGAGCCCGGAAGCAGATGACTCTACTCCATCCAATAGTAAGCTAAAGAGGAATCTGAAGGCAGCTGTAGAAAGCAACTTGCACTAGCCACTATTGCCGGTTGACCTCAAAATGTGAATGACACTTTTTTCACCAACGTTAGGTTAGGTTAGTTACTAGTATTTCAGCCCTACATCTTGTAAAGGACCACCAACCGCTCCATCAGAACTTCACTCACATACAATAAAATAATATAAAATAAACAGTTTCACCGTCGCCGCAGAGCGACCTCGACCATTTTAAACACTAATTTAGCCATTTCCGAAAGTGGGTATGCCAAAATACTTTTGCAGGCTCCAATATTTTTAAAATCTTTACACTTTCTTATCAAGTTAAATCTATAGTCCTCATTCCGGACACATTCCATCACTATATGGAAAACGTCTTCTATTATTCCACACTCCGCGCAAAGCGGAGAAGGAACTTCTTTCATTAAATACGCAAACTTATTTAGTGGGATGTGTCCAGATCGAGCTCTAAATGCTATAATTACAATATTTCTATTTAATGAGATATCATCAAACCACGGTGATTTCCAAGGTTCATTTTGTAAAGTCCTATACCAAACGACTTTTTCCACTGATCTTTCATCGAAATGCACTTTCCGTAATTGGTAGCAGTTTTCTTTGACTAGGTGAATACGATCAGTAAAGAAAATTTGAAAATCTTCTCATACGTGATGTGATACTGAAAATGCAAAACAACCTCCTTTTTAAAGTAATAATATAGTAAAAAATAAATGGTTCAAGAACAGTTGTGAACGATTCAGAATCGTGCTTTCGTCTTGTTGAAAGTTTTCTCAAGCAAAACACGCTGTGAATTTCACGTTTCTCTTTTCTGTGTCGAACATATATTTATTGTTACTTTTCCGTGTGAACGAAGCTTCATTAGTCTTAATAATATAATAATTTTTAAATGTCCTGCAAAATAATAATAACAGAATTCGTTATTTAAAATTTAATTGCCTGTTCATTTCTACGATTGTGATTATCTGTTTCTGTATTCTCCAATTATATCAGCGCGGCAATAATTGAACGAATTTCAGTATTTCAAATGACAATCTCAAAAAAGTATTCATACCTAAAGTTTTATAATATTGCTGAATATTATTTAAAAGATAAAAGCATTTCGTGTTTCATATAATTTTTATAAATGCAAACTTTTTATCACGTACAAAGCAAATGCATAATTGCTTACAGCTAAAATGTCTCGTTAACTATCTCTACATATGCATTTATCATTTAACAATGGATAAAACTCAATCCCGAGCATATTTTTAGTTAACTAGGTTACGTGACTCTCGCGCGTTTTAATTAAAAAATTAAAATAAATATTATATTTAGTTTGTCTTGTTTGTGTCTTGTGTGGGTCTTTCAGCAATTAACGCTGTCAAGGCCAGTAGGGCCAACAGCAATACACATTCCGAAAAAAAAAAGAAAGGTCACCCCTACCTGATTTATCTAATAGAATTTACGTACATGTCTTTTACTCTATGCCTTTAGCTCTATATATGTATGCATTAACTTACTATGTATAACTAAAGACTAGGTCTTCCATACAGAAAAATGTCCTAAGATTCGCTGATTTTCCTTCGTAAATTCACATGGAAATTTCATTCGATTATGTTACAAATTTGTGACGCTAATTTCATTCGATTATGCTGCAAGCTTGTGACTAACTTTGTTTCGTTGCTTCGACTTTAAATTTAATCAGGAGCACCAACGAGTCTTTGACATTTTCTTTGTACAGAAGGTCCTGTTCATTTATAATAAGTATGAATATATGTATAAATTGTGTATGTGTTCATGTATTATTGTAAATCCGTGATGGCCGGCGCAAATTAAAGGAATTATAGAACTACATAAATCAAAAAATAATAGTAAGTCAATGAGTTTAATTTTTTCTTTTTATTTATACAAAGATACTAAGCCTGATGCTAAGTGGTCATCGTAACTTAGTAACATCAATAGAAGAAGAGTGAAAGGAGGAAAAGACAGAGGAAAAAGTCGTCTTTTTTACATATACAGATTGAAATAAAAAAATATATATCTTATATGAAAAATATTCAAAACGAATTATTATACCATAACATATATTCCCAATACAAAATCAAATAACCGTACATTACGATCAAACGATGCATGAAATTATATTTCAATAAACAAAATTAACATACAAAACTTCACAAATAAAACCAGTGAGTCGATATAAATTGTACAATACAATACAATTTTCACGGCAAAAGACGCACTCAATATTTGTTCGATGGAATTGAATTTGCCCGACACGAATCCAGTATCGCTGAGCAATACGGAGGCTGATATTGTTCAATACTTGTAATAGTTTTAAACTGAGCGTCTTGGGAATCACTCATGTCTTTCGAAAACTTTAAGAATTTCAGTATTCTTTTGAGTCAAATATAATTCAATTTTACTTATTTGAAAGTTATAGATTAGTTGATTAGTTTTTGTGTCGTCATTCGCGAGGTTTTTATGAGACATCTGCAGGTCTACCATGATTTTTTTTAGTAACAATTAAGGTAGTAAAGCTATTCAGATTTTATATGAGCATGGTTTGAAGGGCACTGTACGCGAACGCACGAGGTACGAGGACGTGTACTGGGCGGACGAGATTTAAGAACTAATATCTCGAGGTTAAAAATCGATCATCCCGAATTACAAAATTATATTTTGCAGATATAAATATTAGACACCAACTGAATTTTACCGAAGATTGGCACTGGCATGGAATGACCATGACATGACGTCATGACGCCACCTTGCCGCTACGTTGACGTCAATTAATTGTTATTAAGGGAGCGTTGAACTTTAAAACTGTTTCAACAAATGGGATAGATTTAAATGTTTGGACGGGAAACAAATCAATGTTCGCTTAATCCCGATTAAGATCTGAGGATTAAATATAGAGTTGAATGAAAGTTTAATTTGGTTAGTTTCTACTGATTGCTACTCAAAATGAAGCCTAATGTAATTCATATTCGCCTTTATAAATTTTAACTAAGCTATGACGATAACCGACACGTAATGAGGCCAGAAGACCGATTCTCTATAAAGATAGAATTCAACATTATCACCATGCCGAGATCTCGAGGTAGACAGCCAGTCTCCTGGTGGACCATTGTCAAGAAAGAACAATTTTTTTTTTTTATGTTAGAAGTTGACAAACAAGCATACGGCCCACCTGATGGTAAGTGGCTGCCACAGCCTATGAGCGCTTGCAGCACCATTAGTAGGTGCCACTCACGCGTTGCCAACCTCGAGAGATTAGTTCTTAAATCTCGTTCGCCCAGTAATTTCACTAGCGTACAATGCCCTTCAAACCGGAACACAGTAGTGCCTAAACACTACTATTTGGCGGCGGAATATTGGACACTGCGGTGGTACCTACCTAGCTGGCCTCTTGCAACAAAAAACCTACCACCAGTGTGACACTGGTGGAATAATCTCTGTTATGACAGAGGTTATCCCAACAGCGGGAGATGGGGTCGTCACATCCCGACGCCTTTAAATGCATAAAATATTTAACCAAGGACAAACCAAGATAGAGCAGGTTGGCGCGAACGCAAGAAGGATTGACCCCAAAGAAGTTCGGATAAAGGCAGGGAGAAGAAGATGAAGAAGACTAAGCTATAACGTTGACATTCATTTTTTTGCCATTTTTCGTCGTCTGCATGCTTTTTAGCAGTGCAAAATCAAAATATCGATCTATCTATATTTTTAAAAATAAAGTTTCTATGTTACAAAGGCAACAGCAAAATCACTATAAGCAGTTATCGCAGCCTATATTCCAAATAAAAATAACATAATTTTCAAAAAGATCAACGTACGTTATCTTAGAAGAGTAGTTGGCGAAGAAAGGGGAGAATGCGATGAAAAGAAGACATGGAGAAGGAGACAGAAAAGTTGAGACTTTAGTATTGATTAGCAGAAGACGGACGCTTTTATCTATTAAGAAAACATCTCTCATATCTGTTCAAATTTTAGTCGAGAAATCACATAATAAACTGCAATATGCAATCGTAATACAAAGTTTAATTAATAATATATCTACTTAATTGGAATAAAAACCAAAGTGGTAAACGAAAAACCTTGAATTATTCAGAAAGCTGTACTTACATCTCGTCCGTTCAGTAACCAAGTGAGATTAGCTGGTGGATCTGCTGGTGGTGATGTGCATTGAGCACGAAGGGAATCCCCAGAAGCATACCATCCTTTTTCAGCTTTAATCGAAGGCTTCTCGGGTGGCAATTCTGGAACAAAAGTACTCGAATTAGACAAAAATAGTAGTTGAACAACGGGTTCCATAATAATACCTAAACAAGATGACTATTTTTTTATGTCATGACGTCATGTATTTATAATGTGCCAATAATGGTTTGTCGGATGGCAAGCGGTCACAGCAACCCATGAACGCTTAAGATTTAGTTATTAGCATTGTTTACTTCAGGCAACACTATTTTCTTCGAAAAAAATTGATACAATTAAATATGAGTAAAATTGATCAACTGTGACGCGTGAAATCACGTGAACTATATAAGGAAGACAATACGGCATTCAATTTTATCCCTTAATAGCATTCCCTAAGGTTGATTGACAGCTTAAATCTTCTAGTTACATTTTCTAGTTATATTATCTATACATATAAAAAGAGAAGACCTGACTGACATATCAACGCCCAATCGAAACCTTGGATTTGATTCTTAAAACTTAAGAGTACTAAGAAAGGATTTTTCGGAATTCAACCTTAATTGGGGGTGAAAAGAAAGAAGGGAAGTTGAAAGTTTGTATGGGATGTCCCTTATTTTTGAAACTAGAAGCATGAAACTTTGTTTTTGACAAACTATGAAAGGTAACAACATTACCCTCCTCGGCAGTCAAGTATTTTAAGAAAGCACGTGTTTAAGCATTTTCTAAAATTCCACTCCCTGTGTTAAAATTGTTATATAAACGGACGAAACTGCTAGCAGAAGCTAGTTAATAATTTCGTTGCTAAATGTTAAACAAATACAATAAATAACTTTTTTTTTCTATTACAAAAACTCGCACGCTTTGCTAAAACTAAATCGGCAAACATACGTGCCGTTTGTAAGGTCAAAGTATTTACCTCAAAGTACCCGCATGTGCGAAGATTTGTTATAATCCCCTCAAGGGATCTGAAGGTGTAGACTGTGGGTAATTATGGAAATTGTCTGTACTTTCTCAAAGTACTGTCGAATTATGTTCTTACAAGACCCCGGGGTCATCAACATTGCTTGAGTTATAATAAAACCGTCTCTTCTTTCTAGCATTATTCCCGGTATTTGCCCAGGGTCTGCGTATAATCCTATACTGATTTGACAAGTAAGTAGTTTGACAACCCAAACGGCGAACCAGTTACCTCATTGGATAAGAGCAAATTACCTATCAAGAGCTAACGATTATCTGATGATATGATAACAACCGGGACCGACAGCTTAACGTGCTCTTCGAGGCACGGAGGGGAGAGAAACTCCCAGCCGGAACAGATAATAATAACAAACGAGTGGGAATCGAAATCATGACCGTCTAGGCTCAAAGCGGGCTAACTATGCGCACGCAACAATGGTCTTGTAAAAAATAAAATGTAAAACAATATTAAAATTTCATTAATAATTTTTTATTTTAACAGTGGGAGTTACTCCCATTAAAATTTTATGAAACATCGATTGCGGGTATTTATAGACTGGGCGGCTGTTTTATAACAAATATGTATAGACTTACTAATTCATAGTATGGACAGGCTCTTCCATAAAAACAAATAGTCAAAAGGCCTGCTAGTTTGCTTTTTAAATTCAACACAAATGCAACTGTTTGTCAACTTTGTCAAGTTTGTCACTCGCTTGCAACATAAAAGGGTAAGCGTGTCTTTAAGAACGGGCCTCTCCATAGTATGTTATAGTAAGTCTAGGCAAATTTGTAATTTATTTTTAATTTATTAAAAAAAAAGTATGTGTTTTTAATATTAATATAAATGTTTTTAATATAAATGCGCACGCTTAACATGGTTTCCGCTCAAATCGATATATTCCATTGTTCTGAGCGTGAATTCACGAAATTAACTTTATTTGTTCTGTGCTATTGTATAAATTAGTTTTGAAATTGCTACACTATCGCATTGGATATATTCTGTAAAGATAGATGTATAATGTGTTCATAAATAAAAATAAATATTACTGTTATTAATTAATTAATAAAGGCTTTTCAACATAAGCATTGTTATCAAACCTTCAATATTCCAAACTAAATTTCTCTAACGATTTCTAACAAGCCATAAGCCGTCACAATATTTGCCACGAGTCCTGGCTTGATACGCTCGTTAACTTTTTTTTTTTTTTTTTTTTTTTTTTTTTGGCCTTTGGTACTGCGGTTATTAGCCCGCCGTAATTCTGCCAATGTCAACGTATAGTGGAAAAGACATCGTGGAATAAATGGTTGAGTTTCTTTAACGTATGCAGCAACTTTTTGTGGAGATGGTTCAGTAACATCGAATACCTAAAATGTTAAGGACAACACAGTTAGTAATAATATATAATAATGAAACATAATATATAATTATAAACAATTAATACTTAGGTATAAAAAACAGAAGTTATTACTATTTAACCGGAGATCCTGTATTATTATTAATTATAGTTTAATATCATACATTTCTACATATTTGCAAACTATTTTAAGGAGATGAGGGTTACGGGTCTCGTTAACTTTGCTACGGAACAGTGTATTGACATTCTCAGTTCGTTGAGCCAACTAAGGCTGCTATATTTTTTTAGATAAATCCGGCGCGAAATCGTTCTTTTGATTCTGTTTCGCCTTCGCTTCGAAGATTTAATTAGAGCGGAAACGATTTTTATGAAAGTTTCATCATCCATGATGATAATAGCATTTAATCTTTTCAAATATAAAGCATTATTAAAATATCTTGAAAAGAAGCGATTTTAATATATGTTTTGTACGTGATCTTTAGGAGATTTCTTTTTCTGATGCTTAAGAAATGATGTAGAATTAAGTTTAAATGTACTCTTATAAGTAATATGAGTAATAATATTACTTACCCTATTAAGTAAGAAGCTGTAACTACTTCATAGAGTTTGTTATTTGGGCTTGACAATTTTTTATATCGCAGAGGGCTGGTGACTTACCCAAAAGAGATATATTTTTTTATTAAATAGCATATAACTTATTTGTTAAAAGTCAGACTCTACCACCGGCTCCAAATTTAAACTTCTACCCGAGAAGAGCCGACGAAACCGGCGAATTTCCAACACTGAGACATGTTCACGTTCAACCCCAGGGCACTTGCATCTGCGTTGTCAGACTTTTGAAAAGGGGTATTTGTATTAGGTAGAAAATGCCTTCAGTATCGTGTTTTAATTATATATTGGCAAAGATCGCGATGGTGTGATTCGATTCGATTTAGAATTTTGACGTGAAATCCAATTGTAAAATTTAGCGGCTGAGATCAGAAAAATCCTTAAGATTACTACGCTTGATGCTATAGAATATGAAGTGTGATTCAATATTTCTACGCAAACCAAAAAACGCAAAATTGTCAAGCTTCTTCGTCTTATCGAGTGGTTAGTGGCCAATCTAGTGTCAGGGTTGTTCATGTCGCCCGTATGGGCCTCTGCCCTGACTTTTCGATTATTATTAATTTGATAATAGCAGGGACAGGCTTTTACGTGGCCTATAAAGCACAGAGACGCTCAGTTCAAATTCGACCGAGACCCGTCGCGACCCGTCACCGAGACAAGTTCGATTTAACGTGAGTTTTACCCCACTAAAAACGCAGAATACATAAATATTAAAGAAATATCACTTTGTCATAGTTCAAGACATGGGTGATCATTTATGTAAGAAATGAATTTGTTGAAAAAACCGTTTCTAACGTTGTCTTTGTCTTCGAGAGATTCCAACCAAACAATAATATATAAAACACGAAGCATTCGAGCACTCGTTATTGTATTTCATCCCGAATCAACAAGCGGATTTGTGTAAAAGAAAACATTCCAAATAAAGTGGGTATTACTGGCAACCTTACGCAAAACACGCAAGGCTTACAGGGAATACCTACTTTTGTATAAAAGAAAATGTCGAGAAAGATCTTGTGATACAAACAAATACATGGAGTTTTGTTTTTAATTGATTCGGATTTAAGTACTTTTTAAGCTGATACATATGTTTTATTTTATTCATACTTCTTTGTAATTTTCTTTTAGCATTTGCTCATATTGTTTTTCTTTTAGTATACTTTTTGGTTTTTTTTATGTTACAGGCTTGCAAGTAAGCATACGGCACACCAAACGTTAGACGGTTTACCTTAGCCTGTGATCAATACCATTAGTAGGTGCCACTCACGCGTTGCCAACCTCGAGATATTGGTTCTTAAATCTCCTTTGTCCAGTAATGTCACTAGCCTACAGTGCCCTACAAACCGGAACACAGTAATGCCTATGAACTACTGTTTGGCGGTAGACTATAATATAAATATAAAATATTATATAAAATAAACAGACTGCCGATTGATTTAAAAATAAAAAGGTACCAAATTAGAGCAATTATTATAACCTAGAAACTATAATTTTAGTTAAATTGTAAAAAGGTGTTGACTTACTACATAAGAACATAGCCTATAAACATTTGAAACAAATAGTGTGACAAGGCAAAACTTGGCAAACCACAAGTGGGAGTTTGAATCGCCATCATCACGGCTGAGTCTCAGTACTCGGCACCCCCGCCCGGTGACGCTGTCAAGGCCAGTAGGGCCAACAGCAATACACATTCCGAAAAAAAAAAAAAATGAATAGCCATCACTGTCAATCGAAACACAACACGACGACGTTGTGGCGCAGCAGTAGCGAACCTGCTTTAAGCGCCATAGGTCGCGGGTTCGATTTCCACTCGGAGAAGATGTTTGTATTGACCAAGCAAGCATATGTTCCGCTCTGGGTGTGTTTGTACTTGTCCAGAATTGCACGGGACATATTTATCTTAATGGGTGCCGTTAAATGTGTAAAAAAATACAATGTTAAAGTCAGTCTTTCCAATATCCTATCAGTTCATTTAAAATAACAAGCTACTAAAACTATTTTTAAGAAGCTCAAATAAAATCATGTTTCACAATAAATTGAATTAATAAAAAAACCTAATTTTAAATCCAGGTTTTCGAAGCCAGTAACCAGTGTAATTCGGAAATGCAAAGAGGATTTGTGCAATGGACCGTTCTGGAGCTAAGATTTAGAATCTAGTCTCTGGCACAAAACCAAAACAACATTGCCAAAGTTGAGAGTGATTTTACTTGAAATATATCGTAGTTCGTACACGTTTGCATAGCGTAAGTACTTCTTGATTGTAAATGGGAAAGTTATGTCAGATTCAGCAGTACAAGTGCTTAATGGAATTATATTAAGCTACCTTCCACCCGCGGCTTCATCCGCGTGAATACTGATATTTAATGCGAATTTAATACATTATAGATGTAATTGGTTCCCCATTCAGTCTTTTACCATCCCTTTGCCTTTTTAATACTTTTTGTTATAAAAATGACCTTTGCCCTTTCACAAGATCCAGTCGATTTCTCTAACAAATTACAGATTACAGACGAACGATTACAGATAATCAGACTGTTGACTGTGTCTCAACGTTTGCTAAAATTAGTACCCCTGAATGGGAGAAAATGGGTTTAAAAGCTTATAGAGAATTTCCGACATTTTTGAAACTAGAAACATGAAAATTTGTCTTGCTTTGTTTTTGTTGTTTTAATCATTTTCTAAAATTCCAAACGTGAAGGAGTTCAATGTTTTTATTAAAATTGTTATTGACGCGGGCGAAGCCACTGGCAGAAGCTAGTCACTTATATATTTAAAATATCCTACAAAGCAAATCATTAAAAAACCTACCTTCGAAAATATATTTACATATGGGTTAGAATAAGCAAATGTTAAGCATACAACTTTTTTCAGCGCCTAAAAATGGTAACACAAACAAATATAATTTAATTCACTCGCTTATACCAGACTTTAGTTTCATGCAACATAGCATTATTAAAAACAGGGTCGTATTCAAAGCACAGTAGGCGGTAACTGTTTATTTGTAAACCTCATATTTAGATTTAGGAAGGCGTGAGAGCATTGACGTCACAGGTGGCGCGCCGAAAAGGCGACCGTCGACTTTGTAATTCAAATCCGGTCCTGGTAACGTGATACCTCAGGGGTATCCACGGAAATTTAAATGCGGAATATTAGATTGTGGAAATATACAGCCTTAATATTCTGATAAAAAGGTGAATTTTAAACGATTTTTTTTGTATGCTTTTCCTACAGAGCTATTCCGGCTCATTTACATGTCTCGATGTTCATGCTAATTTCACTATATGCGATAAAACCAATGCGAGAAAGAATTTTTTAGAAATTGCGGATATTAAACGCTTGCATTTATAATTTAGTAAAGAAAGAACGATATTCCTATATGAATAAATAATATTGTAATAATATAAATTGTATAATGATTTCTAATCTATCTTTCTCTCACCACAAACGGGCGACCGACCGGGGAAGTACTACCCTCTAACAGAAAATCAGCGTAAAGTGCGATGATTGGGAGCACCGGAAGCCCAATCTCCCAACCCCTCTGTTATCCCTCCTCTTATCCTTTCTCAGTGTTGCAAGCATTCATAGGTTGCTGTGACCACTCACCGGCCGGACTCGTTTGCATGTTGTCATGAAATATAAAAAAATCTTTACAACATTCATCAAAGTAAATTTAAATCGAGTTTTAATAACCAGAAAATCAATTTGCAGTAAGTCGTGCGAATTTTTTGTCCAAGTCAAACTCTCGATCGGTTTCTCCAAAAAGGTTTTAGCTAAATAGCTGTTCACTTCTCATTTGTATGTAGGAAAAAGGTATCCCCGAAAATCACGTTCCCCGTAAAAGGATTTCGCCCAACATTTTTCGAGATAAATTTTTGATTTCAACGCAATTTTCATCAGATAAACATTCAAAATATCACAACGCTCTATCCAGATTTAAATATCCTAATGATTATTATATAATCACTAACTTTTCTCTTTAACAAGCTATTGATATAGAACCTGCAGGTTTTGTACCACCGTAGAGTAACAATATGAAGTTTCTTGTATGGGATAAATTGAATGAATTTTGAAAAGAAATGTCTTATGTTGTAATATCAACAAAAAATGTTCAACTCTCTACCTATTATGTTTCGTGAGGAACAACCCGCTGAAAGCCGAACTGTGGAGGCTTAGTAGTAACCAAAAGGTGCCAACAGGTTTTTTGGGTATGGAACCCTAAATTTTTTTTTTATTGTACCCAACAAATAGCAATAGTATGACACTGGTATTTTTCGTCGTATAAAGGTAGTACTTTACTGGTAAAGATGACATTCATTAAAAATACAACAAGGCTCGGGTTAAACGAAGGGTCTCAAGTCTCCGCCAATCATTTTATTACTTTTTCCGCAGTTCCCAAAGGTAGCTTAGAGAACGCCTAGTGTGCTGAGTACGCCGTTTGTACCTATGTGGTTCAATAAAATAAATAAAAAAATAAATTAACGCTGCACACTCAACGGCCTCCATTAGGATAGTGATATCCTGTCGGGGGTCCGGTACCACATACAAGGACAAGGACAAATACACCCAGACCGGAAAATATTCTTGCATGGTCAATACAAAAATATTATGCTCCGAGCGGGAATCGAGCCCACGACCTGAGGCGTTTAAGGCAGTTTAGATTATAAGGATTATTGTAGTTAAATAGTTTACCAAATATCTAATAATAGTTTCCATGTTAACAGTAACATGAAAGCTATTAGAAACTAAGAAAACATTAAAACTTTACAATGTAGTACTTGATTGTCGCGTACATTAGTTATATGAGATTAGACAAGTTTTGAAAGTTCCAATCTAATTTGGAGGTTGTTAATATTACAAAATAATTAGTATTTCAACATATTTGATGTTTACTACCACATGATATACCTTAAGCCGGTCATGGGTTCGGTTCCCGCTCGGAGTGGATGTTTGTATTAGCTTTACAGGTATGTGCTGTGCAGACGTTAATATACAAATCGGAGTCTGGGTGTGTTTATCCTTGCCTCTGTGTGTGTTTCCGGAACCTCGACTAAGATATCACTATCCGACTTAGGGCCATTGAGTTTGAAGCGTTTATTATTATAGAAGAAAACAAATTGTTTCGTATAATATTATGTCTCTGTAATTGTTTTTTTTTTCTATGTTACATGTTGGCAAGCAAGTATACGGCCCACCTGAAGGTAAGTGGTTGCCGTAGCCTATGGGCGCTTACAGCACCATTAGTAGATGCCAACCTCGAGATATTGGTTCTTAAATATCTTCTGCCCAGTAATTTCACTAGCCTTAGCCTAGAAGGGCACTTCAAATCGAAACAAAGTAATGCCTAAGCACTAAAATGTAATACTGACTAATAATAATAAATAATTGTAATACTTAACACTGTTATTGACTTATTTGACGATTCAAAAGCGCTTAAAAGCCTATTTGAATAAAGAATATTTTGAGTTTGAGTTGAGTTTGAGTTTGTTAAAATTGTTGTAAACTATATTATACTGTCCTATTGATTCATGATTGCTATGCATTTAAAGTAATATTATCAGAAGTCATAATAATATATCAATATGAGTTGTTAATTTGCATATTGTAATGTTACAAAAATATATTTAGACGTTTTACGTTTTTTTTTAAATAAAATTGCTAAAAATGTTTAAATTTCGACTTACTGTGATATATAACGAAATTAAAAACTTGTATTGTGAATTAGACTACAATCATTTCATTCAAATTTTACAACTTATGTTTATTTTGCAACAATGTTGTGAAATTGTGATGTATTTTTACTCCTTTTACAGTTTTTCATTAAAATTATTATGATTGTTTTGTAAAATTACTAAATCTACCTTGAATTATGCTTAAACGATTCCAGCTTGTTAATGGTTTGGGATAAAACGTATTGTAAAATTGCAATAGTGAATTTTAACGGTGTACGAAACTTATTTAACAGACTGAGGAAAAGATTTCGTTTCATGCGAAATCTTTTCATTTCATGGTCATCATTAACATATTCATTATCAACGTCTACCTGAGGCTCTTGCTGAACATAGATTTTCCTAAAATAATGGCTTTAGGAACAATTATGTGCCGTTCTTAAGCAGCCGTTCTTTTCGTATCAGTTAACTGAGGTTTCTTTTTTAGAGTTTAACATTCTGACAAGATACGCGCTATAGATATTAGCAATATGTATTTATATTAATAACAAATTATATATTATATTTTTGTTATAGATATTATTTAACTTTTTTAACTTAAGCTTTTTTGTATCTAATCATCCACACATCGTGTTGGCAGCATTTGTACAGGCTTCGACTGACAAGCTGTAATCTGAGTCGATGGCCTTTTCACAAGCAGTACTTATCTGTTAATATTAGTTCAAATCAATGAAACACTTTGTAATAATTCTAACTTTGTGAATTATCTTTGAATTATCTTTTAATTGTCTTTATTATTATTAAATATCTAATTTGGTAGTTTGATAATACAACTTTGTAAAATTTGTATACTTTGTACATATTAACGCTATTACTTGTGGTAGGACTTTTATTTTAAGAGACAGCTTAGGTACCACCACAGTGTAAGACCCTTTACCACATAGCAGTAGTGTGTGGACACTGTAGCTAGTGAAAGTACAGGGAAAGGAGACCTAAAGGCTGGCAATACATGGCTGTAACGACACCACTGAATGGTGTTGGCACCACTATGTAGCAAGCGCTCATAGGATAAGACAATCGCTTACCATCAGGTAGAATGTATGCTTGCTTGCCAACTTCATTAAATAAAATCGATCTTATAAAATAATTACACGTTCATATGACCTTACTTGTCTTTATCGTCCGTGCTACAATTCAAATTGTACCTGATTATATTCAGGTAGTTTATAATAAAATGATTCACATAAATCCCTATATAAGAATTTGGATGCGACTATAACCCGTCTTATAACCGATCGGCGATTCTGTAATATTGGCTTAACTTGGCATCCGACGGACGTTTTACAGCCGCGTTTCTTGAATGTAAAGTAGATGAAATATCAAAGTTGGAGGTAGCAAGAAAAACACATTTGTGGGAAACTTTCGCATTCCGAAGTGGAAGGAATAGAGTGGGACGTAGAACAGTTTATGGGCGGAGTTTAATGTCGCTCCGGGCATTATTGAATCTGGCAAATTAATTGAATTTGTAAATCTCGTTTGTCGAATCGACCAGAGGTTAAAGGCTTTTTCGGTAAATTGTTACTAAGTAATATTTCAGAGCAAACATAATTTAATATTTAAATCTATTTCGTAATATTAAGAAATTTCAAATTTTAGTAAATTAACTTCCTTCAGCTGTTATTTTGTAGCACTTTTTCTAATCATATTTCACTATGACGGTTCCTGGAGTTATTTTTTACATTACAACCTAGTTACACATATAAGGTGAGGTGATTTTCACCCCTAGCAAATAAGCACACTTTTTTAAATGTATAGACCAGCGTTTGACTGTTATCACACTTGATGTGTAGTGGTGATACAGCCTAAGGTGGAGCGCGCTTGCCTAGAAGATACATGGTTCAGGGTTGCCTGTGGATTATTGACACGTTGGCTTAGGGTAGGATTTTACTACAAAATTTCTAGCAATGAATCTTTATAAAAAGTGGGAGCGAAAAATCATCTTTGACTGGAATTAAATGCCTTTTATTACATCTGCCATTCATTGGATCACACTGTTTACGCTATAACAGTAGATTAAATCTGCATTTTTTTGAGTTTTTTTCCAAGTAATTCAACATTATTATCAGGATCGTAAAAAAAATATCAAACAATTATTATGGCTGAGAACTGCAAATTATCGGTATCCCATACTATTTTATATTATTTACCCATCCGAACGAATACCAAAACTCCACAAAAACATTATCGACTTCACGATGTTTGCAGGATCTGCTGGAAGAAAATCAGTATTCATACCACGAGTACCGCTTATGCGTTCTGACTACGTCTATGAATAAAAGCGATCGCAATTCTCTCTTAGTCTAACATACAATGACAATCAACTGATCTTAGGGTCAGTTCTTAAAAATGACGATCCTAAAAGAGCATTTTAGTAGTAGTGAACCATGTTTCTCTGCACAAATGGGCCCGCTCGATCGGGGAAGAAAATTTCCATACCATTTATTATTAGTTTATTATTAGTTTAGCGTGTGTACCACTAAAGGTATTTATGAAACACTAAAATGTTAGTGGTAGAATATCTATCACTGCGGTGGTACCTACCTAGCCAGCCTATTGCTATGAAAACCAGTGTTTATGTTTCGCCAGAAAATTATCTGTTGTTTTTGAGTTAGAATTAAGAAAATCTATAGTGAAATTATTTTAATAGTCAAGGCTATGTTAAGATCTATAATGCTGATATAATTATATACCAGTTTAAACTTTTCCTTCGAAACCTGCGAATAAGTTATCACAATTATGGTTTACCTTCTAACAGAAAATTTGCGTAAAGTAATCTCTCTTTTCCTTTCTTTTTCTCTCACATCCCTTCGTCACCTACCCATGGGTAGGCAACGCGCAAATGATACTTCAAGTACCGCAAGCGTTAACAGGTTGCAGTGACTGCTTAACATTAGATGGACCTTATTATTATTATTTTTTTAAGAATATTAGCAATGCTTTTTCAAGGCATCACTAATATTCGTATTACCCCTTCAAATAAGCCCGAAGCCTGCGCTGGGAGTGGGTATGACAATAGCCCAAGGGGTCAGGATCGAACCCTCGACTCTCGTGTTAACGGAGCGAAGTCGGCCATTCTACCGTTCAGCTTCTGCTGTTCTCTGCTGTTTATTACATTCTCACGTCCCATCCACACTATAATACGATTTAAAGTCATTTAGTAATTATAATATCTGGTCTTCTTGCCATAATATAAGTTAAGCTAAAATGTTTAAACTATGCCAAACTTTATACTGAAGCAACGTAAGATAAATATGGTGCTAAAATTGTAGACTAAGTTATAAAAGGAATATTTAACTTTATAATATATAGCATTATTGTAGGTCAACATAGTTCATAACTTAGCTGCATTGCTTCTTCATTAGCAATATTTTTTCCACAAAACACTTAACCGCGCTGATATAAAGTGTTAATAGCTTTTAAACATCATAGCATTATTTTCGTGGTCGTTGTAGCGTTAAGCGTACACACGTTATTGCTGCTATAATTCTTCTTACTTTAAATCGCTAAGCCAAAAGAGTATAATATATTTTACACTATGCTATAAACATTTATTCTCGTTATAAGCGTTTAAGATTTTCCGTAATAATTGTATAAAGGTCTTCACAAGTTTTGTATTAATATTTACGTTTCCTGTGTTATTATTTTTGTAAAATCATATTATGAAATCAGTAGTTTTTAATATTTTATGTATACAGCTCCTTTCTCTGAAAAATATCGTTGAAATTTAATATCTTCATCTATTTAGATAGTTTCTTCATTTCGTACTACTTGTTATAGAAACACTTGATCTCCTAACACAGATTGATTATTTACTAAGAAGGCCTAACTTGTAACATAAGTAAGAAACTAAATAACAATATACTGCAAATTTTCCGGCGTCGGGACGTGACGACCCCATCGCCCGCTGTTGATAAAATTTCTGTCACAGCAGACAGTGCAATCAGTCACATTGGTGGTAGGTCTTTTGTTGCAAAAAGCCGGCTTACTAGGTACTACTGCAGTATTAAATATTCTACTGCCAAGCAGTAGTGTCTTAGGCATTACTCTGTTTCGGTTTAAGGGGCACTGTAGGCTAGTGAACGTACTGGGCAAAGGAGATTTAAGAACCAATATCTTGAGATTAGCAACGCGTGAGTGACACCTTCAAATGGTACCATCAGGAGGGCTGGATGCTTGCTTGCCAACTTAGCTACATTTAAAAAAATCAATTAATATCACATATCCATTCAGTCTCACGGCGAACAATAAGCATATTAAGTTATAGAACGATTAGGCATATTTCTGAGTGAGATTTATCGAAGCGATAGCGGGGCGTCTCGCTTAAGCGATTTCAAATCTTTTCGCATAAGCGATCGCAATAATCGATATTCGCTTCATTTTTATTGCGACTACGCTGGCGAGCCGTGACGATTGAGATCGGACGCCGCGGTGCATTTTTGAGGCAATCCGAGTTCGAAAAATTTATATCGCGTATGCAACTATAAATTTTTTGAAAGGCAATAACGAAGTATCAATTTAAAATGTTCGATATTTCAATGGATTGGTTAACTTGATTATTCATAAACCAAAACAAATTTGTACAATAACGAAGTTTACAATATTATCTAATCTGAATACGTGAAATGAATATTTGAAAATTTGTATACGTTTGAATGCTGTTTTGATAGTTCGATAAAACCCGAAGGACATAGATTCGTTTGGAATTCATATCTATACTAATATAAGAAAGATTTGATTGTTTGTTTGTTTGCATTGAAAAGGATGAAAAACTACTGAATCGATTTAAATTAAATTCGGTACACCGATAGTCTAGCGCCTGAGAAAGGACATAGGCTACTTTTTAATGCGAAAAAAGAGTTGTAAGTGGTTGAAAGGGAGGGATTAAAAAGGGGGGGAAATAAATATAACTTTTCACGCTTAAATCACGAAACCAATTTTGATAAATTTAGCTATAGAAGTAATATTTTTAACAAGGTTCCATGGCAATAACGGAGCTCACTTTATGTCACGAAAAATCGTGAAGTTTTTGAAAGTTTTATTTTATTTAGTGATGTTACAATAAAGTTGCCTTAGGCACATGCTAGCTGTCTGTTCAGATTTTTAATTAAAAGAGAGTTAGGGTTATGTTGTTCTTAAAAAAATGACATTATTATATTTTTGATAAATTTTATTAAGGCTAAATTTAGCCAAAATAGAGGACACAATTTTCCACACGAATGGGTCGGGTCAACAGAATGGGCCCTACTCTTTTCCAGACTTCTTGTTCTTCTTCTGTTTCACACTCCTGATAATTGTAATAAATGTGTTTTTTAAAGAATATCAGCAATGCTTTTTCAAGTCATTACTAATACTTCTATCATCTATCCAAATGATCTTGTAGCTTGTACCAGGAGTGATTTCTACCGTTGAGCTATTGAGGCTAGATTTGTTAATGTTTATAATTAAACTGGCTATACGCTTATTGCTTACTGGTGAATATTTATCTTCAAAATTGGTTGTTAGCGTAAAGCCAGTTTCATTTAAAACATTTACTTGTCTATGTTCGTTGCCTATGAAGGTTGGCTTCGTCATAGTGTGGGATTAAAGAACAGTGTGGCACACGGACAGACGGACAGGACAGTGACCTTATACGGGTTTCTTTTTTTATCTTTTGGGTCTACGGAACCCTAAAAACGAACGATATTCCTTCATTTCGTTTCATTTCCTATTACCTCTTTTCAGCATCCATTTTCATTTCATATCCTACCCCATACGACCCTTTGCCACTCGCCACGCCCACTACGCTACCTTTTGCCACAACTTGCCAAAAAAACAAACAACGCGAGGTAACCCTTGGCGATAGCGTTTTTTGCCGGCTCGCTCTCTTACGCCAACGCAGAAAAAAAGTTGAATTTCCTAAAATTATTTATATATATTTCCAGTTACCATTATCGTTAAATATATCGCATTAGTTAGGGTCTGAGAATTTAAGATTCGAGTAGAATTCATATATTGAAGGAAAGATTAAGTGAATTGCTCTGGGTCGAGCTTATACCTATTTTCTGGCTCAATGTGGTTGTTAGACTAACACTTGTTTTACGGCGCTCCGATGTATCTAAAGATAAACTGCAGTTCGGTAGATTGTTTAGTACTTGGTGTGAGAATTAACTAAAGTAACTTTCATGCCTAACCTGCTCAATATATTGCTTAAGCCTTTTATAATTTATTTTGTATCCACTGTGAATGAAAAGAAGTAATAAGAAGAATAAGGCTTTGATTTCAGACGAGTCGAGCTGGATGGTAAGAATGCGAAGATTTATTGGTGAGCCTTTTAATGCGCGAGGGCTATTTTATTCTACCGTAAGGCAGTTTGCTGTGTTCCGGTTTGAAGGACACTGTAGCTAGTCAAATTACTAGGCAAAGCAGATTTGATAACTTTATTCTTTTTGAAATCAGTTGAAAAGTAGGTACTTTTTCCGAATATACATTGTGATAACTGGGTGATATTATCATCAACACTGAAATATTGAGTGGAACGTAGACAATACCGCGCGCACTTTTAGTATACAAAAATCACAAAATAGAATCAAAACTCAACTCGGGATTGGGTTAACCCGTTGTAGTTTTTGCGACTAAATTTGCACTCACTCACTTGATATGCGTTTTTAATGCACCTCACTTGTCTACTTTCGGTCGGAATTTGCAATTCAAACCTTTAATACCATTAGCTCAAAAGTGAATTTCTTCACATATATCAGTACCCAGAATTTGCATACATAATTACCACTCCAAACCAGTGTTTTGATGTCTGCCTTTGATAACACTGGCAATGTACCTTTTTGGTGTAATAAACTATTCTTTATGCGAAAAATACATGAATATTTGATTTACGGTCGCAACCCTGACTAAAATGTTTGTGCCGGTTTTAGTTTTGCTTCCAATTTTTGTATATTTTATGCTTTCTTTTGTGTGTTTATTTTTGTTGAATTTTGGCTATTAAGAGAGAAATACGATGGTTATGATAAACTTTACTACATAAATTGTATTCATTATCATTCGTTTCCTCGTCTCATTTATTTATGTTTCACAGTCACATTGGTGGTAGGTATTTTTTTATTGCAAGAGGCCGACTAGGTAGGTATCACCCAGTATCAAAATATTCTAGCACCAAATAATAATGCTTAGGTAGGTACTGTAGGGTACTGTAGGTTAGAGAAATTACTGGGCAAAGGAGATTTAAGAATCAATATCTCAAGGTTGGCAACGCGTCAGTAAGTTTCACGTGAGAAATAAACATTGCTTGTATTTAAGGACAAATAATAATACAATAATACGAAAATTATTACCTTCTTCTTCTTCCTAGGATTATTTTCAGTACGATACGAATATGCTTATTACTCTTGTCCGGATTTGACAGGTTACTAGTTTTTACAAGAGCGATTGCAATCTGATCTGTAACCCTAAGCAATTTACTAATCAAAAGTTAACAATTATTATCAGATGTTATTGTGATAGCAACAAGGACACCGACATCTTAACGTGCTCTCAGAGGCAAAGAATAAGAAAATTGCTGATCATGACATTATCTTCATGAAACACGTAAGTTACAATAACATCATATTTTGTCACAACAATATGTATAGAAAAATACATTAAGTCACTTTGTAACTGGAAAAAAACTGTCAGCATTAGACAACAGTCGCAGTAAATCCAATTCCAAACGATATATGTTCTCGGAGAAGGCAATAAATCATTGAATTTCTCTAGGACATACTTATTCCGCACGCATTAGCTGACAAAATTGTTGGCTCCATAAAAAAGACCATAACGCGAGGAGAATTATTATAAATCTTCATGGCATTACCATAGAGCAACTTAGGGAACTTTGCTCTTTGCTGAATTCTCGCGTAAGTGGGCTGTAACTCATCGAAGCCTGTACGTACTCTGACACTATTACTAGTTGTTTACGATCTTATTTCGAAGGTATTCAGAACTCAATTATCTGAACTTTTATCTCGCTGAATATTCATGTCATGCATGAAGTACGTTGTAAATAGTTCGATTTTTTTTGTACTTCAGTTTTTTCAATGTAGTTTATATTTATGTAATTATCGCTACGTGAGAAGAGTAAAAATAAAACATCTTAACTAAATGCGAACCAGTAACTAATAAAAAGGATAAGAGCAATTTACTTATCAGTTAACGACTATTATCAGATTTTATTGATAATAACCGGGACCGACAGCTTAACGTGCTCTCCGAGGCACGGTGGGGAGACCCACACGGACAAACGCCCAGACCGAGACAGAAATTTTAACAAACATCTGCCGCAGTGGGAATCGAACTCGCAACCGTAGGACCTGAATATTATATATTCGTAAATACCGATTTTTTATTATATATTCGTAAAAAGCGATTTGTAAATAATGTGATTCGATTATTTAAGAGCCAATAGTAGGAGACCTGATGGATTGTTGTCACAAACTATTTCTGCGGGGTCACAAGTGAGAAATAATGCCAATGAGTCCTTTTGAAAGGTGAATGTGAAATATTTGAGTCTCACTGTCGAATCGTTTCGGATTATACGCGTCTTTGACTTACAAAATTACCACGGCTTTTTCGTATTTTTCTACGGAGTACGTTTCATTTTATCTTGTTAAAAAGTATATTGGAAGTTTTAAATAATCGGATGCTATATAAGTAACTGATTAAAATGAATATTATTTCGTTGTTATTTATGTGTTTGTCATGTTTCTAAAAGCGAAGTCAAAAATGGTGTTAGATTGGTTTTTCGACTATAATTTCTACTGAGTCTAAAAATTTCACAATGGCAAAGTAATCCGATATGCGTTTATCGTGTAGAAGCTACTAGATACATTTCATATTATTATTTACAAAAAATACATATATATATTTTGTCTCCAACCACAAAATATTGTAAATTTAGAAAGTAACGAAGTCACGTGCATTAACTAGCTAAGGCTCGTAATGCTTGTATTCACAAATCATGTTACTTGATTCCTTAATATTTTACTAGATTTTTTTTTTCATTTCATGACGGTTTTTTTTTTATATCAGAGGGGGCAAACGAGCAGGAGGCCTCACTTTATATTAAGTGATCACCGCCGCCGATGAACATGCATGCAGGTGCGTTGCTGACCTTTAAGAAAGGAATAGGCTCTATTGTTGAAGGTTCCGAAGTCGTATCGGTTCGGAAAGACCACCGGCGGAAGCTGATTCCACAGAGTGGTTGTGCGCGGGAGAAAATGCCTTCTGAATCGCGCTGTAGTGGATTTCCAGACATCGAGGTGGTGAGGGTGGAATTTGGCATTTTGACGCGATGTCCTATAATGAAATTCTACCGGTGGGATCAGTCCAAACAATTCCTCAGAACATTTTCCGTGATACATGCGGTAGAAGATGCAGAGGGATCCAATCATGCTTTCTGATGGTATTGAAGTATCACATGCACGTTGCCAATCCAAGGCATAGAAGGGAAGGTATGAGAAGGATGGAGATGTGGTGGGAGATTGGGCCTCCGGCGCTCTCACTCATCGCACGAAACGCAACAATACCTACTGATGCTGTTACTTTACGCCGATGTACATGTTTTACGAAAAATATATGCAATTATGCATTCATTTTCGGTAAATTTTCTCACAACTGAAACACGATGAATAACAAATGAATTATTATCAGACATTTCATTATCTCTTAATTGGAAATCATGATTAAAATATCTGCACGTCTGACTTATTAATTGATTGAAATATAATTCTGAAAGAACAAATAAATATTATTTGTATTTATTGTGCAATTAATTTCGCTGTGGAAATAATATTTTCATAAATCCATATAATTATGTAGTGGCCAGTCCACTGATAAGCGTTCATTGTAGCCAATGGCTAATTGCCACGTCATCACGCGTTGTCGACTCAATAGGGCCTCAATTTTCACTCGAAATGAAGCAGTAAGGAGACTACTACGATACGTTTTCCTTTTTGCCTAAATGTCACAGGTCGCGGTTTCGATTCCCGCTTGGAGCCGATGTTTGTATTGACCATGCAGGCCTTTGTTCCGGTCTGGGTGTGTTTGTCCATGTCTTTATGTATTTTTCCCGACACAGGATATAACTATCCTAATGGGGGCCGTTGAGTGTGCAGCGTTTATTTATTGTTTATTTCGTACCGTTCCTTTGTAAATGGCACTCGTGCGTTGCTAAACTCGTGATATTGGTTCTTAAATCTTTTTTGCACTAATTTCACTAGCTATAGTGTCCTTCAAACCGAAACACGGTAATGCAAAATACACTACTGCTTTGCGGTAGAATATCTTACACTGCGGTGGTACCTACCTAGCCGGCCTTTTGAAATAAAAAACATAAATTTTTAAATAGGTTATATACTACTTCCTTGGTCTAGTCAATCCATTCATTCTCTAAAGCCTCTACCGTGTGTCGGGTGCTACAAAATGTTTTTAAAAATGGTGGTGAAAAAAGATTAAGCGTTCGATAAAAATACAATTTGTCGCCGTTTCAGTTTTTGTCTATCAACAAAACATCTAATACTATAACCGAGTGCCCTCGAAACTGGACAGTGTACAATTTTTTTTATATTTCACGAATATTTTTGCAAAACATTCATGCAGATCAAAAACCGAGATTCGAGCCATATTTTTCTAGCTCTGTCAATCCGACGTTTGATAGATTTTTTTCATGTGAAAACTTTTGTTAAGCCTTTGTTTCGAATCAATTTTACAATATATGTATACGGGTTAGTTTATTGCTTATTAGTTTTTTTATATTGACCTGAGGGCTTACCATTAACTTTTAGTAAAAATTCTATTCAATTTTGACAGTAAATTGATTCAAATTTTATCTGCCGCCAAATAGTAGTGCTTAGGCACTACTGTGTTCCAGTTTGAAGGGCATTGTACGCTAGTGAAATTACTGGGCGAACGAGATTTAAGAACTAATATCTCGAGGTTGGCAACGTGCGAGTGGCACTGCTGCAAGCGCTCATAGGCTGCGGCAGCCACTTACCATCAGGTGGGCCGTATGCTTGTTTGCCAACTTCTAACATAAAAAAATGAGCATGACGTATAAATATATATGTCATGATACGAAAAAACGATGTAACTCAATTTTTGGTTGTCATTTGAATAGCAATAATAGTTAATGGTAAGCCCCCTTTTGACGTAAATCTTACATAATGATTGTTGTTAAATACTGGTATACTCATATTTACTCGTTCATGGTATTTAAAAAAAAAACAATTGCATAATACTATATTATATTTATAATATCACCATCCTTATTTCTAATTCTCTTCCAACCAAGCTTCTAGCTTGAGCTTCGAGTGGGAACGACAACAGCCCAAAGGGGTCAGTCTACAACCGTTGCGTTCGTAAGTCGGCACTTATACCGTTGAGCAATAGAGACTAAGTTTTAATAAGAAATTAAACCTCTTAACTTATTCCTTGGCCTTTTTTTAAAAAAAAAAAAAGGAGTGGCAGCTCTACATAAATTGGCGGGAAATCTGGAATGTCAGTCTGATCTCGATTGGGTCGTGAACCATTTGTTATTGCTATTTACTAGTTATGTGCTAGAAAAGACAATATTTATATCTGCTCACCGATTTATTTGTAATGAACAAATATTAAAATTGTTACGTTAAAAAGTCTACTCACTTCTGATTCCTAAAAGTATGATGTAATTAGATTTATATTTACCTAAAATAAGTTTTATAAATATTTTGATATATGGTTTTATCAGTATTCATTTTGCATCAAACTTAGTTAAGGAAAGGAGCCTTTATGAATTTCATCCAAGTAAGTTAACATTATGAACAACTTATTGTAATCAACAATGCTTTTAATCCCTTTACTAGATAACACAATAAATTGCACAGCACTGCACTATATACGGTACGACAATAATTTTCTGTATGGTGAAATATTAAAGTAACCATAATTGTGACGCTCCGTTAGAATTAAATCTTTTCAAATATTGTCTTATTCAACGTATTAAATAAATAGGTTCTATACTTCGTCATGCGCCAACATATATATTTAGTAACGAGGATTATTTTTTGCTGAAATTGATTTAAGTATATTTAAGAATATAACCGAAGTCAGTAGTATTTTTTGAACTAATTATTGTTCAACGTTTTTGTTCTCTTTAACTATCGGTTACAAATAAAAAGTTTCAACGAAACGAGAAAACCTCGGTTAGAAGCAGTACTCCCTGATCTAATAAGGAACAGTCTTTTATAGCGAAACTTTCTATACCTGGAGTAGCTGCAATTATCAGCTATAAAACAAAACCGCTGAGGATAATCCGAAAAGAAAACTCCATTTTTCATTTAGATATATACGGGTTTGGGAGGTAGTTTAAATTAAAATTATTAATTACATCTAACATATCTAAGGTCTAATTGTTAATTATATATAGACGACGTTGTGGCGCAGCGGCAGCGAACCTGCCTTGAACGCCACAGGTCGTGGGTTCGATTCCCACTCGGAGCATAATATGTTTGTATTGACCATGCAACCATATTTTCCGGTCTGGGTGTTCTTGTCCTTGTCTTTGTATGTGTTTCCGGACCCCCGACACCGGATATCACTATCCTAATGGGGGCCGTTGAGTGTGCAGCGTTTATTTATTATTATTGACTATATGTAATCATCAATTGCAATTCATAGAATTAAAAACTATATCTATTCACGAAAATATTATTGACAAAATCGGATGGTATTTTTTCGGTCGCGGTAGTGAACCTGTGTTAAGCACCACAGGTCGCGGGTTCGTTTCCCGCTTCGAGCAGATATTTGTATTGCCCATACAGGCATGTGTTCCGGTCTGGGTTTGTTTGTCCTAGTAATTTTATATGTTTTGGACCCCCGACATAACAATTCTAATGGGGCTGTTGAATTTGTAGCGTTAAAAAAAAGAAATGTTAGGTTTAGGTTTAATGATTTTTACTCTTAATAGGACGTAAAATTTTAGTCACTTAGTTGAGAACAGAACATAAAAAATAAAAACCAAAAATTCAAAACGAACTGTTTAAATCATAATTAACAATAAAAGGGTTGTTTTGTAATATGTATATGTGTAGTTTTAGATTAAGATTTAAAAAAAACATTTTAGCATCAAACCATTTAGTACTAATTCATTAAATTTTTTAGAACTTGAAGTTTTTTGTTCTAGTGGTCAAGAAATAAATCAATATATGATTAAAAAACAATTATTAGTTGAATTAATCAATTCAATTAAATCTCAAATGTCTGCTATGTTACCGACAGACGTTAAACGAAAAATTGCCTTCCAATCTCCCTTACAGCTAAAAGAGGATTACAGGGGAATTTAAGCCAATATTTCTACGACTAGAACAAAGAGCCGCGGGTAACCGCTAGACTTTAATGAGGTAGACGTCGTTTAGCACGTCATGAAGGAAAATATACACTTATCCGCAAGACGAAATAGTTCTTTTTGAAAAAATTGTATGGCAATTAATTTATTCTTGTTAAATAATATACCTAGTATTACAATAAAAATATATTTTGTATATTATTTATAGTCTGGGTGGCTGGTAGCTCCTCCTCCGAACGTCTCCTGATGGTATGTAGAGTCCAAACGTGAAGGAGGTTAACACCGTTGATGGTGAAAGCCTTTTTTTTTTTTTTGTTGTCGGGGAGGAAATCTACTGCCAGATACCCGGCGTCCTGGGGAGGAACAACCGGTTTATGTGGGGTTCCATGACAAGGTGGAAACGTCATGGGGACCCACTAAAACCTCCTCGGTGGCCGACCTCAGTGTTTTTGTCAGGTTACGGGAACTCTTGGAGAACAAACCAACGCGACCTGACAATCACATGGCTCCGCTTGGTAGCGGAGCTCAGTCCCGGGAGGGGGCGAGATGGTAAGCCCCCAGCGCTTCCCATGCAAGCGCACACGGCAGTCGGGACCACACCGACTGCCGTCCTCCTTAGGGCCGCTCATCTCGGACGCACAGATACCCCACTCTGCACGTCCACGGCCCGAGGTGATGGTGAAAGCCTAGCCTAACTGAAGCTGAATATGTGCTGGCTACCCGAGTAACGCGGCTAACGAGCAATCACTTGATGAGTTTTTCACCGACGTACGTAAAAGCTGTTTTTTATATAAAAGATTCTTATTTATATTCAAAATCTCCCATCAATTTTACAAAAAAATCAGCTAGATCGGGGAAGTACTAACCTCCCACCGAAAATTGAGCGTAAAGAAACACTAACCTTCCGTCCTCTCTACCCCTTTCCATCCGTACGCTCCTATCACTTGGATTGACAACGCGCAGATACATCAAGTATCGCAATTGTTCATAGGTTGCAGTGACTTCTTACAACCAAGCGGGCAGTATGCTTGATTGCCAACCGTCATGACAAAAAGAAAATTGAGAATTTATATATAATGTCTCAGAAAGAAAGTTCCTTCCAATAAAAAAGGATCAAGATAGGTCCACGGAAACCGAAATTATCAATCAATAGACCAAAAAAAAACATTTACACGAATTGAGACCGTCCTTTTTTGGAGAATTTCTGATATAAAACGGCAGTAATTTGCTGTGGCTGACAAATGGCAGAAGAAAAGGGTTTCAGATAATATATAATCCTAGTAGCCGTGACTTGCTCTTTGCGGGAACTTCCCTTGTTTCTTTGGCACAATCTTTATGATAAAGGAATTTCATTTGTGCAGTATTGAGATTAAATTACTCTTTTTATTTCATATTATTCAGCAGTTTATGTTAACAATAGCTGTGGCCGTGGGACCACTCGAGTGACCTACAGAATTGTTTTTAGGGTTTTTTTCTGCGCGGAACCGATTTTTTTTTCATAATTTTATTATTTTTTTTAAATAAAGGAGCCTAAGTTACTTCAGTTAACTATCTGTTAAGACTGATTGATTGATGATTTTAAAATATACATATATTTTTTTATAAGTACCGTATATAACCACGAAGCAAGTGAAACTTTTAGGCAATTTTCTCAAATTTATTAAAACCGTATTCTTAATTTTAACTGTATATAATTATATATTAATAATACAAATAATATTCTTCCATTTTAAATCTGAGCATTCATCCCTTCATCGAGCAATAGTACAAGCAGACCACAAACATACACCACTAAATCTGTCAAATAACAGTTTTAAATTAAATCTAATTAGTTTTTCACAGAAACTGGACGTATGGACTCAGAAATCTCTCCATGGACGGCATCGACTCGACTTAGCTAGTATAAACGTTGACAAGAATGCGTCAAACGCATGGCTCAGGCGAGGAGAATTGTTTCCTGAAACGGAAGGTTTCATAATCGCCATACAAGATCAGACTATTGAAACTAAAAATTACAGAAAACATATCATACGGGACCCGGCTGCACAAAATGACCTTTGTCGACACTGCCACAATAGTTCAGAGACCATCCAACATATTACAGGAGCTTGCAAATCTATATCGCAAACCGATTATAAACACAGGCATGACCAAATAGCTGCAATAATACACCAATACCTTGCTTACAAATATAAATTAATACCGAAAAAGACTGCTTATTACAAATATGTACCTCAAATTATACTGGAATCCGATGACTACAAGCTTTATTGGGATCGGACTATAATGACAGATAAAACAATCCACCACAATAGACCAGATATAACTCTACATGATAAGAATAATAAAACTGTGTTTCTCATCGATATCTCTGTTCCTAATACACACAATCTGCAAACCACATACACCGAGAAAATAGCAAAGTATACGGATCTGTCCATAGAACTGAAAACCCAATGGAAAGTCGATGTAGTGCGAACAGTCCCTATTATTATATCATCTACAGGTGTTGTCCCGAAATCTCTACTCTTAAGCTTAAAAACACTTCAAATTCATCCTCTTACATTTACACTCATCCAAAAGGCTGCTATCCTTAATACTTGCAGAATTGTTAGAAAATTTATGTCCCTAGATACGTAAAACTATAACTTTTTCCAATTAATTTCGTTTTGGCCAAAAGCCTGCGAAATTAATCTATCTTGCCAGCAATGGTAAAAAAATATACAAATAAAAATAATAATAATAATAAAAGCAAAAACTATGTTATAAAAAACATAAATAAATGAGGACAAAATAGACACGCAAACATGCATGCGAACAAACATACCCATATACATGCTTAACTGTACAAAAACGACATGCTAAAAATAAAAGAAAAAATTGAGGTAAAACCGCGGCCGACTGTACTTACTTAACATACTAAAGGTACAGGTAAACATCTGAGGCATTAGTTTCACATTAAAAATGTATTAGGAAATATTAATTTATGACGGATATTTGTATCTAGTCCCTGCCTTAAGAGCAACGTAACAGGAGTTGGCATGTCTTATTTCAATGAGGCAGACGGATGCCTCGCTGTCGGCGGTCCTCTCTGGATATTAATTTTCGAACATAAATTTAAGCGAGGTTTATTGGATACTGGAATATTCAAAATTATTTCAGACAAACTTATACCATACAAGACAGTTAATTAGTGATATTAATATAGATCAAGTTGCGTTGATTATTTTCATGTTATAAATTAGGTTTTTTTACTAGAAATGGACAAAAAAAAAAGTTATGTAACCAAAGGAAGCCTATATTAGATCGATGCTATATATTTGTGTCATCTATGACTTTTATCTTCTTATATACAAAATTCTCGTGTCACAATGTTAGTTAACATACTCCTCCGAAACGGTTTGGCCGATTTTTATAAATTTTATATGCATATTCAGTAGGTTTGAGAACCGGCTACTATACATTTTCCATACCCTTCAATGTTAAGAATAGTGGCCCAAAAGAATTTTATTTTATTTTTGAACGAATTTTTATTATTTTTATATGATGTGGCATTAAAAATGCATAAAACACTAATTTTCACCCTTCTACCATCAACCCCTATTTTTATAGCCATATAAGTAAATCAACAACTGTCAACGGTGATACTTCTAGACTCGGGTAGAGGGCGCTGCTATTGGGTCCCAGATTTTTTCGGGGCAGGACAACGTCTGCCGGGCCCGCTAGTAAATATATATATACCTATAACACTCCAAAGTGGGGTTCTTATACAATAAATAGTAAAAACAATGCATTTTCAAATCATTGTTGTTGTTTTTATATCATGACGATTGGCAAACAAGCGTATGGTCCGCCTGATGGTAAGCAGTAACCCCGACCTATGAACGTTGATGCACATTACCAACACAACGAATAGGAGGAAAGGGATGAGAAGGAAAAAAGGAAGGGAACTCTAACTGCACGAGTCCAACTTTTTAAAGGCGTCGGGATGTGACGACCCCATCGCCCGCTGTTGGGATAACCTCTGTCACAGCAGAGATTATTCCACCAGTGCAATCAGTCATACTGGTGGTAGGTCTTTTGTTGCAAGAGGCCGGCTAGGTAGGTACCACCGCAGTGTCCAATATTCTGCCGCCAAATAGTAGTGTTTAGGCATTACTGTGTTCCGGTTTGAAGGGCATTGTACGCTAGTGAAATTACTGGGCGAACGAGATTCAAGAACTAATATCTCGAGGTTGGCAACACGTGAGTGGCGCCTACTAATGGTGCTGCAAACGCTCATAGGCTGCGGCAGCCACTTATCATCAGGTGGGCCGTATGCTTGTTTGCCAACTTCTAACATAAAAAAAAAAAAACTTACTCATATACAGTATTTGCTAAAAAATAAATATCAACTGTGTTTTCTTTATGTAAACAATTTACTGCCAATACTCCATTACGAATAGACCGTTTACTCTGGCGACCACATGAGTACATTTTCAACGTTTATCGACTCCACTAATGGAAGCTGGCTATTTGCAGTAATAGATTACAGTATGGTGCTTAAGTTTTAAAATTTCATGGATTGTCACAACATCACAATCACTTACACTTAAGTGCCAAGTAAACTGATTCATATTAAGATCAATAGTCATAATACCTTAATAGTTTATTAATGTTCAGCTATTTGTGGTAAGCCTTTTATTGCTCTTGCAATATGCCGGTTAGCTAGGTACCACCGTGTTAGTTATTCTACCGCAAAGCAGTATACAGTGTTTCGGTTTGAAGGACACTGTAGCTAGTTAAATTAATGGGCAAAAGAGATTTGAGAACCAATATCTCGAGGGTCGTCAGCGCGTGAGTGACAGCTTTAACAAAAGTAAGGTGCTGCAAGCGCTCATAGGCTACAGCAACCGCTTACCATCAGGTGGGTCGTATGCTTGCTTGCCAACTTAGTGACATAAAAAACGATTTTTTGGTTTGTCAATTTAAGTTTTCTACATATAAAGTATGTTTCTGTTGTATGTAATGAATTGTAACTCAAATCAGTTGTTTTGGACTATTTTTTTAGGATATAATTAATTATTAGGAAACCTTAAAATACACTATTTCAGGCTTTTATAAAAGCAAAATATTATGAGAGCAAAATAAGTAATATTTATAGTACTGGTCAAATCTATTATTTATCATGACATCAGTAAATCATCAATAAACGTAATTCTAGTTAATGTCGATTCGTATAAATAAAACTCAAATTAATGATAAGACGTCAGAAGATATTAAGCGCATTGTCAAGGGAGACTTATTAAATTAGAAAAAGAATGAAATGTGAAAAATTTCAACCGTAAATTGAAATTATGTCCCTGTAGGCAGTTTACTAATTTGAAGAAATTTTGACGCGGTTCATAACGAATTTTGATTACTTGAAAAAGCGCGAGATAAAGGGACAGCCCTCACGGGGCTCAAATTTGATTCCATCCTTAGGGTGCCTCCTGCGAAGCCGAACCACGGCTAAGGACGTCATCGGAGATGGAGGCAGCGCTCCGAGCGCATTCTATACGATAGACTCACCCGACGGTGTGAGCGCGACGCGACGTGCGAAACAAACGACCTCGTCCTCGCCGGCGAGGACGGTGTTGTGTGCGTGTCTGTGCTGTGTAAGGGCATTTTCTAATGTAATCCTATCGTCAGGGTCTTGCAGGACGTGCTTAGGACGCCTTACTTTTGTCGGTTGGTTACATCGGTCTGTGTAGATACAAGCATGTCTAATCAAAGGATTTGGATCGAAAGTAGTTTGATCGAAATAGTTTTGCGATAAGCGCTTCAAATGTTTGAGGATCGAATCGATTTCAAAGTCTCTATGGAGATCTACGTTGCATCCCGCATCAAGCTATCGAAAGTTATAGCGAGATCTATGTGGTACACTACGCAAGAATACTGACGAATATGAGTGTCGCAATTCTGAACCACGCTGTCAGAATTTTCAACGTCGATAAGTGTATGATTATATAACTTCACATCGTATGTCGTTGGATCTTCCCTTTGACCGTCGTGCTCGTTGGAGGGGTCACACGTCGTCACTTCATAGTTATATCCTTTGTTGAAAACACACATAAACACAAACACATCCACCCAGACTAGAGCAAAATCATGTATTGAAGTCAGATTGCAATTGATCATACATATCAATACAAAAATTAGCTCCACTTTCAATGACAGTTATCAGTAAAGCATAGCAATCATTTATCTTACACGAATTTCTTACCTCTTCTGTCTTCTTATCTCCTATATGATGACAATAAAATAGTAGAAGCTTCCCTCGGAGCATTATTAATCCTTGAATAAACTTGGCTGCTTGACTGGTGCAGGGCAAACTTATGTAAGTGTGGAATCTCAGATCCTAGTCTAATCGCATGCGATTGCGGTGCCCCTATTCAGAAGATGCTCCATCTCGTGGCCTGATCTCGGTGTCCTAACAGATGTTCTATGCCAGACTTATACAAGACTTCTAAAGATACCATAGCAGTGGCAACTTTCTTTGCCAATCATTTAAAAACATTGAACCATTGACTCGATGAGAAGAAGAAGAACACAGTACCTACTTGTATTGCCAGCGCCCGCAGGTTTTAGTGATTACCTATTATCAGATAAGCCGAAATCTTTATTCTCATTACGTGATATAAAAGGATCTTTATCCAGATCTTTTTACTTACAAATGACACTTAATAATTGCTGTAAACTTTTTGCCGCATTCGTAAACGCGATTTTCAGGGCTGTTCCTTATTCACTAGAGTTTGATCTCATTACGTCGTGTTATAATGACCTTAAATGTGATCAAATGTGAGGTTTGAATGATATTATCTTTGACAATTTTTTGCCGCGTTTATTTTTCCTTACATTTTATTTGGTTTTGTGCTCCTTAAATTTTAATAACTTTATAATGTACAGCTGCATTCTGGTGGTATCAGAGTTATAAAACATCAATCATCACATAGAAAATAGCAGATAATTCTCTACCATAGTCATTTTAACTCTATTCAACACTCTTGCTCAATTCACCTTGATTTATATAGTCAACCAAAAGACAACCAAAAAAAAATATTTAGAAGCTACTAATTAAAAGAAATTTAATTAGAATCAAAAGCTCGGAAAAATTCCGGGATAAAACATCCTATGTGTAAATCTATGTAATAAACTGTCTGTGTGCCAATTTTTATCCAAATCCGTTTGCTATTATTATCTTGGAAGTAATGGCAGAAACATACTTGTGTCCTGAAGAACCACATTATGTGTTTCATACATTTAATATGGCTAGGGACATACCGTACACCCTCGACCCCGACACGTAAGTATGTTTCCACCTTAACAGAACATTCATCCATCCAGCCAAAGATACATCCATTCTCACAAACTTTCGAGTTTATATTAGTAAGATTTAATCCTAAATAGTTGTATCATATCGTCTTATAACTATTGTTACTTACGTATCGTCTGAAAATGGCTTGAGTCGGAAATATTTTCGTTTATGAATATTAATGTCTGGGGATTTTTTCCATTATCTTTCGCAGCTGAAGGACGATTGTGCGGAATATATTTCAAAAGTTTTCACCTTCCACTAAGTGATTTAATAACAGCCTGGGTTCGCATTGAGCACGCTCGTTTATTTAATGCGGTGAATTATGCTAGCATCAAAATAGGCACTGAAGTCTATTTTATCTTTTACTAACTTTTCCTAAGTTCTCTATCCTCCCCACCATTATATGCTGTTTAGCTTATTATTTTATAAAATAGGCAGTAATGGATAGAAGTGAAATATTAAAACTTATAATATATAACTATTTGTAAATTGAAATTATTAACATTAGTCCGGTAACATCCGAAGACTCCAGTATGCAAGATAGAGCAGAGCAGGTGAATGTTATAAATATCTGTTGTGGTCTGGGCTTTTGTTCTTGCAGGTCTCCCCACCGTGCCTCGGAAAGCACATTAAGAAGTCGGTCCTGGTTGTTGTCATATCAACTGATAATATTCGTTAACTCTTAATAGATTACATGATTTTATCCAATGAGTTACTGATTCACCCCTTGGGTTACGGAGGTCAGATGGCAATCGATCTATGTAAAAACTTGTAACCCGTCAAATTAGAACAAGAGTATAAGCAGACCCTTGGTAAATACCGGGATTAATGCTAGAAAGAAGATGAAGAATAATCGTTTGCAGCGACGCGCCGTTCGAATTAATAATGGCATTGCGCAGGAATGTCGGATCACTCTGC
This sequence comes from Hestina assimilis, assembly GCA_023373885.1. Lineage (NCBI taxonomy): Eukaryota > Metazoa > Arthropoda > Insecta > Lepidoptera > Nymphalidae > Hestina > Hestina assimilis. The sequence continues at coordinate 13,245,958 of CM041745.1, forward strand.
ATCTTCTATCGCATATATCACGGGAAGTGTTCTGAGGAATTGTTTGGATTGATCCCACCGGTAGAATTTCACCAACGGACATCGCAACAAAACTCTAAATTCCATCCATACCACCTCGATGTCTAGAAATCCACAACAGCGCGATTCAGAAGACATTTTCTTCCTCGCACAACCACTCTGTGGAATCAACTTCCGCCGGCGGTCTTTCCGAACCAAACGACTTGGGAACCTTCAAGAGAAGAGCGTATTCTTTCCTTAAAGGTCGGCAACGCGCCTGCATGCCTTCTGGTGTTGCAGATGTTTATGGGCGGCTGTGATCGCTTAACATCAGGTGAGCCTCCTGCCCGTTTGCCCCCTCTTACATAAAAAATAAAATAAAAATATTTTCAAATGTTCCAGTTTTGTAATATAATTGGTTAATATATTGGTTTAAAAAAAAGTGAAATATTCACAGAAGTCGATGTTTTATCGGATTTCACAATTAGTGCTATTATAATTAGTTAGTCAATTTAATTAAAAGGATCCAATTAATTTATCTTTTCCACGAACTTATAGACTTCCAACGCTATGTTTGTAATGCAAAAACAATATTTTTCGATAATGATTATCATTAGATGTTTTATATTGATTTTCCTGACAATATTGTAAAATATAGTGACTTCAATCTTGGAGTTATATTCATTATATTATATTAATGGAACCTAAGAACGAAAGGTTTGCGTCTTGCGTTGAATATTGCTCGCACGTCTGGGATGGCTCCTCTAAGTCCTTTCTTGATGCCCTGGATCGGTTGCAGCGACGCGCCGTTCGAATTATTGGTGATTTGGAGGTCTCTAACACCCTCGAACCTCTACAACTGCGTCGCGAGATTGCCGCTTTCAGCGCTTTCCATAGACTATACCACGGCGAGTGTTCAGAGGAATTATTTTCCCTTATCCCTCCCTCCCCTACCACTCAAGAACTACGCGTGCCGGTCTCCGATGTCACCGACTAACTGTGGCATCAATTCCATCGCGAACAAAGAAGTTCGCCAACTCTTTTCTTTGTCGCACGTCAAAAAAATGGAATTCTTTTCGGCACACGTGTTCCCTCATTCTTACAACCTGGGGTCCTTCAAACGAGGCTAGTACAGTCCGCCTTCTGCAACCATATTAGCCACCTTCGCGTGTGGACTCCACTTCCACTTACCATCAGGTGGAGTAGAGTAATTTGCCCTCCGGCGTTATTTAAAAAAAAAAAGGCTACTTTTTATAGAAAACTTAGTATTGCAATATGAGATGAAAGTTTCTATGAGAAACATTTCAATTGCAATAAAACTGTCTTATTCACGAAGGCGAAGCTACGGCCAAAGAGTAGTTTTGTTGTATTTTTCAAAATTGTGTACTATTAAAATAAAATAAAAAACTAATAAACAAGCTATTTAGTTTGTTATAACAATAAAAGATTTAGGTAGACATTTTCTTCGTCGCACAACTATTCTGTGGAACCAACTTCCGCCGGTCTTTCCGAACCGGTACCACCTAGGAACCTCTTTTTCCTTCAGATGTTCATAGGCGGCGGTGATCGCTTACCATCGGTTGTCTGCTCGTTTTTCTTCTCTTACAAAAATATACGTATTATATATTTTTGTAAAAAGGCACTATCCGAAGTGATAAGTTTATTTCTAGTTATTGTTTCATGATTTTTTTCTTCTAATCTAATATTCCTAGCAATAGCTCTTATCGGGATTTGACCGGTTACTAGTTTTTACACAGAGCAATTGCCACCTGACCTCCGAAATCCAAAGGGCGAACCAATAAGTCATAGGATAAGAGTAAGTTACTTATCAAGAGTTAACGGATCATGATAACAACCAGAACCGACAGCTTAATGTGCTCTCCGAGACCCGATGGGCAGATCTCCAAGGACAAATGACCAATCCAAAACAGATATTTATAAAAAAAACTAGCTCCGAGCGGAAATCGAACCCGCGACCGTAGAGGCTTAAAGCAGGCTCACTACCAAAATAGTACAACGGTTATAAAAAATTAAATTAAATTAATGCAATTTATTCAAAACATTTTTTTTAAACATCACTATTTTCAGTTAATTATACTAAAATGTAGTCAAGACATTTAAGAAGTTTGTACACGTGATCTGGAACAAACTATAATGCTAATCCAAGTTTAACAATAATTAGTTAGTGTAATGAAAGCGGTGGCATGTTATTTGATGTTTGCTCAGTGAGCTGAAAGCTCGGTTACGAGGCCACATGTTACCAAGTTCGCCCTCCGAAACCTATTTTGGAGTTTTAACGATACGCCCTCAAAAGGGATAAGATTAAAGTTTCTGAGCTTTAATTTTGTTAACTAGGGTAATATATGTATGTGGCTTTTAGCGATCTTCTTTGAAATAATCGTTAGATGCTAGTTTTGAAATAGTAATTACAAAATAAAATACTGAAACTTACTAATCTTTTAGCTCAAGGTTTACTATAAAACATTATTTTGTATTTTACTCACTTCACAATCATTAAGAAATATTAAGAAGTGTTTTCATGTTTGTGAATTATATTTTAATTAGCAGGCCTGGCAGACGGTGCCCTACCACGAAAATGAAAAAAGTGATAGCAGCTTCTCCTACTAGGTCCAATTGTTAATCTAAACCATTCGCGAATCAACCGGAATACACACAAAAGAATCATCAAAATCGGTCCAACCGCTTAGGAGGAGTTTAGTAATATACACACGTACAGTAGAGTTATATATATAACGATATTAATTTGTCACACGTAATGGGCACTATTGTTACATGTATTTATTGCTCTCTATCGCTTTTTTGTTTTTCATTTATTTATTGTTTTTTTTGGTTTTGTACTTTTTAAACTACTATGTTCTATAAACTTCTTTTTCTTCTTATTCTTTTTTATGTTAGAAGTTGGCAAACAAGCATACGGCCCACCTGATGGTAAGTGGCTGCCGCAGCCTATGAGCGCTTGCAGCACCATTAGTAGGTGCCACTCACGCCTTGCCAACCTCGAGATATTAGTTCTTAAATCTCGTTCGCCCAGTAATTTCACAAGCGTACAAAGCCCTTCATACCGGAACACAGTAGTGCCTAAACGCTACTATTTGGCGGGAGAATATTGGACACTGCGGTGGTACCTACCTAGCCGGCCTCTTGCAACAAAAGACCTACCACCAGTGTGACTGATTGCACTGGTGGAATAATCTCTCAGGAATAATTCTATAGTATAACCGAATAAAATTAATTACACTTGTAAATTAAAAACCATTCCCAATCTTAAACTTATAAGTTTCAGTTCAGTTATTCATCCAAATAAAACCAAAAAAAAAACATAGTATTAATAAAATATATAATAAAAAGTATCGTTTACATTTTTTTAATGTGTATTACTGTTGGCCCTACTGGCCTTGACAGCGTCATCGGGTGGAGGAGCACCTAGTGGACTGAAGTTGATTCCGTCCTTACGGTGCCTCCTGAGAGGCTGCACTACGGCTAATGACGTCATCGGGAATCTTCACATATTATCTTCTTTCATTCATTTACTAACGTTTTGGTATTATTTAATTATCTTATTAGATCAAATCTACTATAACAAAACAAAATACTCAAAGAATTTCGTGAAATCAGAGCCAACATTAATACAACATTACACGACGCGTAGATGTGAAACGATTACCGCTTTATTCATAATGAGAGACTCCTGTAATCTTGGTAGAGAATAAGAACACGTCTAGCAATTTGTGTAAAATTAAATGTGGACCGTAAAAGGTCGTGTTTCGCATTTTACTGAAACACCAACGTTTATATTCTGCGTTATTCTGTAACTGTTAAGTGTAAATGTTTAGCTTCGCTATAATATTTTTTTACGCTTTATTTACGTACGTGAGGGTTCCATTTTGCATTCTGGCACATGGTTGCAGCTAAAAGAAGTGAGCGTAATATGTAATACGCGTTTTTCTATAAATATAATGAAATCTATTATTTCTTAATTTGAGATAAAAGAGTAAAATGAAGACCAATCGACATTATGTTTTTTAATCGAATCTTCTTTACCTGATTACCTTTATATAAATAGAAAAAATGTTAGATCGTATAGAATTCTAGACACTAGTGATTTTTAAACCCTAATTGTGTCCGCGGCTCTAGTCGCATGGTGCACCGAATTTTGTTATTGCACGGTTCCCTATGTCTTTTTCCAAAATAAAAGTAGCCTAATTGACTAACTTATAACTTCAGCTATCTGCCAGTAACAAGCAAACATATAGACAGATAAACAATTTTAAAAATTGTTTTCTTATATAAGTACTGTTTATGCTTTCATATGCATTTAGTAAAGGCACGGCAGACGTTGTACCCCAAAAAAAGAACTGAGACCCGATAGCAGCGCCCCCTAATTGAGTCTAATTGTGAACAGAAGTGACACTGGTGAAAATCATTATTATATTACTAATTTTTAAATTATCAAAAAATAGGGGTTGATGGTAAAAGTGTGAAAATTACCTTCGAAATATGGATATTAAATTTCATCAAAATCGATCAAGCGGTTTTAGAGGTTCGGTAAACTAAAACTGTGACACGAGAATTTTATGTATTAGATAAGTATCGCTTTACTTTCTCTTGATACTATGACAAGACCCTTAACTAAAATATACAGTGCCATGAAGGGCAACCGTCTACACGTGAAAATGTTTATTGTTACTTGACAACGATTTGCGGAGTTTTACAACTTTGGTAAATACTTGTACAACATAAAGGTGTGTTTGAAGATTAGAATAACAATATTTTAATATAATATCATGAACTTACAATTATGCTTCCACTGATTAGGATATATACATAATATAACTTTTTTTAAATATGTTTTCTCAGGCAATATTGAATTTTTTTAAAATATAATCGCTTCTGTTTTTAATAGTGTGACCGAAAAATTTTCAAATCTGCGGAACTAATTATGATAAAGCTGAGACATATGTAGTCGCCGACAAACTGATAAACAGTTTGGCGAGAATCATTATTTTTGTAAAACTTTTTTGTTGATGTGATAAATAAATTTATATATATACTAGCGGGCCCGGCAGACGTTGTCCTGCCCCGAAAAAATCTGGGACCCGACAGCAGCGCCCTCTACCCGGTGAAAGTTTTTGACTAACTAATAAGGCTATTAAAAAGCAGGGGTTGGTGATAAAAAGTGAAAATTTAGGGTCGTATGTATTTTTCAATGCCACATAATAAAAAAATAAAAATTTTATCCAAAAAATAAAAATAAAAATTTTGGGGTGGACACCCCTTATCACTGAGGGGTTTGAAAAATAGATAGTAGCCGATTCTAAAATAGATAGTAGTAGTCGATTCGGTCAAGCCGTTTCGGAGGAGTATGGGAACGAACATTGTGACACGAGAATTTTATATATATATATATATATATATATATATATATATATGTAAATGGGAGTGCCATTTTATTTTATTACTTTACATTATCCTCACTAATATTATGATTTCTGTCTCTCTTTGTGTCTGTCGGGCTTTCACGGCAAAACTACTGAACTGATTTAAATAAAATTTGGTAAACAGATACAGTTCGATGTAAATAAATATGACATTAAAGTTTGTAAGAGGGGGAGTTTCAGAGTCCAAGACGTAAAAGCTTTTTATCCGATCATGTCATAATAATATGTTTCGCCGAATGCAATTACTAACGAAGAAATAAAATTAAAATATTTTTCCGTGATGTAAATGTTACGTTTTTGAGATGGTCTAATTTTTCGTTAACAGTATTTTACGAGAACGAAGTTCCCGGTAGTCGTAGGGTTTAATTATCGCGAATCAACATTATTACTTAATCAAAATATATTAAATTCAGCTTACCAAAATGTTTAGCTAATTCTAAATTTACCTTCCATTCCATATTCATTTTCATAAATACTTTTATTTGCGATTTTATATTTCTTTATTAATTTATAAATTACCAATAAGTATCCAGACCACTCAAAGGAAATTACGGACTATGTTTGGGTTATTTTTGGAAAACTAATTAGGATGGACTACTTAAGTCTCTGAACCTAAAAAATTATCGTTTTTCTTTATGTGACTAAGTTGGCAACCAAGCCCACGACCTATCTAATAGTAAGCGGTTGCCGTAGCCTTCGCTCTCACGGTGTGCTACTGCGTTGCTCTTAACAACCTCGAGACATTAATTCATAAATTTCCTTTGTTCAGTATTCCACTAGCTACAGTGTCCTTCAAACCGAAACACAGTATTCTGCCTTACGGTAGTATAATTGACACTGCGGTGTAACCGGACTCTTGTAATATCAGAATCAAAATCAAAATCAAAATTATTTTTTTATTCAAGTAGACTTTTAAAAAGTACTTTTGAATAGTCAAACGCTACCGACGGTTCGGAAGGTTGATTCTATCGAGAAGAACCGACAAGAAATTCGACAGTTACTCTTTTCAAAAATATGTTTTTTACAATTGTATTATTTAATATAAAATTTGGTTCTTGAATGAGATCCAGCAATATTAAGAGTCCCAAGCATTTTTATCAGAAAAATATTCCTCTAACGAATAATAGGCTTTATTGATTAGTTTATTTTTATGTACATTTGGAACTTGCTTATTGGCAGTTCCAATAAGCAATCTGGAATTTTCTTAAAAATTGCGAATACCTAGCCCCTTAAAAGAATTATTGACTTTACGCAGGCGAAAGCTAGGATTACAAAGTTTATTTTTGTTTCTAGTGTTAATTGAATATACATCGCTATTTTTGCTAAAATACTTTAATGCCTACCACGACTAAATACATCATCAAATCTTTTTATATCGTATTTGGAGAAAAAATCTAAGCTAAATGACGGGCTTCTTCTTATTATTCTTATTGAGTCGTTAGTGGCCAACCTAGTGTCAGAGTTGTTAAGGTCGACGTTTGTATAGGCCTTTGACTTGACTTTTCGAGTATTGTCAAATTGATAACAGCCGGGACTGACTTCTTACGCGCCCTCCGAAGACGCTCAATTGGAATACCACTAAGCGATCACCCATCTAGTGACTGACCGCGCCTAAGGTTGCTTAACCTAGCGATAGTTTATTGTGTGACTAGCTAAAGGCTAGTTATATATATTATATATATATTTGTTACAAAATGAGTGTAACACGTAACATCTGTTGTCTTGGCAAGCACGATCTGTCATGGTTACTACAAACGAATGACGTCACGTCCACTAGATGTGTTCTACGTTCAAATAAATCTTTCACTGCAACCTTGCTAATGTTCCTTATGCACTATTAAAATAACTTGAATTCCGTATTTCATGATTACTCATATATGGACGCAAATAAGCAATACCATGTCAACCCACAAAATTGAAAAAACTGATTTATATATGCAGAAGTGTTGGTAAATGGCTAAGGAATATTTTTCTTTAATATTTGTAGAGTTTTAAGCTTTAAAACTTCTAAAAAGCCATTTTTTCAATCATGCAATTTATGTATTTTTAAGCGTTTTGGGTTATATTATATACGAAATATGCAGTTTGTATTCTTATTTTTTGTGAAGATAAGTAAAATAACTTACATAAATCTGAAATTGCCAAATACTTGATCAATACATTTAAAAAAATCATATAAAGCAAGTTGTTCAAAATTTTCAAACGCGTTTTTGTCGAAATGACATTCGTGGGGGTTGACATAGTATTGCTAATTTGCCTCCAATTATAATTTCGTCATGTCCTTCTATCTATTCGCCCGTCAGTTACTCTGAGATTTTATAATTGGATATTTAACACGAAAAAAAAAAACAAAAACCAATCGAAATCACCATAATGAATCCGTTATCTAATACTATAGATTAAATATTATTAAAACACAGGTTCTCTATAAGAAATGGAAAGAAATAAATAAATAAACGCTACACACTCAACGGCCCCCATTAGGATAATTATATCCTGTGTCGGGGGTCCGGAAACATTCACAATGACAAGGACAAACACAACCAGATCGGAAAACATGCCTGTACGATTAATACAAACATCTGCTCCGAGCGGGAATCGAACCCGCAACCGTCGAGGCTTAAGGCAGACTCGCTACCCACAACGCCACAACGGTGTCAAAGAAATGGAATATCGAAGGCTATTTCCAAGAGAACTAAATGAGATACCTAAAAGACCTTTTCCCAAAAGTATTTAGTTGGATATTTCTTAGAAACTTCGGACTCTTAATCAAATGAGACGGGTCCGAACTATCATTTAAATTAAATTGGGTTTAAGGAACCTGTTCAATTTGTTAAAGTTTGATCGTTATGTATCAATAAAACTTTTTTTGGTGTTTTTGTTTTATAGAAAGTTTAAGCTAAATTAAAAAAAAATAAAATACGAAAAATATATTTTTTTACTATTTCATACTGATACATAGACACGAACAAACACGTCTGGACACATCATTATAACACATCGTATTGTCTCTATTTTTGCCTAACCGTTTTAACTAAATAGGGCTATTTTGTAAGCCTTGATTAACTAAGCACTATAATATTAAACATTAAGAACATAAAATAAAAAAATAATGGCCTATTATAAGTTTGTTTTTTTTTTTAATATTTAATGAGCGTACGCTTGGTGGTAAGTGGTTACTTTAACCTATAAACGAGGGAAGAGGAAGGAGCTGGAAGGTGCAAAAGTAAGAGTGCTCAAAGTGCTCAAAGTGCTAGTGTTCAAAGTTATCGAACGAACCATAACGGTACACTGCTACTAATATATCGCGAGTAGAAATTCCTCATACGAGCCCGACGCATACATGTTAAAAAAAGCAAGATTTTCTATTTTTTTAGCTAGTGCAGTTGACCTTCTGCAACCATATTAGCCACCTTCGACTCAACTTCCACTTACCATTAGGTGGAGTGGAGTCATTTGCCCCCGGGTCATAAAAAAAATGAATGTGATTCTTTTTTTCAAGTTTTTGTCGTGTAGTATAATAATCGTGTAGCATAATTTATTTTGCTATAATAAATTGAAATTTAGACACTATTAGTTTTTATCACAGATTATAATCCAAGTTAATAAAATCAGAGACCTATTTACTAGCTTCATAAATATTCATATAAAGCGAGAAATTCTAAGCTGAATAACAAAATAATTTATTATTTTGTTACGGAGCAGGATAATATTACATTGAATCCTGTAGGGCCGCTGTGGCGTGTTATAGCGCGACTGCCTTTAGTCTCGAAGGTTGCGAGTTCGATTCCCGTTTATTAATCTTGCAAATATCTGCCTCGGTCTCAGCGTTTGTCCTTATGGATATCTATCTACCAAGCCCGGTCCCGGTTGATATCAAATAACGTGTCATAATAATCGTTAACTCTTGATAGGTAATTTGCTCTTATCAAATAAGCTACTGGTTCGACCTTCGGGTTGCGGAGGTCAGATTGCAATCGCTCTGTGTAGAAATTATCAACCTGTCAAATCCAGATAAGAGTAACAAGCAGACCCTGGTCAAATACCGGGATTAGGAAGAAGAAGAAATATCGGAATAAATCCTCTTAAGGTCTTCACAAAACATTTAATTTACGGTAGTAGAAGAATGCCCCTCCCAGTACGGGGCCGGCTCGACCGAGGAAGTACTACCCTCTCACGGAAAATTGGGTTAAAATAAAAATAAATAAAAATAAACGCTGCACACTCAACGGCCCCCATTAGGATAGTAGTATCCTGTGTCGGGGGTCCGGAAACATTCACAATGACAAGGACAAATACACCCAGACCGGAAAATATGCGTGCATGGTCAATACAAACATATTATGCTCTGAGCGGGAATCGAACCCGCGACCTGTGGCGCTTAAGGCAGGTTCGCTACCGCTGCGCCACAACGTCGTTAAAGTAACAGTGATTAATAGTTACTATGAGTGAAATGAGTGAGAGCGATGAAGGTCCAAACTCCCACCCCTCTATTCACTTCCGTTTTTCCGTCTCCTTTTTTCCCTCCAGTTTCTAGCGTTGGCAACGCGATTGTGACACGTCAAGTATCAGCACCAGTGATTGCTTACCATCAGGCAGGCCTTATGCTCGTTTGCCAACATGAAATGCAAAAAAGGCTTAAAATAAACAAAACAAAACGAAATAGTTTAAGCCATTGTATTATATTTTATTCATCCATTCTATTTATTTTCGTACATGTTATAAATACAAAATAGGAAGTCTTTTTCAGGCGCGGGATTTTAGACGGGCATGTGTCGACTACGTACGTTAGGTTACGTGTGGAGTTGATTTTTGCAGAATATTGAAAAAGAATGGCTATTTTAGTTCGACTTTTCGTGTTATACGTTAACGTATTTAGTATGTCGCGTTGTGAAATAAATAGTATCTTCGTCTTCGTATTCTTCGTTCTAGCATTCTTCCCGGTATTTTTGCATTTTACTTTTGTCCAGATTTGACGCGTTACTAATTTTTACGCAGAGCGATTGCCATCTGACCTCCGCAATCCTAAGTGCGAATCAACAACTCATTGGATAAATTCAAATTACCTATAAAGAGGTAACGATTATCATCAGATGTTATTATGACAACCGGGACCAACAGCCTAACGTGTTCTCCAAGGCACGATGGGGAGACCCACAAGTACAAACGCCCAGACCGAAACAGGTATTTATAAGATCAATGCAAATAACCCGAGCGGGAATCGAACCGTCATGGCTTAAGGTAGACACGCTACCCACAACGTTACACCGTTGTCTATAAAATATAATAATGTCGTAATAAAATACACATGTTTATGTGTACACGTAATACGATAGGGGTCTGAGAAGCCATTACAGTCTAATAGCCCAAAAACTAAAGATCATTATCCGCTAATGCCAGTCTGTGTATTTCGACAAAAAGACAATTTCCTAGCGATTGTCGACTCATAAATAAATCGGGACGCTCCCCACATATTTCTTGCTAGCGACCTGCGACTGAACGGCGGAATATCATGATTTATATTCACGCGAACCTTTATATTTTACAAAATCTCGATGTTTTCTAGACTATGATCCCGTAAGTATGATATTATGATATAAATAAAGATGGCCACATGACGTGCTGTTCGAACTGATGACAATCTTTTAGTCGTTTTAACGTTTATATTCTGCGTTATTCTGTAACTGTTAAGTGTAAATGTTTAGCTTCGCTATAATATTTTTTTACGCTTTATTTACGTACGTGAGGGTTCCATTTTGCATTCTGGCACATGGTTGCAGCTAAAAGAAGTGAGCGTAATATGTAATACGCGTTTTTCTATAAATATAATGAAATCTATTATTTCTTAATTTGAGATAAAAGAGTAAAATGAAGACCAATCGACATTATGTTTTTTAATCGAATCTTCTTTACCTGATTACCTTTATATAAATAGAAAAAATGTTAGATCGTATAGAATTCTAGACACTAGTGATTTTTAAACCCTAATTGTGTCCGCGGCTCTAGTCGCATGGTGCACCGAATTTTGTTATTGCACGGTTCCCTATGTCTTTTTCCAAAATAAAAGTAGCCTAATTGACTAACTTATAACTTCAGCTATCTGCCAGTAACAAGCAAACATATAGACAGATAAACAATTTTAAAAATTGTTTTCTTATATAAGTACTGTTTATGCTTTCATATGCATTTAGTAAAGGCACGGCAGACGTTGTACCCCAAAAAAAGAACTGAGACCCGATAGCAGCGCCCCCTAATTGAGTCTAATTGTGAACAGAAGTGACACTGGTGAAAATCATTATTATATTACTAATTTTTAAATTATCAAAAAATAGGGGTTGACGGTAAAAGTGTGAAAATTACCTTCGAAATATGGATATTAAATTTCATCAAAATCGATCAAGCGGTTTTAGAGGTTCGGTAAACTAAAACTGTGACACGAGAATTTTATGTATTAGATAAGTATCGCTTTACTTTCTCTTGATACTATGACAAGACCCTTAACTAAAATATACAGTGCCATGAAGGGCAACCGTCTACACGTGAAAATGTTTATTGTTACTTGACAACGATTTGCGGAGTTTTACAACTTTGGTAAATACTTGTACAACATAAAGGTGTGTTTGAAGATTAGAATAACAATATTTTAATATAATATCATGAACTTACAATTATGCTTCCACTGATTAGGATATATACATAATATAACTTTTTTTAAATATGTTTTCTCAGGCAATATTGAATTTTTTTAAAATATAATCGCTTCTGTTTTTAATAGTGTGACCGAAAAATTTTCAAATCTGCGGAACTAATTATGATAAAGCTGAGACATATGTAGTCGCCGACAAACTGATAAACAGTTTGGCGAGAATCATTATTTTTGTAAAACTTTTTTGTTGATGTGATAAATAAATTTATATATATACTAGCGGGCCCGGCAGACGTTGTCCTGCCCCGAAAAAATCTGGGACCCGACAGCAGCGCCCTCTACCCGGTGAAAGTTTTTGACTAACTAATAAGGCTATTAAAAAGCAGGGATTGGTGATAAAAAAGTGAAAATTTAGGGTCGTATGTATTTTTCAACGCCACACAATAAAAAAATAAAAATAAAAATTTTATCCAAAAATAAAAATAAAAATTTTGGGGTGGACACCCCTTATCACTGAGGGGTTTGAAAAATAGATAGTAGCCGATTCTAAAATAGATAGTAGTAGTCGATTCGGTCAAGCCGTTTCGGAGGAGTATGGGAACGAACATTGTGACACGAGAATTTTATATATATATATATATATATATATATATATATATATATATATATATATATATATATATATATATGTAAATGGGAGTGCCATTTTATTTTATTACTTTACATTATCCTCACTAATATTATGATTTCTGTCTCTCTTTGTGTCTGTCGGGCTTTCACGGCAAAACTACTGAACTGATTTAAATAAAATTTGGTAAACAGATACAGTTCGATGTAAATAAATATGACATTAAAGTTTGTAAGAGGGGGAGTTTCAGAGTCCAAGACGTAAAAGCTTTTTATCCGATCATGTCATAATAATATGTTTCGCCGAATGCAATTACTAACGAAGAAATAAAATTAAAATATTTTTCCGTGATGTAAATGTTACGTTTTTGAGATGGTCTAATTTTTCGTTAACAGTATTTTACGAGAACGAAGTTCCCGGTAGTCGTAGGGTTTAATTATCGCGAATCAACATTATTACTTAATCAAAATATATTAAATTCAGCTTACCAAAATGTTTAGCTAATTCTAAATTTACCTTCCATTCCATATTCATTTTCATAAATACTTTTATTTGCGATTTTATATTTCTTTATTAATTTATAAATTACCAATAAGTATCCAGACCACTCAAAGGAAATTACGGACTATGTTTGGGTTATTTTTGGAAAACTAATTAGGATGGACTACTTAAGTCTCTGAACCTAAAAAATTATCGTTTTTCTTTATGTGACTAAGTTGGCAACCAAGCCCACGACCTATCTAATAGTAAGCGGTTGCCGTAGCCTTCGCTCTCACGGTGTGCTACTGCGTTGCTCTTAACAACCTCGAGACATTAATTCATAAATTTCCTTTGTTCAGTATTCCACTAGCTACAGTGTCCTTCAAACCGAAACACAGTATTCTGCCTTACGGTAGTATAATTGACACTGCGGTGTAACCGGACTCTTGTAATATCAGAATCAAAATCAAAATCAAAATTATTTTTATTCAAGTAGACTTTTAAAAGTACTTTTGAATAGTCAAACGCTACCGACGGTTCGGAAGGTTGATTCTATCGAGAAGAACCGACAAGAAATTCGACAGTTACTCTTTTCAAAAATATGTTTTTTACAATTGTATTATTTAATATAAAATTTGGTTCTTGAATGAGATCCAGCAATATTAAGAGTCCCAAGCATTTTTATCAGAAAAATATTCCTCTAACGAATAATAGGCTTTATTGATTAGTTTATTTTTATGTACATTTGGAACTTGCTTATTGGCAGTTCCAATAAGCAATCTGGAATTTTCTTAAAAATTGCGAATACCTAGCCCCTTAAAAGAATTATTGACTTTACGCAGGCGAAAGCTAGGATTACAAAGTTTATTTTTGTTTCTAGTGTTAATTGAATATACATCGCTATTTTTGCTAAAATACTTTAATGCCTACCACGACTAAATACATCATCAAATCTTTTTATATCGTATTTGGAGAAAAAATCTAAGCTAAATGACGGGCTTCTTCTTATTATTCTTATTGAGTCGTTAGTGGCCAACCTAGTGTCAGAGTTGTTAAGGTCGACGTTTGTATAGGCCTTTGACTTGACTTTTCGAGTATTGTCAAATTGATAACAGCCGGGACTGACTTCTTACGCGCCCTCCGAAGACGCTCAATTGGAATACCACTAAGCGATCACCCATCTAGTGACTGACCGCACTCGAGCGCCGGGACGGGTGCAATGGCGCAAGAGGTGTGTGGACTCGGAGCCGGGCTCCCCTACCCACTAAAACTCCAAGGTCCCATCTGGCGCCATAGTGGGACGTCGCGGGATCACCGAAGCATTCAACCGCGACGCCCCGGCGCTTGCCCCGAAGGGTCCGTCTGGGGCGGCAACATAGTGCCGCCATACATACATATAATTACATACTAATACATATATACTATATCAATACACCTTGGTGCGCGAACGCACCCAGGCCTTTCGGCCCCCGTCTGGGGCGGCAACATACTGCCGCCATATATACATAGAATACATATAATACATATATAAAATACGCCAAGGCCTTTCGGCCTCCGCCTGACCGGGGCTGAAGGCCCCGGTTAAAACACCACCGGTGTCGCAGGAGCCGCCCGCAGTCCATTCTGATAATCAGAAAAGTACCGGAGCGACCCATACGACACCACCCTCCTAGGCGCGGTCTGGCGTAAAACGCCCCACGCCCGAACCGTCTGACCCTGTTAGCTTCACCGGGCAGTCGAAGGTGCCACCTGCACAATCGACTCCCGGCTACTGAGCCCCCGGCACGACAAGCCCAGGGTACCGCAGAGTTTGACCTCTGCGGTTGGGGGGGATCTAGTGACTGACCGCGCCTAAGGTTGCTTAACCTAGCGATAGTTTATTGTGTGACTAGCTAAAGGCTAGTTATATATATTATATATATATTTGTTACAAAATGAGTGTAACACGTAACATCTGTTGTCTTGGCAAGCACGATCTGTCATGGTTACTACAAACGAATGACGTCACGTCCACTAGATGTGTTCTACGTTCAAATAAATCTTTCACTGCAACCTTGCTAATGTTCCTTATGCACTATTAAAATAACTTGAATTCCGTATTTCATGATTACTCATATATGGACGCAAATAAGCAATACCATGTCAACCCACAAAATTGAAAAAACTGATTTATATATGCAGAAGTGTTGGTAAATGGCTAAGGAATATTTTTCTTTAATATTTGTAGAGTTTTAAGCTTTAAAACTTCTAAAAAGCCATTTTTTCAATCATGCAATTTATGTATTTTTAAGCGTTTTGGGTTATATTATATACGAAATATGCAGTTTGTATTCTTATTTTTTGTGAAGATAAGTAAAATAACTTACATAAATCTGAAATTGCCAAATACTTGATCAATACATTTAAAAAAATCATATAAAGCAAGTTGTTCAAAATTTTCAAACGCGTTTTTGTCGAAATGACATTCGTGGGGGTTGACATAGTATTGCTAATTTGCCTCCAATTATAATTTCGTCATGTCCTTCTATCTATTCGCCCGTCAGTTACTCTGAGATTTTATAATTGGATATTTAACACGAAAAAAAAAAAACAAAAACCAATCGAAATCACCATAATGAATCCGTTATCTAATACTATAGATTAAATATTATTAAAACACAGGTTCTCTATAAGAAATGGAAAGAAATAAATAAATAAACGCTACACACTCAACGGCCCCCATTAGGATAATTATATCCTGTGTCGGGGTCCGGAAACATTCACAATGACAAGGACAAACACAACCAGATCGGAAAACATGCCTGTACGATTAATACAAACATCTGCTCCGAGCGGGAATCGAACCCGCAACCGTCGAGGCTTAAGGCAGACTCGCTACCCACAACGCCACAACGGTGTCAAAGAAATGGAATATCGAAGGCTATTTCCAAGAGAACTAAATGAGATACCTAAAAGACCTTTTCCCAAAAGTATTTAGTTGGATATTTCTTAGAAACTTCGGACTCTTAATCAAATGAGACGGGTCCGAACTATCATTTAAATTAAATTGGGTTTAAGGAACCTGTTCAATTTGTTAAAGTTTGATCGTTATGTATCAATAAAACTTTTTTTGGTGTTTTTGTTTTATAGAAAGTTTAAGCTAAATTAAAAAAAAATAAAATACGAAAAATATATTTTTTTACTATTTCATACTGATACATAGACACGAACAAACACGTCTGGACACATCATTATAACACATCGTATTGTCTCTATTTTTGCCTAACCGTTTTAACTAAATAGGGCTATTTTGTAAGCCTTGATTAACTAAGCACTATAATATTAAACATTAAGAACATAAAATAAAAAATAATGGCCTATTATAAGTTTTTTTTTTTTTTTTTAATATTTAATGAGCGTACGCTTGGTGGTAAGTGGTTACTTTAACCTATAAACGAGGGAAGAGGAAGGAGCTGGAAGGTGCAAAAGTAAGAGTGCTCAAAGTGCTCAAAGTGCTAGTGTTCAAAGTTATCGAACGAACCATAACGGTACACTGCTACTAATATATCGCGAGTAGAAATTCCTCATACGAGCCCGACGCATACATGTTAAAAAAAGCAAGATTTTCTATTTTTTTAGCTAGTGCAGTTGACCTTCTGCAACCATATTAGCCACCTTCGACTCAACTTCCACTTACCATTAGGTGGAGTGGAGTCATTTGCCCTCGGGTCATAAAAAAATGAATGTGATTCTTTTTTTCAAGTTTTTGTCGTGTAGTATAATAATCGTGTAGCATAATTTATTTTGCTATAATAAATTGAAATTTAGACACTATTAGTTTTTATCACAGATTATAATCCAAGTTAATAAAATCAGAGACCTATTTACTAGCTTCATAAATATTCATATAAAGCGAGAAATTCTAAGCTGAATAACAAAATAATTTATTATTTTGTTACGGAGCAGGATAATATTACATTGAATCCTGTAGGGCCGCTGTGGCGTGTTATAGCGCGACTGCCTTTAGTCTCGAAGGTTGCGAGTTCGATTCCCGTTTATTAATCTTGCAAATATCTGCCTCGGTCTCAGCGTTTGTCCTTATGGATATCTATCTACCAAGCCCGGTCCCGGTTGATATCAAATAACGTGTCATAATAATCGTTAACTCTTGATAGGTAATTTGCTCTTATCAAATAAGCTACTGGTTCGACCTTCGGGTTGCGGAGGTCAGATTGCAATCGCTCTGTGTAGAAATTATCAACCTGTCAAATCCAGATAAGAGTAACAAGCAGACCCTGGTCAAATACCGGGATTAGGAAGAAGAAGAAATATCGGAATAAATCCTCTTAAGGTCTTCACAAAACATTTAATTTACGGTAGTAGAAGAATGCCCCTCCCAGTACGGGGCCGGCTCGACCGAGGAAGTACTACCCTCTCACGGAAAATTGGGTTAAAATAAAAATAAATAAAAATAAACGCTGCACACTCAACGGCCCCCATTAGGATAGTAGTATCCTGTGTCGGGGGTCCGGAAACATTCACAATGACAAGGACAAATACACCCAGACCGGAAAATATGCGTGCATGGTCAATACAAACATATTATGCTCTGAGCGGGAATCGAACCCGCGACCTGTGGCGCTTAAGGCAGGTTCGCTACCGCTGCGCCACAACGTCGTTAAAGTAACAGTGATTAATAGTTACTATGAGTGAAATGAGTGAGAGCGATGAAGGTCCAAACTCCCACCCCTCTATTCACTTCCGTTTTTCCGTCTCCTTTTTTCCCTCCAGTTTCTAGCGTTGGCAACGCGATTGTGACACGTCAAGTATCAGCACCAGTGATTGCTTACCATCAGGCAGGCCTTATGCTCGTTTGCCAACATGAAATGCAAAAAAGGCTTAAAATAAACAAAACAAAACGAAATAGTTTAAGCCATTGTATTATATTTTATTCATCCATTCTATTTATTTTCGTACATGTTATAAATACAAAATAGGAAGTCTTTTTCAGGCGCGGGATTTTAGACGGGCATGTGTCGACTACGTACGTTAGGTTACGTGTGGAGTTGATTTTTGCAGAATATTGAAAAAGAATGGCTATTTTAGTTCGACTTTTCGTGTTATACGTTAACGTATTTAGTATGTCGCGTTGTGAAATAAATAGTATCTTCGTCTTCGTATTCTTCGTTCTAGCATTCTTCCCGGTATTTTTGCATTTTACTTTTGTCCAGATTTGACGCGTTACTAATTTTTACGCAGAGCGATTGCCATCTGACCTCCGCAATCCTAAGTGCGAATCAACAACTCATTGGATAAATTCAAATTACCTATAAAGAGGTAACGATTATCATCAGATGTTATTATGACAACCGGGACCAACAGCCTAACGTGTTCTCCAAGGCACGATGGGGAGACCCACAAGTACAAACGCCCAGACCGAAACAGGTATTTATAAGATCAATGCAAATAACCCGAGCGGGAATCGAACCGTCATGGCTTAAGGTAGACACGCTACCCACAACGTTACACCGTTGTCTATAAAATATAATAATGTCGTAATAAAATACACATGTTTATGTGTACACGTAATACGATAGGGGTCTGAGAAGCCATTACAGTCTAATAGCCCAAAAACTAAAGATCATTATCCGCTAATGCCAGTCTGTGTATTTCGACAAAAAGACAATTTCCTAGCGATTGTCGACTCATAAATAAATCGGGACGCTCCCCACATATTTCTTGCTAGCGACCTGCGACTGAACGGCGGAATATCATGATTTATATTCACGCGAACCTTTATATTTTACAAAATCTCGATGTTTTCTAGACTATGATCCCGTAAGTATGATATTATGATATAAATAAAGATGGCCACATGACGTGCTGTTCGAACTGATGACAATCTTTTAGTCGTTTTAATGATAAAATCTTGATTAACTATGACTTTCTCTTTAGGAAGAATCGAAGAAAAGAATATGGGAAGTAGAGATCTCAAATAGAAAGACCGTCATAGGTACTTAAGGAAATATAATTATCCGTCTCTGGTTTTCCCTAGCCTTTTTTAAAACGAATTAATTAATTATTATTAAATGAATGATGATTATTATTAAATAAATGATGAATTAATTATTATTAATATTTGTAAGATAGCGGAAAAAATTATGCCCCGAGACACGTTTCTTTTTGTAGTTTGTATATAGAGTTATAGTTTTTAAACTTTGTGAGTTTTAAGGTTTTAATGACACTTTCCATGTATCAAAAAACAAAAAAATAATTGTACTCTGCGTTACAAACAAGTTCTTTTATTACATAAATGACTACATTAGTATATAAATAATAGTTTCTCTTATTCATTATAACACTCCAAAAGTAATGAAAATAAAATAAAAATGTATAAAATAATATACAGATATCGTAATTATAACGTCATTGTCTCTAACCAATTCGGTAGAAACTAAAGTGAAGGCAACTATTTCTAGGAAAATGAACTGAATGAAATAGCCAAAGGGTCTTTTCCCGAAAGTATTAACTTACTTTCTAGAAACTTCAGACACTAAATCATTTAAATTAAAGAAAACCTAGTCAATTTAGTAACTGTATAAAGTGAACTCTGTCTCAATAAACATGGGATTCGTGGTATTTTGGTCTTTGCTTGAATTATTCGATTTCTCACTAATATAAATAGCCATTATTAGATAAGCTAGCAATACAAATATCATAACTAGGTCTTTGTTTATATACAAATTAAATATAGTAATTTACTCTTATTGACGTCAGATAAACATACTAGCCATAAGCTATAATATGATTGGTATATTTATGATGAACTACTGGTCTTTGAATTGAATATTTAATGACAAAGATTATAAAGTATGATTTTGGTTATACTTTTAAAATATTATAGTACAAGACCCATACAAGATTATTAGCGTACAACTATTTGAGATTGCTGCGACCAACAACGTTCGGCATTGCAATGGACTTGGTACGGCATAGAACGCATCGAGCTCATTGCATCTTGTTTCATTCATTTTTCCTTGACTCATTTGTAAACTGACTGGCAGTTAGTCTTGATCATAATTAATAATAATAATAATCTTTATTGCATCTTACAAAATTTCAGTCACAACATAATGATATAACAAAGTCATTGCACTTCACCTTTGTATGCCGGAAAACTCAAACAACTGACGTTTCAAGTTGTGAAAGAAATTATACAAGTACTGACGGATAGTCTCTTTTTATACAACCCTTTATCATACAAGATTGAATGTGTGCTATGATGCTACATGATATAAAACTTTAACACATCGATAACTTCTTCGCGAATCAAAAAAAAAAACCAATCACCCGTATACCGCAAAATCGAATTTTTATCGACGAAAGGCATAATAAAATCGTCTCTAAACTGTATTCTGTCACGGAATCCAGCCTGCTCGTTAAAAATCTGAAAATATTTGCATACTAGATAGGATATTCGCTGTCCCGAATGCAGACATGGAATGCCATTGTTTCATGTTTAAAATTGAGCACACTATAACAGGTAGTTTGTATTGACGTTACTGGTAGGGAATAATGGATAAAAATAACGTATGTTATATCGTGGTCTACTGGAAATGTGGCATGTAAGGTAAAAAACGAGAAACTTCCACTCTTCGTCTTGTATTTTTTCATTATATGAGTATTTATTCAGAAAGAGCTTAACTAATTTTAGATAATTTAAGTAATAATAATTAAAGTATATATTAAGTTCGTCGCTTATAAATCTGGTTCTTTTCAGCATTATTCTCTGAATTTACAAAAGGTCTGCTTATTACTCTTATCCGGATTTCACAGGTTACCAGTTTTTACACAAACACTGGATAAGATCACGTTACTGATCAAGAATTAACGATTATTATCAGATGTTATGTGATAACAACTAGGACTGACAGGCGGGCAGACCCACAAGGACAAACACCCAAACCGAAACAGATGTTTGTAAGATCAATGCAAACATCTGCCCGAACGGGAATCGAACCTGTAACCGTCGAGGATAAAGGCAAACTCGCTACCCACAATGCCACAATAGTGTTAAGTTAAGAGCTAAAATATCATTATACGCTAATGTCAGTCTGTGTATTTCGACAAAAAAACAATTTCGTAGCGATTGTCAACTGATATATAAATCGGAACTCTCCCCATATATTTCTTGATAGCGACCTGCGACTGAACGGTGGAATATTATGATTTATATTAACGCAAACCTCTATATTAAAAAAAAACGATGTTTTCTATACTGCGATCTAAGTGAGATCTATAAATTAATAATAATACCCTTACAGTCTGATGCTGTGACAATGAGTCTGAGAAAAGACATGGGCTACTTTTTAATGCGAAGAAAGGGTTGTAAGGGGTTGAAAGAGGGGTATGAAAAGTTGCCGGGGCGTCGCGGTTGAATGCGATAGCGATCCCGCGACGTCCCAGTATGGCGCTAGACGGGACCTTGGGGTTTTAGTGGGTATGGAGGCCAGGTCTTATAAAGACCATTGCACATGGACTCGAGTCCCACACTCCCCGCGTCACCATTACCATCTGTCCCGGCGCGGGGGTGCGTAAATGCATTTCCCCAAGTAAATTAAAAAAAAAAGGGGGTATGAAAAGTTGTTTATTCCATACATCATCATCATTTTTAGAAATAAATAAATATGGCGTTCAAAGTTTGTAAAAATTTTACCCTCAAAGATCTAAAATAACAATGGGGTATAGGGGATGACAGCAAAACGTTTTTCACGCAGACGAAGCCGCGGGCAGAGGCAAGTATTGTGTAAAATATGTTTTCCTATGTACAAAATCTGAAGGAATTCAGGTTCGATGAAGCAAATCAACGTGGATGTGATCAGAGAAAAGAACAAATGACCTTCATTTCTTGAAGTATTTTAGCTTGATTCAATTTATTTTCCGATAATAGATTTTTGTTTTTTCGCCAACAATAGATTTCAATTCCACTCCTGTCACTACGATGTAACAGAATCTGAGCGGACGTTTAGCTAAATTTAATCAAAATTATCTGGCCCTTCAACTTTTTGGATATTGGAAGTGAAACCAAAGATTTGGTGCTATGCTATCTATAAAGTATTAAGATGGCGGAAAATTTGCCATGATTTCGCTTTTTGATAAAATTATTATTGAAGTTATTATTTTAAAAATCTTCATATATAATTATCAAAATATGTTGAATGATGTAATAATGAAAATGGACGTCTTTCTGTACATTTGCACAGCAGAAACTGATAAAAGTCGAAAAAGGAAGATAAAGGGAGGTTTGAGAATTTGGGCCTTCGGGTTCAAACTCGGTGAATAAAAGGTAAAAGTATGGATGCTACTACTTTAACGTAATATTCTGTGTTAAAATAGTACCCCCCGATTGGTTTGGATTATTTGTGATTCTTCTTCTTATCGAGTGCTTAATGGCCAACCTAGTGTCAGAGTTGTTCAGGTCCCCGTAGGCCTCTGACTTGACTTATCGACTGTTGTCAAATTGTCAACAGCCGGGTCCGACTTTTTACGTGCCCTCCGAAGCATGGAGACGCTCGGTTGAAATACCACTATACGATAACCCATCTAGTGACTGACCGCGCCTAAAGTTGCTTAACCTACCGATCGTTTACTGATCAGTGGGTGCACTCGGCTATGAGCGTCTCATTATTTGTGATGAAAACAGCAAGGCTTTATGACAAAATAAATACCTATTGGAAAGCAAAATGTAATAGAATTCAAGTGGAAATCATCATCAGCATTTGAATTATCTTAGCATAAAATGACTCAGGCTATCAAATTCGATTTTTTGCTATTAGTACAAAAGACAGAAATATATTTAAAACTAGCGGCCCGCTCCGGCTTCGCACGGGTATAAAATATATAGCCTATGTGATTCACTGAAAAAATGATTAAAATCGATCCAGTAGTTTTGATTCATTCATTACTGCCCGTGCCCCGCACGCGTTAAATGTAATTATTTACGACATCATATTAGAAACCTCAAAAATTAATAATTTAAAGTCCCTTATGCTGAATAGCTAAATCATCGTTCAAATTTTTATTTGAAAACTGTTAGTCCTAGAAGAACGCCCTGTCTGCTTTCGCCATGACGTCATTATCTTTCTCGTTTGCTTCTTTTTACTTAAAAATTTCGTCAATAAATAAAATTGAAAATTTTTGATAAAGATATTTAATATTACAAGTACATTACGGTCTTTACCTTTGTATACCTAGTATAAGGCAAGCAGTTAAATAGACAGATGTTCCCTGTGGGTTTTAATTTTTCAACGTCTTCTTGAAATTGTAAGCTCCAAGACGCTGTCTCAGGGCAGCTATTTATAACTTTAACAAGTTTTTCACTATTTGAAAATACAAAATGAAAATATTATAATATACAAAAAGGTATGGACTTTTTACGTATTTCATGATCTTCTAAAGAAAGGTTCTTCCAAAAAACGTCAACAAACTAGAGTGGTTCGTCTGATGCTAGACGTGTATACACTAGAAAAACATAAGTGATTTGCCGATGAAAAATAACATAGAAGTGGGAAATAAAGGAACAAAGGGAATGGGAAGTATGGCTTATAGTACTTGATTGAGCCTGACATTCATACCGAAAATAGTAAAACTGTAATATGCTTAATAAAATGATGAGCAGTCTGCCTGAATTTTAGTTTGTCAATAAAAAGACTTTTGGCCTTGATGGCCTTTTGTTTTACATTAATAACTCTTTTCCATGAATCATAATTGTATAAACATATAAATTAGTACCTGGATGACCGCGCTTAGCTCGGTATTTTTTTGTTATTGGTAAATCAAAAATCAAAATCAAAATTAATCAAAATTATATTTTTTCAAGTAGACGTTCTAAACAAATCTCAACTCTCTGATATATCTATAGTATAGAGTATCTTCCGCTACTACTAATGACATAACTACTGTGACGTCATTTTCTACTTTCCAGGGTGGCAAAGTCTGTGGCTAATTTCTTTTCTATTGCAACTTTTGCCTGGGCAGCCTCCAGTATTATATGGTGGTTATAGCATTTAACATTTCAAGGTGGCGCTGCTCTCGCGTTATAAACTCGCAACATCTATATTTATAATTCGGTCAAGAGGTGCGGTTACGGTAGACTTGATTGAAACCTTACCTGAATAATAAAACATAAAAAAATAATGATTTCGAGTTGGCGACATAGTTCCGCAAAAATTGGGATAGTCGAGTATTTAGTTAAATTCTAATGGACGCATCCCTGTCAGTCAGTGGCACATACTAAATTAAAGAAAACATCAACTGCCATTGTAAAAATGTCTGTCATGTGATTTAATTCAATAAATCTAGTAATAAATTAAATAAGTAAATTGTAGCCATGGCAACGCGTGGCCGGGTCAAGTACGCTGTGAAACTAACGGGTTCTGTAGCTTGATGATAAAGAATAAAAAAATACTAAATAATTCAAATCGACCTCAAAAATAAGTTGGTAATTTCAAAATAATTATTAAAGTAATATGATTTTTCATAGTATGTCAAAGTTATGAGAACAATTAACATGTGTCTAAAATTTGTAGACCTATCTTCTTCAAAATAAATGTGGTTGAAATTTCATTTGATGTTCTAAAACGTCAAATTATTCAAAAATTTTCAATCAGAAGGACTTATCATTTTGAAAAACCTATCCAAAGATATTTCACATTTTGCCATACGTTGAAATTTTTTTCAACCTTCAATTATATGTATGAACTGCTACTTTAATTTTTATATATTTTAGGTTTTCATAATAAATTGCGTGGTGGTCATAGATTACACCTATTTACTAAATTTCGTATAGATTGACTCAGACAACATGATGAAACTATAAGGGTTCCGTTTTTTTGCCATTTGGCAACGGAACTCTAAAAACGATTAAACAATATTTACAGTGTTACATATATTATCGCACAGATGGCGTGGCTGGTAAGATATTTGTAAACTAAATTATATTTTATTCATGTTTTAAAATTTATTTTTATATATTTACAAATTAACAAAGCTTTCTTAAGCTACTCATTTAATCCTATCTAAATATTTTTTATTAATATTATTTTTCTACATGTTTTGACATTTTTAATTTATTTTGTTGATAATAGATGGCGTTTCGACAACGGCCTGAAAACACGGACAAAGCCACATTTTCTAAAAATAAATCCTAGCTAGATCGATTTATCGCCCCCGAAAACCCTGCATACTAAATTTCATGATAATCGGTGGAGCCGTTTCCGAGATCCCAATTATATACTTATTTTCACAAAAAATAATTATACTAACTGCATATTTCTTATATAATATAACCTAAAACGTTGAACATAATATATAAATTGCATTATTAAAAATTAGCTATTTTTAGAAGTTTTAAAGCTTAAAACCCTACAAATATTAAAGAAAAATGTTCTTCAACCATTTACCAACACTTCTGCATATATAACTCAGTATTTTCAATTTTATGGGTTGACATGGTATTGCCTATTTGCGTCCATTTATGTTATAAGTAAAAGTACCAGATTGAGACGCTTATAGCCGAGTGAGCACTGATTGGTGAACGATCGGCGGGTAAAACAACTTTACTTAGGCACTAGATGGGTGATCAAATAGTGGTATTTCAACTGAGCGTCTCCGTGCTTCGGAGGGTACGTAAAAAGTCGGTCCCGGCTGTTATCAATTTGATGACATTCGATAAGGCAAGTCAGAGGCCTATACGGGAAACCTGAACAACTCTGACACTAGGTTGGCCACTAACCACTCGATAGGATGAAATAGAAGAAGAACAGATAAAGAAAGTTTTTGATTAAAATAAGTGAAGCAAAATGTAAGTTAAGTGTATCTGATTGCCTTTAAAATGAAACTCCATGAGTAAAAATAAAGTATACTTTTGAAATTCTAGAAATTTCTTACGTATAAGAATACTTTGAAAAAATATGCCTATTCATTTTGTTACTTTATATTCGTTAACAATATTCCATTGTTCATTCCAAAATGGAACAGAGCCACTAAAATACCACGGAAATTTTTAAGAAATTCTTAGTACAAAGCGTTTACTACGCCTGTACTTTTGAATGCAATTTTAAATGTTAGTATTCTTTATTAGAAAAATAGGTTATTTGTACTCTTTTCTTGAAGTGCAGTCGCAAATTGTTGTTTTAAACATATTTTTTATGTTACTAAGTTGGCCAGCAAGTATACGGCCCACCTGATGGTAAATGGTTGCCGTACCCTATGAACGCTTGCAACACCGTTACTACGCCTCACACACGCGTTGCCAACCTCGAGATATTGGTTCTAAATCTCCTTTACCCAGTAATTTCACTAGCCTACAGTGTCCTTCAAACTAGAACACAGTAATGCTAAAGTCTCGGTATTGCGGTAGAGTATAATTTGACACTGCGCTGTTACCTACGTAGCCAGCCTCTCGCAACAAAATACCTATCACCAGTGTGACTGATTGCACGGGTGGAATAATTTCTCCAGTCGCAGAGATTATCCCAATAGCAGGCGATGGGGTAGTCACGTCTCGACGCCTAATAAATAATTTTCTGATCAATTCGCTTTCGCAATTCAATTTGAAATACATTTTTTGTAATTTAAGAAGTACAGGTCACAGTTTATATGCTTTTACGAAGGGCAAAATTGGTAAAGAATACAGAATATCGTTGATATATTTTTTAAATTCGACTTACATTTTTTTGCGTCGGGTTTATAGTGTACAGCAGTAATAAAGTAAAAACGGTTCGACGTTTGGATAGACGCCAAAGATGGCTGGATAAGGCCATGTATTGGACAAGTAGACGTATTGGAGGTTAAAGGCAGCTTATTATTGGAATAATATAAATTGTATAAAGAATGGCTCCAGTAAAAACGTAACATTATCATTGATTAACGTTGAATATTATGTTCATTTTGAGTAATAAGTTTGGTGGTTGGGCATCGTTTTAATGTTGTAGAATAAATATACAATATTTTAATTTTGCTTGAAAAATTACATTTTTACGATAGAGTCATATCCTCGAAGCACAAATGGGTCGGCTCGACCGGGAAAGAACCCTCTCAAAGAAAGTAACGGTATAGTAGGTACTATTATGATTCGTGCGATGAGTGAGAGCGCCGTAGACTAAAATCTCCCACCTCCTCTGTAACAGTACTTTTTCCTTCCCGTCTTTTTATCAAAGCGCTTATCATTTTTTATAAAAGCGCTTAAAAGCCTATTTGAATAAAGAATATTTTGAGTTTTATCCCTTACTTTGTAAACTCACATGTGATACTTCTAATATCGCAAGCGTTCATGCTTGTTTGTTTACCAGCATAAAATAAAAAAAATACTGGTGACGTTTCATACCTATAAAAACACCCTAAATGAATAGACTTTAGGTTTTGAAGACGAACGGATAGATGGAACCTGGCGAAATTATAAGGGGTCCGTTTTTTGCCATTTGTCTACGAAACCCTAAAAACAGTGGAGTTGTGAGTGCCTCTAAAAGGATTTAGTGTTTTCAATATAAGTTAAGGTCCGAGTGCTAAATGCAAAGGCATCCGCTATTACTTTTCTAATGTAGCGAGTTTAGGGAAGAGCAGATAGTGAACTACATCTACACAAGTAATTGCTCTTTAAACAGTTTAATGCAAATGGCTTTAAGGCTAACTTTGATTGGACACAATTTCGTTAGCTTATTTGCAATAACTTTAAGCTCCCTATAAGGTCGTTATCCACTGAGTAAAGCTATTTAGAGCTATGTGTTAATATAATAAATCCTGCTGTTTTCGAGTAATCGAGTAACAAACATGCAAAGAAATATACGGTTGAATTGATAACCTCCTTAAAAACTGGTGGAGAAGATTTATTTAGAATATTCTTTATCAGTCCAAGTTTGAGGATACATGATTATAATATGTAATGAAGTATTAGCAGTAAACAGTTCCAAGTAATGACGGAAGTAAAACAAATCTCATTTTTTAGAATTCAATAGTAGAGTATCAACAAACTATTTAATTTTATTTCTTAATTAACAACCAATATTACAACATATTTAGACTTCAATACTAACTATATTTACAAATAATTAAAACTGTACAAATCATGTCTACGGGGAATGGTTGCAAGAATTCTAGCTGCATTGGACTGAATCGCAATCCTGATTCTTTGGGTAAATAAACGAGCCCTCCAGTCACCTGTAGAGGCAATGAGTCGTAGAGTAGTATCTTTTGTTAATATTTTTTTTTAGTTTATGTTACCGGCGTCGGAATGTAACGACCCTTTCGCCCGCTGTTAGGATAATCT
The DNA here is from genome assembly GCA_023373885.1 of Hestina assimilis. NCBI lineage: Eukaryota > Metazoa > Arthropoda > Insecta > Lepidoptera > Nymphalidae > Hestina > Hestina assimilis. The sequence goes on from CM041745.1 coordinate 13,274,472, forward strand.
GTATCACAGCAGAGATTATTCTATCAGTGCAATCAGTCACACTGGTGGTAGGGACTTTGTTGCAAGAGGCCAACTAGGTAGGTACATCAGTGTCAAATATTCTACCGAAAAAATTAAAATGTTATTTTAAAATTTATTTTTAATTAAAAAATTAAATTAAAAATACTAGTACTATACTTTTAGTGTGACATAAGGTTAAAGTTAGGAAGGAGGGACACTAGGGAGAGTAAGATTAAGCAATTTTCTCGGATAAAGAGTAAGCCTGGAAAGGGCATCAAAAGAGATTTTACTGCTTTAATAAGCTGAGAATCCTTAAAGCACATTGTCGAATAATTTTATTTATATATTTGAGGATCAGGTATCCTGAAATATATAAATAGGGTGTTTTTTTATGTTAGAAGTTGGCAAACAAGCATACGGCCCACCTGATGGTAAGTGGTTGCCGTAGCCTATGAGCGCTTGCAGCACCATTAGTAGGTGCCACTCACGCGTTGCCAACCTCGAGATATTAGTTCTTAAATCTCGTTCGCCCAGTAATTTCACTAGCGTACAATGCCCTTCAAACGGAACACAGTAGTGCCTAAGCACTACTATTTGGCGACAGAATATTGGACACTGCAGTGGTACCTACCTAGCCGGCCTCTTGCAACAAAAGACCTACCACCAGTGTGACTGATTGCACTGTTAGAATAATCTCTGCTGTGACAGAGGTTATCCCAACAGTCAGTGGTTATATTTTATCTGCTATGCTTATGTTAATAAAGCATTAAATACACTATCCAGAAAATATAACTTGTGATAGCTACTAAGTTGTGGTTTCGATTGACAGCTGTTTATTGTAACTGGGGATGTAGAAAAAGTCTCACTAAATTATCTATAACAAAATTAGATAATTCCGAAATGTGTTCCTTAGTCCGTTTAATAACTTTTCTTTCACTACGGGTAGGAAAGCTGGCTTACATAGGAGAACCAGGCAAACCGGTATCTGGTGTTAAATGAAATGGTGATCGTCATGGTTCTTCGTCTTCTTATTGAGTGTTTAGTGGCCAACCTAATGTCAGAGTTGTAATATATACGAGTAGGCCTCTGACTTGACTTTTCGACTATTATCACATTGATAACAGCCGGGACCGACTTTTTTACCGACCAGGCCCTATGAAGCACGGAGACGCTCAGTTGAAATACCATTATGCGATCACCCATCTAGCGACTGACCGCGCCTAAAGTTGCTTAACCCACCGATCATTTACCGATTAGTGAGCGCACCCAGTTAGGAGCGTTTCAATCGTCATGGTGACACATTTTGAAAGTTTATCGATATCCACGAGTTCTGGAATATATCACAGACCGAGACAATGTAATGCCGAATACTGCTCCGCACGAGGCTCACGATATCATACCTGGAACCTATGCTATTTAATCTCATAGGCTTATAACATCGTATACATTACACGGTATGAGATGAAATAGTAATTTGATACGTGTATCAATAAGATGATAATAGTATAATGGTTATATAATATTAACGAAATTTACATTAATCCAAGGTATAAAGGGATTTATTGAAATATATGCCATTAGTTCATTAGGTACATCAGAGATTAAGATCAGATAATTGGAGCTATATAATGTAGGTTACTAATTGCTTTGTATTAATACAAATTAACTAGTGATTCGCTTCTGTCATGATTTTCAAATATTAATATGATGTTATTAAGATTTTATAGTTGAATAATGATTAGAAGTATGTAATTTGACTAAAATATTTTATTTAATAAGAAAATGATTTGACTTTAATAATAATGTTGCTGATTTGATTCAAACATGATGTAAGAGGGGACTGCCCAGTTCTAGTTAGTTCTCATCGGACGTTGAAACAAGAACGTTGTATTTGTTGTTTAGTGAATACATATTTTGTCAGTGTTACAGTTAATAATTATATTGTTGCTGAAGAAGGTATTTCCATTAAAAAGGTGTTTTTCTTTACACTTCAAATTAAGAGCTTTCTAGTCTTTAAAGGTGAATGGTAATATTTTGTAATGAGATTAAAATTCCGCATTTCTTGGAAACTATTAGTCTTAAGGAATATACCCATAGTAGTAAAACCACGCTCTTTCCAGCATAAAAGAGCCGGCTCGATGAAACATCGGTGTAAAGTAACACTATTTTTTTATACCACGATGGTGGCAAACAATCGTACGACCCGCCTGCTGCTGTGGGCGGTCATAGTAGCCTATGAACGCCTGCAACCCCAGAGGTATCGCATGCGTGTTACCGACCCCTTAAAACTTTTTCAATCTTTCCTTGAAGAACTCCATACTGTAGCGTGTTGGGAAAACTTCATTCCACAGCCGGAGGGTTCGCAGAAGGAAATTCCTTTGAAACCGCACTGTGCGCCGCACTGTCGCGTTCCGTGCCATGAGTGAGAACGCCGGAGGCTTTAGTTCAGCATGTAGTAAGCTTATATACTTATGTTTTTTTATAAATAAATATATAAACGCTACAGATTCAACGGCCACCATTGGAGTAGTTATAGCCTGTGACGAGGGTCCGTAAACATTAACAATGACATGGACGATTATACCCAGACCATAAAACACACCGTACAGGCAGTATGGTCAATACAAACATCTGCTCCGAGCGGGAATCGAACCCACGACCTGTGGCGCTTAAGGCAGGTTCGCTACCGCTGCGCCACAACGTCGCAGAATTTCTTGTGAATTTGATCTTCCAATTAAACTCAGGAAAATTTAAAACTCAAGTAAATTTAGTTCCAGAAAACATTTCAGTATTTCGTCAATTCAGATTTGTATGACTCTTTATTCAAATTATTTACTAGTCAATAAAAACATAAGATAATTTACTATATTTAAAACAGTTACATGAGCAATTCCTGTGTATATAGTACATTTTCTTCCTCGCACAACCACTCTGTGGAATCAACTTCCGCCGGCGGTCTTTCCGAACCGATACGACCTGGGAACCTTCAAGAGAAGAGCCTATTCCTTCCTTAAAGGTCGGCACCTGCAATCTGCATGTCTTCTGGTGTTGCGGATGTTCATGGGCGGCGGTGATCGCTTAACATTAGGCGAGCCTCCTGCCCGTTTGCCCCTCTTACATAAAATGAATCTGTATCTCCGAAACGCCTCTCGATTAACATGAAATTTAGTATGCAAGAAGTTTCAGGGGCGATACATCGATCTAACTAGGATTCATTTTTAGATATTGCCATATCATCCGTAAATTCGGGCAAAACAAACGCCCTTTCGAGTCAGATGTCTTCAGTACGATTTTTTACCTTTTTTCTTTGAGAATAATATTTTTTTCATATTTCATCATTATATAATTCGTATCTAAATATAATTTCCAAAAACACAATTTATTAAAAATACCATTCAAGTGCGTTGTGGATCCCGCCCAGTTGAATCTAAAGTGTACCGCAGCTTGGTGATGAAGAATCTTAAGGACTTTAAAAATAATAACAAATTAAAATCGACCGCAATAATAAGTCGGTAATTTCATAGTAATTACTAAAAGTATTATGAAAAACAAAGATAAGAAAACAACTTCTATATCTCTAAAATTTGTAGACCCACCTTCTTCAAACCAAATGTGGTTGAAAGTTCATTTGATGTCCTATAAGCTCCAATTTTTCCAGAATTTTAAATCCCTTAGATCTAAAAGTTAGACGGGGAAAATTAGATTACTTTAAGAACTAATATCTCATTAACTACTGACTTTATGAAAAAAGTCAAACATACGTTTTGCCCTAACAAAAGTACGAAGCAAAGCTCGGTTATCCAGGTACTATACAGAGCATATATAGCATCAATCTCATGATAACTAGTAACACAACTGCGCTCAGTTGCTCGTGTGGTAATTTATATAATTGGTATGGTTAGAGAACTCAACTATCTTGTAGCCCGAATTACATTGCCCAATTATACACATAAGATGATCTCAATTTTGGGTGGTGGAAAATAAATATATACAAATAAATAAAACTTTTCCCTAAATGCATATGAATTTGTATGCGGAACTTAATTAAAAAAAAATGAAAAACTTGACTTGAAATTGACTTTCAATGGCAGATAGGTGATTTAATAAAGAGTAACCTATGCTACTTTTCTTTTAGAAAAATAGTTCCGTGCAATAAAGAAAAGGCCGCGGGTGCATCTAGTACATAATAAAATTGAAGTAAAGCGTTATATCATAAATCATTTACTAACAAGTTTCTAATTGATTAGTAAAAAAAGATTCAGCAGCAGGAATTATAAATGCTATTTAATTTAAAATCTACAATTGTATTGTATGGACAGGTTGCGTAACCCAGTACTCCGAGTACTGGGTTACGCAACCTGTGAATGAATGATGAAACGCTTTACTACACACAATAATATTGTTCTGTACATTTTATGTACGTACGTTATTATTTGTGGAGTTTTATTGAAATTTTATAGCCTCTAATGGGCAATCGCTTACAAAATCCTCAGGGCATGTGGGGGTGTTAAATTATGCTTCACGGTCTTAAACGATTTCATGTGAAAATTTTGTTGTTAAACTGTTGTTGTTTCAATCAAGTTTTCGATTTGCCAGATAAAACTTATGTACTAAATTGTTGATGGTAGCATTTACAACAATATAATATATTCAAATAGTTTTCATTATAATTTTCTTATAATATTTTGAACTTTGTAAAAGTTTTAGATTTCTGTAGATTTCCTTATATTTCATTTCATCGTATTTCATTTCAAGTTTTTTTAGTTACTTTGAATGCCTTTTAATTTGCACACCTTTTGGGTAGTAATCAATTTGATAGTTGATATTAATTTTTGATAATATTTCGTCTGCCATCACTAATATCCAAAAATTTTATGAATTTTTCGATGGTCTTATAAATGACTCTGAATAAACAAAGGGTAACTCTACAAAATTTGAAAGCCAGTGGCTTGCTTAGGCGGTTGAAGTTCTTTCTTCTTAGTTTTCTGCTTTCATTTTATTACGTTCTAGAAGTTGCGAGCTTGCCTTCAAAATATTGTCCTTAGTTAGCAAATGACGTAAGTCTTTAAATGCTTATAAATATCAGATAATATTCAAGTTATTTCCCTTGAAGTCTTGGTACTGTGGCGACATCTACACGCATATAATACCTAACTTCCCTACGTCCATAAGTCGTCATAACGCCAGGCAATATCATCAGCCAGGTCAGAGGATTCTTTCTTTGCCTTGAAGGGTTGTGGAGGGAAAGGCGACGTGAGAAATGTCCCTCCAACACTACGGGAGGATCCTCGGACCAGGCGGGTGATATTGCCTGGCGGACTGAAGCCCTGGGCCGAAGCCCAACGACTTACGTTGGAAAGTTGTATATATACCTCAAGTGGGTAGGAAACTTTGATAGCACGATTTAGGATCGTGACGTTCGTTGTCGTCCATATTGTAGTCGTCCATGTTGTCCCTGTAGGTGTCGTTGTAGCTTGATGCGACATTGTGACAGTTTTGTCTTTCTATCGAGTTACGTCGTGTTGTGTGTAGATGTCGCTACAGGGTCATTACACCCCTTTTCTCCACAACACAATATTGATAATTTCTTAATTTTTAATAAAATAATCAAAGATCAAACGCTCAATGGTCATAGCTCAATCAAATTCCGAATAAAGAAATATTTAAAGAAGAAAAGACATCTTACATATGCGGTAAAAATAGTTTTTTTTTTCACTACAAAGCAATACGTATAAGCAAATCCCATTATGTTGAGCGCAATTGAAATATCGCTTATCGCTCATAATGGCCAATTGATTCCAGAAACGTTAGGGAAGCGATTGCTAAATTGAGCGATTCTGAACATTACGTATTTCAATGATTGTTATTACGACAAAGCATATGCTATTTATTTTCAACGATTGCATTGTAAGTTCTGTAAGTATTGTACGGCATTCTATAAGAGCATTTTTTTCTGAAATACTTGGTTTGTGTTTTTTTTTTGTTCTTATAATTTTTTTCTTAGGCGTCAAATTATTCTACTCTAGTGAAAGTAGTACACAAGCGTCAAGGTGGCTTAAACAATTGCAGAAGGTGAACTACACCAGCCATCCACATGTTGTCTCTTCAAGTCTTCAAGCTTCATTGGTTTCGGACCAGAGCCATTTGCTTCAAAACTCAGAGGTGCTTGCCCGGATTTAAACCCGTGACCTGTGGTTAAAGTCTACCTCTTCGATCTGTTGGACCATCTCGGCTTTTAGTTTTTTATAAAGTATACGAAATTTAAATTAGTTATTTACCGTAGTGGAGCCATGCCTATCTCAGCACAAAAGTGCCGGCTCGACCGGGGAAGTACTAGGGTAGTACTCACAGAAAATCGGCGTCAAGTAACAGTATCATTAGGTACTGTGGCGTTCCTTGGGTTGGCAACGCTCTTGTGATACTTCAAGTATTGGAAGCGTTCATAGGTTGCGATGAATGCTTACCATCAGGCGGACCGTATGCTTGTTTGCCAACCGTCACGACATAAAAAAAAGATTCCATAATACTCAATACTCATTATGTGGTATTTATTCCGTAATGCCATTCAAAATCGCTTAAGGAAGGAAGCATGTTAAATTATGCGATAAAGCTTTTAGAAATTAATTTCCGCAATCTTTGTTCGATAGTCCATTGTTACACGTAGCCTTCCTTATTTGTATTCATATATTGGAAGGAATTAAAGACGGACAGAAAAGCCTTCATTTGTTGTTCTGTATTGGCCAAATTAGTTGAAGAATTATTAGGTATGAATTACATTTACCAGCATTTAGCTGGATGGTTTTGGAGACACTTATGCGCGCACTTATCAGTTATACATAGAATGCTATCGTAAGAAGTAGAAAGATCAATAATACACTTAATATATTAAGTTACTAACCAATTATATCGGCTTATTTTTAATTTGTTCATTATTATGCATATACATGCTTAAGTACCTATAAGCGTGCGTAAGAACATTTTGACAAATGTTTAATGTTGTTGCCTGTAAAAAGTTTATTGTACAAAGTAACCGTTGTTTCGCTATAAAGAACCATTTCAAACAGAAAATGCGAAAACCGAATCCATGCTGAAATGCGAATTGATGCGTATTCATTTTCAAACAAAACTTAAAACTTCAGCTATAGTTACAAAGTAACCGTGTAGTGGCATATACCTAATGCTTAGTTTTGTTCAAGTAGCGTAAAATGCAGGCCATAATTCCCATCTTCTTTTGTTCCTTTCTTCATCCATCTTTCTATCCTAATCTATGGTAGTACATGAGGGTCCACTGCTGTTACTATTAGTATTGGCTACGGTTTTTTTTTATGTTAAAAGCTGGCAAACAAGTATACGGCCCACCTGATGGTAAGTGGTTGCCGTAGCCTTTGAGCGCTTGCAGCACCATTAATAGGTGCCACTCACGCATTGCCAACCTCGAGATATTGGTTCTTAAATCTCGTCTGCCCAGTAATTTCACTAGCGTACAGTGGCTAGGGTTTATCAAGACCTTTGTGGTAGAAATAAAATGCCATTCCGTTAAAAATAATAAACAAGTTTTTTTGTTTTGTATTAACTATAATTTTCTGTTAACTTTTTGATCTAATTTGCTTTTATATTTCCTATAACATAATTAGGAAACATGTCATAGCTTCAAGCGGCAATAGACTTAAGATCCAGTCCAGATCCTTATTTTCATTAGGAGAGAAAATATATTTTCCGTAACGAGTTCTTATTAAAAAGCTATTTTCTAGTTTAAGTTAAATGAACTGTTTCTGGCTGAAATGAGATTATAAGAATATTTTTGAAATAATTAAATTCCAACAATAGTTCTAATAAAAATGTACATTTCTGTTTATCATGAAAAAAAATTAACATTTTAAAAATCTGTTTCTATGTTTGTGCACGCATCATTGCCAAAGTATAAAGCTTTTACTACAAAAACAAGATTTTGATTGAATTTTTTTCAAATAATAAAGCATATTCTCAAGCTACATGACATTAATTATAGTGTCATTAAAATCGGTTCACTTTATAAAATTGATTTCAATTTTAAAGACAGTATGAGAGAAGTACGTTTTTTAGATCATCACTTCACATCACATCACATCACATCACATCACATCACATCACATCACATCACAAAAGCAACAGAATGAAAATTTGCACACTACCTTATTACCTGGATTAACCCAACGTTTTTCAGGGATGAAAAGTCTCCTATATGCTAATTCAGGTGTGAAGCTATGTATTTGTGTACCAAATTTCATCCAGAAATCGTTGAACAAACTTCCATCCGTCGAAACAATCTTTCAGATTTATTATATTATTAGTTGTGGCCGCGGCTCCACTCACGTTATGTCGTTTTTTGATGATCTCACGGGAACCCAACAATTTTTTGAAGTAAAAAGCATCCTATATGCTAATCCAGATAATAAACTGTGTGTCCACAACATTTGGACGCAAATAAGCAATACCATGTCAACCCACAAAATTTAAAAACTGAGTTATATATGCAGAAGTGTTGGTAAATGGCTGAAGAACATTTTTCTTTAATATATAAAAAATCACATAAAGCTTGTTGTTCAAAATTTTCAAACGCGTTTTTCTCGAAATGACATTCGTGTGGGTTGACATGGTATTGCTTATTTGCATCCATTTCATCCAGAACTATCCAGTAGTTTTTGCATGAAAGAGTAACAAACATTCATCCATCCATCTATCCATTGATCCATTCAAACTTTCACATTTATAATATTTTTATTATATTATCAACAATGCATGAAACGGACAAGATCCACACACATTTATGGTAAGCCAATACAATGAGAAAACGCAGTGAAATTCGACGAAATCGTTCCAAGCCATCTATTCACAAATACAGTTAGACTACCGGCTTGCTTTGGAAACGAGTTATGCAAACGAATAATCGCTACCCTGCAGCATGACAACGTTTTACTTGCGCTTTTGCTTGTAACTGCAGAATATAGACGATTTAACAATATATATTCTTTAGAAAAGATAACTTTTTTATTTTATTAGTAAAATAATTTATTTACAACTAATATTATAATATATTCACAATTAAATACTTACTATAATAACAAATAATTACAACTGTAAAAATGGGGAATGGTGACAAGAATGCTTGCTGCATTTCCCTACTGAATCACAATCCCGATTCTTTGACCGAAAAATGAACCAGCCATCCTATCACTTGTGGAGGCAATCAGTCGGGTTGTAATAACTTTTAGAGATTGTTTAGCACTAGCGCTCCATGGCCCAAGTGTTTCTACTCCAAACGGAACAAAGATGTAATTTGCAAAGTGAGGAATACTTATTCAGCTTTTTACACAGCGGCTCCCACGTAACACCGTCTCCCTGACACGAGACGGGGCCAATGTATCAACATAAATGGTGTCCCACAAGAACGCCCGTCTCCTTTTCCAGAGATCCAGCATTAAACCATCAGGTACCTCCGCTGAACCGATTATAGTGGTATAGATATACATTTAAAGGATCGTAGGGACGGCTATAGGTTATTTTTGTCACGGAAACAAATTTCGAAGCGGGTGAAATAGGGGATCAAAGTTTTAATGGTGAACCGATTATTTCTATAGTCCAAAAATCGTTAGTTATGCGGGTAAAGCCGTTAAATCTAGACTATCATAAATGGAAAGTGTGTATGTTTGGATGTTTAGATGTTTGTTACACAATCGCACCTTATTACCGGGATCATGGATGAGTACACAGGATACTTTTCATCTCGAAAACACTTTAGGTTCCTGTGGAGTTATCAAAAAAAAGTACTACAGTTTGTTACTCAATCACGCATAAAGGGTTTAACGAATTGGAATGAAATTTGGAATACAGAGAGCTTATAATCCGGATTACAATGTATAATTATAATGTATCACGGCGAGTGTTCAGAGGAATTATTCTCCATCATACCTCCCTCTCCTTTCCTTACAAGAACTACGCGTGCCGGTCTCCGATGTCACCGTCTAACTGTGGAATCAATTCCTTCGCGAACAAAGAAGTTTGCCAATTCTTTTCTTTGTCGTACTTCCAAAAAGTGGAACTCATTGCCGGTTCACGTGTTCCTCCTTCTTACAATCTGGGCTCCTTCAAACGAGGCGTGAAGAGGCATCTTGCGGGTAGGCAGGGCAAGGGTGGCTAACACGGTTGTATTCCGCAACTCTGTTAGCCGCCTTCGCGTTTGGACTTTATTTCCACTTACCATCAGGTGGAGTAGAGTCATCTGCCCTACTTTCCAAATAAAAAAAAAAAAAAAAATTAACTCATACTTTTATCCGGGTAAATGTTAGGTGATTATCAAAAATATGTTTGGATGTTTATTAATTGATAATGCAAAAAACGACTGAACGAATTTGGTTGAAATTGAATACACAGATTGCTTTTTCGTTATATTAAAAAGAGTTGCATTTAATAAAAAAAGCTGAAGTATTTTAAATAGTCAACGGAGAAGTCGTTTATAATTAAGTTTTTAAATGAAAATTTAAATAAAACTAAGTATCTTTTGAATTATCGAAGTCAGAAACTGTGTAAAGCTAATTAAGATCATTCCCTTTTCGCCATGCATATTTCATTCGACTGTATATTTTTTCCTTTTCCCTGTAATAAATGAGTAATTTGATCGACTCTATATAAACATAATTAACAGCCTCTGCAATTATGAAAGCTAATTATAAAATTAATTAATTTGTTTTAGCAGAGCTCAATCCCTTATTAGGGAAGGTATCCATGCTACGTGACTATAAATAATTTTAAAAACTCGTCTTCCCAAAGTCTTTGAACAAATAATAAAAATCTATATAAAAAAAAGACTCATTAACATCGTTTTATTAACAATAACAATTATTATTGTTTACCAGAGACAAACATTGAAAAGCTACAATGAAGTTTTTAGGGTTCCGTGGCCAAATGGCAAAAACGGTACCCTAATAATTTCGCCATGTCCGTCCGTATATCACAGTCAGTTTACTCACAGAAATAAAATAAAATCAATCAAAAAAATAAAGATTTTGACTTTTTACATTTTGCCGGTAATTGCCGAGATATTACCTCCTAAAGTCATAAAAATTGCGTTCCCCTCTGACTTTTGAACTATGGGATCTAAAATTCTGGAAAAACATTGATCAACAAAATTTAGAGACATATAAGTTATTCTCATAACTTTATTTTTCATATTACTTTTAATAATGACTATAAATTTATCAATTTATTTGGTAGTCGATTTTAATTCGTTATTATTTTTGAAGTCCTTAAGATCTTTCATCATCAAGCTGCGGAAACCTTTAGTTTCGACTGTGCGTGGTCCACGACGCACTTGATTGATAATTTTTTTGTTTCATGTCGGTTGAAAAACAAGCATACGGTCCGCCTGATGGTAAGCAGCCACCGTAACCTATGAACGCTTGTGATACTTGAAGTACCACATACCGCGTTGCCTACCCAAGGGATAGAAAGGAATGTGAAAAAAAAAATTAGAAGGGAACAGAGGGGGTGGGAGATTGGGTCTCCGGCGCTCTTACTCATCGCACGAAACGCATCAATACTTACTGATACTGTTATTTTAGACCGATTTTCTGTGAGAAGGTGGTACTTCCTCAGTCGAAACGGCCGTGCTTGGCAGTATTTTGCAAAAAAATAAAACAATTAAAGCTTATAAAAGCAAATAAAATATACACAATAAAATCTTACTGCTAAATTAAAACCCAACACCATTTACATCTAAAACATAATGACGATAAAATGAGAAAACATTAAACGTTGTACGACTACACGAGAGTACAAGAGTACTTGCTTTGAGACGTCCCTTTTAGCCAAATTAAGCTAGCTCTCAGCGTGTCTTCAGAAATCCTAACGTTAGTAAGCAAGGAAAATTACTGGCATACCTGACTCAAGTCTTAGTCCATAACTAATGCCTCAGCGTTATGAAGGAAGCACGTCGCTAGGAAACCCCGGATCACACTATAATACATGATTAAGTTATGTAACGCTTTTGTTTAATGAATAACGGTTTCTCGTGGAACCTTTCTTGACAGCTATATTCAATTAATTAAAGCAGCGAGCGGAACTTTTTTAGGGTTCCGTAGCCAAATGGCAAATTGAAACCCTTATAATTTCATAATGTCCGTCTGTCCGTATGCCACAGTCATTTTAATTTAAGACTATTGACTCTATCTATACGAAATATAAGCATTTATCAGGGCATACAGTTATCAAGGTTATTTTATCGGAATTCCCCTAAAAATGAACGAGGAATATATTTATAAGAAATTACTATAAATGGATTTTTGTTAGTAGCATCATATCTAAAAAAAACTATTATTAAAATACAAATTAAGAACTAATAATCCTCTGTATAAAGTTAAGAAATTCCATACGTTGCACTCTACTCAATTTTCAAAGAAGTTTCTAGTTAAATACAAACTTCGAAATACCTGGGAAGCTTTCCTTCGATCTTTTATAAGGCTGTCGATTCTTTGCACGCAAAACTATCGGACGAATACTCAACATACAAGAACACAACTTTCCTTATGAAAACTTTTAAGGGTGTTCACCGAAGAATTCTTGTTCGGAAAAGATTTTATGGAATTTCATCACCCCACTTCGTTTCATCTTAATGCTTTTTCCTTTTGACTTCTTCGGATTAACGTTTCTAGGGTTCCTTAGCCAAATAGTTAAAACCGTAAACCTTTACGGTAGGTGAGCCATGGTCCTCCCGGCACAAATGGACCGGTTCGGCCGGGCAAGTACTACCCTCTAACAGAATATGGGCGTAAAGTAACAGTATTTTTTTTTTTATGTTAGAAGTTGGCAAACAAGCATACGGCCCACCTGATGGTAAGTGGCTGCCGCAGCCTATGAGCGCTTGCAGCACCATTAGTAGGTGCCACTCGCGCGTTGCCAACCTCGAGATATTAGTTCTTAAATCTCGTTCGCCCAGTAATTTCACTAGCGTACAATGCCCTTCGAACCGGAACACAGTAGTGCCTAAGCACTACTATTTGGCGGCAGAATATTGGACACTGCGGTGGTACCTACCTAGCCAGCCTCTTGCAACAAAAGACCTACCACCAGTGTGTGAAAGACCTACCATCAGTAGGTACTGTTGGGTTTCGCGCGATGAGTGTGAGCATCGGAGGTTCAATCTCCCACCCCAGCTGTTCCCTTCCTTTTGCACTGCCCGTTTGCCTCGCACATAAAAAAGATAAATGTCTTTCCTCTCTTTCTAATATACGTATACTCGTTCTTCAGTGCTGTCCTATAAGCAACACGTAAGGTTGTATGATACTCAAGCGAAAAAAAAAATCAATACAAGAAGAATTAAAAAAAAATTAACTGTTTTCAAGCATATTTTACACGCGGAAAACTGTGAGGTTTGGTATAGTTAGTTTTTATAGAAGAGTGCAGAAAGTTAAAGTATATTGTAAATTATTCAGTTAAATACATATAAATAAATAATTTATTAAAACAACTCGGTATATTATCGGATCGTATAGAAATTTTTCAAGTATTAAATAGATCATGTCATATTTCATTTTGAGGTCACGTTTTTTCTTCTGAAACATAGTTTCAAATCGCTCGCCGAGTTTGGTCTTCGTTGAACCGACAAACTTTATTCTTACGACGCTTTTCGACGATAGTTAACTTCAAATGAGTGTTACACGAGTGACTTCCCCGAATTTATGCTTGCAACTTTAGCGGTAATATAATTTTATTCCTTTTAAAATACTACCAGAGAAAACAACCAACTAAATTGTAGGAATTGTGACTTCTTAAATTAGAAAATGTTAGTAATCATTCTATTTTTGATGTTAGTAATAATTCTATTATTGAAGCCTAAATAGCTCAACGGGCAGACTTCGCTCCTAATAGAAGGGCAGACTTCGCTCCGTTAACGCGAGAGTCGAGGGTTCGATCCTGACCCCTTGGGCTATTGTCGTACCCACTCCTAGCGCAAGCTTCGAGCTTATTTGGAGGGTCAATTGGAATATTAGTATTGTCTTGAAAAGCATTGCTAATATTCTTTAAAAAAAAAAAAATTTTTTTAAGTATAAAATATATGTATGTCTTCTTCTCTAGACATTCCTTTGTAACATTTTCTAACTTTTCACCCTTTTTTTTATCACAGGAGCCCAAAATTTTTCCGGGATAAAAAGTATCCTATAGGTTAATCCAGGTAATCTGCTACGTGTGTACCATAGTTTTTGCGTGAAAGAGTTCAAACATCCATCCGTCCATCCATCCATCCATACAAACTTTCCCATTTATAATTTTTTTTTTTTTTTTTTTATGTTAGAAGTTGGCAAACAAGCATACGGCCCACATGATGGTAAGTGGCTGCCGCAGCCTATGAGCGCTTGCAGCACCATTAGTAGGTGCCAACCTCGAGATATTAGTTCTTAAATCTCGTTCGCCCAGTAATTTCACTAGCGTACAATGCCCTTCAAACCGGAACATAGTAGTGCCTAAGCACTACTATTTGGCGGCAGAATATTGGACACTGCGGTGGTACCTACCTAGCCGGCCTCTTGCAACAAAAGACCTACCACCAGTGTGACTAGTTACAAGTTAGATAGTTAGATTGTTTAAGCATGTAATAAAGCCATGTAAAAAAGGCTCGCTTGGTTTTCCTCAAAAAATCTAGAACATTCCCAAATCGAATTGCTGGAGTTGATTCGAAGGGCGGAACTTGCTCTAGACTTTATTGAATACTCAAATAAATAAGCGCTAGTGTAGATTTATTTCGCACCGAAACGTAAGGTCACCAACTCCTCGGGTGAGACCGATCAAACGAAGTTAAAAGCAAATTCTTGAGTTTCGAATGCGACTTAACTTTGAATTTTATTCCGTCTCCGGGCGCTAATGGCGTACGCTTCGAACAAAAACTCGCTTGATTAAAATCGTTTGTCGTAATAAAAGGAGCACTAAAAAGTTACAACCGTACGGAACGGGAGACCGGTATAGGCCCGTAAAATCGATCACCCGCCGATACTGATCACGGGGACAAAAATTTAATGGCACCTCGAGATTACAGAGCCGTGGCAACTTAATTTAGAGCTTCAAATAAAGGAGAAATATTAAAATTGTCTCTAGATGTTACCGGTGCAAAGGTCTCATGCCAAATGTTCCGTGAACTCTGTCGAGTATTTTATTAGTTATATCCCTCCCCGTCACCGAAGCCCCCATCGCGCCTCTTACCTTACTCTCACGCGCCTACCCTATTTACATTCACGAGTGAGTCAACGGAGTGTGAAATTTTATTTCTTCGACAATCTGAGATGAGATTAGCTGTAAATTGAGTTTATGACGGAATCAAATATGCATGTTTCTTGCCCCACCTCCGACAGCTTTCGCCTACGTTCACGCTTGAGTGCATTCATAAATCCACTACGCTCTTTTATTTTCACGACTTGTCATTCAAACGTATAAACTGATCGGCGTTCTAGCGAAATATTATTTTTATGCTGGAACAATTTTATATCTCTGCAGCGACATCTACACGATGTAACGCGATAGAAAGACAAGTCACAATCTCGCATCAAGCCAAAGCGTACATGGCATACGTAACGGCATGTGCGATCAAAGATCGTCACAATCCTACATCGCACTATCAGAGTTTTTTACGATAGTAAAGATACTTTCCAACGTAAGACGTTGGGCTTCGGCCCGCCAGCCAATATCACTAGGTGGGTCAAACGATCCTTTCTTGGTGTTGCAGTGACATTTCATACTTCGTACCCTCCACATCTCTACTTGTATACTTATATACTTCCCAATTCCAAGACAGTGATTTGGTATTCCGGTGAAGGAACACTGTGAAATTGGGAAAATCAACAACAATATAAAAGGCTTTCATTAAAACCTTTCCAATTTCAGTAGCGTTTGCTGTTGATCCTGTGGGCGATGTTGAAAATTTGTTTTTTTAATGGTTTCGTCGTTACGACTCAAGGGTGAAGCTGCGTGAAATTTCAATGTCAAAACCACCTCGTGGTATTAGTACGAAAGTAATTGCATCGTGACGGTGCCAATTTCGCACCCTTATTCCCGTCAAGTGCTCTCTCGTGTAAATTCAAATGTCACGTGATATTCAACATTTTACCGATATGCACGAGTACATTTATAAAGTAAATATATAGTCTTTTTCCTAGCATAAATCTCAATATTTTCACAGGGTATGGTTGTATCACTTATTGACAGGTTAGAAGTTTTTATACGATCTCCTCAAGTCTAAGGGCGAGCCAATAAATTATTGGATAAGAGCAAATTACCTATCAAGAGTAAACGATTATAATCATATGTTATGTGACAGCGTCTTTAGTGACAACTTAACGTGTTCTCCGAGTCGCGGTGGGGTGACCCACAAAGACAACGCCTATACCGCAACAATTATTTGTAAGATCAAAACAGACATCAGCCGTATCATGTTCGTATGCTTACTTGCTTGTCATAAGTTCGATACACACACGTACACATACACAGCATACGGAATTTAGTTACGTGATGATTTCAACAAAATCGCACTACCCGTAAGCCGCGTTAAGGAACTTCGTTCCAATAAAGTGCTGCAGTGGAAACTTAGACCCACGTTGTCAAACAAACGTAATCGTCATACGTCGTACGTCGTACGTCGCGTGGCCGTGAACAGCGTACGTAGCGGTAGGGCCGCGCTTTAATGTATATATTTAGTGGTAGAGGGAAAAGCAAAAATATATCTTAATGGAAGTCACATTTTTTACTTTTACAAAACGAAAACTCAACCGCGTCACCGACTGAATTTCAAACACTAATGATCGGTAATATTTTTTTTTAATGAAGAAATTCCTATCATTAAAATCGTAACTTCACCGGGTAATTCATAATGAAAGTTACACAGTTTAATGAGACCGTAAAAATAAAATGTATACAAAGTAATAAAGAAGAAACACAAAAACTTAATAGGTACTAAAGACTGGGCAAGCACGAGGACTCGTTCCAAATGAACCTAACGTTTTCCATTTAAAACAAAGTATAAAGAAAAACTAAAGCACATTAGAACATGGAAACCTTACGTGACTCTATACAGGTTAAGTTTTGCAATAAAAATAAATGCACTTCTCAGAATAGTTTTCGGTTACAAATGGGCCTAATGTCGGGTTACAGTCATTTCAACCCGTACAAAATGAAGTGTACATTTTTTTTTTTGTGAACAAGTTGGCAAGCAAGCATACCACCCACGTAAAAGTGAAACATGGTGCAAGGCACTTTTGGAATTGAGGCCTTGGGGCATTAAAGACCAGTGGGGGACCGCAAATGTGGTGAAAAGAAGTATAAAGAAGGTTGAAGGAGGTCTACACCAAATGGTCGACCAAGACTTGTGATGATGATGACCTATCTAACTGGCCTCTTGCAATAAAAGGCCTTTATATTAAACGTTTTGGGTTATATTATATACGAAATATGCAGTTTGTATACTTGTGAAAATAAGTAAAATAACTTACATACATCGTGAAATTGCCAAAAACTTGACCAATACATAAAAAAATCATATAATGCAAGTTGTTCAAAATTTTCAAACGCGTTTTTCTCGAAATGACATTCGTGTGGGTTGACATGGTATTTTTTCTTCTTATTTGCGTCCATTATATTAATTATAAATGTTGTTGACTTTTTAGTATATATACATAAATAACGTTGATTTATATGGTTATAGTTCTGATAATATTCTAGAGCCTCCCTCTGTCTATATCTCGATATTTATCGTTGGTGTGGAGGGTACGACGTATTAAATGTGTTCCTCCAACACAACTGGAGGCTCCTCTGACCAGCCGGGTGACATTGCCTAGTGGGCCAAAGCCCGAGCCCGAAGCCCAACGACTTACGTTGGGAAGTTGTATATATAGGTTACGAGCGTAGAAAACTCTTACAGCGCGATTTAGGATCGTGACGATCATTGGTCGTCAATATCGTTGCGTAGTATGCCGCTGTAGCTTGATGCGAAATGTGACAATCTTGTCTTTCTATCGCGTTACGTTGCGTTGCGTGTAGATATCGCTACACTGGGTTGCCAATACGTTACGCTACATTGAGATGTTGGCGTTGTCCATAGTGTTTTGACACTTGTAAAAGTGTCAAAACACTATGGACAACGCCAACCATCTTAGTGTAAAAAAACGCACTTAATAACAATCATTTTGTTAAATACGGTAAAGGAAATATAAATACATTTATACCATAAACGAAACCACTTTATTTATGGGTAAACAAAAAGCCAACAAGGGGCTACCTGAAGAGAAATTACTGATTAATTGGGCTCGTCGTATTACAACTTCGACAAAAGGCTACAAATATACGTTTTCTTTTGTTATAATGATCACTCTTTTCTGATTTTGGGTTAATTTGATTTAATAATGGTAATTTCTGCGACTTCACTTGCAGTATTGTAACTTTATTCTATTCAGTAATATATTATGCACATCAATATTATGTTCCAAGTTAATAAGTCCTGAAATTCCTTTATTTAATCACACGGAAACTTTACATTTTTTCAGGATAGAAAATATCTTTTGTGTTAATTCTGGCAATAAACTATCTTTTTTCTTCTTAGCATAATTCCCGGTACTATACGAGTATTCACCCAGGGTCTGCTAATTAGTATTGTCGGATTTGACAAGTTACTATCTTGTACACAGAGTGCTTGCCATCTGACCACCGTAACCCAAGGGTGAACGAGTAACATACATGTTATAAGTGAGTGTGTAATTTATAAGGATTTTGGACATAGGCTTAAAAGCATTTAGCATTAGCTCAAAAGGTAAATAACAAATTAAGAATATACGATCGTAGTCCCGTCACATACGTATATCAAAGAATACCGAGAACATAAAACATAACTCGACAATAAAGCCGCTTGGAGTGCTATAACAGTTAATAGCGGCAGCGGATACAAGCGATAATTAGATCCGCTAACGGGTGATTACCGGGGTCAGTTAACAAGCGAGTGTCGTGCGACATTTTAATGTACTTTATTAGGAATTGTTTGTAAACGATAAGGCTTTAACAGTGTAGTAGCTTTGCTGTGCTTAACGAATTATGTACGACGGCAGTGGAGGGTCCAAAAAAAACCAAAAGTACTTAATATTAATTTAATTAATTAAAAATGAAATTACATGGCTAAACTTAAAACTAGTACTATTTGTTCGATGTGAGAGACAAGAGTAATTATAAAATTAAAACAATATCTTAAATTAAAATTAAATATGTAAATATTTAATTTTAATTTAAAATAAAAATAATACTCTGATTAAACACTTTTGAACTTTCCGTGGAAATGGTTATTACGGCGAAAACCCGGTGGTCTGTTATTTCCTTCAATCCGCGAGAGGTGGGAACGTAACAAACGTGAAAATATTACCCTACAGAATATCTCTGAGAATTTGCCCACCTAATTGTAAGCGGTTGCCGTAGCCTATCAGCACTTTCAACACCATTTAAAGGTGGCACTCACGCGTTGCCAACCTCGAGATATTAGTTCTTAAATCTCCATTACCCAGTAATTTCACTAGCCCACAGTGCCATTTAAACCGGAACACAGTAATGCTAAAGATACCAGTGCTTTGCGGTAGAATACTTGCAACAACAGACTAACCACCAATGAGATTGCACTTGTGGAATAATCTCTGCTGTGACAGAGATTATACGAACAGCGGCCGACGAGGTCCTCAGATCCCGACGCCGTAAAACGCGTTCTCTTGGGACTTCGGCGTTCTCACTCATGGGAGGAAACGCAACAGTACCTACTGATACTGTTACTTTACGCCAATTTTCTTTCCCTACTTACCCGATCGAACCGGCCCAGTTGTGCTGGATGGAGCATGAGCTTACTACGTTGTATCCGTACTGTACCGCTCGTAATTAAAGTCGGTTCAGTAAGTTATATATTATATATATATATAAACGCTGCACACTCAACGGCCCCCATTAGAATAGTGCTATCCTGTGTCGGGGGTCCGGAAACATATACAAGGAAAAGTACACCCAGCCCGGAAAATATGCTTGCATGGTCAATACAAAAGTATTATGCTCCGATCGGGAATCACCCGCGACCTGTGGCGCTTAAGGCAGGTTCGCTACCGCTGCGCCACAACGCTGTCAAAATAATTTTCTAACGCTCGCCACATAATTTTATTTTCTGTAAAATTGCAATGTGTTCTTATGAGTTAAAAACTTTTATACAATTTAACGCCAAAGGGAAACCAACGTTTTTAATTAAATATTTTTATAATAACATCTAAATAATTTATTTTATCATAGACATGAAGTTGCAAAAAATAACTGTTTTATGAAATTCCTTATGAAGAACACAGTTTCATAAGAAATCCATGTTGATATTATATCTTTATCTGCTATTTTCATGGAATTTCATTAATCCAGTGATTTTAATAAAGTGTCTAAAACTAATTATTCGACAACGTTGTGTCTCGGATTGTTTGTGTTTTATCATTTTCTTATAAAACCTATAGCCTTCCTCAAAAATGTATTTTAAATGCAATAAGAATTTTTCAAATCCGACTAGTAGTTCCAGAATTTAGCGTGTTCAACTAAACAAACACTCTCTTCAACTTTATAATATTGGTATAGATTAGATTTTTTATATACTCATAATACATATGATGCTACAAGATATTTTGTTCGATGTCGGAGTACCGTGTGATAATATTTTTTTAAAAGCTTTTGTTTTTGAATAGGGTCTGATTTCGGACTTATTATTATGAGCTACAGGACTCAGGAATTTAAAAACGAAAATTCTAAATATAGTAGCATATTTTATGTTACAAGTTGGCAAACAAGCATACGGTCACCTGATGGTAAGTGGTCGCCGTAGCCTATGAGCGCTTGCAGCACCATTAGTAGGTGCCACTCACGCGTTGCCAACCTCGAGATATTAGTTCTTAAATCTTCTCTGCCCAGTAATTTCACTAGCCTACAGTGCCCTTCAAACCGGAACACAGTAATACCTAAGCACTACTATTTGGAGAGAGAATATTTGACACTACGGTGGTACCTACCTAGCCGGCCTCCTGTAACAAAAGACCTATCACCAGTGTGAAACTAATTACGTACGACCTCTGCATTATTTGGATTGTATTGTGCAGCTTTAGAACTTGGCTTTTGAATTTGTGTAGTTTCTTTCTTAAAACATCTCATAGTCTAATTGTTCTTTTACCTTCTTATTAATTTTATCCGATTTTTATTCGCATATAATTCTTTAAAACTTTATGTTTATTTGTATAGAACTTCATGTTTTTGTAATTCATTTAATTTTTTTGTAATTTAATTTTTTTGCTAATAAAAACATCCAAAAATTTTTTCTGTTATCTTCTACATCTTATATCTTTTTCCTAATCTTATATATTTTAAATCTTTTTATGTCTTATGCAATTAAGAAACATTCTTATAAGAAACTAATGAACCAATTACTACTAATCGCGTATGTGGATAGCAATCAACAAAGCGCTTTCTTCGTTATTAATACAAAGCTTATATTCGATTACAGTGCCTGCTACTTCAAGACTAATGCCATATAGCTTGTCATACAATATTTGCTGTATTTTGCTTTCTTCTTTCTAGCATTATTCCCGCTATTTTTATTTTTACCCAGGTTTTGCTTGTTACTCTTATCCGTATTTGACAGGTTACTTATTTTTATACAGAGCTATTGCCATCTGCAACCCTAAGATAGAACCAGTAACTCATTGGATAATAGCAAATTACTTATCAAGTGTGAGGATTGTGATCAGATTTTATGTGATAACAACCGGGACCGGTGCATTCTACGGGAGTGAAATAGTCAATGACAAAAGTCCAAAGAAAAATAAAGTAAATATACAAACTGTGCCAGAGGACCCCCGTCTGGAACGAATTTCCTACATTTCTTTTTCATCTCCGAATGTAATTCGAAATTAGATCTATATAATATATCAATAGTTTGTTGATAAAAGAGACAGGGTCAGAGAGGGAGATAGAGAGAGTTGGGCATCACACACACACACAGCGTACGGCATTTTGTTACCGTACGCTAACAATACTACCGTACGTTAACAATACACAGCGTACGGTAACTAAATGCCGTACGCTGTGTATTGTTAATTGTTATCTTATTGTAATTTCAATGTCTAACCTAAAACTTTTGAACATTTGCACGTGTGTCGAGACGTATAAATACGGCTGCTTTGTCATGGAAGATTGGGCACGTAATCATATTGCCCAAGCCCGGGAAGAACATCTTAAAGCCAGAGAGCTATCGTCCCATCAGCCTCCTGCCGGCCATCACTAAGGTGTTCGAAACGCTCTTGCTGCGGCACCTAACGCCGAACATCACCGCGCGCCCGGAACAATTTGGATTCCGTGCGGATCACAGCAACTGTCGAGGGTACTGCAGGATCACAGCACGACGCTCCAACTGTCGAGGGTACTGCACCTCCTTACAGCAGCCTTCAATAAGAAGGAGAGTGCTGTAGCAGTACTCCTCGACATGAAAAAGGCATTCGATCGCGTGTGGCACGCCAGTCTGCTGTACAAGTTGTCAACATCGTCAGCGCCACGCCGCATCATTAAAGTGATATTCACGTTCCTGGACCAACGCAGACTCCGAGTGGTGGTGGAACAAGCCCTATCGACGGAACATCCTATTGCTGCAGGAGTCTCGCAAGGCAGCTGCCTTCCGCCCACGCTGTACGCCCGTTACACAGACGATCTCCCCGCTGTATCTGGGTCCCATCTAGCCCTCTATGCCGACGACGCGGCGTATGTCACCAAATCGCTCCGGGATTAGCATGCGCCCAAAAAGATGCAGCACGTGCTCAAAGCCCTCGCCGACTGGCTCGCAAAATGGAGACTCTCTGTGAACGTCCCGAAAACACAGGCCATTGTGATGGGCAAGGCCGTCAATCTTCCACCGCCACTCAAACTACACGGACTTGACATTCCATGGACTCTGAAGGTTAAATACCTCGGAGTCACACTCGACGGCCGGCTGACCATGCAGGCCCACGTCTCGGCAGTCATCGCGCAAGCGAAGATCGCCATGGCCGCCCTACGCCCAGTGATGACATCCAAGCTCCCCCTGCGAGTGAAGATCGGGGTGTATAAAACATATGTGCGGCCCCGTCTCACTTACGCCGCCCCTGCGTGGTACGGACTCCTCGCCGCTACTCACCGCAAAAGACTCCAAGCGCAGCAAAACATCGCGTTGCGCCTTATCATAGATGCCCCCAGGTACGTAAGGAACACCACCATACACAGAGACCTGCGGATGGAGAGCCTGAGCGATTTCATCGTTCGGCTCTCGACTACCATGTTCGAGCGCGCCGACGCGTCGGAGCACCCGCACATACGGGATCTGGCACCCTGGCACGCTCGCCCCCCGGACCAAAAACGCTACCCATGCGACCTCACCATCCAAGGTGACAACGCGCCGCCACAGAGAGCTTAAGCCGTCACCAGGTTCGCTGATCGTCCCCTGCTGGGCCTCCCTCGGGAAACCGAGGGTCTCACCCGGTAGGGACTGATCGCACGGGCGGCGAAGAAGCTCTCAGGCGGCACTACAGCGACACCACTCTCCAAAGACAAGACCGCGGCAGTTCGCTGCCGCCTCCCATCGGATTTTACAAACACACCGGACACCACAAAAAGGTAAACAATTTACCTCCCAAGGACACGCCCGTCTTCACGGGCGTCGAACAGAAACCCCACGAAATGGGTTCAAACCCAGAACGTGGCTCCCCACGCCCTCCAACAGGGGGTGTGTGCGATGACCTTCACTATTGTCAAGTAATTCGTGTTCGAGCCGTCGTACAGTACGGACCAATCTAGGCCGTCGGTACGCTACCCGTTGAAATAAACAAATCTACCACGTACTGAAGTTTAATCTTTGGAGGACCCGAATACGTCATCACCATGCAGTAACCGACGGTGACGTCAGTGAATGCTGATGTCACGCATTTTAAAAAGATGACTGGATCGCTTCCTCCGTCATATATAAGTTTTTTTAAATATAAATAAGGGGCAAAAAGGGTATCTGAACACCCGTCGCTTGAATTCCTCTGAATTTCATTCCATAGTTTGCACGTGCGTGGGAGAAACGATCTCGAGGCACGCACATTCATGGGCAGCTGATCGCTTAACATCAGGTGAGCCTCCTGCTCGTTTGCCCCTCTAACATAAAAAAGCACGTTTGCTGCAAACCAAGCATCCAGATGATGTGGATGATATAGACCTCTGCGGCGGAGGGGGGAAATAAATGTTATAAAATGTATTATTATGATAGGTTAACTAAATATTGTTTGCATTCAATATCATTACAGTGTTAGTGTTCTGTAATTATTTATAATACGAGGCCTAAACCAAATCCATTACGATAGAAATTCAGATCAAAATGCATGCCTGAGGCTTTACTGATATGAAAGCTAATAACATGTAATATTACACCGTTTATAGAGTACATAGGTGTGAAATTTGAAGCGGTTGTCGAGCCTTGTTGTTTTCTTCTTGTTGTTAAAGTAACAACACCCACACTGTTGCATTTCGTTTTACGTGTTGAAGGCTCAAGAAGTCCTAGACTCCAACATTTCTTAACCTTTCCTTTATTACTCTTTTGATCTCCTCCTTTTCTCCATCTCCAAATTGTATTAATAATAATAAGTACACGCTGCACACTCAACGGCCCCCATTAGGACAGTGATATCCTGTATCGGAGGTCCGGAAACACATACAAGGACAAGGACAAATACACCCTGATCGGAAAATATGCTTTCATAGTCAATACAAACATACTATGGACAGAGTGGGAATCGAAACCGTGACCTGTGGCGTTTATGGCAGGTTCGCTACCGCTGTGCCACAATGTCATCATCGTCGTCGTCGTGTAATGTTACTGATAGCGTCTGAAGAGTAGGCGCGAGCCCAACGCTTATTTGCACCATTGTCGTATTAAAAAGTAATTCATTTTATGTCTCACATTAAATAAAAAAATATATACAGAGGCCATGATTTGTTTTCATTGGATAAGAATATGCACTTATTGATTACAGTGAGAGTTTGCATTCATTTCATAAATTGCATTTAACAAATTTGTTAAGGAAACTCTAAATGTTTTATCTTAATGGTTGGAAAGAGTTACATTCAATTCAACCATCCCCCGAAGCGTTTAAATGTGAATTCTAGAACTAGTGAAGCGATTAGCCGCCGCAGAATTATGCATGCGGCCGCAAGTCAAGCGCAAACCCCGTTACGCGTTATTAATGCGGAGCTTAAACTCGATAATTGTCCGTGCTGACCCACGACTAATGTGGTCGAGTTCGTGACATTAGCTCTTATATTATATGAGTATAATACATGCTTGACTGAATATAGCTTGATGTAATCATATACAGTCATGATTCGTTTAACTATAAAGATGTAATTGCCGGTTGATGATATATAATATGGCTACATAGTTTAATTGGACGCAAATAACCAATACCATGTCAACCCACAAAATTGAAAAAATGAGTTATATATGCAGAAGTGTTGGTAAATGGCTGAAGAATATTTTACTTTAATATTTGTAGGGTTTTAAACTTTAAAACTTCTAAAAAGCAATTTTTTCAATCATGCAATTTATGTATTTTTAAACGTTTTGGGTTATATTATATACGAAATATGCAGTTTGTATACTTATTTTTGTGAAAATAAGTAAAATAATAAATCTGAAATTGCCAAAAACTTGACCAATAAATAAAAAAATCATATAAAGCAAGTTGTTCAAAATTTTCAAACGCGTTTTTCTCGAAATGACATTCGTGTGGGTTGACATGGTATTGCTTATTTGCGTCCATTATTATAAGGCTATTGTTAATACTATTATATAGCAATATATAGTGTTTATATGGAATTTAATAAATAAATAAAGGCTACACACTCAACGGCCTCCATTTGGATAGCTATGTCTTGTGTCGGGGTTCGGAAAACTCTCATCATGATTTAACGAATTAGTTACAAGTTTTTAAAGATTGCCATCTGACCTCTGAGACCCAAAGGGTGAATCAGTCACTCACTCAGTCAGTCATTATGATTATGATTATGATTACATCTGCTACGAGCGAGAATCAAACCCGCGACTGTCGAGGTTCAAAGCAGGCTATGAGAACCACACAACTGTCGTCAACATGCGTCCTCAAATCAAATGCGTCATAAAATCAAAACAAAATACTATTCACATTTCTACAACATAGTGAAAATTTCAATAATAGTTTTACGCGGTCTGACATCAAGCGCTAAGCTCTTTATCCGTGAAATATCGATACGGGGCTTAAACGCGATTATTGTTTGGCGCTGGTATTAGCTTCTATACTGAGCTGTGATTATGTTTAATGTTAAATATTAGCTGCTGTATCGAGTGTGTACATGTTTTACTTAAATTATTTTAAATCTATACGCATATAAATAAAATAGAAGTGTCTTTGATCTTTTACACAATTTTGTGATGAAACAATAACACAGTAATAATATTTAAACGCCCCAATAATTCTTCGGTAGAAGGGCTTTGGGTTATTGTCGTACCCATTCGTAGCACTAGGTAGATTAGTTGTGTGATAATAGAAATATTAGTAAAATCATTAGTGAAATGGCTTGAAAAAGTATTTCTAATATCCTTCTTTTTGTAAGTGTATCATTCCATAAATGTAACTGAGGGTTGAAAATAAAATTGAGTCCGTCGCAACGTGTCACTCGTTGCCATTAAATCATTAGTTGTTGAAATATTTGATCCTAAAATCATAAAAATTGTGTTCTCTAACTGTTCAACTATGAGGTTTAAAATTCTGGAAAATTTAATGTTTTAGACCATTGAAAGAACTTTTCACGATAATTATTTTCAAGAAGATCCGTTTAGAAATTTCAGAGACCTTTTTTTTTCATATTAATTTATATAATGAAAATGAACGCTGCGGAACCCCACAGGCTCCACTGTAATAAACGCTTATAAACAATAAACGCAGCACACTCAACGATATATCCCATTAGGATAGTAATATCCTGTGTCGGGGGTCCGGAAACATTCACAATGACAAGGACAAATACACCCAGACCGCAAAATATGCTTGCATGGTCACTACAAACATATTTTGCTCCGAGGGGGAACCAAACCCGCGACGCCCGCGTTTAAGGCAGGTTCGCTACCGCTGCGCCACAACGTCGTCACTGTGCATGGTCAACCACACACTTGACCGGTTTTTATCAAACAACCGTAAAACTCATGGTAAATCAAACCGTAAAATGCATTCTGCATTCTATTATTTGACAAACATAAAATACGTTCTCAGTGAAATCACTGAGTTTCAAGTTGAAATGCTCATACGGTTGAATCGTTTTCAGTATGAGGGTCCGTTGGGGACTTAAAACAAGCCAAATCAAATGTACTAAGTTAAGCAAGTTGGTTCAGGATGGCATACAGCCAATTTCGAATCGAATTTAATATGTGACTACGGTCTTAACGTTAATGCTGTAGGTAAAACCTAGCTTTCTATATCTACTAATGGTGAGTCATGTAGATATTAATAAATTTATTTTCAGTATATTTTCAACTATTCTTTAGCTAATTCAACGCAAATTTCTTTCGAAGAAAACCTTTTCTTTCGACGAAGATTTGGAAATCCGGCGCTCCTAGCGTCTTCATCGAATGAACCTCAATCTTTACTTAACGCTTCGCTTTTGGCCACTTCAACAATATTTTGCCATTCTCTCGTAGCGAAATTAATAGTAGTGGATAACCTAGTGTCAGAGTAGTTTATGTCACCTAATTAGCCCTCTGACTTGACTTATGGGCTATTATCAAATTATAACAGTCAGGGCCCGACTTTATTACATATTCTCTGAAGCACGGAAAGGCTTAGTTGTAATATCATGCGATCACCCATCTATCCGGAGACCGCTTAAAGTTTCATAACCCACTGATCGCTTACATATCCTTGGGCGTAAATAACTATGAATCCATGGATGAGACGATACTACTGGTGTTGTGACTTCTTTTCTGGCAGGTCCTCATTTATGTAGTGCTATAATAAATTTACAATCAACTTTTCCCTATTTTTCAAAATGCTAGTTTCAAACCTTTAAATCTAATTGGTTCCACGTAACAATATTCGCATTACGACCTATGTTGTCTAGTTATGTGGTTAATAAATAGGTCTTTGCTAACTCAGCTATTCCACCGCATTGTGGCGTGTATGCACATTAGAATCATTTCATTGTACTAATTTAATTACATACAATTCACATACCATATTTGAGGTTGATGTCATTTAGTGTTTTCAATTTTATATCTCATTAATCACTTAATTATGCAAAATGTTAATAGTTTTAAGGCGAATAGTGGCGTAAGTTCACAAAACATTTTCGTAAACTAGCAGTAATCGTACTGCTGCAATTTGTTTGATGAGTGGTAACTTCTACTTTTCCTCTATCTTCTCTCACTATTCTCTCTCTAATCAATGATATTATAATTGATATCGAAAAGACGTAGCATAAAAATTAATTTTAAAATTTCTGTACAAATTTTATGGAAATATTTACACTAATAGATCCCAAATTTTTACCAGAAAAATAAACAGACAGATAAGGACAAGATTAAGAAGAACATTGTAAAATACCGCAATTTCAATGCGATCACCAAACACAATCAAGACAAATCACAGAACAATTCAGTAAACATCGAAGCAGGTGTTTGGAGTAGGCAATCTCGTTTGTCTCGGCTTGAAACTGTTCGGACTCAACGAAACACTAATTGGAACATTTACCCTCTAAATCCAAGTCACCAATTTAATTTGTTGCTGCAATATCAGACCAGACCAGCTTTTTCGGGAACGAAATTGCACTAAGCCAAAAAAATGGAACGAGAAATCTATGCTTAAATCCTGATTTTGAGATTTGTTTGAAAATGTCGCTATTCCAATGGGAATAAAATGCGAATATGTTCCCGATGACAACGAAAGAGGAGATTATCGACACAGAAGCAAAAACGGAATTGTTGTGCTTCGATTTTGATTGCTTTCAATTATTTTTGTTATACCTAGTTTTCATCTCACTTTTGTTAAAGCAGGAAATAAATTGGCAAAAGTGTTATTGTAATTATTTGTAAGATTATTAGCAAAACCGTAATAACCTTAATATTCCTGATATTTGTTAAGGCCATAAATATGACGTGATTGCTATCAGATCTCCGTAAGCATTGAGGGAGCTCGAAACTTCGCCCAACTATAATAGTAAATTTCTACGCAAAAGGCTATTATTATATATTTGTCAAATATCATATAATAAAAACTTCGTGTGAAGAATTGATTCTTATTGATCCTTTCACGTACTTAACCTGGACGTAAGGCCAGACCAAAATGGACGTTTGAATTTTTAATTAAAACATCTGCTTCTAACGAGAGTTAAATCGGCAACCATTTTTCAAAGATGGACTCTTTACAAGTCCAATTACTGTTGTTTATATTTAATTTTAACACAATATAAAGAAGATAATGAAACTGAATCACCTGGTTTTATTTTCACAAAGATATTATAAAGCATGTTACATGCAACTGTGCAATGGCACTAGGGTAAGGCCAAAATATTAAGACTAAAGACCTTAGAAAAATAAAGAGGTTAGAAAATAATAAAAATCTAAATGCCTTTTTTTCCTTAATTTATTTCAATTTCCTTGTTATTTATTATCTTATAATGACTATTACTTTGAATGAGATAGTAATAGACGAAGCAATAAAAATGCATTTAATACGGTCAAACACTCCGAGCTGGACAAAGTACATTTAATTAAGTTTTGTGAATTCCAGAAAATGTAAGTCTAAAATTGTTTCCTACAAAGTAAAGATGACACAGTAAAGACCAAGACTTTACCAATGGTCGTTCTCTCAGACATAGCTTAGGTTATTAGGACGTAAAGCGCCTTTGTCTAGCTATTGTACAGTCGACTAATAAAGACGTAGATCCTGCCTCTGAAATCAATTTAATTACGATTTCTTACTGTTGTATGGTGAGATTAATTTCACAAGGCTTTGTATAAGAAAGATTATCGTGTTTTGAAATACGCATCGAGAAAATAAAGGTCACAAGAATTTTCTTATGGTATCGAGCATTTCTTTTTCAAACTTTTATAAGTATTTTAATTATGATTTTGAAATCATGACGCCTTCCTCATGTATAGCTCTGTCTTTTGATGAAAACAGTTTGAAAATCCGTTCAGTAATTTTTGAGTTTATCGCGAACAGATAGATAGGCCGACAGACGCGACGGAACACTTTGGTTTACACAATTCTGATCATGTAATGCTACTATTTTTAACGTAGCTCTAGCGAGCTTGCCTTTACGGCCAACATACGTAAGGTCAATTTTTGCTCGGAAAAGATGTTTTTATTAATCTGACAGACATCTGTTTTAATCCAGGTTGTCCAAGCTGATATGGGACTTTGTGCTTAGATAAGATCTCTGCCCTACTTGCTATCACATAACATGACAATAGGTAATTGTTCTTATCTAAAATTTCGACGATCAGCCATCCAAATCTTTGCGTAAAACATTTAGTTTAAATTTAGTCTAAATGGAAAAAATACTTACTTACTTACTTCAAAGTAACGAAGAATATAAGAAGAAATATTTTTTTGCTTGTATAAAGCTTTGGATTCACAGTTTTTAGCTTGACGTGTTTCATGTAGGGAAAATGTACGGTTTCTTAATCGATTTTCTTTTACAGTGTATTAGATAAGATCAGTTCCCATAATTAAGTCATTATTAAACCTAGTCCAGCCAATAAGGCACTAACCTTAACTCCGTCCCATTTTTTCCAGTCAGGAGGGAGAGAGACAATAAATAGAGTCATTTGGTTTAATATCCTCTGAGGATGTATCGTCTAATTACTGAAGACGTTTCGTTTCATTTATTATTTTTTGCTACCTTAATAAGTTCATACGTGTCAGTTTTATTACTGATATTATAGTAAGAGTTTTTACGTTTTTCTGTTATTTAATGATAATATAATAACGCTTTTTCTGAACACTTTCTAAGAGAAATTGTTTCTATACTTTGCTTAAGCTATAATACTTTTGAACCAACATGATATAAGTACTATTGACAGTGTTGGTAACGAGTCTGCCTTTAGCCGCGACGGTTGCAGGTTCGATTCCCGCTCGGAGCAGATGTTTGTATTGAGTTGTCAAATATATATTTCGGTCTGGGCGTTTGTCCATAAGGGTATCCCCACCGTGCCTCTGAGAGCACGTTAAGTGTCGGTTCCGGTTGTTATCATAACATCTAATAATAATCATGAACTTTTGATAGGTAACTAGCTATTATCCAATGCGTTATTGTTTCGCCCTTAGATTTGCGGAGTTCAAATGGCAATCAATCTGTGTAAAAACTAGTAACCTACAAATCCGGGTAACAGTAATAAGTAGACCCTGGGTAAAAATAAAAATACCTGGCATAATTGTAAGAAGAAGAAAATGATATACATACTTTTATATTAACGGTTAGAACTTTTTAAATCGGAGATTTAAGATGATATAATTGACTGGTCAATTATCTAAGTGAAAGTACGTCCTTTCAAAAATTTTAACATATCTTCCAAGTCTACAAAGTAACAAGCATACAAAATTACTTTTATATCCTCTTCTTAGAACAGACAATGTCCCTAAGTACTAGAATAACTTCTTCTAATTGATTAAAACGAGTATTCAGCTAATATTACTATCAATATTTTACTTCGAGTCGAAATGAAAATCACGGTGCGGCGTGGGCGCTCTTCTCCGAGAATAAAAGCGTATTATAAATAAAACCTGTTTTTATGTAATGACGTTTGGCAAACAAGCATACGGTACGCAGTCACCGCCACTAATGAACGCTTGCGATACTTGAAGTATCACAAGTGCGTTGCCAACCCAAGAAACAGGGGGGACGGGGTGAGAAGGGAAAAAGGAAGGAACAAGGGGTGGGATATTGGGCCTCCGGCACCGTCATTCATCGCACGAAATGTAACAGTGGCTAATGATGGTGTTACTTTACGCCGCTTTTCAGTGAGAGGGTAGTTTTTCCCCGGTCGAACCGGCCCGTTTGTGCTGAGAGAAGCATGGCCCTATTCCTGTGTAAAACTACCTAACTACTTTGGACCTAGTTCACAGCGGGTAAATTTTAATATATAGAATAATAGTTATTTATTTTATGTATTTATCACTGTAGTGTCTTACAAATATTTAACTTAAATTCAAATTAATAACTAAATAGTATGCTTATTATGTAATAACTAAGTATATATTATAAAAGATATAAAGAAAAGAATAAAAAAATACATAGAAAACAGCGAAAGTCCAAACAGCTTAGGATGTGCTTCATGACTAAAAGTCATTTTCACCGGCTGATTTTCAGCTGAGGCCTGCGAGTGATGTAACAGTTGACAGATACAATCTATTTCTTAAGCTTATTGCTAATAAATTTTAAATAATACTATGTATTTCATACATTAGTATTACTTAAAATTTATTAGCAATAAGTATATGCAAAAAAAAGTATGTGTGTACTTATGTATATGCGTTACAACTTATACTTCTTTGGCGTAACAAGTTTAAATCTTTTCAAAAATTTTATCTTTCGCCTTATTCTACGTTTGTAGAAAAAACGACACTAACAATAAAAAAAGGTATTTAATACAATGAAAGTTTTATTATAACGCTATTATTAGTTAAAATGTTGACTATAGCTAACTTCAGGGTGTCGGTATTTTGTGACGGTGTGCGCGCGCATCGTAAAATTTACTCTCTTTAACTTTTCCCTAACGCGCCAAAAGAAGTATAACTTCAAAAAACAAAATAATTAATAATATATAAGGAATTTAAAAAAGCACACGACTCTTAACAAAATTTAAGAAATCTCAACAGCGAATTGCGAGGGCGGGCGCAAACACGTAATTTGAAATAGAAAGGATTTTATTATACTAGAAAAGGCGAACAATTCGCTCTCAGCGTGTGTGTTTGCTCTATCTGGACTTATTAAATTTTAGCTTTTGCTATTACGAATTGGTTTACGACGTCTGTCGATCGCTGTTGATGATTTTTCTTTGAAATAGTGCGATTGCTTTTGTTTTCATTAATTCAGTAGGTACTGAGGCATTACCATTAACTCTTATAGCGATTCAGAATCAATCCGATTCGTTTTTGACATTCAAATTTTATATGACATCTTCATCCTAGCGTTATTCCCGGTATTTTATGCCGTGCTCTCCGAGGCACGGTGGGGAGACCCACATGGACAAACGCCCAAACCGAGACAGAAATTTTAACAAACATCTGCCCGAGCGGGAATCGAACCCGCAACCGTCGAGACCAAAGGCAGACTCGCTACCCACAACGCCACAACGGTGTGTGTTGAAGTGTTTGTTTGTAATTCCAAATTAACAGCTTTTTGCTAAATGCACAATATGAAAGTATATACATAAAAAATTAAAAAAAAAAAATTTGTCTTTCTTTTGTTTCGGCTATAGAATGGCTGGACCGATATAAGCGGAACTTTCACTGACCAGCTGATGTTACAAAGCATAACTAAGGATACTTTTATTTAAAAAAAATATTCGGTCATTAAAGAAGAATAAATACACCACGCGAGCGGACCTAGTGTCAGAGTTGTTCAGGTCGCCCGTATAGACCTCTGACTTGACTTATCGATTATTGTCAAATTAACTTTTTTACGTGCCCTCCGGAGCACGGAAACGCTCAATTGAAATACAACTATCCGGGTAAAGATATAAAAGAAATAGTCAGCAATATGGTAAAGGTCTTCGTTGCTTTTGCTTATGGAAAATAAGCAGCAGTACTAATACTGTTACTACATGATGCTATACAGACGGACGGACGGACAGATGGACATGACGACATTATAAGGGTTCCGTGTCTGCCATTTGGCTACGGAACCCTAATAGCATTTAATTTTACTGATTAAATTGAAAACATTAAAGAATAACTTTCATTACTTAAGTTATAAATAGGAGCAATTAAGCCGTGTTACCTGAAAGGTCCGTAATGACGTAAAAATTGGCAATTCAGTACACATTTATGCAATTTTGTGCTTATTCAGATTGTTACTTCGCAGATGCAATTACGTTTCATACATTGCTAATTGCACTTTAAAACTTTCATAGCGGTTTTCCGAACAACATTTTGTAAGGAATTACAAAATGAATAGTTGGTATTGAACTCAATTATAGAAAATCGATTTTTATTTATTAACTTTTTGGAACAAAGTTCTCGAGGCTTAAGGGTGCCACGTTTTAGTAACGAAATTCCGTATGCTGTGTGCGTGTGCGTGTGTCTAGACTACAAGCAAATGAGCACAAGAGCAAGTGACTGCGCGGTCGGGTGCGCAACTCTCTCTCTCTCTTTCTCTCTCTCTCTTTCTCTCTCTCTCTTTCTCTCTCTCTCTTTCTCTCTCTCTTTCTCTCTCTCTCTCTCTCTCTCTTATGTAAGTTATTTTACTTATTTTCACAAAAAACAAGTATTCAAAATGCATATTTCGTATATATAATATAAGCCAAAACGTTTAACACAATACATAAATTGCATGATTAAAAAATGGCTTTTTAAGAAGTTTTAAAGCTTAAAACCCCACAAATATTAAAGAAAAATGTTCTTCAGCCATTTACCAACACTTCTGCATATATGACATTTGTGGTTTGACATGGTATTGCTTATTAGCGTCCATATGAGATTTCATTTCGAAGTGTATTTGTTGATGAAAAAACGTAAGGAACTTCGTTCCTGACCGATTTTTTTTTTTAAGAAAATTAGCATCGCTTTTTTAAGGCGTTACTAATACACCTATTGCCCCTCCAAACAAGCTCGTAGCTTGCGCTAGGATTGGGTACGACCACAGCGCAAGGAAGTCAGGATCGAACCCATAACTCTCACTATCGGAGCGTAGTCAGCATTATACCGTTGAGCTATAGAGGCTTCGTACAACTTAATTAAAAAGCTTTGTTATTAATTCATAAAGGAAATTGTTGTCAGTGTTATGAGAGAAGAGCTTTGTAGATTATAATTATCAAGTTTGGAATTAATATAAGTTACCACATATTATTATTTTATTAATAATTTGTTATCAATATATTTATTTTAGATATTTCGAAAACAATACTTCAAAGGATTACAGTAAACAAAAGGATCTTAACGCCATATGTCATATGCCATGGCGAGTCGAGGCCGTGTTTTAAAGTCCAATAATCTTCCATTTCGGAACCATAGAATTATCTAAAAAGAACATAATTCTTTTGGTAATCCAATTCAAACGTGCTTATAAATCATCCTACAATAATATAATAAAAGTGAAGGTGTTATTGAAAAGCATACTACAGGAAGTATTCAATTAGAATTTGGTATAGACGTTTCTTATGGAACATTATTTATTAAAAAATTACTCTTTTCTTCCTGGAGTCAATTTTAAAGTTACCGCGGATTAATTCGCGGGCACATTCTTGTATTTGAAAAAAGAATATTTTACCTTTAAATTTCACAATCATTCACTCACAATTTAAAATAATTAAGAAGAAACAAAAAAACGCAGAAATATATGTTTACGTTTTTTTTTATGTTAGAAGTTGGCAAACAAGCATACGGCCCACCTGATGGTAAGTGGCTGCCGCAGCATATGAGCGCTTGCAGCACCATTAGTAGGTGCCACTCACGCGTTGCCAACCTCGAGATATTAATTCTTAAATCTCGTTCGCCCAGTAATTTCACTAGCGTACAATGCCCTTCAAACCGGAACACAGTAGTACCTAAGCACTACTATTTGGCGGCAGAATATTGGAGACTGCGGTGGTACCTACCTAGCCGGCCTTTTGCAACAAAAGACCTACCACCAGTGTGACTGATTGCACTGGTGGAATAATCTCTGTTGTGACAGAGGTTATCCCAACAGCGGGCGATGGGGTCGTTATTTAACGACGTTATTATTTAAGAGTAAAACCGCTGACATGGAGAGTTTTTGTACTGAATCTAATACTAAATTAAAATCATTCCATAATACAGAGTCAACAAAATTAATAACAAGCACCATTAAGAATAAAGAATAGTAAAAAATGTGAAATTATGTAAATTGTTTGACGGACGGTCTTCGAAATGACAAAAGCCTGAGAGGGGCCAAGTGAGACTGGTCTAATAAATTGAGATTTTAGATGGAATTTATGTAAATAAATCATCAACACACTTCCGTCTCGCAGTTTATCAACGTTACGTTGTCATCTGAACCAGATTTAGGTGGACCTCTGCCCCTGGACAGACTGTAGCTATTATATTCAAATTAAGTCCAGCGGGGCCGGAGGCTGTCGGCCATTTGCTGAAAGTGATTTAGAGGTAAGACGTGGGATTATTTGCTACGGGACGGGAATAATCTTTGTGGTTTTGTGATACCCTTTTTTGGATTATTATAATCTTGTAGCCGCTTGAAGCTACTATCAATATTTAAGTCTCAAACCCTAATATATTCTTGGTAAGTTGGAGCAATTGTATCGAAATGATACCGCTATTGAATATAAGAGAAAATATGAGGGAAAATGAAAGTTTTTACGTCAAATCACCTAGGAGGAAAAAGTATTTCTTTTTAATCACTACATAGTATAAAACAAAGTCGCTTTCTCTGTCCCTTTGTATGCTTAAATCTTTAAAACTACGCAACGGATTTTGATGCGGTTTTTAAATAGATAGAGTGATTAAAGAGGAAGGTTTTATATGTATAAAAAAAAAATTTGAGGGTTCTAATGTGATGTCGTAAATAAATACATTTAACGCGTGCGGGCCACGGGCAGTATAATAAATGAAAACTACTGGATCGATTTTAATCATTTTTTCAGTAAATGACATAGGCTATATATTTTATACCCGTGCGAAACCGGAGCGGGCCGCTAGTAACTTATAAAATTTAACGACCTAATTGAAGACCATCAGTCAACTTATCTTCTATATCCTTTAATTCCTGATCAATATAATTATGAAATTGCGTTTGGACGTTTGTCCTTGTTGCCCTCCTCACAGCGTCTCGTTCTCGTCTGTCGGTCCCGGTTACCATAACATCTGATGATAATCGTTAACTCTTGAAGTAATTTGTTCTTATCCAATCCGTTACTGGTTCGCCCTTTGGGTTGCGGAGGTCAGATGGCAATCACTCTGTATAAAAACTGGTAACTCACAGACCCTAGGTAAATACCAGAAAAAGAATAAACATTGCTATAAATATTTCGATCTCGGGCGATAGTGAATTAAAAACAAACCGCAGGGAATGTTATAAAACACTTAAAACTATGTCGACTGGTAGTCAACGAAGCGGACTTAAAAGATTCCAGCATAAAATATCTTTTATAAAGCCAGCTTACATTGAGCTGGTGCTAGTGAAATACTTCAGCATCCTTTTATTATTTTATATAATTGAAAGAAAGAAAGAAAGAATATATTTATTAGGACACAACAGAAATAAACTAAACTAAAACATTAAAAAGCATTATAGTTAAAAAGAGACAAAACTGTATAACAATAATAAAAAAAAAAAAAAATTAAACATAATTAAAAACTTAATCCTAAAAATTATTAAAAAATATAACAAATATAACAATAATAATAAAGTGTTGTGTCCCATAAAGGGTGGACCATTCAGTAAGTTAGGCGAGTACACCTAACACTGTTTTTCAATGGTACCCTGTCTATGACGTGCAGTGACAAACCGACCCTATACTTTAAGTCGATTACAAATACAATTAAAAATATACTATAAATCGGCATATGACAATCGGCAACAAACCATGGCACGAGGACGCGCTTATGTACTTAGTCAGCCTCGTGCAACGGCAACGAGAAGACGCGTGCCTTTACTTACTAAGTGCATTACGAGTTTATATATATTTATATAATAATACAATATGTTCGCAAATTATACAATCTAGGTAAGTTATGTTATACATTGTGTTATACATTGTATTTAATAGATATAATTAAGAAAGAAAAAAAATAACATGATATATATTAAGATTAATTATAAAAGACTAAATGAAAAAGTGATAAAATAAAATATCTAAACAGATCCAATGACTAATTTTCAGGCTATCGCAACTCGCCAATGATTTCATTACTCACTGAGAACCTACACCGAGCAGCTTCCGTGTCAGCATGTTTTATTCGCAGTATCAACCTCAATGAATGAATGCAGCGTGAGGGACCAACCTGCCATAGAATGCGATTGGGCCATAATGAATAGGTAATAAGATATACTTATTTTGATTGCGTTATATCCGCAAGCACACACGGTCAGCGACACCTACACAAACGCCCAGATACACCTAACCACACTCGCTCACCACAGACACGCACACACTCAATCAAATCAAATCACTCTCTCACTTAAATATATATCTATACTATGTAATATTTTAATAATTATAGTATATAGTATATATATATATATATATGTATATATATATATTGTTAATTATTGTATTTGTAAATTTAATAAATATAGCTTGTATTTGATCCTAAATGTATTTACACTTTTTAGGATCCGAAAGGGAGGCGGCAGGTTGTTCCAACACTTCGTCGCTGCGTAACGAAAACTGCCATGGAATGCTTGTGTTCGGTGCAGGGGCACATTCAACATATACCCTGCAGACCTGGTGCTATAATTTCTGTTAGTTTCATTGGACCATCGTAGTTTGTTATATAGGTAAATAGGGGTTCTATATTTAACAATGCCAAATAATAAAGTAGCAAGGTGCAGTTGCCTTCGGTATTCCATTTTAAGCATCCGTGCGTTATTAATGTAAGGAGTAACATGCGCGCGAGCCGGAATTTCAAAGCAATATCTGGCACATGCATTTTGAACTCGCTGTATAAGTTTTTTTGTACGTGCTAGCAGCCTAGGTCCAATTACGCCATCTGCATAACTGAACTTAGACAATACCAACGAGTCGCAAAGCCTTATTCGTAGGTCTTTACTGAGAGCATCTCTTATCTGATATAAAACTTTAAGACGATAAAAACAATTACGAACTATATTAAGAGTATGCGTTTCAAATCGTAAGTCTTCATCAATTATTACACCGAGATTTTTAACTT
Organism: Hestina assimilis; assembly: GCA_023373885.1. NCBI lineage: Eukaryota > Metazoa > Arthropoda > Insecta > Lepidoptera > Nymphalidae > Hestina > Hestina assimilis. The sequence continues at coordinate 13,313,654 of CM041745.1, forward strand.
CTGTTACACGTTCTAATTTTTCATCGTTAATTTGTATTGAAAGATTTAAATTACATATTCTGGCAATTTGAATTTTCGTTCCCAACAGTATATATTTAGTTTTACTTGGATTTAACTTTAATGTATGAGAGTTTGACCACTCCGAGATGCGGTTGAGATCATCGTTTAACCTTTTAACGGCGAGCCTAGCGTCACTTGGCTTAAATGATATATAAATTTGTATATCATCGGCGTAAATATGATATTTACAATATTTTATACAATTGACTATATCAGCACAATATAACGCAAATATAATCGGACCTAAAATGGAGCCTTGTGGTACGCCCCTCTCAGCTGGTAAACAATCAGAGAGGCCCCTTGAACCGTCTTCATTAATTACCTCCACAAATTGCTTTCGGTTTTCTAAGTAACTTGAGAACCACTTTAATGTGTTACGACAAAATCCATAGTATTTCAGCTTTGATAATAATAGTGACCTATTTATCGTATCAAAAGCACGTGAAAAGTCAAGTAAAACGAGTATAGTGCCTTCGCCTACATCCTGAGCTGTCAGTACATTATCTATGACATCCAATAGAGCGGTAGTTGTACTATGATGCTTTCGGAATCCTGATTGCCTGTTCGGTAAAACTTTATGCTCTTCTAAGAAGTCCGTCAACTGATTGCCCACGATTCTTTCCAAAATTTTAGATATGCAAGGTAATATACTAATCGGCCGAAGATCATTTAGATCATTAACGTCTTCCTTTTTCGGAATAGGTCTAACGATTGCAGTCTGCCACAAATTGGGAAATGTACTGTTTAAAATTGATGTATTAATGATTTTATTAATAATTGGCAATGTATGTTTTAGGGAAAGCAAAAGCATATCCAAAGAAATTCCGTCAATGCCAATGGCATTTGATTTTAAAGAGTGCAATATTTTATACACGGTAATTTCATTTGTAGTACCTAATGAAAAGACAGCTTCACTGTATTTGTTTGACTCATAAAAATTAATTATTGGCCATGACACGTAGCTACTGCCTGGTACGTTAAGGAAATAAGTATTTATCATAGTAGGGTTATTAAGGTCCACTGGCAGTCCGCAGTCATTTCTTTTTTTAACATTCACATATTTTTTAACATTTTTCCAGAGCATGATTGAGTTATTAATATTCGCATTAACGTACATATCAAAGTAAGCAGCCTTCTCTCTATGTATTGCTTGTACGACCTGATGTTTTAAATCTTTATAATAAGCAATGTGTGATTCTAATTTAGATGCCTTTGCTCTGGCGTGAGCTTGATCCCTACGTCTCATCAACAATTTAATAGCATAGGTTATCCATGGATAGTAGTTTTCCTTAATTCTAATAGTTTTGCTTGGGGCCAGTACATCGAAAACCCAAAGCAAGTGCATAGAAAACTGGGCCACCATGTCATTTACGTCATCAATGTCATATATTTTCTGCCAATCAACAAAATTAATTATAGATTCAAGGTTTTCCGGTTCGATATCTCGTAGCGGCCTGTAATTTATGATTTTGGGAGAGTTTTTTCTTTTTTTATATCTATTTCACAAGATAGAAACGCATGGCCACCAAATTCTGCGTTATAGTCGACTACAACCCGTCCAACCCTTGTATTAGAGCAAACAAGGTCAATTAACGATTCACTATTTGCAGTAAAATGCGTAGGGTCTGTCACATGCTGTGTTAAGCCGTGGGCCGTTAGAAATTGAATTAAAATTTGCTTATGATATCCATGAATGTCCAGAAAATTAATATTGAAATCTCCAAGTAAGAATAAATAGTCGTGGTAAGGTAGGGAGCTTATAGTTTCGGATATAGCATCAAAAAAATCTGTAGTATTTGCCCATGGTGGGCGATAGGCCGTACCAATTATTATGCACTTATTGGCAAATTTTAAAAATAGCCACATTTGTTCCACTAATGGTGTAGCTGGGTGTACAAGTGTACGAGCTGAAATACCACGTTTCAAATAAAAGCCAACTCCACCACCGCGTGATCGTATGTGGGCTGGTCGTGGAATGTGACGCAATTGATACCCAGATACATTAGGAGCCCTGCCATCTTCACCCGTACGTAGCCAGGTCTCGTTGATTGCAAGCACATCCACCTCATGTCGACCCAAGAGGGCTATAAACTCTTCATGATGAGAGCCCAGTGATCCCGGATTAAAGAGACCCAATTTCATATTACTTATTCGAGCCATTCCATATACATAATATATTTACAAACAAAAAAATAAAAAAAAATAAAAATAAATAAAAATTATCATCCTATAAATTGCAACGCGCATGCCACAGCTGTATGTTTTATAAAAATATAGTATTGAATTAGATAATAATAATTTATCTAATATCATTTTATATATTAGATGATTATAAATTTTGTTTATTACGACACATATTGTATTCATTAAATATAATATATATTCGTCTGCAATATGAATATACGTAATGTATCTTGTTATTATAAATATAAATGCTTACTATATATATATTAAGAAGATAGATTCTAAGATTTATAGTAATATATTCAAACGATCTTAAATTTATTATGCAATAGACCAGGGACACAACGCTTTTGCTTGCACTTATAGAATAACTATGTAAATAATATCGAATTGTTGTATACATAGTAATAACAATGACACTATGTATTGTGTACAAATATGTTAAAATTATGAATCTATGATATTCTACATAATATACTACACATAAAGGGACACAAAATATGATCGTAATAATAGTACTGCTTTTACACCAATTTAATTCCCACCAAAAATTTTTTGTATGTCCTTTTCACTGCGAATGCGGTATACCGTTGTATCCATCTCACGCCGCATACATATCCGTCCATCTCGAGTCCATGTATATCGCCAGCCATGATTTTTGCCGGCTTCCCTTGCCTTGTAAAATAGTAACCGGTTTGCTTTCGTAAGATGTTCATTAAAATATATACGGCAGGGATCACCGTCGATGATACCGGAAGTATCCGCGCCACGCCGAACTCGCGCCGCCTTTATCAAATCATCGCGCAATGACCGGCGCGCCAGCCGCACGATTAACGGCCGCGGGCGCTGACGACCCTCGCCCGACGAGAGCGCTCGTCGCAGCCCGATCCGTTCGGCGCTAACAATATCCCGGGACTCAAGAGTAATACCTATTTTATTAGTCACTGCCAATGTCAGGTGTATAGCATTTTCACCGCTTTGTTCAGGGATACCAGTTACCTGAATGTCGTTTAACAAAGTGTTTTGCTCCCGATCATTCATATCCGTTTTGATTTGTGTAATTATTTCTTCTAGTTGCGAATTATTACATTCCGTACTCCCACTACCAGCAAGCTTTTCTTCCAGAGATGTTACGCGCTGCTCAACTCGATCAACTCTTTTATTAAATTCAGCCATATTTTCGTTCAGCCTGACGAATTCTTGCCTAAAAGATATCATTTCTCGAGTGACAGAAACGAGCTCGATTCTAAGTAACTTCATTTCCTCAGCCAGCGAAGTAGTGCAAGTATTGTCTGCCTGGTTATCTGCAAGATTAGCATCTAGATAGATTTCTTCCGGATTCGGTGATGCAATAGCAGGGGTTGCTTTACTTTTATTTTCCTGCGTACGGATTGTCGGATCGACCTTATCTTTGCATGTCCGACACATCCAGCGTTTTGTTGTTTTATTGTACACTAACCTTTTATAAATGGAAAAGTTATTAGCATGACCTTTTTTAGTTTACGTCTTGTCGTTAAGTCCAGAGGAGTATTTTACTTGTAAGCATTTCATTCACAGTACAAATACCCCTAATAATGTAGAAAGTTTGACTTGTGTTTTTTGTAAGTAATTTTAAACAGGTCAGAGTGTCAATTCCGTGTGGATTAGTTGTGTATTTAGTTCGCGCATTAGAATATAGTGTTATACTTTTTTTTATTTTATGACCGTTGGCAAACAAGCATACGGTCCGCCTGATGGTAAGCTGTCACCGCAACCTATTAACGCGCGCGATACTTGAAGTATTACATACGTTTTGCCAACCCGAAAAACAGGGAAAAAGGGATGAGAAGGGAAAACAGAGGTTGGGAGACTGGGCCTCCATTGCTCTAACTCATCACACGAAACGCAATAGTACCTACTGATACTGTAACTTTACGCCAATCATCTGTGAGAGGGTATTACTCAAGCCGGCCCCTTTGTGCTGGGAAGATCTTTGTTTTTGGTAACGGGAGGAAATCTGGTACCAGATACCCGGCTTCTTGGGGAGGAGAACCGGGTTATGTGGGGTTCCGTGACAAGATGGTGACGTGGTAACGTCATGAGGACCCACTACAACCTCCTCGGTGGCTGACCTCGTAGAAGTAACCAACGTGACCTGACAAGCAATGTGCTTTGGCTAGCGGAGCTCGGTCCCGGGGGAACATGCTGGGAAGACCTTGGCTCTACTACCGTTCTTTAGCCTAGTTATTTTAGATAGATTTAGAAGGAAATAGACTTTTTAATTAGTTTACAGAAATATTGACACCGTTGTGGCGTTGTGGGTAGCGAGTCTGCCTTAAGCCTCGACGGTTGCGGGTTCGAATCCCGCTCGGAGCAGATGTTTGTATTAATCGTACAGGCATGTTTTCCGGTCTGGTTGTGTTTGTCCTTGTCATTGTGAATGTTTCCGGACCCCGACACAGGATATAATTATCCTAATGGGGGCCGTTGAGTGTGTAGCGTTTATTTATTTATTTATTTTATTATTCTACACAATGTATGTACTGTACACTGTCATTGTAAGCTCAGTTAAAGTATTAAAATCTATATAAATAAATTTGAAGTGGACCACTAAGGTGGACCGATTTTAACGGGACTTTCACTGGCAGATAGCTGATGTTATAAGGAGTAACTTAGGCTACTTTTATTTTAGAAATAAAATCAGAGTTCCGTGCCGTAAACAAAATTCGATACACTACGCGAATGGAGATAGGCGCAGCTCTAACGTTTAGTTACACAATAATTAGTACGATATTTATTCGATACGACTTTTTTTCTACCAAAAAGATTATAAACAAATAATTTTAAGCAAGTTTTGAACATGTTATTTAATATTAATAATATTTATAGTGTTCTAGAATGTTTCAGATCCACATTAGACGAAGTTTGTCGCAACCTAATTTAAGCTGAACGAGTCGTTTCGAGGCGTCGAAGCGTTGGAAATAGGTTACGTCACTTCTGCGGCCACCTGCCTAGAACGAGGTAGGCTTGAAACAGTTTGAAACAGTTTTGATAGTTTGTGTCATGTTTGGCGACATTATTATCTGCTTGGTATCTTTGACAGGCTTTTATTATTGAAAGTTCCGTTTAATGCCTTCAAAATATTGACAGTTAATTATGATATGAATTTGTTTTAGTTAAATGGTATAAGTTTAATATAATCTTAATAGCGATGAGACTGAATGTTTTGGCATGAATGTGTTTAAGCGTCTACTACCCTCTTTTTTTATAAAAGCTTCACACGCAACAGCCCCCTTCTGGGGTCCGGAAATACATACAAGGACAAGGATAAATACACTTAGACCGGAAAATATGCCTGCATGGTCAATACAAACATATGCTTCGAGCGGGAATCGATCTCGCGGTCTGACGTTTAAAGCAGGTTTACTACCGCTGGGCCACAACGTCATCATAGTCTCTCGTGAAAACAATATTTTTAAAGTGGCGTTAGGCTCGAGAAGTGAGAGTTTTGGAGCCCCAATTTAACTACCCACATTATAAGTACAATAAACTACACTGTAGTATAGTGTCGTAGTGCTGGTAGCGAGCCCGCTTTGAGCCTCGGTAACAGGTTCGATTCCCGCTCGCAACACATATTTGTTATAAAAATATGTTTCGGTCTAGGCGTTTATTCTTGTGGATCTTCCCACTGTCCCGGTTGTTATTATCACATCTGATAATAATTTTTAGTTCATATTGTATAATTCAATGTTTAAATTCGTTAAAAATAGCCCTAACCCTAAGTATAAACAGGTATTTTATAATAGTCGAAAAGTCAAGTCAGAACCTTACACAGGCGACCTGAACAACTCTGACACTAGGTTGGCCACTAACCACTCGATAAGAAGAAAACCTTAAGGCTTAAATTTTGGAAAATCCTTTCGTAGTGTCATAGTTTTCAAAACAGCAGCTGGGTGTTGATTACATATGAAAGAAAGAAAGATCAAAATGAAAAAACTACAACTAAAACAAAGATAATAAGATAATATTATAAGCACAACCGAAGCACGGAGACGCTCAGTTGAAATACCACTATGCGATTACCCATCTAGTGTCTGACCGCGCTTAAAGTTGCTTTACCCACCGATCCTTAAACGATCAGTGAGCGCACCCGGCTATGAGCGTCTCATTTAAGCGCTGTGGTGAGATTATTTCAATCTCCGAAAAACAGGACTAGTTAAGTTATCACTAATAGCCAAGGGAATATCGTTGTTGGACTTCCTAATTGGAAGTAATACCATTCTCAGCATTATCCGGCTTAGTTGCTTAGCAACTACAAAGACGTTACATGTTATATTGATCACACAAAATTACTGTCTATGGATCGAGCCACGATATGCAAAATACTGAGAAGCAGAATATTTGAAAACTAACCATACAACCATACATCCATAATTTTGACACCGTTGTGGCGTTGTGGGTAGCGAATCTGCTTTAAGCCTCGACGGTTGCGGGTTCGATTCCCGCTCGGAGCAGATGTTTGTATTAATCGTACAGGCATGTTTTCCGGTCTGGTTGTGTTTGTCCTTGTCACTGTGAATGTTTCCGGACCCTCGACACAGGATATAATTATCCTAATGGGGGCTGTTGAGTGTGTAGCGTTTATTTATTTATAGGATCCTTAAAAATTCTATTTAAACTTCATGTATAATAGTTTTTTTATGTAAGATGGGCCAAACGAGCAGGAGGCTCATCTAATATCAAGGGATCACCACGGCCCATGAACATTTACAACACCAGAAGGTATGCAGGTTGCCGACCTTTGAAGAAAGAATAGGCTCTTCTCTTGAAGGTTCCCAGGTCGTATCGATTCGAAAAGACCACTGGCGGAAGTTGGCTCCACAGAGTGGTTGTGCGAGGAAGAAAATGTCTCCTAAATCGCGCTGTTGCGGATTTCCAGTCATCAAGGTGGTAATACAAATTTAATATGACCACTCATGCAATTCACATGCTAGTTAACCAATCATAAAACATGACGTAAGAATAATCTTTTCACCTTAACAATCATACTATTTAAAAAAAATTCGAGTGCTTTCTTTGACATATTTGGACGCAAATAAGCAATACGATGTCAACCCACAAAATTGAAAAAACTGAGTTATATATGCAGAAGTGTTGGCTGAAGAACATTTTTCTTTAATATTTGTGGGGTTTTAAGCTTTAAAGCTTCTAAAAAGCCATTTTTTCAATCATGCAATTTATGTATTTTTAAACGTTTTAGGTTATGTTATATACGAAATATGCAGTTTGTATACTTATTTTTTGTGAAAATAAGTAAAATAACTTACATAAATCTGAAATCGCCAAAAACTTGACCAATACTTAAAAAAATAAATTATATAAAGAAAGTTGTTCAAAATTTTCAAACGCGTTTTTCTCGAAATGACATTCGTGTGGGTTGACATGGTATTGCTTATTTGCGTCCATTTGTCGTTCCATTGCTCATCATCATCTGAGGCGTTACAGACGCCGGTGGACCTTAGCCTGGTCCAGTAAGCCTCTCAGTCCGATTTATTCATGGCTTTCCTTCTCTTTTTTTTTATGTTAGAAGTTGGCAAACAAGCATACGGCCCACCTGATGGTAAGTGGTTGCCGTAGCCTATGAGCGCTTGCAGCACCATTAGTAGGCGCCACTCACGCGTTGCCAACCTCGAGATATTAGTTCTTAAATCTCGTTCGCCCAGTAATTTCACTAGCGTACAATACCCTTCAAACCTGAACACATTAGTGCCTAAGCACTACTATTTGGCGGCAGAATATTGGACACTGCGGTGGTACCTACCTAGCCAGCCTCTTGCAACAAAAGACCTACCACCAGTGTAAATTCTCTATTGTTGCTCTATCAAAAAATCACGACACGCCCTATATTTTGTATAGAACTGTATATATACATAATATTTATACCATGTTGAGATGTTTGAGTATAGAGTCAAATATATAACTAAAGTGACCCTGTATTGAGCCACGACGGTCACGAGTTCCATTCCCGCTCGGAACAGATTTTGTTATAAATATCTCTTTCGGTCTGGACGTTCAGAAAACGTTAAACTGTCGGTCCCGGTTGATATCATAGCATCTGATAATAATCATTAACCCATAATAGGTAATTTGGTCTTATCCTATGAGTTGTTGTTTCGCCCTTAAGGTTGCGGATGTCAGATGGTAATCGCTCTATGTGTCTTGTAACCTGTCAAATCGAAGTAAGAGTATAAACAGACCCTGGGTAAATACCGGGAATAATGCTAGAAAAAAGTAGAGTCTTATCAGTCAGTTTTGCTGGTGATCGGATTAAAAAAAGTACCACCATAAGTTGACGAAAAACTCGTGAAGTGCCCGCTCGTCAGCCGCGTTTCAAGATTAGCCAGCATATACCAGCTGTATCCAAAAAAAAGGTCAGCAACGCAACTGCATACCCTCTGGTGCTGCAGATGTTCATGGGCGGCGGTAATCGCTTAACACCGGGTGAGTTTGTCTCCTCTAACATAAAAAAAGAGTGAAAGATATAACTATGAATGTAATACCATATTCATATATAGAAAATAGGTTTATATTTATACCAAAAAGCTGAACTTTTATACCCGAAGATAAATTACACGTAACCCCGACGCTGATTTTCCGGATCCATTACTCCAATATTACAGAAGGTAATCAAAATAAACCGAATCGATGAAGCGGTCCCTCGGGAACCTATTTTCATATCGAATATTTAATAACTTAATATCGATTATTGAGTTCACAATGAATTTTTTACGAGAACCCATTTTTAATAACCCTGCACTTGGGATATCGAAATGCTAATTCGGATGTAATATTTTACGCTACAGTTTAATGGAATTTATTATGGCTTAAGTTTTTATATTAGACGAGCTTGTTGAATGATTTATTCTATATTCAATATTCTAATAGATTTGTGTAATATTAGCGGTAATTAAGTAGAGTATTATTAAGTTATCTTACGGGTAGGCAGGGCAAGGGCGGCTAGTGCGGTTTGCCTTCTGTAACCATATTAGCCACCTTAAGGTGTGGACTCCACTTCCACTTACCATCAGGCGGAGTACAGTCCTTTGCCCCACGGGGTTATAAAATTTTTTTGAAGATTAATTTCTTATGATGATTCTATAATATACATATGTATATTGAAAAAAAGATATGAGCAAATGAAGTCAAATAAAGAGTCTTAGATTTATGATAAAAATTATATTATAAACGTATTTTTATGTAACACCATATATTTTATGGGCAAACCTTTCCATATAAACTAAATGTCATAGACGCGCTGATTTAGACCGATACGACTTGGGAACCTTCAAGAGAAGAGCGTATTCTTTCCTTAAAGGTCGGCAACGCACCTGCATGCCTTCTGGTGTTGCAGATGTTCATGGGCGGCGGTGATCGCTTAACATCAGGTGAGCCTCCTGCCTGTTTGCCCCCTCTTACATAAAAAAAAAATTTCCTTGAAACATGATGAAACAAAGCTAGTCACAAGCTTGTAACATTATCGAATAAAATTGAAGCATGTGACTAACTTCGTTTCGTTGCGTTGATGTTGCTAATCTTAAGACATTTTTTCTATACGGAATGAATGTTCCTTGGTTTATGGTAAGCCAATATATAAAATAACATTTCTTTGTCTCAATTTTATTATCTAAACTAACTTCTTTAACCCCAAATACTCCGATGTATTTTTTCATAAGCGGTACATGAAAATACGAATCTGTAAAAGCCTTTAAAATATTCAATAATCCGTAACAAAAGAGTATTGTTTTAAATGGCGGTTACTAAGCACAAAGAGCTAAGTAAACATCAGAAGAGCTATCAACGTTGTAGTTCAAGCTTCAAGATACATAAATCCGATTGTGCCTTGAAAAGAATATAAAATAAGCTGAGAATAAAAAGAAAACCGAAGACGCTGTGGTTAGTAACCGGGACTTAAACTGGGGTGTTTTAAAATGGTAATTTATAATAAAAGCGTGGTTCGGCTATCGTATCGATCCTTGTGGGGCTTCTTTTGACATTTATATTTTTCACTTTGAATTTCAAGTGCTTAAACGATCGATTTTTATTTTAGTTACATATTATTATTTAGTATATAAAATTATTGGAATTTTTCAAGAATAATTAAAAACAAAAACAATAAATAACAATACTGGGCAAAAATATTAAGGTATGTTTTGGATTTTAAAGAAATTATAACGCTTATTTAAGACACTGGTAAAGTTAAGACAGCTCGATTGACGTAAGAATCATCTAAATAAATACTCACGTTTGGTCTCCGGGGCCCAATATAGGAACAAACACACATAATGATAAACACACTTCGGATTGCGCAGCAGTAATATTGAATCCATTAAGGTGAATTTAAGTAATATGAAGCTAAGAGAATCACTACATAGTATAAAACAAAGTCGCTTTCTCTGTCCCTATTTATGCTTAAATCTTTAAAACGCAAGGGATTTTGATGCGGCTTTTTCTAATAGATAGAGTGATTGAAAAGGAAGGTTTATATGTATAAAAATAGTGGAGAAAAAAATTTTTTTGAGGTTTCTAATGTGATGTCGTAAATAATTATATTTAACGCGTGCGGGCCACGGGCAGTAATGAATAAATCAAAACTACTGGATCGATTTTAATCATTTTTTCAGTGAATGACATAGGCTATATATTTTATAAACGTGAGAAGCCGGAGCGGGCCGCTACTTAAGTATATAATAAGGTTATAAGTACTTTAGAGTGGTCATTAATAAAGTCAGGAATTTCTGCTCTACATCAAGTAACCAATATAAAAATATGGTACAAAATTTAATTTAAACGCATTTGCGAAAACTCAGGTAAATAAGAAAAATCACTTCCAATTAATTACCTCCTAGCACCCAAGACGGTAGTAAGCAAAGCTTTGAATAGTAACCATTTCCTGGTGGCTAAGTAGTATTACTGCTTGCTTGAGATAATTTTAATTGGTATATTTTGAATGAATAGCTTTTAAAATATTATAACGTTGAGCTTCGTAAAAAGACAATTGAAATTTCAAACAGTTGGTGGTTACAGATCATCATTTTTTCGAGCATATACGGTCTTTGATACGAGCTTACACGCGCTTTTTCGCGTTTCAAAAGCCGAAGACGTATTCATAGGCCTATTCCGCCATACGCTTGAACCATTGGTGGTGAGTGTCAGTAGCATATTATTCAAAAAAAATTGTATGCGCGTATACAAGCCTATTTACGTATACGGTCATTGTAGCACTCTTTGAGAGAGGCCTATGTCTAGCAGGACGTCCTTTGGCTGATATAATGATGATGATGACGATGATAGGAGCCTATAAGGATATCTCGTACGAACTGCGCGTATCTAGAAGGCGCACTTTAGAAAAACGAGCTTATACGAGCTTATACGTTGTGTTGTAAAAAACGCTGCATAGAAAATATAGCTATTGATGTCGATATTAAGTAGTATATTGGTTTTAATAAAAGTTAATTCATAAATACTGATTATTTCTATTCGACTATTTGGAGTCATGTTTATGAAGTTCCTAAAGACTTCGAGACAAATTACAAAATTAATAAATAATAGAATTTCCAATCTTGGGAATTTATGGTGGTGTTCGTTCAATTATTCACAAACTATGGTGTCTACTAAACGTTGATTTTATAGACAATATATACAATATTCTACAGACTTACCGACAACGTGTATGTAAGCAGAGCGAACTTGTGTATGAAACGATGGAGCATCAGCTGATACTTCGCAGCGGTACCGACCAGCAAGAGCTCTTGTCGCCTCTCTTAGCACAACTTGCTGGGACGTTGATCTTGATATCTGAAATAATAATTATCTTTTAGCTACTAAATAACTAAATAATAACTTATATAATTACTATATATTACATGTTACATATTAAAAACTTTGCCGACGTTGTGGGGCAGCGGTAGCGACCCTGCCTTAATATAAATATTACGTTTGTATTGACTACACAGTCATGTGTTCCGGTGTAGGTGGGTGTTGTCCTTGTGTATGTTTCCGGACCCCCGATACAGGATATCACTATCTAACTAACTATAGGAGAGTTTATATTCCGTAGCACGGGACTCTTATTATTTAGTCATGTAAGCGTGTCCGTTTGTGTGTCATAGTCATTTTATTCGGAGACCATTGGCGCTGTCTATACGAAATTTAGTAAATATTTGTAACCGCTATACAATTTGGTAGTAAAATCCTTCAATATATAAAAATAAGGATATTCCATAAATCTAATTGAGGCTTAAAGAAAATTTAACACATAGCAACATATGAGGTATCTTTGGATATGTCTTTCAAAATGAGGAGGTTTTATTTTGACTTTTGGAACGAAGTTCCTTATCGCGCGTTGTGAAAAATTCTTACGAAAAGTTGTCACGACACTTTTTGCTATAGTTGTAAGCCGTGCGGCGTGCGCGTGTTTCTCTGTCTGTCTCTCTCTCTCTCATAGAAAGCAAGCCAGTTATTTTCGTTTCGTCTTTCTATTTGTTTTGAACAGCGTGGTGTCGCGACGATTATTTTTGTTGATTTGTTTTTGTACATAATAAATAATAAATTAAAAAATATTATTATAACTTTAAAAAAAAATATTACAATTCCTTTACTAATTAATCGAAAGGAACTTCGTTCCATCCGGGTGTCCCCAGACACCTCTCAAGTTTTTATTTTGATTAAGTACGTAGTTGTTGAGATATTAGTAAGTTAAAAATAGTGTAAACAGTAAAATTAATAACAATACAATCAGTAAAGAAAATGTGTGTTAGGCATTATGATTGAAAACGTTAAACTAATTCCACTCTTATACACCATAAAGCGATTAAAAGCTATTATCATTATTCCACAGTGCAATACCAGCGCGAACTTTATAAATACACTATTATTACTCAACAAAGACATTTTACGCTCGAGCGATTTAATTGTCTCCATACATAGTTCGTCGTGTCCCGTGATTAATCTCTTTTTTTGCTTGTTTCAATCCCCAGCAATAACCCGCGTCCCACTTTTTTATTGAGCGGCTATCGGAAAATAAAATTCCTTTCTTGTTTACGCTGCTATATTCTAATTTCTAACGACGTCATCTCTATTTTACCCGTCATCCTAATATTCTGTATTATTTTTTTGTGATATTTTTATATTTTCTAACAAAAGGGTAAATAATATTTTTGTAGACATTTTTATGTTATAAGTTACTTAGTTATTCGTTTTTATGTTAATGTAAGCGGTCGCCGAAGCCTATGAGTGCTTTCAACACCATTAGCAGGTGGCACTCACGCGTTGCCAACCTCGAGATATGGGTTCTTAAATCTTCTTTGCACGGTAATTTCACTAGCCTACAGAGCCCTCCAAACCGGAACACAGTAATCCTTTTGTTGCAAGTGGCCACATTAGGTAGGTACCACCGCAGTTGCAAATATTTTGTCGCCAAATAGTAGCGCTTAGGCTAAAATATTTGACACTGTGGTGGTACCTACCTTATGTGGCCACTTGCAACAAAAGAACTACCATGACTTATTGCACTGGTGGAATAATCTCTGCTGTTTCAGAGATTATGATAACAGCGGGCTATGGGGTCGTCACGTCTCGACGTCTTTACTGATCCGTGTTTAAGATGGAAAACTTTTTTCATATAATTTAAATTATTCTTATGTGAAATTCACATTTTCACGTACTTTGCATAAAATGAAATCACAGTTTAAACTAGAAACCGAGTTACCATCGCTATCTCAGATTTCCTTCGGTGAATCACCATGAAATTTAAATACGATCATCTCAAGATAGATCACGATAAAAAGATAAATTCTTGTCGAAAACATTATAATATTTAAAGATAGATTTAGCCTTCTCCGAGAAATCACTAAAAATACGCATCGTGTGTACAAAAAAGTAATAAGCAGTCAAGTGCGTTGTGGATTAAGCACAGTTGAAATTAAAGGTTTCCGCGGCGTGGTCATGACAAATATTGAGAACTTTAAATAATAACGATTTAAAATTGACCGCAAAAATAAGTTGGTAATTTCATAGTAATTATTAAAAGTAATATGGAAAACAAAGTTATGGGAAAAACTTACATATCTCTAAAATTTGTACACCTATCTTCTTCAAAACAAATGTGGATGAAAGTTATATTGATGTTCTACAACCTCAAATTTTTCTATAGTTTTAAAGCCCATAGTTCAAAAGTTAGAGGGGACGGATTTTTATGATTTTAAGAGCTAATATCTCGACAACGACGGACATGACGAAATTATAAGGGTTTCGTTTTTGCCATTTGGCTGCAGAACCCTAAAAAGGCGTCAGTTAAAATATATCAAACAAACAAATCACGAAACGAATAGATTTAAAATAAACAACCGCGTTTTTTTATTTACCAGTTCAGCGTTCGAATCGATAGATATACAACATTCGATATTAATTCGAATGCACACTTTTTCCAAAACAAAATAAACAGCACAATAGGAAACTGATGGCTGGTGATTTGGCAGCGAACCCAATACAGTCAATGTTCTACTCATTCCGACTATCAACTATGTCGTTCACGCTTAGGTATATTTGGAAATAGATTCACTGGCAAAGAGAAATGGTCTCGGTTCTTTCGAGGAATAAGGGAGAAGAAAGGTATTTTTCTATTTTCGGATAATATTCTTTCATTTGTTACGTTTAGTGTGCTTACACAAATCGTTGCAAACGGTAGATTTATAATCCCTTTGGGGATGTATTAACGTTTTATGTTTTTCCTATTTATATTGTTACATTTGACCGAAAAATTAATAATAAATAAATAAATAAACGCTACACACTCAACGGCCCCCATTAGGATAATTGTATCCTGTGTCGGGGTCCGGAAACATTCACAATGAAAAGGACAAACATACCCAGACCGGAAAACATGCCTGTACGATAAATACAAACATCTGCTCCGAGCGGGAATGGAACCCGCAACCGTCGAGGCTAAAGGCAGACTCGCTACCCACAACGCCACGACGGTGACTAATAAATTAAATTATAAGTAAAAAAAAATGTAATTCGTCATTTTGTGGTGGCGGCCATCATTGCTTTGAAATTTATTATAGTAGCATAAGTAACTGGTTCGCCCTTAGGGTTACATATCGCTCTGTGTAAAAACTAGTAACCTGTCAAATCCGGATAAGAGTAATAAGCAGACCCTGAGAAAAATACTGACAATAATTCTAGGAAGAAGAGCGCTCTTTAGCTCAAAGGAAAGCTTAAGTAGAAAATATCACATAATGTAAACGCATATAAATCTATTTAAACCGGTCGCCGAGCCACTGTGAAGCATCTTATCTATCTCCGTCTTCCCTTAACTTCCATTTGCATCAAATCTATTTCTTGCAGTACTGTATTTTATAAACAAACTAACAGGAAATTGCTTTAAAGATGGCCGCGTTGAAAAGTTAAAGTAAATTATAGTTTGTCAATTATACTTTCTAAAAAACTACACTGTGGTAATAATGATTGCGTTATCTTAGTACCGAAGAGTTATAAAACTTGTGTGGGTATTCTAAAGAAAAAAAAACTGTTATTGATTAGAATCTAGACTATCAATCATTTAATCTGAATTATTTTTGTCCAAATATTGTTGGCTCTGTGATTGAATTTTGTAAACAATTCTTTAAGAAAATAAAATTCTTTAACCACTGAAAATTGCTCAACATATTATAAGTCTATTCATTGCAATAACTCACTTAAAGGTTCAATTTTTTTCGACAATGAGCGTTTGTAATCTGATCATCAGAAAAAACTTGGCAATCTAGTGTTAGAATTTATAGAATAACGTCACATCCGTATCTTACAGAACTAGTAACCAAAAAAAACAAGAATGCATAAATGAACCAGTTATGAAAACAGCCAGGATTATATATCCGTTATATTTTCTCGTTTTTTCTCAAAGAGACATACTTTACATTTTGTTTAAACGTTAAATTTTATTATTAATATATTTATTTAACCTAAATAGTAACTATGATCTTACAGTCAAAACAATTGTCTGGTTTTGTGAGACTATAATATAAAGCAAATTGAAAACAATTATATTGACTAGTAAATAAATAAATAATACAGCTAAACGTACTCTGCGAGGTGAAATTCAGATCGTCAGGTCATGGCTGACTGTACTGTAATGACTGTAGAGTAATATCGCTTGTTTATGTCGTAGAACTACTTGAGGATATATCAAAATAGCGACAGCACATCTACACATTATCTGCTAATCCTTCTATCTGAACAGGTAAGGCCACCTTTATCAGCTTAAAACCTTAAGAGAATGCTATTTCTGGTTATTATTTTGGAAACATGAAGGTATGTGGTCTTAACTGTCGGACCCTTGAGCATCAGAAGCACAAACTATACATAAATTAAGAAAAACACTGAAAGTTAATTAAATTAACACATCATATTAATCATAAATTTGACTAAATCAAGAAAAAAAAATCATTTAAAATTAAGACTAGTAAAGAAAATGACAGACATAATTATACGGCTACAATATTGACCAACATTTCCTTATTACTTGACCAACAAATCTGTCGGCCTGCTTGAAGACGAATACTAACAACAACATAGAAACTCTTCCGTAAGGATGTGACTACACATTAAAAGAGTAATTTGGAGGGACGTGCCATATTATCGTAGTTTACCTGTATTCCATATAAGAAATTAAACATTTATCTATTTAGTAAATGATAAAGATAAAACAACTAATAGGACAACCGTTGGGACCACCTGTTCAGAAAAGGACGTTACAATCCGCTGTACGTGTGTAATCTAAACTAATTGGCAGTCAGGTGGAGTACCCATCTTAGGTCAATTAGAGATCTGATGTTCCATTACATTTCCGGACAAAGGGACAGACAATGTATTATACTACGACTCTTACGATGCTTTTATTACAATGAGATACAATTGTATGTGGTTTCTTATGTTGTTTAATATTACTTAATGTGATATTTTTTATTTAAATTCATTTTGTTCATTTTAGTTTTTTTTTTTTTCAAATAATTAAACGCTACAAACTCAACGGCCTCCATAAGAGGGTCCGGAAACATACACCTTGACATTGATAAATACACCCGGACTGGAAAACATCTACCAAGCACCCACTCCTAGCGGTAATCGAGCCAGGGACCTGTGGTGCTTAAGACAGTTTCGCTACCGCTGCGCAACAATGTAGTCGCTTTTATCTACAAAAGACGCTTAAACTTTCTGGTGGTAATCCTTTTATTACAAGAGGCTGGCTAGTTAGGTAGCACCAAAGTGTCAGATATTCTACCGTGAAACAGTAGTGTGGTTTGCATCTGGGGGCACGGTAGTGCCCCCGCCAAGTCGAGCAATAAAGCGACACGGCCGTACTATCCTTTTCTCGAAGCATCTCAAGCCATTTTCGACGCTCTGTAACTTCGTTGTGGATAAAGCGAAAAGCCTGAATTTTCAGTAACCGAGCAGGCATTGTATAAAGTTTCAGGCGTAGTTATACATGAGATCTCACCACTTTTTATAGTAGAAGTGCTTTGCGAGACTTGGAATTTTTTTACATTTTATGTTTTGAATGGGATTTTCGTATGAAGGACACTGTGGCTAGTAAATATTTTGGGCAGAATACATTTAAGAACCAATATGATGAGGTTGGCAACGCGTGACTAACACCTACAAATGAATGGTGTTGCAAGCGCTCTTATACTACGACAAACGTGGTTTACGTTTGATCGAATCAGGTAGACTTAACAACAGTAGCTATTTTTACTAGTAATTGTGGAGTGATTACAATAATGTTAACGGATTTCCCAGATGAAACTAGATCCTGATTTGTTGGGCAAAAAATTTACCAGCCTTCCGATAACTTAAGTAATTAGACAGTTGAAAAGACCGTCTTAAGTTTTTCTACTGCAAAATACAGAAATATGTAATTTGAAAATTAGTTATTCAATACTGTTAAACAATAATAATTTTAAACTATTTCTCGCGTTACTGTAAAATTCAATTAGGTATATAGTCTAGACTAAATATATAATACACACCTTTGTCTAGACAAATAATATAAAATTTTATGGCAGAACTTCTATTTCATGACCATATTTTGGAATTTCTAACTTTAAGTCGTCAAAAATAATATCAATATTTATAAACGAAGAAAACACAAAAATAATCTTCCTTCAATTAAGTGCCTCGTGGTTACCATAAATAAATGCTGCACATTCATGGGCCCCCATTAGGATAGTAATATCCTATCGGAGGTCCAGAGACACTTACGGAACAAGGACAAATACACGCAGACCGGAAAATATGCTGTCATGGTCAATACGAATCGAACTCGCGACGCGTGACGTTTAAGACAGGTTCGCTACCGCTGCACCACAATGTCGTCAAAAAAGGAACGTTTTTCAAAATAACTTGCATGGTTTGGTTAATACAACCGCGTAGTAACGTACGTAAGAAATTCTTTAAGAGGAAACTTTCGTCGACAGCGGAGGCTTGGTAATAGGGTTCCGTTGTTACCCCTTGGATACTCAACCCTAATGTTATATCTGTTGTCTGGTTATATTCAGCCATTATTTTTTTCAAGTGAAACTTCTTTAGAATCATTGTGCTTTCAAACTCGATGAAACGAAAAAATAAGTCCATAGAGACACAAATACAAAAATGTGTATGAATGAATGAGACAGAAATATACATCCTATTTTATGTTATTTATTTTTTTATATACATGCTTTAGTGGTTTTAATGCTGGCGACACATGAACTATCACATGCGCTATACCAACCCAAGAGATAACAAGAAAGGTATGAGAAGGGACAAAAGGAAGAGAATAGAGTGGGTGGGAGATTGAACCTCCAATGCTCCCACTCCTCGCACGCATCGCAACAGTACTCTGTTACTTAACGCTGATTGTGAGAAGGTAGAACTTCCCCAGTCAGCCGGTCCATGTTTGTATTATCATTTTTATCACCAAGAGCGTAGTTATTGTTATCGTCATCATCACTAATGAATAGGTTCTTCCAGTTTATTAAATGGGTTAATGAGGTCTTTAATTACTTGTCTGTCGCCTCGTGAATAGTGTGGATATGTAGCTTTCTCATTCAGCTGTGACGTGTATGTGTATTTCTCTTTTAATAATTGCTTTTATGCTATTATGTACGGTGATCATATATGTATAAAAGTTTTATCACCATGTTATTAAATACTTCATGGTTATGTGGGTTTTTAATTTAATAAAAGTCGTTAAACTATCCTAAATTAGAAACTTTTAAAACCTTGTTATACCCTTTTTGAAAAGCTAGGTGGTTTTTATAGCAAGTTTTTTTTAACCTTTTATGTTGACCATACTCACTACACACACACTACATATCAAAAATATAGAAATCTTTAAGTTATATACTTGCGCTGAATTTAACATACAAATCTAAAATAGTAGGTGCTGTAAGTGTTTTATTTCTATTTTAGCTACTGGTGTTAAAGACTTTACATATTTTGTATCTATTTATTTTATATAGACTAGTTATTGTTATATAATCAAATTTATTATTGTCAAAATATCACTATAGAGTTTCCAGAACTATTTAATCAACAAAAGCTATTATTCACAATGTTTATATAACCACTTATCCACCCATATGGCCATTAAAATTTTGGGGTACCGCATCATTGCACTCAATAACAATCAACGTTAAAGCTGTCACGTCCCGAAGCTGCACTTTCCGACGATCACGGTTCAAGTGGTAAATAATAATTATCGGGGAACATGCAGAGTAAATTACTATGGGGTCGGATGAGAATGTTGATAGATTTCTACATTATATTTCTAACTAGCTATTGCCCACGGCTTCGCTCCCATCATGTTTTTAAGTTACAAGTTGGCAAACAAACATACGGCCCACCTGATGGTAAGTGATTGCCGTAGCCTATGAGCGCTTGCAGCACCATTAGTAGGTGCCACTCACGCGTTGCCAACCTCGACATGTTGAAATGGTTTAAGACATTTATTTCTCAAAAAGAATACAATTCACTTAATATATTGGTTCTTAAATCTCCTCTGCCCAGTAATTTCACTAGCCTACAGTGCCATTCAAACCGGAAAACAGTAATGCTTAAGCACTACTATTTGGTGGCAGAATACTTGACACTGCGGTGGTACCTAGCCGGCTTCTTGCAACAAAAGACCTACCAATGTGACTGATTGCCGGGTGCGCAACTTTAGGCGCGGTCAGTCACTTGATGGGTGATCACACAGTGGTATTTTAACTGAGCAACTCCCTGGTCTCATCTATATCCATACAAAATTCATCATAATCGTCAAAGTGTCCCAAATAAATAAACAAGAAATCCAACTCACTTTCGTATTAATAATATTGGTTCGGATTTGTATAATTGCTTTGTTCTGTTATTGAGTATTGAGAGAAAAATTTAATGTAGTTAATATCATAGAGAAGTAATTTTTGTAAAGAAGAAAAAGATTTTTTTTTTTATGTTAGAAGTTGGCAAACAAGCATACGGCCCACCTGATGGTAAGTGGCTGCCGCAGCCTATGAGCGCTTGCAAATCTCGTTCGCCCAGTAATTTCACTAGCGTACAATGCCCTTCAAACCGGAACACAGTAGTGCCTAAGCACTACTATTTGGCGGCAGAATATTGGACACTGCGGTGGTACCTACCTAGCCGGCCTCTTGCAACAAAAAGACCTACCACCAGTGTGACTGATTGCACTGGTGGAATAATTTCTGTTGTGACAGAGGTTATCCCAACAGCGGGCGATGGGGTCGTCACATCCCGACGCCTTTAGAGATATTGGAAATTAAAAACAGTAGCAAAGAGAATTGAAGTAGTCTTAAACGGAGAATTTAAAAATGCGTTTCCGGCCTTTAGGTTTTATGTGGGCACTAATGTACGAATCGATTCAATATACTAAATATCATAAAAGACATTTTTTTTCGATGGAGGAACCGGGAATAACATGACACCGTTGTGGCGTTGTGGGTAGCGAGTCTGCCTTTAGTATCGACGGTTGCGGGTTCGATTCCCGCTCGGGCAGATGTTTGTTAAAATTTCTGTCTCGGTCTGGGCGTTTGTCCGTGTGGGTCTCCCCACCGTGCCTCGGAGAGCACGTTAAGCTGCCGGTCCCGGTTCTTATCAATAACATCTTCTTTTTAATTAAATTTCATAATTGTTTTTTTCATTAAATAATTTCATTTCTATAAATGGACGCAAATAAGCAATACCACGTCAACCCACACCAATGTCAATTCGAGAAAAATGCGTTTGAAAATTTTGAACGACTTGCTTTATATGATTTTTTTATGTATTGGTCAAGTTTTTGGCAATTTCAGATTTATGTGAGTTAGTTTACTTATTTTCACAAAAAATAAGTATACAAACTGCATATTTCGTACATAATATAACCCATAACTTTTAAAAATACATAAATTGCATGATTTAAAAAATTGCTTTTTTAGAAGGTTTAAAACTTTACAAATATTAAAGAAAAACGTTCTGCAGCCATTTACGAACACTCCTGCATATATAACTCAGTTTTTGCGATATTGTGGGTTGACATGGTATTGCTTATTTGCGTCCAAATAACCATTCACTTAATAAGGGCTTTAAATATCCACCTCATAAAACTGACACCGGATATCCTGAATCCGTTGAGTGTGAAATAATTATCCTTATAAATAGGACGTATCCATTGAGCGTGTAATTTATATATACGTACTCTTCTTACGATCTCACATACACGGATATGACGTCACAATAATAATTATGGAAAGTACAAGTCAGTGAAGGAGTAAATTGGGTATAATAAGTGTTCATAGATATGTATAAAATAGATGGTGCAGATGGGATTGGATGGTAAAGATTTAAATAATGCTCCAATTCTTGTTAGACTAAAACAGAAGTATAAGTAGACTAACCCCCGGTTTCTCGAACGTTCATTAAACTCATGCTAACTTAACATAGTAAATACAAAACGCTCATTAGTTGCCTGTTGATCATCGATTATCTTTAACCAATGAGCGTTCTATATTTGGTATGTTAGATTGACAGGAATTTGTTCAACGTTCGAAACCGGGGGTAGGTTAGTAAGGAAGTATGTGTTAAAATTTAAGCCATTTTTGTCAAGCCATTACTAATATCCCAGATGCCCCTCAAAATAAACTCTTATCTTGTGCTAGGAGTGCGTAAAAATAGCCCAAGCGGGTCAAGATCGAAACTGCAACTCTTGCATTAACAAAGTCAGCCTCTCCACCGTTGAGCTACTTAATTTGAATAAACTAGCACGATTCGTTTCGTATATCATTATAATATTATACTTTGCTGGACACTTTTTGCATTAAAACCCAATGAGCTATTCTACGCCCACCTCTACACTCCACACTAACAATACAACCTTATCGCTTCCATAAAGCAAGTATCAATAGACGCGTTCAATATTTGAAGTTGTTTATTCCTATCGGCCGTTCGGGGTTGTGGATAAGTGGCAACTAGCGAGGAAGCAGCTCTGGCCAAATTGCGGACGTTGGACATTATTCAATATAGCATAGTGTCAAGTGTTCGCAGATCGTCGAGTTATCGAATAATGTAGGCTATCTATATTAGGTGATTGAATTTTACGTGGGATTAAACTGGTTAAACGCCTCACTTGAATGTGTATTTATAGGCAATAATAATTCGGTGTTTGAAGTAGGAATATGTTCCGAATGATTTGAATCGACTACTTTAAAATTATAAGGTAATGCGTATTCTTTGCCATATTAATTATATAACCTTGTCTAGTTTGCATTGTTCTAAGTATAATTGTTGTCTATTAGACAATGTAGGTTCTTATGAATGCCAGTTTTATTATTGTCAATTCAAAAGTTACTTGGTGATAAGTCCAGAGTTCAAGAGGCCAGGTAGATCACCGTTGTGTCAGATATTATTGCCGAAGCAAGTAGTGTATTTTACATTACTGTGTTTCACTCAAAGGACACTTCCGCTAGTAAAATTACTGGGCAAATGAGATTTAAGAACCAATATCAAGGTTAACAATGCGTGAGTGACACCTACAAATAAATGGTGTTGCAAGCGCTACGACAACCCTTCACCATCAGGTCGTATTCTATCTAGCCAACTTATTTACATAAAAAAAGTTAATTAAATTTGTAACTACACGAAACCATATTACCCATCGCCTCATAAATAAAATTATTCGATATCCTCCCATGTATAAGGTATAAACAAAATTTAACAACGAAATGAAATCCCATGAAAATAAACCTATCAGCTGTTACAACCTTTTTCGTGTCGAAACGAGGCGTTTCTAATAAACACACAATATAACGTTACAATGAAGGTGTTTTGATCGTTTCTATCTCAATCCAAACGATTTGAAATTGGATTGAAATGAGTTTGTTTTGTATCCCGTCTTATTATGATACAGGCATCTACGTGTACTATCATGTATATACATAGTTATATGTATATATGTGGGAGATCTTGATTTTAGTAAATTAAAAGTAGTGCAATTGACTACTCGTCCCCGCAATTAACGAGCAAGACTCCATATAAATAGCCGCAGGCTCTGTCAACAGATCAGAAGCTGTCCGGTTGCGGACATGGCACGACGGTGCTCTAAACTGTTTCAGGGTAGGTAATTATAAAATTTCCATCATCATCATCAACAACATGTCAGCCAAAGGACGGCCACTGCTGGACATAGGCCTCCTCCAAAGAGTGCTACAATGACCGGTCCTGCGTTACCCTCATAGGGCCGATTCAGCACCTTTAATGGTTTTTATACAGAGCGATTGCAGTGATTGCCATCTGACCTCCGCAACCCAAAGGGCGAACCAGTGACTAATTGTATAAGAGCAAATTATCTATCAAGAGTCAATGATTATTATCAGATGTTATGGTAACAACAGGGACAGACAGCTGAAGGTGCTCTCCAAGGCACGGTGGGAAGACCCACAAGGACAAACGCCCAGACCGAAACAGATATTTATAAAAAAATATCGGCTCCGAGTGGGTATCAAACACGCGACCGTCGAGGCTCGAAGCAGGCTCACTACTAGCACGCCGAAACGGTCTTAAAAGTAGGTAGTATAATGGCTATGTCTATATAATAAGTATATATAAAAAACCTAATACGAAGTAATAGTCTTACATTAATATTATGTAACTGTATACCTATTTGTAATCAACAAGTATGTATTATATAGAATTAAAGCTGGGAGCACTTTCCAAGATAAATATTAGTGGAGGCCCACAGACCCGAGATTATCTTACACCATTACGAAATTAAACTAAATGCGAAGTTTTCATCCCTAACAATGGGACCCTAAAAATAGCTCCCATTACGTTTAACTACCTACAATGATAGCAAGATAGTGTTTAGATTGTTGATAAAATGTAAATGTAAAATATACATTGAAATGTTTTATTTAAATATAAATATTAAATCCTTATTATTTGATCAATGTATATCAACTTAGGAAATCTATACATCACTGCCAAAATAGCTCAACGGTGGAAGCCTCAATAACTCAATTGTAGAAGGGCCGACTCCGCTCCATTAACACGAGAGTCGCTGGTTCGATTCCGACCCCCTTGAACTATTGTCGTACCCACTCCTAGCGCAAGTTTCGAGTTAATTCGGAAGGGCAAAGGGAATGCTTTTTCAAGGCATTGCTACTATTTTTAAAAAAACAATATTTGCCCTCTTCAAAGTCCCTCCAATATAGTTTATTCTGGTAAGTAAGCTATTGAGACATTTTATAAAAAAAATATTAAAGAAAAGTAAGCATAAGTCTGACGAAAGCAGGTTGATTATAACTGAACCAACTTAACAGACTCTTCATAACTAGACCGGAATGCCTAAACTTATTTTCCACTTAAGCCGAGCTTCGTAAAATTAATAAGTCAACGTTGCTTACAATATGATTTTCAGACCTTTAACTTGAGACAGCTTTTATATTAAAGTTTATATTATAATATGTAAATATTCGTTATTTCAAAATAAAAATTAAATCTCAAAAAAATATATATGGGACTGAAAATATTACATTTACATTTACGTCTGTCTATCTGTTTATTTGTAATCGCATCACTACTAAGCAAAAGTTAGGTCAGTTCGAAAATGATAAAGTCCGTGCTAAGTGGCTCAGATAAGAATGTCATTCGAAGGGCCCATACTGTCGTGCACGGTTACGATGAAAGCGGGTGATCTTTTGCCCCCTGGGATTGAGCGCTACCCGCACCGTTTCGAGAGGCACCGGTTATAGTGTTCTCCAAGAGATTCCGGAGCCTCTCTCCTTCACCGAGGCCGTCCACCGAGGAGGTTTTAGTGGGTCTCCAATACTGAACACCTGTCATGGAAACCCACATAACCCGGTCCTACTCCCCAGGAGACCGGGTAAGAGACAGCGAAAAAAAAACTAGAGAATGATAAAGTATTTTCTCAGTTAACTCTTTCAAAAGTTATTGCAATTTTAATGGCATTAGCTATGTATAACAGAAAAGTAGTTAAGTAATCTAGCCTTTTCAGGCTAAAATGTTAGATTCCCATAGGATGATCAAAAAAGTAAATTAACGTGATCGAAACCGTGGATACAGCTTTTACGTAACAAATTAGAAAAAAACAGAACTAAAATAATAATTAGTATAATTAAATTCCTGAAATTATTATTTTCGAAACGGATCTGAATGAAATTAGATTTCTTTCTCAGAAATCGAATAGAGAGATTTCTTAAAAACAGCGTTCAGTTTGTTTGAATATCGGGGATCTGTTTCAACAAACTGCTGTGTGATTTGGTAAATCTTCTATACAATTAAAAAAATAATGTACTAAGCAAAAAAAAATATACCAGAAAAACTTATGTAGAACTAGTTTAAGCCCGCAGTTTCATCAGGGAATTAGTCAGGTCAAGTTGGTTCTTTCTGCGAGAGTTCTCGTAACCTGAAATACGCGCTGAGGTCTGTCACCGAGGAAGGCCCCATGATGTTTTAGCGGGTCACCTTGTCATGGAATGCCACATAATCCGATTCTCCTCACCAGGAATCTGGGTATTTGGAAGCAGATTTTCTCCTCGTCACCAAAAAAAGGATCCGATAAGTCTTTTTCATATTACAAAATGTTGCTCCGGATGTACATTTATACGACTCCCTTTATAGTTACAATTGCCAGATTGGTTGATGTTTACGGTTACTGTTTCACTAGAGGTCGTAGGCCATTTTCCTCAATAAACAACCTATCTAACGCAAAAAAGATTTACATCAAATACAAACGGTAGTTTTGTAAAGGACGTTCAAACTATTTATTGTATATGCAAGTAGCTGATTTTTGTTGAAATTCAATAAAAAGACAGGCAAAGTGTGTATGTGTGTGTGAACTCGCATTATATAATGGTTGCCATACTACCATAGAATATACTTTTATAATACTTTTTTGAAGTTGAACTTCTTTAGAATCGTTGTGATTTGAAATCGTGCAACGGATAAAACGACTGGTAAGAGACACAAATACAAAAATGTATAGTACGAATGAGACAGAAATATACATACTATTTTAATAATAATATAATAATAAACGCTACACAATCAACGTAAAAACGATAATTTTATATTATCGGTCTATCTTCTTTGCGCCATACTTTATATATCTAGTTTTTATTTTTACAGTGTATCTCTTATTATATATGTCGTTGCAGTGGCAAATTATGTGCATATTTCAACAC
The DNA here is from genome assembly GCA_023373885.1 of Hestina assimilis. Lineage (NCBI taxonomy): Eukaryota > Metazoa > Arthropoda > Insecta > Lepidoptera > Nymphalidae > Hestina > Hestina assimilis. The sequence goes on from CM041745.1 coordinate 13,340,653, forward strand.
ACTACTTATTATAATTTGTGAGATACAGCCCACTGACAAATGGACGGACAGGGGTGGTTTAGTAATAAGGTTCTGTTGGCACCCTATGGGTCCGGAACCCTAAAAAGATTATAATCCCTATAAGACGTTATTATTCATATACCACATACATGATACGAGATAAGAAATATTTATTTTAGCTATAAAAATGTTACAACAATAAGTAGAAGCTCTGCTTCTACTTATTTGTGCCTAAGAATACATTTTACCAGTTAATACGACCCAGCCTTTTAGGTCATGATCTAATAAAGTAGGTCTTTACAACGTTGTTAAAGAATTGAGTATTTGAAAAATTCGGATACAGGAAAAATACCGACTTCAAACCTAAAATGCAAAAATCTATAATAAATATTTTCTTTCAAACAATAGCACAAGTAAAGGTCTTATAAAAAAAGTTGTTAGTTCAGGTACATTTCGGTACTTAACAATTTTCGCGCAAATCTAAATTTCCCTATATATTTTTATCGTGTTGATTCAAGACCTTTATTTTTATACACCTAATAGGGACTATAGACCTCAGTATTTGGTATAAATTTTCAACTTGCTAGATCTTCCCGTTCATGAGAAAATCGGTGGTGAAACACGGACGGACAGACGAACAAGAGAACGATATTTTAAGGGTTCCTTTTTTATCTTTTGATGTGGGGAACCCTAAAAATCAAATCGATTTATAAATATTGGTGTTCAAAGTTGAAAAACATAAAAAATACAACCTTATTTTTTTTTAAGAATATTAGCAATGCTTTTTGCTAGGCATTACTAATATTCCTTTTGCCCCTCCAAATCTCGAAGCTTGCGCTAAGAGTTGGTACGACAATAGCCCAAGGGGTTAGGATCGAACCCGAAACTCTCGCGTTAACGGAGCGGAGTCACGTCGGACCTTTTAACGTTGAGCTATTGAGGCTTCAGATTTAACTGAGAACTTTCTCCTTTTTCGAAGTCAGTCAAAATAATTGAGAAGAAACTATATGGTATATTTTATATACTTGCAAGTGTAAGCAATTTTCTGTTTTTGTATGATCAGTTATATAAAATGGGGAGGTTTTTAGTAGCGGTCGTAAAGAGAATCTTTCTAACAATGGGCCAACAATAAAACATGAAAAGTACGTTAACGGCCGATAAAATTGTGTTTACTGTATACGGTCGAAGCCATCAGGTCAGGTTCGGGAGTTCAATTTAAATTTATTGATATCACATATCCTTAGGGTGTAAGGGAAAAGAAATGTGCTTAATGAATAAAAGCACGATACTCTTTATAACCAAGACGATCGTTGTGGCGTGCTGGCAGCGAACCTGCTTTGAGCCGTGACGGTCGTGGGTTCTTCCCGCTCGGAGCTGATGTTTCTTTTAGCATAGCTAGGCCTTTGCCCGCGGCGTTTGGTTTGCGGAGGTCAAATGGCAATCGCTGTAAAAACTAATAACTCCTCAATTCAGGATAAGGGTAAAAGCAGACCTTGGGTAAATACTGGAAAATAATGCTGATATAAATAATAATAAAAAAAAAATAATAACCAAGAATTGGCTCAATGCGTGATATATATAAATATGGGATTTTTCTATAGACTTATTATATAGAGTGATGCCTTTCCATATTAACAAAACGTACAAAGTAGCACTGGTGCTCTTTCGTAAATTCGTACTAACGCAACAAAACGAAATTAGTCACAAGCCTGCAATATATTCGAATGAAGTTAGCGTGTGTCTAACTCATTTAGAAAGGAGCAGAACCAGCGAATCTTTAGAAAATTATTTCATAGAATCAATCCTAGAATTTTCGTTTTTAGCTGAATGTTTAATCCACTACTTAATACATATATTCTATCTTTGACGCGAACTACAATACAAATAACTCAGACGAAGTACTCAGACGCATAAAATCAATTGTCATTATGATAACCGATGATTATATTGCTGATCCCAAAAAAGGGAGGTGTAGCACCTAAACCCCGCATATATTCATCCAAGTTACCCATGTAAAAATTTTACGAGGCCATATTTAGTTGTATCAACCATAAAGAACCGAGCTAAAAACATGTACGAAAAATTATTTGGTACAACCGTAAAATAAGCAACATTTTCTTTTGGCGAAAATTCTATAACATATTCCCAGAAATATAGGGTTATTTTAGTATACAAACAAATTCTGGGTATTGGTCCTTTGTATCATTAGCGAAATCCTTTATACATTTTTGTCGCCCAACTTAAGATTATTATTTATGTATGTGTATTATAAAAGTAAACAAACTTTGGGGAACGTAAACGGGCAAGTATGTATCTCTTTATTTGCACAGGTATTTCTTCTTTTTTCTACGACAGTCTGCCTCATGGTAAGCAGTCACCGAAACCTATGAACGCTTGCGATACTTGAAGTATTTTTTTATGTTAGAAGTTGGCAAACAAGCATACGGCCCACCTGATGGTAAGTGGCTGCTGCAGCCTATGAGCGCTTGCAGCACCATTAGTAGGTGCCACTCGCGCGTTGCCAACCTCGAGATATTAGTTCTTAAATCTCGTTCGCCCAGTAATTTCACTAGCGTACAATGCCCTTCAAACCGGAACACAGTAGTGCCTAAGCACTACTATTTGGCGGCAGAATATTGGACACTGCGGTGGTACCTACCTAGCCGGCCTCTTGCAACAAAAGACCTACCACCAGTGTGACTGATTGCACTGGTGGAATAATCTCTGTTGTGACAGAGGTTATCCCAAAAGCGGGCGATGGGGTCGTCACATCCCGACGCCTTTTAATATCACGAAGATGTGAGAATGGAAAAGGGAACAGAGGGGGTAGCTGATTGAGCCTCCGGCACTCTCACTCGTCATCATCATCATGTAGGTTAGGCAACTTTAGGTGTGGTCAGTCAGATGGGTGATCGCATAGTGGTATTTGAACCAACCATCTCCAAGCTTCGGAGGACACGTGAAAAGTCGGTCCTGGTTGTTATCAATTTTGTAATAGTCGAAAAGTCAAGTCAGATGCCTATACGGGCGACCTGAACAACTCTGACACCAAGTTGGCCACTTTTTTTATGTTAAAAGTTGGCAAGCAAGCATACGGCCCACCTGATGGTAAGTGGTTGCCGTAGCCTATAAGCGCTTGCAACACCATTAGTAGGTGCCACGCACGCGTTGCCAACCTCGAGATATTGGTTCTTAAATCTCGTCTGCCCAGTAATTTCCGATAAATTTGCCACTAACCGATAAGAAGAAGAACTCATCGCAAAACGCAACATTACTCTGTTACTATACGCTGATTTTCTGTGAAAGGGTAGTGCTTCCCCGGTAAAATAAAATTTGCCATAGATTTTTTAGAATTTTCATGAAAAAGAAAGCATTTTGTTTTAGGACAAAGAAAGAAAATAATTAAGTCAAGGAAGTCGGAAAATATTTAATTGCTCGTGGGAAATGGGAAAACACTTGTGTATATCAAAGAAAGGCTTATAGAGAAACTTTTATTAAATGTAAGTATTGCAATAGGTACATATTATATACAACCGAAGTACGTTTTTGTTCACATACAATCCGACATTTATTAGGTGTTACGACGCAGAATCCAATGACCTGTCTTTTCCGCTGCTCGCAATAACAATAGCCTTGCTTCCGGATTGAACATTAACGAATAACAATACAGACATCATCAGCTATTTTATGCACTATAGAAAGCAATGACCACGACCTTCAATATCTGATTGTATTACTACAAATAGCGTCATTAAACTTCTAAAAATCTTCTTATTAGCATTATGCCGGTATTTTGCCAAGGGTCTGCTTACTACTCTTATTCGGATTTGACAGGTTACTAGTTTTTACACAGAGCGATGGCCATCTGACCTCCATTATCCTAAAGTACTGGTAATTCATTGGATAAGAGCAAATTACCTATCAACCGTTAACAACTATTATCAGATGTACAGTACAGTACAGTACAATAAATAAATAAATAAATAAACGCTACACACTCAACGGCCCCCATTAGGTTAGTGATATCCGGTGTCGGGGGTCCAGAAACACATACAAGGACAGGGACAAATACACCCAGACCGGAAAATATGCTTGCATGATCAATACAAACATATTCCGAGCGGGAATCGAACCCGCAACCTGTGGCGCTTAAGGCAGGTTCGCTACCGCTACGCAACGTCGTCATACAGTACAGTGTAAACAGCTTCACTAACTGTCCGAGGCAGGCATTGGGGAGACCTACAAGGATAAGGATATTCTGTGGGTGGGAAGTACTTCCCCGGTTGAGCTGGCCTTTTCACGCAAAAAAAACAGCAAAACTTTACTACAAAATTTTCAAGATATACTTGTAAATTGAGTACTGTTTCTAATGACTTTTTTTAATTAAACAGGCTATGATTAAGTTCAAGATTTCTAGAGACAGAAAAAAAGAATGTCTTAAGACTTAAGGAATAAAATCTAATTAACTGGGATTCCCGTACGATTTATTTTTCACGCTCGTACCCATGCCGCTGTCTGTTATCATTTTTCGATTGAATTCGAAATGGTCTAATTTTATTATTTACTAGCGGGCCCGGCAGACGTTGTCCTGCCCCGAAAAAAATCTGGGACCCGACAGCCCTCTACCCGGTGAAAGTTTTTGATTGACTAATAAGGCTATTAAAAAGCAGGAGTTGGTGATAAAAAAATGAAAATTTAGGGTCGTATGTATTTTCCAATGGCAAATAATAAAAATAAAAAATAAAAATTTTACCCAAAAAATAAAAATAAAATTTTGGGGGACAGCCCTTATCACTGAGGGGTTTGAAAAATAGATAGTAGCCGATTCTCAGACTTACTGAATATGCATAAAAAATTCATAAGAATCGGTCAAGCCGTTTCGGAGGAGTATGGGAACGAACATTGTGACACGAGAATTTTATATATTAGATTTTAAATACAGGGCGATGTAACAGCTACCACACCCTAGCTAAACAAACCTTTACTAAGAAAAGGACTACTCGTGGGCGTTTGTATACTTTGCTTAATTTATATAATAATTTTGGAACAGAATCAAAGGGCGTATAGATTTATGAACATATTGTCTTTATATATGCAAATTTCAAATAAACATTTCAAGATTTCTTGGTAATATGAATAAACGACGTTCGTTGTGGCGTGCTGGTAGCGATCTTTGTGCCTCGACGGTCGCAGGTTGGATACTCGTTGGTAGCAGATGTTAGTTATAAATATCTCTTTCGGTCTTGGTGTGGCTTGCTCTTATCAAATGTGTTAGTGGTTTGCCTTTAGAATTGTGTATGTCAGATGGCAATCACTCTGTGTAAAAACTAGAATAAATAAATAAATAAACGCTACACACTCAACGGCCCCCATTAGGATAGTATTATCCTGTGTCGGGGGTCCGGAAACATTCACAATGACAAGGACAAATACACCCAGACCGGAAAATATGCTTGCATGGTCAATACAAACATATTATGCTCCGAGCGGGAATCGAACCCGCGACCTGTGGCGTTTAAGGCAGGTTCGCTACCGCTACGCCACAACGTCGTCAATCAGGGTACAGGTATAAGCCGAACCTAAAAAAGAAGATAAATTATAATGAACGATTAAAGAAACACTCATATTATTTGTAAAAATAGAATTTACGTGTATTTCAAAAAAGGATTATTCTTTGTTACTTGTATATAAAATGGTGTTCAATAAATTTTATTCTATGTTAATTCAATCTTTCTATCTATACGTTTTTATTTACTATAAAGCTCCTAAATATTCCTTGAAACTATTCCACAGAAATTGACAAATTTATTTCTGCATACAGTACTATCTATATTCTTAAATAAATCAATGTTTTTTGGGTAGAAGCCAATATTTTTATTAATAATAAATTTCAACAATATTTCATAGCGAAACTTACGTAGAACAGCTGAGTTCAGTCAGCTCTCAATATCCGTAAGCACTAAAGTATGATGCAAACATATTTACACTATCCTTTAAGTTTTTAAAGTTTTTACTCAATTTTCACTAGCCGGCTAGGGAAAACTTTAAGACAGTGAAGCGAGTGGAAGTTAGAAAGGCCGAGATAATAATTTTTCAAGTCCTTAATAATATTATAAAGGCGAAAGTAACCCTGTCTCTCTGTCTGTCGCGCTTACACGCCAAAACCACTAGACCGATTGAAATGAAATTTGGTACACAGATAGTCTAGAGCCTGAGAAAGGACATAGCCTATGTCCTATGTACTTTTAATGCGAAAAAAAGGTTGTAAGGGGTCTGAAAGTGGGGTGACAAGTTGTACGGAATGATCGTCCTTTTTAGAGTTTGAAACTTATTTTTAGGCTGTTGATTCGATATAAGTAAATATAACATTCGAACTTTGTAAATGTTTGACCTAAAATAACAATTTCTTTCGTTATTCATTGGAACGAAGCCGCGGGCTGAAGCTAGTTGTATTATAATGCCAAGCATCCACTTTCTAGATTCCAGATATTTTTAATGAAGGACCCAGTTCTTGTCGAATTTTCATAAAACTTTTCAAAGCTTGTAAGAGAAAATTTATGGGAAAACGCGATGGCAACTTTTTTCAAGTTGGATTACGTAAGGCATTATGTAGATGGGAGATTTTCTTGTTAAGGTTAAACGTGGGTGAGATCAGCGATTTGCTCATATTTAAGCTTTTAATCTCATTTGAAATACTGGAAAATAGAACGCTTTAACAAAGAAAGCAAGAACTTTAATTCGAATCTATTTTTAAGTAGACATTATTGCTTATTTTCGCTTCTATTAATAAACGTGCTCAACTGCTCAGTACTAAAATCATTCATAATCCGTGAGACATGTAAAAAAATAATACCTTTCGTATTTTTGTTTTTAATTTCAGCGTAATCCATACATACAAAAAGCAGAGCATTTTAAACTGTTCAAAATTATGAATAATACCGAAATAATATTCAATAACTAAATACTCGAGCTATTTTCACCAAATTAAATTGATTACTATCCATAATTTTTGTTTTAAATTACGGTAACGCGAGAGTTGCGGGTTTAATTCTAACACCTTTAAGCTATAGTTGTATCCACTCCTTTTTTTTTGTTTTTGAGGAGGAATTCTGCTCACAAAGGCCAGGTAGGCCTCCTGGGGAGGAGAACTCTTACTGGTTATGTGGGGCTCCATGACATGTGGTCAGTCATGGGGACCCACTAAAATGTCCCCACCCACCTCGGTGGCCGACCTCAGTGAAAGAGAGAGGCTCTAGGTTCTCTAGGGGCATATCGAGCACTGTGTTGGTAGAGCTCGTTTCCAGGCAAGATGGAATGCCCCCTGCGTGAACAACAACAGTCAGGACCACACCGACTGCCGTCCTCAGGGCTGCTCAACACGGAAGCACAGGTTCCCAACCGTGCGCGTCAACGGCCCAAGGGCACGCCTCGGGAAAGGGCCAAGAGGCGGGGATAAAAAAAGGAATTGCTAATATTCTTTAAGAAAAATCTATTTCCGTGATTTATTCATCCAAAACTTTTAGTACATATATATAATTATTAGTATTTAATCCTATAAATCCCAATGAAGTAAACACAAGATATTGTGTATAAATATTACTTATAAAGAAAGGTAAACACTCTTAGGCCCTTTCAAATATTCATGAGTTCAATTGAATTGAAAGCTAAGGATTCTTATAAAAGGCAATAATTAAATTGGAGTGCCCCTACCGTTTCCCGCTGAATCTGACAGCTCTACATTATTTGTGTTTGAGAAAATCGGGTCTTAAAAAGACACGAGTAACAAAATTGGTAATTTTGGAATACTTTATAATCCGGCTGTGGAATGAGCTCCCTGCTGAGGTTTTCCCAATACACTACAGTATGGGGTTCTTCAATGAAAAAGTTTTTAAGCTATCGGCAACACGCATGCGATACCTCTAGGGTGGCAGGCGTTCACAGGCTACGGTGACCGCTTACCAGCAGGCGGACCGCACGCTTGCTTGCCACCATCGTGGTATTAAAAAAACTGTATCTAGAAGGCAAATTACCCATAGGTCGAGAAAGCATATTTCATCTTATGCCATTTCATCCAAATACGTTATGTAAATTTTGCGCGAAATATTAACAAACTTCCATCCATCCTCAGAAAATTTAACATTTATAAATGTAAATAAATATTATAAATAATTAGTATTATATTATAAATGTAATAGTGAGTTTGTTTGTTTGTACTAGCCGTTTGTTTTTGAGAATGCGAACCTCCCGCCTCGCATCCCGCATCTCGCCGCAAGCTAGACCCGTTTAGTACCGTTAGCATTGCTAGCAAGTAAATATGTCTTCATTTAATTTATGCACTTTTGTTTTTATTTTACCATACATTATTCAGAATAATTTTAACCACAAAATGGTTTATTCAAGAGATGTTAACCTTTAGACTCCAATCATAAATTTTTATAGTGCAATCAACTTTTTTGCAATCAGTACTTGTTGTTGTGAAGTCATTTTGTAACGGTCAGCGAGAGCGTTCTCGAAACCAATGGCTTATAACGTTTTCATGCCTAACCAGCCTGAACAGATTATGATGAATTTTAGTAAAGATATAGATGGGACCATGGAGACAGTTATAGGCTGCTATTTGTCGCGAAAACAAAAAAATGAAGGGGCTGAAATGGGGCATGAATTTTTATATGGGGCACCAAATTTTTTTATTGAATTAAAGGGCTCTCATTAAAACGTTATTCACGCAGGCAAAGCTGCAACCAGAATAAACGCTTCCCACTCAACGGCCCCCATTAAAATAGTTATATCCTGTGTCGGGGTTCCGGAAACATACACAATGGCAAGAACAAATACACCCAGACCGGAAAACATGCCTGTATTGTCAATACAAAGATCTGCTCCGTCGGAATTCGACCCACGACCTGTGGCTTGTGACCGCTACCGCTGCGTCACATCGTCCTCAAGAAGCTAGTCCCACTAATCCCACTTATATTATAAATGTGAAAGTTTTGATGCATATATGGACGATTGTTACTCTTTCACGTAAAAACTACTGCACGGATTTGGATGAAATTTGCTACATACATAGCCTTTTACCTGGATTAACCCATAGGATACTTTTTATTCCGGAAAAATGTTGGGTTCTCGTGGTATTTTCAAAAAACTATTTTAACACAAGCGGAGCACGCGGACACTGCTAGTATTATGTAAAGAAACACAAATCGTATTTATTAATATCATATTTGTATCTCTAATAAAACATTCCGGTAAGTCATTATCATACATACATCAACATCAATTCCAGGCTGCGCGAAGATCCTCGTAAAAGGGTACTCCTTCGGTAGGTAGCTGAAGAACTCCTGCCTCCCTCTGTACCACTTCACGCTATACAGTGTCTCGTTTCCTTCGAGGGTCCATTTACAACCTAACAGCACGGTGTCTCCGAGCCTGACGGCAGACGGCGCTATTAACTGCACGTCTCTTAGAGCAATTGTGTCTGAAACAAATGGAAAACGAATTAATATGTATCCAAGATGAATATAAGAATAGTAAGAGACAATTTATATTCTTAATAGTCTTACTAGTACTAGTAATATTTATATTATAAATGTGAAAGTTTGGATGGATGGTTTGGTACTCTTTCACGCAAAGTCTACTGGAAAGATTGGGATGAAATTTGGTAAACACATAGCTTATTAGCTGGAAAACATATAGGGTACTTTTCATTGCGGAAAAATTTTGGGTTCTCGTTGGATCATCAAAAAACTACATAACGCGAAAAATAATTGCTTTAAAATTCAATTAGGGTCTTGCCCAAAGTGTGCACTTTTTATTAGAGTTCCGTAGCCAAATGGCAAAAACGGAACCCTTATAGTTTCGTCATGTCCGTCTTTCCGTCCGTATGTCACAGTCATTTTACTTGAAGACCATTGGCTCTATCTATACGAAATTTACTAAATAGGTGTTTTCTATGAACCGCACAACGACTTTGTAATAAAATCTTAAAATATATAAGAATTAAGGTTAGCAGTCCATAGATGTAACTAAGTTTTGAAAAAAAAAATCAACGTATGTTAACCTGTGAGATATCTTTCTCTATCTAGGTCTTTTAAAAAAAAAAAAAAAAAATGATAACGAGGTTTGATTTTGACTTTTTCATTAAGTCAGTAGTTGTTGAGATATTAGCTCCTAAAGTCATAAAAATGGTGTCCCCCCCTCTAATTTACAAACTTTGCGATTCAAAATTCTGGAAAAATTTGAGCTTGTAGGACATCAAATAAAATTTCAACCACATTTAGTTTGAAGAAGATAGGTCTACCAATTTTAGAGACATATAAGCTGTTCTCCTATCTTTGGTTTTCATATTACTTTTAATAAGTAATATGAAGTTACCAACTTATTGTTGCGGTAGATTTTAATTCTTTAATATTTTTAAAGCCCTTAAGATTCTTCATAACCAAGCTACGGAACTCATTAGTTTCAACTGTGTGTGGTCCACAACGCACTTGACGGGTAATTATTTATATCACAAAAGTAGCAAACAGGCAAAAGTTCGGCTTAGTAGAAAACCTATATATATCGCCTAATACTGCCAAAAATATAGTGGGGTGAAAAGGAGCACCAAAGGATAGTCAGAGAGAGTCAGGATTTTTGTGTTCAAATAATAAAAAGTAGGCATTCATGGAGATTGCCGATAGAAGTGAACACATGAAACTTGAAACTTTTTGATTTCATTTATTAAATTTTATAATTTGTAAACCAGTCCGGTAACGTCCAGAATCCATATGTGCACACGTCGCCAGTCTGACGTAAACATCACATGAAGCATGTCGTGACGTCAGGTGACGCGAATCCTTACGTTTAATCCCCTAGTCACAGAATAACATTTAGCCCTAATCTCAACGCGGATTCAAAAATATTTAACATTTTTTTCTTGAATGGTATATTTTTTTCTGTTTATGTAGTTTTGAATTGATTTGTCGACCTCGAAATGTCCTCATGAACATCTGTAATAATTTCGTTCATAATCTAAAGTCAACTGTTGCAAGATAATCCTACAAGGCATTCGAAAATCGAAAGCGATATTTTCGGAATTGTCATCCACTTTACAGTACAATTTCAACAGTATTTACCGAGCTAAGATAAAACTCAGCAAACCAGCAATCAATTTCGCTAGCGTAGCTTACAAAAACATTTGTCCGAGAGCCGTATTTTTCTTTTACCGCCATCAACGGACGTATATTAGTGCCATTTTCGTGTGCCGACTGCGAGCGGATTATATATTTTTTATTCTCTGTTTCTCATATATGGACTTTTTATTATCTCGTGAAGTTAGGCTACAGTGCCAAATGTTAAATCTACGTATCTAAATTGTCAGTGCTTGATAAATTAAAGGACTTACTAAAAACGTTATCATAATTATAATGAACTAGCTGTGCCCGCGGTTTCGCTCCCCTCAGGCTCCGCCCGGCTCCAGCAGCTAACCACATCTTATCGCCCGCCCGCACTTTCTTTCTATATCTCGGCTTCTAAGTATCGTTTAGTGATTATATAGTCTATAGCCTTCTTCAAGAAATGTGCTGTCTAATGCAGAAAGAAGTTTTCAAATCAGTAGTTCCAGAGATTAGCGCGTTCAACCAAAAACAAAAAACTCTTCCTCTTTATAGTACTCGTAATGGTACAGCTAATTAAAAAAGGTTTTATAAAATTGCAGTACTTATATTTTCACATCACTCAAAAATCACCGTGTTTATATTTGAGTCTCTGATTTCATAACATTACCTATATAATATTATGTTAGGTTCTGACATGGTAATTATAATGTACGATGATCTAAGCAAAGATATCATAGAGGGCTAAGTTGAGTTTTTTAGCAATTTTTATGAATAATATAAATAAAAATATTTCCTTTATCTTTAGTTTAATTTACTGCAGGTAGTTTTGTAGACACATATAAGTTGGCATTGCGTGCTTATAATTACTTCTTTAAAAACCTAATAACAAAACAATCGAGCACCTTTTTGTCAACGCTTATACATTTCCGCTATTAATCACACCATACATTCCCACTTGCAGACCACAAACAATTACATTACATCAAGCGTCGCCTGTGCTTTAATGCAATTAGAAGACAGGCGGCCTTGCGATTTGTACGTAATTGTGTATGCTGATAATGATGATATATTCTTATAGTGAAATAATTATTTTATTATAATCCTACTAATATAATAAATGTAAAAGTTTGTATGTTTCGAAATTTGTTACTCAATCACGCAAAAACGGCTCAAAGTTTATGGATGAAATTTGCCTAAGATATAGATTGTTACACGAATCCATCGATTGCTTTAAAAATACATATAAAATATCCATCTATTTACTGGTAAGCTCTCAGCGGATTAAGAAAATCAGACGGCAATCGCCTTCTGAATAAAATAGCAAATCAAGCATATCGGATTAGGATATTATAATAAGGTCTTGGTACAAGGATAAGAAAAGTAATAAAAATAACAACTTTTAAACAAATGCCTCAGAGAAGACTATTTTTATCAACTGTAAAATTGTTTATATATACTCTAAGATACGTTGACACCGTTGTGGGGTTAAGGGTAGCGAATCTGCTTTTAAATTCGACGGCTGCAGATTCGATTTGCGCTCGGGCAGATGTTTGCATTGATCTTACAAATATCTATTTCGATCTGAGCATTTGTCCTTGCGAGTCTTCCTACCGTCCCTCGGCGAACACGTTAAGCTGTTATCACATAAAATATGATAATAATCGCTAATGCTTGATCAGTAAATTGCTCTTAAACTGTTTCGCCTTTAGGGTTGCGGTTCTTATCCTCTGGTTCGCCCTTAGGGTTGCGGAGGTCAAATGGCAATCGCTCTTTTTTTTTTTTTTTATTTAAAAATGGGTAAGCTCTTGACCTCCATCGAGCGTGAAAGCTTAGATGAGGTCTACGTTGGAGCGAGCTTACTCAAGAGAAGCCTATGTACTCGCACCTTGAAGAGGTTCAGGTTGTATGCATTCGGAAATACAGACGCCGGAAGAGCATTCCAATCCCTGGCCGTGTGCATTATGAATGACGAACGAAAGCGCATAGTTCGGATATTAGGTATATCGACCAGATATGGGTGGTACCCCGCAGTGCGCCTGGTATCTCGGTAGAAAAACGGCGATGGCGGTATGAGTTCATGGAGCTCATCAGCACACTCCCCGAAGTAAAAACTAGTAACCTGTCAAATCCGGACAAAGGTAATAAGTGGACCCTCAGTAAATACTCGAATTATAACGGGAACAATGCTAGAAAGAAGAAGAATATTGTAAGCTACGTTATTTAGTTTAAATGTATCCGTGGATTTTGATATATGAAGTGTAATTATACTGTATGTATTTCTCATGGACCTAAACTATTAAAAAGTTAAATAATACAAAATACGGTAATCAATAGAGTGGATGCCAGTTATATAAGATTTTATAACATATTTTACAGACAGATGCAATCAAATGACTTAAGTCAGTCATACATATACATAGCACAGACAGGCACAAAACACCGTCTTCGCCGGTGAGGACGAGGTTCTTTGTTTCGCACGTCACGTCGCGCTCACACCGTTGGGTAAGTCCGCTGCCTATATCTCTGATGACTTCCTTAGTCGTGGTTCGGCCTCGCACGAGGCACGGGGCACGGGACGGTATCAAATTTCGAATTTAAGCCCCTGTGAGGGACCACTCCCCGATTCGGCGATGCTGTTAAAATCCCATGCCTAAATGAAGTCTTAAAAGTTTAGGACTCGTTTGTGTCACCGGTCTCTTAGTGAGACGATATTTTATGGTGATTTTGTTTATCATTTTACTCTAAATAAATAAATGTAATAAGGTGGGGAGACCTGATGGTCGTGTTGGTTCTAAAATTAATGGTGTCGGGATGAGACGACCCCATCGCCCGCTGTTGGGATAACCTCTGTCACAACAGAGATTATTCCACCAGTGCAATCAGTCACACTGGTGGTAGGTCTTTTGTTGCAAGAGGCCGGCTAGGTAGGTACCACCGCAGTGTCCAATATTCTGCCGCCAAATAGTAGTGCTTAGGCACTACTGTGTTCCGGTCTGAAGGGCATTGTACGCTAGTGAAATGACTGGGCGAAGGAGATTTAAGAACTAATATCTCGAGGTTGGCAACGCGTGAGTGGCACCTACTAATGGTGCTGCAAGCGCTCATAGGCTGCGGCAGCCATTTACCATCAGGTGGGCCGTATGCTTGTTTGCCAACTTCTAACATAAAAAAAAAAAACATTTTCAAAAATCTACACAAGAAAAGGTAAAGGTTAAGTACCCTCTTACCTAATATTGACGTGAATTCGTAGTATTTATACTATTACGTTTGGTTTGATAAATAAAAGGTTTTGGGACCAAACTCCTATTCCTTCTATTTTGTCCCGTTTTCAAAGTTCCGTACCCTAAGGATGGCGACGGAACCCTTTTTTTTTTGTCGTGGAGGAAATCTACTACCAGATAACCGGCGTCCTGGGGAGGATAACCGGGCTATGTGGGGTTCCATGATAAAACGTCATGGGGACCCACTAAAACCTCCTCGGTGGCCGACCTCACTGTTGTCAGGTTACGGGAACTCTTGGAGAACAAACCAAAGCGACCTGACAATCACAGTGCTCCGATTGGTAGCGGAGCTCGGTCCCGGGGGGGCGAGATGGTAAGCCCCCAGCGCTTCCCATGCATGCGCACACGGCAGTCGGGACCACACCGACTGCCGGCCTCCTTAGGGCGGCAGACGACGGAACCCTATTACTAAGCCTACGTTATCCGTCCGTCCGTCCGTCGATCTTTCCGTCTGTCAACGGACTTGCGTCTCACGCATCGTAATAGGTAGAGTTCAAATTTTAACACATACTGTGTGATTCTGTTACCGCTAGAACAACAAATACTAAACATGAAATGAAATTTTAAAAGGAAAAAATAATAATTTCGAAATAAAAAGAGAAATTACGAAATAAAAAAATATATAAACCCAACACGCACTTATCCGACTTGACCCCACCTGAGGTTGCAACGCACCGTCATGCCTTTGATGTTTGGTTTCGCTTATCATCAGAGAACTAAAAGCTCGTTGGTTGTCTTTATTTTATACCTGATAAGTGATAATAAGTGATAAAGTATGTTTTTTGAGATCGCGTGGATGTAATTTTTTGATGAACCCATAGGAACCTAACATTTTTCCGAATAAAAGGTATCTTAAGCGTTAATTCGGTCAGTAAGCCCATTTATGTTTTTTTATGTTATCAATTTGGGAAGCAAGGATACTTCCCACCTGATGGTAAGCTGTTGCCGTAGCCTATGAGTTCTTGCAACACCATTTGTAGGTGTCACTCACGCGTTGCCAACCTCAAGAATTTTAAATTCTTAAATCTTGCTAAGCCATTTCACTAGCCTTAAAAACGAAACAAAATAATGCCAAAGGCCGACGCACTGGACGTACCTACCCAGCCAGCCTCTTGCAGCAAAAGATCTACCACCACTAACATAAAAAAATCCATACTATAAGTACTAAAGTAAAGTTTCCGAAAAAGCTATCATATACTAGACGTTCCCACCCACCCAGAGTAAATATCCCTATTACAGTATAAATTCACTAAGAGTAATCAGAAAATTAACATTTAATGATATGTATAATATTTCAAATTACATAATTAGTTTTAATTGCTTATAAGTGAAAACATTAGCGTCTTACGAAACGAAGAGATTAAGCATTAATTATACAATAAACAGAAATTTATTTCCATTCGATGTAAGCTATCAAAAATAATAAATAACGCTTTGCCTGTCGTTGCGAGCTCGACCACACGTCACATAAATTTGTTACGATTATGCAAATTTCAGGCAATTATTTATTACTATAATGAAATATCACCAATTTGCTTAGCTAAATCATATCCCTAACATCATAAAATAAAATTTATAACCCGAAGTCCGACTAATTTTCGATAATTTTGGCATAAATATGGAAATTATGAAGTATTAGGAGATTAACCACATTTTTATGTAAGTTTCTCGTATTTTTTTATGTGACTAATTTGGCAAGTAAGCATATGACTTACAGTAATTATATATATATTTTTTATGTTAGAAGTTGGCAAACAAGCATACGGCCCACCTGATGGTAAGTGGTTGCCGCAGCCTATGAGCGCTTGCAGCACCATTAGTAGGTGCCACTCACGCGTTGCCAACCTCGAGATATTAGTTCTTAAATCTCGTTCGCCCATTAATTTCACTAGCGTACAATGCCCTTCAAACCGGAACACAGTAGTGCTTAAGCACTACTATTTGGCGGCAGAATATTTGACACTGCGGTGGTACCTACCTAGCCGGCCTCTTGCAACAAAAGACCTACCACCAGTGAAATTATATAAGAAAACGCAAGTGAATAAAGAAATAAATAAACGCAACACACTAACGGCACCCATTAGGATAGTTATATCCTGTCGGGGGTGTGGAGACATACACAATGACAAGAACAAATACACCCAGACCGGGAAACGTGTCTGTATGGTCAATACAAACATCTGCTCCGAGCGGGAATTGAATCGGCGACCTGTGGGGCTTTAGGCAGATTCTAAACCGCTGCGTAACACTTCGTCAAAACGCACGTAAAACTTTGCAGCACAACTAACTAAAGCATATGCCTCACAATAAAAGCTTAAAACGTTTTAAAATATTATACTGTATTCATCATTTATGTATTCCTCGGATATTTCATAAACGATACTTGAGTTCCATTATCATTCACTTAACATGTACTTGAAACTTTTTAAAGCTCTCTCCACAAATTGTTTAAATTGCTGTCCATTTTAGCCAGACGTAGAGCATTATTGGAACTCGTTGGGTTTATAATTTTCTATTTTAAATTATATTGTATTATTGGAAAATTAAAAGATTTTCGATATTATAATCCATTTAAAGTATTTCATTTTATTAAAACAATTTTATGAAACTTATTAAAATTTAGTTTGATAAAATTACTATTAGAATTCAATTACAAAAAATGGAACCCTTAGTAATACTACACAGTCATAATTATATATACATTTTCAAGATCCCTTATCTCTTTAAGAATTAGCAATTTGAAATTTTTATATTACTTTAAGGTTTCATTGTTATAAAGAGCTAGTGGGCCCGGCGGACGTTGTCCCATCCTAAAAAAAATCTGGGACACTACTATTATCGCTCTTAAAAAATGGGAGTTGATGGTAGATGGGTGAAAATTTAGGTTTTATGTATTTTTACCACATCATAAATAAAACAAAAAAATGTAAAAAAAAAAAAATTGGAGTGGACCCTTATTATTTTCGGATATAAAAATAGATTCTAAGATCTACTGAATATGCATATAAAACTTTATCAAAATCGGTTGAAACGGTTTCGGTTTCGGCTAAAAATGTGACAGACAAACAGACAAACAAAGAGACAGAGTTACTTTCGCATTTATAGTATAAGAACCCTTTCTGTACACAGGAATTCGCTACTCGAACATTTATAGTGACTTTTTCACGGAATTTCGTTATTTCGACGAGTTGTATTACGTTAGTATCGATAAGATCAGGCTCAACATTACGTCAACGTAGTCCTTTAGTAAAGGGTAAATTGTACAAAAATCGGCTCAAATACGTTCAAAATCAAGCCCAGCCACGTCCATTACCGAAATAGGCCACTCGGCCGATACCAAACCAATTATGCTTTCTATAAATTTCACCAGAATTCCGGCAGCGTTTGGAATAACGACATTTCGCGTCGGATTTTTTTTTCGATGAAATTTAATTTCCACGAAAATCGTTTTTGGAAGGATAAAAATATTTGTTATATTTTTATTATGAAATACGTGTATAGGAATTATTGGTTTTGTTTTCATTACATGTTTTTTTATTCTTCGTTTTGTTAATAAATTAAATCCAATTAATAAAAAAAAAATAATTAACAGAACACCATCTCTTCTTTCTTTTCCGTATTTGACAGGTTACTAGTTTTTACACAGAGACTTGCCATCTGACTTCCGCAACCCTAACGACGGACGGACGAACCAGTAACTCATTGTATAAAAGCAATATAAAAAAAAAAATATATATATATATATATATATATATATATATATATATATATATATATATATATAACCTATCAAGAGTTGCCGATTATTATAAAATACTTTGATAACAACCGAGACCGACAGCCTAATGTGCTCTTCGAGACACGATTTGAAGGCCCACAAGGACAAACGCATACGCTGAAACAGATATTTAATCAATACAAACATCTGCCCCGAGAGAAAATCGAACCTGTGTGAACACGCCACAACAGGCGTCAAAAAGAACTCAAATGGATTTTAAATTGTTATTTCAATATACATAGAATTTATCTTCATACGTGCATAAATATTTTATTCAATATTAACTTTCACTTTTAGATTTAAAGATTCTTCATTATCAATCATCGAAAGCCCACAGTATTTGCCGTCCGAGGTCTAATCCTTTGGGCAGTGATTCTGCTTATCGTCCTCATTAAACATATAATTACCAGTCAAGTGCGATGTGGACCACTCACATTGGATAGTAAAGAGTTTAAAAATAATAACGAATTAAAATCGACCGCAAAAATAAGTTGCTAATTTCACAGTAATTATAAACAGTAATATAAAAAACAAAGCTATGTGAAAAACTTATGCATCTCTATGTAGACCTATTCTTTAAAGTCAATGTGGTTAAAAGTTCTTTTGGGGTTCGACAACCTCAAATTTTTTCCGAGTTTTTAATACGATAGTTTAAAAGTTAGAGGGACACAATTCTTATGACTTTAGGAGCTAATATCTCATGAACTTACTACCTTAATTAATGAAGTCGAAATCAAACCCTATTCAAAGATAACTCCCACGTTACATACTCAGGTTTTTTTCAATCCTTAAATACATGTGACTGCTACCCTTAAATTTAGTATATTTTAGGATTTCTCTACAAAATTGTGTAAAAATGCACACAATAAACCTATTTACTAAATTTCGTCTAGATAGAATAAGTCTCCGAGTAAAATGACTATGACATATAAACGGACAGAGGGATATGACGAAATTGTAAGGGTTGCGTTTTTGCCATTTGGCTACGGAACCATAAAAAGGACAATATTTCCTAAGCATCAATCTTGTTCTTATCGATTGGTTAGTGGTCAACCTAGTGTCAGAGTTGTTCAGGTCACCCGTAGGCCTCTGACTTGACTTATCGACAGTTGTCTAATTGTCAACAGCCGGGACCGGCTTTACGTGCCCTCCGAAGCACGGAGACGCTCGGTTGAAATACCACTATGCGATCACCCATCTAGTGACTGACCGCGCCTAAAGTTGCTTAACCTACCGATCGTTTACCGATCAGCGGGTGCACTCGGCTATGAGCGTCTCATCATAATCATCAATGATCAATGAATAAAATAATGTCGAGTCAAAGAAAAATATTCAACATAATATAATTTAATAGTATTATATAAAAGTAATAAAAGAAACTCTGAATCCGCAGTAAACGCTATAAACGATGCCATATTTAATATTAATATCAGCTGACGGTCGAATCGAAATGACCGAAAGTTATTACTAGTACTTAAGGATCGACTTTCTTCTGTAATGAATTAGTAATCTATAAAAATAAATAAATAAAATAAAAAAATGGGTGCGTGTACTTATGTACGCGCGTCAGAAGTTATACTTCTTTAGCATTACTAAAAACAATTTTTAATTGCACGCAAATAATTAATATGTGAACACAGTCAACAAAGTTCAGTTTATTTAAAAAATTAAACGACAGTTTCTACATGTGAATTTTGTGTGACGCTCATGCGCGCGCTTATTAAAAATTACATCTTTGTGGTGTTTGCAGTAGGAAAACTTAGGTCATGGAGCGTTAGTGCAAAGCAATGTCTAAAAGATATTACACCCCGACTCATTGCCTCCACAGGTGAAAGGAGGGCTGGTTCATTTTTCGCCCGAAGAATCGGGATTGCGATTCAGCGAGGAAATGCATCTAGCACTCTTGCCACCATTCCCCGTTGTAATTATTTGTAAATATACTTAGTATTGAATTATAAATTAACTAAAAAAATTTTTTTGTCCATCCGTTTGTTCCCACAAATCTCTGAAACGGCTGGACCGATTTTAACAGAACTTACACTGGCAGATAGTTACGCGAGCGAAGCTGCGGGCGTAACTAGTATCAAAATGTATTTCTATTATCACATATGCTGGTGGCTAAACAGACCATGGTTAGCTACTGGAGGGCGGAGTTGCTTCAAGTTGTTAAAATATGATATTAGTATGAGAATATATTTACACTATTTACACGCACCGCGGAACTATAGGCGTTGCTTTACAATAATTTTATCTCAAGTACGCAAGATAACTCCCCAAGGTCACACAAAAGAGATAGAAAAGATATGTCAAGTAAAAAAGATAACAAATATTACATAATGATTAGTCCAAACTTAGTAAAGATATACATCGAGATAGTCCAAACAACGAGACAACTTTTCTGTACAAACTTATCTGATCTATCTTGGTTCATTAAGTGCGACCTCACAAACGACTATCAGCTTAACCAATTTCGCACCTGTAACTGAATTTTAGATATCTGGAAGGTCCAAACTTTGCTATTCGCAACCGATCCGACTGACCTCCGACAAATTAAGTCATTTTGTTTCAAAACCGAACGTTTGTAGAAAACCGAACCCCTTTTTGCGATATTTAGAGTTGTTCGAACTTTCAATAATAACCAGTGTAAAAAGATCCTTCAATTACGTCACTTGTGTATTTTATTACTTTTTAGGGTTCCGTAACCAAATGGCAAAAACGGAACCCTTATAGTTTCGTCATGTCCGTCTGTCCGTCCGTCCGTCCGTATGTCACAGTCATTTTACTCGGAGACTATTGGCTCTACCCATACGAAATTTAGTAAATAGGTGTATACTTTGAACCGCACAACGATTCTGCAATTAAATCTTAAAATATAAATGAGTTAAGGGTAGCAGTTCATACATGTAACTGAGTGTTGGAAAAAAAAAATTCAACATATGCCAACGTGTGAGATATAGATGGATAGGTCTTTCAAAATGATAAGGAGGTTTGATTTTGACTTTTTCATTAAGTCAGTAGTTGTTGAGATATTAGCTCCTAAAGTCATAAAAATTGTGTCCCCTCTAACTTTTGAACTATGGGATTTAAAATTTTGGAAAAATTTGAGCTTGTAGGACATAAAATAAAATTTCATCACCATTTGGTTTGAAGAAGATAGGTCTTCAAATTTAAGAGATATATAAGTTTTTCCCATAACTTTGTTTTTCATATAACTTTTATTAATTACTATGAAATTACCAACTTATTTTTGCAGTCGATATTAATTCGTTATTCTTTTTAAAGGCCTTAAGAATCTTTATAACCAAGCTGCGGAACCCTTTGGTTTCAACTGTGCGTGGTCCACAACGCACTTGACTACTAATTATTTGAATGGTGCATTGCTATATGTACCGATTTTTACATAAATTTAACATAAGAGAACTCTATAACATGACTTTTTATGATGCTATTTGAGCAAACACATGTTTGCCTATAATTATATTATGTATATTCACACATAAAGCTGTGCAATCATTGGCGGCACGAAAGCGGCACGGCATATGATGTAATGAATAGTATAAAGTTTAATTACGTCTCAGAACCTTTACATCGAACATAAGAAACCTAAGAAAATATATACGGATTACAATGTTTTAACTTAAAATAATATTTTAGATATTAATGAATTTAGTTCTTGATTAGTTCAATTTACAAATTTACTTTAAGCATTAATGAGGTAGAATTTATTATAATTAATGTTAATTACTAACTTGAAGGGCAACCAAAATCGAATATTTTGTTTCAATAGCACCCCAACGAAGCCTAAATAAATAGAACCTATTTAAATACATGAAAATTAAGAGTTATCTTTTTTATATGTACCACAAAGTTCGCAAGCAAAGTAGAGTCAAATGTCTTGATAATAGTGAGAAGGTGAGAGAATAGAGTTAAAAGTAGTGGCATGGAGCAGCAGGAGTTGGAGTATGGGGCAGAAGGATTTTTTTTTTATTTTTTTTTTTTTAATGTTAGAAGTTGGCAAACAAGCATACGGCCCACCTGATGGTAAGTGGCTGCCGCAGCCTATGAGCGCTTGCAGCACCATTAGTAGGTGCCACTCGCGCCTTGCCAACCTCGAGATATTAGTTCTTAAATCTCGTTCGCCCAGTAATTTCACTAGCGTACAATGCCCTTCAAACCGGAACACAGTAGTGCCTAAGCACTACTATTTGGCAACAGAATATTGGACACTGCGGTGGTAGCCAGCCTCTTGCAACAAAAGACCTACCACCAGTATGACTGATTGCGCTGGTGGAATAATCTCTGCTGTGACAGAGGTTATCCCAACAGCGGGCGATGGGGTCGTCACATCCCGACGCCTTAAGGAGTTACGAGTTTGGCCCTCTAGCGCTCACACTCATCGAACCAGGAGGCATCTTTTAGTGTGTAACCGAATAGAAAAGGAGGTTTTCAATTTCTTGTATTTACAACTTCTTGTATGTTTTAGCGGTACGACAACTTCCACTGATTCTGATGATTATTTTTTTGATCAATACAATTAGCTTCGAGGTGGTCTTGTCCACATTTTATGATGATTTTATAAAAATCATCAGATATATATAGAATATAATTCATTTTTGAGGAGTTTATTAGTAAAAAAATTACAAGAAACATGCGAGTTTTTACAATGTTCTTGTGTACTATGCAAGCTTAAGTATTTGAGTCAGTTGGTTTTTACCGACTTCAAAAATCAGGAGGTTCTTCAATATCGTTGTTTTTTTTTTATTTGTCACCTCTGTCTGGAAGCCTGAAATTTATGACCCAATTTGGAAAAATATAAAATATGAAAATTTAATTACTATAAAACTTATAATTATAAACATTTACTAACATATGACCTTAAGATAATCCAATTGGCAAAGACAAACCGGGCTAACGAAGCCTATACGGTAGAATCCCTCACCGTGGCTTAAAGAGACCTGAGACGGACTGTTTTGAATTATAACCTCTATATCTATAGGTGTAAGAGCTATTTATAAATGTAACACAACTTGATTCTCAGATTAGAATTGCCTAAACCTAGCCGGCTGTGATGAGTCCGTCACTGAACAATTAGTATGCGGCTGAGGCTAGATTGATTTGTTCTGGACAAATCTTGAATCCTGTGTACCGTTATTTTGATTTCTGATATTGTATTTAGTAGTTTTTTTTTATTACATGACGGTTGGCAAGCAATCATACGGTCTGCTTGATGGTAAGCAGTCACTGCAACCTATGGACGTTTGGAATACTCGAAACATCACATGCGCGTTGCCAGCCCAATGGATAGCAGAGAAGGGACGAGAAGAGCTAAGAGGAAATGAACAGATGGGGTGGGAGATAGAGCCTCCGACTCTCCAATCATCGCTAGAAATGCATTTGTTTGTTGCAATGCTATGTGTTCTTAACAGCTGTCCAGTTTAACTATTATGTCTGCAGTATATCTGTACAGTGCATGGATTAAGCCATTCATTTGATTACAATTAATAAATTGTAATTGAGTGAGTTTTAAATTAAATCTTAATCATATATAGCGTGATGCTACACACATACATAATTCATAACCTACAGGCCTAATTGAACCCTACTTCGTGTATGACAAGGACGATATTATTAATAAAGGACCACGGTCGTTTAATTGTATAAGTCCTTGTTACTGTTTTAAGTAAGGGTTCAATAAAGATTTTAACATTGGTACAAATATTATTATTAAAGAACATTTAACCTTTAAATACCAATTTAATTATCTGGGGGTACGGCAGTGCACCCGCCAAGTCGAGCAAAAAGCGGTCTCACTACCCTTTTCTCAAAGCAATTCAGGCCATTTTCGATTAATTATATGTCTTCATATTTTCACAAAAATCTCAAAAAGTTTTTATTTTTACCCTAATTCTATTTCTAAAATAAAAATAGCCTTAGCTACCCTATAGAACATCAACTAAAACGGGAATTAGCTGGAACAAATAACCTGCCTTAAGCGCCATAGGTCGCGGGTTCGATTCCCGCTCGAAGCAGATATTTCTATTGACCACACAGGCACGTTTTTCTGCCTAGGTGTGTTTGTCCTTGTCAACGTGTATGGAAACATATGGACCCCCTACTCAGGATATTACTATCCTAATGGGGGCCGTTGAGTGTGTAGCGTTGTTTGTTTGCTTAAATATATATTATTATAGGTATTTGTATAAATACGGTACTTAAACTTTGATGCACACTAAATAAAATACTATTATTTTGACATTACAAACAGACTCTTTTGTTTATTTGTATAACTTCTTCTCTCTAAATGCCCATGAGCAGGATACCGACACCGCAGCGCCGATCCGCCGCAACCGAACTGCCACCGCACCTCTGCGCTATCAGTGTAATATTATGGTTGTTAAAAATAGATTGGCTTTTGTTGATCTACTAGCCACGTCAATTTGTATTCTATTTTTGACAACCATAATATATTGGTATCATGCAATCAATACAAAGGAGAAGTGCGGTGTCGGCACGGTGGCGGCATCGTGTAAGCGTTTTAGGCGTCAGGACGTGACGACGAACATCGCTATAATCTCTGTCATGTCAATCACAGCAGAGTTTATTCCACCAGTGCAATCAGTCACACTGGTCTTTTGTTGCAAGAGGCCGGCTAGGTACATACCACCGTCTTTGGCATTATTATGTTCCGGTTTGAAGGGCACTGTAGGCTAGTGAAATCACTGGGCAAAGGAGATTTAAGGACCAGTATTTCGAGGTTATATATATAGTTATAGGTATTATATAAAGCTATTAGTATAAAGATTTTTTATTCAAGCATAAACATGCCAATCTTATCAAAGCGAAATTAATACAATATTACAACATTATAAATTAAAACAAACTTGTAACGTTTTGATGGACGTTGATAAGGGTCAGTAAACGTTAATACATTAACGCTTGAGATGATATTTCTATCTTAATTACGCTTTCATTGCGTCTCACCCTTTCGGATTTATTTGTAACAAGATGAAAACATTCCAGCGCTCTTTATATTCAGAGTAAGATGAAAATATTATCGCGATCATTTTGAATAAATATAATTATGTAATAGAATTTATATTCCTTTTAAAAGAAAATATGATGATTATGAAGAGGTGTTATATATTTTTATTAGAAAGACCTTCTTCTTACTCCTAGCATTCATTCCTGTATTTTGCCCAGGGTCTGCTTATTCCTCTTATACGGATTTGATAGGTTACTAGTTTTTAACCAAAGCAATTGCCATCAGACCTCAGCTACGCTAAGAGCAATTTTATTAGAAAGAGCTATTATGTAACAATTTTTAAAAAAGTCAACCCCATGTTTGCCACCGGAAGTGAAAACGAAATGGAAAGTACTAAACATCCGATCATTTAAGTAAAAGACCACCTCCAGGATTGGCTGAGATACATTTTTTAGAATTTCTTCTACGATATGCAGTTTTCCTTAAGTTGTTTATCTTAAACTAAAACTAACACAAATAATGCACTTGAAAATTCAGAGTTGCTTGGCCAGATTTGAACCCACGCCCCTTCCGTTACGGTCTACTTTCTACCCATTCGGACCTTTTGAATTTTTAACTGCTGCTCCAAGTCGGTATGCGGTAAAAGGATAGTCTTTCTACGATAGAACCTTGAGCCTTTATTATATTAATAAAATGCGAAAGAAATACAGTTTTCCACAAAATTTATCAGAATTGCATCGTATTTGAGTGTGACCTCACAAGCCAATATGTGCTTAACAAATTGGTCACCCTTTAATAAATAGTAACAAAGCACTGAAAGGCTCAAACTTTGCCTGTAACTGATTTGAAAGCCCTCCAGCAAATTAAGCCTCTCTGCATCCAAACTGATCACTTGCACCAAACAAAACCGCAACTCGTATTCACAATACCAGGATGGATCTCTGAAATTGGGTGTATTGTCCAAATTAAAATGACCCTCCAGCCATGTTATGTATTTATAAGATCTCTCAAGGGAATAACACGCAAAATTGGTGGTTCAGAGAATATTGGTCTTTTTGTCACTTGCTTCTATATTGTTATCGTAACAATCTGGCTAATGTAATGTAATAATCTGTAACCATTTTAAGAATTAATATTTCATATTATCTTGAACTACATATTTAAAATTACACTATTCAAAATGGCCTGGTACACTGATTTTCTTTTATATCACAAAACCAATTTTTTTCTAAAATAAAATTACTTACCTCTTAAAACTACTTGCCTATCCACCAAAACCAAATAAAATTACTTGCCTAGCTTACTCCTTATACCATGAGCTATCTGCCAGTGAAAGACCCGTTAAAATCGGTCTAGCCGTTTCAGAGATTAGCCCGAACAAGCGAACACATTCAGACTCTTCAATTTTATTTATTTCTACAGATTCTTCTCTCTGAAGGATTTTTTCGGATATAAACTCTTTCTTCTTTCTAGCATTTGTCCCGGTATTTTACCCAGGTTCTGCTTATTACTCGTATCTGGAGTTGACAGGTTACTAGCCACCTGACCTCTTACACACAACCTTAAAGGCGAACCAGTAACTCATTGGATAAAAGCATATTACGCAAAGACTACTAGACCACGGTGGTCACCAAACTCCATTATTAATAAGTAACAAAAAGTATTTAATAAATATCTCTAGAGTTGTATCACATTTATACAAGATTAAAGAAAGCCTGAACAAAGGTTTGCTCAATAACCTTTAATATTCCCACCGTTTTATCCATATTTATACGTTGACCCTTCACCGGCTGCTGGCTTGAGATAGCGCTGAAGGATTTTTTATTAATAGTGCTAATATTAGATTTGTAGTATGAACGACTCATGTCAATGTGGGTGATAGCAACATTGATGGTTGGTTTCTTGGGTTTAGTTGTATTATTTATGTACATATTTTTACTATTAGTGCTTATTTATAATACAATCTGTTCCAGCATCTTCTGTCGTACGGTCTATACAATTATCTTTCTATAATTATTTTTGCTACTGTGTGGAACTTTAATTATTTTTTCTGAAATTAATGTTACTTATTTATCTATCTGCCACTGATATAAATTGTGTTAATTATTTTTGGTTAGAAATCTAATCTTTATAATTCTAAATAAGAATACGAATGCCATTTAAATTTTTAATAATAGCGTGTGAAATATAATTTGTCATATAGATGTCGGCGTGAATTGACCAACTCTAGTAGGTCATATTTTACGTTGGTGTTTCTTTCAACAAGTGTGAGCACCAGAGATCTTTTTTGCCTAATACATAAAGATATTAATACTGAACATTATATTAAAATCTTCAAGTCAATAATTTTGCTTTTTAAATGTCAACATTTGTTCTTAGATAAAGCTACTCCACTCCTTTCGACTAATGAGTCAAAAGAGGTGGGCTAGCATTTCAATTTTTTCAAATATATGACCTAAGACGTAGAAGGTAAACTTCAAATTAACTTTCAACGAGGATCGTAATTCATTTTGCTTTACATTTACAAACAGAACTAATGAAGCCTATACACTAAAATCTCTTGCACCGGCTCAAACATTTATCAACGTGAACCATTGAGGCGTTTAAAGTTATTGAATTACAATCCCTATCTCAATACACATAGGGGCTATCCATATATGTTATAGACAGCTCCATCTCAGTTTAAACTAAGCCCGTACCTGGCCGGGCTGGCTCATTGAGCAATTAGTATGTGGCTCTAGCTAGATTGATTTGTTTTGAACCAATCTTGACGTTTCCGTATACGATTAATCGAGACTTCTGACTTCCTATTTGACATACACACCAAACTATTTATTATAAGACTAGGATTATTTGTAAAGGTAATATAACTATTGCATTCCGTGATTAATTCCGACATTGCGTCGCCTTTGGGTTTATGACATTTGCTAGTAATTAATCATGTCTGTCGGGTGTTTGCGGTCAATTATGTATTATTGTTAGTTTAATTACGAATTCACCTTAGTTATTGTTGGTGTCCTACTATAA
This sequence comes from Hestina assimilis, assembly GCA_023373885.1. Taxonomy (NCBI): domain Eukaryota; kingdom Metazoa; phylum Arthropoda; class Insecta; order Lepidoptera; family Nymphalidae; genus Hestina; species Hestina assimilis. Next base: position 13,368,817 of record CM041745.1, read on the forward strand.
TATGATAAATGTGAAAGTTTAGTTGTAGTAGAACCATGCTCCGTACAGCACAAATGGGCTAACCTGGCTCGACCTGGGAGACTCTCTCTCACAGAAAATCGGTGTAAAGTTACAGTATTAGTATGTACTGTTGGGTTGTTGCTTTTTTTATTTCATGACGGTAGGCAAACAAGCATACGGTTCGCCTGATAGTAAGCAGTCACCGTTACCTATGAACGCTTGCGGTACCAGGGGATAGGTGTGAAGGGATGGGAAGGGAAAAAAGGAAGGTAGTAGAAGGGGTGGGAGATTGAGCCTCCCTCGCTTTTACTCACTAAATGCAACAGTACTCTGGTGCTGCGAGAAGCATGGCTCTACGTCTATTATAATTTGGTCTCCAAATTAGCCTATTACTATATATGAATGAAAGCTCAGCTGGACTGAAATAATTGTATATTAAATTTCCAGCTAGCAAATGAATTGACATGGAACACTTCGTATGCATTATTTGATACCGCCACATTCATATCCGACTTGGAGTCATGCCGAGGCTATAAATTGTGCCAATTCAGTTTGTAAGGCTGTTTACAAACGATCGTTATAGTGTATAAGAATTTTTTAAGTAAAAATTCAAAAACGTATTGAATTTATACCACCAAATTAGAAATTTACTGCTCAATTTAAGATAATTACGTCAAACTTTTTACGAAAGTTATTGTTTAAAATACTCAATAAGACCGTGTGTACTCTATAGAAGACTATTTTTTTTTTAAAGAAATAGTTTATTAATTAATTGTTGTACAATAATTACATTTTTTTTATTAAATATGAAGGAAAGAAGCTTTGGCGAAGGATATGATTTCCTCAATAGCTTAAAAAATCTAATAAAATATCCAGAAATTTTATATCAAAACTTTGAAATTTACTTAATCAATACGGCATATCATTTAATTCAATTAATTCGTACACAAAAATTGTATTAATAAATTCCTTTTATTTAAATAGGCAGGCTTTTATCTGTCATTTTAAAAACCTCTTCTTCTCTTTTTTAGCATTTTTCCCGGTATTTTATGTACCCGGGATCTGCTTATTATTGTTATGCGGATCTGACTGGTTACTAGTTTTTACCCACAAAGAAAAACATGTAGACCGGAACATATATTTGTAAGATCAATACAAACATCTGCTCAAGCGGGAATCGCACCCGCAACCGCTCTCCACCTCGCTACCAATGCGGCACAATGGTTGTTGATTTTAAAAACCTATTCCAAAAAGAGTTAACATAATATTTGAATATATTCTCCTAGAAATAATTTTATCCCCTTTTATTTAATAGACCGCTATACACCCACACTTTTACTATAAAAGGATTGTTGATTTGTTTTGACGTGGCGAGTTTCAACCCTTTTTTTGTTCGAAATCTCTGAGCCGTAGGCCCTTAGCATATTTCAATGATGTACGTTGATGTAACGAGCATCCCTTTAAAAGGGTGAGCGGATTATCCTCTTCTCAAAGTATAGAAAAGGTTGATACAATTTTGGCTCTTATTATAAAGGTGGAAGGGCTAGATTCGCTTGTACCGATTTTTAATTCGGTATACAGTTTTGCATTGTGCAGGAGTAGTTTTGAAAAGGTTCTCATTTGCAGCCGCGATACGAACAGGCTTCGTGATTGGGGCTCTTTAGTCTTCCATCAAGCCGTGGGACCTCTCTCAACATAGTCGTTATTCGTCACGTCCGTGGCTTTGGAAAAAAATTGTAAGACACAATATGAGCTGAAAATATTTTAAAGGAATATAACGTATTAACGGTTTTAGTAAATCTACTTTTTCAAAAGACTTGTCTTCAATCCCCCACCCAAAAACGACAGGGTGATATAAGTTTTAAGTGTCTGTATGTGTGTCTGTCTGTCCGCATGTGGCAACGTAGCTCGCAAACAGATAAACCTATTTTGATGGGTTGTTTTTTAGTTTATAACCACGTAGCCCGACTCATAATTGGTTATGACTCAGACTGACTGACTTAAAATTTTTAATTTTTGTTTTTTTTTATAAAACGTAACTCAATTTTACTTCAATATCGCAGAATATTTACTAACTTTAATAAATCTTCATAAAATGATTAAAATAATAAGTTTCAAGCTACCGGATTATTACCGGATTTCATGGTTATTCTCGATTTGACGACGTTGTTCTGAGGCTGTTGCAAGCCTGCCATTAGTGCCACAGGTCACGGGTTCGATGCCCGCTCGGAGCAAAGGTTCTATCCTAAGTTGGCCGTTGAGTGCTTAGCGTTGTTTATCATAACTTCATCACTTCCTCTGACTCTATCAGCTCCATCCACTCCTAGACATATTCAATTTCAAGGCATTTCTACAAACACCAAATCCGCCCGCCAAAAGTTATGTCTATGACGTACCCAATTAAATATACCACAATATAAATTCTTTAAATGTTTTTTTATCAATCTTGGTACATTAAATAACTGCACCTACACAATTGTATTGTTTAAATATACTTTATGCTTCAGACTTGAACGTACAGCTTATGCCATAGGGAATTACTCTGAAAGTTATTTTCCTAATTGAGTCCCTAAAGTGGCATAGAGTATTACAAAGATTGGTAAAGCTGTGACTTTTTATCAGTCTACCTAAAATAGATTTCTTTTTCCTAATTATTATAATAAAACCTATTTAGAACTTAACTGGGGGATTCATATTCAACGGCTTACATTAAAATAGTACTACCCTGCATAGTGCACAATCACCCAGACCAAAACACATGTATATAATATAGTCAATACAATCATTTGCCCAGAGTGGGACTCTAAATTAAATTGATATAATAGGCCTACTATTGGAGCTTAAGAGGCATGTATTCACTCCGTCATTATGATCGTGGTCCTTGTTGTAGAACCTACGTCTAAGTCTACAGTTATCTATAAATGCATAACAGACAGGGAGTTTTCCCGGCATCGGGATGTGATGGTCCCATCGCCCGCTGTTGGGATGCCCTCTCACAGCAGAGATTATTCCACCAGTGCAATCAATCGCACTGGTGGTAGGTCTTTGTTGAAAGAGGCCGGCTAGGTAGGTACCACCGCAGTGTCAAATATTCTGCCGCCAAATAGCAGTGCATAACCATTACTGTGTGTGTGTGTGGCAACACGTGAGTGGCACCTACTAATGGTGCTGCAAGCGCTCATAGGCTACGGCAACCACTTAACATCAGATGGGCCGTATGCTTGTTTGCAAACTTGCAACATAAAAAAGCTTGTATTTTATAGTAGTCTACAGAATTATTGTAAAGTTTTTTTTTTCAGAACGCGCAATTCTAATTCTTTTTCTAAAACAAAATCAAACTTTTTCTAAAATAAAAGTACGAACACTAGTTAGTTCCTTCACTTAGCTTTGCTAAAATAGGTCCAGCTGTTTCAGACTTAAGCCGGAATAAACTTCTTTTTCTTCAATTTTATTCATTTGTTTTTTATTTTATTTTTATTTCATGACGGTTGGCGAACACGCACGTCTGGCTGTTGGTAAGTAGTCTCCATAGCCTATGAATACTTGCGATACTTGAAGTATCACATGCGCATTGCCAACTCCAGGGATAGAAGGGAAAAAAGGAAGGGAACAGACGGGTCGGGAGATCGGATCTCCAGCGCTCTCAGTCATCGCACACGAAACGTAATTTTCTTTACTCCGATTTTCTGTGAGAGAGTCGTACGCCTCCAGACGTGCCGGCCCATAGCTCTGCTACTACCAAAAAGTATAGATAAGTAGAACAATCGAAACAGAAGCATTTTAACGGCGGCGGGATGTGACGACCCCATCGTCCGCTGTTGGGATAACCTCTGGCACCGCAGAGATTATTCCACCAGTGCTCAGTCACACTGGTGGTAGGTCCTTTGTTGCAAGAGGCCGGCTATGTAGGTACCACCGCAGTGTCAAATATTCTGCCGCGAAATAGTAGTGCTTAGGCATTACTGTGTTCCGGTTTAAAGGGTACGTACGCTTGTGAAATTACTGGGCAGAGGAGATTTAAGAACTAATATATCGAGGTTGGCAACGCGTGCGTGGTACCTACTAATGGTGCTGCAAGCGCTCATAGCCTACGGCAACCACTTACCACCAAGGGCGTGGTATGCTTGTTTGCCAATTTGTAACATAAAAAAAAGAGACGGTGCAGATGAATGCTGGTATATAGTACTAGAAATAGTATCACAAAAGCCATTCTAATAAAACAATTCCCACCAACATTAATGGTAGTATCTTTTATGAAAGTCTAATACTAAAACTGTGTCATTCGAATTAATTATACGTACTCAGACGAAATTCGGGACGTAGTTTAGTACTTAAGGTGGTACAGTCGCATTCAGGTGTTTGCATGCATATATTAATGTCCCAACTCTACTAGAATTTATAACAACAAAACCATTCCGTCTAAGTTGAGATTTTAATTACTTAAAATAAGTAATATAATACATATGATTAACTAGTGGTAGTGCCACGCTGCACAGCTCTTTCTGTGCAGCCGAATTGGGCCGGCACGCCCGGGGAAACACCACTCTCTCACAGAAAACCGGCGTAAAGTGGCAACTGTCGCGTTTCGTACGGTGAGTGAGAGTCCCGGTGGCCCACTACACACTCACCCCTCCAATGAAAGTGCAGAATTCGGTTTATTTACCCCAGGAGGGTACCACCAGCTTCTGCTGTGGAGAATCCCTCTCTGGATGTCCATCTTCAGGACGAACCCTTCCTGAACATGGATACCCAGGCTGCCCTCCGAATTCTGGGGGCAATTTTGTGCTCAATACTGTTCGGGGCAAACGAAGCAGGCAACTTGAGGCAACCCCTTCCACGCTAACTGTGGACTTTTGCAACATTAGAGGGCTGAATTCCAACTTGAACGCCGTCCATCACCACCTTGAGACGGCGAAGCCGGCCTTGCTTTTTCTCACCGAGACTCAGATATCTTCTCTGGCTGATACTTCTTTCCTCTCCTACCCGGGATACAATCTGGAACATTCCTTTGTACCCCGGGCTGGTGTGTGCGTGTACGTCAGGGAGGATGTCTGCTCTCGTCGCCTCGGCAGCCTTGAAGTAGGGGACCTATCGATTCTTTGGCTGCGCGTAGACTGCGATGACCATCCGCGAATCTACGCGTGCCTTTATAGGTCCCATAGCGGAAATGCCGAAACTGACCGACTCATTGAGCACATCCAAATGGCTACAGATTCCGTGCTGCAACAGATCCCATCTGCTGAGATCGTGATTCTTGGCGATTTCAACGCCCACCATGCCGAATGGCTTGGTTCACGTACCACCGATCACGCGGGGAGATCTGTTCTCGACTTTGCTTTGGCATATGATCTGACACAACTGGTAACCTCGCCAACGCGAATCCCAGATGTAGAAGATCATACACCTTCACTGTTGGATCTTCTGTTGACCTCTCATCCGGACAACTACCTGGTATCCGTCGATCCTCCTCTAGGCTCGTCGGACCACTGCCTTGTCCGGAGTACAGTGCCGGTCTCGCGCCTAGCACGGCCCCGCTTCGCGGGCTACCGGCGCGTTTGGCACTACAGGTCGGCAGACTGGGACGGGATGCGTTCTTTCTTTGCGTCCTACCCATGGGGACAGATTTGCTTCTCGCCGGATGATCCGGACGTCGTTGCCAACTCTGTCGCCGATGTGATACTCCAGGGCATGGAACTTTTTGTTCCGGCTTCTGCAGTGCCCATCGGAGGCAAGTCTCAGCCTTGGTTTGGTCGCTCCTGTAAAACGGCGTTTCGCCGAAAACGGGAATGCTACCAAGCCTGAGCTAAGGCGTCGACGTCTCTTGATGTAAATACCAGCGCACTTAGAAAGGAGTACAACTCTGCCTCCATGTCCTTCAAAAGAGTTATTGCCAAAGCAAAGTCGGAGCACATCGGCAGAATTGGCGAGAGACTAGTGCGTCTTCCTTCGGGTACACGTGCATTCTGGTCCCTCGCCAAGTCTGTCTTAGGGAATTTCTGTAAGCCATCATTTCCACCTCTGCATAGGGACGATGATTCGGTGGCCCATGCCGCGAAAGAGAAAGCTGATCTTCTGTGCTCTCTCTTCGCGTCCAACTCGACTATGGATGACCAAGGAAAGTCACCACCGGCAATCCAGCGGTGTGATACCACGATGCCGGAGGTTAAATTCCGGCAAAGTGTAGTTCGCAGAGCACTTCTTTCCTTGGACATTCATAAGTCGAGTGGGCCTGATGGAATCCCCCGATCGTGTTGCGGACATGTGCTCCTGAGTTAGCGCCGGTTTTAACGCGTCTTTTCCGGTACTCCTACTCATCAGGCGTCGTCCCGAACTCATGGAAGACGGCTTTAGTGCACCCGATCCCTAAAAAGGCAACCGCTCGGATCCGTCCAATTATAGGCCAATTGCCATTACCTCCTTGTTCTCAAAGATAATGGAGTCCATTATCAACTGCCAGCTCCTGCGGTATCTAGAGGAGCACCAGCTGATTAGCGACCGCCAGTACGGTTTTCGTCGTGGTCGTTCAGCTGGTGATCTTTTAGTTTACCTGACACATAGATGGGCGGAAGCAGTTGAGTCCAAAGGGGAGGCATTAGCGGCCAGTCTGGACATAGCGAAGGCCTTCGATCGGGTATGGCACAAGGCGCTTCTTTCGAAGCTTCCTTCCTATGGGCTTCCTGAGAAATTATGCGAATGGGTCACCAGCTTTTTGGCAGATCGGAGCATCAAGGTCGTTGTCGACGGTGCATGCTCTGACTTAAAACCCATTAATGCTGGTGTCCCGCAAGGCTGCGTACTGTCCCCTACTTTGTTTCTTCTGCATATCAATGACATGTTGGAAATTTCCAACATTCATTGCTATGCGGACGACAGCACTGTGGACGCTTTATACACCGGCCGCGCTAATATTTCTCGGGAAAACGTCATTGAGTGCCGGAACAAACTTGTGTCTGAAGTCGAGACTACATTGACCAAAGTCTCGGACTGGGGCCGACTAAATTTAGTCCAATTCAACCCCAAGAAGACACAAGTTTGCGCGTTAACCGCTAAAAATCACCATTTGTCGTATCTCCTCGTTTTGAGAACACTCCCTGGCTGCCACAGCTAGTATCGGAATACTTGGTGTCGACATTTCGAGCGTCGTTCAGTTCCGCGGTCAGTTGGAAGGAAAGGTCAAATTGGCCTCTAAAAAGCTTGGTGTGCTCAGCAAGGCGAGGCACTACTTCACGTCGGCTCATCGCCTAAAGCTCTACAAGGCACAAATTCGACCACACGTGGAGTAATGCTGTCACCTCTGGGCGGGAGCTCCTCAGTACCAGCTACTTCCAATTGACCGCATCCAACGTAGAGCGGCTCGAATTGTCGACGATCAAGCCCTTTCCGATCGGCTTGATCCTTTGGCATTGCGTAGAGATGTCGGATCACTCTGCATCTTCTATCGCATATATCACGGAGAGTGTTCTGAGGAATTGTTTGGATTGATCCCGCCGGTAGAATTTCACCATCGGACATCGCGACAAAATTCTAAGTTCCATCCATACCACCTCGATGTCTGGAAATCCACAACAGCGCGATTTAGAAGACATTTTCTTCCTCGCACAACCTCTCTGTGGAATCAACTTCCGCCGGCGGTCTTTCCGAACCGATACGACTTGGGAACCTTCAAGAGAAGAGCCTATTCTTTCCTTAAAGGTCGGCAACGCGCCTGCATGCCTTCTGGTGTTGCAGATGTTCATGGGCGGCGGTGATCACTTAACATCAGGTGAGCCTCCTGCCCGTTTGCCCCCTCTTAAAAAAAAAAAAAAAAAAACATACTTTTAGTCTATTTAATGTATGTGTGTGACGTGGCGTGTTGGTAGCGAGCCTGCCTTACATTTCGATGGTTGTATGGATCTTATAAATATCTGTCTCGGTCTGGGCTTTTGTCATTGAGGATCTTCACCGTGCCCTGGCGAGCAATTGTTTCTATCCTAACATCTGATAATAATCGTTATATCTTGATAGGTAATTTGCTGTTACCCAGAAGGAGTCGGCCCTTTAACTGTACTTTTTACTTACAAATGTTATTTTTTTTATTTCAGATCTAAATGAAGATTAAACTGTTAATAAAATATTAATTGACTACGTATATTTATACGTGGGACACCTAAGTAAATAAATAAATAAATAAACGCTGCACACTCAACGGCCCCCATTAGGATAGTAATATCCTGTGTCGGGGTCCGGAAACATTCACAATGACAAGGACAAATACACCCAGACCGGAAAATATGCTTGCATGGTCAATACAAACATATTATGCTCCGAGCGGGAATCGAACCCGCGACCTGTGGCGTTTAAGGCAAGTTCGCTACCGCTGCGCCACAACGTCGTCAAAGTAGTTCAATGTCAAGAAGAACTTATATGTTAATTATTTATAATGTAATTTTTTTTATTAATGTTGTCAGTTACATCTAAAAGTGTCTAATCTAGCTATTTACGATAAAGAAAGTTCAACACAATTTTATTAACTTCACATAGCTCTTGTTTAATATAAAAATTCCACAGCCGCAAGAAAAATACGAAACCGCGTTAAGGTAACAAAGGTTGGGTTTACACAATATCATCGGCACTGTTTGCAAAGACAAGCTCCGCTGAGTGTATAACGCCTTTAGGTAGGTCTCTTACAGCATTCTCAGAGACTATCATAAGATATAATATATTTTTATATATAAATGGCTAAGGAAAATGAAATATATATTTACTTGATAAAACATTCGTACGTTTGATCTTTTGATTAAAAAAAACATAGGAAGATTAAAAACCGCATCAAAAGCGGTCAATTCGTTTAGGAGCTACACTATGCAATACGCTACATGATGCAAAGACAGACAGACTCGTCAAACGTATAGAACTCCTTTTTTTACTTTACTTTTAATATACTATTACTGAAATTGGTAAAATACCCTTGATTAAGGTAATGTCACGGCTATACACAGCGTTATTCTATTTTTTAATGTACTGACTTCATAAAAATTATATTAACATTTGAATTATAATTACTATTTAATTATAGATACTAACGTCATCTACAATAATTATAAATCTTTATTTTTTGTTATCTATCATCATTGTAACAAAAATCTAAAGATATAAAACGATGGCGCGCTATTTTATGCTATGTCCAGTGACGCTTAAGCCTTAAAGTACCCTTTCGTTGTATGTAAATGTTGGTCACACGTTCCCAGTCCTGAGCCTCCCATATTTTGTCGGAGCAAAAAGATTTTGTGGTATTGGCGAGCTTTGTAACTGTTTGTTGGGTGTTATGTTTAGGTTTTGAATGTCCTATTCCCTTTTCATTTCTGAATGTTTTGCTGTTTATTTAGCTATTATATTCCCCAGCAATTTAGTTCTACGCACTTTTTGCACATTTTAACCACATTTTCATAGAAATTATGATTTTATTATGATTTGTTATAAAATGTAATTTAAATATTTTGAGGCCTTTTTCTGAATCAACACCAAAACAGGTTTGTATACTTTTAGTAGTAGAGACATGCGCCTCCCAGTACAATGGGCCGTCTCAACCGGGGAGCACTACTGCAACCTCTCACAGAAATTCGGCGTAAAGTAACAGTATCAGTAGGTACATTTAAGATGTTTGTTGTTGTGATGATGTTGAGGTTTCAAATCAAGTACAGAGCTTTTAATTTTAGAAATAAAAAATAGTTTAGTTAACTCAACGTATATCTGTGGGTTACAGTTAAAAATACGATTTGTTATAACGCAACGCTAAATTCGATACACAATCGAAATAATTACGCAACAGATACAAACGCGAAGGAAGGGCCGGCGGACACGGTTTGAACAAAAAAGAAAGTTGATATTTAGTGACAGCGGCCTCCCCAGGGGCTGGCCTTTATTGTCGACCAGCCTGCTGAATACAGAGCACGACCGCACGACCGCAGATCAACAGGGACATAATGATGCTGGAAATGGCAAAATCCAATTCCATATTGGTTTATAATAATAATAATAATGTTTATTTCAGAAATTCATCCATATGTATGTTAGTAACAATTTATCTTTCTTATGCTAGATTAGTAAATAATAATAATAATAATTAACAAATTATGAATTGAATTTAGAAGATACAATAATCATGTTATATTTAATAAAATTTCAATTTAATAAATTCATTATTTTATCTGTCCTGTTATTATTTAACCCAGTGGTGTTGTATGGGACAGTCAAAGCTATAACTTTTAACAAAGAATTACTACTGCTTCGAATCCTTTGAAACAGCGAAGCTACTTTTTTACGGATGATGGCGTTAAAACCATCTGTTCTCACTTCTACAAATATAGATGATGCGCTGCAGTGACGCGGCAGCTCTAAAAGCATCCTAAATGCATTATTATACTGAGTCGACTAAGACTTTCACTTCAATTCCTATATATTAATTGAAAAATTTTAACTTAGAATCAAAAGAATACCAACATCAAAAAGTAAAACTATTTTTAAAAATAATTTTCTATTATTATAATCGTCAAATTACCATTTGATGAAAAAAAAAAAAAAAAAAATCAGTGAGTCAGTCAATTGTAGACCACGCACAATTGTGGTCGAAACTAAAGGGTTTCCCAGCTTGATGATGAAGAATCTTAAGGACTTTAAAAATAATAAAGAATTTAAATCCACTGCAAAATAAGATGGTAATTTCATAGTAATTAGGAAAAGCAATGGCACAACATCTATATCTCTAAAATTTGTAAATCTACCTTTGTCGAAACAAATGTGTAACTAAAATGACTGTGACATACGGACAGACGGACGAACGGACATGACGGACTTAGTAGGGTTTCGTTTTTACCATTTGGCTGCGGGACCCTAAAAGAAAATTTTTCCGCAGATTCAAATTTGTTGAAATTGTTTTCTTTAATCGAGTTAAATCACGCCGAGTATTGAATTAAAATCAATAAGATTCTAGTCAACGACATTAAATTAATTACGTTTCTAAATTACATCTTGCCCATTTTTTTTGTACCTCCGGTCAACTTTTCATGAAAGCGTAATTCGCTATCGAAAAATCTTGATCGCTTGATTGTAATTCACATCAGTGCCACATCCAAGCAATTTAGCTCCACGAAAGGCCTTTCTCTTCTATTATTTTCATTAACAAGCTCGCGCGTGACCGAAATAAAGTGGCCTTTGACGGAGCCAACGGTTTTTGACTGATTTTTTCAGGCGAACATTACTAAGGAATCACCCGGGCGGATTACGGTAAAATCTTTACCATTATTCCTCTCTGAAATTTCTTTATCGAAAATTGAAAGGAAATGTTATTGGTGATTTATGAAAAGCTTACAATAGACAACTGGAAAGGTTCCAGTTTATTTTTAACGTAAATATTTAACCCAATAAGACAATTATTATTTACTGGTGGTATGCTTTTTATTGCAAAAGGCCAACAACGTAGGTACCATCGCAGTGTCAATTATTCTATGGTAAAGCAGTATACCATATTTCGGTTTGAAGGACACTGTAGCTGCTGAAATTGCTGGGCAAAAGAGATTTGAGCACCAATATCTCAAGGTTGGCAACGAGTGAGTGACACCTACAAATGTATGGTATTGCAAGCGCTCATAGGCTTCAACAACCGCTTACAGTCAGGTGGGTCGTATGCTTGCTTGCCAACTTTTCTTACAAAAAAATATACCTACCATAAGAAAATCTTCATATCTTTTGTAAGCATTTGTACCAGCAAGTACATCATCTAAGACTCATAAATTCCAGGGAAACTTCTGTAAAACTTGTACGGCAACCGTTTACTGAATTGGCCTAATAAACCTTCAGTAGGGTCGCTCCCTCGCGAGCCATCGCCTCTTTTCGCATTGTATATTACAAGCCACAAGCAATTTATATGGAAAACGTTTCTAAATGTATCTCGTTTGATAAGATCAACAACGCTTTGCGATCGGGATTCGAATGGCGAATTTCGACTTACATCTTCGTGTCTTGGGACCACTACATCCAATAGTTGAGATTTCAGTCAGCAAACGTTCGCTTTGCATACTGGAAATCTATTCCCAGAACAGAAATTCTTAGGGCTGGCTGAGAACGCGTTAAAGCGTTGAAGTGGGTTTCAAGTGAACGTTTACAACAATTTGCCTATTAAAATAATGTCTTTAGTGAGGATTACTATTGTTTGCTTATTACTATCCTATTTTATCGATTGTTTAAAGACTACAAATTATGCGTATAGATAAACTACGATAACATGGCGCGCCCATCCAAAATTCAAAATGTTTGAATGTGAAAGTTTCACAATGCATATGTGAGTAATACGGTAATACTAGTGGCATTATTAATCGCATTAATACTGTATGAAAATGACATGTCCGTGGGCTAGTTGTTATTGCTACTACTGAAGCAGATACTTACAACTACATATAAACTCTTTCGTAGTGACGTGACTACACACACTGAAACAAAAATTTGGACGGGCGCCATGTTATCGTAGTTTATCTACTCTAAGTTATTTATATTTTATTTGAAAATAACTATCAAGAAAAAAATACAGAACGTCGAAATTTTAACTACGTGATTAGTAATAAATAATTTGCTAGAAGAACTAAAATATACCATTGTCAGTGACACTATTGACCCTTACTACTATATATATCACATATACTATATCACCCTTATTCGATGATATTATTATACTTTTCAGTAGTCCAGTTCGAGCCAGAGTAACAGCTTTTTTTTTAATGTAAGAGGGGGCAAACGGGCAGGAGACTCACCTGATGTTAAGCGATCATCGCCGCCCATGAACATCTGTAACATCAGAAGGCATGCAGGTGCGTTGCCGACCTTTAAGGAAAGAATACGCTCTTCTCTTGAAGGTTCCCAAGTCGTATCGGTTCGGAAAGACCACCGGCGGAAGTTGATTCCACAGAGTGGTTGTTATAGGAAAACTATATTAGACAGGACATATTGTTTATGTCATGACGTTTGGCAAACAAGCATACGATCCGCCTGATGGTAAGCAGCTTAACCTTCGAATGCTTGTGACGTTTGAAGTATCACATCCGCGTTGCCAACTCGAGAGATAGGAGAGAAGAGATAGAAAGGGAAAAAGGAAGTCGAAAATAACTCCCATACTAGGTTAACTACTAACCAATCGATAAGAAGAAGTTTAGAACGAAACTGAAAATCGAGTTTGGCCAATAAGAATTGGTATCGTGACCACAACAAAATATGAAGTTTATTAAGACAGAAAATTGTTCTATTGCTCGAGCAAAACTTGCAACCAAGATAACTTCGCCGTTTTGTATCGAACGTGACCGAACTGGGGGCTAGAAATAAGATACACATCCACATCTCAAGTAATTCCAACTTAATTTCCGGGCATACACTTTAAATTGTACTTTGTTAGTAGTAGGGTGAGCGTTAATTTTGAGAATTCATTGTAAGAGAAGTATTTGGCCTAGTCATTGTGTATGTTTCCAGACCCCCGACACAGGATGTAACTATCCTAATGGGGGCCGTTGAGTGAGTAGCGTTTATAATCTCTGTCACAGAAACGATTATTACACCAGTGCAATCAGTCATACTGGTAATAGGTCTTTTATTCCAAGAGGCCACTGCGGTGGTATCTACTTAGGTACCATCTACTACTTAATATTAATAAAAATTTATATTAATTATTTCAAAAAATCAACTTAAACTGAACGCAAACAAAATATATATGAAGCTGTCGATTGATAGCATTTTAGAAAGACCTCTGGTGTCGAAAAAAAAAAAGATTTAGTACACTTTTTTCGATCCAGCTCCCATCCGCTCAGAGCATGTAACGCACGATGAGAAACTTCGTTACAAAAATAATAAGAAACAAACTTGACATAAGAAAGAAAAAATCAAGAAACTAAACATTTTTTTACTTTTAAAAGAAGTCAAGCAAAATTTTCTGAAGGAAAACATATGCCTTGAGGGAAACACCAGAAATAACACAAGGTTGTCTTCGTGAGGGTAAACTTTGTAGAAATAACGAGGACATAATTTTCGTACAATTTTCAGCAAAGGTTAATAGACGTAATAAGGGCCGTGGGACCAGTTCTAGTGGACGGTAAAGTTAGATTTAACAGTATGCACTGCCAACGTGCCCCTAGGCAATACGAAATCTGCATATTAAGCTGACTTCGTGACGTCATCCGTGTATTAGATTAGTGCGCTGGATATTGGGTCCATAACTGTTTAAGCTTTGCTCATTAAATACTTGCGTCAACAGCATAAATATTTAATTTATGCTGTTTAGTTATTTAAGTCTGGCGTCATCACAGACTTCGATTAATGTTTCGATGGATGGTAATATAAATTGTATTTTTTTTTAAATTATTATTTATTCAAGAACAAGTACATGCAAATTAGATTAGCAATGTCTCTAAGCCTCTGGTAGGTTTGCTTAGACACCAAGCTCTCTTCTTCTTCTTCGTCCTAGCATTATTCCCGGTATTTTATTTTACCCAGGATCTGCTTAATACTCTACAGATTACTAGTTTTTACATGGAGCGATTGACATCTGATCTCCGCGACCTAAAGAGCGTTTCCTCCATTCCCAATGAAGTCCTTAGCCGTGGCTCGGCCTCGCAGGAGGCACCGTAAGGAAGAAATCAAATTTGAACCCCCACGAGGGCTGTCTCTTTTTCACGGCTGGGTCTCAGTGCTCGGCTCCCCCACCCGATGACGCTGTCAAGGCCAGTAGAATGATTTGATTTAGTCGAATTTACGAAGTAGCACCAGCGAATCTTAAGACATTTTTTCTGTATGGAACGGTCGGTCCTCAGTTTATAGCGAAGTTACTTTTTCCACGTGTCACGACGCGCTCACACCTTCGGGTGAGTCCATCGACTAGAATGCGCTCGGAGCATTTCCTCCATTCCTGATGAAGTCCTTAGCTGTGGCTCGGCCTCGCAGGAGGCCCCGTAGGGACGAAATCAAATTTGAACCCCCACGAGGGCTGTCTCTTTTTCACGGCTGATCTCAGCTGGTCTCAGTGCTCGGCTCCCCCACCCTGTGACGCTATCAAGGCCACTAGCGGCAACAGCAATACACATTCAAAAAAAAAAACAGTTTATAGTAAGACGATAATTGTATTAAAATTGTAAATAAAAAAGTTTTAGCAATTGTACTGTAAAATCAACCGCATGTACAATCATATTTAGGTCAACATATCTACATTTGCCCTCACCGATCCCAAAGGGACGCTATTCCTCTAATCGAGCGCACTTTTCCAATTTGAGAGCAACGTTCCCACACCAACTAAACCAATTCTTTTTCTCATTTATCAAGCAGCGATTCGAGTAAATACAGCCAATCCTTTGTTCAAGTAACGAACTCGAGAAATCAAAAATAACTTTTTACTGCGTTGCTATAATTGACCTCTTCGAAATATAAATCTCAAACAATAATATTCATTAATGAAAAGAATGAATCGATGAAAAACGAATGAAGGAATGAATGAATTTATTTATCAATATAATTACAGAGTGTGTATCAGCAAAGTTAAGCAACACTGCCATTATTTTATACTTTTTTTTGTTTGTTACTGTTTCAAATCGCGTACGTGTTCTTGTTTTTCAATTAAGGTTGTCTTGAAGAATTTAAATAATTAGTGATTTATTTTAATAATGTTATTTATAATAACTAATGTTTTTTTTAAATTTAAGCCTCAATAGCTCAACGGTAGAAGGGACGACTTCACTCCGTTAACGCGAGAGTCGAGGGTTCGATCCTGACCCCTTGGGCTATTGTCGTACCCACTCAAGTACTAGCGCAAGCTTCGAGCTTATATGGAGGGGCAATAGGAATGTTAGTAATGCCTTGAAAAAGCATTGCTAATATTCTTTAAAAAAAAAAAAAAATTATGTTTGAAAAAATTTCTATTCATTTCACGCCGGTTGGCAAACAAGCATATGGTCTGTCTAATGGTAAGCGGTCACTGCCACCTATAAACGCTTGTGATACCTACATTAAGTATAACATGCGCGTTGCCAACTGAAGGGATAGTAGGAGTGAGATGAGAAGGGAACAAAGGAAAGGGCCAGTCGGGGTGGGAAATTGGGCCTCCGGCGATTTCACTCATTGCACAAAACACAAAAGCAGTTGCTTATCTTTGAGAGGGTAGTACTTCCCCGGTCCATTTGTGCTGAGAGAAGCATAATATAATACCTTAATTTTAGCTATAAACGCTATATCAATTAAAGCTATATACTCCTATGTACTTCAAGCTAATGGCTTTAATTATCATAACGTTATGTTAATAACTACTTGGTTGATTAATCTAAATCAATATATTACGTTACTGGACTATCTGAAACTATGCAGGTTTGGATAATTTTAGTAATTACACGTAAGTATTTAGAGTACCATCGAAAATCTAGTTAGTCCCATATCAAACGAGGTGTGAAGTGGCACCTTGCAGGTAGGCAGGGCGAGGATGGCTAGTACAGTTCGCCTTCTGCAACCTTATTAGCCACCTTCGCGTGTGGACTCCACTTCCACTTACCATCAGGTGGAGTGGAGTCATTTGCCGTCCGGCGTTATATAAAAAAAATATATCATTCAAAGCTTCTTTGGCGGTTAGCAAATAAGTATATGATCCACCTGATGGTCAGCAGTCATTGAAACTTTGAACGCTTGAAATACATGAGGTATCACATGCACGTTGCCAAACCAAAAGATAAGGGAAAGGAATGAGAAGGAAGAAGATGAAGACAAAAGAGGGGGTGGGAGAACGCAACAGTAATCTGTTACTTTGCGCCGATTTTTTGTAGGAAGTCAGTATCCTCAAAACACAACCGGGCCGGTTCGACCCGATAATATCATACCTATTCAGGCGTCGGGACGTGACAATCCCATCGCCAGCTGTTGGGATAATCCCTGTCACAGCAGAGATTATTCCGCCAGTGCAATTAGTCATACTAGTTGTAGGTCTTTTGTTAGAAAAGACCAGCTAGGTAAGTACCACCGCAGTGCCAAAGATTCTACCTTTACGCTAGTGAAATTACTGGACAAAAGAGATTTAAGAACCAATATCTCACTTAGAGTGACATCTACATATAATATAATGGTGTTGCAAGCGCTCATAGGCTACGGCAACCGCTATATATCTATATATATCGCTGGGTTGGTAACACGTGTGTGATCACTTTAAATATCGCAAGCGTAGATAGATTACGGTGACACTTTACCATCAGGTTGACCGTAAGATTGTTTACCAGCCGTCATGAAAAAATAACACAAAACTTGAGAGGTGCCAAGGGACACCCGGATGGAACGAAGTTCCTTACGATTAATTAATTAAGGAATTGTAATTAAATTGTATTAATAAAATTAATTAATTTAATTATTAAAAAGAATTAATTTTTATTTTAATAATCATCACGACACCACACTGTTAAATGCGAAATAGAAATACGAAACGAAAATAACTGGCTTGCTTTCTATGAGAGAGAGAGAGAGAGATTGACAGACAGAGAAATACGCGCACGCCGCACGGCTTACAACTAAAGCAAAAATTGTCGTTACAACTTTTGGTCTTAATTTTATTCGTTTAGCCCCCTTTCGTAACACGCGATAAGGAACTTGGTTCTAATAAATGTATAAAAATTTGACATAATTTCGAGAAATGGTAAGATAGTTGATTTAAGTAAAATCAGTTATATTATTGGATTTGAGGAAGCAAGGGACAGCGAAAATAGACAATATACTGTCAATTAGTGACGCATGTGTTGGGAATACTAATTCAAAGCACCTTTAGTTTATTTGAACTGTGTCGAAAATTACGACCCATTCAGCGTTGTAATTGAATCAGTATTCACTATACATATTAATTAAGCTTTCCTGTCTGTGACATTAATGGGCCAGCTAGACCAGAAGTCTCCTCACACAGGATATCGAGTGGGAGAATGTGGCTTTATCCCGGAGTCAGTACAGTCGAAATGTGTAACGAGGGTAGTGTGTTTGGTCTAGGAGACCCGAATGAGATACCGTTATAACTTCAATTTTTTTTTTGGCATAATCTACTGATTTTTTTATTTTAGTTCCTCTTACTATATTTTATTACGGGTACGAAAATAGACCCCCGGAATAGTCCCCTGGTACCAATAACCCTCCAATTAATTTCATACTTATTTCTTTAAGAAGATACATAGCAGACTCTTCCATATATAAAATGTAAAATACTCGCTCGTGTTCCTTCGTAAATGTAACACCAACATAGCAGAACGAAGTTAGTCGCATGCTAACTTAATTATATTGCAAGCTGAAAGACCACCAGCGAGTCTTTAACATTTGGCTGTAGGAAGGGCCATCCATATTATATTAGTAAGTATGTATACAACTAGATATCGTAACGTTGCAATGCAGTGTCAGGAAAAGCCGGTAAATATCTCACTACCTGGTAAACACCTCTACTTTTGTTAAGGATTCCAAACTTAAATCCTCTACGCTACGCTGTGGTTTGATATACACGTCTTAGAAGTTTCGAGACATTAAGGTTTTCTCAGGGTGTGTTCCTTTATTCTACGAGATAAAGTACTTAGAAAACTAACAACTTGGCAGTTCTCATGTCTGACATAATTAACTTAAAAATCATCTATATGACGGAAACCCTCCGTGTTATATCTCGGCGAAACTCTTCACCGTCCCACATTATTGTGGGCAAAATGTGGGTACGGGAAACAAATGAATACTACAGAATCACTTATTTGATTTAATGTCAAATATGCAACGAGTCGTAAGACAGTTCCTATGAAGTTGTTAGCATGGCGGCTAGCACTGTTGTCTCGATGAGGCTTGCGGCTCGTTGTCAAATCAGCTTCCATGTTATAGTGTCGATAGTCAAAACAGCTCCCGTACTAATGACTTCTCCGACATATATGTTAATTTCAATGTAAGCAATAAGTTTAATTTTTAAATGACAGGTAAATTTCTTACCCTACGTATTACCAAAGTGGAGGAAAGGGAAAAGGGAAGGGCGCGGGGGAACTAGGAGTTCGGGCCTCCGCCACTCACGCGAAAAACAATCAGGCTCCAGGCACTAGGATAAGATTATCACGAAACTTTATGATACCAGTTTTAACACAATGAATGACTAAAAAGGTCAAAGTCATCTATATTTAGAACAGGAAATGTTGAGTATCTTTTTATAGACTGTTTGTTACTGATATGTACATCTTACAAAATCTGTTACGATTTTGTATAGCTTTAATAAATTAAATAGTTAGAATTATAGTATGCGGACATAATGGGGCAAACAATATAACAGTATTCTATATACAAGTACTTCATACAGCTAATCAATGCCCCATTGATCTGATCCATGGAATTAATGACAAATAGCGCATGCTATTATACTGACAATGGCGTCATAGAATTTGCCATCAATGCTACAGATTGTAAACAGATTTAACAGCTTCCATATTATATAATTCTAATTCTAAAATGGCTGCTCGATAATGAGAAACAGGATAAAACTACATACCGTAAGTGCCTGCGTAGAAATAGTATGATAATGAAAGCCTTTGTGAGGCCGAGTTTAAAATCTTTATTAAAAGAAAAATACACCGCACATTTCATTTTTCTATTTATTTAATAATTATTAAGCCTTTACTTTAAACGTTTAAAAGCAGATTTTTACATTAATTACACCATACTGATGACACCTCGCCCGCTGATGCTATCAAGGCCAGTAAGGCCAACAACAATACGCAATCAGACTGAACAACAATACGCAAGAAAACTGAAGACATCTAACACAACATACAACCGAGCAATTGTTTTTGTCGCAATAAGAAGAAAATTCTTACATGATGAATATTATTTTGTTAATACTAAATGAAAAGCGACGTCAAATATTTAAAGAAGGGTTTCGAAAGGGCACAAGAAAGTAAGGAAAGGTATCTTTATATTCTGAATACGAAAGGTCGGGCCAATAGTCCATTACCAAGAATACGAATCTCAACCTAAATCAGAACCGATACCACAATTCACAGAATAATTATTTAGTTTTCTTATGAAGTCTTTGAGAGATACTTTAACCTAATACCTGTCTGCTTGTACTCTTATTCTGATTTTGCTAGTTACTAGTTTTTACACAGTTAGCACCGTTGTGGCGCTGTGGGTAGCGAGTCTGCCTTTAGTTTCGACAGTTGCGGGTTCGATAACCGCTAGTGCTGATGTTTGTTAAAATTTCTTTTCCGCTCTGGGCGTTTGTCCGTATGGATCTCCCTACCGTGCCTCTGAGACCACGTTAAGGTGCCGGTCCCGGTTGTTGTAATGTCTGATAATAATCGTTAACTCTTGATAAGTAAATTGCTCTTATCCAATGGTTCGTTTTAGGGTTGCGGAGGTCAGATAACAATCCTTGTAAAAATTCCCTCACCTTCAAAATCCTTTTCTGCAATCATTATAAATACTTTGCTGTTTTTATGGAACTAATATAAATAAGTAATATCTAAATCTCTTGACTTCATTCTCTTGATAACATTAGAATATGATGTGACGAAACCACACGAACCTTGACAAACTCAACTGCTAAAAACGGCTTCGCAGCCTGCTAAATTTTTCTGAGCGACCAGGAGGAGTAGTGCTCCCTGAAAAGTTGCTCGGGTAGTCAGGGGCTTTTCGGTTCTCGTACCTGCACCCTTTTAAACCTTTGGATGACCCTGACTGACTGACGAACTTCATGGTTTTTAAAAAACATGCATATACCCTTAGCTTGATCCTTTGCCATTGCGTAGAGATGTCGGATCACTCTGCATTTTTCAACGCGCCTGCATGGCTTCTGGTGTTGCAGATGTTCATGGGCAGCGGTGATCGCTTAACATCAGGTGAACCTCCAGCCCGTTTGCCCCTCTTACATAAAAAAAAGCTTCATCAGCGATGAAAAATGAAATTATCAGTGTGTCAACAAAAATATTTAAAAATGACATCAAAGTCTATGCCCTGGGAGGCTACCATGCACTTTTAGTATACAATTTTGGGGACGTAATTAGTTTAACGTAGTTTTCTGTAATTTCCAATTAACTAATTCAAATTTATTTTATATGAACTACGAAATTGCAATACGGCTCAGCTAAGCTGATCATGATCAGTTGAGGTCACTGAGTTCATGGTAAACCCCCTGGAGTCAAAGAGATCTTTTATTAAGCTAGCATAACCTAAGTCTCTTCTTTGTAAATATCATCAATATACAACCGCACTGATAATCCAAACCTTCATAAGCTCACTAAATACTTTAAAAAAGCAGTGCAAGATGTAAAAACTGTTGCACGCTGCAATTTTGTTATTTTATTTTTCTTTCTTAAGTACCGAAGCTATTTTCAGTGTAGAACTTGTGGTTGAACTCTGAAGCTAAAACCAAATCAAGTTTTCCGCTAAAGCCAATTTATTTACTTTTACTACCGATACCGATATAAAAGAAAAGAACATATCGTATTCATAAATAACAACCCAAACTCGCTTCCTATAACTTTGATTGCTTTTAGAAAAGTTGCTTTTAAGGATTTTTGGGTAGGAGCCAATATTAGCGATGAATATCAATGTAACATTTTCTGGCAATACTGGGGGATTTTGAAGGTCGAGGTCGTATTTGACCGACGTCCGTATAGATAAGTGCGGATTCATCGATAGCAGATTTGGAGATTTCCTTGTGACGTTTCATAAATGTATTTTGGGGTCATTTGTTTTAGCTATTGTTTTAAGTAAATTCTATTTTTAAAATGATTTATGCCTATTTTGAATAAAAGTATCATCGTTATCAAATGTAATAAGAATAATTGGATGGTAACCATTTAATAATTCATAGTATATTTATATCAAGAAGTGGGTTGGCAATGCCTTCAACCGAGCTTCGCTGGCCACGAGCGGAACATTGTGCTAGAAAGGGCACGTGCTGGCTCGTTATCCAAAAGATCAGACCAGACCTGGCACAAGTACCTGAAGTCAACTACTGAGGAGGTTTTAATGGGTTTCCATAAAGTTACCATCATGGAACCCAACATAACCTGGGCTTCCTCCCCAGGATACCGGGTATCTGGAAGCAGATTTGTTCCGCGTCAACAATGTAAGTTTTTTTTTAACGCAAAATGGGGCAAATAGGCAGAAGACTCAACTGATGTTAAGTAATCACCGCCACCCATCAACATTTGCAACACCAGAGGGCATGCAGGTGCGTTGCCGACCTTTAAGGAAATAATAGACTCTTGAAGATCTTATCGGTTCGGAAAGACTTTCGGCAGAAGTTGGTTTTACAAAGTGCTTGTGCGAGTAAGAAAATGTCTTCTAAATCGAAACGTCAAAAACGAAAATCGTCAACAAGAAAAGGAAACTACAACTAGTTAAGTTCAGTTCAGTTAAGAGAAAGATGACATAGCAAATATAAAGAAACACATTCCATACACCTATTATATACACCAATCACGTATCATCTGAATGTGTAAGCGTAATACGTCAGCAATTTATCACCAGAAAGAAGATCAATGGGCCAAAAACGTTTCGTATGTAGGTCGGACGATTTTAGAACGCAACTTATCTTTAATGCCAAAGTTCGAAGCTTCTTAGTGATCAATTTTGCTACAAATACAGTAAATCTTCGTCAAGATTCGATAATCGATTTTAGATCATATTGTAATGGAGTAATAGCTATCTTTGCTTGTTTCAAATGTTGACATGTGCCTTTTGTTAGTTGTATTGACATTTTTGTTGGTAATGCTTTGCTTAGATGTAGTTGTGTTTTCAGAATATTTTTTTTTAGTATTTTATTAGATTGATTTATTTATTTTTTAAGTTTTAGTCGTAAAGTAAGAAATCATTAACTTCATTTTTTTCAATAAACACATAAAAAAATAAGGATGAAATTTGTTATTTCTTACATTTAAAAAATGCATATTTAGATTTTCTTTTCTTTTAGTTTATAAATAATTTAAAAAAATTAAAGCTTAACACTCAACGGCGTCCATTAGGATAGTTATATCCTGTGTTTATATTAGGATAGTTATGTCCGGGGGTCCGGAAACATACACAATGACAAGGACAAATATTTAAAATGTTGGTGTTGTTTATTAGATTCAACAATTCAGATTTATCCGAACTAATATTAAAGATGTGAATATGAGTTTGTTTGTTACTCTTTCACGTCTAAACCACACAATCCGATGACTTTTGTGCTTCTTTATCCAAAAAAAAAAATGTTAACACTTATTTTAGTAGTAAATGTTGCTTTGACGACGTTGTGACGCAGTGGCAGCGAACCTGTCCTAAGCGCCACAGGTCGCGGATTTGATTCCCACTCGGAGCATATGTTTGTATTGACCATACAAGCACGTTTTCCGGTCTGGGTGTATTTGTCCTTGTCATTGTGTTTGTCATTTTTAACGTTATAGTAATGTTGCATTATTTTACAACAAAGTCCAAAGATAAAACCATGAGGCACCTAGTTTCGTTAAGCGATTTATGTTTAAATGAATATTTATACATTGAATTTTATTATTCATATTCAAAATCGAAACGCCGCATCGTTCCAGTGGCCATCAATAAAATGTGTCATGATAAAACTGGGTTACAGTACTGTCACTGCTCTAGTGTTGTAACGCATGACCTAATCTTTTACCTACATGTTTGAGCACTGCTGAACTTTTACATTAATGCAGTAATATATCTCTTTTTTATGTTACAAGTTGGCAAACAAGCATACAGCCCACCTGATGGTAAGTGGTTACCGTAGCCTATGAGCGCTTGCAGCACCATTAGTAGGTGCCGCTCACGCGTTGCCAACCTCGAGATATTGGTTCTTAAATCTCCTCTGCCCGGTAATTTCACTAGCGTACAGTGCCCTTCAAACCGGAACACCGTAATGCCTAAGCATTACTATTTGGTGGCAGAATATTTGACACTGCGGTGGTACCTACCTATCCGGCATCTTGCAACAAAAGACCTACCACCAGTGTGACTGATTGCACTGATGTAATCTCTGCTATGACAGAGGTTATCCCAAGAGCGGGTGATGGGGTCGTCAATTCCCGACGCCGGTAATCTCTTTTCTAGTAGAAGTAGAGCTCATCTTCCAGCACCAATGGCCCACTTTCACAGAAAATCCACGTTAATTCACAGAGTACTGTTACGTTTCGTGCGATGAGTGATAGCGCTAGGCCCAATTTCCCATCACCTTTGCTCTCCTCCTCTTTTCCCTTCTTATTCCTTCCTTTTTCCTTTGGGTTGGCAACCTGCTTGAATCACATAATTCAAGTGTCGAGAGTGTTTATAGGTTAGGTGACAGCTTGCCGTCAGGCGGTGCGTATGCCTTCTTCTTCATCCTAGCTGTAGTATCCTTGTCTAGAGGGGTTATTATACACAAACTCACGGGCTCACTAACACACCAAGTAATGCGGGTCGTCAACCGTCCGTCTTTTACTCGTTCGTAACAACGACTGACTAGTTTGACAGCTACCCCCACTTGTGTGCATGAGACCATGTATATATCTATTAAATAGATACACTACATCCCTTTCTTATTATAATTTATTTAACATTTACTCAACTTACATGATATAATTAAACAATCAAGGCAAATCTAAATAATAATTTTATCTATACAATTATTAAATCATAATCAAATGATCCATACTTGGAATAATAAACTAATCTGATGAATTCTGGTTTTCTGCACAAATGGTGTCCTTTTCATCTTGGAGTGACTGCCATTGACCTTCTATCCTTTTGAGATGTACTATATTTCTTCTAAGTTTTTGTCCAGTCTCCTCGTTTCTCACGATCATATCTCCTCCTTTGGCCTGCTCTACTACGTGTGGAGTAGGATTAAATTCACTTGATAATTTATTAGATCGCTCTGTCTCTTTTATGTAAACTTTATCACCTGCAATCATATCAGGATCTACAGCTCTTCTCTTTCGATCTCCGTATTCTTTCCCTTTTTCTTTTTGTATTCTATCCCTATCTCTCACTTCTGAGTCATCTCCTCTCTCACTTATATCTCTCAACATGGGTATTTTGTCTCTATTTAACCTCTTAAAGAAGAGTTCTGATGGTGTCTTCCCCGTTGTGGAGTGTGGGGTTGAATTATACATCATGAGGTATTCATAGAGAGTTTCTCTAATGTCTTTGTGGTCTAGTTGACTTATTTTTAGACGTTTGACTATGTCTCTATTTTGACGTTCAACCTCCCCGTTCATCTGTGGCCAGTAGGGCACAGTATTAAACAATCTTATGTTACACTCATTGCAAAAGGTTTTGAATTCCTCGCTTATAAATTGTCGTCCGTTGTCAGCAGTAATGGATACAGGGTAGCCCAGGCGACTAAATATTTCTTTTAAAATTTTTATTATTTGACTGCTTGTTATAGTCCTGGTTATCTTTATTTCTTTGAAACGACTGTAGTAATCAATGATCACAAGAAGGTAATCATTATTTGGTAGAGGTCCTAATAGGTCAATAGCCGTATCAACCCAAGGCTCTGCTGGAAGCTCCCTTCGTCTCATAGGTGCAGGTGGATTTGGTAGACCTACTAAAGTGCAAGCCTTGCAATTCTTTATAAGTGTTTCGACATCTTTATCTATCCTTGGCCACCATACTTTGGCTCGTAACCGACCTTTCATTGCTACAATGCCTGGATGACCCTCGTGAGCTCCATCTAATACAGCTTTCCTTAGTTTCTCAGGGATTACAATTTTGTTTCCTCTTAAAAGTATATTTTCGTGGAAGCACAATTCACTTTCAAAGATTTTATATTTCTTTATTGAGTCATCCCATTGGTTGTTATATATTCCCTTTTTAACACTGCTTAGTTCTGGGTCTTCTTCCGAATATTTAATAATATCCTGCATAGATATTGCATGTGGTCTTGCTAATTGTACAATTTGGTGCACATAGTTATCCATTCCAGTCTCCACAATCGAATCTTTACATAATCGCGATAAAGGGTCGGCAATATTAGTTTTCCCGGGCTTATATTTGATGTTATACCGATACGCTTGCAACCTTAAAACCCATCTCTCAACTCGTGCGCAAGGTTTGGATTTCGGACTAAACAAAAATTCAAGTGGTTTATGGTCGGTGATTAAATCAAACCGTTTCCCGAAAAGGAAAATATTAAAGTGCTCGATAGCCCAGACAAGAGCGAGAGCTTCTTTCTCTGTCTGGCTATACCTTCGTTCACAATCTGTTAATGTCCTGTTTCCGTATGCTATAATCCTAGGACCATTTTTGTCAATTTGCACTAATACTGCTCCAAGGCCAACTGGACTTGCATCTGCAATGACTTGAGTATTGTCTGCAACATCGTAATATCCAAGGGTTTCAATTTTCGTCAGTGCCTCTTTAAGTTCTTTAAACGTTTTATCTTGTTTATCTGTCCAGTAACATTCGATGCTTGCCTTTTTCCAATTTTTTCTTAACAGTTCTTTTAAAGGCTCACTTGTTGTGGCCAAATTTGGTAGCCATTTATTTACATAATTCACCAGTCCGAGAAAGCTTTGCAACTCTTCGATCGTCTTTGGAACTCTAAACTGTGAAATACTCTCTAAAAATTTTGGTAACGGTCTTACACCATCTGAAGTTAATTCGTGACCCAAAAAATTTATTTTTTCTACTTTGTATATACACTTATCTTTGTTAAGTAATACGTTATTGTTCTCAAGCACCTGCAATACTTTTGAGAGTCGTAAGTCGTGTTCAATGCTATTACCATATATCAAAATGTCGTCAATAAAATTTATGACTCCCTCACATTTAACCAGCATTTTTTCTAAAATTTTTTGAAACAATTCTGGTGCACAGGTGACTCCAAACATTAACCTTTTATATCTATATAAGCCTGATGATGTTATAAATGTTGTAATGTGTCTTGAATTGGGATGGAGTTCAATTTGATGAAATGCATTTTTTATATCCAGCTTGGAGAAATACCTAGCGCTTCTTATTTTTGGAATTAATTGGTCCATACAAGGTAAAGGGTGGTTCTCTCTAAGTATTGCTTCGTTAGCTCGTCTCATGTCCACACATATTCTTACATCTCCGTTATCCTTTAATATTGGAACTATTGGAGAAATCCAAGAAGATGGTTCATTGACCTCTTCAATAATGTCCGTGTTTAATAGCTCTTGTATTTTTCTTTTTATTTTATCTTCAATAGGAATTGGTATCCTTCTACAAGGCTGCATTACAGGCTTGACCGAATGGTCAATCGGTATTTCAATCAAAACATCTTTGAATTTGGGAAATGGTGTAATAGTTTCCTGAATTTCATTTATGCTGGTACCCAATTTTAATACACCTAGTTGTAATGCCGTATCTTTGCCTAATAGGTTCCTAGAGCCGTTTTTTATGACATAAATAGTACTGCGTTCTGTTTTGCCATTTGTCTTAATATCAGCTTCAAAACACCCTTGGATATCTAAAGGTGTTTTACTACCGTAGGCTACAAGAGTTTTATTTGTTTCTTTAGCTTGATTATAACAAATAATTTTATTATTTTTCAAATAGTCCCAGGCTTCATTTGTAATCTAATTTAATTTACAACCAGAATCGATAAGCATCTCTAATTTAACTCCTCCAATATCACATTCAACTGTAGCATCTTCATTCATATTAAATATATATTGAACCTCTTCATCTTCTAAACAATTGATTGAATTTTCATTTCGTGATCGTTTACTGTTACTTCCACTTGTTCTTCAAATTTTCTTTTCTTTTGTATTGTTTGTGATTTGCAACATCTTTGGTAGTGTCCCTGTTTTCCGCAGTTATAGCATTTTTTCTCTCTTGCTGGGCAATTAAAGTCTTGAGGACTATGTGTAGTATTTCCACATCTACTACACTTGGATATTTTCGCGTCACTATCAGGCTTACCCTGTAACTTTTCTCGTCTTAAACCTCTGTTTTTAATTTTGTAGGTAACCGCATTAATAGTTTCTTCTCTTTTTTCCTTTTCGCCTTGGGTAAACTCTTTTAGTTGATAATTTACCACTTCCAAAGTATTCGCTTCGATAATTACCTTGTCTAGAGAAACGTCTTCCCCCATGACCAAAATCTTTTTTCGCAATTCAGAAGAAGAGCATCCCTCTATAATTTGGTCTATTATGTGATCATCCGGTTGATCAAATTTACATTTTTTCGCTTGATCTCGCAAATTTACTACAAATTTATCAAAACTTTCACCTTCATTTTGTTTAATTAGGCGAAAAATGTGCCTTTCGTATGTTTTGTTTTGCTTCGGTAAAAAGTAAAGATCAAGCTTATCAATAGCATTTTTAAAAACATCAATTTCCTCCGACTCTGCTGCACTTGTTCCTGGTAAGTTATAAAAGATTTCTTGAAGACCTGTACCTCCTAATAATAGCAGTATTGCTCGTTTTTTTGTAGAAGACATAGTATCCGTTGCCTCAAAATATATCTGTAGAGATCTCTTCCATTTTTCCCATCTTAGCCCCAACGAAGCAGGGTCTCCTTCCGTGTCGAGTTTTTCCGGAGGTGGTAATAGATTTGACATGATTGATATGGGGCGACCTGCAAAGATCCAAAATTACTTCCAATTTAATAGAAGTCACAAACGGCCAATTACATGGATGCCATTATAAATCAAATTAAATTAACGACAACCAATTAAATGGATGCCATTTTTATCCAATTCAATGGATGCCATATTTATCCAATTTAATGGATGCCGTATTCATCCAATTTAATGGATGCCACATTCATCCAATTTAATGGATGCCATATTCACCCAATTTAATGGATGCCACATTCATCCAATTTAATGGATGCCATATTCTTCCAATTTAATGGATGCCACATATGTAACATTTAAGTGATTGCATGTCAAAGTAATTAGTGAAAAATAAATAAACATTTATTTATTTATTAAAACCTAAAAAATTATATTCCACTGCTATATATATTATAGTTTTTTTTTTATATATATGTATGTATGTATGTATACAATGTTATCAATTTAGTTAAGCAGGAATCTGAGAGTACGTTACCTATATAAATAATATTTTAGTTTTGTAAAATTAAATATCGAAATAGTTTTCAATTTAAATTATTAAACTAAAAGTAAAAGTTTATATTAGTATACGTTTCTAATTAATGGGAATTGTAATCTAAGTTCTTATTAAACACAATTTAGTTAAAGTATAAATATTTCCTATACTATATCAACACTATCATCGCGTTATGAGTTTTTTATCCATGTATTCATACCCCCAACACACAAACCAGCATATAAAAATTTATTATGGCCGCCTCGAACACACTTACATACTCGTTAATATAATATGAACTATTAGAAGTTAACTAATACAACTACAATATTTAATAAACGGATGCACTGCCATATGATATAGAAGGTCTCATAGGCATATTTCTATTTAAGATAAATAAAAAATACAGAGATTATATTACATATTAACGTCTAAAATATACAGCTTTTTTTTTTGTAATTAACGGAAGATTTAGTAAAATAAAATAATTTCTTTATTTCTATAACTGAATAAAATTCTGACGATTATAAAATTAATATTCTCAACAAGTTTTTGTTCGTATAAAATGATTTTTTATATTTTTATACCGCCGCTGACGTAATAAATGAACATTAAATATTTAGTTCATTGTTTTCTCTTATCTTTTACTATTTCGTTGTAACCAGACGACATACATATATGTACATACATACATTTTTATCATTATTTATTATTAGTCTGTTTATTTATTTCTATTATTTTATTTTTTTTTAAAAAGAACTAAAATTCTGACCTTGATCCTCGTCGCCACTTGTAGTATCCTTGTCTAGAGGGGTTATTATACACAAACTCACGGGCTCACTAACACACCAAGTAATGCGGGTCGTCAACCGTCCGTCTTTTACTCGTTCGTAACAACGACTGACTAGTTTGACAGCTACCCCCACTTGTGTGCATGAGACCATGTATATATCTATTAAATAGATACACTACACTAGCATTATTCCCGGTATTTTTTATGTACCCAGGGTCTGCTTATTACTCTTATCCGGATTTGACAGGTTACTAGTTTTTACACAGAGCGATTGCCATCTGACCTCCGCAACCCTAAGGGCGAACCAATAACTCATTGGATAAGAGCAATTTACTTATCATGACTTAGCGATTATTATCAGATGTTATTGATAATAACCGGGACCGACAGCTTAACGTGCTCTCCGAGGCGGTGCGTATGCCTATATGCTACAAAAATATGGCCTATTTATAACTTGTTGCTGTCATCCTTATCCTTATGAGAATTTATTTATCCATTAGACAACCTATCCATAAAATAGACACAGTTCATAAACAATTTAAATGTTCATATCATTCATGGATCAAGGAACGTTTTGAGAGATTTGTATGAACAAATACATTAGTTTTTAGTTTATAGTTAATGCTTCTATATATTTACTTTCTTTCATAAGCTCATTAAAGACTTTATAGATAGAGATCAAAACTCTTTACAGTATACGAGCTAATTACTACTGATCACCATTTTGATTTTTTTCCCTGGTAAACCCATAAATAAGTATGCTTGTAACAAATTTTAAAATAGAAGCGTATATTTAAACTACTTCTATCAACCACCTATAATTTTCTTGAATAAAATATTTTTCTAGCCATCTCACTGTAAGGGAGTAAATCCTAAAGTGTAGATTTTCAATGAGCCATGCTAAGAAGATAAAAATTGTATCAAATCCTTCTTGTATAGGAAATGTAGCAAAATATTTAAACTACACTTTTATTATACTGTAAGTGTTCCTCAATATCTCCACGATACAACTAGGGTCGAGGCTCTGACATAATTTTACTTTAAAATAATCAGATTTTTTTAAAGAATATTAGCAATGCTTTTTCAAGGCATTACTAATATCCCTATTGCCCTCCAAATAAGCTCGAAGCTTGCGCTAGGAGTGGGTACGACAATAGCCCAAGGGTCAGGATCGAACCCTCGACTCTCGCGTTAACGGAGCGAAGTCGGCCCTTCTACCGTTGAGCTATTGAGGCTTCGATTTATTAATTAACAAAGGCTGAAAGAAAATGTTCACAAATTTGTTCTATCGTTGTTATTTTGTAAAAAAAAAATTAAAATTATTTGTGCCCGATACAGCATGAGTACAATATGAAACCTTTTTTTAAGGTTGTGGGTCACCTACAAGGGTTGGTGTGTCGGTCACCAAACTTAGATTTAGCGTCACACTATCCGCTATTTAAGGTAGTGATATCCTGTGTCGGGGATCCGGAAACACACACAAGAACATGGACAAATACACCAAGACCGGAACACATGCCTGTATGGTCATAGAAACTTCTAGCCTGAGCAGCAATCAAACCCGCGATCTGTGGCGCTTGAGGCAGGTTCACTACCGCTGCACTAAAACGTGGTCATAATTACAAGGCTTGCTTAAGCTGCACCAAAAACTTATACACAGAAATGCAAATAATACGAATACTGCTATGGCCTGATATCAGACCTGTATTTTGTCTATACCACTCCGGTAGCTGATCCATCTATTCATTCATTCCTAAGATTATCTTCTTGATTATATTAAGTAAGACTTATATGTGATTTACTACGTTATTTTAATAAGGATTAATTTTCGATGCATTTAAACCACATAGATGGGTATAATTACCTTGCTCAAATTCAAGTGTCAACTGTCTAGAAAAGTACCTTAACCTTATAGAAGACACCCAAATAAAGCTACTCCTTTAATATTGTCTTTTGTTTCTGTATTCAGTAACGTGATTAGAGCTTTTAATAATGCGCTATTTTGACAAAAAGAGACCCTTAAGTGCTGGCTGTATCCAGAGTTATCAACGTTTACAATTTTTTTGTAGTCATGTTCCTGTGGTGACAATTTATTATTAATTAAACCTTTTGTAAAAAAAATATTTAAGCCTTCTTCTTTTATAGTATCTTTTACTTTTATTGTGATCTGATGCTTTACATTAATTACAATCTTCTCAGAAATTATGCCATTAAAGTGGGCCATGTAAGCCTGATTAATTCCGAACAAGGATATAACATCTTAGTTCTCATAGTTAACATTGCTTTCCCATAACAGAGTTTGCGAATACCTCTAATACTGATACATGAAATAGTTAAATAGCGACCTATTATAGCGTGTTGTCAGTTTTACTGTCTTTGTATGCTATCAGCTAAACCAATCTTCTCAAAACTAAGACTGGATTTTAGAAAGGAAATGGTTCACGAAAAACTCTGATCTTCCCAAAATTTCAGTGAGGGGAGAATTATTTTATGGAGAAAATCGTAAAACATAGAATATTAAAAACTTAACGCTATTAATAAAGTTAAAATCTTGATATATATAAAACTGTTGTTCGTATGTATGTGACTGAACTCCTCCTAAAGGAGTAAACCGACGTCGATGTATTTTTAATGAGTTCCAGTGGATTTGAGAATGGCTTAGATGAACAACTGCAACCAGTAGCGCTGGTATTGGTATTGTTCCCAGATGTTTTTTTCAGGACAGGACGTCTGCCGGGCACGCTAGTTGGAACGAAGTTCCTTATCGCGCGTTGTGAAAGGGGGCTAGACGGAAAAATTCTTACGAAAAGTTGTCACGACACTTTTTGCTATAGTTGTAAGCCGTGCGGCGTACGCGTGTTTCTCTGTCTGTCTCTCTCTCTCTCATAGAAAGCAAGCCAGTTATTTTCGTTTCGTCTTTCTATTTGTTTTGAACAGTGTGGTGTCGCGACGATTATTTTTGTTGATTTGTTTTTGTACATAATAAATAATAAATTAAAAAAATATTATTATAACTTTAAAAAAATATATTACAATTCCTTTACTAATTAATCGAAAGGAACTTCGTGCCATCCGGGTGTCCCTAGACACCTCTCAAGTTTTTTTTATACGTTAGTGTTTTTAAATAAAATGTTGAAGTCTAGTAAGTCTGTTTCCCTTTATACAATACCTTAATTTTTTTATTAATTCTGTTGACGTAACACTTTTAGTGCGACCTAAACCTAACTACGACCTAAATTTCTGAATAAAATGATTGGATTTGAATAAATTCAAGCTCGGAAGTCAAACTCGATTTAGAGCACCATCTCGCTCGGTCCCCAACTTAGAAGTTTTTACTTTGCTTATAAAAAATAGTTGAATGTTTAAATGTTTTCCAAGCATTTATAAATATTTTTTAGCAACTTACTATGTCCACATTTTTAATTAATTTAATTTTACAAGATTTGTGTCTTTGTGGTGATCAGCTTCTATATAAATGAGATCTATAAATATAAGAGCTATATATTAAGGCTTAGGCGGCTGATTTCAGCTTTTTAGGGTTCCGTAGCCAAATAGCAAAAACGGAACTCTTATAATTTCGTCATGTCCGTCTGTCAATCCGTCCGTCCCTATGTTATTATAATAACTGGGACCGACAACTAAAGGTGCTTTCCGAGGCACGCCCACACCGAAATAGATATTTATAACAAAGACCTCCGAGCGTGAATCGAACCCGCGACCGTCAAGGCTAAAACAGGCTTGATACCAGCACGCCACAACGGTCGTCACTCGACCCATTATATTATATGTTTATACCTCATGGGACATCAAAATTTTGAGGCATAACTGCTTTCATTTAAACTCAAGCTCACTCGTTATTCGAGTCAATGAAATTAAATAAATGTCTTCGCATTCAACAGCACTCCCGCTTTTACAGAGAAAATGTATTATTTAAATGTTCTCGTCTCAAACACTTGAGACTTAATCTACTTTGACTTTAAGGAAATAGGTTTATTATTTTATAGTTTGACAACCTAGTGAAGATTGAGTTCTGTTAATAGTTCCATTACATTCAGATGGTTTTATTTTATGCTATAAACAAATGTATAAAAAACGTAAACGAAAATTACGGATTGAAATCCAGGAAAGTCACTGATTTCAAGTTCTTTATTTGTTTTTCAAATTAACTCGTGCTCAACGGTGAGGAAAAAAGGTAAAGAACCATTATTAATTGACTAACATGAAATTTAAAATTTTATTTAAAAGTCTTAAGGTTTTTGGAACGAAGTGCCTTACGGGTAATGCGACTTAATAGAAATCAAATAAAAAAAGAAATGGCGTATGCTGTGTGTGTGTGTGTGTGTGTGTGTGTGTGTGTGTGTGTGCGTGTGTGTGTCAGGCCTACTACAAGCAAAATGAACAGACGAGGAAGTGAGTGCGCACCCCGGTACGCAACTCTCTCTCTCTCTCTCTCTCTCTCCCTGTCTGTTTGTATCATATAATCTATTGAAATATACAGATTTCATTTCGAATTACATTACAGGATTTGAAGAAAAAACGTAAGCAACTTCACACAAAAACATTTTGAAGCACAATTTTATAAAAATGGTACAATGGTATATGTATTGTACCGTTATAACTCTGATACAGAATATAATATAAAAGCCTTAGTGTCAACATATTTCGAGAAGTAATTCTATTTGCTCTATTCATCATTGTGTTGTAAGATAGGATCTTTATTATATTATCCTGGGTGTCTGCTTCGTATTCAACCAGGGGCGATAGTTTGAGAAACAATTTGCAGACGCTCCGATCACTTATGGTGTGTACGTGATAGGGAAGCCAAATGAGTTTAAACTATAAAATTAATATATTCATGTTTTATGGTTAACCATTACTATTACTTTAAGGCATTATTTGAAAAAAAAATCTTAATGATTAAAAAATGTTTTAAGCTTGGTAAAAAAAGTATCCGCTTTTCGACCATTAGTTTTTTTTAATGTTGGCTCCAGATACGAAATCCTTAAATAACCTGAATTTAATAAAATTATTTTTTCCTTCGGCTTCGCTTTTGTGTATAAGGTTTTATAACGCCTCTGTGCAAAGCATACGCCTGATAGTAAACAGTCACTGC
Source organism: Hestina assimilis (assembly GCA_023373885.1). Lineage (NCBI taxonomy): Eukaryota > Metazoa > Arthropoda > Insecta > Lepidoptera > Nymphalidae > Hestina > Hestina assimilis. The sequence continues at coordinate 13,403,762 of CM041745.1, forward strand.
AACTTAAAAACGCGCGTGACACCTGAAGTAGTTAAGGGGAGGGATAAGAAAAGAACAGAGACGGTGGGAGTTTGGCCAGTGCTCTCACTCATCGCACGAAACGCAACAGTAACCGATTTTCTGTAAATCGATCGAGCCGGGACATCAGTGCTGGGCCGAACCTCGCTGTACTACTCAGAAATAAAATACTAACCGAAAAATTTAATCTTTATAACTTTTTTCAATACTTATAGTAAAATTTTAATGTTTGATTTTGACTATTAAATTTTATAAAGTACAAACGTGAACGTATGACTACATTTAACAGTTTATAGCGAAACTATTTTCATTGAAACTCATACTTTGCTCGTTATTCAAGTGTAAGTCTAGCTATAAAATTGAATCTCATAATGATTTATCCACAGGAAAGTAGTGAGAATGAAACTTGTAAAGATGTATGGAAGGAAATTATAATTTATACAGGGTTTTACTGTGGTGTGCTGGTAGCGATCCTGCTTTGAGCCTCGACGGTTGCTTGTTCGATTCCCGGTTGGAACAGATGTTTGGTATAAATACCGGTTTTGATCTGGGAGTTTGTCTTTGTGGGTCTTGCCACAGTGGCTCCGAGAGCACGTAGAGCTGCCGTCCCGGTTGTTATTATAACATCTGTTAATAATCGTTAATAGGTAATTTTTTCTTATAGTTACTGGTTCGCATTAAAGGTTGCGGAGGTCAGATTGCAATAGCTCTGTGTAAAAACTAGATTACCACAGTTTGCGGGTTAAATTCCCACTCGGAGCAGATGTTGTATTAACCATACAGTCATGTGTTGTGGTCTGGGTGTGTTTGTTCTTACCCTTGTGTATGTTTCCGGACCCGACACAAGATATCACCATCCTAATGGCCGTTGAGCGTATGATATTTATTTATAATGATTCATCCAATAAGATCGATAAAACTTAAAATTATAACAGCAATTTTAATACTGTATTAGAATTGCGAGGATATCATAATTATTATAATCCACAAATCAAATGGAAAAGACGTTAGGCCAAGTTAGACGACGTTGTGGCGCAGCGGTAGCGAACCTGCCTTAAATGCCACAGGTCGCGGGTTCGATTCCCGCTCGGAGCATAATATGTTTGTATTGACCATGCAAGCATATTTTCCGGTCTGGGTGTATTTGTCCTTGTCATTGTGAATGTTTCCGGACCCCCGACACAGGATATTACTATCCTAATGGGGGCCGTTGAGTGTGCAGCGTTTATTTATTTATTTATTTATTTAAGTATCAGAAAGTTGTTTCCGAATATTTCGGATATTAGTTAGATCCGATCCGGATTATTTTTTCCTCATCAACTTGCAAAACTTCTTTATGTTATATAAATGTATACTCTCGATCCGATCACCCGGATATGTGGCTTATAAGGCATGCATGAGTCAAAGCTTATTCCTAATCTTTACTGATTCTAACTTAATATTATAAATGCGATAATGAGTTTGCTTATGACGCTTTCACGCCTACACCGCTGAACCGATTATGATAATGTTATTATAGATATAGGCTACTTTTCATCCGAGTTCTATAGGGGATGAAAATTTGTGTGAGGAACTTTATATTATTTAATGTTTTACTGATAAAACTAAGTCTATGGTTTTATCAGTATTCATTTTGAATCAAACTAAGCTAAACATAGTCTTTAGTCTTTGTGAATTTCAACCAACATTTTTGTATGTTAAAGTGAGTTAACTTTAATCACAACTTATTTTAATTAACATCGCTTTACTAGAAAACACAATAAATTGCACTGCACTTTAACTACTACGTCGGATTTCAACGTTTCGTCGTTATGTAGTACGACAATGATTTTCTGTATGGTCTATATTTCGCCATGCGCTAACATATATTTTATATAGCAGAGGAGACAAACGGGCAGAGGCTAGCCTAAAATCGAAAATAAAGTGAAACTGCGATCAGGACTGGTCCCTATCGCAGTCTCACTTTATTAAATAAATGAATAAATGTATTTGTCTTATGGCCGACTTTTGCAAGGCGTAAAGATTAATGTTATATATTTTTTTTCTAAATAAAAAAAAATTAAAAAAATATACTCATATCCAATAGGAAATTACTTTAAAGAATTGCTGTTCAAGTATATTTTTTTTACATATTGTTACAATATTTTGTAGACGACATTGTGGCGCAGCGGTAGCGAACCTGCCTTAAACGCCACAGGTCGCGGGTTCGATTCCGCTCGGAGCATAATATGTTTGTATTGACCATGCAAGCATATTTTCCGGTCTGGGTGTATTTGTCCTTGTCATTGTGAATGTTTCCGGACCCCCGACACAGGATAATACTATCCTAATGGGGGCCGTTGAGTGTGTAGCGTTTATTTATTTATTATTTATTTATTTATATTTGATTTATTTCGTATTTCTCAATGGCGAATAGATGTGTAAACAGGCAATATTTTGAGCATATAAAAAATGTGATCCAACTTTCTTAAAGAAGAACGGTAATCCAATACTTCGTAGGAAAAGCTACCTCTGCAGCAAAACAGCTGACGACCCGCTTAGTTTTAAACTTCGACCTCTTCCTCTTTTCTTATATCCTAGTAGCAATTCTAAACTAAAAAGACAAATTGTTCACGCCTTTAGGTATTTGTGACAAACTTTTTCCGTGACTGCCCATTTTTAGGGCTCCGTAGCAAAATGGAGGAATGATTTTAAAATTCTGAAAAGTTTTAGAGTTTTTCTCATAAATGAAAACTTAGTTTAGGTCGTTTTTTAAAGTCATAAAGAGTCTTTCTCATCAAGCTGCCTTTAGTTTCCAACATTCACATGTTTTTAACATTCATTGTGTTATTTTTTTATATTAATAATTTTGTACACCAGCTCAGGGCTTACCTGATGGTATTAGATCGATGTTTTAGGTAGATGGGCTTGCCTATGGTATTTTCAAAGACCAGTAAATACCACATGCGAATTGTCAACCCAAATTGGAGGAGAGACGAGAGGACCGTAAAGTATTAATACTTCGGTCTTCACGGTAATAGATGCTTCTTTCAGCACAAAACGGCCGGCTCGACCGTGGAAGTACTACCCATTAAAAAAAACGGTGTCAAGTAACAGTATCATTAGGTACTTTTGCGTTTCGTGCGATGAGTGAGAGCGCCAGAGGCCCAATCTCCCACCCCCTCAGTTCCCTTCCTTTTTTTCCCTTCTCATCCCGTCCTTCTTGTTCCTTGGGTTAGCACAGTGCTTGTGATACTTCAAGTACCGCTTGTGATACTTCAAGTATCGCAAGCATTCATAGGTTGCGGTGACTGCTTTCCATCAGGCGGACCGTATGCTTGCTTGCCAATCGTCATGACAAAAAAAAACTAACCTAACCTAACCTAAACTTAAAATTTTTTTTAAAATAAATGTATCATAAATTACTCCTTATACCATCAGTTATCTGCTAGTAGAAGTCCTATTAAATTCAGGCCAACCATTTCAGAGTTTAGCTGCACCAAACAAAACGATTATTCTGCATACTTCCATATGCATTTAGTGAAAAAATGTTAATTTGGAATTACAAATAGACACTTTGACGACGTTGTGGCGGAGTGGTAGCGGACTTGCCTTAAACGCCACAGGTCGCGGGTTCGATTCCCCCTCGGAGCACAATATGTTGTTATTGACCATACAAGCATATTTTCCGATTTGGGCGTATTTGCTCTTGCCCTTGTATGCGTTTCAGAACCCCCGACACAGGATATTACCATCTTAATGGGGTCCGTTGAGTGTGCAGCGTTTGTGCAGCAACTTCAATTTTATTTCTTTGTATAGATATATGCCATTTTTTATCTTTGTATATCAAAACAAAGTTACACGTTATGAACAAATCAAGAGAAGATATGCTTTCATACAATTTACTTTTATATAGAAATTATCTTGTACTTTATTATACTTTATAGCTTGTATAAGTTACAGTCATAAAACGTATACGATTATAAACATTGTTGCATACAAATAAAGGTTAAAGTAGCGTGAAGTTTTATAGAGTGAAACCGTACCGCTGTGCCGTTAAAATGTCTTTAAATTTCAAACATCATAGTTTTATTAAATCGACTTGTTATATCTGGTTCATATTTGAGTAAGATACTTGAAAAACGTGGCCTTAATTTATATGTTTTTGATTTTCTATGTAAAATTTTGCCAAAGTCCGCGGTTTGAGGGGACATTTAAATCAGCAATGGGTTTTTCAAGTGCTTATTATTAACCTTCGAGTTAATAAGACGAATGCTATAATTTTAAGCCAAGTATCTGTATCTTTATGTATCCGTATATCTATGGATCTGTATATCTGTGTATCCTTATATCAGTTTTATGCGAGATATAATAATTATTACATCGAAAACGGTCTTGGAAAAAATATTTTTACAAACAGTCCTATTACTATTAAATGAAGGTAAACATTAATTTTTAGAATATTTTATTCGGTAAAGCAATTAATATTATAATTACATTAGAAATATAAAAATCAGAATAAATTAAACCACGTTAGAATATATAAAATTAACGTAAGAAAGTATTTATCAAAATTGAAAATTTCAACTCTGATGGACGGACGGACTGTAGAGCTTTAGTAATTTTTACGGTAGTAGAGCCATGCTTATCTCAGCATAGAAGTGCGGGCTCGACCGGGGAAGTACTACCCTCTCACAAAAAATCGGCGTCAAGTAACAGTATCATTAGGTACTGTTGCATTTCGTGAGATGAGTGAGAGTGCTGGAGGACCAACCTCCCACCCCCTCTGTTCCCTTCCTTTTTTTCCCTTCTCATCCCGTCTCTCTTGTTCCTTGGGTTGGCAACGCGCTTGTGATACTCCAAGTATCGCAAGCGTTCATAGGTTGCGGTGACTTTTTACCATCAGGCTGTCCGTATGCTTGATTGCCAACCGTCAGGACATAAAAAATACAGCTTCCTTTCGCACCTTGTGGGTACAGAACCCTAAAAACTACGCTAAATTGAAAGTAAATCAATTTGTCTAAAAGGGAATTTCCCTATAATTACTTAAAGGAAAAAGCGACAAATTTCTTTATCATTATTCAAAAGAAACAAAAAGAAATTCAATAGAGTTAAATCAGCCAACTCATGTACAAAGGAAAATCCTTTTACCTACAATTGAAAATGGTAATATTTAAACTTCCTTAACCTTTATTTCATTGGGAAATTCTTAATTTATAACAAAAGAATAATAAAACGAGACGAATCTGACGCTTTCAGTATTTTTTACCTTTTAATGAAACAAAAACGAATTATTTTCACAGTAGACTACTAAAAACAATCGCTCTTTTGATGTAAGTGAGGATTAACTTTGGAAGGTTCCACAATTTGACATTTCGATTTTATATTCTAAATATAGAAACGAACGGTTTATTTATATCTAGCTTCAGTCCGTAGCTTCGCCTGTGTAAATAACTATTTTTAATTACGCTCCTTTAATGGAATATAGAAACACTTTGAATTAACCATACACACTTAGAATCACCATCCGATATTGATATCATGACTACCATTTTCTACAACAGAAGTCGGTGCTAAGTAAAACTTCGGCACGATTTTTTTTCAGAATGTGTTTGCTGTTGGCCCTACTGGCCTTGACAGCGTCACCGGGCGGGGTGGCCGAGTACAGAGACTCAGCCGTGATAAAGGGACAGCCCTCACGGGGGCTCAAATTTGATTCCGTCCTTAGGGTGCCTCCTGCGAAGCCGAACCACGGCTAAGGACGTCATCGGAGATGGAGGCAGCGCTCCGAGCGCATTCTAAAATTCTTCGGCACGAATATTTACTTTTATCTATTTAAGTTTAAAGTGTATTTTTTTCTTTTATCGCAGTGCGAACTAACCCATGAAAGAAACAGCACTAAAAGTATTATTAATTCACGTCGATATTTTATGTGAGAAGAAGTTTTTACCGTAAGTCTCTTCTAAAAATTTGTTGTACTACCGGACTTAGTCATAGATCCATTTTTTCACTAGTTCCTTATATAAAGTTTGAATACCACCTTCGTATATTTGCGCCTCTTATTTCGATTCATGGAATGTATTACAAAAGACATTCTACTGATCTAAAATACAATGGGCTGACAAAAAAAAGTAAATGTGCCAAACAATCGTAAAGTAATTCACATGTATCATATTGCTGGTCAAAACATGTCAACAGGGTAATAAGCACGTGCGGAAGGAACCTTTGAATAAGGTTAACTAGATACGGCAATATCCGTTCAGCTAATACTAGTTCTATTATAACTCAGAATATTGATAACAAATTTCAAGACGCCTATTAAATGTATAATCCTATTACTAAAATTACTAAAACAATAATTAATTTCATCATTAGACGAAAAATGAGATAAAATGCGATCGATGCCTGCCATTGTTGCCAACTGCGGCCGATCCGTTACTCATCGTGAGAACACTTTCCCACCTGGTGGTAACGCTGTCAAAGCCAGTAGAGCCAACAAATAATAGATATTCAGCAAAAAACGTACCGTGGCACGTAACACACGTTGTTGGATATTATAAGTATATTCAAAATGTCGTTGTACATTACTCACATTTTACTTTTTAAAAACATAAACTAAATATATGTTGATAACATAAACAACGATATCAATAAATCAAAAACCAATAAGAAATGAAAAGTATGTCACCAAGCTTACAGTAATAGTTACATCTAGTAATTCTTAGTCTATGTTCATGGGATGCGTACGCAGACAATGTTAGGCATTTGACGACGCAGCAGTCGTATACAGTCGAGCACTGACAGACGAATAACTCGCAAAATAACCATTACCGCACATACACAGGTCACGCACACATAGACAGACAATAGCTCTTTTTCGGGGTCTCTATCTTACGCTTTCTAATAATGTATGTATAAAGGACAAAGGTCGTCTTCCTTTTGTGAGACACGGTATTATGTAGTATAGTGATAATATTGTGTAAGATAGATACTGTTATTCAGTCAATGTTTAGTGAACCATTCTTTTATATAGCTCAGATTTTTTGAATGACTTGTTATTATTGTTATTCTTGTATATATATTGAGACATTGAAATAGTAGTATTATGGGTTACATTATATTTGAGTTTAGGCTTCCGGTGATCACACTCATCGAGCGAAAAGTAACATCACGAATCTCTCAAAAATCAGTATTCTCTATGAAGGTAAAACTGTCAATTCATCAACAACAAGACTTTAGTACTAATTGCAACTTTAACATTTATTAAATATTATATTTATAATATTGTATTTTTATGGCACTGTACAATGCGGTTTTAGAAGAAACAAAGCAAAGGTTTTCCTAACGATGGTAAGGAGTTCTTCAATGGAGGGGTGAAAAAGTCTATATGTGTAATATGTGTCTATAAGTGTATGTAAGTGATTGTCAAAACGCATGTGACACCCCTGGTATTGCAAGCGTAGATAAGCTTTATTGACACTTACCATCAAATGGGCTGAAAGCTTGCTTGCGACCGTCGTGGCAGCACCACAATTTTTGAACACATAACATATATATGTCGGAGTTGGACGTTAAACGAGCTTTTCTTTAATAATTTTACTGATATTTGTTTATTTTAAATCATAAATGAATTTAATTTGATTTGTTATCACCTTTTAATAGTGTATAAGTTTTTATTAAGTTGTTATAATACTGGCCATATCGAGTAGAGGGATACCTCTAGTGGGGTCGAGACACCATCTGAACGCTGTCAGTGAGAATGAGAAAAGAAACAAAAATTATGTTGTTATACGGGAATAAGATATATTGTGAAATTGTGGGTGGATCGAGTTGGATCACTCTTAGATTGTTGGGAGGTGAAGTCAGATCGGTGCGCCGAACCCACTGCTCGAATATATCATATGATACTATGATTTGTTAAAAGGAGTAAATCGACAATAAATATTGTACAGCTTGTTTTGTGCTCGCATTTTACCCACACGACGCCCACAAGAGTTGTAACCACTGATGACGACGTCTATGACAATCTCTATTCTCCGACATATATATTTACATGAAAAAGAAAAAAAAAGGTTTGTTTCATGTTTGATGACGACGTTGTGGCGCAGCGGTAGCGAACCTGCCTTAAACGCCACAGGTCGCGGGATCGATTCCCACTCGGAGAATAATATGTTTGTATTGACCATGCAAGCATATTTTCCGGTCTGGGTGTATTTGTCCTTGTCATTGTGAATGTTTCCGGACCCCCGACACAGGATATTACTATCCTAATGGGGGCCGTTGAGTGTGCAGCGTTTATTTATTATTTTATTTATTTATTTCATTAATAAATATATATAAAAATTCTTTTAATATTTTATTTCATAAAAGCGATTATAAAAACCATTACACTCGAATTTTCAAGTATAAAATAAATGCAAGATTGCTCAGAGAACGTGAAATTTAAAAAATCTTCCTGAATTTGCACGTTCAAAAGGAGTACAAATTCTGCCATGTCAGGGCATTACATGAAAATGCACGTCGCTTGCACAAATGCATAGTTTGAATTTTGGTACAAATATTACATTTACGCAAGAAAACAAAAATATATTTATATAAATAGGATTTACTATTTTAGAAAGATTACATTAAACTTATTTCAAACAGACAGACGGACGGATATTAGAAAATTATAAGCGTTCCGTTTTTGTCGTTTGGCTATGAAACCTTAAAAACAACAATAAAAACATCTGTTAAATTTAAGTTCGATTGTTCAATATTTTACGATGCTACTATGTTTGTCAGTGAACTAGTACATAACAATATAAATGTAATTTATATAAAAGGAGAGAGACCTGGTGTACCGACATACATCTTTAGCTTAGTTTAGGCACCAGTCTTACACATTAAACATGTTTTGTGGATATTGTGACGCATATCTGCCATCGTTCCCCGTGGACGTGATTTGTACATTTGTAATTATTTGTAAATATAATTTTTATTAAATTGGAAATATGTTGTAATATTGGTTGTAAATAAAATTAGTATCCGTTTGTGGTATTCATATATTTTATATAAATAATATACGACGAGGTAGATCTCATGAACTGTAATTAATGAATATTTTTGAATTTTATTATTTTATACATTGCGCATTTCTAAGGCTCTATACAATAAAACAAAAATTAATTTTAATTTCAAAATTAAAGGGTGGTACGGAACTCTTTAGAAGCGAGTCCGACATGCACTGTTAATAGCCAGACAGACAGACTTACACAGGGGCTTGGTAATAGGGTTCCAAAACCTAATTAGGCATAAAAAAACACAGATGAACCGATTCCAGTAATTCTCAATCAAAAACCTCTATCAAGCAAAGCCGAAATAACGAAATGAAATAACGTAATAAATGCATTCTTGGCTCGGCAATTTATACGATGTTAAGGGACCTCAATACTGATGGTCTATTAACTGTCATTGATCTTGCAAATCTTGTGATCTCTATACGTACATCGCAATAAATTTTGGTTAAATTGCTTGCTTGAGTCCACTACCGTTGAAATACTGCCAGATGTACCCTTCTGAGGTCGTTAAGACCTGATTTTTTACCTTTTGCAAGGATATTTTTATTGAAACAAAAATTACTTACAAAGAAACGTTCGTAAAAATATACTTTTATAAAATTTGCAGATTTCAATTACTACAGTTTTATACACGTTTTGTAGTCCTCAGCAGTATCAGAGTATGAATAAACGCAATTTGATTTTATTGACTTATCAAACACTAAAATTAAAATACATAAGATAATTATTGTATTGCATACATGCGAATGAAGGTCTAATAGAGCGGCATAGTCAAAGCTGACTAAGCTCCTTAAATAAAGACTAAAAAATATATCTAGTGCATTCCAAGAGGAAGACGGGCGAAGGGTGGGGAAGGCATAGGAAGGAGAAAAATACAGAGAAGTTTTGGCCTCTGGTAGTTATTATCGATCAAACTAACGTTTTATCTTGAGGTAAGTGGCCACCCTAGTGTCAATATAGGCTGCATTGTCATATCGACTATTATCAAGATAACAGCCAGGACCAATAATTTTACGTACCCTCCGAAGCACGGAGACGTTCAGTTGAAATACCACTATGCGAGCACCCATCCATTTGGGGCGGTCTATACTGACCGCCCCAAATTGACTGTATCCACTAATAATAAAATAACGTTAATAAACATTACACACTCTACGGCCCCATTATAATAGTTGTATCCTGTGTCGGGGGTCCGGAAACATACACAATGACAAGGACAAACACACCCAACCGGAAAACATGCCTGTATGCTCAATACAAACGGCTCTGAGCGATCTACAAGCTACCGCTGCGCCACACCGTCGTCAAAATCTAATCACCGATCAGTGAGCGCACCGGGTTATGCACCCCAACCCCACGCAAAAAGTATACGAAATACTAAAAAGATCAAGATAATTGCTACAAACGCATGTCGTTTGTATGTATGTAATGACATAATTACTTTTATTTACACCCATTAACTTCTATATAAATAATCTCGTAGCGGGCCAACATTAATGCTTGTAAAACACGCACAGGCGATTTATTTTATTACTCTAAATATTGCAAGTGATGTATCACAGAGAATGGAATGATGGATGATATAGAATAATAAATATACTCCCGTGGTACCAGTTTAACAATAAACTTGTTTAAGATTTATTTCACGCGTTTTTATATGATTTTAGAATATCCTTGAAACGAAACTGAAAAAGTAGGAAAAACATGATGTATTTTTGCAGGTTTTGTCTACTATATTAGCTTACCGACAGACGTATATATATAACTTTTCTTATATGAGAAATTTTAAGTTTTATTGTACTACGTTTTTCAAAACAAAACTTCTTCTTATCAAGGAAATGAAATACAATATATTCCATTGAAATACGTAATTGTAATCGTTTTATTAAATTACAAGCTTACTGAAAATTAGTTCTATAAATATAATTACTTATAATTCACAATGTCAGTTTAGAGTTTTCAAGAAAGCAATTTATAAGATACAAGCGGCTCGCTCCGTACGTGTATAAAATATATAGCCTATGTCATTTACTGAAAAAATGATTAAAATCGATCCAGTAGTTTTGATTTATTCATTACTGCCCGTGGCCCGCATGTGGCCGCTGTCGGTCCCGGTTGTTATCACATAACATCTGATAATAATCGTTAACTCTTGATAATTAAATTGCTCTTATCCAATGAGTTACTGGTTTGCCCTTAGAGCTGCGGAGATCAGATGGCAATCGCTCTGTCTAAAAACTAGTAACCGATCAAATCCTGATAAGAGTAATAAGCAAACCCTGGGTAAAATAGAATACCGGGAATAATGCTAGGACGAAGAAGCAAGAAAATATCCGATCGCGTATTCGTTCTATATGTGCCATGATTAGCTGATGTATTATCCATTAAAATAATTATTTTATTGGAATGGTTATATTTACGTAAATAAATAAATAAAATAACTTACAAAGTAAAACAATTCGTTACTTGTAATTACATATTACGTATAGGAAAAGATCCGTTATTAATTAGGTTTTTAGTACAGATACTCTTTGTTTTTATTTAAGTACATCATAATTAATTATTATATTTTTATTTAATTATAGTATTTCTATTGTCAATTAACAAAGAAATTTTAATGAACTTTTGAAATGTCAACATTCTTGTAGCTACGAATTATGTAGCAGGGTTACGGTTGCGCTACATTCGTAGCACTGCTACGCTTTAATTAATAAACAGTCAATTGCTTTTTTGCAATTAATTGCAATATTTTTTCTTTTTAGAGTTTAATTAAAATTATTTATTTCATTTGCATTTGTAACATAATGAAATAGCTTATATCTATCCAGGCGATTATTTACGTGACAATACCACAATTATTTTTATATCTATTTATTTTATATTTTATATTTTATTATTATGCAATTCATAAGCATTTATTCTATAGTTAAGATAAATTGTTAATAAAAGAAAGGAAACAAAAATTTTAAATACACAAGACTACTATTAAGTTTATAACTCCTATTAACTTTTTACGTTTCCTTCAAAACACGGACCCTCTCCATTTAAATATAAATATGCGTTCATGAATGATCGTACCCAACTAGTATTTAACCTACTTCTTCTTATCGATTGGTTAGTGGTCAACCTAGTGTCAGAGTTGTTCCCACTTCTGACATGTTTCGTTTTTGGGGGGTTTGGATAGTGACCTTTCCGTGGTGCCCCCTGTGAGTAGTGGTGTAAGTCCAACGAACCGTAACGGAGTTCAGGCTTACCCACGAAGCTGACAGCAACTATCCCGTAGGCGGTCGAGATTATCATTTGTTGTTGTTCCATTGTGTATGCGTGCGATGCTGGATTCTGACGACGAGACCGATGCTTCGGTCGGCTCCCGGAAGCGGGCTAACCCAGTTCCTCCCTTGGGGAGCCCAATGGGCTCGGAGACCGAGACGGAGGCTGGGGTTTCGGCCCGTGCCCGGAAGGCCGGCCGTGGCAAAGGTGGTATTGCGCACGGGTATCACCCATGCCCGTGCTGGGAGTTGCGTAGCATGGTGGAAGAAGGCCAGGAGCAAGCCTTCGAAAAAGGCTCTCCAGGCGAGGGTTGCCCACAAAGAGGCCGCCCAGAAGGCTTCGGAGAAACCGGTGGAAGCTCCTCGGGACATCTCGCGATGTTCACCGCAGGAGCTTAAGCTGATGGCGGACCGATGTTGCACCGAAGTGCGTGAGGTTGCACGCAAGTCGGGCCACCTCCAGGGCGTTATGATTAAGCGTCTAAAGTCGGCGGCGGATTCCCTCCAGGAGATCGTGGATTCCCTGGCGAGGAGATCCGTCTCCGACGAATACCGTCGGATGGCCGCCGAGAACCGGAGGCTCCGTGAGAGTTCGAGGTTCTGCAAGAGGCTGGGCGTACCGCCAACGGCTGTACGAGGCGAGGAAGGGTGCGGTGGAAGTGGCCCCGGCGGTGGGCCTCGAGGAGATGAGGGCGTCTCTCCTTGCGTCGATCGGGGAGATGATCGACGCAAAGTTCGCCGGCATGGAGGACCGCCTCTTGCCGGCGAGTAATGTTCGCCCTCCCTTGTCGACGGATGCGAGGCGCCCTCCTGAGGCGTCAGACTTGCCCCCTTCGCCGGCTTTACCGGACAGGCCTGCTTTGCCAGCCCGGAGGACGAAGGCGAAGAAAAGAGCAGCAGCGCCTGCCCCCCAGCCTGCTGTTCCTGTCGCGTCGACGTCGGTTGCCGTTACTCCTCCAGAATTGGTTCTCCTGCCCCAGAACCAGTGGAACCTGTGGCAGGGCCTTCTGGAAGAGCTGGTCTACCGTCGTAAGACGGAAGAGCAAGGAAGGAAAAAATCTTCCCCTGCTCCAGTAAGGGGCTGCACCGCCTAGAGCTGCAAAGCTGTGGTTCGAAGCCGAAACTCCCCGCCGCGCACAAGAAAATAGCGATTGCTATGAACTTGTTGCCGGCGGCGGAAGACTGAAGTCACTTTGCTCAGGCCCTTTCAAGGGTCCAGAGTGAGGTGGTACTGACCGAGCTTGGCATGGTCAGGCATGTCCATCCGGCGTACTGCGACCGATGGCCGTATGCTGGAGCTGCCCACTGGGACCATGCAGGGGGCTGCCGAAGCTTTGGCGGAGAGGATGCGCCAAATCCTCGCTAATGTGGTTGCGGTCTCCTTGCCCGGCTAAGAGCACCTGCGGCTTACCGGTCTCGATGATTCGGTAACCGCAGAGGGAGTGGCCGAGGCAGTTGCCCGCACCTGTGGCTGTCCAGCCGAATTGGTGAGGGTTGGCGACATCATCGAGGGCCCTAGGCGGATGGGTGCGGCTGTAGTAAGGTGCCCCCTTGCTGCAGCCAAACTGCTTGTCGAGGCTGGTCAGCTTCTTGTCGGCTGGTCCTCGGCCAGGGGTCCAGGTCATGAAAAGCGCCCTCTGAGGTGCTTTCGCTGCATGGGCACCGGGCATCACTAAGCCGACGTGCCCATCGAGAAAGGTGGAGAGGGCCACCTCTGCTTCCGCTGTGGTGGCGAAGGCCACCAGGCGAAAAACTGCAGCAGGCCACTGCGTTGTGCAGTCTGTGCAGATGCGGGGCGCCCCTCCGAGCATCTGATGGGTGGGAACAATTGTTCCCCTCCAAGTACAAAAGGCGCGACGGCTCCTCAGATAGGTGCCGTCCCTAGCCGCCAGGCCCACGGGGAGAGTGTGATGGAGCATTAAAAACTCCTCACACGTCTCCCCTGGCTTATCAGTTGGTGGCCTTAAGCAGGCCTGTACGCCGGGACTTCACGGTTGTATGCGCGAGCGACCCCGTGGCGTCTCAATTATGGCTAAGAGGGATCCGCAGAGTTTTAGTGGGTATTACCACCTGCTTCACAGGTGGTCGAGTCCCACACTACCACTCGCTAGCGTGCTCTCCGGAACACGCTAGGCGGAGTGGTGTGCGTAAATGCATTTCTCTGCGAAAACAAAAAAAAAAAAAAAAAAAAAGTGTCAGAGTTGTTCAGGTCGACCGTAGGCCTCTGACTTGACTTATCGACTGTTGTCTAATTGTCAACAGCCGGGACCGACTTTTCACGTGCCCTCCGAAGCACGGAGACGCTCGGTTGAAATACCACTATGCGATCACCCATCTAGTGACTAACCGCACCTAAAGTTGCTTAACCTACCGATCGTTTACCGATCAGCGGGTGCACTCGGCAATGAGCGTCTCATTTAACCTACTGATTGCATAGGACTACAGCAGACATGCTACTATAAGCATCGGCGATCGAAAATTTTGAATAAATAAATAAACGCTACACACTCAACGGCCTTGATCCTGTGATGATTGATATCCTTTGTCGGGGGTCCGGAAACATACACAATGACAAGGACAAATACACCCAGACCGGAAAATAAGCTTGCAGGGTCATTACAAATATATTATGCTCCGAGCGGGAATCGAACCCGTGACCTGTGGCGTTTAAGGCAGGTTCGCTACCGCTGCGCCACAACGTCGTCAAACGACTGCATCGAGTTTTGACGACTGCGTTCGCGTGGTATCAAAATCGATGGAGCATCGCGATCGCCGCGCTTAGCGTCTGAATTACCAATTCTTCATCCTAGCATTATTCCCGGTATTTTATGTACCCAGGGTCTGCTTATTACTCTTATCCGGATTTGACAGGTTACTAGTTTTTACACGGAGCGATTGCCATCTGACCTCCGCAACCCTAAGGGCGAACCAGTAACTCATTGGATAAGAGCAATTTACTTATCAAGAGTTAACGACTATTATCAGATGTTATTGATAATAGCCGGGGCCGACTGCTTAACGTGCTCTTCGAGGCACGGTGGGGAAACCCACACGGACAAACGCCCAGACCGAGACAGAAATTTTTAACAAACATCTGCCCGAGTGCGAATCGAACCCGCAACCGTCGAGACTAAAGGCAGACTCGCTACCCACAACGCGACAACGGTGTCGCGTCTGAATTACCAATAGCTGATGCTAAATGTAGCACGTGCTGCTATAGCGCTTACCGTAGCAGTGAGTTAGCAATACGAGAACATAAGATAAATAGCACACAAAAATAAATAATACTTTGATTTAAATCGAATTATCTTTTTTTTTTTTTTTATGTTACAAGTTGGCAAACAAGCATACGGCCCACCTGATGGTAAGTGGTTGCCGTAGCCTATGAGCGCTTGCAGCACCATTAGTAGGCGCCACTCACGCGTTGCCAACCTCGAGATATTAGTTCTTAAATCTCCTCTGCCCAGTAATTTCACTAGCGTACAGTGCCCTTCAAACCGGAACACAGTAATGCCTAAGCACTACTATTTGGCGGCAGAATATTGGACACTGCGGTGGTACCTACCTAGCCGGCCTGTTGCAACAAAAGACCTACCACCAGTGAAAGTTATTACAATCATACAGAAAACGACACGGTAAACTGCCATCTTTTTTCTCAATATTTCGGTGACAAATCGTGTTACTTTGATCAATAAATAAAATGATGAAACTTGTCTATCCGTTCTTGATAACTGATATATCCTCACAGTAAAGGTGAGGATAGACCATGAAGATAATCAATTTTTGATTGTCATCGTTTGTAAAAGATATAAAGAAAATAGCCCAATTTGATTCCCTCGATTGATATCGTTGTTTTTCTTCTTTCTATTATGAGGATAATCTTCGACAAATGCCTCCATATATCCCAAGCACAAAGGTGTCACGTATCCTATACTAAATTCCAAATTATATTTTACTAGCATCTGACCGCGAATTCATCCACGTTTATTTCAATATTGGGCGAAGATATATTAAACTTGAGTGAATAAATAAGACACATAATATATACTAAATTTCAAGTGGATAAGTACTTTATAATTTTTTTTTGATTGTCAAACAGGAACCTAATTATCCTATCTTTTAAGCAAATCACACATACATAAAAAAAAAACGTTAAGATCGGATAAGTTCATAGTTTTAGAGCCCATTGCGGACCAACATCATGACACGGGAATTTTATATATTAAATGGTACCATCGGTGAGGAAAACTATATTTTATATGAAAATTTGATATTGATTCTAGAATAACTTGATAAAACAAAACAAATTAATATTACATTACATCATCATTACATTAATCATTCATATAATAAATAAGAAAAAATATTATTTTAACATTCAGAACGAGTACTATAATGGGATGAAAATGTACATAGCATTATTCTAAAGAAGAGCTGACTAACCCAAAAATGATGCATGCAAATAGCTCCGTGTGACCCATATAGAGGCTTTGTTGTGGCAACATAAATTATCCGGGCAATTGTTTTCCATGGTGCCATTGAAGCCCCATTGATATAATAGTGTGTATCTAGAATTCTGTGAGCATTTAACTGTTGATATGATCAATTAGTTTTTAGTAATTGCTAGCTTGCTTAAGTAATAATTTAATGACAAAATTATATTATTTTCTTTCTTACACCTTTAAAAAGAGTTTAAATGGCATTATATATTATTATATATGTCGGCGCGAATACGAATTATTTGATCATGTTACTGGCAGCCTTTAATTGTATTTTCGAAAAAATATTAAAAATCGAAGCAATTTTGAAATATTGTTTTTGTAATAAGATTATTCAAAAATATGTTGTAACATCAACTTCGGTTTTTCAACGCTTTATGAAACAAATGATTTGTGTTGTAAAATCACTTTTGCTCCTGCCTCTTCGGCCAAAAACTCTGTAAGTAGTCTGTATGGCACTTTTAATAAAAATTGTAATATTATTTTACTTGCTTTTATTTCCTAAAATTTTGTTGTTTAAATATGTGTAAATTTAGTATCAAATTACCTTACTTAATCTCATAATAATTAAAATCAAAATGTGATACGCAGCGTTTTGCTATTATTGTGTTTGAAAAGCATAGCAGACTTACATAGGTTCAGCGGTTCTCCATATTTATTTTAAATAACCTCACTTCTGGTGTGCGACATATACATACAGAAAAACAACTAAATAATTTGATTATAGACTATTACTGATTTATTAAATGCTATATAATTTACTATATAATTTTTCAAACCCGATTAGTAGTTTCAGAGATTAATAGTATTAAAACTGAAAAATACTTAAATAATTATAAACATGCCATTTTCTATATTCATGAATTATTTCGTTTTTAAAAGGCTAATTAATAATTGAAATGCATATAAATTAATTATTAGATAAAATCATTAATCCTTTACTATAACATAAAGCAATTGTGTAAAGTTAATTAAATTGAAATGTTTGATAGTTAAATAGCAATTCGGGCGTCCATTGTTTCACTTATGACTCTACATAATAAATTAAGAGGCCCATTTTACTAAATAATACAACCAAGCATGGGCGGAGGTAGGCGCGGGGAGGGCAGCTGCCTAACCCTCCCCTGGAACTTTATAAAAACTGAGAAATATACGAATATGAGGTATTTTGAACAATTACTGAAGAAGATAGTCATTTTGCCTTCTTCTGGCCCTAAACGAAGATTTTGTCTTCCCCTAGGTCAAATGCTGGCTACGCCCATGCAACCAAGTCCTATAATATTAAGTAAATAAAATAGCAGGAACTATATTTTGATACTAGAATTGGTACTTAAAACAAATATATATATCTAATATTTTAAAGGAATATGATCTACAGAAAAAAAAAACTTAGCGATTTATGAATGTATATGTTGTATGTATATTGTTGTATTGTAATTATTATTTTTTTATGTAAGAGGGGGCAAACGGGCAGGAGGCTCACCTGATGTTAAGTGATCACCGCCGCCCATGAACATCTGCAACACCAGAAGGCATGCAGGCGCGTTGCCGACCTTTAAGGAAAGAATAGGCTCTTCTCTTGAAGGTTCCCAAGTTGTATCGGTTCGGAAAGACCGCCGGCGGAAGTTGATTCCACAGAGTGGTTGTGCGAGGAAGAAAATGTCTTCTTCTAAATCGCGCCGTTGTGGATTTCCAGACATCGAGGTGGTATAATAATGTCTTTATATATTGGATATAGAATAATATCCGAAGAAATATTAAAAATTTTAAAAAGCATGATTTAACGAGCTCCATGTGAGATTATTATACTTTATAATGCTCTCGTATAAAATCCACGTAATCTTTTATTCAAGATTTAAGGGATCGAGTCCCATAGTTTATTTTTTCTATCTTTTTTTTCCTCTCTCTATATATCCTGGCAACGCAAGAGACTGGAAATCAGACGTTGGATTGTAATAACGAATGCCATCGAACTGTTTCGTCACGCAAAATCAAAAGAAACCTGAGAAGCACCCAAAGAAGAAACTGCTATTTATCTCAAAGTTAAAAAAATCGAAAAAATGAAATTTCGAAAAAAATTAGCCAAAACAAATATCACTCCACCAAATCGTGGTAGTTTATTTCGCAAACTCAATCGTCGCTTCAGAGCTATAGATTGATGTGCTATTTTTAGAATCGGGACACGTTTTTAAAATCGGGAGCAAAAACATTTCACAGTTACAAAACCGGAATATTGGCAAGTTGGAATAATACTAATAATGGTTGAAGTGGGGTCAAAGAAAATCATTTCGAGACGGCAACTTTGTAGGAAAGTTTCTTCAATATAACGAATTATTGGATTTGCAGACGCCGCAAAAGTATAATCTCATTGGACATTCGTGAATGATATCTTTTTTTTCCGTAACTTATGCGAGCTCTGGTAATTTCGTTTCGCTTGCTTTGTGTTTGATTAACATATAAGCCGTATTCTTTCTGTCGTTCTGAATCATATTGTAGTTACATTATTCTTGTATTCAATCAAACTTAGTAAGTAAATATTAATCTTAGGGATCGATACTCATATTGGATATATTTGTAATAGAATTAGGAGATAATTGAGTTTCTGGGTTACTTAGTGACAATGTAATGTGTCAGTGCGCGGATTTTCGGAATTATCAAAACTTCTTGGGATGGCTCTCTTATAAATAAATAAGCTTAACGTATTTTTCATTTTTTTGTACTGTCATGACTTTGTCACATGCGCGTTGCCACCCCACGGAACAGGAGGAATAGGATGAGAAGGTAGAAAAGGAAGGGAACAGAGGGCTTCCGGCGCTCTTACTCATTGCACGAAACGCAACAGTACCTACTAGACACTGTTACTTGAAGCCGATTT
The DNA here is from genome assembly GCA_023373885.1 of Hestina assimilis. NCBI lineage: Eukaryota > Metazoa > Arthropoda > Insecta > Lepidoptera > Nymphalidae > Hestina > Hestina assimilis. The sequence continues at coordinate 13,423,461 of CM041745.1, forward strand.
TCTGTCAGGTAGTTCAGCCCCGGTCGGCCCATTTCTGCTGGGAGACGCATGGATCTACTACCTTGGTATTTACATCATTACTATAAAAGAACCAAGTGTTATGCGACGATCCTCTGACCAGGTGGGCATAGACTTATTATATATGGACAGACACTTCCATACAAATGAAAATATCAAAGACTCGCGAATCGAAAGTCGTTTGGTCGACAGCGTACTTATGAAACCTCTGGTATTACAAGAATCTATATAACAATCTTTTTTCTGATTGTGTATTGCTGTTGACCTACTAGCCTTGACAGCGTCACTGGGCGTGGGTGGCCAAGACCCGGCTGTGAGAAAGGGACCGCCCTCGCGGGGCTCCAAGTTGATTTCGTCCATACGGCAGAAAGCATTCTGCAAAGCCGAAACAAGGCTAAGGACGTTATCGGGTATGGTGGCAGCGCTCGGAGCGCATTCTAATTAACGTAATAACCCGACGGTGTGAACGCGTCGCGACGTACGAAACAAGGGAACCATTTTGATTTGCAAAACACTTAGTTGTTAGCTTTAAAAAACAATTGAAAAACGCCAGGAATCCAGAATAATGGATTAAGATCTTTCAAAATAATATCTACTGAATAACTTTAATCAGAAATAAAAATACATCTCTATATCAAGCTAAACTGATTGTCAGAGGAAAGAATGATCAAAATATTCGTATCTTGTAAGATAAACGTAACCCGATAAACACTTGTAGCTATCTATTCTGGAGTCCATGGCACGTTACATGAAGCAATTCGATAGCATGTATCTAGCGAGCGACAGATTGAGAGATTGCACCTGCATTCCGCGCTGTGGATATCCGAAACCGGATGGTACCGGTTCGCGCCGGAGAAAACTGGTTTACGGCGGAGCGTTCCAGTTTATTTATGTCGTTACTCCCCTTCGGAAGCGATGGCATGCGATTTAGTTCGTTTCAATTGAGTTATTTTCTGATCTTAGTAAGAATATTGACATTCGTTTTTGTACTTTCGTACTACACACATATTGGAATCTGTTATATGAATAAATTAACTAAACAATACATAATTATATTCATGTAGGTTCGAACAATTTGATATTATAATGCATCATGTATGTTTGTGGAGGCATGTCAAGAATAGTTTTATATTTATTTTCGAAAGCATTTTAAATTTAATAATAATAATAATATCGTTTATTTGCACAGAAAGTAAGTACATAAAATATAGATGTTTACCAAATTTTAGATTCTTCTACAATCTACCTTAAATTAGGCATGCAAACAATAACACTCTACTACTACTAATTACTATTATATAAATTTATTACATTTAAATTCAAATGAAATAAAATTTATTAGAAATATATCGATTTCAATTTAGGAGCTAGATGTTACATAGTCGAAACAGGTAAATATGGATTTATATTGTAATTTTATTTAAAAAATCATTAATCGAGTAGTAGCATTTTTCTATTAAAAGTTCCACCAGTTTTTTTAAACATATTAAAATTGAGTTATTTTTATGAAAAATTGAGTTATGAAATTAAATTGAGTTATTTTTTATGAAATATAAAAATACTTTTTGAGTAGAGCTGTGTTGTAACTATCGATTTGTAAAAGATTTCTATTATGGTTCCTAATGGGCCTTTGTCTATTTTTAGATATCTTAAGAAAGTAGTTTTTATTATTTCGTACAAAAACAGCCATTTCCAGGATATATAATGCTGGAATAGTGAGTAATTTAACACTATAAGATTCATGAGCTAACTAATCAGTCTTGTTGTATTTTAAACAAGTATTAGTAACAAATAGTCAAAGATTCTTGTGTTACTAAAACTATTATCCTAGTAGTCAAAATAGATTTTTTATATTTTGAAAGGTCCGTCTTAAATTAATCACAAAATTAACGGCCCTGCAAAATGTTTGGAACGTTTCCGAAATCTAATTACAAAAGTGTAATCTTTTTAATCAGACTTTAGAATTATAATATACTTTGAGTAACTTTACTAAGTCTTATTAATTTCTTTAAAACTTAGGCATCCCGTTCTTTTGTCACATTTGAACAGTTTAATCAGATGTCAGCCATAATTGTGTTATTTAAGATTTATATTTTGGACGTGTTCCAGTTTTCACTGAAAAGTTAATCAGCTAAAAGCCTTTTAGTTCCCGGATTAAGAAACGAGTTAATTTATAGCGAATTGAAGGTACTTTTTCGTTTTTTTTTTCTCATAATTGTAATGGTAAATGCGCTCAAGAGCATTAATGCCTTACGGACCTTAAGGCCCGAATCGGTTAACGGAGTGCCGAGACTGTTTTTATGTATCTATTACGTAGTCTTTTAAAATTGTACTGAGTATTTTTCTATTATATTCTTCGTCTTTAAAGAAGTTTCTTTAATTTTAAACCAGCCAGTGAAGCCTTAGTTTTTTAGATTACTTTGATGTTTTTCAATAGGTTTATAAGTTTTCTGATGATTCACTTCAATCAATCTTTATGAAAATTGCTATTGCGAATTCAAATTAAAATCAACTTAATCTCGTATAAATTTATTCGAGACTATAAGGTCTGAATTAAATTTATCAGCATCGATTTGCATCAATTCGCATTTAGCTTCTTCGATCGACTTTATGGATATTCACGTTTTTTTACAAAATCTTATAATAGTAACATACTTGACACCGTTGTAACGTGGTGGTAGCAAATTTGCCTTTAGCCTCGACGATCAAGGGTTCGATTCGCGCTCGGATCAAATATATGTATTGATGTCATAAATATCTGTCTCGGTCTGGGCGTTTGTCCTTTTGGGTCTCCCCAACGTGCCTCGGAGAGCTCGTTGAGTTGTCACTCCTGGTTGTTATCATAACATCTGATAATAATCGTTAACTCTTGATTGGTAATTTGCTCTTATCCAGTGAGCTACTGGTTCCCCCTTAGGGTTGCAGAGGACAGATGGCAATCGCTCTGTGTAAAAACTAGTAACCGGTCAAATCCGGGTAAGAGTAATAAGCAGACCCTGGGTAAAATACTGGGCTTAATGGTAGAAAGAAAATAGTAAGATACTGGAGAGTCAAATTATAAAAAATCGACATTTTAAAATTAACAACAATTGAGATTTTAATTTAGATAAAAACTTTTTTATTTATATTTCAAAACGTTAAAGCATTTGTCTAAAAAGGTTCTATTTATTAAGAACATAATGTTTGAAAATAATTTCATATATAGTATTGATAACTAATTTTCTTTTAGTAATCTATTAATTAAAACAATACTAAGAATAATTATAAAACAATAAATCTCAATATAACATTGAAAACAAAAACATTTTTAAGGTAATTACATGAAAAAAGAATTTGGGTTTTTCTTAATTAAATTAGGTTTAATCCAGTACCATCTGGTACGATATAAATTAGCTCGACACTTAAGATAAATTCAAAAATAATGAGCTCCTTTTCAAATTATACAAAGTAATAAATCATAGAATTCAAGATTTTGGACTGCAAGCTGTCATTCAATTTTAAAGAAAATTCTTCATCGTATATTCGGTGGTCGGTAAATAGTAATAAGTATATTAATCTTTTTACACTATGAAAAATTGAAAACCAAATGTCTCTTAAAAACAAGTAAATATTTTTATCTGGATCTGTAGCATATTATATTTAAAACGATTAATTAATAATCGTTAACACATGATAAATTACTCTTATCCAATGAGTTACTGGTTCGCCCTAAGGGATGCGGAAGTCAGATGGCAATCGCTCCGTGTAAAAACTAGTAGCCTATCAAATCCGGATAAGAGTAATAAGCAGATCCTGGGAAAATAAAATACCGGGAACAGTGCTAGGACGAAGTAGAATTATAACATAAATGTACTGAATCTCTAACCTGTTATGTAATTTCAAGTATTCAAGAGTTAATGTGAGCATCTTAATAACGGCTTCATACTAGCGTTTTATACGAGAGTTTAAGCTCGGTTTTTAGAGGCACGTATAACTATGGATACGCGATTACGGGCGGCTTAAAATGCATGCCACTCGTACGAGTGTTGTCGCGCGCCTAATGCTCGTGTATGCGTGTATTATAAAGCACTATAGATATGCTACTGACACTCATCAACCGATGGTTAGTAATGATCGATTAAATGTCAATAACTTTGAAATTTGAGTCGGGGAGAGAAAACGTATTTAGAGCGGCTACAGACCAGCGCTTTCTTTTGGCGCGAACCGATGTTCGACAGTACTCTGGAGTTAGCCTGTGTACGTGCGTTCGGTTATTTGAAGCGCGAAAGGAAGCGACCGTTGGGTGACTCCGTTGATTAGAATGCGCTTGTAGCGCTGCCGCCATGACCAATGACGTCTTTAGCAGTGATTCAGCATCGCAGAAGGCACTCTCAGGACGAAATTAACAGGCTGTCCCTTTCTAACGCCCGGATCTTTGAACTCGGTCAACGCCGCCGGTGACGCTGCCAAGACCGATAGGGCTAAGAGCAATACACAATCAGAAACAAAACACAATCGTATACCAAAACGACCGTAAACGCTCGATAAAAAAGGGCTATTCTGAAAGCGCCCCAAAACGTTTTCTCTTCCCAGACTCAAATTTCAAAGTTATTGACATTTAATCAATCATTACTAACCGGAGTACGCAGATGCACACGCGAGGCTCAGCTTGTGGATAAAAGTGATTACGTATAACGAAGTCATTATGCCAGTAATTCTAAAAGAACATGATACTCTTTTCATTAAAATAATACGGTGTATTTACTCTTGTGAAAAATAAAACCTCTATTCCAGACTTTTTGATGTTTTGTTTTTATTTTTTAAACCAAGGTTAAACTTTATTCATCTCTGGAAAGATTCTTTAATTCGTAAAAATGGGACGCTTTAAAAACACAGCTTAACATTTTAATGCTATTTTTAAATAGCATATAATTAATGCTGTTATTAAATAAAATATATAATGCGTTATCGTTTTTTATTTTATTTGAATAAACTTTTACGACTATTTATTTTAATTAGTAGCTATGTGGCAGGTGCGCTGATTCTTCTAAGAAGAAAACCAGTGCAATTTTAAAATTACTTGTAAAAAATAGAAAAAGCGGTTTATATTATTGAAGAGAAAGCTTCTCTAGTCACGTTGATCGATTTTTGATAGGAGCTAAACCTATGGGTTCACTTCACCGACATGCTTCATGTACGAGTCATTTTTAACTTATTCAATGCCGATGCCGCCCATCGGCGCCAAAACATCTACTCACATGCCGACGCCGCCCATCGGCGGTTCAATTCGAAACTCAAATATCTATGGCAAATAGCAACTCCAGAAACGGAAATTTTAGAGATTGTTGTTATGTTATAGTATATCCATAGCTAAAATAGCATTTGACTTAAATACATATCTTTGAGGCGGCAATAAAGCTTCTGTGGAAACAGCTTAGCAGAGCGAGTTTAGGTAAATTCTGTAGTTCTTAATAAACACATCCCTCGCTACGCATGCTCGCACATCTCCAGTGGAATCACAGCCTTAAATATAAGGAGTATTTAAACACAAAATACTGTGAAAGTATAATACGATTCTAGTCATATTAATGTCAGTAGTTACATTAAGTTCATATCCTAGAGGTGACAAATAGGGCTGCACTGAAGCTTTAAACTTAACCATGTAGCATTATGTCAACTTAAATAACATTCTTGTTGTTTTTATTTTTGGACATGTAGATACAATTTTTGTTAGAAAGGTAACAGAGGGGGTGGAAGATTGGGCCTCCGGGGTTCTCACGTTCTCACTCATCGCACGGAACGCATCAGTACTTACTGATACTGTTACTTTATACAGATAATCATCTGTGAAAGGGTACGTAACTAACTTACCCGGTCGAGCCGACCCATTTGTGACGAGAGGAGCATGTCTCAACTACTACATTAAATTTAAAATGGCCGCAAATAAGCAATACCATGGCAACCCACACGAATGTCATTTCGAGAAAAACGCGTTTGAAATTTTTGAACAACTTGCTTTATATGAATTTTTTATGTATTGGTCAAGTTTTGGCAATTTCAGATTTATATAAGTTATTTTACTTATTTTCACAAAAATAAGTAAACAAACTGCATATTTCGTATATAATATAACCCAAAATGTTTAAAAATACATAAATTGCATGATTGAAAAAATGGCTTTTTTTAAAGTTTTAAAGCCTACAAATATTAAAGAAAAATGTTCTTCAGTCATTTACCGACACTTCTACATATATAACTCAGTTTTTTAAATTTTGTGGGTTGACATGGTATTGCTTATTTGCGTCCAAATATGAATAGATTTATAAGTATATTTACTATATGATTTTTTCGAAAACAATGAAATAAGTAATTATTAATTTTTACCAAAGTAGTATATTTAATTCAGCTACAGGGTAGAGATAAATTTTCGTCTTAATTTTGATTCTCTAGGCACTCTATTCCCTAATGGGACCTAAGTTTTAAGAGATTCCTTTTTATTTCTAACCAAAAGGCGGAATATAAATCATCCTTTTGTTAATTTCATTAAATGTGAATTTTAATAGGAAAAATCAAAGCTACTTTTGTCTACAAGAAAAAGGCTACAATTCTGAAAATCCTTTTGATCAGTTTACAAATAAAACAAAATAAGAATTTTGTAAATATGTTTTAACGCACAATATTTACTTTAATAAAATAAACCTACGTTTCATCTTAGATATATTTTAGCGAACAAGTTAATCTAATAAGAGACGACGATATATAATTATTTATATTTTCTCGTAAAATCACTTCATAGATTACTTACAAAAATGTAACAAAATTACGTAAAACTTTTTTCTGTTTTCTAACATTTTTTCCTGGTATTCTCGCTAAGGTCTGCTTATTAATCTTATCCGGGTTTGACAGATAACTGCTATCTATCTGACCTCCAAATTTCTAGGGTGAACTAACAACTCATTGGATTTGAGCAAATTATCTATCAAGAATCAGTGATTATTTTTATCTTATTATTATTGTTATTATTATTATTATCTGAAATTATTTTATTATAACTGGGACCGATAGCTTTACGTGTTCTCAGAGACATAGAAAAGCACATCGCCCAATCCAAAGAACATACATATTTGAAGGATCAATATGGAGATCTGTCTCGAGCGAGAATTGAAGCCACAACCATTCAACTAAAGACCGGCGTTACCAATACTCTAAAACGGTCAGCAAATATTTAAGACAAAAAAGCATTTATTTATTGAACTAATATATTATTTTTTATTTTAGGTTCTGCCAGCGGCTTCGCCCACGTGAATAATGATTTTAATAAAAACTTTGAACCCCCATTTCACCACTTCAGGGGTGGAATTGTAGAAAGTGTTGAAATACGTGTCTCTATATTTTTAATTGATTGCTAAAAAACGAAGAAGCTTCTAAATTCAAATATGACGCACTTCCTTAGAAACTGTCAAACTCTTTTTGAACCCCATATGGGTTAAAATTTGAAAAATCTTAGTGACCGTTACGTTACGTTTACGTTTCAAAAACAAAACCTGTGAAAAAAGTCAACTGTCTAGATCCAAAGGCTGGCTGTTGATATGCCAGATCTTCCCCTTTTATAATATATAGATTAAGTATTTATGTAAACAACATTAATATAAAATACATACCAGTTATCCAGCCCAGAAGAAGGACGCCAACTATCCAGCGAAACACACTCAACACAACCGTCCCCATTTTAACAAATAGGTAATTTATTTCAACACAAACTCTGACCCATCTATAAACGCCAAATTATTTGGCCCTACATATTTATACTCTGTGTATATATTTAAAATACGTCATCGTTGAGTTGGGTTCCTTTTGTTGTCACCTGTAACAAAGAAACCAATTTTTAGTATCGCATAAAGAGCGACCTTAGCATTCATTTTTTTTATACAAAAAATCGTCGCGTAGGTGTGGCTATCAAAGAGAAATGTCAATTTCATTGAATCTCGTAAGCCAGATATTATTTTGGTTACGTGACAGCAACAGATTGAGTTTTTCATGTTTGAGAACAACGTCAAAAAACAGATTGAATAATATTGTTCTTCTTTGACTAGAGTGTATTAGTGTGAGTGTATGATTATGGTAGCATTATTTGTTTAGGAATTTTTTAACTATATTTATTTGAATTTTTCATCTGTGTGAATAATAGTTTTGCTGTAATTTCTTAACGTATTTTCAAAGTTAAATATGTGGAATAATGCTAGGTACCACCATTAAGCTAATAATAATCGTTTAAATTTGACGAACAAGGTTGAAATGGCATAAGTATTAGCATTAGTAGATTCGTATTAAAAGCTTTTAAACGTAAAAATTCACTATTAACGCGATAGTAACAAAAAAATCATATATCAAGAATCTTAATTACTTATACAACCTGATAAGTGCGTGCGGTATAATTAACTAAAAGGTTAAAATTAGTACCTACCTACTTCTTACAAGTACTAGCGACTTACAATTTTTTTAAGAATTTTAGAAATTCTTTTTCAAGTAGTTACTAATACTCCTATTGCCTGTCCAAATAGGCTCGTAGCACGCGCTAGGAGTTGGTACGACAATAGCGCAAGGGGTTAAGATCGTACCCACGACTCTCGCTCTAACGGAGCGGAGTCGGACGTTCTACCGTTGAGCCGTTGACCTTGATTAGACTGCCATAACCAGTACCATTCTACCGCAAAGCAGCCGCAAAACAGTACCTTGGCATTACTGTGATTCAAGAACACTGTAGCTAGTGAAATTACCGGGCAAAAGATATTAAAGAACAAATATCTCAAGGTTGGCAGCGCGTCAGTAACACCTAAAAATGGTGTTTCTATCGAACATAGGCTACCTTTACTGCGTATTAGGTGGGCTGTATGCTTGCTTGCCAACTTTGAACCATACAAAAACCTCCACATAAGCATCCACTATCCAACAAAAAACTAAAACAAAATCTACAATACTTCTTAACATAAGATATAAATAAAAGTTTAAAGGCGTCGGGATGTGACGACCCCATCGCCCGCTGTTGGGATAATCTCTGTCACAACAGAGATTATTCCACCAGTGCAATCAGTCACACTGGTGGTAGGTCTTTTGTTGCAAGAGGCCGGCTAGGTAGGTACCACCGCAGTGTCCAATATTCTGCCGCCAAATAGTAGTGCTTAGGCACTACTGTGTTCCGGTTTGAAGGGCATTGTACGCTAGTGAAATTACTGGGCGAACGAGATTTCAGAACTAATATCTCGAAGTTGGCAACGCGTGAGTGGCACCTACTAATGGTGCTGCAAGCGCTCATAGGCTGCGGCACCCACTTACCATCAGGTGGGCCGTATGCTTGTTTGCCAACTTCTAACATAAAAAAAAAAAACATTTGCAATATACACTCAAGAAATTGGTAGCATATCGATATGTCTATTAATTTATGTTCATATCAATATAATATGAGCAAAGAAAAAAAAATAGGATAGTCCCTAGACAATGTTTACATTTAATTTATCCATCTAATGACACACGAGACGGTATAAATAGAGCAGTTCCTAAAAACATTATTTAACGGTACAAAATCAGATCTCGTAAAAAAGTACGAAGTTTTTTCATTGTAATTTATAGCGCTGTGTGTTGACGCGCCACAGCGGAAATGATTGATGCTGAACGACATTGTGCTCGGACAAGTGATGTAAAGAAATTTCACTATGAATATTGTTAAATATATAACCCCTTTTTTATATATACAATGCTAGTAATTCAAATATTCGTACTTGGATAGCTATATCATAATTGTATATATTAAAAAAATGCCCAAGTGACGCTACCTTAGAATAAAATTAATTTTTAAATAAAATTTATTAAATTTTCAATTATTTATATGTTACAGTTCATAAGATACAGAAAAAGTCAAAAAGGTAACAGAAATACACACGCTGACAAACCGTTGGATGGATGGGCAGAGGAGGCTTAATAACTACGTTGGTACGTTGTTGTTGTTGTTCAAACGGTTGTAGGACATAAGATTTGTATATATTTTACATACACGAGGAATACAGATTACAAATTCCATGAACTATTAAATTATTTGAACTTTAATTCTAATTTCTTTCTATCATAAAATTAGAAGAATCTTGTTATCTGCTGTTTGACAATAAAATTAAGGTAAGGCATCGGTTATCGTGATAAATATCTAATCGACTATCCGTGAAAGAACTAGTTTTCATAAATTCTTTTTTCTGGTGTTATACTAAGTAAGGTCATTTTTATTCATATAAGATACTATAGACTTATAATTTCAGCTACCATATTATCACATTTTGTTTAATGAGAGTATAGAAGGCCCAAATTCCCACCCATATTTCCTTTTTCCCTACTCCACTTTCTCACCTTAACATAACGTTGCTATTCCGTAGATTTGTTTGTATGCAGCATATAATAATACTAAAAGCTTTCCACTCAAAACAAGGTACTTCTAAACAGCGGTAACAGCGTCATTAAAATCTTTGATTGCTCCCGTATTTGTAATAACGGTAACATTTCATTCCACTTGATGTATAATAACGTAGTCGATTGACAATAAGCCGGCCGATATTGTGCCTACATAATACCCGATCAGGATATAAGATCCTGTATAAACCGTTCGCAAGGCCTGAGAGAAGTTAATTAAAATGATCGGAGTTTTCAATTTGCTTGTGTATAAGAAATAATACAGTACAAAACAATAACTCTGATAATGTATACAAATAAACCGTTTTTAACTAAATCGTTATGAAAGTATATACAGTACAGTGTATTACATAAAAACAATTTTTTTTTTTTTGAAATTTTTGTCTATCATTTGGTCTAGCTCATATCTGAAACCGTTGGACCGATTTTAACAGGATTTTCACTGATAATTGATGTTATAAGAAGTAACTTAGGCTACTTTTGTTTTAGAAAAAGAATTAGGGTGCCGTGCGATAAAGTAAAATCGAAAACCACGTGAGCGGAATCGCGGGTACAACTAGTTACAAAATAAACGCTACACACTCAACAGCCCACATTAGGATAGTGATATCCTGTATCGGGGATCCGGAAACACATAAAAGGACAAGGAAAAATACACCCAGACCGGAAAATATGCTTGCATGGTCAATACAAACATATAATGCTCCGATTGATGTTATAAGAAGTAACTTAGGCTACTTTTGTTTTAGAAAAAGAATTAGGGTGCCGTGCGATAAAGTAAAATCGAAAACCACGTGAGCGGAATCGCGGGTACAACTAGTTACAAAATAAACGCTACACACTCAACAGCCCACATTAGGATAGTGATATCCTGTATCGGGGATCCGGAAACACATAAAAGGACAAGGAAAAATACACCCAGACCGGAAAATATGCTTGCATGGTCAATACAAACATATAATGCTCCGAGCGGGAATCGAACCCGTGACCTGTGGCGTTTAAGGCAGGTTCGCTACCGCTGCAACACAACGTCGTCAGTATAGATCTATAAGAATCTTTAAGATAAATAGATCTGTATATACGCATCGTGAGCTGTATCATACGTCGAAAGTTTTTTGTAAATATAAAAATAAAGCACGGATAAAAATGTACCGCATATAAATTGTAAATACGAAATCAATTTGAAGAAAAAATCTAAAAAATTGCAGAATATATTCTAAATTTCCCCAAATCAAAGAACTTTGTGATTAAGATTTTCAAATAAATTAAATGCCGAAATAACTGCTGCTAATTACTTTTATTTTACTTTATTCCTTAAAAAACATTAATTTTACAAAGCAACTTCACCATCACGTAACAAATCCTCAATCGATAACAATACGGAACTTCCAACGGACCCCATTCTTACTCTATCGCAAAACCTCTTAATCTGTCCAATAAAAGTTCGAGATCATTCCAGATAAAAAACATTATCGGACCAATATTTCAAAAGGAAATCGCCTGAATCACTTCTCTTCATATTGTACCCCCAGGCCGCTATTAATGGATTGCTCCCGATGCGAATAGATTTTAATTTGATGTCAATTCTTGTACTCAATGCTCAGAATCCGTTATAATACGATAAAATTGGGTAGGTTATTAATTTCTTACTGAATGGATTTATTGATACAACTTATGACGTATCGGAGCTACTTGAAAATTTTCGAATATTTTTGACATGAATGGCTTGGGGATTTATTTATTTAAATTCTTTTATGCACACACAAAATAATTATTACAATAACAAAATGCTACAATGTACATAAATGGTATAAAGGCGGCCTTATCACTAAAAGTGATCTTTTACAGGCAACTGAATACAAGCAAAAGAATCTTCAGTCTGAAGGTCTGATAATAGTTCAATTTATGTATATAATATATGTTATATTATTACACACAATATAATCATAAATAGACGTACATACTAGAAAATACTTATTAAAATACACAAATACATAGATACATACATACAATATATAAATATATATATAAAATTGGGTATGTGGCGATCACATCGCCCGCTTTTGGGATAATCGTCACAGCAGAGATTATTATTCAACCCATGCAATCAGTCACACTGGTGGACCTACCACCAACGACGACGTTTGTTGCAAGAGGCCGGCTAGGTAGGTATAAATGGCATTACTGTGTTTCGGTTTGAAGGGCATTGCAGGCTAGTGTGATAACTGGGCAAAAGAGATTTATCTCTGTCTGTTTTCTTGCTTTTAGGTCCACTCATCCTTAGAGCTGCCTGACATTATAAGCGTTTATAGGTAGACGTAACTTCATTCTGCCTGTATCTCTGCTACCTTTCATCGTGGGATAAAAAATCAAGATCTACTGTACTAATAGTAAATCATTATTCCGTGGAATAAATATAAACAATTAATTTAGATGCACTTATTCTTTGAGGAAAGAATGAAACTTATTCTTTAATTCTGAAATTCATACTAAACTAAATAAAACTATGGACTGTCAGGAAAGCATACCCATATAGAAATAAAACGAATTATTGAATCATATAAAAAAAAAACAAAAGAAAAACATTTAGTCGAATTAACATCATTTTTGAAGTTATTTAAATATCATTTATAGCATATAATATTATACAGTCTCAATAAAATCCAAAAATATTAAGCCAAATTACGTTTTTAATATGTATACGGGTTGAATGTGTATCTGAACTCTTTTCTGATTTAAAGTGGGACATTATCTGAAAATGTTGGTTAGTTTCCGCTGTAACCGAGCTGCAGGCGACGCGATGCCATTGACACTATCAAAACCGCTTAAACGCTTAAATGAACCGATTTTTATACAACGTTGCGGTCACTGACACGTCTATTGGAAAATTTTAAATATAATTTATTTTCTATTTCTTTCTATAACGTATTAATATGTGAGAAAAATTTGGATTCCTTATAAATATGGAGGCAGCTTTGTCATAATAAAGTTTATATTGAGAAGAAGTGCTGAATGTTAAAATGTATGTATAATTATTAGGGCTTGGATACGTAGCGTAATGGCAAAAACGAAACCTATATAATTTCGTCCGCCTGTCCCACAAAACGCATCTTACCTACTGATACTGTTACTTTACGCTGATTTTCCTTGAGATGGGTAGTACTTCCCCGGTCGAGCGGGCCGGATTTATGGTTAGAGGATTATAGCTCTAGTACATAATATAAAACATTGTTAAGACTCAAAGAGTGTTTTAATTAACGACAATATTAATAGAAGATTAAGGCGACTTACGATCTTAAGACACAAATAATTGGGTAATAAATACGATACAAAGATATAATACAACGACAGTATATAGTATTCATTTGATATAGCTTTTATTTGTATACATCTGTTTTATCAATATGGAAATAATTTATGTGCATCTTTTGTTTGGTTCTAAATTAATGTTACATTTTCTTTTATGCTACAAGTTGGTGAGCAAGCATACGGCCCACCTGATGGTAAGCGGTTGCCTTAGCCTATGAGCGCTTGCAACACCATTTGTAAGTTCACGCGTTGCCAACCTCGAGATATTGGTTCTTAAATCTTCTTGCTCAGTAATTTCAGTAGCCTACAGTGCCCTTCAAACCGGAACACAGTAATGCCTAAGCACTACTGTTTGGCGGTAGAATATTTAACACTGCGGTAGTACCTATCTAGCCGGCATCTTAAAATAAAATACCTACCACCAGTGTGACTAATTGGACCGGTGGAATAATTTATGCTGTGACAGAGATCATCCCAACAGCGGGTGATGGGGTGGTCACGTCCCGACGCCAATAAATGTACCGACGCCTTAAAACGTCCCGACGCCATGTTAAATTTTGAAAACGACCTCATTAATCTTCTCTTTCCGAATCAATGATAGGTTAGTTTAAACAAATACAAAAAATATCAAAAATGGTATGAGTGCGCCAAAATTTGTCTAAATCTGTCCAGTACTTTTTGCGAGAATATTAAAATATCAGAATGATAAAATTTGCTACCAATCATTGGTCTGATTGTGGTTATTGCTGTTGGCCCTGTTGGCATAGCATCACAGGACTGGAGTAGCCGAATACTAAGACCATAGTGCCACAGAGCGGAGTTGCTCGATTCTGAGACCCTAGCGTCACGAGTGGCCGAATATTGAGATCAGCCGTGAAGGACAGCCTTCAAAGTAAATTTCATCCATAGGATGCCTCCTTTTCGCCGAAGGTTACCTGGCTAGCATTTATGTTATGACAAGGATTTTTACATTATACAGATTTTCTACTATTTCATTTGTGATTGTATAATCTAACCCTCAACCACGAAAGCTAGTAATCTTTCAGTTCTCCATGGCTAAATGTAACTGCTGTTCAGCTCTTAAAGATCACTGCACAAGAACTAAGTTACCTATTGTCAAACAATCTTAGGAGGTGTTTGTATAGTCGTGTACATAAGTAGATAATCTACGAAAGGAAAATATATTTACGTTAAAAAAATTTACATTTATTTTATTTAAAATGTATCTATATGTTGTATAGTGAAAGCTCGCTTTGTTTGTTGAACCGTAAATCCAATTTCACTTTATCCTTGGATTTTAATAAAATTCCGGATGGTGGTACATTATTGACATCCCGAGTAGAGATGTTCTATCAAAGTGTTAAAGTCAACATTAACAATTGGGAACATTAATATTTATATATTATATTTTTCTGCAAATTTAGTTGATAAATAGAGAGAGACTTTTTATAATGTGAAAATGTTGATTGTCATCATTTTTTTCTGTACAAAATAAAAGTAGAACTTTTCCAAACCTGTAATAAAAGTTCTAAATAAATATAAACGCTACACAACACACTCAACGGCCCCCATTAGGATGTATACATATATAGTAATATCCTGTGTCGGGGTTAGGATATTAATATTTTGTGTCGGGGGTCTGGAAACACAAACAAAAGAACGACTTTCTTAGGTACATCTGTACCTACACAGTATCAATCGTAAAGACACAATGCAGTATATTTAACAAATACAATTCCTAAATCAACCTAAAGCTATGAATATATCTAATATATAAAATTCTCGTGTCACAATGTTCGTTCCCATACTCCTCCGAAACGGCTTGACTGATTCTTATGAAATTGTTTATGCATATTCAGTAAGTCTGAGAATCGGCTACTATCTATTTTTCAAACCCCTAAGTGATAACGGGTGGCCACCCCAAACATTTTTTTCTTATTTTTCGGATAATTTTTATTTTTTATTATTTTTTATTATGTGGCATTGAAAAATACATACGACCCTAAATTTTCACTTTTTTATCACGAACCCCTGCTTTTTAATAGTCATAATAGTAAGCCAACAACTTTCACCGGTGTCACTTCTAGACTCGGGTAGAGGGCGGATCCCAGATTTTTTTCGGGGCAGGACAATGTCTGCCGGGCCCGCTAGTTATAAATATAATTTTTATTCATGTAAAAAATATATAGAATTTTCTACAGCACACGCTCTCGCTAAATGTTGTCTCTCCAAAAGAAGGTTTGTTCTCTAATTGACATTGTACTTATGTGACCATTGATACACAATATTGATTGTGGTCTACTTCGGAACCCTTATTCACTGTCTAATATCCTGCTTTCAAGCTTGGGATATATCTATATTAGATTTACAGGATAGAAGTTTAAGATTAAATGCTATTTTCTCGTATCTTATGCATCGCGTCAAACAGGATCTACTTTTGTTTACTTTGACGACGGTGTGGCACAGCGGTAGCGAACCTGCCTTAGAAATAGTTCACGTGTTTGATAGCCGCTCGGAGCAGATGTTTGTATTGAATATGCAGGCATGTGTTCCGGGTGTGTTTATCCTTGTCTTTGTGTATGTTTCTGGACCCCCGACACAGGATATAACCATCCTAATGGGGGCCGTTGGGTGTGTAGCATTTATTATTATTATTTTACAACTTTAAAAGAAGTATTTTCAATATTCAGATGATTATATTCATTTGATTAGAATGATGCATATGCAAAAAAAAACATAGTTAACCTTTTTTACATTTGAAAACGCATTTACGCGCACCACTTCAAGTAGTAGTAGTGTTGGGGTAATAGCTCGCTAATTGCGCTAAGTTATACCCACTAAAACACAACGAACCGCCTGCGCCATAGTGGGACGCCACGGGTTTTGCTTGCGCAATCAACCATGACGTCCCAGCGCAAACATAACTAGCCTGGATTGACACATTCCATCGAAAAAGTTTTCCTTATTAATTAAAAAAATAGATGCGGTTACTTATGTACGTCCGTCAGAAGTGATACTTCTTTGGCATCACTAAAAATAGTTTTTAATTGCATGCAAATAATTAATTACAATAAAATAATAAAAGTACAATAAAATAATAAAAGTGAAATGACAGCTTCAACCTGTGAATTTTGTGTCACGATCGTGCGCGCGCATCTTAAAATTTGACTGTCATAATTTTTTCATAACGCCCTAAAGAAGTAAAACTTCAAAATTTTCCGTCACCTAATTGTACCGATTATGGAGTACTACATATCTTGGGTTCGTACGGAACGAATCACTTAGAATATCAAATTTTGGTCGTAGAACAAAACAAACTGGCCTTTGCGAAAATGTTAAACAAGTTGGCGGAATCATGCTTTACTAACTAAATTGTAAGCTATGAATGTTTATATAAGGCCAAGACAATGTGGTCACCCAGCAACAAAGTCCTTTCTAATTAAAAAAAAGTTGGTCGAAACTCTTCGTTAGCTTAATCTTCCTTTAAGAAAAAGATCTTTTAATGTTGTGCAACTGTGTAGCTATACGAGTATATCCCAACTGTTATAGCAAACTATCTAAGAGGCAATAAGTCTCACTGGTTGAAAACGAACTTATGTTGCTCGTACCTGCGGCCTTTTTTGAAGCCAGATGTGGCGCATACCTCTTCAATTAGTGCTAAAAATAACAGTCTTGTTTTTCCTTAAAGACTTCTTTTTATTGCTAGAAGTATAACCCCACAAACCCGACATTTTTATATCGTGATGGTTGACAAATAAGCATAAATAACCTGTGAACGCTTGTGATACTTGAAGAAGGCGAGTTGACAACCCAAGAGAAATTGAAAGAAAAAGCCTCCAGGGTTCTCGCTCATCGCACGAAACGCAACCAAAACTGTTAACTTAAGCCAATTATGCCGGTCGAGACAGCCCATTTGTGCTGGGACAAGCATGGCTACTTAATTCCAGGTGAGAGATGGTAAGAACCAACGCTATGTTAATTGAGTTTTATCACAAAACATAGATTTGACTACAACTTACAAAGCTGTACTGATAATACGAGTACCGATAACTGAACATTTCAATTTTATACATATTTCTTCTAAGTTTTCACTTAAACTCATATTTAGACGAACCATTGATACGAAAGTTGAAGACACGATAAGTCTAGACCTTTATGTACTAAACAAAGCCGAGCGTTACTTCACGCCGGAACAATTTCTATTACGCTATCGAGCTAAAGCTAAAGCATGCATAAAATTCTGCTTGTGGGTTTCAGTAAGTGGCTTCACCATACTGTGGATAAGATGAGATAGATAAGTCTGTTGTCTTGAGAAAGCCAAAATTGTTAAGGTTCTTAAGGATTTTGAAAGATTTGAAATTCTGACCTGATAATAGACCTACAAATCGACAAAAACGTCACGAAACTTTATCTAAAGAAACACACACTACACAGGCTCACACTAGAGGCCTAAGGATAGTTATATCCTGTATCGAGGATCCGAAAACATATATAATGACAAGGACAAATACACCAATACCGGAAAACATGGCTGTATGGTACAAAAATATACTCCGAGCGGGAATCGAACCCACGATCTGTGGCACTTAAGATAGATTCGCTAACGCTACGCCATAACGTCGTCAAAAAGAAACGAATTATATAAGAATATTATATTATAATACTACGAGAAATAAAACGTTATTATTTTTCTAAAGATAACATTATCTTATGTTATCTATAAAAAGTAAGTTTTTAATTGCTTATACCCCTTGGAGCAATAAAATCTGAAATTGGCTGAGAGAACCATGGGCAGATAGTTTATATAATAAAATTCTCACAAATATAACATCGATATCATTAGCTATCTCAAGATACAATTTAATACAATCCTGATTTATTGCGGTATCAGTTACACCCAGCCCTCTTGAGAATCCGACGGTCTAAGTACAGAAATGGATTCCCGATAAATCCTTCACTTAGTTGATTTTAGTCAAGTATAATAATTCTGTGAAAATATTTATCCGCCACGAGAAATGACGGCGCCTTATTTGAATGTTAAATAGGTTTTTAGTTATAGGCATTATTACTAACTTATCAATCAAATAGAGAACGCATAAAGAAGTTTTTTTTTCTGTTACAAGTTGGCAAACAAGCATATTGCCCACCTGATGATAAGTGGTTGCCGTAGCCTATGAACACTTGCAGCACCATTAGTAGCTGCCAATCACGCGCTGCCAACCTCGACATATAACTTCTTAAATCTCCTCTGCCCAGTAATTTCACTAGCCTACAGTGCCCTTCAAACCGGAACACAGTAATGCCTAAGCACTACTATTTGGTGGCAGAATATTTGACACTGCGGTGGTACTTACCTAGCCTGCCTCTTGCAACAAAAGACCTACCAACAAACTAATTCAAACTCAAAAATACAAGCCTCAATAGCTCAACGGTAGAAAGACCGAAGGGCTGACTCCATTCCGTTAACGTGAGAGATGTGCGTTTGATTCTGACCCCCTTATTCTATTTTAGTACCCACCCCTAAGCAGGCTACGAGCTTATTTGCAGAGGCAATAAGAATATCAGTAAGGCCTTGAAAAAGCTTTTTTTTTAATTGCGCTTAAAGGTTCTAAAATAATTTTAATTGACCAGATCTATGTATCAGATTTTCTGAACTTCCAGCAATTGGCCAATACACAAGCATCTCAAAAGACGTTATAAATATTAAAACCGCAAGAATACGTCATCCAAGATCCGGGCTATCTAGCCAACCTGTCAATTTGCTATTTGAAATTCCTAATGGCACGGACTGTTCATACGATAACAGGTAGTTCTTTCGCAAGATCGCATCTGAAATTGCCGGAAAGATTTATTGCACGTTGCTCCCGCGGAGTTTTGATTTGTTTCGTCGTAAATTCGCGAATTCAGTCCTTACATTGTATAAACTTCATGACTGATTCCTGGACGTGTTTCAAAATAAAAGCAATGTAATATTTTTACGTTCAAAACTTACGTAACGAATTATACAAGGTATGCGTTATTTGTTACCGTTGTTCACAATATAAATTTCCATTTCTCAAATAAACTATTACCTCAAATAACTCAATACCTCCTCCAAATCTTACGGTAGTAGAGCCATACTTCTTTCATCACAAAAGGGCTGGTTCGACCGGGAAAGTACTACCCTTTCGTCGTCAAGTAATAGCATCATTAGGTACTGTTGTGTTTTGGTGCGATGAGTGAGAGCGCCGGAGGCCCAATATCCCAGCCTCTCTGTTCCCTTCTTTTTTCCCAAACTCATCTCGTCCCTCCTGTTCCTTGGGTTGACAACGCGCTTGTGATACTTCAAGTATCGCCAGCGTTCATAGGTTGCGGTGACTGCTTACCATCAGGCGGACATGATATAAAAAAAAACAATAATGCTCTATGTTGATTCCTTCTTGTTTTAGGATTTTAAGAAGATATACTGTAGCTTACAGTCTACTGGGAGAAGAGTAACATTAATTACTCACGAAGAAAGCCGCAAGAAACAGTTAATAACAAACAGAACAAGAGTATTTTAACAATGAATCTTATTCAAAATCAAAATCAAAATCAAAATTATTTTTATTCAAGTAGACTTTTAAAAGTACTTTTGAATAGTCAAACGCTACCGACGGTTCGAAAGGCTGATTCTATCGAGAAGAACCGACAAGAAACTCGACAGTTACTCTTTTCAAATATGTTTTTTACAATTGTATTCTTTTTTATATTGTTTTTTACAACTTGCCAGTTACAAATAAAAATTGAGTTTCTGAAGTTTATTTCCTTCCTTATGAAACGATGACTGAAGTGCCACAGTTTGACGATCCCAGAAATAGTGGCAACAGATAGAACAGAATAAACTTTAGTGTACACCACTTTATAAAGCATGAGTTACATTCAAGCACTTGTTAAAAGTATGAACAGGCAGACAAACAGTCCTCCTAACAGCTTAGCTATAACGCCGATACAGTTAATTGTATTGGTCATACAAGTGTTTCAATCTAGTCGCATTTGTGTACAATGTGTGTGGGTGTGTGTGTATTTGTGTCTAGATCTAAAAACGTCCATTGTTATCTGATAAAGCGTGAAATCTGCGAGAATTAAACTTAATAACACAAACTAGAACACTTAAACAGCGTGAGGCGAGAGTCAAAAAGTCCACTTAAGACGGCGCCGGGCGACTTCGCAGATAAAACGTTGAAACATGAAAAATGGGCGCCAGGAGTGGGAAGAATGACTTGAAATATTGCTATTATGTGCAGCGATGTTTTTCACTTGTGTCGCGGTGGAGAATGTATGCGCATTTTAAACAATCTTTCTTATAACCTCGAATTAAGTGACTGTAATCCACCAACTCTTTCTTAATTCATTAAGTGTGATAAAGTACTTTAAAGTTACACACGTTGCATTTATAGTTTTGATTTGAAGAAGATCTGAGATGGTTACAGCCAGGTGGACTCGTTGATCGGTAAATTTTCTACCAAGCAAGTGGCCTTTACTAAGACAGTTTAGGCGTGGTCAGTCAGATGGGATGGTGATGGTATTGAAATGTGGTATTTCAATTAAAATTGTAATCAATTTGGAAACGAAAAATAATAATAAAAAGAATACTAACTCTTTATTGACACCTTTATTGTAAACCTTGAAATAGTACCAACGAAATCCTGGGTTTGAAACTACTCCATACAGAAAAAAAATTGACTACGCTACCTCAAATCTACGCAATAATTTCTATCCAATTATGCTTTAATTTATTTTTCCAGTACAGGCCGCGACTTCAATTACCTTCAATACAATATAGAAATAATTGGCTAGCCATACAAAGTTCGTCATCTATTAAAGCCCCTTAAAGTTTTGTTTTCACGAAAAAGAATAGCCTGTCATCTCCATGGTCTCATCTACATAATTATATATGGACGCAAATAAGCAATACCATGTCAACCCACATGAATGTCATTTCGAGAAAAACGCGTTTGAAAATTTTGAACAAATTGCTTTATATGATTTTTTTTGTATTGGTCAATTTTATGGCAATTTCTGATTTATGTAAGTTATTACACTTATTTTCATAAAAAATAAGCACACAAACTGCAGATTTCGTATATAATATAACCCAAGACGGTTAACATAATACATAAATTGCATGATTACAAAATTGGCTTTTTTAGAAGTTTTAAAGCTTAAGAATCTACAAATATTAATGAAAAATGTTCTTCAGCCATTTACCAACACTTCTGCATATATAACTCAGTTTTTTCAATTCTGTGGGTTGACATGGTATTGCTTATTTCCGTCCATATACAACATTATAATTATAGTTCATTGGTTTAAGCGTGAAAACGTCACAAGCACACTAAACAAACGAATAACGAAAAAAAAACGAACTTACTTTATTAGTTAAGATTAGATTGGCACATAATTCATACAGAAAATTATAAATTCATTTATTTACTAATAAATCAAAGTGAAAACTAGTGACTGACTACGATGTAATTATAACTAATTCCATCTCTTAATTAATAAACCTTAATCTCATTATAAAATTAAAGATAACGAAAGTGGAAAACCATCGTAAGTAAAATTATACACATAAAATCATTTATTCGAGCTTATCTCAGACCGTTAGATGGATGCGGTTTTCATTAGTCTCTAGAGCATCTTTCGGAGAAGGATTAGTCGTATAGAACATTAATCTACGTCAAAATGAAGCCGTGCTATCAAAATTCAGTTGTGTAACACTTTTACCGGCGTCGGGATGTGACGACCCCATCGCCCGCTGTTGGGATAACCTCTGTCACAGCAGAGATTATTCCACCAGTGCAATCAGTCACACTGGTGGTAGGTCTTTTGTTGCAAGAGGCCGGCTAGGTAGGTACCACCGCAGTGTCCAATATTCTGCCGCCAAATAGTAGTGCTTAGGCACTACTGTGTTCCAGTTTGAAGGGCATTGTACGCTAGTGAAATTACTGGGCGAACGAGATTTAAGAACTAATATCTCGAGGTTGGCAACGCGCGAGTGGCACCTACTAATAGTGCTGCAAGCGCTCATAGGCTGCGGCAGCCACTTACCATCAGGTGGGCCGTATGCTTGTTTGCCAACTTCTAACATAAAAAAACTTATTATATAGAAATTTTACCTTCTAAAAAAATTTTATTATGTTTCCTCAGACGTCTGAAGTCCGTTATGAGAGTACCTCATCATCAAACCTCATCTTGCCGCTAGATGTCGCTGGTTTCCCATTACTAATCTTGTCTTTACCCGCGCCTTTTGTAACTGGCACACAAAGTTTTCTTCATTATTGTACAAGCCGTCATTTATTTTAGATTCATTGTTGCGTCATTTTTCAAAATGTCAACTTTGCTGTTAAAATAAAATTACGTTTATTTTAATAAAATAAAATATATTTTCGAGATATAAGTGGAAAATAAGTTCCTAGTAGTTCTAAATTAGTTCATATTAGTGATATTTGGTTTTCCGTTACTTAAATTGGTAACTTACAAATGTCTTATAATATCTATACTCAAATAATAAAGCGTAAGAGTTTGTTCGTTTGCGCTAATCTCTGGATCTAGCAGTTCTTGTTCTTCCTAGTGTAGTGTGTGTATGCCTCCCACCAACCATTGTATGACTAGAAAAGTCATAATAAAGCCATCAACTAATACAGTCGTCTCCTCACTGAGCACACACACTAAAGCATCCTGGCAGGGTCGCCATGTAGAGACGCAAGCAATGGAGACGACTTTATTGGTTAGTGGCTTTATTATGACTCTTCTAGTCATACAGTGGTTGGAAGGCATACACACACTACACTAGCATTATTCCTGGTACCATACCCAGATATGAGTCCCGGTATTATACCTACAGTCTGCTTATTACTCTTGTCCGGATTTGACAGTTTATAATTTTTTACACAGAGCGATTGCCATCTGACCTCCGTAATCCTAAGGGTGAACCAGGGATAAGAGCAATTTACTTATCAAGAATAAATGATTATCATCAGATGTTATGTGATAACAATTGGTATCGACAGCTCATAGTGTTCTCCGAGGCAGGGTGGGGAGACCCACAAACGCACAGACCGAAACATATATTTGTAGGATCAATTCAAACATCAGCCCGAGCTCGAATTGAACCCACAACCGTCGAGGTTAAAGACAGACTTGCTACCCACAACGCCACAACGGTGCCTTTGCCTTTTTGATTAAGGTTATATCTTATTTTAAAACAGCAAAAAGTAAGTCAGAAAAAACCTGTAGTTAAAACGTTCGGACAGTAGTGCGGACTAGTCAAAATAATAGCTTTATAATATAGGCATATTAAATTATGTACCTACTGTAGTTAAAACAACATTTATTTTCTTGTGTCTGTCTGCCTGTTTCTCCCAGCTAATCTCTAAACGGCTGCCAGGATATCCACTGGCAGATAGCTGATTTTATAGATAGTAACTTAAGCTACTTTTTTTTTATGTTACAAGTTGGCAAACAAGCATACGACCCACCTGATAGTAAGTGGTTGCCGTAGCCTATGAGCGCTTGCAGCACCATTAGTAGGTGCCACTCACGCGTTGCCAACCTCGAGATATTGGTTCTTAAATCCCCCCTGCCCACTAATATCACTAGCGTACAGTGCCCTTCAAACCGGAACACAGTAATTCCTAAGGACTACTATTTGGCAGCAGAATATTTGACAATTTATTTTATTATAGAAATTAGTCTTCTGTGCAGTAAAACAAAAACTAAACAATAATTATACAGACCACGCGAGTGAAGCTGCGGGCATAGCCAATATATGAATACAAGTGAAAAACGTAGTTATAATTCTTGAAGGTTTTATTTCTATATAAAAAGTATCACCGCAGATCGCAGAGTACTGAAACTCAGCGGTGAAAACGGGACTAGTCTCTCGGGGGCTGAAAGTTGATTCTATCCAAAGGATGTCCTGTGAGACCAAAGCACGGCTTAGGATATCATCGGGATCAGCTTCTTGAAATAGATTACTATACTATTCCGGCATTATTTTAACATGATAATGGCTTCTGCCTGAGGTTTCACCCACTTGAACTTCGAGTAATATATGGTTACAACTCCATCTCTTATCAGTGGTTTTTTTTTTTTTATGTTAGAAGTTGCCAAACAAGCATACGGCCCACCTGATGGTAAGTGGCTGCCGCAGCCTATGAGCGCTTGCAGCACCATTAGTAGGTGCCACTCGCGCGTTGCCAACCTCGAGATATTAGTTCTTAAATCTCGTTCGCCCAGTAATTTCACTAGCGTACAATGCCCTTTAAACCGGAACACAGTAGTGCCTAAGCACTACTATTTGGCAACAGAATATTGGACACTGCGGTGGTACCTACCTAGCCGGCCTCTTGCGACAAAAGACCTACCACCAGTGTGACTGATTGCACTGGTGGAATATTCTCTGTTGTGACAGAGGTTATCCCAACAGCGGGCGATGGGGTCGTCACATCCCGACGCCTAAAACCAACCAACCTAGTGTTTGAGTTGATCAGGTCGCCTATATAGGCCTTTGACTTGACTTGACGACTGTCATCAAATTGATAACAGCAGGGACCGACTTTTTGCGTGCCCTCCGAAGCACGGAGACGCTTAGTTGAAATACCACTATGCGAACACCCATCTAGTGTATGATCGCGCCTAAAGTTGCTTTACCCACCGATCATTTACCGATCAGTGAGCGCACCCAGATTCGAGCGTATGTCCATCTCTCATGTGCGTACGAAATAAACACAAATAAAACCGGCCAAGTGAGTGTCGGACTCGCACATAAACAGTTCCGTTCCATCGTAAAATAAAAATAATAAGTTTCTTGTCCCCATACAATTTAATTTGGATTTTTTAATGAGCCTTTAAAATACACAATCTATGAAGATTCTAATTTATCTATGTTAATTCGTAAAACCTTGAAAAATAAAAATATACAAGTATCTTTTTAAATTTTATCTTTAGTATGTTATTGTAGGTAACAGAAATACAGATTCTGTGAAAGTTTCAACTCCCTACCTATTACGGTTCGTGAGATACAGCCCGCTGACAGACAGATGGGCGGACGGGCAGCGGAGGCTTAGTAATAATTTGGAAAAAATTTAAACCAATCACATGATATTATCAAAAGTTTGATGATGTTTTCCTTTTTAAACCACTAAAAAGTTATGTAAAACCAATGATGCGTGTCTTCGATAGAGGTCGATAGGATTAAGTATTAGATGTTTAATGGTATGTTTACTCGGTTCTAAAATTGCAAAACCTACACACTAACCTATAACCCTTATTTAGTACAAGATAAGATCACTTTTTGATCAGCAATTTACAAAATTTTCTCAATCGTGATAATTCAAACTAAAGTGCACCTGATCTTTAAAGCTATGATATTTAAGTTCAAAATGCAATGAAAATTGTAGCATCTAGTGTAGCTCACTAAAGGTACTCAATCAATAACGTTAATGTAAAGCTGAGCGATTCAAACTGAATCTTGAATTTTTCGTGTTCCGTTTTATCCAATTTCGCTTACCTTCCACAATTTTTATCGTTTTACGGATCAAGTATATGAATTAAAGAGAAAATATTATTGCATTTTCTTGATTAAATTGTATTGAAAAGTTCGAATAAACCATTTTGGAACGAAGTTCCTTAACGCGGCTACCGGCTAGTGCGATTAAGTAGAAATCATCACGTAACGAAATTCCGTATTTTGTGTATGTGTGTGTGGGCCTCGAGCTTACCACAAGCAAATGAGTACACGAGTAAGTGCCCAGCCGGTTGCGTAACCCTCTCTTTTTCTTTATCTCCGTCTCTGTCTCTTTTTATGATATAACCCATTGGAATATACAAATATGATTTCGAATTACATTCGGAGTTGAAGAAAAAACGTAAGCAACTTCACAATAACAGACCGCACATTTTTTTTTCTCGGAGTGTCCCATTACTGTTGGCCGTAGTGGCCTCGACCTTGTCACCAGTGGGGGAGTTACCATACTTTTGTAAAACTTCGAACGGGCAATCTACATTGATTAATCAACAATTATTTTGAGTTTTGTCTGTCATGCCGCTTCACTTCCAACAGCTTCCATTGTATTATATTATAATACAGTAATGTATGGTCAATACAAAAATCTGCTCAGACCGGTAATCATTACCACTGTCCTAGAATGCTATTGTTTTATTTAGCCCATTCGATATATTCGACGACCGCTGTACCGCAGTGGTAACAGACTGCCATAATCCCCACAAGTAGCGGGTTTATCTTCGCTCGGAGCAGACCATACAGACCCATAAAGAGTATAACTGTAGGAAAGGAGCTGTTGAGTATTTCAGTAAGAATTTCCAGCATAATTACTTAATTGGTTAAAAGAACTAGTTCTATATTCGTCAAAAATATTACAAATAACAAATAAATTCACATCAATCTCCTAAAGGAAGTAAAATGAAAATTGATTAATTTTCGTTAATTGGGTTTGGGATTACATGAGTTCTAAAATAGTTAAAATTACTTTAGGAGTAAGCTTCTTTCACTTCCTCCAAATAAATTAGCTAACGACTTTGTTTGTTACCGAACGAGAGCAATAATTCCTAATTAGTTCTTTCTGGCGACAATTAGTCGCTTTGCCACTTCTATTTATTGAAACGGTTGCATAATTTTTCTTCGAATTCGCAAGTGGAAACTTTTAGCTAATTAAGTCGATTTGTTTCGAATAGGGAAGCTGGAATGAAGCGGTGAACGTACCTAAGGTGGTGGTGGGTGGTAAAGGTGCCAAAGGGATTGTTAAACTAGATGAGCCCGCGGCTCCGCTAACATTTTAAAGTGTTTTTAAAGGCGTCGGGATGTGACGACCCCATCGCCCGCTGTTGGGATAACCTCTGTCACAACAGAGATTATTCCACCAGTGCAATCAGTCACACTGGTGGTAGGTCTTTTGTTGCAAGAGGCCGGCTAGGTAGGTACCACCGCAGTGTCCAATATTCTGTCGCTAAATAGTAGTGCTTAGGCACTACTGTGTTCCGGTTTGAAGGGCATTGTACGCTAGTGAAATTAATGGGCGAACGATATTTAAGAACTAATATCTCGAGGTTGGCAACGCTTGAGTGGCACCTACTAATGGTGCTGCAAGCGCTCATAGGCTGCGGCAGCCACTTACCATCAGGTGGGCCGTATGCTTGTTTGCCAATTTCTAACATAAAAAAATCTCACGGGACCCCAATATTTTTTCGCGATAATAAGTACTATATGTTAATAATCCTATATGTTAATCCAGCTAATAAACTATGTATGTACCAAATTTCATCCCAATCTGTTCAGTAGTTTTTGCGTGAAAGAGTAGCAATCCATGCATTCAAACTTTCACTATTTACACATTTATAATATTAGTTATATTATTTATTTTAAATATTTATGTAAAATAATATAAAAGTCACATAAAATATTTATTTCTACTGGCGTTGAGGCAAGGACCAAACTACCATGGATCAGGGCTTCAGAGTTAGGTACCTTCCCACTATTAGTGCTGTCACTAGCAATGCCTTTTTTGTGACTCCGATTATTATTACCTGTGCAGAATTTATTCGATTCTAAAAGATTAAAAAAATATTTCGATATCCAGTATAAAATGAACTCTATGCATAATACATAAAGATTAAAAACCTTTGTAATAAAATATTTATAGATACATTTTGTGTTACTTCATAATATCTTAGTGAACTGTAGCTTTGAGTAATATGCTGCTAAGATATACTTTATATAAGAAATTTTCAACAAATTCAGTGCAAGTATCAAAATAAAATGTTATCTAAAACTGCAGCATTCATCTTTTCCTGAATTAGTGACCTTTGTGGTGATGTAAAAGACGGGAAAGTCGAGCCTTAAAAGGTTGGGTTTGAGCCAAGAATGTTAAAGCTCAGGTAAGCCGCAACCGCATATAACTTTAATATATGTATATATTCAAGATATTATACCAAATGTAAGTGAAAGTACAGTAAGAAAGAAAAAGACTTGGAAATATGAGTATGAAAGAATTCCTACGGAGATAAAATAAAGCATGGTACAGATTTTTATTGACTCGACACCGTTGTGGCGTTGTGGGCAGCGAGTCTGTCTTTAGACTTGACGGTTGCGGGTTCGATACCCGCTCGGGCAGATGTTTGCATTAATCATACAAATATCTGTTTCGGTCTGGGCGTTTCTCTTTGTGGGTGCCTCGAAGAGCACGTTAAGCTGTTGGTCCCGGTTGTTATCACTTAACATCTGATAATAATCGTTCACTCTTTATAAGTAAATTGCTTTTATCCAATGAGTTACTGGTTCGCCCTTAGGATAAAGGAGGTCAGATAGCAATAGCTCTGTGTAAAAACTAGTGGTTACTAGTATTTAGTATTTATTTTACACAGGTTTGTATAAAATAAATACTAAATACTCGTATAACACCGTGAATAATGCTAGGAAGAAGACAAATTTTTATTTACTTATATTTTGTACAAGAATAATACTTCCCTGGTCTAGGAGACTCACTCGTGCCCAAAATACCAAATAGACAATATCACAAAACAACTTGCTTCTTTAAGGTATACACACACATAACAAAATGAATGATAAAATTTGCTTAATTTATTTTTGTCAAGAATGTAACATCATGCCATGTATTCTGGGTCTAAAAATCATATTAATATTATAAATGTGAAATTTTGTTTCAATATTTGAATGTTACTCAATCACGCAAAAACTAATTTCGATGAAATTTGTCACACAGATTTTTTCCGTGAGATTTTTTCCGTGATTTTTTCCGTGATAGACGTATTATATATTTTTTTTAGACGTCTTAATATTAATGCGTGTGATAGGGATGATCTTTTATCTCGGAAAATATTAGGATTCCGTGGGATCAAATTGATGTAATATACGCTTAGACTGATCGAAAGTTTGTATCAACTTATTTAAACAATACAAACTAGGGAACAATTTAATTGTTTTTTTAATAAATACGGCTAATTAAAAATCGATTCACGTGAGTGAAGCCGTAGGCAGCTAACATCTGATAAACTAGCATAAAAATAAAACGCTATTCATCAAAAAGACCATGGTGATCTAACGAAACACTTACGGCACAAATTTAGGGGGTCCGGAAATATATACATGGACAAGGACAAACACACCCAGACCGTAAAACATGCTTGTATGGTCAATACAAACATCTGTTCCGAGCGGGAATCGAACCTGCGACTTGTTGCACTTAAGGCAGGTTCTCTACCGCTGCGCCACAACGTCGTCATTTGATAGCTTGATTTTGATGACATTTGGTGCGGTGATAAGCTAGACAGCTTGATAGCATAAAATTCATGACCCGATACAAAATCTATATGTCCTTAAAAAGTTACCCTTATAGATTTGTGTATAAAACAGAACGTGTGAAGAAAATAATTCTTAAGCACCGTAAGGGTACTTTAAGGAGGTGCTCCATAGAATTATTGGAATTCTTAAAGGAGTGAACGCGGAGGTAATGTTCTTATAGAGAAACATTTATTACTTTTTGTAACTTCTACAGAAGGAACTGGAGTACATTCCAGGTTGAAAGTATGTATACGTAGCATAACGGAAGTAAAATTTGGAGGCGTCATTACTGGCAAAGTCGAGGTCTCCTGCTAGAACGAAACGACACGACACCATCTCACTCTCTCACTCCGGACAGTGAGTTCCGCGCGGCATATGGTCACTAGATTGCACTCCGAAGCTTCGCATGACATCCCAAGCCTCGGCTCGACCACGCAGAGCCCTTGGGACGGGTACAACATGAGACCCATGAGCTGTCACTCATTAACGATCCCCACCGGTGACGCTATCGAGGCCCTTAGGACCAACAGACACTCCAAAAAATACACAAAATTTCGGATTCGCGGACGGAGACCAAGTTCTTTGTTTTGCTAATCATAGCCCGATCATATTGTACTTGGAGCGCTACCTACATTTCCAAAAACATTTTAAACCTTGGTGCTTTGAGGGATTCAAGTTTGAGCCCCCGCGAGAGTCATCTATATTCGGCCTACCTCGCTCGGTGGTGCTATCAATGCCAGTAAGGCTTATAAAATTACACATTTAAAAATTCTTCATATACTTCTTTTAACAGAAAAGCATATTCATTATTTTTAGTTAAACATTCATATAAGTCAATAATAATTGCCAAAAAACGAAATTACTTACCAAAAATCATACTTCCTTCATAAAACATTCAGCATTTTCCGAATAAAAAACACCAATTACTCACACACGGTTCAAATACGTTTCTACGTCATTGAATCAAAAATTCAAGCGGTCAGGACTACAGAGGTAATCAAGAAGTGCTTTTTCAACCGTGCTACATGTCGATAGCGTTTCATGCTTACCTACATACTTATCGTTATAATATTTTTCCATTAAATTATGCAACTCTAATATAATATTGTTTTCTTTTAATGTATGTAATTCCAGTCCGGAAACATACACAAGGACAAAACAGACCGAAATACATGCCTGTATGGTCAATATTCGCAGGTTCGCTAGTATATATATATTTTTTTGGAACGAAGCTCCTTATCGCGCGTTGCGAACTTTTTACTATAGTTGTAAGCCGTGCGGCGTGCGCGCGTTTTTCTGTCTTTCTTTCTCTCTCTCTCTCTCTCTCTCTCTCTCTCTCATAGAAAGCAAGCCAGTTAGTTTCGTTTCGTCTTTCTATTTCGCATTGAACAGTGTGTTGTCGCGAAGATTATTTTTGTTGAGTGTGTACAGGTTTTTGTTTTTTGTACTAAATAAATAATAAATAAATAAAAAAATATTATTATAACTTAAAAAAAAATTATTACAATTCCATGGATATGCCACCTGATGGTAAGTGGTTATCGCTTATGAACGTTTAAAATCCCAAGAGGGTCACCGACGAGTTGCCGGCCTTTAGGAAAAAGATATCTGAATACCCGACGCTTGAATTCCCCCAAATTGTACTGCACCGGGAAGACCTCCGGAAGAAGATCATTCCATAGTTTGCACGTGGGTGGGAGAAACGATCTCGAGGCACACACGTTTGCTGCAAAACGAGCCTCCAGATAGTGTGGATGATACAGACCTCTGTGGCGAAGGGTGTGATGATAAAATCGTGATGGCGGTACCATATATATTTATTTACTTAAAGGTCACCAACAAAACACACATCAATACAAGATAAAAGTATTTAATCGATTGACATACAAATATAAATGGTGACACAATTACAGGTGACACTACATTAGTAAGGCAAATGTAAATAAATTTCAAAACTTAGTATTGAACACAATTTAAGCAAAATAAGAACTAAGAACTTTTAAATTTAATGTATGAATAAATAAATTACAAACTAAAAAAAAAAAGAAAATAAAATGCTACAGTAACAAAATGGATATATCAAATAGTTCCTCAGTATATATTGTTAGTAATCGTAAACGCCGATCAATAAACTTTAGGTAAGTACGCAAAACAACAATGTGAAAACACGATCAGAAAGTAGTGCATATAACTAAAACGAAGAATTCGTATTTTCCCTAAATTCCGTTTTCATATAATGTCCGAAAAATTGAGCAACCACTTTATTGCGTTCTATTTGAGTATAAAATACGAGTGACTAAAATATCAGAAAATATAGTACAAAATTATTAAGTTACTTTGACTTCCGTATCACGCTTCACGCCATACTCTTATATCTAACGCGATACAAGCCAGTTTTTGCAGTCCATTACCTTTTTTCGTCTGAGTAGAGCAAAGCTTATTAAGAGCGTCAGAGATGGAGTGCGCGCAATCTGTACATTGCTTCAGTAATAGAGTTTTACTCACATGCTGTAACGGTTTCTAGCGATTTTAGCTTCTAATATAACTTAAAATGTCTGGACATTTATTTGAATTGAGTTGTAAAGAGTAAAAATTTTCTAAAAATACGTTTATCTTTATGAAATATTTTATTTATATTTTTTGGACAAATACGTCATCTAAAAGTAATGAAAATATTACATTTTGTTCTTTGTAGCATTGAAAAGCATGCTGGGTACGACTAATTTTCTAAACATCGAGTTTTTTATCACGCCATTACTATATTATACGAAACTTATATAAGACTTTGTTACATATTTAAAAATACTCCATATAAGACCACAACTCTGCCAGTGAAAGTCTTCTTAAAAAACGAGGTAGTTCATTTAAAAACAAAAGCTATTTATAAATTTCCCAAACACTTAAAGGCTTTATATAGCTCAACGATGAAAGTGCTGACTCTTTAACGCGCGCGTTACAAGTCCAATCGTGAATCCCTTGAACTACTGGCGTACCTACTCATAGTAGTACCTTAAACTAACATATAAATTCTCGTGTCTCAGTGCTTGTTAACAAACTCCTCAGAAACCGCTCGATCGATTTTTATGAAATTTTTCACACTCCTAAATGTTTTGGGTTTCTTTTTTGATTCAACATTGAAAAATACATACAACCCAAAATTTTCACTCTTTTACGATCAACCCTTATTTTTTATAGTAGTATCATAACAGACTCAGTTAGGGGGCGCTGCTATCGCTATAATATGATGAATCCCAGATTTTTTCCGGGCAGGACAACGTCTGGGCCCGCTAGTATTCTTAGAAATATTAGTAAAAGATCAAAAAGTATTTTTAATTAACTAATATTGTATTGAAGTTTTTAATTAATTAAAACTTTGTATAACGTTAATTTCATTATTCAATTAAGAACATGAAATCATTAATTCTTGCCTTTCATCATTATCAATCATGCTGAGAGTTTTCACGTCGAGTTTTAGCAAACTAAGTTATTTCTTGTATGAAATATTTCCGGCGTGCTTAGAAAACTTGGGAGCATTACTTGCTTTTGGGAATAATTTACATAAATAGAAAATCGGTTTATTTTGACAGGTGTCAGATTTATGACTAGGTAATTCTACCGCAAATCTTCGCTTGAAATATTAAATTTATTATAGAAACCAAATACTGAAATGGTTACTAAAACACATAAATAAATACTTAATTAATATACTCTGCTTTATTTTTTCGAATTTGCTTGCTGCCGGTTTTGGCCTTCTCTTCGCTCGGGACAAATGTTTGTATAGGCCATATGGGTTTCCACACGGTACATCACATGTAACATAGCTTGTGTGATATGAAAACATTCAATCTGATACCAGTTTTTGACTCTTACTAGACACCGTACTGTGTCTCAATAAACTGGTCCAACCGTTATAAGGCTCCAAAGCTTGGACTGGAAATCTTCCGTGCAAAAAGGT
This sequence comes from Hestina assimilis, assembly GCA_023373885.1. NCBI lineage: Eukaryota > Metazoa > Arthropoda > Insecta > Lepidoptera > Nymphalidae > Hestina > Hestina assimilis. Next base: position 13,457,516 of record CM041745.1, read on the forward strand.
GAAGTCTTACAAATCTGGATTTCTTTAAAGCGTTTACATTATTTAAAAATTTAGCATGTCATAATACCATACTACGAATCTCAAATCGTATCTCCTCGAAATACATGTTCTTCAGTTCAGACTTTTGGCCAGCAGGGGTTGTGTACCGGAAATATAGGGAAGAAAAAACTAAAAGTTCCCATAAAGAGTGACAAGTGTAGTTTTGTAGTTTATAATAATATTTTATTTATAATTTATATAATTATGAATAATATGTATGATAGTCCGTAAGGTATTTAATCTAATAATCTATATGTATATGTATTTTATCTATGAGCCTTGATACCTGACAATAGTGTATTAAATTAAAAATAATGCTTATTAAATTCATAGACTAATAAAGAAAGATAAAGATACACAACTAAACTCTAGGAAACCTATTCCATAAAAAACTTCCCAACATTATACTCCAATAAAATTAGATCGTATAAACAGCTATCGCTAAAGGAATCAAAAATCAGCCCCTATTCAACCCTCAGTCCATTCCAGACTATTATTCCTAACACTAACCTGACCCGTCGCTCATCTCAAGATAACCCTGACGAAATAAGGAAACAAAACAGCCCCGATCATATCGCGGACATCGTGAAACGACAGCTACCAACTGACAGGGCTGTCAAACGTCCCGAGATTCATCAGTACTGGGACAAGTGTCCCGAGATTCATCAGTACTGCGACAAGTGTCCCGATTTTTTATATTCGTTTTGCATATTTTGGTTATTATACATTGCTGTTTTGTCTGTATTTTCTTTATATGTTTTATAATATAGAATTAGTTATTACATAATAAGCTTATAATTTAGTTATCAATTAGAATTTGTGTTAAATATTTGTAAGACACTATAGTGATAAATAAATATTGTGCTTGATGTTATAGACTTATAGAGCATATGTTATTATAATTATTAGTCTACTTAGATATAAATAGTCTACTTACATAACTTTTATTTTTCATTTTGTAAAACATTATTGTCTTATATAAGAGTTATAAAAAAGAAATGCTATGGACTATTTTATTGTGAAATATAACTTTTTATAAACAAGTTACAGAAGGAAATTTGAATTTATGGTTAAGTCAAAAAATAATTAATTTAGTCTCATAACGAAGCGACAGCCCTAATAAACTATTAAAAACAATACAAATGAAAGCCACCCTTGTCACTAACACATAAAGTTCATATTCCCAAACCCCTATAATTCGTTGGTTCTTACACCGTTTACATCACAGATAAGTTTGGATATAGAGTTTTAGGTCAAAGGAGAGCTACGTAGGGTCGTATATTACGTATCGAGTGCTTTCATGTTTGGCTTTGGTAGAGTTACGTATTGAGGATATATACGGAAAATCGATATAGATTCAATTGCACGAAGAATCGTTGTTGTGTAGATACACAGTTACTACAAGATTTAATCTAATATCGAGGCTTCTAATAGAAGCGATTGTGTAGATCTATTCGATATATGAGCAAACGTCCGGTAACAGAATTGCTTGTATTTGTAAGCAATTAGAGTAATTGATATGTTTAAATAAAACTAGTAACTAGTAATTTCAAAGGACTAAGCCAAAGTGTCCCAAACTGTGCGTCGCAACACCCGTGGGTGTCGTGAAAACATTCTCAGAAGTTCACGAAGTGAAGCTTTACACGCAAAGAAACGTACGTCTAAGTAGCAATGATCAAAAAACGATCTTATATAGCTTATAACTTTTTTACTATTTTTATTTATAAAAAAAAAAGTTTTATTTGTAGAGCTACGTGTTTATATACCTATGTAGATATTTCTTTAAGAGCCTTTTAGTAGCTTTAGTAAATAAGCAGCGCAAGAAAGGCGTAACAAATATATTGCACTTTTTTTATACCACGATGGTGGCAAACAAGCGTACGGCCCGCCTGATGGTAAGCGGTCACCGTAGCCTATGGACGCCTGCAACCCCAGAGGTATCGCATGCGTGTTGCCGACCCCTTAAAAACTTTTCAACCTTCCCTTGAAGAAACCCATACTGTAGCGTGTTGGGAAAACCTCAGCAGGGAGCTCATTCCACAGTCGGGTTCGCGGAAGGAAATTCCTTTGGAACCGCACTGTTCGTGACTTTATGGGTTCCAGTGTGTGTGGATGAATACCCTGCCGATGGCGAGCGGTGCGGTGGTGGAAAGTTGCTGTTACTTATCAAATATATGTTCAGGGCAAGAAAGTTACTAATATTATAAAGGTAAAAATTTGTAAGAAATGATGTATCTTTGTATGGATGCACAATTGTTTCTCTTCAACAAAAAACTAACGAATGAATTTGATTAAAATTTGGCACACAGATATCACGCGAATTAACACACACGATCTTTTTTATACCGGAAAAACGTTACATTCCCATGGGATAATCATAAACTACATTAAAGCGAGTGCAGCCGCGGGTACAACTAGTATAACACACACAAAAATAACTTAGTCATAGATTGTTTCAAAGTAATGCATCTTGTTTAACAACGTTAAATGAAGAAAAACACATGACGTAAAATAAACGAAAACTCCGCGTGTTATACTCAGCAAATTAATGTAATTACGAAATGACGGGATAAAGCAAGTGATCTCTTAATTAGAAAGTCTCTCTGAACACAAATAAAGCTATAAATCAGGGACGAGAATCAGCGGAATAGATTCATGATCATGATTTTTTTTAACAACCCGGATAAATGTTTTAGTGCATGCAAAGCAAATTGTAGTGAAACAAAGAATTACGGTGATTTGATTTTTGATTTAGTTTTTATCGAAAGAGAAACTAAAGTTGACGTCACCAAAATGGAGACCCTCATAGCCAAGTGCACCCACTGATCGGTATACGAACGGTACGGTTAAGCAACTTTAGGCGCGGTCAGTCACTAGATAGGTGATCGCATAGTGGATTTTTGTTTTCTAGCTGAAATTATAATTAATTGTAAAATACAATCTATATAACGAAATATATTTGTATTTCCTTGTATATCTATACAATTATGAAAATTGTACTTTTGTTATGACAGTTCCAGACACCAAAACACCGAAATGAAATACCATTTTCCGTTTTAAAAATCAAACAATTCCCATTACATAAAATAAATAATCGTAAAAGATCTTAACTACATTGATAATAACTTATTAACAGTAATATTACCAAAGGTGAAACAAAGATCTAAAATTACCGACACAATACCTATAACATTTCACAGGAGCAATTCAACTCTTCCCAAAGTCCATTTAAAACACTCCACAGCTAAGCCAATAGTATCCCAATCTGTAATATTAAACCTTATCTTCATGACAATGAAGCCGAAATTTGATCTTAACCATCTTGCTATTTTAGAAGCATAGATTTAATCTGAAGATAGGCTAGCTTCGAACAAGTCCTAAACATATATATGAGCTTTCAACTACAAGGCCCGTTGAAACAATCTTGCCTTGAGGCTTTGACTCAGATCTAGTTACAGGTATTCCGGTAACAACCGAATTGATTCAATCAATACTATATTTCTTCTGTATTTTATAATTATAAGCCTCCAAAAAATATATACAAGGAATATTATTATATTGGTAGTATAATTACATTTATATTTACACTAGCGTCTGCCAGCGGCTTCGCCCGCGTGAATACCGATTTTAATACAAACTTTGAACCCCCATTTCATCTTTTCAGGGATGGAATTTCAGAAAATGTTACAACACATATTTCTTTATGTATAATCGTTCAAAAATGACAGACATCCAAAATTCAAATTGTTTTAACTTTTTGGGTTGAATTCCGAATAATTGTTTCTTAGTGCTCGTTTAAGTTTTAGAAACAAAAAAGTTTTAGTGGGTGTTAATATGCCATGTATCCAGATAATAAGCTATCTTCTTCCTCCTAGCATTATTCCCGGTATTTTATTTACCCAGGGTCTGCTTATTACTCTTATCCGGATTTGACAGGTTACTAGTTTTTACACATAGCGATTGCCACCTGACCTCCGTAACCCTAAAGGCGAACCAGTAACTCATTGGATAACAGCAAATTAAGCACCTATCAAAAGTTAACGATTATTATTATGATGTTTTGTGATAACAACTGAGACCGACAGTTAACGTGCTGTCCGAAGCACGGTAGAGAGAGGCACAAAGACAAACACCCACACCGAAACTGATATCTATAACAAACATCTGCCTTAGCGGGAATCGAACCCGCAATCGTTGAGACTAAAGCCAGACCCACAAACCACAACGGTGTCTATCCAAATTCATTGAGCATTTTTTCGCAAAAGAGCAACGAATGTTCATCCATTCAAACACCCTGGTGGTTTACTGGTGGTAGGTCTTTTGTTACAAGAGGCCGGCTAGGTAGGTACCACCGCAGTGTCAAATATTCTGCCGCCAAATAGTAGTGCTTAGGCACTACTGTGTTCCAGTTTGAAGGGCATTGTACGCTAGTGAAATTACTGGGCGAACGAGATTTAAGAACTAATATCTCGAGGTTGGCAACGCGTGAGTGGCACCTACTAATGGTGCTGCAATCGCTCATAGGCTGCGGCAGCCACTTACCATCAGGTGGGCCGTATGCTTGTTTGCCAACTTCTAAAATAAAAAAAAAAAAAAAAACATCATTTCTCAAAGTTTACAATTTATAATATTAATAGGATAAAAGTAATGTTGTTGGTACATACGCAAAATACTGGCGTAAGTCAATGATTACTACGTTATTACAAAAACAGATAGGATAATATAGACGAAATCGATTTCCATCCTTACACCCCTTTTCGTAAGCGTATCAATTTCAGCTTAATACAAAGCGAGGATGGAAAATAGGAATACAAGAATATTCGCCTGACATTGTGACTGAAGGCTCTTTACTTTATTATTATGTTGAATATCGACATGCGATAGCGCTTCACGAAAATCTTTATCATCTTACTGTGTTTTATATTCTTATAGAAAGAAAGAAAGAAGAAAGAAAGAATATATTTATTAGGACACAACAGAAATAAACTAAACTAAAACATTAAAAAGCATTATTGTTAAAAAGAGACAAAACTGTATAAAATAAAAAAATTAAACATAATTAAAAACTTAATCCTAAAAATTATTAAAAATATAACAAATAGAACAATAATAATAAAGTGTTGTGTCCCAAAAAGGGTGGACCATTCAGTTAGTTAGGGGAGTACACCTAACACTGTTTTTCAGTGGTACCCTGTCTATGACGTGCAGTGACAAACCGACCCTATACTTTAATATTACTTATAGGGAAAATAAATGCAGAGTATATACATGTACACTAGCGTATTCGAATAACGATCTTAGTAATATTAATGTGAATGTTTGTATGTTAGGATGTTTGTTGTCAAAAATGGCATAATGGATTTGTATGAGATTTAACATTTTTCAATAGCTCAACGGTAGAAGAGTCGTCTTCGCTCTGCTCGAGAGTTGACGGTTCGATCCCGACCCTTGGGCTATTGTCGTACCCACTCCTAGCGCAAGCTTCAAGCTTATTTGGAGGGGGAGTAAGAATATTAGTGCCTTGAAATATTATAAAAAAAACATACAGATAGCTTGATATCTGACTTACCATATAAGATTTTTTTCATCCCGAAAAAATGTTCAGTTCCTTGGGATTATTATTTCTAAACTTAAATTCATTGAAATCGATTCATCGGTCTAGGCTAAAAATCATGATATCTACTTTTAAGAGAACCCATAGGTTCTAGTTAGTCTTAATCTTCGTTTTCTTTTCGTTTATCTCAGTTCTTTGGACTGGAGCTCTTTTTCTTGGGTTAACAACATGTTTACGATGGTACTACTATTCCAAGAGTTAAAAGGTTACGGTAACCGCTTACGTTCAGGTAAGTTAGACCATTATTTGCGCCCTTTGTTACTACAAAAACAAATTTAAAAAAATGTGCGTTTCGGAGACCCCTGTCAGGAACGAAGTTCCTTACATTTCTTCCTTTAACTTCGAATGTAATTCGTAATGAAATATGATTATTTCAATAGGTTATATGATAAAATGAGACAGGGATAGGGAGATAGTTGCGCACTCACTTGCTCGCGTGCTCATTTGCTTGTAGTAGGCTAACACACATATGTGTTGATATACACACGCACGCACACAAATAAATATCGCATAAATAACTGATCGGTTATATACGTTTACACTATCGTCAAAGACATAGTAGCTTCTGTTTCTACGCATATTTTACCTCATATCACGGAGCATCTGTTTGGTACATTATGTTTTCGTATTTCGTCGTGTCAAACAGCGTATACAATATAAAGTGACTATTACATTGTTTCTTCTCTGGAATCACGACATATTTTCTGTGAACTCTTTTTAAATATCACTAAGTAAACAGGTATGCATACTGCGGTTAAATAGAATAATGGTTTAAATTTTTTTAATGCCAATTATTTTCTATGTAAAAATGAATCGAAATTAAATATTTACGCGCATAAACGGCTTCAGCCGGGTCAGGAAGTTCGTATGTTTTTTTTTTTTTTTTTTTTTTTAAGGTGGAGAAATCCTCATGGATACCCCGGAGCTGGGGCTGCCGGGGTTATGTGAGACTCCTACTCACTAAAACTCCACCAGGTTTCGTCTCTACGCCGGGCGGCGGCCGGGGGCATTCGTGCTGTGCACTTGACCCCGTCTGGCCGTCGCAACGTTGTCTGCGTCAAAAACGGACGCAGACCCTCCTCGCCCTGTTGGGCATAAGAGCGAGCAGAAACCCATAAGGCTCGCTCTCATCCTCGCGGGGGCCCTGTGCAATGCGGACTCCTGTCGCCCCAGCGACATTCGTCCGCAGGCCACCCACTAGGGCAGCGTAGCTTGGTGCCACCACCTCCTACGCTGCCCCGTCCTCCGACGCCGCGACGCCTCCGCCAGGGGATCGTCGACTCTAAGGCGTTGGGCCTCTCTCTTGCGCGACCGGGAAGTTCGTATGTAAAAATTTCTATTTTGTACCTAATGTTTATTTGCAGGTAGGTAGTTTATAAATGGGAAATTCGAGAATGGGATTGAAAATCCCACAATAATGGAATCACCTGAATAAAATTATACTACGTATACTTAATAACGAGTGGCTCACTTCGACTTTGTCTGGGACAAAGTCGAAGTGAGCCACTCGTTATTAATAAATAAATACGTACAATTATTAAAAGGTATTCTTCGTAAATTAATCTGATAATAATTTTAGTAACATAATTTACTATAACTATATACAAATTATTAGTAGTAAAGTCATTCTTCTCACAGCACAAATAGGTCGACTCGACCGGGGGAATACTACCCTCTCACAGAAAATCGGCGTAAAGGCGTCGAGATGTGACGACACCATCGCCCGCTGTTGGGATAACCTCTGTCACAGCAGAGATTATTCCACCAGTGCAATCAGTCACACTGGTGGTAGGCCTTTTGTTGCAAGAGGCCGGCTAGGTAGGTACCACCGCAGTGTCCAATATTCTGCCGCCAAATAGTAGTGTTTAGGCACTACTGTGTTCATTACTGGGCGAACGAGATTTAAGAACTAATATCTCGAGGTTGGCAACGCGTGAGTGGCACCTACTAATGGTGCCGCAAGCGCTCATAGGCTGCGGCAGCAACTTACCATCAGGTGGGCCGTATGCTTGTTTGCCAACTTCTGACATAAAAAAAAAAAATGTAACAGAACTGTTACGTTCCGTGCGGTGAGTCAGCGCACCGAAGGCAATATCTCTCTATGGCTCTACAACTCTGTTCCTTTCCTTTTATCCCTTCTCAACCCTTCCCTCCCACATGGATTGGCAGTGCGCATGTGATACTTCAAGTCTCACAAGCGTTCCTAACCTGCGGTGACTGCTTACCATCAGGCGGACCGTAAGCTTTTTGCCAACCGTCATTACATAAATAAAAAAATCAATTTGGTCACATATTAATGGTACGCCTCAAGGAAAGTTTCGCATTAATATCAGTGGCCATGAATCTCGTTTGAGAAAGGCATTATTTGTTACAGATTAGACTTTGAGAAGGGTTATAAATAAAACATATTTTATTTTCAAATACGCGAAAAGCCTTGGGCCCAATGGCGTTAATATAAGTAAATTATATATTATTATATGTGTTGTCGCATGGCGAAGTGTCGAGTGACTGCACTATAGAACCTATTTAAATACGTGGGATTACAAAGACAATATTTGAAAAGCTGTCAATCTAACGAAGCATCACATTGATGGGAGTGCGATGGTTGCTTCCATATTTCACCTTGCAGAAAATCATCGTCGTGCTGTGCAATTTAGTAAAGTGATTAAAGGCATTGTTGATTCTAATAAGTTATTCAAAAAGTTAACCTACTTAAACCTACCGAAATGTTGGTTGTAATTAATAAAGGCTCAAGGCTATCCTCAGCTTAGTTTGATTCAAAATGAATACTGATAAAACACATAGGTTTTATATGACTTAACTTGAAAGAAATCATAAAATCTGTATCGATTATTATCAAATACAAAAGAAATAAAAGCGTACATCAATAGTATATTTTTGAACATCTTTTTTGCATCACTATCAAAACATAATAATAAAACTAAAAACCCACGCCGCATCTTGATAAACTCAAAAACTACTAAACTCATTCGGCCTGTAGCAACAGGTAGAATGATTCATACATAAGGATTAGGTGTATAACTTGTTTAGGTTCGGTGTTAATTAGTTGAAATATAGCGATATTTATTGAACATAACGCATAAAGTCAAGCGAAATCTTCTGTCGTTATAGCAGCGGGTAACCGGGCTTTCTGCTTTCTGCTTTTTCTTCTTCTTATTTCCTCTTTTAGCAGGTTTCAGGTGATTAATTCTAGGTGAAGGAAAACAACAAGAGGAAAACTGCATGTCTTGGAAGTTCTGAAAATTCCGCCAGTCCATAGTGGACCGGTATGAAGATGGTGGATTATGCATTTGCTTCTCTCTAAGAGGTCATCATCAAATACTAACAAACGATGACATATATACTTACATTTATATATCAAGTATATAAAATAATTTATTTAGAAACAAGAAAAGCCAAAAGCTAAAAAGTACGGAATTGATTAAGCTATTCAATTTTACTTGTGCTCAAGAGGCGAACTCCATCAACATTCTTTATAGCGAGTGCGAAAACTCTACACACGAAATAAAAATCAACGTCTGACGTAATAACAAGCTACTACGGTTCTCTTTGGTAGAATTAAAAAAAAATCCAAGCGACAAGACGAGAAAACTTTGTCAATATTGCATAATTCTATTGACTAACTTAACTTTTACTTGTTTTGGATTAAGGAGGGTATATTCCTGGTTATTAATATTTTTTTAATAAACATTTCACAACATTAGGATAACCTGATGAACGCCCTATTAATATCCTGTGTTGGAGGTCCGAAGTAACACAAAAACACAAGCGCAACCACCCGAGCGGAACTCATGACTGTATGTTCAATACAAACATATTCCCCGAGTAGGAATCGAACCGTTGACCAAAATACTTTTTCTCAGCTTGGTTTCAATATACGGGCAACCCCGCCCGGTGACACTTTCAAGACCAGTAGAGCCAAGAGTAATACACAATCAAAAAAAAAGACCAATGGCCTTGTTAGGCTAGTTACCGCAGAACCGCGGACAACAACGATTGTTCTAAAACTGTAATTTTATAATAATTTTTAGTTTTCAGGTTTCCGTAGCCAAATGGTAAAAATGTCCGTCTGTCCGTCCATCCGTATGTCAAAGTCGTTTTACTAGAAATTTAATAAATAGGCGTATTCTATGAACCACTACACGATTTTGTAATGAAATCATAAAATATATCAAAAGTAGCAGGCAGCAGTCCATGGTTGTAACAGAGAATGGAAAAAAAGTCAATTTTTGATAGGGCTTTCAAATGATAACGAGGATTTTGAGTTTTTTGATTAGGCTACTAGTTTTTGAGATATAAACTCCTGAAGTCATAAAAATTGTGTTCCCACCCTCCCCGTTTAACTTTTGAACTATGGCATTTAAAATTCTGGAGAAAATTTTGATAAGTCTTTCAAAATGATAACGAGGATTTTGAGTTTTTTGATTAGGCTACTAGTTTTTGAGATATAAACTCCTGAAGTCATAAAAATTGTGTTCCCACCCTCCCCGTTTAACTTTTGAACTATGGCATTTAAAATTCTGGAGAAAATTTTGATAAGTCTTTCAAAATGATAACGAGGATTTTGAGTTTTTTGATTAGGCTACTAGTTTTTGAGATATAAACTCCTGAAGTCATAAAAATTGTGTTCCCACCCTCCCCGTTTAACTTTTGAACTATGGCATTTAAAATTCTGGAGAAAATTAAAGATATAGAACATCAAATGAACTTTCAAACACATTTGGTTTAATGAAGATAGGTCTACAAATTATAGAGATATATAAGTTGTTCCCATAACTTTGTTTTTCACATTATTTTTAATAATTACTATGTAATTGTCAACTTAATTTTGCGGTCGATTTTAATTCGTTATTATTTTAAAGTTTATAAGGTTCCATAAGATTCTTCAACATCAAGCTGCAGAACCTTTAAGTTTCGACTGTGGTCCACAAGGCACTTTTCTGATAATATTTTAGGTAATTAATGGTAAGATATATAATATCATATATTTCTTCTAGAAATCTTAGCACCATAGATATATGTTGGGATAACCTCTGTCACAACAGAGATTATTCCACCAGTGCAATCAGTCACACTGGTGGTAGGTCTTTTGTTGCAAGAGGCCGGCTAGGTAGGTACCACCGCAGTGTCCAATATTCTGCCGCCAAATAGTAGTGCTTAGGCACTACTGTGTTCAGTTTGAAGGGCATTGTACGCTAGTGAAATTACTGGGCGAACGAGATTTAAGAACTAATATCTCGAGGTTGGCAACGCGCGAGTGGCACCTACTAATGGTGCTGCAAGCGCTCATAGGCTACGTCATCCACTTACCATCAGGTGGGCCGTATGCTTGTTTGCCAACTTCTAACATTAAAAAAAAAAAAAAAAATATATATATATTACGAGATGCCATCGACACGGACTCGTGGTAGGGGTCGGGATAGCATCGTAATAAGTTTCCTGATTACGTTGTCTGTATCCTGCGAAATCCTCACGTACGGATATATTCCCCGAGTGTCACCATTATTGCATATTATGTACCCCACCGCGTACGTACATCGTTACTTTCTCTGATTGCAATGCGAAAAAATTATGAATAAATAAGAATATACGCTATCATTTTGCGAAAATATTGGACGTCCCCTCTAATTCGAAAGGGCTTAGGGTAATTTGTTATGACAGTTGTCGGCATACTGAGAATTATAAACGTAACATAATCTGGTGATAGCGTCTGGTTTATTAGAAACTGCTATCTGCACGAGACTTTGTCTGCGAACTTACAAACGCTACCGCAATCTATGAACGCTTGCGCTACTTGAAGTGTCACAAGCGCGTTGCCAACCCAAAGAACACGAAGGACGGCATGAGAAGAGAAAAAAGGAAGTGAACAGTGGAGGTCGAGCCGGCATATTTGTGATGAGAGAACCATGGTTCTACAACCGTAAAAAAACGGGTTCAAGAGTGAATTGAAAAATGTATAAACTAGCTTAATTAACACAACCTATCTATACAAATAAACAAAATTCAAATGTCTGTTTCACACACGCGAGGGGAGCCGCAGGTACAGTTAGTTCATAATAATTGAGTATTTAACTTACGTGCGTCACCAATCTTACTACGATGTTTTCGCCCTTATGGTTGCTGAGCTTTAAACTAGACGTAAAACCTAGTAACCCTTCACATCTGGGTAACGATATATGCAGACCCTGGGCAAATACCGGGAATAATGCTAAGAAGAAGGATTGTATCAAAATACATTTAAGCGTTTCCTAATTAGCAGAATTGGGCTCCTGCTATTTTAAGCGCCCTTAGAAAGAACGTGCTTCCAATCATTACGGTACAAAGTACTCTCTTTTAAGCAAAAAATATGAATGAGTGGCGCCCTTAACAAGTTGTCCTTGTTTATATAATATTATTATCTTTTGTTTTTGACGACGTGGCGTAGAGGTAGCGAATCTGCCTTAAACGCCACAGGTCGAAGGGCTTGATTGCCGCTCGAAGTAGATGTTTGTATGTGAGCATATGTACTGGTCTCGGTGTGTTTGCCCTTGTCTCCGTGTATGTTTCCGGACCCTCGACACAGGATATAACTATTCTCATGGGGGCCGTTGAGTGTGTTGTTGTATTTATCTACCAACACAAAAAGTATGTCTGCACTCGTATATTATGCGTTTCTAATCTATTGATCCGATTATAAAGGTAATTTAAACAAACAACCTGGATATTTTTTTATATTTGCTCATTAATTAGTTTACTTCACTATTACATACCCTATTGATTATAAAAATCATTATATTATAAAAAAAAAAATACTTTTACGCTTCAGTAGAAGTAGGTGCGAGGGACCGTCCGTTGTGCCAATAACAAAGGGCTCTAAATTAATAATGTTTATCTCATATTTTTCTACCTTAATGAATTTATCAATTATAAAAATATATTAATCAATAGCTTCAATAACTCAACGGTAGACGGGCCGACTTCGCTCCGTTAACGCGAGAGTCGCGGCTTCGATCCTGACCCCCTTGGGCTATCGTAGTAATCACATCTAGCGCAAGCTTCGAGCTTATTTGGAGGGGCAATAGGAATATTAGTGAAACCTTGAAAAAGCCATTGCTAGTATTCTTTAAAAAAACGTGACACCACAGTTGCTGTCAAATTTTCGCTACCAGGAGTTTCTACCAGGATTTTAGACATGCTTGTATCTACACAGACCGATGTAACCAACCGACAAAAGTAAGGCGTCCTAAGCACGTCCTGCAAGACCCTGTCGATAGGATTACATTAGCAAATGCCCCTTACACAGCACAGACACGCACACAACACCGTCCTCGCCGGCGAAGACGAAGTCCTTTGTTTCGCACGTCGCGTCGCGCTCACATCGTCGGGTGAGTATATCGTATAGAATGCGCTCGGAGTGCTGCCTCCATCTCCGATCACGTCCTTAGCCGTGGTTCGGCTTCGCAGGAGGCACCCTAAGGACGGAATCAAATCCCGTGAGGGCTGCCTTTATCACGGCTGAGTCTCTGTACTCGGCCCCCGCTCGGTGACGCTGTCAAGGCCAGTAGGGCCCACAGCAATACACATTCCGAAAAAAAAAAGGAGTTTCTAAGTTGACTTTGGTAGAAAATACGCTAGCAAGATTCATTCGTGTCGTGTCAATTATGTTATAGAGAAGTTTAGTAAAGTGATGAAGTTTAAATGCTATTGTGATTTAAACACTGCCTATATAATATGGCATATCTTATAATAGAATTACAGACTTAAATAAATCATTGCTTCGGTTTTTGTAATTTAATACATAATAAATGTTGTATATTAATTCGGTTTATTTATAGATAGTTTTCAGTACTTCTTCTAGTTGAAAGAAATGGCAATCTTAAAAATAACTAAGTACCTAATAGTAGTATTGCCATGCTCCATGAAGTACAGCCCTCTCACAGAAAATCGGCGTAAAGGGACAGTATAAGTAGGTACTGTTGCGTTTCGTGGGATGAGTGAGAACGCCAAAGGCCCAATCTCCCACCTCTTTTATTGTCATCTTTTTTTCAACGCAAGGCAACGCGTGATACTTTAAGTATTGCAAGCGTTGAAAGGTAGCGGTGATTACTTACTGTTGGGTAGATCATATGCTTGTTTGAATGATACAAAAAACTGTCATGTGATTCAGTTTGTGTCTCTACAACACACAATATAATTATAGAAAAACTGCTACGTCTGTTATAAAATTAAATACAAAACTCAACTTGCTTATATGCGTTTCATCGCTTTCAGAATCATGGTAAGCTACAGCCTTCGAATATTTTATGCCATACACGATGAAAAACTCAGCCTACAAATTTATTATCAGCCTGGATAAAAAATTTCGTACAGCAAAAAATACAAATTTGGAGAGATAGCAGACAGCTGTTGCAACTATAAAAAAGAAGATCGAATCCAAGTTTATAATTCAATAAGATCTCATCTTGAATATTTAGCTTAGAGATTTATAAATGTCTAAATATAACACGTCTTCAAAGGTTTAATTTTTATAATAAAAATGGTACCAATTAAGCGCACAATTTGCTTAGCAGTAAGAAGTCACCGTAGGCTTTGAAAGAGAGCAGGAAAAGGCTGTTGGACTTCGATAAGTGAGTAAGCGGTCTGAAAGCTCAAACTTCTCCCCTCTTCCCTCTCTCATCAGCCCTCTTCTCTCCTCTTCTTTTTTTTTTTTTTTTTTTATGTAAGAGGGGCAAACGGGCAGGAGGCTCACCTGATGTTAAGTGATCACCGCCGCCCATGAACATCTGCAACACCAAAAGGCATGCAGGCGCGTTGCCGACCTTTAAGGAAAGAATAGGCTCTTCTCTTGAAGGTTCCCAAGTCGTATCGGTTCGGAAAGACCGCCGGCGGAAGTTGATTCCACAGAGTGGTTGTGCGAGGAAGAAAATGTCTTCTAAATCGCGCTGTTGTGGATTTCCAGACATCGAGGTGGTATGGATGGAACTTAGAGTTTTGTCGCGATGTCCGATGGTGAAATTCTACCGGCGGGATCAATCCAAACAATTCCTCAGAACACTCTCCGTGATATATGCGATAGAAGATGCAGAGTGATCCGACATCTCTACGCAATGCCAAAGGATCAAGCCGATCGGAAAGGGCTTGATCGTCGACAATTCGAGCCGCTCTACGTTGGATGCGGTCAATTGGAAGTAGCTGGTACTGGGGAGCTCCCGCCCAGAGGTGAGAGTAGTACTCCACGTGTGGTCGAATTTGTGCCTTGTAGAGCTTTAGGCGATGAGCCGACGTGAAGTAGTGCCTCGCTCTTCTGCTCTCTGTACTCTGTCCTCTGTCTTCTTATACTAGGTAGCAAAGCCAATTAATTTATTTGTTACCGTTACGGTATGAAAAACACTACTAAATTTAATATGACATTTGCAGATGACATTCAAGATAAAAGGTTGTCAAATCAGATTTTCTACAACATTAACAATAAAAATATTGCCATTTGTCTTAAACATGACAAATGAAACATCAAAGCTATCTGCAGGATCGTGAATAAATGAAATAATATCGAAATTGCCAATCCCACGCTTCGAACATCGCGCACCGTTTACAAAACAATCTGTACACATGAATAAAATATCGGAAAACAGCACACGTTGAATAATCCGTAGCACTCGGTAAAGAAACAATATCAAAATGAAATAAAAAAATAAAAACATTTCTGAAGGGGTTTCATTTAAAGAGAAAGAAAAATAAGAAGTGACTATACCTAGCGGAGGCTTTCATAACAATGAAATTAATGTCCCAACCGCAGCGGGCCTAATTAGCCGCCACTACTTTTGCATTACCATTTGATCAAAATGTCACAGGAAAGTGAGCTTTATTATAGTGGTAGTAAAGTCGATGTCGGAATGCTGGTTTTACCGCAATGATGGAATTAGATGCAATTGTTTCAACTTTGTGAATGTAGCTCTGTTTTATTTTGAATTGCGGATAAAAGTTTATGTCACAAATATGAACGTATGGTGTTAAAAACTACGAAAACGGTATTTTCGTTTAGTTTAGGAATGATTTCAAAGTAGCCTTCAAACTTACAAAACAAAGCATATTAAAATATGTTACAAAATGTAATAAATATTTGTCATAATATACTATCTCAAAAGTGTCCAACAAGGATACGATTTGCTTAACAGAAAGCAGTGTGAGTAAAAAAGCGAGAGTTTGAGTAAAAGTGGGAGCTTGGGCTTCACAGAAGACACAGTACTGATACCATTCCTACAAATCTATATTCCGAAAATTCAGCACTGCCGAAGAAATGCAAGAATTTAGTACCATATATTTTATTTTATAAAATTTTCTCTTTGGCCCTCACCGTCCTACATCAGAACCCCGGAAGTATTACTTTACAAACAAACGTACAAGGATCTTCCAATTATTTCCAAAGTTTTTTAACTAAGAACGCTCAAATTCGCAACTGGGTCACGATTTTCATTCCTACTCATATAATTCTTACCAAAATATCCCCAAGAGCTATCCTAGATAAGGCACCGCGCCTGGCGCTTGTAACCAAATTATTTAAACTTCGTATCATTATAATCTTCAAACTAACTAAGCTGGTTCGTATGTTGGTACTCGTTCCATAGTAATACTTATAAAATTTATAATTGTATTCTATCTAGACTATTTGTTAGTTATGGTTAGTTATTTCTCTAACGTAATTATTACAATTCGACACCGTTTTGGCCTTGTCGGTAGCGAGTCTGCCTTTAGTGTCCAAGGTCGCGGTTTCAATTCCCGCTCGGGTATATGTTTGTTATGAATATCTGTTTCGACCTGGGCGTTTGTCCTTGTGGGTCTCCCCAGCGTGCCTCGGAGAGCACGTTAAGCTGTAGGCCCCGGTTGTTATCACATAATCCAATGAGCTACTGGTTCGCCCTTAGGGTTGCGGAGGTCAGATGGCAATCGCTCGGTGTAAAAACAGAGAGTAATAAGCAGACCCTGGGTAAATAAAATACCGGGAATAATGCTAGGACGAAGAAGTAATGTATTACAATTCGTTTGGTAAATTACCCTTAATAATTAAATAGTTTTAAAAAATATAGATGAATTGGATTTTATGTACATTGCATATCCAATATTACATCATCCTAAAATTTTAAGGAAATCCAGTATTATTGAAGTATGTGCTCTCTAATCAAACAAACTATCTACTATTATGGATGGGATTCTGCATTTTTAAAGAGTCTTTTTCAAGGCATTACGGATACTGCTATTCCCCTCCAAATATGCTCATACCTTGCACAAGGAGTGAGAGCGACAACGCCTCAAGCAGGTCAGGATTGATCACGCAACGGTGGCGATAGCGTAAAACAGCTAAGTGTCTCTGTCCTTCATAGAGTACGTAAAGCTAATCCCGACTGTTATCAATGTCTATAATAGTCGACAATGTCAAGTCAGAGCCCTATATGGGTGATCTGAAAAACTCTGACACTGTTTGAAGGCTACCATACGACATAAAAAAGAAGAATATATTACACACATATACACATACACACACACACTCTAAAGAAACATATAATATAGACAATGGTTTCTGGGTATTTTTATTTCGTGTTTTACTTTTATTTTGTATTATTAACGGAAGTTTTATTTTTAGTTTTCTTTCTCCTTTTGTTTTATATATATTTTTTTTCTTTTTGATATTCTTAATATTATAGTTCTGTGTTACGCATATTTACTAATACAAATAAGTGCCACATTCAATGGGAAGACACTAGCTCCTGAATTACAGGCAACTAGTTTGGGAGCTAGGGTTCATTTATTGTTGCTTTGTATGTTGTACCCTAATAAAGATTATTATTATTATTATTATGTAAAAATAATACATCTCTTATAAATGACAACACTATTTTTGCTACTTTATAATATATATACACAGTCCATACAAATCTCAACTAACAAAGGCTTTCAAAGCACTAAAATAAATCCTAATAATTGGGATCTAAAGAAAAACAGCTTCGACATAATGAAACAGTTTTTAATACAATAGATATTGTCAGAGCAGTTTAGCTCTCGCCAGTTGAGACAATCCATAAAGTGAACACAAAGGTCTAGGTTTTGTTCAATCCAGCTACGCTATTGTGTGTAGCTTTTGTACTTTGTTTAAACGAATAAGTTAGTGTCCGTGTATTGGTGATAACGGTTAATGGACAATAGGTTCTAGGCTATTCATTTAGTCATTTATTAGTGCGTTTATTTTTTTGATATTTTTAATGTTGCGGTATGTACCATCTTTTACCTAATTTACGACAGAATTGATTCAGCCTTGTCCCTTGATCCAGCAGGGTTTCTCTATAACTGTCTGTCTAAGAGTAAGCTCCTGACCACAATACTAAACCGGTACAAATATCGGTTAAAATTAATAAAAAAGGTACGATTGCGATACTACTCGAAATATTAAATAAATATTTTTAATAAATTCATTCACAGAAGTTTAAAATTTGGAATTTATTTTTAGTCCATCTTGGTGGAATTCATGAAACTACACTTCAACAAAAACAAAACACAACGATCGTTGATGAGTTGAAGATGCCTAAAATTTTGAAGGCAAACTGAAAAACTATAGAAGAACTTGTTCTGTTTTCTACCAGTTTTTATCGCTTGTTAAACTTTAATTTGACCGCGTTGAGGCAATTACAAAACAAATCTTTAAATATTTCGGATTCATTTTAAAGCTAAATTAACCTTTAAATAGTTAATTGAAAAATTATTGTAGTGCTTTTTATGTGCCTTGTGGCATAAGACAAAGAATCATAGACGACTGAAAACTAGCAACTCTTGGTTATGTCAATAAGAATCCTCGTGCATAATAAACTGAAGTTAAGGGAACGGGACGGGGAAAAAAAAAGGAAATGGAGGAGGGTTGTTACTTCATTGCACTCCCACTAATCTCACTTAGCCCATTCTTGTCATAAATATGAAAGTTAGTGAGGATGGATGGATGGACAATCGGACTGATGGATGTTTGATACTCTTTCCCGCAACATCTACTAAAAGAGATACTTTTTATATAAGTTCTTAAAAATATTAGATTCCTGTGTACGTGTAGTATATATTAATATACTCTTGAGACAAATGTCTGTCATGGAAAGGGATGAGATTAGTTTAAAACAACTATATTAACGCGGGCCCATCTAGTATTCTTTAAGACAGTCAAAAATCTGGTCCAAAAATGGCCACACTTTCACACAAAGCCGTAAATAAAAAATAGCCTTAGATTCGACATAAACGTTGCTCATTCCCTTAGCCTGATATTTAACATTTGTAAGTGTAAAAAGACATGCAGTCATTTGTCGAGTCGCTACAAAGGTTCCGCCTTTGTGTTACGTGGCATTGTACCTCGCTTTGATCGTGCGAATTGTACTGGAAATGTCCCCGGACACTCGTAGCCAATGACTGAGGCTGTATTAACTCGAGTTTTCACCTGTACTTTGTAGTGGAACCATTCTGAAGAGAAAATCGCCGCAAAGTAACAGTACTAGTACTGTTGCGTTTCGTGCGATGAGTGAGGCTGGAGGCCCAATCTCTCACCCAGTCGGTTCTACTACTTTCATTTTTATGTGAGAGGGGGAAACGAGAAGGAGGCTCACCTGATGTTATGCGATCACCGCTGCCCATGACCATCTGCAATACCGGAAGTCATGCAGGCTCGTTGCCGAACTTTAAGGAAAGAATACGCTCTTTTCTTGAAGGTTCCGAAGTAGTATCGATTCGGAAAGACTGCCGGCCGAAGTTGGTTCCACAGAGTGCGTGGAAAAAAATATCTTCTAAATCGCGCTGTTGTGGATTTCTAGACATCGAGGTGGTATGGATGGAATTTAGAGTTTTGTTGCGATGTCCCATGGTGAAATTCTACCGGCGGGAATAATCCAAACAATTCCTCAGAACATTCCCCGTGATATACTTTCATTTTCCCCTTTTCTCATCGCTTCCCTCAAATCCTAAGTATCGCAACCATTATTGTATGTTTTCTATATAAAAGTAGAGGTTAGAATTAAGAAAACTACGACGACTCGGGAAGTATTTTAATGGGTTTTTCTTATTGTGTTTCCGACTCAAGGATTCTAGACATAAAGAACTTAGGTCGTAAATCTGTAAAAGCTAGTTTAACTAAAATACAGCTTTCAAATTATTTTATGTACCATGCCATGTGCTAGAGTCGTATTTTTGATTGTCATTTTTTTTAAACAAATATCAAATGGCATTCCGAGACATAAATAAGAAAGAGAAAAAATGGAAAAAATTACATAGAGTGATGCATTCTGCAAGCATTTATGCTTTGTATAATATTTTTATTTCAAAAACATTTACATAAAATATGCTAATATCTGCATCGTCGTTTCAAATTTGAAACTGAGTGGACGAGCTTCACTGGATGAGAGCGGCGAATCTAATTTTATTTTCATTGGACATAACTCGGGTTATGTGAAAGGTAAGTTCATGTACTAAATTATGTTTTAATATGCTATAATGATTTTTTAAATTTGAATAAATTGTAGAAATACGGCGTGGCGTTAAACATTTTGTACATTTAAATTTAGAAAACCCTCAATCACCTGCGAACCTGCCTTAAATGCCACAGGTCGCGAATTCGATTCCCGCTCGGAGCATAATATGTTTGTATTGATCATTCAAGCATATTTTCCGGTCTGGGTGTATTTGTCCTTATCTTTGTATGTATTTCCGGGGCCCCGACACAGGATATCACCATCCTAATGTGTGTGTGCAGCGTTTATTTTATTTTTATTTATGTATATGAAAAAAAATGGCGTCAACTGCGGTTCGTTAGCAGTGGAGCCAATACTACCACTCAGTAACATTTTTAAATTAATTCAGTGCATAATTATAACTACTGTACCTCTTATCTCAGATAGTGGCGAGTAAAAATATAAAAGGTCTCACAAATTTTAAAAGAGATCAATTAAAGGTCACGATAAATATTTGATGGGCGGAATTATAAATGTACTAATAAACATAATGACGTTCCTTTCTTTTAATAACATCATTAAGACTGCGAAGCCGAATATCAAATAGAAAAATTCCCAGTCAAGTGCGTTGTGGACCACGCACAGTAGAAACTTAAGGGTTCCGCAGCTTTATGATGAAGAATCTTAAGTTTAAAAATAAAAACGAATAAAATAATTAAAAGTGATATGAAAAAAAAACTTATGGGAAAAACTTATATATCTCTTAAATTTGTAAACCGATCTTCTTCAAAATAAATGTGGTTGAAAGTTCTACAACCTCAATTTTTTTCAGATTTTTAAATCCCATACATAGTTCAAAAGTTAGACACAATTTTTATGACTTTAAGAGTTAATATCTCAACAACTACTTACTTAATGAAAAAAGTGTAAATCAAACCTCCTTTTGATTTTATAAGATCTATCCAATGATACCTCACACGTTTCCATAGGTTGAATTTTTTTTTCAACCCGCAGTTACATGTCTGGACTGGCACCCTTAATTTTTATATATTTTAGGATTTGATTATTAAATTGTGTAGCGGTTCACAGAATACACCTATTTACTAAATTTCGTATAGATAGCGCCAATAGTTTCCGAGTAAAATGACTTTGACATACGGATGAACGGACATGACGAAATTATAATGGTTCCGTTTTTGCTATTTGGCTACGGAATCCTAAAAAGAACCAGAAAACACAGGACATAATTATTAAATTTAATAAATAATCAACAAACAATTATAATTTGTACACGTAGTGCTTTAATATACATAAGACTAACATGTTTTCCTAAGTGGTATCCTCGACAGAGAATACTATAAGACCTGTTGATATTCCCACATTAACTCAATATACCACCCGCGACCGCCATTTTCTTGTTACACGGTAATTACATTACCACAAACAAGCAATGGTAGGCGCTTTGGAATACTTAACACTTCAAGCATAAAGTTCGGCTTCACTATTTCCATACTAATTTAACTTATATATAAAAGAACAATCGTATGCACAGATTGTATTGTATATACTGTTGGGATAACCTCTGTCACAGCAGAGATTATTCCACCAGTGCAGTCAGTCACAGTGATGGTAGTTCTTTTGTTGCAAGAGGCCGGCTAGGTAGGTACCACCGCAGTGTCAAATATTCTGCCGCCAAATAGTAGTGCTTAGGCATTACTGTGTTCCGGTTTGAAGGGCACTGTACGCTAGTGAAATTACTGGGCAGACGAGATTTAAGAACCAATATCTCGAGGTTGGCAACGCGTGAGTGGCACCTACTAATGGTTCTGCAAGCGCTCATAGGCTACGGTAACCACTTACCATCAGGTGGGCCGTATGCTTGTTTGCCAACTTTTAACATAAAAAATATATATATATATATATAATAACTCCATTGGGACAGTCGGGTTAACAAATACTATGATTACAGAAATTAATTTCATGACGGTTATCAAACAAGCACACGCAACATATAAGCACTTGCGATACTTGAAATAACGCATGCGCATTGCCAACCTAAAAGATAGAAGGGGAGGGCCCAGAAGGGAGAAAAGGTAGGGTACAGAGGGGTGGGAGATTGGGCTTCCAGCGCTCTCACTCATCGCATGAACACGCAACAGTACCTACTAAGAATGAGAGGGTAGTACTTCCCTGATCGAACCGTCCTATTTGTGCCTGTTAATATCCCACTGCTGGGCAAAGGCCTACACTCTCTATTCCACTCCAGATTGGCGGATAAACATGTGACAATATTTCTACCAAGCCATGTTAGACACGGTACGAATTCAAGACACAAATCAAGCATTTGAAAATTTAACTAATGTCTAAATTTTCTACCCATTGGCCCATCTCAGCGTCGTCAAATTCTGCTAATATTTCTAAGATAGACAGTATTCGTCACTTATGGTGGTATAACTAAAACTGGGAGGCATAATTTGTACAGCATAACTATTTTATTACAATCGCATTGGAATATAAGAGAAATTTCCATTCTCTTATTATCTTATGGTTACAATGGAGCGGAGATCGCTGATAGGACACACGGACAGTATCCAACATCTCTGATATTAGTTATTGAGTTACAATGTGTACTATTGGTTCGGCGTCTTATGGGTTGTGATTGTATCCTTATCGAGAGCTTGGCGTGTATTGTCTAAAGATATTAGTGATACAATTGTTTTATACAATTTAACTTATACTGTACTGCCAAATTATAACACACATATTAAATTGAAAGCTTCCTGTATTTCAAAGAATCGAAATTCTGAAAATACACAATAGCGCGATTTAGAAGTAATTTTCTTCCTCGCACAACCACTCTGTGGAACATCCCGAACCGATACTGAAAGAAGAGCGTATTATTTCCATAAAGGTCGGCAACGCACCTGCATGCCTTCTGGTCTTGCAGATGTTCATGGGCGGCGGTAATCGCTTAACATCAAGAGACACATAACAAGAAGATTTTTTGCACTTATTTTTGAGACAATGCCAACTTCAACACAAAGATTTGTTAAACTTTTAAATACTCAATCACATAAAGTAATTAATACAAGCATTTGCTCGCGACTTTAACTAAGAAGATTACAGAATTTCGTTCAGAGGGAAATGAAAAATATATAAGTAATAAAATTAAAAATTAGAATGGAACAAATATTGTCATTCATTCATTCAAACATCGCTTAGTATTGTTATTTTTGAAGTCGTGGGAGATTTAGTTCTAAGAGCTAATATTGAAAATTGTCAAGACCTCATTTAGGTGGATAAAAGTTATTCTATGTGGCAATCCAGGTGAAAGCTATCTGTGTGTTTAATTCCCAATCAACTTATATTGATTTGACCTAGTTTTCCAGATTGCTATTTTTCACAGAACGACTGATATGAAACGGTCGAACTCCCCTAATGACTAGCTTGTTCTAAATTCACAGACAAGTTTTTTGTTTTAATTTTATTTCGACATCACTACATAGTATAAAACAAAGTCGCTTTCTCTGTCCCTATGTATGCTTCAATCTTTAAAACTACGCAACGGATTTTGATGCGGTTTTTTTAAGAGATAGAGTGATTGAATAGGAAGGTTTATATGTATAAAAATAGTGGAGAAAAAAATTTTTTGAGGTTTCTAATGTGATGTCGTAAATAATTACATTTACCGCGTGCGGGCCACGGGCAGTAATGAATAAATCAAAACTACTGGATCGATACTTACTGGATAATCATTTTTCAGTGAATGACATAGGCTATATATTTTACCCCGTGCGCAGCCGGAGCGGGCTGCTAGTAATATTAAAAATTTAAAACTAATACTATATCTAACTAATATCATAAATATGATAGTTTGGATGGATGGATGGATGTTTGTAAATATTGTTACGGAGAACCTTATCACAGGGGTATAAGGTTTAAAATCGCTTGCTACTCCTTTTGTTTATTTCTACGACCGCCGCGCGGTTCGAGAAAGATGTATAAATAAATAAATAAATAAATGTATTCTCGAAACATGTAGAATATCGTTCCGCGGACGGAGCTCTCTCGAACCCGTGTCCGCGTATATAAGCGGCCCGGCGCGTCGACTGATTCATTCAGTTCTGAGCAACAAGCGAAGAAACTACATGTGATACCAGTGAACAAGTGCGATAATTAGTGACCTCGGCTATTCTTTTGGACTGTGATTGACCTGCGTTTTGGACCTGTGATTGTTAAGTTCTGTGTGTAATCTAGACCTCAATAAAGTCTTATTTAGAGCCATGAGGTGTTTGTTTCCAAATCACCGAACCCCAGCCCGTAACAATATTTCACACAAAACTACAGTACACAATAGCTTATTACTTGGATTAACATATAAGATACTTTTTATTCCGGAAAAATGTTGGGTTCACATTGGATCATCGAAGAACTACATAACGCGATTGGAACCGCGGGGACAGCAAGTACATAATAACAATTGTATAAATCAAATCCACGAGGAATGGTGACAGAATGCAAGCTGCATTTCTCATTTACCGCATGGATTATTTTATTATTATATCCCTTCTTTATTAATATTATAAATTCGAAAGTAATAATGTCGGTCTGTCTCTTATGCTAGTGGTGAAAGCGTACTCACTGAGCTGCTACTTATGAAATTTGGTTTAGAGATAGACTAGACCTTGGGAAAGATTATAGGCTACCTTTTTTGGGCGAAAAACCGACCTGAAAGGGTTGAAACAGGGACTGAAATATTGTAATGGCAAACATATATTGCAATTGCAATAAAGGTGCCTAAATAAAAATCGATATTCACGTGGGTAAAACCAAGATCACAGCTAGTGTTATATACGCACAGAATTAGAGTGGTACCTGACGTATATTTAACACAAATAAAACACTTTTAAATGATTTTAAAAAGGAGTATGTTATTATTTTTGTGTATTTGCGAAATAACGTCAGCGTTTGTAAGCCTTTTTTTTTTAATTTTGATGTACAAACTGAGATATATTCTGACTAAGGAATCTAGAGATATCAAACAGAACTACTCAACCAGTGCTAAAAGCCTGCGATCATTGTATCATTGTACTATTTATTTATTTTACAAAATCTCACTTGTCATCTTATCAACGGTTGACCAGTTAACAATAAACACATATTTTATATAGAAACACTAGCGGGCCCGGCAGACGTTGTCCTGCCCCGAAAAAAATCTGTGACCCGATAGCAGCGCCTTCTACCCGATGAAACTTTTTGATTGACTAATAAGGCTATTAAAAAGCAGGGGTTGGTGATAAAAAGTGAAAATTTAGGGTCGTATGTATTTTTCAATGCCACATAATAAAAAAATAAAAAATAAAAATTTTATCCAATAAATAAAAAAAAAAATTTGGGGTGGACAGCCCTTACCACTGAGGGATTTGAAAAATAGATAGTAGCCGATTCTCAGACTTACTGAATATGCATTAAAAAATCATAAGAATCGGTCAAGCCGTTTTGGAGGAGTATGGGAACGAACATTGTGACACGAGAATTTTATATATAAGATATACATGGATTCTAAGAAGTCGAATCCTTCGTTCAATAATAAGAATACAAATTCGCGTCTACTTATTGCCCATTTACGTATCTTTTGATAAATTACCTTATTTCGTGAATAAAAATGGAGCAACATCACTGTCATAAAGTTTTTCATAAAAATGAAATTTATGGCACGACACACACACACACACACGACACACACACACGACACAGGATATTACTATCCTAATGGGGGCCGTTGAGTGTGCAGCGTTTATTATTATTATTATGTACAAAAGTCTCACGGCTCAACCCTTTAGTAAAAACGAAATTCGAATATCAGAATTTCAAAAACAGAACTAAAACCCCCAGGGGTTGGAAACCCTAATCTAAATTGTCAACAACCACATGACAACTTTTCGCCTATCTCCTCACTGTTTAGAATAATAAAGGTTTATTGCTTACTTAGGGCAGGTGACACGGGATGATTAATCGTCGAGAAATGTTTACCACCCCTGGGATCGAAAATAAATCCATCAATCTTGTTTAATAAATTTCGGCTGTTTTGTTTTTCGGTGCAGAATTTCGTGCACATGTTCTCTTGTAAGCCTCTAATATTTTTAGAATACCTACCACATTGTTTCGTTTCCCAGCCCGTAATCCGTACACACTAGCTCCATTGCAACGGGCTCTTAGAAAATTGTATAAATTTTATACCGTCCGAGCTATCGCAAGCAACCTTGCAGTATATAGCATTTCATAATTCAGATTACATATGAATATAAAGCTTGTGCTATATATTCAAAAATCTACGCAAATATGCAGGCTCCGCATGAATTAGCATCTTTTAGGAGCATTTTAGCATAATATTTCCGGTAGTTCATTTGAGTTTGTATCTGATCTCAATAAAATAATTAAATTAAAAAATTAAAAATAAAAACGAATTAAAATCAACTGTAAAAATAAGTTGGTAATTTCATAGTAATTATTAAAAGTTACATGAAAAAAAAGTTATATGAAAAACTTATATATGTCTTAAATTTGTAAACCTATCTTCTTCAAACCAAATGTGGTTGAAATTTTATTTGATGTCCTATAAGCTCAAATTGTTCTAAAATTTTCAAATGCTAGATGTTCAAAAGTTAGACGGACAGACGGACATCACGTAACTATAAGGGTTCCGTTTTTGCTATTTGGCTACGGAACCCTAAAAATATCCAAGTCAATATTAAATATATATTATTTTTATCTCATTTTTGTTATTTTACTTTTTAAAGACTTTTAATACCTCATAATGTATTCGCACTTAAAATGTCATTTAATTTCTCATAAGTACTGGATAATCATAACAACATCGATAGGTATGAGTATCTTTGGAAAAACACACCTAATTATTATTAATTAACGGCTTAAAATTAAATTCCCTTTACATTTTCCATTAATTTCAAGTTCATTATCAAATAATAACATTGGCTTCATGAATTAACTTTTTAAAGATGATGGAAATTAAATTATAAAATAAAGTCTCTAACAAAATAGAATTTTATTTTTTCAACGATATACCAATATTTTTTCTTTCCATTCATTTTAACTTAAAAGCTTTATATTTTTTTATCTTTGTAATAAGTCAAATATTTTATATTCAAAATATGCTATAATTTACTAGGTATGCCCGCGGCCTTGCTGGTGTTATTCTTTTATTTTTTTATGTAAATTGGCAACCAAGGTTACGGCCCAACTGACGGTAACCGGTTGCCTTAGCTTATGAGCGTTTATAAAACCTTTAGTAGGTTGCCACTCACGCGGTACCAACCTCGAGATATTAGTTCTTAAATCTCCTTTGCCTAGTAATTTCACGGCTCCTTTGCAGTACAATATTTGACACTGCGGTGGTACCTACCTAGCCGGCCTCTTGCAGCAAAAGACCTACCACCTTTGTGACTGATAGCACTGGTCGAATAATCTCTGCTGTGACAGAGATTATCCCAAAGGCGGGCGATGGCGTTATCACGTACTGTCATAAAACAGATATATACCAAATTCCAACTAGATGGATCGTCCTATAGTTCGTTTATTGATAATCTCATAGAGACAATAATTACCGAGATAAATACCGATATAATTTGCATTCATCGGTCCCACTATGGCGATGAGGAGTGGTGTACGTAAAGTGGTATTTCTCAGCGAAAACAAAAAAAAAGTCAATAAACTGTGTGCTAAATTTCAGTTTACTCTATACTTTCGTGATTGAGTAACAAGCATCCAAGCATACAAACATTCACATTTATAATATTAATAGATTTTATGGTTACCGGAAATCCGTTCTTATAAATACCAAGAACTTTATGTATAAAAACACGTATATTGTATGTATATAACAACATCAAAACCCCTTTACCATATATTTCGGCAACAGTAAACGTGTACACAATTTTCTTAATATAAAGAATTCACATACACGTAGTCTGTATGTTTTCGGAGTTATTTATATGTGAAAATTCCCGCTCGTAATAAGGTAAGGATTATATTACGCGATGTAGCGTATTAGGAGTTGCTATTTTAATTAAATTGAAAACGTGAATTCTCCTTGAGGTGAATCGATAAAAGGTTCTCAGCGCCACACTTTCTTTCTTGTTATTATGAAAATTTTTGTTGTGATAGGGAAAGAATATAAAAAGCAAATATACAACATGGTTATGATACAATTATAAAATATACACATATTTTATTGGTGGTAGGCCTTTTGTTGTTCGAGGCCGGCTAGGAAGGTACCACAACAGTATCAGTTATTGTATCCTAAAACAGTATATGATGTTTCGGTTTGAAGGGTAAAGGTAAGGGTAATATAGCTTATAAATTTATGAAATTACTGGGCAAAAGAGATTTAAGAAACAATATATGGAGGTTGGCAAAGTGAGTAAGACCTACAAATGCGAAAACCACTTGTAATCAGGTTGGTCGCATGATTGTTTACCAACTTATTCGTAAAAAAAAATACAAATAACAATATCGAATTGTAATTATTTAAATTGAAACTTATTAGTTGGAGAAGACTTATTAATGCATGATAACGCTAAGATTCGTTGAAGTTTTCAGGAGGTCAACAACAAGTTTAAGTTTTTTTTTATATTACGACGGTTGGCAAACAAGTATACGGTCCGCCTGATGGTAAACAGTCGCCGCAAAATATCACTTGCGAGTTGCCAACCTAAGAGATAGAAAGATGAGATGAGAAAGGACAAAAGGAAAAGAAACAGACGGGGTAGGAGGTTGGAGCTTTTTTTATATGTTAGAAGTTGGCAAACAAGCATACGGCCCACCTGATGGTATGTGGCTGCCGCAGCCTATGAGCGCTTGCAGCACCATTAGTAGGTACCACTCACGCGTTGCCAACCTCGAGATATTAGTTCTTAAATCTCGTTCGCCCAGTAATTTCACTAGCGTACAATGTCCTTCAAACCGGAACACAGTAGTGCCTAAACACTACTATTTGGCGGCAGAATATTGGACACTGCGGTGGTACCTACCTAGCCGGCCTCTTGCAACAAAAGACCTACCACCAGTGTGACTGATTACACTGGTGGAATAATCTCTGTTGTGACAGAGGTTATCCCAACAGCGGGCGATGGGGTCGTCACATCCCGAGCTCCAGCGTTTTTACTCATTGCACGAAACGCTACAGTACATACTGATACTGTTACTTTGAGAGGGTAGTCCTTCTCCGCTCGAGCCGGCCCAATTGTGCTGAAAAGTCCGTGGCTCTACTACAAAAACAAATACTATTGAGTATTTTTAAACACACATAGTACAGGTTTAAGGCCTAGTCTTGTATTTAATAATCCCATCCGTTCTATCACTCGGCAACGCAGATGTGATACTACAAGCGTTCATCGGTTACGGTTACTGCGTGCCATTTGCCAAGAGTCATAACCAAAAAAATAATAACAACTAGTGTTCGGTATCTAAAATCAGATATTGTAGATAATATCTCGTGATAAATATTTGTATTATCCATACAGATATTTGTGTATTTTGACTCTTCATACAGATATATGGAAACGTATACCGTTGTGTGCGTAACATTTATTCATGTAAAGGTTTATTTATCGAATTTCGTAGCATAACGTATCCTCAGCCCGAAACCTCGTCTCTTGTCATCCACATAATCCTTTTAGAGTTCCGCTATTTATTTTCAACGATAATTCCCTTTGTAGCCATTCTTTGTTTTAACATCAATTATTTTTCGTTCGTCCATTGTTTATTGAAATTATTCAAAAGGCGCGACTTAACTGATTATTTATGAGGCAGATACTGTAAAAATATTCAAGAGTAGTTGCAATAAATTTGAATTATATATTTTTTTATGAATTTTAAATATTAATCTTTATGATATATTTATAACTAGCGTCGACCGCGGCTCCGCTCGCTTGGTGTACCGATTTTTGTTTTTGCACGGAAACCCCATTCTTCTTCTAAAATAAAAGAATTCTAAGTTGCCTTAAAACATCAGCTCTAGTCAGATCTAATCATTTCAGAGATTAGCCGGAGAAACAGACATACAAAAATAAAAATAAAAATGTTTTTTTATTTAAGTACTGTACATACTTTTATATGCATTTTATATACATTTAGTAAAAAGCTATTAATTTGGAATGACAAACAGACACTTCAATTTTATTTACTTGTATAAATGTATACATTTAAGTATGTATATTGGTTAAAGTTATTTTAAGCGAAAGCCTTTTATCCGAATGGTATATTTTTTACACAAAATACAAAATTAAACGTTGAAAGTTACGTAAAATAAAGCCGGGTTGGCAATGTTATACCTTATTTATAAAAATAATTTTATTGATAAGTCATACAGATAATATTTTTTAATAATAATATGTTTGATTCGTATAGATAAAAAGTTTCTCACTTCCAACATATCTTTGTGTTTTTATAGGACTAAGTTGGCATTCAAGTATACGAACCATCTGATGATAAGCGATTGTTGTAGCCTATGAGTGCTTGCACTATATATTTACACTATACAATTGTAGGACTGTAGGTGTCATTCGCGTTGTCAACCTCGAGTTATTGGTTCTTAAATCCTCTTGCTCAGTAATTTTACTAACTACAGTGTCTAATAATAATAATAATAAATAAACGCTGCACACTCAACGGCCCCCATTAGGATAGTAACATCCTGTGTCGGGGGTCCGGAAACATTCACAATGACAAGGACAAATACACCCAGACCGGAAAATATGCTTGCATGGACAATACAAACATATTATGCTCCGAGCGGGAATCGAACCCGCGACCTGTGGCGTTTAAGGCAGGTTCGCTACCGCTGCGCCACAACGTCGACATCTAAATCCTATATTTTAAAATCCATATCTTTGATACTATTGGATTAGTAGTTACATCGTAACAAGGTAACGAGCATACACTTGTATATTCCTAACAACAGTGCGGATCATCAACAGCACGTGTGCAATATGCATACCCCTATCTACCTACATGTCCCTACTAGTATTGTAAATGCGAAACTAACTCGTCTATTTGTATGTAAAATTTTAAATTAAATCAATATTAATTTTTTCTAAAGATATAAAACAGTTTAAATGGACGCAAATAAGCAATACCATGTTAACCCACAAAATTGAAAAAACTGCGTTATATATGCAGAAGTGTTGGTAAATGGCTGAAGAACATTTTTCTTTAATATTTGTAGGGTTTTAAGCTTTAAAACTTCTAAACAAGCCATTTTTTCAATCATGCAATTTATGTAATATGTTAAACGTTTTGGCTTATATTATATACAGAATATGCAGTTTGTATACTTATTTTTTGTGAAAATAAGTAAAATAACTTACGTACATCTGAAGTTGCCAAAAACTTGACCAATACATAAAAAAATCATATAAAGAAAGTTGTTAAAAATTTTCAAACGCGTTTTTCTCGAAATTACATTCGTGTGGGTTGACATGGTATTGCTTATTTGCGTTCAAATATTAGACGTAATTATATAAAGCGCGCTTTCTGGATCCAAATTATTTTTATTCTATTTGTTTAACCATATATAAAAAGAGCTGTTGATAGTCTCTTTTTTTTAATGACATTACTAATATTCCTATTGCCCCTCCAAATAAGTTCGAAGCTAGCGCTATGAGTGGGTACGACAATAGCCCAAAGGGGTCAGGATCGAACCTGCGACTCTCGCGTTAACGGAGCGAAGTCGGCCCTTCTACCGTTGAGCTATTGAGGCTTCTGATAACTAATCTGCCTACAATCAAAAATTAAAACAAAATCGAGCTGACAATAATCGAAATAAAAACATCATATATTTAAAGGTATATATTTCGACAAAAAATCTAATTTATGTATTACTACTACCCTTCATCGGCAAACTAAAAAAAAAACTATACAATAAATATATTCTATACTAGTTTTATCTATTGAATAACGATAAAATAAATGATTTAGCCAAATGAATCAAATTTGGCAGTAAAAATGTTGAAATTGAAAATTTTGCTATCAACATGTTATCTTAATTTTTTAAAATCTTATTTCATTTAGAGGCTTTTGTATCAAATGGTACATGTCAGCCCCATCGTAGCCAAGTAATTAAAAAAAAATCAGTTACTATTTAAATCTAAAATGAAGCTTACATTTTTATTAAATAGTTAGGTATATTATGAAGAATTACTTACAAATGTATACACTTTAATAGCTGAATTACTTAAAGGCTCTAATAAAATAATAAAATACCATTAAAACACCATTATTGTTAAAGTTTAAATTTAATTTGTTTGTAAGCGTTTTCCTCAAATCTCGATTCCGGGCACACTCCAATAGTAAATGTTGAATATCTTGAATAAAAATAAGCCAATAAAAAGATATATAATAAAACACGATATCTAATAAACTATTAGTATCCTAAACGACAAACGCTGTAAGCATTCTTTTTACCACTAAATACTGACATGATTTGTATAATAAAACTCGAGAAAATTACACAAATCGAAGAAATAAATTTTTAAAATGATAGCACTTTCTTGGCGCTATGAATCCGAAAGTATTACTCATATGTAAAAAGGCATATGACCATTTGTGTAGTAAGTCTTATTCACTTTAATTTTTATTAAAACAACTTTTCGCTACGAGTGATAGTTAATGAGATACGCGCGAAAACGTAAAAGCCCCTTATAAAGGGCTGCCCTACCTCGACCATAATATAAAATCGGACTTTTACTATCAAAACTCCAAGATATGATTTTTCGATTGGCTTCTATTTGTATAGTTTTACTTTTCATTATATGTTGGGAGTGTTTTGAATTTTTCGCATAACAAAATAATATAACTTCATTGTAAGTTCTGTAATCACATAAAGTATAGTTTAGTAATCTAACTTCTAACTAATATTGTACAAGTGAGAGTTTAGATGGATGGTTGGACGGATGTTTGTTACTTTTTCTCCCAAAAACCACATAGCTTAATATCTCGATTAATATATAGAAC
This sequence comes from Hestina assimilis, assembly GCA_023373885.1. NCBI lineage: Eukaryota > Metazoa > Arthropoda > Insecta > Lepidoptera > Nymphalidae > Hestina > Hestina assimilis. Next base: position 13,490,669 of record CM041745.1, read on the forward strand.
TTTTTATCCCGGAAAAACATTGTATTTCCATGGGATTATCAAAAAACTACATAACACGGAGCCGCGGGAATAGTTAGTTATATACTTCTTGTACGTTTAAGTTGGTAGAAAATTCGATTGGTCTAAAACTAAACAGCATTAAATATTCAAATCTATCCCCGATTTTTCCTCTAACGTAATGAGGCGAGCAATGTCGTGTGCGGGAGCTTATATATAATTCAAGTCCGACATCCCATTTTCCCTATCGATAATAGACTTGTTTTGCTTGCCTTTATTATGGATGGAGCTATGTGTTTCCTTTTGATTACGATTATCTATTAGCCTATAAAAATAACAATTCCAGAAGCAATATGAATACGATATTTACGAATACAAATATAGGACAGTCAAAGTGTAATACATTATTCAATAAGAATTGTAAATAATTAATAAATTAAATGTAAAAATATCAAAACGAAAGTAGCTCCAAATATATCTGCTATAAAAATCACGTTTTTTTTTTCAATATCTCTAAATTGTCAGTTAAATAAATCGAAATCAAAAAGATAAGTAAAGTGAGAAACAATAAATTCTTACCTTCGAACACTGTCACTTCACTTCACTTGCACACTGAATCACTTTAAACTGTCACTCGGATTAGTTCGATACGAAAACGCGATCAAATAAAAGTGCTACGAAGGCGTACACTCCTTTCGACGACGGGAATACAACTGAGTCTTCTCGTACGGGCGTAGGAGCTACGGCGCGCGCATCCGTATAAGATAACATTTAAATACATTTATCAAGCTAATTCTGTAAATTGAACTAAATAATGACATTATGGTACCAATGTTCGTTTCATTGTGCTGATTGTATTGTCAATAGCAATTATATTTATCTATAAATAATTGATTTAAATTCGTCTGGTAACAGTGATTTGTAGTCTGATGGTCCCACATCGCCGGTACGTTCTATTTTGTCGCTCAGTTCCCTGGTCAAAATCGTTTCAATATTATATTGTAATGTTATATATAAATAAACTAGAGACGTAAGAAAATATTAAGATTAATTTTACTGTCATTGTGTACTTAGAGATACAATCCTTGTCTGTCTTAATTTCTTTATTATAGTGGTGGTCAAATTTGTGGTCGTAGAGCCGTGCTTTTCCCAGCCCAAATGCAAAATTAGGCTGGCTCAAACGGAGAAATACTATCCTCTCACAGAAAATCGGCGAAAAGTAACAGTATCAGTAGAACAGAGTGAGAGGACCGGAGGCCCAGTCACGAAAGAGAATTAAAACAGTATTTACTTCTATGATATGTAGAGTTATAATTTATCTGCTCTTTTAAAAGAAAAGTGTTTTCTTTTCAAGAAGAGAAGAAGAAAGATATACACCTTATTCTTCTTCCTAGCTTATTCCCGTTATCTATCTATCCGGATAAGAGTAATAAACTCTTATCCGGATTTGACAGGCTACTAGTTTTTACACAGAACGTTTGCCATCTGACCTCCGCAATCCTAAGGGTGAATCAGTAACTAGTTGTATAAGAGCAAATTGCTTATCAAGAATTAACGATTACTACCAGATGATATTATAACAACCAGGACCGACAGCTTAACGTGTTCTCTGAGGCACGGTGGGGAAACCCATAAGGACAAGGACAACCGCCCAGACCGAAACAGATGTTTGTACCCGACCCCAGCGGAAATGGAACTCGCGACTGTTGAGGCCAAAGGCAGCCTCCCTACCAACAAGTCACAATGATTTACACCATATAGTGTTATATAAGTTAAATATATGTAGAATTTAATTACACTTGAAATTACTGCTTTTCAATTCATATATTAGTTATTGTTTGAAAAAATATCTGTTTTAATAAAGTTTATTTTCAGCCTCTCAGCTTTTTTATTAGAAAAATACCTTTTTCTGTTGTTTCTTGCAGCCACCTACCTCCTTTGATATATTCATAGTCATCTTAATTAGATTCCATAAATCCTTAAGGAAACATAATATCATATTTTTAGAGATAAGAAACATACCAAGCTTCAACAATATTACTCTATAACTTAATTATAACAATTTCCTAAGTAAAGTTACAGGATATCTTCTCAGACTTCCGCATGGCGTTTTCTTTAGCCATAGAGCGCGGGATGAATTCTAAGTACCAATTAAATACTTAGAAACTCAAATACTAAGGGCGGTTTTAAAGTAGCATTTTTGAAGTGAAACTTTTATTGCATTATTTTTTTTTTTCGTTTATCTTTAGCATGTCGGATTACAGCCGTCCGTGGAGTCATCTTTCTTTTTAATTTTATTTTACTTTTTACCGTTTTTTATGTATGTATGTTGGTGTGTATGTCTGTTCGCATACATGTGTGAATGTCTGTTTTGTCTTCATTTATTTTAATTTTTTTATATCTAATTATTTATATATTTTCTTTATTTTGTTATTATAAGATTTTTTTTTTTTTCAATAATTATTATTATTTTTCAATGTTAAGATTAAGAATACAATTTTAATAATCTACATTTATATATCTAATAAATGCCAAAAAAGTTGCTTCGTGATTTCATAAAACCACTCAGTTAATTATTTTTATTTTTAAATTTTTTTTTGAGTGAGTAATTTCAGAAAACACACACGCGTGCTTCACTTAAATTGGGTTCTCAATACATAAATCTATATATCTCAGTATTCCCGTCTTAGTAACGTATTAAGAAAATAAAAATTGTTCTGTTAAATTGTATTATAAACTACTAGTATGCCTGCAGCTTCGCTTGCAGTGACCTTCGAATAACAAATCCTTCTCGAAACATAACATTTTCCGGTATGTTCATGTAATCGCTTAGCATCAGATGAGCCTCCTACTCTTTTTCCGCGACTAAAATAAAAAAAAACATATATAATACGTTAATTGAGAAATCTAGTTTATAGTTTTATTCAGCTAGGAAGTCAGAGTGAAATCTGTAACAAGACTACCTTTTATGTATCAATAAAGAATGTATTTATTTATTAAGCTATTATTTTTTTACAATAATAATTTGTACATCTATAGTACGGTGTGTATTTCTTATGGCAGAAGGCTATTTACGTAATTCCACTAGATCTGATCCTTAAAACGCCTACGTAAATGATCTATTTATAATTGGAACAATTTTTCTTCAATGAAGCGTAAAAGATAAAAGCTCATTTACGTTTCTTAGAAATTTACTAAGAGCTATATGCTTTCTTCTTAGTATGTTGTCTGGTAAATTACCGGGAAATAAATAAATAAACGCTGTACACTCAACGGCCCCCATTAGGATAGTAATATCCTGTGTCGGGGTCCGGAAACATTCACAATGACAAGGACAAATACACCCAGACCGGAAAATATGCTTGCATGGTCAATACAAATATATTATGCTCCGAGCGGGAATTGAACCCGGGACCTGTGGCGTTTTAAGGCAGGATCGCTACCGCTGCGCCACAACGTCGTCGAAAGGGAAAAATGTCGAGGTTTGCTTACGCTTATCCGGATTAAACAAGTAACTGGTTTTTACACAGTGATTGTAACTTCCGTGACAAGGTTATAGCCAGGTGCAATCACTGGTACTCAAGCAGCTATAGCCATGATCAGTCTATAAATGGGTGACTGCATACTGCCATTTTTTCAAAGGATCTTCGTGCCTCGGAGAGCACTTAAAAAGTGTCGGCTTTTTTGCGTCAATCCACCGAAAAATAGTGCATGAATTTTGATGAATTTTAGTAGACATAAAGATGGAAGCTTCGAGAAGGACATGTGCTACTTATTCTCATGTATGTATGTATGTGTATGTATGCAACAAAGTTGCCTTATTCACCCGAAAAAACAAAAAACATAATATGTTGGGATAACCTCTGTTACAGCAGAGATTATTCCACCAGTGCAATCAATCACACTGGTGGTAGGTCTTTTGTTGCAAGAGGCAGGCTAGGTAGGTATCACCGCAGTGTCAAATACTCTACTGCCAAACAGTAGTGCTTAGGCATTGCTGTGTTCCGGTTTGAAGGGCACTGTAGGCTAGTGAAATTATTGGGCAAAGGAGATTTAAGAACCAATCTCGAGGTTGGCAACGCGTCAGTGGCACCTACTAATAGCTGCAAGCGCTCATAGGCTACGGCAACCGCTTACCATCAGGTGGGTTGCTTGCTTGCCAACTTGTAACATAAAAAAAAAATTAAATAATGAAACAATGTTTAAAAAGAGTTTTAGTAATAAAATACTAAGTTCATTATTCGCTAATAAATCTTTGTATAAGTCAAACAGTCTCAGTGGACCGAGTAATTTTGAAAATTGAGATATAAGCGAACAACCGATCCTCTCTTATTTATTTTGAAGTGACTTTATATAACTTTTGATTGTACAAGTCAAAGTTAATAACAAGTGCGCAAAGCTTACAATTTAGGGGTAGTCAGGGAATAATTCACGACTAAGATTATGAAATTAGAGACATACACTGAATTGTTTTTGTTTTTCACCGACTTAAAAATCTATGATTGTCATTTTTTGTATTTTTAAGTCTTTGACCTTGACTACCGATTTCATATATAGATTTATGAGACGCTCATAGCCAAGTACACTCACTGATCGGTAAACGATCGATAGGTTAAGCAACTTTAGGCGCGGTCAGTCACTAGATGGGTGAACGCATAGTGGTATTTCAAGCGAGCGTCTCCGTGCTTTGAAGGGCACGTAAAAAGTCGGTCCCGGCTATTGACAATTTGACAATAGTCGATAAGTCAATTCAGAGACCTACGGGCGACCTGAACAACTCTGACACTAGGTTGGCCACTAACCACTCGATAAGTAAGTATAAATAGATTTCTAATAATAATAAATAAACGTTACAGACTCAAGGGTCCCATTAGAATAGTTATATCCTGTATCCGGGGTTCGGAAGCACAATGACACGACAAATACACCCAGACCGGAAAAGATGCCTGTACGGTCAATACAAACATCTGCTCCGAGCCGAATCGAACCCGCTACCTGTGGCGCTTAAGAACAGGTCCGCTACCGCTGCGTCACAACGTCGTTATAACATTTTTATCAATCTTTTCTTATTTATAGGGTTCCGTACCCAAAGTGTTTCAAGGAAAACCTATTATTACGCCCTGTCCGTCCGTCCATCTATAAGCGAACTGAATCTCACAAACAATAAGTAAAAAAAATTCAAAAATTAAAACAGGACGGCAACCTTTATGTGCGAGTGCGATTCTTCTTTCGTCTGTTTGTCCTTGTCTTTGGGTATGTTTCCGTACCCCGACACAGGATATCACTATCCTATTGGGGGACATTAAATAGATAAATAAATAAACGCTGCACACTCAACGGCCCCCATTAGGATAGTAATATCCTGTGTCGGTAGTCCGGAAACATTCACAATGACAAGGACAAATACACCCAGACCGGAAAATATGCTTGCATGGTCAATACAAACATATTATGCTCCGAGCGGGAATCGAACCCGCGACCTGTGGCGTTTAAGGCAGGTTCGCTACCGCTGCGCCACAACGTCGTCAACATTGAGTATGTAGCGTTTATTTAATTATCTCCTATACAATAACGAGAGAAACTTAATAATATTCATATAAAAATTCTTATCCTAATTCAATATTGAAAAAAGAGCATTCATATTTCGCCATTCAAATAAATCGCTACAGCCGCATAATTTTCAATGCAACATTGCATTCAACGGAGCGTACACTAGCCCCGAGCAAAGCGCTGAGAAGATTCACAGACCAGTATTACACGACCCCCGTCCCTCCCTATCATAAATGGGGATGAATTAAAACAGTAGATTTAACGAACGTGTCTCAGTAATTAGACGGGGTTCAAAGAACACGACTCTTTTAATTGCGCTTTACTTTACAAGGGCAACTGCGGTAATTTTCATTTGTGAAATAATTCAAAGTACGAAATATTTCTGTGATCCATCAAATGTCGCTCAGATACAGCCCTGTTTAAACGTTTTATTTCTCTTTGATTTGGCTTAGTGGTAATTAATGGAAACTCCGTCTAAAGACCGCTGTGGCGTAAGCCTGCGGTCGTGGGTTCGATTCCCGCTCGGGACGGATATTTGTGTCTTATAAATATATGTCTCAGTCTGGGCGTTTATCCCTGTGGGTCTCACCAAGCCTCGGAGATCACATTAAGCTGTCGGGCACGGTTGTTATCATAAAATCGATAGTAATCATTAACTCTTATCGATTGGTTGTTCGCTTTAAGGTTACGGAATTCACATGGCAATCGCTCTGTGTAAAATCTAGCAACCTGCCAAATCGGGATAAGAGTTAGAAGCAGTCCCTGGTTAAAATACCGTGATTAATGCTAGAAAGAAGATAATGAAGCTTCGTCTGTTGTGAAAAGAGTTCGATATTAACTGAGTTTCGGGGTTTGGATGAAATTAATGTAACCCTATCAATACTATTGATAGGGTTGCAATGTTGTTACGTGAATTGCTATTCACTATATGTAATGCGGTTCAGCTTGTATAGGAGCTCATGCAGTTTCATGAATTTTCTGCCTTCAAGATAATTACTAATAACATTCTGAGTTATCTGAAGTATCCAAATACTTGCTAAAACACGCACGTAATAAATTTTATCGTGGTCTGATCAAAGACTTTAGAAGATATAACGCAATTCTACAAAATATATAGAAGATAACTATTACTTTTTAACCGAATTCAGTTGTTGGAACGAAGTTCCTTAACGCGGCTTACGGGTAGTGTGGTTTAGTAGAAATCGTCACGTAACGAAATGCCGTATACTGTTTGTATGTGTGCGTATGTTTATCGAGCCTACTACAAGCAAATGAACACACGAGCTAGTGAGTGCGCAACTCTCTCTGTCTCTCTTTTTGTCACTGTCTCTTTTTATCATATAACCTATTTTAATATACAAATTTCATTTCAAATTAAATTCGGAATAAAAAATACGTAAGGAGCTTCGTTCCTGACGGGGTCCCCGTAAGCACTTTTTTTGCATAGCTATATTTGTGCCTACGATAAGTTCACAAAGAAATAATTTTAGGAAGATTCGTAGATTAAAGGTAGCGTACTGCCTCGTTTCGTGATCACTTCCTTAGTCGTTCTTCAGCGTCACAGGTCCCTAAGAACGGAATGAATTTTGAGCCCACGTGAGGACTGTCCTGTTTCCACTGTTAAGGCCGACAGCAATACATTTCGAAAAAATATATGACGACGTTGTGGCGCAGCGAACTTCCTTAAGTCCAGAGGTCGAGGGTTAGATTCCCGCTCGGAGCAGATGTTGGTATTGACCATATAAGCATGTTTTCCGGTCTGGGTGTGTTTGTCCTTGTCATTGTGTATGTTTCCGGATCCCTGACATAGGATATCACTATCCTAATGGGGGTTGTTGAGTGTGTAGCGTTTATTTTTATTTTTTTAATACTGCCTAAACAAAGAGGTTTATACAAAACTACTTACGCTCTATAAACCATTCTGAATTATCAAATCGGTTCAGTGAAACCAAGTAGAATAAATAGTAAAATTGTCACTTATTGCTAAGCGTCTTATGTTTACCGTCAATATTTTTCCAAGCAACACTACGTAATATTAAAGGGCTCGCTATTTATATAGGACACAGACAAACAATATACACACTTTGATTAGAGCACTCGAGACGAATCCAAAAAAGTCCTCAGATATATTTAAAACCACGCCTCTAGTTTTATCAGTATTCATTTTGAATCAAACTAAGCTAAGAATAGCCTTGAGCCTTTTTCAATTTAATCCATCATCATCATATTACGTCAACAATGCTTTTAATCACTTTGCTAGATAACACAATAAATTGCACAGCACTTTAACTACTGCGTCGCATTTTAAAGATTAGTCCCTTTATTGCATGATGAAATATATAAGAAACCATCGCACTGTCATCAATGTGACGCTTCGTTAGAATTACATCTTTTCAAATATTGTCGTTCTAATCCAACGTATTAAATGGGTTCCTACTCACATCATGCTAAAGTGCCCTGCGGTGGCTGAGCACAAGACTACCCCTGGGGAAGCCTAACACCATCCGTAAAGTACTGGGAAAGCCGAGGGGCGCTCTTGGTTTCTGGAGGGAGCTGGAGTGGCTGTGCTGACTGCCAACACCCCCCACCTCTGCCTCACGCACAATGGTCTAATTAAGAACTAAGCTCGCGAGGAAAAAAATAGGTTCTATATCTGTAGTCACACGCCATTTTGCTATTTGCCAACCTATTTTACACAATCTAATTGCATCGTTCTTCAATTAGTGATAAAAGGACACAAAAGCACTATCAAATACATTTAATTAAAATCTTTTATTTTACTTTCAAGATCCAATTAATACGAACAAAACAACTCGACTATATACAATTTTTTTTATTCTTATTTCGTACAATGTAGTTTAGAGTCTACACCGTCTCTCTGTACGTTGGTCTCTGCATATATTGTTATGTTTTAATATATAATAGGGTATGGATGAGACTTACTGCTTAACTAGGGGAACACAACCCTCTTGTAAAATATCTACATAGAGTAGCGGTATTCGTGTATTGTGTCCATAAATAAAAGCATTTCCTGATGTGGTGATGGGCCAATAGCAACACACATTCACAAAAAAAAATTACAGAATCGGGAACCCCTCTGACGCTTGAGGAAAAGGTTCATCTTTTTTAGTTTTAATACGGAACTCTAAGTCCGTGATTCAGAATCGCACTTTACTAGTTTTGAATGAAATCAACTTGAATTAATATTATGTAAAATAAACATAGGTAATTAAGGTCATGGAATTGTATTACTTTGTTAACGGGGACAATGGTTTTATTTATATAGAATTTTAATTGTTTTATACACTCATATTAAGACTCACTCTGCCCCACGGCTTTACCTTTGGTAAATTTATAAAAGGTTTGTTTTTTACGCATAGATTCGAAAATGCTAACTTAGGTTTAATTTTCGATTAGTCAGATACTTCAATAACAATTTATGTAATAATTTTCTATGCCATCACCCATATAGACATCTTGCTTTAAAAAAATATTATAGTGGCAACAAGTATGCCTATAATATTTGAAGAGTTCCCCCAATTTCTCCAAGATCCCATCATCAGATCTTGAACAAATTACAACGGGAACAACTAGAAACCTTTCAACTAAAAAAATAACTAAATCGGTCCAACCGTCTCGGAGTAATCGAGCATTATATATAAGAAAAAATATTGCGACGAATTGAGAACTTTTTCCTTTTTTGAAGTCAGTTAAAATAAATGATGACACATGATTGGACGCAAATAAGCAATACCATATCAACCCACAAAATCGAAAAAACTGAGTTATATATGCAGAAGTATTGGTAAATGGCTGAAGAACATTTTTCTTTAATATTTGTAGGGCTTTAAGCTTTAAAACTTCTAAAAAGCCATTTTTTAATCATGCAACTTATTTATTATATTCAACGTTTTGAAAATAAGTAAAATAACTTACATAAATCTAAAATTGCCAAAAACTTGACAAATACATAAAAAATTATATAAAGCAAGTTGTTCAAAATTTTCAAACGCGTTTTTCTCGAAATGACATTCGTGTGGGTTGACATGGTATTGCTTATTTGCGTCCAATTATAAAACTTATTTTATCGTATTTTTTATATTAAAAAATATATTTTAAAATTTACAGCAGAAGCAACGGGTAAATGCTAGTATTTTATAACAAAGTTCACAATCTTTGTCTAGCGGTGCGTGTTACAGCTAGTGAGGTGGCGATCTCATCTCTTAAAAGCTTTGGGCGATCAAACTCCCATAGCGATCGATTCTGTCCCACCTTAATGCCTGGATTGAATTTTTATTTCCTTGTATTTTTAAAGTATAGAAAGGTGCTGGCAGCTGATTAAGTATATTGAGAATTTCTTTGTTAAGTGCCGATTAGTTTTTTCTTTACTTTTGCACACGTTGTGGACAATTTTAAGTAAGAAATTTAAACACCTTTTAAAGAAAATGCCATTGTTTAAGGCTGAACAGATTTGGATTAGGAAAAGATTACCTTTTAATAATATTGCAAAATGCATTTACGCACACCACTCTTAGGTAGTGGTAGTGTGAGACTCACCGCTAGCTCCCATAGTAATACTACCCACTTAAAGCCAAAGAACCTCTTGCGCCATACTGGAACACTACAAGTTCTTGCAGACAACTGTGGCACCGGAGTATCAGGGGCAACCCTCGGAACAATTTATGGCATTTGTTTTTATCTACGGTCGATCGTGTGACTTCTTAAAGAGATTGTTTTTCTCACCACCGGTTCCAAAGGTCCTGCAGTGTCTCAGGATCCCTAACAGATACATTATGACAAACAGAATATTACTGGAGCGACCCATACGATACAATAATTTGGGGTGAGGTTGGACGTGCCCAAGGTGCCCATCGTGGGCCCCATGTCAGCCGTTAGCCGTCGTTTCCCAGGGTGCACCAAGTTTTGTCTGTTGTCTGTCTTGCACAAATGGGCCGGCTCTACCGAGGAAGTACTATCCTCTGACAGAAAATCGGTGTAAAATAGCAGGATCAGTAGGTACTGTTGCGATGAGTGACAGCGCCGGAGGACAAATCTCTCATCCCTCCATTCCCTTCCTTTTTTTCCTTCTCATCCCCTCCTTCTTGTTCCTTGGCAACGCGCATGTGATACTTCAAGTATCGCAAGCGTTCATAGATTGCGGTAACTGCTCACCATCATGTGAACCGCATGCTTGTTTGTCAACCGCCAAGAAAATAAAATTACAATTGATCAAATCAAAATGGCTTTCGATTAAAGAATAATTAATATATTATAATTATAGACAGACAACACTTTCACCCTTGGAATAATCATTTCAATATATTTTTATTTACAATTTTTATAATACATTGTAGACTACACTTCCATAAACAAGAGCACATTGAAAGTTATAATTGGCTACTTATCTCGAATAAAATGTTTTTAGATTCAGAAATATTATCTTGAAGTTCTGGTTCTCGTTCAACAAAGTGGATCCATAACGGTCATACTGGCGCTCAGATCCAAGAAAAATCTTAAAATGCTAAGTTGTTTAAGTACTTTATTTGTACTGTACTGTTTTTTTTTTATTTTAGAAGTTGGCAAACAAGCTTACGGCCCACCTGATGGTAAGTGGTTGCCGTAGCCTATGAGCGCTTGCAGCACCATTAGTAGGTGCCACTCACGCGTTGCCAACCTCGAGATATTAGTTCTTAAATCGCGTCCGCCCAGTAATTTCACTAGCGTACAGTGCCCTTTTAAACCGGTACACAGTAATGCGCTCTAAGCACTACTATTTGGTGACAGAATATTTGACACTGTGGTGGTACCTACCTAGTCGGCCTCTTGCAACAAAAGACCTACCACCAATGTGACTGATTGCACTGGTTGAATAATCTCTGCTGTGACAGAGGTTATCCCAACAGCGGGCGATGGGGTCGTCACATCCCGACGCCGGTGATTTTATATACTGTACTGATTCAGTATTTTTTATGGGACTAAGTTCGCAAGCATGCATGCGACCCACCTGATGGTAAGTCGCTGTCGTAGTCCATGAGCGCTTGTAACACCATTCATTTGTATGTGTCGCTCACGAGTTGTCAGCCTCAAAATAATAGTTCTTAAATCTTCTTTGCACTGTAACTTCACTAGCTTCAGTGTCCTTCAAACCGAAACACAGTACGGCTTTACGGTAGAATAACTTACACTGCGGTCGAACCTACCTAGCCGGCCCTTGCATTAAAAGGCCTTCCACCAGTAGTGTGTTTGCAAGACAAGGCTGTATGCTTGCTTGAAAACTTAGTCACATAAAAAAACTACGGCTTTGTGGTAGAATTTCTGACACTGCGGTGGTAACTTTAAGCAGTTACCACCACAGTGGCTTGCAATAAAAGGCCTACCAGTAAATATGCTTTTCTGAATATCGTAAACAAAAACTGATGTGGTGCAGATTCCTCGAATCTGTCTTTATCTTTATTTCAAATTAACCTTTTTGCCCCGACTCCACGTCCATTCTTGTAATACAAAGAAATCAAATTGTATCTCCGGTTTAGCTACGGAATTTGAATGAAACGTAACCTAGAATTTAAGACAAATCACAAAGTATGAAAATTTTACACTTAGCTGCAGTAATACTAGTGATCCGTTGACTTATCGCAGTGGAGAATTTTCTAAATGAATTGACGATTCCAACAACGCACCTGTGTTAGACATTTAGCGTTTGAATGTAAACGGTCGACGATATATTTAACTACAATCTAATGTATTTATATTGAAGACCGTTGTGGCGTACTGGTAGTGAGCTTGGTTGGAGCCTTGACAGTCGCGGTTTCGATTCCCACTGGGAGCAGATGTTTGCTATAAAAATCTGTTTCGTTCTGGGCGTTTGTGCTTTTGGGTCTCCCCACGGTTTCTCGGAGTGCTTATTTGGAGGGCAACAAGAGTATTAATGATGAGCTAAAAATTCATATTCTTTATTTTAAAATATCAGTTTTCAGATAGCCTTTAGTAATGTTTCGAGTTTACATAACGTTTATGTAATTAAAACAAATGCCTATAAAGTGTTACAATGGGCTCATCAGTCATCCCTTAATGACGCAATCGTTCGGTTAATGATCCGCTAATTTGCGGATAATGATCATTATAATGATTGCGTCCCGCCTACTGGAATTAATGATAAAGTCATGACACGATCTTTGATACAAATGTTTTTTTTGTGTATCTAAGGTATTAAGATTTGTATATTTTCTCTTAGCTTTTTAACCGCTCTAGGTAATACAAATTTTGTATTTAGCATTTTGTTCAAGTTTTTGTTGAATTTGTTCTTCAAATTAATTTTCTGTTTTGCGGTTAATCCATCAATCCCCTGTAGAACAGCGTGACCCCTCCATCGCTTTCATCACACCCCTCCATTCCCCTTATTTCCCTAAGCTTATAACATCGTTATTAGATTATGCAAGCAGAAAAATGAGTTTGTGTAGCAGATATCAATATAGGCCTATGTGGAATCTGCAATAGTTACTACATCGCTGGCAGGTTAAGTTCTGTTACTGTAACAGGCTCTGAGTTATGAGCTGCTTCTTTCCTGCATACACTTTTTTGTGCTAGCCCGTCTTGAAATATTTTCTGCAAGGCCTCAAATTCTGAAGTCAATGTCAACGAAGGTCGGGAAGACACGTCACTACCAACTGCTTTCCATCTGGCCGACTGTAGTTTTCTTTGGCATCTCTCGTAGAAATTTAAAACTCTTAAAATTAAAATTGGAAGCCTCAATAGCTCAACGGTACAAGGGCCGACTTCGCTCCGTTAACGCGAGAGTCGAGGGTTCGATCCTGACCCCATTGGGGTATTGTCGTATCCACTCCTAGCGCAAGCTTCGAGCTTATTTGGAGGGGCAATAGGAATATCAGTAATGCCTTGAAAAAGCATTGCTAATATTCTTTATATTAAAAAAAAAAAAAAAATTGGTCCACTTTCTTGCAATGAAATGCATTTACGCACACCACTGCACGTAGTGTATTCGTCAACTACACTAGGCAGTGGTAGTGTGGGTCTCGGCTGCCTGTTACTCTAGCGGCAATACACACTAAAACTCAGCGGAAAACTCATCGCCGTATTGAGACGTCATGGGGTCGTCAATTAAATCCACTGATTTAACACTCTTTAACGTTAGCTGTCTATTTGAATGTCTGTGTACTTGTTCGCTACTAATTTGATGCTTTACGTGGGCAAATCCGCTTTGAAATTATATTATGATTAGTAAAGCACGCGGCATCGCCCGCGTTATTGTAGTTGCAATGCTCGATGACCATCTAAAAATTACCGCGCGGTACGACGCTGCGTCCTCCCCTCTTTTTACAAACTTTGAATGTCATATTTATTTATATCGAATCAAATAAATTTCAAGCTTCCAGCTCTAAAAATGACGATACTTCCATACCACTTTTCGTCCCCCTTTTCAACCGCTTAGGACCCTTTTTTCGTATTAAAAATCCTATGTCCTTCCTCAAGCTGTAGACTATCTGTGTAGCAAATTTCATTGAAATCGGTTTAGTAGTTTTGGCGTGAAAGGGCGACAAACAAAGAGACAGAATTAGAATTACTTTAGCATTTATTATATTATTAAGGATGAGCCGTGCTTACACAATGAGGGTCTGTTGATGGAGCGTGAAGATATATTACTGTTTTTGAACTCAGTATAATATAAATTATTAACAAAGAATATACCCTAAGTTAAATAAAGCTGAAGATGAGCTCGCTCGGTTTATTTTTTCTTTTTAAGAGGGTCGCAATGAGAAAAGGTTGTATAAATAATTATGAAACATTATATTTCATGTTAAGAAATACGCAAAAACTTCATTAGAAATAGCAATCAAAGACTTTTTACTAATTTCACGACTTTTATTTTTTTCTGACGTCTACAGTTTAAGATTTGGTAACGATTGCGGTGCAGTGGTAGCAAGCCTCGATTAAATGCGTATGGTCACGGGTTTGATTCCCACTGTAGCGACATCTACACGTAACGCGATAGAAAGACAAGATTGTCTCAATCTCACATCAAGCTACAGCGACATCTACATGGCATTCTACGCAACGATATTGACAAACAAATATGGTCACGATTCTAAATAGCGCTATCAGAGTTTTCTACGCTACTAACTATATACAACTTATCAACGTAAGTCGTTGGGCTTCGGCCCGCCAGGCAATATCACCCACCTGGTCGGAAGATCCTCCCATTGTGTTGGAAGGACTTCCTACGTCATTTCCTCCACACCTACGGTTTGTGTATTACCTACCCTCCGTATAAATACACAGAATTTTATATCAAAATGGCATATTTTAATATTTATAGAGTTCCATAACATTAATGAGTTCTTTACATAAGTAGTTCTTAGGCTAAGTATCTAAGAACTACTTAACCTACTTAAATCTTGGTAAAACGAAAAAAAATTAGGTACCCCTTAAAACTCCAATATCAGGGTCATCATTATTTTCTTCAATGTAGTTATTGTAAAGTACTTACTCATATAAAATTTATTTCCAATCTCGAGTCGTAAGTATTGGCAAATTACAAAACCCTATAAGACTGTTTCCATTTTACTGAGCACATAATCGGATAAAAGTACTAGTAGAGCCCATGCTATATGGAAGTACTACCCTTTCACATCAGTACTGTTACGTTTCGCGCTATCATTGAGAGCGTCAGAGGCCCAATTTCCCACCCCTCCTTTTCCTTCCTTTTTTCCCTTCCTTTTTTCTCTCCTCAATTATAGCAAGCGTTCATAGGTTGCGGCGACCGCTTACCATACCGGCGAACCGTATGCTTATTTGCCAACAAGCCTCATAGTAATATATTTCGATGTTTATTGTAGACTAATTTTTTTAACTTCTTAAAGTTTCCTCTTGTATTATCTAAATATATAGTATAAAGTAATAGGGTACTTTAATCCCGTTTTCATACTACTATTAAGAGCGAATTCTTTGTCGTTTTTTGTCGACTCAATTGATTACAGTGGACTATAAAAATAACTTTACATCATTCGTTGATGAAAAGCTGATAAAGTAACTGCTCGTCAGCCATTTCAAGGTCAGTCATCATATAAGCAGTTGCATCTTGCGAGTAGACTCACCCTGAGTTGAGCAAAGTTCGCTTTCTGCAGCGGTATTAGACGCCTTCGTGTTAGGAATCTACTTCCACTTACCACCAGATGGAGTGAAGTCACCTGCAAGGTTATAAGAAAACCAAAACGGGTCTATTATTTATAATTAATAAAATAAATAAATAAACGCTGCACACTCAACAGCCCCCATTACGATAGTAATATCCTGTGTCGGGGGTCCGGAAACCGGAAAATATGGTTGTATGTACAAACATTTCATGCTCCGAGTGGGAATTGAACTCGCGATCTGTAGCGTTAAAGTCAGGTTCCTTACCGCTGCGGCACAACCTCGTCGTAAATAACAGAATGATTGCCGTGTATAGAATAACTTACAGTCAATGGAAACAATCAAAAAACACAACTTGGACGAGGTTGGAGGCAATTCGTAAAACCCAAAGGCTATTTACATTTACTTATTGCGATGCTTTTGAATTTACTTTCTATTAAACCACAGAGCAAAAAGGCAATGGTTAAAATTGAAATAAATAATAATTAATTTATTTGAAATGAGTTAGGGTTTTAGGGTTAGGGTTAGGGTTGCGGAGGTCAGATGGCAATCGCTCCGTGTAAAAACTAGTAACCTGCCAAATCCGGATAAGAGTAATAAGCAGACCCTGGGTACATAAAATACCGGGAATAATGCTAGGATAAAGAAGAATTTATTTGATATGAGCCACTATTACAGAACGTGTGTTACATGTTAGATTACTAGTCGAGAATCGAAGCCGCATCCCCAACTCAGAAGCCACTTATTTATTCGACTGACGCAAGAGCTGGAATCGATTTCTCATCACAATTCATTGCTAATATATAAATAAATATATTAATTAAAAAGGTATTATGATATAAATATCTGTGTGTATTTCTTTGTATGTGTGTACAGCCTTTTAATAAACCACTCGGTAAAAGCTTTCTTTTCCGTTAAGAGAATAGATTAGAGGCTTAATCGAGCACTTTAATCTAAACCTTATTGGTGAATATACGGAACTAAGATTTCTACTGACACATGCCTTCTTTATTATATATAGATATTATATTTCTTAACAACAATACAATTATAAACTTTAATAAAAATTAAAAAGGGGCTAAGTAAAACATCGCTACATATGGCACTGTCTTCTGTTGTAAAAATATAAATTTTTTCTGTTTATTTTTTAAGTCTGAATTTTTTTTCGAAAAATTATTTTGTTGTGTACGTTTTAGTTACAAATGATAGTACTTAATGATTAATGCAAATTTAAGACTTATGTGGTTTTCTCATAGATGCCATATTCAGAACTGAACCAACTTGAAATTGAACCACACGGGAAGTACTAACTTTCAAATACAAAAAGATTCATCAAAATCGGTTCACCCAGTCGAATGTAATAAATAAATAAACGCTGCACACTCAACGGCCCCCATTAGGATAGTAATATCCTGTGTCGGGGATCCGGAAACATTCACAATGACAAGGACAAATACACCCAGACCGGAAAATATGCTTGCATGGACAATACATACATATTATGCTCCGAGCGGGAATCGAACCCGTGACCTGTGGCGTTTAAGGCAGGTTCGCTACCGCTGCGCCACAACGTCGTAATGAGGTAACGTACATAAAAAAATAAAGATGAATTGAGAATCTCCTCTTTCTTACTTTATCACTACTATATGCTACACACATAGTGGTCCCATTAGAATGCTCATATCCTGTGTCGAAGGTCCAAAAACACATACATACGTCAAACCTTACCTTTGAAATAATCGTTTGATAGAATATTTTAATTTCCAAAAATTTTAATATAATTTATCTCAAAAGCAAAATGAAGCAAATGTTTAAGAGACTAATACAAAAAGATCTAAAAAACGACTAGATGCGACGACCGCTGGCTGAAACAATTGTTATTGTAATAACTGAGCAGTTCTCTTCTAATGACAAAATTCCTTTTCTTAGTAGAACGCGGCACATGAAATGTGGCTTGGAGATGACTTCTATGTCCTCGTAGAAACACCGGCAATACCCACTAATACTCATTAGAACCCTCACCAACATAGTAGGACGTCATAGGGTCGTTTACGCAAACAACCTTGACGCCCCAGCAGAAAGGCCAGCCTATACGCACAGCGGTCATCGAAAATATGCCCTGGGTATCGCAGAGCACCCACAGAGAGGCGGGAGATTTATTTTTTTATTTTTTATGTTAGAAGTTGGCAAACAAGCATACGGCCCACCTGATGGTAAGTGGCTGCCGCAGCCTATGAGCGCTTGCAGCACCATTAGTAGGTGCCACTCACGCGTTGCCAACCTCGAGAGTTCTTAAATCTCGTTCGCCCAGTAATTTCACTAGCGTACAATGCCCTTCAAACCGGAACACAGTAGTGCCTAAACACTACTATTTGGCGGCAGAATATTGGACACTGCGGTGGTACCTACCTAGCCGGCCTCTTGATCCTTGATGGCGTGCGTGCGGAACTCATTTTAATTATTACCATTGAAGAATATGTAAACATCAAAGGAATCCGGATTTAACTCCTCACAGCTGATGGTGGAAATTGCCTTCTCCCAGAAAAGATGATTCTTTTTGTGCGGAGGGTATAAATGCACCTTTTGCCGTTGTAGAAACACCGAGTCTCAGCTAACTGTCAAAATAGTATGCAGTTCGAAGCCTCACTAACTCAACGGTGGAAGAGCCGACTTTGTCTCCGTTAAGTCGAGAGTCGAGGGTTCGATCCTGACCACCTTGGGATATTGTTGTACCCACTCCTAGCGTTAGCTTCGAGCTTATTTGGAGGGGCAATAGGAGTATTAGTAATACCTTGAAAAAGCATTGCTAAATCTAATGTTCTTTATAAAAAAGAGAAATAGAAGAAAAAAAAAAGTATATTAAAACATAATTTCATGAGCAATAATAAAATGTACAAAGTTTTTAAAAATACATCTAATTGAAATTACTGGGCAGACGAGATTTAAGAACCAATATCTCGAGGTTGGCAACCCGTGAGTGGCACCTACTAATGGTGCTGCAAGCGCTCATAGGCTACGGCAACGACTTACCATCAGGTATGCTTGTTTGCCAACTTTTAACATAAAAAAAAAATAAAATAAAAATTGTAGCCACAATTATCGTATCATGTAACCAGTCCACCCTTTACTAAGTTCCGGCACGCTGTCTGCAGCCGGGCCGCGGGCAATCGATCCGGATTCTTCGTTTATATAGGATTTTTTAATATTCCCCTCTTTGTTTAAATAGAAAACTTCATTTCTTATCTTTTTGTCACCATCACTCAATTTGCTACAAGAAAGATTCCTTTTACAAAGATGAGATGTTTGTCACTTCTCTGTCGTCTCTTTAATTATTATGAGTTAATGTAATTTAAGTTATCATTTAAGTGAAAAATTGTCTGCTTTGTGAATTTTTGCGTTTCACATTACTCCATAGGCTGACTAATTATGTAAAATATCTCTGGCTAATTATTTACACAAAATAAACATACTCCAATACATACTAAAATGTAATATATATATCATGGTCCTCCCAGCCCTAATGGACCGGCTCGACCAGGGAAGTGCTACCTTCTCACAGAAATCGGCGTAAAGTAATAGAATCAGCAGATTCTGTTGCGTTTCGTGCGATGAGCGAGAGCGCCGAAGGCCCAATCTCCCACCCCACCTGTTCCCTTCCTTTATAATTTTTCCTCCTATCACTCTTGTCCCTCGGGCTTGCAACGCGCAACTGATACTACAAGTATCGCAAGCGTTCATAGGTTGCGGTGGTTGCTTACCGTCAGGCGGACAGTATCCTTTACCATCCGTCATGAAATAAAAGAAAAGAATATATAAAAGAAAAAATAGAAAACTATAATAATTTAACACGTTAATACCATACGTTTAAAAAAAGTTAAAATCATGTCAGTTTTTAAGCACAAACTTTTCTAATATATACTGATAAACGACAGTTAATATTTACTTTTTATTAAACTTACGTCTCAAAGTAGTTTTAGGACCAAGGCTGTAATATTCAAGAAATTCTGAAGTACGAAGATTAGATCGATATTGATAGTGGCTACATCAGCCCAAAGTAGGATATCATATTTTTATATCCAATAGTTGCACCCACGGCTCCGCTCACTTTTTGTACCTTCCTTTTGTACTTCTTTTTTTAAAATAATAGTAGCCTTTTTTTTTTCTCTGAGAAACGCATTTACGCACACCACTGTACGTAGTGTACTCTTCAAGTACACTATAGGTAGTGTGGGACCCGCCCGCCGGGTAGCCTAGCGGTAATACCCACTAAAACTCAGCGGCACCCTCATCGGCATATTGAGACGTCATGGGGTCGCTTGCGCATACAACCATGACGCCCCGGCGGAACGGCCCGTCCATGCCGGCCACTCCCGCCTCGAAAATAATAGTAGCCTAAGTTACTTCTTATAACATCAGCTCTTCCCCTCCCGTCCCGTTAAAATCCGTATTTAAAAATATACGGGACAAAGTATTTTATAATCACTAGATTGCGTCATACACCTCAAATCCTTATTTCCATTGCAATTTATATATTCAGCTTCCTAGCATTAAACCTGGTATTGCGCAATGATCTGCTTATTACACTCATCCGAATTTTCCAGGTTATTCATTTTTAAACAGAGAGATTGTAACCTGACCTCCGCAATCCTAAGTGAAACCAGTAATTGATTAGACAAGTGCAAATTACCTATCAAAACTCGACAATTTATTATCAGATGTTATGATGACAATCGGAATTGACAACTTAACGTGCTCGCCGACGCACGGTGGGGAGACCTATAAGGACAAACCCCAGACTGAGACAGATATTTGTTATCAACTTCGCGACCGTGGAGACTAATGCCATGACATGGTAATGCTATCTATCATTACCGTGTCCTCTTCGCTAATTAGCATTCCTTTAAAACGTAAGCATAAAGTTTGCACAGATACATCAAGTCGCAACTAACTATATTACAATGTATACAACTCTTGGAGTACGTAGCTATCGCAGCGCTGAGCAGCGCTGAAAGGATCTTCCGCGTCAAGTGACTAAACACAACCTTGTCACTTGTCTCACATATTCCCACGTTACAAAATTTATTAGAGGTAATGCAAGGGGTATGTTACAATGGAAAAACATACCTTCGTTTCATAGTAATAAAGTAGATTTTAAAATAATGTGTTTATATTGAAATATGTAGCAAGCGATAGCGACAAAAAGCAATTTAAAATATTTTAAATAGTAATGGATAGCTGCAGTTCTTTGAATATGTAAAGCACTTTTTAAAAGTAGAACTAAAAATAAATATACCTAAATTAAAATCAAAACTAAACTATTTTTGTAAATAATATTCCATTAAAATTTTGAAAATGAGTGTTTATCGTAAGAGATGAGCCCGTTGTTGCAAATACAGAAAACTTTTACTCTCGTATTAAAATTAAATATAATTTCATAATTTGCTACTGAACTTCCTTTAGATGCATTATTAGAATTTTTGACAACAAAATAATGAAATCATATCGTAATTCGTGCAAATTAAGTTTTACATTGTATTGTTCATACTACATATAATTCTGTTGGTAGTGTTTTAAAATAAAATAAAAAAAAAATAAAATAAAAATTCAACGCACGCAACTCCTTTTTCTTTTAAATGGAACAATTTCTGTAGACTATACTCACATATTTACGAAAGATTCTCAGAATTCACTGGTCTGAGAAGATCACAACAAACTCTAAGAAATCCGTCACGAAACCCCAATCGCTCACCAGATCAAGCGCCACAAGTGGACTTGGATTGGCCACACTCGTCAGAAAGGATCACATCCCCAGGCAAGCTACTTTATAAGGCAGGAGAAAATGTGGTCGCCCCAGAAAATCCTAAAGATGCTCAGCGGCATCTGAGCTATCGTGGCTCAAAGTGGATGCATCCAGAGAAAGAATGCGGTACCGACGCACTTTGAGCGATCCAATCTCAAATCTTTAATTGCATAATGAGACGCTCATCGCCGAGTGCACCGATTGGTCGGTAAACGATCGGTAGGTTAAGCAGCTTTAGGCGCAGTCAGTCACTAGATAGGTGATCGCATAGTGGTATTTCAACCGAGCGTCTCCGTGCTTCGGAGGGCACGTTAAAAGTCGGTCCCGGCTGTTGACAATTTGACAATAGTCGATAAGTCAAGTCAGAGGCCTACAGGCGACCTGAACTCTGACATTAGGTTGGCCACTAACCACTCAATAAGAAAGAATTGCATAATATCCCATTTATATACACTTAAACCAGAAGATAAATTGCAAATAAGAGAATACAAAAACGCTATGTCCCGCTTTTGTACCACAGCCACGGAGTTCAGTGAAGCCTCTGGGATCTTGGTTTTGAATTTCCCTCGCTCTGTCCCACAGGACGTGAGATGGTACAACAGGTAATGGAAATAGGTTTTGCTATCGTCTACTACGAATTTAGCGCATATTGATGCATTAAATGTTACCAACACGTGTTATATAGATTATAATACAGTTAAGTAACTTCTGTTGAATAATTAATATTCGTGAGAATATATGTGGTTTATTTGAAGCCTTATGAAGTAGTAGTCATGCTTTACCCTGCACAAATGTACCGGCACGACCGGGAAGTACTAACCTCTCACAAGAAATCTTCATAAAGTAACAGTATCAGTATGTACTGTTGTGTTTCGTGTGATGAGTTAGAGCGCTGGAGGCCTAATCTTCAACCCCTTCTGTTGCCTTCCTCTTTCCTTACTCACCTCTTCCTTAGAGTTGGCAACTGTGGGATAGTTTAAAAATCGCAAGCAGTGATTTCTTACCATCAGGATAACCGTACGCTTGTTTGCCAGCCGTCATGATTGATAAAAATGATTTAAAAAATATATTTGAAGCCCCTATGGTAGGAGGACCTCGAAGCTTCCAAGCTCAAAACTGGAAACGGTATCATCCCGATAGGATATTGTAGTATCATTTAAGAGTGTACTCGAGCATAAGCTACACACTTTGTTGGATAGGAAAAAGGAATATATTCATCTTTTTCTTCGTCTTCGTCCGAGCATTATTACATTCCATTCCATATATATATATATATATTTTTTTTATGTTAGAAGTTGGCAAACAAGCATACGGCCCACCTGATGGTAAGTAAATGCCGTAGCCTATGAGCGCTTGCAGCACCATTAGTAGGTGCCACTCACGCGTTGCCAACCTCGAGATATTAGTTCTTAAATCTCATTCGCCCAGTAATTTCACTAGCGTACAGTGCCCTTCATACCGGAACACAGTAGTGCCTAAACACTACTATTTGGCGGCAGAATATTGGACACTGCGGTGGTACCTACCTAGCCGGCCTCTTGCAACAAAGACCTACCACCAGTGTGACTCATTGCACTGGTGGAATAATCTCTGTTGTGACAGAGGTTATCCCAACAGCGGGCGATGGGGTCGTCACCTCCCGACGCCTTTGAATTTTGGTCGTCACCTATATTATATATATATATTTATTTATGTATGTATTTATATATTTATATGTATTATAAATAGTATATGTATATATTAAATTTAGTATATTATATTTGTATAAATATCTTGTTAGTTTTATGTATATATGTAGCATGGTATTAGTAATGTATTTATATTTTTATCTGTGTGAAGTAGGACCACCTACCCTCTCTTTGCTCATTTCATCTGAAGCCAGGTTGTCTGGAAGAGATCGCTACATAGCGATAAGACCGCCTAGCTGTAAATACGTAATTATAATAAGTTATTGTAACTCA
This sequence comes from Hestina assimilis, assembly GCA_023373885.1. Classification (NCBI taxonomy): domain Eukaryota; kingdom Metazoa; phylum Arthropoda; class Insecta; order Lepidoptera; family Nymphalidae; genus Hestina; species Hestina assimilis. The sequence continues at coordinate 13,514,123 of CM041745.1, forward strand.
TGCTGTATTTAAAGTGGTGTGCAATAAAGATTATTCTATCTATCTATCTATTCCCGGTATTTTATTCTACCCAGGGTCTGCTTATTACTCTTATCTGGATTTGACGGGTTAGTAGTCTTTACACAGAGCGATTGCCATCTGACCTTCGCAACCCTAAGGTCGAACCAGTAACTCATTGGATGAGAGCAATTTACTTATCAAGAGTTAACGATTATTATCAGATGTTGTGTGTCCGGAAACACACACAAGGACAAACAAATACACCCACTACTACGACAAAAAGTCGCCTTAAATCAGACCAAGCAGCTCTAAGTTTAATGTTCCCTGTATATTTTAAAAATAAATTTGGAGACATGTTAATTCGCCGACCCGTAATGTAGCAAAACGATGTTGTAAGCTTTTTATCCTTTCCCTTAACAGGAAAGGCGGTATTTGCTTTGACGTGGGTCATTAAAGGCACAAATATAACATTACTGCACTAAGGCCGTTATCATTCTAGCGTTTATCAAATGTGCCTGATTCTTTTTCAGGCTACATCCTTAACCCAATGGCATGTAATATTTATCTTTCAAAATACTCGTTAATATATATTATTTGACACAATTGTGGCGTTGTGAGTAGTCTGCCCACTACGAGTATCCAGGGTCTGCTTATTACTCTTGTCCGGATTTGACAGGTTACTAGTTTTTACACAGAGCGATTGCCATCTGACCTCAGTAATCCTAAGGGCGATCCAGTAACTCATTGGATAAGAGCAAATTACCTATGATGAATTAACGATTATTATCAGACGTTATGATAACAACCGGACCGACAGCTTATCGTGCTCTCCGAGGTATGGTGGGTGGCACCCACAAGGACAAACGCCCAGACTGAAACAGTTATTTATAACAAACATCTTCTCCGAGCGGGAATCGATACCCTCGACCCTCAAGGCTCAATGCAGGCTCACTATCAGCACGCCATGGTCGTTTCGAAAATACCAAACTTATTTATTCGTCGTTTCCTAGACATTTCGGTAATCATTTCGCCACAGTGCGATGTGACGGGTATATGATGTTTCATGGCAATAAATTATTAAGGGTCCCAAGTCCATGACAGCACTCGGTTCACGTAGACATTGTTAAGCCCTATATACATTAACTTAATTAATTTATATTTATTATTATTTATATAAAAAAATACACATTTATAGTAATATATTATAAAAGAATTTAAAGAATACTTTATTTTTCTTAAGATAGTTAGATAGAGTAACAGGTTTGCAAAAATAAGCAAAAAATTTTTTTTAATTCTTGACTGTTGATAAACAAGCATACGGCCCGCCTGATGGTAAGCAGTCACCGCAACTTATGAACGCTTGCGATACTTGAAGTATCGCGTTGCCCACCCAAGGAACAGGTGGGAAGGTAGGAAAAAAGGAAGGAAGAGAGGGGGTGGGAGATTAGGCTTCCGGGGTCCCACTCATCACACGAAACGCAACACTACCTACTGATACTGGTACTTTACGCCGATTTTCTATGAGATAGTAGTACGAAGTACACAGTAAACTACAGAAGGTAGTTTCTGATGAGAGGAGCATGACTCTACTACTGTAAAAATACTTAGCTTTTAAGATTTATATGATTAAATAGCGACACCGTTGTGGCGTTGTGGGTAGCGAGTCTGCCTTTAGTCTCGACGGTTGCGGGTTCGATTCCCGCTCGGGCAGATGTTTGTTAAAATTTCTGTCTCGGTCTGGGCGTTTGTCCATGTGGGTCTCCCCACCGTGCCTCGGAGAGCACGTTAAGCTGTCGGTCCCGGTTATTATCAATAACATCTGATAATAATCGTTCACTCTTGATAAGTAAATTGCTCTCATCCAATGAGTTACTGGTTCGCCCTTAGGGTTGCGGAGGTCAGATGGCAATCGCTCCGTGTAAAAACAAATAACCTGTCAAATCCGGATAAGAGTAAAAGCAGACCCTGGGTACATAAAATACCGGGAATAATGCTAGGATGAAGAAGATGATTAAATAGTTATATGACGACAGCCGACTTCATCGCCTAAGATCGTATGTAGTTATTTTAAAAATGTGGTTTAACATGAATTTCTTGCGACTTCTGATCAATTGCATTCTGAATGGAGAATTCATTTTGATTTTATTTTCTTTCTTACGATTTATTTGTATTTCCAGAACTTCTTCCAGTGTACAAGTCCTATAACGAGATAAGGTGGTTTGAAAGGTAACATGGCAAAGCTTTTAAATCATCGCTCATGTGGCCCTACGATGAAAAGTGACCACTTAGCTCGTCAAACGTCAATCCGTGTAGAGGGGACGATACACTACGCTGCGCAGAACCAAAGAGTATTGTGCAGATATGGCACTGGAGTTGCTTGTTTAGGATTCCGATGTCCTTTTGTGCCAATTTCACAAGTCTCAAATGTACTTAAGGTAAGTTAGTTTTGCTGAAGTAAATACACATATTTTTGTACATTTTGACACCGTTGTGGCGTTGTGGGTAGCGAGTCTGCCTTAAGCCTCGACGGTTGCGGGTTCGATTCCCGCTTGGAGCAGATGTTTGTATTAATCGTACAGGCATGTTTTCCGGTCTGGTTGTGTTTGTCCTTGTCATTGTGAATGTTTCCGGACCCCCGACACAGGATATAATTATCCTAATGGGGGCCGTTGAGTGTGTAGCGTTTATTTATTTATTATTTATTATTATATCAATGAAATAAGACACCATTGTGGCGTTGTGGGTGGCGAGTCTGCATTTGGTCTCAACGATTGCGGGTTTGATCTTACAAATATCTGTTTCAGCCTGTGTCCCTGTGGGATAATAATAGAAAGGGAATGGATGAGAAGGGAAAAAAGGAAGGGAACAGAGCTGATGGGAGACTGAGCCTCCGGCGCTCTCACTCATAGCACGAAACGCAACATTACCTACTGATACTGTTACTTTACGCCGATTTTCTTCTTCGATCGAGCCTGCCCATTTGTGCTGAAAGGATCATGACTCTACTACCTTCAAAATATTAAAACCAAAACAAATAATGTTAAATTATACCTAATTCTATATGTCACATCTGTTTTATCTAATCTAATTACATAACATTTCAGAATTTACACATGAATTATGACTTAGAAATGTTAGTGACTCTCGTGGAAAGTGAGGTCTGACGTTGAAACGGACGAGATGTTTTTTCCATTATTTCTATTATTTTTTTTCTTTATTGATATTCAATGTTACTTCGATATAGAAAAAATATTTTCGAAAAGCTCGGAGCGAATCCCAAAAGACTTTTCAAACGCGATAATGGACTTAGCGATTGGATTACCTACAAACAGCCTTACTATAGTCAGAGGAAATACAACAGACATACGGTAAACTAATTTTCTTTTTAACCGACTGCCGAAGGAGGATAATGTTTTTCGAGAGTATGTATGTATGTATGGGGACAAGCATTGAAATAAACCATAATAATTAGATTTGCCCCTAATTTAAGCATTTCCTTTTAAACACCATCATCCGTTTACTATTTTATTAATTAGCTAGTCCCCGTCTGCAGTACTTTTACTAACATTAAAGTAATATTTATATTATAGTAGTTATTATAGAGCTTGTTTTTAGCTTGTTCTGATTCTTATCGAGTGTTTAGTGGACAACCTAGTGTCAGAGTTGTTCAAGTCACCCGTAGAGACCTCTGACTTGACTTATCGATTGTCATCAAATTGGTAACAGCCGGGACTGACTTCTTACGTACCTTTCGTAGCACGAAAACGCTCAGTTGGAATACCACTATGCTATCACCCATCTAATGACTGACCGCGCCTAAAGTTGCTTAACCCACCGATCGTTTACCGATCAGTGGCTGCACTTGGCTATGAGCGTCTCAAAGTCTTTTTAATTTTTACTCTTGTGTTATTAATGCAGTCGGGTTTTTTGTTTAATTTATTTTTTTATATTACAAAGCTGCCTCTTACCATCAGGTGAAGTAGTTATAAAAGTGATACTTTTATTATATTGCCTTATTTTAATTTTTCGTGTGTCTTTAGCATGTCGGATTATAGCCGGCCGCAGAGACTTCTTTAATTTTAATTTTACATTTTATTAATTTTACATTTATGTATGTATATTTGTTCGTATGCATGTTTACATGTATGATTTTTAGTTTTATTTTTTATTTATTTAATTAAGAGCGCAAATTTAATTTTCCTATTGTAATAAAAAAAAACCTCAAATAATAATTTTGAATATAATATTAGAATATAGATTTATAATCATAAATTTTCTACAGATCTGAAGATATCTTCCAAATAATTTGTCGTTTGAATAAAAACAACATACAAGTAATCAATTTGGATCTAAAAACTGCTGAGAGTAAGGACGAAGTAAGTAATTTAACAATATTTCTAAATATTTTATTCACTATTTAGAAATTGAATCTAATCAGGTCATTAAATCGAAGTAACTAACTTACTGTCGAGATAGATGGTTGATCTTTTGATGCACGAGGCCGGCTAGATACCACTGCAGTGTCAAATATCCTACCGCAAAGCAGTAGTGTCTTTGCAATAACTGTGTTTCGGTTTAAAGGGCACTGTAGGCTAGTGAAATTACTGGGCAAAGAAGATTTAAGAACCAATACCTCGAGGTTGGCAACACGTGAGTGATACCTACAAATGGTATTGCAAGAGTAAGCGCTCATAAGCTATGGCAACCACTTACTATCAGGTGGGCCGTATGCTTGGCAACTTAGTAACGATAGAAAAGAGACACAGTAGACACAAATTGATCTATCCATACGTGGTTCAACGCACAGAGAACGTGTTAAAAATATATCATTGATTCATTGGTTAATTAAATCCTATAGATTTTTCAAGTTTACATTTTCAGGAGATGGTTATGAATCTAGCGATTCCTCCGAGCATCTGAAAGTCATATCAGTACATAGTATAAAACAAAGTTGCTTTCTCTGTCCCTATGTATGCTTAGATCTTTAAAACTACGCAACGGATTTTGATGCGAATTTTTGATAGATAGAGTGATTGAAGAGGAAGGTTTATATATATAATAACATCCATTAATTAGTGGAGAAAAAACTATTTTTTTGAGGTTTCTAATGTGATGTCGTAAATAATTACATTTGACGCGTACGGGCCACGGGCAGTAATGAATAAATCAAAACTACTGGACCGATTTTAATCATTTTTTCAGTGAATGACATAGGTTATATATTTTATACCCGTGCGAAGCCGAAGCGGGCCGCTAGTTATATTATACAATACAAAAATTATTATCAAATCATCAGTATTATCATTATCATCTTTGCGTTTGTTCGGTTGCGTCCGGAATGTTCGCTTGCGAGCTCGGGGTCCGATTTCTTATTTGTCCTCCTCCACTTCGCACCACCTTTGTATATAAGTATTATCAAACTCGATTTGTAAAAGGCGAAGATATCGCATAACATACATAGAAAAATAAAAAAATAAATAAAACGTAGTTTTTAAAACTATTTGAAATAAAGCTTTTACCATTTTAGTACTTCAGTTATCTTAAGAAAGGTCTTGATACATCTGAGGAGAGGACCAGTTTGATCCTTTGTGAACCTGCGGAGTGTGAAAACTTACTGTTTGAGGTATGCCATTTTAATTAAATACTTGTTGATTCACTTTAACTACCTTTAACGCATAAAAACACAAGCACTACCACTCATACAGGAATACGTGTGTATGATCAATACAAGCATTTACCCGTGGTCATTGCCATTTAAGTTGTTGAATGTTTGCAAAATTACTGGTGGCATAATGACTATATCTATATAAACTACTGAACAGATTTTGATGAATTTTGATACAGATATAGATGGAATTTTTTAGAAGGATATAGGGTAGTTTTTGTGCAAAAAAACTTATAGAGGGTCAAATAGGGGAAGAAAGTTTGTATGAAGAAGAAATCATTTTTATTGCAATTAAGCTGCCTTATTCACGCGGTCGGAGTCGCAGGCACAAGCTAGTTATACTCATCGGCGTAGCCAAAATTTGGCCCAGATAAGAGCTACATTTTAATTTACAGTCCAGAGGGGATGACTATTTTCTTCAATAATTATTAGTCAAATCGTTCAAAATACCTTATATTTGTGTATTTCTCCGTTTTCAGCAAGGTCCAGAGGGCAGCTGAGCCCCCTCCCCTGCTCCCTCCTTGCTACCCCTGGTTATACTTATATGCCATTTGCATATTCAATTATACTTACAGATAACAATAAATAACTACATTCATCGCTCCATACTTTATATATTCTTCTGGCCACATGGAGAAGTTAGTAAACTGTTCCTATCTGGTATAAAGGAGGCTATACGAGTTGCCGTCATCACTAACCCGAGAACTGGCGTGTAAGTTTCTTAATAATACCAAAATAATACAAAAAACGTACGGCCAGCTACCGTAGACTGTCGTTGCTTGTAATACCAGAACTATAGACGAAGTGTTGCCAATATAAGAAAATAAAGACGAAAAAAGAAGGATAGAACAGAAAATGAAAGAGACATGCGTAATTAAACCCTTAAGTAATTAAGTATGTACCCTTCATTTTTTTTTTGCTTTCTTTATTTTATATCCTTTAAATGTAATAATTTCAATATATAAGAAGTGTTGACAACGAACACCGTTGTACGGATAAACCCAATGGCGTTATTGTTACAATGTTCTTTGTAAAATATAATAAGAAGGAAAGTGTATGTTACCTTAAAAAATAAAAAAAATAAACAAAAATATTAGCATTCGCCATTCCTTCTCCATATAAACTATAAGTGTGGGAAATTTGATACTCCTCCGTCCGCGCAATTTTCTTAAAATTTGCTTCACGTATTCATATTTATAAAACCACGCCTTTGGTTTTATCAGTATTCATTTGGAATCAAACTAAGCTAAGCCTCTAATCAATTTCATCCAAGTAGGTTCATTCTACGAGCAACTTAATGTAACCAACAATGATTTTAATCCCTCTACTAGATAACACAATAAATTGCACAGCACTGTAACTACTCTGTTTAAAGGCGTCGGGATGTGACGACCCCATCGCCCGCTGTTGGGATAACCTCTGTCACAACAGAGATTATTCCACCAGTGCAATCAGTCACGCTGGTGGTAGGTCTTTTGTTGCAAGAGGCCGGCTAGGTAGGTACCACCGCAGTGTCCAATATTCTGCCGCCAAATAGTAGTGCTTAGGCACTACTGTGTTCCAGTTTGAAGGGCATTGTACGCTAGTGAAATTACTGGGCGAACGAGATTTAAGAACTAATATCTCGAGGTTGGCAACGCGTGAGTGGCACCTACTAATGGTGCTGCAAGCGCTCATAGGCTGCGGCAGCCACTTACCATCAGGTGGGCCGTATGCTTGTTTGCCAACTTCTAACATAAAAAAAAAAAAAAACTCCGTTGGATTTTAACAACTCGTCTTTTTTTATGCAGTACGACAATAATTTTCTGAATGGTGAAATATTGAGGTAACCATCAATGCGACGCTTCGTTAGAATGAAATCTTTTTCAAACAATGTCTTTCTAATCCTATGTATTAAATAGGTTCTATACTTCGTCATGCGTCAACATATAGATAATTATCATCACGCGTCCCTTTCTATTATCAAATACAATAATAACAAAAAAAAGAGACGAAGCAACATTTATTAAACAACGGATAAATCAATACAGTAAACCACGTCATAAATCAGCTCGGACGGTACACTAAATTATAATGAATATATCATTAAGCCGTAATAAAATTAATGAATTGCGAAATAATTGAGGCAATTACCCCAATACGGCAACGCATTTATCTAATACGATGTAATAATGCTTGTCTTTGCTTACAATAAATCTATTGCAAGGCGCTGCCTAATACAATAATAGAAATATAGGAAAACTTGTAGCTTTTGGACGCAAATAAGCAATACCATGTCAACCCACACGAATGTCATTTCGAGAAAACGCGTTGGAAAATTTTTAACCACTTGCTTTATATGAATTTTTTTTTATGTATTGGACAAGTTTTTGGCAATTTCAGATTTATGTAAATTAATAAAAAATAAGTATACAAACTGCATATTTCGTATATAATATAACCGAAAACGTTTAACATAATACATAAATTGCATGATTAAAAATGGATTTTTTAGAAGTTTTAAAGCTTAAAACCCTACAAATATTAAAGAAAGAGGTTCTTCAGCCATTTACCAACACTTCTGCATATATAAATCAGTTTTTTCAATTTTGTGGGTTGACATGGTATTGCTTATTTCCGTCCATTTATAAATACACATACTCTTATATGGTCCCCACTACAAGCTTAATAGCATTGTAATATTATCAGATTTCGCTTTCGACTTCATAATTATTATTTTTTTACGTCATGGCAGGTTCTATTCCCGCTCGGAGCAGATGTTTGTGTGTATATTCAATACCATACAGGCATGTATCCTTGTCGTTGTGTATGTTTTCGGACCCCCGAAGCACGATATCACTATCCTAATGGGGGCCGTTGATTGTGTAGCGTTTATTTATATTATTAGTATGTATATTTTATATAGCTATGACGCATATACTATATATATGCACTCAAACGTTTAATTAAATAAATCTTGTCTTATTCTTATCTGATTTCATTACTTTGAAATTTTGCTACAATGTCGTGAGTTATCAAAGGTTAAAAAAACTTGCAAACTTTGAAATGTATTTCTATAGTAGGTTCTACTTTGGTGCGGTATTCTTGCTGTATGTCAAAAGCACACGGCGAACTACCGGGAAAACATTGTGCATGAGTTGGTACTTGGCTGCTTCGCGTTGTAGATGTATTGGTTAACACACTTATAGCAGTGTCTACAACTCTGGTATACGCACACGCGGTCCATCCATTATATCCGTAGATATTCACAACAGTAATTTCCATCAAAATGACGTGTTATTTCCAGAGCGTGGATTAATTTTAAAAGTGGTATATTATACTAGCTTCTGTTAGCGGCTTCGCCCTCGTGAACAACAATGAAAACCCCATTACAACCCTTCAAGAGTGGAATTTTAGAAGACGTTAAAACACGTGTTTCTTTATCTGTTAATTGTTCGCCTAAAACTAAAGTTTCATGGTTCTAGTTTCAAAATTTCCAGACTTTCAACCCTTTTTAGCTCTGGGTTGAATTTCGAAAAATCCTTTTATAAACAGCACCTGCGAAAAAATCAGCTTTTTAAGTCCAAGGATTTAGGCTGGGTATTTATAAGTCAGTCAGATCTTCTCCTTTTATATATATAGTTTATGCGTTGTTTTTATTTAGGCGAAATATAAATTTTATTTATTCCGACATGTTTTTATTGCTAAGACTATAAAAGGAAGTTTATCTGTGAGAAAGGACAGTGTGGTAACGCTGTTGACCGGTGCCTGAATTTATTATGTTTTTGCATAACATTTTTATGTAATTTAATATGACTACATAAATGACTAGCTGTGTCCGTGGCTCCTCTCGCATTCTGTTGTCGGCACCACTAATTATAATGATCACTACGTATGTCATATAAATATATATTAATATTAAAAAAATATTTTTTTAAAGTTGGCAAACCAGCATACGGCCCACCTGATGGTAAGTGGTTGCCGTAGTCTATGAGCACTTGCAGCACCATTAGTAGGTGCCACTCACGCGTTGCTAACCTCGAGATATTGGTTCATAAATCTCCTCTGCCCAGTAATTTCACTAGTGTACAGTGTCCTTCAAACCGGAACACAGTAATGCCTAAGTACTACTATTTGGCGGTAGAATATTTGACACTGCGGTGGTACCTACCCAGCTGGTCTCTTGCAACAAAATACCTACCACCAGTGTGACTGGTGGAATAATATCTGCTGTGACAAAATCCCAACAACTATCTACGTTGTTTTGTTTTTAACGTGCGTGGATTCAAACGCGGTAGGAATGAACCTTTGTGTTCGGGTCTTACAAAAGTAAGAGAATAAGATATATAATATGAAGGTGTTAAACAGAGAGAGAAAGATTGATCGTCATTTTTTTATTATTTGAAGTAGGTAAGAATAAAAGAGAGAGATATAAATATACATTAAAAATTTAGTTTCCTCTTTTTCGTTTCATAAAATCCAAATCACGTCGTCAAAAGAAGTTTTACTTCAAATTGTTTTCCGTAATATAGAATATTTATTGGTGATATAAATCTAGGAGCAAAGTAACTATAAACGTGAATCTGACAAACTGTAAACAACACGACATGAGCACGAAGGCGCTGAGGATGAAACCGCAAGCTAAAAGCTATTTACAATCAAACTAATTACTACCTTGTTCTATAAGGGTTTGTGGAAGTCTGACCTAAATTAATCAAACCATCACTACAGTACACTGATATAATTCTAACGCTTCTTTAATCCAATGCATTACTTGAATATTTGGAGCTCGTATTAATTAAGCGTATTTTAAGGGCTTAAGGGTAAGACGGCAGTAGAGCCCTATTACAAAGCATCCGTTGTCCTTCCATCCATCCGTATGTCAGCGGAAGAGTTCGGTCTTCACAGAATGTGTACTTTTATTGCTACACAACAGCAGCTTAAAGGAGGTCCTCATAGAAGAAACTTGATATTAATATATTTTTTACGTTACGCACATTCTGCCTACATACGTACGTTCTGCCTACAGATCGTTTTAGCAAAGCCTGTTGAGCTTGCAACACCAGCTCACAAGTATATATCCAACCTAAGATGTAAAGATTAGAAGGAAAAGGACGGATTGGTTTTGAGTATATTATTTATTTGCCCCCAAACATGGAAACGCAATCGCATTGCTCTTCCATGCAAATATTCTATATGAGGGTTAAACTCCCCAGTTTAATTCCTAGTTAGTAGTTCCTAGTTCGTTTAGTTCCTTATACATATGTTGGAAGTATCGATTCCATTCATGCTAAAATACACATATTTTTAATCAAAAATACAAATATAAGTCAAAGCAATTGCATATAAATATTAATATTTATCAATACACTACTTATTATACTAAAGAGACTTTACATATTATAAATTAGAATATCAGTCTATCTGTCCACCTACTCTTTTGCGTTTGTGCACTTAAAACTCGAGAACTACTTCAAATTGTTGTTGACTCATGATTACGTGTAATGAACTGTCGTCAGATCCGCCGATTCAATGTAAAACTACATTATTTGATATTCTCTCCAAGTATGCATCGACTTGATTATTGTACCGTCTTGCCAGTATTCTAGAAATTACATTTTCTCTGTCCAGTGAGACTCAATACAGAACCACCGCTCACGTACATTGTAATTCGATTGAACGAAACGCCGATTGTGAATTGGCCAAAACATATTTTTTAGTGCTTCGCTTTCGGCATTCTTCTTCGGGAAATATATTTGTTTTGCGGTCAATTTGTAATTTAAAAATAAAATACCATCTCAAAATAAGTAGTGTATTTGTTTTACAAAGAACAATTTTGTACAAATACGCTTACTTTTTTTTAAAATCAAAAATAGGGTCTCTTTTTTTAAGTTAGCTAAGAAGTATAACAGAATTTCGAAGTAGCGTTAAATCCAAGCTATGTGTGAATAAGTTAGTCTCCCTAGCTTCTCTTCTTGTTCTATATTTACCTACCTCTTCAGTAAAACCCATATGAGACTACAAGTGTTACAAGTGTGAATAAGCTGACTACATACCATAATATTAAAAGCTGAGATTGTCTAATTGATGGAAAACGTACACTTAAAGTCTACGTTATCCATCCGAAGATCACGTGCTCAGATCCGGGTAAACTTAAGAGCTTTAAGAGTTTTCAAGCGCCTAATTTGTGTTTTAAATTTAATGCTTAATCTCGTGCTTAACGGGCAAGGAAAACATCGTGAGGTGCATGTCGTAGAAGAAATTAGTGGCGGTCCTATGACGGTGATGGGGTAGCTACAATCGCACGTTGTTGAAAAACTCGTGACGTCACTGCTCGTCACCAATTTTATGAGGTCAGCCAGCGTATACACGTAACTTTTTTTATGGAAGAGGGGCAAACGGGCAGGAGGCTCACCTAATGTTAAGCGATTACCGCCGCCCATGAACATCTGCAACACCAGAAGGCATGCAGGCGCGTTGCCGACCTTTAAGGAAAGAATACGCTCTTCTCTTGAAGGTTCCCAAATCGTATCAATTCGGGAAGACCGCCTATTAACTATTTCTTATATAACTATTTCTTGTATACCAGTTGCATCTTGGGGGCAGCCCGCTTTCTGTAGCGGTATTAACAGCTTATGCTGTGTGCTTTTTTGCCTCAATAGCAGTGTAAAAAATTGCAGTCTACTATAAATTTTAATGGAATATTCGTATCTCTGTTTTTAAGGTTTCGACTATATTACAACCAGGCGACACCAGATAAACTAATTCACCTGACCCTCGTCAATTGGTGGTCAGGTCGTCTTTACAAGTCTCCCGCCTTACCGGCCGCAGATAAGGTCTACGAAGACTTCAAAGGAAGAGTTTTTGATGTTCCCGTATTACATGTATGTAAAATTAATTAATAGTTTAATAATTTTTCGACACTGGACCGCCTGGAATTTCATACTAAATTATAGTAAGCCGTATCTCTGATCGTACTGGAGTGGCTTAGCTGAATCGTAGGTTATTTTATTGGTAAATTTGTATGACTTTAGAAGCTAATATCTCAACAAATACTGACGTTATGAAAAAAGTAAAACTAAAGTCTGCGAGTAAATTGACTCGGACGGACGGACAGACAGACTGACGGACAGACGGATGGACGGACAGACGGACATGACGAAATTATAACGGTTCCGTTTTTGCCATTTGGCTACGGAACCCTAAAAATAGTTATTATTCTTCTTCGTCCTAGCAATAACCGGGAATAACCCGGTATTTTATTTGACCTAGGGTCTGCTTATTACTCTTATCCGGATTTGACGGGTTACTAGTTTTTACACAGAGCGATTGCCATCTGACCTCCGCAACCCTAAGGGCGAACCAGTAACTCATTGGATAAGAGCAATTTACTTATCAAGAGTTAACGATTATTATCAGATGTTTTGTGATAACAACCGGGACCGACAGCTGAACGTGCTCTCCGAGGCACGGTGGGGAGATCTACAGACAAACGCCCAGACCGAGACAGAAATTTAACAAACATCTGCCGAGCGGTAATCGAACCCGCAACCGTCGAGACTAAAGGCAGACACGCTACCCACAACGCCACAACGGTGACAAAAAATAGTTATTATTAATTTATCTTAATGTAGTTATGTAAAGTGCGTACTATACAGATGATTTTTATTTAAGCTAGGCACCACCCTGGCACTTTGTTATATACAACAATGACTCAACAGTCAACGTGACTGGAGGTCGGGATGATAAACTGTTATCACTTTTGGCGAAGAAATTAAACTTTAAGTAAGTTGTAGACAACGTATAAAAGGTTTTATTTATAAGTTTAATACCATTACGTATACGAATTAAGATTAAATGCACGACAACAGTGATAAAAAGTGTCTTTTATAAATTTTTATTACACATATAACACTTGTATAGTTTTAAAACAAAATGATTTTGTTTTCATAAAGAATAATTTGAAGGATATACGTAGAAAAGGATTGAGTGCAGAGATGACGAATGATAGAAAATAATGGAACGAAAGAAAATGAAAGAAAAAATAAAAAAATAAACGCTACACACTCAACGGCCCCCATTAGGATAATTATATCCTGTGTCGGGGATCCGGAAACATTCACAATGACAAGGACAAACACAACCAGACCGGAAAACATGCCTGTACGAATAATACAAACATCTGCTCCGAGCGGGAATCGAACCCGCAACCGTCGAGGCTTAAGGCAGACTCGCTACCCACAACGCCACAACGGTGTCTATATATAGAAAACGTGCTGCAACCAGGCTACTGCAACCACTTACCACCAGGTGGGCCGTATGCTTGTTTGCCACCTTTAACATTAAAAAAAAAAAAAAAAACCATCAGGTGGAGTGGAGTTATTTGCCCTCCGGCGTTTATATAAAAAAAAACTTAGCGTGGGATAAGGATCTTGTCCTTAAAAAGAAATAATAATTTGTATTCCGTACATGAGGATAATGATACATTATACTTCAGCAAATCCTTCCTCTATCTTCGATATTATTAATAATAATATAAACTAATTTTCCGGCGTCGAGACGTGACGACCTCATCGCCCACTGTTGGGATAATATATATCACAGCAGAGATTATTCCACCAGTGCAATCAGTCACACTGGTGGTAGGTCTTTAGTTTGCAAGAGGTCGGCTAGGTAGGTAACGCCGCTGTGTCAAATATTGTACTCCCAAATAGTAGAGTTTAGGCATTACTGTGTTTGAAGGGTATTGTTGTTTGGGTTTGCAATGCGTGAGTGGCACCTACTAATGGTGTTGCGCGCGCTCATAGACTACGGCAACCGCTTACCATCAGGTCGACCGTATGCTTGCTTACCAACTTGTAACATAAAAACCAACTCAAGATCCGTAGACGTACAAACGCACGTAGCAGTGTAATATAAAACTTATAATATCGCTTTACTATGTAGTAGTGGCAAGGCGGCGACACCTGTTTCGTAAGCAATAACCCACTGTTAACATTTCTAGTATTCTTATTATTAGAAGTTCTGTGACTGAAACTATCAAAATAAAAAAAGTAACTTTCTAACAGATACAAATACTACGATCCACCTGAAAGAAGCCAAGGATCGAGAATCGCTGGAAATGGTACATTTAAAGGCACACTGGGTTTAATTTGGAAACGTGTAAGTTTAAGCTATAGATATATAATTAATATTGCTATTTTACATTTTTTAAATCATATTAGATGCATCACATAGATAATAATTGAGATCGTCAGCTTAACAGGCTCTCCGAGGCACGTTAGGGTCCACAATTACAAACGCCAAACCGAAATGTATATTTTTAATTAATCAAACCCGCGATTGTTGAAGATAAAGGGAGACCCGCCATCAACACGCCGCGAACGCTCATCATGTAAGTAAAGGCCATGCTAAGATTCAAATGTTTTTTATCGCAGAAAGCCGATTTCTTCATCGGAGATGTAACAATGACATGGGAACGACTACAAGCAGTGGAATTCTCGTTTCTGACTCTTGCTGATTCTGGAGCCTTCTTGACTCACGCTCCTGACAAGTTGAGTGAAACACTGGCAATTATCAGACCTTTCAGATGGGAGGTAATTTATTGATCAATATTTCTATTTTTTTTTTTTAATTACCTTATTTATATTATAAAAGCAAATGTAAGTTTGGTAGTTTCTTTGTTTGTAACGCTTTGACGTATTAACCGCTGAACCTATTTGAAAACCCAAAAACCTAAAGAGGATAAAATAGGGGAAAGGGAAGTTGATTTTCTCCCTGTCACCAAAAAAGAGGATGGAAGTTTGTATTGGGGAACTAATTAATTTATTTCTGTGTAGGCATAAAGATGTCCCATTAAAAATCGTTATTCTTGCTGGTGAAACCGACAATTTTAAGCCTATAGTTTATACAGACATTATATAAATTTTTAACATAATCCTTACTAACATTATAAATGCGAAAGTACCTCTATCTCTCTATCTCTCTGTCTGTCTGTCCGTTTGTCGCGTGTTCAAGCCAAAACTACTGAACTGATTGAAATAAAATTTGGTACACAGAGACTATAGAGCCTTAGAAAGGACATAGACTTTTAGTGCCAAAAAGGGTTTTAACTTTATAAGGGGTTAAAAGGGGGATGAAAAGTTGTATGGAAGTATTCATCGTTATTTTCAAAGCTTGAAACTTATTATTTAGGCCGTTGATTCGATATAAACAAATATGACATTCAAAGTTTGTAAAAAAATCGTTATTCACGCGGGCGAAGTCGCTGGCAGAAGCTAGTACGCAATAAATATAACCTAATTTTGTTCAAGGTTTGGCCACTAGTCGGCGCTACTATACTAGTGATAGGACCGGCGCTGTGGGTGGTGATCGCAGCTCCATCTTTATGGTTACGTCGTAAACGCAACCAACTGGGCCTTTTGAATAATTGCTGCTGGTTCACCACTTCATTATTCCTTAGACAATGTATGTATCATGTTGTTCACATATTCAAGACAAACACTTTAACAGTACACGAACGATATTATATCGAAGTAATATGCCGTTGCTTTGAGCACCTGTACCCTATCAATTTATGGTTTTATGGTTTGCTTGAATATTTAGCAAGACATAAAATTTTACGTTTAAATTATTGAGAAATATTGTAAAAGTATTTACAGAAATATGATGTCAGCCTGAAGCCTCAATAGCTTAACGGTAGATCGGTAACAGATCCCGTTGTGGTATTGTCATACCCACTCCCAGTACAAGCTGTTAGTTTATTTAAAGGGGCAATAAGAATATTAGTAATGACTTCAAAAGTCATTGCTAATATTTGCTTTCTAAAAAAAGCTAAGCATTAAAAATACAAAAAGCTAATACCGGTAGGTTCCTTATGTACTAATACCATACCCAAACCTATGGGAACTCAACATTTTTCCGGAATGAAAAGTGTGTGTGCCAAATTTCATCCAAATCTGTACAATAACAAACATCCATCCTGGATGGATCCAAACATTCTCATTTATAATATCAGTTAGAATTTAGATTAGTTAGATGCTTACATTTATTAACCATGCTTGCGTTTATAACTTGCTTGCTAGGGCCGGACGCTTTTTAATACCTTTTTTTATGTTACAAGTTGGCAAACAAGCATACGGCCCACCGGATGGTAAGTGGTTGCCGCAGCCTATGAGCGCTTGCAGCACCGTTTGTAGGTGCCACTCATGTGCTGCCAACCTCGAGATATTAGTTCTTAAATCTCTTCTGCCCAGTAATTTCACTAGCGTACAGTGCCCTTCAAACCGGAACACAGTAATGCCTAAGCAATACTATTTGGCGGCAGAATATTTGACACTGCGGTGGTACCTACCTAGCCGGCCTCTTACAACAAAAGACCTACCACCAGTGTGACTGACTGCACTGGTGGAATAATCTCTGCTGTGACAGAGGTTATCCCAACAGCGGGCGATGGTGTCGTCACATCCCGACGCCGCTAACGACGTTTCAGATTAATATAAAAGATTTGAATAAGATTCCTTACTCATGTACTTGATCTAAAAATATATATATTTTGGCCCATGATAAAGTATAGAACTCATTTAATACGTGGGATTACAAAGACAATATTTGAAAAATTGTCATTCTAACGAAGCGTCACATTGATGGCTACTTCAATATTTCACCATACAGAAAATTATTGTCGTACCGCATATAAAAGGACGAATCGTTGAAATCCGAAGTAGTAATAGTAAAGGGATTAAAATCATTGTTGGTTCCAAAAGTAGCTCATAATGTTAACCTACTTGGATAAAATTGATAAAGGCTACCCTTAGCTTAGTTTGATTCAAAATGAATACTGATAAAACCACAGGCGTGTTTTATATATTAAACTTCCCAATCATCATATAGTATCAATTAAAAATATACAGAAATATTAAATAAACCAAATATATCTATAACACATTTAAAAAAACTTACAGACAGTTTATTTGCCTTCAAGGTTATAAGGACCCCAAACAGAACTAGAGGGAGGCAACGCCACCCCAAATTGTCTTAAGATAAATATTAAGAGATAAATCTGAGATAATAAGCCAGCTGGAAAATGATTCGTTTTATCTACAACTAAATTGCCAAATTAACTAATTAAGATCTAAAGAAAACATTATATAAATTTGTATCTTGTAAAATAGTAAGGCAATTAAATATAAAGCTTAGTTAAAATATAAAATACTTTATTCAAAACTAAATGGACGCAAATAAGCAATACCATGTCAACCCACAAAATTGAAAAAACTGAGTTATATATGCAGAAGTGTTGGTAAATGGCTGAAGAACATTTCTTCTATTCTCTAATATTTATAGGGTTTTAAGCTAGTTACGTATACCAATTCTACATAAATCGCCTAGAGTGCATAAGTCCATATTTCCACATAAGAAATATGAACCGCCGTGTCAGCGTCGCAAGCCTCAAAAGGAGGAACCGACACCCGCCGGGTGCGGGCCGTGAGAAGGCATTCTTTGGTCCCACTTCGACCGGGAATCACTAGGCTAGTTAGGTTAAAAATGTATTCTTTTATTAATAAAATTTAATTTAAGTAAAATGGAGTTTCTTTTGCATCCGGCGGCTGTAGCAATACGTAACTAGCTTCAAAACTTCTAAAAAATTGTATACGAAATATGCAGTTTGTATGCTTATTTTTTGTGAAAATAAGTAAAATAACTTACATCTTGAAATTGCCAAAAACTTGACCAATACATAAAAAAATAATATAAAGCAAGTTGTTCAAAATTTTCAAACGCGTTTTTCTCCAAATGACAGTCGTGTGGGTTGACATGGTATTGCTTATTTGCGTCCAATTAGCCCTAGCTATTCAGAAATTTCAGCAACAATTATATAATTTCTTAAACCATTTAGTAAATATTCCAATTATAGTAAAACTAACATTGCCAAGAACGTTGTAGCGTTCTTACAAATATCTGTTTCGGTCTGTGCGTTTGTCCTTGTGTCCCCACAGACAGACAAACTAACAATCAGATCGATAGAAAAAAAGGGATGTTTTATTTTATAATTATTGTACTAATATAATAAATGTGAAAGTTCTTATGTTGTATTTATATATTGTTACGGGCTGGGGTTCGGTGATTTGGAAACAAACACCTGATGGCTCTAAATAAGACTTTATTGAGGTCTAAAACTTCACAAATCACAGGTCCAAAACGCAGGTCAATCACAGTCCAAAAGAATAGCCGAGGTCACTAATTATCGCACTTGTTCACTGGTATCACTTGTAGTTTCTTCGCTTGTTGCTCAGAACTGAATGAATCAGTCGTTTTTTTTTTTTTTTTTTTTTTTTTTTCGGAGTGTCCATTGCTGTTGGCCCTAGTGGCCTTGACAGCGTCACCGGTGGGGGCCGGGTCTGGAGACCTCGGCCGGTAAAGATGGACTGCCACGCGGGGCACAAGTTGAATCCGTCCCAAGGGCCCCTCCTGCGAGGTCGAGCCTAGACTTGGGACGTCATCGGGAGGGAAGGAGCGCTCCGGAGCGCAGTCTAGCGACCGTACGCGGCGCGGTGCTCACCGTCCGGGGTGAGCGGTCGAGTTGGCGTTGTGTCGGGCTGTGCGAAACAAGGGTCCTCGTCTCCGCCGGCGGAGACGCTGCAGCATGTGTGTCTGATGTCGTGTTCTGTTCGTGTATGGGGCGTTAGCTGTCGTGATGCTATCGTCTGGGTCTTGCAGGACGTGCTTGGGACGCCTGAGTCGTGTCGGTATGTCACCTCTACTTGTGTAAGTGGCGGCCTGTCTGACGAGGGGGTTCGGGTGGGATAGGGCTTTCTCGAAAAAGCTCTTGGAGAGCTTTTTCATGAATTTCGCTATTGAATCGAGATCGAAGTCTCTGTGGAGATCTACGTTGCGCATGTACCACGGACAGCCCGTGGCCATGCGCAGAAACCTATTCTGAATGACTTGAAATTTCGCTAATTGCGAAGAACTGACATGAGCGAAGACGGGACTCGCGTACGTTAGTATAGGACGAACGACGGTTTTGTAAAGTGTTCGCTTATTTCTAAGCGACAATTTACTCCGTCCGCCTATCATCATGTAGAGCCTTCCGAGCACGAAGGCGGCTCTGTTCCTAACTTTCGATATGTGGGACTGGAAATTTAGCTTGGCGTCGAGCGTGACGCCTAGGTATTTGGCCTCCTTTTTCCAAGGAATAGGTTGGCCGAAGAGCAGGATGTCTCCCGGTTGACCGAGCCTCCAGTAGTTTCTGACGGCGTGTCTGGTGAAGTGCACCGCTGCACTTTTGTCGGGATTGACTTCGATCCTCCATTTCCTAAACCAATCGCCTAAGGCGTTGACCGCGGTCTGGAGGCGGCTAGTCAGAAGGTCGGGTCTGTTGGATGTGGTATAGAGGGCTGTGTCGTCAGCGAAGAGAGCTAAGCCTACGCGATCGTTGGGATTCGACTTTGGTATGTCGTTGGTGTACAGATTGTACAGAACGGGTGAGAGCACGGAGCCCTGGGGACTCCGGCGCGTAGGGTGCGTCGGGAAGACAGCGTACCCTCGACTCGGTAGCGGAAGGAGCGGTTGGACAGGTAGTCTCGTATGATGAGCACGAGTCTGTCTGGCAGGCCGTAATCGAACAGCTTGTATATCAAGCCGTCGTGCCAGACTTTGTCGAACGCCTTTGCGACGTCGAAGAAGAGAGCCACCGTTGCGGTGGAGCGCGATTGGGTGAAGCCCTGGAGGATGTGTTCCGTTAGGCGGTACACTTGATCGGTGCATGAATGACGGGCTCGAAAGCCGAACTGTTCGTTGATCATTATGTTTTTGGCCTCAACGACGGCCTTGATCCTAATGAGTAAGATCCTCTCGTAGATCTTACCGAGACAGCTGATCAACGATATGGGTCGGTAGCTGGTGGGAAGGTTTTTAGGTTTCCCGGGCTTCGGGATCCCTATGACTATCGCTTCCTTCCACTGATCCGGGAAGGAGCATCCTGCCAGAAGGGCGTTGAAAATGAGCACTAATAGCTCGATGATCTGAGTCGGGAGGAGCTTCAGAGTCCTATTGGAGATTCGGTCGGGTCCGGGAGATTTTTGACCTTGAGGGCCTTAATGATGGATTCGACCTCGTCCGCTGTCGTCGGCGACAGCGGCTCGTCCGTCGGGGCCAGGGAGATCCTACGTTCGACCTCCGAGTTCACCTTGAGGAGGTGCTCGGGGTCGACTGGTTGGGAGCTGGGGGAGCATTGGGATTCGAGGCTGTCAGCCAAGCACTCGGCCTTATCAGAGTCGTCGGATGCGAGGGGTCGGTTCGGACGCAAGAGGGGCGGCATCGTGGAGACGGTCGGATCTTTCAGAGTTCGCGCCATCGCCCAGTAGGCCAGGTGAGAGGGCGCTAGCTCTTGGAGATACCTGCCGAGTCGGTCGTCCCTGAGTTGGGCAAAGCGAGCTTTGACCTTCCTCTGTAGGGCCCGGAGTCGCCTCCGGTTGTCGTCGGTCGGATAGGAGTCATGGGCTCTAGTGAACGCGTTTTTACGTCTGAGGAGATCCCTCAGGTCCTCCGGGAGCTCCCAGCGCCCGTCCGGGCGGATTGGAACCTCCCTGGAGCAACTGTCTATTTTGTCGCGGATGTTGTCGGTGAGTTTAGACGCGGCCGCTTTCGCGGTCTCGACGGAGTCGATTTCGTCAGGTATTCCGTCTAGGGGGTCGATTCTACCGACCGGAGTTGCTCGTGGAGCTTCCTCCAGTCCACTAGGGTCTTAGTCGGGGGGTGGAATGCACGACGGGTCCTAGCTGGATTAGGACCGGCCTATGGTCGGAGTCTAGCTCGGATAGCGTCTCGATCGAGCGCAACTGGAGCGTTACGTCTTTCAAGATGGCTATGTCGAGCACGTCGGGTCTGTCGTTCGTTCCTCTGTTGGGGTATCTAGTGAACGTCATGGGAGCTATGACCTCAAAGTTGAGAGTCGGCAGTGAAGTCAGTCTGTCGAGAATTAGTCCGTTACTATTGGATACGCTAGAGTGCCAGCGGGGGTGCTTACTGTTGAGGTCGCCGGCCAGAAGGACCGCGCCTCCCATCGATAGGAGCGACCTAAGGTCGCTCTCGAGTAGGGTTTTGTTGGGCGATAGGTAGACGGAAGCGAGTACGATAGGCTGATGGCCCGTCATACTGATCTGACAAATCGACGCCTCGATACTCGAAAGCGGTGGAGGATCCAGCGGCACGCAGTGCAGGGACCTTTTGTAATAGATCAGAGTTCCGCCGAAGCGGGTGGCTCTGTCGTCGCGGATGGATCGGTAATTTGAAACTTTGGGGTCGCGCATGCTCGGTTTTAAGAAGGTCTCTTGCACTAGCATGACGTCGGATTGGTGGGATTTTAAAAACTCGCGAACAAGGTCGATCTGTTGGATAAGGCCGTTTGCGTTGAACGTGACGAGGCTCAGGGACCGTGGTTTTACCCTACTAGTCGCTGCCATTGAAGTTGATGATTACCGACACAAGGTCGATGTGCTGCGTCAGCGCATCGACGTTGCAGATGGCCGGGTCGCGGAGCTTGCCGGCGAACGTGTTAAGTTCCTTCATGTCGAAGGACTTCAGAAACTTCGACACGAGTGCGAAGTCTGAGGAGGACGAGGGTGAGGCCGGGGCGGCCTGGGAGGGCTTGGGCTGAGGGGTTTAGCGACGGCCGTTGTGGGTGTCGTCGCTGGTCTTGGGGCTGGGAGTTTCCTCCAGACGGAGTCCGCGGGGAGGTTCGTGTTTACGAACGAGGCCGCGGGGGCCGAAGTGGTGGCCTGAGGGGCCGGGGCTTTCGCCTGAGGGGCTGAATTTTTGGGGCGGGATATGGCCCGCTTGACGGGTGCCGTCCTCGCGGCGGCCCGGTGCCGCCGCGGGGCTTTGCTGCAGCCCCTGTAGCTCGCAGGGTGTCCCTGCGTTCTACAGAGGATGCAGCTGGGGGGACTTCCGGGTCTGGGACCTTTCTGGGACAGTCGGGCGTCCCGTGATCGTCCAGGCACTTGACGCACCTGGGGCGGATCTCGCAATTCTTGGCCGAGTGGCCGTAGTATTGGCAGTTGTGACACTGCCCGGGGAGTCCCCTGTGGTGGGGACCTCTACTCTAAGACCGGACAGTTGAGCCACGGTCTTGACGTTAAAGATGGCCTTACCCTCGGGAGTGAGGTCGAGGATGACCAAGATAGTATTGAACAGCGTCGTGCTGTCAGTGTTTTTCCGGTACATTCGGTGTACCTGCCGTACGGGAAAGCCCTGGGACACTAAGTCCTCTTTGATAAATTCGGAGCTAATCTCCTTTGGCATCCCTCTGATGACCACGCGTAGTTCGCGGTCCTCATCGAGGGTGTAGGAATGAAAGTCGACTTTGTCGACTCTCAGGGCAGCAGTGAACCTGCGGTGGGTCTCAGTATTCTGCACTTGGACGCGGATGCCTTGTGCAGTGGGGCGGGCGCTGGTGAAGTGTATCTTTTTCGCCGCGAGGGCGGCGGATACTCTCATCCAGCACGATTTGTCCCGGATGAAGATGGGGGGAGGGGCCTTGGCGGCTGGGTCCGCGTTCGGTGCGGGGGCAGCGACGGTCGGGCTGGGTGAGGGGGTCGGCCTTGCGGGCGACCGGGGGCGGGCGGCGACGATTGGGGCAGTCGCCTTTAGGGGCGGTGGGGCCTTAGGGCTTTTGCCTTCCGCTTTTTGCCGCCGACGGTCTGAAAACCGTCGTTCTCCTCGCTGTCCGATGAGGTCGGAGAGGAGGAGGCGGAAGAGGTCGAGGAGGTCGACTCGGTCGGCGAGGGCGGGGGCGAGGGGACCTCGGGGAGTCGGTGTCCATGGGGACACCGGTGCTGCGGGGCCACTGGGGGCCGGCGCGGGAGTGGGGGCGGGGAGGGTTTTCGGTCAGCCTTGAGGAGGCCTGGGCCGAGCGGAACTCCGCAATAGATTCAGGGTGCTTTGCCACCAAGAACCTCAAAAAGGCCTTGAGCTCGGCCGGGGAAAGGGCGTCCATGGTGGAGCCGGGGTTGTGGGGTCGTTCGTTCCTCCCTGCCTGGGGCGGCAGGGAGATGAGTGCCTACGGTGTGTTTTCCCTGCGGAATCCCTGTCCGTAGGTGACGGGGGTGTGTGCCTAAACTAATAAGTGTGAGTACTTACGGCTCCGGGAACCGGCTGCACTTACTACACTACACTATCGGTCCTGTTCTTCACCACTCACTGGCACTTGCACGTAGTCCGTTAGCACTATTCTGCGAACGCAACGGGCGTACACGACACAGAATCACTTAAGGTCCGAAGAGCACTTGGTCCTGGCGGAGGCGGGCGTGCGGGGCACGCGGCTGGGCGTGCGGAGCACGCAGCGGGGCCTCGAGTGCGGGGCACTCAAGGCGGCGGCGGGGTGCGCAAGGAGCGCACGGGGTGCACGCGGCAAGGAGCGCGTGCTGGGGCGAGCACAACAAGGAGCTGTGCTCAAGAGGTCCGTCCGAGTCGGCTGACTGCGGAGGACTCCTCCGTTGAATCAGTCGACGCGCCGGGCCGCTTATATACGCGGACACGGGTTCGAGAGAGCTCCGTCCGCGGAACGCTA
Source organism: Hestina assimilis (assembly GCA_023373885.1). Lineage (NCBI taxonomy): Eukaryota > Metazoa > Arthropoda > Insecta > Lepidoptera > Nymphalidae > Hestina > Hestina assimilis. Next base: position 13,538,338 of record CM041745.1, read on the forward strand.
TTCTACATGTTTCGAGAATACATCTTTCTCGAACCCGCGCGGCGGTCGTAGAAATAAACAAAAGGAGTAGCAAGCGATTTTGAACCTTATTCCCTTGTGATAAGGTTATCCATAACAATATTAAGATGTTTGTAAATTAATCACGCAAACGGCTGGACGGATTTGGCTGAAATTAGGGGGAATAGCACATAGATACCTGATCAACTAGATTAATATATAACATACTTGATATCCCGAAAAATATTTGGTTCCTGTGGGGTTATTAAAAACGTACTATAGGACATCACTTGTTTAGTATGTGTCTTATGGAATATTATTTATTTACAAATGTTTCTATCTCTCGGTCTGTCTCTCTGGAGCTAATTCTAAGGTGATCGCAGATGAAGTCGCGGAACTATGCTAGTGTATCCTAACACTACAGAAAACTCCTTACTAACATGAAAGATCTAGTAATAATTTTAGCACACTGCGATAATTTGTATCTTACAGCTTCCACCAAAGAACCATCTAAAACTAATAAAGCCCGCCTGGTCACCATTCTCATTTCCCTCGGAGCAACCTATGTCATTGGTGATATGTACTCCGCGAACCTGACAAGTCTTCTAGCAAGACCTGCACGAGAACAACCAATTGGGACATTACAGGCGTTGGAAGAAGCCATGAGAGACAAGGCTTATGAATTAATTGTGGAGACTCACAGTTCATCATTGACTATTCTTCAGGTATAAATTTATATAACAATATAGTATGTCTATAAAATGTCTGAAACTTTATTTCATTTTTAAAAACAATACCTTAGATGTGTAGGTATGTGGGTAAATATGTACCGGCGTCGGGACGTGACAACCCCATCGCCCGCTGTTGGGATAATCTCTGTCACAGAAGAGATCATTCCACCAGTGCAATCAGTCACACTGGTGGTAGGTCTTTTGTTGTAAGAGGCCGGCTAGGTAGGTACCACCGCACAAATAGTAATGCTTAGGAATTACTGTGTTCCAGTTTGAAGGGCACTGTACGCTAGTGAAATTACTGGGCAAAGGAGATTCAAGAACCAATACCTCGAGGTTGGCAACGCGTGAGCGGCACCTACTAATGGTGTTGCGCGCGCTCATAGGCTGCGGCAACCACTTACCATCAGGTGGGCCGTATGCTTGCTTGCCAACTTGTAACATAAAAAAGGTAGCAAAAAAGCGTAAAGCTTACCTAATTTTGAACAGTCACTGTAGCTTATAGATCCAAAAGAAGGAGAAAAAAGATGAGCCCTTTATACCCTTTGAACAAAGAAGAGAGACATATAAAAGAGAATAAATGAAAGTGATGTGCGTTCACTCGATAAAAAGAAAACAATTTACAACGCTCTTTGCATCTCTTTTCAGCCAAGACCAATCACTTTACAATCAGCTAAAAATGGTGGGCTTGGGTGATCTTGTGTTGTGTGAAAAAAAAAAGTATAAGGTTGAGCCGTCAGTGTTCATACTGTTACAACGATGAGTGGAAACGCCAAGCCTGCATCACCTTTTTCATTTTCCGTCTTCCAATCCTTGGGTCAATAGCACACAAAAGAAACTGCTTATTGTTTGCAAACGTCCTAAGGCTACGATAACCTCTTACTATTATACAATTATATATTATAGTTGTTTGCCACCAGTGGTAAAAAGTTAATTAAACTCTATGGACTTTAAAAATTAAATATTACTATAATGAAAAGTTATTCTGTTGATTAGAACGGAACAGGTGTATATGGTCGTCTCGCTCGTTTAATGCGTCGTCAGCGCGTACAACGCGTACGAAGCGTTGAAGTAGGCGTGCGTTTAGTTCTGACAAAACGTCGTGTGGCAATATTGGGTGGCAGAGAAACACTGTATTACGATACAGAAAGATTTGGTACGTATACTAATAGTTAGAGTAAAAGAGACAGATGTATAGACTTCTCATTTATTGCAGATGTACCTAAGCAAATGTTATTGGTTTTAGGTTCTCATAATTTTCATTTAAGTGAAAAATTATACACAAGATACTCAGCGATTGCTCTGCAAATAGGCTGTCCATATTTGGAGACTTTTAACAATGTGTAAGTAATTATATAAAAGGTATTTATAGATGTAGTATTATAACATTAAAAACAAGTGCTATGATTATTGGAACAAAATACTTAATTACGGGTTTTTTTATCCATTTCCAATTTTTTTTCATCCAAATTTGTTTTTATTATTAGCTATTATAGCGACTATAAAAACAAAAAATCTAGAAAATTCCAACTTATTTAATACAATTTTTAAAATACAGCCTCCTGACAGACCGACAGACGTCTAGCAGGGGTTTAATAGGGTTCCGTAGCTACCGTTTCGGTTCCGGCACGTCATGGTTGCTTGCGCAAGCGACCCCATGACGGCGAATAAATGAATGATGTATATGGTGGTGAGGGTTCCGCTGAGTTTTAGTGGGTATTGCCGCTAGAGTAAAAGGCGTCCGAGTCCCACACTACCACTGCCTAGTGTACTTGACGAGTACCCTACGTACAGTTGTGTGCGTAAATGCATTTCTCAGTGAAAACAAAAAAACGCACTTTTCAATTCCTACTGACGTGACTTAAAATGTAAAGCAGCTTGCATCATATAATTATTATATATAGAGTTAATTATAACATCTAGACTCAAGTTGTATACAGCTACAAAACCTTGCATGTCTTTCATAGACTATAATTACTTCAAAAGTTTATGAATTTCGTATTTTGAATATGCATGAAAATTTCGTTTGACTTTCATCTCCACGTAGTTAAGTATACTAATATGTTTTTCAAGTGTAATGACTCTATTCGAAGCTGGGATTCTAGCGAAAATGACGACAGATGAATATAGAAATCTACCAGAACATTCTAGATCTAATCCAGTGACCGAAAGTGAAAGCAAAGAGAACAACGATGCTACGGAAAATACTCAAACAACTCAGGTAGAGTAATTTCTTATTCTAAATGCCTTTTCACACGTGCCGGTTCCCGGGTAGCCGGCACCGAGTATCGGGTAGCGAAGTGTATGGATATATATGGCGGCTTTTACACGTACTGGCTTAATTTTGTTCAGCAATCGGTCATCGGGTGCACGCCGGATTCACCACTGTGCGTACGAGTACTACATTTAAAATTAGGTCGCGTGGAAGCGAAATGAGTTACCGGGCAGTCGGCGCCGGATACCCGGCAACCGGCACGTGGGAAAAGGCACTAAATGTCATGTAAATTTTTGTGAGTTTAGCGATATTACTGTTTTATTTATTTACAGGTGTCAGAATCGACTATTGGCTTGAAGCCGGTATCACTAAGAATGTTACGCGGAGCTTTTTGCCTTCTCAGTCTTGGATACTTTTAGCGGGTAAAAGATATTGAATACTTGATACTAAAATTGTTTCTACGTGTATACTAATCCAGGAGATTATTGGATGAAATAAGGTTGTCTTTCTATGAAAGATTTATTGGATACTAGTATCAGCCAGCGACCTCACCCGCTCCATCTCCGATGACGTCCTTAGCCGTGGTTCGGCTTCGCAGGAGGCACCCTAAGGACGGAATCAAATTTGAGCCTCCGTGAGGGCTGTCCCTTTATCACGGCTGAGTCTCAATACTCGGCCCCACGCCCGGTGACGCTGTCAAGGCCAGTAGGGCCAACAGCAATACACATTCCGAAAAAAAAAAAAAAAGACCTCACCCGCGCGCATACCGTTTTGTAATAAGCTAAGCGTTTTGAATACGCCCTTTAGTAAGTTTTTTGATAATCTCAGGGGAACTTATTATTTTTCCGGGATAAAAGTATCTTATGTGTCAATCCAGGCTATAAACTATCTAAGCTCCTTACATCCAAATCTGTTCAGTAGTTTTTGCGTGAAAGAGTATCAAACACCGTTGTGGCGTTGTGGGTAGCGAGTCTGCCTTAAGCCTCGACGGTTGCGGGTTCGATTCCCGCTCGGAGCAGATGTTTGTATTAATCATACAGGCATGTTTTCCGGTCTGGTTGTGTTTGTCCTTGTCATTGTGAATGTTTCCGGACCCCGACACAGGATATAATTACCCTAATGGGGGCCGTTGAGTGTGTAGCGTTTATTTATTTATTTATTTATAAACATCCATGCAAACTTTCACATATATAATATAAGTGGAAATGAAATCCAGTCAAAACTATAACTGCCTTATATTATAAATGCGAAACTAACTATTTCTGTGTCTTATCGGTTACGTTTTCTCGCCTAAAGAACTTAATTTATTATGATAAATTTTAGTGTGGAAACAGGTGGACATTTTTTTATGTTATAGGAGGCAAATAAATGGAGGCAACGCGTGAGTGGCGCCTACTAATGGTGCTGCAAGCGCTCATAGGCTACGGCAACCACTTACCATCAGGTGGGCCGTATGCTTGTTTGCCAACTTGAAACATAAAAAAAATAATAATAATAAGCAGGCTCATCTGATGTTAAACGATTACTGCCGCCCATGAGTAGCTAGAGAACGAGAACGCACTTGCATTACCAGAGGTCATGCAAATGCGTTTGCGACCTGTAAGGCTTATCATATAAGACATGGGCTTTATCCTGACAATAAATCTTAAAGGGGTGAAAAAAGGCAGAAAAGTTAATGTTCATATTTCAGTGTTTTGACAAGCACAATTAAATATTAATAAAATCATTTGAAATTAAAATATTGGTTTGTAAAGATTCGAAGTGATACTGTAAGAAAAGTACTGCTATAAATATTGTTATTCACGAGGGTGAAGCGACGGGCAAGAGCTTGTATAAAATAACTGAACGGAAAAACACAAACCGAAAGTCTACAATTCCATGTGTGGTGACTTGAAGCAAAATTCGTCAATAATTTTTGACTCAATGCCTCCTATTAACCATTTACAATAGGTATACATAACTTTATATAATTATTTATTAACAACCTCAAAACCAATTCAATCTACGCTTTGAATTCGAAGGTAAACTTTTGACCTTAATTCATTGGTTAAGTGCTTTATATAGAACCTTATTATACTGGATTAATTTGTGATAGATTAATATAATATGCATAAAGATAACGACAAACCCCCCAAGATAACGAAAATTCATTTTGTTTAGTAAACTTGTCTTTAACGACAGTTATTGTGGTTTTGTTGTGGTGTCGATTCCCCTGGGGCAGATGCTTTTTTAAATAAATAAACGCTACACACACAACGACACCCATTAAGATAGTTATATCCTGTGTCGGGGGTCCGGAAACATTCACAATGACAAGGACAAACACACCCAGACCGGAAAACATGACTGTACGATTAATACAAACGTCTGCTCCGAGCGGGAATCGACATCGCCACAAAGGTGTCATTTTTAGATCCATACAAACATTTGTTCTAGTTGGATGGCTGTGCTTCTCAGTAGAGCCTTGCTATTTTAAGCATGAATATGCCCGCAAACGGGGAAGTACTACCCTCCCACAAAATATCCACAATACGTAAGAGTATGTGTGCGTTTCGATTAGAATTTACGCACATTAGAAACCTCAAAAATTATTTTTTTTTGTCTCCACTATTTAATGGATATTTTTATACATATAAACCTTTCTCTTCAATCACTCTATCTATTAAAAAAACAGCATCAAAATCCGTTGCGTTTTTTTTAAGATTTAAGCATACATAGGGACAGAGAATTCGACTTTGTTTTATACTATGTAGTGATAAACGCAACATACGCAACGACACCCATTAAGATAGTTATATCCTGTGTTGGGAGTCCGGAAACATTCACGAGGATATTGACCATCATATCCAGACCGGAAAACATGCACGTATGGTCAATACAGACATCAGCTTCGAGCGGAAATCAAACGTACAAATAATCAAATTATTACAATTATTTAATCGAAAATGTAATAACAGCACTTTTGTTACAGCTGTCGTCCTCATTGCTGAAATACAAATAACTCGTAAGAAAAATAAAAATACAATGGAATCAATTCAGAATACAAGTGAACAGAACTCGCTAGGAATTCGTGTTAAACGACATTTTCAAAAGATTTTCAGAACCATATATTTATTTATCGATAGAGCTTTGGGACACGATGCTAAAGAATAAGTAGCACATAGTTTTGATGATATATTAAGATATTGTGTTTTGTTTTCATAATAAATCAATTTTTGTTTGAGGTAAAGAACTGGCTCTATACTTTGTTAAATTTTTATTTGTAGGCTATCTTTCTATAGTTATTGTTGCCGTGAAATTACATTTGTATCACGTAATTAAAAATAATCTTCACCAAGATCGATATTCTGTGTAGAATACTAGAATAACCACCTAAATAACTGCAAAAAGCAGAAATCAAACTCGTAATATAGTAGTGGAGCCATGCTCCTCCCAGCACAAATAGACCGGGGAAGTACTACCCCAACACAGAATATCGGCGTAAAGTAACAGTATCAGTAGGTAATGCTGCGTTTCGTGCGATGAATATGAGCGCCGGAGGCCCAATCTCCCACCCCCTCTGTTCCCTTCCTTTTTATCCCATCTCATTGTCTCCTATCCGTTGGCTTGGCAACACGAATTTAATAATTTATGTATCGCAAGCGTTCATAGGTTACGGTGACTGTTTAGCATCAGGCGAACCTTATGCTTGTTTGCCAATGGAATCATGAATTTAAAAAAGGCATATTTGAGATTTTGTTGTTAGTTTGCCACCGCAAATTTTTGTAGGAAATCGTAATTCAAATATATAATTACCACGAATATTGTAGGATGTATTCACAACACAATTCTGCCATTAGTGCTATCTGAAGGTCCCGGGGCTAATAATAAAGCAATTATTAGTATTTTGAATTGTAATATCTAATTTATGAATGCGTTGTGAGCTGAGGGAATAATCTAGATTAGTCGTGTAGTCATAGCGATTCATAAATGCTAGACATTCATAGGCCTCCATTATGATAGTGATATCTTGTGTCGGGGATCCGGAAACATACACAAGGACAAGAGGGCATATACACCCAGACTAGTACACATACCTGTATGGTCAATACAAACATGCGCTCCGATCTACTTAAATTGACCCGGAAAATAAGAACATATCCCGGACCTCGGAATAACTAAAAATGTCACTCAAAAATGCCAACGAAAATACAAATCGGATAAGAAATATAGCATCAATAAATACGGGCAAACATCTCTGAGGTTTCAAGTACTTATTTTTGGTTTCAATGTGAGATATATTGATGCTCAACGGTAAAGCAAAACAGCGTGAAAAAGCTTGCGTTTTGAGGCAGAAATTCCCAAGATACGGATTGACCAATCCGCAGGGGTCAGCCTGGTGTATTAAGACCTTATCATCCTCCTTATCTATCTAAGTAAAAAAACCATTGAACATTTTTACTATCTAAATTGTACTATAAATAATGTCATAACGTCATAATATTGAGTCACGACTTCACTTAGAACTAGACTAGAACTAAGACAACCGGTTAAGTTATCTAATCAAACTTTAAATTGCCAAACGATTCCAATGTTCAACTACTAAAGCTAAAACGGGAATCATCTATAATACTCTTACAATGAACGACAAAGACCGTATTATACGTGCAACAGGCTATAAGAACGGAATACTTATCAAATCCTCATTAAGGTTACAAGGGACGGGTAGCGACTTGATTAACCGACTTCGCTTGGCGCGCCGATAAAATGAATGTCCTACGTATGTGTTATAAGATGTTGTGACACACGATACACAAAAATATCCAACTCGATTTTGAATTTTATTTCAAATTTTAAATTTCAAGCATTGAGGTTCTATGCAAGCACCTTCGCGACAATACAAAAGTGTTTTTTACTATGATCGTTGGACGACGGTGTGACGACCGAAGACGGTATGATCGTGTGACGACCGTTGTAGCGTAGCGGTAGCGAGCAATTTGTATTAAGCGGAGAAATGCTAATCTTTTGTTATTTTTTTCGTTCATTTTTATTATTAAGTTTTTTTTTACTTTTGTATTTTTTTTTTGTTTTAAATTGTACTCTGCTGTGTTTCTAATAAACTTGTTCTTTCTTTTCTTTCTTTCTTCTTCTAATAATAAGGTACCTGAACAGTTAAAAGTTGATAATCGACATACGAAACATTCCTCGCCGCCTTGCCGGTAGATTTGTCCCTCACTACTATATTCAGTGGTGGTAGGTCTTTTGTTGCAAGAGGCCGGCTAGGTAGGTACCACCGCAGTGTCCAATATTCTGCCGCCAAATAGTAGTGTTTAGGCACTACTGTGTTCCGGTTTGAAGGGCATTGTACGCTAGTGAAATTACTGGGCGAACGAGATTTAAGAACTAATATCTCGAGGTTGGCAACGCGTGAGTGGCACCTACTAATGGTGCTGCAAGCGCTCATAGGCTGCGGCAGCCACTTACCATCAGGTGGGCCGTATGCTTGTTTGCCAACTTCTAACATAAAAAAAAAAAAAAAAAAAAAAAAAAAAAAAAAAATATATATATACGCAGACCACGGCAACATCGTAAGTTTCTCATTAAATTGCTAAGTGAGTTTGTACCACTCCTTATATTTAATCGCTTATGCAGTAATGGTAAGCAAAACGAATAAACGATACTAATGCATGCTCTCACTACTTGTGGCTCATAAGTCACAATATGCGGCGACAAGGTGACGCGTATATGCATCTTCTGCTCATGCGATTCCGGACCGTCGATGATAAGGGTTATTTCCAATGGGGGCCGTTGAGGGTGTGACGTTTGTTTGTTTGTTGAAGCCTTCGCCAATATTTTTGTGTAGTATTTTTTTTTTTTAAAAACAACATTTGGAATCTAATATCTTTGATATCTTGCTATGTGAGTACCTAAAAGCATCTTTAGTCATAAGATTGGACGCTCCCAATATCTGTAAACTTGTTCTACAAGGCGCAAATAGACTCCATTCAATAAGAAAACTGGCGAGAAATGACTAATGAACTGAATCTACAGCGAGAATTGTGTCCGGAACATCCGTGCGATAATTGAACTCCTTTTTATAACTGTTTCGAAACAAATAAGTACGTAATTAACAATAACTCTAATCTTCTTTATATATAGAAAACTACTAACTTTTCCCCGCATAGTAAAATAAGCAATTATATAATTATAGGCAAATATTTTTTTTTATGTCAGAGGGGCAAACGGGCAGGAGACTCACCTGATGTTAAGTGATTACCGCCGCCCATGAACATCTGCAACACCGGAGGGCATGCAGATGCGTTGCCGATCTTTTTTAGGATACAACTGGTTATACGCTGGCTGACCTCGAAACGCGGCTATCACTTCACAAGTTTTTCACCATCTTTGGATAGCTAACCAGGCGGACCTTTTTTAATCCCTACCACCAGCATAATGTTATACCACTAATATATAATGTTAAAAATATCAGAAGCAGGAACTGTTTGTATATTACACAACATCTTATTAAACTTAATTTAAAAAACTGTAGCTTAAAGCTTAAAGCTTGCGCTATAAAATTCGGCTTTATTTAACTCGATTAAAAAGATATGAGACGTATTTTTGAACGTTTTTTTTCCTGTAAAATCCTGCTTCATATGCAGATTGCAGGCTTTGTTTATGGTCCGTGCAGGAACAACGGTGAACTCAACAAATTCTCACTCAAAGGACTCCGCATCATAACACGTGGTAGTGACAACTGCACAAAGCCTTTTGTTTTGTTATTTCGAATTTAAAATCCCTGCTCTCGACGATACATTAAATATTTCGTAAACTGAACGACTTCTACTTTGATATTTGAACTATATGTAATATGTTTAAAAGCTTTAGGCTTTGTTAGTTTTCGTTTGATTCCCGCTCGGGCAGATGTTTGTATTGATCTCACAAATATCTGTTTCGGCCTGGGTGTTTGTCCTTGTGGGTCTCCCCACCGTGCCTCGGAGAGCACGGTAAGCTGTTGGTCCCGGTTGTTATCATAACATCTGATAACAATCGTTAACTCTTGATAAGTAAATTGCTCTTATCCAACGAGTTACTGGTTTGCCCTTAGAGCTGCGCAAGTCAGATGGCTCTCGCTCTGTGTAAAAACTAGTAACCTGTGAAATCCCGACAAGAGGACCCATGGTCTGCTTAGTAAGTCGACCATGGGTAAATACTCGTATAGTACCGGGAATAATGCTAGGAAGAAGAATAATTAAAAGATGTTAGTACCTATATTTTTCGTGATAATCAAAAAACGAAATATGAAAGGTAACATATGGCACGAATATATTCACAGAACGAAATAAATTAACATCAACTATGAAAAATTTTAGAGCTAAATGAACGTTGCGGTAAAATATAACGTAACATTTTATCAGATAACCCTAAATAGTAGAGAAAAATGAAAAGTCGCAATGCAAGATGAGCAAAAAAATTAGCAGTCAAGTGCGTTGTGGACCACGCACCGTTGAAACTAAAGGGTTCCGCAGCTTGGTTATGAAGAATCTTAAGACCTTTAAAAATAATAACGAATTAAAATCGACTGCAAAAATAAGTTGGTAATTTCATAGTGATTATTAAAAATTATATGAAAAACAAAGTTATGAGAAAAACTTACATATCTCTTAAATTTGTAGACCTATCTTCTTCAAACCAAATGTGGTTGAAATTTTATTTGATGTCCTATAAGCTCAAATTTTTCCAGAATTTTAAATCCTATAGTTCAAAAGTTACAGGGGGGGAGGACACAATTTTTACGACTTTAGGAGCTTATATCTCAACAACTACTGACTTAATGAAAAAAGTCAAAATCAAACCTCCTTGTCATTTTGAAAGACCTATCCAAAGATATCCCACACGTTGACATACGTTGAAATTTTTTTTTTCAACACTTAGTTGCGTGCATGGACTGCTACCCTGAATTCTTATATATTTTAAGATTTTATTACAGAATCGTTGTGCGGTTCATAGAATACACCTATTTAGTAAATTTCGTATAGATAGAGCCAATGGTCTCCGAGTAAAATGACTGTGACATACGGACGGACGGACGGACAGACGGACAGACGGACAGACGGACAGACGGACAGACGGACAGACGGACAGACGGACAGACGGACAGACGGACAGACGGACAGACGGACAGACGGACAGACGGACAGACGGACAGACGGACAGACGGACAGACGGACAGACGGACAGACGGACAGACGGACAGACGGACAGACGGACAGACGGACAGACGGACAGACGGACAGACGGACAGACGGACAGACGGACAGACGGACAGACGGACAGACGGACAGACGGACAGACGGACAGACGGACAAACGGACAGACGGACATGACGAAACTATAAGGGTTCCGTTTTTGCCATTTGGCTACGGAACCCTAAAAATCAGTGGAACAAGTACAAATCGTAGAGGAGCCATACTAGCAGCTTACAGCTTAACAATATAAAATGTTTTTATTTGTAAGTTATTACAGCACAAATATTCGTGGAAACGTAAGCGGCATAACAAAAACGTCGCCAACAATAAAGCCGGCCCCGCCGTGTTTTTCCGCTTAAAACAAAATTGTTCCGGTTTTCGCCTCGCTCGCTTTGGGCGAAATTCAAAACGCAGTTGATTTATAATTTTGATTAACGACTTTACGTTTCGAGCTAACTACTCTAGATTTCAGAGTTACCGTTTTTAATTAATAAGAGGTATGGTACGTGTAATTATCGGAACTTTTCAGGTGTAATGGCGTTTGGAAATAAGTGGCTAATTGGCTAAAATAATCCTGATAGCATTTCTTATACTAATAGTTTGAACATTGGAAGTATTTGGAATATTTTTATCACGATAAAATACTGATCACGTCGTTAGAATGACTAATAAATCTAAGACTAATTTATTTGTAAAGCTACTAGCTTTGGCCTGCCGCTTCGCCCGCGTGAATAACGATTTTAATACCAACTTTAAACCCCCATTTCACCTCTTCAGGTCCACCCCTTAGGGGTGAACTGGGATTTTAATTATGGATTTTTTTATCCTTAATTTTTCGCCAAAAAACAAAGTGTCTAGTTTTATAAATAACAGACATCTCATACAAACATTAAAACCCTCTTGCACCATAAAGTGTTGAGTTTTGATAAAACGTTTCATAATAGTTGTTTACGTTTTAAAACCAGCACCTGTGAAAAAATCAGCTTTCTAGGTCAAAGGCTCCCAGGGTGTTGATATGTGAAACAGGTCTTTTTTTTATATATTTACATATAGATTATTATATAATTAGACTGTGAAAAATCTTTTTACACAACGGACTGTAACCTCCAATGATATAACACAAAATACATGATATATGAACATATGATTATAATCATAGAACAAGAAAATCATTATTTACATATATTAAATTGTCTTTCCGAACCGATACGACTTGAGAACCTTCAAGAAAAGAACGCATTCTTTCCTTAAAGGTGGGCAACGCACCTGCATGCTTTCTGGTATTGCAGATGTTCATGGGCGGCGGTGTTCGCTTAGCATCAGTTGAGCCTCCTGTCCTCTTACATAAAAAATAATAATATCTCTCCTGAAAAAAGAAACTCGTTTTGTAAAAAAATTTAAAAACAATAAACCACACAAAAATAAACTTTCCAAGCAGAATTTTTAATTGCGTTGTCCTATCTTAAAATTACTTTATTCATCACAATTATATTCAAACTTATTACTAAAATTTCTTTATCGTTATTAATAAGATAAACTGATAATTAAGGTATTAATTTACGTTAAAAGAGATTTCATTCATTAGCGATATTGTCTAATGTTCGAGCACAATGCTCGTCACTCGATTCTCTAATTAATTCGTTAATATTTGTTATTCCTTTGTTTCGTTAGACAATAAAATTTATCTTATACATTTACTTGGACCTAAATGGACTTTTGCTCGATATGTGTAATGCTGTTAGCCTTATTGGTCTTATGTCGAATGGAGAGTGTGTGTACAGAGACCTGAACGCATATACATTATATACATATACTATGGATCGGGCCATTGCTTAGACTGAGATGAAATGTCGCCGACTCGTTGGTGCTCCTTCATAATTTCAACATCAACGCAACAGAACTATGTCACAAGCTAACTTTATTCGGTTATGTAAAACAACATAATAACTAAAATACATTGTAGTTCTTAGAAAGGGCGTTATTCTTTACTAGCATCTGCCCGCAATTTCGTCCGTGGTGACTTTAGAATTGACCACTTTAGAATCCAGTATGGCATGTTCTTATGATAATCTCACAGGAACCAAAAATTTGGGGATAAAAAATATCACATACGTTAATCAAGAAAATAAGCTACCTGTATGCTGCATTTGATATCAATACGTTATGAGTGACAGTGTAATAAGGATCCAAACAACTCGTGGTTCAAAGTGATAAGATAATTCCACGAGAACCTAATATTATTCCGGGATAAAAAGTATCCTATGTTAATAATCTACATCCACATAACAATCTATATCTCAAATGCCAAATTTCATCCAAATCAGTTCAACCAATTTTACGTGATTGAGAAGAAACCTCCAAACGTAGAAAAATTAAAAGATCCAAACATACAAGTTGTCACATTTATTATATTTGTGGGGCAATTGAACTGGTGGTAGGTCTTTTGTTGCAAGAGGCCGGCTAGGTTAGGTAGGCCACCGCAGTGTCCAATATTCTACCACAAAATATTAGTGCTTAGGCATTACTGTGTTCCGGTTTAAAGGACAGTTTAGGCTAGTGAAATTACTGGGCAAAGGAGAATCAAGAACAAATATCTCGAGGTTGGCAACGTATGAGGGGCCCGTACTAATGGTGTTGTGAGCGCTCATGGGCTACGGCAACCGCTTACTATCAGGTAGGCCGCATGCTTGCTTGCCAACTTGTAACTTTAAAAAAATGTCTAAACGTAAAAAGGAACAGTCTTAACGGACCTCAAATTTGAATCTATCCTAAGAGTACCTCAAATGTAGTAAGGCTTAGCCACGGGTAAGGACATCATTAGTAATCGAGGCAGGGATGTATGCGTAAGCTAGCCGGTGGACTTACCCTACTTTCGAATAGGGACCTTCCCATGAATGTGTGCTGTTAAGGGCCACTGTCTAACTTAATCTTATCCTCAGGTTCTTGGAGGATGTTTCTAGATTGTCTGATTTTTGGTTGGTAGTAATTTTAACATGTATAAATAAAAGGCTGTCCAACCAATAGGAGGAACTCACAATTTTTTGTATAGTAACTCTTGCATTTTTTAATATAAGCCCTAAATCGAATCAATAAAAACTCGGTATCGGTTAAAAATATCGAAATGGTTTTTTTTAAATCTCATTTTAAGAGCAGAGTCGTTGGGTGACTATGTTGCTATCAAAGCTATTAAATCTAATGTTATACTACGTGAATTCATATTAAAAAAACTTGTGGACGACCACTGTGCTAGTAGCGAGCCTGCTTTGAGCCGAGAAAGTCGCTGGTTTGATTCCTGCTCGGGGCAATGTTTGTTATATAATATCTGTTATGGTCCGGAAGCTTGTCTTTGTGGGCCTCCCCACCATGTCTCGAAGAGCACGTAAAGCTGTCGGTCACGGTTGTTATCATAACATCTGATAATAAAAGATAAACTTCTTCCACAGTTTGATAAAAGTTTGGAGAGATAAATGTTAACATTAGCAAAAATCTTAAATCTCTAACTTTAGTATCAAATCCCAAATGCTGAAAGACGCGTGACCTTGTTGCAAACCATGTATAGATGTATTTACAGACAATGTTATCTTTTACCATGAATCACGAACTAAACGAATCAAATTAAACTCTCGTAAACTTTATTAAAATCGACATTTCGCTCGTCCCGGACTCATAAATAAATAAATTTACTTTAAACCAATTACGTATTAAAAAGGATTTCTGGGCTCAGTCCAATCTTGTTAGGTTTGCAAGGGTAAATCGAAGGGACCGCTCTCGAAACTTCAACTTTGGCGACCACGGATACTTTGCCGGACATCTGTCCGAAAACTTTTAGGAATACATCAAAAGTTGTCCTTGTTAACGCTTGTCTAACACCTAACCCGACTTCGACTATAAAGGGTTTTTTCATTCGGTAATTAATGTAATTAATATGAGAATATAATTGGTCTATTTTCTATTGGCAAGTTTATGATATAAGCGATGGTTGCATAAGCGTTCTGTCGCTCATGATACCCAAAAGTAGCACCAGCGGCTTTATAAATTTTAAGCTAAGAGGACTTTATAACTTTGATTCGTAGAGGAGTTTCTACATCTCCAGAGCCCTTCATCAGATCATCACTAAAAATTTATATGGGAATAATAATAATAATATATGTTTGTATTGACCATACAGGCATGTGTTTCGGTCTGGGTGTGTTTGTCCTTGTCTTTGTGTATGTTTCCAGACCCCCGACACAGGATATCACTATCCAAATGGAGGCTGTTGAGTGTGTAGCGTTTGTTTATTTATTTATAATCTAACTCTGTAATATCGCCTAGAAAATACATGTTACAAATAAATGTTTTCGATAAGAATTTTATGAAGTCATTTATTTTCTTAATATCACGACTGTACAATTGGACAGATTAATTATTAAATCCACTTTACGTGGTTCCGTACGTGTTTTATTAATTATCTTAAAATGGCAAGACAGCGTGTTCATTAAAATACGTTTAAAATATAAACAATTTATCATGGAAATATGTTTTAAACTGCTAATTATTGCATTGTAAATTATATTTTAATATAGCTTTGACAGACTGTTAAGTTTCAGTCAAGAAAATATTGTTTGATCTCCACAACATCACTAATATTTAGACAGAATTTACGTGTATTTTTCACAAAAAGGTTTCTTTTTAGCGTTTTAGGTTCCGTGCTTAAGATGGTACTTTTTAAGTGACACAGGTTAGGGAAGCAAGCATACGATCCACCTGACGGCAATACCATACATTTGTAGGTGTTAGTCACGCATTGCCAACTCGAGGTATTGTTTTTTAAATCTCCTTTGCCCAGTAATTTCACTAGCTACAGTACAATTAAAACCAAAAAACAGTATTACTGCTTTACGGTAGAATATCTGTCACTGACACCGTTGTGGCGTTGTGGGTAGCGAGTCTGCCTTTAGTCTGGACAGTTGCGGATTCGATTCCTGCTCGGGCAGATGTTTGTTAAAATTTCTGTCTGGGTCTGGGCGTTTGTCCGTGTGGGTCTCCCCACCGTGCCTCGAAGAGCACGTTAAGCTGTCGGTCCCGATTATTATCGATAACATCTGATAATAATCGTTAACTCATGATAAGTAAATTGCTCTTATCCAATGAGTTACTGGTTCGCCCTTAGGGTTGCGGAGGTCAGATGGCAATCGCTCTGTGTAAAAACTAGTAACCTGTCAAATCCGGATAAGAGTAATAAGCAGACCCTGGGTACATAAAAATACCGGGAATAATGCTAGGATGAAGAAGGTAGAATATCTGTCACTGCGGTGGTACGTTCATAACCTGTTGAGTACTGAGACCTAACCGTAAAGAAGAGACAGCCCTCACGAAGCTCGAATTTGATTCCGTCCTTAGGTAGTATATCAATTAATTGTCATAAATTACTGTATAGTTTATGGCTATATATGTACTTAAGATTATTATAGGCTTTAGTAACGATGTATCGTAACGACGCAATGTCGTATCGCAACTTGTAACAAGCTCAAGGGTTTCACTGATTGTGACTACGATGTGTTAATTAAGCACCTAAATTATCTAAATTCAACATCTCCGTGACCCAATAGACAATTTCGATTTATTAGTTACGAACTCGTCTCCGGCCTTACAATTTGAATTTAAATTAATGTTGTCGAAATTGAAGATATTGAATGTTTAATTGAAAATAATATTCTGTCTTAACAATAAATGTAAAATTAATATTCAAGATTGATATTAATATGTTTTAATGACCAAAATTTACAATTAAAATGAATTTTGATTCAGATTTTCATTAAAAGGTAAATTTGGTCAATTATTATCGGTTTAAATAGCTCTTGCCAACTTTTCTGATCGTTTTAATTTCATTAAAAAAAACTTGTATTCGTACACGAACGCAGAAGTAAATAATAAATAAATAAAAAAAGAAAAACAAAAATATAAAATAATAGTAATAAAATGCTACACACTCAGTGGCCCTCATTAGGATAGTGTTATCCTGTGTCGGGAGTCCGGAAACACACACATATACAAACAAACACACCTAGACCCGAAACACATGCCTGTATGTATAGTCGCTCGGAACAAATTTTTGTATTGACCATACTTGATACATATTTTTTGTTTGTGGTCTGGGTGTGTTTGTCCTTGTCATTGTGTATGTTTCTGGACCCCCGACACAGGATATTACTATTCTAATGGGGGCCGTTAAGTGGGTAGCTTTTATGTATTTATTATTATTCGAATATTCTACGTAAACCTAGTAACATGGAGTCATAACGGGAATTTCTATGTTAATTAATCTGAATTGTTCTACATATCATTGTTCCTTGGTAATAATTTTGAAAATCTTCGAATATCAAGAGAGAAAATCTGGAGCGCCAAAGACTTATAAGGAAAAATGTTCAGCCAACCCAACGTTTTCTTAAGTTAAATAGCCTTCGAATTAGTTACCCGTTTTACGCAGAGGTTGAAGTCGGAATGCGGGTTGGACCCAACAGGAATGTTTAATCTGCGACCGCTTTATACATATCCAGGTAAAATTGGTAGATTTACCTTCGTGAATGTTCACTGAAAGTCACAGATTTAGACTGGGATATAGGTATTATGAATGTGACGTCATCGTTTATTTATTCTATCCTTATATGTAAGGAATATTTTAAATTAATTTGTATACCAAAATTACTGGGTAAAGGAGATTTAAGAACCAATATCTCGGGTTCGGTGGAGACACTGCAATCGCCAACCTGCATGCCTGACTTTGCGATTACGGCATTCACTCCCCATGCAGTAAACGCATAAGCTACGGCCCCGATTTTCCGGCGACCCCCGGTGCCCTGGTTAAGATAGCGGCCAGGTTACTAGCGGGGACAGGAGTGCTAAGAATCTCCGAGAAAGATCCGGCTACCACCACCAACGACCCCGACGGTGGACTGATGACTTGGTAAAGGTCGCGGGAGTCTGGTGGAGGCAGGTGACGCAGGACCAGTCATTGCGGCACTCTTTGGAGGAAGCCTGTGTCCAGCAGTGGACGACTTTTGGCTGATATGATGATGATGATGATCTCGGTTTGGCAACGCGTGAGTGACCCCCTACTAATGGTGTTGCAAGCGCTTATAGGTTACGGCAACCGCTTATCATGCTTACCATCAGGTGGACCGTATGCTTTCCTGTCCACTTATATATGGACGCAAATAGGCAATGCCATGTTAACCCACAAAATTGAAAAAACTCAGTTATATATGCAGAAGTGTTGGTAAATGGCTGAAGAACATTTTTCTTTCATATTTGTAGGGTTTTATTAAGCTTTAAAACTTCTACAAAATGCATTTTTTAAACATGCAATTTATGTATTATTTTAAACGTTTTGGCTTATATTATATACGAAATATGCAGTTTGTATACTTATTTTATGTGAAAATAAGTAAAATAAATTACATAAATCGTGAAATTGCCAAAAACTTGAAAAAACATAAAAAAATCATATAAAGCAAGTTGTTCAAAATTTTCAAACGCGTTTTTCTCGTAATGACATTCGTGTGGGTTGACATGGTATTGCTTATTTGCGTACATATATTAGTAACATACAAAAAAAGTAGTGATGTACATTCATTTAATACTAGAAATAAAAATTAACTTGTTAATCCTATCTTTCGACTGCGTAAGGTTAGTAATTCTTTTAAGGGGCTAGGTATACGCATTTTTGACAAAATTTCAGAATATTTACTGGACAAGTTAAAATTTCACACTAAAAATATTTTTATTTATAAAGCATATTACTCAATAGACGAGTATTATAATGGCTTTGTAATATTTATAACAATTGTAAGCCATCTATACTTGCAAAATCATATATTTGTACTATCCGAGTGCACGATGTAGTCACGTGAAATCGCGTTGCTTCTGTCTCTTGTCGGCAGAGGACGATATAATTTATATTATGTATATATTCATCCTATTCTTTATTTTTATTATATCATTAATATTAGTAATAAGTTTATCTCAGCCACGTCAGAATTATTAATTAGGGTGTCATTGAAAATCAGTATTGGGTGAACTCGGGTCACCCAATGCATGCTGAATGGCACACCTTTTTGGGACACAGCATTGTTTTTAGAAAAGACATCATAAATTCTATTTATTTACGTATTTACTTTTTTTTTTGTTAGGTTATTTTTTTCCCATAATTGTCTTTTTTTTTATTTATTAAGTTATTTCTTTTTTTTCTTTTATAGTTATAGGTACTTTTGTATGTTATTGTTAAGTTTAATTGTTTTTTTTTTCTTTTATTCTACGTCTGTCTTTTCTTTTAACAACCATGTATTGTCCCAAATAAATTACTTCTTTCTTTCTTTCTTTCTTTCTTTCAAAAAGTAACAATCGAGTTTCTTACCGGTTCTTATTAAAAAAGGAATTTTGATTTTGAAACAAAAATTAACTCCAAAGCTCTTATATGAAAAAATACGTAAAAATCCATCAAGATCTCTGCAGAAGACGAGCACAGTGAGATGAGAAAGATCTGAAGTGTCGTGAAGAGCCTGTACACTTACACGCATAGATTTATTATATATGGACAGGCCCTTCCATACAAACAAGATGGTGCTTACGAAGTTAGTCACAAGCTTACAACATAATCGAATAAAATTAGCTTGTAATCTCGTTTTTGTTTCATGAGTGTGAATTTTCGAAGAAGTAGTATTTACCCGACTGCCGGAGGGTAATGTTTTTCGAGCGTATGTATGTATGTATGTATGTACCTATGTCTATTTGTGAAACCTTTATAATATATAATATCAGAGGTAGGATTTAAGGAAATGTTAAACAACAAGCTGATCAATCAATTTGTAAGTGGATGACGGAGTTTAAAGGGAAGTGCTTAAATTAGGGATAAATATAATTATTATGATTTAATTCAATGCTTGTCCCCGTCTGCAGTACCTTTACTAACATTAAAGTAATATTTATATTATAGTAATCATTTTAGAGCTTGTTTTTAGCTCTTTAGGAATTATTATTAATGCAGTTACGTTTTTAAGGAAGGAATGGGCTGTCGTTGTTCATAGTAAGTCAATGCTCACAAGTAATTTTTTTTATGTTACAAGATGGCAAGCAAGCAGAAGGCCCACCCGATGGTAAGCGGTTGCCGTAGGCTATAAGCGCGCGCAACACCATTAGCAGGTGCCACTCACGCGTTGCCAACCTCGATATATTGGTTCTTGAATCTACTTTGCCCGGTGATTTCATTAGCTTACAGTGCTCTTGACACCGGTACACAGTAATGCCTAAGCAGTCCTATTTGGCGGTAGAATATTTGACACTACGATGGTACCTACCTAGTCGGCCTCTTGCAACAAAAGACCTACCACCAGTGTGACGGATTGCACTGGTGGAATAATCTCTGCTGTGACAGAGATTATCTCAACAGCGGGCGATGGGGTCATCACATTCCGAAGCCGGTAAGAATGAGTTTTTGAACTCAGTCTACCTTCTTACATACTATTTAAACTTTTTAACTATTTCTTTATGAAGTGAAAGTTTTAATGCTATTTACATTATAATATCTCGCTGACCCATACGGGTTGAAAAGTATAACTTTTTATAATTTACAGGGATTATTTTTCAATACGAATATTCATAAAAACGTACTTTGATACGGCTTAAAGATTAATTGTTTGAATCCGAGCCCATTGTCCGAGATGTTGTCATCACTTTTGGACCCTTTTATAAAATTCGGCCGGCATTGTTTTGGACTCGATAAAAAAGTTTTAAAAAGTTCTTAAACAATATCCACTAGAGTTCCGCCGTGAAACATGTTTTACACAACTTTGCACTCTATTAAAGGCTACTTTAGAATGTAAATCTAGGGGGGAAACTTTTCCAGCGGCAGTAAACAGTTTGCACCTCTGAATAACGAGGTCACGGGGATTTTTTTTTTGTTTTGGTCGGTCATTTAAAACTTTCATTAGTGAATTCGTGCGCGCTAAAAATTCAAGTTTTTTTCTCTAAGTTGTTTAATTAAATCGTCGTTTAATTGCAACTGCGGCACGAATTTACTGCGAAAACGTTGTAACAAGTTGTTGGATTTTTCTTAGTAATATGCTTTTAAGTTTTTACAAAACTTTCTAACACAGTTTCATTTGGTTGTTAAGTTCAGAAAACAGACCGTAACGCACTAGAGGATCTAGATTAGGATATGAAAACCTTAGTAATTTACTCATTGTTTTAAACAATATACTCAAATGAGAACAATCAAAAGCTACAAAATATCAAACAATAAATGAAATGAATGTATTTTAAAACTTATGAAATAACGTCTTAATATACTTCTCATATAATACTCGTATAATTCTAAAACATGTAACATATCATTCTAGAACAAATTAATTCCAATTATGAATACACGAGGCCAACAGCTGAGCCAATCTACTAAGCCAATCCAATATTGGCATCGTCAAAAAAAGACAAGCCGCCGCATTAGTTTTTCCTATCAATTGTCTTTTAAAGAAGGAGATTTTAATTTTTTTTTTGGAGCCAAGACCTTCCTCTTACCTCTCGCACGGTGGATGGACTTGTTCATTGGCCTCTGACACTAACACATATTACATAGACATACGATATTTCATTTTTATTAATTTTCCATTGGATGTCCTTATTAGATTGGCTTAGTGGATTGTCTCGGCTATTCGCCTCGTGAAAAACAATATAGGCCTTTATCCTACTAATATAACAAATGTGTAAATTTATATGTTTTGATGTTTGCTACTCAATCAAACAAAAACGACTAAACCAAAGTAACTGTATATGTCTTTTGCCTTTTCACGCCTAAGCCACTGCAATGATTTTGATAAATTTTTGTATTGAAATAGATGGGACTTTGGAAAAAGTATGAGCAGTGGCGGATTTACAAATTTTCAAGCTATAGGCTGTATGGTTTTTGCTGCCCTCGCCTTTGGTTGATAGTGGGAAGATGGAAATTCATCGTCAAATTTGTAGCAGATTTCTACTTTGTAAAACATCAGAAAAACCGTCATGGAGAAAGCTTTTTGATTTCTATGAGGTAGCAAAAACAGAAAAAAAGTCCGCTAATTTGATGCTACAAAAATCTGTCGCCCTAGGCTCATGCCTACTCAGTCTGTTGATAAATTCGTCGGGTATAACATAGTATCTGGAACCATTTAATTTTATTGCAATATAGTACCTACCAATTCACGCGGGAGAAGCACGGGCAGATGCCAGTAGACTAAGCTTTAAGAAAAATTCAATATTTCGTAAATGAATAAAGCAATATCTCAAATATAATTAGAAAAAAAAATCCAGACCGAGCCAGTACAAAATGCTCGAAATTTCCATTTCGGCTGAAGGGCAATTTTTCCCTACATATAAGTTACTCAATTTGTTAACGCCGACCAATCCGACCGTCATCTCTCTACAGTACAATCGCTTACGAAACTCGTTTTGAAAATATAAAAAAATATTTTAATATAATATATATTACGTTATAATTTTACCAGTTTTCGAAAAGAAGGAGGTTATCAATTCGACTGTATGTTTTTTTGTGTTTGTTGCTCAATTACTTGAGGACGGCTAGACCCATAATACTTTTTTTTGTACCCTTTACACTCCGTTTATGTTGTTTTATAGTTCACTTGTTTTGAAAATATGATACCAAAAAAACGTACGAAACGTTACATACCGTTATCTATAGCGAAGTCAACGGGAACTACCATATAGGTTTCAATTTTGGTTAAAAGAAAACTTATAGTACAAGGAAAGGAAAAATTCCGAAAAAAAAAATTGGAAATGAAGGTAAATTTTGGTACTTACAAGTTTTCGCGAAAATCTAAATTTGCCCATATCTTTTTATCGATTTGACTCAGGATTGATTTTTATGCAACTAATAGGAACTGTATAAAATAGTATCTAGTATAAATTTCAACTTGCTAGGTACATCCGTTTCTGAGAAAATCGGTGTTGACACACGGACAGACGGACGGACTAGAAAGTGATGTTATATGTCTTTGAGGTACGGATTCCTGAAAAACAAAATTAAACAGTTGCTTCGACGCTTACAAAATTCACACAATCTCTTGTCCGTCTAATTTACGATTGCCAGAATATTTCAACAGATTTCACAATCCAGCTATTTTACATACACACACCACACGTCATTTTTCATGTATATAGTTAAATAAAATATATTATTATTATTATTATTATGCTTCTTTAAGACTTTTGTAGAACATTGTACATAGTCTACGTGAGTAGGGACGCACGATGGATCAAACTCAGACGGGCCGGCTTTGCCGCGTGAATAGATAAACTTATTTATACTCGTACATAGTGATAAAGTTTTTATATTTAACAGTACCCTTTATATCTAAAATGTGATATTATTGTGTATTTTTACTAAAATATATTAATGTAGCTAACTCAGCTTCTGTCCGCGGTTTCGCCCGCAGGAATAACGTTTTGCTTTCATCCCCTTATTCCCTATTTTTATTTTTCACCCTTAAGGGTAAAACTTTTATAAACTTTGAATGGCATATTTATTTATATCAACCAGCCTAAAAAATATGTTTCACGCTTCTAGCTCTAAAAATTACTCTTTCAACCTTTTTTTTTGCATTAAAGGGTAGCCTTTGTCCTTTCCCAGGCTCTAGACTATTTGTGTACAAAATTTTATTAAAATCGGTTCAGTAGTTTTGCCGTGAAAGCCCGACAGACCGACTTGGTAGTGACAATATTATTCGCACACAGAATATCGATGCAATGTAATAATTCGTAGTTGCTTTTCGATTTTTTTACTAATTTTGGAGTTATAAAAGAAAACGCCTTAAAATATAACAACTAAATTCCCTCAATTACAGCACCCACATTATTTTTGTGTACCTTAAAGCTCAGACGGTTAAAATCGTTTTCTTTTCATGGCGGTTGGCAGCCAAGCAGAAATGGTGCCCACGGAATGTCCATCCATCTGTCAGCAGCTGTATCTCAGGAAATATAGGTAGGTAGAGTGTTAAAATTGTCACAGAATGTGTTTTTCTGTTGCCGATACAAAAACATACTAAAAATAAAGTTAAATTTAAAAATATAGAATTCCTGTATAAGAAACTTGATATTTTTGACGATTTTCCCATATTATATGAACTGTAATAGACAAATTGTTATAATTTTAAACAAATAATAAAAACCTTCATGCCTTCTGGTGTTGCAGATGTTCATGGGCGGTGGTGATCATTTAACATCAGGTGAGCCTCCTGCCCGTTTGCCCCTCTTACATAAAAAAAAAAAAACAAATTTAATTTCAAAATTAAAAATATAGTCCCAATAGAAGAAACATGGTACATGGTACATGGTTCTACAGTGGCATGGAACCCACTATGTGAGAATAGGGTTTAACATTATTTTTCAAAAAATTCATAAGGCATTTACGTTTATAAGTAACTAGCGGTCCGCTCCGGCTTCGTACGGCTATAAAATATATAGCCTATGTCATTCACTGAAAAAATTATTAAAATCGATCCAGTAGTTTTGTTTTTCCAGTAGTTTTATTCGTTACTGCCCGTGGCCCACACGCGTTAAATGTAATTATTTACGACATCACATTAGAAACCTCAAAAATAACAGTTTTTTTCCACTAATTAATGGATGTTATTATACATATAAACCTTCCTCTTCAATTACTCTTTCTATTTAAAAAAACCTCATCAAAATCCGTTGCTCAGTTTTCAAAATTTAAGCATACATAGGGACAGAGAAAGCGACTTTGTTTTATACTATGTAGTGAAGTCCATCTATAAGCATAACGTATAGTTACTGTATGTACCATAAGTTGTTTAATTCGTGTTGCATGGTGTCTCGAACAGCGGTCGCCCATTACTGAGACAGATGCGGAGAAAATTAATCAAGGTCGGGCTAGGCATTAGCTGAGTTTGAATGGGTGGGACCCTGGCTTTGTTTGGCTAGCAAATCAGCGATTTTAACCAACTTCCAAAAAAAGGAAACTGTACAAATTATTAATGCAGTTCCCGAAAGTTTTGTAATCTAACAAAAGACGATGAGATCCGATTAGTGAAAATGCATCGCGTCGCATTCTTGGTTCTGCTGATCGGAGCTGCGTTTCCACTAGAAATGTATGATGTTGCTGCGTGGTGCGAGGATTGGTAGTGACCTCTTTTCCGATACGAGAAACGAGAGTGTAAGTATTTTTTCTTCTGATGCATGTTTCACCCAAAATACACATCTAGTGACTATTAGCATTTTCTCGCTTCAGTCCATCCCTATCAATCGCTTGTTTTGTACGTATAAAAACCACGGTCTCCTAAGCTGTTTCCACAGGAGCTGCGCTAAGCAAAGCAAATGAAACGTTTCTTTTGGTTCTTAACAATCACATCCTCTCACATCTCTGTTGGAAGCGCAGATGTAGCGACATCTACATGCAACATGACGTAGCTCGATAGAAAGACAAGATTGTCACAATCTCGCATCAAGCTACAGCGACACCCACAGGGCATAATATAGGCAGGGCATAACGATATGGACGACCAATGATCGTCACGATCCTAAATCGCGCTATCAGAGTTTCCTACGCTCGTAACCTATATATACAACTTTCCAACGTAAGTCGTCGAGCTTCGGCACTCCAGACAATATCATCGGCCTGGTTAGAGGATCCTCCCGTTGTCTTGGACACATTTCATAATTCATTGAGGAGGTCCTCACAGCCTAAGACAAATATATTTTTTATGATGTCCTTTGAAATATTTAACAAATTTATGTAACTAAAGATCGTTATTAAAAAGCGCATTATATCGCAGGAAGACGTAGGTCTCCCGCAAAGAGTCCCAATGACCGGTCCTGTGCCACTCGCATCCAGCGGACTCTTGCGACCTTACACTATACTATTATATATTGTTTTATTCACTACTTATTTATTCTGTAATAACAGTCAATTAATTGACATTATGGTCAATTTGGTAATCCTTATAACAGTGTTAAATGCTGTATTAATAAGCTGTTCAATGAAAATTAAACATCGAAAAGCTTAATTGAAATCCATTTTCAATCACTGTCTAGGTATTTATTTACCAGTTACGAACACAACCAATCGGTCAATACCTTTATAAATAGAAATGCCAATAAACTACTTCAACTATTAATAATATTGTGAAATTAACTTATGCAATGATGGTAAGGTAAATTGAAGGAAATTTTCTTTTTGCACACTGCACGCGGCACGCGAAGTCTATTCTGGCCCGCCCGGTGACGCTGTCAAGGCCAGTAGGGCCAACAGCAATACACATTCCGAAAAAAAAAAAATCTGGTTAGTCTAGTCAGGAGAACAGAAATGGCGACTGTTTGAATTATCTATACAAATAAATGAAATTGAAGTGTATTTTTGTAATTCCAAATTAAATTAATTAAATTTTGAAGCCTCAATAGCTCAACGGTAGAAGGGCCGACTTCGCTCCGTTAACGCGAGAGTCGAGGTTCGATCCTGACCCCCTTGGGCTATTGTCATACCCACTCCTAGCGCAAGCATCGAGCTTATTTGGAGGGGCAATAGGAATATTAGTAATGCCTTGAAAAAGCATTGCTAATATTCCTTAAAAAAAAAAAAAGCTTTTTACTAATTGTATAATAGAATATTGAAGTATTTACTGGATCGATTTTTAGGGGATTTTCAATGGCAAATAGCTGATGTTATAACTAGTAACTTAGGCTTCTCTTAGAAAAAGAATTAAGGTTCCATGCAATAAAGAAAAATCGGTACACCACGAACGTAGCAGGGGCGCGGCTAGAATATAATATAAAATATGATAATTATGAATTCACTTACGAGAGGAGGTGAGTGCTATAAGTGAGCCATATAGAATATCTTCTACGTCACGACATCTATAAGAATTATATAAATATTAATTGTGATATCGCAGTTTTAGTGGCCACGATCATAGGGTTGTCTTACAAGAATTAATGTGACGGGTCCCTTTTAACAAGAGTTGAACAGTGTTGGACAAGCTCTTGCGTGTATCGCCTACACTAATTAGTCTCCTTATATTACCGACTGCCTATAAACCTTTATAATCGCATTAACAATATAAATGCGCCCTTGTAATAAAATTATATCGCTTGGGGGGTAAATGAAAACGTCGGTCTCTTTTTTAATGTTATACTTATTTTTTATGGCTCAAGGGCCACATTAGACTTATAATAAATAAAAATATTAAAAGACGTCTTTCTCTTTCTCACTGTCAATCAATCTATTTATTCCATAAAATATTTACTATACGGTCCAACTAAGAGTAGCAATAAAAATGACTCAACAGAGATGTGTTACATGGAAATTAAGGTTCTTGTCTAAGTTCAGATTCAAATTAGAAATTAGTAATTTATTAGATTTTTGTTTTAATTCAAATACATTTTTTCCGACCTTACCTAAACGGTTGAGAACGGCACCTCCGACATAACAAAACTACATTTTTCTGGTATAAAAAGTATCATTTGTGTTAATGTAGGGAACGGTTTACATCTGTGCCTAATTTTATACAAATCCATTTAGCCACTTTTGCTTGATTGAGTAACGAACAAACAAAGTTTCACATTTAATTTTAATAAGTAGGATAACCTCAATGCACTGGAATTATTTAAGGAATGCATATATGTAGCATGTAGTATTGGAATTTATTACATTTGGTCATTTGACCGGAACTGCTTATTGCAATTATTCATTGAATAAGAGGAAATTATCAAACGGTGGGAAGACCCACAAGGACAACGCCCAGAAACAGACGCGCCGGGACGTGGTGACCCCATCGCCCGCTGTTGGGATAATCTCTATCGCAGCAGAGTGAGAGTGTCTTTGAGATTAGTAACATAAAAAATACATTTGTAAGATAAATACAAACATCTGCTCCGATCGGGATTCGAAAAAGCGACTGTCATTTAACCTCTTAAGAATGCGTGTTGTTACTACACAAAAAGTGGTAAATTTTCGCAGTGATTTCCAAGTTCCTTTATCCCTGTTTTATCACCTGTCAATTTGATCAATACGTGTCAAAGGCAAGTTGGCACGTGGTTGGCTCTATCCTATTGTCGCAATAAAACATATTCTATTGACGGCTATTAAGACTGACGGATGTAGGATTTTCTTTGAGCGGGAAGGTTTTCTTTTTTGTCTATGCCGCCTTTGTGGGATAAATTACTTATTGAGATTTCCTTGTATAAAAATCTATTGTTCGAAGTGTTTATAGTATATAACTCTAGATATTGGATCAAAAAGAAAAGGTATATATATAGCATCACCATTCCATTATTAGGGTTCCGTACCGAAAGGGCGCCAACAGAACCCTATTAACAAGATCACGCTGTTTGGGCATTATCTATCACGAACTAGTTAAAATACTAAAAATAAAATAAGATTTAAAAATAAGGGGACTCAAATACACTTCCATGCACTCACATAAGAATTAATACTTGCACAAAAAAGTTATTCACGACTCTGATAACTCTTATGTGGACGCAAATAAGCAATACCATGTCAACCCACAAAATTTAAAAAACTGAGTTATATATGCAGAAGTGTTGGTAAATAGCCGAAGAACATATTTATTTAATATTTGTAGGGGTTGTAGCTTTAAATCGATTTTTTTTAATATCGATAATTTGATGTATAGACTATTTTAACCCAAGCCTAATCTAATTTTTTTTTTTTCGGAATGTGTATTGCTGTTGGCCCTACTGGCCTTGACAGCTTCACCAGTCGGGGGCCGAGTACTGAGACTCAGCCGTGATAAAGGGACAGCCCTCACGGGGGCTCAAATTTGATTCCGTCCTTAGGGTGCCTCCTGCGAAGCCGAACCACGGCTAAGGACGTCATCGGAGATGGAGGCAGCGCTCCGAGCGCATTCTATACGATAGACTCACCCGACGGTGGCCTAATCTAATGTGTAGAGTTATCTTTAAGCGTATGCAAATCGGATAAGCGGATTCTTTGCTCATAGCTGACGTTGTTGAGTATTCAAACGGTTGATGATTAAGGGGAAAATTTTACTCAACCGTACATTTTCATTTACGGTTCCATCTTTCTAATATCCACTGAAAAAACTACAATAAGATAGAAACGAACAGAAACCGATCAATAACGCTCTATGAATTTTAATGCTGGTTATTCTAACTATCAAGCAAGAAATATGCTAATAAAGGTAATCCTTAGTAATATCACAAATGAGTTTATTTGATTTTGACGCTTTCACGCCTAAATGGCTGAACTGATTATGATGAACTTTGGTATAGAAACAGATAAGACCATGGAGACGGTTATAGGTTATCTTTTCGTCGAAACAAAGTTTAAGGAGGTGAAATGGGGGATGAAAATTTTAATGAGGGACGAATGCATCATTAAAATCGTTATTCACGCGGCAAAAGCCGCGGGCAAAAGCTAGTAAAAGATAATTATTGATTTTTGTAGCGTTTTTTAGCCATAAATTTTGTTTTCCTCTAACTTTGTGTCAGTCGTCAAAGTTGTTCAGGTCACCCTTTTAGGGCTTGAGTCAAAACTCAAGTTATCAATGGGGATGCCCAGTTCAAACACCACTAAAAGTTCTAAAGTGTTTTTGTAGAATCAATCCGAATACCTAATTAATATAGTTTATGATGCATACTTCAAATATAGAATAACTAGCGGCCCGCTCCGGCTTCGCACGGGTATAAAATATATAGCCTATGTCATTCAATGAAAAAATGATTAAAATCGATCCAGTAGTTTTGATTTATTCAATACTGCCCGTGGCCTGCACCGTTAAATGTAATTATTTACGACATCACATTAGAAACCCCAAAAATATTTTTTTCTCTCCACTATTTAATGAATGTTATTATACATATAAACCTTTCTCTTCAATCACTCTATCTATTAAAAAAACCACATCAAAATCCGTTGCGTAGTTTTAAATATTTGAACATACATTGGGACAGAGAAAGCGACTTTGTTTTATACTATGTAGTGATAAAAAATAAAAACTAATACAGCCCCAATATTACTTCTTTAAATGGTTGGATGGTATAAGAAAATACCATCATCTGTACAGGCCATTAAAATTATAAACAAATATGTAATTACTTACCACCTCGCATTATTCAGGCAGGGCCTATTTTTAATTGAAATGTATGTACTGCCCTAAATTGCATCGACGATTTAATCGACGATGATTCGGATTTTTACATTCTTATATAAACAAAGACAGTGTGCTGACCACACGATTGAAGTAAAACTTCTTTAGCTAAAATTAATCAGCGAGTAAAAGCTTAATCTGTCTGTCCGTCCGTCCGTCCGTCCGTCAGACCATCAGTCCGTGAGTCCGTCCGTCCGTCCGTCCGTCCGTCCGTCCGTCCGTCCGTCTGTCTGTCTGTCTTCAGTAAATCGACAAAAGAACAAGATGAATATATATAATATAAAATAGTATGTATATTTCTGTCTCATTCGTTCCTAAGCATTTTTGTATTTGTGTCTCTTACCTGTCGTTTTTTCCGTTACAGCCGGTTTGAAATCACACCGATTCTAAAGAAGTTTCACTTCAAAAAAAACTATGTAATAAGCCGCTCCCCAAGGTGT
Source organism: Hestina assimilis (assembly GCA_023373885.1). NCBI lineage: Eukaryota > Metazoa > Arthropoda > Insecta > Lepidoptera > Nymphalidae > Hestina > Hestina assimilis. The sequence goes on from CM041745.1 coordinate 13,569,121, forward strand.
CATTGTCCTTGACAGGCTCACGACGAAAGCTTGAATTATTTCGCAGATTTGGAAAACCTATTCATCAATCAGCTTGAATGATTCAAAGTGAGCCATTTTATTTCAATCCGTCAGTAAGAAGATTCTTCGTTACGACGGTGGGTTATTGAGGGCGGATTTTATAATACTGCGACGTACAATTGCGCAATTCTATTAAACTTGTTATAAGGATTATTTTTTCTTTTCATGTAACTTTCTGGGCAGAGGAGATTTAAGAACCAATATCTCATACGTTGGCAACGCGTGAGTGGCACCTACTAATGTTGCTGCATGCGCTCTTGGCTAGGGCAACCACTTACCATCAGGTGGGCCATATGCTTGTTTGCCAACTTGTAACATAAAAAATAAAAAAATCTAAGTTGGCGATGACCTTACTACCCACTTGATGGTAAGCCGTTGTCGTACCCTATGATCGCTTGTGACAACATACAAAAACGCGTTGCCAAACTCGAGATATTGATTCTTAAATCTCCTGTGTCCAGTAACTTTACGGGTACCTTTTATTACAATAGGTCGGCTAGTTAGGTACCACCGCAGTGTGAAATTTTTTAATGAAAAGCAGTAGTGTGTTTTGCATTTCTGTGTGTGTGTGAAATTACTGGGCAGCGGGGATTTCAAAACCAATATCTCGAGGTTGGCAACGCGTAAGTGACACTTAGAAAATGAGCCGTACGCTTGCTAATAAAACTTTGTCGCATAAAAAATATCGAAAATATATAATGCAGTCAAACAAATCCTATCTACATTTTATCATTCTATTACATAAATTAAATCCCGCTTATTCCCGTAAATGTACCATATATTGTATGTAACTCCACGCCGAAATGCCACAACTAAGTCGCTTCCAAAGTCTTCGTTGTACTATTTACGAGGAAAGTTTGAATTATTTCTCGAGACAAGAGTAGCCCTTTATGGAGTTGGTGTCTTAGATCGAGAAAACCAGCTCAAGACGTCTCTTCCGTAATAAAACTGATTAATTCATCCTTAATGGAGTTACTGAACTATGTTTTGTTTAATACAAATGTAAGATTTTTTTATTGGTTGCAAAACAGTGTAAGGGCATCTTAAAGGTATAATCACATAAGTTTTGCCACACCTCATAGTATAGTCGGTCCGTCTGATGGTAAGCAGTCGCCGCAGCCTATGAACGCTTGGAGTACTTGAAATATCACGTGTGCGTTGCCAACCCAAGGGATAGTAGGGAAACGAGGAGAAAGGAAAAAAGAACAGAACAGAGTGGGTAGGAGATTGGGCCTCCAGCGTTATCTCTCATCGCGCGAAACGCAATAGTACTCTGTTATTTTACGCCGGTTTTTTGTGAGAAGTACAACCCGAGATCGAGCCAGCCCATATGTGCTGAGAGGAGTGCTCTACGACTACTTGCAACTCATGATCCTGATAATAGCCTTTCCAATTGAATTTAAAATCTATCACCTTTAACCTAACCTTATAAAGGTTAAGTGTTTATAGATTATGTATCACAATTTCATTAAAAAATATATCACTTTATAAATTAAAAACGATTCTGTGTTGGAAATTATTCGCAACGCAGAATCGTAACAGGCGTTTTCTGTCCATTTCAGCAGGAGCACGTAACCTGCACTAATTGCATCAAAGCGTACATGTCCCGGTTTTTGTCCCGCGCTAAATGACATCGCGGGACGCTCGGAAACGCAATAACAGCGGCCATTCATTCGACGGCAATTGCGTTGAAATGTATACGGTACTTGATTAAAACCGCATGTACTTGTGATGTTATTTAATTGGAAGTTTTATATGATCTAAGGATGGTAAGTGTTACATGCTACAAATAATACATTTGTCCATTGTTACAAATAATGATAGGATAGTTACCTATTACAAACAATTGAAGCGAATCTACCACTACATTCCCGCTGACGTCCACAGCCACCCTACGGACGAAATTAACTTTGAAACTTCGCAAAAGCTGTCCCTTTTTCTCTGTCAAGGCCAGCATGGCCAACAGCAAAACACAATTTAAAAAACTACAACTTTTATGAATTTAAAATAAAACGACGTCTATAAAAAATCGACAACAACTGGAAAGTATTATAACGGCCAATTTTAATAAACAGTCTCAATTCATTTTTACCGGCTTGAATTTGAATTTGAATTCAAAAATGCAATCGATTGATACCAATCTCGGTCTGAAGATGAACCGGAACCGGCCGTAAGCATATAAAGATCCACCTAATACGGATTGAGTTAATAAATTCCAAATCTCATCCTAAAATATAATCTAAATTGAAAGCCTTAAAAGAGAAAATACAAAAACATCAGATAATTCCAAGCTTAAGCGGCGAGGGAAAAAAATTAAAAGCATTATAACAAGGTATTCCTCACGATACCATTAAAAAATTCCTCGAATATACAGGTCGTGAAAATGCCTCTTAATCAAAAAATAACGAAGAAACAATATTCAATGAACGCAACTCACAAAATACGTCGTAATGAAAAATATTAAATTCCAGAGACAAAAATACACACAATAAAATATTAGGTATTATTTTATCCTCCGCTTGGGGTGATGTTTTATTTTTAACGCTGAAAGTGTGCTTATTATACGAATAATTTTGTACTACGTAAAACCCTGTTGTACCTAATTTACAGATAAAAATCTAGTTTAGATTAGACGATCATGATGATGTTGATGATGATGATGTTGACGATGGTGATGATAATGATGACGATGATGATGATGTTGACGATGGTGATGATTATAATGCTGATGGCGATGATGTTTATAATGATATTTTGGTGGTTAAAATCGGCAACGTGCTAATGATGATGATCAACCAAACTGACTAGACAATTAACAGTGTAAAGGAAGCCTCTCATTCTTCGCCTAATCAATCTTTGCCCAGTATGGAAACAATAATGGGCTGTTGCTGGTTAATTAAGCCATTAGAATAACGCAGCATATACATATATGAAATATACATATATGAAAAATAAGTTGAATAAGTTGAAATTAAAAAAAATGGGCCATAAGAACAGTGTAGTAGTAGTGAGACTGCTCCTTGATCACGGTTTCGAGTTCCGGTCGGAGCACATGCTTGTTATAAATATCTGTTTCGGTCTGGACGTTGGTCACTGTGGGCCACCCGCCGTGCCTCGGAGAGCATGTTAAGCTGTCGTTCCCGATTGTTATCACATCTGCTGATAATCGTTAACTCTTGATAGGTAAATTGTTCTTATGGGTTCCTAGTTCACCCTTTAAGTTGCGAAGGTCATATGACAATCACCCTTGTAAAAACTAGTAACCAGACAAATTAGGATAAGATTATAAGTAGGCCCTGGGTAATATGTGGTAAATATGGGGAATAATAATAGGACGCTGAAATAAGCGCAATAAAAACACCCAAACATTGTACTATAATATCATTAAAAATAAAATCAGATGTTTAAAACTCCTAAGAATTATTTTAATTTTACAGACCTTGAAAACTGAATATCTAATTCGTCGACAAAAAGCTTTTCAATAATAATATGCCGTTTATGGATAGTATCTTACATCTGGAAGATCATAAATTCATAAAATTTCAGAGTTGACTCACTTTAGCGAGAAGAAAAAAGCAACAACGAAATATACTTGATGCCCAAAAACCCTATACAAATAGCCCAAAATCAGAATCAGAAAATCTCAGAGTTTTATTTTTAATTCTTTTTCACGTCCCGCTTCACGTTCACGAATAGAGGCGTTGAGTCGTGGTCGCTTATGTAAACGAGACTGAATAAATACTTCCTTTACACTTCCTCTTTATTGTTTACAGGTGCCTAACGTCAACGGCTCGAGAGAAGCCTTTTTTAGAATCCAATTGTAATGATATATATCAAGTAAATCAAATTGAATTGTCTGTATGTAATTCCAAATTAACAGTTTTTCAATAGATGCATATGAAAGTATATACCGATCTTACATTAAAAAAACATTTTTTCTTGTCATTCTCTCAATCTCTGAAACAGTTGGACCGATTCTAACGGGATTTTCACTGGCAGATAGCCGATGTTACAAGGAGTAACTTAAAAAAAAGAAGAATTAGGGTTCCGTGCAATAAAGAAAAATCGCAATACCACGCGAGCGGAGCCACGGTCGCACCTAGTTTAGAGTAAAATTCTAATGCAAATTCTTATATTAAATGAATACGTGCTTAAAATGTATGTATGTGTGTGTGACAATTGTCAAATTCCAATTTACAAACAGGGGGGGTTTGAACTATTATTCATTATTCAAGTGACGCCTTAAACTGAGCTGCATTGCTATTTCATATATTGCGATTCGCATAATAGTCTGAAAAATTGTGACGTCAGCTGAATCGTATTTATATCGTAAACATCTTTCAGTTAAATTGATTCGCAATCTTTAGTAATATTAGAAATGTGAAAGCTTGGATTGATGTTTGTTCTTTTTCATATTTTTTAAAAAGCCATATATATACTTTTAAATGAATTCAGTAAAAACTCTTACTTTCATATTATTACGGGCTGGGGTTCGGTGATTTGGAAACAAACACCTGATGGCTCTAAATAAGACTTTATTGAGGTCTAGACTACACACAGAACTTTACAAATCACAGGTCCAAAACGCAAGTCAATCACAGTCCAAAAGAATAGCCGAGGTCACTAATTATCGCACTTGTTCACTGGTATCACTTGTAGTTTCTTCGCTTGTTGCTCAGAACTGAATGAATCAGTCGACGCGCATGGCCGCTTATATACGCGGACACGGGTTCGAGAGAGCTCCGTCCGCGGAACGCTATTCCACATGTTTCGAGAATACATCTTTCTCGAACCCGCGCGGTGGTCATAGAAATAAACAAAAGGAGTAGCAAGCGATTTTGAACCTTATGTGATATGTGATAAGGTTCCCCGTAACAATATTAAAAACAGGCATTTCATTTATTTATAATTTTATGTATAGATTAGTTTAGGTTAAACTACAGCATAAAAGTATTTATCTTTTTTACAAAAGAAAATATTTTCTTAAAAGCTTGAGGCAAGAAACGTTTGAAACAAAGGTCCAACCTTTTCATGTCATATTTTTATTTTAAAAGCCTATTAAAACTTGATTATAAAAGATTTGAACGTTTATTCGTTTATCATTATTTAAGTTCTGTAATAAAAAACACACAACTTTGTTACAATATTTTTATTTTTGCAAAGTATTTTATATTTATAATATAATATAGGATTTGTTTTTTAAAATATTGTTAAATTAAAACTGAAATATAGGAAAAAAATACTGAAAACTAATCTAATAATAATACTATAATAAATTCAATTATTGTTCTTCGAAAAACGTTTTCTTATTTTAATTTCTTTTTTGAGAATTGCTTAATTCTTAATAAAAAATGTCTAGCACAATTATTTAATAACTCTATGGACAAAAATGTATCAAAATTGTTTTAATATATTAATCAAAATGAATTAATTATAAATTGGCTACAAACAACAGATGAGAACAATATCATTTCTATATTAAATTTATTAGGTGCTAAACTAAAGCAGAAGCCAAAAAGCAGTAAATTATTGCCCAAATGCTAGCCGTTAGCTAGCGGGCAAGGTTTGTACTCCACTCGTCTAGAATTTATATTTTTATAATTAAGTATTTGACGACGTTGTTTTACAGCGTTAGCGAACCTTCCTTAAACGCCACTGGTAGCGGTTTCGATACCCCCTCGGAGCATGTTTGTATTGACCATACGTGTATGTTTTGCGGTTTGGGTGTATGTGTCCTTGTCATTGTGTATGTTTCCGGAACCCCAACACAGGATATAACTATCCTAATGTGGACCATTGAGTGTGTAGCGTTTATTATTATTATTAAATATAAGTAAAAATGTACATTACAATTTGTTCTAAAATATACTTTAAAACAAATTTCAATTTTTGTGAAGTGATTAAGCTAGTTGTTAGGTCCAGAAGGCGGCTAATACGTTTGCAAACATAGTACCACCCTTTTTTAAATTTAAATCCTAATTTGAAGCTTACTACTTTTATCTGAAACACCTTTCGGAGAAATAATAAGAAAATCAGTTTTTATGTCCTCCTTGGCTCGTCTATTGAATTTCAAGTATATTGAACCGCCTCTATATTTTAAACGTTTAATTTATGAAAATTGAAAAAAATCTTATCAAAATTTTATTACGCTCCCAGATCGTTGTATAGTTAAAAAAACTATGAAACTTTAAGATTATTATTTGAATTTAATTTTGTATTAATATCTACTTAATAAGTTCAAAAATATAGTTAAAATGGTGGTCTGAAGCGATTTTAGAGTCTTCTATGTGACATTGGCGAAGTAATCTCTGCTAAATTGGCACAATTGGAAGCCTAATAAAGTAACTTAAGAATTAAATTGAATTCATGTTAGACTCTATGACCTCTAACCACTCATTCAATTGCATTATGATAATATATTCATTCATTTATTATCAGCGTAAGTTCATTGATTTACTAAAATATACAATGGATTAGCCCTTTGAGGGAGAGAGATAGTACTTTCCCGGTCGAGCCACTACATTTGTGTTGAGTTGAACGTGCGATACTGTTGCGTTCGTGCGAAGAGTGAGAGCACCAGAGGCTCCATCTCCCACCTCTTTTTTTCACTTCTCATTTCTGGCCTCCTATCAATTGAGTTGGCAACGCATGTGATACTTCATTATCACTAGAGTTCATAGGTTGCGGTTGCTGCTAAGCATCAGGCGTAGCGTATGCTTGCTTGCATTTTGTTGTTACTGATTTCACGCAAAGTGGCGAGACCAAAAGTTATTTAATTATATAAAGTCGAAAAGGGGAGCATTATACCGGCGGACTTTAACACAATGAACATAAATTATTTAATTTCCGTGGCGCGGCCGGCACCTAGCGGGCCTGATTTTTATATACCACCCTATAAATACTAATCGGGCCCGGGTTTATGTTAAAATTCAAGAACGGTACGAATAATCTTGGATTCGTGATGGGCATGATTTTAGAGAGAACGCTGCCCTCAAAAAGAATTTTAAGTACGTATTATGGAAGGAATACCAATAGATTTTATACAATGTGTAAATAAAAAACTTTTATAAAGCCACAATAATTTTAAGAAGTTAAATAGCTATATATATTCTTTTTCTGTTCGTCTAATATTATTATTTTTTTATGTTACAGCTATATATATTAATGTATATGTCGCCGCGCCGATTCATCACTTAATTAAATAAGCATAGATGAGTCATAAAATCATTACGTAAATTGTTATTGCGAATTTACTTCATTGACATTAGTAATAAAACCCATTTATTTAAAGAATAAAAAAAAAAATCAGATTAAAATTTGATCCTGGCAGCCTTTGATTGTATTTTCGAAAAAAATATTAAAAACGAAGCAATTTTGAAATATTGTTTTAAAATATGTTGTAACATCAACTTCCGTTGAACACTTTATAAAGCAAATGATTTGTGTTGTGAGATCACTTTTGCTCCTGCCTCTCGGCCACAAACTCTGTAAGTAGTATGTATGGCACTTTTATTAAAAATTGTAATATTATTTTACTTGCTTTTCATTCCTTAAATTATTTTGTTTAAATATGTGTGCATTTAGTATCAAATTACCTTACTTAATCTCATAATAATTAAAATCAAAATGTGATACGCAGCGTATTGCTATTATTGTGCTTAAAAGCATAGCAGAACCGATGACCGATATAGGTTCAGCAGTTCTGCATATTTATTTTAAATAACCTCACTTCTGTTATGCGACATATATATATATATATATATATATATATATATTTACTTTTTTTTTCGGAATGTGTATAGCTGTTGCCCCTACAGGCCTTGACAGCGTCATCGGGCGGGCGGGGTTCCGAGTACAGAGACTCAGCCGTGATAAAGGTCAGCCCTCACGGGGGCTCAAATTTGGTATTTACTATAGACATGGCCTTCTACAAAGGAAAAATGTCCAATCGTATATTATATTCTACGGTGGCACGGACTCCTTAATGTACGCGTCCGACTCGCACTTAGCCTGTTTTTCTTAGAAACGTACAGCGAAACGGAGCAAAGATTAGATGTCAACAAACAGTCAAAATCAATCTTAAATTTTGTTAATTTTTTACCATAGGGTTCAACATGAAGTACTCAGAAAACCTTTTTTCTTTTTAAAGAATATTAGAGTTGTTTTTTTATTTCATTGAGTAGGTACGACAATAGGACCAAAGGAGTCAGGATCGAACCCGCTACTCCCGCGTTTATGGAGCGTTATATTCATACTCATCACGAAAATTTAATTGATATATTAATTTACAAAATTTCCTAATAATTGTTTATTTTGATATTTGTCACGTGATTCAATATAACAGCTTTTAAAAAATCTATGCGTCAGTGATACTCGGACGTAGGTTATGAAAATGTATTCAGTCGGACTTATTGTAATTCTACGCTAAAAAAAACACACCCCGCCATCTGGCGTACGGGCCGCATTTTTAACAATTAATCGTGGATATAAAACTTTCTAGTATGTTACTCGACAAAAAATAGCTTAGCTTTTATTTACATTGAAATCAGATTTTTTTATTATTATAAAAAAAATCTAAATCTAATATTTTTAGTTGACGTAAAAAGCATTACACTTATTTGTTGAACGTCAGAGACTACCACCGGCTCCAAAATGACACCTCTACCCACGAAGAACCGGCGCAACAAACTCGGGGATCCTTTTTTCTCTCTCTTTCTCTCCGATACAGCATGATAAGAGGTATCATGTGGTTAGTGGTATCGAAGTTGCCCCATACAGGCCTCTGACTTGACTTATCAGCAGTAATCTAATTTGTAACAGCCGAGCCGACTTTTTATGTGCCCTCTGAAGTACTAATAAAAAGCAATAAAAATCTTATGGCATTAAAAACTATGTAAGTGTACGTGTGTAGGTGTTCACTTACGATTATCTTTATATACATAATTACTCCTAAACGGCAGAAGCAATTTTGATGAAATTGTTTGTGTGTATTACAGTGGATTCGAGAATGGTTGAGATTCACTATTGGACCCAGCAGAGGGCGCTGCTATCGGGTCCCAGTAATTTTTTATAATCGGGGTAGGACACTCTCTGCCGGGTCCGCTAATATATACATATAATTTAATAAATTTCTTTGTTTTTTTTTTTAAATAAGTATAAAAATTCTATCAGTTTGTACCATAATCAAAAACGAAAGTAAACGTAAGTAATTATGAAATCGTTTTTATGTTATTTTAAAACCCTCCTTTGTGGTTTAATTTAAATTGATTTAATAACAGTTGTGTATTTTAGAAAATGAAAAAGGACAGAAATTAAATTTTCAAGCGTCGCCGTTCGGTTTCGGTTTAATTAAATTGATTCAATTTTGTGAGACGACAACCAATTTATCCAGACTCCTTTCAGACCCATCCTTTTATATTTACCTTATTACTAAAATTTGTACATATTTTTTTAATTTTATAATTGTGAAGCATTTTGTGGAGAGGATAACCAGTTACTATCGAGTTTCTGGCCGCTTCTTTTAAGTAGAATCAGCTTTCTGAAGGCACTTGAAAATTCAATAGTACTTCTTAAAAGTCTATTTGAATAATGTTGAGAATGATAAAGAAATGAAAAAGATGCCTATCTCACTGGGTGATTTTCTGTGAAAATGCATTTACCTGGAAATATACGTACCATTTCTTTTTATTTTATTTTTTATTTATTTATTTTAATTTAATTAGGTACTAATCTTCTTCATCCTAGTATTATTCCCGCTATTTTTATGTACCCAGGGTCTGCTTATTACTCTCATCCGGATTTGACAGGTTACTAGTTTTTACACAGAGCGATTGCCATCTGACCTCCGCAACCCTAAGGGCGAACCAGTAACTCATTGAATAAGAGCAATTTACTTATCAAGAGTTAACGACTATTATCAGATGTTATTGATAATAACCGGGACCGACAGCTTAACGTGCTCTCCGAGGCACGGTGGGAGACCCGCACGGACAAACGCCCAGATCGAGACAGAAATTTTAACAAAAATCGAACCCACAACCGTCGAGACTAAAGGCAGACTCGCTACCCACAACGCCACAACGGTGTCAACTAGGTGTTAACTAGGTACTAATCATAAAGATGTTTTACCATCTGTACCTTTCCTATTCCCTTCTCCACCCTTTCCTATCCCTTGGGTTGGAAACTCGAATGTGATACTTCAAGTATCGCAAGCGTTTATAAGTTGCGATGATTGCTTATCGTCAGGCGGACCGTATTTTGCCAACCGAAATATTGGCGCATGACGAAGTATAGAACCTATTCAATACGTTGGATTAGAAAGACAATGATTTATTGAATTTAATCACAAGATATACATCCGTTTGACATATATAATAAATAAATAAATAAACGCTACACACTCAACGGCCCCCATTAGGATACTAATATCCTGTGTCGGGGTCCGGAAACATTCACAATGACAAGGACAAATACACCCAGACCGGAAAGTATACTTGCATGGTCAATACAAACATATTATGCTCCGAGCGGGAATCGAACCCGCGACCTGTGGCGTTTAAGGCAGGTTTGCTACCGCTGCGCCACAACGTCGTCGAACACACACAATTTTTGAAAATATGTTATTCTAACGAAGCATTGATGGTTACTTTAATATTTCACCATGCAGACGATTATTTTCGTACCGCATATAAAAGGACGAATCGTTGAAATCCGATGTAGTAGTTACAGTGCTGTGCAATTTATTGTGTTATCTAGTCTTCTTCGTCCTAGCATTATTCCCAGTATTTTTATTCTACCCAGGGTCTGCTTATTACTCTTATCCGGATTTGACGGGTTACTAGTCTTTACACAGAGCGATTGCCATCTGACCTCTACAACCCTAGGGGCGAACCAGTAACTCATTGGATAAGAGCAATTTACTTATCAAGAGTTGATGATTATTATCAGATGTTTTGTGATAACAACCGGGACCGACAGCTTAACGTGCTCTCCGAGGCACGGTGGGAGACCCACAGACAAACGCCCAGACCGAGACAGAAATTTAACAAACATCTGCCCGAGCGGAAATCGAACCCGCAACCGTCGAGACTAAAGGCAGACACGCTACCCACAACGCCACAACGGTGTCGATATTGTGTTATCTAGTAAAGGGATTAAAAGCACTGTTGGTTACAATAAGTTATTCATAATATTAACGTACTTTTATGAAATTGATAAAGGCTTATAGCTATCCTTAGCTTAGTTTGATTCAAAATGAATACTAAAAAAACACATATATATATTGTAGTACTCTAGCTAGAAAAACCAAGTTTCTCTGGACAGTATATAAAGTCCACATTAGTACGCACCGAATACAGCTGTTGTAGTCTGTACGAACAATATTGCCAAAACCACATTCGTAAAGTGAAATAAATACATAGATATATAACTAACAAAAAAAACTTGAGAGGTGTCAAGAGACACCCGGATGGAACGAAGTTCCTTTCGATTAATTAGTGAAGGAATTGTAATAAAATTTTATTTTTTTAAGTTATAATAATATTTTTTTATTATTAACATTATTTATTATTTACAAAAACCTGTATACACTCAACAAAAATAATCGTCGCGACACCACACTGTTCAATGCGAAATAGAAATGAAAATATCTGGCTTGCTTTCTATAAGAGAGAGAGTGACAGACAGAGAAACATGCGACGCCGCACAGCTTACAATAGCTTACTATAACAAAAAGTGTCGTGACAACTTTTCGTAAGAATTTTTCCGTCTAGCCCCCTTTCACAACGCGCGATAAGGAACTTCGTTCCAAAACACCATATTTAAATTAAAAGTCAAAGATAAACACAACCAAACGCGATTCTTCGTGTGAAATAAATGGGAAGTTAACCGCAAAAACCAATTCTGGCTCGCTCGATAAGTAATAAAGGAAAACAAACAAATCATGCCAAATCTTGCATAGCCATATATCTTCGGAGCAGACATGTTTTCCTATGATCCCCTTATTTCGCATTCGGTCGAAAATTGCCTCGAAATCGCTCAAAAAAATATGATCCATTTTTTTATATATAATTGTGTTAGTATATTGAACGAGATCGATCCAAAAAAAACATATCTTTTAATTAGATTTAAAGAGTTAACTAAACGTACATGCATAAATACACATTTGACATATTAAGTAATCAATAGATAAAAAGTATTAAATTTCCCTACTGTACCCTTTATTTTCAAAAAAGTATGTACACCAAAAAAAATAAAGAGCGGTTGTCGAAAAAAACAACGCTAATGTTTGATTTTTTTATTGTATATTTACGTATAAAACGATTGACATTTCTTTCAAATTCCATAAGTATTTTTCTGTGATTTTTTTTTCAAGTGACGAAAAAAATATAGTTGAAAGTACTTTTATCACCTAAAGAGAGAAATACTTATAGAATTTTAAAGAATTCATACTAAAGTTAACATTCTAGTTAGAATATTTGACGTAGACCGCGTATATGGAAGTATAAAATAATACACTATACAGATTAGTTTGATCCACCACAGATAGATGGCGCTTTTGTAATGAGGCAAAGTCAAGAAAGGGCTCTCTTTTTGTTAGAAGGGGCAAGCGGACAGGATGCTCACCTGATGTTAGTCGATTAGTGCCGCCAGCGGGCAATTAAATGCGTTGCCGACGTTTGATATGCAACCGTTTATACGCTGGCTGACCGCGAAGTGCGGCTGACGATCACTTACCTTACGAGTTTTCGGAAATAATTATATTTCTTAGAATTTCTTCTAAGACATGCAAGTTCCCGATGTTTTCCTTCATCGTAAACCACGAGATAAATTTGAAACTCAAATTAAGCAGTCGAAGACTCAGAGGTGCTTGTGACATTCGCTTATAGTCTACGTTTTCTATATCTACGTTTAGGTTCATCTCGTCAACGTCATGTCTACGTTTTTGGTCAGCTCGACTTATTTACATAAACTTCATTTATTTAAAAAATTACAACTGGAAAAATATGTAATAAATAGAAAGTAAGTTTGTATCTCGATCATTTAATATAAGACACTTTCGACGAATTCTTATTTACCTTTGATGTTTCGTAAAGTTACAACGAAATAAGTCTTATGTTAAGATATACGATACATTGGTGTCTGTCAACTTTATTATAAGAGAAATGAAAAACTCCGCAAGGGATACGTGAAAAACAAAACTCGCTGACGGTTGTTTTCTTTAGGGATTACGAGGTTTTTACTTGAAATGCTTAGTACTAACATCTGCCGGCGACTTAGTCTGTGCGAATATTTAGTTTGATTCGATTGGTACTAAACTTCGGGGCGGTTTCATGCATTATATATGCGTGTATGCGCTCGTTTTTCGAAACGCTTATAGTACACGTAATTAGTACGAGCGTTAATGCCTTTATAAGCGAGTATAGGTTTTTGAATAATATGCAACTAACTACTTCTGGTACGAGCTTACATACCGGAATAAGTCCGTGTACGCGTTCGACTTTTAAAAGTGCGAAATGAAGAACGTGTGTAATCGCGTATACAAAACGACGCTCAAACGCCTCATACGCTCATAAAAAAACTAGTCTGAGGTCAACTACTCACTGTGCTAATCTGAAGATTATCTGAACTAGCCTTTTAAAATCGGTCCAACCTTTTTGGACTCCATATAGTACATACACACATCGCTTTGTATATAATATACATTCTTTGTATGATTGCTGTGCTTTGAGCGCTGACATATAACGCTCATACATCGACGACTACGTATTGTAACTGGGTCCATACCGTTAGGTTTCGTTCGATGAATGTGGAGGCCCACATTCCCACCCGTTGTTCTCACTCCCCCTCTCTTGGTAATACTATTGTGACATTTATTATAAAAAAAACATGTCTTTATAATTAGTTACAAAGTTAAAATCTATTTAAAATAATTGCATCATCCAATAGAAACTTAGGTAAAGATAAAAAGTTTAAAAAGTTCTGCACTCTGACAACGCTGTAGACGTCACAAACAACTTTCATATTGTTCAGCTAATCCAGATTAATCAAGCGATGGCTGGAATTCAAGTTCCAAAGTCAAAGAAGTATCCGGTAAGTTTGCAGGCTGCTAATCGAACAGATTCCACACGACAGCAACCCTGTCCGTAGCGGGAATGTCGATCGTCGCACGTAATTAAAACTGCCGTCGTTTAAGATCACACCACCTGCCTTTATAATCTAGGAGCTAGCGTTAAAAATGATTCAGTTTTATTAAATGCGTAGCATACTTTGTTAGCTGTAGTTTTACTATAACTTATATCATGATTTAATTGATAGGTATTGGAAAAGATTATCACATTATTTGGTCATAGCTACATCGTCGTAGCGAAAATACTAACTAGTTTAAAATTAGCTTAACGGTGTGATCCCAATCACTCAACCTCTGTGTTGGGGATTTTATGAACTACAATACTCAGTTCATGAAGGAGGTAACCTCCAGTGTGTTCATGTTGAGCGATTTAGCGGAGGACAGCAGTCAGGGTGGTGAAAATATTTATGGTAATGAGGGGATACGAAAAGAAAAACTTGTAGCTTCATTTATTACTGTAAATTCTCGTTTTTTTGGACACTCAGCGCTTTTACCAATGTTGCTATTTCACTTAGATGTTGTCTGGGGTTAGCATATCCCAGTTAAGTCAGTTTAAAAATTAACTTTTACTTTGAAAATTATGTTAGAATTTTTCATAAGAATATTTACGTTTATTTCAAATGAAACAGTATATTGTCACTTATTAAATCCAAATTAACTTAGTAGTACAGAACTTTCCTCTTTTGCCTTGTTTGTTAAAATTTAATTATTCATGCAGTTTATTCTTATCTTTATATAGAAGAAAAAACTATATATGCACATACGTAACTACGTGAAAAGTACATTTATTTTAACACGCGCTCTTTGCCTATACGTCGTCGAGCGGTGATCTCGAGGAATCCGGCACCATCTCACCCGTGAATAGTTTCCCAACTTTATTTGGATTAACCGAGCGTTACTGCTTTTTCCGAAGAACGATAAATCAATATTTCCTTCAAAACTTTTATTTGGCACATCTTTTATAGGGAAGTATTATTTAAGAATTTTAAACTTGTCACTAAACATTTTTTTACTCTTTATTTTTTTAAAGCGGTTTTTCACACAATGAGCATGTCACCCCCATTTAATAATCCCCTCAATATAAACTTAACAAACTCTTCTTAGCAATAATAAAAAAAACAAAAAGAAATGTTCATTATGTTTACGGCGTGAAATATTTCAATAACTAGAGTATAACATGCAAAATAGAAAATCCTAAATTTCTTGATTTTAAGTTCAGATTTATTGTTGTTGTTGCGCAGTGATACCGATCCAGCCTTAGACGCCACCGGTCACGGGTTCGATTCCATATCGGAGCTTATGTTTGTATTGACCATAAGGACGTGTATTCCGGTCTGGGTGTGTTTGTCCTTGTTGAGTGTGTAGCGTTATTGTATTAATATTATTAATTTTTATTAAACCTGAAATACCAAATTGTGTATAACAATTTCCTTGAATTTTAGCTAATTTGTGAAATTAAAAAATATTAAATTTTAACATGTATTTCTTTCACATTAGTAATGATAGGAATCGTTTACAATGAAACAGCTTCGTAATTAATTTTACCCCAAAATTGCTCGAAGCTCACACACTGTCTAATTACGGACGATGCAAATTGTCCACTTTGAAATGCATCCAACGCGTTACCGCTAACTGCGAGGAATACTGTTTTCATCAATTACAAAATATTCGAATGACCAAATGATTTTCAAAATGACTGTATACTACCTACCTGATCAAGATACAAAAATAATAAATGTCGTTTTAAAAAGAAATTAGTAAATGAATTGAATAAAAAAAGTTAATTTTCTCATGAACTCCTGTAATTAATTTGTAATAGTTTTAGTAGTACATGACTGATTGACACCGTTGTGACGTTGTGTTTGTTAAAATTTCTGTTTCGGTCTGGGCATTTGTCCGTGTGGGTCTCACCACCATGCCTCGGAGAGCACGTTAAACTGTCGGTTCCAGTTGTTATCACATAACATCTGATAATAACTTAACTCTTGATAAGTAAATTGCTTTTATCAAATGAATTACTGGTTCTCCCTTAGCGTTGCGGAGGTCAGATGACAATCGCTCTGTATAAAAACTAGTAACCTGTCAAATCCGGATAAGAGTAATAAGCAGACCCTGGGTAAATAAAATACCGGGAATGATGCTAAGATGAAGAAGAGTTTTAGGAGTTAATGAGTATCAAATTAAATATCGAATTATCTGATTAGGTAAAACTATAAATAGAACTCTAAACTTGGGTTTTAACTAATTAATGAAAATTTAAACTAATAATAAATAAACGCTACACACTCAACGGCCCCCATTAGGATAATTATATCCTGTGTCGGGGTCCGGAAACATTCACAATGACAAGGACAAACACAACCAGACCGGAAAACATGCCTGTACGATTAATACAAACGTCTGCTCCGAGCGGGAATCGAACCCGCAATCGTCGAGGCTTAAGGCAGACTCGCTACCCACAATGCCACAATGGTGTCAAATTTAGCTTTATGATGAGAGAATTACGAGTAAATTTGCCTCCATTTCCGATGATGTCCATAGCCGTGGGTCGGCCACGCAAAAGGCTATACACGAAGCCACCATTGAGCCTCCACAAATTCTCCCATGTTTTTTTTTTTTTTTTTAATGTTAAAAGTTGGGAAACAAGCATACGGCCCACCTGATGCTAAGTGGTTACCGTAGCCTATGAGCGCTTGCAGAACCATTAGTAGGTGCCACTCACGCGTTGCCAACCTCGAGATATTGGTTCTTAAATCTCGTCTGCCCAGTAATTTCACTAGCGTACAGTGCCCTTCAAACCGGAACACAGTAATGCCTAAGCACTACTATTTGGCGGCAAAATAGTTGACACTAATAAGTAAGATCAGAAAAAAAAAAAAATTGTTTTTAATACCTAAGCATCCTCTATTTTAAAAGATACCTTAATGACATCTTCGGTCTTCATTCTATTTGATAGTGATATTCTATAATGAAAATTATAAAAAAAAATATTGAAAATTAAAAAATGCGTAATTGAAAAAATGCTTGAAATATTTAAGTTCATATTTAGTAAATGGCGCAAGTTACGTAAGCTTAGCAGGATGAAAAATGAAAATAAACTCAATTATATTTAAATTAAATTTTATTACTAAAAAGTTACATTTTTAACCTAACTAGCCTAGTGATTCCCGGTCGAAGTGGGACCAAAGAATAGTTCTTTCCTTGCCTTATAGGCATCCCACAACAGCGTTATATGAACAAGCTGGTGTACTAAGTGTAAGAAAAATATATATTAATGAAATTTAAAATAAATATCACAAAAAATGTGTTCCATATTTACCTATAAATAATAAAAGAACCATAAGATTTCCGGTGGCCCCTAAAAGAACCAAATTTGGACAAAAGCATTACGAATTCTATGCTCCTACTATTTACAATAAATTTAATACTCAGTTTAAAACGACTGCATTAAATAATTATGAATTTAAAAAAAGTGCTTACCTGGTTGAAATTGCTGGAGTACGATGATACAGAAAATCTGTTAATAACACTTAAATAAAAATATGTATACATGCTAATACACACACTCACCCTCACATACACTAACACTACACACACTAAACACACCCACGCAACCCACACAACACACACACTCTTACCATATAAATATTAATTAAATAAATAGCAACTATTTTCTAGGAAGGTTAATTTAATTTTTTTTTCTTTTTCTGTTAACGTTTAATTATTATTTAGTCAAAATGATTAATTCCTAAGGGCATAAAAATGTAATGATGATGATATTAAGGGGAAGAAACTGGCTTCTGCAACACAGCCCTGCTAGTGCAGAAGTCTGGGTAATCCTTCTTATTTGTAACATATGTTTGTGTCCAATAAAGAGTTATTATTATTATTATTATTATTAGTTTCACACGGCCCACACCCGGCAGGTGTCGATTCCTGCTTTTACGGTTCGCGACGCTGACGCGGCGGTTCATATGTCTTATGGAATATGGACTTATTGCACTCCTAGACGATTTTTGTAGAATTTGTATACGTCATTCGCACATCAACAGGGAAGAAAAAATATACTTACATTAAAACAGTCACGCTGGTAGTAGGTCTAGCTAGGTACGACTAGGTATGTACCACCGCAGTGTCAAATATTCTGCCACCAAGTAGTAGTGCTTAGGCATTACTGTGTTCCGGTTTGAAGGGCACTGTACGCTAGTGAAATTACTGGGCAGAGGAGATTTAAGAACCAATATCTCGAGGTTGGCAACGCGTGAGTGTTATGGTGCTGCAAGCGCTCACAGGCTACGGCAACCACTTACCATCAGGGGGTCGTATGCTTGTTTGCCAACTTGTAACATAAAAAAAAAGTAATTGATAGATCCATTTGATCTGAGAGGTATGTTAGACACTGTGATCAATTATTATTATTTCTGGTTACATTAATATAGAAGCCTCATTTTGATTATGCTCTAAAGCTAATAAAAAAAATGTAGGTTTTAACAAAAAGTTCCTTCGATAAATTGATTGAATGCAATCAATTTTTTCCATCTTACCGTGAACGGATTAACTCATTGGCTTCACTCCGATTTGAAAGGTCAATCATTCGTTCTCACCATTTTGTTGACTGGAAAATTGATAATTGTTGATAGCATAGGTAAGCCGATATTAATCTATACAGCCATGTGTTCTGTGCTTTTGACGTTATAGATGTGGTTATAAAATAATTTATATATATATATATATATATATATATATATATAATAAGAATATAGAAAGATATACATTTATTCCCAATTACTGGATTTTTTAGCTCTTGCGTCTGCACTGCAAGAAACTGCTTTCTTTAGCTGTTTTAGCTTTTGCTGCTTTGTTATTTACGTTTTATTAAGCCGTTAAGTTTTAAGTATTTTTTTTAATCTGAAGTCGCCAAGCTTATCCTCGATTTTTAAATTTTATTATGAATTTGAATTTCAGAGTCAATCACCTCAAATTACTTTTAGTACTCGTATATGAATCCATGCGACGAATAAAGGTGCTCGAGAGCAACTCAAGATTGTGTATAATTTATCTGTTAAATTTAAAATAATACAGGGAGAGTGTATTCTTTAATTACTCTTGTTTTATGTGTAGTAAATAAAGGCTCTGACTAAGGAATAGTATCCATATTGTTGCATTTCATTTTTCATTCGGCGAGTGTAAGAGCCGCAGGCCCAAACTGTCACATGTCCCTTGCCTAGCAAAGGTCTCTTGTAATTATACAAACGGCAGTGTTATTTGGACGCAAACAAGCAATACCATGTCAACCCGCAAAATTGAAAAAACTGAGTTATATATGCAGAAGTGTTGATAAATGGCTGAAAAACATTTTTCTTTAATATTTGTAGGGTTTTAAGCTTTAAAATTTCTAAAAAAGCCATTTTTGAATTATGCAATTTATGTATTATTTTAAACGTTTTGGGTTATATTATATACGAAATATGCAGTTTGTATGCCTATTTTATGTGAAAATAAGTAAAATAACTTACATCTTGAAATTGCCAAAAACTTGACCAATACATAAAAAATATATTATAAAGCAAGTTGTTCAAAATTTTCAAACGCATTTTTCTCGAAATGACATTCGTGTGGGTTGACATATTGCTTATTTGCGTCCATTTTATTGATTTCAAAGAAGTACTAAAACGTTTTATTTTGCCATAGCTGATAGCAATACCTATCCTACTATTAGCTAGTAATTAGCTGTTTAAGAAGTCCATCCATAATTAAAAATTTTCATATCATTTTTGACAAAGAAAACTTAAATATGAATACAGCATAATAAATCAACGCTGCACACTCAACGGCTCCTATTAGGATAGTGATATCCTGTGTTGGGAGTCCGGAAACATACAAGGATAAGGACAAATACACCCAGACCGGAAAATATGCTTGCATGGTCAATCCAAACATTTTATGCTACGAGCGGGAATCAAACCAGCGGCGCAAAGGCAGGTTCGCTACCACTGTGCCACAACGTAGTCGTCGTATAATATGTTTATATTTGCCATAAATGCTTAAAAACATGTGGTAGATAAGTATATAATACACATGTGTGTAATTAAATTTCTGGAATACTATAATATTTCAATACCTAAGTAATTCCGATGCTTAATCACCCAGCTGTCTACATACCCCCTTAGAAGTATATGATTGATTCGTTCATTCGGTCTCTGTGTTCTACATTCGCGAAGAGAACGTTCCTCATATTGTCGACAATTTGCCAGGTCGTACGTGAATACAAGCACCTTTATTTACCCCAGGAGGGTACCACCAGCTTCTGCTGTGGAGAATCCCTCTCTGGATGTCCATCTTCAGGACGAACTCTTCCTGAACATGGATACCCAGGCTGCCCTCCGAATTCTGGGGGGGCAATTTTGTGCTCAATACTGTTCGGGGCAAACAAAGCAGGCTACCTAAGGCTACCCCTGTCACGCTTACTGTGGACTTCTGCAACATAAGGGGGCTAAATTCCAACCTGAACGCCGTCCACCACCATCTTGAGACGGCGAAGCCGGCCTTGCTTTTCCTTACAGAGACACAGATATCTTCTCCGGCTGATACTTCTTTCCTCTCCTACCCGGGATACAATTTGGAACATTCCTTTGTACCCCGGGCTGGTGTGTGCGTGTACGTCAGAGAAAATGTCTGCTCTCGTCGCCTCGGCAGCCTTGAAGTAGGGGACCTATCGATTCTTTGGCTGCGCGTAGACTGCGATGACCATCCGCGAATCTACGCGTGCCTTTATAGGTCCCATAGCGGAAATGCCGAAACTGACCGACTCATTGAGCACATCCAAATGGCTACAGATTCCGTGCTGCAACAGATCCCATCTGCTGAGATCGTGATTCTTGGCGATTTCAACGCCCACCATGCCGAATGGCTTGGTTCACGTACCACCGATCACGCGGGGAGATCTGTTCTCGACTTTGCTTTGGCATATGATCTGACACAACTGGTAACCTCGCCAACGCGAATCCCAGATGTAGAGGATCATACACCTTCACTGTTGGATCTTCTGTTGACCTCTCATCCGGACAACTATCTGGTATCCGTCGATCCTCCTCTAGGCTCGTCGGACCACTGCCTTGTTCGGAGTACAGTGCCGGTCTCGCGCCCAGCACGGCCCCGCTTCGCGGGCTACCGGCGCGTTTGGCACTACAGGTCGGCAGACTGGGATGGGATGCGTTCTTTCTTTGCGTCCTACCCATGGGGACAGATTTGCTTCTCGCCGGATGATCCGGACGTCGTTGCCAACTCTGTCGCCGATGTGATACTCCAGGGCATGGAACTCTTTGTTCCGGCTTCTGCAGTGCCCATCGGAGGCAAGTCTCAGCCTTGGTTTGGTCGCTCCTGTAAAACGGCGTTTCGCCGAAAACGGGAATGCTACCAAGCCTGGGCTAAGGCGTCGACGTCTCGTGATGTAAATACCAGCGCACTTAGAAAGGAGTACAACTCTGCCTCCAGGTCCTTCAAAAGGGTTATTGCCAAAGCAAAGTCGGAGCACATCGGCAGAATTGGCGAGAGACTAGTGCATCTTCCTTCGGGTACACGTGCATTCTGGTCCCTCGCCAAGTCTGTCTTAGGGAATTTCTGTAAGCCATCATTTCCACCTCTGCATAGGGACGATGATTCGGTGGCCCATGCCGCGAAAGAGAAAGCTGATCTTCTGTGCTCTCTCTTCGCGTCCAACTCGACTGTGGATGACCAAGGAAAGTCACCACCGGCAATCCAGCGGTGTGATACCACGATGCCGGAGGTTAAATTCCGGCAAAGTGTAGTTCGCAGAGCACTTCTTTCCTTGGACATTCATAAGTCGAGTGGGCCTGATGGAATCTCCCCGATCGTGTTGCGGACATGTGCTCCTGAGTTGGCGCCGGTTTTAACGCGTCTTTTCCGGTACTCCTACTCATCAGGCGTCGTCCCGAACTCATGGAAGACGGCTTTAGTGCACCCGATCCCTAAAAAGGCAACCGCTCGGATCCGTCCAATTATAGGCCAATTGCCATTACCTCCTTGTTCTCAAAGATAATGGAGTCCATTATCAACTGCCAGCTCCTGCGGTATCTAGAGGAGCACCAGCTGATTAGCGACCGCCAGTACGGTTTTCGTCGTGGTCGTTCAGCTGGTGATCTTTTAGTTTACCTGACACATAGATGGGCGGAAGCAGTTGAGTCCAAAGGGGAGGCATTAGCGGCCAGTCTGGACATAGCGAAGGCCTTCGATCGGGTATGGCACAAGGCGCTTCTTTCGAAGCTTCCTTCCTATGGGCTTCCTGAGAAATTATGCGAATGGGTCACCAGCTTTTTGGCAGATCGGAGCATCAAGGTCGTTGTCGACGGTGCATGCTCTGACTTAAAACCCATTAATGCTGGTGTCCCGCAAGGCTGCGTACTGTCCCCTACTTTGTTTCTTCTGCATATCAATGACATGTTGGAAATTTCCAACATTCATTGCTATGCGGACGACAGCACTGTAGACGCTTTATACACCGGCCGCGCTAATATTTCTCGGGAAAACGTCATTGAGTGCCGGAACAAACTTGTGTCTGAAGTCGAGACTACATTGACCAAAGTCTCGGACTGGGGCCGACTAAATTTAGTCCAATTCAACCCCAAGAAGACACAAGTTTGCGCGTTAACCGCTAAAAATCACCATTTGTCGTATCTCCTCGTTTTGAGAACATTCCCCTGGCTGCCACAGCTAGTATCGGAATACTTGGTGTCGACATTTCGAGCGTCGTTCAGTTCCGCGGTCAGTTGGAAGGAAAGGTCAAATTGGCCTCTAAAAAGCTTGGTGTGCTCAGCAAGGCGAGGCACTACTTCACGTCGGCTCATCGCCTAAAGCTCTACAAGGCACAAATTCGACCACACGTGGAGTACTGCTCTCACCTCTGGGCTGGAGCTCCCCAGTACCAGCTACTTCCAATTGACCGCATCCAACGTAGAGCGGCTCGAATTGTCGACGATCAAGCCCTTTCCGATCGGCTTGATCCTTTGGCATTGCGTAGAGATGTCGGATCACTCTGCATCTTCTATCGCATATATCACGGAGAGTGTTCTGAGGAATTGTTTGGATTGATCCCGCCGGTAGAATTTCACCATCGGACATCGCGACAAAACTCTAAGTTCCATCCATACCACCTCGATGTCTGGAAATCCACAACAGCGCGATTTAGAAGACATTTTATTCCTCGCACAACCACTCTGTGGAATCAACTTCCGCCGGCGATCTTTCCGAACCGATACGACTTGGGAACCTTCAAGAGAAGAGCCTATTCTTTCCTTAAAGGTCGGCAACGCGCCTGCATGCCTTTTGGTGTTGCAGATGTTCATGGGCGGCGGTGATCACTTAACATCAGGTGAGCCTCCTGCCCGTTTGCCCCCTCTTACATAAAAAAAAAAAAAAAAAAACCTTTTGCTCTGTGATCGCTCGTGGTAAGGCGATAATTCATAATAAAAGACGGCATCAAATTTAATTTACTTAGAAAAATGGGCAACGCTCATGTTAATTAATACTGACGACCTCAGTACGATCAAGTCTTGGAGGTAATAAAAAATCGTCACAAAGTGCCAACAAAAACTTTCGCCAACGAATTAAATAAATAAGATAACATCCACACACTCAACGACCCCATTAGGATAGTGATATCCTGTGTCCGAGACACCAAGACACCAAACCGAAACACACGCTTGTATGGATTTCTATTAGATTAATATATATTTTGCAACAAAATAATAATATGGCTGCAAATAGAAATATAGAGGGCTTAAATAAATAACTAAATGATCACACTGGTGGTAGGTCTTTGGTTGCAAGAAGCCGGCTAGGTAGGTACCACCGCAGTGTCAAATATTCTGCCGCCAAGTCGCCTGTTTTCCGGTTTGAAGGGCACTGTAGGGTAGTGCAGACTGGACAGAGGAGATTTAAGATCTAATATCATGAGGTTAGCAACGCATGAGTGGCACCTACTAACGGTGCTGCAAGCGCTCATAGGCTACAGCATCCACTTACCATCAGGTGGGCCGTATGCTTGTTTGCCAACTATAACATAAAAAGAACACAACCATTAGCCATATAACGATGGTAATACACACAATGCACAACCACCCAGACCGAAACGCACCTGTATGATCAATCAGATACAAATAGAGCCATTCTTTTCCCAGCAAAAATGGGCTGGTTCGACCGTGTAAGTACTACCCTCTCACAGAAAATCAACGTAAAGTAACAGTATCAGTTGGTACTGTTTCGTTTTGTGAATGAGAGTGCCGAGGGCCCAATCTCCCATCCCCTCTGTTCCCTTCCTTATTTCCTTTCCTATCCCTTCCCTCCTATTCTTTTGTAGTAAGTATCGCAACCTATGAAAGGTTGCGGTGGCTGCTCACCTTAAGGCGGACTGTATGCTTATTTGCCAACCGTTAGGACATAAGAAAAAGTATTTGCAATATAACCTGTATATCTAATATTGACGTTAAAGGCAAGGCCTCACTGGACCACAATGGTTGTCAAAAATCCAGATAAAGACTGTTAACACTAGTTGTATAGGATCACTTTGTAGGGAACACCAATGAGTAAACCACCAATACACTTTTGCACTCGTATTTATTTTCTCGAATAAATTACGAACTGAACTTGGGGTTCATCTCGTAGACCCCTTAGGGTCTCGGGGTAACCAAACAAGGCAACGGCCTTTTATGGTGGTTTCGACGCCGCCTGCTAAGACAGGCGGGTCACGGGGTTGGGCACTGCGGGCCCGCGTATATCCGGGCGTCGTGTCCGGTGGGTGGCGCCGCTAACGAGGTCGAGCCCGCTTGGGGTAAGCCCTCGCAGGCGACCAGCATGCTAGCGGCGCACAAGTCAAATCCATGGCTCCCTCCTGTTTCTGGCGAGGTTCAGCTCCACGGGAGAGCGTTCCCAAGGAACTCCTACTAGCCATCTTCAGGAGGGATTGTGGTAAGTCCGGTAGTGGCGGCTATGGAGACGAGGTCTCTCGGCAAGGCTTTCTTGTCCGGAGGGCGCCGATGGTATGGCGCAAGTTCCCGCAGATGGCGGAAACGCGATCCGTCAGCGCGCTCGAACAGGGATGTACTCAGGCGTCTAATGAAGTCGTCCAGGCTCTCCATGTGCAGACCCCGGGAGATCGTCGAGTTCCGCACGAAGCGAGGGGCGTCTGTGATTGTGCGTAGCGCGAGCGACTGCTGGGCACGCAGTCGTTGCCGGTTCGTCTCCGCCACCAAGGCATACCATATGCCGGGGCGGCGTAGGTAAGGCGGGAGCGGATGTACAGTTTGTAGACGCCGAGCTTCGCACGGAGAGGCAAATTGGACTTCAGCACGGGGCGCAGAAGGGCGCGCGCGGTGCGTGTCTGTGCGACAACGTTGTTGACGTGTGTGTTCATGGACAAGGAGTGGTCGATGGTCACCCCGAGGTATTTAACCTTCGGCGACCAAGCGACACTCTCGCCCATGAGCATCAGCACGGGTGGTGTCCTGCTTCCAAAGCAGATCGCCTGAGTCTTAGCCACATTGACCGTCAGTCTCCAGTCCTTTAGCCAATCGGGGAGGGAGTTGAGTGTGCGCTGCATCTTAGTCACCGCGTGTGCGGCTGACAGTGACGTCGCGATGTACGCGGCGTCGTCGGCGTAGAGCGCCAGCTTTACGCCACTGGTGACAGGGATGTCGTCCGTGTATTGACTGTAGCACACGGGTGACAAGCTGCTTCCTTGGGGCATGCCGGCATGGATGGGACGCTCCGTTGAAAGAGCGCTTTCAACTGCCACTTGAAAGCGTCTGTTCTTTACAAAATGTTTGTGGGCTTAAGTCTATGAAGAAATAATCTGGCCACCGCGATTCAGCTTTGCTACTAACGCCATCTAGTTTAAATCTTGGTAATTATAATACTAACTTAAACACTAGTAATAATATAAGCTAAAAATCCTTGTTACCAATAAAACTCCACGTATTAATAAAAATGTGGCTTGCAGCGTTGCACGGCAACAGTAATGCTTTTATTACTTCAAACGCGTTCGAGTTTAATTCAAAAATATAAAAACGTCAAAGCGAAAACTAAAAATTATGTAAAAGAAGTTCTTTGACTTACCGAGAGACTCTCATAATCTTTTTTTTTTTCGTTACATTCATATCATGACGATATTAGATTTTACTGAGATTATTAAAATTGTAAGGGCGGTTACACAGCAGCGTTTTAGCGTAAAAGTCGGGTGTACGCTCGTAGCAGTGGTGGTAAGTGTCAGTAGCATATTATTCAAATAAATATCATGCGCGTATACGAGATTATAAGCGCTTTAACGCTCGTAGAACATACTTTTTGCAAGTGCGTGTAGCTCATGTGCTTTCTAAAAACGAGAAAAGGTAAACTTGTAACAGCAAGTTTTCGGCTTCATAAAGTAATGTCTTTTTTTGGACCAAGATTTTCATTCTATATTAAAATTCCGTAGATAATTCTGAATCTGCCGTCTTTGAAATTTAAATATTATATTAAATATTTTATAACAAATAAAGTATACTATTCTGCAAATTAATATAATTTAGTGTGGCATAGAATTAATTTAGAATTTCAAGCAGGATATAAGGCTTAATAGTAAATTTTGACATATTGAATTAATTATATTTGAAAAGAGTAACTGTAGAGTATCTGCAGAAACTGCCATCTGAATCGTAGTTTCACTTAATCGGACACAACAGACTCTATTTGAATAAAGAATATTTTGAGTTTTGATAAACTCGCATAAAGTTCATCCTTCTTACCGCACAAAAGGGCTGGTTCGACCGGGGAAGTACCCACAGAAAAAAACTGTTGCGTTTCGTGCGATGAGTGAGAGCGCCGGAGGCCCAATCTCCCACCCCTCTGTTCCCTTCCTTTTTTCTAAATAAAAAAAAACAAAAATAAAACGCTGGACTGTAACCGGCCTAAAAGTGTAAGCCATAAGTGTATCCATATTTTACTATGCAGAAGCAAAAAGAATGTTAGTTATATAATTTAACCATCACGGCATTCTGTATAATTATATTAAAATAATAAATATTAATAATATAATAAGCCCAAAGTCATTAAATAATATGAATAGTGAGGTAGTAAATAATAATAAAAAATATTTAAACTGTAACAGGATTTCTTCTCATTCAAAATATTTATCAAAAGCTTTGGGATCGACCATTTAGATGTCTCTGAACCCCAAAACAATATTTTCAATTTATTTTTTTCCAAAACTTGTCCTGATAATTACAAACATAACAAAGAAGAATTATTCAATTTGATAAATACATTTCAACGATTCATTTTTATTTATACATATATTAAACTTTCGCCAAAAACTGCCTCATTAATCCCCCATTTTATATCCAATCCATTAATTGCGACGTAGCTTTTTGCGATAATTAAGGGGATGGATTGATGAGGGAATTTATACGACATTCGATGGTATACCACTCCATCAAACAACCACAGAAAGACCGGCTCGTAGACTGACTGCGGCTCAAAATCCCTACTCATATAAATGCGAAAGTAATATCTGTCTGTTATTCCTTGATGCCTAACCCATTGAACCGATTTCGATGAAATTTTATACAGAGATATACCGCGAAAAACCAGTTTGAAGGCGTTGAAATATTAATATTGCATTAAAAATTGTTATTCACGCAGGAGAATCCTAAAAAAGAAATTAGTTTAATTAAAAAATTATTAATAAAAATTAATCGTAAAAATAATTAATAGATGTTGCAATCGTATGGAAACTGAAAGACGATTCGAGTTCAAAATATTAATATTTTTTTTCATTTAGTGCCTATATTTTTTAATATTTTAGTAGTAGCATGATAGGTTTTACGGTCTCCCTACTGTCTAGCCTAATTTGAAAGGAGCCTGTCAAAGCTGCAGCTTTAGTCAGCCCAAGGTCTTTCAGTAGATTATAGAGAGATTTTACATGTACACCTCTCGCTCCTACTTATACTATATACAAATGAACTACATAGTCATTTTAGTGACTTCATTTGTAAGTTCGTAATATTTATTGATATTGTTACGGGCTGGGGTTCACGAATTTGGAAATAAACACCCGATAGCTCTAAATAAGACTTGGGATCTTCTAGATCACATAACAGAACTTCATAAATCACAGGTCAATCGTAGTCCAAAAGAATAGCCGAGGTCATTGGTTTTCGCACTTAGTCACTTGTATTGTATCGCTTGTAGTTTCTTCGCTCGTTGCTCAGACCTGAATGAATCAGTCGAAGCACCGGGCCGCTTATATAGCGTGGAACACGGCTTCGAGAAAGTTCCGTCCGCGGAACGCTATACTACATCTTTCGAGAACACATCTTTCTAGAACCCACGCGTCGTCAAGAAGATAAACAGAGAGAGTAGCTAGCGATTTTTAACCTTATGACCCGGTGATAAGGTTCTCCGTAACAATATATTATATAGTAAAATTATTTTACCCTTGATTTTTATACAGAATTGATATTTTATGTTGGAGCAAAGATAATTGTCACAGGTCCATTACCGACAACCCAGTGGACCTTTTCGTCGTCTTTGATGTTTCAAATTTCAAACGCGTAAATCTCGTTACGTCATGTCAGCATATAAAATTACTGACTAGAAGAAATTTAGGGCGGAAATAAGATTTTTGTACGAAAATTATTTTCTCCGTCTGAATTTTTTATACCAATAATACATCTGGTGTGGCGTATTGGTAACGAGCCTACCTTTGGCCTCAACGGTTGCAGGTTCGAATCCCGCTCGGGGTAAATATCATTTCGGTCTAGTCGTTTGTCCTTGTGAGTCTCCCCACCTGCCTCGGAGAGCACTTTAAGGTAATAGTAGGTTATCCAATGAGTTACTGGTTTGCCCTTAACGTTATGGAGGTCAGATGGCAATTGCTCTGTGTAAAGACTAGTAACCTCTCAAATCCGGATAAAAGTATAAGCAGACCCTGGTGAAATACCGGGAATAATGTTAGGAAAAAGAAGAAAATTGATGTAATCTTAGAAAAACATCTGGTGCCGGAAAAAACGTCTTGTTACACTTTTTTGGTCGAGTTGCAAGATAAAATAACTTTTTTGTTTTCCCAACAAATAGAAACCCACGAATACAACTTATATATTCAAACGTTTGTAAATTAAGTAATTAAAAAGGGTTGAGACGTGATTCTGTTACAATGGAGTCTTAATGCAATGGGGGCTTTGAGGAACAAATAAAAGCTAGTCGTATTATCGCCGCGTTTGCTTGCTTTAGCTGGTGTAAATGATCCTTTATAGAAACAAGGTTAACCTTTATTGTTAATCGGGTAAACGGTTCATAATTTTTAGGGTCCGTCGGTCTGTAGCAAAAATTTGTAGCTTTTGACTGGGCTTACGTTTTTATATATTTTTCTTTCTATCAACTTGTAATGTCTGTTGCCAAAATAAAACGTTTCTATGCATTATTCAGGACATTTTTCCCAGGGTTAGTTTGTTAATCTTATCCGGATATGACGGGTTACTAGTTTTTACACAGAGCAATTGCAATCTGATTTCCACAACTTTATGGATGAACCAATAACTCATTGAATAAGAGCAAATTACCTATCAAGAGTTAACGATTAGTATCAGATATTATATACAGACAGCCGCACGTGTTCTCCGAGGCACGTTTGGGGAACCACAAGTACAATGTCGAGACCGAATTTTTTTTTTTAATATGAATATTTGTCCCGAGCTGGAATCGAATCCAAGACCTAAAGCCAAGTGTGAAAAACTTTTATCGCTTAAAAACTTATCTATCTTAAAACTTTAAACAAAAAAATCCTTTAAAAAACAAAAAAAAACAATGTTTTTCTTATGTTCCTTTCCATAGAAAAGGTCTTTGAAAAGTTCGAAAACAAAAGTATTTTACCCCATAATGAAAATGGTCGTATCGAGTGAGGTAAAACGTTTTAAGCACAAGTAAGTTTTTGCGGTGAAATTTTCATGGTTAGCCATGAGTGAGTCATTAAAAACTTTCTCTTATTTTCACCTTCTGCTTTCATTTCAGACATAAATTACTGCCATAATTGGATTTATATAAAATATAGGCACACAAAAATAATACATAATATCACTTGGACGCAAATAAGCTATACCATGTCAACCCACAAAATTGAAAAAACTGAGTTATGTATGCATAAGTGTTGGTAAATGGCTGAAGAACATTTTTCTTTAATATTTGTAGGGTTTTAAGCTTTAAAACTTCTAAAAAGCCATTTTTTCAATCATGCAATTTATGTATTTTTAAACGTTTTGGG
Source organism: Hestina assimilis (assembly GCA_023373885.1). Lineage (NCBI taxonomy): Eukaryota > Metazoa > Arthropoda > Insecta > Lepidoptera > Nymphalidae > Hestina > Hestina assimilis. Next base: position 13,599,618 of record CM041745.1, read on the forward strand.
TTATATTATATACAAAATATGCAATTTGTATACTTATTTTTTGTGAAAATAAGTTAAATAACTTACATAAATCTGAAATTGTCAAAAACTTGACTAATACATAAAAAAAATCATATAAAGCAAGTTATTCAAAATTTTTAAACGCGTTTTTCTCGAAATGACATTCGTGTGGGTTGACATGATATTGGTTATTTGCGTCTTGTGAAATTTAAGCCTCAATAGGTCAATGGTAGAAGGGCCGACTCCGCTATGTTAACGCGAGAGTTGTTCTGTTATTGTCCTACCCACTCCTAGCTCAGGCTTCAAGCTTATTGGAGGGACAATAGGAATATTATTAATGTCTTCAAATAAAGAAACCATTGCTAGTATTCTTTAAAAAAACTTACACCACAACGATAGACAGTTTTTAATTCAGGTATTCGCATTTTTAATAAAATTCCAGATTGCTTATTGGAACTGCCAATAAGCAAGTTCCAAATGTACATAAAAAATAATCTTTTCAATAAAGCCTATTATTCGTATATCGTTAGAGGAATATTTTTCTGATAGGAATGCTTGGGACTCTTAATATTGCTGGATCTCATTCAAGAACCAAATTTTATATGAAAGAATACAGTTGTAAAAAACATATATTTGAAAAGAGTAACTGTCGAGTTTCTTGTCGGTTCTTCTCGATAGAATCAGCCTTCCGAACCGTCGGTAGCGTTTGACTATTCAAAAGTACTTTTTAAAAGTCTACTTGAATAAAAATAATTTTGATTTTGATTTTGAGTTTCTCCGACAGGGCCAGATCCTACGCGGTTTAGACAACTGTCTTATTATTTGCCTGAAATAAAAGTAGCCTGAGCTACTCATAACATCAGCTAACTAGTTAAATACCGTCTAAATCTATCCAACCACTTCCGGACAGACTATAGGCGGAACAAACAAACAAAAATTTTAAATGGATTTTTCGTTATGGGTAAAAAACTGTAAATAGCTGATATTTTTATTACAAACAGACATTTCAATTTAATTTTTTTAAACTTATCTTCCAAGCTAGTAACATTAAGCCTTCAACCATAGCTCAGTTATATTTTAATACTAGCATCTGCATGGTACTTCGTCTGCGATGACCTTCGAACTGGCTTCAGAGAGAAATTAATAACTTGTAAGTAAATACTGTTCCATAAGACGCATCCATACCAAATTCCAAGTTGTTATTTCCTGCAGTAGTTATTTTGATAAGAAGCAATCTGCCAATCAAAATAGTTATCTATCTGTGTGCTAAAAAACAAAACTCCAAACATATAAACATACAAACTTTCCTATTTATTATATTAAATAGGATTATACGTTACAAGAAGTAGCTATGTAAGTACTCGTATATTCCATAAAAATCATCTAATCCCAAAAAAACAAGCCAGCTAATATTTCTCATGTATCCCCGGCGGCGGTTTTCATTTTTCTTTTACTAAACTTGACAGCCACTTAATATCGTATTTTATTTCTTTTTCGTTCATGATTCAAGCTTGTTTCATTTCAAACAGTGTCCTGTAATAATCTTTTGTTTTTGGATCGAAGTGCCTTAGTGTAAAATTATAATAAAAAAACTGTTTGGTTGTAAGAAAACCACAACACAAGTGAAACTTTTACATTTTTTATTGTTTGATTTAGGGTGCCATAATTGCCTTCTTAATCTTAATTTTAAAAAATCTGTAATTAATATAAACGAAGACAATAAAGACATGCAACCAACCAACAAACAAACATATATATATATATATATATATATACATAATAAAAAATTAAAATTAAAATAAATAAAGTCGCCGCGGCCGGCTATAAACCGACGTGGTGAAGACAAACCAAAAAATTTTGGTGATATAATAATAGTTTCACTTTAAAAAATATGACAAGAACGTTTAGTTATCGGAAAGCTGAGACAGAAAAGCTTTACCTGGCGTTGTATATTTTTTTTGGGTAGTTTGGCAAGGGGGGCATGGTGTGAGATGGTGTGGAGTGGGATGGTACGGAGTGGGATGGTACGGAGTGGCATTGGCAAGTTAAAGTTGGGCAAGGAGTGGGGTGGTATGGTGGGAAATGTAATGCAATGAGGAAACCTTGTTGATTCCACGCCTCTCGGGACAAGTTTAATTTTTAGTTCATTGAAAATTTTCGAAAATAAAGCAAGAAATTCATATTCGCAACCAAATTTACCTCGAAGTTGAGCACAGCTATCGCTGTCTGTCTAATTAAGGCTGATGCAAATTATACCCTTTGAAATGCACCCAACACGCTCTGCTACTGTCAACTGTGAGGCGTACTGCTACCATCGATTAGAATATATTCATGTGTACGAAACATGTATGTGTCGGGATATTAGATGTTAATTATACCAAGATGGGTTTTTTTTATGTTATAAGTTGGCAAACAAGCATACGGCTCAACTGATGGTAAGTGGTTGCCGTAGCCTATGAGCGCTTGCAGCCCTATTAGTAGGTGCCACTCACGCGTTGCCAACCTCGAGATATTAGTTCTTAAATCTCATCTGCCCAGTAATTTCACTAGCGTACAGTGAACTTCAAACCGGAACTCAGTAATGCGTACTATTTGGCGGCAGAATATTTGACACTGCGATGGTGCCTACCTAGTCGGCCTCTTCCAACAAAAGACCTATCACCAGTGTGACTGATTGCACTGGTGGAATAATCTCTGCTATGGCAGAGGTTATAGCAACAGTGGGCGATAGGGTCGTCACATCCTGACGCCGGAAAATTTGGATATTATTAAGTCTCAACTACAGTGGCGGATTAGCAAATTTTCAAGCTATAGGCTGTAAGGTTTTTGCCTCTAGTTGGTAATGGGAAGAGGAAAATAAGTTTTTTACAATTATCTCTTTTCACTCACACAAAGTGTGAGCAGAGGGCGCAAAAGCCTATCACTGGTTGGGCGGTCGGCGAATTAGGTGTTATACTCTAGAATATGGAAGTTTGCTACTCGGAATGTAGAATGACAAGTGAGAGAGGAGAGTCATCAACAAATTTGTTGTTGTTGTTATCTGAAAACATCAAAAAACCGTCACAGAAATATTTTTGATTTCTATGAGGCTGCAAAAAAATCTGCCGCCCTAACCTCAAGCCTACTCATCCTGCTGGTAAATCCGTCACTGTTTAACTAGATAAATGGCGTCAGTTAGATATTCGGTGTTAGTTAGTCTCTCTGCTCCCACCTACATTCATTGTCAGTACATTTGTATAAATAGCTATGCAGTGTAGTAACTGAACGCATTACTAAAAATAGCGTCTTGGTGTAAGGACCGTTGCCTCGTCCGACGATACGTCCAACCCATCCTGATTCTCGTTGTCATTCTGTTGCCATTAAACTTTTATCAAGACCTTACCTCATTGTGATTATTACAGCACTATAGTTATATTCAAAGTCACTGTTACGTTTACCACCGCATACCCCCTTTCTTCTTCGACAATGGTGAAAAATAAAAATTTAAAAAAATGTTTAGCAGTTTACTATATTTTGCCAGGTTCTATTTTAATACCCAATGCCCAGAAATTTAAGAAACAAAGTCATTGCAGTTATCATCTGTGATGAGGATACAAGAGCAAAAGAAAAGAAAGAAATGGGACTTAGGGTAAGAGAGATTTAGCATAAGTCACTCATACTATATTCATGCCAATAATTACGACTATGTAGAGCCTCAGTTTGATCATTTTCTACTCACAACAAATAACGTTCCATTGTTTTCTACTTCTTCTTTTTTCTCGGTACTATACGATTATTTTACCCAGGGTCTGCTTATTACTCTTGTCCGGATTATACAGGTTACTAGTTTTTACACACAGTGATTGCCATCTGACCTCCGTAATCCTCAGGGCGAACCAGTAACTTATTGGATAAGAGCAATTTACTTATCAAGAGTTAAAGATTACTATCAGATGTGATGTGATAACAACCTGGAGCGAACAGTTTAACGGGCTCTCCGAGGCACGTTGGGGAGACCACCAAAGACAAACACCCAAACCGAAACAGATATCTGTAAGATCAATGCAAACATCCAATCTAACCCGCAACCGTCGAGGCCAAAGGTAGACTCGCTACCCACAACGCCACAACGGTGTCGAAATAACGTTCCATGGTAACAACATAAAACGCCCGTGAACGACACGAGTTAAATTATTCAAACCAATCAATTTCGGATTCATTCATTCTCTTCGCTTTAATTAAATCGGTCAATCATTCAGTTTCACCGTACAATCAACCAGAAAATAGATTATTATATGGTATCGTTAATAAGCTTTCGACATTTCGCAAATATCAAATAAATGGCTTAAATTACAAAGATGTTACGAGGACTTGAATTATCATCATAAGCTAATAATTCTTCTTCTTTATGTGCCTCTTCAATCCTGAAGGTTGGCCGTTAGCATCTCGAAAGCCTCTCTGTCTGTTGCCAAGTGAAACAGCTGTTCTACAGAGGTGATTCCGGTCCATTCTCGAATGTTCCTTAAGCAGGATTTTTTCCTACGTCCAACGCGCAGGATTTTTCCCTCAACTTTGCCCATCATAATCAGTTGCAACAACGAGTATCTATCGTGCCTACGCTAATAATAATAACAATAAACGCTACACACTCAACGGTCTCCATTAGGATACTTGTATCCTGTGTCGGGGGTTCGGAAAATACACAATGGCAAACACAAACACACCTAGACCAGAAAAAATGCCTATATGGTCAATACAAACATCTATCATGTGTTTGGTTTTGTAAAATAAATATAATTTTCAACGTTATGTGTATTTAAAAGTAACTTTTCTAATCGTTATTATTTTGCAAACCAATTCAATTAACCTTAAAGCAAAATATATGACGAAGTTGTGTCGAAGCGGCAGAGAACCTGCCTTAAGCGCCACAGGTCGCGGGTTCGATTCCTGCTCGAGGCTGATGTTTGTATTGACCACAAAGTCATGTGTTCCGGGCTTGGTGTCACTATCCAGTGTCCATGTCTTTGTGCGTGTTTCCGGACCCCCGACACAGGATATAACTATCCTAATAGGACCGTTGAGTGTGTAGCGTTGATAAAAAAATATATGGAGGGACAAAAGAGAAGCCTCAATAGCTCAACAGTAGAAGCGCCGAGTCCACTCCGATAACGCAAGAGTCACGGGTTCGATACTGACCCACTAGGGCTATTGTCGTACCCACTCCTAGTGCAAGCTTCGAGCTTATTTGGAAGGGCAATAAGAATAATAAGAAAATCAAAAAATTAATAAATTCCAGAATGTTTTTTTGTGTATTGTAACGTCATGTCGTACTATCAATATATTAAAGCACTCGTGTAAAATTATTCGTATTACTTTTAATTTTCAATTTTATCACTTAAAATGAAATTAATAAATTTCAATATTTTACAATAAATTAAAAGCAATGTTTTCGAAATTGACACGCTGACAAAACCTGATTGTAATAAAGTGATGATTACGAGTTGTGCTATCAACAATTAATTAATTGGACACGAAATAAGACTTTTATATAATTTTACTAGCCGCCCGCTCCGGCTTCGCACGGGTATAAAATATATAGCCTATGTCATTCACTGAAAAAATATTAAAATCGATCCAGTAGTTTTGATTTATTCATTACTGCCCGTGGCCCGTACGCGTTAAATGTAATTATTTACGACATCACATTAGAAACCTCAATTATTTTTTCTCCACTATTTAATGGATGTTATTATACATATAAACCTTCCTCTTCAATCACTCTATCTATTAAAAAACCGCATCAAAATCCGTTGCGTAGTTTTAAAGATTTAAGCATACATAGGAACAGAGAAAGCGACTTTGTTTTATACTATGTAGTGATAAGCATAATATATGTAGTTGAAAATTGAAGCGCAATTACGAAGGTCAATAACATAATGTTAATCTTGTTGCGGTAATATTTGCGTTTCGGATTTCAATAAACATATTTAGCAAATATTATGTATATTTGTATATATGTATCTGTATGGAATAGAGGCCGATTTTCCTATTTTCGGCGTGAATGTCCCGACTCAACCGGGAATGTTAACCCTTTTACCGAATATCGTTCTGAAGTACGTAGCAATATCGGTACTGGTGCGGTTTTTGGGAAATTTTGGATCTTCTCCTGGGGAAGAGAAACGAGTCCACCACGGTGTCCCACTAAAATCTCTTCAGTGGCCGACCCCAGTGCGTGCGAGAGGCTCCGAGAAGTCCTGCGGAACGCACTCCGGGGCCTCTCAAGCACATCGCTCAACTAAGCCCACCCCGTGGAGAGCTGATAGTGTTGCCCTTACACTGGGGGAACAGATGACATTGTCCCCCCGTGCCACCTCGTACTGGCGAGCACCACGGCAGTCGGTGCCACCCCGACCGCCGTCTTCCTCTAGGCCGTGTGATGGACACACAGGTGACGACCTTTTTAATGCCCCGGGCGTGAGGGCACAACGGTGTCAACATAATTTATTCATTATCATAATTCATTCGAATAATGATATGCCTAAATAAGCGCTAATTTCAAAGTTCTACAAGCAAAGTTCCACTTAAGAATTTCTAATCCAGTTAATTATAAAGTTTATTCGGGAAAATGCAAACCAAATCAAAACACCTTTTAGCTCTTAATTAAAATTGATCACTTCCTGTGAGTATCTTCGAAAATCAGTTTTTGTTCGGAAGTTTCATGATTAGCCTAGTACGAGTTTCAAAGAAAAAACCCTCCCGAACCCTTTTTTATCCATTAAAATTATAACAGACTCTTCAGAAATCTACTGCCATTAGGAATACTCGATTTCTCATTCAGGAAACCTTAAATAAAAGGTTTGAAGGCAACCGGTTAGCTTCTTATTGCAAATTCTCTATTATACGAAAATGTTTCTTTTCTTTTATTATGATAATATGTGATTTAGTGTCAATAGCATAGAATGCAACAAAATGTGTATGATCCAAGGGTGTACAAAATGCTTATTAACACTATTAGCACAGCTTAAATAAGCGAAAAACTACACATTTTATATTGGTTGGTGTACGCTAAAGAGTTCGTTATAATAATATCTTTGTGTGTCCCTCACACACAAAGATATTATTATAACTTGTGTCCTTGTGTAAGTTTCCGAGCCCCCGACACATCCTGTGTCACTGTGTCATCACTATCCTGATGGGGGCCGTTGAGTGTGTAGCGTTTATTTATTGTTTATAATAATGCGACACTTTATGGTGAGTTACAAACACCAAAGAATAAAATTATCTTGACGCTCTCGCACGTAGGATAAACTTGTAATTAAACCTGAACAAAATGCTAACTTCAATAACTGATTTAATTTTGTTGAAAATTGTTCTCATTATTCCCTGGACTCGATTTAAAACTTGTCTTCATACCGTGATAACTAACATCAGCCCGCGGCTTCTCCCGTATACTTGAAGTATCACAAGCGCGTTGCCAGCCTAAGGAACAGGAGGGATGGATGAGAAGAGAAAAAAGTTAGGCATCAGAGGGGGTGGGAGATTGGGTCTTCGGCGCTTGCACTCACCGCACGAAACGCAACAGTACCTAATGGTACTGATACTTGACGCCGATTTTATGTGAGAGGGTACTACTTTCCCGGTCGAGCCGGCCCTTTTGTGCTGAGAGAAGCATGGCTCCACTACCGTAGAAAAAAGTTATTGAATATACGTAATATTTTTTTGTGTTTGAACTCTACTTCCACTTACCATCAGGTGGTATAGGAGTAATTTGGGAGTACTTAAAAAACTTAAAGTTTTGTTAGCAATCAAAACAATATTTAAAACAACTTTGTTGCACGAAAGGTGTATTTCGTAACCATGTAACCATAAAACCTCGAACATAAGGAGTAAAACAAGAATAGGTATATGGTTAAAATGAAATTTACTAGTCCTAAAGGTGTGCCATATGCGGACGTCGTAAACCACGACTCTAGATATTGTGAAGGATTTGTTCAAAACAATCTTATTTTGTTACCAATTGATAACAAGGTAAGAAACTTGCACTATCCTTCTATGGATAAATAAAATTATTTTATTATGCGTTGTAAATTCTTAAACGTTGATTAAGGTAAATCACACAGTCGGATGCGAAACGGAAACAACGATTATTATCTATCGTTGGTATTTTTGTAATAATTATAGTTCCAAATATGTTATTTGTTAAAAATACAAAATATTTATATTTTATTAATTTTAATAAAATGAGAAATACGTCTTCCATGAATTCTGTTAAAAAAAAAATTATGCAAAATTTTAAGTAGATTGGACAAAGGATCACGGCGTCAATACAAATTATGCTCCACTTTTTCACCCCCTTAGAGGTAGAATTTCTTAAAATCTTTTCTTATCGGATGCCTACGTTTTACAAAGAACATACCCTCCAAGTTTCAGGTCACTACGATAAGTAGTTTAGGCTGTGCGTTGATCCGTCAGTCATTCAGGACAAAGTTTTTTATATATATATAGAGATTAACAACCTTAACATTGTCACGAATTCGATTCCCGCTCCGAGGAGATATTTGTATTGACCATACACCCATGTTTTCTGGTCTGCGTGTGCTCATACACAACAACATAGACAATGTTGTTGTGTATGTCGCCGGACCCCCGACACAGGATAAGACTATCCTAATAGGGGCCGTTGGATGTCTAGCGTTTATTTATTTATTTATAAAAAAATGATGCTACCATCACCCAAAATTCAACTACGTATTCGACAATAATATTTTATATTATACTTTCAGAGAATTCCACTAAATAAATATCTTTTCCCAAAAAAAACTGTCAGCTAGTTATGTTTTCCGTGTATCCCTTGCGGTGTTTTTCATCTCTCGTGTTTTAAGTTGAGGGACTATTATGATGAAGATCGTTCAGTCACCAAATTGTACACAATGTAATGTCCGAGAGGATGTGTACCACGCATTAGTGGAGTGTGCTCGAGTCGGAGCAGAACGTAGGGCCTTTGAATTGACTATTTAATTTAAATAGTCTTGGACAATGTAATATTATTTTATCTTATCCTACATCAAAATTAGCAATTACTATGTATTATATATTCCTAAATTTATTGAAATTAAGAAAGCAATGATTAAGTTATATGTAGAATTATGGGGCTGACATAGTCGCTAAGCGACTAAAGCCTTTTTTGTTTATTAGATTAAAAAAAAAAGTTGAGGGACTAGATTTCTAACTTGATATTTTATAACTTTATGAAACATCTAAAGTAAATAAGAATTAAAATATAAATAAATACGACGTTATGGCACAGCGGTAGCGAACCTGCCTTAAACACCACAGGTCGCGGGCCGATTCCCGCTGGGAGCAGATGTTTGTATTGACCATGCAGCCAGGTGTTCAGACCTGGGTGTGTTTGTTCTTGTTGTTGTGTATGTTCCGGCCCCCGACACAGTATATAACTATCCTAGGCCCCCATGGCCGTTGAATGAGTAGCGTTAATTTATTATTAAAAAATAATTAATTGAATAGCCTGATGAATAAAATATTTGTTGCATAACATATGTATGCAACATAAGTAAAAAGTGTAAGTAATATGTAATGAGAATGCTAAAACTTACATTTAACATTAAACACACTCAAGGATGGCATACATATTTTAATGTGCCATTTCAAGCATGTTCTTCTACCAGATTTACCTATTTCATTGCTTATAATTCAATAAAAATCTATTATAAATATATTTCATATCAGATAAATTCAAATTCTTAATAAAATTTAGCCGAAATTTCTCGCAGTCTGTCTAATTATGTTTGATGCAAATAGTACCCCTTAAAATGCACCCAGCCCGGTTGCTACTGCTAAATGTGAAGCGTACTCTTTCCATTGATTAGTATATACTCAATATGCGAATAATTAATGCATGGTAAATAGTTCGTTTCATTCAATTGAATAGTAATGAAAATAGAACTCGAAACACGGTTTTTTTATAGTACGCTTTTTTTTATGTTAGAAGTTGGCAAACAAGCATACGGCCCACCTGATTGTGAGTGGTTGCCGTAGCCTATGAGCGCTTGCAGCACCATTAGTAGGTGTCACTCACGCGTTGCCAACCTTGAGATATTAGTTCTTAAATCTCGTCCGCCCAGTAATTTCACTAGCGTACAGTGCCCTTCAAACCGGAACACAGTAGTGCCTAAGCACTACTATTTGGCGGCAGAATATTTGACACTGCGGTGGTACCTACCTAGCCGGCCTCTTGCAACAAAAGACCTACCACCAGTGCGACTGATTGCACTGGTGGAATAATCTCTGCTGTGACAGAGGTTATCCCAACAGCGGGCGATCGGGTCGTCACATCCAGACGCCGGAAAAACCGCCGCTTGTGACACTACAGCACGTGGTAGTCTTGAAATACCAGTAGATTAGTGGTAGGCTTTTCTTTTAAACTAACTTCAAAAATATCTACCATATTAATAGTTAATCTATGTTTTGTATCTGCGATAACCTTTTTTTATAACACTCCACTTACAATTTCATAGTCATTATTGTTTTCACTATTACTGTAAAATTGGGGGATACAATAACACCACCTATCTTATTATATTGACTTAATTTACTTATATAATACGATAGCCCTTCCATACGACAAAATGTCAATAACTCGCTGTTGCTCCTAGGTAAAAACAGCAACGCTACGAAACGAAGTTAGTCACAAGCTTGCAACATAACGGAATTAAGTTAGGACTTTGTCTATGACAGCTGCTTAATTACCTAGCTGTCTAGTTTCTACATTGTACGCTCGTACATCCAAGTTGATCGATAGGTCCATTCGGCTTCTGCATCCTACATTTGCCAAGAGAAATATTACTCATATTTTCGGCAACCTGCCAGCTATAAGAATGAATCTAAGCACCTTTTGCTCCGTACTGGCTCGTTAACACCATCGTTCTTGATAAAAAGCTAAAGATAAATTTTGCGGCGTTAATTAATATTGCTCTCTTTGATCATGCCCAGAACACCCTGAAGTTAAGAAAAAATAATTTCAAGGTGTCAACAAAAACTTTCACCAACTCCGGTAATTAATTCATGCTCATCATTCCGTTCATTCTCATCACCCCGTTCACTCTCACCGCTCCGTTCACTCTCACCGCTCTGTTTTGATCGGTCAATCATTCGATCTCAACGTTCAGTCAACTACGAAATTGGTAATTAGATAGTATCGGTGATAAACTGTCGATATCTGGTCATTGATCGAATTTAAAGCTTCAGATTTTTTTGTAGAAAACACTCTTACTTTGTTTGTAACTTGAAATAATAATAATAATAAATAAATAAACGCTACACACTCAACGGCCCCCATTAGGATAATTATATCCTGTGTCGGGGGTCCGGAAACATTCACAATGACAAGGACAAACACAACCAGACCGGAAAACATGCCTGTACGATTAATACAAACATCTGCTCCGAGCGGGAATCGAACCCGCAACCGTCGAGGCTTAAGGCAGACTCGCTACCCACAACGCCACAACGGTGTCAAATAAATGTACAATTAAGTAGTTCTAAAACATAACTTCAATACTCTTTAACGAACTATAATTTTGGTATAAAAACACATTTATTTTTAATGAAGACAGTGAACTGAAATAAATAATATATGTTAATTTTACTTAACTTAAAGAAATTTTTTTGGAACCGGTTTTATCTCCATCATTTATAAACCGAATTTGAAATTTTCATTTTTTATTTCCAAGATTTTAGATTGGTCGCAAATTTCATCAAAATTGGTTGACTAGTTTGGTTTTTAAATCAAATCAAATTCCCTGCAATGGCGATCACGCCAGACCACAATGGTTGATTGAGTAACGACCATCCAAACAAACAAGCTTTCTCATTTCTACTATTAATAGGGTAACATAAATAAATTTGTGTCAATATATTTGTGTTAATTTTAACTCTGGTAATAATAATACCATACGGTATACATTCTTTGATGATACCTAAATGTAGAGCTTTGTGTCGACCTTGAGCTTTGTACTGTTAAATGCTTTCACGTCACAAAAACAGCCTCGCCAACTTAATCCCACATTTTATCCCCAATTCATTAATTGCGACACAGCCTTTTTGCGATAATCAAAGGGATGGATTGATAGACGAGTTTATACGTCGTTGATATACCACTCAATCAAATAATTACAAAAAAGCTCGCTCGTAAACCGAATAAGGTACTTAATTTATTACTGATAAGATCGTGAATGAAAATTAATATATTGACGACCGTTTTCCGGTAAGGACCGAGCTCCATTAGCCACTAGAACGCGCTGGTTAATTCTGCGAGAGACCCTAAAACCTGTTACACACACAGTGGTCAGTCACCGAAGAGGTTTTAGTGGGTCTACATGACGTTACCATATTGTCGTGCAACCCCCGCATAAACCTGTGGACAAACACCTAGAAACACTACAATGCTTTTAGTAGTAGTAGTACCACCCATATCTGGTCGATATACCTAATATCCGAACTATGCGCTTTCGTTCGTCATTCATAATACGCACGGCCAGGGATTGGAATGCTCTTCCGGCGTCTGTATTTCCGAATGCATACAACCTGAACCTCTTCAAGGTGCGAGTACATAGGCTTCTCTTGAGTAAGCTCGCTCCAACGTAGACCTCATCTAAACTTTCACGCTCGATGGAGGTCAAGAGCTTACCCATTTCTAAATAAAAAAAAAAAGTACCCTTTCACAGAAAATCGGCGCTACTACCGCTCTCCCAGTGTTGGGCCAATCAATGCTTGGTGACCGGAGATCCTGGGAGCAAATGTTTATGTTCTGCGAATCTGTTATGTCGCAAAAGGAAGCAACTGAGAGGAAGAGAGAAATCTTGGGGGCTGTCCCAAATCGTGGCAGTAGAGCTGGAAGCCGAAGGTTGGGTACCCACCAACCACCATGACAGGTGCTCAGGGGACGGATTAAGGGGATTCGTCACCTATATCATTTGCAGCCCCAAGCTGGGCGGCGAATTAAAAAGCTAATGAAGGGTGAGCCCTAACAAGGACAAATGCCGTCGGGATCTTGGAAGATAGCGAAAGCGCACCCACAATCCCGACGTTAGACGTCCCGTAGAACACCGTGGGGTTTTTAGTCAGTAGAAGTCCGTTCGCTACCGCTGCGCCACAACTTAGTCAATTATCCTAATCTTGGATTTCTTTATTTAATAATAATTTATATTACAAATAAGGCTCAGAGCGAAAACCTAATATTAATACTAATCAATTTAGATAAAAAGCATCATTATATTTCTTCAACGCAATGAACACTTCATCTATTGAGTTTAAAGCAAGATTACTTTAATTTACATTCAACTCGTCGTATTAACATGAAAATCTATTTGTATAAAACATTTTGATATCCTTTAAAGCATATAATTATCTTGATTGCAATCTCACGTACAAAGAACTAGTGTGTTTTAGTTTGACAAAGCGCTAATTTTAATAATTGACTTAGCGCTGTTAGAACTTGTTCTCGTTATTCTTTGGACACAGTGTAAGTTATTCTTTATGCAGTTAGTATTAGTATTATTTTGATCTGTAAATGTTTCCTTGCTGTTACAATAAAATGTAGCCTCTGCAAACTGTACCCAAGTCTCTCGAATGTTGTGCAGAATTATTGCCTTTTGTTTTTATTGTCCCCTTAAATTCTTAGTAGAGGTCGCGCTGTAAAATCATGTATGCGCCAGTCTCTTCAAACACGATCCAACCGCTTCAGAGATTAGCTGTAACAATCAGACAAAAATACGTCATTATATTTTGGCCTAAGATATTATCCAAAACATTTACATACATAAAATATCAATGAACTTTTTCGATATATGCATATGTTTCGGCAAAATCGATTTAGTGAGAAATGTGTGTAAAGAACTTATACTAACTTATTAACCTTTTTTATATTAAGTAAGTAGAAGAGGTAGGAGTAAGAGTGAACACGTGGCTTCCCACTATGGCGCGAGGCGGTCCCCTAGATTTTTGTGGGTATTACTTAGCTCGATTAGCGAGCGGTGACTCCCACACTACCACTGCTTGTAGGGGTGCGCCTAAATGCATTTCCTAACATTAAAAAAAAGGAGGAAGAGCTTAAAGTCATTTTGTCTGTCAAAGAAACCAACTACGACAGATTATTAATAGGCTAATAACATTATATAACATTACATTTTGTAACGCAAAGCTTAGAAGTTCGTCAGCAAAAATCTGTTACAGTCAAACAAGATCCAATGTGTTTTATTTTCTGAGGCCATAAAATAAACATCTCACGACTTTAGAAAACAAGACTGAGTTTAAAAATGTCTGCAAAGTTCTGGCCGCTGACAGCGATGTCATTAACAATTTCTTTCACATTGTTTTTAAAATAATTAATATTAACCAACCGATAACTAAAATTCAGGTTCGGAAATCAAAGAAGTCTTAAACTGCAATAATATGGCTGTAATATAAAAGGCTGGTTCATTTGTCACTCAAAGAATGGCGATTGTGATTCAGTCACCATTCCCCGTGGTTATGATTTGTACAGTTGTAATTATTTGTTAATATAGTTAGTATTGAATTGTAACGAAAGTAAAATATATTAATTTATTATGTACCAGTCTCCAGTAATAAATTACTTCTGGCAGGCTACAGGTAAGAAATAAATTCAGGAATTAAGCTCCATCTCAAGCGTAGATAGTTTTCTAATTTGATTTGGATCCTTCAAGCGCTTTCTGTAGAACGGTTTTCCTGAACTATCATATGTATATCCATTATCGTTTACTATTAGAGAGTACTAGGTTAGTATGCCACGACATTAATTAAAAAGCGTTTTTAAACATTAGCAATTTTAATCAGTAAATATAGACTTCAACATTCACTGCGCGCTAAAGCGAAGATTTGTAGTGACATCTACACGCCACGTAGTGACGTATACACAATCCTGCATCGCGCAATCAAAGTTTTCTGCGCAGTTAAGCATATACACAGCTTCATTGCGTGAACCATATCACCCACATGCTAAAATGATTGTAAGGAAATAGCATTTTCGTTTGACTATCGATTTCTTAACATAAAATCCCGTCAACTATGTCTTTCATACAATCAGCAAATTAATAGATAGTTTTTTAAATACATTTTAAAGGAGTGCATTCCGTTGTCTTTTATTTACGTATAATACGAATCATTTTCAGCATGGAAGGTTGCATCATAATTAAATTTACCCCAAAATTGTTCACTGCTCACAGCTCGCGCACTGTCTAATTATGGACGATGCAAATTGTATAGTTTGAAATACACCCAATGCTGCTGAATAGAAAGTCACTATCAGTAACTATAATATACTAAAATATGTACGAAATAATATTAAATGAATTCTTTTGAGCGCACTTGAACTATATTAAATATCTTAACTTGAACTATATTATTTTACCGGCGTCGGGATGTGACGACCCCATCGCCCGCTGTTGGGATAGCCTCTGTCACAGCAGAGATTATTCCACCAGTACAATCAGTCACACCGGTGGTAGGTCTTTTGTTGCAAGAGGCCGGCTAGGTACTTACCACCGCAGTTTCAAATATTCTGCCGCCAAATAGTAGTGCTTAGGCATTACTGTGTTCCGGTTTGAAGGGCACTGTACGCTAGTGAAATTACTGGGCAGAGGAGATTTAAAAACCAATATCTTGAGGTTGGCAACGCGTGAGTGGCACCAACTAATTGTGCTGCAAGCGCTCATAGGCTACGGCAACCACTTACCATCAGGTGGGTCGTATGCTTGTTTGCCAACTTGTAACATAAAAAAAAATTAAATATCTGTATGGTCAATACTAAAACCGCAAAATCGAACCGAAGAAAATTATTGTTAAAACAGCTCGAGTATATTGAAACTTTAGAAATATTTTAATTCTGTTTGGTTTTAAATTTTCAGGCTGTTCTGTTAAAAGTAATTTCAATATTTTATAACTAATTAAACGCAATGTCCGAAAACGAAACGTTGACAAGACTTGATTTTAATGAATCGATGAAATCGCGTTGCGAGGTGGAAAAATAATTAATGACAACAAAAAAACAGTAATTTCAATTTGTAAGTAGCGTTTTAAGAGAACATTATGACCATGATAACTATGTTTATAAGTATGCGTCAAATGTTTTGACACCGAGATGGCCCAATGGATCGAAAACATAGACTTTAACCGAAGATCGCGGATTATTTGAATCCGACGCAAGCAAGCAAGCACCACTGAGTTTTCAAGTGCTTAATTTGTGTTTCAAATTTATCTCGTGCTTAACGGTGAAGGAAAACATCGTGAGGGAACCTGCATGTCATGGAAGAAATTCTAAAAGATCTATGTGCTGGTGGTAGGGTTTAAAAAAAGCCCGCCTGATTAGCTACCACCATACGTTGGTGAAAAACTCATTAAGTGACTGCTCGTCAGCCGCATTTCGAGGTCAGCCGGCGTATATCAGTATCAGTTGTATCCTAAAAAATGTCGGCAAAGCATCTCCATGCCCTCTGGTGCTGCAGATGTTGATGGGCGGCGGTAATCGCTTAACATCAGGTGAGTCTCCTGGCCGTTTGTCACCTCTTACATAAAAAATGCTGTTCATAGCGTTCTTATTAACATTTTGAAAAGTTTTACTAGGTGATTACTTGAAAATTGTATTAGAATCTAAACTCAAAATAGGTCATATAACACTTCATACATTTCTCCTGGTAAACGCATTCCATCCTGAGTGATATAGTATATATTCTATGCCAGAGGTGCAGTTGACGCTCGTGTGCCGCTCAAAGAGATACGTACTTTGATAGCCGAATAATTAAACGCCTCTCAAATAGTTGAGACCATCTTAATAATTTATTACGTCATGTTTACGATCACTCGACCGTGAATCTTTGTTTTCCGCCTTCGCGTAAACTTGTTCAGTTCCGAAATACTTTTCACATGCGGGTTTAACTTATGTGAAGATTTTTTGTACTCCTAATTTTTCCTCCTTTTGTATTTCTGTTTCTTTACTGAAAAGGAACCAATGTAATAGTTTAACATTTGTATTACATTAAGCATAAAATTAATATAATAATTTAGGATTACTAAATAAATGATAAAAATTTTAATGTAAAAATTAATTGGCTAAAACTCACATTCAATCGGTTTTGATACCGCCTCGTTTCGGACCCATCGGAAGTCCTTCATCAGGGTGAGTGGGCTACGTTCGCGGTCGCGACCTGTCTCCCAATAGTTTTAATAATTTAATTGATAATAATTCTGTAGAAAAAAGATGATTTTAAAAGCCTAAGATATGTTCAAGAAAACAATTCACTCTTATTTCGAGGAATTATTACTTTATCTCGACACCGGTGGTTATCTATTACTATTCTATCAGGCAAGCCGCATGATGGTTTTCTACTTAAGTGTCATAGAAAAGAATTAGAGTTTATTTATTTATTTATTAAGGTCTACCAACAATTGTTTACACATAATCACTCTCATTACAACTCTCATTACATCAATAAATTAGCTTAGTGCAACAATTACTTATAGGTAAACACCACATGCATATTAAAATGAAAAAAGTACAATATTGTTTGTGATTTTGCTGCCTACTACATCTAAAAAAAAAAAAAGAATTTAATAATTATATATAAAAAAAGAAGTTATAAAAACTGAAAAACTATACAATAATTTGTGTTAACTAGAAGTGATTAACAAATAAAAAATAATAATAAAAAAAGTTACAAATGAATAAAACCAAGGAAAAAAAGATAAAATTGCCTTAGTTTACAGAAACACATATTGTTACACTTTTACAAAATATAAATGACATACTACAAGTATAATATTAAAGACGGTTAAAAATAGACTTATAAAAGACACTTGGTGAGTCATAATGTCAATCAAAACAATCGCTGTACTCATTAATAACTTTACTAAACCTAGCTACAGGCGAATTGGAGCCTAAAACGGTTCTTCTTAAGAATAATGAATGCACGTATGCACTAAATATCTTTTGGAACGAAGTTCCTTATCGCGCGTTGTGAAAGGGGGCTAGACGGAAAAATTCTTACGAAAAGTTGTCACGACACTTTTTGCTATAGTTGTAAGCCGAGCGGCGTGCGCGTGTTTCTCTGTCTGTCTCTCTCTCTCTCTCTCATAGAAAGCAAGCCAGTTATTTTCGTTTCGTTTCTATTTGTTTTGAACAGTGTGGTGTCGCGACGATTATTTTTGTTGATTTGTTTTTGTACATAATAAATAATAAATTAAAAAAATATTATTATAACTTTAAAAAAATATATTACAATTCCTTTACTAATTAATCGAAAGGAACTTCGTTCCATCCGGGTGTCCCTAGACACCTCTCAAGTTTTTAGATTTTTTTTTAAATGGTGAACATATACTCACCCTTATTTTATCTTCATGAGTCCGGGAGAAAACCAAACGTTTTGTTTCTTTTACATCGAAATTTATTGCCTCCGTTGTTTTTTTCTATTCTTCAATTCTATTGTACGCATAAGAATAACCCTTTAAGGTCTTATCTACAATAAAGTTGTATTTCAAAGGGAATTAGACTATTTATATGTGTAATTTTATTGATTCTTTTCAAAGGAAAAAGGTCTTTATTTTAAAAAGAGCTATCCCCACAGACGTTACACAATGCTCCATGCACAGTCACGTACAGAATAATATCTTCGCCGGTGAAGACGAGGTTATTTGTTTTGCACGTCGTGACGCGCTCACACCGTCGGATGAGATCATAGAGTAGAATGTGACCGGAGTTCTAACTCTATTCCCGATGGTGTCTTGAGCGAGAGTCTTCTCGCAAGAAGCCCTTAAGAATAAACTTAGAGCTCCTGCTGCGAATTCACAGCTTCACTGACGCTGGCAAGGCCAGTAGAGCCAACAGAAATAGATATCTATAAAAAAATCTTGTGACCGTTTTTAAATCAGACCAGAACAGCGAAATGATTAGTATTATTTGAGATTTGTGTGTCACTTTTATTCAGTGATGTCCGAAATATAAAACAATTTCTATTTCTGAAAAAAAAACTATAAGAATGGTCAGTGACCGTTTTTAATTACAAATCTTTTGTTCAGCGAACTTATAAATCATGTAATTAAAAGGGTTTTCAATGTGATTCGTTTGCAAAGTAGTCTCAATGCACGGACTTTGGAATACAAATAATAGCTAGAGGAATGAATACGGTGTTAGATTGCTTTTTCTCGTAAATTATCCTTATAAATGTTAGATATAACTTCGTTTAGCACCATTACTACATAGTATAAAACAAAGTGGCTTTCTCTGTCCTTATGTATGCTTAAATCTTTAAAACTACGCAACCAATTTTGATGCGGTTTTTAATAGATAGAGTGATTGAAGAGGAAGGTTTATATGTATAAAAATAGTGGAGAAAAAAATTGAGGTGTCTAATGTGATGTCGTAAATAATTACATTGAACGCGTGCGGGCCACGGGCAGTAATGAATAAATCAAAACTACTGGATCGATTTTAATCAATTTTTCAGTGAATGACATAGGCTATATATTTTATATCCATGCGAAGCCGGAGCGGGCTGCTAGTTGTCTATAATCTGTACGTGTTTTATTAAGGTGGGACAACTCGTAAACCTTCAATTATATTGTGCAATACTGGTGTTGTTTTTTTATGTCAGGACAGTTGGCAAACAAGCATTCGACAAGCAGCGGTAGCGAAACTGCCTTAAACGCCACAGGTCGCGGGTTCGATTCCCGTTTGGAGCATGATATGTTTGTATTGACCATGCAAGCATATTTTACGGTCTGGGTGTATTTGTGTTTGTCATTATGAACGTGTCCGGACCCCCGACACAGGATATTACTATCCTAATGGGGGCCGTTGATTTTTTCGGAGTGTCTATTACTGTTAGCCCTACTGGCCTTGACAGCGTCACCGGTTTGGAGGGCCGGGTCTGGAGACCTCAGCCGGTAAGAGATAGACTGCCCGCGCGGGGCACAAGTTGAATCCGTCCCAAGAGCCCCTCCTGCGAGGTCGAGCTTAGGCTTGGGACGTCACCGAAACCTATGAACGCTTGCGATACTTGAAGTATCACATGCACGTTGCCAACCCGATGGATCGGAGTAAAAAGGTCGGAAGGGGGTGGGAGATTGGGCCTCCAGCGCTCTCAACCATTGCACGAAACGCAACAGTACCTGCATTTACAACTGATATTGTTACTTTATGTCGGTTTTCTGTGAGAGGGTAGTACTTCCCCGGCTGAGCCAACCAATAATATCAGCAATGCATTTTTTCAAGGCATAACTAATATTCCTATTGCTCCTCCAAATAAACTGGAAGATTGCGCTATAATAGCCCAAGGGGGTCAGGATCGAACCCGCGACTCTCGCATTAACGAAGCGCAGTCGGCCCTTCTACCCTTGTGCTATTGAGGCCTAAAATTAAACTTTTTAATTTCAGGAAGGTACGTTTTCAATATTAGTGTACAATAGCAATATTAGTGGATGATGATGATGATGATGATGATTTATTTATTTTTTTATTTATTGTGTCTTTTTAAAGATTTACTATATCATTATTCACATACGTACGTATTTAGAATTCGAATATCCTAAAAAAAATTAAATATATTGCACAAGTATTATGTGTACCATAAATTATTAGTAACTAACAAAAATATATTAATGTCATACTTTCTTCGGTTGACATTTTTGATTTTTTATGTTAGAAGTTGGCAAACAAGCATACGGCCCATCTGATGGTAAGTGGTTGCCGTAGCCTATGAGCGCTTGCAGCACCATTAGTAGGTGCCACTCACGCGTTGCCAACCTCGAGATATTAGTTCCTAAATCTCGTCCGCCCAGTAATTTCACTAGCGTACAATGCCCTTCAAACTGGAACACAGTAGTGCCTAAGCACTACTATTTGGCAACAGAATATTTGACACTGCGGTGGTACCTACCTAGCCGGCCTCTTGCAACAAAAGATCTACCACCAGTGTGACTGATTGCACTGGTGGAATAATCTCTGCTGTGACAGAGATTATCCCAACAGCGGGCGATGGGGTCGTCACATCCCGACGCCTTTATATTATTGATTCCATAAGATTTAGATTAAATAATTATAACAATTTTAAAACCAATTCCTTGCATCGACTTACTGTTAACTAAGGACAGGCCGTTCCATACAGAAATGTCCACAGATTTGCTGGTGCTCCTTAGTAAGTTCACTAATGCAACGCAGCGAAGTTATGCTGTTTCGATTATGTTGCAAGCTTATGAAGCTAAATTCATTATGTTATGTTGCAAGCTTGTAACTAACTTCGTATCGTTGCTTCGATGTTGAATTTAAGAAGGAGCGTCAGCGAGTCTTTGACATTGTGTTTGTAACGAAGGGCCTAATAAGTCAATAAGTCTATGCTTTCTTGCCTAAAAATTTAAAAATTAAATATTATTTTTATAGATATTAGATAAGCAAATAAAATTATAATTTAATCTGATTACTAATAAGCATTCATTGAATTAAATTATACATACAATGAAATTTCTATAAAGTTCCACGCTCGAAAATATTTTTATCATAAGCACGCCATCTTGAAAATATGCAAAGTAACTCGAAACATCAACTACTAATTTAAACTGGTTGCGTCCCGTGAGCTAAAACGTATTTATCTTTCAAAATCAGTTTTTGCCGGGAAACTTTCATGATTAGCCAAAAGCAGGCTTCATTAAAACTTTCTGGACTCTTCCCGCTTCTATTAAAATGGATAACAAACTAACAAAATGTCCCATGAAGATTCCCATTCATGAATCCTTGAGTTAAGAGTTCAGTGATAAGAGCAACTGGTGAGCCTTTTGTTAAGATTTTGTATTGTTCGCTAAAAATTAACTGTTGTATTAGGAAGTTTTCTTAAATTTCTGGAGCGTAAAAAAACTATTTTAGAGCTCTTTAACCCAGGTTTTGTTTATTTTCTTTTGTTAAAACAGTGTTGTTTATTCATTTTCGTTTTATTTTTAATCATTGCCTTATGAAGTACTAGCTTCTAACAGTGACTTTGCCCGCGTGTGAAACATTCACATAAAACTTATATATTTCTATACAAACTTTCAACCCCTATACCCTATTGTTATCTTACACCCTTGGAGGTAAGACTTTGAATGTCATATTTATTAGTATTAAATCAACGGCTTAAAATAAAGGTTTCAAGCTTCTAGCTGCCGTACCACATTTCATCCCCTTTAAACTCTTTTTGGCATTATAAAAGTAGCCTATGTCCTTACTCAGGCTCTAGACTATCTTCGTACCAAATTTCATTTAAATCGGTTCAGTCGTTTTGGCGTGAAAGCGAGACAGACAGACAGAGAGAAAGAGTTACTTTCGCTTTTATAATATTAGTAAGGATTCCACGTTAGGTATCTAGTCATAAGAATATTATTAAATATTGCTTACGCAGATGTACCATCGTCACACGGAATACCGTCGTGAAGTTGCAGTATCAGTACTGTTGCGTTTCATTCTATAAGTACCTTCCCTTCAAGTAATTCTCTTCCCTCCAAGCCCCCGTCTTCTTCTGTCACGTTCCTTTTCCTTCTCCGCATTTCTCACCTAACCTTTCATCTTAGGTGACAACACAGAGTGATGCAGAAGTTATTATGAGTACAGTCTACGGTAAATACATTCCATCTTATCTAAACATCTGGAACATCTAAACGCTACACACTCAACGGCCCCCATTAGGATAGTGATATCCTGTGTCGGGGGTCCGGAAAACATACAAGGACAAGGACAAATACACGCAGACAGGAAAATATGCTCGCATGGTCAATACAAACAAATATGCTCCGAGCGGGAATCGAACCCGTGACCTATGCCATTTAAGGCAGGTTCGCTACCGCTGCGCCACAACGTCGTCTTATATACTTATGTCCCACCATCTTTTAGATACATGTATCAACCAATGGACAATTGCGGAAATTTGAACCGAAAAATAAAACTATAAGTTTAGGTTAAGAAACTACACACACCCCAATGCAATCAACACTTACCGTACTTTTACGACGAAATTGCCTTGATACGACGCTTAAGGGTGGATACTGCTAGTACTGAAGAATAAAATGATCTTGAATGCACTCTTACAAACTCGTGAGTTTAAGCTGAACAAAGTGCTAACTCCAATAATTGACTTAGCGCTGTTAGAACTTGTGCTCATTATTCCCTGGACTTAATTTGAAACTTGTCTTCATGCAGTTACTTATACAACTGTTTATAGCTGATAAGGCTAAGATTAACGAGTGAAGTAGATATAATTAAAACGTAATCAAATATTTCCTGTCAATGATTATTTGCTCGATATGCGATATTGAAGAGAGAGTTGTGGTTTTATTCTCTACCATTTAGCGCAGGTATAATTAGTCTACAAAATGCGAATTCAAACAACCGCTTTTTTATGTTACTAAGTTGGCAACATAAAAAAGAAGCTTACCTGATGGTAAGCGGTTGCCTTAGCCTGTGAGCGCTCACGACACCATTAGTAGGTGCCATTCACGCGTAGCTAACCTCGAGATATACGTTCTTAAATCTCCTTTGCCTTGTAATTTCACTAGCGTACAGTGTCCTTCAAACCGGAACTCAATAATGTAAAAATTTATTTAATAAGAAATCTTTTTTTTAAGTATTCAAGCGTACAAATAATTTACTTTTAATTACGTATCATGATTTTTTATGTTAGACGATGCAAACGGGTAGGAGGCTCACGTGATGTTAAGCGATCAGTTCGGAAAGACCGCAAAAGTTGGTTCCACAAAGTGGTTGTGCGAGTAAGAAAATTTATAAAACATTCGGATGTCACAAACAATTTCTTTATTATTATTTTCAAGATAAGTAATTTAGATTCACCAAGCAATGGAATTCAGTTCGCAAAGTCATAGGATCCGGAAAGTTCGCTGGGTGCTAATCGAACAGATTTCATTCGATAACAATCCGATCCGGAACTGGGCCGGAATGTCGATAGTCGCACGTAATTAAAACTGCCGTCTTTTAAGTTCCCACTACCTGTCTGTGTAGACTAAGAGCTATTAGCTCTTTGTACTTTATTATTGGTAAAATAAAATCAACATTCAGAAAAAGTTGAGCAATGCTGAATTTTATAAACAGCTTACTAAATTATGTCTCGAAAAAAAACGATTTTGAAGAAGTTTGCTATCTATCTATTATCTCGGAGTGGGATGTGACTACCATCGCCCGCTGTTGAATAATCTCTGCTGTGACAGAGATTATTCCACCAGTGCAATCCGTCATACTAGGGGTAGGTCTGTTGTTGCAAGAGGGCGGTCAGGTAGGTATCATCGCCGTGTCAAATATTCTACCGTCAAATAGTATGCTTAGGCATTACTGTGTTCCGGTTTGAAGGGCACTGTACGCTAGTGAAATTACTGGGCAGACGAGATTTAAGAACCAATATCTCGAGATTGGTAACGCGTGAGTGGCACCTAATTATGGTGCTGCAAGCGCTCATAGGCTACGGCAACCACTTACCATCAGGTAGGCCATATGGTTGTTTGCCAACTTATAACATTTTATTTGTGTTTTAAAAGGAATTTCGAAACATGCATATCTTTCAACCTACATATATGGGTGCTGCTAAACCAAGTTGAAGGGTAAGGGGAAGACTTAGAACTAATGGAAGTCACTCATCGAACAAGAGGCAACAGCAGAGATACTGCTGGTCACCATACGCTTGTCGAAGCGAACCAATTACGTCTAAACCAGCAAGTCTCTACATCCACTAAGCTTTATTTTCAATATTTTTAAGAGCAGTCTTCATACAGATGTTAACATGATTTGCTCCCTAATTTTTCAAATATGAATATTAAATTAACCAGATAATGTAGTAACGCATTGCTTTTGTGAAATTGGTTTATTCGTAATTAGCAGACCCGGCCAGGCGTTGGTGTGCCAACATACGAGTAAGATTCGTCTTGACTTCTTCAACATTTTCACCAATTATGGACATATTTCTCCTTAGCAAATTAATTATCTAAGCTTTCCTCGGGGATAACTCTTTCTATTTGAGAAATCTACATGAAAATCGGTGCAGTAGTATTTGAGTTTATCGCAGAGACAGACTAAAACTCAACTAAAATTACAAATTACTTAAACTTATTGGGATTTATTTTGTGATATCTGCTCTTAGTCCATGCGTCGTCAGGGAGTATTCTTGAGGAATTCGGTTCTATCTCACCCGTGAATAGTTTTCTAACTTTATTTGGAACAAATCAACGTTAAAGCTTTTCCTAAACAATTCCGTTTATTTTATTGCTGCTGTAAATATTTTTAATAAAAACAGATCTAATTGACTGTGCTTTTATTGCAAGAGGACGGCTAGGTAGGTATCACCGCAGTGTCAAATATTCTACCCCAAAGCAGTATAGTGTGTTTCGGTTTGAGAGAGACTATATCTAGTGAAATTACTGGCCAAAAGAGATTTAAGAAGCAACATCTCGAGGGTGGTGACGCGTGAGTGACACCTATATTTCCATTTTATACTTGTGTTCGATTTTTTTGATAATGTATATGGCAGGACAACGTTTGGTTGGCCTGCTAGTATTATATAATATAAACATAAGTAAACGCTAATATCGTCAAGTACCTTCTTCGTCGTAGCATTATTCCCGGTATTTTATTTACATGGTCTGCTTATGACTCTTATCAGGATTTGACAGGTTACTAGTTTTTAAACGAAGCGATTGCCACCTGACCTCCACAACCCTAAGAGTTACTACTAGTGGTTATGAGCAATTTACTTATCAAGAGTTAACGATTAGATGTTATGTGATAACAACCGGGACCGACAGCTTAACGTGCTCTCCGAGTCACGGTGGGGAGACCCACACAGACAAACGCCCAAACCGAAATAGAAACTTTAACAAACATCTGCCCGAGCGGGAATCGAGACCCGCAACCGTCGAGACTAAAGGCAGACTCGCTACCCACAACGCCACAACGGTGTGCTTAATCGTCAAGTACCTACAATGTTATTAAAAACAAACTTGAAAGTAGTTGTTGCACGCTCCAGAAATTTAAGAATAATTCCCAATTCTTGCAACAGTTAATTTTTTAGCGAACAATACAGAATTCGCAACAAAAGGTTGATCTCATAGCTCAATCCTAACCCAAATATTCTTGGAAAACTGAATTATATTTGCGGCTGCACATGTTAGTTCGCTATCTTCATAATGGAAGCAAGGTCTAAGAGATACTGAAAGTTTTTAATGAACCTACTTTAGACTAATCATAGAACTTTAACTGAAAAACTTATTTTCAAAGACATACCAGACGTTTTACTACGAACGAAAAAATTAAAATGAGTTAAAAACTCATCAATATTGTGATTTTTAGAGCAGACTAAATAGCTTTACCCGCGACTTCTCCTTCGCCAATAACTTAACAAGGCACCTTTAATAAAATATACATAAATGGTTCCCGATACAGATTTCTCTGTGCCAAATTTCATCCTAACCCCTTCAGCCTCTTTTGCGTGATTGAGTAACAAGCATCAAACATACAAACTTTCACATTTACAATTTTAATAGGATGTTTATCGTGGTAATCGCTTAGCATCAGCTTAACATGAGCCTCCTGCCCGTTTGACCCTCTAACATAAAAAAACTCTGATGTCAAATTAGCGTCTGGCCCACCTAACGGAAAGCTGTCACGGACAAAATTACCTATAACGTTTGCTGACCTGTTATAAACTTTTTCAGTTCCATCTTTAAGAACTCTATAATGTCCTCTATGAAGTGGACCAGTCGCTTCGGCATTTTAGATTAGTTTTTATTCATATCAAAACGTACTATACCACTATAGTCTAAGCCGACACTAGCAACGATAACTGTTTCTTTTATATAACCGAACCCTTTTTAGGGTTCCGTAGCCAAATGGCAAAAACGGAACCCTTATAGTTTCGTCATGTCCGTCTGTCCATCCGTCCGTCCGTATGTCACTGTCATTTTACTCAGAGACCTAGGCTGTTGGCTCTATCAACACGAAATTTATTAAATAGGTGTATTTTATGAATCGTACAACGATTTTGAAATGAAATCTTAAAATATATAAGAATTAAGGGTAGCTGTCCATACATGTAACTGAGTGTTGAAAAAAAAAATTGTATGTATGTAATGTATGACAACGTGTGAGATATCTTTGGATAGGTATTTCAAAATGATAAGGAGGTTTGATTTCGACTTTTTTCATTAAGTCATTAGTTGTTGACATATTAGGTCCTAAAGTCGTAAAAATCGTGCCCCCCCCTCTAACTTTTGAACTATGGGACATAAAATTCTGGAAAAATTTGAGCTTGTAGAATACCATATGAACTTTCATCCACATTTGGTTTGAAGAAGATAGGTCAAGAAACTTTAGAGATATATAAGTTGTTCCCATAACTTTGTTTTTCATATTACTTTTAATAATTATTATTAATTTACCAACTTATTTTGCGGCCGATTTTAAATCGTTATTATTTTTTAAGTCCTTAAGATTATTCATAACCAAGCTGCGAACCCTTTAGTTTCAACTGTGCGTGGTGCACAACGCACTTGGCTAGTAATTATTATTAATAAGCATGCATAATATTTAGAATTTCACCATCGGACATCGCGACAAAACTCGAAATTCCATCTTTTGCGATACAGCGCGATTTAGAAAACATTTTCTTCCTCACACAACCACTCTGTGGAATTTTCCGCTGGCGGTCTTTGGGAACCGATACGACCTGGGAACCTTCAAGAGAGGAGCTTATTCCTACCTTAAAGGTTGGCAACGCACCTACATGCCCTCTTATGACGCAGATGTTTATGAGCGGCGGTGATCGCTTAGCATCAGATGAGCCTCTTGCCCGTTCGCCCCCTCTTACAAAAAGTATACAAATTAAACTCCTTAAGGATTCACATTCAACGCTTTTACAATTAAGATTAACCTAGATTCTATGAGGGATCATTTACGCGAGCCAAAGCAATCTAACACCGCATTAATTCCGCTGGCTATTATTTGCTCTCCGAAGACCGTACTTGCATTAAAACTCATTTCCAACCGAATCACGTCGCAACTCCTTTTAATTACTTAATTTATTAATGTTTTACTACAAATATACCTTGTGGTTTATTCGTTTTAATACAATTATGTGGTAAGCAAACTGTATAATAATTGTCAGCTGATTTTAAGTTAATCATCATCATAAGCTTCTGAACCGTTTTGGTTAATAAAATACTCGACATTGGTAAGAGAACTAAGTTGTGCAGGGTTACATGACTACCATGGCGAGCCTAGGCGGCCAACATCATCAGTATATGGGTGCGGCGAATATAAGTTTATATTTCTTTCAACTATGTAATAAGAATACAGCAGTACCACCCCAAGAGACAGATGCCTACCGAAACGCTCACGGGGCACTGCTACTCAGGGAAGTGTCAATTACGGCACAATATTAAATATAAGATTTAATAAAAAATAAATTATATAAATTAAAGATTATTCATCCTAGCATTATTCCCGGTTTTTATGTACCCAGGGTCTGCTTATTACTCTTATCCGGATTTGACAAGTTACTAGTTTTTACAGGGAGCGATTGCCATATGACCTCCGCAACCTCAAGGGCGAACCAGTAATTCATTGGATAAGAGCAATTTACTTATCAAGAGTTAACGATTATTATCAGATGTTATTGATAATAACCGGGGCCGACAGCTTAACGTGCTCTCCGAGGTACGGTGGGGAATCCCACACGGACAAACGCCCAGACCGAGACAGAAATTTTTAACAAACATCTGCCCGAGCGGGAATCAAACCCACAACGGTGTCTAAATAAATATAAATTAAAGATTGTTGGCTACGAATTCTTCTTCTTCTTATTGAGTGGTAGTGGCCAACCTAGTGTCAGAGTTGTTCAGGTCGCCAGTATAAGCATCTGACTTGACTAATCGACTATCATCAAATTGATAACAGTCGGGACCGACTTTTTACATGCCCTCCAAAGCACGGAGACGCTTAGTTGAAATACCGGTATGTGATCACCCACCTAGTGACTGACCGCGCCTAAAGTTGCTTTATCCACCGATCGTTTACAGATCAGTGAGCGCACCCGGCTGTGAGCGTCTCTTTGATACGAATAAATGTAGCAATCTATAACAGCGCGATAACTCTTGGAAAGGTTATCTATAATTGAAACGTGTTTACAGATTTAATAATCTGGTAACTATATTACCAGAGTGACTGTTACCTATATATTGAATTATGAAATAATCTAAGCCGCGCTAGGGTGGATAAATCAATTACCGGATACAAGGCAGCCTCTGGGACGGGAGTCCATTTCTGGGACATCTATTTCGACAACAGCCGCGGGCCGGAGCGGCGCAATCGTCTATGCTTTAATTCAAATATTACTTGTGGAATTGGGGTTTTAGTTGGGCTAGACAACGAGCGATTTATAAGTTACTAATTACTGCTGTTATTTGATGGCTTTCAGTGGTGCCAATTTTCCATTTGGGCATAGATTATTTAGCCTGTTACGTCGACGAGTTACGGATAAGTAAGATTATTTTATTTTTAAAAGAATATTAGCAATGCTTTTTCAAGTCATTACTAATATTCCTATTGCCCCTCCAAATAAGCTCGAAGCTTGCGCTAGGAGTGGATACGACCAATAGCCCAAGGGGGTCAGGATCGAACCCTCTACTGTCGCGTTAATGAGGCGAAGTCTGCCTTCTACCGTTGAGCTATTGAAGCCTCAAAAAAAAAATTTTAAGGTTGAGGCCACGTTGAGGCTTTCAAATCTCTCTGTCAACTGTAAAATTTTCTAACAATCAACTAGTGTGTCAAGCTCAAGCTTTCAACTTAAAAATAAGTAAACAAAAGGCTATAAACCTACTGCACGCAACAATATGAAACGAAAATAAATGTAGCAGGACCTGATGAGAAAGAGGTTTTTGTTATGTAAGAGAGACCAGGCAGGCAGCTCAATTGATGTTAGGCAATCATCGCCGCCCATGAATATCTGTAACACCAGAGAGCATGCAGGTGCGGTCTCTAAAAAAAGTAAAAAATGTAAAAAGCTACAGTCAAGTATCTGAAAACAACCCACGAAACTCACTACTTCCGGTTTTCGCTAATTTAGTGGGTGCCAGGTTGCACAGCTCGCTCTGTATTTACATAAAACCAATTATGGCGGGTCATAGGCTGGCGTTACGTAGCCAACAATCAATGTCAAAAATCAAAGCAAATAAATTGACTCCATACTCCCTTTGAAGTGGAATTTAAAAGGGAAACATATCCGTTGGGAAAATATCATTGCGACTATATTAATTGCATGTATTGAACTGGTAATCGGTTTTTTATATTGGTTTTTAGGGTACCGTAGCGAAATGGCAAAAACGGAACCCTTATAATTTCGTCATGTCCATGTGTCCGTCCGTGGTCCTCCCAGCCACGAGCCAGGCTCGACGGAGGAAGTACTACCCTCTCACAGAAAATCGGCGTAACTTAACAGTATCAGTGGGCAATGTCTTGTGCGATGAGTGAGAGCTATGTAGGCCCAATCTCCCACCCCTCTGTTCATTTCCTTTTTTCCCTTCTCATCCGTTCCCTCTTGTTCCTTGTGTTGGCAAAACGCATGTGATACTTCAAATATCGCATCGCATCGCGTTCATAGGTTGCGGTGACTGCTTACCATCAGGCGAACCGTATGCTTGTTTGCCAATCGTCATGACATAAAAAAATACTAGAAAAATGTTATCGAAGTATCAATAATTGAAAAATCATGTACAACCTTCAAAAATTGTGTAATCTTAATTTGAGTTGAGTGTTACTATTTTTAGTTTTTTATACAAAATTTAAAATTTTTAATAACTTGAGATATCTATGACAACCAAATTTAAACTAAAATTTGACTTTAATACTTAGAAATAGATCATTTAAAACCTAAAACATAACCGCCAAAACACATTATAATATTAGAATAGTTATATCCTGTGTCGGCGGGCCGTAAACAAACCTGGGACAAGGATACATCCAGCTCGGAACACGTGCCTGTATGGTCAATACAGACACTCTGTGGCGCTTAAGACAGGTTCGGTACCGGTGTGCCACAACGTCGTCTAGAATATGTGTACGTATTTTAATAAGCAAAACAAGTTGTAATTAATAAATAAATTAGTAAAATAACTAATAAGACAAGAGCTGTTTGGGAATTGTTTGAACTGATTCCGCCGGTAAAATTTCTTCATGGGACATCGCGTCAAAATGCCAAATTCTACCACAACACCACAACAGCGCGATTTAGAACGCATTTTCTTCCTACCACAACCACTCTGTGGAACCAGCTTCCGCCAGCGGTCTTTCCGAACCGATACGACTTGGGAACCTTCAAGAGAAGAGCCTATTCCTTTCTTAAATGTCGGTAGCGCATCTGCATGCCCTCTGGTGTTGCAGATGTTCATGTGCGGCGATAATAACTTAATATCAGTTGAGCCTCCTATTCCTTTGTCTCCTCTGATATAAAAAAGATTCCAATTATCTAAATACAACGGCAAATAGTACAATTAATCTAACAGTCATCAATAACAAAATATGAAGTAGAATTATGGTGGTAGGTCTTTTGTTGCAAGAGGCCGGCTAGGTAGGTACCACCGCAGTGTCCAATATTCTGCCGCCAAATAGTAGTGCTTAGGCACTACTGTGTTCCGGTTTGAAGGGCATTGTACGCTAGTGAAATTACTGGGCGAACGAGATTTAAGAACTAATATCTCGAGGTTGGCAACGCGTGAGTGGCACCTACTAATGGTGCTGCAAGCGCTCATAGGCTGCGGCAGCCACTTACCATCAGGTGGGCCGTATGCTTGTTTGCCAACTTCTAACATAAAATAAAAAAATAAAAATTCAAAACGTGTTCATCAAACTGAACGCACGCTACATGCTGAAAAGTCGTTAGTTTGCTAGTGAGGCATTGAGCCCACTTCACGACAGTCGGCACGTCAATAATTGTGTAAATTCAACTATTGACGGTTCCAGTTGTGTGCAAACGAAGAAAATCACAAAAAAAAACAGTGTGACATTAATTGAAGTTAATAATTTAAGTTATAATACTCTTAGATTGAAATAAGAATTCCGTAACCAAATGAAATAAGGACACATATATAGATAAAAGGAGACCTGACTGACATATTGACTCTCACCCTAAACCCTTGGACCTAGAAAGCAGATTTTTTGTACAGATATTGATTTTTAAATGTGTTTGTTTACATTGCACTAAGAAAGGATTTTTCGATTTTCAACGATTTTCTGAACGGGTGAAAAAGGGTTGAAAGTTTGTATTATCATTTTTGAAACATGAAGCATGAATCTTTGTTTTTGGCCAACAATTAAATATAAAGAAACCCGTGTTTTAACATTTTCTAAAAGGAGTGAAATGGGGTTTCATATTTAATATTATAACGCTATGGTACGAGATAAATTATTGGAGACAGATTTCGATGATCTATTATCAATTGAGTGTCCGATAAAATTATATAATTCATTTGTACAGATATTCACAAATATTTATGATAAATGTTACAAGAATAAAACTATTTATGTTAGTAATAGGAATTACAAAGGATGGATAACTAAAAACCTTAAAATAATGATAAAGAAGAGAGATGAACTTTTTAAAGAATGGAGTAGAGAACCGAAAAGTATGTTAAAGCGTCTTAAATATACAAAATATAGAAATAAATGTCAGAAAGCAATTAATAAAAATAGAAATGAGTATGATAAACGTAAAATAATAGAATGTAATAAAACATTAAAAATTATGGGATCGAATAAATATAATGATGGGGAATTCTAAAGAATCCTTAGATACACTAATACTTTCATATATGAATTCGCAAGGAAGTGAAAAAGATATCTGTGATAATTTTTCTCACTGTTTTTCTAAAGAAATAGATAATATTAAACATACATGTAATGAAATCTGGTTTGACAGACTGTCTTATGTTAATTCACCGGATAAGAGCATGCGATGGAAACCAGTAACACATACAGAAATTAAAAATATAATAAAAAACATGAGTAGCAATAAATCTCCAGGCTGCGATTTAGTGCGTATGAGTGATTTAAAATTTATTGATAAAAAAGTCAGTCCTGTTTTAGCCAAACTAACTAATTTGTCAATTAAAAAACATATTTTTCCCAGCAAATTAAAGGAAGCCATAATTAGACCAATTCATAAAAAGGAGACCTGAGAAACGTATTGAATTACAGACCAATAGCAATACTATCTAGTATAGATAAAATTATGGAGAAATGTATAACTAACCAAATAGGAGATTATATTCAGAAACATGGAGTCATCAACACTTGTCAACATGGCTTTCAAAAAGGGAAAAGTACAAACACTTTATTATCTAGATTTACTGATGAGGTAAATACTTACCTAGGGACAAAAAAATTTGTAGCAACGATATTTTTTGATTACAAGAAAGCTTTTGACACACTTCAGAAAGACACCCTTCTAACTGCGATGGCTGAATGTGGTGTGGAATACCCACTAAACAATTGGTTTCGTGATTACCTCACAGCGCGATCCTATCGTGTCAAGATAGGTGACAGTTTCAGTGACAGTGTTGCAGTGCGCTGTGGCGTTCCCCAAGGATCTGGCTGTGGTCCGATTTGTTATATTATGCACGTGAACAGTGTGTGCAATGTATTGCGACACTGTTCATCTTATATGTATGACAGAAACTTACAGGCTAATCCAACAGGACATAGATGCCGTGGTCCAATGGTCACATGACAATGGAATAATCTTAAATCCAGATAAAACAAAATTACTAATAATTCATTCACCATATTTGCAAGTTTCTAACTCTCCTCTATCATTATTTACACATGAATTCTCTTGCTTTCATAACACCACACTTTTATGTAATTGTAAGCCTATTGAAAAAGTAGATTCCATAACTTACCTTGGCTTGAAAATAGATTAAAATTTCTCATGGAATCAGCATATAGATCTTATTTGCAATAAATTAAGAATACTTTTAGGTAAATTTTATCACTTAAGCTTCAAAATTTCTATTAATATTTTAAGATATTTATACTCGTCGTTAGTAGACTCCATATTCAGCTATTGTCTTGATTGCTATGGCTTAACTTTTAAAACAAACATCGATAAATTAGAAGTGCTTCAAATTAGATTTTTAAAATTACTAGTAAATAAAAAGACAAAAATTAGTTGTAAAGATAATTACAAAAAATTATATAAAATATGCAACATCTTACCAATAGGCTTAAAGCACAAATTTTTACTAGCAGTGAACAACCACGGCAGTCAAGAACATAATTTACCTATTATAAATAACATACACAATACTCGTTCTATCACTAATGGCAAATTTAATATACCCAGAATATCTAATTACTTTGGAGACCGAACATTGAAAAAACGCATTCCATTTCTTTTTAATTCCCTACCAGAGAATATAAGATGTGAAGCTGATAAATATACATTTAAGACAAAATTAAGAAAATATTTTTTAAATTTATGTAACGATTAAAAAAAAATCATTATAACTCTCTTTATTATTATTATTATCATTCTTACTGTCATAGTTATGTTACAGTTATTTGTATGTATATTAATTGTTATAATTCTAATTATTTTCTTGTTTTTTTCTTAGATATAGGTACGTTATATTTTATTGTTATGTTAAATGTATAAAATGTTGTTGTTATTAGTATATTTATTTGACTTAATAGTATAACTTTATATGATCTTACAGTCAAACCAATTGTCAGGTTTTGTAAGACTTTAGTATAAAACATATTGTTAATAAATATTGACTTAATAAATAAATAAATAAATAAATAAAATAAACGTCGAAGTCGCTGGCAGAAGCTAGCAAGAGAATAAAATAAATTGAAACAACTGCGATTAAACAAAAAATAAATATTTTAATTATCCTTGCATGTTTATATTTAAATAGATTCTGTTCCCATTTTGTACAAATAAATTATTTATGTACGTATCAGACAATAAGCATATACTAAATGGACGCAAATAAGCAATACCATGTCAACCCGCACGAATGTCATTTCGAGAAAAACGCGTTTGAAAATTTTGAACAACTTGCTTTATATGAATTTTTTATGTCAAGTTTTTATGTCAATTTTTTTATGTCAATTATGGTCAAGTTTTTGGCCATTTCAGAGCTATGTAAGTTATTTTACTTATTTTCACAAAAAATAAGTATACAAACTGCATATTTCGTATATAATATAACCCAAAACGTTTAACATAATACATAAATTGCATGATAAAAATGGCTTTTTTAGAAGTTTTAAAGCCTAAAACCCTACAAATATTAAAGAAAAATGTTCTCTAGCCGTTTACTAACACTTCTGCATATATAACTCAGTTTTTTTAATTTTGTATGTTGACATGGTATTGCTTATTTGCGTCAAAATGTGTTTGTCGATTTCTAAAAGATCAATATTATTTCACAAACGCAAAACAACTGTGAAAATTGTTACACATGATTTCAGTACAATGTTAAAATGTACGCTCGAATATTTTGGCGATGTGAAATAAACAATTGACACACTCATAAACATAATTCACGCACGCCCATAATTTTCTGTTAAAACGCAATTTACAAATGAAAATTTCTGTTTTTGTGTCATCATCAATTATTTTTCGACAGCAGAACGCGTAATCACCGCTTTATTACAATGTCCTTTCAGCGTGTCAACTTCGAAAACATTGCTTTTAATTAGTTACAAAATATTGAAATTAATTTTAACTGAAAGAATTGGATATTGAAAAGTAAATGAAAAATAATTTATGAAATTATGTTTAATAGCAATTTCATACTTAACGTATTTAATTTTATCAATACCGATATATTAGATTAAATAAACCAATCAATTTGTACGTCATGGTACTATTATAATGACATAATATAAACATTTCGTGATAAATTATCTTACTGGTGAAAAGCGGATCAAAATCCGTTGCGTGATTAAGGAGGAGTTAGCAGAAATAGACAGACGCGGTAAGTGACATTGTTTTGTACTATGTAGAGATATTAAAGTTTCATTGCTCTCATGGCCGGGTCTCTGCACTCGACCAGCCCCGCCCGGTGACGCTGTCAAGGCCAGCAGGGCCAACACAAATACACAATAAAAAAAAAAGAATTACTTTTATGAAATATCAATAAAATATGATACTAATTCATAAAAGAATGAAAGAGATGTTGTTAAGAATATGCGGTATTAAAGTTTTGTAGTTATTATTTCGCTATTAGGAAATTTAAGATCATCTTAATTTTTTTCGTATAAAAATACGCTTATGCGTTTCTTGAGAGTGTCTCACCCTCTCACCTACACCATCTAATTACCAATTTTCCAGTTAACTGAACAGTGAGACTGAATGATTGACCGATTCAATCAGACCGGAGTGAATGAGCAGATCTCACCGTTCAGGGTTTAGGGTGCGGTGGAAAAAATTGATTTCGTTAAAGCAATTTATTTGCGTCGCGGTGTCAACTGAATTTATGGCACAACATGGAATGACTTCTTATTCTTCCAAAATTTTATCAAACCGAGACCCATCTACATTGGTTTATTTAGAATTGCTGTTTGTTGGCTTACGCTGATCGAGCGTCGGAAGAACGCGCAAGTTTGACAAACGCTAGCAAAATAGCGGTCTTACGGCAGTTTCAGACCAGCATTTTATAGGAGCGAATAAGCTACAATTATGTACGTTGTACGCCCTTTACAAGACGCGCGATTCGTCGAACATTGATGCGCTTAGCTCTTATAATAAAATACACGTAGAAAGCGCTCTAAATATGCTGTTTTCATGGTTTTTAGGACTAACTTTAGTAATTATTTGAATTTATAACATTGTCATGTCTTACCTGGATATTTTTAGACCAATATAATACTAATCGAAGAAGATAAATATGAGGAAATGAATTAATACTTAGTTTCTCACTAAATCAGTTTCATGACTTTAAAAGACAGACATTAAATGATTTCTGAATCAAATTTGAAAATCAAATTTTCTTCGTCTCATAACAAAAAAAAAAATTTAAGTTAAAGTCCCGAATATTTACCATCTAACACGGTTTGCACTCAATGTTTAGTGTTCTGTAAAGTGTTATTTGCAAATTCAACGCAATCTAAAACCGTTCATTGGGCTCGCTATTACGCCAGGCGGTTTTCCCGGTGCCTTTTTATGATACTGTCCGGCTATTGTGACGCTTTCTTAATCGGGGCTACCGATTGAAAATTTGAATAACGTGTAAATAATTTCCATAATCTATTAGACTTGTCAATTTTTGTTCTAAACTTTATTGTTAGTTTATCTTGTTTGCTGGTGTTTCCTACAACTCATAAATTTTGGCAAACAAGCATACGGCCCACCTGATGTTAAGTGGTAGCCGTAGCCTATGAGCGTTTGTAGCACCATTAGTAGGTGTGACTCACGCGTTGCCAACGTCGAGATATTAGTTATTAAATCTCCTCTGCTCAGTAATTTCACTAGCGTACAGTGCCCTTCAAACCGGAACACAGTAATGCCTAAGCACTACTATTTGGCGGCAGAAATTGGACACTGCGGTGGTACCTACCTAGCCGGCCTCTTGCAACAAAAGACCTACCACCAGTATGACTGATTCCACTGGTGGAATAATCTCTGCTGTGACAGAGATTATCCCACCAGCGGGCGATGGGGTCGTCACGTCCCGACGCCTAAAATGTTTATGTTTAATTTAAAATTTATTTACTTTTTATTGTAGTACCTTTAGTTTGGGCAAAATATATTGTGAACTGATTGGTGGCAGGCACTGGTTCCTGAGTTACAGTTAATCTAGTTCAGGAACCAGGTACTCTAAATATTGTAAACTGTTTGTATTTTCCAACAAGAATTTGAATTTGACTTTAGTACCAAATTAGTAACATTTTAATTATTATAATGTAACTTACTCGCGACTTCGTCACGGTAAATTTCAATTGAATACACCCTGTAGGTTTTGATAATACCACAGGGAACCTAATATTTTTACGGAATAAAAATATCCTATGTATTAATCCATATACTAAGTTATCTTATTGGAATAGCAATATTTAATTTGTTAAATATATTGTCTATGATAAAAAGCAAGTCTTGTTATTTGTAGTCGTTGATTAGTTCTCAAGTAGTTAGTACTGTCTAGACCGTAGGCGAGGGCGTGCGTGTCTCGCTCCCGTGACAGCTGTCAATGTACGTGAGTGACGTAGCTGTACGAAGTTGCACAGATAAAGCTAGATGGCGCTCGCCGCAACAACCGCAGACGCACAGCTTCGCCCAGTCTCGTAGCGGCACGCGCACGATTACGACGTGTCTTTATGAAGCAAAGTGTTATCGCAGTCTATTGTTTTCGCGACCGGTTTTTGTTTATGCGCGGCTTCGGCCGGTTGCGCGAACGACCGTCCCGTCCTATGGGCTGCGATGCGAGTTGTTTACGTATTTATAAGACATTATGAGTGTGAATGGAAATGAAGATTTAAATGCAGACGTAGAAGTAGATATTAGTAAGACGAGTAACGATCTAATAAACGAGGAAATGGTAGCTAATGGGAAGAAATATATTTTGAGGATATTGCAGATGGAGAGACCATTGAAAAGAGAAAGAAATGAGTGAAGGTGAATGGATAACTGTTGAGAGAAGGGAAAAAATTAAAGAAAGTGAAAAAATTGAATTATATATAACTAACATGGAAATAATGCCAAAACAATTTGCATTTGCAAAAATTTTAAAGGAGAATGATATTCAAGATATTATAAGAGTAAAATATATTAATCCATACAAAGTACGAGTAGATCTTATCAGTGAAGTTAGTGCAGATAAGTTAGAATATTGCCAACCACTTTTAAATATGGGATGGCGAATACAAAGGTCTATGGAGCAGAAGTTTTCATTCGGTATTATAAAAGATGTAGACTTGGACTTAACAGATGAAATGATTTTGAAGAATATATGGTGTAATGAACCAGCTAAGCTTATTTCAGCTAACCGTCTTAATCGTCGAGGACCAACTGAAGATAAGCGTTGGATACCTAGCGAAGCTGTGAGGTTATGCTTCAAAGGTGCCTATATTCCACCATTTGTATATGTCGAAGGGCTTAGAATAAGTGTTGAGCGTTATATGTTTCCAGTGACACAATGTGCGCAATGTTGGAAGTTTGGTCATATTACAAAAAGGTGCCCATCGAAGAAAATAATTTGCCCGAAGTGTGGAGATAATCATTCGAACTGTGAAAGTTCATCATTTAGATGTACAAATTGTCAAGGAAAACATATGGCGCTCTCCAAATCATGTCCTCAATACTTGAAGGAGAAGAAATTAAGAGATATAATGAGCGAATTTAATTGCACCTATCGAAAGGCTTTAACTATATATGTTGCTCCCTCCCAAGAAGAGACTGAAACATCTAATTATACTCACTCACACCAGGAGGAGTTACCTCAATCTTTGAACATGGACATAACGCTGCCTTGTGCTCAAAATATACCTGAAACTCCTGAAATTACATTTGCAGAAGTTTTGAAAACCGAAGGGAGTAAATCTAAGTCATCAAAAAAGCTGAAAGCGGATCGTAAACAACAGCATGATTTCAGATTTTCAGATATTTGTAATACTCCTACTTGTGAAATAATTCCAGATTTCGAAGAACATCATACGAGTCAGAATGCAACCAATACAAGATCTGAAGCAGTAAGATCGAGGGATGTTTCTTTTAGTGAACTGATTGTACGTATTAAGGATATTATATTTTTAAGAGGTATTACAATGCAAGAAAAAATAAGAAGAGTAATTAAAACGTGCGTTGAATGGTTAATTTTATTAGTTGTTGATAACATTGCAGATTGGCCTATGTTGAAAATGTTTTTAGATTATTTCAATGATGGATAAAAAAAAGGTTACTTTGATTAAACTTAATATAATACAATGGAATGCCCAAAGCCTTCGTCCTAAAGTACTGTCTTTTGAAAATCTTTTAATACAGGAGAAAATTCATATTGCTATTGTCTGTGAGACATGGTTAATACCCGAAAGTACACTTAAAATCAGAGACTATCATATTTGGCGACAAGATCGGAATGACGGTTACGGAGGTGTTGCAGTTGTTTGTCACAAGTCCATAAAATCTCAAATGTGTGATATCAATCCAAGCATTCCGGGAATAGAGAGTTAGTCCATATTAGGCTTTTCAATTGTGATCAAATTGAAAGCTTATAATCTCAGTATATTGTTCACCCTCTGTCAATACTTCTCAATCTGATTGGGATAGTGTGTTTAATATATCTAATAACAAGACCTTAATACTCGGGGATTTTAATGGCCACCACATAACATGGTCAGTTAAGTCTGATCATAGAGGCGAACAAATTTTTGACGCGGCATTAGATAGTAGTTTTGTAAGTCTTAACAAAATGGAACCGACTCGAATAAAGCTAGTTAACGGAATTTTACAGTCATCTTCTCCAGATATCTCTTTTGTTTCATCAGATATTGCACTCAATTTTAATTTAAACGTTTTACAAGAGACTTTGGGTAGCGATCATCGGTTTATTAAAATTTCCACGAATATCAAATCTTTCTCTAACAATACTAAACGTCGAAACTATAAAAACGCAGACTAGCGGCATACGAAAAAACGTTAGAAAACCTCTTTTCGAATTATGTAATTAGTGATAACCTACAACAAAGCTACGATACTTTTATTAATCTAATAAACATATCAGCTAATGATCATATTCCTAAGTTAAAAGTCAATAATAATCCTAGTAATAATTTTACTCCGAGACACTATTGGGATACAACTCTTTCAAAATCTGTGGCAGAACGTCGTCTGGCCCTTTCAAAATTTCGCAGAAATTCGACCCCAGATAATTTGACACTACTTAAGCAAAAG
The DNA here is from genome assembly GCA_023373885.1 of Hestina assimilis. Taxonomy (NCBI): domain Eukaryota; kingdom Metazoa; phylum Arthropoda; class Insecta; order Lepidoptera; family Nymphalidae; genus Hestina; species Hestina assimilis. Next base: position 13,640,594 of record CM041745.1, read on the forward strand.
ATTACCTGCACCCAGAGATTGATGCGTCGAGCTTTATATAAATCTTGGAGTTCCTTTTGCTCCTCTTTAGATGAAACCTCTACCCAAAACGAAGTTTTTAATAAAATGCGATGGTTCAAAGGAATAACTAATGATAAAAGATTTATTAGTAAAGACTTAGGAACCGAACTGCTTAATACTTTGACTCCTGACTATGCTAATTCACAAGTTCCTACTTTTAATACATATAACAACATCTTAGAATCGGATATTACTATGCAGAATTAGAAAAAATATAAAACGGAAGGATACTTCACCCGGATATGATGAAATCACTTATTCGATGATCAAATTTCTACCCGAAAACGGAAAAAAAAAATTATTAGAACTATACAATAAAATTTTTAACGCTAGTTTCGTACCAAACCAATGGCGGGACATTACGATCGTACCGATACCAAAACCGGGACGAGACTGTCGATTGATTTCTTCTTTGAGACCAATATCCATGATGTCGTGTGTATGTAAAATTTTTCATAACATTCTAGCTAAAAGATTAGAGTGGTTTATTGAAAAAAATAACATCTTATCAAATTTTTCTACCGGTTTTAGAAGAAATCAATCAACATTACTCAACCTAACTGCTGTTGTTACCACGATTCAATGCGGGTTCGCGGAGAAAAAATCTACAGTAGCGTGTTTTATCGACGTAGATAACGCTTACAATAATGTCGAATTAACTTGCTTAGTAAAATGTTTGGACAATTTAGACGTTGGTATTAAAATTTGTTCATATATTTGGAACTTTCTTCAAGAAAGATATTTAACAATTCGAGGAGATGATTACACTATTTGTAGACAATGTAACCGTGGCTTGGCACAGAGGTGACCCCTATCTCCCCTATTATTTAATATAATAACTGCACAAGTTTGTAAAAGTATATCTAATATAGTATCAATCTCACAATACGCGGATGACTTTGTGTTATACTCCACATCTAATAACATCTTTTGGGCTGCTGAAAAGTTACAAACTGCTATTAATTTATTATCTAACTTACTTTCTCAAATTGGTCTTAACATATCTGTATCAAAAAGTAAAGTATGTATTTTTAGAAGAGGGTTTAAGAGAAAGTGTCGATATAAAATGTATAGTAAAAGTTATTGGTTGTTGATAGCTTTAAATATTTAGGTGTTTGGTTAGATCGTTCATTACGGTGGGCAAAACATATTAACGAGTTAAGAATTAAATGTATTAGAATAATCAATGTGTTTAAAATTTTATCGGGACCAAATTGGGGGGTGCACCCAAAGCATTTAAGACGTCTGTATATTTCTCTAATAAGAAGCCGGATAGACTATGCTAATTTCCTTTATGATAATAGTGCTCAGGTCCACCTAATCAAATTAGATAGGTTACAAAACCAGTGTATGAGAGCAATTGGCGGCTTTTTGAGAACTACAGCGGTTCATGTGATGGAATGTGAACTCAACTTGCAACCTCTATTCGTACGACGATACTTTCTAGCTGGAAAATTTATGTTAAAAGTTAAGTCATATGATTCCTATGGTTTAATGCATATCATATCATCTTTGAATAATAATTGTCAAAGTTTATATTGGGTGCGTAAGAAAAAGCCACTACTTATTTCAGTTTATCAATTAGTTGGTGACTTACCGACTCACAATAGTACAGTTCTGGATATGTTCTCACTAGATAAATGGATGAGCAATATGGATTTAACTCCGGTCATTAAAACTAGTATTAAAGATATAAAATATTCAAAAAAATCATATAATGTAGATACCTTAAAACATATTAGTGAACAGTATAATTCTTTTATATATTCTAATTACTATCAAATCTATACAGATGGTTCTAAGGAAAGCAGCTCTGTTGGAGCAGCATTTTACGATCCTCAATTGCATTGTTACTCTAAATTTAAAATTAATTGTAATACATCTGTAATGTACGCTGAATTATTTGCAATTTTAGAAGCCTTATTTTACATTGAACCAGTAGAAAAAGAACAAATTGTAGTGTTTAGTGACTCAAAGAGCGCACTTCAGCATCTAATCGGTTGTACTCTTGGAAAACGTGGCATTCCAATAGCGTACTCTATTATAAACTATTTATATAAAATTAATTGCAGCGGTAAAAAAGTAATTTTACAGTGGATACCTGCTCATGTTGGTATAAGATTCAATGAGATGGTAGATATACTAGCAAAGGAGGCTTGTTCTGATGGCATTGTTCGTGAATGTTTACCGTTTTACTGGGATGTGATCAACATTATTAAGAAGAAATGTCATGCTATGTGGAAGAATATTTCGATGAACGTTCACGAGCAAAGGGTATGGTATAAGACAATGCAACCTAGTATATTCAATCGCCCTTGATTTGACAATGCCAACATGAGCAGGTCGGATTTAGTCATTTCCTTCAGGCTTCGATCCGGACACATACCCCTCAATGCATTTGCTTCTCTAATGGGCAAAGTTACAACACCCAACTGCGCGGAATGCGAAATCATAGAAGATGTCCATCACATTTTGGCGGAATGTGTTCGTGTCGAAGCTGATAGAATGCTATTTAATATTTTATATAATGTAAATCCACTAGATATGAGTGTATATACCTCAATACTTGCACTTCCATACTCTTCAGAAGCAAGACATTTATATAAAATAGCAAATTTATGTATTAAGCGTCGCATTTAAGTATGTTTATGAAACAATGAGGGTGGCATGTTCAATTTGTGAACAAACCCTCCATAAAAAAATAAAGAAAAAAAAAAAAAAAAAAAAAAAAAAAGCTTCGCCGATAGCCGATCTCCCATCATTCAACATATCTGTGTGCTAAATTTCAATCTGCCTAGCCGTCTATGCGTAATTGAGTAACAAATGTCCAAACATACAAGCATTCACATTTATAATATTAGCAGAATTAGTAAGATTACTGATAGAGTTTATATGTGTTATTAAATAGATGTAATGTTAATTAATGATTTGGCCCAAAGAGAAAGTAGCTACAAGTTTTGATCAGTAGCAAAACTTAATTTTATTTTAAGACACACACTCGGCTCGGCTTTAAAAATGAAGGATCAACTAGAATTTGTTTATGTTTTTTTTAGGAATTTTAGGTACTAAAGAGTTAAAGCACACAGAAATTAAATTTATCACGGGTGTGTAAAGATAATTAGGTATCAACTTGTTTCGAAACATTTCTACCTCCGATTGAACAACGCAAAGATAATAATTGATATGAAACCTTGCCCTAAAACCGAGATAAAACCCAATAAACATAGATTTCTCAATCTCTAATTGAATATTTATGTAATTCAACGAGTAATTCACCTTTATTCTGGATTATGAAACAATCTAAGTCGCGTTAGGGTGAGTGAATCAATTCCTGGTTACAAGGCAGCCTCTGGGACAACAGCCGCGGGCACAGCGCAATCGTCTTGTTTTAATTCAAACATTACTTTTGGAATTGGAATTTCGGTATAGTAAGTAAGGTTGAAGATTATAATTTGAAACATTTAATACCTTTTTTTATCTTAGTTTTGCAGATACGATTAAAATGTTATCTAATACCTTTAAACGAACAATTCTTGTATAATTATATGTACAAATGCTAAGTATTTTGGGGGCTCTAAATCGATCTAGCTAGGATTCATTTTTAGAAAATATCGTTTTATCCCTATTTTCAGGCAACGAAAACTCCAGTTCGAAAATATATGGCTATTCCTGACATCTCATCATCATCAACATCTCAGCGTTAATCCCGGTTGCGTCCAGAGCGTTCGCTTCGGAGCCCGGGGTCCGCTTTCCGACATCTTCTTCTCCATTTTGCACGGTCTTCGGCATCTCTAATTGTAAGGCCATTGGTGCGCATGTCAACCCGCACGACGTCCAGCCAACACTTCTTGGGTCTACCCCTTTTACCGGGACCTGGCGGAGGCGGCATGGCAAGACATTTGTTCCCCACATAGCCAGCCGGTTTACGTAAAACCTCTATGGCTCTTCCTGACATCTATTGGCGTGTAATAATACTATTATTACTCCAACGATCCAGCAAGGAAATTAGCAAACGAAGCTAAAAATATATACTAAAACTAAAAAGATATACCGAGCTAAGCTCACTCATTAAGGTACTTCCTTGTGACTTAACTCAAACTCAAAATATTCTTTATTCAAATAGGCTTTTAAGCACTTTTGAATCGTCAAATATACAGTCTGTTATGTCCGCCTAAGTGAAGCTACCGCCGATTCAGAAGGTAGATTCTGCAGAGAAGAAACGGCAAGAAACTCTACAGTTACTCTTTTCAAATATAATCACATTACATTTGTCAAATGTACAATGAAGCTACATTATTACTTATGAAACCGAAACTATTTAAGTATTGTTGTATCAATGTACTGTTCATCAGCATATAGATAATAAAATATCTACTTTGCCGATACCTATAATACGAGCTTCTTTTCCATGGAGGTAGCGAGGTAGGAGCAAGAGAGGGGAGCTGCCCCAACCTCAGACCTTGTTTAATACTCAGAAATTGAAGAATTTAATACATTTAGGACTGTTTAACCAATTAATATTTGAGAGAGTAGACGTTTTGCCTATCTCTTGGTCCTAAATTAAGATTTTGCCCTCCCCTGGACCAAATCCTAGCTACGCCCGTGTTCTTTTCGCTACTGTCTTAGTTGCTTTTAAGCCAGTTCGTATGGAGAATAAACAGCGCCTCCAAAGAGACTGGTGCCTAAAACCAGGTTAAAATAATATTGCCAAGTCCTTAGGGGTCCTGGTCTTTGTGCCGTGCAAGCGGCAAGCGCCGGGGCGTCGCGGTGTAATGCGTCAGCGATCCCGCGAGGTCTCTCTATGGCGATAGATGGGACCTTAGTGGCTTTAGTGGGTAGGGGGCCAGACTCAGAGTCCCACACCTCCTGCGCCATTGCACCCGTCCCGGCACACGAGTGCGTGGAAAAAGGTGAAAATACTATCCGAAAAGACGTTCCACTGTCTATCGTCATAAGCAATTTAGCTAAATTTGACACAGCTTGCTTGAACAAGATCTTAGTCCATTTAACTAAGGTCCGGGCTTAAGACCAACGCAGTGCCAGTTATGGGATTAATTCCATAAAACCAATTTTATTTATGAAATCCTAACAACATAATTTATGAACAAACAGTTTCACTTTATGAATAGTAAATTAAGAACCGCATTTAATCTAAGCGAATCTTTCTGTGGTTATTTGATGGAGTGCTGTTCCAACGACGTATAAATTCGTCCATCAATCCATCCCTTTGATTATCGCAAAAAGGTTACGTCACAATTAATGAATTAGGGATAAAATGGCGGATTACGTTGACGACGCAATTTTTGGAGGAAATGGTTTCTTTTTATGGTAAGTTCAAGGTGAACACGGTTTGAACGGTTGGGTTTTTTTGGTGTGACTAAGTTGGTAAGCATGTTTACAGCCCACGTCATAGTAAGCGGTTTCCGCAGGCTAGGTTTCCGCAGGCTATAAGCGCTTGCAACACCATTAGTAGATGCCCATAATACGCCCATGTATAATGCCATATATTTTTAAAGAATATTAGCAATACTTTTTCAAGTAATTCAATAAGCATCTTGCGCTAAGAGTAAAAATGCAATAGCCAAAAAGGCGAGGATCGAACCCGCAACTCTCGCGTAAACGGAACGGTTTTTTAACGCCCTTTAATCGATGAGCTTTTGAGGCTTCAAAATGCGCTTAAAAACTGACTGTAACCCATAATGTGAGTTCACATTTTTTCTTCGATATAATTTTAATAATTTCAATATATTATACATATTAAATTTTTAATCAATATTTGATTTCAGGAACAAATCAACAGCGTGCATATAACATATAATTATATGCATATGCTAAGTATGTTTGTCGAATTCAGAAACATCAATATTATCGCACAAGGCAAAACAGCTGCGAAATTATCACATGCAATTACGAAAACATTTTCGTTTTGTGGAACCGCTGTATACAAACATATGACATACGAAAACAATTAAAGTAGATCTATGCCCATAACTTTCTATAAAAAAATTTTTTACAACATCACAACCCATAATTTGATTTTTTTATAATAATTATAACTTGATACACTTACCAAAAATTTAAATTCAACATTTATTCGTCAATAAAATTAATAAATTTTTCACTTACCTTTCATCACTGTTGAGATATCGATCGAGAAACTTATGTTTCCCCGTGACGTCATTGCAATCAAAATCACTTCTAAAAATGAATGTAGTCTCCAGAGATCTAAGATTAAAAGGCATAAATAGTTCATAGAGGGACCGTAGTTATCAAACATTTACCATTTATTATATTTTTTGTTTGTTTTCTGTGATCCTAAGCAAAAACAATAGTACCTATTAAATCCTAATTCTGTTATCTCACGAGCACACGCGAAATGTCGACAGTTTATCACCAACACCATTTAATTACCAATTTTCCAGCTAACTGAGCGGTGAGACCGAATGATTGACCTATTCAATCAGAGCAGAGTGAATGAACGGATCTCTTCGTTCAGGATATGGGAGAAAAAAGTTCGATTGCGTTGAAACCATTCGTTTGCGGCATCGACGGACTTTTTGTTGACACCTTGAGCCGATTTTTTATTACCTCCAGGACTTGATCAAACTGCGGGCCGTCAGTATTAATTAACACGAAATCTTCTCATTTTTCCAAGATAATAAGATTAATATGCCGTCTTTTATTATAAACCAGCAATGCCTGAGGCTTTACTCATTAATATAAAAGTAGTTGCTATGTCAGATGGCGATCTAAATTTTATTTTTCAATTCCATATTACATCTATACCTAATTTATGGTCGATACATCCTGATGTTTGTTTTTTGATAATCCCATAGGAACCTAAAACTTTTCGGGCATAAAAAGTTAACTATACATTAATCCAGATAATAAACTACCTATAGCCTTGCATCCCTATCCATTTAGCCGGTTTTGCGTGATTGAGTATCAAACGTCCAAACATACAAACTTAGACATTATTCATTAAGATTATCACCTTATACTTAGAGCCCGCACAGAGCAAAAGGTGCCTTTATTCACGACGTACGTAGACCTGGCAGATTGCCGACAATATGAGGAACGTTCTCTTCGCGAATGTAGAACACAAAGACCGAATGAACGAATCAATCATTTACTTCTAAGGGGGTATGTAGACAGCTCGGTGATTAAGCAGCTGTATAACGTAGATATAGAAACGTTATATTATGCTAATACATAACTTTTATTGTTCTAGAAATTTTAATTATTCATATCGCAATTATGTAAATTAACCAGCCTTATAACTATCACGAGTTGTTTATTGATGTAACTATATAACTTTATTTCTTTGATGAAACAAGTTAATGATATATAGGAATAATAATTGGTTACCCATACAAACAATTCCATCTCCCATTAAGTTTTGTTTTCGTAGCAGATAAAGATATGTAAGTATATCAAAATTCATCACTATCAGTGGTTTAGGCGTATAAGGGTCACATAGTCAAGTGTGAGATACACATTGACTAGCAAGAAGTAAGTACTACTGAATAACTAAACTTTACTACGTTGATGGTGTAATTATAATTTATTAGTATATTTGCAAAGTAAAATCTATTATTAATAATCTTGAAATTCCACTAACAAATTTTTCATGTTAATATTACACATCTTAACAAGGCTATGGAATAGCAAATTAAAATGCTTCAATAATTTCAATGCATAAAATACACTATAATCTTATAAATATAATCATCAAAAGAATTAAAACAACCAATTCTATACACAATGTTTTATTAAATCTCTTATCATCAATCACAAATTAGGTAAAAAATAATTAACACAATATCAAACTAAGCCTTATTTCAGTTAAAAAAATATAAAATAATATTCACAAAATTAATAAATGTACTTACCAATTACACATAATTATAGATCGTCTAATACAAAAACGCGCTTCATAACATAATGTTAATGTAAGAGTTACTTTTTTTTTCCCGAGATGACTCCACTCCACCTGATGGTAAGTGGAAGTAGAATGAAAGATGAAGGCGGCTAATACTGTGGCAGAAGGTGAACTGCACTGGCCTTGATCCCCCCACCCGCAAGGTACAACTGGATATAGGATGGCTGATCTCGAAACTAGACCTTAGAGCCGTCACTTCACAAGTAAAACACCACCTAGAGATAACTTACCAGGCGGGCAATGCTACCACCAGCAAAGGGACTACTCATAGGATTGGCGGATATAGATGTTTTAGAATTTTATCTAGAAATAAAAGTATGCTCACGTTGTTTTCTTTCACCGATGGATACGATAACTTCGAAACACAAATTAATCGCTTGAAAACTCAAAGATGCTCATTCATAGATGGATTTGAACCTAACCTAAGGAGACTAAATTTTATACGTAGATGTAACAAAATACGTGACAAATAGTAATTGTGTATAATTCTACAAAGTTGAACTCCTTTGTAAAGCACTGTCAACTTAGACAAAAGATAAAACGACATTTAAAACAAAGCACAACATGATATGATATTTAGTTACGAATCATTTACTTATTCCTTACGTACATTTTTTTTTGTCATGAGCATCAATCAAGCATACGGTCAGCCTAATAGTAAACTATCACCGCAACATAAGAACGCTTGCGATACTTGATGTATCACATGCGCTTTGCGAAAAAAGGAAGGGAACCCAGGGGGTGGGAAATTGGGTCTCTTTACGATATCTCACAAAATTTAACCATATTTAAAATACCAGTAAATTATGTAGTACCAGAACCATACAACTTACAAAATGGTGTTACATGACATAGAAAAAGAATAATAAATTGTTAAAAAGTTTATGAAGTTTTAATAGGCCATGTTATTGTAGATTAGACGATCTACACTTTGTGTTTATCGTTATTATAAAATTTTATCTCGCAAATATTCTATCAAAAGTAATATTAGTTACAATGTTACAAAATAGACTATAAAAGTTGTAAAAACTAGATAGTCAATTATACAATTCTAATTATTTAATTTTGACTTATTTCGTTTTTAAATATTAAAGCTATTAGACCTTTGTAATATTACAAACATAATTTTAATTTTACATTTATGTTAGTAATAATATATCATTAAGTTATTGTTATAGAAGAAAACAGATTTAAGATTTTAAGAAAACGTCATAATTTGACTCAAACTAAATACTGTTTCATTTATCTAAGAGGGCCTTTAGATCTCCAATATTATTGCATTGTGCAGTATTATTGAGTCTCCTTGACATTAAAACTTTCTATAATATTGAGACAATAAAATTGGGGACACATCACAAGCAACAATATTTTTATGTGCGCAAAATGTTTTGGTGACGAATATTTTTGAAAAAATATTGCGGCATAAAACTAAGCCAGTCCCTTTGTTTCAATATGATTGTGCAATCGTCAGTGGTACGCAATATTATTGAAGGGATATGTCGCCTGAAACAACAGTGCTGAAATATGTAATTATTAGATGAATAAAGCAATATTACAATTAATTTAGTTTTATAATAAACACAAAAATTACACTGGACAATTAGCACAATAGAAAAACATATCAAAATATTATCAAATTTGTTAAAAATAATTAAACGCTTTATCATTACATTTATTGTGACAAAAATTTTAATTAATTTCGGACATAATATCATAAATTATATACATATATTATTTTATAGACACAGTAATAGTTCATAATTAATTGAGTCAAGTATTTTATTTAGCAATTTTTAAGTAATTAATAATAATTGATTCTTTTCTTTCTTTATATTGAAATCATTATGAAATTTTGTGTTCAAACAAAGAAAGGAATAATTAAAATAAAATACTAATGTTTTGTGGTAACATTATTATTTAACACAGATTAGTAGTGTCAATATTTTCTATAGTAGGTGGTGCTAAAAATAGTGCTAATAAATATAAACATATAGATAGATTCTAGCAAATATTTCAAGCTGATATCAGGAAAAATATTGGGTATAGACAAGCTTTCACACACACAAACCGTTTTGAAAGTTTTTGAATTGAAAATATTACGATTTTTGTGCTGTCAATTGTTTTTTTTTATGTTACTTACTGATGGTAAGCGGTTGTCGTAGCCTATGAGCGCTTGCTGTATAATTCATTATGTTCTTTAAATACGACGTATGACGATCTTTCTACTAGAGGTCAATTTAAAATGGACGGAAGCAAAATATATATAAAGCTGTCGATTTATTCCATTTTAGAAATACCTGTAGTGTCGAAGAAGTCTTATTACACTTAATCTAGCTACCGACCGCTCAGGGCGTGTAACGCGTATTAAGAATTTAAAAAACTTCATTCCAATACAATTTGTTCTCGAAACTATTTCTCAAAGAAGTGTTTTTACGAGTATGTATAATGAAAACAGTCTGGTGCTTTCTCTAATTGTTAACTCAAAATTAATTAATTATTAATTCAATGGTTTTATTATTACGCCAATCACAACCACTAATGTTAAAGCTTTATAGAACAAGACTATTATAGATTCAAAAAGTTTTTAATCTGTATCAAATAAAATATGCAGCGATTATATAAATATTCATTGCACGTTTACTGACGATTGAGCACGTCACTTCATATTATTTAAATATCTATGAATAATGCATTTATTTATAGTAAACTTTTTTTAAGGAAATAAGGTTTTGTTTTTATCAAAAGCGGTCTGATGATAAGCCCATGTGAGGAAGATACCTACAATGAATATATTAAATCTAATGTCTTAGAGAAAATGGAGACACTGAAATAAAAGGGCGGGAAATGGAAAATTTCACACGTAAGCATAGTGGAAAGAAAACCATAGAAACAGACCAAGGCAAAAGAGAAAGAGAAAAAGTGACCAAAATTTCACAGATTATCATCAGACCGAAGGGCATATAAACAGGGCTTGGAAACCACAAATTTTTCGAAAGTCAATAAGGCCAACTACATAGGGAACTTTCTTTTCGGTTCCGAAAGGTTCAGAACGCTCTGCGATTAAACGCACGCGTTTTTAAACCGCAAACAAATGTAACGCATGCTTTCTATACTAGCGCACGCATTAGCGACTTTTTTCAGCAACTAATTTTAAAAACGTAACTTGCTACATTTGGATGAGTTAGTCCTAGTAACAATATGGTAACGCACGCGCTCCGGTTACGTATTTTATTTCGCAATACAAACATATGGTGGTACTAAAATAAAATTAAATAAAACGCCACCCGCAGTGCGTGGTTGTATGCAATTTTGCTTTTTCAGCTATTCCTAAACCACTTGCGTTTAATCGCAGTGCGTAGACTCTTTTAACGCTTAATAACCTTTTATTTTTATACAATTCCAATCCTTGCATATAAATAGTCGTCGTAATATTTATAGCTAAAGAATTGTTTTTGTTTTTTTTTTCCAAATTGAACATCAAATTATTATCACCGGGTCGAATTAAGCTCAAAATATTAAATATTTTGCTCATTAATTCAATAATATCATTTCATTAGAATCTAAATTCCTACTTTGAAGAAAAAAAGTTTAAATGATATAACAAATACGATTTAGAACAAATTTGAGCTGTGTGGAAGCAACTCTACACCCGCATTGAAGAAATCCTCACCACAATGTTTCAGTTTCATCAAAACTTCAACAAACGGATCCATTGAAACTTTCAACCGTATTGGAAAGAAAAAGAAAGAGTTGTGTAGGTACTCATTAAAAGTACAAGTCATATTTGTACGAAAATATTTAATATCAAAGATATTTGTTATAAGATAGTCGTAAAAGAATACGAAATAATAGATAATCGAATAGAATAACTTCCTTCATCAATTATTATTAAATTCAGACGACAAACAACTAGACAACGCTTTTTAAATATAATATGTATAATAATAACATCCCGACTTCTGAAATTCCATAAAAGATTACAGTTGTCGTGAGTTTAAGAATCATTTTTGTAATTTTTTGTCTAAGCTAGAATTACAGATATGCGTCTGATAGTATCTTCTATGTTAGAAATATTTGGTTTGCAATATTATGTTTGAAACTAAAGGTAAGGTGACCCCAAACGACAAATACGTTTGAAAATAAAAATATTATTTGTCAACCTCCATATTATGAAGAAAAAACTTAGGTGGTGTTGCCAAGTTTTTGGAATGAACGCCAATCGTAAATGCAGCTATCTTTAAATCTAGAGATGGTTGACGGAAAATCAAAACACACGAAGCTATCGTATACACTATAAGGAATTAGAAATATAAATATTTTTACCGCATTTTGACCTAGCTTGCTTTACAAATGCCCTCTTGTTTTAACGTCTAAAAGTAATATTAAAAATAAATGCTACAATCACTTAAATGCTAAGATAACGTTTGCTAATATCCATCTCATAATCCTAGTCCTGCGGGAATATATTATAGGGAGACGGTAGCCAGTTATTGGTATAAAAATAACATGTACAGACTTACGCAAAAATCCACGAGTCTTCATCGTCGAAATTGTTGACGAAACACAATAACACAAAAAAATCTTATCATAATTAGAATATACAATTACACTTTATCAAATACAATTTTTAAATTAGAAAACACAAATTATCATATATTTTTACACTTCACAAATATTTATAGTACTGGATTTGTAATCACTTGTGGTCACTCGTGGCCACATTTTGTCACTTGTGGTCGATCGTAGACACTTGTGGTCACTTCCGGTAGATGTTGTTTGCTGGTCTGGAATACGGATGCGCCTGGACCCTCTCCCTCGCTCGTACAGCTTTAAATCCCACTGATTTTTCAGTCATGTTATTCTTTCTCGACCCTATTAGTATGTTAATAGGACAACACAAACATTTAATATTTGTTAGATTATTATATAATTAAATTATATAGCATAAATATATGAAACATATATATATGTTATAATAAATAAGTTTATAAATTAATGATAAGATCTACTAATAAAATCTCCTAGGTAATATTATGGTCAAAAAACATTATGACAGAATAAATATTTTCTACACCAACTGAAGACCCCACCTTATGTTGAACTAGAATAAAATTGAAAAAACTAAAATTAGAATTTTAAAACACAACCCCCCACCTCCCAAATTCTATCTATTTTCAACTAGAAATAAACTTATAATTTTCAAATGGCTCAACGAATTTTCTTGAATCGTAGCTAAGAAGACATTTAAGATCAAATCTCTTCAACTATTTGAGAACTACAATGTCATATATAGATATATAGATACACAGATAAACAAATACAGAGATACATCGACACAAAGGATACACGCAAATATAAACAGACACAGATAAGCACAAAATTAAACCCTAAAAAGAGGGGAGCTTTATAGGGTTGGGGTTTAAAGAAATATAAAAATGTGAGTTGTGCGTTCGCTTACCTTGCACGGTGGCCAGCGGCGTCCGGTCCCGCGCGAGGCTCGAGCCGAAGCCGGGCGCGCGCCGCATCGGGACCGCCTTGCCCACCACCGGCTTCACCACTTTCGCTGTTACCGTCACAATTTGCCCATTTATAATTCGGTCAAGGGTGAGCGCTCAAATATTAGGTAATTTAGGTAAGTAGACTTATGCCAGTGTTACTAATTTCGTAGTGGTGAAAAAAATTGTGTATCCATGTCGTATTTATACGACAAGTCCAACTGTTTCAGAGATTAGCGGGAAAAAAATATTTAAAAAAACTGGGTTTTGATAACTGATAAGTTCAATCACGAAATTTTAACTGTTAACTTAAACCTTAAAAATAAATTTCGGAACTGCTGTTTTAATTTACTAATTTTATGTCCATTTGCAGTCCATTATACATGTCCATTTTAAATGGATATAAGGACTTTAGACCAATACACAATAAAATAACCAAATGAAATCTAAAACACCAGCCAAATCTATTATAAACAGATCTAAACATAAAATAACAGATCTAAACATAAAATAACAGATCTAAACATAAAATAACAGATCTAAACATAAAATAACAGATCTAAACATAAAATAACAGATCTAAACAAAAAATCTTAGGTCAAAATTAAAAAATAATTATTAGCTTACCCTTGGCATCATTAAAGGTTATAGCTCGTGGTATAGTGTTCGTCCTATCCACTAATCCTTTCTTTACTGGCTGAACTGCTACTTTTTCCGTCTTAACGGGTACTTTCTTCAATGCTTCAACTTTACCCGTTAAAACAAAAGTTGAATTCAGATCGTTCGGATCTATTGGCACGTAATTCTCTGCATCGAGGGCTGGATCATCATCTCTTTTGATTCTCTTTGCAGAATTCAAGTTCCTCGTTGTATCTAAACTTTCCAACGAATCATTTATTATGATTGTTTCATTATTTGGCAATTTAATCGGTGTTCCTTTACGTTTCTTCGTTAATAGAATTGGTTCACGATTTTCTATATCAGTCAATTCATCGCTATCGATTATGTCAATTGTGGAGTTAGCGTCTTCTTTCTTAACGTCTATGTTGTAATCTAACGTGCTTGTTGGTTTGTCTAAGTCCAAAGTAGAGATAAATTTAAAATGATTATCATTGTCTTTATTTTTATCCGACCAAGTGATACTTTTAGCCGATTTCGCTTTCTTCATTATCTCCAGATATTCAGCCGTCAACGCTGGTGGTGCTTTGTCATATCCTTTCAGAGTCAAGTAGAGTTTCTTGAGCATGCACGGCATATCACTCACATACTCCGTGAAGGCTAAGATTTCTTCGTTTTCTATAGCAAGGAGTTTATATCTTAATTTATCTCTGGCCTTAAGATGACGTATTTCACTTTGCATTCGAATTTTCTCAGTGAAATCGATTAAATCTGGACAGTCTGCTGTGGCCTCTTTGAAAAGAAGATCCATTTTCTTGCGGCTCTCATTCCATTTCGTCCACGTAATCATTATGTTAGAGTCTAAATTGACAGATTGTTTCAAATAGTTTTCTGCAGCACGTTCCTGTCTTGGTATTTCTTCTGTACACATCTAAAACACAAAAATAATTTATAAATTCAAATTTTATCATAAAGATACGACGAAACGATTGCGGTAATAAAATGTATATATAAATAATAATAATTGTATGTGTAAGTACGCATGCGGACCTGCTCCATGGCGTCGCAGGAGGAGCGGTGCGCGAGGTCGGCGACGTGCGCGCAGGCGCGCGTGCGCAGGCGCTGGCGCAGCGCGAGCACGCGCTGCTGGCTCATGAGCAGCAGCACGCGCTCCTCCAGGGCGCCGTGCGCGCGCTCCGCGTCCAGGACACGCTTGATCCAATCCTGCTTAGCTGAAATATATATATATGATTACTATGCATACTGATGTATCCTCTTCTTCCTAGCATTATAAACAGTATTTACCATGGGCCTGCTTATAACTCTTGTCGCGATTTGACAGGCTCCTAGTTTTTGGACTGAGCGATTGTGATCCAACCTCTGCAACTCTAAGGGTGAACAAGTAACTCATTGGGTCAGGGCAAATTGCCTATCGAGAGTTAACGACTACTACCTAATGTTATGATAATAACGACAGCTTAATGTGCTGTCCGAGGCACGGTGGAGAGAGACACAAGGACAAACGCCCAGACCGAAACAAATATTTATTCCGAGCGTGAAGCAAAACCGCACGCATCTAGGCTCAAACGAGGAAACCCTACTAGCACACCACAGAGAAGATCACTATGCATACTGATGTATGTAATACATAAATAATAATATTTTATACTTTCACTTTGTTTTTTGTCTACCTTTTTCTTTAGCCATGTTAGGTGCTTCCATAACCGGTTTAATAGTACTCAGCGACAGTTTTGCTTCAAGTTCCTTAACTTTCTTCTTCAATTCCTCACACATTTTCACGTATTGAGAAGGTCTCATCGTTCCATCAACAATATTCTTCTTTATGCTAAGTTGTATTTTGTTGGCTCTAGCGGCATACTTTAATGTATTGTATGTGTCTTCATAACTCACACTGGACGGTGATATATTAGCTATCATAACAGTTTTACAGTTACCACCAAGGCTATCTTTGAGAAGTCGAGTCAATTTCGAGTCCCTGGGAACAACATGATACCTTTATTATACTAACTTATATTAATAAATCTACCAATATCTAGGTATCCATTAAGATAAAATTGTTACCTGTAAGGTATGTAATTGCTGCCATCTGCTAATTTGTTGATACAATTGCCGAGAGATAGAAGACTCTTGTTTATATTGGCACCCTCCTTGAAACGATCACCGACACAACCGGTTGCCGAAGCACGTTCACTACCGGCCAAATCTATCATAGACAGCTTCACAATACGCAGTTGACTACTGGTCTTTGACCTCATTTTTACGTACACCTGTGATAAGATATAGTTTTTGTTATTTGTATACTTAGTTTTCTGTATATTATATTGTTGTTATGTAAATCTAAGCAAATAATTTTTTATTAGCTTTATTTAGAATTGTCTTCTCCACTTTTAATTTAACTTTTTTTTTAATTATTACATCTATATATTATTTAATATTTAATATTTTTATTTGAAATTTAGTTTGATTAGGTCTTTCAACATTAATTTCAGGATTAATGAAATATATGAAAGGTATTAAATAATATAAGTAAGGTTTTAAAAAGTATTTAAGTATGGAGATTTTAATTTGTGTTGTATTTGCTTCAGAGTTTTAAAATATATACATAACAATATGTAAACATTTTTTGATTATATAGATTTTCTAATGCTAATAATAATAAATACATCATGTCTCCTAATAGAGAATAATAATTTGTATGATTTCCTTTATTGAAAATTTGGAATGCCTTTCAATAACCAGAGATATCTATGAATTTACAATAGCATACACTAATAGATCAAAAAGTTGAGTTCTATTCACTTTCAACATTACATGCAGCACTATATAGTTTATAAAGAGATATCACATCACTTACTTGAAATACTGCATGGCTCCTAGAACTCTCAGCGTTTGCATCAGTTGGATGTTGGGTTCTATTCTTATTACCATTCTCCAGCATGTTTAATAGTTCACGAGCTGTCTTTATATTGTTGAGGGTAAGACCTGCTACCATCACGCCATATTTTGAGTCCTCACGCAGTTGCAGAGGTGTTTGAGAAGGTTTTAGTAGATCATAAACATTTTCATTGTATACCTAATAATGTTATAACATAATATTTAATATGATTATTAGGAATTGTCATATTTACTCTAAATAAAGGTGTGTTAAAAAAGAATGGCATCATGTAACAGATTAAACTAACAAACACTTCTATGTTACTTTAATGGTATGGATAATATGTATATCGCATTAGTTAAGATTTTACATGACAAATAATGTTAATAGTTATGGACTAAAACAAACTTACTTCAATATATGAAACACCAATATCAAATTCTCTGTCATTTTCAAACGAATTAATTGTGTAAAATAGATGTTCCATAGTCAAGTATGTGATACCAGGGTTCTGCTTATTGCCAATCATAGTGTAGGTTTTCCCTGCACCAGTAGCACCATACACAAACACTGAACAATTATATCCTTCCATTAGCGACGCTAGCATATCCTTTGTAGCTGTTTCGAAGACATCTTGATTGCTGGCGTTTTGTCCACAAACATGATCGAAAACGAACTTCAGTTCCTTGTTGGGGCGCTTTAGAAAATTCTTATTTGGCTGCTGTACACCTTGGTAGAAGAATGGTTGCATATCCTCTTTCGGGTCAAATACCAGCATTTGGTCATCAACGACATCAACTACAACTCGGTTATTTAGCTCAGTCTCCTTTTTGTTCAAGGGTCGAACCCTTACAACGACTTTTATATTCGCAGCCATATTTTGTGTTGATCCACACTTGGAAGGTGCTAATGATAACAAGCCCTTGGGTCCACCCAAGTCCCTCTCGATTTTATTCATTATGAACTTATAACATCGATATTACAATAAAAACTCTTATCGTAATCACAAACGATAATATTCGAAAAACAATAAATACTTATATCACAAAACTGCCGCTACTATTTCAAAATTCAAACACCACTAATAAACATATCCAGATTCAAGCTTCAAAAACAAGAGGCGTTTTCGGTTGCAAGTTTGAAATTTGAATGGAATTTGTAATTTTAACCGTCAGATTTCAAACTGAGAGACGTAAGTCGTAAGCGTCAACGCAGACCATAGATATAGATGACAATAGATAGGTATCCATGTATGGGAATTTGTAAAAATGGAAGGATGAAACCTATGAAGTGGTTCGAACTTAAAAAATTAAAATGATGCGTGTGCAAAAGTAAAGCAAAATAGGGCTGGGATATTAACCAATGAAATGGGGCTGAGATATTGACTAATTATATTCTTGGTTTTTGTAGTGCATGCATACAATATTATTATTTAATTCCCAAGCACTTGTTAGATGGCGTTTCAATTTTGAATTGAATTGTCATACAGACAGGCAATCTAATCTATTTTTTATATCTATGACGCAGGCGCTCCCGTTTTATTGCGCGTTCAGAAACAGTAGCTGACATTGAGAAAGTTCCTAAGTCATCTAATAACAAAAATATAATTTATAAATGGACGCAAATAAGCAATACTATGTCAACCCACAGAATAGAAAAAAAAAACTGAGTTATATATGCAGTATAAGTGTTGGTAAATGGTTGAAGAACATTTTTCTTATTTATCTCCTTTGCCCTAGATATTTTTATTAGATATGTAAAAATAATACACATTATTATGTTTTAATTGTATAATGAAGACAAACTCTTACAATTAACTTTTACTAAAAATTAGAGACGTGCCGACTATAACTTTGGCGGACTAGCCGACTAGCCGATTTTGTTGTTAATTTGTAAACCTTTGAATATGAAAGTTCTTTTTAGTTAAGCTACGGATCATTCACTATTATATGGTTCAACAATTATTTAAACCTCAATAGCTCAACGGTAGAAGGGCCGACTCGGCTCCGTCAACGCGAGAGTCGAGGGTTCGAGCCTGACCCCCCTAGGCTATTGTCGTACCCACTCCTAGCATAAGGTTCGAGCTTATTAGGAGGGGCAATAGGAATATTAGTAATGCCCTGAAAAAGCATTTCTAATATTCTTTAAAAAAAAAAAACACTTAATTATTATTTAATGAAATACATACTAAGAAGCCGGATAGTCTGCTTTAGCGAGTAGTTGGAGCATCTCGACAAAATATGTAAAATATTAAGAGAAAATAATAATATTTGTATTTAATAAAACACTCGATACAATATTATGATTGCCATCGCGTCATCATATAAAAAAGAAGTCAAAAAGCGATTTAAGCGAGAGTCTGTAGCAAATATGTTATTTACATAATCAATTCCTATAACCAGAGGCAAGATTTACTCATCCTGCTTATCCTCATACAAAATTAACGTTTATTTATACACAGCGTGGCTAAGACGGCGTCTTTATTGCGACGACGTCGTTGTATAAGAAACAAATACAATTTCCCCTTAATTTCCGCCACTGATCTTATCTGGACATAACGAGAGCCTTAGAATTCAATGGGGACTGTTAGTAAAACTTCGGAGAAGCCGGAATTTCATTGAGCCTCTATTGTGTACAATACAGGCTTCCTACGCAGACTACGATCGGTACAAAACATTTGGATTATAAAACTATAGTATACAAGGAGTACATGTACATGGGAGTACATGTAGTTGATGTACTGTTTAGGGACCGTGCCTATTGGCGGTACGGGACGGCAGGTGATTATTATTTATTATGACAAATAGAAATAAAACTTAGAAATATGACATTGACAAATTTGACAAAGTTGTCGTCCCGTTCGGAGCAGATGTTTGTATTGACCATATAGGCATGTTTTCACACACACAGACACAGAATATAACTGTCTTAATAGGGCAGTTGGATGTGTAGCGTTTATTTATTTATTACTATGACAATAAATTTAATGCGGTATGCCTAAGCATGGCACAGCTCAATAAATCATCATCCTTGAAAGTTCATACTTATTAATTATCATAGATTAAATTTTTTTTTTTAATTTAAAATAAAATAAAGAAATCGTTTTTTTATATCTGGTGTTCAAAAGCTTACTCAATTTAGAATAAAAAAATTAAAAATGTTCATTCACGCCAGTTCACATAGGGGCCATCGATCGATCAATACAGACAACAGCTTCGAATTGAGAATCAGTTTGAGAATTGTGGATCTCCCACCGTACCTTAGACAACGCTTTCGTCTCTATTTCCAAGTACCTTCTCGTTAATCTTAAATCTTAGTTATAGTCTTCTCAATTTAAAATGAACCAAAATGGCCGATTCTGCGCAGGTACAATCATGGACAATAATGTTAGACAAAAATATTGAGTTCGTCTTATTTAAATAGATTTTTTATATAGTGGGAAAACGGAATTAAGTATATAATATAGTTATTGTTTCTTCTAAATTAAATTAATTATTTATTCATTATCGTTATTAATGACTTAAATAGAATAAAACAAATAAATAGTATACAAAAAAGGTATATAAAAAATAACAGTGTACATGTACGTTTTTAATCACTGTCAATTATTGGGACGACACCTTATCTTGAAATAAATTTAAATGCTCACACACTTGACAAAAATAATTTATATTTTTATTTAATAATTTATTTTTAAAGAACCAAAACAGCCGTGAGCGAGTGTACTAAAAGGATCGAGCGTCACCGCGTTGCTATAGTTACGTGGCCCCCTTCATTCCGCATTCGGTTGAGACCCAAAAATTTATTACTGCGCATGGTTCAACTTATATTGAGAGAGTTATACTATACACTTATTTAATGATTTACTGGTACTTTCTAGCATTCAATAGGGTTGTCCCACTTAATTTAATAAACGTAAAAGTATGGATGGATATGTAGCATACATTAATTTAGTTTTATATAATTATATAAACTATATTAATATACTACATAAACAAGTACACAAATAAATATATACATAAACATGCACAAATATATAATACACAAAAATATACACATATCATCCACACATTAACTGAGGCAAATTCTATATAATAAATAATTAAATAATATAGTAATATATAGTATGGCACCGCGCGATCTTATCTTACACTGGAAAGCATCGCTTAGCTGCATTGCTGTTGTTATTATTCTTACGGTCGGGCCGGTGCACCGGCGCTCGCGCAGGTAGCAAGACCATCAGTCATAACTCGTATCCGACCCCGAACGTATGTTGCTTGTTATCGCGCTGTGCTTACTCGTAATTACGCTAACCGCTTTGCCTTTATTATTTCGTCTTATATTTCTTCTTCTACTGTATCTATACTTTAATCTTCGCTGTACTCCTTCTAAAACTTATATGTGTGGTCCTTCGTGTGTGTTAATAAACGTTATTAAAAGTGATTTGGACTTTGAACTTTTTCACCGTAATATAATTATTTAATATCGATTTAAATATTTGAATGAAGTAAAGTAATTTACACACTGCGGTGTGCGACCCGCCATAGATACTTGTTACTCTTACACGCAGAAACTACTGAACGTATAAGGATGAAATTTGACACACTGATACTTTATTGAAGTTATACTTCTTTTGGCGCGATAGGGAAAAATTATGAGAGTAAATTTTTACGATGCGCGCGCACACCGTCACAAAAAAGCGACACCCTTAAGTTAGCTATAGTCAACTTTTTTTGTGATATTTAAATAAACTCTATTTAACTAGATAATGCGTTATAATAGAACTTCCAATGTATTAAATACCTTTTGTCTATTGTTAGTGTCGTTTTTTCTACAAACGTAGAATAAGGCGAAAGATAAAATTTTCGAAAAGGTTTTTATCTTGTTACGCCAAAGAAGTATAACTTCTAAAACGTGTACATAAGTACACACACACTTTTTTACTACATTAAAACATGGGACACTTTATCCAGGAAGATTTTAAGACATTAGAAACCAACCCATAGACATACACAACCTATGAAAATTTTCAACTATTTAACTGTAATACAGTTCATGAAACACAAATAGCAAAAAACGTCAAATAAAATAAGTTCCTTGTATGAACCCCTTTATTTTTAAATTATATTTTATTCATTTGTTGTTGTAGCGGCATCAATCAATCAATCAAATCTGTTTAAATTTCAACTCTCTACCTATTAAAGTACGTATCGACGGAACTCTGTGACAGACGGATAAACGGAAGTACGGACGGACAATACTTTGAAAATAATCTGTATCCAGTGGAAAATTTGACGTTGTGGCGCAGTGGTAGCGAACCGGCCTTAAGCGCTACAGGTCGCGGGTTCGATTCCCGCTCGGAACAGAATATGTTTGTATTGACCATGCAAGCATATTTTCCGGTCTGGGTGTATTTGTCCTTTTCCTTGTATGTGTTTCCGGATCCCCGACACAGGATATCACTATCCTAATGGGGGCCGTTGAGTGTGCAGCGTTTATTATTATAAAATAACAGTACTGTTGTTTTTCATGCGATGAATGAGAGCGCCGAATGCTAAATCTCCCCCAATACTTGGGATAACCTGTTGGGATAACCATAATAAGCTGTTGGGATAACCTCTGTCACAACAGAGATTATTCCACCAGTGCAATCAGTCACACTGGTGGTAGGTCTTTTGTTGCAAGAGGCCGGCTAGGTAGGTACCACCGCAGTGTCCAATATTCTGCCGCCAAATAGTAGTGCTTAGGCACTACTGTGTTCCGGTTTGAAGGGCATTGTACGCTAGTGAAATTACTGGGCGGACGAGATTTAAGAACTAATATCTCGAGGTTGGCAACGCGCGAGTGGCACCTACTAATGGTGCTGCAAGCGCTCATAGGCTGCGGCAGCCACTTACCATCAGGTGGGCCGTATGCTTGTTTGCCAACTTCTAACATAAAAAAAAAAAATACTCTTCTTCATCCTAGCATTATTCCCGGTATTTTTATGTACCCAGGGTCTGCTCATTACTCTTATCCGGATTTGACAGGTTACTAGTTTTTACACGGAGCGATTGCCATCTGACCTCCGCAACCTTAAGGGCGAACCAGTAACTCATTGGATAAGAGCAATTTACTTCTCAAGAGTTAACGATTATTATCAAATGTTATTGATAATAACCGGGACCGACAGCTTAACGTGCTCTCCGAGGCACGGTGGGGAGACCCACACGGACAAACGCCCAGACCGAGACAGAAATTTTAACAAACATCTGCCCGAGCGGGAGTCGAACCCGCAACCGTCGAGACTAAAGGCAGACTCGCTACCCACAACGCCACAACGGTGTCAAATTTCCCCAATATATAATATTGGGGGTATATAAATCTCCCCAATACTCAAAAAAAAATTGGCACAGACGTGTCTTATGGAACAGAGCAATAACTTTAAGAAGTTCATCCGCCATAACTACATTAATACGAGCGAAGCCGCGGGTATAGCTAGTACAACTATAACCACTCATATAGCTTTGACGACCTTGTGGCGCAGCGGTAGCGAACCTGCCTTAAGCGCCACAGTTCGCTGGTTCGATGCGATCTAGACAGAGCAGATGTTTGTATTGACCATACAGGCATGTTTTCCGGTATGGGTGTGTTTGTCCTTGTTATTGTGTATGTTTCCGGACCCCGACATGCGACACAGGATATAACTATCCTAATGGGGAGCGTTGAGTATGAAGTCTTTTTATAACTATATTTTTGTTTTTTTTTTTTTAAATGAAATGCTTTTTCAAGGCATTACTAATATTCCTATTGCCCCTCCAAATAAGCTCGAAACTTGCGCTAGGGGGTCAGGATTCCCTCAGGAGTCAGGGGCCCTTCTACCATTGAGCTATTGAAGCTTAAGTTCTGAGATGAGCTTTAAGGCTGAGATTATTATCTAATCTCAAACTGACTGAAGATTGAATACGATACAATCACGGGGATACAATCAGGGTAGTATTTAATTCGTGTAAAGTTTTCGATAGCTCCCAGTTGCCAAGAATCCGTACTCAGAATCGATTTGAGCTTGAAATTTCTCGTTAATCGATTCTGATTCAGCGAGTTTTCAATTGAAATTGAGTTGCAGATTCGAACACGATTTAATGTTCGTAACGAAAGTAGTGTTTGCGTGGCCACTTCCCATGTGAGTATTAGTTTGTTTTGCAACTGTAACATGTATGTACTTACGTGAGATTGCTCCGAATCAACTGTTCCAATATAGGATTTACTTTTATGACGACGACTTTTGTGGCGCAGCGGAACCTGTCTTAAACGCCACAGATCGCGAAATCGATTCCCACTCGGAGCAGATGATTGTTTTGTGAGTGTTTTTTTCCTCATCTTTGTGTTTGAGCCTGTAATAATAATGAAGCAGCGACGGTTGTGGACGCCGTGCTCTTATACTTTTGTCAGGCGCTTCAATTTATTCTCGTATTGATTTTTTGATTTGATTGATTAATTGTGGCGAATTAAAGGATTAATTAAAGAATTGGGCCTAATAATTATGCCTCTACCGCACTGAAGATATGTGACGCCTGGCTACTACATTCACAAACGTAGTCAATTTAATTTACCAGTGAAAAATTAATCTAATGCAACTCCAAGTATTTCACAGTTGTATGCGAAGATATTTGATTGTAAATTCCAGGTAATATTAGTAATAATTATTCATAGCTGAAGTGTTCGTCGGTACATCTGAAGAGGAGTGAAGTTGTTCGTGTACAGAAACCCAGTCCATACTAGCGGCATTAACATTTAGATTGTTTTGAATCCGGCGTCTACATCCCGTTAAATTATTTCGCGAACTTTGCAAATTTACATGGTAATTGCTAAAACTCAAGATTTGTTGTTGAGCCCACGATTGTGTGGTTGAACCAATCTGAGTGATATTAACGAGTTAAGAACGGTGATCATTCAGATGGGTTTCGATATATGCTTTATTTTCACATCCGTTGCTTCAATTTGCAGAGACCAGAGAATTAATCTGGATAGAACTTTCGACCTCAATCTATACAAACAAATAAAATTGAAGTCTGTTTTTAATTCCAAATAAACATTTTAATAAATGCATATCAAAGTAAGTATATATGGTAGGTACTTACATTAAAAAATAATTAAAAATTTTGTGCGTCTTTTCGTTTCTTGTAACTTTCACCGGCAGATAGCTGATGTTATGGGAAGTAGTTTATGCTACTTTCATTTAAGATAAAGAATTAGAGTTTCGTGAAATAAAGAAAAATCGGACCCCGACATAAGCGGAGCCGTTGATGCAACTAGTCTCACCTAAAATTTTGATCAGGTGCGACTCTCTCATTAAGATAGTTTGTGGGATACTCGGCAAGCTTTCATGTCATTTCTAACTTCCACTAATCTAAATAGTATCTAGCCAGTACCTCACTAGTTTAATTGAATTTACTCGATTCAAATTTACATCTTGAAATGAACATCACTAGCGATTTTTCCCGATGTATATCATAAGCTGTTCTAAAATATTTATAATTATATATAATGTATTTGGATAGTATTTATTGTTTTTTATTAAGTGCATAAAAACCTAGCATACTAGTATCTTCCCAGGACTTCATACTTATGTTTCGTTCACTTAATTTGTATTGTAAATATAAAATAATATCCACCGACGCGCGGCGTCGAGACGTGACCTCATCGCCTGCTGTTGGGATAATCTCTGTCACAGCAGAGATTATTCCACCAGTGCAATCAGTCACACTGGCGGTAGGTCTTTTGTTGCAAGAGGCCTTCTAGTAGATACCCCCGCAGTGTCAAATATTCTACCACTAAACAGTAGTGCTTAGACATTACTGTGTTCCAGTTTGAAGGGCACTGTAGGCTAGTGAATTTTTTTTTATGTTACAAGTTGGCAAACAAGCATACGACCCACCAGATGGTAAGTAGTTGCCGTAGCCTATGAACGCTTGCAGCACCATTAGTAGGTGCCACTCACGCGTTGCCAGCGAGAGATATTAGTTCTTAAATCTTCTCTGCCCAGTAATTTACTTTTTAGATTACTGGTCAAAGAAGATTTAAGAACCAATATCTCGAGGTTGGTAACGTGAGTGGCACGTACTAATGGTGTTGACCTTACCTACTACCAAAACCTAAATCCAGGATTAAAAGTACCTATTGTATGTGTTAATCCGTGGTGGATTATCAAAAAAGTAGTGTGCGTAAATGCATTTCAAATTTCAATGCAAAAGGTAAAGAGCTATCTGTCTGCTTTTCATTAAAATGAAATTAAAATATTGACGTATTTTTGACGTGATTATTGAGTAGGAAGTATAATCGTACCCTAGATTTGTCTATAATAAATTTTCGAGTGGATCACTTGTTGAATCACACTTTATTCACTGTGCCCGAAAATTAAATTTGAACGAGGCCATGGAGCCGATGAGTTGACAGGTGACGACGGTTGCTGCTGAAGTACCTACTTTTAGGCTGTAATCGAAAATCACCTCAATTCAACACCTTTCTTGCTACTAATTTCTTAATCGACAGGTTGAAATTATTTTAGATGAAATTCAAGGATGACCAAATACAAATTTCATTGAACAAGGCTGACCTTATTTCCCTATTAAAATTACGAAACTTTAATACCAGGCTCGTTAAAAAGTTTCTTTAGAATTCGTTATATTTAACCGACTTTAAAAAAGGATCAATAATAAATAAACGCTACACACTTAACCGCCCCCATTAGGATAGTTATATCCTTTGTGGGAGGTCTGGAAACATACACAACAATAAGGACAAATATGGGTGTATTGACCGGAAAACATTCCTGTATGGTCAATACAAACATAGCCGGATTTAGGGGAGGGCAGCAGCCCAGGGGGCTACAAAAGAGGAGCCTCCACAATAAAGTCTTCGGAAAAAAAATCTTTCAATTTCTTTTTACCTTTACCTACCAAAATTGAATATCAGATAATTCTTATTTCTGAATTATATTTATATATGTTTGTTAAATACCCAAAGAATCTACTTGATTGCACAATAAATTATTATATATACGGCCCTGTACCCATAGAAATAATAATTATCCATTATAATAGGTTGTAATGTATATCCGAATAAAGAGTAATTTGTGTTTTGATTATATAATTTATATATGAACTACAAATGTTTGAAGCACACTGTAACAAGTGAAATTACTGGGAAAAGGGGGTTTAGGAACCAATGTCTCGAGTTTTTTTAATGTCTCAATGTGGGCAACGCGTGAGTGACACAATTAGTGTATGGTGTTGCAGGCGCTCATAGGCGGCGACAACAGCTTAACATCGAATTGTTTTGCGTACATAAAATATTTAAAAAATTGTGGATCTAGAGCATTTTTGGCACTACTTTTTAATATAAATTATTTAAAGAAAAAGATATCTCACCACGATACAAGATACACTTCAAAGAGCCATGTCCGTCCAATCAAAAAGTCTGGCAGTTGTCCAGAAAAGTTGAAAAACGAATGAAATACATCCTAGATTTTAAATTATTGTAAATCTTACGTAACAGTAACTCAGAGCCAGCGAGGAATAACTTAGAATGAAAGGAACTGAAGCGCATGAGACAAGGCATTGTAATTTTGAGTTAAAACACTAAGATGATTCTTATAACTAATTGTTACAGAATTGTTGGACATACAAAAGGATTTGTTTTAAATGCAGCCCTCGTTCTATTCTGTTCTCATACAATTTTATAGTTTGCATGTATTTTTGGTCATAATCCATCAACCAAAGGTGTCAAAACTTCAACATAAAGGAAACAGTGGTTAAGAAACATACAAACAATTTCAACATTCATTTTTATTTACATAATAGTGGCTTAAAACCATCTGCACATTATTGCCTTTCTGATTAAAGATTTCATCGGTTGGATGGTTTAAAATCTAAAAGATATAAGGGTAGAAACACTTTTTGGGTTATATATATTTGTAAAGGATTAATTAACTTCCTTAAATTAGGTAACGTAATTTCCAAAGTCTTTAAATATTAGTATAGGTATAACTCAGATTTTGAGTATCACATATATTTAATTTTTTTGTCACACCTCAAAAAATGGAATTCTTTACCGGCACACGTGTTCCCTCCTTCTTACAACCTGGGGTCCTTCAAAGGAGGCGTGAAGAGGCATCTTGCGGGTAGGCGTAGGTGGCTAGTACACTTCGCCTTCTGCGACCATAATAGCCACCTTCGTTTGTGGATCCACTTCCACTTACCATCAGCTGGAGTAGAGTCATTTGCACCCCGGGGTTATAAAAAATCTTATAAAAAAACTATATTTAAGTATATTCAGTACGTATATTTTCTGATGTTATATAAAATTTCAATTTCAAAGCGTAAACAAAACTCAATGTATAGTGTATTTTAGCGAATGATCTCAAGGGATCTTAGAACATAATCACATAGTAGAGAAGACCAATTTTCCATGTGGGCGCTCTAAACGCGCCACGATATCGACCAAATTAACCGCGGAGGCTGTTCCACAATGGTTGCTATTTTATTTCTAAATTTTTAATATTATTGCCTTACTGCCTGAGGCTTCGTGGGCAGAAATTCGGTAAGTAGCACGGTAGAGCGCTGCGACTCAATTTAGGAACATGGAAAAGGAGAAAGAGGTGCTTAACCATGACATGGAAATTATAAGGAATGCTGATGAGAGGAGTAGGTCAGAGTTAGTGGTGACAATTTAGGGTGGTCAGTGCACATGAAAATCGCTAGCAAAATCTACACGCAACCCAACGTAAGATGACCTAACGCGATAAATAGAAAAGATCGTCACAATTTCGCATCAAGCTATTGAAGTTGTAGCGGCATCTACATAACTACGCAACGATATTAAGGAACAAAATCGTTGCAATCCCCAAGCGCGCTATCAGAATTTTCAACGTTAATTAGTATATGTATATAACTTCCCCACGTAAATCGTAGAGCTGCGGCCCGCCAAGTAATATCACTCCTCCTGGTCGCTTTTGTGTTGGTGATACATTACACTCCACTTGTAACTCCACTCTATGCCCCAAAAAGAAAAGTTAGCAATTTATTTTTAAATTGTTCGTTTAAAATATTAACTAAAAATTAAACCAAAAAAACCTAAAACGTAAATTCTTTATTTAAAATTAAATCAATTACAAAAAGCGGTCATTGTAGAACGTCGCATCACATGCGATAAACGGATCGCGATGTCTAGTTAGAACGAATGAAATCTAGATGCTAGCAGCCGAGCGCGCCTAATACGATGCGATCTCTATAATAGATCTGTTAGGCTCCAATTCGTAGATTTTTTCGAGTGCTCCTAACCTCCTAAATCATAACCTCCTTTAAAATTTATTAAATTGTCAAAAATCTAATAAAAGTCAATACTTTTTAATAAAAAGTTGGTATAACATTTAATATAAGATTTAGTAATAGTAGAGTCATACTTTTTTCAGTCACAAATGGGCCGGCTGAACTGAAGAACTACCGTCTAACAGTAAATCGACGTAAAGTAACAGTGTACTGTTGCGTTTCGTGCGATGAGTTTTAGTACCGGAGGACCAATCTCTGTCTGTGTGCCTACCTTTTTTTCATTCGCATCCCTTCCTTCATATCCCTTGGTTTGGCAACGCAAATGTGATAATTTTAATATATAAAAAAAAAAACTTGAATATATTAGAAGATGAGCTTTTAAAATATTTGTGTCTAGGTAGATAGGGACTTACTGTTTTGAGAAAATGTGGAATTTAGCAAATACTCTCAAGGATCTATCTATTTATCATATTGATTAGTTTTATGCCGCAACGTCAGTTGGTGCTACAGAAAATTGGAGCTACCGTCGGGCTCAAGAGCTTTCAAATTGAAATCTCGTACGATGATCCTTTATTAGGCAATACTGAGTTATCACTGTCGGCCTCCGGCTGACAACCCTCAGGCTACCGATCTGATCTGATGTTTCAATCAACGCTAGAATGAACTAAGTACTGACGACGACGACGTATCATACGACTATTGTGAAGGTTCGTGATTAGTTTATTGACATGAGCTCTATTATGTGCCTTTTGTAGTCTAGCGTTATCTTTTGATTATGATAAACGCTCCTACAATTTTAAAGCCTATAATTACTTTCTGTCAGAAACTCTAAACAAAATAAGCGTATAAACGCTATAATATAAATTATACAGAAATTCATTTACTCAAGAGTTAATTATTAGTTAAATATTAGTTTTCAGCCTAAAAATTAGAATAATAAAAAAAATAAAGTAGTCCCAACTCATAATCTAGGAAGCGAATATACAGCGCAAGTTCAAGGCTCCTTTGGTCGCGTTAAGGCTACAATTAAGTTTTTCATATTATGTCATGGCGGTTGCCAAATAAGCATACGGTCCACCTGATAGTAGGCAGTCACCGCAACCTATGAACACTTGCGATATTTGAAGTATAAAATGGAAGGGAACAGAGGGGGTGGGAGATTGGGCCTCCGGCGCCCTCACTCATCACAGTACTGATAAATAATTACTCATACTTTACACCGATATTCTGTGAAAAGTAGTGAAAACTCATAACATAATATTGTAGTGATAAATTCTATTTCATTTCTAAAAATATAAAATACAAATATTTGATAAATTTAAAAATCTTTGATACACTATCTTTCGCAAGTTTTAATAAATATTATTTTAACATGATTAAAGCTTTTGACCCTGGATTTGTTTTATTTATCTGGCAGACAGTGGTATTCCACAGCCCGCTACGTCCGCCGGAAGCGACGCCATGTTGACATGTCCACGAGGCGGGACGTGCTATTGGCAACACTTCGACGAATTGAGGCGGAAAATGAAAATCGTTTGACAATATATGTGAGTTAATATTTGAGAAGGACTTCTATTTTATAAAGCAAATATTTTAATGACTACAATTTTTACTTATAAGTTTTCCGTTACTCTTACTCTATAAACTATCTTTTTAAATCACTCAACATCATGACGTTTAATTTTTAAATTAGCATATAACAAAAAAAAACATATTTTTAAATGTTTACATAAAAAAATTACCAGTCAAGTGCGTTGTGGACCACGCACAGTTGAATCTAAAGGGTTCCGCAGCATGGTTATATAAATTTATATATAATAATAATAACTTTATTTCGACCAACAATGGATCATATGTTGTTAGTAATACAAGTATCTTACGCCTATTTGTTAGTAATTTCTAAAACTTATTTAACCTAAGACAGGATTAATTTGTCAGCACGTGAATCCGTTAGCAGTGGTTCACGTACAAACACCTTCTATTAACAGATGCTCTCAGGACGGCACTTGAGCTGGAAAGAATCCTGCGCAACAACGATGTGCACCGCTTTCGCATAATGGTATAAGAACAGTCCACATACGCCTCGGCAAACATCCCCGATGCACTACAAAAACGAGGCATACCCATTAGCATCCTGAAAGTATTGTTATATTGTACACGCAGGGCGTTGTACTGTTTCCGCGTATAGTCTGCCCATAGGCTGCTAGGGTAAAATGTGGTGCAGTAAGCTCTGAAAAGCGTTATTTTGACTGGTATTGAGCAACGAGCAATCCTGCGAACAATTATATTTGCCCTAACAGACAAAGCCCTGCGTTCTCTCTCAATATCTGCATTGTTTTTCAAGTCATAGAATACTACATGGCCAAGATATTTAAAGCATTCAACTCTCTTTAGTGGAACCCCGTGTAACTTGATAGCAGGTACAATAGATGGAATCGATTTTCCCCTGGCCTGAAAAACCATGCATTCGCTTTTCTTACAGTTATAGACTAAGCCATGATGTTTGAAATAGTTCTCACAAAGACTTAGCAGTTTTGCTAACCCACACACAGATGCACGCCGCAGAACCATGTCGTTTGCGTAACTAATGTTATTAAGACAGACTCCGTCAATATGACATCCGACACGAGTGCTACTGAGCGTCAGTAATTCTGTATTAGGGCATTCACATACAGATTAAACAACTTGGGTGAGGTCAGGCCACCCTGCCTCACCCCACATTCCAACCTTTAAGACCTTGAGTAGCTCTCTGACCATCGCACAACAGTAACCTGATTTGTATACCAAAACTTAAAAATCATGTTGATCTCTTCAGGCATGCCAGTGAGTTTTAATTTCTGCCATAAGATATCGTAATTAAAGAGGTCAAATGCCTTGGATAAATCGAGAAAACAGGCGTAAATGGGTGATGGTAAGGTTATGAAGAATCTTAACGGTTTTTAAAATAATAACGAATTAAAACCGACCGCAAAAATAAGTTGGTAATTTCATAGTAATTATTAAAAGTAATATGAAAAACAAAGTTATGGGAAAAACTTATATATCTCTTAAATTTCTAGACCTATCTTCTTCAAACTAAATGTGGATGAAAGTTCATATGGTATTCTATAAGCTCAAATTTTTCCAGAATTTTAAATCCCATAGTTCAAAAGTTAGAGGGGGACACGATTTTTACGACTTTAGGAGCTAATATCTCAACAACTACTGGCTTAATGAAAAAACTCAAAATCAAACCTTCTTATCATTTTAAAAGAACTATCCAAAGATATCTCACACGTTGCCATACGTTGAAATTTTTTTCAATCGTCAGTTACATGTATGGACTGCTACCCTTAATTCATATATATATTAAGATTTTATTACAAAATCCTTGTGCGGTTCATGGAATACACCTAATTATTAAATTTCGTATAGATAGAGTCAATGGTCTCCGAGTAAAATGACTGTGACATACGGACGGACAGACGGACAGACGGACGGACGGACAGACGGACATGACGAAACTATAAGGGTTCCGTTTTAGCCATTTGGCTACGGAACCCTAAAAATGGTAACACAAAGGTGGCCTTAATTTTGATGGCCTCATAATCAATGTTTACAAGAAGGAAGTTGATAACCTTCTTCTTTCGCCTGTATATGGTTTTTTTTTTCGTATATTTTGTCCAATGGTCCAATTGTGATAAAGCCCTTTGATCGCATCAATTTCCTAGGGAAATCGAGAAAACTCTTCAAGTTTTATAGCCACACTTATTGAGATTTTTTAAAATAACTGTGCCTTTGCTTACTTGGTGATGTGGAACTGCTGATGATGACCACGAACGGCCACCAGAAATGCTTAAAACTACTATTTCGCGAGCTATAGGAAGTAAGTATTTTAAAAAACTCATTAAGTGAACAAAATTGACTTTCTTACTGAGTCTTAAACGTTCGAGTTAAAATCGGACTTAACTTTTTTTTAGTTTTAAAGTAGCATCAAACTCTACAAAAGTTTATAACTTAGTACAAATTTATAAAAATAAAATGCTTACTTTCTTAGCGTACGTTAAGTTTGTTTGTAATGTAGGGTCCAGCGGAGGGGCAAAGTGACTATTTTTTTAAATAATTATTAGTTAAATCATTCAAAATACCTTATATTCGTGTATTTCTAGGTTTTTAAGCATGGTTCAGGAGGGAGGGGGTTTAGGACGGCTACCTCCTACCTTGCTCCTACCTCGATACGCCCATGTAAAAAACTATTCACTGTCTAAAGGTTAAATTAATACAATTTTAATTAATAAAACTTGTCTATCAAACTTGTCTGTCAAATTAATTATTAATATACTTTTTAATTCTTTATCGCATAAAGAATCAGCGGGGAAATGCAGCTAGCATTCTTGCCACCAGTCTCCGTGGAAATGATTTGTGCAGTCGATTTTTTATATTATACAGAGTAAGTCTGGGGTTCCCAAGCTGTGATTCACGACGCCCGAGAGCATCGTCGAGACGTCCCAAGAGCGTCGCGAAGTGAAGTACATGTTCATTTCACGCGACATAGCTACTAGCGTGTGATTAGCAATATAAAAATTAAAAACTTTACCTGATTTTAAGCCGTGGTAAAAAATGAAGCTTCGACTCCCACTCGGCAGATGTTTGCATTGATGTTAAAAATATCTGTTTCGGTCTGGGCCTTTGTCCT
Organism: Hestina assimilis; assembly: GCA_023373885.1. NCBI lineage: Eukaryota > Metazoa > Arthropoda > Insecta > Lepidoptera > Nymphalidae > Hestina > Hestina assimilis. Next base: position 13,674,588 of record CM041745.1, read on the forward strand.
TGTGGTTCTCCCCACCGTACTTCGGGGAGTTAAGCTGCCGGTCCCGGTTGCTATCACATAACATCTGATAATAATCGCTAACTCTTGATAAGTAAATTACTCTTATCCAATGAGTTGACGACGCTGTGGCGCAGCGGTAGCGAACCTGCCTTAAACGCCATAGGTTGCGGGTTCGATTCCCGCTCGGAGCATAATATGTTTGTATTGACCATGCAAGCATATTTTCCGGTCTGGGTGTATTTGTTCTTGTCACTGTGAATGTTTCCAGACCCCCGACACAGGATATCACTATCCTAATGGGGGCCATTGAGTGTGTAGCGTTTAGTTATTTATTTAGTTACTGGTTCGCCCTTAGGCTTACGAAGATTAGATACTCTATGTAAAAAATAGTAACCTGTCAAATCCGGACGAGAGTAATAAGCAGACCCTGGGTAAATTCTCGTATAGTACCGGGAATAATGCTACGAAGAAGAAGTTCATATTTAGTAGGTAAGCTACTTTACTGTGAATTTGGACTGACGAAACATGTACATAAAAATATGATGAAAGCTTTTTTTTATGTCAATGTGTTGAGCAATGTCCACATTGTCACACAACTTGTTGAACCGAAACTACAAAACCGTTTAAAAATATTGAAGTCTGTCAAACATTTTAACCAGTTTCCTTAAGTGTGAACTTAATCTCGACAAAACAAGATATGTAATTTGTATCACACTACACGTTTCGATACATTGCATGATTAATGTTTCTTGGAGCAAACTTAGGAAATTGGGTTAACTTAGGTGTCAGAAAAGCATTGCGACACGATTAGCGAGTCACAATTAAAAAAAGGTTGGGAGCCATTGGATTAGATAATTTAAACTTTTCAATATTATTTTTTCACGTAAATTAAATTTTAACGAGATTAAAGGATCGATGAGTTGACAGGTGACGACGGTTGTCGCTTGAGTACTTTTAGGTTAAAATCGAATATCACCTTAAATCAACATCCTTCTTGTCCCTAATCTCATGATCGAGAAAATTGATTTATAAGTTTATTTTTTATGCCAATGTCCTTCGTTTTTATCTATTTTTCATGTTAAAATTTTTATTTCTATTTTTTTTATGGTGTGTCACTAAGAAATACGTACAACCCTAAATTTTCATCACTCTCTCATCAATCCTTATTTTTTAATAGCGATATTAGTAATCAATAATTTTCACTGGTGTCACTTCTGTTCGGAGCTCTGCTATCGGGTTTTAGATTTTTTTCTGGGCAGGAAAACGTTTGCTGGGCTCGCTAGTAAGTACATAAAATATGTAGATAATATAACTGATCAAACATTTTTACGTGATTATTGTAAGACGCCGAACCTTAAATAGTTTTATTTGGAAATTAATTTGTAAAATTTCAATCACATGTTAATGCCAAACGTGAATAAAAGAAATTGTACGAAACATGAGAATATCTTAAGTATGACCAATCAAAAAGTCTGGCAATGTGCCAGAAAAATAGAAAACGAATGAAATACACACCCAAGACTTTAAAGTCTATGTTAAGATATAAAAGATCAAGGCGACCACTTACTTAAAATTAAAAGAAAGGAACTTAAAAAGACAACGCGTTATTATTGCGCTGAAATATACTTAAAATTTTTGTGAAAACCGTGGTAGCTGTGTTTTTTATGTTACTATGTTGGCAAGCAAGCATACGGCCCACCTGATGATAAGCGTTTACCCTAGCTTATAAGTGCTTGCAACACCATTTATAGGTGTCACTCACGCGTTGCCAACCTCCAGATATTGGTTCTCAAATCGCCTTGGCCCGGTAATTTCACTTGCTACAGTGCCCTTCAAACCGAAACACACTATTGCTTTGCGGTAGAATATAAGACACGTGACCGTAGCCACCTAGCCGGGCTCTTGCAATAAATGGCCTGCTCAAGGTAATATCTAAAGTGTTGGTGTTTTATTACAAAGAGGTGCTTAGTACGTGGTCTATCTGTATAAATATAAGCCTATCAAACCAGGGATTCGAATGAGAGATAGTTTGTTCGAAATAGCTTCGTGTAAATCTTCTATCGCATATATCACGGGGAATGTTCTGAGGAATTGTTTGGATTGATCCCGCCGGTAGAATTTCAGCATCGGACATCGCGACAAAACTCTAAATTCCATCCATACCACCTCGATGTCTGGAAATCCACAACAGCGCGATTTAGAAGACATTGTCTTCCTCGCACAACCACTCTGTGGAATCAACTTTCGCCGGCGGTCTTTCCGAATCTTCGACGACTTGAGAACCTTCAAGAGAAGTTCTTCTCTTTATTGTTCTTCTCTTTCGTATTATTTCCTCAAAGGTCGGCAACGCACCTGCATGCCTTCTGGTGGTGCAGATGTTCATGGGCGGCGGTGATCGCTTAACATCAAGTGAGCCTCCTGCCCGTTTGCCTCCTCTCACTTAAAAAAAAAAGCTCTTTAACGTTTAGGGATCGAATTTATTGCAATTTATTGACGTATTTTAGTTTTAAATGTTAATATATTTAGTTTATTAAGTACGCCTCATACTGAAAATTGTAGATTGGTTATTAAGTTTGTATACAAAATTTTTAATTTAAGAGAGAGATTTGACTTCGACGATATAAGTATAAGGTATGATTGGGCTGATATAGTTAAATGGCCTAAATCCCCTAAATAAATAAAGAGAAAAGAAAAAGATATTTATTTTGTTCCGAGGACTATTTTCCACAATTATTTTGAAAGTGATGAAATGATTATTTATAACCAAAATATATGATTTTTTTGGGCAGGTCACCTGGAAAGATTGAGCGACACCAGATCTGTGAAAATCATTACGAAATGGACTCCGCAACAGAAGAGACCCAGAGGAAGACCCAGGAAGTGGTGGATGGATTGTGTCGAGGAGGATTTGAAAAGTATGGGCAAGAAAACATCTTGGAGAAAAAAAGACAGAGGCCAAGACCCACAAAGGGTTGTAGCGCCGGAGAAAGTAAGTAAGTATATATGCTTTTAACCAAAACTGCATTCCAAGTACATTGTTATCCAATATCTCAAAGGACCTGAAAGCATAATCGAATCGTGAAGGACACTGATTTTCCGCTTCAGCGCTATGAACGCCTCGAATGCTGTATCGATATAAGCAAAATTAACCTTCTATGGTCTCAGAGTTGGAAAGTTGGTACTAAATCTACAAATAAAATTTTCAATTGCATCACTTAATTTCTTGATTTTATAAAGACTTCAATGCAAGACTTTTGCTATTTCACGCACTGTGCACATTAAAAACATGCCTATGTATTATGTTTTTCTCAGTAATACTGATAGCTAGCAGCTTCAGCCAAATTACGAAAACAAACGTTGTTATTTTAGAAACTCAACGCTATTCGAGTGTCGGTGTCTGTTTACCAACAAACCTCGCGAAATTGGTAGATTAAAAATAATACGTTTTATTTTTTAAAAAATATTAGCACTAGCAATGAATAACTGATAAAAGTTCAAAGTTGGAAATCTGTGATTATTTTGAGGACTTTGTATAGTAAATAAAGTCCTTAATATTTTCACGGGCTGGGGTTCTTGGATTTGGAAACAAACACCTGATCGCTCTAAATAAGACTTTATTGAGATCTGGATTACACAACAGAACTTCACAAATCACAGGTTAATCGTAGTCCAAAAGAATAGCCGAGGTCACTAATTATCGCACTTCTTCACTGGTATCACTTGTAGTTTCTTCGTTCGTTGCTCAGAACTGAATCACTCAGTCGACGCGCCGGGCCGCTTATATAACGCAGAACACGGGTTCGATAAAATTCCGTCCACCGAACGCTATACTACATGTTTCGAGAATACATCTTTCTAGAACCCACGCGACGTTAAGGAAATAAACAGAGAGAGTAGCAAGCGATTTTGAAACTTATGTCCCGATGATAAGGTTCTCCGTAACAATATAATAGGCGAATCCAAAACATTGATATCTCATAAAATAAAAGTGGGTATTTGTATTACAAAATCCTGTTTTAACAAAAACTTAAAAACTTTGCAAAATTTACTTTATTATTTTTGACTAATTCTTCAATAGTTTTTGATGCAAATTAGCAATATTGTAACTCAGCGTGTCCATCACTTCACGAAAGTTCGCTAGCTTCGTGGAAAGTTCTAGAAGTAATGCGATTAAGCTTTCGGCTGACAGAATAACACTGTCCAATGTTAATATTTTTAATCTATTACTAATGACTAAAGCTGCGTTTCTACGAAACCTATGCGAGGATGCGTAGCGAGAGATTTATTTGTAACCAATAAAATCGATTGATCGCCAATTCCGCAGAAGCTGCGCTAAAATCACCTCTCTGGTAAAAACGCAGCCTAAGCGTTATATCTTAATTTTTTTTTTTTTTTTTAAAGAATATTAGCAATGCTTTTTCAAGGCATTACTAATATTCCTATTGCCCTCCAAATAAGCTCGAAGCTTGCGCTAGGAGTGGGTACGACAATAGCTCAAGGGGTCAGGATCGAACCCTCGACTCTCGCGTTAACGGAGCGAAGTCGACCCTTCTACCGTTGAGCTATTGAGGCTTCAATTATTATTTATTACAATATTAATTCGTATTAATTATAATCATGGCTATATCCTAACTAGGATTATAAATTACAAATCGAGTTTGATTGTTTGTGACGTTTTCACGACTAACTCCCGGAACCGATTAAGATGTAGATAAGCCATGAGGTTAATAAATTAAATTTTTTTTTTTCTGTTACAAGTTGGCAAACAAGCATACGGCCCACCTGATGGTAAGTGATTGCCGTAGCCTATGAGCGCTTGCAGCACCATTAGTAGGCGCCACTCACGCGTTGCCAACCTCGAGATAATAGTTCTTAAATCTCCTCTGGCCAGTAATTACACTAGCGTAAAGTGCCCTTCAAACCGGAACACAGTAATGCCTAAGCACTACTATTTGGCGGCAGAATATTGGACACTGCGGTGGTACCTACCTAGCCGGCCTCTTGCAACAAAAGACCTACCACCAGTGTGACTGATTGCACTGGTGGAATAATCTCTGCTGTGACAGAGGTTATCCCAACAGCGGGCGATGGGGTCGTCACATCCCGACGCCGAAAAAATCAAATAATATACATAAAATTTTCATGATTTTCTCAGATCTAGTGCATAGTTTGGTTCTGCGAGCGTATAAGCTCGTATTTCGAAGCACAAATATGTGCGTGTAGGCGCACCTTTTACTCCTAAGAGCGTTTACGCGCTTATAAGTTCGCGCGGAATACGCTATAAATACGCTATAGCTCGTCGCACATAGTAGAACTATGAATGAATTTAGGTCTCAATCGAAGTGCGGAACGAAAGGAGCGCGCGTAACTATAGTAACGTGGCGACGGTACCATACTCAGTCGCGATCCTTCCCTCGCCTCTCGCGCATACTCCGCACGACCCTTAAGTACACTCGCGCACAGTTTATTTTTCCCTGCGCAAACGGCCACCATTTTGGTTCAACTTATATTCTGCGAGTTATGCTGTCATTGTTACATTTGTAGCCCTGTACGTGTGCTCGGCTTTTTGAAGCTCGAAATAAAGTGAGTTTTTTTATTTTTTATGTTAGAAGTTGGCAAACAAGCATACGGCCCACCTGATGGTAAGTGGCTGCCGCAGCCTATGAGCGCTTGCAGCACCATTAGTAGGTGCCACTCACGCGTTGCCAACCTCGAGATATTAGTTCTTAAATCTCGTTCGCCCAGTAATTTCACTAGCGTACAATGCCCTTCAAACCGGAACACAGTAGTGCCTAAGCACTACTATTTGGCGGCAGAATATTGGACACTGCGGTGGTACCTACCTAGCCGGCCTCTTGCAACAAAGACCTACCACCAGTGTGACTGATTGCACTGGTGGAATAATCTCTGTTGTGACAGAGGTTATCCCAACAGTATACCGAAATGACCGTATTCGCTCAACAAAAAACGCTAGTCTGAACCCGCCCGAAAAGTTATGTTGAATTTTCAATTTTTAGCGACGACGGCGTGTGCCTAACTTTGATGAGATCGACACACGGTACCGGACGAGGGCTTGCACTTTTACTTTAGTTGTTATATTCTTCTTTCGAACTAGCTCCTTTCATGTTTTCATATTTTGCTGATATTTTGTTTTCACTTATAAACTTTATAACATTTTGTAGACTCTACAAAATAAAGTAATTAACTCAATTTAAAAGTTTGTCAAATTGTAGAGAAGCAAATCTATTTTGTACATGTTAATAAATAAAATTCCATTAAAAAAAGATATTAGCAATGACTTTTCAAGACATTACTAATACTTCTATTGCCTCTCCAAATAAGCTCGTAGCGGGTACCATAATAGCACAAGGGAGTCAGGACCGAACTCACATCTTTCGCGTTAATGGATGGAATCGGCCCTTCTACCGTTGAACTATTGAGGCTTCAACATAGGCGTTATATTCTTCTTAAATTGATCGATGACAGCGACAGTAGGCTGCGCTGACTACTTAACAGTTTACTTGACGTTTACTTGACACAATTGTGTCACCAACTACTTGTCAACGCCAATTACTCGTGACCATAAGCCCGTGGCGATTTCAATTGCTGCTCGGGGTAGGTGTTTGTATTGACCATACAGGCATGCGTTTCGGTCTGAATGGTTGTTTTCTTTTATGTTACTAAATTAGTAGTGGTTTCCGTACCAGTTATTTGTGTCACTCACGCATTGCCAACCTCGAGATATTGTTTCTTAAATCATTTTTGGTCGGTAAGTTCTACTAGCTTCAGAGTCCTACAAACCAAAGGTAATGTAACACTAATTAGTAATTTGGTAGGTTTTGGTGTCGGGGAGGAAATCTACTACCAGATACCCGGCGTCCTTGGGAGGACAACCAGGTTATGTGGGGTTCCATGACAAGGTGGAAGCGTCATGGGGACCCACTAAAACCTCCCCAGTGACCGACCTCAGTGTGTTTGTCAAGTTACAGGAACTCTCGCAGAACAAACCAACGCGACCCTGACAATCACAGTGCTCTGATTGGTTGCGGAGCTGGGTCCCGGGGTCGAGATGGTAAGCCCCCAGCGCTTCCTATGCAAGCGCGCCTGGCAGTCGGCACCACACCGACTGCCGCCCTTCTTAGGTCGCTCATCATGTACGCACAGGTACCCTACCCTGCGCGTCCACGGCCCGAGAAGATTACATTCGTAAGGAGTAAAACAAAAACAATGTTAGTATAAACGAAACCACCTCAATGCGATTGAAGATTAAATACGATACAGTCAAAGCGATATTTAATTCGAGTAAAGTTTTCGATAGCTCCCAGTTGCCAAGAATCCGTACTCAGAATCGATTTGAGCTTGAAATTTCTCTTTAATCGATTCTGATTCAGCGAGTTCTCAATTGAAATTTAGTTGTAGATTCGAACTAGATTAAATGTTTTTAGCGAAAGTAATATTTGCATGGCCACTTCCCATGTAAGTATTAGTTTGTACTGCTACTGAAACATGTATTTCTAGGAGAATTTGTTGTTCTGAATCGATGGTTCGTGTCGTGGTTTTATTTACTTAGTCTTTTAGATATTCCGTTTTAAAGCTATATTGTAGTATTGTTACGGGTTGGGGTTCGAAGATTTGGATAGAAGCACCTGATGGCTCTAAATGAGTTTATGAGTTCTTCAAGGTTACATATCGTAGCTCCATCGTAGTCCTTAATGAAAGCCGAGGTGACTAGCTTTCTCACTTGATCACTTGTATCGCTTGTAGCTTCTTCGCAGAAAAAAGTTCCAGAAAGTTCCATCCACGGAATGTTAAACATGATGTTTCGAGAATGCAACTTTCTAGAACGTACGTGTTACGTGAGAAAGAGATAGAAAGAGTAGGGAGCGATTGAACCTTATGTAATAAGGTTCTCCGTAAAACCATACGAAGATGTCTGATACTGTGTGAGTGCACGTAAAAAGTCGGTTTCGGCTGTTATAAATTTGACAAAATCCAAGTGAGAGGCCTATACGGGCGACCTGAACAACTAGACACAATAAAACACCACTCAATTATAACACATAATAAAAATATAATAGACTGTGTTCACTTTATCAACAAGATAGGCGATAGTGGTGTTTAAGATGTAGATTTGAGTCGAGTAAAATTGATTAACTGCTGAGTTAGTGGATAGATACTATTTAGATTAGCAAAAGTTAGAAATGATAGTCCTTTGAGTGCTCCAGGAACCATTTCGATTAGAAACCTTACTGTAACTAATCAAACTATACCAAAGAGGGATTGAAGTGAAACTGTACTGTAGTGATTCTGTTAAGATTTGGACTTAAGATATATTAGGTGATCAAATAATTTATCAATTTATTAATGACTAGCATGTTTCCCGCAACTTTGTCCGCCAAAATTGTGACTGCTCGACTAATTTGTGATATAATCTATTTCACCATAGAATTTCCTTTTTATTCCTACCTCGACGAAAAGTTCACATCTTGTCCCTTGTACGAGAGAGAAAAGTCCCAAATTCTCTTCCGGCAGGATGACACCAATGAACTCAATTTAGCCTCCCGGTAACCTAGCAACCATATGTTTATCTGTCGTACCAGGGACTAAAAGCGAACTTTTCATCGTAGGAAAAAAATTGTATACGCACCACAGGAGCATGTCCTACTTTTCTTCCTAAGTGTGAATTAGAGGCAACATTTTGGTACCTTGGGTTACATAGCTTTTATTACTCGGTAAAGATGTAGCTTTCTTTTTTTAAACAAAAAATACTTAAACAAAAATTAAATTTGTGATCTTTGTAATATTACTTCGGAAACGCTACGACGACGTTGTGGCGCAAAGAAAGCGAACCTGCCTTAAGCGCCAATCGCGGGTATGATTTCCGATCGGAACAGATCTTCGTATTGACCATACAGGCAGGGTGTGTTTGTCCTTGTCGTTGTGTATGTTTCCGGACCCCCGAAAGAGGATATCACTATCCTAATGAGAGCCGTTGAGAGTGCAGCGTTTATTAAAAAAATTATTGAATCCACGGGCAAAGATTTCACGGCTTCATAATACAGTGTCAGTACTTTTTGTCGAAAATCATCAACGCGGTCGGGTGCTAATCCTAGGTCACCTCGTCTAATTATTAAAATTTATAATTTCATCATAATCGGTGCAGCGGTTTAGGTGTGAAATCACCACAAACAAATAAACAAACTTATATATTGATAATATTAGTTAGTATGGAAACTACGGATCTAGGAAACAAAAAAGCCTTAGGTCATAGTCTAAGTTAAATATTGTATTCATACGCATACTAACGACTTATAAAGGTCGGGGTTCTAAAACTATCGTCGAACCCAAAAACATAGATACTACTACTACATAAACATTTTTTTATGTTATAAGTTGGCAAACAAGCATACGGCCCACCTGATGGTAAGTGGTGCCGTAGCCTATGAGGGCTTGCAGCACCATAAGTAGGTGCCACTCACGCGTTACCAAACTCGAGATATTGGTTCTTAAATCTCCTCTGCCCAGTAACATGCTCAACATTCTATGTCAGTCAATAATTGATTTTTTTCAATTGTCCGTAGTGTATCCCTTATTAACTATATCCACTGTGCTTGCAAATTTTAACAAAGTTAAGAAGTCTGACAGGTGACGAAGGTTGTCGCTAAAGTGCTTTAAGGTTGAAATCAAAAATCACGTTAATTCAATACCTTTCCAGCCTCTTTGAGATTTTTTATTCTTGTCAAAATTAACTTTAAATTAAAAAAAAAATGTCTAATGCATTCCATTACAAATCTAGCCAAGCCAAATTGTAGGATTTATTATAAACGTGAAAGTTGGATTGGATGTTTGGATGAATGGATTTGTGTTACTCTTGACCGATGTTGATAAAATTTGGCACACTTGCATTGTCACATACAATACATTCTATCTCGGACAGTGTTAGATTCCCGTGAGATTATGAAAAACTACATTAATGCGGCAGAACCACGGTCACAGTTAGTATCTCAATAATATTTTGAAAAACTCTATAACTTTTTAACTGTCACTATCACTACATAGTATAAATCAAAGTCGCTTTCTCTGTCCCTATATCCTTATGTGTACTTAAATCTTTAACACTACGCAACGGATTTTGATGCGGTTTTTTAATAGATAGAGTGATTGAAGAGGAAGGTTTATATTTATAATAACATCCATTAAATAGTGGAGAAATACTGTTTTTGAAGTCTAATGTGATGTCGTAAATAAGAACGCGTGGGGGCTGGGGCAGTAATGAATAAATCAAAACTTCTGGATCGATTTTAATATTTTTTCAGTGACATAGGCTATATATTTTATACCCGTGTGAAGCCGGAGCGGGCCGCTAGTTATATATATTACAAAACGTCATTCACATGGGCGAAGTCGCGGGCAGATACTAGTACATCTAAAACGCTAAACCGATTCAATATTCGTAAGCAATTGAATGTTATTATAATTGAATTTATCTCAATCTGGCAGATGATTGAATATGATACAATCAAAGCGGTGTTTAAATCCCGCGAAGTTCGAGATGGCTCCCAGTTGCCAATGAATCCGTACACTGAATCGATTTGAGATTGAAAATTCTCTTTAATCGATTCTGATTCGAGTTCTCGATTTAAATGGATTTTTAGACCTTTAAATATTTGTAACGTAAAGTAATGTTGACGTTTTTACTTTTGAGTTACTGAGTTTTACGATGCCAATAATACATTTCGGAAATGTAAATTCTTTTTACGGTAGTAGAGCCATGCTTCTATCAGAACAAATGTTCCAGCTCGACAGAGGAAGTACTACCCTCTCACAGTAAATTACTGTAAAGTAACAGTACTGATGCGTGCGATGAGTAACAGCACCGGAGGGCCAATCTCCCACCCCCTTCCCTCTTATTCCCTGGGTTGGCAACGAACATGTGATACTTCAAGTATCGCAGGCCTTAAATAAATAAATAAATAAACGCTGCACACTCAACGCCACCCATTAGGATAGTGATATCCTGTGTCGAGGGTCCGGAAACACATACAAGGACAAGGACAAATACACCCAGCACGGAAAATATGCTTGCTTGGTCAATACAAACATACTATGCTCCGAGCGGGAATCGAACCCGCAACCTGTGGCGTTTAAGGCACGTTCGCTACCGCTGCGCCACAACGTCGTCAAATATATTGCAGATAGATTGCAGTGCTTACCATAAGGCGGACCGTATACTTGTTTGCCAACCGTCATGAAAAAAAATGCAATTTGCGTATTCTCTATTCGTCTATTAATTGAAATTTAGGATACAAAGTAAAAACATTTTTAGTTATGAATATTGAACATTTTTTTACTCTACCATTAGTTACCTACTTTACTTAATTAAATGTGCTGTATTTCTGATGTTTAAATTTGCAACTTAATTAGAGTATCTGTTATTCGGATGATGAATTATATTTTTAAAATTAATCCAATATAAAATATGAATAACCTCTTAAGCCACTTGAGCACTATCTAATTTTTTTTGGGCCTCTTACTATTCCCCGCTAGGTCTCCAGCGCCCACAAGGTTAACGCCCCGTTTGAATTTTTTTTTTTTATTATTGTGACAAGTTGGCAAACAAACATACGGTCCACCTGATGGTAAGTGGTCGTAGTAGGTGCCACTCACGCGTTGCCAACCTCGAGATATTAGTTCTAAAATCTCGTCTGCCCAGTAATTTCACTAGCCTATAATGCCCTTCAAACCGGAACACAGTAATGCCTAAGCACTACTATTTGGCGGCAGAATATTTGACACTGCGGTGGTACCTACCTAGCCGGCCTCTTGCAAGAAAAGATCTACCACCAGTGTGACTGATTGCACTGGTTCAATAATCTCTGCTGTGACAGCAGAGACTGATACAAAGAGTTCTGAAAATACAACTTAAATCGACAACCTCGACTGCTCAACTGTCCAAGCAGACCACTAATTAAAATACACTGAAGCCACTATAATCGCAAATTAATATCAACAATGTTATGGGGTCGATGAGTCGACAGGTGACGAAGGTTCTCGCTGAAGTACTATTAGGCTGAAATCGAAAATCTACTTAGTTCAACACGTTTCGTGTCGCTAATTTTTTCATCGATTCCTTGTGAAGAAAATTTTAAAAAGGGACGTATTTCCAAAAAAAGAAAGGCCTTTCAGAGCTAGCATTCAATAACAATTTCATAATAAATGCTGAAGCATTATATATTAACAGTAGTAATTTCAACAAATTCAAAATTAATTTTTATACCATTTTACGATAGACTTGAAGTTGAATGAAGTTCTACATATTATTTAAAAATATTATGTATCATAAATGTTGGTAAGCGATAACCATTTCTTAGAATATTCTTCTTAAATCTCTCCACTTTATAAATTTTATTTTACAGTAACTTTCATAGAGAAATTAAGCTAAACTTTAAACGTTAACAACAAAGCTTCGCAATGTTGCGTTTGAATGTAAAGATGGCGTGTATAAATTTGACGTATTTTCAGCACGTATATTTTTAGAATACTCTGTGGGCGGAATATTCTAAAAATGGGGTCCGAAGTTTTCTCTGCACGTATTATTATAAATTAGAGATTTTTTATACAATATTCATTACATTTCTTAATATATCATTCAATTAATATAATATAATAATGTAATACAGCTTAGATTATTATTGATGTAGCTGAATGTTGCTGTTAAAAAGCTTTAGTTTAAGCAACTTTTTAAACAAACTTTATTCGAAACTTACTGCCATTATTTTGCCAAAATCTCTCAAATGATAACGATGAAGTAAATAACATTATCAAATAGAAGACGGTTGATTTTCCATCCCAAACGTCGTGCCTCAATATCAACCAAATTAACCCTTTATGGTTGTGCTACAGAAGTTCCAATTTTATCAAATTTAAAATAATATTTTTTTAAATTATTTCAGTGGAGACTAAAGGGTTTCACAGCTAGATAACATAGAACCTTTCAGACAGAAAGAAATTAAAAGGGTTTAGTTTTTGCGATTTGAGTACGAAACCCTAAAAATAGCAGCTACCTTCAACCAAACATAGAGCTCATAAATGCCTAGAAAAATAATAAAATTTTGGACAGAGTAAAATAGACTTCAAGAAAAAATTATAAAGAAACAAAACCGCCATTTCGATACAGTGTGGTCATTGTAGAACAATTTTCAATAGTCGCATTGCAAACGGTAAACGGATCGCGATCTCTAGTTAGAACGAATGAAATCTAGATGCTAGCAGCCGAGCGCGCCTAATACGATGCGATCTCTGTAATAGACCTGTTAGGATCTGATCTGCTGACTTATTTGAGTGCTCTCACAATTTTTCACCTTTAAATATCTTCTTCCTGACATTAATCCCGATATTTTGCACAGAGTCTGCTTATTACTATAATCCAGATTACAAGTTTTTACACAGAGTGATTGCCATCTGACCACCGCAATCCTAAGGCCGAACCCATAACTCGTTGAACAATAGCTTACCTAGACTTAACGAATATTATCAGATATCATGATAACCGGAACCGACAGCTTAATGTACTCTCCGAGGCACGGTGGGTAGACAAAGACAAAAGCTTAGAGCCAGTCAGATATTTATAAAATCCGCGCCGAGCGAGAATCGATCCCGCGACAGTCGAGACCAAAAGCAGGCTCGCTAACAACAAGCCTCAACATCTTTAAATCTTCCTAGCGATATTCTGTTAGGATAACCTCTGTCACAGCAGAGATTATTCCACCAGTGCAATCAGTCACACTGGTGGTAGGTCTTTTGTTGCAAGAGGCCGGCAAGGTAGGTACCACCGCAGTGTCAAATATTCTGCCGCCAATTAGTAGTGTTTAGGCATTAGTGTTGCGGTTTGAAGGGCACTGTAGGCTAGTGAAATTACTGGGCAGAAGAGATTTATGAACCAATATCTCGAGGTTGGCAACGCGCGTGTGGCACCTACTAATGGTGCTGCAAGCGCTCATAGGCTACGGTAACCACTTACCATCAGGTGGGCCGTATGCTTGTTTGCCAACTTGTAACATTAAAAAAAAACCCTCTATTGTACGAGTATTTACCCAGGATCTGCTTATTACTCTTGTCCGGAATCGACAGATTACAAATTTTTACACAGATTGCCATCTGACCACCGCAACCCTAAGGCCGAACCAGTAGCTCATTGGATAATAGCTTACCTAGACTTAACGATTATTATCAGATATTATGCTAACCGGAACCGACAGCTTAACGTGCTCTCCGAGGCACGGTGGGTAGACAAAGGCAAACGCCCAGACCGAAATATATTTATAAGACCAATACAAATATCCGCACCGAGCGGGAATCGAACTTTTAAATAAAATCTATCACGTCCAATCGACAAGAATACAAAAAATCGATTAGCTTTATATCACGTCAGATACATCGCCTCAGTTAGTGCTACAGAAAATTGGAGCTCCCGTCATGGCTTAAGAGCTTTCAAATTGAAATCTCGTACGGGGAACCTTTATTAGGCAATACTAAGCTATCAGTGTCGGCCTCCGGTTGACAACCCTCAGGGCTACCGATCCGATGTTTCAATCAACGCTAGAATTAACTACGTACTGACGTATCATACGATTGTATAGGTTTCATCGTAACATCGTAAGTCTAACATAAAAAATATATATGAGCCCTTTGATTAATAACTTGGAATTAAAATACGTCATCTCGTGGTCATTTTAAATTTACCTATGCAGTAATTGTAATATTTGTTATTACAATACGAAAAGAGGGTTGTCACGTGTAGCGCGCGCACGTGTGTGTCTAAAGTTTGTGTTAATTTAATCAAGGTATAAGGTTTTTTTTTATATGTGTGTCTGTGCGCGTAATAGTGCGTTCATAATATGTGTATCGATGTCTATGGCATCGTTTAGTTGTGTTAAGGTAGATTAGATTTTTAGTACATTTAGCTAATATTTATGTGTAATAATCTGTCCCGCCGTTTGAATATTATCATCTATTTTCTAGTTATTAATGAATTTCGGAGGATTTTACATTTTTTTTATTTTAGCTATGTTGAATAGGATTAAACATTTGTCTAGCTTAATTTTATAATGTCTTTAATTTTTCAATTTTACCTTAAAGGAATAAGGCAATAGAATGATGACTGTCGCCCAACCCTATACCAGAGAGACTCGTTATGCCTGGAAGTACCACTAACGACGCGTCGACTCGTCTTGACGCCTGTCCAATTTGCGTCAAAACATCTTGATGCCGTAATTCCCAGATGAGAAGCGTGCAGATGGGTTAAAAAAATTATAGAATATATTGTAACGCTGATATTTTGAAAATAATTTAATAATATTATTATATGCTGCTTAGTAAATATTAATTTTAAACAAAATCTATATGACAAGTTAGTTTTTTTTTTCCACGACGCACGACGGTTTCAGTTCATCTGCCTGAATCAGTAATAAGCTAAAAGGCAAATATTATACAGTCTAATATAAAAGTTTTATATTTGGGTACAACCCACACACGTCCAAGAGTACTATATACGAATATAAAGCTGGTAATACACATAAATAACTGATCTTGGGCTTAAAATTACTTTCAGGCAATTTGTCAGGAAAAAGTGTCCCGCCGAAACAAATGGTCCAACCTTTTTCAGCCTAACGGAATTTTCTAATCTATTATTTTGAACATATTCCGCGCGATTCAACGCTTATACTTTTGTTTGTATGATATCCAGTTAAAAGTACATGTTATCTAATATATCCCTATTTATTGTATACTATTTGAGATACAAAAATTCATATATTAAATAAAAAGTATTACGACTTTTAAGCAAAACTTGGCTTATTAAAACCGGACAAGTGCGAGTCGATCTCGCGCACAAAAGGATCCGTTATATATAAAAATCAGCAAAAAAATTCACGTTTATTGTATGGGAGCCTCAAATAATTATTTTATTCTGTTTTTAGTATTTGTTGTTATAGCAGCAACAGAAATATCTGTGAAGATTTCAACTGTCTAAATATCACGGTTCATGAGATACAGCCTGGTGACACACGGACGGGGCATTTTACCCTTTGGGTATGGAACTCTAAAAATCATAGATTACAGTAAATAAAATCAAAAAGACTGTATGCATGATTCCTTTATCCTGTGACCATTACCAATCAAATCACTACGACCCGCCGAATTCTTTCAGCATTGATACATATTACCAAATCGCTGAAATCGTGATCGGAAACCCATAGCAGGGTTTAGGGCAATATTGTTATGGGTAGGAAGGTACGTCACGCGACGATATTTCAATTGTTCAGTGGACCGACAGAGTTTATAGGCGGCGTCGAGTGACGTCGTAATAGGGACACAAACATTACCCTTTTAAATTGAATTTGCGCAATTTATCAAGTGAGCAGATAAAATACGTTTCCCCCCGCGAAACGATTCAATCCGCGAAGTGTCATGAGTTGTGTTATTTATTAAATTGACGATTGAAATTTAACAAGGTATAGCAAGTAATCGGAATTAAATTGTACATCGTCTTTACAAACGTGAATCCTGTGGAATTAACGAGAATGCACAACTACCATTAACTTTTAGTAAAAAATCTATCTCGATCCCATTCAATTGTGACAGTAAATCGATTAAAATTTTATATGAGCATCACGTATAAATATATATTATGTCATAGTACAAGAAGCGATGTAGCTCATATATCATATAAGCCATTGCCTTAAGATATATTTGGCATATAGACATTATAATAACATTTATTCTTTTTCTTTACAAGAATAAAAGAAGGCAAGGTACGCTTTAGATAGACGGCGTTTTAGCTACTATCACAAAATTGGAATTGGTAACTTATCATAAGAAAGTACAAAACCATATTTATATTTGTTATTTTTGATATTGAATTTCATATTTTCGAAAACAAAATAAAACTTTGAAAATGCATTTTCAGTTTTCACCTGATAAATGTCAACTTTATTATTTTTAAACTATTCCTAGCGAAGTTCTCGATGCAAAGGAGCAATATTGCAAAGCAATGTGTCCATCGGCCCGTGAAAGTTCGCTAGCTTTGTGGAAAGTTCCAGTTGTAACGCGATTAAACTTTTCTCTGACAGGCGATCGTTGTTGAGTCTTGAGTCTATTGATATTGTTTTTCACAAAATAGAGAAACAGAAAGTTACTCGTATAGTAAATTTATATATTTTTTTTTCGGAATTAAGGATGTAGTGAAAGAAGTTTTGAATTTCAAAATAAATAATAATACTTTTAGTTCTATTTCAACCATACCTGTTTCTCTAGAACGAAATAAATAAAAAACAGTGTGCTTTAGTGCTGCTTCGGTCAGTTGGTCGGTCGGTCTGTCTGTCTGTCTGTGTAAAATATGTGTGCGATTCACATAGCTTCATCCCACACATTTTTGTATTTTTGTCACTTACCTGTCGTTTTTTCCGCTGCATCCGGTTTGAAATCACAACGATTCTAAAAAAGTTTCACTTCAAAAAGCTTTTATTAATTTAACAAACGCTAATATTAGAAACATATCATCCACAGAATTAGTAGTATTAAAAAATATATATTCACTAAATCCATTAAACAAATTTTATAAACTTCTTACATTTTATATCCTTAAATCCATATAATTGATTACTTTCTAAATTAAATTTTTACCTAGAATCTAATTTTTTTAAATTAGCTTTATTAAAAAAATTATTAAAAAATAATAGTAAATAAACCTGAAAAGTATTTTGGTATGTACCGCCTAGAGTCAACATTTTGAACCATAATAGTACAGTACTATTTTATATATTAAATAGGCTTTTAAATACTTTATTTACAAATGAGAATATTAGTCTAATAAGTTATTAAGAAAATTGAAATCAAAAATTATAATTATAATCGTCTATATTCTAAGTACTGAATGGTATATTTATATAAATAGGTAGATCAATTTCATTTGAAGTTTTTGAAATACATGCGTACGATGGTATTATTTAGTTCAATTCAGGGCTTAAATTTTAAGCACGTCAAGTCCATTTCATAGAGCTCAGTGTATTCAAGGAGAATTGACAAATCTCTGCCTAGTTGTCAAAAAAATGTCAGCCAACAAGGAAAATAACCTTGTTCTGGCTTATGTGGAATTAAATAAATTCTGCCAAAACGGAGACTATGAGAGAGCATTAAAAGCTGCAGGCAAAGGTAAATAAAAATAAAGTGATACATTTAATTTATAAAAGTCATAATTAATTTATGAATTCGAAACTTTTCGTAGGTTATCGACGTGCCACCCGATTTGAATATATTACTTCACTGAATACCTAAAACCTATTGTATAACTGGTATAAAATACATATTTTTCTTATTTTAGTCTTGCAGATTGCTCCAAGTGAGCAAAAAGCATTTCATTGCAAAGTTATATGCTTCATTCAGCTGCACAACTTCAAGGAGGCACTATCCGTGCTCTGTAACCCCAAAAATGCGGCTCTAGCATCAGATTTACATTTTGAAAAAGCATACAGTCAATACCGACTGAACTGCCCCAAGGATGCATTGGAAACAGTTGACAGTGCACCAGAACTGACGCCAGCTTTAAAAGAACTCAGGTATGTGTATAACATCAAAATAAATATATACTCTTAACAACTCTTGTTGTAACTTATTTCAAAATAGTGATATTATATTGATTAAAAATTTACTAACCTTTCAAACCTTTAATCCTTTACTTTCATATCTATATATACATATAAATAAATTAAATGCAACTGTCTGTTTGTAATTCCAAATTAACAACCATTCACTTAATGCATATGAAAGTATGTATGGTACTTACATTTAAAAAAATGTTGTCTGTCTGTCTTTTTTTCCGGCTAATCTCTGAAACAGCTGGACCTATTTTAACGGGACTTTCACTAACAGATAGCTTTTGCTATAAAGAGTAACTGAGGCTACTTTTATTTTAGAAAATGAATTAGGGTTCCAGGCAATGAAGAAAAATTTGTAAAAACATGAGCTTAGCTGTGGGAACAGCTAGTTAACAATAAAAACATATGTTTTTCTCTTTCAGGGCTCAAATTTTATACCGTCTGGAACAATACCAGGACAGCTACAATCTTTACAGAGATATAGTAAAGAATACTACCGATGACTATGAAGATGAGAGAAAAGCCAACATGTCTGCTGTTGTTGCCAACTTAGCTTCCCTTAATCCAGTAAGTTAAGCATAATTACATTCAAAGTGGTTTTCTTTTTTTCATGATGGTCGTCAAACAAGCACATTGAGCATACACTCCGCCTGATGGTAAGCAGTCACTGCAACCAATGAATATGCGTGCAATATGCAAAGAATCACATGTGCGTTGCCAACTCAAGGGATAGAGGGAATGAATGAGAAGGCAAAAAGGGAAAGGAACGGAGGGGGAGGGAGATTGGGCATCCGGTGATCTCACTTATCGCATGAAACACAACACTACTCTGTTCCTTTAGAACGATTTTCTGTGAGAGGTTGGTACTTCTCCAGTCGGAGCGGGCCCATTTGTGCTGAGAGAATCATGGCTAATACTACTAAAATAGTACTATGACTCCGATGTATTGCCAAATATTTTGTAGAATGAATACTCAGAAGAAAAAAAAAAGTTGATTTACAATAGAAAATTATATTACATACCAAAATTTACGAGACATATTATTGTTGTTAATACAATATCTTTGCAGACAAGACTAAACACAAATTTAATAAATAATTTGACAGACAGCAGATTTACCAACATTTGAAGAGAATACATATGAACTATCATACAATGCTGGAACGACTCTTGCGATGCGTGGAAAATACAATGAAGCATTACCCGTGCTTAAAAAAGCAGAGCAAGCTTGTTCGGAGAGCGTCATTGAAGACGGAGGCACCGAGGAAGAGGCTAAAGAAGAAGCTGCTATTATCAGGTTCCTTATAATTTTTTATCTTTTTAGTATAATATTCTGACTTGACTTTTGACTCTTTGTAATATTAAGTAACTAGTAGTCCTGGCAACCCATTGCTGTGGCAAGGATTTTCTTTTTTTTGACATATTCAACAAGTATTGTCATATTTCAATCAATTTACCCAAAACTCTAAAAAATCATGCACTTTAACCTTTCCCAAGAATCACTATCTTGTTAAAAACAGTATGGAAATCAGTAGTTTTTAAGTATATTGTGTACAGACGCAGTTATACTTTATGCTGTATGGCCAACAAAATCTTATAAAGGCTATGTTTATGATAATAACTGAGACAAAACATTTAACATGCTGTCTTATATACAGGAGATAGGTCAATATAGAAAGATCAAGACTGATATAAAACTTTGTATGTCTGTCTGTATTAAAAATTTAACAAATTTGTTATAATTTAACAATGCTAAAACTTCAATAAAATATCAAAATTTAAATCTTTTGATGAATTAAATATAATACTTATACTATTTTCGTTTATCCAGAGTTCAACAAGCGTACTGTCAACAGCAGATGGGCAAAGAGAAGGAAGCTGCTTCTCTTTACCAGAATGTCTTGAAGGACAAACCATCTGATCAAGCATTGATCGCCATCGCTAGCAATAACCTTGTCGTCATCAACAGGTATTTATAAAAAAAGGTTTTTTCAGTTTGTTTTTGGGTATTGATAAGATAAGTACCCCCATTATGACAAAAAAATGATTTTTTTAAGTATTTCTCATTTTTTGAGTAAAATACAAGACACCTATTTAAAGCTGTAATAAATTAAAAGTAAAAAGACTATGTTTTCTATGTAAAAATTCGCAAATTTTTTTAAAAATATATTTTTTTTTACCATGTGGAGACTTTTTTTAGACATGAGCACATTGTTGTAAAGTACTTTTATTTTTGAATTTACGTTAAAATATGTCTTGAATATTTGTTTCCTGAGTGTTATTTCATTATTGTCCTAATTTCTTGTAGAGATACAAATGTGTTTGACTCTCGTAAGCGGATGAAGGCAGCCACTCAGGACGGACTTGAGCACAAACTGAACTCCAGACAGAGAGCCACCATCGCGTACAATCAAGCCATACTTGCTATTTATTCTAACCAGGTAATAATTTATATATTATATCTAATAATAATATATGTTACCCTTCTTCGTCCTAGCATTATTCCCGGTATTTTATTTACCCAGGTTCTGCTTATTACTCCTATCCGGATTTGACAGGTTACTAGTTTTAACAAAGATCAATTGCCATCTGACCTCCACAACCCTAAGGGCTAACCACACACACAAATTGTTAAAAAGTTTCCTTTAGGACTGGAAACACATACAAACAGAAACGCCCACATTGATCATACCTGTATGATCAATACAAATATATGTGACGTCATGAAACTAAGGGACCCTTACCCTTCCCACTCAACATCGAATGTCGTTGACATACCTCCAATCCTCCCCTTTAAGTGTGAGTAAGATATCTGTATGATCAATACAAAAACCTCTTTCAAATGGCAATCTAATCTAACACTAAAAGCATGCTACCAACATGTACTAATATTACATATCATTTGTAGCCGGACTTCTGCAAGCAGTGTTGTGTGAAACTGAGCCGTGAGTTCAACCAAGACAAGAAGGCTAGTTTGGTTGAGGCTTCCTCGCTCGTGAAGGAAGGGAAGCGTGCTCAAGCCGTCACGTTGTTGCTCAAACATGGTGGATTGCTCACTTTGGCTGCCGCTCAAGTGCTTTTAGCTCAGGTAATGTGATTAATATGTGAAACCAAGTTCCTTAATTTTTTTTTACCATCACTTTCATTTATTATCAAAACCACGCCACCTCCCGACGCTACCATTGCCACCCCACTTCATGACATGGAAACATCTAACTCTCAATCTGGAGTCATACATGGACAAACACATCCAGACCGGAAAACATGCCTGTATGGTCAATAAAAACATTTGTTCCGAGCGGGAATCGAACCCGCGACCTCTATCGCTCAAGGGAGGTTCTCTACTACCGTACCACAATGTCGTCGATATATATTAATTGTAATAATAATTTCAGGGTGATCGTAAAGCAGTTGTGAAGTTGCTCGAAGAGAGCGAGTTTAAATATAGACCAGGTATCATCGGTCTACTCTGTACTCTACTGACCGCTGATAATGAGTACGAGAAGGCCTCCAAACTGTTCACCGATGTGTATGACCATTACAAGGATGATGATGAGGTGGGAGTTTAGTTTTATAGTGGTTCGTGGGTCTAGTTAACTAGATTTATGGTAAAGGTTTTGTTGCAAGTTGTATGAATTGTAAATAGATTTGTTTTTGAACATTAAGATTAATCTAAAATGTCAACCCAATTCATTGATTTTTTTTTATATCATACAAAGTTAATGGCTAAAAAAAGGTTAGAAGTTTTTTTTTTGGTGGTATTATTTTTTTTCTAATATATTTTTCAAATTATATTTATGGACTAGCGGGCTTGGCAGATATTGTCTTGTCCTGAATAAAAATCAGATCATGCTATGATCTGATTTTGATTTAAATTTTAGATGAAAAATAGCAAAAAACCAAAAAAAAAATCAAAATCGGTTCAACCTACTAGGAAATGCTAAGTGGGAAACACACAGTTGATGTGTATTTGATAGGGGAAAAACCTGAATAATTAAAAATTTGATTGCAGTGCTATCTATTGGGCTTAGTTGTGAATCTAATTTATTCTCGCGTCCACTAAAAGGGCACAATTAGTCTAGCCGTTTAGGAGGTCAGTCATATACACATGGACAAAGGATTGATAATTATATATTGTTATTATTAGTATATTTAAATATCAGTGTATATGTAAAATAAAGTTAACCTAGCTGTGTCGGTGTAGCGCGTGACGTCACTGCGCGCGGTGTGGCGCGCGGCGGCGGGCGCGCACGCGCGGGCGGCGCGGCCGGGCGAGGCGGCGCGCGCGCACGAGGCGTTAGCGCGCGCGGCGCCGCACGACGCGCGCAGCCTGGCGCGGCTCGTCAAGGCGCTGGGGCGGACTCGGCGCGCGCGCGAGCTGGCCGCCGGCCTGCCGCCCGTCTCGACGCTGGAGGTGACACACTACACTCAACATAATAATAAATAAATAAATAAACGCTACACACTCAACGGCCCCCATTAGGATAGTGATATCCTGTGTCGGAGTTCGGAAACATTCACAATGACAAGGACAAATACACCCAGACCGGACAATATGCTTGCATGGTCAATACAAACATATTATGCTCCGAGCGGGAATCGAACCCGCGACCTGTGGCGTTTAAGTCAGGTTCGCTACCGCTGCGCCACAACGTAATGCAAATAAAATATTAAAGATTCATAATCTAAACAGAAGAGACTGTAAAAAAAAGATTAATAAACTGGTTAATGAACTTAGATTATGCAGCGACCGAGGAACTTCTTCTTTGAAATTTCTTCCCAGCCCATAATGATTTTTATTTATGTTCCCATTCGCTCATACACTCAACCACATGCTCCTAAACTCACACTCATACAATACAAACACACACACACACTCATATAATAAAAATATTAAAAATATTTTGTACTAGTATTAATAACTTAGACTTAATAAGATTGTTACGTACACGGGCTATGTCGGACATCTAGTTGTATTGTAACCCTCAAGAAGAACGACAGGCCTATCGCCTAGTTTGAGGGTCAGCAGAAATTTGTGTTTGTCATAATTCTAATTACCCTAAGACCTATTGTTATTCTCTAAGCTAGTGTAGGGTACTTTCCTAACTAATGACTTTCTTCTTGATAATAAGAACACTTGTTGTGATGGAATAATTTATTTTGCCGTAGACAGTGGTATATATACAATTTTTACAAATAGCCTTAACCAATAAAAATGACTACATTAAAATTAAAACTATTTTTGTAATTGATACACAAATAAAAATAGCTACTTTTCGACCAATCATTATTAGAGAATGAAAACTGAGTAAATGATAAAATTGTTAGAACGGAACAGGTGCGCGAGATATATACTGTCCCTCTCGCACACTATAAATATATTTTTCCTGTTTAAATTCGCTTTATTTCTAGCGCGTCTTCTTTAATCGACGGTCGCGTGCATGTTATGTTTGTAGGTCGTACACTAGTATTACTAATATTGCTATGTTTTTGTCAATAAACATTATTATTATTATTAACATCAATCATCACCGAACTAATAAACAAACAACCCTCAGTAGCTCCGTAGAAGGGTCGACTCAGCTCCGTTAACGCGAGGGTCGCGGGGTCGATCCTAACCCCCTTGGGCTATTAAATCAATTGAGAGAACTATACCATCGACGTTTATTTTTGAGGATTTTTTTAAATATATATTTTGTCTTTTTGTATTTAAAAATTAATCATATTTTCTAGGGTAAGATCGATGTGGACGCTTTGGAGTCGTCTAAATGGATGATGGGCGCTAAGGTCGTTAAGAAGACGGTTCAGAGCAAACAGGAACAATCGCCTGGGTATGTAGGACACAATTTTTTTTTTTTATTAAAATAATTTCTATAACATCATGATCCATACATTACATTACACGTACAGAGAAGAGATTAGGGTTGGTGACGTCACATTTCAAAATCTAAAACATAAATCTATAGAGCGTTTCCTATAAGAATAGGACTGAAAAATCCGCCATCTTGAACTATTTTGAATTAAATAAAAGAATTATTAGCATATAATTATATTAAAATAAATAGAGAATTAGTTTATTAAGGTATGTTCCTTCCTTCGTTGACTTTTTTCACTTTGTACTAATCTGAAGTTGTTGACCAATCCAGTTCAAGATGGTGAAGAAACGCATTATAAGTATTTAAACGCGAAATTGATTTTTTTTTATTAAATAATTTCTAGTACATCTAGAAATTATTTAATAAAAAAAATTCTAGTACATCTAGAAATTATTTAATAAAAAAAATGCAAAAATATGTGACGTCAGAACGAAGGAGGAATCTCAAAAATGTGACCAGCTTTGACAACGCCAAAACCATATATATCAAACCCATATATATCTATTTCTTTTACTCGTGTTAGTGCTCTGAGCAACAGACTAAGATAGCAATATCTCCTTTAAAATAAGGTTATAAGAGCGGCAACAGGTTATGGTTCTGTCTATGAGATTCCTAGTCTAAGGGCGAAGAAATCAGACCTCAATTGGCACAACAGAAAACTATTAACCTCTTAATAATTGAAGTGAATATGTTAAAACAGCCTCATATTTCATTCTTTGTAACAACTTCAAAGTATTTTTAATAAACATTTTCCTTTCAGCACTCCCGGGTCTGAGTTGGGACAGAAGACAAAGACGAAACGGAAGCGCAAGACGAAACTGCCTCCCAACGCAGACCTCTCCAAGCCTCCGGACCCAGAGAGGTATAAAGTACACTTGACCGTTTTGACCACTATTGCTCAGCAGTAGCGAGCCTACTTTACTCCAATGGTTGCAGGTTCGATTCCCGTTCTGTACAGATGTCTGTATTGACAATACAGATAAGTATATTAATGTGTACAATTTATTTAAAGATACTATTCGTTTGACGACATTGTGGCGCAGCGGTAGTGAACCTGTTTTAAGCGCCACACGTCGCGGGTTGGAATCCTGCTCATAAGAGATCTTTGTATTGATCATACAGACATGTTTTCCGATACGGGTGTGTTTGTCCTTTGCGTTGTGTATGTTTCCGGACCCCCGATACAGGACACAACTATCCTAATGGGGGTCGTTGAGTGTGTAGCGTTTCTTTATTTATTTTTTTATATCCATGTTGACAATACAAAAACACTAAAACCAATTTCTATTAACAATATAATAAGAATCGAGAAGTAAAAATCGTTTGTTTCTTAAGATGGCTGCCGAAGTACGAGCGCACCGCGTACCGGAAGCGGCGCGGCGTGCGCCGTGACGTCATCAAGGGCAGCCAGGGCATGACCACCGCCGCCGTCGACCAGTAGTGAGTGCCACTTGTTACTTATTAACTGTCCTGTTTGGGAAACTATCAGTGGGGTAAGGACTTCAGGAGCTTTAAGCGAGGTCAGTGTATGGATGGGTGACCGCAGAGTTATTTCAAATTACCGGCTTGTAGACAGAATTACAATGAGAAAAACTCTAGTGAAGTTAGGCCCGGTTAATGAATAGATGGGTGATCGCATAGTGGTATTTCAACTGAGAGTCTCCGTGCTTCAGAGAGCACGTAAAAATCGGTCCCGACTGTTATCAATTTGATAATAGTCGAAAAGTTAAGTCAGAGGCCTCTACAGGAAACCT
Organism: Hestina assimilis; assembly: GCA_023373885.1. Lineage (NCBI taxonomy): Eukaryota > Metazoa > Arthropoda > Insecta > Lepidoptera > Nymphalidae > Hestina > Hestina assimilis. The sequence goes on from CM041745.1 coordinate 13,700,871, forward strand.
GAACAACAGAAAATATACTTACAAATAAAAGTAGCATTACTTTTACCTATACAAAGTAACTCCATGCTTTTGTAAAAAAAATTGACGACTTGACGACGTTGTGGTGCAGCGGTAGCGAACCTGCCTTAAACGCCACAGGTCGCGGGTTCGATTCCCGCTCGGAGCATAATATGTTTGTATTGACCATGCAAGCATATTTTCCGGTGTGGGTGTATTTGTCCTTGTCATTGTGAATGTTTCCGGACCCCCGACACAGGATATTACTATCCTAATGGGGGCCGTTGAGTTGTTGAGCGTTTATTTATTTATTTATTTAATTATTAATAAAAACAAAAACATACAGCTGTGATTCTTGGTGTTGAAAATCGTAAAAAAATTCCTATTTTCTTCAAATATATTTTCCTGTGTCACATTAAATGATGAATCATGTTTAAAATTAAATTCAAAAGATAATCTCCGCCATTCCAGTGACATGAGCAAGCAGACCCCGAGCGCGGCCGCCAAGAGCCCGCGCGTGGAGCCCAAGCCCGCCGAGAGCGCGTGGCAACGGAAACAGCAACAGAAGAAGAAGGGCAAAGCTAAGGGGAAATGGTAGAGGAATAAACATTTATATCCGTTATTATGCGTTTCATTTATACATAAATATTTTTAATGAGCTATACAAATTTTCATCCCCTGTCAGCAGTTTTGGCATGAATACTAACAAACTCGATGGAGGTCAAGAGCTCACGCATTTTGTAATTTATTTATTTATTTATTTATTGGTTTGCTAGCGATTTTTACATTTTAAGCACATTCAAATATAACGTTTCAGTTTACGTATACAGAATTATGTAAAATCAGTTTAAAGCTAACACCACATGCACGAATTTACAAAATACATTAAAAAAAGTTAAATACAATTTACCGAAAAATCATAAACATAAATTTAAAAAAAAAAATTAAATAAGAGCAATAGATATAAAAAATAAAATAATAAAAGCTTTCGCATTTATAATATTACTTACAATATACCCTAATCCATTATTTATTATTAGTAAAATTTTTCGTTTCGAATGTAATCTTCTAAATATTTGGTCCAATAACTTCTTATTTTAGAAAAAAAATAACGAAGCTAGTAACGAAAACAAAAATTGGGTGATTTTTAGGGTTCCGTAGGCAAATGGCAAAAACGGAACCCATATAATTTCGTCATGTCCGTCTCTCCGTCCGTCCGTCCGTATGTCACAGTCATTTTACTCGGAGACAACGTGTGAGATATCTTTGGATAGGTCTTTCAAAATGATAAGGAGGTTTGATTTTGACTTTTTCATTAAGTCAGTAGTTGTTCAGATATTAGCTCCTAAAGTCATAAAAATTGTGTCCCCCTCTAACTTTTGAACTATGGAATTTAAAATTCTGGAAAAATTTGAGCTTGGAGGACATCAAATAAAATTTCAACCACATTTAGTTTAAAGAAGATAGGTCTACAAATTTAGGAGATATATAAGTTTTTCCCATAACTTTGTTTTCCACATAACTTTTAATATTTACTATGAAATTACCAACTTATTTTTGCAGTCGATTTTAATTCGTTATAATTTTTAAAGGCCTTAACATTCTTCATAACCAAGCTGCGGAGCCCTTTAGTTTCAACTGTGCGTGGTCCACAACGCACTTGACTGCTAATTTTTTTTTTTTATTTGAAAAGTAGGTCAGATGACTCTACTCCATCTAATGGTAAGTGGAAGTAAACTCCAAACGCGAAGGCGGCTAACACAGTTGCGGAATGCAATCGCGTTAGCCACCCTCACTCTGCCTACCCGCAAGATGCCTCTTCACGTCTCGTTTGAAGGAGACCAGATTATAAGACGGGAGGAACACGTGAGCCGGCAATATGTTCCACTTTTTAGAAGTACCACAAAGAAAAGAATTAAATATTTAGTAATTCTTTGTAGTCATTCTTCAGTAAAATGACAAATGGAGTTTTCTATATAATTTATTTAAAACATTATTTTTATAAAACCCTTAAACTAATTAAAGCAACTCAAGTAAAAAAGTAAAGATGCCGATACTTTCATGTCTAAGAAAAAAGGAGGAACTAAAATTGAACCTTGTGGAACACCCATTCATACAGTAGAACCGAAAATAAAAATAAATAAATGGTTTAAATGTTTGTCTGACAGGAAAGCAATACTTCATATTTTGAGATTGAACAGAATTTGCAGCCAAGCAATTTAGCTTATCAAGAAAAGTACTATGTTTAACATAATCAAACACCTTAGTAAAATCAAAATTCATTCACACCAATAGCAGTTTGGTTCCTGCTAGGCATTGGAAATGCTTCAAATGTGCAAATTTCGCATCAGTAATTTGATGTCTATTCTGATGAAATAAAAAACTAAATCATAATGAAAATGTATTTAATTTATTAATGTCTTACAATAATTACTATCTTTTAACATTTTTCCTCTTGGATTTACCGGGCCTTTGATTTTTCTTTTTATTGTTAGGCTTAAAGGATTTCGTTTTGAAATTGAATGGCTTCTTTTTAGCTGAGCTGTTGAATCCTTCCATTTGATTAGATGAGTCCCTCGTATTAAGTTTCGAACCTTTCTTTTTACCTCCGAAGCCAAACTTTGAGTCTTTCATAGCTCGCCTTTTGTTTACTTTGATTTTAGGATTACCTTTATTCGAATTTTTGCTATTCTTGTTGTCATCTAAAAAGTCTAAGTCCGTGGATTTACCTTTCCTGACTCTCTTGAGTTGTTCTAACATTTGCTTCTTGTCAGCCGCTTGCTTCAATTTTGTGTCAATCTGAAAATTTGATGAAAAAAATTCATATTATTCATATCTTCTATGCTTTACTATTTTTTATATTTTAACAATTTTGTGTATAGATTCTAAAAACAATGAATTGCGTTCCTAAAGTTTTGTGGTCCCTATGAAACAAAGCAAAAAGAATGAAAACTCTGTAAACTATCACCTGTACTCTCTTAGCTATTTTCTTCTGCTCCCTCAACTGTCGCACTTTCTCTGTGCGAGCCTGAGTCGCCTGTTTCGACATTAAGTTCTTTCGGACTTTCTGCATGTGCTCATCTGATTTTGCCATTTCAGCGAAATAATCATCAGGCCTGTTAAATTAGAAATTTATTATTAAACTATACATGACAAATATCAGCTGGTTATGCTATAAAAGGCGTCGGGATGTGACGACCCCATCGCCCGCTCTTGGGATAACCTCTGTCACAACAGAGATTATTCCACCAGTGCAATCAGTCACACTGGTGGTAGGTCTTTTGTTGCAGAATGCCGGCTGGGTAGGTACCACCGCAGTGTCCAATATTCTGCCGCCAAATAGTAGTGCTTAGGCACTGCTGTGTTCCGGTTTGAAGGGCATTGTATGCTAGTGAAATTACTGGGTGAACGAGATTTAAGAACTAGGGTCCGACCGAAACTGGTTTTTCAGCCGAAACCGAAACCGAAACCGAACTTTCGGCCTCCCTCTCAGTTTCGGCCGAAACCGAAACCGAAACCGAAACTTTTGAAAAATATTTAAAACTACGTTTTTTTACTGAAATTTGAATTTCAAGTTTTTTTTAACATTTATTTGCATGTATATTCGTAGTCGACTAATTAGGAACGGAAAATAATTTGGTAAAATATTTTCAAAGTTTCATTTTATGAGATACTGTTTGTTATAAAGTATACTGTTCATTGTTCAATGGTGTGTTCTTTTTTGGGGCTAAGAATATTTTATGGTGGTTTATTTAAAAACAAATTTCTCTCATCGAAATTGCTCATTTACTGGCTGACCATCTAATTAGGGACAACAAGAGTTAGTGTTTTATTTTCGATTTTTAAAAAATAAACCTGAAATACAAAGGCGCAAAGCCTTTGTGTTTTTATTTGGCGTCATTCTTTAGTTTATAGTTTTGATTTCTAAAATTAATATCACAATTTATTACTTAAACATGGGTCACTTATTTAAGCTATGAAACGACCAAGCGAAAACAATTTTATCTCAACGTAAATAGCCATACGCTAAAATAGCTTATCATTTGATTTGCTCCAAAAGTATGGTTTTCAACGCTGTGCAATATTTTCAAACCTATAAAACTACTACAGTTTCAGTAGTACCTAGAAAGAAATTTAGATCGCAGACTGGAAATAGCTTTATAAAAAGTTCCCTTTGTGGGCTCTGTAATTATTAAAAGTGAAATATTTGGACTAGAACTTAGTGGCGAAGTTACATGGGCGCTTTAAAACGAAAACGATCCAAAATATACTTCACTGTTTATTAAATGATTTCTAGCCGGTGAACTACTATCAGTTTTAGATGCCAATAGCCTAGACATGAATTCCTTGGAACATTTGTGGTACAACAAACTGGAAATTTAAACCAACTCTATAGTAGTTCCAAAGACGCCTGGAAGAACTTCACTAAATAAACTTGTCATTATTTGATCGAGTCGATACCGCGCCGATGTCGATGTGGCTATAGCTAATAATGGCAATCACATTTAATATTAATTTTTAATAGAAAACGTTTCCTTTTAGATGAATTTAATAATAAATGTACATTTTTCTCTTCCATTACATTCTGCGTTCATTATTTCTAATGTTTTCTTAAGTGTCCCTAATTACTTGTCCAGAGTTATATTAGACCGAAGGAGAAATAAAGTTGAATTTTAATTGTTATTATTTTTAATTACAATCCATTCCAATAATTAATAATTCTATTAAGAAAATATTGGTTAAATGATCAAGATCAGATCAACATTAAGAAAACGTAACGAAGACTTCATGTAAACTGAAATTACGGAATATATAAGGTGTTTCACTTTAAAATGCGGTAACTTTGCGGGAAGCTTCTATAAGTGTAACAGATCAAATTCTAATTACGATATATGATGTATCTTTTTGCTATATTTTAAAAAACTATTTTCATATCATCGCTCGAACTATGACTCTAGCTGAACAAAATCTATACTTCAAGCCGTGCGCTACGTCACATCACATATGACGTAACACATAGCGCGTATAGCGGCATTGACCTGAGTCACCGACCGCGCGCCCGGTGTGATGTGTTTATCACAAAGTACGTGGATACATTATGACAGTAGTGTAGTATCTTGTCTGTAGCTTGCATGTCGTTTAAACTATCCTTCGCCCTTTCAAAAGTTCTTGTTCCAGCATCAATCCCGGTATTTTGCCCAGGGTCTGCTTATTACCCTTATCCGGATTTGACAAGATACTAGTTCTTACGCAGCGATTGTCATCCGAACACCGCAACCCAAGGGCGAACCAGTAACTCATTGTATAAAAGCAAGTTACTAATATTATCAGATGTTTTGATAATATCGACCGCCGACAGCTTAACGTGCTCTCCGACGCACGGTGGTGAGAACAACAAGGACAGACACCCGGACAGAGACAGATATTAATAAGATCAAACCAATATCCACCCCGAACGGGAATCGAACCCGGGACCGTCGAGTCGCCATAATTTGACTTCTTCAGAAACCACTATGATGAAATAATAAAATCAAACTGCGAGTTTACGACCTACCCCACGTAAAAAGTCGTTCACTCCGGCATTTTTAAGTAAGGTTATTGACCGGTAGCATCGCTGGGCGGCTTTGATGTCGCCGCTACTTGCCTTGCCTACTTAGTGCTCCACTCAGATTCAAGACAACCCGCACCCCACACCTTAATTGAAATTACTAATTTAATTTTTTAATAAATAAAACATCAATGGGTTCATCAATACAAATATCCGCCCCGAACGGCAATCGAACCCGTGACCATCGAGTCGGTGGGCTCGCTACCTACACGCTACAACGATTTTATGCAATATTTACCTGTAAAAATTACCAAGACCGTATTCATAACGCGTATTTCATAACTCAGTGGAGTAGCCTACAAGAACAATAGCAAGATGAATATTAATCTGTAAATGTATTCTCAAAAGGAATTGAATTATTGTCTATTATCGCATGTCCAAAATAAAAGGTAAAACTTTTCCTTAACCTTAAAATTTGTTTTATTTTTTTGCAATATTAAAGATTATCGATTGTAAAAATGTTATTTTAATTTTTAACTGAATTTCAATACAGTTGAAAAATCAAGCAAATTCCAGGAATATCTTTATCTTCACAAATAACGCAATAAAATATGTATAAAACTTATACTGCTATAATTCAGTATCACACATTACTAAATAAAACATACGTAAACAGAAATGTACATCTGAATTAGCTCAAATGATTATTATTAAAAATTAACTTTAAGAGGGATAACTGTTTGCGATATTAACTTTATACTACAGCTCACACAAGTAGGTACGCAAGCGAATCAGCATTTAGTCATTGATTTTCCTTCACACTCCTGTCACTTTAAAAATATCAGTTAAAAATAATTCAATCCATCCAACTAGAAATCTATTATTTATCGTTAGATAAGTAGTTAGTTATATTACTAATTTTATTTTTAATCAAGATATAATTAGTCTAATAAATTACGTACCTAGCTAATAGCTACATAGTACATTCTACAATTCGATTGAATTTATTTTGCATTTGAGTGTTTAAATTACGTAATAATTTTACCTACTTTAACCAACTCAGATCATAATTTACGTTTTAAAATATTAATAATAAATAATTTTCCTAAATAGGAAAATAGTATTTTATGGTAAATTGACACATCATAACCCTATTTAGAGTATTATTCGAAAATATCGCGTATCTTAACTTAAAAATTTCTTTTCTTTTCTTAATTCAAATTTAAAAAATGTGACCCAATTCCTATAATCGCGGCTAAAGATTTCTTTATTTGCGGATTTAATCGGTACAAAGTACATGCATAGTAATAAAAACAATTCTAATACGTATGTTTCCAATTAAATATCCTTTTTAAACTCGCCGATAAATCGACTAATAAAAAAGTAAAAAGACCTTATTACAACCCTACAGTAAGTATGTTATTAAGTGATATCGCCGCTGTATTTTTCGGCCTTTGACATAAACCGCCTTCATCGCTGTATTGTTTCGGCCTTTGACATAAACCGCCTTCGCCGCGGTCGGTGTTTTTGAAAATGTAAACAAACAGAATTAAAGTAACCTTATTACTAAGTGCATAAAGTTTATTTTTAAAGACTACCACGTATAAGATGTTCCGTTCTTTGGTAAAACCCGCTGTGCGTGTCTTATTGTTTCATCGTTCCATTCGTTACAAAAACTCTGATCGAGTAACACGTCTCTACCGCTGTCTTCGTAATTTAAAATGTCGAAAATTGTTCGTGATCCAGCAATAGAAAAAATGGAAGTGGCATTGTCATTATGGATCGAAGACCGCTAAAATCAAAACAAGGGCGACCTGCCAGTGTTTTAGCGTGCTAATAAGAAAGCGTGGTTAACAAGTGCCATTTTTGTGACTGTGAATTCCGGAATTGTTGTTCTGGAGTTGAAATTTGTTTTAAAAAAAGAATTCAGACTTTAAAGTGGTTCTAGTTTTGGACAATTCACCAGGTCATCCTCCATTTTTTTTTAAATAAACAAGTGACATTTTTACCTTCCAACACGACGGCTTTGCTTCAACCTATGGACCAAGGAATAATCCAGGTCTTTAAGCTCTATTATATTAGACGAACCTTCAAAATCATTTTGAATAATATGGAAGGTGATATGAATCCTGATATGAATGTTATGGAATGCTGGAAGAAATTTGACATAGCAAAATGCATCGTTGGAAGAACTGAAGCCATACACATTGAATTCGTGCTGGAGAAAACTGTGGCCTGCTCTGACTGTGGAAAATGACGAAGAATCTGTGCAAATGCAAACTATTACTGCAAACATAGCCGAAATTGCGAGTGGAATAGGACGAAATGGGTACGAACAGATAGAATCAAGTTACATTCAGGAGTTGCTTGTATTGCAACATTAATATTTGACTGAAACCGACTTGGAGGAAATGTTAAATTCACAGCCCATTGAAGAAGATGCTTCAACAAGCAATTTGGAAATGTGGTATTTAATCTGAAAAATTTTAGTGAAGGTTTAAGAATGGCAAATGAGATTGTGATTTCTTTATGAAAATTGATCCGCCTATGGAACGAAGTATTGTTTTCAAGAGGCACATTGCTAATGCAACTACTGAAGATCTGTGTGAACTGAAAGAGATTTAAAAAACTGCCAAGCAAGAAAAAATTACAAAATTCTTTAAACCGTTGCCTAAGCCTTATTGTAATAAGTATGGTCAAAAACTTCAATTAAATTTATTTTTATGTTTGTTTTTATTTTGTCAGCTAGGAACGTATCCTCTATAATGCCATATAAAATACCATTTCATATTCACTGTTAAGAGCTTTTACTGTACTAATAATTTTTGGTCAGCTTTAATAATAAACTAATTAATTAATTATAATGTTAAAGTACAATAATTAAATTTATAACTTTTAAAGACAAACGTATTTTGTTTTTGTTTCATAATTACGTATACTACGTAATAATAACCGCATTCACTACTCGCCGGTATTTCCCGGCGACTAAAGAATTTTTGACGCCATTGTTGCTAGGGAAGCGGGGAAGAGGGCAAAGGCGGAGTAAAGATTAGTAATTAGTATTGCCAGACTTTTCAAGAAAAGTGCTACTTTTGTCATTACAACCAAAATTCTAATATTCTGTAACTTACACTTTCAAATATTATTTTGCCAAATAAAATTCCACAAATACAGGAATTCAATACAAAGAAGCACAAAATATTGTTTGTAAAAATATTAGTATAAAATGTATATCATCTTTGTTCGAGTATTTTTTTAATATTAAAAATTTCTTTTTCCGTATTGTTTTAGTTAATTTTCACATGTATTTAATATCCTAAATCTTAATGTGCTTTGTAACTCGACACCGTAATTTCCTTAAATATTTCGAAAATTTATATCTTGCCAACACTAGGCGCTACACGTATATCTATCTTGGGAGGGACTAGAATAAAAATAAGGCGTGGGGATGTGACGACCCCATCGCCCGCTGTTGGGATAACCTCTGTCACAACAGAGATTATTCCACCAGTGCAATCAGTCACACTGGTGGTAGGTCTTTTGTTGCAAGAGGCCGGCTAGGTAGGTACCACCGCAGTGTCCAATATTCTGCCGCCAAATAGTATTGTGTAGGCACTACTGTGTTCCGGTATGAAGGGCACTGTACGCTAGTGAAATTACTGGGCGAACGAGATTAAGAACTAATATCTCGAGGTTGGCAACGCGTGAGTGGGACCTACTAATGGTGCTGCAAGCGCTAATAGGCTGCGGCAGCCACTTACCATCAGGTGGGCCGTATGCTTGTTTGCCAACTTCTAACATAAAAAAAAACTTGGTCTACACCACGGGTTTTATTAGTTTAGTTAATTAGTACAATTTCTTGTAAAAAAAAATTATTATCAGTTGATGTTTAAAGTATAGGATACTTTAAACATCAACTGATAATAATTTTTAACCCGCGTAACATAAAAAAGTAATTGTTTTGTTGCTACTCATTGGATAAGAGCAATTTACTTATCAAGATTTAACGCTTGTTATCAGATGTTATTGATAATAATCGGGACCGCCAGCCGAGGCACGGTGGGGAGACCCACACGGCCAAACGCCCAGACCGAGACAGAAATTTAACAAACACCTGCCCGAGCGGGAATCGAACCCGCAACCGTCGAGACTAAAGGCAGACTCGCAACCCACAACGCCACAACGGTGTATTTGTTAATTTAGTTACGTTCGACAGAAGTACATACATCCACAGATAAAAGCCTCAATAGCTCAACGGTAGAAGGGCTGGCTCTTAACGTGAGTGTGGGAAGTTTCATTTTTGTCTACTTTTTGATTATTTGGAGGGAGGACCATTAATAACAACTATTTATAATTAGAAAAAGCATTTCTAGCAGAAATAAGCATTGCTTAGATCATTTTTTTTTATTATTTTTTTATTTAACTTATTATAATTTTTAGTAGAAAAATATTGAAGACTTGATTTACTATAAAAATTATTTTGTGGAACTTATACCTACTGAACATCTTATTTTTTTTTAGTTTGGCGTTTTTTCAAATGAACATTCTGTTTGTATGCCATATTATGATAGCGCACGTATTATTATTATTACTATTGCTACTTGCTACTAAACGCTAGCGTATCAATAATTTGACGTTCAGTGCGGTACAAATTTGATATTCAGATAAATAAATTAAATTAAAAATTTATCTGCGATCGATCGATACATAAAATTCGTCAAAATTAATTAAATACAATAATAATAATCACGAGCGTAATCGTATGGCATACAGTAAATGAATATTAAAAAAAGGTTTTAATACTACTATTAAATGATTTAATTAAATCAATTTTAACGATTCAGCATTTGAAATTATACTAAATAAATGAAGCTGGTTAGGTATAACTAATTCGCCTATGCAGTCACAGTAACGACAGCGTAGTGGTTCTGTGGCTCCGTATGTGACGCGGCATCCTGAGTTCGAATCTTCACTTCACAGTAGTATTTTCTTATTTTAAGATTAGTTTTGTTTTTTGTGTTTTCTTATTTTAAGATTTTAAGTTAGCCGTCGTGTAAAGAGGTCATGAACGAGCATTACCCAACAACTGTCTATTGAGACGAGGCATACATCATATTTAATATGTAAATTAGAGACATAGATGTGTTCATTCTGTTCTAAAAGTATTGAAATTGTTATAAACAGTTTGTGTGGATAAATCTAAATCAAAAGGCGTTTTAGATTTCTTTTTGACCCGCACACCACCAAGACCCTGAACTTGCTAGCCGTGGTCAGGTTTTGGCAGAGTTCCAATCATTTGTAAAAACTCTCCTGGCGTCCAAACAATTTATTTAAGATTAAGTAACTAGTGGTTTATAAATATTATAAGTATACTCAGCATCTGCTGTCTTATTTTACGTAAACCCGTAACACAATTTATTACTTATCACGCATTGTGTAAATTATTAAAATCCCCAACTCTCAAAATCCGAGGATAAAAATTTCGTACCAGTCAGGTCAGCTCGGCTAACGGCCCGAGGATTTCCATTATGTATATTAAACAAACCAGCTGTGGTAAAAGTAGACTCATCAGTCCACAAAATGTTGTGGCTAGGGTCTTCTAAGAGCCACCCGCAGTAATATCCACCGGTTGCAAATATTGTATACGTGTATAATGGTACAGGGGTATACCTTCCTGGTAAAGTATACGCCACACCGTGCTACGGCTAATACCAAAGTCCCGTTTTGTATCTCGCCCGTCTTGTGCTTGCCATGGGACTATTTAAAAAAAAGTAATTTTTTTTTTTGTAAATAAACATTTAAATGGGTCCGCCTGGAATCTAACACTGGAGGCTTAAAGCTATCATAGCTCCTCATTCTTTGTTCAGGGCCAAGAATGGTTCGCTCACTGGGGCGTTTCCCGTAACGTTTTAGAATTTTTAGAATAATAGAATAATTTAATTAGAATGCTATGGGCATTACCACCAACATTCTAATATTTTGAAACTTTTACTTCAAATATCATTTTGTTAAAAAGTATTCCATAAATTTACACAAGAATTAAACATAGGAATGGGACAAAATATTGTCGACGACGACACGACGTTGTGGCGCAGCGGTAGCGAACCTGCCTTAAACGCCACAGGTCGCGGGTTCGATTCCCGCTCGGGGCATAATATGTTTGTATTGACCATGCAAGCATATTTTCCGGTCTGGGTGTATTTGTCCTTGTCATTGTGAATGTTTCCGGACCCCGACACAGGATATCACTATCCTAATGGGGGCCGTTGAGTGTGTAGCGTTTATTTATTTATTTAAAATATTTAATTATTGTATGTAAAAATATTAGTAGAAAATTATTGTTTTTATTCAATTATAAATTTTAAAACATGAAAAGAAGAATCATAATTATTTACTTCTTTCTATAAACTCTACACTGTAATTTCTTTAAATCTATTATAAAGATAAAAAAATTGAATTTTTGTGTGTATGTTTGTAATAAATAAACTCAAAAACTACTATTTAAAAATTCTTTCACCATTGGAAAGCTACATTCACCCTGATTGGATTTAATTGGATTGAAAAGATTGGGATCCTTACTAAAACTTAACTAACGTAATCCAAAGTGTAAAAAATTGCCCTAAAACGTCTTTCGTCGCATGCGCTAAGGATACTATTGATGATAGAACAAAAGTATGTTCTAAAATATTAAATAACATATTTTCAATAAAATAAATAATAAAATCAACAAAGAAATATAAAAAAATCTTATGTCCACCCGTGCGAAGCCGGGACGGGCCGCTAGTATTTCATAAAATTATTATTATTATTATAACTTGCCAACACTGAGCGATAGACTTTACACGTGTAACTATCTTTCAAGGACAAGTTAAGCTTGGTCCAGACCAGGCACTTGTACGGTAAGGAATTGATTATCTTTTCTGAAATATGCTTAGCGTGAAGATTTCTTTTTAGTTATGGTAATTACTATAATTATATTGTGAAAATACTTTTTATCAGTTAATGTTTAAAGTACCTTACCTACTCCATCGAGAAAGTTTTTGACGTTTAGAATTATTTTTGATTTCGTAATATGGTATACATATTACATTTTACCTGTGATTTTGTTTGTGTCAATTCAATGTCAATCAATTCAAGTTTTTGTTACAAACATCGGTTAATGTACAAGTTAAAGTTCAACTTTGTACTCCATTTATCATATTGCAATTTATTAATTTTATATGCGCAACCGTTAAGCTCGACGACCATGTAAAAGCTATTTTTCATTCATCCTGTATGCTTTCTAATACCCCTTGACCATGTCTATACAAAATTTGATAATGCTGGTCATTGTCGAGTAGTTAAGGTGTAAAAGTGTAACAACTAAACAAACTCACATTTCCCAAAATGTATGAGCGCCGCTTTAGGAAAGGCGGCATTTCAAAAGGCATATTTTTCAACGATTTTGTAAGACAGATTTTTATTACATACTAGTGGTCGCTCGCGACTTCAACCGGAAAGAATCAAAAATATCATTTGTTTTTTTGTTATATCTAAGGCTCCGGTCATCGTAACAAGATAATTACTATTTAATAGTTTTTAGGTAATTTGCTGCTTACAAACATTAATGATAAAATGTGCAATTGGCGATTCCTTTTTTATTTATTTTTTTCCCTTAACAAAGTTTAAATTTTTAGTTTCAATTTAAATTTTTAGTTTTTTTTCCTTTAAAAACCGCTTTCAAAGTAGGTTACTGACTTAACATGTTTGTGTGCCATACATACATACCACACGTATTATTATTATTAGACGACGTTTTGGTGCAGCGGTGACGAACCTGCCTTAAGCACACCCGCCTTACATGTTTTTATTGACGATACACGCATGTTTTCCGGTCTGGGTACAGCCACAGGTTCGATTCCCGTGCGAGGCGTATAGTATTGATGAACACATTCATGTTTTATTTATAAAAAATAAAATTAGTAAATTTCGATTAAGGTGTGGGGTGCGGGATGTCTTGAATCTATGTGGAGCGCTAAGTAGGCAAGGCAAGTAGCGGCGACATCAAAACCGTCCAGCCATGCTACCGGTCAATAACCTTATTTAAAAATGACGGAGTGAACGACTTTTTACGTGGGGTAGGTCGTAAACTCGCAGTTTGATTTTATTATTTCATCATAGTGGTTTCTGAAGAAGTCAAATTATGGCGACTCGACGGTCCCGGGTTCGATTCCCGTTCGGGGTGGATATTGGTTTGATCTTATTAATATCTGTCTCTGTCCGGGTGTCTGTCCTTGTGGTTCTCACCACCGTGCGTCGGAGAGCACGTTAAGCTGTCGGCGGTCGATATTATCAAAACATCTGATAATATTAGTAACTTGCTTTTATACAATGAGTTACTGGTTCGCCCTTTGGTTGCGGTGTTCGGATGACAATCGCTGCGTAAGAACTAGTATCTTGTCAAATCCGGATAAGGGTAATAAGCAGACCCTGGGCAAAATACCGGGATTGATGCTGGAACAAGAACTTTTGAAAGGGCGAAGGATAGTTTAAACGACATGCAAGCTACAGACAAGATACTACACTACTGTCATAATGTATCCACGTACTTTGTGATAAACGCATAACACACCGGGCGCGCGGTCGGTGACTCAGGTCAATGCCGCTATACGCGCTATGTGTTACGTCATATGTGATGTGACGTAGCGCACGGCTTGAAGTATAGATTTTATTCAGCTAGAGTCATAGTTCGAGCGATGATATGAAAATAGTTTTTTTAAATATAGCAAAAAGATACATCATATATCGTAATTAGAATTTGATCTGTTACACTTATAGAAGCTTCCCGCAAAGTTACCGCATTTTAAAGTGAAACACCTTATATAAATAAATGTTACTCTTATTATACCAAAGTCCCTAATTAGTTGACCACCACTGTATATAATATAGACAGTTAAAAAGAGTTACATAAATAAAATAAAAAGTTGGCTGCGAAGTTTACCGAACAACGCACGAAAAGCCACGAACACTCGAGTTTCGGCGAGGCCGAAAGTTTCGGCTATATTTTGGCCGAAACCGAAACTAAAGCCGAAACTAGATTTTTGGCCGAAACTGGCCGAAACCGAAACCGAAATTTCGGTCGGTCACTATTAAGAACTAATATCTCGAGGTTGGCAACGCGCGAGTGGCACCTACTAATGGTGCTGCAAGCGCTCATAGGCTGCAGCGGCAGCCACTTACCATCAGGTGGGCCGTATGCTTGTTTGCCAACTTCTAACATAAAAAAAAAAAATGTATGCTGTCAAGGTTAGTAATAGCAATAATAAATTAGGATAAAGTTGGTCTCTGGTGTGTTTTAGTAAAAAGGGGAAATTATAGACCCACACATCAACTCCCTCTATTGTTAGAAGACAAATTCTAAGCGTATTTAGTTCTAGATTCTTCTAGTTGTAAGCTTCAGTTGTTGTCATAGCACTTGATAATAATCATTAACTCTTGATTAGTAATTTGCTCATATTTATTGGTTTGCACTTTGGGTTGCAGAGGTCCGATAGCAATTGCTCTACGTAAAAACTATTAACCTATCAAATCAATATAAGAGTATAAACATGATAGCTTTTAGATACCTTTTAGTAGGTATGTTGAGATCCTTGAGCCGTTTTATACCATCAACGACAGCTGCTTGTGCTTGTCGATGAATTAGATTTTCTCTTTTAAATTCATTCAAAACAGGATCTTGGGTTGGATCATATATAACCTTTCCCTTTGAATTTTCTGTTATATTCCTGAAAACAGTGTATAGCACATTCATTCACATCATTTATTTTTTTATTTTTTTTTATTTTTTTTTGTTCCTTTTTGCATCATGGCAATTTATCTCAAGACATTAAGAATAACAAGCTCCCAGATTTTTTTGTATCAATCATATTACTTATCATTGTTAGAATAGACTGACAGACATCTCAGAAATTTAACCTCAATGAGAACAAATGGATACAGGCATTTACAAGTTGAATTAACTGCCAGCCTGATGAAGATTTTTAGTATTATTGAAAAGACGCAGAGTTTGTCTTATTTAAATTTGAGCCCCTGTGAGGGCTGCCCTTTTCACGGCTGAGTCTCTGTACTCGGCCCCCGCTCGGTGACGCTGTCAAGGCCAGTAGGGCCAACAACAATACACATACCAAAAAAAAATGTTTGTATTTATTTATTTATACATACTTTCTCCGTTGCGCAGTTTGTTGTAGTTGTAAAGCGACATCGGGTGCCATGGGAGCTACTGTAGTCACCAAATCTAATGTTTCAATCCATGGTAATTTTAATTCAAACTCTTTTAATTTCGCTTTCAAATCTGCTACATTATTAACGTATCGTTTTTCAACTTTCTCGATTTCTTCATTGAGACCCGGTTTCAGTAGACCTTTGGCAAACGCTTCCTGGAGCTACATATTAAAATTTAAAAAATAGTCAATAACTATTAAACAAATTAAATCATAAATAAAAGTACACGCCACAAATAGAACTCTACCTCCTCATCTGAATCGACGTCTGTATCGCTATCATTAAGTACGAAATCACTCATATTTTAAGCTTAATGTAAGGTCTTGTAAAGAACTAATTCACAAGAACAACATAACCTCAAAACTCTTTCAAGTTTCAAGTACAGAATTTTCAACGTGCCAGCGACAACTTGACAAATGACAAGCGTTTGACAAGTGCCTAATATCTTGTACTTAACAACCAGAGATATAAAAGACAATAGAGACGTATCCCCTATATTGAAATTCATAAAAATTAAAGAAAGTAGGTACCTTCCTAGGTACTAGCTCCAATTATGAAGAGAATCGAACTACGACATATTTTTTTTCATTATATTATTTAAAAATTAGAATAATAATATCATTGTCAAATCTAAGTTTGTAGTTGCTATAATAATTATGTATGTTTATTTTGTTCATTAAAACCTTTACTGGAAGGTTTGTCTACATTCCCCAATGACATGAGGCTGAGATATTGACTAATGACATTCGAGGTTTTTTAGCGCATGAGTGCGATGGTGTTGTTCAGTTTCAATATAAACACATTGTCTTTTTACGCCGACAGAGATGCGCAATCTAATACATCGTCTATGTTGAAAACTTTGCAGTGCAAACTTGCCAGTTGCCACTGCGCAGAGCATATAAGTGATCTAAGAACTTCATATAATAATTAACACAGATATAGTTAACATTTAAGTGTTAACTGACCATAGACAATAGATTATACTACGAACAAAAAAATATTACACAGATTTAGGTACAATATTTTTTTTTAATCTGAAGAATTTACTTGATGCAGAATTATAGGCGAAGTAAGCCAATACCCAAAAATAAATAGACCAAATACTTGTATTTAAGAAGTCATCTCGATATTTTAAGCATTAAAAAATTTAAGCATCTTCAGATTGATGTTCTTATTAAAAACTGAATATAGTGCTGCATTGTAAGAAGCCTTAATTAGTTATCAAAATGGTAAAATAGTATTTTAATAATAAATACACAATAATGGTACATATTTCATTTGCTTCAATCTATTAAAATTCTATAGTTTGAGAATGTGATGAAAATTAGTTTTAAGATTATATTTAAAAAACCTCCATAAAAAACTTAGTACCAATCTTAGGTCATAATTTTGACCTCACTCGGACTTTGATGAGTAAAGCTATCACTTTCTTACACTAACCAGGTTAATCGCGACATTTCCCATTATTTGCGTTCCCACATTTCCACTAAAATTGTGAAACTCTGATAACGACTAGTTGTAATTTTTTTGTTTTCGAAATAAAGACATTTTTAGAAAATTGAATAGAATATAAAGCTGACAACTTTTTTAGTAGAAGAACTGTTTTGAAAGAAATTTTTACATCTTAGACCAAAATGGTCTAAGTTTTACATGTTATGTTTTTGATGGGATCTCATATCTTGTTGTGGCCTATAACATACGTCATCCCTTGTTTAATTTTTTATTTTTTCCTACTGCTAACTAAATTCAAATGAAAGAGAGTGTTTTTTTTTTTCTTTTGTGATTACTGTTTGTTCCTTCCTCTAAGGCTCCATGCTCAGTTCAAAATTTGAACTTTGTAGGAGTCCTAGAAATACCTTTAATTGAATGAATGACAAAATTAAAGAACAGCAATAATTCGTAAACTATATATAAGATATATTGGCAATATAGCTAGTTTTAGCGAGTTCTCTTAGTTACTAAACATTAAACGCTACACACTCAACTCATTAGGATAGTGATATCCTGTGTCGGGGGTCCGGAAAAACATACAAAGACAAGGACAAATACACGCAGACCAGAAAATATGCATGCATGGTCAATTTCAAACAAACATATTATGCTCCGAGCGGGAATCGAACCCGCGACCTGTGGCGTTTAAGGCAGGTTCGCTACCGCTACGCCACAACGTCGTCGATACAAACAAACATTGAAACTTCTTTGCTTTATCCACAAGAATATTATAAAAAAGTGCCGTAAGTACCTTCGAAAAAAGGATGTCACGATATTGTTCGTCTTGTTGGAGGAACGGCACAATTCGTACACCATTAAGTTCAGTGTGTGTTAAATTATAAATTGATTTTTCCTAGAATGTATTCGAAAGTTGTAAGCACTTACGTTAATAAGAAAACATACTATAAAGTTAACTGTTATATACCAACCTGTGCATCATGCATAGTCTAACTTAAGTTAGAAAATTTAAAATATTTTTACATTATATATATCTGATATAAGCGATCGAAAGTAATTTTTAAAGCACAATGGGCACCATTTTCTTAATAAATTAAACTATAAAAGTATTCCATGATACATGAAAAACTTTTCTTATTAATGAACGCATTGTATAAGTCAATGGTCCAGTTCAAGAAATCCCTAAGTCCGTTTTTCCCTTTTGAGAAAAGTGCATTAATATGTTTTACTTCGCCTTTTTTGCCTTTGAAATAAATTTGTGATATCCAAATGTAGGTCCTAAAGTCTTTTTTCCCATAGGCTTAAAATAAATATGTCTTTTTTAAATTTGTTGAA
This sequence comes from Hestina assimilis, assembly GCA_023373885.1. Taxonomy (NCBI): domain Eukaryota; kingdom Metazoa; phylum Arthropoda; class Insecta; order Lepidoptera; family Nymphalidae; genus Hestina; species Hestina assimilis. The sequence continues at coordinate 13,719,460 of CM041745.1, forward strand.
GAAAATCGGAAAAATGTTGCGGAAAAAACGTGGACTTAGGGACTTTATGATGGACTTAGTGACTTTCTTAAAAAATAGATGGACTTAGGGACTTATTAGGCTTTTTTGCAAAACAGGTAGGCACAACTACATAGACATGGATTGTACACACAAGCAACGTTTTTTGCGTCGGGAGGTAAACATGACAGATATGATGATACCAACTCGGAAAAAATATTTACCCTTAAACTGCTGTCAAAACCTCTTGAAACCGCTCAACTATTTGGAAATATCTCAAACAAAATACAACAATTAGGCATATTATTATAACATAAAGCTGCTGAAATAATATGCAAGCGTCTTTTAACATACGATGTCTATAAGTGTCTCCAGAATCATCCAGATAATTACTTATCAATGCTGATAGATATAATTCAGACCATAAGGCTTTATATGTATATTCCTTACTTGGTATTATCTGACTTTCTACAAATAAGTGTTATGCTTGTTATGTTGAATAAAAATATTTGATTTTATTTGATTGAACAATATAAAAATATAAAATCCGAACTCACTCTTCATCCTAAATTTAGGGGAAAACATCTGAGTTGGGAACACTGGTTTTTGAACATTGATTTAACATTTTGAACTACATAGAGCTATAAAGTAATGAAGTCCGCTGTACCTAGAGAGTGCATAGCTTGTTTTTAAGTTTCAACTATCATAATAAATATTGTACAATATTATCTAAATAATATATATATATCATAATAAATATTGTACAATATTATCTAAATAATATATATATATCATAATAAATATTGTACAATATTATCTAAATAATATATATATATATCATAATAAATATTGTACAATATTTATTATGATATGATAAATTAATTATATTTATTCATAAAGATTAAAAAGAGTATCTAAATATTATAATGCTTACATGAAATAATTATTGCTACGGGATAGCCTACTCAATTCATTATACGTATATATAGATACATATAGATATTACTTTAAAAAATATTATTTTAACGGAGACAACCACCGACTGAAACGTGCTGACAGACTGCGATTTTTGAGAAAGACGTTCATGACGGTTGTGAGAGTTGACGAGTTCTACTGAATTCTATTCTTTGATTGAATTCATAATTCTATGTTGTATAAAAACTATGGGGATCATAGAGATTAAAACTACGGAAATGATAACTAACTCGAAATAATGGGTATCAAGGTCAATGCCAAAATGTGACTCGAAATGGCTGCCAAGAAATGAAAAATGTTCTGAAAATCGGTTAAATGCATATAGTTTCTATTAATCGAATCTTATACATTTATAAAACTATTTAAAATATAATCAATATTACTAATTCCAAACAAAAGATTTTATTATATTTTCCTTCATATATTTTTAATGTTTATTAAATGGCTTATTTATATTGTTAGTGTTGCCCAGTTATTTACTCAATTAAAGAAAATAAAATGAAATAGTTAAGTAAGCTGCAGTGAGTTCTATTTTAGAATGAGCATCTAAAGCAGCTCTGACGGGCTCTTTTTAAATTTGGCTAGAGAGGAGGAGGAATGCAGGCAGTGCAAGGTGAGCGTTGATGCATATCAGAAAAGAGGTCTCCTTAAACCTACAACCGGGTCGCAAGACCTTTGAAATGCTTGGAGTTTCTCCCACAACCACACGATGAATAACGCAACTCTATGTTTATTACTTCTTCGTCTTTTTATGTAATATTTGTTGATTAAAATTTTCTGTAGACGAATATAGCATCTCCATATCTTTTATACTCTTTGATGGCGACGATGGATTTGACTTATGACTTATGAAACTGATGAGACTAGACTAGACTTGTGGACTTAGGTACTTCTTAAAACTTGAGGATAAAACATCTTTAAAAGTACGACGTAGAAATAAGTTAGAAATTAACCGATTAGACTGAACGATAGATATTGAGATTCTGTTTATTTTGGTGTTATTAGTGCATAAAGTCCCTAAGTGGACTTAGGGACTTCTTGAAATGGGTCATCCAAGTACAAAATATTATTTATAGTTGATTAAAAATATATTTTATTGGCTATGGTTCAGTCATAGATTTTATTCTAGGCAGAATAATATCATTGTCTATGAAATTGTAGTCATTTGAAAAACTTTTTAAATGTATAATTCTTAAAGTAAGTAAAAGTAACGAATAATTAGATTTGAAATATATTGTAAATAAGTTATAATAAAATATATTTCTTGCTTTTAATAATTTTCTAACAAAATTTCTAGCATAATGTATATTTTGATAAAATTATACCGGAAGTCGTAAGTACTTAGACATGTTCCGTGAAACCCCCCGTTGTTTTGTATCAAGAAAATGCAATGGCCGCCATCTTCGACTCTTGTGAATGTTTTGGTCGTAGTTTCGGACTTTTGAGGCCTTTTCATTAGTGCTATGCAAATATTGGGTAGAAATAGTTTCGTTACGTCGTAGAAATTGTTAAAACCTTTGTGAACAGGTTAGTAATGTTTTCCTTTATAATTTTCTAGAAAAGTGTTTACATCTGGATTTCGTAGCCTAACTTTTGTCATGTAGTCTATTATAAGGAATTAATTATGTTGTTATAAATATTGATCTCATTATTACTCATGTTTGGGCATATTTAATTCATTTTTGTGTTATATATGCGATATTAATATATAAACCTCATTTTCGTATATATTTATATATTTCAATCCTTTGTTACTAAGTGGAATATATATAATACTTTTACTATCATTTTAGTGCTATTTTCCATACAATATTATTTATTTTTCCTGTTTTTTACACTTTTAAGGTTAGTGTTTACTTTTTTTGATGTTTAGAGACATTTCAGTTTTCGTGCCACAATAATGGCGGCAGTAGAGTTTAACCTATCCATAATTTTTTCCTTTGTAAGCTTGAATACCATATGCTGTTATATATTATTTTTGTTGTTATTTCTTCTATTTTCTCGTAGGAAACAATAAAAATGTGACTTTTGAGTAATTTCTGGAACAATGACCTCGACTGTCATATCGTATTTGTGGACTAGAGATATTTTCACAAGATTGTTATGCCGTTAGAACTTGTGAAGATTACGAAGGTGGATGGATAAAAAGTCGATTTTCGATTGCAGTCATATGAAATAAACTTTGGAGGCCGGGTGCTCTCCATCGCGTCATCTCGGGTTGGACCCAAGATGCTATTCACAGCATGTCAGCAACATCAGAATATGAACCAACGGTCCGGCAAGTGAGTACCAATAATCACTTACATCATACCAGTAAATATCATCCACTAAAACATACAATATCCCATCACCAATATCCTTATAAAAAAGCCAATTACAAGCTTAAAACTTTATTTAACAACAGAGAAATGATTGTATCTGATAGGTTCAATCTTTCATGACTTTCGTCTCATATCATGTAGTAATTCTTTGCTAATGCAATATTCTGTCATTCTAAAACAAAGTGCAAGAAATAAAGGTTTCAAAATTTAATGTTGTATTATTACCTATATTCTGTATAACTCGTGTTAAAAGTTTTCAGTATTAATTGGTGAGTAAATACAATGTATTATTTTATATAATATATTTTAGTCCAGTTATCAGAAGCTTTGCTAAATGAGAGCAATAGATATGGTGTTTTATTTTATTATTCAAAGAGTCTTTGCTATATATGTTGATTGTATGATAATTGTTTGATAGGGGAATGCGCTTAAACTAACATCATAAAAGTTACAAAATAACATTAGAATCTGTTATGAAAACTCAAAATCTTTAAATCTAAATTTCCTGTGTTGATTAATAATACAAAAAACCAATGTGTTAATGTACAAGTTATGAAAAATTTGAAAAGTGAATGTATAATATAGTATGTATTTGAATATAAGATGTTATTAAATTTTGGCTTTGCGATTTAATATTGTTTTTTTTTTTAATTTACAACTAATTATAGAAAAATAAAAAATGTGTTTTGTTATAGAGTTACGGGCCGACCCCCTCCAGTGAAAATCTATATGGGCATGTGTTGGATCACAAATTAAGGGATACTATGGATATATCAAGTGTACGAACCCCAGTACTGAGGGCCGTGCCTATTTCGTCTTCTCATAGTGACCCTGAACCTGATTCCACAAACCCTGAAAGCATAATTCAAGCTGTTCATAAAGTTGACAAAGATATAGAGTATCATATTAAAGAGAAGAGGTGTGACGCAGAAATGTCTGTTGATTCTCTTCCAAGAATTGTACATATTGAAGATGCAACGCTAGATAGTGTGGGGCGCATTGCCTACCCTATATTGCAGGAAACTGATGACTCAGATGTAAATTATGTTGAAAGTGCAGCAACACTTATTCAAACTCCATTGAATACGGCAATTGTACAAAATGTTACAAAGCTACCCCAAAATTTTACAATTAACGTAGATGCAGCTGTTGGAAATATAACAGCGATACAGAATGTCGCTCAGGATGTTACAGGCAGCCAAACTCTCTGGTTGCCGACAATCTTAGCGACTAGTGCTGTGCCAGACAGCAAAAATGAAGATGATAGACAACCTGGTGTATCACAGATTATTATTACTAGTGAGAGCTATATGAATGATTCAAATCAAACTGGTCGAAGAACGAACATTATTACAGAAACTAGTTACTTAAGCAGACCTAAGACTTCTAAAGTTCAAATTTTAAGTAATATATCCTTACCAAAAAACTCAAATTATCCACAGCAGTATATAGCTCAAAGTAAAGAAATCAGTGCACCAGTTTATGGAACTCAGAACCATGTTTATAAGTTAAGTGCCAATGTTGTATCACAGAAACATATAAACAATGTTATGTTAAGCACAAAACCACCAAAGAGTCAGTCCCTTATAGGTGCAGCTACTCTATCTCCTACTGTGATAAACAGTAGCCCTATAAAGAATGTGCCATATAGTCACACATATTCTAAAAGCACAAACTTAAATAAGGTTAATAATGGTGCTAATCTAAATGCAATGGTAGCAGCTTCCTCCGGTACTACACAATGCCATATTTTATCCAGAGTTGTGTCTGGACCGAATAAGATATCTGTTCACTCGGGGAGGAAATCTGCAAATGCATTTAAAGGATCGAAAAATTCACAAATATCTAATCAGAAAAGTCAGTCTAGAGCTATTAAGATAATACAGCAGGCTGGTACAGCTCATAAATCGGAAAACAAAACATGGCCTGTGGCTAGTGTTACATATAAAAGTCCAGCTTCCAATTATAATGTAGTGGAATCTAATACCTCAAAGGTAATACAGAAAGTTGGAAGTCCTGCACAGAAAAATCCCCAAGCTATGACATTGCAGAAGGTCCCAAAAGGTGAGCGTCTTGTCCTTCAATCGCCTTGTGGACCAGTTTTATTATCAACAGCCCCGATTGGAACTAATCTACCGAAAGGACCGCATTATGTGCAGTCTGGTTCAACCCCAAACCTCAGATATGTACAAACATATGGGTCTGATAATCAGCTTTCTACCGTTTCTCAAGTATCTGCTAATCAACAGTTAACTGCGCAGATATTGCAGAGTCTATCTCAACCCAAGCTTGTGTTACATCAAGGCCCGGCAACTTTTCACCAAGTTTTGAATATCAATCCAAATCCTCCCCCAATTATGGATGAACTAGCTGAAATTAAACCTATTATTAATCAAAAACGAATTGTCTTGTAAGTATATTATTTTTAAAAAATTTACATTAATATAATTCCAATATAATTCATGTTAAATTTTAAAATTATTTTCAGTGGGGATAAATCAACACTTCTAACTGCTGATGATATAGTTGGTATGGAAGAACGGCCTAATTTATCAGAAGAATTACGACGATACTCATTTCAAGCTTTGGCTTTTATAATGCTGGACCATACTTACTCTTTGCCAGCTCAAAAGCAACCCGTCATTAGTAGCCCGACGACAACAGCTGCCGCAATATCAACTGTCATAACATCGCCAACAGTGACTACGACAGCAGCGCCAATGAGTCCAATAAAGACTTCTCCAGCCATTGTCACTCCAGTGGCACCACTGCCGTCCCCCACGGTCCCAGCAACAACAGCAGCAACAGCAACAGAAACAGCAACATCTCCAGTACCAGCAACCTCAGTCCAAATGGCGACACTGACGTATAAGCCTCAACCGCCTCCGCAAGATGATGATGCAGCTTCGGTCATATCCTCAATCGAGGGTGAGAAGAGACCGCCAGTTCCGGGAGGAAGTGATACCGAAACTGCTCCCGAGGGAGAAGAGGAGGGTAAGACAAGATGCATTTGTGACTTCACACATGACGACGGTTATATGATCTGCTGTGATCGATGTGGTGAATGGCAACATGTGGATTGTATGGGAATTGATAGAAATAATATACCAGACGCTTACATGTGTGAACTATGCCAACCGAGGCCTATTGATCGTCATCATGCACGTGCTATACAACTTAGGAAACGTGAAGAGTTGAGCGCATTAGGAGCATCCGATTCAGAAACGGAGTCTGAGTGTGGTCGTCCTCCAGGTCAGAGGAGGAAACGCTTACTCACTGTCACTACGTATACCAACACCAGTGGAACTTGTGTTACAACATACAATTCAAATTTGCCTGTACTGCCTCCGCTACCACAGCCAACGCTGACATTACCAAAACGTGGTCCTAAACGCCCGAAGAAAGCAGAGGTGATAAGAAAAGTAACGAAGCGGAAACTTTCAGAGAAGAGAGTTAAGCGAAAGAAAGAAATGCTGTTAAACAGAAGTAAATTCAATACGACTGTATCGACTCAATCACATTGGCGAGATGTATATGAATTGGCGATGACGAATCACTATAGCCCTGAGCTAAGGGCTAAGATAATGAAATATAGCAGTAAGCTTGGTAGTACACCAAATATGGCGTCAGCCATAACAGCGCATTTATGTACGACTGTACCGCACGCGGGTGGTAAAATACTCATCGCAACGAAAGATCTCAAAGAGAATACGCCTGTCATCGAATTGAGAGGAAAATACATGTTGTCGAATCAGCATAGACCTCAGTTGCAGAACTCTGTTAGGGCCGGTAGTCAGAAACCGGGTCCTTTTGTATTTTTCTACAGATTACCAAAAGATAACACACAGATATGTATAGATACTAGGACTTACGGTAACGAAGCTAGATTTGTACGTCGTTCTTGTAAGCCCAATGCTGAATTGCAACATTGTATTGTTAAGGGTGCTCTACATGTTTACTTAGTGTCCATTAATGATATTCCATCCAATACTGAAATTACTGTAGGACATGATACGAATGGTGGCAAGCAACCGTGCGCTTGTGGTAATCCTAAACATTGTAAGGCAAATGGTTTAACACCTTTAATTCCACGAAAAAGCTTGGAATACCCACAAAGGGAGAAACGCAGTAGGAACAGATGCTTCAGCTCATCGTCGCCAGTGTCTCCCCCCTTATCATCGCTGATAACGACACTGTCAAAAGATATACCACAACCGTTCTCCAGTATCAAATCTGAGAAAAAGTCTCCAATCAAACACGAATACCCACCAATGTCGCCTCTGAAAGAGAATTTCCTGTCCCTTGACTTCAACGCGCCGATAAAATCGGAGCCATACCATGACATAAAACAAGAAAATGAGGAAATCGATCTTACAGCCAAAGAGGAAATGAAACCTGATTTGGATGAGCCAGACTTTGTCAAAATTGAAGCCCCCGTTCAGAAAATTGAAAAGATCGAAGCAGAGATTAAGCCTGAAGTAGAACCTGAACCCGAACCAGAGCCGGAGTTAGAACCGGAACCAGAACCGGAGCCGGAAGAAGAACCGGAACCGGAACCGGAGCCAGATGTAGAACCAGAAGCTAAAGCAGAAGAACCGGAGATAGAAGAACCTCATGCGATAAATGAAGATATGGAATCTGAGAAAGTTGAAGATAAACTTATAGAACCTAAATTTGAACTAGAGAGACCTATGACTCGAGAATTGACTGCTAAATCTGCATGTCACGACAGGTCGTCGAGATCAAGTCGAACGACTTGCGTCAATCAGGATTCATTGGATGACAAAACTGATGATTCACAGGATAAATTACCAATTTCAACAAGGAAAGAAAAGGAAAAGCGTAAAATGGTAAGTTAAAATACATTGAATGAAATGAAATTTGTATTTCAATGTTTTAATTTAATAATGTCTTTTAGACTCGTGAGGAGAGAAAAATGGAAGCGATAATGAAGGCATTCGAAAGGATGGAAAAAGCTCAGCAAAGGAAACAGGAAGTCAAAGAGAGGCAGAAACGTCGAGAATCCGATCCGCATCCGAGCAACATCGACAGAGACGACGATGACGACATCTGCATCGCTAAAAAGAGGAAAAAGTAAGCTACTTACATTTGGACGCAAATAAGCAATACCATGTCAACCCACAAAATTTAAAAAAACCTAGTTTTATATGCAGAAGTGTTGGTAAATGGCTGAAGAACCTCTTTCTTTAATATTTGTAGGGTTTTGTAGCTTTAAAACTTCTAAAAAGCCATTTTTTTATCATGCAATTTATGTATTATGTTAAACGTTTTGGGTTATATTATATACGAAATATGCAGTTTGTATACTTATTTTTGTGAAAATAAGTAAAATAACTTGACCAATATTAGTAAAATAAAATTATTAAGTAAAATAAAATGCCAAAAACTTGACCAATACATAAAAAATATCATATAAAGCAAATTGTTCAAAATTTTCAAACGCGTTTTTCTCGAAATGACATTCGTGTGGGTTGACATGGTAATGCTTATTTGTGTCCATTTTAAACTTTATCAACTCTATCAGAAATTGTTATAATAACTAATGGTTTAATTGTTTCAGACGTAAAGGAAGAGCTAGAACGGCATCACAGTCGAATCGACGTCGTCTTAATTCCGCTGACAGCGATCTTGTAACATCCGGAGATGAAGCAACACCTCTATCTCCCCATGCGTCATCACAACCAGAACAGTCTCTCCCTATGGAGACTGAGAGACATCATGAGCCAGTCAGTGAGGTATGTGATCTGATGGGATTTATTAACTGGTAGAATTTTATTAATTAGGTCAAAAAATTTAATGATTGTTTGATTTCTCCTTATAGGACCTTGGATTGAGTTCAGCTTGTCTCCTCGTGGAGGCTGCTGTAGGTTCAGTAGAATCCGCATTTAAATTACCCAAGACAAAGAAAACAATGGCCAATGAATGGCTAGGAAGGTCACCGGAACGGACACCATCACCATACCAATCTCCCTACAGACCTGCTTTAGTATCCGCACCGTCGTTGGAAAGTCTCGTCAGGGTTGCTTCAACAATGATCGGTGACCTCAGCGGTAATCAGGACTATCACCATCACGAAGAGGAACACCATTCTCCACCGAGGACTCCTGGCAGAGAGAGGAATAGGCCTCCGAAGAAGGCGAAGAGGATCACAAGAAGCACACCACCGATAGAAGTTCCAGAGGTGCTACCGGTACAGCACAGTGCAAAGAAACGTTGGTTGAGACAAGCAATTAGTGAGGAAAGTGATTCACCGTCAACCGGTGAGAAATGATCACGTAATTTTATGGGTCAACTCTACAAAATTTGACTAAACGTACAATATTTTGTAGAGTTGACCTTCAAAGATTGGTGTAATTGGTACTTATTACTATTTCAAGGTTAGAAGTATTTGTTACAGAATCCCCGCCCAATGAGATGGTGACTCCGTTGAAGAAGAGACGAATGGCAAGGGAATCTATATCGTACGAACGAAACACTGTTGTAACTGTAAGTTTAAATGATTTATTAAAAAATAATGATTGTATCAATTTTGTCTTTAATTTCTTTTTTTTTTTTGTCCAGTGCAACGATGAAACATCACCGGTTTTAACGTCCGAAGACTCTCCAGTCAAAGATGACGCGCTAGCTTTGGCCCGACAGTACAAAAGGAATATAATGGATATGTACAGCAGAGATCGTACTCGTTCTGACAGTGGACAAGGATCTGATGATCAGTGCAACATTGACCATGACGTCCTCAACATGAACATCAAGGGACCTCATGACAGTGAACACATAAGGAGAATTATCGGTGTACCCACACCCGAGGAAGAAATACCTCCAGATATTTCAAAACCAGAAGATGTCACTTCCAATAATAATAACTTAGAACTAGAGGAGATGTATAATAAAGTCGTCCCTATGGAGATCGATAACACAGTTATAACACAGTCAAAATTGGAATTGAATGAGAATCTACAAGAATTTAAAGGCATTGAGAGTCCAAACGACAAAGTCAATAGCTCTCAATCGGCCGATACGAGCGGTAATTCGTCCCCGCAACGAGACGAAATGGATGATATACAGAAGAAAATACATTCATTTCACACGGAAAATATTCAAATATTGAAAAGTCGAAACAAGAAACCGCCGAAGGAGAAACGGAAAAAGGTCAATCTGAATTTCGATCTCAACATGGTTGACGATCAGATCAGCATCCAGCTGCGGACGGAAGACGACGCCGAGTCGAAGTCGCCGGAGATAAATGGTGATGCTCACGACGATGCAAACTCACGCGAAGATGCGAAGATGCTAGTTTCACCCGAGAACATACCTCTACCGCCGGTCGAGTCCATACCTCTACCGGCGCCCGAGAATATACCTCTACCCGAGGAGCCAATCCCGCTACCAATCATACCGTCCCCCGAGACGATCCCGCTCCCCGAGGAACCGATGAAACCAACGAAATCGGTAATCGTCTCCGTCATCGAGAAAAAGCAAGAAATAGAACCGATCGAGCGACCGCCCGTCACGGAGAGCTTACCTTTCTCGTCGCGTTTCAGCTCGACCGGTCTCTTCTCCGGTATATTCAGCAACATAACGAACTCGTTCAAGAGCGACAGCGCCATAAACGAGAACATACCGAGCATGTCGTTAATAAAGAGTGCAATAGATAGGACAACAAGTTTAGACAGTAGTTTGTTCGATAAGGCTAGTATAAGTCCGGTGGACGAGCTGCGTAGCGTCGAGGAGATCCTGACGCGCGTCAACAATATGGACTCCAACAACAGCGTGTTGTTGTCGGGAGTGTTGCGCTCGACGGGGACGCCGACGCGTCCGCCGCGAGTGCGAGCCGACCCTCGCCGACACGCGCCGCCGCTCGACAAGCCCAAGCCCGTCCGGAGGAAGGTATGTAACATTACGTAATTCTCTGTGTTTTTATATAAGCTTTTCTAATAACTAAGTGTTTCACGGTCTTTGTTATCTGTAATCTGTAAAATCTTCCATCTCTTTCCTGCAATCTCTGGGAGTGATTTCGTGAAATGGGACGGAAGTGTTGTGATTTGATCAATGAGCACCTGTAACTTTTTAATTCCTTTATATCTATCTAGTTGAGATTAAAATATTTAGCTCAAGTATAAAAACAATCTTCAGATTTTTTCAGATTTCAAAATTTGTCTTAAATTGTTTTTTTTTTTTTAATTTAAAGTAATTAGCTCATATCCGGTATGCCAACTAAAATAATAATGATGAGTTGTTTTTTTGTAAAAATAAGTACAATAACGTAACCCGTATCGTGCTACGTAGTTTTATATAAAAGCAGAATATTGACCTGTTTTAAATTTAGAAAGAATGCTACTATACGCGTAAACTGATCATTCATAAAACATATTACCCGTACATATAAATAATTCAAAGCCGGATTTACATTCGTTTATAAAACGTAAAGTTCAATGCTTTATATTGCATAATGCAAAAATGCAAGCGTCGCATTTGAATACAGCCAATAAAAACGCAGCAGAACCGGTATCGTAAAGATGGCAAGGCCTTTTACTTGGCCTTGGCGGACGTAAATAATGCATGTAACTCTCACTGTATTACTTTCTTAAAGTAGTTCATATTATCACGGTTTTTTTTCAAGAGAAAGTGTAGTTGCTTAAATTTTTTCATCGTTTATGGGTTACTAAACTTTATTCACGACTTCGATTATGACTAGTACTTAATAAAATAATTAAGTTTTTCGTTAGCCATTCACTGTTTAAAAATCGGTAATATCTACTCTAAGTCCATATATAAACAGAATTAAAATTCCTAAAAGTCTCAAATTCATGTAAAAACAATAAACGCTATACATTCAACTCAAAGATGAGTAGGGAACAGAGATGGCAGGAGATTGGGCCTCCGGCGCTTTCATTCGTCGCACGGAACGCAACAGTACTATTTGTATACGACAATTTTCTATGAGAGGGTAGTAATTCCCCGGACCAGCCGGCACATGTGTGGTGGGCATGGCTCCACTACAGCTAAAACACAAAGTCTAAAACGCGGATACAAACAGCCTTTTCACGGGAGAATAGTAGAACATTGCCACCCGCAATTGTCGTGATTGTCACCGTACTTCCCAGGAGCAGCCGACCCATTTGTACTGGAAGAAGTATGGCTCTACTACTAATAAAACGTAAAAATTCAAAAGCTAATACAAAATACTATTTTCTTATTATCTTGTTGTTAAACACGGTGAACTATAATATGTACTTTTTTATCACGGCAACCATAGTCCGCTATCACGAAAGTGATTAACGTTAACTTATAAACATGAGTTTATCTACAACATCAGAAGCATTACTAAAACACTAAAACTTGCATTGATAATACCAAATACTATATTTTTATATTGATATATGTAAGTAACTGTTACACAGTTCTTGGGTACCTTAAAGTCTACTCACCACAACATTGCCCTGGGATAATTCAGTAATATTTGGAAAGATTATTGAATAAAAATCAAACAATAATATTTATAACATGAAAACGGAGCATTGATTGCAACTTGTGCAACTAACTCAAGGTCGTTGATAAGATAAATATATTTAATATGTTTGCGATATCAATCGATATTTTTTCGGGGTATTCTAAAGTTGTATTTATTTGATGATTTTAATTAAACTGTTAAAATCCCTGAAACGGCTGGACCGATTTTAACGGGACTTTCACTGGGCGAAAGCTGATGTTAAAAGGGGTAACTTAGGCATTAACTTTCTATACTAGGTAATAAAAAGAATTAGGGTTCCATGCCATAAAGAAAAATCGGTACACCACGCGACCGAAGCCGCGGGTGCAGTTAGTTGTTTTATAAAAATGAAAACTTTTAGTAAGTACTAGTACTCCTGTGGTGGTAGTTTATATATTTTAATTACACATTGTTGAAGTGAATCGTTGTGATTTGAAATGGTGCAACGAAAAAAACGACATGTAAGAGACATAAATACAAAAATGTGTAGGAAGAATGAGACAGAAATAAACATACTATTTTATATTATCGGTCTCTCCTCTTTGCGCCATACTTTAGTGAGCCAGAGCGAGAGAGCAAATGTCGGTGTGTATGTAGGTATGCGGCTGCGTATTACAGCTTTTTAGTATTTAACAGTGTTTGTGAATATTTTTATATCTTGTTATATATATTCATCTCATTCTCTTGTGTAAAATTTTAACTTCTATCGTGTGTGAATCGTACACACACCTTTTTTTTGTATCCACACTAACATGAAGGAACAAAAAAAATAACATTTTCATAACTAAACATCAAATTTATTATTGTTGATAGAGATCGTAGGCGGAATTCATTACTTAATTTATTTGAAACTATAAGTGTGTAACGTACGAATGTCGGTGGTCCCCCAGCTCTCTATAAGCGAGTACCGGTTGCGGCACCTGGGCGGCGGCGCGGGCGAGGAGGGCGCGGCGGGCGCGGGCGGGGAGGGGGAGGGCTCGGGCGACTGGTCGCGCGGCTCCTCCTCCGCCTCGCTGTCGCCGCAGCGCCTCGACGCGGCCGCCGCCGCCGCCGTCGACGAGCTCGAGCAGCGCCTGCACCGCGACCTCACCTCCATGACGCCCAAGGGTGAGTGATCTCCTTCCCTCTTTTGTTTATGTCATGACGGTTGACAAAGCGGGCGGTAATTGAAGTATCGCATGCGAGCTGCCAACCCAAGGGATTGAGGGAAGGAAGACGAGGATTCCCGGCGTCGGGATGTGACGACCCCATCGCCCGCTGTTGGGATAACCTCTGTCACAGCAGAGATTATTCCACCAGTGCAATCAGTCACACTGGTGGTAGGTCTTTTGTTGCAAGAGGCCGACTAGGTAGATACCGCCGCAGTGTCAAATAATCTGCCGCTAAATAGTAGTGCTTAGGCATTACTGTGTTCCGGTTTGAAGGGCACTGTATGCTAGTGAAATTACTGGGCGAACGAGATTTAAGAACTAATATCTCGAAGTTGGCAACGCGTGAGTGGCACCTACTAATGATGCTGCAAGCGCTCATTGGCTGCGGCAACCACTTACCATCAGGTGGGCCGTATGCTTGTTTACCAACTTAAAAAAAAAATGCAGACAATACTCTGTTACTTTACGTACTTTATCCATCTCTCTCGCCCTCTCCCCCACCATTTGCCCACTACCTACCTCACCCTTCCCCATCTCACCCCCTCTTCCTCCCATTCATATACACATACGAACTCTGATGGATACCGCGATGATGACCAACACGCATATATTTTATGACTAGACTGATGGTAAACGTTTACTCTAGTCATGAAGTCTAGAATACATATCGAATCGGAAATATATAAACAATTTATTATGCTATTATTAGTATACAGTACCGGACATAAAAAAGTACGCACCAATCAATGCCCGTTTTATAAGCAATTCTTATCATTATTATGATAAATAACCAGACCCTAAGCAGTGTTGATGAAAGTGTATTATATTACCTTTATGCTGACGTTAAAACAAAGTTTCAAACACGTGAAAATCAGAAATAGATGCATTTTACCGTTAAAGTACCTGTTATATACTGGACAAAAAAAAGTACGCAACCGACTTTTACATATTAGCAATGGTGACTACAAAGCGATTTTATCCCAATGAAGCATAGGTATGCAAACGGTATCTAACCATAAATATTTAAGGATTTTTCAGCTAATTATCTAAGTTCTGAGTTAAGTACGGTAGCAACAAATTCATGATGGTGAAAATTTCTATTCAAGTCCGAGAATTAGTAATTAAAGACCATAAAAAGTGTATTTCTAAAAGACAAATTGGTCGAAAATATGATATAAGTGAAGGTGCAGTGCGAAAAATATGCAAGAAATTCGAGGAATTAGGGATAGTCTGTGATAAGAATGGACGAGGTAGAAAAAGAAAAACCACCGCTTTAGACGATCGCAAAATAATCAGGGAGGTGAAGAAAAATCCGACTATTACTAGCCGTGTAATCCTTGAAAATACAGGTCTAAACATTTCCGACCGAACAGTACGTAGAAGACTTCGAGGAGCAGGCTTAATGAATAGTTTTGCACAACGTACGAAAAGCGAATAAAATCAAACGCCTCGAGTTCGCAAAAAAATACGTCGATAAGCCAATTTCATTTTGGGAAAAAGTTATTTGGAGTGATGAGAGCAAGTTTGAGTTATTTGGGCATAAACGAAGATCGCGCGTTGGTTTAAGTCGGGCAAACAGCTTCTCGAAAAAAATGTCCAAAAGACTGTTAAGAACGGAGGAGGAAGTGTATTAGTGTGGGGGTGTTTTGCTTGGTCAGGGGTGGGAAATTTGGTACGGATCAATGGTATTATGACCGCCGATAATAATATATTGACATCATAAACGAAAATCTAGAGGAATCGCTTCTAAAGGTTGGGTTGCAGGATGAATTTCTCTTTCAACAAGATAATGATCCCAAGCACACGGCCCGGAAAACATCGGCCTTTTTCCGTTCTTCACGAATCAAACTGCTGGATTGGCCTGCTCAATCACCAGATTTGAATCCTATAGAAAATCTGTTAATAAAATGTTAATAAAAGAGATGTGACGAACAAAGAAAAACTATTTGATGCTTTACGGGAGGCCTGGGAGAAAATTGACGAACACCAAATTCACAATCTTGTTGAAAGTATGCCTCGGTGTTTACAGGCTGTTATCTCAGCAAAAGGTGGCCATACAAAATATTAGACGCGCGATTTGATTACTTATTTTCTTTTTTTATTGAGGTGCGTACTTTTTTTGTCCAGCCTAAAATGGGCATTCCGCAGTTTAAATTGTTTTCAGCGTTCAGCTATCGCAATATTTATATAATGTTTCAGTAAGAATGTAAGTTTGAACTGATATGCTATGGTAAAAACCATTGTAGAAGTACTCCATTAACTTTTTTCGTAAGAAATAAACACTAATATTGAATTTTGAACAGTGCGTACTTTTTTTTGTCCAATACTGTATATACGATAAAGGCATATAATAAAATAACAAAGATAGCTGCCGTTTTATAATGTGTTATGAAACAACGTCGCGTAAAAAATGATACGAATTTATCTCGACGGATATTCATTAATTAAAATAAACGAGACAGCGATAAAAATAACCCATTTATTTATCTATAAACCAACATAAGTGTGTGATTCGCTTGCAATTTAGCTCTGTTGAATCTCAAGCATTTTAGCATGTTTACGTATTTTTCTTTGGCAAATGTTTTACGATAAATTTAGTATGGGTCACACCTATTTATTGATATAATAAAATCTGTCCGTGACTTCGCCTACATGGACTTGGGTGAATTATTTCTTAGAATGATGTCTCAGAGAGATGTCAGTTTGAGTTGTCATTTCGGTTTTTCTTTTAAACCTTAGAACTACTACTTTTTTCTGGAGGGATAGTACTGTATGTCCTCCATAAGATATATTATGTAAGGGAAACCTTGTTCATATTGTAACGAATGTCTTAACGGGGCTTACGGGTAATGCGATTTAGAAATCGTCGCGTAACGAAAGGCCATAGGCTGTGTGCGTATGTGAATTGAGCTTACTACAAGCAACTGAGCACAGGAGCAAGTGAGTGCGCAGCCAGGTTAGCAACTCTCTCTCTTTCTCTCTATCTGTCTCTTTTTATCATATAACCTATTGAAATATACAGATTTTATTTCGAAGTACATTGGAGGTGAAGAAAAAAATTCGTTACTGACAGGGGTCCCTCGACCGCATAATCTTTTTGAATGATATTTTCAGATACACCGGCTTTATAAAATATAAGAACACAATAAGTCATTATAAATTAATTCAATTGTATATTATACCTCGATTGTTTGCATATGTTTGAATAATTACATTCATACGTGTTTTTTCTTTGTTTATAGTCTTCAAATCTATTTTGATCCTTATTCTAAATATACATAGAAGCTAGATACGTTAACCGCGAAGTTGTACGAGTGCCAAGTCCACATGCTTTTACAATGAGATAATCCTTAAGCTATATGACAATGTGTATGTCGAGTGTTATTCTTTAGCGGTAAGCGTTATCGCGGAACCGTTTCGTTTCATTTTGTAGACTACTTATATCTGAACTCGAATTCTTTTGCCTGGACTTTAGGATTATGTTCCATTCAGTTTATTTGTATTTGTACAAAAATACCAAAAACGATCAGATGACATGAGATTACTGGGTAACGGAGATTCAAGATCCAATATCTCGAGGTTGGCAACGCGTAAGTGGCAACTACTAATGGTGTTGCGTGCGCTTATGGGCTACGGCAACCGCTTACCATTAGGTGGGCCGTATGCTTGCTTGCCAACTTGTAACATAAAAAAAAAAAATATTCAGGTGGAGGGACCGAGTACTGAGGTCCGGCCGCGAAAAAGGGATAGCCCTCGGGCTCAAAATTCATCCAATCTTTGGCGTAAACACTATACTTTACCTCTCGTGCTATCTTTTATCTTAAGTGGCAACGCAACATCTGGTATTGCTAGTAAATAATACCCTACGGGTAAATGTACTTCCTCCTGTTATCAGTGTTTTTCTTACGTTAAAGGAGGCTTACCTGATGTAAAGAGAGTATCACCGCCAGACGGCATACATGTGTGCTCCCGAACTTTAAGAGACAACTGATTATACGCTGGCTTGAGTTTTTAACTGACGTACGGTGGTAACTAATCAGGCGGCCACTTAAACACTACCACCAGTTGTCTTCCCTCTTTATATTTTAACAATAGTAAATCTATATGAATCATGTTGTAGAGGCAAAAATCTATTATCATAGGGTCTATTTCAAAATTAATAATAAAACAATTTTGAAAAGATGTTATATTAATATGTATTTATTTGTGAAGGTGTATTCGACGCTCAGCCGACCGCCTCCGAGAGGCAGCGTGAGGACCTCAGCTTGCGACTGAGGCGAGACTTCGGCCTCGCGCTGCCCGACGACGAGGACGCGCAGGCGCCTGCCGGTCAGTATCCTCATGCAAACACACACACACACACACACAAAATCACTTATACTAACGAAAACCAAAATCAAATATTTTTATTCACTGTAAAAAGCATTTCACTTATTTGATAAAGTCAGATTCTACCACAGGCTCCAAAATTAAACCTCTACCCTAGAAGAACTTTGCCGATTCTTCTTCAGGACTTGACCAAATAAACTATGAACACAAAAACACATAGGCATACTTTTACTCAGCCTCAAAACAGTAACAGGACACAATCACTGAATTACCCGAAAATCACGAAGGAACTACATAGAACTAATCGGACTGTTCATGAAAGACACACAAACTCATATGCTTGCTCAGAACTCACTCAGGACTCACGTACAAAATCACTCAGGACTCGATTGCAAGGTCACTCAGAACTCACGCTAACATATCTCACTGCAACAATAAAATGAATTATTATTATTTATTAAAATAATTTGTTGCAGACGTGGGCCTGAAGCGCTGCGACAGGTAGAGCCGCCGGCCGCGGCCAGTCTAGACGTAGTTTTGTAAATCTCACCGGCGCCGGAACGTCGCTTGTAATATAAATATTATATTATAATATAATTATATACTTTTGTATCTCGTCTCGTTTATCTCGTGTATATTTCAGTTTTTTTTATCCTTCGTTTGTCAATTTTCTCTGCGAGTACAAATTGTTTTTTTATTTTATTTCTCTCTGTAAATATTGTATATAGAATAATAAATAACTCACGCGGTACGTATGTATGATGATATATTGAATAGAAAAAAAATGTATAAGATTTTTTTATATATGTACAATGTTTTATGTATCCCATTGTTTATTTATTACGGACAGCGGAGTCTAGGGAAAAGAAATGTTGGATATAGGAATTTTTGTACGCATAATGTGTAAGTAAATTATAGTTGTTTTTATTTGTTTTAAATTTTTTTTATTGTATACAACGGGTCTCCCGTTAGGTATATAGGTCACTAGTGTTAGATGTTTCTGGTGTAATTTAGTGATATGGAATCGTGTAAACGGTTTTCTTTTTCTAGACTTTAATATGTCAATAATTTAAGTGAGTGTGTGTGGTCATGTTCCATCACAAAGCTTACTGGTAATGGGTACTCGGTGGTAGTGACTTCGGTTCTAGATTGACATTACTATTATATATCTTCGGCCTAGATATTAGAATTCGTTAAAAAAAACTGATTTTATTGATACATTTCAACGATTAAAGAGTAACAGATAAATTTATAGCTTCAATAGTTCAATGATTGCAGGTTCGATCCTGACCAAATTGAGCTATTTGAGGGGCATATTTCAGTGTCAATAGAAAAAAATTGAAAAAGCATTACTAATATTTTAAATAAAATTATAGACTAATTCTAATATTTAGGCCGAGGATATGTATGTTGTATAAAGCAGTGGTTCTTAATCGTTTTTAATAACACAATCTCATTAACAGCTCCATAAATAAGTCTTATAATCGATTTATTTTTGGTTAAATGTAACTCCTGTAACCACTTAACTTTTCCTAAAACTCCCACAGATAATTAATATGTAAAATGTAATAATGTCGACTTATAATCCGGTCGCGAATAACTAGGAATTTCGT
The DNA here is from genome assembly GCA_023373885.1 of Hestina assimilis. Classification (NCBI taxonomy): domain Eukaryota; kingdom Metazoa; phylum Arthropoda; class Insecta; order Lepidoptera; family Nymphalidae; genus Hestina; species Hestina assimilis. Next base: position 13,739,357 of record CM041745.1, read on the forward strand.
ATAATGAAGTAATGGCAAGTGTGCGAGAGAGACAGCAATATATTCGTAAGCGAGAGAAAGATATTTTTTATGATGGATGAATAGATTTAGTATATACTAAAGATAGGCTCTTCCATACAGACAAAATGTGTCAAATACTGGAAGGAAGTTAGTCACAAGCTTGCAACACTATTACTAACTTCGCTTTGCGTTGATGATTCTCAAAGGAGCACCAGTGAGTATAGACATTTTTGTCTGTATGGAAGTCCTGTCTATAAAGTAAGTCTATAGATGGTTGTATGAAATTTCCTATTTTCCGCCACCGGACTATATCATATATATAAGAAAACATCACAATATATCTTTTGAAGTAATGTTATCTAGAACTGATGCCAGCGACCCCGTTTTCATATAAAAAAACCACATCTTTCATTATACTCAACAAAATAATATATATAAGTCCGAAACGCAATTATTCTATCGTTGTGAAATAGACTCTAATTGTATCGCATTAAAATCTATTTTACTTTAAACGTAACTAAGTTACATTAAGCGTAATTGTGTTTTCGTACGTTTACTGCGGAGAATCTATAATAAATGTATACGCCATTTTGAAAATCATAAATCTTAAATACCGTTATTTATTTTATATTTTTTTTGTGTTGGTATAATTGATTTGAATAACAAAATGGCGTCTGCAATTCGGTCAATAGTACCTGACTCGGTGACAACGAATAAATGTTGTGAATCCCGGGCTAAGGATAGCAGATACCAGTGAAAATGCGGCCGACGACGGACTTGCAAAATATTCTGTTCGTTATAATCTATAAACAATTTTCCGAAAAAAAAAAACAAAATGACTTCGTTTCATACACTTATTATATAGACAAGCTCTTCTATACAAAAATAATGTCTAAACATTCGCTGGTGCTCCTTTGTAAGTACTAACGCAACAAAGCGAATGTAGTTGAATTAGGTTGTGTGACTAAGTTCGTTTCGTTGCGCAAAAGTCAGTGCGAATTTACAAAAGAGCACAAACGGATCTTTGGCCATGTTTTTAGTACCGAAGAGTCTGTCATAAGTTTATAGTAAGTCAGTGCTTAGTTTCAAATTTAGTAAAAAAAAGGTATTGAGAAATATTTTTTTAAGATTTTCTCAATTGAATTTCTCGATAATGCAGTTAATTAAGTAGTTAGACTACTGCGACCCAGTGTGAACGGTTCTTTGTACTCGCTCAGAACTGTAATAAAATATCGATTAAAAAACCCATACATTTTCAGATAATTTCATATTTTTTATATCTCAAAAAATAAATTTTCGGCCAGGGTAATATCGCAATCAAATAACAGACATCACTTTTGTCTGGTATTTGAATGCCTAAAGGAAAATTATAAATGTCATATCAGAAAATGTTTTGAGGTCAATATTCCAGTTTCAAATTTTGAAATCAAAACTAGCGCATATTAGAGATATTCGCTTTTTAAAAATTATAAAAACGGTAAATATATAATTTAAAATCTTATGTCTATATGTAAATCATTTTGATTAAATATAATATGTCTAGATATACAGTCAAAGCTAAAAAAACGCAAGAAATTATATATTTTTTATCTATACATATTATATAATCAAAATTAAATCAAATATTGTCTTTGATTTATTAATTCGTCCAATGTATTAAAATACTCATTTACAATAACTTTTATACATTGTCTATATATTATAGACCTTCTTATACATACCGACAAAATGTATCGGGCTCGTTGGTGCCCTTTCGTAAATTAAACACCAAAGTAACGGAACCAAGCTGGTCACACGCTAAATTCATTCGGTTATATGAAGTTAGCTTGTGACTAATTTCGATCCTAATGTCCATTTTTAGTTTTTAGATAGGGCGCTTTAGTATTTGCTAAGATAAAGGGAGTTGTTCGCTCGATGCTATTATATTATTTTAATTTCGTTTAAATGAAAACCCAATACATACTATTACAATTTCTAAAATAATTTCTATAATTTTACAATAGAAAAATATAATAAAATAAATCTTTAATGTGCGTTAGTTTTAGTGCACAGTATACTTTGTTAGGGACGCCGGGCATGGCCTTGAAACTACCGCCTAAATTATTCGATAAGTAGGCTCAGCCATATACGATTTCTGTGTTCATTTCGATACTTAATATAATTTGTGATGCTTTTGCTTAATTTTTTTTTTCATGAAATAACAGCAAAATTACGCATGGGCGTACCCAAGCAAGGAAAAAAGCTGCTTGAGCTTAAAGCTAATTTCCTATAATGTCGGTTATAGACTTTGAAACCATACAACCGGTTTCATTAAAAAGGCAATAAGAGAAAGATGGTTTTAGATCACTAAATGTTTTTTTTACTTTTCCCATACAAAAGTATGTCATTCGATGCAATTATATAAATTCTTGGTCATACCAACTGCTGTAGGTCTGCTAGTATAATAAATATAAAATTTACAAAATTGGAAATCAGGTGTATTAAAATCCTATCAGTATTAAAATTAAAATTTTTGTTTTAAGAGATTTATATTTCCAAATGCAAATTAAAAATGTTAACTTTTGCAGACAAGATGGCCCTAGAATATTCTACAACGCTTAAACTATTGAATGATGTATTCGTAAAAGGTTAAGAATAAACTTGTATGAAGGTTATGCTTAAGAAAGAAATCTAGCCATTAGAAACCTAACAGTGGAATTATTAAGTGCAACAAATATTATATTCAATTAGGGAACGTACCCATACTACGTGACCCATGATTTAGACCCCTCCCCCCTAGGTGACTACCCGTAGGAATGCCAAGACCACTCCTCTAGTTTTCACGCAATAATTCATAAATTTGGTTTCAAATATTTTTTTGTCAACTGTAAGTGAAGAAAAAAAAATTGCTCATTTTTGTTCATTAATACGGCACTTGCTGTGTGACGAACATAACAAAAACAAAAGTTTTTTTCTCTTTTATTCACATTCATTTTTCATGTCTATTGACTACGGGATGTAAACCTAAGACCCTGTGGCCAAGTGTGGTATTTTGAACACACACCAAACAAATCCCTCCCTCCCCCATTTATGAACGGGTCACGTAGTATGGGTACGTTTCCTTACACGCTGACAATGCGTCGTCTCGTCTTCTAATGGATCTTGCCTTCGCCCATGCTTAGTTGTATTATTATCTATGGTATTGTCGCCTTTTTGAAAATTGTATCAATTTTTTCTTTGTATTATACCCTAATCATCGTTATTTAAATTTAATTTTATTATGTAAAAATAAATATATTTTTGTTGAGTGAAAAAATTTCACGTGCTTCATATTTTTATCGCTTGGATTTCATTTTTAAATTTAAATACGATTAAATGATGGGACGATATTTTCGCATTATAAATTCTACTTAACACAATTACTCTGCATAATGTTTAGACTTAGGTGTTAGTCAACTGTTGCAATAAATCGCCTAAAGGCAAAAACGTATGTAGGTATGCGGAATAATAAACAGCTTAATTAATTTAATTCGTGATTTTATATTTTTGTATAGTGAAGAAAATCACTGGAGTTTATTTTTTCGATCCGATTTAATTATAAATATTTTTAATGGAGGTGCGTCATTTTTGTGAGTAAGCTATGTATGTAAATATTACTGGTTGTTATAGTATATAAATGCTTTCCCATTATGTTAAAGTGCATTTTGCTGTGGAAATTTAATTGTTTTTTCTTCTTTCGAGTGGGCATTATTATCTGTTAGATAACTTGCCGTGTTTTAAAAAGTATCTTAAGTGTGATTATATTTTTAGTATTAATTTTAAAACGATATAAATTTTAATTTCGAGCGTTTATTTTATGACAGCATAATGCGCTCTAACGTATGAAATATTTGTAGTATATTAGAGAAAAAAAATCTTTGTGATAACTTTTAAAATATCATTCAGTAGTGAAACAGTGTCATGTAAATATAATTAATATTAAGCGAAATAAAGCTACATATATTTTGTTAAAGCTGATTGAAGAGAGCACATTCAATATGATTTGCCCAAGTCTCAGTGTTGTCCCACCTCGGTCTGTTCCCGATATTATTGTAACAATGGAATATTTTGCAATACAAATTATATAATTTTCTTTTTTTTTTAACTCTTAAGTGGATCGTAAAATAGAGCTGTATATTATCCAGATGTTAAATATTATTATTTCTTTCTTAATGTTTGAACTAAGCATGTAAAATTTAAAATAATAATATAGAATAAAAGATGTTATGATAATTAATTACATAAAATCTTCGTTTGAATCTAATGCCTTTCCTTTTCCTTATAAAAGTCTTCAGAACGCAGAAGATTGCTGTATCAGTAATAAAAACAACGAAGTTAGACGGCGATCGCGGCTTCCACTATTTTATTGCTCTTACAAATATCTGTTTCGGTCTGAGCGTTGTCCTTGTGGATCTCCCCACCGTGCCCCGGAGAGCACGGTAAACTGTCTGTCCCGGTTGTTATCACATATAATAAAAGTAAGCTCCCATAATATAATTTGCTCTTATCCAATCAGTTATTGGTTCGCCCTTAAGTTTACGGAGGTCAGAAACATTTGCTCTGTGGAATAAGTAGTAACCTGTTAAATCCGGACAAGAGATATAAGCAGACTGGAAATAATGCTAGGGGGACCACACCCACTTGCGATCTCTACCGTTTTTATTCAAAAATGTGGATTCCATCTGAATATTACACCAACTTGTATAGAAAAGCACTGTCTATTCTAGTGGAATGATAGTCCATAGAAAAGTTACATTTGGGGTTGCGTTTTTTAGAGGACGCAATTTTATTTTTGATGTGTATGGGGGTCAGCAGTGTAAAGCTAAAAAAATTGTTCGTAAAATGATAAAAAAAGTTATACGATAAATATTTTCCTCGAATTTCTGAACATTTTCGGTTACAACTTTTTTATTTATAGTTCTACGACAAAAAGTTACTGGGCCAAAGTTGTAGAGAATTTAATTTGTAACAGAAAATGTTAACCTTTTTTTTTTTTCTCACATAAATATTTTAAGAGATATAACGTAAAAACCATTTCAAACCCTATTTTCGAGATGGCGGCCGTGGGACAAGGGTGGCGACCCCACAAACTTGGTTTTAGCTTTACATTGACCCCCCCTACACACCAAAATATAAAATTGCGGCCTCTAAAAAACGCAGGGTAAGGCCTAAAAATGTAACATTTCAATGGACTATAAGTCAAACTATTGAGGTTTAAAAACCCACGACATACTATTTATCTAATATATATATATATAACAGCTAGAGTACGAAAAGTTATGTAACGAAGAAATGATACTAGACGAATTGAAGTGTCGTTAGAAAAACGTAAACAGGCGACTAAAGTTTTAATAATATAAAAAAATGAAAAAACATGTTAAAACGCTTAAGTATGCGTTTGCAACTATGCGCGGTACATAAACCGACTGCAATGTTCAAATGAAAAAGTGTGCATCATCATACACGAATATTTTTAGTTATCGATATTTGCAAATGACATAACGCTACAAGCAATGAGATGGTGTGTAGTAATTTCTTATCGTTAGATTCGTTTGTTTCATACAATTGTATTATTAATTATTATTAAACTTGACGACGTTTCGGCGCAGCGGTAGCGAACTTGCCTTGAACGCCACGAACCGCGGGCTCGATTCCCGCTCAGAGCAGATGTTTGTATTAACCATGCAGGCATGTATTCCGGTCCTGGTGTGTTTGTCCTTGTCGTTGTGAATGTTTCCGGACCACGGACACAGGATATAACTATCATAATCAAGCTTTTAGCTTATACAAAATCAAAAAAAATCATATTTGACGAAATATAGAAATGCTTCTGAGTCGAGTTGTAGGTGTCACTCGCGCGTTGCCAACCTCGAGATATTGGTTCTTAAATCTCCTTTGCCTAGTGATTTCACTAGCTACAGTGTCCTTCAAAGCACAATATTACTGCTTTACGGTAGAATAACTGACACTGCGGTGGTACCTACCTCGTCGGTCTCTTATAATAAAAGTATACCACAGTGAAGTGTACTTATCAATAAAACAAATTATTTTAATGTATATTTTATAATTACACATTTAGTGCTGCCACATAAAAAAATTAATTTCAACATTTATAATATCCTTAAAAGACAGTATAAAATCTAAGTTATAATTTAACATCCATAAGTCAAGCAGTACCAATGCAACACTTGACTAGTTACAATCATAATATATTATAGTATCACAGCCGGGAAACGGAACATAAGACTTTGCAAACACAGATACGTGTAAATTTGATGGAATGCAACGGAACGAAAACAAAACGTGTATAATACAGTTTTAATGGCACTGGAAATAAAATAAACTTACATGATTTAACTATTTTCCCTTCGAGATTGTAAGTATTACAACAAAGAAGGAACTATTATTAAATTTTACAATTCAAAATAATCAAATAGTATAAATCAAAAAGAATTTCGCTTTTACAGCACATTTTAGCACACTAATATTCATGGAATCGAGGGATCGTTTCGCGCCTGCTCCGTAATACTTTACCGCTCTTGAAAATCTTATTAACAAAGTTTATTATATTCGTTATTTATAGATATATATCCGCTGCTCTCCATCAGCTTTTAAAAAGTGCTTTACGCTCATTTAGTTGAAAATATTCTATATAATAAGGCTCACTATAACAGCCGGTAACAGCTTAGTAATTAGGTAATGTTGATTTGTTTTTAAAACTTTTAGTAGATTTTAAATTTAATTCTGGAATGTATATATTTTAGGGCACTGTCATAACAAACCTATAAAAAGCTACACAATGAAACAAACAGATAACATACATAGGTATTTTAAAGCAAATAAATATATTTTAAAATCTTAAATCTACACAAATAAATTTAACTTTGTACATTAAAATTTACCGAAGTTTAACGTCTATAATTTAATATTACGTACTATTTACACTCTTAAATAACGATTTATAGAAAATGTATTTATAGTCTCAACATTAAATTCGTACTTTTAACAGCACCCACATTTATACCAGAAGACCCTGCTATGGCATCGCTAACAGCAAACAAAAATGCTTAAATTAATCTCTTATTATAACTTAAATGTTAATTAATGAAGCAACGGAACGAAGTAAGTCACAAGTTAACTTCATTGTGCACAACAGCATGAAGTTAGCGTGTGACCAACTTCGTTCTGTACGTTGGTGTTGAATTTACAAAGGGCAGATGAGAGAAGACATATTGTGTATATGAAAAGGCCGGTCTTTAATATGACAATAAATTTGTCATCTGTCATTTGTACAGATAATTTTGTGTACTCATTATTTAAGAACAGGACATACATATATAGACAGGAGGCTTACCATGAACTTTTCTTTTAATTCTATTTCAATCCAATTCAATTTTGGCAGTAAAACGATTTGGATGTATGAGCCTGACGTATAAATATATATATGTCATGGTACGAAATAGTGATGAAACTCAGTTTGGAGGAACATTATTTAAATCGCAATAATAGTTCATGGTAAGCCCCCAGGCCTGTTGATAAGAATACAACTCGTCTATAATAATCAGTCATTGAATGCAAATTTTTTTTGCAATGTCATCTTTTTTTGTTATTGATAACAAATTGTAATAAATATCTAGATTTTTGAACTAAATACGTCAAGTACTTATTACAGTCACGCTCTAAGTTTATATTTAAATTTTTGGAATTTTTGTCTCGTTTTAAATTTTACAATTATCAGTCACACAAATTTAAACATTTTGCAACAAAACTTATTAAGCATATTCATATAAGATTGTACTCACTAACAAAGAACAATACGTTTTTTGGCACAATTTTTCAAAACTATAAACCAAAAGTAACTTATCTCTCACATTCACAATAAAAATCCACTCACAAAATCAATCGCACGAGTACGTCACTTTCCCGCAGTTCCCCGTTTCGAGGGAAGGGCTATTATAAAGCGCCCCAGGTCTAGGAGTCGGCGAGCCGCCACTGCAGCTCGGGCTCGCGCTTGAGGTGGTAGTCGAGGCACGGCTGGAAGTTGACGTGGATGGTGACGGGGTGCAGCGCGGCGAGCGGGCGCGCGTCGTGCGCCGCGCCCAGCTGCCGCGCCACGCACGCGTACTCCACGCTCAGCGGGACGTAGTACTTGCCTGAGGGGGACACGGTTGATAAATAGTTAAACGACCATTCTTCTTATCGAGTGGTTCAGTCTCAGGCACCTGCACCTGGTGACGCTGTCAAGGCCAGTAGGGCCAATAGCAACGGCTCCCATTAGGATAGTCTTCTCCTTCTTATCGAGTGGTTAGTGGCCAACCTAGTTGTACCGGTTAGAATACGAAAAATACTAAAGTGCGAAGTTAAAAGGGAATAAAAGACTATTTTACACTTGGAGGGCATAGAATACGAGAGCGGATGGTATCGCGAACGGAAGACTGCAAAACGACTGCGCTATTGCGGGTTATAACATTTAACGTATTCGAGGGTGGCGCTGCTCTCGCATTATAAGCCCATAACTTTATTAATCAAAACAGATTATGCAATATTTACAGGTTTACACATGTTAGCAATAGATGGCGTAGTTGGTAAGTACTATTTTATTATAAATTACATTTATTTAGGTTTATATTTTATATTTTTAACAAATTAATAACTCTTAGATAATTTACTTATGTATTTAAATTTGCTTACTTAGTTACCTAAACATTGTCTTATTTACTTCAATTTTACATGTTTTACATTATAGTTTCTTTTCTTAGTTACAGATGGCGTGTCGACAACATCCTCCCGCCCAGTGTCACACTTGTGACACTCATCTACCAAAGGTAAGGGTAATATTTTTATTATAGGTCTGCGCAGGATTCCTGAGGCTGTTTTTATATCAACCACCCGAACCCTTCCATCTCTTCCCGCGTGAGTATGTTGTACAATTCCTTTCGGCCACATGTTTCGCGGAGTATTCGAGTCCATGATGATCACCATGTCTCCTTCTTTTAAAGGGGACGACTCCTCGTGCCACTTTCTTCTAGGAATGAGCACTGGTAACACCTCCTTTATCCATCTTGACCAAAACATATTTGAAAGCTGCTGTGCTATGCGCCATTGTTTTCTTAAGTATAAATCACCTTCATCACATACTCCAACCTGAGGTAAGTTTGAAGAAGAACCCAGTAAAAAATGATTCGGTGTCAGCGCTTCAGAATCGCGATGATCCACTGATACGTGAGTCAGCGGCCGACTATTAACCATATTCTCCACTTCAGCCATAAAGGTAAGCAGAGCTTCTTCACGAGGGGCTCTTTCTTTCAGAACAACATTTAATGCTACCTTCACGCTCCTTATTAGTCGCTCCCATGCTCCTCCCATGTGAGGAGTAGCAGGCGAGATAAATTTCCATTCCACTAGCTTACTAGATAATTCATCTTTTACCTCTTCGCTAAGAATATCTTCATAAGATTTCTTTAATTCGCGCTCAGCACCTCGCAGATTCGTACCATTATCCGAATAAATTCTTTGAGGCTATCCTCGTCGTGCAGCCATCCTTCTGAGTGACATGATGAATGAGTCGGCAGTAAGATTATGTACAACTTCAATATGTACCGCGCGTACAGTCAGGCAAGTAAATAAGACACCGTATCTCTTTTCTCTGCGGCGACCATTGGTTATCTCCAGGGGTCCAAATAAATCAATACCACAGTTCGTGAAGGGGCGATAGTGATGTGCTAATCTGGCTTTCGGTAGATCACCCATTCGCGGATGTGTTGGTTTGGCCTTTTTAATCCGACAGTAAAAACATTTCGCTGCGACGCTCCGTACTGTAGGTCTCATCTTTAAAATCCAGAATTTTTGACGTAACTCGTTGACCACCATCTCAGTACTTCCATGTGCGGCCGCTTCATGATAGCATTTCACAATAAGCTTACTTATAGCGTGATGTCCGTCGAGCACGGCTGGTTGCTTTAAATCAACACATATATTCTTCGAGGCATTAACTCTTCCTCCGACGCGTAAAATTCCAAATTTATCAATAAAAGGTGTAAGCATACGTAGACGACTATCCTTTGGTATATTTTTATTTTCCATTAATAATTTATATTCGGTTGAGAATGATTGCTTTTGTGAAAATTTTATCAAAATCTGTTCAGCCTTTTTTAATAATTGCGGATTTACTTCGGTTTTTATTTTTCTGCATTTTTCTATAAATTGTAAAATTCTAGCTGTACTTCTCTTCAAACGAAGCCACGACGAAAATCTTATCGGATCCGGTACAGGTAAGTCATCAATTTTATAACTCACTGTATTTATTAACTCCAATGCATTCTCATTAATTTCCATATTTTCTTTTTCAGGTAAAAGGTTCGACGTTGGAAGTGGTTCTCGAAGAAAGCTAGGTCCCAGAAACCACTCACAATCAGCACGAAGATCATAACTACACATTTTTGTAACGATATCTGCAATGTTATTTTTTGATGAAATATAATTCCACTCGTTTTTACTACTTAATTCGTCTATTTCTCCTAGTCTATTTGCAACGAAAACTTTGTACGATCGCGTGTCGTTCTTTATCCAGAAGAGAACAGTTGTGGAATCAGTCCAAAAGAAGCGAGTTGTAGCTTTAATTCTATGTTGACACTCAATAGTTTTCGCTAAACGGCAAGCCATCACTGCGGCTTGCAACTCGAGACGCGGTATGGAAACCGGTTTTAGCGGTGCAACTCGACTTTTACATGCAATGAATGAGCAGATAATTTTATCGCTTTCAACTCTGCGCCAATAAGCGACGGCGGCGTATGCGCTCGGGCTAGCATCGCAGAAAATATGTAACTCCAATGCCGTCTCCTTCACTCCTATTGTATCAGACGTAATCTTTACGGAATAGTAATTAGTTGCATCCTTTTCCAGCCCTTGCGACGATGAATTAAAGTACCAACGGGGAATTTGTAAACAACTTAGTTTATTTAGTTGTTTTATCCATTCGATAAACATTATATTATGTTTGTAGTCAATTTGTTCGTCCCATTTAATTTTTGTTTTCCATATACTTTGTAATATAATCTTTATTTTTATTGTGAATGGCGTCAAATATCCATGAATGTCGTAAATAGACATCGCTATTCGTAATATTTCCCGTTTTGTAGGTTTAATCTGACAGTTTAAAATTTCTTTAGGAATTTTCTTAAATGATAAGTCAAACCCGAGTGTATCACTAGTCAGATGCCATAACAATCCCAACGTTCGTTCTTGATTATCGATTCTGAACGTTATTGCATTCTCGCTTAAAGTTTCTTTCGGCCTGCCATTTAATATTTCTTGTTTGTTCGAGTTGAAGTTTCTTATGAAAAATCCTCCTTGGGAATGAATAAATGAAATTTCCTCGATCATTTTCTGTGCTGCGGTGACGTCATCCATCGAGTCTATGTAGTCATCCATGTAGTGTGATGTTATTATTGCGTTTACAGCTTTTGGAAACTCTACTGTGAAGCGTTGTGCGTTTTTATTCTTTATAAACTGAGCAATAAAAGGCGAGCAGTTAGCACCGAATATCAATGATGTCATAACGTATTTTTTGATAGGTTCTGAAGAATTATTTCTCCACAGAAACCGAAAGGCATCTTGATCTTCTTTTCTTATTTTGATACGCAGAAACATATCTTTTATGTCTCCTATTAGGCCGACGGATCCTTCCCTGAATCGTAACATAATGCCATATAGTGATTCCAGCAAATCAGGCCCCTGAAGTAGAAAGTCGTTCAGTGATTTTCTGTCAGATGCTACAGCTGCGTCGAAAACAATACGAAGCTTCTTCTTGTTAGGGTTGTCCACGCCGAAATGAGGTAGATACCAAATTCTTTTTCCAGGGTCACGATCATCGGCTTCTTGTGCGTAATTATTTTCAAATAAATAATTTATTCTTTCGCGGTATCGACGGGCGAACTCAAGGTTCTTCACCATCTTCTGTTCTACGAACTTCAGTCTTTGGAGTGCTTTTGAATAAGATTCGGGCATAATGGAATCGTTTTTCCAAGGCAAACCTACTTCCCACTGGCCATTGAACATCCTGGTTGAATTTTCCAGCAAAGATGTAGCTCGTACTTCTAAGGAGTTCTCTCTGGGCTTGTTGTTAACACCTATGGATTCAAAACTAAAAGAGTGACTCACCAAATCGCTTAACTGCTTGTAGGCTTCTGTCTCTTCACTACCCTGTGCAGTGTAGCAAGCGGTAGGAAAGCTGTGGTTTACCGCCACAGTCAAGGCTGCTTCAGACCTAGGGACAAGGGAATGTGTCGACACCACACCATGAATACACCAACCAAGTGGCGTTAAAGTTGCTGAAGGCTCATTTTTACGACCCATTAAAGTGTCTATAGGACATATTAAATGATAGTTATCTTGACCTATTAATACAGTTGGTTTAACATTTTTGTTACAGAACATAGACATTTTAATTTTATTTAAATGACAATATTTTGTTATATCAATTTTAGCCAATTTTTGTACAGGTAAATCTAATTCCTTTATTTTTCTAACTCTAAGCTTAAACTTATAATTGTCCATATTAGTCACATTACAATTAATTATTTCACTATTGCATACAAGTTCACTGTCGAATGCGCCGCGTACGCGCATCGTAGCCGCTTGTCCGGTGATGCCTGCAGCCTCGGCGATGGACGACGACATGAGCGAGACAGTCGCTCCGTCATCGAGCAACGCATACGTTGATACAATGCCTCGCGGCCCGTGAATGTTTATACGCACTACTTTTAACAAAACACAACTCGGATTAATTGTAATAGCTACGGTTTCACTTTTTGTGTCACTTTTTGACAATCGCATTTGACTTTTGTCAACACTTTCACTCATTTGCACTTCACTAGGATCTTTTGACGTTTTGATTGTCCAGTGGAGGAGTTGATGGTGCGCCTGCCCGCACCCGTCGACATCACAGCTCGCCGCGGTACACTGCTGTCTATCATGCCGCGTTATTAAACATTTGTAGCATAAATGATTGTCTCGAACGAATCTCCACCTGTCTCGACGTAACGCGCGCTTAAAGCGCTTGCAGTCTGGCAATGCATGTTTACTTAAGCGACAAAATTTACATTTATTGCTTTTATCTTCATCGTTCAAAAGTAAGACTTGTGAATTAAATTTGCGATTCTCCGGCTTCATTTTGTACTCTGCCGCATGACTATGAATATGACTAACGCCAGCCATGGCTGTTTTCTTTGCTTCTTCATGTAGAAAGTCCGAAAACAATTCTAGTTTCGCCTTCTGCGACTCATTGTATACATAAATATAATCAGCCCATTTAGTAATGAGCGTGCTAGGACATTTGGATAACACAGATGTTATTAGCTCCGGGCTTCTTAGATAGTCCGTTTGTTTTATAGCTTTGGCAGCAGCCACGTAGTTTTTGATTTTTATAGAAAAATTAACAACTTCGTTATGATAATTATGCGGTAATGGCGACAATTTTCTTATTTGTGTAGTCAATTTATTTATTATCACCTCCGGTCGCCCGTAACGCAACTCTAAGGATTCTATCACATCATAGGGCGTCGTATTTCCTATTAACAATGAAGATACGGTATCTCTTGCTTCACCACGTAAGCACTTTCTGAGCCTCCACAAATTTTCTGTATCTGTATAATTGCAGAGCCTGGATGACTCATAGTAAGCTTCTTTAAATTGTAACCAGTCAATTGGGTCCCCAAAAAATAAAGGTAAATCTTTAGGTGCTGATAGCCTTACCAATAGATCTTGATTCCTGGCCTCGACCGACGCTTGACCGATGACCTCTCTTAACGCTTGCGCTAATTCTTGCATGTCATTGCGAGGAGACGCGTGAGGAATCGGATGTACGTTTTTAGGCTCACAATCAATTTGGCTATGTTCTAACCAGTTCTCGATTCTCTTTTGAGTATCTTCCGTTGCTAAAGACGACATCTTACTACGGTTTGATTTTCTACTTTCAAGGGCAGCTATGTCAGCAGCTAATTTCTTTTCTATTAACTCTTTGTCGATTGCAGCTTTTGCCTGGGCAGCTTCCAGTTCTAGTTGTTTCTTTCGTGCAAAGGAAGAGGAACTCTTACCTTCACTATAAGTTGTCTTTTCGACTTTCTGGAAAGACTTCAAACTACCCTCATTTTTAGGGCGTGGCACAATGAGTTCCGCAGAATCTACGGCCCTTTCAGACTGTACATCGCGTAGAATAGCATTTTGTTGATCCATACCTTCAATCTGTTGCTCACTCCTCAAGGCGCGACGAGTTTTTACCATTTTGCGTGGCGGTGGAGTGGTGAACATCTGATCGAACTTCACGGGTTTCTTCGTATTTCAGATCCGGCTCGAAGACCAAAAATGTACCGGTTAGAATACGAAAAATACTAAAGTGCGAAGTTAAAAGGGAATAAAAGACTATTTTACACTTGGAGGGCATAGAATACGAGAGCGGATGGTATCGCGAACGGAAGACTGCAAAACGACTGCGCTATTGCGGGTTATAACATTTAACGTATTCGAGGGTGGCGCTGCTCTCGCATTATAAGCCCATAACTTTATTAATCAAAACAGATTATGCAATATTTACAGGTTTACACATGTTAGCAATAGATGGCGTAGTTGGTAAGTACTATTTTATTATAAATTACATTTATTTAGGTTTATATTTTATATTTTTAACAAATTAATAACTCTTAGATAATTTACTTATGTATTTAAATTTGCTTACTTAGTTACCTAAACATTGTCTTATTTACTTCAATTTTACATGTTTTACATTATAGTTTCTTTTCTTAGTTACAGATGGCGTGTCGACAACACTAGTGTCAGAGTTGTTCAGGTCGCCCGTATAGGTCTCTGATTTTACTTATCGACTGTCATCAAATTGATAACAGCCGGGACCGAATTTTTACGTGCCCTCAGCACGGAGACGCTCAGTTGAAATACCACTATGCGATCACCCATCTAGTGACTGACCGCGCCTAAAGTTGCTTTACCCACCGATCGTTTACCGATCAACGAGCGCACCCGGCTGTGAGCGTCTCCATTGACTTAATATTAACTAAGGACCGACAGTTCCACACAGAAAATGTATCCAAAGATTCGCCTAGCTTCGTTTCGTTGCGGTATTGCGAATTGACAAAAGAACACCAACGAATCCTTGGACATTTTGTTACTATTTGTGGATTGAATTCAACGTTGTTACACAGATGACCTTGTAAACTGAAGCTAGACACATTTGTTAAGCACGGAGAAGCTACGCCGTTACAGTGATCGCATTTGATATTTCTTCCTGGTGGTCCTAGCAAAAAAATCTGTATGAAGTACTACCATCTGAACCTAAACTCACGCCTGTATGACTAATACGAAGTGCACTCCCCCCCACTGCCCTATGCCCATCTCTCTACACCTGTATCTGTTTGACCATCACATACATACCAAGAGGGTTTAAAGCGAAGACTGGAACATACTGCACGGGTGGCAGCGGCTTGTCGTACTGGTGGCGGTGCGGTGAATCACTCGACGTGTCCTGAAATTAGAGGTTATTTATTGACTGAAAATTTACATTCGATAAGTTCGATTCGATAAATATTAAGTCTTCTAGAGTTTTCGATCTGAACGACATCCATGGGTATGATACCCATTTTTGTCTTATATAATGAATTATTTATTCGCTCTTAAACAAATTTTTAAAGATAGACTTGCACTTGACTCTTGTTATGCCTAATGGAAAGCAGTTATCGGGTCTAGTTGGAGCGTGGTTGCCTAAAACACGGCTATTCACTCTTGACTTTAAGATACTCATACATAATACTTGGCAGGGAACAATCTATCCGGAGGAAGAAGTGCGAGCTATTACTAAGCGTAACGTATTAAACACATAGAACGAAGAAATCGTTGCGAGCAGATTAAATGACAATTAACCAAAGATGCCAATGACCAGGGCATCTCATCGTTCTATGAGAGAAATGCGACGATGGAAGGTTATGCAGCTCCCGAGCAGATTATCCAAAGTAGTCCAGTAGAGCCGAAAAAGTTAACCTATTTGGAATGTACAGAAGTATGCGTTGCCAGTTAGAAGATTACGTGTCAATATGCGAGTGAAATTATAGATGAAGCGAGTATGAAAATAAGCGTGTCGTATGTGGGTGTGTGAGTGGTACCTGCGGCGAAGTGTCACGCGCCTCCTCTGCGGAGCCGGAGCCGGAGGCGGAAGTGGAGGCGGAGGTGGAGACAGAGGCGGAGACGGGCGGCGGAGGCTTGATGGCGCGGCGCCGCTTGCCGGAGTACGCCTTCGCGTGCGCCGCGCGCGCCGCCGCGGGGGCCGCACTCTCCGCCGCCTGCAATACCGCATGCGTTAGCCAACTATCGATTACCCCGGAAACTTCCTAAGGATTTTCCAGTCTATTATCTTAATTGTCATGACTTTTTGCTAAATTTTCATCAAACGAAGACAAACACACGTACTGGAGAGTTATTAATTAAACGAGTCTTTTTAAATCATAAGTTACCTCGGTGTCTTGCGATCGTGAGAATCGCCTCTCTATGGAGTTCTTGAATTTATATGAATGGAGGTAATCATCGTTTTGTTCCGGTTTCCGCACTTTACGCAGCGCGGGCTCCTTCTTAAGTCTCCCGTCGAGCGGAACTTGGGCCCTCCCCGTCTCCGCCGCCGGCAGAACTGACACTACAAATAGAAAATATCAGAGATATAGAGGATGCACTAGATTGCGCGTCTATATGAGGTAACGAACGAATAGAAAGTGTTTAAAATTGGAGCGCCATCTATCAAGTGGCTGCACTAAATAATATCATCATACGCATACGGTACAAAAACCTCGAATGTCATTGGTCAATATTCCACCCACATTTTATTTATTTAGTTAGCACCACTGAATAAGTAGCGCTAGGGCTAGCCCATTCTTCAACATTTTCTAATTTCAGTATAAAGGATACCCTATCTGTTGTTCTCTATATCTATGCAATTATTTATGAGAAAAGATCATAAAGTAATGAATTATTGAATTTATTTGAGTTATGAAAATAAGAGTTCTCATAACCGTCATGCCTGTCTAATAAGTGGCAAACCCACAACCCACACCCGTCTATGGAAAAGACATTTTATAAATTATTTCAATATCGAAGTCTGGTCAGTTAAACTGTAATTTAAGTGTATCTAGTGAAATTATTATTTAATTATAAATGTGCAAACAGACCGATGAGCTGTATTCATGTTCGTGAGTGTAAGATAGGTACCTCGATCGCAGTCCATGTCGTATTGAGGCTCGTGGTCGTAGGGCTCCTGGAAGGGCGGCGGCTCGGGGCGCCGGATGACCTGCGCGAAGCCGTGCGAACTGGACGAAGAGCTGGTTGTTTCGGATGAGGAGCCGTGCGACCGCGACTTATCGCGTAGTTCTGGAGCTGAAACCAATTAAATATAGATAGAATAGACTTTATTGTATCTACATCACTTTAAACAACATGATTTATATCCAAGTAAAGTCTGTTAAATGTAACTTGAACCATGCGCAGTAACACGTTTTTGGGTCTCAACCGTATGCGGTATGAAGGGGGCCGCGTATCTATAGCAACGCGGCGACGCTAGACCCGATTAGTACACTCGCTCACGGTTCCTTTAGTTCTTTAAAAATAAATTATTAAATATTAAATTTAAATATAATTTATTTTTGTCAGATTTGTAAATATTTAATTTTATTTGAGAAGATAAGGCGTCATCCCAATAAGTGACAGTGATTAACCTTTTTCTATACTATTTATTTATTTTATTCTATTTAAGTAATTAATAACGAAAATGAATAAATAGTTAATTGAATTTAGAAGAAATAATAAGTATATTACATACATACATATTAATTCCGTTTTCCCACTTTATAAAAAAATTATTTAAATAAGATGAAACCAATATTTTTGTCTAACATTTTTGTCCACTATTGTACCTGCGCAGAAGCAGCCATTTTGGTTCAAGTTACATTTAAGGAACTATACTTATTATAAATATGTATGTGTTTTAGTAGTGATAGAGCCATGCTCATCCCAGCACAGTTGCTGCTGGGCCGGCTCGACCGGGTAAGTACTGTCATAGAAAATCAGCGTAAAGTAACTGTATTAGTAGGTACTGTTGCGTTTTATAAGTGAGAGCGCTGCATGCCCATTCTTCAACCCCCCTATTCCATTCCTTTTTTCCCTTGTCATCCCTTACTTCCTATGCCCAATATTATATAGATATAAAAAATAAACCCAAATACAACTCTTTGATTTTTCACGAGATCTCAGAAAGTATAAATTCTACATAATTGATCACACAGTTTGAATTAAGTCATTTAAATTTATCTCAAAATAATTCTCAAATCCACGCAAAGTCACGGGCAGATTCTAGTTTCTCGAAAGCCAAAACAAGCATCCGTATAAAAAACTTTATCGAATGATGTATCATCACGCTACGACAGACTATAATCTGAGTGCCTAACATAATAATAATTATCTAGTTATAAAAGCTTACCTTTAGCAACGACATCGCCGTGCCTCTGTAAATGCGTCGCTAATTGAACGCACAAGCCGTCCCCCGGGCCGAAGCCCTGCACTTCGACCAGGAACCTTACGGCTTCGGAGACGGCCTCCTGGTAGCCGGCGCGGAACTCCTCACCGGCTTGCCTTTCGGCCACTGCAACAACCCACGGGAAAGATGCACACATCTCCCGGCGGGCGACTCCCGACAAACATTAGCGTCCTTCATTACACTTTTATACTTCGATTGATCATGTAGCTATTCCAGCCTTTTGTATTTAGAAAAATCTATTATTCTTGTTTTTTTAATAACATAAATCAAAGTGTGAGACACAATTTAAAAACGGTTTGATATTTTAATTAAAAAGCTAGAACAGCCGTTTGGTGTAGAAGAAAATAATTTTATGATAATATTCCGAATGAAAGGAACTGAAATTTTGGAAGAACTTTTAACTTGCCAACAATATCGGGTTCGTGCCGTACGTAAATGTTACCATAATAATTTCTACATCAATCTCAAAGCATTGGAAAGCATCTGAAGAAAACTATGTATCCGGCAGTCGCAAGGCAACAAAATAACTTACTAATTACTATTACGCTTAAAATAGTCCTGTTTGTTCGAGATATTTTTTCTATAAGTATAATGTGCGATAATCGCTGTTTTTGAAGCGATTTTGATGATTATTTTTTAGTAATAAATTCGTGAGTTGAACAATCGAAGAATCCGGAGATAAAGAACTAAAATCTTAAAAGATTTCCCCGCGATAATTTGCGTTAGAAGTCGTCTGTTATTTTTTTTAATACTCGAACTTCAGATTTACGAATCTTTATTTTCTCTCTCATTACATAAAACTTTCACTTAACAGACTTAACTTTTATTTGAATTGGTAAAAAAAATATGCCTTCGCGAACCCCTAGGTACGATTGTGCAGGGGCTGCCTAAACGAGGCAGAAACGGTCACTCATGTAATCATGGACTGTATAGGGGTGGCTGATCAACGGGAAAAATCCTCAAGGATATGAGGTCGCTCTAAGAAGTCTTTGAACGTCCCAGGAAAGTTTTGAACTTCTGGAAGGAGCTGGGCTGGTTGGAATAGACGAGCCAATCCCACACACAAAAAGGCCTGATATATGAGTCTAATTGTGAAAAAGGGAGCCATACTACTACTACTACCGGTAGGTAGGAACGATTATCCTTACGGTGTTTCCTCAACTTCGAATGAAATTCTAAAAAAATAATCTAAGCCAATAGTATAGAGTGCGTATTTACGCAATGCTGGTCTCATCGTCTACTAGAATACAGGTATCAGCACTCATACACAAACACTCGCAGCACTCAGACTTTTAATAGAAAAATGCAGAGAGAAATTCGCATTGAGGTTACATAAAGGGATATAACTTTCCTTAGATAACGATTTCTACCAAGTGACCACTACCGCCAGCCGCGTTAAAGAATTTCGTTCTCAAAAGATTAAAATAAATAAAAAATATTACTAATATCGTCAGCGAAATATCTAATGGATCCGATACCGCCCCCGAATTAACGCTGATGCTGAGCATGGGGGCGATAGTGGATCCAAAGGGCTAATGGTGGCATTAAGGCAGTTAACAAGGTCACATTTTATCGTATCATTGACTTTTTTGTGATATTAAGTTGGCAAGCAAGGTACGGCCCACCTGATGGTAAGTGGTTACCGTAGCCTATGAGCGTTTGCATCACCAACACCATTAGTAGGTGCCACTCACGCGTTGCCAACCTCGATTATTGGTTTTTAAATCTCCTTTGCCCAGCAATTTCACTAGCCTACCCTTACCCTTACACTAGTACCCTTGAAACTGAAACACAATGACAAAGACACTACTGCTTTACGGTGGAATATTTACACTGCGATGGTACCTACCTAGCCGGCATCTTGCAACAAAAGATCTACCAGTGTGACTGATTGCACTGGTGGGATAATCTCTGCTGTGACAGAGATTATACCAACAGTGGGCAATGGGTTCGTCAAGTCCCGACGCCTGTAAAATACTTTGAAGCTTTGGATCAAAAACGAGGCGCTGCTTGAGGAAAGGTTCCGAGCTAAGGTACTAAATATTCGATTCTTTTTTACGTCTTAATATATTAGAATTCAGCCTTACAAGTTACAAACCATTAACGCGGTCCTGCAGAAACTTGAGATGACGTATCGCCATTTCAATGATTTCCGTCTTCTCGACCCTTCCACGTCCCTTCTTGAGGTACTCCGGTGGTATGAGACGGGACAGATCAGCGAGGCAGTTGTTCATCCGATCGCGACGACGCTTCTCGATGATTCGATGAGACATCGGATCTTGCTGTTATATAAATGGGATGTTAAAACATATGGAGATAGTCTATTTCAATATGAGTCGGAATTAATAAAGAATAACTGTGATAATAGGCCATGCTTCTACTATCAGAAATGGGCCGCCTCAGCCGGGAAGTACTACCTACCCATTTACAGAAAATCGACGTAAATTAACAAGAGTACTGTTGCGTTTAGTGCGATGAATGAAAGCGCCTGAGGGCGAATCTCCTACCCCCATTTCTCCCTTCCTATCCCTTGGGGCGGCAACGTGCATGTGATACTTCAAGTATCGGGCACGTTTATAGGTTGCGGTGACTACTTACCTTCAGGGAGACCGTTTGCTTGGTTGCCAACCGTTATGAAGTAAAAAAAAAGTTGCAAATAATAGGCTTGAATGGGACGCTGCTAATCTTGAGTTTGAGTTTGAGTTTGGAACAAGATACGTATAGCTGACCCAAGGGGTAGGAAATAAGACGAGCTCTCAAATGTGAAAAGTCTACAGTACACTGGTGGTAGGTCTCTTGTTGCAAGAGGCCGGCTAGGTAGGTACCACCACAGTGTCGAATATTCTGCCGCCAAATATTAGTGCCTAGGCATTACTGTGTTCCGGTTTGAAGGGCACTGTACCCTAGTGAAAATACTGGGCAGAGGATATTTAAGAACCAATATCTCGAGGTTGGCAACGCGTGGGTGGCTCCTACTAATGGTGCTACAAGCGCTCATAGGCTACGGCAACCACTTACCATCAGGTGGGCCGTATGCTTGTTTGCCAACTTGTAACATAAAAAAAAGTGAAATAAATGATATATAAACGGGCATATTCAGTATGACTTGCCCTCGAGACCTTCCCCTTCTTGAGGTAGGCGCCGGACGGGTACTCCGCCTCGTCCTCGGACGGCGCCGCGAAGTTGAGCTCGCCGGCGCGTCCGTAACCTTCATTTGACACGTAACTGAAAACAATAATAAATACATTATTATTATTTGTAGAAAATATAATATAAAACTATAATTTAAACGTGTTACATATATAATTCACACATACAGCATTTATAATTTCATTTAATTTTTACGATTATCATTTCATAAAACAGTTCTGTTATGGAGATTAGACCGAACAAAGAAACAGTATTATTGACGTGTATAGATGTAAATAATTCAGGTCAATCGATCACGAAAAAAACGAAAAAAACAGCCCATAAAAATTCCACGTTCCGTTGTGAGTTCGTGCGTCCAGCATGCGTTACGTCACTATAGGTTTTCCCGCAAGCCACGTGACTGGAATGAATAACACATTCTTTTTATATCACAAAGAAGACAAACAAACGCGTGACGGTGAGGTGACGACGTGACGTACACAAGTCCAACACTAGTACTCATCATAAGAGTGTTGCTGATTCAATGAAAGGTGAGGGAAGTAGGAAGAAAGGACTCTGGGACATGCGATCGAGGAAAGAGAAGGATTAGGAAATGACAGAGGGTTGGAAAGAGAAGGGGCTAATTTTATAAGAATTATTAGCTTCTGTTATACGTAGAAAAATATTGTATGGGATGATGATTTTAACTGTATTTCAAAACGCAGGGACCGAAAAACAAAAATACCTACTTTTCCTTATTTCATCCACGTGAAATTTAACATAACGTCTCGACCGAAATCATTTCAAGCACGTTTACCATAACCGGGGACACGTGAGTTCATAAATATTATATGAAGAATAACCTTTATGAATTTTAATGTAAACATGAATGATATTTCATAAAAGTCTGGGTAAATACAAGTGTGTCCGACGTAGTGATGCGACACGTGATTAGGAGCTGCGCAAACGTTGCCACTTTTGCCGGTTGCCTGTTGCGGACTGCCTGTTGCCGCTGGAAGCGGTAGTGCTGCTGTAGTTGTTGCTTTTACTTTTCGGTTACTAACACCGAATCATTTTAGATTGGTAATCCCAGATGGATTCAAGTGAAAGCAACTGGACACAAATATTGTCTAAGTCAGCGCGGGCTGAGATTGTTTTCTTATGGATGACGCAAAATTATCTACATTTGCGCAGCACCTAATCTTTTGAAATTCGTCAGTCAGGCTTAGACTTACTATTCAGACAGACCCTTCCACACTAACAAAATGTCCAACGATTCGCTGGTGCTCTTTCTAGAATTCGCATTAACTTAATTTTGCATATGAATTAAATAATGAGCGAGCTTTAATGAGTGAAAAATGATGTTTATTTATTCAGCTTTCGATACATTTAAGGTTAACAATCGAAGAATAATCTTCTATTCGTCATGACACACGAAGAGTAGTCTTGGTATTCAGAGTTTTTAAAAATTTTATATTCAGTTCGAGTGCCATCACTAGATTGACGTGTATTGCTCACGTGTTTCGATTTGAACGTTCGCGTTTCGTAAATTTCCACGGTCTTGTTGTTAAGTTATATACTTCGATGAGGAAGTTTAAGACTTCCTTAAAATCTTTTTTAGTATACAGCTGTGTCTAATATAACGGAAGTTTAATTACTCTAAAAAAATAAAAATCACGATATTTCACGATTTTACTTTGATATTAATAAAAATATATTTAAAGTAAAAAATACAATCGTATTTGTGCTCCATTTAGTATGATGCTATTTATTATTTGGTATTCGTCCAAAAATCTGGGTTTGTTTTTTTTCCGAAAGTTTCCGAATTCTGAGCATAGATGTCCACGTGGAAGAGACATTCTTTCGGAAAAAATGGCCTCTCATTCCCAAGCGGTTCAGGTAGGCTTTACCGTTGAGAAAAGATACTACCAAAAGAGCTCTTACCACCATCGACATTCCTGCTCTTATTAAGCTATAAATTAGTCGAGATGATGGTAAGAGACCTGATAGTTTAACGCTGGTTCTCTGAGAGAGAGCAGGAGCTCTTTTGTGGGACACTACATACGTTAATACATTGGCCACGTCTCCTGTGAGGGAGACGGTGTTACTGGTGGTAGCTGCTGCGTAAAACCTGAATTCAGAAAACGACGTAAGTCTTCCACGAAGCGTTAGGGGTTTAAGCGTTAGTGCTAAGCATTTTTAAAAGTCCTTAAACCCCGTCCTATTGCCTCCACAGGTAACGACAGCAGGGTTGTTAATTTTTCGCCCAATGAGTCGAACTTGCAGCGGGGAATTGCAACTAGCATTCGTGTCATCATTCTAAGTGGACATGATTTGTAATAACTACAATTATTTGTAAATATAGTTAGTTTTGAATGGTTTATTAATGTCACAAATTAATTATAAATATTAAACTTTACCTCAAATAAAGTATAAATAATATTAGCTACACTAACACTATCTGCACTTAAAAATCAAACTAAAACCTTTTTATGGAAGTTATTCAGGGATCAAATGTCATGACGACATACATACCCGTGTTTAATGTATCCTATTACAATTTTCTTCGAATGCTGATTTATATAATAATATTTTAGGGTTTCGCACCACAGGCATAGACGTACTATATAATAATTATAAACGGCCCTTTGAAACTGGCAAAATGTTAGACTCGCGGGTGTCCTTTCGTAAATTCAACACCAACGCAGCAGAACGAAGTTAGTCACTCGGTAACTTCATTCTTTTATGTAATGAAGTAAGCTTAGGTATACTAAGTCTATGAGCCTACCACAGGTTATCAAAATTATTCTATTATTACATAGGGTAGGTTATAAATATAAAACTAGCTTCGGCCAGCGGCTTTGCCCTCTTGAATAACAATTTTAATACAAAATCAAAATTACTTTTATTCAAGTTGACTTTTAAAGAGTACTTTTGAATAGTCAAACGCTACCGACGGTTCGGAAGGTTGATTCTATCGAGAACAACCGACAAGAAACTCGACAGTTACTCTTTTCAAATATAGCTTTTTTACAATTGTATTCTTTATTATAAAATTTGGTTCTTGAATGAGATCCAGCAATATTAAGAGTCCCAAGCATTTTTATCAGAAGAGTATTCCTCTAACGAATAATAGGCTAAATAAATATAATAAATAATAGTTTATTTTTTATGTAGATTTCAAACTTGTTTATTGGCAGTTCCAATAAGCAATCAGGAATTTTGTTAAAAATTCGAATAGTAGAGTTAATACAAATTTTAACCCCTATTTTCTATTGTTAATTTACACTCTTAAGGGTAAAATTTTTAAAAACTTTGAATGTCATATTTATTTATATCGAATCAAGAGCCTAAAACATAAGTTTCAAGCTTCTAGTTCTAAAATTACGATAAATCCATAAACTTTAAATTGTCCCCCTCCACCTTCAACCCCTAACAACCCTTTTTAAAAACAAATTACGCATTAAAAAGTAGTTTATGCTTTCTCAGGCTCTAGACTATCCGTGTAACAAATTTCATTTAAATTGGCGTGAAAGCGCGACAGACGGACAGAGTTACTTTCGCATTTATAATATTAGTAGGGTTAAGGGTTAGTGGTATATCACAAACAAAACCGTTTCGCTCATGTGAGCGGTCAACGTAACTTATTGACGGTTGCGTTGCGTGTAAAAAGTATATTTTGTTGTGTAAGGAACTAATACTGAGCAATTTCCACTCGCACTTGACGATTTTTTGTCTATGTAACATGATACTTTCGCCAATTGCGAATTGGGTTTTAAAGATAAAAACTTTTAGACCAAACATGTATACCTAAAAGGTGACTCTATATAAATTTTAGTAAAGGCGTTTATCTCTTTTGAAATCTGCCTAGAAATTGTAGTAAATAAACGCTACACACTCTACGGCCCCCATTAGGATAGCTACATCCTGTGTTGGGGGTCCGGAAAAATACACAATGACAAACACACCCAGACCGGAAAACATGCCTGTATGGTCAATACAAACCTGCGATCTGTGGCGCTTACGGCAATTTCGCTACCACTGCGTCATTTTTGAAACTAGAAGCATGAAAATTTGTTTATAGACTAAGTTTTTTTTTAACAATTAAAGACAAAGAAGCACTTGTTCTAACATTGTCTAAAATCCCACCCATGAAGGGTTGAAATGGGGGTTAAAATTTTATATTAAAATTGTTATTCAGAAACGAAGCGCTGGCAGAAGCTAGTTAAGAAAAAATATAATTAAACTCTGACAATCGTTCGAAACGCATCCTTGCGAATTAGGGTTGTCACCCGTACTTTATATATGGACACAAATAAGCAATACCATGTCAACCCACACGAATGTCATTTCGAAAAAACGCGTTTGAAAATTTTGAACAACTTGCTTTAAATGATTTTTTTATGTATTGGTCAAGTTTTTGGCAATTTCAAGATGTATGTAAGATATTTTACTTATTTTCACATAAAATAAGCATTCAAACACGTTTAAAATAATACCTAAATTGCTTGATTAAAAATGGCTTTTTTGGAGGTTTTAAAGCTTAAAACCCTACAAATATTAAAGAAAAATGTTCTTCAGCCATTTACCAACACTGCATCTGCATATATAACTCAATTTTTTAAATTTTGTGGGTTGACATGGTATTGCTTATTTGCGTCCATATCTTGAGGATGTTTAAGAATAACCTTGGGATTTTTTTTTAATATAACGACAAAAAGTAATTAAATATACTTTATTTTGATACTACGTACTTTTTTTTAGCTTGAATTACCAATGTACTTTAATTGTAAGAAAAGAAGGTGGCAACACTAGTACACAGCTAATTAATGTACGTCAATATGTCAGACTACTTCTCCAGTCAAAATGGCTCATTAGTTTTCTTATTAAATTGGGTAAACTCTTGACGTAGAATGGAGTCTGTAAATGAAGTTAAATTGTTGTTTGTAAGTAGTGCATTGTCTGTGGTCACGCGTCACGTGCGCCGGCGCATGTGACGGCCGTCTGATCCGACGAGAACAGGTTACTTTATTGAATAATTAACATCCTGAACGTGGACTTGTTTTAGATATGAAATTAAATATTAATTTGGTTATTATTACAAAATAATTTGTCTCTTTTTGAGTTTGTATTATTGTAATATGTCTTCTTTCTAGCATTATTCCCGGTATTTGATTTTATCCAGGGTCTGCTTATTATTCTTATCCGGATTTGTCAGGTTACTAGTTTTTACACAGATCGTCTGCCATCTGACCTCCGCAACCCTAAGTGTGTACCAGTAACTCATTGGATAAGAGCAAATTACTTATCAAGAGTAAACGATTATTATCAGATGTTATGTGATAACAACAGGGACCGAGCACTTTAGTACGTAAAGCTGTCGCTCCGAGACACGGTAAGGAGACCAACAAGGACAAACGCCCAGACCGAAACAGATTTTTCTAAAATCAACACAAACATCTACCCGAGCGGGAATTGAACACCGTAGCCAATAAACGAAGGTACAATCAAGATTATATTACGGTAGCGTTTGACTATTCGAAAGTACTTTTTAAAAGCCTACTTGAATAAAAATAATTTTGATTCTGAAATAATTTTGATTTTGAATATTTAACAAGTTAAATATGGTTGCCTAGATAATATTTGTATCTAAAAAGAATAAATTTAAAAAAAAGGGAAAAATTGTCCTTTTCTTTTATATACCGTAAAATATCGTACCGAAAAGGCGTTAAAGGCGTCGGGATGTGACGACCCTATCGCCCGCTGTTGGGATAACCTCTGTCACAACAGAGATTATTCCAACAGTGCAATCAGTCACACTGGTGGTAGGTCTTTTGTTGCAAGAGGCCGGCTAGGTATGTACCACCGCAGTGTCCAATATTCTGGCCGCCAAATAGTAGTGCTTAGGCACTACTGTGTTCCGGTTTGAAGGGCATTGTACGCTAGTGAAATTACTGGGCGAACGAGATTTAAAACTAATATCTCGAGGTTGGCAACGCGTGAGTGGCACCTACTAGTGGTGCTGCAAGCGCTCATAGGCTACGGCAACCACTTACCGTCAGGTGGGCCGTATGCTTGTTTGCCAACTTCTAACATACAAAAAAAAAAAAAAAGAACCTTTTTATACCGTGCCGTAAGATACCGTAGCGCGGGGTTTCTAATCTTTTTAATCGCGACTCCTTACACGTGTTGTAATATTTTTGCGACGATTCTAGCGCTGCTTATCTGCTAAAACCACACAAAGGTAATGAAGTAAGTATCTATTTATAGCTTAAGCAGATAAAAGAAATATTATTTTTAATATTTAGAACAAATTATAACAGTGGCGGATTTAAAAAAAAAATTATGGTACAGGCTGTAAGGTTTTACCGCCCTTGTCTCTACAATTGTCATGTCCTGGATTATTTTTACAATTCAACAAAAGGCCGATTGGTGGAAGTTGGCAGATTATGTTAATGTTTATGTATTAACTTAAGGACACACCTGAGCGACCAAGATTCCGCAAAGGCCTGCGAAAACCTGTGAAGTGAGAAAACTTCATTAGCCCATGAGGCGCTATTATAGTAATAATTTTGTATTAAATGAATCCGTGATTTGAGACCAAAATGATGTTAGAGCCATGAGAATTAATTAAAATTTATTGTTTAAATAAGCGTTAGTAAAATTACTAGTGTTAGGCATCCTAAATCCTTACTTCCTTACATATACTATCTATCTACTATAATATTATCCTTACTATAATATTATTATAAATGTAACTGTCTCTCTTTCTCTCTCTCTCTCTCTGAGTCTGTCGCGCTTTCGCGCCAAAATTTCTGAACCGATTTATATGATATTTAAAATACAGATAGTCTAGAGCCTGAGGCTTTTTAATGCGAAAAAAGGATTTTAAGGGGTCGAAAGGGGGGGGATGAAAAGTTGTATGGAAGTGACGTCATTTTTAGAGCTAGATGATTGAAACTTATTTTTAGGCTGTTGATTCGTTATAAATAAATATGACATTCAAGGTTTGTAAAGGGAGAGTGGCCTCAGAGTTTGTTTTAAAATCGTTATTCCCGCGGTCGAAGCCGCTGGCAGAAGCTAGTGAAGTATAAAAGTCTCGTATCTCAGGATACTTGGTCTTCTTTCTCCATTGATATAGCTTAGAATAGCTTATAAAGCAACGGCAAGCATAGTGAATAAACGTCACTAATGCCTGGTCGCAGAGCTCGTGGCTCATAAGTCACAATTTGCGGCAACATGGTGACGTAAATATGCGATTTCTAGTACCTCATTATTAAGATTTCTGTGGTCAAATCACGGGACTTAGTAGAACAAGAATAAGTATTCCCAAAGTAAGATCTTTATTTTCATCTTTTAACTCTAGAAAGTTCTAGTTATTACAAGAATTAGATACTTTGTTCCAAAAACCATTGATATTGCAAAGTTTTCAGGCACCATGAGGGGACCAGAAAGAGGTCCAAATCACCAAACCCTCTACCCTCATTTCTCGTCCATTTCCCTCTCTATCAACCCCTACCTCATCGTTACACCTATCTTCATCCCTAACACTAAATACCATTCCACGTTTGCCTTCCTTCTTATACTTGGGTCGGCATTACCCTTCGTGGGGTACAGTTAGTTTTACCACCTTTTTTCTTAGAATTAAAGTACATGGGTGATTACAGGTAGCAAAAAAAATCATAGTTTCAAAATACAGTATCATTGATTTTTCTTTAGCATTGGTTTTGTGCAAGGTTTATCAAATATAAGTAATTATTTTTCTTTTATTATTATTATTTCTTATAAAGTATAGAGTACGATTGCCCAAAATAACGTACAATACTTTATTATTAATTACGGTTGGCAACCCTCTTTACAGTTGGATAGTGAGAAAAA
The DNA here is from genome assembly GCA_023373885.1 of Hestina assimilis. Classification (NCBI taxonomy): domain Eukaryota; kingdom Metazoa; phylum Arthropoda; class Insecta; order Lepidoptera; family Nymphalidae; genus Hestina; species Hestina assimilis. Next base: position 13,768,962 of record CM041745.1, read on the forward strand.
ATGATTTTTTTTGTAAACGAATGAAAACCGTAAAACTTTTAACACTACCCAAATTTATATTATTCTGTGGCTATACGTTGTCAATCAGTCACGGTGCTGCTTTACAAGTAGTGATAAAACATTTTCGGGCAAATTCCATTATGTATAATATGATATCTGAATTATTCGAATCGTAAATACCAAAGATCACGTGTCCGGTCACGTTCACACGAGCGTGCCTGTATCTTTCACCTGTCTCGATTTACAAGAAAATATTATATAACTATAGGTAAAGGTATTTTCGTTATCTATCTTACATCAATCAATCAATTGAAATGTGATATTTTGTTATTCAGCTCGGGGAAGTACTAAGTTACCAACCCAGCAATGTATATCGAAATGAAATGTCATTAAATACAGACAGTAGTTTCAATGAAAAATTTATGATAGAAATGATCAATTTTTAAAAAATAGGTTGGCTGTGGCTTGTAGCCTATATTCCCCCTAGATTCACGCCTATAGCAGTATTTGTACTGTTGCGTTTTGCTTTTGTGAGCACCAGAAAGCCAGAAACACAACTCTTTCTCTACCTCCTCAGATTCTACTAGTGTTGCTAGTGAAAATAATATGCTACTTATTTATTATCTATTCCTATCAATTAACAGGCCGTATGCTTAATATACCTTTGGCGATATAAAAATAAAAATAGAAAACTATTAATAGTTTAATATCCAAATTTTTTAATTTTTAGTTTAATAATCATCCTTCATTTTGTCGATTTATAAGACGTCACGCGTCACTAGAAAGATAATGGCGGACTCCGAAAATATTGCAAAAACGGTGTTTTTTCTTAATTCGTTTTCGTTAACGGATATTTCCATTAGTTGATGCAATGCAAGTTTTAAAATCAGTCGCCTGACGCCTGTCTATTATTACGTTCGTGACGCACGAGCAACTCTGTTGATTCTGTGAGTCATAAGAATCGAGCCCAATGAATCGATCATGTGTTATTTATGACTATTCATACAAATCTGGTTATCTTTTCATGACATGTTATAATGTGTTTCAGGGTTCGAGAGCACTTAACGCAAAATGCAAATACTTGGTCTTTCGTCTTCAACGACTAGGGAGTGAGATTCTCAAATATTATAGCATTAATATTCGAAAGTTTTATAAAAATAGTGTAGGATTAATATAAAATGTAGTCCTTAAGTATTTCTTATTCACTTTCTAGATAAATATTGAATTTGTTTTGAGTTTCTAAATCATAAGAAATTTATTAAATATGTACGTATGTCATGAGCACTTACAGATTTCTTTAGGGCGGGGTCAGACCAGCGTTTTTTTAAAGTCAACGTTTCGGCACACGCGCTTACTCAAGCTCTTCAAAAAGCAGCGCGCTTACACAGGCTTAAGGCGGAAACATACTTACGTGTCGTGTCGTGCTGTAGTGACGGTGTATGTGCCCATTAGTTTGTCGTGTCACGCCTAAGCATTTCATGCTTTGGCGTTATTTCTGAACAGGACTTTGCAGCGTTTAAACGTATATAAAACTGCTTCAGGACAAAAAAAAAAAGAAAAAAAAGGTACTGGGTTCGGCCAATAAACAGAAGGAACTAGGAATTTACCTTTACAATTTGTGTCATAAAAAATTTTCGTTAACGTACAAGTTTATTAAGTCATCAGTAATTTTTCAGAAATATGCTGCAAATACTTGATGCGAACTAGAGTATCCTCAAAAGCAGCATATCATATGCTTAGTAACAGGGTTGTGGCACTCTGAAATAGGCTTCCTCGTGAAATTGTTGAAGCAACTTCAATAAACGGTTTTAAGAACAAACTGGATAGATGGCAAACCAATGCCAAACGACACATTGCTAGCACAGATATAAGCACATCAGCAAGTTGCTGCTCGCATATCATAATATAATAATAATAATAATAAATATAATAAATTAAAAAGTATGTATTAAGTACAAAAATATGAAGGACATTTGCCTGTTTTATCGCATCTACCACCGCTAGGGCGAATCACCGACTGCTACGATAAAAAACGTCGTGTTACGACACGACATACAAATACATTAACTAAATGTCAGAGTGTTAATATTATGGCAGCATAATCGCAAAAACGATAATGCTCTTTGCACTGATATTAACCATATGAAATGTATGATACAGATATGCTTCCGGCGCGTCACGACATGCCAGGATATGTAAGTATATTTCTACCTTTACTCCGGCATATACGCTCGTACTACCACTGAGGTAGCGAGTATCACTAACATATTATTCTAATAAATATCACTTCGCAGTCGTGTAAACAAGCTCATAAGCGCGACAACGCTCGTACGAGTTGCGCGTATGGTCAAAAGCGCGCCTATACGCCTTTAGAAAACTAGCTTATGCGCTCTTATAAATCGCTGGTTTTATCCGCCCTTACTTAATATCTATGTACACAAATAAAATTGAAGTGTCGGTTTGTATTCCAAATTAACAGCTTTTCGTTAAATGTATATGAAAGTATATATAATTATGGTACTTATTTACATAATCCTTATTTATGGGACTTTCACTCGAAGATAGTTGATAAGAGTACCTTAGGCTACTTTTATTTTCTAAAAGGAATTAGGATTCAGTACAATAAAGAAAAATCGGCACACCACGCGAGCGGAGCTAAGGACGTTGCTAGTATGATAATAAAATAAATACGAAAACGTATTATAATTGATAAATTAAAATGAATGCTCATTATAAACGCAATTCTACTTCTTGCACTAGTTATTTTCTAATAACTCTTCTCTAAAATCTTACGCAAATAAGCGTAAAAATTTAAACATTTAGTCTTTTGTACTTATAAGTTATGACATAAAAAGGGCTCGTCACAATCCTTGCCCTCGCCTTATCACCAATCGCAAAGCCGTAAAAAGCAATAAATAACATTATGCTGATATCAACCGCAAACAGCGCGCGCTCGCATCACGTGAGTTGTTTTGAGGTCAAGCGGACGCGATAAAATGCAAGGCATAAGAGAGTATTACGTTTTCGTTTCATTATTAAAATTGTGTTAGTTATTTAAAAATTAACGCATTATTAATAAATATTACACGAACATTATTACATAATTTATTTTGTTTTTTATTTCACAATATTGTGTAAATTATAAAAAATTATCTTCATGAACCTCTATTAAAACAATAAGTTTTCATAAACATTCATATTATTAACGTAGGAAAACAAAAAATCAAATAGCGACAAAATAAACAAGGCAATTTAATCACATCGATCGATAGGCGGCGTGATCTGACACGTGTGTCGAGTCACGTTGCGGGACACGAGGCTCCGAGCGCCCGGCGGCAGGCGCGACGCGGCTTTCGGATGCCGTTCTGTGACGTAACGATAACCGCTTCGGCTTGGGGGCGCATAGAGAATTTTTATTTAGGCAATAAAGGTCAGCGAATATGTAAACAGTGCATTATCTTTTTACGTATTCATGGAATTTTTTGTGGTATAAGTATCATCAAGACTTTATTGCTGCATCTATTTGAATAATGTACTTAAGTATATAATATTTGATTATTTAAAAATAACGTAAAACTTAAAAAGGACTAGTCCCCTTTTTAAGTAGGTATTATTTTTGTAGGCACTTTTGCAATATTTCGAATGTTTATATTCGTGCATTTCAAGGCTCGATATAAAAATATTCAATTGAACAAAAACATCATAGGTATAACGTTTTTCTTTGATATAATAAATTAATAATATCGACATGAGCTCTTCACACATAAAATTAGGATGCTTCATTCATTTTAGTATTATGAATCGTGACAAAAACTATTGGACGATAACTTTCACTTATTTGTCATTTTTCGACCACGAGAATTTAGTTTCATTTCAATGACCTTGAAATTCAGTTTAACAAAGACGTCATGACAATCTCAAAAATCAATATTGTGTTAATATTTAAAATACAATTTAAAACGTGATAATCAAACGCATATAATTTAACGTTCTCGATTCATTGACTTGGCTTAATAATAATGTAATTTTTCCTTATACTTTACTTTTTTATTACTTTACGTAAGCATAATGTTTATTAATGTTTATATCTATTATAGGAAAAATCACGTGATATAACAATTTTAAAAAAGAGTGAATGATACCCATATTAATTATTTATACGATCGGTACTTACTCTATTATTTTAATAACTGTTAAATATTTTTTCTTAACTGTAAAGAAAATCTATTCGAAACGATATGAAAAATTCGGCGGTAACAGAGATTTATTTATTCAATTGAATCAAAAGACAGACATATGTTTTACATTGACAGTTTGAATGAACAGTCGATGTTTTATTTAATTTATTTGTAAAATAATTATACATAAGTTAGGACTTTCTGAAACTATGAAAATGTCAAAGATCATAGGGTTCCTTCTTGCACTTCACGTTTTAATGTATGAGATTAATATTGTAAGTTGTGGATTTTGGATCAATGTTTCAAATCTTTTAATATAAGTCTTCGTGGTTTGTGTGTTTGACACTCTCTACGATATACCGGTACTGAGCGAAGAAGTTAATGTACTAAACTGCGTGTGTGTTTTCATATTAAATAAACATTTTTCTTTACAAGTAATACACCACATTGGGCATTTAAACCGTAAAACGATATCGTAATACAACATACATAAGTTACTCCGAATCAATGTCGTCACCGAGGTCTTCCAGTTGAATAGAAGTCGATAAGACTCTCATGTACCAAAGATTTCACAATATTTCACAATAGAATTATTAAAATATCATGAACGAAATCATTTTTCATTTATATAAATAAGGGTGTGCACGTGTGTTATTTATATAAATAAGGGTGTGCACCCCTACATAGTTGATATACCCAAAACGCTTTGCTTTCTCGTTCCTGATACGCACCGCAAAGGTCTGGAATACCCTGCCGACCTCCTTCTTCCCCACCACCTACAATGTAGGTACCTTCAAATCTAGAGTGAATAGGCATCTTCTAGAGAAGCGCGCTCAACCTTAGGCAAGCGCTGGCCTATACATTAAAAAAAAACAGTAGAATTGGTGGTAAGGCTTAATGACCGCCTGGTCATCAACTGTTTTTCGAGGTCAACCAGCCTAGTAGGGCGAGGTCGGACGGTATTAGCCACCTTCACGTATGACTGTACAGAAGTAGAAACTTTGCATCAGGGGCGTTGTCAATTGAGAGGTAAGAGACAAGAATGAATGACACAAAAATGATACACCACTATGAATGAGTATTTGAGCCTCTGACGCGCACAAAATCAAGTAATATAGGTCTTAATTAAAGTGAAACACTAGCTGTGCCCGCGATACCGTTTTTTTACTCCGTGAAAACCATAGACTTACACCTTATAAGCCCTACCATACAGGTTACAGAAAAAATGTCAATAACTCGCTGGTGCTCCTTCGTAAACCCAACGAAACGAGTTAGTCACTCCTATTGGGTTTATCGTTTTCATGCCGTTTTCGTCCTTAAATAGTGATTTATGAACAATGTTTACGTGTAAAATTTGTTTGGTAAATTGGTTTTTGGAAAACTCAATCCAAACCCTTTGTTACCACAGCAACGTGTGGCCAGGTCTGGTTGTACAATAATATTACAATTAAACCAGGTTAGTTAGTGATTACGGTAATTAATGGTGAAAAATACCAGACGCATTTGCATCGAAGCAGACATGACCTAAGCTATTGGTCAAGAACATTTCAGACTAGTATTATATTATAATAGTTTAACCAACTAGTGCTCGCGGTTTCATTGTTGTTAATTAATTGTTCCTAGTGATTTTTTTTTCAGATCGGATCAGATCAGATGTAGTGGGAGATTGCGCCTCCGGCTTGCTCACTCATCGACACTCATCAACAGTACCTACTGTTACTTTACGCCAATTTTCTGGGGGTAATTTTTCGGTCGAGCCGACCCATTTGTTGGAGGAAATTCGAATTCTATTTTGTAGTAGAGCAATGCTGCTCCCAGCAAAAAGAAAATTTGATAACAATTCAATTCTACCTTGCTGTAGGGTGCAAACAAGCAGACAAATTACTCACTTTCTTCATGCTTTTTTATAGTTGTGGTTTGGTTCCAGAATCTCTTCCGAAGATTTGAATGATAGCACGTCTTACCCCGCCGTTACTGCATCTGCTTCCAGATCCAGCAATAATCAGTCATGGCTTTGAGTTATATGCTATTAAATGATTATAAGGTCATTTCCATAATTAAAACTGTGAGCAAAAATTGGCAGTCTCGTGACTGACCGTTACAAGTCACGCCGTTATATATTTCAATATACTTGTTGGCGCACGACGAAGTATAGAACCTATTTAATACGTTGGATTAGAAAGACAATATTGAAAAAGATGTCGTTCTAACGGAGCCTCACAATATTGAAGTAACCTTACTTCAATATTTTACAATACAGAAAATTATTGTCGTACCGCATATAAAGGGACGAATCGTTGAAATCCGACGTAGTAGTTACAGTGCTGTGTTATTGATTGTGTTATCTAGTAAAGGGATTAAAAGCATTGTTGATTACAATAAGTTGTTCATAATGTTAACCTACTTGGATGAAATTCATAAAGGCTCCAGGCTATCCTTAGCTTAGTTTGATTCAAAATGAATATTGATAAAACTACAGGAGTGGTTTTATACTTATTAAAAATAGATATAAGATTATGTACATTCGATTGTTAATTGAACGCTCTGAGGAACGGAAGCGATATATTTTAAAATGTTCATATATATTTTTTGTAATGCGGTAAAAAACTAATTTAGACTTAATGGGACACTCGTGCACGTTAAATCGTTAAATTATATTTATAATGATTATAGTTACACGTGACACTGTTTTGATGTTCAGCCAAGCTGCAGACGGCTACACGTGTGTCGTTGTCTGTGTGCGTTAACATGTAGTGTTGCCAGAACAACAAGCAAAGCATCATTTTACATAAACACCGCTGTTGATGGGATATAGTCTACTGCTTTTTGTACAAAATATTTCTTAAAAATTAAAAATAAAGTTTTATCCGGTTGCAAATAGAACAAACAATTATTTATTATAGAAAATTTTTTTTGCACTTCTCCGTTCTATCTTTTCTTTGCCCAATCGCTTAAGAAAACCTGCTAAAGTAATCCGTTTGGAATCCTAAACTATACCAAAGACATCATTTCATGTCTAAAAAGTGGAGTCTTAACTCCAATAGCGTGTTAAATACACGTAATCGTTTATGTGCGTGTGTGCGTGTTTTAGACATTGTAAAAGGACAATGACCACACGAGAATTGAGAGTGCGGATTTATAGACAGTGATATTACATTGTACCTATTATCGTGATAAATATATCTGATTTAATTATCGGATTTATTTGAGTTCATTGTTGGCTAAATTATTTTAATCTTTACCAATGTTACAAATTAGAAAAGTCCATCATTTTCATTATACTATAGTCTGTTAAATGTAACTTGAACCCTGCGCAGTAACACGTTTTTGGGTCTCAACCGTATGCGGTATGAAGGGGGCCGGGTTTAGTATACTCGCTCACGGTTGTTTTAGTTCTTTAATAATAAATTATTAAAATATAAATTAGTTTTGTCAAGTGTGTTAACATTTATTTCAAGATAATGCCTCGACCACAATCAACTTTAAGGAGACGGGAGAGAAGGATGGTATTAGACGTTTATAGTTATTTTTAAAAGAAAATAATATAACTAATTCTCTGAATAATACTGCGGAAGATACGAAGAAGTCTGTCTCACTATTAATAATGTACATTAACTTTTTTTTATATATAGGTTTCTAGGTACCTTTTGTCTATACTATTTGTTTGTTTTATTCTATTTAAGTAATTAATAACGATAATAAATAAATAACTAATTGAATTTAGAAGAAATAATAACTATATTATATACTTCATTCCGTTTTCCCACTTTATAAAGAATCGATTTAAATAAGACGAAACCAATATTTTTGTCTAACATTTTTGTCCATTATTGTACCTGCGCAGAAGTGGCCATTTTGGTTCAAGTTACATTTAAGGAACTATACAAAAGCCAATCATTTATTAAACATATTTTATTAGGTGGATGCATATTTTAGAACCACATTTTTATGTATTCATTAATCTCTGATAAAATCGGTATGCTTCAAGATTTTTAGTGTAAAAGGCCAAAAGCAATGCACATTCCGAAAAAAATTAGTCTATGTTTACAAAGATTTGGGTAAAATAGTTGATTGAAATACAAAAATGTTAAATGATTTAGTGACTAAGGTCCCTTTGTAATTAAAGTATTAAGACATCGAAAATAGCACAATTATGTGCTATTATTATTAAATAATCTTTATTGCATCTTACAAGAATCTCAGTATGCTGGAAAACTCAAATTAATCGCAACGTATGTTAAATGATTATGTCACAGGATGCGCCACCCTAGCTGATCGGACAGTGCCACCCGTAGGCCTGCACGCGCTGACGATTCAAGTGAAGGAAACTCAGGCATACAAATAACTAGGAATGATGAGAAATTATTGTGTTATTGTTAATTCTATGAAAAATAAATATGTAGATAGTGTATAACAGCTAATTATTATCATTAATGGAATTTCCTTTTTGTTCATGTAATTATGTCACCGAGATTGAATTAAATGATAATTGAAAAGAGTCGGCTGTTTGATTGCTATTGTATACCTTAGTGGTATACAATAATAAGCTTTAAGGCTTTTCTACGGCCCATGTTTATATACTGATCTCCATAAGAACTGGACTGCGGGTCTATGTATAAAACGTAAAATGATTTAAATTATTATTTTAATATTGAATCGTCGCCAACTGTCTGGGAACTACACAAATAAATAATAATAAATGAAATATAATTTGTTAGTTTCTCATCATTCTTATTTTTACCTTCACACATACGCCGTTTTAATTTATTAGTTATTGTTTAGTTACCTATATTCTATTCATTACTGGCGCTAGTTTATTTTTAATTTCACCTGTTTACCAATTTCAATACGTACGATCCTCATTCTATATTATTTTGTATATCTATGGTTTCCATCCATGCTTTTTAAAGTTCGTAGTCACAATCTCATTTGTATTGTTACTTATAACCGCCATACGAGAACCCTATATACTGCCCACTACTAAAAATTTTAAATAAAATTTCACAATTTATATATTTAAATAAAAATAAATTGCAATACTAAAATTAAAGATCTTGGAGAACCGCTCGACCGAATTTTGATATTTTTTGTTTTGTTCTTAATTGACAGATCAAGTTTTTCTTATCAAGGTTTTTGAAATTTAGTCGAAAATCCACCAGAAAAGTAGGCATGGTATTTATAATTTCCGGGAAATTACAATGGGATTGTGGACAGAAATAAAAACAATTTTTATTTATTTATAGACTTATATTTAAATATTAGTTATATATATTACTTATATTTAAATATTAGTTATAGATATAATATCGAAAAACAAACTAGAAGATGCAAAGCAAGGCAAAATATATGATAACTAATGTCAACAGGATGTGACCTAATTTGTATTTTAATAATGACTGTATACCGTAGACAGAGAACTGTATACATAATTATTAATTATGTATGTATGTTTTAATGTGGCGTAATCGTCCTAGTTGTCGCATGAATACAGCAATGAACACGTGTCAAAACGGAGTTGTGGACGTCATGAATAATTGTTGCAATGTAATACGAGGAGCTGAATAAGGAAAATGTTGAATTTTCAAATCGTTTGTCTTAGTGTGTAAGCTTGTGAAAATTTTTGCATGTGATGGTACATTTGTTTTTTTTTTTTATTGATAATTTTAAGCTGTATTCATTATTTCTTTTTCTATATCAATTAATGATAAATCATAATCTCTACTTCTTAAACTCTATTTGAATAAAAATAAAATCAGAAGATAAATTAAAGAAATATCTTTCACTCGGATACGACTTTTTAATGTTACAGGTTACTTAATAGATTAAAACAGACTTCCCTCGTAATTATTAATCGGTGTCGAGACTGTCGAGTCAGGCGATGTAATTGTAGAATTCACAACAGTGTGCGGAGAATCAAACGTGAAACATTGTTGACTGGTGTGCATAACATGTTTGCTTGTGGGTGTAAATTTGCAGTTGTATACGTAAAAGTTGCGTGCGATTACAGCTGTGTACGTGTAGATGTTTTTGTGTTGTTGTGTGTGTGCGGTCACGTTTCGCGCGGCGTGTGGAGGCCGACGGTGAACGCGTGCAGCGTTCCTCGGCCTCGCGTCACGTGTTGATTATTTTTGCCTCGCGCTTTCGCTACAAATCAAGCTATTTCCATAACGAATCATAGGTCGGTTCTTAATTCAATACTTACACTTTTATGTCACGATTGTATTGTGTCACATTTTTTCATGTTCAAAAAGGAGAAGATTTACAACTCGGATAAATGATCTTGATTTTTATATGTGTATTACACAATATTTGCGTTGTTTGTGAACCGATTTTGATGTTGTGCTGGGAACAACTATAACTATAAGAACTGAGTATCTACATCATAATATACCTAAACGAGTGTTTTTTAAATTGCTTTGGCCTTTTATATCTATAATTTAGTAGTTATTATAATAGTTATATTAAGTGCAATTAATTACAATTATTGTAATTATTTTTAACTTTTAAGTGTAATAAAAATATCAGGAACATCAAACAGTATCAGATTTTCTTTTAATCTTTTATCAATATTTTTTGCTTATTTTATCTAAATTTATAGTAGGTACTTACTTATCTACATTAAGGAAAATAAAGCCATGCAATCACCTCTTCTCTCACCTAGGTAGGTACCTAATATGGTCAATACAAACATATTATGCTCCGAGCGGGAATCGAACCCGCGACCTGTGGCGTTTAAGGCAGGTTCGCTACCGCTGCGCCACAACGTCGTAATAATTAATTATTAAGAAAATCGAAATTACTAAAATAATATATTTAAAGGTATCTGTTTGAAAATCAAAATAAAGAAATATATAGAAGTAAATTCAATGAAAGTGTCTATTTGTAATTCCAATTCAATTTAATAGCAACAATTGCATATTATTTTAATAGCTGCGATAATTTATAATTTTACAATCAAAAAACCTGAAGTAAGACGGTGTGTGAGTGCAGAACGTTAAAATGTATAATCATTTTATGAATACATTATGGGTATCGGTGACGAACGCGAAAACCTTCATCTTTGTAAAAAGCCTTAACAATTCAAATGTCTCAAAAATTCTTAAAACCCAAGAAAATCCTTCTGGCCGAAAAGAACTAAAAATTTGCATAATTTGAGTTTGGAGTCCAACACATTACGTATGTAAAATACATATTCTGTGAAAATTTCAACTCTCTGCCTGTTAAGATTCGTGAGACCCGCTGACGGACGTATGGACGGACGGCAGAGGTTTAGGAAGAGGGTTCCATTGGTACCCTTTTGCCTTTTTGTACGAAAGTATATAAAATACTAGCTTCTGCCAGCGGCTTCGCCCGTGTGAATAACGATTTTAATACAAACTCTGAAATAACACTTCGGACACCCCCTTTACAAACTTTGAATGACATATTTATTTATATCGAATCAACAGCCAAAAAAAGGTTTCAAGCCTCAAACTCTAAAAATGAAGATACTTTTATACAACTTTTCATCCTACCTTTCAACCCTTTTTTTGCATCAAAAATTAGCCTATATATTTTATAACACTCTAGACTATCTGTGTACCAAATTTCATTTAAATCGGTTCAGTAGTTTTGGCGTGAAAACGCGACAGACAGACAGAGTTACTATCGCATTTATAATATTAGTAAGGCTTTAAAAGGCATATAAAATATCTGAGGGGCTAGATATTTGAATTGTTTATGCTATAAATGTTCACATGAATAAATTTGAAGGCGAATGCGATTGTCATGATAAGTACAATGGGTATTTTTTGTGCTGTTGTGACATACTATAGATTTCGTATTCAAGGCTTCCTGAATAGAGTTCTAAAGTCAGGGCTTCGGAAATATTCACACTTAGGTCACGGCAAATAACAGCATATCCATAAAGAGTACAATATACACAATAAACTAAATAAAGCTTATTATTCCGTTAATGAATATATTGCAGATAATGTGGCATGGAATTAATATACGTTGAGTTTCATGCGGGATATATATCTTATTTGTAAATTTAATTTGACAAATGTAATGTGATTATTTTTGGAAAGAGTAACTGTTGAGTTTTTTGCCGATTCTTCTCTGCAGAATCTACCTTCCGAATCGGCGGTAGCTTCACTTAGCCGGACATGACAGACTGTATATTTGACGATTCAAAAGTGCTTAAAAGCCTATTTGAATAAAGAATATTTTGAGTTTGAGTTTGAATAGTCTAGACCCATAGCAAAAGTTTATTTGCGAAATGACCAGTCACCAGCGGGTCATAACTTGTACTTAATGTAGAAGCAATACAAGTAATTTATTCCTTTACGACCATTTCTATACTTGCACAGATATACACCTAACCCATTGACGCACATATTTTACAGTACAGGGGTGAAAAATTGGATATTGGAAAATCAATATTTGGAGCAAGGGAGCACAGCTGCCCTCCTTACCCCTGGGACCTTGCGAAATTCTTAAAAAATTTACTAATATAATGCATTTTGGAACTATTTAAGTAATAACTATTGAAGAATATAGTCAATTAGTCATTGTGAGAAACTGGAACCGAAATTAAGATTTATCCACTCCGTAGGCCAAATGATAGCTACACCCATGTGTACTCACATGTAACGCTCAAAAGTGACGGCATAGGACGGAGAGTTATTTTCTGATATAGAATAAGCTTCCTTAACGTGATTCTCAGTGGATCATTTAACAATTAAATTTGGCACGGGTCATGGGCCTATAGTCTATGTACGCTACATGGAATCTTTAGCGTAAAAGATAAAAAAGTGTTAAGTAATCACTGTAAAATCGGTTTTCATGTAATTTTTATAATAGTTTAATATCAAGATATTTTATCATAATATATTTCTTTTATACTGAATGTGTAAAGCTGTTGGTCCTGGTTGCTTTGACACTGAGCGGCGGGTACTGAAATCTCAGATTGTCTCCTGCGTCACTGGACCTGTGCACACCGACTTAGGACGTCATCCGGAGCGGAAGAAGCCATGCACTGATGGACTCGTTCAACTTGAACTTGTTGTGACATGCGTAATAGGAACCCTATTTCGACCGACAAAGACGATGTTGTGTGCGGCATACCTTTCGATGTATAAGGCATTATTATAGGTTTTATGTGAATAAGTTTGCAAGCAAGCATACGACCAACCTGATGGTAAGCGGTTGTCATACTCTATGAGAGCTTGTACCACCATTCATTTGTAGGTGTAACTCACAGCCCAGTAATTTCACTAGCTACAGTGTCCTTCAAACCGAAACACAGTATACTGTTTTGCGGTAGAAATGCGGTAGAATATGTGACACTGCGATGGTACCTAGGTAGCCGGCCTCAAGTCTAATGATCTTCTCATCAGGATTTTAGAATTTCGAGTTTAGTTGATTGGTCACTGCTACCTGTATACAAGCCAGTCTGAAAATCGTAAGATTGCTAAGCACATTGCGTAAGTACGTACAGCGGACACTCGGAAGTATGAATAATTTTCCCAGCACAGGTATTTGAGAAAACATCGCTTAGGACAGTGTGGGACGTAAACCGGCAAATGTACGTTACGTTGTTTTATTGCGTGCCCTGCCGACGTGAGCTACAAAACGTCAATCTGCATCGTGTTACTGTAAGACACTTAGACCATTTAACAACTGGTCTAAGGTAAGACACGATGACACATATTATCTGGGTGTTTTCTTTCTTGGGGATGGGACGGTCGCAAATAACAAGTCACATTTTCAACAGAGGGTTGAAAGTAATAATATAATTATATAGTATAAGTGTATTATTATTATTAGCTTAGAAACCTATCTTTGGGCTTCCAAAATCCTATTATTTTTTTAAATAAAATCAATTAGTATTATCAATAAAAATTGTATCGATCATTATAAGGCTATGACTCTATGGTATCAATATAAAAAGTATGGTTGAAATATTATATAAGAAATTTGTCTAAGTAGTATCTATAGCCTGCCTAGACTACATATAATATAGGTACGTTTATTAGGTTTTTTGGAAAAACCTATTCAAAAAATTTTAAGAGTAAATTTTCATCTTACACACGAAAATATAGCTTCCTATGTAGGTATATCTAGCATGAACTTTGGATTTAAACCCTGAACTTCTTACCGACTACAAAACCCGGAACAGAAGACACGACGTACACCGTACTTGAGAGACATTTTTCTTTTTTCTTCAGAATTGTGTTCTGTTAATACTTTTATTTCATAAAGTATAAAAAGCAATAAAATAGAGTATCCAGAAATATACACTAATAGAATATTAAAATAAGGATAATAATCAAATACAAAATAACGAGCAATATTTTTAAGCGATGAATTAAAAGCATAGAGTAATAAAAATAAATGCAAAAACAAAAGTATACATTATGAAATGAATATAAATAAATATAATATACAAAATACAGTATACTTCAAGGAAATAATAATAATTGTTGTCATGCAAGGGGAACCGGAGAAATCATTGTACCGATCGGATGTATTATCACGTGCAGAAATGGCCTTGAAAAAAGGTCTAGAATCTAGGACAAATGGAGATTTAAATGTGTTTCAATAATGATTTTTTTATATATTTGGTATTAATAGTTTTTATTTTCACCGTTTCCGTTTTCACTTCTTCAAAAGGTTTAATTGCGGTCCAACTTACGTGAAACAGAAAATATTATAAATCTTATGTCGTATATTAAAAAACTTTTATTTGCTAAAATATATACACTGCATTTTATCATTCACGACAACTAAGTACATTGACCAATGTACTTAGTACAACAAGTACAAACAAAGCATGTCTAGGAAATAAAAACTCACTTGTCATATTTAACGGGATGTCCGTTCTCTTCCCAATAGTGACGTGTATCCATATTAAAACTCTGTCACAACAAAAAAAATTATAAACACTAAGTCACCACTATCACTGATTTTATTCAATGATATTCTGTCACATGTTTCCCGTATTGAGCACAACACTATACACTTATCACTGTATATTTAGGTGAGCTCGTCGCAAACCATAATTCGTTATCACACGTTTTATTATTATATTCCTCAACGCAAAATAAAGACGTCGTTACCGTGAGACGCTCGCGGTGGTTCTGCGCGGAGTCGATGCCGGCCGGTCGGCGGTCATGTGATTATATTATGTCGCCTTCAAAATATGGCACGGGTGAAGAAATGTGCTCGTCTCCTCGGACGTATTTAAAGTACCATAAAACCATAGGAATTTAAAAATAACTTGCAACAACAATAAAGCGAGTACTAAATTTATACAATTATTTTTGGATTTGAATTGTTCGTTCGTCAGCATGGATTATTTATAAATTTTTAATTTCGGATGTTTATTTATGATAGAAAGTCACGTGTAACGAATATAATCGCCGTATTATTTTGAGACTTGATTATTATTGTCTTTTTTTAATTCGTCAGGTAACCATACCCGCCTCGGATTTGAGACTAAAAGATTTTCTATTATGTTTAACTTCTCCTAGCTGCTCTGCGCGATGATCATCTTATGAACACATGGAAATCCCAAAGATGAAAGGCAAAGTGGAATCTGACTAAAGTTAGCTTCACTTGATACATTAGTAATGCTGCAATACACAATTAGGTACTTTATTATTCAATTTTAATCATACAATTGAATTAAATATCTTCAATGTGGGCATCAATCAAAACTTTTATCAATAGCCGTAGTTAGTAGGTACCTACTACTAGCAAACTAGCATCGAAACTCCCAATACTAATATTGATGACCTTGATTGATTCTTGATCACTTAGCGATTGACATTTGCAATAATTGATCGTCTCGTGCTTAAGAAATTATCTTAAATTTCCAATAATTATCGTACAACAGAATACATTAAGCTATTGCAGATAGCGTTATGTTCCTTGATATAAAGTTACTAATATAATAAAACTGAGAAATCTTTACAAATATATCTTATTGTTATATCTAAATAAAATTGAAGTATCTGTAAACACAAAATTACAGCTTTTTACATTTAGTAAAAAGATGTAATACATAAAAAATTATAACATGGTAGGTACTTTAACAAAAAAAAACAAGTTTTAAAATTTCTGTCTTTCTGTCTCTTTCCTAATGTCTGAAATGGTTAACCTTTTTGATTTTTATTTTTTATTTATAATCGGGATTTTCACTGGCAGGTATTTGACGTCATGAGGAGTAAGGATTATTTTAGAACAAAAATTATGGTTTCGCGCTATAAAAAAAACCTTAGAAATAATACTAAGGATCGCTCTAGGGAAGCTACGGCCATAGCTAGATACTTATAGCTCTAATTGGTAATTTTATAGTTTAATAGTTTCGTATAGTTTGTGCTAAATTTTATTTGGTCATAACGAGAATGAGCTGAACAACGTGGCAGACCACGCCTGTTCTTGAACACAGAGTAGCCATATATCAGAAGCAGCAACGGTCGTGTAATGTATGCAATAATGCAAGATATAGTTCTTTAAATGTAACTTGAACCAAAATGGCCGCTTCTGCGCAGGTACAATAATGGACAAAAATGTTAGACAAAAATATTGGTTTCGTCTTATTTAAATCCATTCTGTATAAAGTGAGAAAAAGGAATTAAGTATATTATATAGTTATTATATCTTCTAAATTCAATTAATTATTTATTTATTATTATTATTAATTACTTCAATAGAATAAAACAAATAAATAGTATTGAAAAAAGTACCTATATATAAAAAAGTTTATGTACATTATTAATAGTGAGACAGACTTCTTCGTATCTTCCGCAGTATTATTCAGAGAATTAGTTATATTATTTTCTTTTAAAAATAACTATAAATGTCAAATACCATCCTTCTCTCCCGTCTCCTTAAAGTTGATTGTGGTCGAGGCATTATCTTGAAATAAATGTTAACACACTTGACAAAACTAATTTATATTTTAATTAAATTTTTAATAGTTTATTATTAAAGAACTAAAACAACCGTAAGCGACTGCACTAAACGCAGCCCCCTTCATACCGCATACGGTTGAGACCCAAAAACGTGTTACTGCGCAAGGTTCAACTTACATTTAACAGACTATACAATGGCTTTTTAGGGCACGAGTCACATTCCAGGGTGATATTATTGGTAGTATCGATTATTTTTTATACTAAGCAATTATCACCACCAATGAAAATCTGCAACACTAGAGGGTATGCGGGTGTGTCAATGCCGATTTTGAAACGTGGCGGACGAGCAGTAACTTTGCGAGTTTTTACCAAAGTGTGGTGGTAGCTATACGGCCAGGAATTTAAGCCCTACCACCAACAAGAAACTAATAAAAACTAATAAAGAGAAAAATGGCCATCCCATTTTAACTTATTTTTAGTCTCATGCTCTTATTAAGTTTTTTAATAAAAATCTGAATGAAAATATAAATGTTTTATATAATTATGTATGTATAATTTTAAATACAAACTATAACATTTATACGAAGTAGAAAACCGGTCAAATACTTGTCAGACCATCGACAGTTTATGGCTAAAATTCAAAGCTAATTTAAATAAACATTGTACAAATTTCATTTTATCGACAGTGACAAATAAGCTTCATATTTTATAAATACATTTTAAGAAACAAAGCTAATTCTTCGGCAATTAAACTTAAAATAGTGTGTATCAAACGAAATAAAATATAACATTCATTTTTGAAATTTATATGTATTTTATTTCCAAAAACAATTGTACAATTGTATCTTATTTTCGTTCTTCTTCTTATTGAATGGCCAACATAGCAGAGTTGTTCAGGTTCCCCATATAGGTCTCTGACTTGACTTATCAACTATTTTCAAATTGATAACAGCTGGGACCGACTTTTTACGTGCTCTCCAAAGCACGGAGACGATTCGTTAAAATACCACCATTTGATTGTGAAATATAACCATCCTGACGGTATTGACTAATCACGCCTAAAGTGACTTAACCCACCGATCTCTTTCTGATCAGTAAGTACACCGGGCTGTGAGCGTTCCCCAACCAATAGTCGTTAAAAATGCTTGCCTATGTTTTCTCAAGTTCTTATTATATCAGTTTCTTTTTTCATTTTTCTTTTGGCCACAGTTGCAATACTGGAGGATGGGCTATGGGTTTTTACGACTTTTGAAGCACATTCATAGCAATTATTAGCTATTTCGAAACTTCTTCTTAAAGTATTTCACTATGAACCATTTCAAAGTGTTTTACGTAAGCCATTTTTGGAAATATCCCAATTAAAAATTGTGATTAACCAAGGATATCTTTATAGTTACAAATAATACTCTTTGTACGATAAAAGGGTTTCAACAAAACTAACCATAATCTAACACTTCCAATATTTAATCCAACATTGTTTGGTTTTTATTTTAATATTTTGTGCTAAGTTTACCTTTTGTATTACAAAAGCTTTGTTCCCTATATAAAAACGTGTACGCTCGAACCGGTGGCGGCGACCGTCAGCAGTATATTTTTCAAAAATTTTGCACGTAAATGAAACGAGCTTTTAAGCGCGTCAACGTAAGAGTTGCGCACGTAGTAAAAGGCACGCCAGTAGCACCTAAACGTGCTTCCAAAAACGAGATTATACGCACTCGTCTTAAACTTCCTTATGACAATTTGTTTAACAGAAGCTCTATAGAGTGTGACTGCTATATATAGCGTGATGTCATTGTATCCGAAAAACGGTCAGCATGGCTTCGACTGCCTTTGGCCACCCCATATCACGTTAGCTATCTTCTCGTATTTTTACTATTAATCTGAACATAATAATTATCGACATTTATAAAATAAGAGTTAAACCAATCAACATCTCGGGCAAAAAAATTATAAAAAAATTATAAATGTTTGTTTTGTTTTTTATGTGATATTTATTGTAAGATAACGTAAGTGCTACAATGTGTTCTCATGTTTCTATGCTGCCCAAAACACTTCTGAAATCACAGCCAGAGCGTAACATTGAATACAAAGTGTATCCTGTTAGTAATACGGATTGAATACAAAAATAAGAATTCATGAATTAAAGTATACAGAATAGTAAATAATTTGCCTCGAAATTACATTCAGTATGTAAGTGTGATCGCGATTGTGAAGCAAATTCATTCACTCAGTTCACTCATTTTTCCAAATAGCTACTTAAACGTTAAGGCGATAGTTGTGTGCTAATATTGAAATTTTTGTCCGTTATATTTGATAAAATGTGATTTTGCTCTATACAAACATTGAACACATGCAACACGTAGTTTGGTCACTGTAGGACGTAGAACGGGGTGTAGATTCTAGTATACATTTATATAAACTGGTCTATAAAAGGTTACTAGAAAGGTGATCATCTCTTACGATGATGGATCCCTCATGATTCGAATGGCCACTGTATGCTAAAAAGCTTTTTTCGCAGAAAAGTGCTTCTACGGCCACCAGTACTCGTAGTGTATAGTAAGTATAGTGAGTCAGCCGTTACGAGTAAGCTTCCTCGGATTGCTTTTATAATTTTTTTCCATGTCTGATGGACCGCTTTATAATCAAACACTAAACACGGTGCAAACCTCATCGCCATGAAGGGACTTCAACAACGTCATGGGATCGCTCTCGATGATGACCATGACAACCCGATTATGGGGGCCACCACCACTTAAAAGGTGTCGAAAGGATGGAGGAAGAAGTAGGTGTGTAAAGCAGCGTCTCCTGCCTCTTGACTTACTTATTTTAATGAATATTAAATCATATTTTTGCATACATTTTATCAATTGCGTTTAGCTTCGACGGTGTTATTTTCTTAATATGCCATAATTAATAAAAATATTTTAAAAGAATCTATAAAAGTACGCACTTAAATACATAAATTACTTAGTAACACTTCGTATTAGACAAAAACTACCGCCACGCGTTGTAAAAATAAATGGCTAAATAATGTACTAAAAATATCATGCCATTTTTATACACTAACCAAAATCCAAAATTATCCAAGGTTAATTTTGGATTTTAAATTATTGTACACGTAGGGTAACGACTACGCAAATAAGTCACGTGGCATAGTACCTCCTTCACCTCAGCATTCTTAATTTAGAATAAAAGTTTTGAATCCTGCTATAATAAATGAATTACTATTTTTATTCTTTATACTTTAAAATGGCTGTTTACTCTTGACGATGATTGATGATTGATGATTTACAGTGTTATTATTTCAAAAAGGATCATATGCAATTATAGTTATAAAATTTGGCATTATTCCCGGTATTTTATTTTACCCAGAGTCTGCTTATTACTCTTATCTGGATTTGAAGGGTTACTAGTTTTTACACTGAGTGATTGCCATCTGACCTCTGCAACCCTAAGGGCGAACCAGTAACTCATTGGATAAGAACAATTTACTTATCAAGAGTTAACGATTATTATCAGATGTTTTGTGATAACAACCGGGACCGATAGCTTAACGTGCTCTCCACAGACAAACGCTCAGACCGAGACAGATATTGAACAAACATCTGCCCGAGCGGGAATCGAACCCGCAACCGTCGAGACTAAAGGCAGACACGCTACCCACAACGCCACAACGGTGCCACAATTTTTTTCTATATATTAAATTAAAAATTAAACGCTACACACTCAACGGCCCCCATTAGGATAGTTATATCCTGTGTCGGGGGTCCGGAAACATTCACAATGACAAGGACAAATACACCCAGACCGGAAAATATGCTTGCATGGTCAATACAAACATATTATGCTCCGAGCGGGAATCGAACCCGCGACCTGTGGCGTTTAAGGCAGGTTCGCTACCGCTGCGCCACAACGTCGTCATAGTTCATAAATATAATTATATATAAATAAAATTTTGACTACTTTTTATATTTTTAGTATATAGAAGTGTAGAATTTTTGTTTCCTATTTTTAAAGTATTTTATTTATTTTTTTTGCTCTGGTTTGATTTCGTTTTGTTATTTTTTGATTATATTCGTATTTTTGATATACTTGCATATTTTTGGTATTTAAAAAATCAATGGTGCTACTTAACATTGTATCATTTATGTTATTCTGAGCAACGGTGGCTGTATCGATTTTAACCCATTCACTGTCCAAATAGGAGATACAATAGTTAAACAATCCATCTGAGCCATAGCCAGAACCATATCTGGCTCAGCGGACAGGGAACATGTTAACAACAACTATGATAATGTGAATGAGAAGGTGAGGACCCATGGTTAGTTAATTAAAATATGTGAAAAAATTTAAGTTACATGAAAATATATATCTATAGTTTAATTACTCTGTATCAATACCACGCTCGCTAACACGTGACAGTAGTTTGCCTCCGCTTCCCCTCACATAATCCAACCAATCGGTTTATGTAACGTGAAGGTGTTTACGTAAACTTATGTCTGCATGATTTTCATTTCAAATGGGCGTCTGGCTCTCTTTGTGTACAAATCAAATACAAATATTGGGTCTATAAACTGATATTCATTGCTGTTATTGGCAAGTTAATAGTTTTAGTTATATAATTACTCGACAAATATTACTAAAAACTATTTACATAACTACTAATCGAGTTCAAATGCAAATATTGATTTCGTTTTTTTTACATTATACATAGATCGATATCAGCGGATAAGTAAGTATTTGTTATCAAGATATCGATTAAAATGATGATCAGGCGACCCTAGCACATAAGGATATAATTGGGATTTATATATTTTAAAAGAAAAAAAGTAATAATTGTAATAAAAAGTGGCAAGATTTTTAGATTATTAAAAAATGTTAAGAATTAATTATAAATACTGAAATAATATTCTGGCAACATTTATATTTTTTATAATTTTAAATATTTTATCTCAATTGGATTGTAAAACTGAAAAAATTATTAAAAATAATGTTATTTTTATTCCGATTAACATTTATGTTTTTAAAAGGCCTTACAAATTTACAATCAAAATTCAAACTAATTTCTAAACGCAGCCGGTGACTGTCAAGTTGTGAAAACTAGGCAGTAGACACTAGCAATTTTTCATTTTAGGCGTATTTTATCTTGCTTTATTCGGTCAAAAATATTGATTGTTAATAAATATGTTAGCTATAATCAATCGTATCCTTGATTGGATTAAAAGTTTATTCTGGAAAGAGGAGATGGAATTGACACTGGTCGGCCTACAATACTCGGGAAAAACAACTTTTGTTAACGTCATTGCCGTATGTATTATCACAAAACAATAGTTTGTGTACTTATAAGCCGTTTTTAGTTAAAATTAACCGTTAATCATTTCTCCCCGTGAAGATGATTTTTCGAAATTCAAGAATTAAATGTTTTTCCTTTTTAAATAATAAATGTATGTGCTCATCGTCCATGCATTGCAAATATTTTACACTTCCCTATACATTTTATTGTTTATTATGTATAATATTCATTAATTTTGTCTATGATGATCCTTATTAATCAGGAAGCTATGTTGAACATCTTTATGTTAAAAATCTAAGATTTTTTAAAAATTTATGAATGATATAACAGTGGCCTCTTTGGTAATCTGAAATGCTACTTTTTATAATGAGTCATAGCCATTGTTCATGTTTACATTTCGTCTGAAACATAAATATTACATTCTCATATAATATTTCATCAAATCAAGACAATTTTCTTCTCATTACCGATTATAAATCCAAATAATATTCTGACATACTTTTCATTTTTAAACAAGAAAATATAATTAATCAATAACTCATAAGTCAACTGCATATATACCTGCAGTATAACAAGCTAAATTTTTAAAAAATATAGTATTTCATTTTCTGTGCCTGTAGTTTTAAGCCCGAAAATGATTTGAAAGATTTTAAAGAACTTATGAGACCATGATATAAAAATATATTATTTAGTAGAAAATATAAATTAAAGTAAAATAAAACCCCAAACATTGAAAAATTATTGCTGAAAACATAACTATATAATGTCAAACTAGTATATAGATGGTAACATAACTCCTACCTTATAAAATTCAAACACACTATACCTACCAAAGTTTTAGTCATTTAGTAAATTAAGGTATTGTACATACTATATTTTATATATTATATAGTAAATATAATATAAAGAGAATAGCATATTTTAATTTTTGTGAAGTAGGTGCTGTTTAATTGCCTATATGGCCTGCACATCACTGAAAACCACAGCTTGAAACCTGTCTAACATGTAAAAATAAATCTTTTGCACTTAATATTTATGGACGCAAATAAGCAATACCATGTCAACCCACACGAATGTCATTTCGAGAAAAACTTGTTTGAAAATTTTGAACAACTTGCTTTATATGAATTTTATTTTTGATGTATTGGTCAAGTTTTTGGCAATTTCAGATTTGTGTAAGTTATTTTACTTATTTTCACAAAAAATACGTATACAAACTGCATATTTCGTATAAAATATAACCCAAAATGTTTAAAAATACATAAATTTCATGATTGAAAAATGGCTTTTTTAGAAGTTAAAGCTTAAAACCCTACAAATATTAAAGAAAAATGTTCTTCAGCCATTTACCAACACTTCTGCATATATAACTCAGTTTTTTCAATTTTGTGGGTTGACATGGTGTTGCTTATTTGCGTCCATTTATTGTTTTAATAAATTAATGAGTATAGAGTTACTCTTCAAAATAAATCACTAGTTGTGCCGTGTTAGTAGCAAGCCTTCCCTTAGGCTCAACCGTTGCAGGGTTAATTCCTGAATGGGCCAGACGTATCTACTGATCTTATAAATATCTGGTTTGGTCTGGGCGTTTGTCCCTGAAGGACTCCTAATCGCACCTCGGAGTCTTACCGTTTCACCTGTAGGATTGCGGAGGTTTGATGGCAATTACTATATGTAAAAACTAGTAATCTATGTAAAACGCATCCAATCCAGATAAGATATGCACACCCTGGATAAATACCGGGATTATTGTTAGAAATGAGAAGACTAAACATGAGATACCACTCAATTCAAGTACAATCTTTTTTTAACATATCTATTTTTGTCACGCGTTGCTTAAACAAGTTTGCAAGTCCATTAATTCGATGTTGTCGATTGATATTAAAATAAAAAAGATTATATTAACATATTTATGACAAGTGTACCAATTATAATATTTTTTTCCTATTGCTCTCATTAGAATTCCGAAGTGGACAAAAAATAAAATACTTAATTTACGTTGTGGTGTAGCAGAAACGAACCTTGCATCACAGGTCGCGGGTTCGATTCCAGCTTGGAGGGGATGTTTGTATAGACCATACAAGCATGTATTCTGTCTGTGTGTGTTTGTTCTTGTCCTTGTGTATGTTTCCGGACCCCTGACACAGGATATAACTATCGTAATAGGGGTTGTTGAGTGTGTAGCGATTATTTATTTATTATTATTTATTTAAAATATTAATATAGTTTATGTATTTGTCGGTTTTATCCTTGAAATTGATATTTTTAATCTATTAAATGTCAAAGCAGAACATCACTGATAAACATTCAAATTACTTTGTAACTATAAATCATATTATATCAATACATGTGATAGAAATTCTATATTGACCAGAAATAGATATGGCTGAAATCTTGTTAAAATAATTAACTAATTTCTAAGGTAAAGTTCATACAACTACTCATGCCCGTCTCCAATGTCATAGACTAACTCACAAAAAAATTGTCAGTTCGTTTCTTTGTTGCACATCAAAAAATGATATTCCTTACCGGAACATGTGTTCAACCCTTCTTATAACCTGGGGTCCTTCAAATGAGTTGTGAAGAGTCACCTTGCGGGTAGGCGGGGCAAAGGTGGCTAGTGCAGTTCGCCTTCTTGCAAACTTAGCCACCCTATCGTTTGGACTCTTCTTTCACTTCAGAGTCCTCTTGTTTACTTTTTATCTTAATATAATTTTACTTATATAAAGTTTAGATGGAAGATATATTAAGATAAAGCTAAGTACATATTGGAGGAATATTTTCAAATGAAAGTGTATGGATTATGACATTTTTGTGAATAGGAGATCTAGCTGTTGAGAGCCTAATCTCCGACCAGTTCTCTTCCCTTCTTTTTCATCTTCTCCCATCGCACTCTTCCGTCTTCCTCTCCTGTGCTTGCTTGGTCCAATGGTCCCCAAATAAAAAAAAGTATATTAATTTGTATTGCTTGTCAAATTTATAATTAATTCCTCTTTTCATTTCAGTCCGGTCAATTCAGTGAAGATATGATACCGACTGTCGGTTTCAATATGCGCAAAATTACAAAGGGCAATGTTACCATTAAAGTAAGTATTTAATTCGTAGTTAGTTTAAATTAATCAGTTGATAAAGATTTATTGATGATTTCCACTTGGTTTTATGTAATATAAAGTTTAATTATTTATGACAGATAGATAGAATATTCCTTCGACACCGTTGTGGCGTGGTTGTGGCATGTCTGCCTTTAGTCTCGACGGTTGCGGGTTCGATTCCCGCTCGGTCAGATGTTTGTTAAATTTCTGTCTCGGTCTGGGCGTTTGTCTGTGGGTCTCCCCACCGTGCCTCGGAGAGCACGTTAAGCTGTCGGTCCCGGTTGTTATCACAAAACATCTGATAATAATCGTTAACTCTTGATAAGTAAATTGCTCTTATCCAATGAGTTACTGGTTCGCTCTTAGGGTTGCGGAGGTCGGATGGCAATCGCTCTGCGTAAAGACTAGTACCCCGTCAAATCCGGATAAGAGTAATAAGCAGACCCTGGGTAGAATAAAATACCGGGAATAATGCTAGGATGAAGAAAAAGATAGAATGTTCCTTATTGTACACCACATAGATAGAAAACAGACAAGTTTAAATATAACAATAGCTGGTACAAATAGGCGGTCTTATTGCTAGGTAGCGATTTCTTCTAGACAACCTACGGTATATTGAGAATGACTGAGGAGAAGGTAGGTGGTGTAGCTCTATATCTTATACTAGCGGCCCGCTCCGGCTTCCAACGGGTATAAAATATATAACCTATGTCATTCACTGAAAAAATTATTAAAATGGGTCCAGTAGTTTTGATTTATTCATTACTGCCCGTGACCCATACGCGTTAAATGTAATTATTTACGACATAACATTAGAAACCTCAAAAATAACAGTATTTCTCCACTATTTAATGGATGTTATTATACATTTAAACATTCCTCTTCAATCACTGTATCTATTAAAAGAAAACCGCATCAAAATCCGTTGCGTAGTTTTAAAGATTTAAGCATACATAGGGGTATAGGGACAGAGAAAGCGACTTTGTTTTATACTATGTAGTGATATAACTATAGCTAAATAAACTTAATAGGAGTAATTCAATATGTATATAAAATACATAAATACCTTAAAAACCAAATAAACTACATACAATATCATTATTAAATAAACTACATACAAACGTACGTAACGACGACATCTTTAATTATTATACATATATAATAACTAGCTGGCCCGGCAGACGTTGTCCTGCCCCGAAAAAAATCTGGAACCCGATAGCAGCGCCCTCTACCCGAGTCTAGAAGTGGCACCGGTGAAAGTTGTTGATTTACTAATATGGCTGTTAAAAAAATAGGGGTTGATGGTAGAAGGTTGAAAATTTAGGGCCGTATGTATTTTTCAATGCCACATAATAAAAAAATATTTGAAAAGAAATTATCCAAAAATAAAAATAAATTTTTGGGGTGGACACCTCTTATCCCTTAGGGTTTGAAAAATAGATAGTAGCCGATTCTCAGACTTACTGAATATGCATAAAAATTTCATAAGAATCGGTCAAGCCGTTTCGGAGGAGTATGGGAACGAACATTGTGACATGAGAATTTTATATATTAGATTAAATAATGTCGTCGTTACTCGATTTAGGAAATAAAACAAACTACTATAAAACTTGGCTAGAAAGGAAATGATTTTTTACTATATCTGTGTAGGCGACGACGTGAGAAATGCCTCCAACACTACGGGAGGGATCCTCCGACCAGGCGGGTGATATTGCCTGGCGGGTCGAAGCCCTGGGCCGAAGCCCGACGACTTACGTTGGAAAATTGTATATATAGCTCAGGAGCTTAGGAAACTTTGATAGCGCGATTTAGGATCGTGACGTTCGTTGGTCGTCCATATCGTTGCGTAGTATGCCCTGTAGGTGTCGTTGTAGCTTGATGCGAGATGTGACAATCTTGTCTTTCTGTCGCGTTACTTCGTGTTGCGTGTAGATGTCGCTACATATCTCTAAAAGATGTTAACCCTATGTCGACCCCCTTCCCTTCCCCTTTGTTCGTGGTATGATATTTATATTCTAAATGGAATTATTATTTTCAGGTTTGGGATATCGGGGGTCAGCCGAGGTTCCGTTCCATGTGGGAGAGATACTGTAGAGGCGTCAATGCAATTGTGTGAGTAATATAATTATTCTATTAATTTCCAAACATTTCATTAATGGTTGTCGAAAACATAATTAAAAGATGGCCACTTATCAGTAATTTGTAGAGACGCTCATAGCCGAGCTGATCGGTAAACGATAGGTAGGTTAAGCAACTTTAGGCGCTGTCAGTCACTAGATGGGTGATCGAATAGTGGTATTTCAACCGAGCGTCTCCGTCCTTCGGAGGGCACGTAAAAAGTCGGTCCTGGCTGTTGACAATTAGACAACAGTCGATAAGTTAAGTCAGAGGCCTACGGACGACCTGAACAACTCTGACACTAGGTTGACCACTAACCAATCGATAAGAAGAAGTAATTTGTAATATCAAGTTAAGTCGTATCTTCCTGGTTAAGAAGGAAACATGTCGAGCTACTTTTGTTAACCCATATTTTTACGTTATAAGTAAAAAAATCGTTGAACAATAGATGTTGACTGTCACTGTCACCGAAACCAAGCCATGGGCTATTATTTTTAATAGGTACATGGTAGACGCTGCGGACCCTGACAAAATCGAAGCATCTCGTAACGAACTGCACAGCCTGCTCGAGAAACAGCAGCTGACCGGCATCCCGGTGCTCGTGCTGGGCAACAAGCGCGACCTTCCGCACGCGCTCGACGAGCACGGCCTCATCGAGCGCATGTAAGTACAGACACACATCGCACACACATGCACACGCACAGACGTGTACACGCCAACACATACACACGCCCACACATACACACGCACACACAAATACATATGAAACAGTAAAATGTATCATATAGTAAAAGTAAAATGAACCATAATGACGTATATTTCGATACATAATATTATATTAAATCCTATTCTAGGAACCTATCAGCTATCCAAGATAGAGAGATCTGTTGCTACTCGATCTCGTGCAAAGAGAAGGACAACATCGATATAACTCTGCAGTGGCTCATTTCTCACAGTAAGTCTGGTAGTGCGCGCTAGTGCGGCGACGACGTTGCGAGCGTCGCACACGTCGCGGCCGTTGCGAGCATCGCGCGCTTCGCTCTCGTCGCAACCGTTGCGAGCGTCGCGCGCTTCGCACTCATCGCGATCGTTGCCGGCGTCGTACGCGTCGTACACGCTGCGATCATCGCGATCGCGTCGACGGTCAGTACCCTCGTTTGCTCCGCGCGGACTCCGCTATCAAATATTCTTAAATTTTCAAACTGATCACGTATACGTGTATCATTGGTAGCTAGTTTAAATAAATTAGTCCGTTGAATAGATTACACGTTTTTTATAAATGAAATCTTACTATGACTTTATTCGGGGGGTTTCGTCGCGTGAAACTGCGTTATATTTAGTTACTGTTCATCGTTCGTGTCAACGTTGAAAGTGCACGCTAAATGAGATCATATTTCGTACTCGATACAGTACATTATCACGGCTTTGTAATTCTTGATATGTATCCTGGCGTGCGTCTCGTTGAATTACAAATACACTGACTTTATGCTCAAATACTTTTTTTTATTTCGATACAAACGAATATTTTTTTTCTCTTTGACAATTAACTGCCTCTGCTTACTAATTACTTTATGACGCTTTTTGATTTTTTTTATCAATTCAATAACTAAAACTAATTCTCTTTTTTCAATCGATTTTCTTTTTTTTTATTTATTTATTTTTATTTTTAAACTTGCTATATATTATGGACCATCCCTTTCATACTGAAAAAATACCAACACAGTCAGTCACAAGCTACCTTCATTCTGATGTTGGGAAACAACAACCACCGAATGAAGTTAGTCTTATTGCAATCAATTTACGAACTTTTTGGTTCCCAAGGAGCTTGTAACATTTTGTGTGTAGAAACATAGAAAGGCTATGGGTTTTAAAATTGTTACCATTATACAAATCTTTTAACTTCATAATGAGGAAACTGAAAGTCAAGAAAATGTATTTTGGTGAGTTTCTAAAAGGGTTAAATTTTGTTAAGTAATACAGTAGCTGTAGAAAAATAGAGATTAAAACACAATGTCAGATCATATTTGTAATTAAACGAGTCATAAATTAAACTTAGATGATAACTTCAATTAGCTTGAGTCGGCGCACTCTCTAAATTGTGTGGCATTATTTTGTCTTCAATGATGGTCTCCGCTCAGCGGGACGGGACTTGGACGTGACGCCGGCGTGGCGTCACTGGGTGGAATATACTCGGAACAATTATGGTCATCTTTCTCTAGCTTAAAAAAAACTAATTTCACATTTTTCTGTTTCAAACACAGAATATTTTTTTTTGATTTTTCATTAATGTTGTCAAAATTAAAAATATTTAAGAATAATATGTAACCTGTAAAAAGTATCTTATTTCAAAAGAATAGAGAGCCCATTTAGGTGATACAGAGCTCAAGGCCACGGCTCGTTACTGCTCCGCTTGACCTTAGAAACTTATGCGTTAGTATGACATTCGGCGCCCTCATCCCGCCGGCGTCACGCCCAAGTCCCGTCCCGCGTATAGAGACTATAATACTGGCCTTTTATCACTCGTGCCAAGTTCGTTCAGCGCTTGTTTTTGAAATATATTTATTGATATGTGAAAGCAAGATATTGCCACATTATGATCCGAAATATATAGCGGCTGTTAGAATTAATAAACTGAAAAAATTAAAAACCCTAAAAATACTTTTGTTTATCTAAATAGTAACCTAAAAAAATCATTTCAAAAATATATTTAAATATTGCATGATGGGGTTTTTAAAAATTGTCTGCGATTTTTTATAACGTTTATTATTTATAAATTTAATTTAAACATGTAAGATTATTATTTTATTCCTTTATTTTTTATTTCTTATCTATATTTAGTCAGTGTTGCTATATTCATTATTATTTAAAAATAAAACTATTAAAGGAATCTAACGCTAACGGTCGCAATATCAAGGATGTGTACGTACTAAATTAGATTGTTTAGATTCTCTAATATTAGCATATTATATACATTATAAATATACTTCTCATATTGTTAGCTAAATGATAAGTTATAATAATAAATAGTTTGAGACTAATTTTGCTCGTAATGGGCCGTTCATAAATCACGAAAAATTGTCTTTTTTACTCTCCACCATTTTCCTAACCTTTGTAGATTTTGAAATCCTTTTAATTGTTTTTTTTTTTTTGTAATATTAGTTATTAGATCATGACTATCGGTAGCATACTGCTAATACATCATATTAATTTTGATGATTTGCTTAAGAAGTTTAAGGATTTTTCAACCAATTTGAGAATTTACTACTTTATTATGTCTATTTGTAACTCCATTACTCCTAAACAATAATAGTCATTTGTTATAATATCCTCTTACGTGATTTATGAACGACCCTATAGCTGTATATAAAATTGAAAAAAAAAATGAAATTATGTTACTTTATTGTTTATATATCTGAAGTTTAGAATTTTATGTTTAAAACGGATAAACAAATAATTTGTCAGCCACTAGTTTTTCTTTTTTTTTTTTAATTTTTAAGACCTTGCTTTTGCACATTTTGTTATCTGTGTGTTGTGTGATGGTACTCTACACTCGTATAAAAAACTGTCAATGTCAAAATAATCAATATAGACAATAGACAAATAAGAATAGACTACGCTAGTAATGGGACTATCATATAAGTGGATATTACGGTTCGATAAAAAGGGAAAGTGTCGAAATGAATTCTACCGCGGATGAGGCGTGGAAAACAGACACGATAACACTTAAATTTTAAAGTCTGTAAATGCGCAATCGCCGCTAAAATGAGAAGCAGCAAACGTTGAAAATCGTTATTTTTTTCATATCATTAATTTTAGGTATTTTAGTAAGACAAGCACTATCTTTTTAGTAAAACAGAACTTGCCATTTTTTTTCTAATAAAATGCAGGACTTTTTGACACAAAAGGCGTGAATGTATTTCTGTACAAAGAAGCAGTCAAAATCATATTTTATTGTTACAAAAACTAAAAAATCAATTCGTTACTTTGAAAATTGAGTGTAGAGTGAGAGTCGTATTTATTTCAATATAAATAATTTTTATGTAAGCTTCATACAGATACGTTTTATTATTGTTCGTATTGAAATATTTACAGTTTGTGATGTATAATTTCTTATATGGAATGAGTTGGAATCAAGCACGTTTGCCCGCCGCGCGGGTGTCGCTAGCGCTTCAGATTATTATAATTTAAAAAATAGAATATATATAGGAAATTTTTTATAATTTATCGTATAGGAATCTCAAATAACATCACTTACATTAAACAGTATGATGTAGTCGAAACTAATTTAGGGCAGCCATTTTGTTTTTCTTACGATAAAATGGAGGGAAAATAAAAAGATGTTGTTTAAGGATTTATCTTTTAACAAAAATAATGATGACGAAAACCTAAGACAGTGTATCATAGATATTTATTGGTATCATTATATCAATTTGTGATGTTATTGAAAAGAAGATTACTTCTATTAAATCTATAATAACGCTGATCTTTTCCACTAAATGAATTCGGCCTTAAAATTTAAAAAAAAACTTTAAGATTGGCTACTACTACTACTACTACCTACAGTAAACATATGTTTATCGCAAATTGTACATCACTTTAAAGTTCCATCGATCATATTTTGATGTAGGAAAGCATTCTCTCGGCGGTCAGAATATAGTTGCTAAAAGATTGTATTGACATATCGTAAAAACGGCACTAATGCAGTGGTGTTTGTTAAATTGTATGATTTTGACTGAAAAAAAAGCTATCGAAAGTGTGTGAGTTCAATTAAAATATTGTTACAATGTTATTTGAGACGTCTATAATGGTGCATTAGTCACTCGGCTGTAAAATATCTTTTTTCTATGATGACACAAATCAATATAGCGGTGAAAAGAAAAATATTAAATTATGTTCCAAACTTGTGTTTTATTCATCCTATGCCCTTAGAGTAGTTATATTAAGTATGTTTTCGTTCTATAAAAAACTGATTATTTAATACGCATTTTATTGTATGGACATCGTTGTGGCGTATTGGTAGAGAGTCTGCCTTTAGCCTCGACGGTTCCGGGTTCATTACAAAACCCGGTTTCAGTCTGAGTGTTTGTGCTTGTGGTTATCTGCACCCTCGGAGAGCACGTTAAGCTGTCGGTCTCGGTTGTTATCAAATAACACCTGATAATAATCATAAACTCTTGATAAGTAATTTGCTCATATCCAATGACTTACTGGTTCGCCCTTAAGGTTGCGGAGGTCAGATGGCAATCGCTTTGTGTAAAAACTAGTAACCTGTCAAAATCTGGATAAGAGTAATAAGCAGACCCTGGGTAGATAAAATACCGGAAATTATGCTAGGAAGCTTTTTATTGTTCGCATAAAACTGTCCGCGACTTCTTTTTATGTTGATCCGATCACTACAAAGCTTCACAGGAATAGTCACTAGGATAATTTGAACAATGCTGGTAACTTTTATCAAAATAGGTCTAGCCATTTTGAGTCTTTTTATGTTACACTCTGATTCAAAATTCAAACGAAAGTATATTGCCGATCGTTGTGGTTGAGTAGAAGCGAACTTGTCTTAAGCGTCAACGTCAAAGCGTTAGATTGTATTGACATGTTTTGTGCTTGTGTTGGTATTCCCCGACCCCAGTACAGGATATTACGATTCTAGTGGGGGTCATTAACAAAACAATATGGTCTACCCCCGTCGTAGACCACGCCTTCGTGAAGAAGACTTTTTCTTGTAAGTTTGATAAATAATGAAATATACAAATCATTTAATAATCAATTTATTTTAAAATTTTCAATATAAAAGAAAATAACTTAATAATAATTTTTATATATTTTTTAACAATTAAAAGTATTACAAACTTGTTTATAAAATTATCAATTTAATATTTTGGCTTAGTCCTATATATGTGTATTTATTTGTGATGATAGAAAACACCTCGGCCCGACAATTTTTTTTTATGTAAGCAGTCACCGCAACCTATAAACGCACACAATACTTGAAAGACGCATACGTTGGCAACCCGAGGGATGAGAAAGGAACAAACGGAGTGGGAGATTGGTCCTTTGGTGGTCTCATAGCACGAAAAGCAACCCATTTGTGCTGGGACTACCATGGCTCTACATGAAGTTTTTGTATGTGCCATCCGAAGCACGGAGGCGAGAAAAAACGTGACATTGGCGTCCAAAAAAAAAAAGGTAAAATGCGTATCAGGGGGCACAGTAGTGGCCTCGCCAAGTCGAGCAAAACGCACCAGCGCCGTAACCTCTAGCCTTTTCTCAAAGAGACTCAAAACACTTGACAACCCACAATAGCTAGAAGTTAGAATTTTTAGTGATCAAGAGAAATCAGTAAAACTATTTATATTGTAAATATATCTAATAATTATACCTAATAATATTTTACGAATTATGAATAGTCAAAGTTTTCCAATTTTGGCACTCTCATAGATAATAATTAAAAGGAACTTCTAGTTCTTACAAACTTTAAATTTTGAATACCTTAATCTAATAATCAAAATAGTGTCATGTAACTGCGAAGTTTCAGTAATGGCTTTATATGAGATCACACAACTGAGACTTTGTAGTAGAAGAACTGAATTGGGAGACTTGGATTTTTTTACATTTTACATTTTTGATGGGATAGATGGACGCAAATAAGAAATACCATGTCAACCCACAAAATTGAAAAAACTGAGTTATATATGCGGAAGTGTTGGTAAATGGCTGAGGAACATTTTTCTTTAATATTTTGTAGGGTTTTAAGTTTTAAAACTAAAAAGTCATTTTTAATCATGGTATTTATGTATTATGTTAAACGTTTTGGGTTATATTATATACGAAATATGCAATTTGTATACTTATTTTTTGGGAAAATAAGTAAAATAACTTACATAAATCCGAAATTGCCAAAAACTTGACCAATACAAAAAAAAATTCATATAAAGCAAGTTCAAAATTTTCAAACGCGTTTTTCTCGAAATGTCATTCGTGTGGGTTGACATGGTATTGCTTATTTGCGTCCAGATGTAACTGGCAAAATAATTAAATAAAAAAAAAAATTTAAAGGTGCCCCTGGGCAGGGGCCCAGGTCCCAGGCTAACATGAATAATTATTAAATCTGACGACAAAAATTATCTACGAATCAGACTGCTCTTTATATTGATGTATCAATCTCTATGCAAATACAGTGACAACAAAAAGTTGACAATGAGAGATCACGTTAAAATATGAAATGAATAGCTTTAAAATATTAAATCAATCGCGTTAAAATATTAAATGAATCGCGTTAAAATATTAAATGAATCGCGATAAAATATTAAATGAATCGCGTAAAAATATTAAATGAATCGCGTTAAAATATTAAACGAGTCTTCTACAATATAATAAATTCGTTTCTTTCTATTTATTACCTTCTGTCTATCTACCTTTAGAATTATAATAAAAATATATCATATAAAATTGTTTTGCCAATTAAATTCTTTTTCAATACAAAATGAATATCACAGGTATTTTAGAAGCGGCCAATAAATAATTTGTTTTTAAAACAGCAGCAAGTCAGATACTTCTTGGGAATTTTCGTTTTCTTCAATTTCATCAAAGGCATTTTCCAAATAGTCCAATTTCTCTATAATGCTATTATTTGTATTTTCTTTGTTCGCTTCCAACTGGTTCATTTTAATTTCTAATTCTTTTACTCTCATTGATAAGCTTTTAATTATGCTCATCAATTCCTTCAGAGTATCATCTTTTACTTTTTTATCTGTTTTCGGAGGATCAACTTCGCTGCTCGTGCTACAAACGGACATTTGCCGACTAACATTGACATTACTCACTTTAGCTTGGCTTTTATAGAATTCAGAATTCTTAAACTCCTGTATCTCCTCTGTATTGAGAAGGAAGAACACAGTTTTCTCAACATCGTTAGAATCTATACTATCGATAACTTTCTTCAAGCTTTGAGCGTACAATTGTAGAACAGTCGGACGTACACCTTGTATTAAATTATTATTTTCATTCCAAAAATATGGAATGTTTCCTTTCGTGATAGCATTGTAGAGTTCCTCAACCATTTCACGGAAGATTAAACTGATTTTATTCTGCCAATATTTCTTGTCATTGACATTTTGAACCTTCCACAGGAATATCGTCTTGATGTAATAACTTGCGATAGCCTTCATACCGAGTGCATCACGTAGTTTCTTCACCTGTAATTAAATTGATACATATAATTCTTCTATATGTGTGTTTGTTACATAATGAGTCCTTAATAGACAATTTAACTTGCACAGTTTGGATTTCAAATCGGACAATAATAAGCATTAAGATCAGATTAAGATATTTTTTTATTTTCAGAGCGAGAAAACGTGTGATAGTTCTATCTGCAAAATTTAATAAAAATAAGTAAGAAGTATTTGCAAAATCTTTACAGTGTCTGTTTGTAATTCCAAATTAAAAGCTCTTTACTAAATGCATATGAAGAATTACGGACAGACAGACGGACATGACGAAATTATAAAGGTTCCGTTTTGGCCATTTAGCTACGGAACCCTAATAAAATGGGATGTGGTACCAATCGTATGGTCGTCTTCAGTTGCTGACAGCCTTTGATCAAGTCCCGTTCATAGTCCTGGAAAGAGAGCCTCCAGAGTCGGTTCTTTTGGGCATCATCTTGAATGGATTTATTAGGCTTCGGTACCACCAACCATTCCTTGATTTGACTATTTTCAATAGTTCTGAAATTGATTGTTATGATTATTTTATAAACATTCCAATCAGGTGTGTATGTAATTTTCCTTATATAATAATAGACGCCAGTTCAAGAACTGCTTGCTTGCTTACTTAAAATCATGCAGCACTAGACTTAAATTATAAAATACGAATATTAGGTTAGTTTCATTCATGGCAACCAGTAATAATAAGTACCTTATAAATCCTTTTAATTTTAAAATTTAATGTAGTACCTTACCTATAACCTTCAGGCCACCTTGGCAACATGAATCTGATAACGGGCACCAGATCCACATCCAGGAGGAACTCCTCGTTACCTTCATCATTCCTTATATTCAAGGTGTATGCTGGTCCGGAAGCTTTATATTTCATTAAATAAGTCACACCATGAACAGTCACTTTTCCATTAAAATTGTTGATTGTCTTCTGTACTATACCATGGAGCCATTGACGGAATTTGTTCTGTAGGAAGTACTTATCTGTATCACGCCAATCTCGTGTAACCTTGTGGCAGTTATCCCATTCCTTAAACAATATCAAATAAATAAGAATAAAGCCTTGAAACAAGAATCAAATCCCGAGTGATTTTATAAAAATTTATAACTCACACCCCTGAGAAGAATTTGGGGTAATGAGAAGAGTTGTTTGTGATTGCATGAACGAAAAATGAATTTTGCTTTATATGAACTCAAGAATGGATCGAACAGAAGGATAAACAACAAAAATTTTTTTTATGTTTGATTATTTTCTACATTTTTTTTATGTGAGAGGAGGAAAACGGGCAGGAGGCTCACCTAATGTTAAGCAATTACCACCACCCATGAACATCTGTAACACCAGAAGGCATGCAGGCGCGTTGCCGACCTTTAGGAAAGAATACACTCTTCTCTTGAAGGTTCCCAAGTCGTATCGGTTCAGAAAGACTACTTACTTCTTACATTGCAAGAGTGGTGTGAATGAATCTCAGAGTTCTTAATTAATAACTTCTGACTTTTAAAATAACAAGGAAATACCTCAAAAGGACATCTTCCTCAACAGCAAAGACGGTTTTACATTTACATGTCTGTGCCATGTAGGGGTCTAGTGTAATCCAATCGTCAAGTGCTTAGACTCCTGACTTTAGTCGGTAGGTTAAATTCATACTCATTTCTCACCTTTTGTTTGTCCAAATTGTCGAATGCTTTTATTATTTTTAGCTTCACAAATCCAGGCTCGTCGTTCTCTATGATAATACCATTTTCACCGTCATCATAATTTATAGGAAGTCGGATCACAATATCCATATCAAATTCATCAAGCTTACTCACTTTAATGCCATCATACACACTACCTGCATACAACACCTACGACGGAAAAGGAGGCTGAACATCATTTTTTATAATAATTATTATTATTGTAATCATTTAAATATTAATTATAGTGCCTCGTGCTCTATGTTAAGCAAATGGCTGTTGTTATCATAAAACATCTGATAATAATCGTTAACTCTTGATATATAAAGTGCTTTTATCCAATTAGATACTGGTTGCAGAGACCAGATGGCAATCACTCTGTGTAAAAGCTAGTAATCTTGTCAAATCCGGATAAGAGTAATCAGCAGACCCTGGGTAAATACTGGGTGTAATGCTATGACGAAGAGAAAGACCTCTTATCACAATGAATGACAAAATAAACTTTAAATATTATAACAACATACAGGAATACAGAATTACATCAGTCAGATGGTAGTTGCTTCATGTAAAAAAAATTAAGCAAAGATTTTTATCAATTCATACTCGTCATGTGGGATTATTTACTTTTTAAAGTATTTAAAATTCAACATTAAAATTTTACTATTGAGATAAAATAAGCAACATGATGCTTTTAAATAAATTTTTCATTAACAGAAATATCTGAGCAGGTGTTAGTCTTTTTCTTTGTGGGTGGTTTGTGGCCATTGTGTCGAGATTTTCATTATAATCCTGTGTTACTTCACTACCCAAAACTGGTTAAGGTTGGACCTCTAAAAGGTAATAGAAATGATGCAAACGATAATCAATATTCTAGAATGATATTTAAATTTTAATAACATTCTATATTCTAACCTGGCTAGCATATTTGTTGAAATAGTTGCATTGTTCACCCATTTTTTGTTTGAAAATCTCAAATACATTTTTGAAAACTTCTTGAGATCTTTTTAAATCATTTTCTTTTAAAGCAATGAACTGCTTAAATATTTCATTCAAATAAACATCCAAATTCTTCTTCTTGGCTGACATTGTTTACTATAAAAAAATAATAATGTGATTAAATTCGTTTATAAATTTTCAATTAAGATTTTTATCATGAATCATCAGAATGCAGAATTTTTAGCAATTAATTGAAACTACTTTCGCACGGTATTATTATTAAGTCGTTCTAACAGTCTATTAAAATCGAGTAAAAAAACACGAAATAACTTAATTATTTATTTTTCAAAACGAAAATACCTGAATTCTTTCTTTTTCAAAATAATTATTATCAATCTAATTTGGTCATCCAAATGTATAAGAATTACAAGACAAAATCTATATTGAAATTACGAAGGAGTTATTAAAATTAAAGAAAATAAAATATTAGCTATTACCAAAATTTCTTCGTTTTCTTCGTTTTCAACTTTGCAGCTTTTCCGAATAACTATCGCAGTTGAACAAAAGCTATTTTAGAATGAAATTAAAAATTATCAAAATTAGTCCTCAACCGATATTAATTAATAATAATAATATAGACACGATTCACGAATGCTTTGTTGCTTCAACCATTGCCAACTTCAGTCTGTATTGCTGTAAGTGATAAGTCATAAGTGCTAATGTGGTTATGTACTTTTTTGTATATAATAAAAGTAAAATGAATGATACACGCATATAAATGTTTCGGGGAAAACCGGAGGAACTGATCAAGTTAAAAAAGCACAGATAACTATAAGTACAAACTAGTCCAATGACAAATGGTTGTTAGTTCCACTGATCTCTAAGTCTATATATAACTTGATAAGTAATCCTAAATGGAGATGGATGGATGGATTTACATTTTAAATGTAAAAAACTAAGGAGAACAATCTTTGTGTATCCAAAAGTGGCATTAAATTGGTGGAACTACTGTAGCAAATGGGTAATCACTTCGTTTGAAATGTTTTGTTAAATATAATTAGCGTCATCTTTAATACGTTCAGACTGACACTTTTTAACACAGAGATCGTGCTTACTTTTTATTCTCCATGTTTACCTTGGCCGAAGTATATTATAATTTATCTTAGATGTTTACACCATATAGATGCCTATCCAGTTTGTTATAGAGATCAGTGATTAAACCATAGATTTTTTCACTGAACACTTTGATACTAGAAATCGGTCGGAATAAAGTTATACAAAAATAAATAATCCTTTTATTACTACACATTCGCTACAATTAGTCAATACTAATAAGTGTAACATCAATACACTGTAAGGGTGTTTATAAATACTTAAATAATATGGTTTTCTTTCCTTTCCTCTGTCCACGTTTTTCCTTATCTTTACCCTCCATACTTATTTCTAATGAGTTTTATTTGGAATATTTAGAATCCAATTATTAATATAATTAACAGCCTTTTTTAATAAAGTTTATTTAATATTTATTTACCGTATCATTTTTTTTTAGGATATGAATTAAGCATTTTTTTTATTAGTCATTGTAATGACATTTTTCCTATAAAAAAAAATAAAACATTTTGTATAAAGAGAAAAAGTTCAATAATATTAAAATTTTTCGTTACCGTTGAAAAGCGTCACTTCATCTGTAAAATTAGAATATTTTTTCTTAAAGATTAAGTAGTTTTACACAGATAATGTCACACTTTTGTTTGTTAAGTTGAATAATATTGATATAGTATTCATTGAATTAAAATAACGAGCCAGACAAGTTTAAAAAAAATATATTTTAAATTTAAAAGATTTAATTATAACTTATTTACACGACCAAACAGAATTACATGTTTTAGTAGAATGCTTCCTTATTTCTCACAAACAGTTTAAAAGAAATGGGATTTTAGAAAAACATTTACGTTAAATCTGAACTTATCGCCACAAGAAATTTGCTACAAAGCTATCTGAGCTCTTTATCTGGAAATGTGTTTTTTATCCCCGAAATGTGTTTAGTTCCTATGGGATTATAAGACAAAAATGCTATATTATTTTCTTACAAGTGATTAATCTCTGGAGCTAATTCCAAGATCACCGTAGACACGAAGTCACGGGCAGACGCTAGCTGTAACATAAACAAAGATAAATAATAAAAATAATGTTGGTCGGCATTTGTCTGTAACTGATCTTGGTTCTTTGAAATAAACAAAGACCAAATCTGTTTCCTGAATATGAAATAAACAATTTCTTTCTGGAAAAAACAAAACAATAAACCTTACAATACAAAATATGAAAAAGAACCTAAAAAACATTTTCTGAACACTTTATCACACAACAAGCAAACATAATTTATATATTTAATTTTCATTTACTTACGTAGTTAGAAGTTATGATTAATTTATTACATAATAATGAA
Organism: Hestina assimilis; assembly: GCA_023373885.1. NCBI lineage: Eukaryota > Metazoa > Arthropoda > Insecta > Lepidoptera > Nymphalidae > Hestina > Hestina assimilis. The sequence goes on from CM041745.1 coordinate 13,809,817, forward strand.
ATATATTAGTTAATAATAAGCATTTAGGACAAACCTTTGTGGTTTTTTAATGCTTTGTTATAATATTTCCGCTTTAATTAAAATATTGTACTTAGTTAAATAAATAAATAAATAATAAATAAATAACGGCTTTCGGTTTTAAAAATGAACATCGTTCTAGAAGAAAACGCTTGAGAGTCAAGGGAAGTTAGAATTTTTAATTCTTGGCAACCAAGCATACGGTCCGTCTGATGGCAAGCAGTCATGGCAACCTATGAACGCGCGCAAGACTTGAAATATCACATGCGTGCTGCCAACCCAAGGAACAGGACGGAAGAGATGAGAAGCGAAAAAAGTAACTAAATTCGTCTTTTTTTTTAAGTTGGCAAACAAGCATACGGCCCACCACTTCCCATCGTAATGGTTGCCGTAGCCTATGAGTGGTTGCAGAACCATTAGTAGGTGCCACTCACGCGTTGCCAACCTAGAGATATTGGTTCTAAAATCTCCTCTGCACATTAATTTCACTAGCCTACAGTGCCTTTGAAACCGGAACACATTAATGCCTAAACACTACTATTTGGCGGCAGAATATTTGACACTGCAGTGGTACCTATCTAGCCGGCATCTTGCAACAAAAGACCTACCACCAGTGTGACTGATTGCACTGGTGGAATAATCTCTGCTGTGACGGAGATTATATAACAGCAGGCAGGATCCGGGATGTGACGACCCCATCGTCACATCCTGGTCGTCTCTCCTGAGACACATTATAGTTTAAAGGCAATGACGAAAAATAATAAAGTTAAAAAAACACGTTATTTCTGTTTTTCTGTTGTTTTTTTTTAAATTTTCTCGGTTTCTAAAATCATACTCTTATATTTTAGCATTATAATAATGATAATTCCATTGCAAACTCTCGACTTTAAGTTCTATTAGGCAACAAGGTTTTTAATGGTGAAATCCTGAGCTTGTTAAAAAAGAAACAATACCATATTTATATTTTTGTATCACGTTTGTTGATATCTTATGATAACATTCATGATTCACGACCTATTCTATGTTATGAAGCATATGTATATTTAAGAAATTCCCCCATACATTCTTATGAATTACCATATTAAAAAATCCATGATTCGATTTTCATTTATATCTTATAAACAACTGCATGAAATTTAATAAAATAATACTTAAATAGATTACATATTAAACTTGTATATGTGAGATTTATATTACATTAATATAAGTAAATATTAGTCGTATCAAATCATGGAGTATTACAATTTTCGCACTGGTAATAAGAATTGAAGAACACGCCGACGCTCGGCGCAAAGCTATTGGCTATAGGTTTTATAATTTCTAGATTTTCTGGCATGACGCTTCCGTTCCGCATATAAATTGCTCGCGAGCATTGTGTCGTTTATTATTAAATTATTAAGCATTAACTTAAAAGTATCGGGCGACAATTGTCTATTTTTAACTCTACATCTATTTAGAATTTACAGTTTTTACTTTCGATAAGTTTTATCAATTCAGGTAAGTTTTATACATTCTTTATTCCGATAAGAATGTTATTATTATTGTAAATAAATTTATATCTCCGTAATATAATGCGATTTCATATATTAATTATATAAAGAAAATCGTAATTATATTAATAAATTTCCAGTCATGACTCACTGAGGCCAGCTTTACCATTTTATATTTTTTGCCTGCATAATGTATACCATTAAGCTCCTCAAGTATACAATTTTAGACGATGCTAATGAAATATCGTTCAGTTAAACATACAGCGAGAATTTGTGACTGCTCATGAAATACGTACCTATATCGCGCTTAAAATCGTTGTAACAAAAACAAAACTTGTATTTTCTTTGTGTAATAACTGGCTGTTACGTATTTAATTATTTTCTACCATTTTTATGCCTTATTAACTTATTATTAGGCCTTTAAAATAAAATAATTCCAATCAAACAAATACTGATTTTTATTAATTGTTTTTTTCCACAATAGGGTATTTGACTAATTTTGGAAAATCATTTTAAATTATTCTATATTACATATTAAATTCAAAACATTGATATTTCCGAGAGATTTACTGTATTATCGATAAAAAATCAATGTTAAAGTTTAAAATTTCAAAACTGCGCCAAAAACGCTGTTTTTGTAATGGCGCTAATCATGTGTCAAGCGTGACGTCACAAGCAAGTAAACACGAATATTATCCATAACAGAATAGTGCAGCTAAAACGAATTCCATTAGTTTTCTTTAAATTTATTGGATACAATGGTGTATAAATGGTGTGTAGTGCCACAATTATTAATACTGTTAAGAGAAATATTATCTTTGAAGATGAAAAATCAGATAGTGATATTTCTTGTTTTGAGAGTGGTCATTTAACACCTTTTGTAGTTACATCATCATCAAGGGTTACTGACTCCGATAGTAATGTTACAGACACCAATGAGAATATTGAAAAATTGCAGTGCCTCAAAAATACTATACGTTTAATTAACAAGAAACCTGTGATGTATGTTGGTATTTCCAAAGAATGTTATTTTTTAATTCAATTGTTGCATAAACACACAAATATAAAAATAGAATATATATTGCTATGTTTTAAAAAAATTAGATTGAACAGCACATTCTCTGAATTAGAGGATAATTTTGGAGTATCGTTATCTTATGCTAGTAAATTATTTTTAGTAAACATACCAATAATAAGTAGTGTTTTAAGGCCATTTATTGTAAATTTAGATAAAAAAATAATTAAAAGGAATCTTCCTATTGCATTTAGACATAACTATCATAATGTCAGCTGCATCATAGATTGCCTAGAAATTGATATACAAAAACCATCAAAGGCTCTTCATCAGGCATTGACATGGTCAGAGTACAAAAAGGGGAATACAGTGAAGTATTTAATATCTTGCACTCCCAATGGCTTAGTTAATTATGTTTCTCAAGGGTTTGGGGGTAGAACGAGTGATCTTACTATAGTAGAAAACTGTAACTTTCTAGATGGATTACATGAGGGTTCTTGCATCTTAGCTGACAGAGGCTTTAAACATCTTGAACAAATACTTCATGAAAAGGGTGTGAAACTATTAAGACCACCCAGTGTAAATTCTGGTACAAAGTTGTCAAAAACTGATGTTCGACAAACTAAAGTAATTGCTAGCTTGCGAATTCATATTGAAAGGGTAATAAGGAGATTAAGAGAATTCCATATGCTAAAGCAGCATTCAGTGGTAAATACTAACATAATACGTGTACTTGATCATGTCATTATTATTGCATGTGCTCTAATAAATTTGCAGGATTCTCTCATTAAATAATGTAAACTCGAAAATAAAACAATAAATACAGAATGAGTTTTTATTTAATCACAAACTGGTGCTATTATACAAAACAGGATATATATTTGTTTTCCAAAAAAAACTAACTTCTCTATTAAGTTATTAGTATAATCACCATCATATGTCACTAAGATAATGTCAACATTTTTTGTTTCCTCATAGTTGCAATCAGCAACACAAAAATAGCACTTTTTTACACCAGTTGCATACATTTGCAGTTGTACCTGTGCCTTAAATTTCTCTGTAATAATGCCATTTTTTAAATATTTGTCCTTAGTTTTTGTCTTGGTAGGGCATTTTATTTCAATAATAGCATTTTTAATCACCCCATCAGGTGATGCTGCAATAAAGGGATTCTCTTGGCATAGATAGAGCCCACATGAAGTGATTTTTTTTTTTTTAACTTCTTACCAACTGTCTTTCGAACAGATAGTTCTAAATTTCTACCTCTTTTCATTGCAGCTGTATCAGGGATTTTTGCGCCCATTATAGTAGCCAACAATGAACCATCTGGTGTATGACAAACACTTACTTCATGTGCTTTTGAAGCTGTGATACGGCCATATCGCATCTCATACCATAAATTGTTCTTGCTCTGCCCCCTTGTTGCTTCTTCGATGTTACTTATCACAGCTTTAGTGAATGCTACTTTCATTATATTTACAAGCTTGTCTACATCTGCTTTAATATCTGGTGATTGACCTATTATAAAACAGTGCAATGAATACTGCACCACATTGCTATGTTTAAAATCATGTTGATATTTTAGCAGTTCACAATTGCCAACTTTTCTCTTTTTGGCTTCTAAAATAAATTCATTATAAAGCGCTAGTGTACTTGGTCTGTGAGGTACTTCTTTTTTAGACATCTGCTGCACAGTGATGTACTTCAGAGTAGTCCCTACTCTGGACAAAGTAGGCTTTTTCCAATAGCACTCTACGGATGTACATGAAGGTTCCTCAGTGCGACGATGGACCCACATTAAAAAAGCAACTGCATGTTTACATCCTCCAGCTGAAGAAGCACAGTCATGGCACTGACAGCTAATAATTTCATTGTCATTTTCGTTAATAATCATCGTCACACTATATGCTTTAGTTTTTACTTTATGCTCAGGGCATATTTTACACTTAACGGTGCAAACACCACAAACTCGGTGTAATTGGACATAGCCAATCGCATCGTCTCCATAGGATTCCCTTGCAGATCTGTGAAACAAAGAAAAAGTTCATGAGAACCGCGAAGACAATTTACATCTAATTTTTATCAACATAATATTATATTATGTTACATTTTACAAAACTTCTGAATTATCAATGAATCGTACGTAAGAGTTACTATATAAATAATTTTTACAAGGTACTTACACTGCTGTTTTTACATTTTTAAGTTCTGCAGCATAGTAATCAGCATTATTTTTAAAGAAAAGTGCAACCATAAATGCGTCTACTTTAGGTAGGTTGCTGTTATCAGCTTTCACAAAATTTGGCTCCATTTTAAGGTTCGAAACTAATATTTATGCCGCTAGTTATATGATTATCAAAAAATATCAGATAACCACTTCAGAAATAGCTCAAAGATCAATTAAAACACTCAGAATAAATAAAACGTGAACCACAATGCATAGCGTTTACTTGCGTGTGACGTCTCAGAGTTGCAACCAATCACAGAGCGTTCCCGTCACAGGTAGAATTTCAAAAATTATTATATATTTTTTTGTGTAATTTGTAAAAAATATGCATATTTTTGTTCAAAATGAATTGAAATATCTTTTATTACGCTATTATCTGATAGGATTACCACAATTTGTAGTATATTTTGAATGTTGTCAAATAGCCTATTGAATGGACGACGAAGAATGGACGAGTTTACGTTGTTTGAAATTGATGTGTACTAAACGAATAATTTGTGTTAATATTATAGTAGGTATTTTATTTCCCACCCGGTGACGCTGTCAAGGCCAGTAAGGCCGACAGCAATACTCATTAAAAATAGGTATTTTATTATGTTCCGTTCAAGATATTCGTTTTATTTGAATACTATTTTTCTTTAATTTTTGTCTTACCTTTGAAAGTTACCAACAAAAAAATGTGCCTACTTATATGATTTCTCAAGTCATTACTAATACTCCTTTTGCTCCTACAAATAAGCTCCTAGCTTTCGCTAGGAATGGGTATGACAGTAGCCCAAGTTTCAGGATCGAATCCGTAATTCTCGCGATAACGGTGTCGGCCATTCTACCATTGAGCTATTGAGGATAATAATTTAATACTTAATAGTCGTCTAATACGAGGTAGAGTCTGTTAAAGTTAAATGTAAGTTGAACCATGCGCAGTAACACGTTTTTGGGTCTCAAATGCGGTATGAAGGGGGCCGCGTAACTGTAGCAACGCGGCGACGCTAGACCCGATTAGTACAGTCGCTCACGGTTCTTTTAGTTCTTTAAAAATAAATTATTAAATATTAAATTAAAATATAGTTTTTTTGTGTCAGATGTGTAAACATTTAATTTTATTTTAGGAGATAAGGTGTCAAATAAGTGACAGTGATTAAAAACGTACATTAACTATTATTATTTTTTTATACACCTTTTTTCTATATTATCTATTTGTTATAAGTAATTAATAACGATAATGAATAAATAATTAATTGAATTTAGAAGAAACAATAACAATATTACATACTTAATTCCGTTTTCCCACTTTATAAAAAATCTATTTAAATAAGACGAAATCAATATTTTTGTCTAACATTTTTGTTCATCATTGTACCTGCGCAGAAGCGGCCATTTTGGTTCATTTTAAATTTAAGGAACTATACAGCACGACTTCTCGCAAGCGATGCCGATGGCGATGTATTTTATAATACATCGCCATGTTGATTTTGTGTGTGTGTGTTTTTGCAGTACAATGAATCGTAACGAAAACAACGGAGAAGGCGGTCGTTCCTCCTGGTGGACGATCGGAGCAGCTGCGGCGGGCCTCGCGGCAGCTGCGGGTGGGATTTACATGCTGACGAGGGAATCGAATGCCCAAGAGTCTCCACAGTCGAATACCAGTCAAAACCAGGAGCGTAGAGCGTTGTCCAGACTTGCTGATTTGCTCGATCCACTGGACGACGACTCAAATAATATAGAGGAGTAAGTTAGGTTATTCTTCATCACTACATAGTATAAAACAAAGTCGCTTTCTCTGTCCCTGTGTATACTTAAATCTTTAAAACTACGCAACGGATTTTGATGCGGTTTTTAAATAGATAGAGTGATTGAAGAGGAAGGTTTATATGTATAAAAATAGTGGAGAAAAAAAATAATTTGAGGTTTCTAATGTGATGTCGTAAATAATTACATTTAACGCGTGCAGGCCACGGGCAGTAATGAATACATCAAAACTACTGGATCGATTTTAATCATTTTTTCAGTAAATGACATACGCTATATATTTTATACCAGTGGGAAGCCGGAGCGGGCCGCTAGTAAAAATACAATCTTTTTGGAATGAAGTTCCTTAACGCGGCATACGCGTAGTCCAATTTAATAGAAATCGTCACGTAACGAAATTCCGTATGCTGTGTATGTGTTCGTGTCTATATTGACCCTTATACTACATGCGAAGGCGGTTACGCAAATCTCTCTCTTTCTCCCTGTCAGATTTAATTTTAAATTACATTCGGAGTTGAAGAAAAAGATTCCTGGGGGTTCCGCCGACCGCACATTTTTTTAAAACCACTAAGAACTATGACGATTCTACTTGCCAAGCGTAGCGATTATACTTTTACAAATTAGTGATTAGTAAATAGAATTAATTAGAGGTACATATATATATTTTGGCCCTGGCTCCGCTCGCGTGGTCTATTGAAATAGACTTGATTTTTGAAGTTATACTTCTTTTGGCGCGTTAGGGAAAAATGATGAGAGTAAATTTATACGATGCGCGCGCACACCGTCACAAAATACCGACACCCTGAAGTTAGCTATAGTCAACATTTTTTGTGATATTTAAATAAACTTTATTTAACTAGATAATGCGTTATAATAAAACTTTCAATTTATTAAATCTTTTTTCTATTGTTAGTGTCGTTTTTTCTACAAACGTAGAATAAAGCGATAGATACAATTTTTGAAAAGATTTTTATCTTGTTACGCCAAAGAAGTATAACTTCTAACGCGTGTACATAAGTACACAAACACTTTTTTTATAATATGGAACTGTTCTTTTGTTGTCATTTACCAAATTAGCATAGATATTCAAGTTTCAAATTGAGCCGCCGATGGGCGGCGTCGGCATGTCAGTAAAAATATTCTGGGCGCCAATGGGCGGCGTCAGCATGTCAGTAAAAATATTCTGGGCGCCAATGGGCGTTGGCATTGAATAGGTTAATTATTTTTCTGAAATAAAAGCAGCCTAAATTAATTCTTGTATCTGCTAGTCTATATTGTTTAAATCGGTCCAACGGTTTTGGAGATTAGCTGGAACAAATAATAAAATTTTATAAATAACTTGTTTGTTTCAGTGCGATATCAAAGTACGTAGTGCCGGAATATCTTAGTATTACTAATCTAAACACGCTCCTCTCTGATATATACGTCAGGCATGTGGCACTAAAAAAAGAAGATTTTAGACTTCACTATCGAGTGTTTAGTGAAGTTTTCGGAAAAATACATAGCAATATGAAGGAGGTTGACAGATATTACGAGCGATATTCCAGCAATGTGAGTATTATATAAATAATTGGCATAAATTCTTTTTTTTTATGATATAAGGTTATAAGTTGGCAAACAAGCATATGGCCTACCTGATGGTAAGTGGTTGCCGTAGCCTATGAGCGCTTGTAGCACCATTAGTAGGTGCCACTCACGGGTTGCCAACCTCGAGATATTGGTTCTTAAATATCTTCTGCCCAGTAATTTCACTAGCATACAGTGCCCTTCAAACCGGAACACAGTAATGCCTAAGCACTACTATTTGGCGGCAGAATATTTGACACTGCGGTGGTACCTACCTAGCCGGCCTCTTGCAACAAAAGACCTGCCACCATACTAACACAATGTTTGTCACACGATTGCTATATGATTTATTTATACGATTCAAAAATATTTACTATTAAGATAAAATAGAATTACAATATAATTGTAATAGAGCCATACTCCTCTCAGCACATATGTGCGGGCGCGACAGGAGATGTACTATCTTCTAACAGAAAATCAGCAGAACGTAACAGCATCAGTACTGTTGCATTTCGTGCTATGAGTAAGAGGGCCCAAGGCCCAATTTCCCACCCCCTCTGTTTCCTTCTCATACCTTCTCTCTTGTCCTTATCGATCTCCCCGCCGTGACATGAAGACCACGTTAAGCTTTCAGTCCCGGTTGTTGTTACATAACTGATAATTTTGATGATGATAATCATTAGCTTTTGATATGTAATTCGCTCTTATCCAATGAGATACTGGTTCGCCCTTAAGGTTGCTGAGGTCAGATGGCAATCGCTCTCTGTAAAAACTAGTAACCTGTCAAATCCTGATGTGAGTAATAAGTAAACGTTGGTAAAATACTGCGAATGACGTCAGGAAGAACGACATTCTACATACACCCGGCGTCGGGATGTGACGACCCCATCGCTCGCTGTTGGGATAACTTCTGTCACAGCAGAGATTATTCCACCACTGAAGTGAACTGGCTAGTGAAGTTACTGGGCAGAGGTTATTTAAGAACTATTATCTCGAGGTTGGCAACGCGTGAGTGGCACCTACTAATGGTGCTGCAAGCCCTCATAGGCTACGGCAACCACTTACCATCAGGTGAGCCGTATGCTTGTTTGCCAACTTGTAAAATAAAAAAAGACTGCTGGAGTACATTTTTATATTGTCAATTATCTATTAATCGCATTTACGTTTTCCAGGTTCAATTTGCTGGCAGTCATTTTGATAGACTCCGTATTAATAAACCTGATGAGTTCGACATGGACATTGTTATCAATATGCCAGTTAATTTTAAGTTTGACCCCTTCAACCCTGGAGAGAGCGACATCATCATAGAACCATATTATCCGGGTTTTGTTCAACTTCGTGCTGGTATACAGTACCAAAAACTACTCGTCAGAGACGGACCGGATAGCGTTATCAATAAAACCGCGTACGAATGGTTGGACGATAAGAAATACATACTACGTTCTAAATTCACTAATTGGTTCAAGAGTGTTGGTAATAGAGCGTTAAATAAATTCCAAAGAAAGGGTTACTTACCAGTATGTTACGTGGATGGTATCGGCTACACAATTCGTACCTCTGAGAGCGGACCGGCTTGGACTCTGATAATAGAAGCTCCAGGTTTCAAGTTGGATGTTGATCTCGTTCCGGCTCTGAGATTTCCTGAAGACCGATGGCTTGGTGGTAGGTACCGTGCCATACCTAAACAATGTAAGCGAGGGTATTGGATGGTGGTACCAAAGCCTAATAAGGGTGGTAATACACAGCATGATGAAAGCCGATCGTGGCGTGTAGCATTACAGGACCAAGAGAAACAACTGCTGAAAAATACGTACCAGTTGAGGCAAACCATTCGTTTGGTGAGTTTTATTCCTGTGTTTTCAACATAAATTATAAAAAAAACGGCCAACGAGTCGGACTCGCTCACGAAGGCTTCTTTACCATTATCTATAACTTGATCAACGGGAACTACCATATAGGTTTTCGACCTGAAACCTATAGGGTACTTTAGGTTGACCTATAATTGTCAATTTTAGTAAAAAAATTTAGTACTTACAAATTTCCACCTATAATATTATTTCACCGTGCTGACTTAAAACCTTGGTTTTTATACACCTAATAGGGACCGTAGACCTCAATCTCTAGTGTAATTTCAACTTGCTAGGTCAATTAGAAAATCGATGACACACGGACAGACAGATGGACAAGAGAGTGATCTTAGAAGGGTTTCTTTTTTACTTTTTAAGGTACGAAACCTTAAAAACGGGTCTCAAAGAGGGATATATCTTCAATTATAAAGCCTTTGGACCAATATTTTAGCGAAAACCTCCAATTTTATGAATGACAAATTTTTGTTTATTTTGCAGATAAAAAAGCTTCGCGATGCGCAAGGCATGCACAAAATAGCAAGTTACTATATAAAAACGTTATTCTTTTGGGAAATTATCGAATTGCAAGAGAAGAATCAAGAGAGTTTCTGGATGACGAGTGATATTTCGACATTATTCAAGTACATGTTAAAAAAGTTTTACAATGCTTTGGAAAAAAAAGAAATACTATTCTTTTGGAGTAGACAGAATAATATGATTGAAAATGTTAACCAGGGGCTGATTAATGAATACAAGTATAAAGTTTCCAATCTCTTGACGGTATTGGATGACTCTTCTAAATATAAAGAAGTTGCTAAGTTTCTTTTGACACCTACTGAGTATGAAGCTTATAAACGATTCCTATAATTATATTTTTTACGCATTTATTCAATTTTTATAATTGTATTTTATAAATAAATTTTAATAAATTTTTAACAGCAAATTTCTTTTTATTTCCGTTTCTTCATAATGTATAATTGTATCACCTTTGTGGCTTTGTTGATAGCGAGTCTCCCTTTAGTCTCGATGGTTGCTGGTTCGATTCCCACTCGGGCAGATGTTTGTTATAAATATAATGTCGTTTGCCCTTGTGGGTCTCCCCACTGTGTCTCGGAGAGCACCTTAAGCTGTCGGTCCCGGTTGTTATCACAAAACATCTGATAATAATCGTTAACTCTTGATAAGTAATTTGCTCTTATCCAGTGAGTTACTGGCTCGCCCTTAGGGTTGTGGAGGTCAGATGGCAATCTCTCTATGTAAAAACTAGTAACCTGTCAAATCCGGATAAGAGTAATAAGCAAGCTGGGTAAAAGAAATACCAGCAATAATGATAGGACGAAGAAGAATGTATAATAAAAAAATAAAAATTCAAGATCTGTTTACTAAACTGTCAAATCTGTCAATATGATTTTGTACCTGAGTTTTGTATGCAAAATGCATACACAGTTAAATTATTAAGAGTATTAGGATATCGTTAAATGTTTACAAACAGTAAGTGATTTGTATTGTATTTTTATTGTATTAATTATAAAATTTTAATCAACGTTACATCTACTCAATACAATTGTGCACGCTTTCATTTGGATATTATCGCCGGGACGTCGACCTATCGGTCAGTTTCCTGTAGTAAAAGTCGTACCCTCTGGTTTCACCCAAATTGAATTATATTTCCTGGATATATAAGCAACACACTAGAGCTCAAAATAACTGGTTAATTATAAAAAAAATGTTAAATACCTAATATAAAATATTTTATAATATAAATTTTGTCATTCACATTAGATATAATTTCAATAACCTTTAAAATACAAACAATAAGAGTACAGTGATCACAAGTAACAATATTTAATACATTTTTGATAAATCTGTTCTATTAGTATGGTGGTGACTATAAAATATATAGTGTATTTTTACAACAAAAATAATATCAAAAGTGTAAAATTCCATCCTTTATTTGTATAGATTGACAATTCTAATGGTTGAAGCTAATAATAGTAAACGCTACACAATCAACGGACTCCCATAAGAATAATAATATCCTGTGACGGGGTCCAAAAACAAAACGACAAGCACAAACGCACCCAAACCAAATGCATGCCTGTATCAATACAAAAATTTGCCCAAAGTCGTCGTAAATCTATTTATACATATAATAAAATTGGAGTGTCTGTTTGTAATATTGAAATAACCGTTTTTACTACATATATGAATATATATACGGTACATACACCAAAATAATATTTTTTACAATTTTTGGCTGTCTGTCTGTCTGTTTGTTCCGGCTAATCTCTGAAATGGCTGGACCGATTTTGACGGGCCTTTTATTGGTAGGTAGCTGATGTAATAAGGAGTAACTTAGACTACTTTTATTTTAGAAAAAGAATTAAGTTCAATGCAATAAAAAAAATGTTACATCACGCGAGCTAGTAAATAATATATAATTATTAGACTTAAACCGAAGGTCGCGGGTTCAAATTCGGGCAAGCATTTCTGAGTTTTCAAGTACTTAATTTGTGTTTCAAATTTATCTCGTGCTTAACGGTGAAGGAAAACATCTTGAGGAAACCTGCATGTCGTGGAAGAAATTCTAAGACATGTATATGCTGGTGGTAGGGTTTAAAAAAGGGTCCGCCTGGTTAGCTCCCACCGTACGTAGGTGGAAAACTGTTGGTGAAGTGGTGCAGATGTTCATGGGCGGCGGTAATCGCTTAACATCAGTTGAGCCTTCTGCCGGTTTGTCCCCTCTAACATAAAAAAAAATTATGTGCGTGTACTAGTGTACACAAGTAAGAAGTGAAACTTCTTCATGACCTTATTTTTCGAAAAATGATCTACTTTAAAGAAATTGGTTAAATAAAGTTAAATTAGATAAAGTTTAACAAAAGGCTTTTTTTATCATAGACATGAATACAAATAATACAATTATTTCATTTTTCCTTATTACTACTAAGATTATTACAGCATTTCATTAATTGTAATAGAATTATTACATGCTATCCCTACTCTGCTTGAGAAAGAACTCTTCGAATCAACCGTGGTAGGGACAAGAAAAACATGGCGCGACGGAAAAATGTGACGGTAATTTTTTTTCCAACGCCAATAAAGAAGTTTCACTTCAAAAAAAACCTCTCCTTAAAATATTTTACATAGCTATTGTCGATAGGTATTGTATGATCCAGGGATGTGCTAGGTGTTGGAGATTGACCACGCGGAATATTAAGATTTAAATAGATGATTTATTAAATTATTTACAAAGATATGGTTTGAATGCTATTCCGCGTCGTTCGCTCGGTCAACTCACTAACGCTGCGCTCTTTGCGCTGACGGTATAATTTATAGTAATAATGTAGGCCAAATTATATATACTAATAAAAATGTTGTACGTTAACCGTACAGGTATTTTATGATGAGTGACCGTGACGACTGGGTCCCAATCGCTGCGGGCTTGGTCCTTGGTTTGGGGGTCATGGCGGTCGTCTACAAGTTGTTCAGTTCGAAAGGCAGCTATGCTAAAGGGCCAAACCACAACATCGGCGCATCAAAATTCGTTTGCACTTGTAAAAAAGGTGGAGAAAATATGGTAAGATATTTGTAATAGCCTTCTGTAGATCTCAAATGATATAGTATGTATATATGGTTGTGTAGCATAGCTAATTTAATTATTTATAACTTTTTTTTTATGTTATAAGTTGGCAAACAAGCATACAGCCCACCTGATGGTAAGTGGTTGTCGTAACCCGTAGTCTATGAGCGCTTGCAAGACCACAAGTAGGTGCCACTCGCGCGTTGCCAACCTCGAGATATTGGTTCATACATCTCCTCTGCCTAGTAATTTCACTAGCGTACAGTGCCCTTCAAACCGGAACACAGTAATGCCTAAGCACTACTATTTGGCGGTAGAATATTTGACACTGCGGTGGTACCTACCTAGCCGGCCTCTTGCAACAAAAGACCTACCACCAGTGTGACTGATTGCACTGGTGGAATAATCTCTGCTGTGACAGATGTTATTCCAACAGAGGGCGATGGGGTCGTCACATCCCGACTAGCTTCAGTTTCTGTCCGCGGCTTCGACCGCCTGAATAACGTTTTGCTTTCTTCCCCTACATCCTATTGATATTTTACACCCTTAAGGGTAAGGCGAATGAGCCTAAAGAAAAAATAAGTTTTAAGCTTCTAGCTTTAAAAATGAAGATACTTCCATACAACTTTTCATCCCCCTTTTCAACCCTTTTTTGTAATTAAATAGTAGCCTACGTTAATTCACAGGCTCTAGACTATTCGTGTAACAAATTTAATTTAAATCGGATCAGTGTTGAAATGTGTAAAAGTAGTGGATCAGAAAGCGCGACAGACAGTCAGAGTTTCTTTTTCATTTATAATATTAGTAAGGATTTTACTGAAAATGGTTTCAAAATTACGATAATAGAAATACGTTTCTCCTGAACGGCAAACTTGGGTGCGTTTGAGTCAGACAAAAATTCTTTCGTCATCTGAACAGCCTTGTAGTATTCTGAGTCTAGATATTGATTATAACGAACCTTAAAATCAACTTAGTTTAGGATTCCCGAAGCTGTGTCTTTTTTTTTTTATTTCATGACGGTTGGCAAACAAGCATACTTGAAACGCTTGCGATACTTGAAGAATCTCAAGCGTGTTGACAACCCAAGGAACAGGAAGGAATGAGAAGGAAAAAAAAGGAAGGGAACAGTTGGGGTGGGAGATTAGGCCTCCGGCGCTCTCACATCGCACGAAACGCAACAGTATCTACTTATACTGTTACTTTGCGCCGATTTTTTGTGAGAGGGTGGTGAGGGTAGTGCTTTCCCGGTCGCCCCGACCCTTTAGTGCTGGGAGAAGCATGGCTCTCTTTCGAGCCGATGAATTTAGATAACAGTCGTTAGAGAATTTAACTGCTTTTGCTTTTTTAAACCTTAAAATTAAAATAACAACGTTTTCATTCATACAGTTAGGACAATATACTCATTCATTGACCGGAAATAGGACGTTTTCAAGAAAGTAATAAAAACATAAATAATCCTTTATTGTTCTACGTTGAAGAGTACATTTATATCATAAACATGATATTATCAACGTATACATGGAATATTGTCTTATCTTATTCCGCTTCAAGTTTTTTTAGAGTTTGCGGTTTGTCGGCCCTTTGACAAAAAATTACTAATCTTATCATGCAATTTAATTAGGACCTATTGAGTAAAATAAATTAATCTTCTATAAGCAAATTAATATATTTTTTTATAAGTTTTATCTTTAGATCTGAGTTCGAGGCGTCCTGTTACATAGTTTTCGGCGAAACTTTGGGCCATCTGCCCAATTCCAAAAAAAAGTAGCTGAAAAAAGGTCAAGGGCGTTTGCAGACTAGTAAAAATCGCGTATTCGGTCGTTTTGTCATATGCTCGTACACGCACGCTTCATTTTGCGCTTCAAGTCGGTATTCGCGAGGGTCAGTAGCATTTTTTATAATTTATAGCGCTTAGAGAAGCTTATAAGCGCGCCATCGCGCGTACGATTTGTGATTGTGTGTGAAAAGCGAGCTTACGCTCTATTGAAACGCGGATCTGAAACTGCCCTCATGCGGGATGTACGCTCGTTTGCTATTAAATCGTATTTAATTGAAATTCGTTTCTCTCTGGAGTCAATTTTAAGGTCACCATGGACGAGGTCGCAGGCGGATGCTGGTTTCAAAAAACCACGCTTTACACAATTAAATTCTTTTTTTCAGTGTCAACTCCACGGTAAAGGATAACGTCGGCAGAACGAAGTACCTGTCTTATTTCTGTCATTACATAATGTCAATTATACGAAATGTCGAAATTTTTAACGTAACCACAAATGGAAAATTACAAAAATGATTGTTATATCGCTGATGTTCACGTCATTCATAAATAATTACACTTGAAAAACCAATATCAGGAAATGTGCGACTGGTATGTGTGAAAACAAATTCTTTTTAAGTTGCAAGAGAAATTAACAACATATCTATCACTTTACTAATTATTATTATTACTTTTATATATTATTTTAGACCTTAATGATAATAAATAAGGAGTCAAATTAATAATAACGTGGTATTTAATATTATATTATAGTTTATCTGATTCTTATAAGATGACTCAAAACTAATCGTTGACATATACAAAGATGGTTGATTTTGGAAAGCAGCGTTCATTTTAGGAATATTAAATTTCATGTTTTATTAATTATAGGGTCCGACCGAAACTAGTTTTTCAGCCGAAACCGAAACCGAAACCGAAACCGAACTTTCGGCCTGCCTCTCAGCTTCGGCAGAAACCGAAACCGAAACCGAAACTTTTTAAAAAATATTTAAAATTAGGTTTTTTACTGAAATTTGAATTTCAAGTATTTTTAACATTCATTTGCATGTATACATTCGTAGTCAACTAATTAGGAACTGAAAATAATTTGGTTAAATATTTTAAAAGTTTAATTTTATGAGATACTGTTTTTTATAAAGTATACAGTTCAATGGTGTGTAGTTTTTAGACACTAAGAATATTTAATGGTGGTTTATTTAAAAAGAAATCTGTAGTATCGAAATTGCTCATTTACTGGCTGACCATCTAATTAGGGATAGCAAGAGTCAGTGTTTTATTTTCGATTTTTAAAAAATAAACCTGAAATACAAAGCTGCAATTTTAGATTGACCCCCAATAGCCTAGACATGAATTCTTTGGAACATTTGTGGTACAACAAACTGGAAATTTAAACCAACTCTATAGTAGTTCAAAGACGCCTGGAAGAACTTCACTAAAGAAACTTGTCATTATTTGATCGAGTCGATGCCACGCCGATGTCGATATGGCTATAGCTAATAATGGCAATCACATTTAATTTTAATTTTTAATAGAAAACTTTGCTTTTTAGATGAATTTTGATAATAAATGTACATTTTTCTCTTCCATTACATTCTGCGTTCATTGTTTCTAAAGTGTCCCTAATTACTTTAATTGTTGCTATTTTTATCCATTCCAAAATTTAATCAATCTATTAAGAAAACATTGGTAAAATGATCAAGATCAGATTAACATTAAGAAAACGTAATGAAGACTTCATGTAAACTGAAATTACGGAAAATATAATTAAATGTTACTCTTATTATACCAATGTCCCTAATTAGTTGACCACCACTGTATATAATATATACAGTTAAATAAAATAAAAACTAAAAATTCATTAAAGTCCTAACCATTTTTTTTGTCATGAATATACAGGACTTACTATTGGGAGTAAACTAAAAAAAGAAACAACTTGTAGTTAGATATACTGGGTACATAACTAACTAGTAATACGTTCACAATATTTTAAAGATCAATCTAATACTTATTTCTGGAGATTTTTGGCCGAACAACGTACGAAAACTCACGAACAATCTAGTTTCGGCAGGGCCGAAAGTTTCGGCTATATTTTGGCCGAAACCGAAACTAAAGCCGAAACTAGGTTTTTGGCCGAAACTGGCCGAAACCGAAACCGAAACCGAAATTTCGGTCGGTCACTAATTAATTACAAATAATTATTTGACTCAGCCGTAAAAATTACATAAAACGTCGTTTTGATTTAATCAATTCGTTGCCTATGTGGTCTTTGAATCGTAAACACCACATAATTTAGAGCTTTACTTTATTTTGAGTAGTAAGTATTCTTGATGTATTCAATATGGTTCGACTAGAGAAGTAATCTCATAAAATACCGAAGTAAAGTAGCAGTCATTGTAACGTTCAGTAACGCCCAGACCGCAGCGGACATTTGTAAGATCACTACAAACATCTGCCCTGAGTAATCGACATCCACATTCTTTGACGACACATTTTTTTATTTCCATTTATTTTTCATCTCTATTGATTATGTAACACAAACCCCGACGCCCCTGAGATCAAACATTGCATTTTGAAGCACCCCACCCCTTGAATTGGTCACGTAATATATACCCTAACTATACAGTGCTCTCCCAACCTAACATAGCCCTTATTTTAGATATGAGAACTGGTTCTCATCGTGGTATTGCTAGTGATAAGTTTACGCGTTTTTTGATTTTGATATCTGTAGTGCTGAAGAACAAGAGAGGCGTAGAAGACTTGCAGCATCAGTTGGCGCGTCATCGTCCGAGCCCAGCTGGTGGGAATGGTTGTCTGCGGGGGCGGGGAGCGACGGGGATGCGAAGTGGTTCTCTATTCTCGGCAGCACAGCCGCTCTCGTCGGCTTACTAGCCCTTCTTTACAAGAGCTCCGCTAAATTAAAGAGACTTCTTTGGAAATCAAAAGTTTGCGAACACAGGACCGTTAAAAGAGTTAGTATATTTATTATAACGTTGTGGTTTTGATATAAGACTTTATTTTAGTGATGGTTTTTTCCATTTATTTTGTTCCATTAAAGATATTACAAATTACAAATTAGATGTTTGAACGATTTCAAAGCAACCAGTAGCGGATTTACAAATAAGGCTGTAAGGTTTTTGCCGCCCTTGCCTCTACAATTGTCTTGTCTTTTTTTTTTGTTGACGGGGAGGAAATGTGGCCTCTTGGGGAAGAGAACTGGGTTATGTGGAGTTCCATGTCTGACCATGGCGTCCCACTAAAACCTCCTCGGTGGATTTCAGTGCGTTTTTTTTATGTAAGAGGGGCAAACGGGCACGAGGCTCACCTGATGTTAAGCGATCACCGCCGCCCATGAACATCTGCAACACCACAAGACATGCACGCGCGTTGCCGACCTTTAAGGAAAGAATACGCTCTTCTCTTGAAGGTTCCCAAGTCGTATCGGTTCGGAAAAACCGCCGGCAGAAGTTGGTTCCACAGAGTGGTTGTTCGAGGAAGCAAATGTCTTCTAAATCGTGCTGTTGTGGATTTCCAGATATTGAGGTGGTATGGATGGAACTTAGAGTTTTGTCGGGATGTGCGATGGTGAAATTCTACCGGCGGGATCAATCCAAACAATTCCTCAGAACACTCTCCGTGATATATGCGATAGAAGATGCAGAGTGATCCGACATCTCTACGCAATGTCAAAGGATCAAGCCGATCGGAAAGGGCTTGATCGTCGACAATTCGAGCCGCTCTACGTTGGATGCGGTCAATTGGAAGTAGCTGGTACTGGGGAGCTATCACCCAGAGGTGAGAGCAGTACTCCACGTGCGGTCGAATTAGCGCCTTGTAAAGCTGTAGCCGACGTGAAGTAGTGCCTCGCCTTGCTGAGCACACCAAGCTTTTTAGAGGCCAATTTGACCTTTCCATCGCACTGACCGCGGAACTGAACGACGCTGCAAATGTCGAGACCAAGTATTCCGATACTAGCTGTGGTAGCCAGGGAATGTTCTCAAAACGAAGATATAAGACAAATGGTGATTCTTGGGGTTGAATTGGACTAAGTTAGCGTGCGAGAGGATCTCGGATTGCCTACTCTAGAATATGGAACTTTGCTACAAGTATAATGATAAGTGACAAGGAAAAGTCATCGGCAAATGGCAAAGTTGCAGATTTCTATTTCTACCCGTAAAACACCAGAAGACGGTCATGCAGAAATCTTTTTGATTTCTATCCGGTAGCAAAAAAATTCGACCCCAAATCTGCCGCCCTAGGCTCAAGCCTACTCAACCTGCTGGTAAACCCGCCACTGAAAGCAACGATGTTGGTGTAGCTCATTAGCGTCCCACTCCTAGGCCTATATTATTTTTTGGTCAAGGCTTAAGATCTTAGTCTGCCACACTTCTCGATTGCTTGTTGGCCTATTAATTATTTTAAATTATTGTTCTAATTGCTAACTTTTAAAATATTCGTTACAGGAAAAGCCGCCTGAAAAAATCAAGCTATGCATTTGTAAGGAGAAACCTAGAGCTTACTAAATGTAAATATATGAAAAAACCTTCGTCTTTTGTTTTTTATTTCTCTCTTTGACTCTGTTCGGTTTAAAATCAAAAACATATAGCCTTTTAAAGGAATTCAATAAATATGTACACCAAAAACGCCAATAAATCGTATGGCCGAGTAGGGTGAACAATCTTACAACATCGGGAATAATTCCAACGTATCCCAAAATTACATATATTGCCTCATTTTGGCAACAGTTTATTTGGCTTGTAGTGATAAAACCCTATCTCTGATTCATCTCAGCCATCAGGACTATACACATTATGACTTGCGAGTGAAAATTAATCATTGATCAACGTGACGACCCCATCGCCCTCTGTCACAGCAGATATTATTCCACCAGTGCAACCAGTCACACTGGTGGTAGGTCTTTGTTGCAGGCCGGGTAGGTAGGTGCAACCGCAGTGTCAAATATTCTACCGCCAAACGGCAGTGCATAGGCATTACTGTGTTCTGGTTTGAATGTAGGCTAGTGAAATAACTGGGCAATGGAGATTTAGGAACCAATATCTCGTGGTTGTACCTACTAAAGGTGCTGCAAGCGCTCATAGGCTACGGCAACCACTTATCATCAGGTGGGTCGTATGCTTGTTTGCCAACTTGTAATATAAAAAAACGATGTCAAAATCGGTCATGCCATTTCGGTGAGGCGGAACGAACTGACAATTTAGATTTTATACCAGAATAATAGGAATAAATATTGTCGGAAGCTGGATGTGTAAGGGTGGGATAAAGATTATAATATACTACTTTTTATATATACTAGCGGGCCCAGCAGACGTTGTCCTGCCCCGAAAAAATCTGGGACCCGATAGCAGCGCCCTCTACCAGAGTCTAGAAGTGACACCGGTGAAAGTTGTTGATTTACTAATATGGCTATTAAAAATAGAGGTTGATGGTAGAAGGGTGAAAATTTAGGGTTGTATGTATTTTTTAATTCCACATCATTGTGGCGTTGTGTGTAGCAAGTCTGCCTTTAGTCTCGACGGTTGCGGTTCAGATTCCCGCTCGGGTAGATGTTTGTTAAAATTTCTGTCTCGGTCTGGGCGTTTTGTCCCTGTGGATCTCCCCACCGTGCCTCGGAGAGCACGTTAAGCTGTCGGTCCCGGTTATTATCAATAACATCTGATAATAATCGTTAACTCTTGATAAGTAAATTGCTCTTATCCAATGGGTTACTGGTTCGCCCTTAGGGTTGCGGAGGTCAGATGGCAATCGCTCCGTGTAAAAACTAGTAACCTGTCAAATCCGTATAAGAGAAATAAGCAGACCCTGGGTACATAAAAATACCGGGAATAATGCTAGGATGAAGATAAAAATAACAAATTCAAAAAACAAAATAAATAATATTTGGGGTGGACCACCCTTAACATTTAAGAGTATGAAAAATAGTCAATAGTAGCCGATCCTCAGACCTACTGAATATGCATATAAAATTTCATAAAAAACTGTTTCAAACCGTTTCGGGGGATATTATGAAATAAAAATAGCATCAATAGAAACAAAATATATTTATTAATACCACCTTTCATTTACAAATTACTCTTCTCAACTGCCTCAGTCGGCTAATTATAACTATTGCATATTCGGGTATGTAAAAAGACACAACCGTTTCTTTAACAAAATTACCTATTACAACGTTAGTGCCTTAAAACAAGGAACGTTAGGATCTATCGTACAATTTATAAGTATTCTACTTAGAACCTTGTCATACGGACATTTTGATGGAAATAACGAATTTCTAAATCGCTATTTCGATAGGTGAATATGACAAGATACTAAATTTATACCTAATAATATTAATTCAATGTACCGCAAAACTTATTCGATATTTATAGACCTACTACAGGCTATAGATAGGAGCTTCCATACTGACAAAATGTCCAGACTCGATGGGGCTCCTTTGTTAACATCAACCCAACAAAACGAAGTTAGTCACAAGCTTGCAGCATAATCGAATAAAGTTAGCGTGTGACGCGCACCACGATTCTGGACATTTTGTCTCTATGGAAGGATCTATCTATAATATATACTAGGTCTATGTCGATATTACATTAAAAAACACGAATAATTCAGAAGCGGTGTGATTAATTAGCCTCGGTTAGAATCGAAATCGAAAAAACTATAAACGAAAAATCCACAACGTATTTATAGATAGTATACAAGTTTCAATTAAATTTTAAAAAATTAATAAATAAGTAACCACTAATCGCTTCTTAAAATCACTCGTGTCTTATAAATCTAGATTTATTGTAGAAAAATAACTAGATTCTAAATGTTCTGAAAGTGATATGCTTAATGCGGTGTAACTGAGTCACTACAACAAAGTAAGTAGCTTTAAATTATTTTATTTTAAAATCGACAAAGTTACACCGTTTCCATTGTAGTTGAGACTTTTTGTTTTATGAAAGTATTATTTTGCCATCGATAGTGTTATTGGCACCCTGTTTGGCATTAAGATAAAATTATGCTATATTTAGCGTTTTTGAATAGGAGAACTGTGAAATACCCATTATTATAGCATTTAGTTGGATTAAATTCTTGCAAAATGGATCTACTTTTCTAAGAAGTTGGGCAAATGTTAAAACGACAGATTGACCAACTTATAAGTAAGTAAATAGGTGAAGAATATGTTATAGCATATTATTGTATGATTGATAATCTAATGGCCAACGAAAAATAAGATATGAAAAGAAAAATGAAATTTGACTATAGTCCGCCATTTTTGTTTTATCCCTATAAGATCATTGATCAAACTAAAACAATTGATAAAATATCGTAATACTTTCATAAAACCATGTATTTTTTATTTCTACAATGCTTATTCTGTATAAACAGGTACATCTGACAAGTATAAATTATATACAGCCTAGCTGAAGCGAGTTGCCAAAAATTTCGTCCATTTCAATTTAGTAACCCGCACGTTTCATCCAACAACTTTATAATTTAAATATACAGAAGCAATCAAAACTGATTTTAGGAGGCAAATTAAAGTTACACACGAATTTAGGAAGTTTAAAAATCATAACAGGTTGTTCTAAACAGTTTGATTTTTTTTTTTAGAGTAAAAGATGTTATTTTAAAATAGATGGCGCTGCATACAACAATTTTATTTTTGTTGTCTTGTTGTTGGATTTAGTGTGCGAATAAAGTGACGAAACGAAGATTTAAATTTAGTTTACTTTTTTAAATTTGGATTAAGTTTTATATGGCAACACTAAAGTATTACCATTACATATACATCTATATTACCGACGGCCATGGATATAATAAATGTATATACTTGATGTTTTGATTTAACTTTCTTTACTTTTATCAATATTGCAATAATAAAATATAGCTTCAAATTTGTATAATGGCAACATATTTTGTTTAGATTTTTTAGTAATAGTTTAAAAATAAAACACTTTTTGAAACTATCTTGTAACATAAAATCTGGTACTATTTATTTGAAAGTATATATATTTTTATGCAAACAAAACTTCTACAACACATTGGACGGATACAAAATTGCTTTTTTATCCGAATAAAGTACGAGATTGACATTTACGCCTGTGTTTTTCATCTCTTTCTAGCAATATATTGTTTATTGTTTGTCTCACTCACTCTTTACCGCTAATTTTTAAACTATTTGCATGAAAGGATCTTTACTGATTCTTCTTATTTTAATATTAAATATAAATAAAGTCACGACAAAGAAGTTAATTTTAATTCTCGATAAAGACCTTGATTCCAATTTTTTTTTGGTTTGGTGTGTCAATTAGTGATGTACCAGAAAATAGATAATACAAATCGAATAAAACTAGTCTGAAACCACCGTAAAGACTCTTCTCGATTGTATTGAGGCCATGATCTTACATACCATCCAAGCCAAACGCCTGATCCACACATATGTAATTATTAAGGCTTGTCGACTCGTAGCAAGAATGTAAACCTTCTATAAATTACCTTGATTTTATAATAACGTCAGCAATTACGATGAAGTTTAGATTGTGATTAAAATAAATATATATTGTAATTAAAAAGTTTAGTCTTTCTGAACTAAATTGAGGATTGAATAGAGATAGAAAATGGTATAAAGCATCAAATATAATTCGGATATTGATGTTCGGTACACCACTACACACATTAATTGGACATTTTAATTTTGTGTCCGTTTGATATCGATCGCATGTTTCGTAGACGAAGAAAAACCTTAGATGAACCGCTGTCAACGAAATAAAATAATATTAAAGCGTTGTACCACACTGCAATATTATAACCGAAGACAGAACACAAGTAACAAATAAGACATAGGATGCGACGTTTCTTACATATAAGCTATTTCTTTTACTCTTACTGATACTCCTTGAAATAGACAAAGATAGCAATATCTCGTTTGATATACGGTTACAATACCGGCAATTTGGTATGGCTCCATCTATGTTTTTTCTATGTCTAGGTTGTATTATTTTTAAAATTTTATTTTTCAGGATTATGTCAAACAGACGATAATAGATATTATGAATTAATGAAAGACGGTCACTTTATAATTTTGATATTGAATATAATATATATTGTTTATATTTATTTGGCACTGATTTTTTTCATATCTGAATTATTACGGAAATATCGATTTAGGATACGTAATTTTTTTAAATTATTTACAAATTGATACGAATACCCTGATGTAAACACGATTAGATGTTTGTTAAGATGAATATATATTTAGATATAATTTTATTTACAAAAATATATGTACATCGAATCGGTTATTTCGATTAATCGTCAATTAATTAAAATAATCGATAAGATCAATCGATTATTAACGGAGTCCCGTTTCTTCTTGGAAGCGATTTGACACATATTTGTACACGGTTTTGTAGATAAATTATTTGAAAATATTCATTTCACACGTTTTAATGTATTTTTATTACTACTTAGATAAAGATGCTGTCACATGAATGCGAATTAAATCGGAATTTTTGTGAAAACTGTTATTTTTTTAAAAAAATCATTGTTAAAGAATTAGTTTCAATGACCTTGACAAATGACAACTTAGGTCCTTCGAGCCGGATTTTCGTTAATATAAAAATCGTTTGAAATATTTAGCTGCGATATTTTGCTGTTTTTATTAATAGTTAATGTATTAATCGACGGATTGCGACACATTTTAAAAGACTAGGTCACTTAAACGATATAAATATTTTATAATTTCTTTTTTAACGGACGAATTCGGCCCGCAATAGTATACATGTGGTGATTTTTTTCATGCAATAAATACTTTCGATATAAGAACGTTCTAGAAATATAAGAAATAATAAAGTATTTTATTCTTTAAAATTACATTTTATACATATCAAAATCTCTAAATTATATTAAACAAAATATTGTTACATCGAGAAATCTGTATCGACAATGTTGTCATTTTCGTAAAGTACAAAATTATTATGACGGTCTTCATCTATGTATATTCACTTTGAAACATATTTACAAACTTATAAAAACTGGCAAGTAATAATATAATACTGTATATAAATTATAAATATGTTAACAGAATATTATTAATATGCCTAAAACGTATTATTTACAGGTGGCGCTCTGGACACCGGATTTTAAGTATGAATAAAGTACATTTTCCGCTACACCTATCCGATCCCGGGTAATATTTTGGCTACCAAAGTTACTAAAAAAAAGGCCTCCAAATTGATAGGCCACGATTCACCTATCCGTCGACGCACCGAACAGCTTATTGTTATTAATATAACCTCAAGTCATTTTACATCGATCAAACGAAACGCTTATTTTACTCAGTCAAACGTACACAAGAGGAATTAGCCCTCAAATTGAAATCGATAACTATTGAAACCGTCAACCTCGTCCGGCGACGTCCTCGACGAGCGGCGAGCGACGAGCGGCGAGCGGCGAGCGACGAACGACGAGCGACGAGCGACGAGCGGCGAGCGACGAGCGACGAGCGGCGAACGACGAGCGACGAGCGACGAGCGACGAGCGGCGAGCGACGAGCGACGAGCGACGAGCGGCGAACGACGAGCGACGAGCGACGAGCGGCGAGCGACGAGCGACGAGCGACGAGCGGCGAACGACGAGCGACGAGCGACGAGCGGCGAGCGGCGAGCGACGAGCGACGAACGACGAGCGACGAGCGCGGACCGCCGTCAGCGGTAGATGGAACAGCGGCGCTCGTGCTCGGCGCCGCGCCGCTACGACTTCTTATCGAACAGTGGCAGCTTCGAGCGCACGGCGCCCTCGCAGATCATGAGCCGCTGCGCCGCGCACTTGCGGCCGCCCACGTCGCGGTGCTTCACGTCCACGAAGTACTCGCGCTCTGCGCCCGAGCGCGTCAGCTGCAGCCCGCCCACCTTCAGCCGCTGCCCCTTGAACGCGTCGCACCGGAAGTCGGCGCCCTTCCGCTCGAAGTACTCGACGATCTTCGAGATCTGCGCGGAGCGCACGTGCCGCGGGATGCGATCGTCGTACAGGCTGTCGGAGCCGAGCGAGGCCACGTCCTCGGAGCTGTCGGTGTAGACGCTGGAGGTGCGCTTGCAGGCGGCGAGCAGGTGCGCGGGGAAGGCGTGCAGCGCGCGCGGCAGCACGCGGCGCAGCTCGTCGGCGTGCAGCGCGCGCGCGCCGCAGCCCGCCACCAGCCCGCCCGCGCAGCAGCAGCGAGCCAGCACGTGCGCCTCGCGCTCGTCCGCGCCGCCCTCGCAAAGGAACGGCGACCACTCGCCCGCTCCCTCCGCCTCCTCCGCAGCCTCGGCCTCCGCCGCCTCGTCGTCGAGGCTCCGCAGCGAGCTCACGGCGGTCGACAGCGCCGAGTCGTCGGGCGGCGCGGGCCGGCGGCGCAGCAGACGCTCGTAAACTAGCAGGCAGTCGGTGCACACGCGCAGGCGAGACCGCTCCCCGTCCGGCTCGTCGTCGGAGACGCGTTCGCCGCAGTCGCGCCGCCACCACCAGCAGCGGTGGCAGCCCATCAGCGAGCACGGGCAGACGGCACCGTAGCTCGGCGGCGCGCACAGGTCCTCGTTCGCGACGGAGAAGATGCCACTCTCGCAGGAGGCGCGCCGGCGCAACTCGACGCTCGAGTCGCTCTTCGGGTAGTCGAGTTTCGGCGGCGGCGTGTCGTCGAAGGGCGCCCGGCGTGTGAACGTTGGAGAGGGCGGCAGCGAGGAGCAGCGCGGCTCGTCGGGCGGCTCGCGCGGCGGCGACGGCGGCGGGTCCCCGCTGGAGCAGCGCGCGGGCGTGCCGGCGGACGGCGCGGGCTCGAGGATCTTGTGCACGCCGCGGAAGGTGTGAAGGGCGCGGCGCGCGGGCGTGGGCGCGGCGTGCGAGTCGCGCAGCAGCATGATGTGCGCGAGGCGCTGGAGGCGCTGCAGGCGGGGCGGCGCGGGCGGCGGGGCAGCGAGCGCGCCGGCGGAGCGGTGCGGGGGCGCGGTGCCCGGGGGAGCGCCGCGCCACGCCCACTCCAGCTCGGACAGCGAGCGGCGGTGCGCGGCGCCGCGGTCGCGTGCGTGTGCGTGTGAGTGGGAGTGGGAGTGGGAATGCGGGCTGCCCTCGGAGCGCAGGCGCGCGGGTCGTCGCCACGCCGAGAGGCCGGGACAAGAGCGAGGCCCGGACGAGTCCGCTTCCTCGCTGAGTGAGGAATGGAAAAATCTATATTAATCGACCCCAAATAAACTTCTAAAATATTAAATGGTCTGTGTCTTAAAACTAGTACACACCTTTCGTAGGAGTTGTTGGGCGTGTGACACTCCCACGCGGCGTCGTCGAGGCCCTCCTTTACCTCAGCGAGTTTGCTCACTATCTCCGGGAATAGCGGCCGAGCCTTGGGCTCATACTGAAATTTGAATAATTTTTCTTTAAATAAGGATACCGCAAATAATTAATATTTCATGTGCACTATAATGTCACAGTGCTTATACACTTACAATGCAGCAATTAAAAGCGAGCCGCAGGAAGTCTGGCACTGTGTCCTCATCGCACAGTTCCACGAAGGCCATGTAGTTGAGGCCGAAATTATCTGTCCGCGGCAGTACGTCTGGATCGGCGTCGACCTGAAACAAATTTGAATATTATAATTTCATCCTTCAATTGTTTTACCAACCCTTCATGCTTATTAAAATACACAGAAACAAGCTAAATAATATATTACCCTTGCGATAAGTTGGCACAGAATGATCCCATACGAGAATATGTCCGACCGGTTATCGTACCACCGGCCCCTGAGGCACTCCGGCGACATCCACCACGGCGACCCGACACTCGGTAATCGGTGACCGTTGCTGAAAAACAAAACGGAAACGATCTTTAGATTATTTGCCTCCAAAACTTTTAGTGACGTCATTGCTAGTGTAGATCATCTGACATCTATGGACCTTTTTGACTCTAGAATATAATATGTAGTAATAAAACAACAGCCTAGTATGCTTTTTGGTGATTAAACACAAAAATCGACAAAAAAAAAATGTTTTGTTTATAAATATGGTTGTTCAGCGAAGAATTTCGTTCCTGACTGTAGGTAATTTTTCCTGAATGGGGTTCGCACGACAGTACACTTTTTTTCAAAAGTGACGGTTTAAATGTGCTTCATTTTAAACGTAAACATGTATGTATTTGATTTCGCTATAAACATTCATTCAAATAGTTAATAGATTGAACGTAAAACTAAACTAACTAGGAATACAAAAATATTTTTCAGTCCTATCTTCGCTCGACAATGTATGGAAATTAGAGACGATAATATCTTCGGAGCAATGATCAAGCGTCGTAAATAAAAGTGAAGGGTGGTTCTTGCGAAACAGCACCTTGATGAATTGCCTAAACTTGACAAATGACCCGTTCCGTCACACGATATCGGTTTTCGCACGCGAAATAGCGTGACGCGACCAGCGCGCAACGCCGGCTGATGAACGTGTGCGTATAATTACTACATGTTTTGTACTGTAGCACATACTTCAAAAATTCTTAGGGATAGTTGGACGCAAATAAGCAATACCATGTCAACCCACACGTATGTATGTCATTTCGAGAAAAACGCGTTTGAAAATTTTGAATAACATGCTTTATATGAATTTTTTTAATGTATTGGTCAAGTTTTTGGCAATTTCAGATTTATGTAAGTTATTTTCACAAAAAATAAGTATACAAACTGCATATTTCGTATATAATATAACCCAAAACGTTTAACATAATAAATAAATTTCATGATTAAAAATGTCTTTTTAGAAGTTTTGAAGCTTAAAACCTACAAATATTAAAGAAAAATGTTCTTCAGCCATTTACCAACACTTCTGTATATATAACTCAGTTTTTTCAATTTTGTGGGTTGACATGGTATTGCTTATTTGCGTCCAGTTACGCTTACGAATTATATAAAAATAAATTTTGAAATTTCGTTTTTAGCTAATTGTTTCAAATATTAGTAAATAATATCATACTTTTATATATAGGCGTTTTATATTGATAAAAAAACGCTACACACTCAACGGCCCCTTATGATAATTATATCCTGTGTCGGGGGTCCGGAAACATACACAATCACAGGACAGACACACCCAGACCGGAAAACATGCCTGTATGGTCAATAAAAACATCTGCTCGGCTAAATAAATAGGCTAGCGCATAAGCTAAGAAAGAGCGTATTTGCCTTGAAGATTCATTCTTCATTTGAAGGTACCACACACTGTAGGTGGTAGGCAAGACGGAGGTCGGGAGGGTAGGGTACCTTAGCGGTGCGTATCAGGAAGGAGGAAGTAATACATTTCGTATGTGTCTTAGGTACGTCAACTATGTAGGGTTGTAGACCCTGGGGATGCTTCTTTCTTATATAATTTGTTAAAACTCACATTGGGTGAGGTATTCTAGCCGCTAAACCGAAGTCTGCAACGACGGCGGTGTATTCGCCGTCTCCAGTCTTTCTTAATAATACGTTCTGAAAATAATAAATAAATAAATAAACGCTGCACACTCAACGGCCCCCATTAGGATAGTAATATCCTGTGTCGGGGTCCGGAAACATTCACAATGACAAGGACAAATACACCCAGACCGGAAAATATGCTTGCATGGTCAATACAAACATATTATGCTCCGAGCGGGAATCGAACCCGCGACCTGTGGCGTTTAAGGCAGGTTCGCTACCGCTGCGCCACAACGTCGTCAATACAATAAAAACAATGGTACTTAAACATTCCTTGAAGTCTTTTTTAAATCTGTTTTGTAAATTTTTATATTTAGTGATCGTAATTACCAATGATGAGTCTCAGGAAAGTGAAATACCCAATTTAGTTCACTTGGGTGACATACATTTATTTATTTATTATTTATTTATTTATTAGTCAATTTAATTGTTTACAATATTATCTATCTATTTTGTTTATACTGTCTTAATGTCTAATCTTAGTTCTGTTTGCAATTTTTAAGTGTTTATGATCTAGTTTACTGGTAGGCCTTTTATTGAAAGAAGCCGACTAGGTAGGTTCAATACTTATAGAAATACTTACCAACCTATTTTGTTTTATAAACCAAATTACTGAACCGATTCTGATGAAATTTGTATGAGTGACACTCATACAATTTCAAATAAAAACACAATTTAAAAAAATTCAAGAGATAGTATGGAAGAGATGGAAAGATTGGGACTTTGGCACTCTCATTCATCGCACGAAACACAACAGTATTGATACTGTTACTTTACGCATATTTTCTGTGAAAGGGTAGTATTTTTTATGTTAGAAGTTGGCAAACAAGCATACGGCCCACCTGATGGTAAGTGACTGCCGCAGCCTATGAGCGCTTGCAGCACCATTAGTAGGTGCCGCTCGCGCGTTGCCAACCTCGAGATATTAGTTCTTAAATCTCGTTCGCCCAGTAATTTCACTAGCATACAATGCCCTTCAAACCGGAACACAGTAGTGCCTAAGCACTACTATTTGGCGGCAGAATATTGGACACTGCGGTGGTACCTACCTAGCCGGCCTCTTGCAACAAAAGACCTACCACCAGTGTGACTGATTGCACTGGTGGAATAATCTCTGTTGTGACAGAGGTTATCCCAACAGCGGGCGATGGGGTCGTCACATCCCGACGCCTTTAAATTATTGCTAGTGCCTCGTCTCTACAACTACTACATTATCGATATATTCCACACCTTAGTAGTAAGGTCCCTATGGAAGACTCCTAACGAATGCAGGTACATCATGCCCTCCGCGACGTCCGAGGCCAGCGATATCCTCAGCGACTGTGGCAACGGTTCCGGCGGTCTGCTCAGTATCAGCTGCTCCAAGGAACCGCCCTCCATGTACTCCGTGAGAGCGTGCAGTTGACCCTCGTGGACGCACACACCCATGAATCTGGAATTAAATTCATCTTAGTTATGTATTCATTAAAGAATTCTTTGTAAAATGACTGTGCATAGAATTCTAATATATCCGTACCGACACAGAAATCTTAGTTCTATTTGCAACTTTTATGTATTTATGATATAGTTTACTAGTGGAAAAAGGATGGTTAGGTAGGTACCATATTTCAGTGTCAGATATCCTACCGCAAAGCAGTAGTGAGTTTTGCATCACTGTGTTTCGGTTTGAGGGACATGTCTGTGTGTAGGTAGTAAAATTAATAATATAATAATAAAATTCTTTATCGATACATAAAAGGTACGGCAAAGCTGAACTGCTTAGTAACTTGTGTTAAGGAAAAGTCAGCCTTAGTTTCCACAAAAACTACTGGGCAAAGGTGATTTAGAGAGAATCAACTCGAGGTTAGCAACGCGTGAGTGACACCTACAAATAATTGGTGAGATAGTACCCGTTGACAGATGAACGGACAGCGGAGGCTCAGTAATAGGGTTCCGTTGGGAGCCTTTGGGTAACGAACCCGTAAAAGATATGATTGACGAAAACATTATCTTTATTAACATAAAAAGGTCAAAGGTAATATTACATAGGAATATACATAGGAGACGCTCATACCCGAGTGCACCCGCTGATCGGTAATCGCATAGTGGTATTTCAACCGAGCGTCTCCGTGCTTCGGAGGGCACGTAAAAAGTCGGTCTCAGCTGTTCACAATTAGACAACAGTCGATAAGTCAAGTCAGAGGCCTACGGGCGACCTGAACAACTCTGACACTAGGTTGACCACTAACCAAGCGATAAGAAGAAGATAGGAATATAGAGGACACTGTTGTGGCGTTGTGGGTAGCGAGACTTCGTTTGGCCTCGACGGTTGCGGGTTCGATTCCCGCTCAGGCAGATGTTTGCATTGATCTTACAAATATCTGTTTTGGTCTGGGCGTTTGTCCTTGTGGGTCTCCCCACTGTCGGTCCCGGTTGTTATCACATAACATCTGATAATAATCCTAAACTCTTGATAAGTAAATTGCTCTTATTCAATGAGTTACTGGTTCGCCCGTAAGGTAGCGGAGGTTAGATGTCAATCACTCCGTGTAGAAACTAGTAATCTGTCAAATCCGGATAATATTGATAAGCAGACCCCGTGAAAATAAAATACCGGGAATAATGCTAGGACGAAGAAGACGGAATATAGAGAACTAATCTTTCAAGGGCAAGTTTCTACCTATTTAACGCTTGCACGCTCTGATGATTCCCATCAAGTCGTCAATGTAATTACAGCGCTTGTTACCATTGTAATTAAAATCTCGATAAGAAGATGACTTGCGACTTGGTTTAATTAAAAATTAATGACCAAGCGTTGTTTTCCGGACAAATGAGTAGTGTTAAGTTTTTATAACAATTTAAGTTAGTCCGCAGTGGTAGCTTCCCTGATTCCCTCAAGGGACAAATGGACGCAAATAAGCAATACCATGTCAAACCAGAAATTAAAAAAACTGAGTTATATATGCAGAAGTGTTGGTAAATGGCTGAAGAACACTTTTCTTTGATATTTGTAGGGTTTTAAGTAGGGTCCGACCGAAACTGGTTTTTCAGCCGAAACCGAAACCGAAACCGAACTTTCGGCCTGCCTCTCAGTTTCGGCCGAAACCGAAACCGAACTTTCGGCCTGCCTCTCAGTTTGGGCCGAAACCGAAACCGAAACTATTTAAAAAATATTAAAAATTACTTTTTTTTACTGAAATTGTAATTTCAAGTTTTTTTAACATTTATTTGTATAATGTATACATTAGTAGTCAACTAATTACGAACGGAAAATAATTTGGTTAAATATTTTAAAAGTTAAATTTTATGAGATACTGTTTGTTATAAAGTATACTGTTCAATGGTGTGTACTTTTTTGAAGCTAAGAATATTGAATGGTGGTTTATTTAAAAAGAAATCTCTCGCATCGAAATTGCTCATTTACTGTCTGACTATGTAATTAGGGACAGCAAGAGTTAGTGTTTTATTTTCGATTTTTAAAAAATAATCCTGAAATACAAAGGCTGCAATTTTAGATTGGAGTGCCAATAGCCTAGGCTTGAAGACTTTGGAACATTTGGACGCAAATAGGCAATACCATGTCAACCCACAAAATTGAAAAAACCGATATATATATGCTGAAGTGTTCGTAAATGGCAGAGGAGCATTTTTCTTTAATATTTGTAGGAATTTAAGCTTTAAAACTTGTAAAAAAGCCATTATTGAATCATGCAATTTATGTATTATGTTAAACGTTTTGGGTTATATTATCATATACGAAATATGCAGTTTGTATACTTATTTTCTATGGAAATAATTAAAATAACTTACATAAATCGGAAATTGCCTACAACTTGACCAATAGGTACATAAAAAATTCATATAAAGCAAGTTGTTCAAAATTTTCAAACGCGTTTTTCTCGAAATGACATTCGTGTGAGTTGACATGGTATTGCTTAATTGCGTCCAAATACTTGTATAGACCAAAGTACCTGGAAGACCGAGCTTAACGAAAAGTCACGATTTAAATGCAAAAGTATTTTCTGAATCGCTTTATAAATGACATAGTTCAATATTTATAAACATTAAAAAAGTCAAATTGAAATGCGTTAAATGCCATAGGTCGCGCCATAGGTTCGATTCCCGCTCGGAGCAGATTTTTGTCTAGGCAGGCAAATGTTCCAGTCTGGGTATGTTTGTCCTAGTCTTTGTATGTGTTTCCGGTTTTTGACAAAAAAATCAGAACCTTCTATAAAAAACAGTAACTTTAAATCAGCGATCATTCCCCTTTGTAAGGAAAGTATGCAAGTAGTGTCAAAACACTTGCGGTTTAAGTGTTTGTGTGAAAAGCGGGGAAGTCGAAAGCTGAAACAACGTCCCACTTGAGACGACATTCAAAACACATTTTGAGGTTCAACCCTCTTGTTACGTACAAACAGTGGGCATGAAATGCCTGGGGGAAACACCTTTGCGCTGAGAGAGAATACGAGAAAAATATTTCGAAAGGTTGACGAATGGATGTAAGATAATTTGTGATTTTTACTTTTAAATTTCAAGATAAAAATATTATGATAAATAAATAAACGCTACACACTCCATGTCACCCATTAAGATAGTGATATCCTGTGTCGGGGTTTCGGAAACATACACGATTACAAGGACAAACACAGCCAGACCGGAAAACATGCCTGTATGGTCAATACAAACATTTGATCCGAGCGGGAATCGAACACGCGACCTGTGGCGCTTAAGACAGGCTACCGCTGCGTCACAACATCGTCAACTTCAGTCCGAAAATATATACTAACACAAAACATGTCAATACAAAATATACCCCGAGCGAAAATCGAGCCAGCGACCAATGTGAAATTTTAGAAGTTTGAAAATCAAGACTTTATTATGTTCCTAGTGGCCCGCTCCGGCTTCGCACGGGTATAAAATATATAGCCTATGTCATTCACTGAAAAAATGATTAAAATCGATCCAGTAGTTTGTGTTTATTCATTACTGCCCGTGGCCCGCACACGTTAAATGTAATTATTTACGACATCACATTAGAAACCTTAAAAATAACAGTAATTCTCCACTATTTAATGGATGTTATTATACATATAAACCTTCCTCTTCAATCACTCTATCTATTAAAAAAAACCGCATCAAAATCCGTTGCGTAG
Organism: Hestina assimilis; assembly: GCA_023373885.1. Lineage (NCBI taxonomy): Eukaryota > Metazoa > Arthropoda > Insecta > Lepidoptera > Nymphalidae > Hestina > Hestina assimilis. Next base: position 13,844,682 of record CM041745.1, read on the forward strand.
TTTTAAAGATTTAAGCATACATAGTGACAGAGAAAGCGACTTTGTTTTATACTATGTAGTGATGATGTGAGATTTATTAAAATCTTTAATACAATTTCGACATAGTCAGTTAAGAGTTATATCATGATTATACAACGAAAAGGAAGTATCCAGTTGTATCATAAAACTATAATCTAAAAGCCATCGCGCTGAGACTTGTGTCAGGGTCCATCAATCAATCGAGCAATCAATTCAAATTGCCAATCAAGAATTGCGTGCGACGTTTTATGAGGGCACAATTATAATGCAAGTGCCATGAAAAATATAAAAATAAACGCGGCAAACGTTGGTGGCACACGCAAAGATGTACGTTGTGAAAGTACGCGTCCTTCCTAGGAAGTTCACTTGAGAGTGAACGTTTGAAAGAGGCAAGTAGCTCGCACTCACAGTACACAAAGCCGGCGTTAGGGCCGCTGACACCCCGGGCTAGACTACTGTGGCACCCACTTAAGGAAATCAAAATCGAGTGTTAATTAATTGCTGAACCAATGTGAATATGTGCTTTTGAATTTAATATCACATTATTCTCTCTTCAAAAATCTGCATTCTTTATTTATTCCGCTCCCATTATTCGCCCCCAATTTTGAAGCCCTGGACTGTCGCCCCATCGTGCGTACGCATCGTGTAACGGCACTGTGTACACAATACATTCATAAATAAATAAATGCTACTAACTCAACGGCCATGTCACGGCATGCCTGTATGGTCAATACAAACATCTTCGCCGAGCGGGAATCGAACACGCGACCTGTGGCGCGTAAGGTTCGTTACCGCTGCGCCACAACGTTGGCAAATGATAACGAAGAATAAGATAAAATTCATGGACTAGTTTTAGTTTTAATCGTAACAAAACTCGAATTTATAAAAAGGGTCGAGAAATATGAAGCGTCGTATTCCGAGCCACGGGCAGTCCAAGATTAAACATTTCCTAGTATTTCAAAGAAACTTAAAAATGAGAGCTCCGCTTTTATAATGGACGGACCACATTCATGCACCGCTGAGATGATATAATGGCCGGAACGACATTTTATTTAGTTTTTAGAGTCGCGTTGCATCAACACGATCTCGAAATACTTTGGATATTAAATAACTCTTCACATAAGAGTTCTTCACTGTAAAATCATTCGGACTAAACAATCTATAATTATTACTAATTTATTTTAGCCCAAGATTTTTTAAAGTATCATAAAGGTGGTAAACTTATGGTTACAAGTCCGATGAAAAGCAGTTACTAATGTCTATGTTCTTAAGAGCGCCATTTGTTTTTCCGCACTTCGCACATAATGGCGTCGGGATGTGACGACCCCATCGCCCGCTGTTGGGATAACCTCTGTCATAACAGAGATTATTCCACCAGTGCAATCAGTCACACTGGTGGTAGGTCTTTTGTTGCAAGAGGCCGGCTAGGTAGGTACCACCGCAGTGTCCAATATTCTGCGGCCAAATAGTAGTGCTTAGGCACTACTGTGTTCCGGTATGAAGGGCACTGTACGCTAGTGAAATTACTGGGCGAACGAGATTTAAGAACTAATATCTCGAGGTTGGCAACGCGTGAGTGGCACCTACTAATGGTGCTGCAAGCGCTCATAGGCTGCGGCAGCCACTTACCATCAGGTGGGCCGTATGCTTGTTTGCCAACTTAAAAAAACTTGCTACCAGATGAGGAGTAACAGAAGGCTGTAGTCGAAGAGAAAGAATGAGGACTGAACAGTTTAGCACTTTGGGTCTTCAATATTCAGTTCGTCGGTTTAAGTTGCCTCCATCAAAATTCTAGAAATTCGAAAATGCTGCCTAACTATTGTACCTGGTCAAATGCAGGGGGCACGTATTATTGCTTCCTCTCATAATTATACAAAAGATCAACTTACATATTACAACATCAATATCTGGAGCACGATCGGAAATAACGTACCGTAAAGAATTTGTAACATAAGCTTCTTAAAATTATGAGGTCAAGAACTTTATAATTATCCAAACCACTACGAAAAATAACAAATAAATATAAGATTATTTTAAAAAACTAAAATTACAACAAATAATTAAGACGTACTTCGAAATAGAACAAGTTCCCGGTTGTAAATCGCAATAAGAAGTAATCAAAATCAAAATTATTTTTATTCAAGTAGACTTTTAAAAAGTACTTTTGAATAGTCAAACGCTACCGACGGTTCGGAAGGCTGATTCTATCGAGAAGAACCGACAAGAAACTCGACAGTTACTCTTTTCAAATATATGTTTTTTACAATTGTATTCTTTCATACAAAATTTGGTTCTTGAATGAGATCCAGCAATATTAAGAGTCCCAAGCATTTTTATCGAAAAAATATTCCTCTAACGAATACTTTATTAACAATATCAGGGTATACACAATTTGCCTGTAAAATTTCTTAAAAATTGATCCACATATTTTGAAGTTTGGCGCGCACAAACTGATCTCCAAAAAACAATCTTCCGATTTATATATTATTAATGAAACGATTTTTTGAATATAAAAATCAATAATTATCACGTTCTTAGACTCATGAAATTACGTCAATTAATTAACGAAAAAAGAAATCGGATTAAAGCGTCGAAACCGTCCTAGATGCTGAGAAAATTATTATTCAACAATCGCATCAAAGTCGCATTGTTTTTTTTTATTTCATCCGAGATGATAAGCGAACAGGAAATGAAGTGAAACAGTGCACGCCATTGTTCGGGACTTTGTCGTGTATTTCGTAATGCATTACGTGTAACGATTCTCGTTTGGAGAAGGCTTCGCTTTGACCGTGTGTGCGTGAATATAAAAGTAATAAAAAATTATGATATGATTGACGACGTTGTGGCGCAGCGGTAGCGAACCTGCCTTAACCGCCACAGGTCGCGGATTCGATTCTCGCTCGGAGCATAATATGTCTGTATTGACCATGCAAGCATATTTTCCGGACTGGGTGTATTTGTCCTTGTCTTTGTATGTGTTTCCGGACCCCTGACACAGGATATAACTATCCTACTGGGGGCCGTTGAGTGAGCAGTGTTTATTTATTTATTTTTTATAGCTTTTTAATTCATTGTATGCATCGGGACTAATAAGCTTTTCCACTAAAGTGCCATTGGTGTTTTTTTAATGTGACTAAGGTGGCAAGCAAGTACGGTCTATCTGATGATAAGCGGTTGTCGTAGTAGGAAAAAACGTTTCTTGAAAATGACATGTCTACAACACTAGTCGTCGATTAAAACCTGATAGATTGGCAGACCTTACATAACGTAATTAAAAAGTTTAATTTTTGTCATCTGGTTCCCGAAAGTAGGTATTCAATTCAATTCAATTGTTGAATTAATGGAGGTTGAAATAATCGCAAAGAAAATACATAATAATTTTCAACTGTTTAATGTCAAATTACCCGATATTTGCATTACATTTGCGAGCTGTCAATATCGGTCATTGCCTCCATTTATTTATCGTTCAATGAACTCTCGTCTATTTCATACATAATAGGATGACGTTATTTTGAGAAAAAATTTAAGAACCTCGAGGTCGGCAACGCCTGAGTGACACCAATGAATGGTGTTAGGTATTAGGGTGTGCAAGCGCTCATAGGTTACGGCAACCGCTTACCATCAAGTGCTTGCCGATTTAGTTATATAAAAGTTTCTATAGTTTTCTATAGTTTAGTTATATAAAAGTTTTGGAGAGTTATAAAGGTTTTACGGCGTCAGGAAGTGACGACCCCATCGCCTGCCGCCGGGATAATCTTTGTCACAGCAAAGATTACAAAGGAGATTTAAGAACCAATATCTTGAGGTTGGCATCGCGTGAGTGTTACCTACTAATAGTGTTGCAAGCGCTCACAGGCTATGGCAACCGCTAACCATCAGGTGGGCCGTATGCTTGCTTGCGAACTTAGTGACATAAAAAAAGGGAGAACAACGTTTGCCAGATTATGACGTAAAAGCACTGTACTCACCCTAAAATGTAGGGGTGTTTCAACTTGTTCATGAGCTGTACTTCTCTTAACATGTTGGGTCTGTTCGCTCTCTGCTGGTTCATCTTCAGTACCATCACCTTGCCGGAGGTCTTGTGTGTCACCTGGAAGAATGGATTCCATTATAGTTACAATAATAAATCTTAGTGTATGGAGTTTTATCCTCTATTACTACTTATAATAATTGTATAAAATATAACTTTATTTCGGGTTGCACCTAGTATTAGGGTATAAAGGGTAGTAGTCAATTAAAGTAACTGAGGGTTGAAAAAAAAATTCAATGCATGGCAACGTGTGAGATATCTTTGGATAGGTCTTTCAAAATGATAAAGAAATTTGATTTTGAATTTTTTCATTAAATCAGTAGTTGTTGAGATATTAGCTCTTAGTCATAAAAATGGTGTCCCCCAACTTTTGAACTATGGGATTTAAAATTCTGGAAAAATTTGAGGTTGTAGAACATGAAATAAATTTTCAACCACATGTGTTTCGAAGAAGATAGATCTACAAGTTTTAGAGATATATAAGTTGTTCACATAACATTGTTTTTCATATTACTTTCAATAATTACCATGAAATTACCAACTTAATTTTGCGGTCGATTTTAATTAGTTATTATTTTTAAATTCCTTAAGATTGATCATCATCAAGCTGCGGAATCCTTTAGTTTCTATGCGTGGTACACAACGCAATTGATTGATAATTATTTAGAAAACTCCAAGTATTCAAAACCGATAGAATACCGAGTATATTCGATATGTATAAAGAAAATTACACAATTTTTTTAAATTTTTTATTTAGTACGACTAATAAATTTTTTTATTGCATCTAAAGGAATGCGGTATTGATAACAGGCATTGCGCTAGGCGTTTTTGTTTGTTCTAGTTATTGATAGTAAACGAAGGTCAATGTCGAAATGACATCGTCTAGTCAACTATTCATTACGAAACTCCTACCATGCGTATCATGGAATATGATGTAAAGTAGCTATGTATTTAATTCCTTCACGTTTTTCGCTATCCATTCATCATCCATCATCCATCATCCGGTTTTTTAAGGTAGTAGAGCCACGCCTTTTCCAGCAAAAATGGGCCGGCTCGACAGGGGAAGTACTACCCTCTCATGGAAAATCGGCGTCAAGTAACAGTATCAGTAGGTACTGTTGCGTTTCGTGCGATGAGTGAGAGCGCCGGTGGCCCAATCTCCCACCCCCTCTATTCTCTTGCTTCTTCCCTTCCCTTACCATCAGGCAGACCATATGTTTGTTTGCCAATCGTCATGAAAACAAAAAATTTCCTACCCGCTACATCTTAACCCTTTAAGGCTATGTCTTAATTAGTTGTCGCAATACGACAAAATCGGCGACGGATGCGACAAAATTCAAACACAGAATGGAGCTGGCCTAGTAGAAGGCAGGACCATAATACTTTTTATTGCGTAGTCAGATGCAGTCTATCGGTTTTCCTCTATTGCCTCTATTACCCTAATAAAAGTAGCCTAAGTTACTCCTTGTAACATCCGCTCTCTCGGGTTGAATTCGGTCTAGCCGTTTTAGAAATTAGCTCGAAGAATCACAGACAGACAGTCAAAAGTTAAAAATATATTTTTGAAATTTAAATAGGGGATACTTTTGATTTATAGGTAATATTATAGGTTGATTTATTAATAAATTATGATGGGAGCTGAGATTTTCTCGAGGAAATTAATTTTAAAGTTAAAATCCCATCTCAAGGTCAACCTACTTTCGAGGTCAACATAATAATTACCAATTTTTTTTTTTATGTTTTTTACCAGAGTTAATTAATGTAGACTGAAAACTTGAGACTCTATGTTTTTAAAAGTTAGTGCTGTGTAGTCAAATATTAAAGTGTAGATAATCGTGTAGCAAGGCCAGGGACGAGCGTACGTGATCGTGAGGCGAACGCGATATCGACCTAGCGTAGTCTAGTTCAAAAACGGTCACATCATTGTGAAATTATTTCTATAGGAATTGCATAAAATTAATTCCTTAACAATGAAGATAACAAAATTTTCCTTTTTTTACGGTTTCACCATGGTTTTACAATCAAATTGCAAAGCCTTATTTTTGAGAGCCTTATATTTATGAACAAAGTTTGAATACGGGATAGTTCGGCTTATTTTAAGTTTAATTTAGTATACGGCTAGTTAGTTTTAACCGTGGCTTCACTCAGCTGGTCTACATAGTTATTTTTAGTTAAACAAACAAACAAACAAACTACTCTTTCGCTTTATTATTGTGTTATTGTTCCACCAACTCATCGTATCTATGTATCCAAATCCTAATGTTACATAACCTAAAGCCTTCCTCAAGAAACTATGAAATGCAAAAAGAATTTTTCAAATCTCACCAGCAGTTCCAGAGATTAGGGCGTTTAACCAAAGAACGAAACCCTTCAGCTTGATCATTTTGGTATAGATGTGTGTGTGTGTGTGTGTGTGTGTTCAAGCCTAGTGTGTTCAAGTGCTAAGGCTGTTAAGTGTCTATGTTGTGTTTTGTTTGTCAAGGTCTCAGCCTTAACTCAGTCGAGGGAAGCGAGTTTCGACTTCCGATTAAACATTTCGACTTTGTTTTCTTGGAAAGGTTCGTGTTTAGTTCTCAGTTTAAAAGGATATTGTGATTGTATGCGATAATAGCGATCCGATCATATTTTGCAAGGGTTCTGGTATTATTATACTCTTCATTCACTTGAAATACTTATTAGACGGTTGGCAAACAGGCTTACGGTCCGTCTGATGGTAAGCAGTCACCGCGACTTATAACGCTTGCGATACTTGAAGTATCTCATGCGCGATGCCAACCCGAGGGATATGAGGGAAGTGATGAAAACGGAAAAGGAAGGGAACTCAAAATATTCATCGTACGGAACTCAACAGTACTTCCCCAGTCGAGCCGGCCCATTAGTGCTGGGAAGAGCGTGGCTCTACTACGAAAAAACAGAACCCTAAAAAAAAAAAAATTAAAAATTGTGGAGACTAGGAATTTAAAATTGTAGACTGTTGGAGTGTGCCAATTTATTAATTTATAAGTGGACGCAAATAAGCAATACCATGTCAACCCACAAAATTGAAAAAACTGAGTTATATATGCAGAAGTGTTGGTAAATGGCTGAAGATCATTTTTCTTTCATATTTGTAGGGTTTTAAGCTTTAAAACTTCTAAAAAGACATTTTTATACATGCAATTTATGTATTATTTTAAACGTTTCGGGTTATATTATACACGAAATAGGCAGTTTGTATACTTATTTTATATTTTATAAGTAAAATAACTACATACATCGTGAAGTTGCCAAAAAAAATCATATAAAGCAAGGTGTTCAAAATTTTCAAACGCGTTTTTCTCGAAATGACATTCGTGTGGGTTGACATGGTATTGCTTATTTGCGTCCAAGTATAAATTGAACAGTTTTTATTTTCCGCAATGTGTTATCAGACACAGTCGTGTTCTTATCTCGCTCATTTCCTATTTAACTTAATGTGTGATCTTGATATTTGTTATCAGTTTCTATATTAGCTGATGCTATGATAATGGAAATAGGCAATCAACTAATAACCTTCTTAGATTTTTTATAGGTAGGTAACATCAGGTCGGATGCTTTGTATTCCTTGGACGGCAATGAGAACGAGCTTGTCCATCCTGAACCGCTTATTTACCACTTGCCTTCTATGAATACTCATATACTTTGCCCACATGGCTGGAGAAAGACAGACTGTCACAAGAAGCTCGTAATAGTTGGCCTAGTACAAGACAAAAAGGTGTGTGTGCGATTCACACATGATACAAGTGAATCAACAAAAGAATGAGATGAATATATATAACAAGATATAAAAATATTCGAAAAACACTGTTAAATTCGCTAATTTCTTACTAAAAAGCTATAATACGCAGCCGCATACATATACACACCGACATTTGCTCTCTCGCTCTGGCTCACTAAAGCATGGCGCAAAGAGGAGAGACCGATAATATAAAATAGGATGTATATTTCTGTCTCATATTTCCTACCGGGGTCCGGGGTGCCATTTAATACAGCCTTAAGACAAACTCAAGACCGGGACAAAAGGTGAGAGATGATCAATGATAATAGGTAGCAAAAATTATGTCTTAGCAGTCGCAGGGTATATGCCCATTCACTCAGACATATCACATCGTCTTATTGATAATTCAGTTTTGATGTTTATCATCATAGAAGTTGTATATAGTTTTTATTCGAGACTTTGCTCGCGTATTCTATGGTTAGAATCAGAAAATTTCCCATTCAAGTGTCCGAGACCTCATATATTCCGAGTAAAGCCCATGTCCTGGCACAACCCTCACAAGAGACACCTAAAATTCTATTTACAATAAGAATATTTTAAAAGTGATTTATCGCATTGCCCACTTGACGATCGCCAGGTCTTACGAAAGCGCTCGTTTACACCGGGCACCAAGTGCGACTGTAACAGTATTCCACGCCCACGGACATCACGACGTTGCAATACTACGATTTATATATAAATCTGGGCTATAAATGTACTTCAACATGGGATGGGACTAAATCGCAATGGATATCATAACACTAGGTCTCAGTTTGAAACCTCGATAGCTTGACGGTAGCACAGTCTTGCCGGCCAGTTTCATGTGACTAAGTTTGAAAGCAAGCAAGTTTTGACGACGTTGTGGCGCAGCGGTATCGAACGTGCCTTAAACGCCACAGGTCGCAGGTTCGATTCCCGCTCGGAGCATAATATGTTTGTATTGACCATGCAAGCATATTTTCCGGGCTGGGTGTATTTGTCCTTGTCAATGTGAATGTTTCCGGACCCCGACACAGGATATCACTATCCTAATGGGGGCCGTTGAGTGTGCAACGTTTATTATTTATTTATTTATAAGCATACGACCGACCTGGTGGTAAGCGGTTATCTTAGGTTATGAGCGCTTGGAACACCATTCATTTGTAGGTGTAATTGCGCATTGCCAACCTCGAGATATTGGTTCTTAAATCTTCTTTGCCGAGTAATTTCACTACCTACAGTGTACTTTAAACCACTGCACAGTATACCGCTTTTCAGTAGAATAATTGACACAGCGGTACCAGTAAATTTGATATTCTGTAACATATGGAACGGGACATGCAATAATGTTCATTCATAACTAGATAATACTAGATATTATTATTGGTAAATATTAGCTACTAGAGACTTATAATTTATTTTGGATTCGAGGTTCAAGTTTCATCAGATTTTACATTATTTTAGCTTATGTCCTTGGAATATGAATGCTTCTATTTATAGTAAGCCATAATGATTTAGGAGAAATGCTGCGTCTGCAATCTTGTGGGTGGTAAGAACTTGCATTCTTAGGGTATTAAATACAATATTGCACCGATATAACCCACTGAAGGGTTTCTCCTTAAATACAGAAACATAAACACAACCATCCAGACAAAAGCAAATGTTTGTATGGTCAATACAATCATATGTACCGATTTTGAGAATCGAATTGGCAACCATCGATGCTTAAGGCAGGTCTAATGGAATGCGCTCAGAGCGTCGCCTCCATTTCCGATCACGTTCAGAGCCATGGTTCGGCCTCGCAGGTGCCTCCTGGACACCACCCGGTGATACTGTCAAGACCAGTAGCGCTAACAATACACAAATGTTCCGGTTTGAAGGGCACTGTAGGCTTGTGAAATTACTGGGCAGAGGAGATTTAAGAACTAATATCTCGATGTGCGTACGCGTGAGTGGCACCTGCTAATGGTGCTGCAAGCGCTAATAGGCTACGGCAACCACTTACCATGGTGGGCCGTATGCTTGTTTGCCGACTTGTAACATAAAAAAAAATCACAAAATAAATACCACTGCCCCTCAAAGTTTTTCGTTTGAAAACATTTCAGCACATTTCTCTCTCCCATATACAAAATAAACACGATAAGTATCTCGTGAAATCATCTTCTATTCGTACCTTCGGGTTCGAAAGTCCACTTGACACTCTATTGTCTCCTGAGATCACTTGAACTCTAAGCCAATTAGATAACTGATATAGGTCGCCGAGTTAATATTGTAAAGGTATCTCTGATTGTTTATAATGGCAATTATTGTATGAGACATCGTAGTTCATTTCTAGACAATTTGAACAATAGGAACTTGTGAAATTGTATCGCTTTACAAACCGGCCTAGGTTTGTTTAAGAACAAAAAGGAATAAAATCTTTCTAAATTCTAAACATCATTATTTAACTTCTAACTCTGACATTTCTTAATTAATATGACACGCGTCGAATTAATTAAGAAATGTCTGAGTTAGAAGCTTCAATAGCTCAACGGTAGAAGGACCGACTTCGCTCCGTTAACGCGAGAGTCGAGGGTTCGATCCTGATCCCCTTGGGCTATTATCGTACCCACTCCTAGCGCAAGCTTCGAGCTTATGGAGGGCAATAGGAATATTATTTTTTTTTTTTAAAAGAAATTATCGAACGCAAAAATAGGTAAGTATATTCAGAAGAGGCTTATTTTTTAAAGTCGGCGCATATGTCAATATTGTCAAAATTTAAGATATTACCTTCAGTGAAATTATAATCTATCAATTCTATTAATTTTTTTTATTAATTCAAAATAATATATCAATTCTATCTCAAACCTTTCCAAGATAAAACCATATAAGAATTAAAACAATAAAACCTTAACAAAATGCGTTAAACAAAAAAATTCGCTTACGTTTTATAAATTATAACTTTTAAATCAAGAAACCATAACTTAATCAAAAATCATCGCGCTGCAATAGCCCAATGGTACAAGGGTCGACCTGTAATGCGAGGTTTGCACTTTCGCTGCGGACATCACGGGCTGTTGTCGTACCCACTCCTAGCAAAATCTAGACCCTTAGTTGGATAGGAAATAGCAATGTAATGTCTTATAAAAATTGTTGCAAATATTCATTTAAAAAAAGTGGTTAAATTCTACTCTTACTAGAAGGAATTTTCTAAGTATTTACAAACAAACATAAGTATTATACGCAATGGCGCTCAGGAGAGTGATAAGATAAGAATCCAGCGCATCTAGGCAGGCGTCGGATCGCTATCTAGAGAATAACTTTATTACGAAACCATATAATACCGACTTCGCTGTGTGGTTTATGGTGAAGTATAAAATATTTTCACGTACAAATATAATTCTGAACAACGCTCGTCTTTAAAACAATTCTTAAGATTTATTTGTGGGTTTTAATATGAAATATCGAGGGTTGGCGTTCTACCGCTTACGTAAACTAATCTAAATTAATACATTGAATTTTTACGGATTCATTACGTAAGTACACTGATGGTAGGCCTTATAATGGAAGAGGCCGGCTAGGTAGGTACCACCGCAGTGTCAGTTATTCTGCCGCAAAGCAGTAACGGAGATTTAACAAATATCTCGAGGTTGGCGACGCGTGAATGACACCACCAATGTATGGTCTTGCAAGCGCTCATAGGCTACGACAACCGCTTACCATCAGGTGGCTTGCTTGCCAACTTAGTCACATAAAAAAGTTAATTATTGTAAACCGTAAAGGTATAACGGAATTGTGAAATTCCGTAATTACGGAATACCAACCCTAATAGCGAGCAACAATTTGAGTACGGTCGCTTGAAAGTTCTTAAGATCGAAACTTGTGAACGATCTCACCAGTTGGCAAATACATGCATACCTTAGAGAGTTATTCTTATTTAATCTGAAGCAATATTGATATAGTTTGGAAAATATTTAGAAGCTTCACCGTTTTACTTTTACCAAAAGTACGCTTAGCATATCTGCTTTTTCAAGATATTACTAATAATCCTGTGTACATTCCAACTATGCGAGTAGCTTGTGCTAGGAGTGGGTACGACAGTAGCCCAAAAGGGTAAGGACCGAACCTGCAACTCTCGTGTTGACGCGTAGGTCCAGAAATCGTGTTACGATTGAGGTTGTAGCGACATCTACATGCAAGACGACGTAACGCGATAGAAAGACAAGGTTGTCACAATCTCGCATCAAGCTACAGCGACACCTACATGGCATACTACGCAACGATATTGACGATCAATGATCGTCACGATCCTAAATCGCGCTATCAGAGTTTCCTACGCTCGTAACCTATATATACAACTATTCAACTTAAGACGTTGAGCTTCGGCCCCGGGCTTCGGCTCGCCAGGCAATATCACCGGTCTGGTCGAAGGATCCTCCTTTCGTGTTGGAGGGACGTCACACCTAGTACCTCCACAAGGTCTTTATAAAATTTTTAGTGACCGACCGAAATTTCGGTTTCGGTTTCGGTTTCGGCCAGTTTCTGCTAAAAAACCTAGTTTCGGCTTTAGTTTCGGTTTCGGCCAAAATATAGCCGAAACTTTCGGCCCCGCCGAAACTAGATTGTTCGTGAGTTTTCGTGCATTGTTCGGTAAACATCGCAGCCAACTCATGACCGCTCGCTGACGCGGCCAAAAAATCTCCAGAAATAAGTATTAGATTGATCTTTAAAATATTGTGAACACAACGTATTACTAGTTACTTATGTACCTAGTATATCTAATTACAATTTGTTTCATTTTTTAAGTTTACTCCCAATAGTATGTCCTGTATGTTCACGATTTATTTTATTTAACTCTATTTAAATGTCTATATTATATACAGTGGTGGTCAACTTATTAGGGACTTTGGTATAATAAGAGTAACTTTTATTTATATTTTCCGTAATTTCAGTTTACATTAAATCTTCATTATGTTTTTTTAATGTTAATCTGATTTTGATCATTTAACCAATGTTTTCTTAATAGAATTATTAAATTTTGGAATGGATTGTAATTAAAAATAACAATTAAAATTTAACTTTACTTCTCCTTCGTGCTAATATAACTCTGGACAAGTAATTAAGGACACTTAAGAAAATATTACAAATAATGAACGCAGAATGTAATGGAAGAGAAAAATATACATTTATTGTCAAAATTCATCTAAAAATCAACGTTTTCTATTAAAAATTAACATGATTGCCATTATTAGCTATAGCCATATCGACATCGGCGCCGCATCGACTCGATCAAAATAATGCCAAGTTTCGTTAGTAAAGTTCTTCCAGGAGTCTTTGGAACTGCTATAGAGTTGGTTTAAATTTCCAGTTTGTTGTACCACAAATATTCCAAAGAATTCACCTCTAGGCTATTGGCAGGCTAATCTAAAATTATAGCCTTTGTATTTCAGGTTTGTTTTTTTTAAATCGAAAATAAAACACTAACTCTTGCTGTCCCTAATTAGATGGTCAGCCAGTAAATGAACAATTTCGATGCGAGAGATTTCTTTCTAAACCACCATTAAATATTCTTAGCTTTAAAAATGTATACACCATTGAACATTATAGTTTATAACAAACAGTATCTCATAAAATTAAACTTTTAAAATATTTAACCAAATTATTTTCCGTTCCTAATTAGTTGGCTACGAATGTATACATGCAAATAAATGTTAAAAAAACTTGAAATTCAAATTTCAGTAAAAAAAACGCAATTTTAAATATTTTTTTAAAAGTTTCGGTTTCGGTTTCGGCCGAAACTGAGAGGCAGGCCGAAAGTTCGGTTTCGGTTTCGGTTTCGGCTGAAAAACCAGTTTCGGTCGGACCCTAAAAACTTTTAAAACTTTTAGACGGTCTTTCTGTGCTGACAACAAGTATGTAAACTTTTTGATAAGGGATTAAATAGTTAAGGCCTAACAAAGAAAGAACCAAACTTACATTCGTTTTATAATAGTATTTAGTATAATACATTTTATCATAAAAACAATAATTTAATTTCTTTTCAAGTGCAAATATAAAATCGTAAATATTGCTCAAGCGAAGCACGTTTTTCAGTCAAATTTCCATAATTGAGCTCTTTCAGCGTCGCCGGGACTTCGTTTGACCCCAACGGCTAACTACCGTAATGTGCCGTCCCTATACGGTTATTCCGATACTATCGAGAATCCCGATAGACGAGACCAGATTATGGCTAGTTACCATTTTAGTACAGATTTATATTTGATAATTTTTGCTAACCTCTTTGAAAGCGGATATACACTACATATTTATAGTATTTCATCTGTGTCAGCTGTTGTTTTGATATTTCTGAATTATGATTTTTTTACCACCTAGGTGGCAAACAAACATTTCGTCAGTCCGACCAGAAGCAGCTTGCATTATACCTGAGATGAGTATTAAGAGTTGAGTGTGTAGCGTTTATTTATTTATTAAGAGTTTGATCGAAACACAGTGACAATCTGATCAAAAACAAAATATAATAAGATAATAATCGTTAAATCTTGCTAAGTAAATTGCTCTTATACAATGAGTTACTGGTTCGCCCTTAGGGTTGCGGAGGTCAGATGGCAATCGCTCTGTGTAAAAACTAGTAACTCGTCAAATCCGGATAAGAGTAATAAGCAGACCCTGGGTAAAATAAAATACCGGGAATAATGCTAAGACGAAGAAGATCGTAGGTATCGCAAAAAATGTGTCGCACCAACGTGCCATCTCCTCCTGCGATCTTGCGAACATTCTTATTTCTTTTAATCCAAAATTAAAGAAAGCGCGTCCATATGTGTTTGTATGTGTGTGTGTGTGGTCTAAATAGATAAATATATAACGAGTATTCGCGAACGCTATCGGTGACATCGTCTATTGATAAGCGATTTTCAGCTTATCTTCGTTATGCACATCACCGGCATATAACTTTTGTTATGTTTTTTTTTTACCCGAAATTATATTACTTCTAATGCTTATAAAAAATATCACATTAAATTCAGTTAGTTTGCCAACGAACGTTAGATATAATATTTTTTATAATACTATTTTGACGACTTTGTGGCGCAGCGTAGGAACCTGTCTTACACGTCACAGATCGCGGACTCGATTCCAGCTTGGAACAGATAATAAATAATAATAATAAATAACGCTACACACTTAACGGTCCCCTTTAGGATAGCGATATCCTGTGTCCGGGTCCGGAAACACATACAAGGACAAGGACAAATACACTCAGACCGGAAAATATGCCTGCATGGTCAATAAAAACATATGCACAAAGCGGGATTCGAGACCGCGACATATGGCGTTTAAGACTGGTTCGCTACCGCTGCGACACAACGTCGTCGTCGATGTTTGTATTGACCATACACGCATGTGTTCCGGTCTGGTATTTGTCCTTGTCATTGTGAATGTTTCCGGACCCCGACACAGGATATCACTATCCTAATGGAAGCCGTTGAGTGTGTAGCGTTTGTTTCTCTTAACCTCAGCCCCTGGATTCGTTCCCTGTATTTTTATAGTGAGTAATGTAATGAAAACTTATTTTGACATTTCAATGATCACTAAATACACTTTAAACGTTTCACAGTGGCACCGTGGCACGTTCAAGCACTAAAAACATATATATCGTGACTCATAAGCTTAATAAGTTCATTGATGTAGAGACAACACGTGCCGCTAGTCATGCGAGCACGTGGAGCACGAAAACTGTTAATACCTAGATATTATGTTAATTGGATTACTATTAATTTAATAGTACTACTAGTGGTGGACCTTTTAGTGCAAAAACCGGCTAGGTAGGTATTACGCAGTGTCAGATATTTTGCATTACTGCGTTTGGGTTTAAAGGACACTGTAGGATTTTTTATGTTACAAGTTGGCAAACAAGCATACGGCCCACGTGATGGTAAGCGGCTGCCGTAGCCTATGAGCGCGCGCAACACCATTAGTAGGCTCCACTCACGCGTTGCCAACCTCCAGATATTCGTAGTAATTTCACTAGCCTACAGTGCCCTTCAAACTAGAACACAGATATGCCTAAGCACTACTGTTTGGCGATAGACTACCTAGGCGGCTAGTGAAATTACTGGGCAATGGGTATTTAAGAACCAATATGCCGAGGTTGGCAATTCGTAATTGACACCCACAAATAAATGATACCGCAAGCTTTCACAGCCTACGAAAACGGCTTACCATAAGGTGTGCCGTAAATTAGCTTGCCGACTTAGTTACATTAAAAAAAAAAACCAAAAGGCTGGACGGTGGTATTTTTAATGTCCAATTAATGTTTACTCTTCAAGTAGGAGTTTATGAATTTTCCCTATAGTTCTTACGTCACTAAGCAAGTAAGCACTTACTGTCAAAAATGTATGCAATTTGCTTCAGCAGTTTCGGCACGGTTATATTACAGCTATAATAGTTAGCGTTTTTGTTTGTGAAATTCTTTCTTCCATCTTGTGTTTACTAGAAAGTGCTTCCACGCATTACTGGGACTATAAAATAAAAGCAATGTTTATTAATATATATTTTTATTGACGGAAAGAGTATTCCCTCGGGCAGATGTTTGCATTGATCTTACAAATATCTGTTTCGGTCTGTGCGTTTGTCCCTGTGTGTCACCTCACCGTGCCTAGGAGAGCACGTTAAGTCGTCGTATATAACAATCTAAGATAAGTGAATTGCTCTTATTCAATGAGTTACTGGTACGCCCTTAGGATTGCGGAGGTCAGATGGTAAAAAAATCTGTGTAAAAACTAGGAACCTGTTAAATCCGGATAAGAGTAATAAGCAGACCCTGACTCGTATAATACCGGGAATAATGCTAGGAAGAAATAAAAGAAGATAAAAAAAATTCCATCATTTATAATAAACTAATGATATGAGTGTACTATTAAGTTCTTTTGTATTCGCCTGAGTTGTTTGAGGACAGAGTCGTTGACCGTAAGATACATACATGCCAATAGCATGTGTAATAAACTACAAACAATTTCGGAGCACTTTGAAATTGATATTCGCACATTTCTCATTTTGTGTTAAACAAATAAAGGCAAGCGTCACTAAGTCATACAAAACGAACTGCGTACATGTTTTGAAGCCTGAAGATTCTAACTCCCTTGGGTTATTGTCGTACCACTCCTAGCGCAAGCTTCGAGCTTATTTGGAGGGGCAATAGGAAATTAGTAATGTCTTGGAAAAGCATTGCTAATATTTTTTTTTAACTATACCGGACACATAGTCTATAATACAAAGTACATATGACCGATCACGACTCTCCGATAACGTCCTTAACCGTGGTTCGGCTTCTCAGGAGGCACCCTAAGGCTGGAATCAAATTTGAGCCCCCGTGAGGGCTGCTCCTTTATCACGGCTGAGTCTCTGTACTCGGCCCCCGCCCGGTGACGCTGTCAAGGCCAGTAGGGCCAACAGCAATACACATTCCGAAAAAAAAAGATCACGACTCTATTTTTTACCAAAAAATTTTAATTTCATTGTTCCAGATTATTTACGAAAATGCATATCATTCGCTTTCGTGATAACACATTATCAGCGAGATAGCCTTATCAATGTTTGCAACGATCTCTTTATAGCTGTAAGTGTGTATTGTGTTTTATAATCACATATTTACATGGACACATTCTTTTATCACACGTGTGTGTCGTTAAACAGGACGATTATATACATTTATAGGTAGGCTACAAAAAATTAAGCAAATGCATATTAGATAAGAATAAATAGTAAGAAAAATGGATTACCTTGCTTTTGGAGGGAAATAATGCAAACTTAACAATTAACAGTAAATAGTGAACTAATCCTCTTCTTTTAAAGTCCCAAAGATCTCCGGAGAAGTACTACCCTCTCACAGAATATCGGCGTAAAGTAACACAGTACTGTTGCGTTTCGTGAGATGAATGCGAGCGCCAGGGGCCCAATTTCCCTCAACCCCTCTGTACTCTTCTTTTTTTCCATTCTCATCCCTTCCTTCCTATGTTGGTCGGGTTGCCAACGAGCATGTGATGCTTCAAACATCGAAAGCGGTGACTGCTTCCCATCAGGTGAACCGTATGCTTGTTTGCCAACCGTCATTATATAAAAAGTATTTAAAGGCGTCGGGATGTGACGACCCCATCGCCCGCTGTTGGGATAACCTCTGTCACAACAGAGATTATTCCACCAGTGCAATCAGTCACACTGGTGGTAGGTCTTTTGTTGCAAGAGGCCGGCTAGGTAGGTACCACCGCAGTGTCCAATATTCTGCCGCCAAATAGTAGTGTTTAGGCACTACTGTGTTCCGGTTTGAAGGGCACTGTACGCTAGTGAAATTACTGGGCGAACGAGATTTAAGAACTAATATCTCGAGGTTGGCAACGCGCGAGTGGCACCTACTAAAGGTGCTGCAAGCGCTCATAGGCTGCGGCAGCCACTTACCATCAGGTGGGCCGTATGCTTGTTTGCCAACTTCTAACATAAAAAAAAAAAAAAAAAAAAAAAAAAAGTATATATAATTGTGGTTATGCATTTATCAAGCTACAGAATTCAAACTGTTATAACCAAGACGATTTAAATATTCACCTCCGTCTTCTATACCCTTTTTGGTATTTAATGGAAACTTTTCGGCCCCATAAAGACCTCTCCTTTTGGACAGGATAAATTACGGGGTTAATTAGTTTTAATGGGAAATTCTAGTATTGTAAAGGTAACGGGCATCGGATCGTGATGACGATAACGTGCGAACCCGCAGAGCTTTAGCATTCCACCATAAAGGTGTAACCGGAATAAATAACATAGATCGCATTGTCTTATATAGAAATATTATAAATAAATTGCTATCCAATTGTGTCGGATGATATTCTTGAGTTGTGTTTTTATGGGGAATAAAGGTATATGTATAACGATTATTGCTCGTGAAGATGTTAAGGTAATTGAAAAGGTTTGGCCAGTCGATTATCGACGTAATTATTGCGGTGTACAGTTTTATTACAAAGAGTTTTTTGTAAATGTAGCCTATTTAATAGCTCAACGGTTAAAGAGCCGACTGCACTCCGTCAGCGCGAGAGTTGCGGGTTCGATCCCTTGCCCTGGGTTATTGTCGTACCCACTTCTAGCGCAAGCTACGAGCTTATTTGGAGGGGCAATAGGAAAATTAGTGATGACTTGAAAAAGCATTGCTAACATTCTTTTTAAACAACAATGTATGTATTTCAGAAAATGTCCAAATTTCTGAAAAGCATTCCCATTCAATGACTAATAAAGCAATCAGTTCTCATTAATAGCCTTTATAATTCTCACGATTAAAAGGGATCAAATGCCACCTCGTTTAATCCAATATTCTGGTTAGCTAATAAAGGTTACAGACAAAAATAAAGAAACCTCCAAAATCGAAAAACAAAAATATTCATACAATTAGTCTATATCACTACTATGTGCACTAGTAATCTCAGACGATCTGAATTCCAGCAAAATAAGTCCAATATATTTTTTTTATTTTACCAGACATACGACCCATCTGATGGTAAGCGGTTATTGTAGCCTATTAGCGGTTAAAGCACCATATGGTTCAGGTGTTACTCACGCGTTGCCAACCTCGAGAAATTGGTTCTTAAACCTTTACCACTAGCTACTACAGTAGTAGTACAGTATACTACTTGGCGGTAGAATAACTGATCGAGGTGACTTTTTGTAATAAAAGACCTACCAGTCTAAAACTTTGTACTGGTTTCATAGATCCGTCATCCGGCGAAGTTAATACAATGAGAAAGGTATATATAAATAGTTGATTATGTTTAATGGGAAAATGCAGGAATTGTAAAGGTCCTCGACTAACGGGTACCGGATCGTGCGGACGATAACGCGGGCTCCATGACGCTCAGACGTCGGGAAGGTGTTTTTGGAATAAATTACCAGTTACCTCGACACTATGTAATTATATACAGAATCTTATATAAACGTAACTAACAAAAGACGGCGGGACCGATTCCGATGAGTCTTTTTTTGTTTGAAAGGCTTATACTCCCTCGCCTTCAAATTTTTACAAGCTTGTGCATTCGCTCTGGAAAGCACTATTTGATGAAATGGAACTGGTGATGATGACTACAAATGGCCTCCAGAACTCAAAACTAATATTTCACAGTTTGCGATGTAATTAGGTAGTTTAATATGGTTGACGAACTTTTATTCCTAATTTAAAAATGTCTAATGCGTTGGTAGTCTACTAAGCACCGTCTTCATTTGTAGTAAATTCCCATGGTAATATTCCTATTAAGAAACAAGTAGAAAGTGCCGTATGTTTTTATCAAGCCCAAAATGTCTATAATTGAAAATTTCTAATCAAATATGTCATCGTAAGAAACAACAAAAAATTAAAATATCCTTCTTTTAGACTTCAATCAATACACAAGATGTATTTGATACTGATTGTACTAGTTTGTAAGACAACGTACAATCTTTGCAACAACTTATAAGAACACAACGACACCGTTGTGGCGTTGTGGGTAGCGAGTCTGCCTTAAGCCTCGACGGTTGCGGGTTCGATTCCCGCTCGGAGCAGATGTTTGTATTAATCGTACAGGCATGTTTTCCGGTCTGGTTGTGTTTATCCTTCTCATTGTGAATGTTTCCGGACCCCGACACAGGATATAATTATCCTAATGGGGGCCGTTGAGTGTGTAGGCGTTTATTTATTTATTTATTTAACGGGGAAGGTAAGAGATTGCCATACATGTAGGTCGATATGAATCACTATTATCAAAAGTGCCTCGTCATAGGAACATACCGCATTGCAATAGTATAGAAGATACTTCCAATTCTGAACATAATTGTCTTAGTTTTTGATTGTATTTAAGTAATTTTAAGTTAGGTGTTAATTGCTGTAGTGATATTTGAAAATATTAATAAAGATTATTTTTTTAGAGTAATGTCACATTATTTTAACCTCAAAATGAAAAATGAGCATTGTTTTAAAACTAGCTTCTGACAGGGGCTACACCCGCGTGAATAACGATTTAAATATAAACTGAACCCCCATTTCACCCGTTCGGGGGTGGAATTTGTCAACTGTTCGCCAAAGATTAAGTTTCAAGCTTCTAGTTGGAAAAATGACAGACATCCCATACAAACTTGAAGCCTCAATAGCTCAACGGTAGAAGGGCCGACTTCGCTCCGTTAACAGGCAGGTTCGATCCTGACCCCTTGGGCTATTGTCGTACCCACTCCTAGCGCAAGCTTCGAGCTTATTTGGAGGGCAATAGGAATATTAGTAATGCCATTAAAAAGCATTGCTAGTATTCTTTAAAAAAAAAAAAAAAAAAACTTGCAACCCCTTTTTCACCCGTTTAAGGTTGAATTTTGAGGAATCCTTAGCGCTCGTTTAAAGTTTAAAACCAACACCTGTGAAAACCTTTCTATGTATGAACATAATGGTTTTATGATGGGCGTTGATGTGTCAGTCAGGTCTTCTCTTATAACTACATTATATAAAACAAAGTCGCTTTCTCTGTCCCTATGTATGCTTATATCTTTAAAACTACGCAACGGATTTTGATGCGGTATTTTTAATAGATAGAGTGATTGAAGAGGAAGGTTTATATGTATAATAACATCCATTAAATAGTGGAGAAAAAAAAAAATTTGAGGTTTCTAATGTGATGTCGTAAATAATCATATTTAACGCGTGCGGGCCAGGGGCAGTAATGAATAAATCAAAACTACTGGAACGATTTTAATCATTTTTTCAGTGAATGACATAGGCTATATATTTTATACCCGTGCGAAGCCGGAGCGGGCCGCTAGTTTATATATATAAAAATACCAGTACAAAAATTACACAAATGAAACATGCAAAGCATAAGCTCAAAAGATCAATTTTGTCTATTCGAAAACTAGATGTTTTCTAACATATGCAAAACTCTATAGTTATACTAAAAGAATTTAGGATTTTTCATTATAATCAAATTTATCAAATTTAGCTCAGTTTTTTCTATAGTTATTTAAAAGAATATTTGTACAAAGGTGTTTTAGATGCACCGACACCGTCTCAGATCATCTATTCTTAACCAACCTAAAAATACGAAGATCCAAGATGGCGGCGCGTGTGATGCAGTTTTTATGCATCTCGCTAAATATTTTAGACGAGACAGTCGACCGGCGTTACACGAAAGACGTAAGGGTTAAATTAGCTTGGAGGCAGCACCGCATTCCACCACGTCTGGCGCGGATTACCTTCTCTCCAAGTAATTTTCGTTTCGAATTGATTAAGCGAATCTGAACATAGAAACATTTTTATTTATTAGTATTTCTTTTCAGGTTAAATATCTTTCGATTGCTATCGAGAAATCGTATTACATTACCGTGAAGCTTTCTTTTGTAAATCCGGGATTATAACAGTTTCATACATAAATTTATTGACGCGCAAATGTTTCTCATCTACATTTCTCTGGACTTACTTAACATTATGGGTAGGGTTGCCACCTTTTTTTCTTGGATTTAAAATACATTGGTTATTACAGGCAAGAAAAAAAGTTTTTCTTTCTTCTCGTCATTTCATAACAGAAAAAGCTCTCTGTGAATGCTGATGTCATAGGAATAGACATTAAACGTGATGTTACTTTATACAAGTATCATCAGTCTTACTGCCTTATTTTTGTGTAGTAAATAACTCCGAAAACTCCAGAAAAATCAAATCAAGCAACATAAAGTATCTTCGTATACTTTATTGTTCTCGTAAAGTACAGGAGGCAACCCTAATTGTGGGTGCTCATTTGAATTTTTCAATAAAATATACAATATCATTTGAATTCGCTTCATTTAAAATAGCCTCTTAAAAGTCCATCGCGGGACGATTGCGTCGTTAAAATTTTTGTTTCTGCACAATGACGAAAACATCTGCGTTCTGCATTCTTAAAAAAACTTGGTTACTATGCTGTAAGAGTCTGACCCACGGCTTCGACATTCGGTTTGGCACATATCTTAATAGATAGCCGAAGATTTAGTCACCGAAAATCGTGATTGCAGATTTAATTGTCTTGGAATTTCGTAGTCTAGTTTTCGAAACAAGTGACAAGTAAAAAGGTTACTATTGATCAATAAATGGTTTGATTAGACGGGATTACACAGTAGAAGTATGATTTAGATTGCTTTTTATCGGTATCAGACCAAATTATATTGTAAGACTTGCTGCTTGCCGATTTTTCTTTATCGCGCAGAAACCTAATTCTTTTTTTTTAAATAAAACTAGATTAAGTTACTCCTTATAACATCAGCAATATATTAAGCCGCAACAATCAGACAGGCAGACAAAAATTTAAAAAATCCATACTTTTATGAAAGTACAGTATATACTTTCAAATGCATGTTTATTTGTAATTTCAAACATACACTTCAATTTTATTTATTAGCATAGATATAGATTTAGGTAACGCGAAGTCTTGGTCAACCTGATTGGGCGAGACCTCTCACTGCCGGTAGTCGTGTCGGCAATGCTAGAGAGGGATTCGGCGTGGAGGGCCGTTGTCTCCTTCTGTGAGACCGTCATGGTCCGGAAGGAGACGGCCGAGCGGGATCGGGAGAGGGCCGATCCTGCCAGACGCCAACGGCGGCGGCGGCGTCGACCACCTGATGCCGCTAGCCGTCCCGCCTTCTCAGCCCGTTTACCGAAAAAGGCGTGCCCTCGCGCCGTGGACGCACAGGGTGGAGAACCTGTGCGTACCGGTTGAGCGGCCCTGAAGAGTATGGCAGTCAGTGTGGTCGAATGCCGTACACTCTTCCTTGAGAAGCGTAGGGAGGCATTCCATCTTGCCCCCTGGGACCGAGCTCTACTAGAACAGTGCTCGAGATGCTCCGGTTTTGAGTTCTGTAAGAGATCCCGGAGCCTCTCTCTGTCATTGAGGTCGGCCACCGAGGAGGTTTTAGTGGGTACCCATGAACGACCACCTATCATGGAACCCCACATAACCCGGTTCTCCTCCCCAGGAGGTCGGGTATCTGTGAAGCAGATTTCCTCCCCAACAAAAAAAAAAAAAAAGATATAGATTTAGGTATTACGCATGGCCTAAAGAATACTGTATTTATAGTTTTGCGAAAAGTAAAACCAATACTTTAGTGTAATGCGTCTGTCCATTTACCATTCTGACGGCATCTCCGCCACCTTACCGTAATAGACACGCATTCCACTTTAAGAAGATATTCTGCGCGTACGCACGGAATCCGCTTTAACATAACCAAGCATTATTTTTGCCACTAAGCGAATACAGAGCTTACATGAATACAACAATGTCTAGATTCGCATTCGCAAAATGTACACAGATCAAGAGATTAGACGATGTTTCGGACTTAAATTCTGTTTATTGTCAAAGCAATTTGTACTCGTTTATTGGTTAAATTCCATTTTATAGACGAAATGTATTTAGTTCTCGATGTTATTTCGACTTGAGCCTACTTTATTTAAATGTTCGTTTCTGTTACAAAGTAAATACGGTAAGTGCAGGAATTTATACGGCAGTTATAAAGCTTGGACTTTCACAATTTTAAATAGTATAGAAATATTTCACGAAACGAATTCTATGTACTGTAGCGACTTTTTTAATTTTCACATAATTTTATATTATTATAATTTATTGCGACGAATCGATTTTAACGACAGTTAAATAAATTAGATTTTTTTTTAAATATAATTTTAATCAAGGGAAATCGATTAATGTGTTAATTTAATTTCAAAACACCGGTTCTTAATTTTCACTCGTAATATAAAAAAATCCAATTAAATTTTTTTAATTTTTTATTCGATGACGCTTCGCAAACAAGCATACGGTCCACCTGATTGTAAACAGTCACCGCAACCTATGAACGTTTGCGATACTTGAACTATCACATCGGTGTCAACGAAAGGGGTAAGAGGGAAGGAATGAGAAGCAGAAAAAAACTAAGGAACAGTGGGAACGGGAGTGGGAGATTGGTCCCCGGCGCTCTCTCTTCGCATGACCCGCAACAGTAATTTACCTTTTGGCGATTTTCTATGAGAGGGTAGTACTTCCCCCGCCGAACCAATGCTGGGACAAGCATGACTCTACCATTACTAAAATATTATTAATATAGATACAAAAATGTCACATGTCAAAAAATGAAATAAAATATAAAAATTATTAAGGTCCCTATACGAAAACGTTTTTTTCTTTATCTCATGAACTCTAATAGATAATTTATAATTTTTTTAATCAAAATAGTAGTAGTTTATCGTTTATCGAGTGGCGTCACCGTCCCGTCCTGTTAGTGGGAGCGCCGCGACAGCTTAATAGAGATGGGCCGGTAACAGTTAACGTCCCGGAATTCGTAGCAAGGCCGGCATCGATATCGATAGCTGTATTCTTGCGGGCTGCGGTATTAGTGGTGTGACCATTTCTTTTCTGATTCAGAAATGGACAATTAATTTTTTTGCGTTTAATTTTTTTCGCTTAGCTCGCGTGGTGTATCGATTTTTCTTTAGTGCATGGAACCTATGTTACTCCTTAAAACATTAGCTATCTGCCAGTCGAAGTCCCGTTAAAATCGGTCTAGCATTTCAGAGATTAGCCGGAACGAACAAGACAGACATTGAGAAACTTAAACTAGATAAATAGGTGGGTGTACAAAAATGTTTATTGAAAAGTTTTACTATTTAAAAAAAACGATTGGACAGATTTGATTTTGTTTTTGTGAGTTTGGGGTGGTAGATCCGCACCTCGCAGCAAGGTTCAGAGAAGGACAACGACTGTCAACGAAATGCAAACAAACAGTGAACTCTTCCTTTTTGAAGCCGGTGAAAATAAAGATTTTCAAATAGTCACATAGCGTCCCGATTTTTCAACTACTACAGCACTGACACAAAAACGGAATTGTCCTGTTTAAAACGGGACGCATGGCCACCTCAAGTAATCGATAGGTATCCGAAGAATATCGAGTCGGTTATATCGATTAGCATTGAATGGTAGTGGATTAGACACGGGACTTGAAGGTGACTTAGTTATCATGCTTGTATAACGGATTTAATATTTTTATATATACCGATGTATGTATCAAAAATAATTTAAAAAAAACATAAACGCTACACTCAATGGGTCTCAGTAGGATAGTGATAGTGGTCTGGAAACACACACACAGGGATAAGGACAGAGACATCCAGACCGGAACATGCCTATATGGTTAATACAAAAATTCGGTACGAGCGGGAATCGAACCCACGATCTGTGGCGCTTAAAAATTTAAATTCGACGACCAGTCTTAAGCGCTGAAGCCAGCTAAAGCTCTTAAAATTTAATGCATGAGCATTAATTATTAATGATAATATAAATGAAAACAAGAAATTTTCACGTAATCAAACTTCAGAATCGGCTAGTGATGTCTATTGCCTCAAGAAATGTGCTATCAAATGCAAAAAAAAAATTCAAATCTGTTCAGTTCAGAGATCAGGACGTTCAACCAAACAAACAAACTCTTCAGCTTTATAATATTGGTATATAGTATAGACTAGTAGACCTAGCCACGCGTTGCTATGGCAACAAAGGATTCAGCTTGACTTGTGGCATGAGTGACACCTAGAAATGTATGGTGTTGAGCGCGCTCATAGGCTACGACAACTGGTTACCATTAGGTAGGTGGTATGCTTGCCAACTTAAATCACATAAAAAAAAATTGCATAATGCTTAAACCGACAAAAATTTAAGGAAATGAAAAAAAACGTAACGAACAGCTTTCAAATTAGATAATACGTTTAATTCCTTTCTAATATAACGCTTTTTCTCACGTCATTACAATTAATATGGAAGCGATTATTCATTGTAAAAGGATATTATCTAAAAAAACTTTTTTCCGCTATAATTGCCCGTTGTCTTCAATTATATAAGTCAGTTCGGTAATATGAGTTCCGCAGGCGTAACATCTGTTACTGTCGTGTGTTATTATTACATATAATCTAGCTTTTGTTAACGTTAGCATAGAAAAATATGAGTTCATTGAACTTTTACTGGATTTCCGTAATCAAACTAGAAATATACTGCGGCCGGCTAGGTAGGTACCACCGTTATGTCAGATTTTCTACCGCAAAGCAGTATACTCTGTTTCGGTTTAAGGGCAGTGGCGGATTTAGCAAAGATTGAGTAGGGTTGAGCCTAGGGCGGCAGATTTTAGGGGCGGCAAATTTGGGTAATGAATTTTTTTTGCTACCTTATAAAAATCAGAAACATTCTGCATGACGGTTTTCTGATGTTTTACAGGTTTTTAGATTACCTCAAAAATATACCCAAAAATTATAACCGTGCAATTTCAACAAAATTGTTGGATTGTAAAAATAATCTGGGACATGACAATTGTAGAGGTAAGGATGGCAAAAACCTTACACCCTATACCTTGAAAATTCCTTGAAAATTAAATCCGCCATTGTTTAAGGGACACCGCAGCTTGTGTAATAACTGGCCAAAGGCAATTTAAGAACCAATATCTCGAGGTTGGCGCGTGAGTGACACTTACAAATTTATGGTGTAGCAAGCTCTCATAGGCCACGTCCTTTTTTTTTTTTCTTGTCGGAGAGGAAATCTGCTTCACAGACACCCGACCTCCTGGATACGACAACCGCTTACCATGAGGTAGGTGATATGCTTAGTTGACAACTTAGTCATATAAAAAGTGTTGCGGAGGTCAGATAGCAATTGCTTCTGTGTAAAAACTAGAATCCTGTTAAGAATTATAACCAGACCCTGGAAAACGTCAGAAACAATGACTATTATTTTCACAGAAGAAATATTCTTATTATAAAGTAAAAATTAAACAATAACTTTTTATCTATTTAAATTAGTATTTTGAATACATTAACGATATTTCCATTATCTTTCCTGCCGCTAATCGTTTACCTTGTGCTATGAGTGGATGCGACATTGGCTTAATGGGTCAGGGTCGAACCTGCATTAGTCGTTAACAGTCGGCTCTTCTATCTTTGAGCTATCGTAGTACTTGTAATTTGTACTGTAAATATATTTAAATCTTCATCGATATTTTTTTCGTAATTTTAACAACAGTCTCGACGGTAGCGGGTTCGGTTCCCGCTCGGAGCCATTATTTGTAATCTTATAAATATATGTCTCGGCGTTTGTCCTTGTGGGTCTCCCCCCCGTGCCTCGGGGAGCACGTTAGGCTGTCGGTTTCGGTTGTTATCACATAACATCTAATAATAATCGTTAACTCTTGTTGGATAATTTGCTCTTATCCAGTAAGTTGCTGGTTCGCCCTCAGGATTGCAGAGGTCAGATTGAAATCGCTCTGTGTAAAAACTAGTGACCTGTCATATCCGGATAAGAGAAATAAGCAGACCCTGGGCAATAATACCAGGATTAATGCTAGGAAGAAGAACATGATGAACAAAAGACCATCCGATTTGAAAACATTTTTTTTAAGTTTGAGGCATTTATCAAATCAGCATTTTAGTTTTTTTTCATTTTCGATTTTGATTTTTAATGACAGATATTAACCATTATATTATTAAAACATTACAACATGAGACATTATTAACTTAATGTAAAAATCTAAACGGCTCACACTCACGTATAATCGGTGTAAGTACCGACTAGTTTCGGACTCATCGGAGGTCCTTCTTCAGTGTGAGTGAGTAACGTTCGCGGTCGCGACCCGTCTCGCACGGGTGCACGGGTCCGAAACTAGTCGGTACTGACACCGATTATACGTGAGTGTGAGCCGTTTAGATTTTTACATTAAGATATTAACCAA
Source organism: Hestina assimilis (assembly GCA_023373885.1). NCBI lineage: Eukaryota > Metazoa > Arthropoda > Insecta > Lepidoptera > Nymphalidae > Hestina > Hestina assimilis. Next base: position 13,873,229 of record CM041745.1, read on the forward strand.
TTACAAAAGAGGGAATACAGCAATGAAGAAATTTTTATTATTCTTCTTTGTTAGGTAGGGTTTGTAATGATCTGATGAAGGAATATGTCATTACAATGTGAATTACAATGTTATAATCTCCGAATAGGAAAGACTCAGAGGGACGAAAAATAGTTTCAGAAGGAACACCTTAAAGTATGAGACTTTATATTAATATATAGTCCGTGATAAACATTTTCTACATTGTTATGACGACGACGTTGTGGCGCAGCGGTAGCGAACCTGCCTTAAACGCCACAGGTCGCGGGTTCGATTCCCGCCCGGAGCATAATATGTTTGTATTGTCCATGCAAGCATATTTTCCGGTCTGGGTGTATTTGTCCTTGTCATTGTGAATGTTTCCGGACCCCCGACACAGGATATTAGTATCCTAATGGGGGCCGTTGAGTGTGTAGCGTTTATTATGTTACCCCTTAAAGCTTTAAGCTTATATGAAGGCGGTTAATTGTTTTTTCTTTATTATTAGCCATATACGGTATTATTTTACATATTAACGGTAGTAGAGCCATGCTTCTCTAAGTATAAACGGGCCGGCTCGACCGGGGAAGTACTACTCTATCACAGAAAATCGGCATCAAGTAACAGTATCATTAGGTACTCTTGCGTTTCGTGCGATGAGTGAGAGCGCTGGAGGCCTCTCCCACCCCCTCTGTTCCCTTCCTTTTTTTTCCCTTCTCATCCCGTCCGTCCTGTTCCTTGGGTTGGCAACGATGTGTGATACTTCAAGTATCGCAAGCGTTCATAGGTTGCGGTGACTGCTTACCATCAGGTGGAACGTATGCTTTTTTGACCAACCGTCATGAAATAAAACAAATTTTACCGGCGTCGGGATGTGACGACCCCATCGCCCGCTGTTGGGATAACCTCTGTCACAGCAGAGATTATTCCACCAGTGCAATCAGTCACACTGGTGGTAGGTCTTTTGTTGCAAGAGGCCGGCTAGGTAGGTACCACCGCAGTGTCAAATATTCTGCCGCCAAATAGTAGTGCTTAGGCATTACTGTGTTCCGGTTTGAAGGGCACTGTACGCTAGTGAAATTACTGGGCAGACGAGATTTAAGAACCAATATCTCGAGGTTGGCAACGCGTGAGTGGCACCTACTAATGGTGCTGCAAGCGCTCATAGGCTACGGCAACCACTTACCATCAGGTGGGCCGTATGCTTGTTTGCCAACTTCTAACATAAAAATAAAAATAAAATAAAATAAATCTATCTGGAGATTTTATGTTTCTCCTGTCACAATAACATTATTTTATGTGTCTTATTCGTAATTTCTGGTGGTATTTTCTAAAGATCATATTTCGTTGGTATTTGTTACAACGTGTGGGCCGCGTATCGCGGCAGGCTGCATTATCAACGCTCTAGAAATTTCGAAACTGAAAATATTCGGGCTCCGACTGTCGACCTACTTACTTGTTTATTACGAATTAAAACTACATTAACGTTCTCAATATAATTTAACAAGTTTCATCAATTACTTGTGTTTAAGTTCAACGTCAATAAACGCGTCTTTATATTGACAAAATTGTAGTATCTGTAAGTGATCTGGAAACTCGTTAAAAATCGTTATTCACACGGGTAAAACCACGGGCAGAACCTAGTATGCTATATAGCTTTTGAGCACATATCACATTTACAGGCCACTGAGTTCACTATTTCTATTAATAAATAACACTCTTTTGTACAAAACAAAGTTTGAGATTTAAGCTTTGACAGATGGAGGTGATGAAAATACTGATCACGCTGTACATCGACGTCTCCCAATGCTAGAATTTCATCTCTACCCACTGGGCAGTTGGCAATGACACCTTTACATACAGTTAACTACGTATGTACGTATGTATAAATAAATAAACGCTACACACTCAACGTATACCCATACGTACTACCCATATAACACAGACTGTTTAAGAACAAAAATCGCATAAAATATACTTAAAAGAACCTTATCCTTTTGAGTTAAAAATTGATTAAACTGATGTATCTAAAAAGCAACCGTAATAAAAAAAATGTCTTAGTGTGGAGTTCTAGGGCTCCCGTTATAGACAACCCGTGGCGTCCCACTATGGTATGGTGCGGGAGGATTGTTGGGTTTTAGTGGGTAGTACTTACCTTGATTAACAAGCGGCTAGTCCCACACTGCCACTACTCAGTGATGTGCGTAAATGCGTTTCCCAACGTTAAACAAAAAGATCAATTTTTCGGCGTCGGGATGTGACGACCCCATCGCCCGCTGTTGGGATAACCTCTGTCACAGCAGAGATTATTCCACCAGTGCAATCAGTCACACTAGTGGTAGGTCTTTTGTTGCAAGAGGCCGGCTAGGTAGGTACCATCGCAGAGTCAAATATTCTGCCGCCAAATAGTAGTGCTTAGGCATTACTGTGTTCCGGTTTGAAGGGCACTGTATGCTAGTGAAATTACTGGGCAGAAGAGATTTAAGAACTAATATCTCCATGTTGGCAACGCGTGAGTGGCACCTACTAGTGGTGCTGCAAGCGCACATAGGCTACGGCAACCACTTACCATCAGGTGGGCCATATGCTTGTTTGCCAACTACTAACACAAAAAAATCAAAAAAATCGTTAAAAATTGTTTGTTTACAAGAGCAAAGAGCAAAGTTTTTGGCAACCAAAAAAAAACCAAGGAAAGTCTGTGAACGACATTCGAAATCATTAAGTACGACTGTTGGTTAAAGTATATTTCGAAAGTGGGTTAACAATGACAAATAGTTTCTTCAAGCAAAACATAATGGATTAAAGATTCTAAATGAAGATTCAGTGAACGTTTGATGTTTCTAATGATGCGGCGTCGTTATGTCCCGAGATTTTATTTTAGTGTTTAATTTTAATGATATTGTATGTAATATGTAGTATTCCAGGTTTTGTTTTTAATAAGATTTAGGTATGCAGTTTTGAGTGTTTTACAATTTCTGGCTACTAAGATTTTGATTAACTAAAACGGAACCCTTGTTATTTCATCATATTCGTTTGTCCTAGTATGTCACAGTCATTATAATTGTGTCTCCTCTAACTTTTTAATTTCTGACATTTAGTTCTGGAAAAATTGGGTTTGTAAGATATTAAACAAATTTTAAACGATAATTATTTTAAAGATACATAAGTTTTCTCCCTCTTAATTTTGTATTTTCGTTTTATGTTTTATATTAACTTATTTTTGCGGTCGTTTTAAATCGGTTAAAATTCTAAAGATTCTTCTTGATCAAGCTACGGAAGCCTTCATTTATATTTATTATACAAGCAAGTTTTACCGTGTAGCGAGTGACGACGCGCGATTCGAATACACCCAAAAACTAAAATTTAAACTAAATTTAACTTATTCGAAACCGCGAGGCGCAACTAGTAAGAAATAAATATTTATTCTGTCAATGGAGGTCTCATTCGTTTCAATTCGCAATCAACTAGGGCAGGATGAAAGGGAGTTGAACAACGATAAATTATGCTGGTATGAAATAAAAGAACAAAAACGTCCTAGTTTCCGACATTTTGCTTTATTGCCAATTAAATTCAAGGAAATACTAAATATACGGGTTCTATTTTATTAACCAGCATAATTTTTAAGGGTAAAAATTACACAAATGCAAATAACCATTGGAACGTTAATAAACAGTAATAATATTTCAACCGCAAGCGTTATTTAGAAAATAAAAAAACTTAAATATTGATTTCGTTTAAATAAACTCAACATACACTGGAAAGATCTATTATTCATAGTCATTTATAAATTTTTGGCGGCAGAATATTTGACACTGCGGTGGTACCTACCTAGCCGGCCTGGCAACAAAAACCCTACCACAAGTTAATAATTTAATGATGGTAAACACAATCAAATAATGTAACAATACGAATCGTTTGTGTGTAAGAGTGACGAGTTCCCATTGAAAATATAAACTGTTTATTTTCGTAGCCAACGTTTAATAGATAAACAATAACCTTCATTGATTGAGAACGCTCTATAGACATCGTTGAGTGGTTTTGATATTGAGTTGTCGATTGCTTGAACTTGTATCGATGGATTTGTTTAGTCTACTATTTCCAACTCGTGATTTTAACCGCTAGCCTTCATATTAAGGTAGCCTCCTATATTATGATAACCAATTTTATATTTGTTCTAAACTTCAAGTAAGTTGATGCGGTCATTAAAGTTCATGAAGATCCAGTTAAAAATTTATTTAGAGCATACAACATGTGTATATTAAAATAAAGAAAAAAGTAGCAAAGTTTATACTATGGCTGTATTCAAAGACACAGCCAGCTTGATATGTAAGCTGTCATCGAGCAAGGGGCCCACCGGACGGGAGGCTTACTTCATGGTAAGCAATTACCGCTGTCCATGAACATCTGCAACACCAGAGTCCATGCAGGATGCAGGTGCGTTGTCGACCTTTAAGGAAGGAATAGGCCAAGAAATTCCTCAGAAATATCTCTAGACAGATGCGCGATTGATCATCGTAGCCTATGGAAACTTACTGTAGTTGGTAAAATTTTGAGAACCACTTAAATTTTTACCATAAAAAGGTAACCAACATTGTTATTCCCAGTTAAAAGATCGAAATAAAAGCGGCGAATGGATTTCATTGTTCAATAACGAACTTCATTAGCTTAGTAAGCCTATGGGACAATTTCATTAGCAGGATTTCTGAACCCGTCTGCAGCTACGGAACTAAAAGGCAACTGTGCATGCAAACAGAAGTGAAATCCATTCATAAGCCAGACTTGATTAAGCTCAGCGACTCATTCTGAATGCAGTTACCTTTTATACTGCATTCAGATTGTTTTAAAACGATTAAAAGGAGTATTTTTTATAGTTATTGTTACCAAGCTTTGTCAGGTACTCGTTTTAAACCGATTTTAATTGTAAAAGGTATGTTGCGCGATTTGTGATCCGATTTTGATGATTTGTTTTGTTGGATAGGATACTTTCACGGTACTTTATAAATTTCATTATGGATCAAGGATCAATGTATAAAGAGCGAAACCGCTGAAACTCTTCTTATTCCTAGTATTATTCTCGGTAACGTATTCCTCTTGTGGAAGTGTGACGATGTGTGAGAAATGTATCCTTCGACCAGGCGGGTGATATTGCCTGGCGGATTGAAGCCCTGGGCCGAAGCCCGATGACTTACGTTGGAAAATTGTATATATAGTCGTTTCGCGTAGGAAACTTTGATAGCGCCATTTAGGATCGTGACGTTCGTTGGTCGTCCATATCGTTGCGTAGTATGCCCTGTAGGTGTCGTTGTAGCTTGATGCGAGATTGTGACAATCTTGTCTTTCTATCACGTTCCGTCATGTTGCGTGTAGATGTCGCTACATATCCGGATTTGACAGGTTACTAGTTTTTACACAGGACTATTGCCATCCGACCTCCGCAACTTAAGCGCGCACCAGTAACTCATAGGATGTGAGGAAATAACCTATCAAGAGTTAACGCTTATTATCAGATGTAATGTGATAACCGAGACAAACGCCCAGACCGAAACAGATATTTGCAAGATCAATACAACCATCTGCCCGAGTGGGAATCGAACCCGCAATCGTCGAGGCTAAAGGCAGACTCGCTACCAATATACCGAAACGGTGTCAACGAAACTACTAAAACTATTCGAGATAATTGCTCAAATTAATTGCCCATTAAATAATGTACACACCAAAGCATTACCGTAATCGGATGAATGGATTAAGAACGGCATTTTGTTTTTGTTACAAGACGAATGATCAAAAAAGCACTATTTCTATATATTTTTGGTTGATTTGAGTTCATGAAAAAGCCGATAAAGTTCTTACATAAAATGATACCAAATCGATCATTGGTTGATTTAATTAGAGATTACACAAATTGAAACTATATCATAAACATTAAGCCATCAATAGGCCATATCAAGAAATTACTTACGTTATTATCAGTTAAAGTATGCATAAATCAAGTACTTTAGATGTTAAAACGATAAGATGAATGGATGAACCTATATACTCAGTAGACCACAAATTTGTACTTGGACAAAGAAGTTGTCTTCGAAAATTACGTTAATTCAGAAATCATAAAGGAATTATTGTGTTGGCCTCTACTGGCCTTGACAGCGTCACCGAGCATAGGTAGCTGTGTACTGTGTACCCAGCCGAAAGGGACAGTCTTTGCAGAGGTTCAAAGCGAAAAAAATGACGAAATAATCATTTTTTTTTTGTCTTCTTCGAAAATTACGCCAATCCAGAAATGCTAAAGGAATTATCGTTCAAAAATGTTTCAGTCGAGAAAAAAAAGTCAATTACGAAATACGTTAAGAACTCGAGGAATGGACGTAAGACGTGCCGAAGGGCTTATGAGCGCTATAAATAACGTTCCCACTGATCCGTGGATGTCCGTTTAAGTCCCACAATATCTTGACGACTCATATATGAAATTCTAACGTCTGCTAATGATTTTTTTATAAAACTTTGATTTCACAATCTTAATAATTAATAATACATATGTATATTCTAGATGCCAAGATGAATAATCGTATTAATAACTGATGACAATATCCCTTATATTCGTGGCCTGAGGAAATTTTTGGTATGTTTTAATTCAAAATTTACTTTTCAAAGATATTTAACACCAACAATTATTTATCAAAAATAGCGTATCATCAAATTAACTGATTAGCTATTTTTCCAGTTATTTTAATAGCAGATTTAATGACGAATCGTTATAGCGATACACTACATATAGTAAGTTTGATGTTTAACCAAACTTGGAGCTTCGGACGTCAATATTGCGTCAGCTAATGCTATCTTATCAATCTCAATGTTCACATGAGTTATTTGTTATAAAGGTCGTTGTTGTATGAACCGCCTTAGCTATCGTGTGAAATGCACTCCCGTTAGCATCGTGCGTCAATAAGATCCTGCGTCTTCGCTGTCCTTCGCCGCTAAGGAGCATTTATAATTAGATCATGTTATGTATTTCAGTATAATGGATAACATAATTTATTTCATTGCTTTATGAGCTCCTTTTGAATTGTTTATAGCAGACTAGCAGACTAGCAGTATATAATTGAGTTATTTTTACCGTTTCAAAGATGTCTCCAAGTTCAGTACTTACCTGTAAAAAAAAAATAACGTGATTAGCATTTCGTTGTAAAGTTATTAATAGCAGTTATGAAATACAACGTGTCATATTTCAAGGGTAAAGAAGCTTAATGATTGTGAAAGAGTATTATGAGAACAAACAATGGTCTAATTTTAATAGCACGCAAAAAGTAAGCAAATTTAATTGACAGACCACTTGATCCAATTTTAACGAATCGAATACAAAGGGGCAATACGAAACCCTTTGTTGATATGTGGAGCGAACATAGATCCGTCTTAGATCAATTAAGTAGTAATATTTAATCCTGCCAAAAATATAGGTAGTTTCATATATGCTGATGATAGCACGAGGCGACGGTTGTAGACAATTACGGTACGTGTAATGATGAGCGTTATACATGCGTGTTGTCTATCCACAGGACAAGTGAGGAAAGGGAGGAGGAAAAAGGATATACAGGGGATCCAATTTTAAGTCACCAGCGCTCTCAGTTCATAATACTCTTAGAAAAGTGTGGATACTTCGTAATCGTCATACTTATACTAGGTACTTATGAGTTTAACATTTTGTCTTTATGTTTTTTAAACATGGCCTTAATTATATATTAAATATTAGTATCTGCTCGCGGCTTCGCCCGCGTGAATATACCAATTTCTAAATGTATACGCTCTGTAGTACGTTTTCTGATAATCTTACGGAAACCTAACATTTTACCGTGATAAAAGTAGCCTATGTGCTATTCAAGACTATAATCTATCTCTGTGGCAAATTTCATCGAAATCCGTTCATCCATCCATCTACCCAAACGTTCACACTTATAATATAAGAGGGATAGAGGAATTATTCCTTATTATTATTTTTGGATAGAGAAGGTTTACAGTATAAAAACGAGATCATAACGACAAATATTCCCGATGACATGAGTTATATTGAAAACGTACATCGACGGAAACTAGAATCTGAGGTATTTGGACACTCGCCCAGTAGGCTATGCTCGAAATCCGGAGTTTATACACTGCGAATAGTTGATTTGATAACGGTAACTGGAGACTTTCAATATGTGGATGTTAGGCTTCATGCTCATCCTACTAATGTTATATATGTGAAATTTGTATGTTTGTTACTCAATCATGACTAAATGGCTTAAAAGACTGGGATAACATTTGGTACGTAAATAGCTTATAATCTGGATTCACACACAGAATACTTATATTTCGGAAAAAAGTGAAGTTCCCATGAGATAAACATTCATTCCCATTTTCAAGGCGTCGGGATGTGACGACCCCATCGCCCGCTGTTGGGATAACCTCTGTCACAACAGAGATTATTCCACCAGTGCAATCAGTCACACTGGTGGTAGGTCTTTTGTTGCAAGAGGCCGGCTAGGTAGGTACCACCGCAGTGTCCAATATTCTGCCGCCAATTAGTGCCTAAGCACTACTGTGAAGGTCCGGTTCCGGTCCGGTTCCGGTTTGAAGGGCATTGTACGCTAGTGAAATTACTGGGCGAACGAGATTTAAGAACTAATATCTCGAGGTTGGCAACGCGCGAGTGGCACCTACAAATGGTGCTGCAAGCGCTCATAGGCTGCGGCAGCCACTTACCATCAGGTGAGCCGTATGCTTGTTTGCCAACTTCTAACATAAAAAAAAAAAAGATAAACAAAAAACGAACGATAAGATATGAATATCGATAAAGATGGGTCTTATGGAAGCAAGACTAGTAATAAAATTGACGAATATTATTACAAAAATAGATGGGACTTTGGACAACGTGCACGGTATGAAAGAGAAGATAAATGTTTGTATTGGAAATTTAGTTGTATTTATATAAAGGCAGCATTAAAAATCAATGTTGGCGCGAGCGAAGTCGCGGGCAAAAGAAGGGCTAGTTATAAAGTTTAAAACGGTATTTCAATTTTCCCGTCGAAGTCTTATTGGCCTACAAGTTGGTTCTGTAGGCGTGTTATTTATTAGTCTCGACGGACAGTCAGTATCATCTGATGCAACTTCCTCTGCACCCACGGCACTGTCGAAAGAATAACCCGAAGAAAACAACAATGCTTCTGTTTTGCAATAAGCCGTTGCATATGCATGATGAGCAAAAAATTGCGATGCGTATAGCTTGCAATTACATTGTAATTATACGCCGTCGTGTGCGCAAAAAATCTGGTATTAAAGGAAGCGATTTGCGTACTTCCTTCTATCTTTCCGTAAATGCATTATATTTAAACAGCGGATATGACATTAAACAATAGACGAGTTTTTAAGGTTAATTAGTGGAGAAAGTTCTAGATGGATTGAGATTTTAATTGTTTTAAGGGTTCCGTAACCTATTACTAAGCCTCTGCTGTCTTGTCTGTACTCGGGTTGTATTTCACGAATTAAAAAGACGTAAAAGACACAAAATGTGTATTTCTGATGCTGCTACAACAAATTCTAAAAATGAAATAAAATTGAAAAATAAATGGGTTCTCCGTACAAGACACTTATGAATACGTAGATATTTTTGACGTTTTTTGCATTTAATAGATATTTATTAAATTATCAATTATTTTTTAATACCTTACTCTTTATTATACTCTTTTGTCTCATTGATATTGTCATTTAGCCACATATAAAAATATTACAAATTTAATACACAATAATTGTAATAAAATTTTTGGGAAACCAAAAATATTCTTATAACGTTTTACTTACTGGCTCGCCAGTAAATTGTCTTAGATGTCAGATGACAATCGCTCCGAAGCAAAACAAGTGAAACAGCCTGCCAAATCTGGATTAGATTTAGCCAACATTGACAAAAGAACGAGATAATGCCAGAAAAAAATATTGTTTATTTTTAACTTAGGTTATTTTCATTTCCGATTTTTTTTATGGACGGTATCTCGCCGTTTGTGAACCGATTTTTCTAATCTGAACGCGATTTTGTCAGAGATGACCTTACGATTGCATTATTGCTGGTATTTTATTTACCCAGGGTCTGCTTATTACTCTTATCCGAATTTGACGGTTTACTAATTTTTACACGGAGCGATTGCTAACTGACCTCCGCAAAGGATACCATTAGGCCATCTCGCCACAAGGGCGAACCAGTAACTCATTGCTTGAGTTAACGATTACTATCAGACGTTAGTTTGAAAGTAGCGTCAGCATCAGTGACTGAACTATTAAAAAGTGGAAGATTATCCTGGTATGAACAATTGGACATGTTAGGCGAAAAGAAGAAAGTCATAAGGACAAGAGAGCGATAGACATGAAAGTGAGTTGTAATGTGTAAGAAAGTATGCCTGGAGAAAGAGACTTGGATGAAATGCGTGGAAGAGGATATGCGTGGGAAGGGATTTAGTGCAAAGATGACGAATGATAGAAAAACTGGTAAAAGAAGACGTCCTGTTCTGCCCCATCGCCCGCTGTTGGGATAACCTCCGTCACAGCAGAAATTATTGCATCAGTGCAATCAGTCATACTTGTGGTAGGTCTTTTGTTGCAAGTGGCCGGCTAGGTAGGTACCACCGCAGTGTCAATTATTCTGCCGCCAAATAGTAGTGCTTAGGCATTACTGTGTTCCGGTTTGAAGGGCACTGTACGCTAGTGAAATTACTGGGCGGACGAGATTTAAGAACTAATATCTCGAGGTTGGCAACGCGTGAGTGGCCCCTACTAATGGTGCTGCAAGCGCTCATAGGCTGCGGCAACCACTTACCATCAGGTGGGCCGTATGCTTGTTTGCCAACTTCTAAAATAAAAAAAAACCCATTTAGCAAGGGATAAGTGTAGCAAGAAGCAGATGCCCTAGAGCTTGGGTTTTCAAAGTCAATATTCCAACGTAGTTGTTTATATAAAAGCAATTTTATATAATGAAAAATAAAGTTGATATTAACATTGCTAATAAAGGGCTTTAACCCTTCATACGAGTTTATGATAATTGGTTTGTAATGTTGCATATAGAGATAACGAACTGGTTCACATCCTGCCGACTAATATAACAATCTATTAATATCTCTATCGAATTGCTCATCACAATTAGTCAAATGGACTTGTTCATCGATTCCTTTTAAAACTATATTTCTATTATATGATTACACTTTTATACATTTTCCTATTACGTGACTACTTTGTCGAATCATAAAGCTAAGTTATGTTTATTGAGTAGAGTTTTCTAAAGTAAGTTTTTTATGTTATGACAGTTTACATACGGTCACCCTAATGGTAAGCAGTTACCGCAATCTAAAGAAGGAAAAGGCACAACACTCAGTAACCAACAGACTCTAAACCAGTTTTGACGAAAGAAACTACAACAACATGTCGACTTTTAAATTAGTTTAAGGGTTTGTTCATTAATGAATAAAAATTTCACCAAGATCCACTTTGACGAGAAAACCAAAAGTGATTCCAAGTGTGGAATGTTATTCAGGTTTTATTAAGCTGACAACATGAAAAAATGCTTTTAAAATACAGTTGAATGGCAGAAGAATGTCACTAACAATAATTCTCAAAGAGTAACTACAGCTCAGACGTTTCAAGTTTCATAGGCCCGTTGACCGACTGAGTTGACGCAATATGCATGTTCTGCGAGGGCGTTCATGGCGCCTCAGTCCTACGCAGCCAGGTATACATTACGGAATACATAACACGCTTAACGAGTACATACACACCTGACTCGTTCGATCATTGTTATCGGGTCTTTGACTTATTATATTCTATGACGTTGACTATGAAATAAAAGATAATACGAAAGAATTTTAAAGCTATATCAAATATTGAAGACAATAAATCGAAAATTATCAAACGAAAAGATTCTTGATATAATAGATCTGGTTAAAAAATTTTTTTAATGTAAGAGCAAACGGGCAGGAAGCTCACTTGGTGTTAAGCGATCACCGCCGCCCATGAACATCTGCAACACCAGAAGGCATGCAGGCGTGTTACCGACCTTTAAGGAAAGAATACGCTCTTCTCTTGAAGGTTCCCAAGTCGTATCGGTTCGGAAAGACCGCCGACGGAAGTTGATTCCACAGAGTGGTTGTGCGAGGAAGAAAATATCATCTAATTGATTTAATTCGGTAGTGGCAAAGGTACACAAATAAAATTTAATGATCGTAGTTAATAATGTAGACAAACTGACCCGGGTAGAACATGTTCATTATTAAATTTTACCCTTCTTAGAACAAAGAATGATTTCGCATTAGAAGCCCTTATCGTGCCTTACTACTACGGCCTTGACCGGCTTTATTTCCTACCTACAAATTGTCCTACACCACAATCTAGACTGGTAGCATTTCCTAGCTCTTAGTTAGTCACTACAAGTCATTCAACATCTCACTATCAATGTTATTTACTGATAACATCGTCTTCCTAATAATTTCTCTTACATTTATCGGTTTTACTTTAAAGATTTTGTATAAAAATCTGCAATCAAGTTTTATACTTTATCCTTACTAATATTATAAATGCGAAAGTAATTCTGTTTCTCTGCCTGTCGCGCTTTCAGGCCAAAACTACTGAACCGATTTAAATGAAATTGGTATACAGATAGTCTTTAATTTACTTTTTAATGCGAAAAAAGGGTTGTTTTTTTAGAGATAGAAGCTTGGAACTTATTGTAAGGCTATTGATTCGATATAGAAATAAAGAAACACGTGTTTTAACATTTTCTAAAATTCCTTCTCCGTGGAGCTGAATAGAGGTTCAAAATTTGAATTAAAAACTTTAATCACGCGGGCGAAGCCGCTGGCAGGAGCTAGTTAACCATAACAAGAAAACGACGATCATAGCTTCCTACGTTCAAAGCAACAAGGTAGACACGTCGCCATCTCACTAAACATTAATGCATAATAATATGACGTGCTGTTTGAACAGGGGCTATTATGGAAAATCGTGCTGGAACGAGACGTGTATTTAGAAATAGTCGTTACCGGAGACTAAAATGAGACACTTAGAACACGATAATACGAAATGAGACCAACTATAGGCGCCTATAGTTTTACAATAAAGATTTAATAGGTTACAATTGATTCTATATATTCTATTCGAATTTCGTATGCTTTAGATGTAATGTTAATGGTGAATTTACCAGCAGGCTGAGTAGGCTTGAGCGTAAGGAGGCAGATTTTTGGTACGGCAAATTTGGAGACCGACTTTTTTATGCTACCAAAAAGATTTCTGCATGACGGTTTTCTGGTGTTTTACAGGTAGAAATCTGCCGATGACTTTCCCCAGTCACTTTTATTCGACATTCAGAGCAGCAAACTTCCGTATTCTAGAGTAAAACAGCTAGTTCGCCGCCCTCTAACCAGTAATTGACAATTTGTTGAATTGTAAAAATAATCTACGACATGAAAATTGTAGAGACAAGGGTGGTAAAAGCGTTATAGAATATACCTTTAAAATTTGTAAAAGTGTAGACAGAAAAAGGTTTTTGAAAATTTTCAATTGAAGCAAAAGAAAACGCTAAACTACTAAGGAATATATATAAATAATAGATAAATAAAAAAGCGGAAGCAATAAAATTAATTGCAAAATACCGAATCAAGGCCGGCGTTCGACATATTTAGCGCATCGACGTATTCGCATTAAATTCATGTCGAGATAACGCGGAACCGGCGTAAGCAGGTGCTCGTGTGTTTATTTACGTTCAACATGCCTTAAATTGGCTCCGTGTTAATTTGTTACGGAATGTTTTCGAAACAACCCCTTTCGTTCTAAATTAGTACTTGTACGTAATCTAATTATACAAGTCGTAGAGGAAAAACATTAGTATGTTAATGTGCACACACATTCAAAAATACTAGAACGTCATACCAGATTTAAAGCATCGTAAGAGCTAATGATTTATAGGCATATTAATAAAAACAAGTAGAAAGCGGCAGGGTAGTCATCGCCACCTGGTCTTGGGCCAAACGGTGGCAAGGTCGCTATACAATAATAGGCGCGACATCATGAAGTAACAAATGGTTTGTTTATATTTTTTATGAAGGAGTCGTTGACACCGAAGCTGTTGAGTTGATCATTGAAAAACGAGAACATCTAGAGCGTGAGGCATGCAATTTCAAATAATTGATATATTTCGTTCGTCAATTCGAATCAATTTATAATGATTTTAATATTACTGGAGTCGTTTCGTGGATTAACGAAGCGAATCGATTTGTTGATTGCTCGATGCAATGAAGCGTTGAAGGTTACGATGACATGACTAATGTTGTTTTTAAAGAATATTTTTACATGTTCGGAAATTTTATAGCTTCCTAAGATTTTATTACAATATCTATCATGAAAGTTTCTATTGATGTTCTTATGACGAGTTTTCCACATATAATATTCAATATATATGACCCTGTCGTTGTATTTCCTTCATGCATGTTTTGCTTACAAATCGGACTTAAACAGTTACATTATGAACATAACTTATTGCTTGTTTGATGTTGAATTGTAAACATTTGTTAAATAAACATATCTCCAATAGTCTATAAACATCTTCTAGAACTTTCCAAAACATCTCATCATGTACTTTTCCACAAAATTCAAAGTTCTGCCAAAACATTTTAAAATAACAGGAATGTCATGACTTCATTTAGATTATCTTACACAAGATTATTTTGTTTTTGCATCAACATTATCTTTGGTTAATGAATAATCCTTAAAATTAAGTGAATTAACACTACCGCCATATTTAAGTTGCCTTATTTATCGTTGCAATTGACCTAATAGGACGTAAATAATTATTTTCCTATTCCGATTTTCACCTGTAATTCGGTTAATCATAACCGAAGATTGGAAAAACGCATTTTGTAGCATTATTTATACAATTAGATTTCTATTACTTAACAGCAACATTAAAAAATATTTCATATATACAGTAAATATATACAGTTCTATTCTACGAGAGTAAGCGTTTTTAATGCTGTAGGAAATCTTATTTAATTAAGATAGCCTATTTATTTAGGAAGGTTATTTATTAAGAATAATAGAAAGAGAAGAAGAAAATAAGTGGAATAGAAAACTTATTATATAAATTTACACTACACTTTTATGTACTGTACCAGTACCTGAAAGTGACAGCTGTATGGGCAATTTAAATGGTACATTTAGGTATATTATAAAAAAGCAAGGCTGTGATCGATACGGATTCCATTGAAGCAGCGATTAGTTACAGACGGGCAGCTCGAGGCCGCTCGGTCCATGTGAATATAGTCGCCAGTTTTATTAATATCCTAGTCGCCATACGCTGATGCGTCTGTGATCTAGATATCCGCTACTCTCGTGTTTGTGTTTGAGGAATAATTCACTATAGTTTATAAAAAAAGATGTTTTTAATTTACTGTCCCAAGGTCATTTTAGTGTTGCCAAAACTTCAATGTGCCGATGTACATATTATGCAAAATTACGGTCACGTGCGTATTTATAAATTTTGTTATTAGTAAACTGGTATCACACGATGCTCCAACGTGTTTCGTGTCGCACGTTGTACATTATGTGCGATCTCTTCCATTTGAATAACGTATCAAGGACAATTTCGGTACAATAACAAACTCTTATCCGAGATAGAAAGCAATAAATAGCTAGCAGACACTTGGAGATTTCAAAGGAAATTTTATGAATAGTATAAAGCTGTAATTGTTTGTAGTAAACGTCGAAATATTGATAATAATTAATTAATGCAATGCCACAGATTCTCTACAAATTGATCGCACCGAAGATCGCGTGAGCGTTGTAATTTGATCATAGAATGTACAGTAAAATGATCGGTTAGCACTTTTCACTGCGATCCGTTTAAGTGTTTTTTACGTCAAATTGATTTTATAGCAAAAGGCAATTGTTTTGACAATCGATTACAGCTTTTTCCCTGCGACTGTGTGTGGAATTAGTTTTTCGATATTTATGATTATTTCGAAGAAATGCCCGGTGATAATCATTAATTTTAAAACAAAATATTATATATAATATATATTTACTAGGAGAAGACGTCTGATTGAACAAATGTTAATAAGTGAGGTGACAGAATAAATAGAACAGAAAACAAGTGTTCATCTCTCATTAGTAAACAATAACATAAATAAGTCAGGAAAAGAAATCGATTTTCAATAGTAGAATTCTCTTCGAGAACCATTTAACAACAATCTGATTGTTGTTAAAAGAAAAACTGGTTCAAGACTTGAACAGCAAGAGACCGATGTTCAAAAATTAAGTCAAGAGGTACATCAAAAGAAAAGGATCAACGATGCCGGTTAAATTCACATTGCATTTTTAAGCGTTCGAGACTTCCACTTCAGCATCTACTTGTTTTGCAAATTAAGAACATTCTTTTGGAGTAAATTGCTTTTAAGAATCTCAAGATTTTTTTTTGGATTTCTTATATTTCCTTTTAATAATAAAATGAATTTAAGTTTCGAGATTTAATTTAAATTAATGAACAGTTTTTGTTTTAGATATTATCTTTTTTAAGACACCGTGTGTGATTCTTTATTATTAACTTTTTATATCGTTATTTTTAATGTTATTAAAGTTATGATGTATTAAAGATTCGCTCTGAGTGTAATTTTGTGTCAAATCCAAGACAAGGAAACAACGATAAGATCTTAAGTTCACGTTAATCTTGGCAATATAAAATGTCTTCCTTGATCGCAATAAATTTGAATACAAATAATGACCGTGACCAAAGTTCGCAAAGAGAACCTTGACAGTGAACATTGTAGCTAAGCTGAGGAGGCACGAACGGATGCATTAAATTGCGGAACTAGTTGTCAATTTGTCTACGAACAGTCATTATTTGTTTGTTATACTATATGACGTTTATAAACAAAATTAAATGAAAATTTTATATAAACTCGAATGCTATATAAAATTAATTAGTGGCCGTACAAGAATATTGCTACGAAATAACAGAGAAAATCTCTTCCAATCCGATTAAGAGGTACTTAATAGGTATTTCGAAGCCTTAGAAATATAACATTATAGAGTATTACGCACGAAAAAATACAAAAACCGATATCGTTATGTAACAATAGTCTTACTACAAACAAAAAAAATGTCATAATTTTTATATTAACAAATAAGGAACAACCGAGGAGGATAAAATAATGTATTTAGTACCGGAAAGAATAAATAAGATAGTAAAATTTAAACGGACGAAGCAGTTCGTGTCATTGAAGCGGACAATGATATATTGGACGACGCTATCCAAGTCCTCCAAGTCGGGGAGGGTTAAGCATGCGCTTACGCATTCAAATGGACACGTGAGAATCGAACAATTGTTCGTATTCGAGACATTATAAATAGAAACATTAATCAATCAAGATTACAGAGAGACCATGAAATATGTGTTTTCTAAGAGGTCACTACAGATCATTACTGCCAACTATGGGAACAGTCATGATGTTTTAAAAGTCATCGGAGAAAAAAGCTTAGCGTCAGTGCTTTGGATCCATGAGTGTATTGAGTATTGTCCTAAATAAATGATCCAAAAGAAAGTTATGTACTTGTACCGAAAGAAAGAATTTTTAAGGTTGTTTATGACAATGGGTGTGGTGAACAATATGAAGGATCACAAGCCAAACTTACTTTCATTTTTAAGATATCAAGCATCGTTTAACTTAGTAAACGTATTAATAATATATTCAAGATACACAATAGTTTTATTATCAGTGGCTTAATGTTACCTCTTGCGTGACTTATAAGCGCAAAAATGAAATTTGAATACATTATTACAATATGCAAAGTGAATGTTAAATTATTATCTTTACCAACTTTAATGTGAACGCAATCTTTATTTGACCACAAATTATTTTAACGACACATTTGTGTAACTTCCTTTTTTTTTTTCGATCGAAAGCGATATGCATTGACATGATTTCTTGTTCATGATTTCAAATACAATTTCGACATTTCTATAAAACATGTATATTTGTATTTTTATCACTACGATTACTTTTATAAATATGAAATAAAACTGTTGAGTCGAAATAGCGTTTAACCTCTTACGTAATACGTAGCATGATCATCGGAATAAGTGTCTTCTCGACTTTGAACTATAATTACTTTTGAGTGTCGTGCATTTGAATTTAAATTGCTGTCTGAAACCCCGTAATTATAAAGGAAATTATAAAAGAAGATAAAACTATAGAAAATTACAATTTAGGAATTCATGAACATCATGCGAATGCAATAAAAATACAATAGGAAATTTATCATACACCATTAAATTTGACGATGAGCTCATATATCCATATCTTAGAACAATATTTGAATTGATAATCCATGGAAATATATTGCAGATAAATCTCAAGACAAAGTCAGTCTGGCGAAAACTTTGTTAAATGGACCAAAATCAATCAACCATTTGTATGTTAATACAATCAATCAATACGATACATAATCTATATTCAAGACGTCAATGAATCGTGAGGTCCCAAAGCTACATTTCAATTTGATGTAAACATTATTTGCATTGCAAATGTTACATATGAAACATGAAGTGAAATGGCCACTTTATCAGTTCTTATGTTTTTCCATTACGAGCTATTTTTATGTAGGAAAGAAAGTTGCAAACTATTTTTTAAGGTAAATCGTAGATAGCAACTTTTACCTTTTCTACATTTACACTTACATCAGGATATATGATACGTAATATTTGCAGCTTGAAAATTCATTTCGAGGGTTAACTTGTTTTTCTCAGAGCCAGAACTGGTTGAGAGACAAAAGCTACCGCGAATATTTTTAGTCGTCGAGGCCTATACCGGCTAACGATTCGACATTCTTAGCTGAAAAACCTGCACGACGGGTACCACGACGGTGGCAGCCTACTGTGTTGCCTTCAATAAATCCAATCTAACCATAACACTGTGTAACTTTCGCTGCAGAATTTCTATAGAGAATTTTATCTCGAAAACTAACATTATATGAAATTCTACTATAATACTAAGATTAAGATTTACAACAATATTATGAAATGAGGTTACGTTTCTCGATACAATTTTGTAAAAATTATATATTATAATCTGAAGAATAAACGTTTCCTTTTAATAAAAATCTATTTCATTATCAAGTAAGATAATAATTAGGGTTAGTACATTAATATCTAGTTTACCTACAGAAGTTGGTTTGTCCTTAGAAAGAAACGATGTCGCGACAGATGGTTTTATCAATTGCAAATCTAGGTAAGCTTCTGCGTCAATAGCGTGCTCTGTTATTTATTCAACAGAAAACTCGAACATTCTAGAGAATGCAACGCACGACATGTTTTCTGACATTGATAAAAATTCTCCGTCGCATCCCATTGCGAAATCACTTGGAACACGTATCAGCTGGTTTATTTTTATCCTTATCTTGTTACATGTCATGATTTATTATTGTACAGATATATGGGAAATTTCGATAATAAAACTCACCACTAGCGGCCAAACTATTTGAAATATTCTCTAATCCATCTGAATTGTAATAAAATTTAATATTATCCAAGGTTTTAATCGTATGCAGATATTTGAATAGCAGCTAATTTTGGGTATGCTATTTATGGATTATTCAAATTCTATAACTCATTATATATACAACAATATGGTTAGTTAATGTTATTGAACAATCGGAATCACATATCAGTGTATCATCGGGTATCCGACCTCCAACTCGACGAGTAAACGACCTACACGCGTGAAACCGAACCGTGTAAAAACATGGCCTCGAAGTGGCGCCATTGCAAGCGATTCAGGTTATAAGATATGTAATAATAATTGAATCACAGTTACAATTAAGAAATATTAAAATTATTTTGATTGAATATCAGTTAATAACGTTATAAAGGAAGACAAAGTTAATGGCTTTTTAGTTTAGATTTCGTTATAAAAAGGATTGGAAAGTTCATTATTTTTTACGCCTTTTATAAAGGCAAGTAGTTGTGTTACTCTAAGCAACATTTCAATACGTCTTTTCCTGTAAGTAAAGAAATGTTTCAATAATAAAAAGTATTTATGTAGAGCATTACTTTTACGTTATATATCAAAACTTTAAATATTATTCTTCAGACTTGATTTCTGAATATTGAATTCTAGAATTGAATACTCCAATATATAACAAAGCCTTTGACACTCTGTTTTCTATCAATGAAAGAATTTTAAGTATCAGCTTAACGATATCAAAAAACAATAGCCTCAATAGCTCAACGGTAGAAGGACCGACTTCGCTCTGTTAACGTGAGAGTCGAGGGTTCGATCCTGACACCCTTGGACTATTGTCGTATCCACTCCTAGCGCAAGCTTCGTGCTTATTTGAAGGGGCAATAGGAATATTAGTAATGCCTTGAAAAAAGCTTTCCTAATATTCGTTAAAAAAAAAACACTGAGATTATTTCTTATAAACAGTCCAAAATATAAAGCTCTTTATAATATAAGTATAGTATATCCTTAGTTATTTAGACCGATTAATCGAAACAGCGTGTAGGCGAACAAGCCATCTGTCGCGGTGTTTAGACCTGCCGAATTGACTACCGAGCAACTTTCCGATAAATCTGTATTTACATTTCGATCCACTCCGTTATCAATGAAGGCCGGATCACATCCGGTTTTTACATTTATTATTACGAGCAATTTAAATGTATTAGAAATACTTATAAATTTTGATATTTTGGTGATTAGCTGACTGTTTTCATTAAAATTTTTCTCCTGATTTTAAAAAATTTGGAATTATAGCCAATAAATATTTATTTTGATCAATTTGATCGACTTTTCAAGATAGTGATAACTTAAAAGGCTAAATCCTACTATTAAATAAGTGAAAGTTTGTACGTTTGGATGTTACTAAAACTCAAACATACTGAGATTAATATAATAATAATAAATAATATAATAAACGCTGCACACTCAACGGCCCCCATTAGGATAGTATTATCCTGTGTCGGGGTCCGGAAACATTCACAATGACAAGGACAAATACACCCAGACCGGAAAATATGCTTGCATGGTCAATACAAACATATTATGCTCCGAGCGGAAATCGAAGCCGCGACCTGTGGCGTTTAAGGCAGGTTCGCTACCGCTGCGCCACAACGTCGTCAATACAAACTTATTATCCCGGAAAACGTTATTTTTTTAAAATTTAATGCAGTTGGCAAACATGAATACGGTCCGCGTGATGGTCATCAAAACTTATGAACGCTTGTGATACTTGAAGTATCACATGCGCGTTGCCAACCCAAGAGATAGGGACGAGATGAGAAGAGAAAAAAAAAGAATACCGAGGGGATAGGAGATTGGGCACGAAACGCAACAGTACCTACTGATACTGTTACTTTACGCCGATTTTCTGTGCGAGTTGATATTATTTCTGTGGGATTATCAAAACACTAACTACAAATACAGGTATTGTGGAATAGAAATAAAACTTCTAGACGATCGTGTAGCGTAACAATTACATTAAAGCGAGCGAAGCCGAGCATTTAAGATAAATTATCAAGGAAATATTTAAAACCATTACCACTATAGTGCACCGCTTAGTAACGGGTCGATTCATAAACGAAGTAGGCAACTGTGCTAGGTCAGCGTTACCTACTGTTATTTAATATTAGCTGTTTGTTAATTTCGCAATATCTCCACTATTTCGAGATGTTAAACTTAGCAGAAACATTATTACGAGTAATTTGAAACGTTTTATTCGGATCTTACATAAATTATTTAACGAGGCTAAAGATAAATGATTAAAACCATTATTATCATTTTTAGAAATGTGTGTTTATACACGCATTACCGTCAAACTGAAAAGTTTTAACTTAAAAGAAAATAATAAGGCCTCGAAATTAACGAGTCAAATTCAATTTGTTTTATTTTAAACGGTTCACTCTATTAAAAGTTATTGTAATTTAAATGCAAAATATAAATATTAACGCGAGCGTAGTCGCGGGAACAACTAGTCTATAATAAAGCCTCGTTAACGAAAAGTTATAACATATTAATACAATTTTATAGATCTCAATAATCTTTTTAATAAAGTTGTTATTAATTCGTGAAGTGACTAGCTTCCGCCTGCGGCTTCATTCGTGTCAAATTAGCATATTGGTTGCACTCGGCTGCGAATACAGAATATTACTATCCTAATGGGTGCCGTTGGTATTGGCCTTACTGGCCTTAACAGCGTCACCAGGCTGAGGTGCCTGAGACTGATATCCAGCCGTGCAAACGGGACGGCCTTTCCGAGGCTCAAAGTTCATTTCATCATTGCCCTCTGTGAGCCGGAACCACGTTTAAAGACGTCATCTAATGGGTGCCGTTGGTATTGGCCTTACTGGCCTTAACAGCGTCACCAGGCTGAGGTGCCTGAGACTGATATCCAGCCGTGCAAACGGGACGGCCCTTTCCGAGGTTCTAAGTTCATTTCATCATTGCTCTTTGTGAGGCGGAACCACGTTTAAAGACGTCATCGAGAATGATGTAGTTACTTTGTACTATACCTTGAGGTAAACTTAGTAATGTCCGTCGTGACATTGTAAAGATGCGGTCGAAACCGCAAACGTAACGAGCTGAAACGTGTATTTTCCATAACCCATTAAAAGTGAAACTCGTTTTATTCGTGAAGTATCGTATTACGTTTTAATGATGGCACGAGGAAGATCTTAAAAAAATCTCTAACGATTTTCTCTTTGAAAAGTTTGTATTATTGTAATTTATTTATTAATTTATATCTTTATTGTTACGAATATCTTTATCGCCTTTACAATTATTTGTAGCGAAATATAAACTTTATTTAGTTACTTCAAAGTAATTTGATGTACCATGTGTTATGTTAAGGATCATAAGGAGTAATTTATGATACTTTTATTTTAGAACAAAAATTAGGGTTTGGCCCAATAAAAAAACTAAGTATGTACCACGCGAACGAAATCGTAACAAATTATTTAGAACTAGTAAGGCCCGCGGCATCACTCCCGTCTGTTGAGACCGCCCAGTTCCACCAATTAAATGCATCGTATCGCCCGCCCGCACTTTTTTTCTGATTGCTCAGCTTATCGTATCGTGATGTTGCATCCTATAACCTTTTTCAAGAAATGTGCTATCAAATGCAAAAGATTTTTCAAAACCGATCAAACAAACACTCTTCAGCTTTGTTATATTAGTATTGGTATAGATATGAAAAGATACACGTGTAGATTCGTTATAACTGTGTATGTTTGTTTGTGTATATATGTGTAGTATGATCGTAAAAGGAAAATGAAGAACAATTATAACCGAAGTCACGACAACAGTGAAAGACGGCACATTACCTTGACTTGTGTTTTGTGTAATGAGTGTTTTCTCTTGTAATCTCTATAGAAATATCTCGAAAGGCATTCCCTATCGTTATAGTATTGAATTGATGGTCATTAATGTTATGTTTTACGGTAAATAAGAGAAATTTTATATAATCATTAAGTTTCATTCGGTTTGATATAATAAGGCATATTATTGCGTTCATTGTCTGAGCAATCTCATTGATGTGTACTACGTTTCTTACTTTCTTAGATTTTAATTAGATATATACTGCCATGTTTTCCGGTCTGGATGTGTTTGTCCTTGTCATTGTGTATGTTTCCGGACCCCGGACACAGGATATAACTATCCTAATGGGGGCCTTTGAGTGTGTAGCGTTTATAATTATATATAAACTTTATGTATAATAATAAACGCTACACACTCAACGGCCCCGATTAGGATATTTATATCTGTGTCTGGAAACATACAGAAAAAGACAAGGATAAACACACCCAGACAGGAAAACATGTATGTGTAGTCAATACAAATGCGAAAGGGAATCGAACCTGCGACCTGTGTGAATCACAACGACAAATATTGATGTTGATTAATAACATTATTTTTTTACGACAAAAGTATGTACGCTATGTCTGGGTAGGTATTATAGACTTGAAGCAGTGACAGGTAGCTGATCTTATAAGAACTAAGTAAGGCTACTTTCATTTTACATAAAGAATTAAGGCACCGCGCATTAAAAAGATGAAACTGTAGACACGCAAGCAAAGTCGCGGGCACAGCTAGTGTTTTATATGTAAGAATAAATGCATTTGTTTATAGCTATTAAGGTAAGAATTCTAATGCACAACGTCTGCATTCAAAAGTCCCCCTCTTTATAAACACCTGCTGCAACATAAGGCGACACGCTTGGCCGACTGAGGGTCGAAGGAGCTAACATGTGCGACCTTCAAATACCTTTTAAAAGGGAATTATAAAACACCTTTCCTTTAAAATAAGACTGACTAACATATCTTCGTTCTAAAAGTACTTTAGAATAAGAGTATTATCTTTTTATTTTTTTTAAGAATATTCCTATTGCCCGTCCAAATAAGCTCGAAGCCTGCGCTAGGTGTGGGTACGGAAATAGCCCAAGGGGGTCAGGATCAAACCCCTGACTCTCAACGAACAACGTCAACGAAGGAACGTCAGCCGTTCTACCGTTGAGCTAATGAGGACTTTTATTCGTAATATAGAGTAAAAATTATTTCTGATGATATAGAAGCACTTGCACCATGGAGTATTAGTGCTAAGCAATTTTTAAAAGATATGACACCCTGACTCATTGCCTTCACAGGTGACCGAAGGGCTAGTTAATTTTTCACTCAAAGAATCGGGATTAAAATTAAGCAAGAAAATGCAGCTAGCATTATTACCATTCCCCGTGGACATGATTTGTGCTGCTGTAATTAATCTATACCAATATAATAAAGCTGAAGAGTTTGTTTGCTTGTTTGTTTGAACGCTCTTATTATTTGGAACTACGGGTCGGATTTGAAAAATTCTTGAGGAAGGCTGTATGCCATATAACATCATCATACGATACATAGAAGCCAAGCAATATATATATATATAGAAAGTGAAGGCGGAAGATGCGATATGATGAGTTGGTGGAACAGCACAAAAATAAAACTAAAAAATTGTTAGTTTCATTTGTTTTACTAAACAACAACTATGTAAACCAGGCGAGCGACGCCCAGGCACAGATAGTCGTAAATATAGTGAATACTTTATACAGTTGTTATTATGGTGAAAAAGTATTTAAAAAAACCATAACTGATTTGAATTTTGTAAGCTCTAAGACAGGAGTTTTAGGCGTCGGGATGTGACGACCCCATCGCCCGCTGTTGGGATAACCTCTGTCACAACAGAGATTATTCCACCAGTGCAATCAGTCACACTGGTGGTAGGTCTTTTGTTGCAAGAGGCCGGCTAGGTAGGTACCACCGCAGTGTCCAATATTCTGCCGCCAAATAGTAGTGTTCAGGCACTACTGTGTTCCGGTTTGAAGGGCATTGTACGCTGGTGAAATTACTGGGCGAACGAGATTTAAGAACTAATATCTCGAGGTTGGCATCGCGTGAGTGGCACCTACTAATGGTGGTGCAAGCGCTCATAGGCTGCGGCAGCCATTTACCATCAGGTGGGCCGTATGCTTGTTTGCCAACTTCTAACATAAAAAAAAAAGGAGTGGTGACCAAGAGCTGGCAAGCGAAGCCTCGGACGTCCAGCGTTGAGATAGATGACATTGCCAAAGTCATGGCTCCAACCTGGATGAGGCGGGCACAGGACCACGTTGAATGGTGACTTCAAAGAGAGGCTTATACCCAGCTGTGAGTGAAGTCAGGGTGCAATTGATGATGATGATGAAGATCTAAGATCAAGTCAAAACGTAACACAAACGTTTTGCATCGATCCATCCGATAGGTCTTCTTCATCCTAGCATTATTCCCGGTATTTTTATATACCCAGGGTCTGCTTATTACTCTTATCCGGAATTGACAGATTACTAGTTTTTACACAGAGCGATTGCCATCTGACCTCCACAACCCTAAGGGCGAACCAGTAACTCATTGGATAAGAGCAATTTACTTATCAAGAGTTAACGATTATTATCAGATGTTATTGATAATAACCGGGACCGACAGCTTAACGTACTCTCCGAGGCACTATGGGGAAACCCACACGGACAAACGCCCAGACCGAGACAGAAATTTTAACAAACATCTGCCTGAGCGGGAATCGAACCCGCAACCGTCGACACTAAAGGCAGACTCGCTACCCACAACGCCACAACGGTGTCGATCCATCCGATAGGTATGTAAGTATAATTAAAATTGAAAAGCATTACAATTTTGGAAGCGTTACAAAACAAAGAATTTACGCTCGATGAATACGAATCGCTCCATCCACGTAAATTATTTTAATTGCTTAATAAATTTAGTAAAAATGTTATTTTTGATTACATCACTTTCTTTGTTTGCTTAAAAATTGCTTAGATAATATGTATAAAATACACAAACAATCAATTAAAAGCAGATGCCATATTTATAGTCATGAGGTTATTTTATCAAAAATTGGACCTTCAATATTGATTAAGGTAATACCTTATACCAATACTTCTTCTTCCTACCATTAACCCGGTATTATGCCCAGGGTCTGCTTATTACTCTTCTCCAGATTTGACAGGTTACTAGCTTTTACACGAAGCGATTGCCGTCTGATCTTCACAACCCTAAGAGCAAACCAGTAACTCGTTGGATAAGAGCAAATTCTCTATCAAGAGTTTACGATTATTATCAGATGTTATAAATAAATAAATAAACGCTGCACACTCAACGGAACCCTTTAGGATAGTAATATCCTGTGTCGGGGGTCCAATGCCACGGACAAATACACCCAGACCGGAAAATATGCTTGCATGGTCAATACAAACATATTATGCTCCGAGCGGGAATCGAACCCGCGACCTGTGGCGTTTAAGGCAGGTTCGCTACCGCTGCGCCACAACGTCGTCACCGTTATGATAACAACCGGGAAAAGGGCAAAAGTCTGGACTTCAAGATCAAGACACAAACACACCGAACGCGAAACGAAACCGCGACCATCGAGGCTAAAGGCAGGCTCGCCACCAACATATGTGAATAATAAAACCAAATCTTCTATAAATAATATTACAAATAAATTATTTCAAGTGAAAAGAGAAAATTTTATCGAAGAAATCAAATTATGTTTTAATTTTAAAGAAAATACTAAAGACGAGATGATAAAAGATAAACAATAAAAATAAATGCTTTCAAGCGGGTAATTTAAACAGTACGTAAAATACAACAAACGTGCAAAACTTATTTAATATATTATATTCGCTCGTACAAAGAAATTTATAGTAATATAAATGAAACGTATAAAAGCGAAGATAAAGAAAATTCTATGCGTGTTGAAAATTTAAAGTATGATTAAGCATGAAACAGCTTAGTTAGGAATTTTCGACTTTCAAAACAAAGTAATGAATTGAAGAGCCAATAAACGTTTAAATTTCTGATGAGGGTGATATTTTAATTCAAGTTTGTTCAAGGGATGTATAAAGCCACGCACTATGGAGTCTGGAATTTAATTTTTCGTACATATCATATAAATTTAAAACACTAATAGACGGGTTCGCTCTTTTTGCAATAAGCGATCAATAGATTAAGCAGCTATAGGCGCGTTAAATAGGTAGTTCTATAGTGGTATTTGGAAGGAGCGCCTTTCCGCTGTTAAAAAAGAGGGTCCTGGTTGATATTTTGGTGGAGGGGACGTCCATAGGACGAACGACTCCATCGTCCGCTGGTGGGATAATCTCTGTCAGAGCAGAGATTATTCCACCAGTACAATCAGTCAATCTGGTGGTGGGTCTTTCGTTGCAAGAGGCCAGCTAGATAGGTACCAACGTAGTTTCAAATATTCTACCACAAAGCAGTTATGTCTTTGGCATTACTGTGTTTCGATTAGATGGGCAATGGAGGCTAGTGAAATTATTGGGCAAAGAAGATTTAAGAACTAATATCTCGAGGTTTAGCAACGTGTGATTGGCACCTACGAATGGTGTTGCAAGCAACCGCTGACCATCAGATGAGCCATATGCTTTCTTACCAACTTAGTAACATAAAAAAAACAATTTGATAATAGTTGATTCGTCAAGAAGCAGGTTCATACGGGTGACCTTAACAACTTTGATGATGTCGGCCACAGATCACACGTCCGAAAACGCCACACGAAACGAATAGTCACTACTCGCTTCCTTTCTAACGCTACTGACATAATTAGGTGCATCCAATAAAGACGACATTTTCCGTTTTCCGCGTCATTCGTTTATCAACAGTATAGCAATTAAAATTCTTCGTCAGTCTATATTTTGTTACTGAAAGCAATGGATTAAGAAAGTCGCGGTTACTGTTCTTAAGTGGCTGACGATTATTTCCACTATTATCTAACTGCTTCCGGTAACTGTTTTTAACTTCAGGTGGTGATGGTTTGTGATTCGCAAATGAACCTATCCCATATGGGACAAATCGGTGCTGAATCTGAGTTTCTTTATCACAATTTAAAAAGGTGGTAAATAAGTGTAAGGCCCGACTGATTGTCACAAAGCCCACAGATACCAGAAGTATCCCAAGCCCATTATCCATCAAAGAGGATGGAAAAGATAAGGAAAGATAGGTATAGCACAGAAGGAGTAAAGTCTGGGCTTCTGGCTCATCGAAGGAAATGTGTAGATATAATACTTTCCTGTTCCCGGCGGAACATTTTGTGCCAGAAATAGCAACTCTTTTACACCAGCAGAAACAAAACGTAACTCTTAAATAAATTCTCCCAATCAACAGAGGCATTTACAAATATAATGACATCTATAAATGCAAATTGGATCACTTACACGTATACTTACGAATACTGGATATTCGTTTGAAGTAGAAAATAATTTTAAAAAACATGTTACCAACAGAATAGATATTTTCAGCAAGTTATTAACCTAGATTCTCAAACTGTGCGAATCACTGAATCTTGCGAGTGCCGGCCGCTGTTATTTTTTTAATTCTTAGATAGTTGTATTGGCCCAATTTTTTGATACGTAGCGACAAATGTAGAACCCAATGGCGATAAACAACTAGTTTTATGTTTTAGAGAATCCTTCAAAATCCTTAAAAAATTTAAAATTGTCATTAAGGAAACGAAACCATTCAAAAGATTGTTCATAACCAATCAGTGAAAATACACACATGATTTATCCATATGACCGCTTTAACCAATTTTGGCTACTTTATGAACATAAGCATAGATACCATTGCATTTCTAAAATAATACAAAAGAAATCGAAAAAATACTAGAATACTATAATGAAAGAAGTACAATTTTCCAAAAACAAAGGCCGTTTTAGTCTAAATTTATCGATTTATCTCGAATAAAACGTAGTTTCATTGTTACTTTAAAATAATTGTAGCTGTATCAATTTTATTTAATAATGTTTCTAATTTTATTGAAATAAAATAAATTGAATATTTTTTTCATATTAGGGATTAATTTTAATTTCTTATTTTATCGATACCCTGAAACTAAACAAATTATATAATAAAACAAACCTAGAAACCCACCGTGTGCAATAAAAATAAAACACAAATTATATACCGAAGGATAATCGCCTTGTTTTTCGCATATCACATTTTACTACGCAATTTATCAGCACGATTACAGAACGACCTTCCGTTTATTGTCCCAGTTGTCGTACAAGTTCTTTCATAATAATTACATAAAGACGAGGAACTTCAATAAAGGACGAAAATTACATTCGGAACCGGACAGTCATGTGCATGTGCAATTCGATATATGAAAACGAAAGTATTACGAAGCGGCTGTCGATATTTTTGGTCAGACTCGAGCTGACCTGCACTAACGAGATTTTAAACCTTACATGACAAAATTAACCATATACTTACATAATCGTTCCTTAGTAATATTATAAATGCGAAAGTAACTCTGACAGACAGAGAGAGTCTGTCTGTCGCGCCTTGACATCAAAACTACCGAACCGATTTCAATAAAATTTGGTACACAGATAGTGTAAAACTTGAGAAAGGACATAGGCTACTTTTTAATGTGATGGCGGTTGAAAGGGGGGATGAAAAGTTGTATGGAAGTATCGTCATTTTTAGAACTTGTTTTTTAGGCTGTTCATTCGATATGAATAATTATATGACATTTAAATTTGTACAAGTTTTTACCCTCAAGGATGTAAAATAAGAATAGAGAATAGGGGATGAAAGCAAAATGTTATTGACGCGGACGAAGCCGCGGGCAGTAGCTAGTAAGCATATAGTTATATAATTAAGATTAAAATTTCCTCTCAGACTTTACGTTTATTAAATAGCTTTAAACATCATGTAATGTATTATAATTCGCTTGTCTGTCTGAATTTGATAATATTTAGAATCGCTTAATAAAAGTGTATCCGGTTTTCACTGTCTTTTAAGTTGTTTTTCTATGTTTAAATGTTTAAATTTTTTGTCTTTAGATAATGTTTTTCTTCCTATATTAATTAATATGTAGATATATTATTTCGGAAAACCATCAGGCACAAAATTATTATAAAATGTAACATATATATACACACACACACACACTTAAAAACCTTTTTAAGAGTCAAATATTCACGTGTTCATAATATGGACTGTCGGTCAATTATTTCTTCTCTGTTGTTATTTCTTGTGTTTATTTGTATTTGCAGTCTGACTACATTAAAAATAATTATCATTGTGATTACATTATTTTTTTTATCGGAAAAAGTCATGTGAAAAAAGTTAACTTCCGGTTGATAAAACAAATCGCGAAGCTCGCCAGTTTCAAACGCCGTTGCGCAAGAGTTTACGCGCACGCGACTCCGACGACACCGGAAATACTTATACACGGCGCGACCGTAAAAAAATCTGCTACCATTTTCTTTCTTTTCGTGATTTGAAATTTTAAAATGTATCCAGCGACATGATTTATTTATATTATGATTTAGTTATTTCGAGATGTTTAAAGTATTAGACGAAATTTTTATTTTTTTATTTTATTGAATATTATTAAATACATATAACTATTGTTGTTAATATTCATTCTATATATTTTTTAATTGTCTTTAATTATTATTATTGAACCCTAAATACCTCAATAGCTAAACAGTAGACGCCAACTTCTCTCTGTTAACGTGAGAGTTGCGCGTTCGAACCTAACCCCCTTGGGCTTTTTCCATACACACTCCTAGCGCAAGCTACGAGCTAGTTTGAAGGGGCAATAGGATTATTAAAATTATTGAAAAAAGCATTACTAAATTCCTTTTAATTTTTTTTATCTCAAAAAATAAAAAAATTTAAAAAGTGTGTGTGTACTTATGTACACGTGTTAAAAGTTATACTTCTTAGGCGTAACAAGATAAAAATCTTTTCAAAAATTTTATCTTTCGGCTTATTCTACGGTCGTAGAAAAAACGACACTAACAATAAAAAAAAGGTATATAAAGTTTAATAAAAAAAAAAAAATCATTTATTTCAAGTAACAGACTCATTTAGTATTTACTGTACAAATAAGGTATAAATTATTACGCATTATCTAGTTACATTAAAGTTTATTTAAATATCACAAAAAACTAAAATGTTGACTATAGCTAACTTCAGGGTGTCGGTTTTTTGTGACAGTGTGCGGGTGTATCGTAAAAATTTACTCTCATCATTTTTCCCTAACGCCCCAAAAGAAGTATAACTTCAAAAAATACAGCAAATTTATATAATAAAATGTATGCTATTACGCCTTTGCCACGTATTTGTAATACCTAAGTATGCGTTAGCAATATGTAGCAACGAGTTTTACATTTTTACATAACTTTAAATTTCCTTGTTTTTTTTTATCTGCGAAGACCTTTAAAAATATTCTCAACAAGTAGGACATCGCGGGCAACCAAGTCGAACATTACACTTGCAGCCCACTTATAGTATATACGACCACTTGCCCATTGCATTGTTCCGGCATCCGACAAATTTATCGTCACTATATATTATCGGAGAAGAAGTGTTCATGTAAGTATGCACTATTATAAAATCATATACATGATATATTTGTAAAACTAGCTTAGGTATTTTGTTTTTTAGTTATGGTATCACGCTATCAACTTTTTTTCGTTTGATAATTTTCGATTTTACTATAAATATTTAAAAAAAATACGTCTCGTTCATTCCTTCGATGTCATTGGAGATACAATTTGATAAATTTTTAATACAAATTTAAACACAGAGAAAGTTATGAACTAAAAGATATGATAACGTAATTACTTTTATATCGAAATTTCATAAGTTCAATAATAATTTGTTCGTTCAAACTATTTTCTCGTCAGAGTAGATGTATACAAAAAAATTCTGCATAGCTCTATTTGCCATTATGTTAGTGCAAAAGATTGACATTTATTAGTCTCACTATAATAATACTACATCCGGCATCCGGTTTCGTATAGGAGCAATGGACAAACACCTTAAGCGTACACCACACGCTTACGACATTCAACAAAGTGCAAGCGGTGAAATGCACGATCGACATTTACTTTTATTATTACTTTTTAAAATTTCGGTTTATAGCTTTTTTCCGGTCATTCCGTGATCGTTTCGCTTTCGCAATGTTATTGGAACTTATTCGAATGACTTTTTTTTATAAAAGACCATTGAGAAATTGCACACGGTATAGATTTCACGTTTTCAAGTTTATAAAATCATCAAATAGATTGTTTCTCAAAAAAGTATGTTTTTATTGTGTTACACTTTCAAATGATTGCACTGAATGCGTAATGAAAATTATACACGATAATTGTTTTTAAGCATTACTAGGCGTTATTGATATCACACAAAATAAAACAGTTAGTTTTAGTTATTTTTAAAACACAGATAACGCTAACGTTCGCGTGATAGATATGAATAAAAATAACCATTTTCATATATATTTGTAGGAACATAAACATTATCGAAATTATTTTATCACACCGCCAAACAAAATATGATGCTACAATATTTAAATAAAAAATTAAACGCTATAAATACAACGGCCCCATTAGGATAGTTAGTCCTGTGTCTGGAGTCCGGAAACATACACAAAGACAAGGACAATGTAAAAAATGTATTTATCGTCAAATCTAACATTGAAAGCGCGATAATCGTTCCCAATTAAAACACTTGAAATCTCATATCTTGACAGAAGAATACTTTACATTTTAATTAAGACGTATTTTCTCCGCTAATTATGTGACCGGACGCACTTAACACTTTCTACTGTTACGGAGTTAACGTGCGAATGTCGTATAAAGTTTTGATCTAAAACGACCTTGAGTTGAATCAATTCCTGGTGGTCCGAATTGTAAAGACATGATTCATAATATACCAATTGATACATGAGTCACATTGATAATAAGTAAAGACGTTCGCGTGCCGCTACGTTGTTATGCCATCGTGTGCAAACACTGGGGTTGTATTTCAAAAAAAATGTTATGAGTAATACATTCTTAACTAATGTCAATATATCATTGATGGGTTTTGGTAATGATCAAAACAAAATAATGATTAGTATCTCTGCTGGTGACAAGCCTTTAATTGCAATAGGCCGGTTAGGTTAGGTACATTTTGCAATGCTGTGTTTCGGTTTGAAGGACAATGATATTTAAGAACCAATATCTCGAAAAAGGAAAACAGAACCGTTAAATTTAACATGTTTATTATCAGACAACACAACATCATCATCAATTTATTGCGATAACTAGAAGCTATGACATATGTATGTATATAATAGATACTTAGATACAACGATGGCAGGAAAACAGAGCTAACAGACTGAAACCATGTGAAAAAATCCAATTAAAAATAACAACTGTATAAATATTATATTATAGAGGATATGGCCTCGTAACGAAACGAGCAAAGACGATGAAAACGATCAGTATAATAGTACATCTTAATTGACAGAATGTCTCAACACCCAAAGAAATTTCGACAAAATTGATTTCTGCATTTAATTGGACGTAGCTATTAAAGTCTTAATTAGCAGATGTCATGTACATATAAAATATGATGTCGGATGAGTACTGGACAGTCTGCATACTTGCAACGTCATACTGCGAAAAAATGTCGATAAGATTTTTAAGCTCGATTTCACTACCGATGTGCGAGAAAGAAACTTATGTATAAAACATACATTCGTCTCGATGTAAGTGTAACAGGTGGGTGGTCTTTTAATTAAAGGTGTCGAGACTTGCTTCGGGGTAAATTTCATTTGATTTGGAAAGCTAAATAATATGGCTGTATAATTAATTTATAAACAGATTCAAGATTTGAACTTCAGATTCAAACAGTTTGAAGATATACATCATCTTTTCTCACGGGAATCGAATATGATATAGTTATATCAGTCAATTAATCTAAACATGGAAAAAATTGTATTGAAAAGATAAAAAAATCTTTTTCTGCAGAACTTACACACAAAATTTGGGTAAAGTCGATTGGTAAAAGATCCAGAGTAACTAGAACCAGAGTAACATTTTAATACTTTAGGGAGTTTTAATCTTTGGCTAAGATGGGATGCCGACGAAAGCATAATTATCTTACTAAACATTTAAAAACGGAATATATATCGCGTTACATATAAAAATCTGCAAAATCGATAATCCCTGTTTTTGAAGTCTAATAAAATGGTTTATTGAAGTTCAACGTATCAACATCAATATCGTGTTTTACCATTACAAATGTGGACCACAGTAACAAGATTAAAATAGCGTTAAGTCGATAAAGCACCGCGAAAGTAGATTAACTTACTATTTAAACAGTAGTATTGGATAAGCTAAATATATACATATGACTTATAAACCAGCCTAAATCCTTGGACCTAGAAAGCTGAATATATTAACAGGTGCTATTTTCAAAACTTAAAGGAGCACTAAAGAAGGATGTTTCTAAATTCAAAAATTTTTTCTAAAATTTCACACCTGAAGGGGTGAAATGAGGGTTCATAGATTGTATTAAATTCTGGGGTGAACCCACTCGCAGAAGCTAGTTATGTATATATCTATAAATAAGCCGTAAAGAATGATATAGTTGTAATTAACTTTAGCAAACTTTTTAGCAATATCTAAGAGATTTACGAAAGAATTATGGTCAAAAAATATATTGAGAAATTTAAGTATTACAATTTGTTGAATAATATAATCATTAAAGTCCATATATTTACTACAAGAACAGTTAATGTTTCGAATAATTTATACATATTAAGTAATATTGAATCATTACTAGATTATCTGATACGAAGTGACATAGTTTCGTTTTTATCATTCCGTCATTTGTAATTCTTTATAAAGCGATTAAGAAGACTCGGCAATCGCTTGGTATCACATGCAAATTAATAACGTTTGATTTATTCAGTATAATATCTGAAAGCTTAGTAAAATTTTAAGTATAAGTATGAATAAATACCTTACAGTGTCACCTGTAACATATTATAATAGAATGTAGAGTTAGGTGTTACAGAAGGCTAAAAACGGAAAAGCCTGAAACTTAGATAAACAGACTCATTTTTAGTTATCAGTGAAAATGGGAACAAGAACATTATGTATCGTGATCAAAAATTTTACATGAACAATTTAAATTTCGAGTTGAGTAGAATTTTCCATTACACTATGAAAAGTTACATAAAATCTCAACAACAGCCATAAATTGGCCGTAAATAATTGCAATGGTCGGCGTAGTAGATTTTATCACGGAATTAAAGCGGCGTACGCATTTCCGGAGCTCAGAGGCGAAACAACGAAAGTTGCACGAACGTTCGCTCTCTTTACCAAACAAACAGACTTAGAGGATGATAAAATTTGCATATATGTAACACTGAGTGTTGAAAATGTTATGCGATATGATGTTGAAAGAAGCATTCGGTATTTATGACTTTGTACAATTATGGCACTTGTTAAAGAAAAGCCTTCAGATAAAGGTACGGAATTGTGAAATGTGATAATATATGCTACATTGTGTATTAGCATTGAGTGTATTTAAGCAATTATTATAAATGAATTTCCTTGTAAGCTTAGTACTCGAGCTTATAACGATTGATTTAACTGATAAAGTGATGATGAATCTAATAAAAAGATTAATTTGACTTTCTAATCAAACTATTTGTAAATTGGATCCCAATATCTATAGTTATTTTTTAGAAATTCTTAAAGAGAATACACTTCAAGTGTTGGAAGAGATTAAAAAAACAGTGAAGACAATCAAATTATTATCATAGAAACAATTCTATTAGACAGAAAAAATAATAACAAATGATTTAATAAATTGGACTGTTTAAAAAAAACCATGACCGAATTACACCATTGGCATAGATACAAAAGATTTGAAGATTTAATGAGAAAATCGAAATAAGACTATCACAGCCGAAAGTGGGTGTAGCTTATCAAATAATGAAAGAGAATCATACAATTTGGTTTGCAATTTGCGAGTTTTCCTGAAAATTTATTGCGTATCATCAAAAACTTTTCGTTTTGGTCAATTTGAACCGAATTAAGAATTCGTTTTTTCAATTTGCACTTGTTCCTGATACTACGACTACAATATTTCAAGAATCATTTGAATACACTATGTGATGTAAGCGCCGAGAAATCTCTCGTTGTAAGTACTTTGCGGAAATGTTCACTGTTAACATTTTGTTAGTCGCATGCGAAGTGCTAACCTACAATTATTATATATGAATGTTGTGAGTTACAAAATTAAACAACATTCATGAATTGGCTGTAGTTTTTTACGTAAATTTAAAGTCCATTGTGTTAATTTTGTGTGAGAAATGTTATGCATTTTGGGAAAGTGTTATACAATTAAATAATAATAATTTGTTTTGTTTCCGTATTAGGTTTAAGTAAAATATCTAGAGCAAAATAATTATCTAAGTTATAAGGAAAAAATTAAGTGATTATTTTAGAGACTAGATATACAATTATGAATTCTAATTTAAAGTGTCTGATTATTTCTAATGGGGTAGCAAAGGCAGAGGAAATAGTTGACAATAATATATAATATATATATTATTGTCAGTATCATAATTACAGATCAACTATTGATGTAATAATTTAGGCTAAATTAGTAATTTTTTTTTTTTTATGTAAGAGGGGGCAAACGGGCAGGAGGCTCACCTGATGTTAAGTGATCACCGCCGCCCATGAACATCTGCAACACCAGAAGGCATGCAGGTGCGTTGCCGACCTTTAAGGAAAGAATAGGCTCTTCTCTTGTCTTCTCTTCTCTTCTCTTCTTAACGTCAACGTAGTTAACGAATTACGCAGTGCGTTTCGAAATATATATGTAAAATTAAAATTGAACAGTTGGACTATGACAAATACACGTGTATTTGTCATATTATGTGTCATACGAGTTTTAGCACCGCGCCTTATTGCCCAATATCGTAGGTAAAGGATGACGGTACTGACAGGGTGATATATGTAGTTTCACAAGAATTACTAAAGTCTTGTCTCATTAATGAGATTGGATTGCAAAGATTAAATATAGACATTGATGTTAACCTATAATCAAATCATATTTAGATAAAGATCA
Organism: Hestina assimilis; assembly: GCA_023373885.1. Lineage (NCBI taxonomy): Eukaryota > Metazoa > Arthropoda > Insecta > Lepidoptera > Nymphalidae > Hestina > Hestina assimilis. The sequence goes on from CM041745.1 coordinate 13,910,754, forward strand.
TATTCTTGATGTGTATATTGATCGTGATAATTATTACCGACTTCATAAAGAGGTTGCTAAATTCGTTGCGAATGTGTTATATTCACGATACCTTCAGAAATTGTAAAAGAATTTTAACGATTATTTTCTCAATTGGGTAGGCTATTAACTCGTGGGTGGTCTTAACTCTTGTAGGTAAAACATTGTCGTTTATTGGGTTGTATGGGCTAGATCGACCGGAAAGTTATATTTACCGAAAATACCTCTGCGGTGGTTGTGTTCGTCCTGTTATGTTTCAAACGAGGTGTGACAGCGACGGTTTCCAATGACGTCTTATGGCGTGGTTCTGCCTCGCAGAGGGCAACCAAAGGAGGAAATCAATTTTGAGCCCACATGAGGGCTGTCCCTTTTTACGGGTGTCAACGCTGTTAAGACTAGTAGGGCTAAAACCCACAAACAATCTGAAAAACGGAGCATCGTAGGCCCAAATTCCCGCTCTCTTTTTCCCTTCAATAATGTTGCTGATGTTATTGGTAACATAGTCTAGTCTTGTTTGTCATTTGTGGTATACAAAAAAAGTACTACACTATAAATTTTGGAACATTCCCCACATAAAACTAGGTCGTACGTGTTACAATATCCAATCATAAGTCGCACATTCAACGCCTAAGGCTTCCAAAACTGTAAGCTCTAATTGGTTTAGACGCGTTACGAGATGGAATAAAAAACTTGTAGTGCATTTAAATCACAGTACTCTTGATTATATTTACGACGTTAAGCTAATTTCTGATCAATAAAATATATAAATTGACAATTTTATGATCGGTCGTTAGTAATAACTTATTTAAATTACCGAGGTTATTATAATAGCTGTTGAAATGCGTTTGTCTTTAAAGCAATAAATGTTCTAAGCTATAGAGCGTCTGAACAGATTTTAACTATATTTTTCGATCTTTGTGTATAGAATCTGATTCTGAGCTTGTTATTTATAGTGTAAATAGATGTAATGATTATTTACTGGCACCATCACATTAAAGCATAAAGCCATTGTATGGCTTATTAACAATTCACTCGCGATAATGTGTTATGTCGGACGGCCGTACTATACTTTATTATTAAGAGTTATTTTTCTATAACATTTCAAGTAGAGATGTCCTTTCGTTTTATGATACCTCAATATTTTTTTAAGCCCTGTACGTGATAAATAACCATATGATTGGAAAATAATTGTGAAATCGATGCGAAGCAGTCTTACAAGCTCGCGATCCCTAAGTTTTTTATCCTAAAAGGGACAGAGTGTTTGGAACTTTGGGCGTCTGGCACATTTATGTTTACTGCGAGAGTAGTACGAGAACGACCTCTATTGAACTATCCTATCCATGCCAAAAAACATCAAGTATGAGATAGACTTAAAACCCTCTACCAACGGACGGACAAACGGATATATAGCCGAGGTTTAGTAATAGGGTCCTGGAACCGTTTGTGTAAGGAAACCTAAAAAGAACTTTCTCATTACTAAAGTTGGTAAATCCACGATCTCGTCTACGCTTGGCGTTAATTAACACATTTAGCACTTGAACAATAATTCCATCTAAAAGATGCCATTTCGCAATTTACTCTGTGATTATCATTATTATACGTTTGCTCGTTTGTCTTTGTTATTTATCGTGTAAACAGAAAACTCTATATATTTTTTGTTATTGTTATGAATATTACGTGATATTTGAATATTCTGATGTTATGATTTAGGTATAGAGAATTGATCACCTCCAAGTAAAAGACCTAATTAACAGGGATGACTTCCACCAAATTATATTGAATACTCAGACCAGGTGAGGGTTTAGTCAACAAGGGTATTTTTATCTTCAAAATTAAGTAATTATACAAATGAATAGTATGATAATTCTTTTTGGGATTCTAACTGGTGGTGAGCCTTTTTTTGGAAAATGCCGATTTGGTAGGTACTACCGCAGTGTGGGGTATTCTACCGCAAAGCAGTAGTGTCTTTGGCATTACTGTGTGTTTCGGTTTAAAGGACACTGTAGATAGTGAAGTTACCGAGTAGGAGAGAGCGAATATGTGGGGTTGCCAATGCATGAGTGACACCTACAAATGAATAGGCCTTTTTTTTTTTTTTTTTTTGACGGGGAGGAAATCTGCGATCAGATACCCGGCCTCCTGGGGAAGAGAACCGGGTTATGTGGGGTTCCGTGTACTACGGCGTCCCACTAAAACCTCCTCGGTGGCCTAACTCAGTGCGTGCGAGAGACTCCGGGAACTCCTGTGGAACGCACTCCGGAGCATATAGAATAGGCTACCATCACGTGGGCATGCTTGCTTGCCAACTTAGTAACGTATAAAAAGATTGACAAGTACACCGTTGTGACGTTGTGGGTAGCGAGTCTGCCTTTGGTCTCGACGGTTGCGGGTTCGATTCCCGCTCGGACAGATGTTTGTTAAAATTTCTGTCTCGGTCTGGGCGTTTGTCCGCGTGGGTCTCCCCACCGTGCCTCGGAGAGCACGTTAAGCTGTCGGTCCCGGTTATTATCAATAACATCTGATAATAATCGTTAACTCTTGATAAGTAAATTGCTCTTATCCAATGAGTTACTGGATCGCCCTTAGGGTTGCGGAGGTCAGATGGCAATCGCTCCGTGTAAAAACTAGTAACCTGTCAAATCCGGATGAGAGTAATAAGCAGACCCTGGGTACATAAAATACCGGGAATAATGCTAGGATGAAGAAAAAGATTGACAAGTAAAAATTATAAAATTATGTCATAATGTCCGTATTATAAGAAGGTCGTTGAACTTGTCATCTTGCCTTAAACGATTCAAGGCGCAGAGGGGTCGTTATGAATAGGTAGTAGCTTTGAGCGTAACATTGATTTCAGGACGTCGACGCCTTATTGTTAAGACAAATAAGCCTCAATAGCTCAACGGTAGAAGGGCCGACTTCGCTCCGTTAACGCGAGAGTCGCAGGTTCGATCCTGACGCCCTTGGGCTATGGTCGTACCCACTCCTAGCGCAAGCTTCGAGCTTATTTGGAGGGGCAATAGGAATATTAGTAATGCTATTAAGCCTTGTTAGTATTCTTTTAAAAAAAAAAAATCTTATTTCCGATTTTGTACTTTGGTGTCTATGACGTCACTCAATATCTATAGGACCAAAAACTTGTTTTTGATTTTATTTTAGACTTTCTTCGCTGGTATTAATTTTTGTGATGTTACACTTGTTATACTTGTTTTCTTTATTATTGGATTTCTACACATATAGGATAACGCTATTCAACCTCAACAGCCATCATTAGGCTAGTGATATCTTATGTCGCGAACACACATAAAGACCATCACACCCAGACCAAAACACATGCATGCATGGTCAATACAAAAACGGGAATCGAAACCGCGACCTGCTTCGCTTAAGGCAGGTCCGCTACCGCTGCGTCACAACGTCGTCTAAGACGTAAATAGAATCGAAAAAATCTATGTCTACTGGAACACTTGGCAAGAGCAAAATGAATATATCGACGCTGTCATCGCGCAGCTAATGAAGACTCAATCGGTATTTTTTACAAGCAAACAAAAATACAATCCAAAAATAGACCAAGCTTACAAAACTCGCTCACAACAGTACACGATATAGAATACCTAATAAGCGGATCGGTTTAAGAAATCTCGTGCGCTAACCCGCGTGAGGTCAACGACCCGCTGGTGCCGGCTAAGCAAGACGCTGCGCTTGCGCCGGCTTATTGTTGTCTATACTATACCCTGACCAAACTGCTTTGCTAATAGTAACCATAGCAAGGTCAGCGCTTGATATATTAAATTATTAGCGCAGTATATTATTATCAGCTGCGGTTGTAGATAATCAAATTGTCATACGCCATCTAAGTCACGTAGATAGACGTACGTCATAGACACCAATTGAGAAGTCATATAAATCACTTCTAACCGATGTCAAAAAAGGAAAAGATTATAATATATAAATCCTCAATCGATTTTTTGATTTTTAAAAAATCAACCTCCTTATTTTTTTTTTTATTTGAAGAGTAGGCCAAATGTCTCTACTCCACATGATTGTAAGTGGCAATATAGTCCAAACGCGAAGGCGGCTTATACAGTTGCGGAAGGCAACAGCGTTAGCCACCCTCACTCTGCCTACACGCAAGATGCCAATTCACGTCTCGTTTGAAGGAGCCAAAATTATAGGAACGAGGGAAAATGAGTTTAACTTTTAAAGTAAGACAAAGAAAAGAATTTGCACATGAACGCGTTTAAATAGTTGTTACACTATAAGGACTTCAGTTTTACATCTGCGTAGAAGTAGATATATAGAAACAAATAAATATGACATAAAATATGTGAATAAATAATAAATACACGCCACACACTCAACGACCTCCATTAGGATAGTAATATCCTGTGTCGGGGGTCCGGAAACATACCCAACAAAACACACCCAGACCGGAACACATGTCTGTATGGTCAATACAAACACATGCACACTTACAAAAACATTCGTGCGAATCGACAACCTCCTTGTTTTTATCGTCGGTTAATTCTCTCGATTGAAACATAAGATTAAAGCACAAATTATCTCATTACAATTTATAATACAAAACCCACGGTGAATTGGCTTTGGTTGAGTTTTTTGTCGGTGTTCTTTTTAGTAACGCAATTCACGTCAATGCAAACAATGAACGGGTACAAAGGCCGAGATGTACTGTAGATAAGATATTGCTACAAATATTACTGAATATAATTTTGTAGCTGAATATTTTTTCTATACGACTAAGTTGGTAAGCAGCTATTTTTTTTTCTGAATGTCTATTGCTGTTGGCCGTACTGGCCTTGACAGCGTCACCGGGCGGGGGGGCCGAGTACACAGACTCAGCCGTCATAAAAGGGCAGCGCTCACGGGGGCTCAAATTTGATTCCGCCCTTACGATCATAGAAAGCGCTTTTCACAAAATTGTCAATAACTTTTTTTATTTTGTTTAATTTACGTGAAATATGCCACTGGGTAATAGGCACGCTCGACAAATAAAAAGATAGCGGCCTCAGGGGGTTGTAGCAGGTTATCTATAGAAATAAATAAAATTTAAGTGTCTGTTTGTAATTGCAAATTACCATCTTATCTTTTTACTTTTCAGCTGTACTTACTTTTTACTATAAAAATCAATTTTTAAAATTTTTGGATTCTTTTATTAAAAAAAATAATAAGGGTTCCATGCAATAAAGAGCCACCACACGAGCGGATCCGCGGGTGCACCGAATTTTATTATATTCTGACCAGTTATAGTATTAATCTTAATGTTATATTATATATAATAGACTGTACAGATTTTAACAGAATGGATGCCAAAATGAGATAAAAATAATGTCCTTCGATCGCATCAGCAAACACAGCTACAGTCAAAACCAAATATAACTCCCATATTACATTAGTTAAATTATGAATGATCATTTTAAAATATAATAAATCGTACTTTCAAAAATTCAAATTACAGAAAGCGCATTTATTCTGACGATCGAGAAAGTTACGTTGATGATACTCATTTATTCACAACAAGCTAAAGTTCGCGGCTTTGTCCGCGAGTAATTAGAATTTTTCGATTTAACTTGATGTCACAATATCAAATAAAAATTGGCAGTCAAGTGCGATGTGGACCACGCATAGTTGAAACTAAAAGGTTCCGCAGCATGGTTATGAAGAATCTTTCCTTAGGCCTTTAAAAATAATAACTAATTAAAATCGACTGCAAAAATAAGTTGGTAATTTCATAGTAATTATTAAAGGTTATATGAAAAACAAAGTTATGGGAAAAACTTATATATCTCTTAAATTTGTAGACCTATTTTCTTCAAACCAAATGTGGTTGAAATTTTATTCGATGTCCTAGAAGCTCAAATTTTTTCCAGAATCCCATAGTTTAAAAGTTAGAGGGGGAAACAAATTTTTACGACTTAGCCAATATCTCAATAACTACTGACTAAATGAAAAAAGTCAAAATCAAACCTCCTTATCATTTTTAAAGACCTATCCAAAGATATCTCACACGTTAACATACGTTGGAATTTTTTTTTCCAACACTCAGTTACATGTATGGACTGCTAACCTTAATTCTTATATATTTTAAGATTGTATTACAGAATCGTGGTGCGGTTCGTAGAATACACTTATTTAGTATATTTCGTATATATAGAGCCAATGGTCAATAGTGACATACGAACGGACAGACGGACATGACGAAACTATAAAGGTTCCTTTTTTGCTATTCGGCTACGGAACCCTAAAAACGACATAATATTACCTCAAAAAGCACGTTACAACTGTTTAAACAAAAAACACAGACAAAATCTTTTTTTTATGTCAAAGGCAGACAGGGAAGAGGCTCACCTGGTGTTGAGCGTTGCAATTGTTCATGGGCGGCGGGCCGATGAACATTTGCAACACCAGTGGGCATTCAGGTCCGTTAAAAATCTTTAGTATACTGATTATACGCTGGCTGACGAGCAGTCACTTCACGAGTTCTTCACCAACGTACGGTATAGCTACCACCGTACGTTGGTACCAGGCCTTTTAAGTCCTACCAATGAATCTATGAACAAGTTATCGATAAATTCGATATTATCATTTAACAGGTTCCGGTTTAGTTTAATAAGCACGGTGGGGAGACCAACAAGGACCAACGTCCAGACCGAAACAGACATTTGTAATATCAATACAAACATCTGACACTACAGGCAGACTCGTTACCACAACGCCACAACGTTATCACAATAAAATATATATATATAACACACTGGTGGTAGGCCTTTTGTTGCAAGAGGCCGGCTAGGTAGGTACCACCGCAGTGTCATATATTCTGCCGCCAAATAGTAGTGCTTAGGCATTACTGTGTTCCGGTTTGAAGGGCACTGTGCGCTAGTGAAATGACTGGGCAGACGAGATTTAAGAACTAATATCTCGAGGTTGGCAACGCGTGAGTGGCACCTACTAATGGTGCTGGAAGCGCTCATAGGCTACGGCAACCACAATCTTCATAATTATGTTTCCCAATTTTCAAACCATTCCAACTCAAAAATTAAATCAAGATTCTGTGGCCAGTGAAAATGTATTACACAAACGGACAAATTAACTGTGGCATTTATCATAGTATCTTGGTCATATTTATTTATTTATTTTTATTTATTCATTCATTTGATCTACATTACACACACATATACAAGAAATAATATAAAACCAACACATATATGATAAAGAAGCAGTGATGTAAGGGCGGTCTTATCACTAGGAGTCATAATTTTCATAATAGTAATTACTTGTAAAATAGTGTTCTCGTGTCTGTCTGTTGCCCCGCCTGTTGCGGGTTCGACTCCTGTTCGGGCAGACGTTTGCATTATTGCATCTTACCAATATATGTTTCAGACTGGGCGTTTGTGCGTGTGAATCCCAGTACCTCGGAAAGCACGTTAATTAGTCGGTCTCGGTTGTTATCACATAACATCTGATAATAATCGTTAGCTCTTGATAAGTAAATTGCTCTTATCCAATGTGTTATTAGTTCGCCCTTAGGGTTGCGGAGGTCAGATGGCAATCGTTCTGTGTAAAAACTAGTCACCTGTCAAATTCGGACAAGAGTAATAAGCAGACTCAGGGTAAATACTCGTATAGTACAGAGAATAATACATTGTGTTCTGAGACGCTCAAAGCCGGGTGCGATCAAAGATAAAAATGGTGGGTTAAGTAACTTTATGTGTGGTCAGTAACTAGATGGATGATCGCATAGTGGTATTCCGACTGAGGGTCTCCGTGTGTCTCGGCTGTAATCAATTTGACAATAGTCTAAAAATCAAGTCATAGGCCTATATAGGCCTGAACAACTCTGACAATAGGTTTGCCACTAACCACTCGATAAGAAGAAGAATTGTGTTCTGTTAATTATCATATACAAAATATATAAATATGTATATATAGTCGTTTCTAATACTAATTCTGTATAATTCATGACTCGAACGCGATCTATAAATATTATAAACTCGTTGGTTTTATATATTTTTAATAAGAAATCGTCGAATTTTCGTAATTTATGAGACGATTTCGTTTTAAAATGTTTTTGTAACGATCTATTTGTAATGTTGTCTACTATTAATCTTCTTTAAGAGATTATATAATGGGCTAGTTCTTACAAACGACTCTGTCTGAGTGAAATCAGTTTTTTTTATGTTACAGTTGGTAAACAAACATACGGCCCATCTGATGGGAAGTGGTTACCGTAGCCTATGAGCACTTGCACCAGTAGTAGGTGCCACTCACGCGTTGCCAACCTCGAGATATTGGTTCTTAAATCTCCTCTGCCCAGTAATTTCACTAGCGTACAGTGCCCTTCAAACCGGAACACAGTTATGCCTAAGCTCTACTATTTGGCGGCAGAATATTTGACACTGCAGTGGTACCTAGCCGGCCTCTTGCAACAAAAGACTTCCCACCAGTATGGCTGATTGCACTGGTGGAATAATCTCTGCCATGACAGAGGTTATCCCAACAGCGGGCGATGGAGTCGTCACATCCCGACGCCGGTAAAAGATTTTTAAGACACGATAATTCATGCTAAAATATTTTTTACTTCCAAAAACAATTATGCTTGTTTTTTTGTTATTAAATGGCTCAGCTGATTTTGTTAAAACAAATTACATTATTAAGTTTCAACCTGAGTAAAGTACATACGATACTTTCTTATCTCGTACTATAAGTCTATTTTTCTAAGCATCAACTTCTTTTATTTTACCCAGGATCTGCTTATTACTCTTATCCGGATTTGACATGCTACCAGTTTTACACGGAGCGATTGCCATCTGACCTCCGCAACCCTAAGGGCGAACCAGTAAATCATTGGATAAGAGCAATACTACTTTTACTTATCAAGAGTTAACGATTATTATCAGATGTTATGTGGTAACAACCGGGACCGACAGCTTAACGTGCTCTCCGAGGCACGGTGGGGAGACCCACAGACAAACGCCCAGACCGAGACAGAAATTTTAACAAACATCTGCCCGAGCGGGAATCGAACCACAACCGTCGAGACTAAAGGCAGACTCGCTACCCACAACGCCACAACGGTGTCATTCTAAGCATTAACTATCAGTTTTAATGTACTAACTGGGCCCGCGGCACCGCTCGCGTGGGTAACGATTTTTCTTTATTCCACGGAATCCTAATTCTTTGTCGAAAACAAAAGTAGCCTAAGTTACTCCTTATAAAATCGGCTATCTGCCAGTGAAAGTCCCGTTAAAAAAGGTCCAGCCATTTCAGAGATTACCCGGAACAAACAGACAGAAAGACAGAAAAAAAAATTTAAAACTTATTTTTTTATTTAAGTACCGTAAATACTTTCTTATGCATAAATGAAAAGCTGTTAATTTGGAATTACAGACAGACACTTCAATTTTAATTATTTGTAGATGAGGTATAAATGGTTTCGTGTGGGTCTCCCCACCGTGCCTCGGAGAGCACGTTAAGCTGTCGGTCCCGGTTATTATCAATATCATCTGATAATAATCGTTAACTCTTGATAATAAATTGCTCTTATCCAATGAGTTACTGGTTCGCCCTTAGGGTTGCGGAGGTCAGATGGCAATCGCTCCGTGTAAAAACTAGTAACGTGTCAAATCCGGATAAGAGTAATAAGCAAACCCTGGGTACATAAAATACCGGGAATAATGCTAGGATGAAGAAGAGGTATAAATGGTTTCGGTAGATGACCCTTCGCTTTCGGATCAGATAAAGGAACCCTAATGGAGACATGGTCTGCTTATTTGTATAAAACTTGTGGGAAAGTACACATTCGATTACATTAATTCATATTCATCTTTACATAGTCCAGTTTCTACGTATTAACGTTTTTCTACGATTGACGTTTTAATTATGTTTGTCCTAATAAGCTATTAGTAGTCATAAAGTAATTGATATTTAATATAAATGCCTCTTATTCCAAGACGCCAGCTCTGTAGATATTCTACCGCAAAGCAGTAGTGTGGTTTTCATTACTGTTTCGGTTCAAAGGAAACTGTAGCTAATGAAATTACTGAACAACGCAAGGAACCAATATCTCGAGGATGGCAATGCGTGAGTGATACCTACAAATGAAAGGTGGTGTTGTAAGCCCTCATAGGCTACCACAACTGGTAACCATCAGGTGGGTCGTGTGATTGCTTACCAAAAAAACATTTAAAAAGACAGCAATATTTTTATTTAAAAAAAAAACAATAACTGATTCAACACAATTTAATGCATGGAGGCCAATTGCTGATTCTTTAATTATTTATCAATTTCATTTATGACAAGTTATTTGAAAATATTCCAAACACGATACAGTCCAAGGATGCAACTATAGTAATAGATGTAACAAGTATATAGATATAAGTATAGTATATAGCCTTTAAGTGTGGTATACTATGTAAAATGAGTTTCATAAGTATTTAAAATAAATAAATAAATAAACGCTGCACACTCAACGGCCCCCATTAGGATAGTAACATCCTGTGTCGGGGGTGCGGAAACATTCACAATGACAAGGACAAATACACCCAGACCGGAAAATATGCTTGCGTGCACAATACAAACATATTATGCTCCGAGCGGGAATCGAACCCGCGACCTGTGGCGTTTAAGGCAGGTTCGCTACCGCTGCGCCACAACGTCGTCAAAATGTTAATGTAACACTGTATATTATGTTGGCTTCCTATGAAATAAATAAATAAATAGTAAGGATGCAACTATAGTAACAGATAAGGTTAGAAAAGAATAGATAAGGCAAACTCAAATATTAGTTTCTTTATTTACTTTGATTACTTAACGCTAGTTATGTAACGTGGATATTTTAAATGAAAACGTACTTTAAAATAAACAACATTCCCAAACGTAAAACACTTTCTATTATCTAAAAAAAAATCTAATTAGATTCCACCATTGTTGTTAAAGAGTACGTGAATACATTAAGATTTTTCGCTTTACCTTTTTATATACAAAGTCTATGTAATGTATGTGTAATCACTTTAATCTAATATATAAAATTGTAAAGTCTGTTTGTAAATGCATATAAAACGACATACATGTGGTCAGTACCTTCTAATATTTTTTTGTTATATATTTTGTCTTTGTTTTTTCAGTTTTTTTTTGGACCTTTTGAGACCGGACTTTTATTAGCGGATATTATAAAAAGTTAAAAACACTATTTTATTTTAGAATAAAACAAATAAAATAAAAAATATGTTAAATAAAATATATTAAATAAATATAAAATGTATTAACGATTTTAGATTATTTAATTTTTGTTATTTTAGTTTATTTAATAAGTTTGCATGCTTGTTATTATTATTTTACGATTTATTTTTAACTTTTGTAATTTTAATTTATTTTGTAAGTTTTTGCATGTTATTATTTACACTTTTGTTTTTATTTATTTTATTGATATTTTTTAGTTTCTATTATTTCTTTGTTTTCTTGTGTGTTGTTATAAGCAAATAAATTTATTATGCATTCATTCATTCAATAATAGAAAGAAAGAAAGAAACACTTTATTCTTCTGAATACCAAAAAAAAAATGAGTAGATTATGAGACCGAAGCCGCGGGCACAGTTAGTTATACAACAAAACCGATTGGCATCATTGTCATGGTACATAATGTGAATATCGAGTGAGTTCGTCTCGTATCGCGGTAGAAAGCGTGGGTGATCGGCAATTAATGGTAGCATCAGCTAGAGATCTGCCTCTTGCTATTGTTCCATTGCGGCGTTTAATTACTGGCGAAAGTTCCACGTGAAAGTCGCCACACGTGTTCACACATGTCTTGGCATTGTTTTTTTTCAATGTTACATTGACTCTTACGTCTCAAGGTCGAGAGGATTGTGTAATTTTCGGGACCTGTAATGCATTAGTAATACCTGAGTGGCTCTCGTGAACTAAGCACTATTCTGCATCCTTAGTTTTGGACTAAACTTATCGTTATTAACTCAGATGCGCCTGGATATTATGATATTAATAGGTGACCCAGCCATATAAATTTTCAAAGAAATAATCATGACATGAGATATTTATATATTAGATATATCCCATAGTTTGAGTGGATTGTTCTTGAGGTTTTTTAATAGATTATTTTTACTATACACTAGCTGTGGCCGCGGCTTTGCTCCCGTCGATTAAGACCGTCCTGTTCCACAAACTCACTGCATCTTATCACCCACCCGCACTTTCTTTCATCATGATGTTTGACGACGTTGTGGTGCAGCGGTAGCGAACCTGCCGTAATCGCCACAGGTCACGGGTTCAATTCCCGCTCGGAGCATAATATGTTTGTGCTGACCATGCAAGCATATTTTCCGGTCTGAGTGTATTTGTCCTTGTTATTGTGAACGTTTCCGGACCCCGACACAAGATATTACTATCCTAAAGGGGGCCGTTGAGTGTAGCGTTTATTTATAGCATATAGCCTTCAAGAAATTTGTTATAAGTGGAAAAAATAATTTTTAAAATCCGATACGATTAGTAAAGGTTTAATAAAGTAATTACTTAAATACATCTATTGTTACGTACGCCGGTTTAAAATATTTTATTATTATAATTACGTATTCGCTATTCGTAATAATAGCCGAGGTAAACGTAGTTTATTGAAACTATTATTTTATTGCGGTTACGATGCGGTTTAACGCTTGGAAAATTAGATTAAATTTATATCTTGAAATTGGATTTCGAATTTTTAACCGACTTCGAAATGGAGGAGGTTATTAATTCAGGTGATTTTTTGTTAATATATTTTTAGGTTACTAAGTTGGTAAGCAAACATACGGCCCACCTGATCGGCGGGCAAGCGGTTGCCGTAACCTATGAGTGCATGCAACGCCCTTAGTAGGTGTCACTTACCCGTCGCCAACCTCAAGATACTGGTTCTTAAAGGTAGAGTCTTGTTCTTAAGGTCCGAATCACACTTCTGCTTTGAGGTATATCTGACACTGCTGTGATACCTACCTAGCTGGCTTCTTGCAATGAATTTTCTACAACCAATTTTTGTTGTTTTTGTTAGCAAAGATCATAACTTTGTGGTGTACCAGTGATAGTCCCATATAAAATGTTTAGTGGTCAAGGATTCTTAAGATATAGGACAGAAAGACACGAAAGAGACCTTAATTACCAAAATGTAGATCCATCTATGAATCTTATAATTCTGTAGTTTATACACGACATCTCCGCGTAATGGGGACACCCCTACCAATTAAGATTTATTATTAAAAGTAGAACGATTTCCAGAAAGAAGCCAATACAATATAGACAATGTATGCTGATAACATTTTATTAACCGCAAAACCAAAACCGCAGTGTAGTTATTTCATTTACATTCAGTCGTAAAGACTGTTACATTGTAGCTGGTTCCTTCACATATTTTTCGGTTGAAGTTCAGGCGTCTCGTATATTTTATAACTAATATATGGTTGACCACAAGACCACACTTTAAGGAGTAATTTTATTTTTGCTTTTATAGTAGAATTGTAAATAAAAACCACCAATCAATATTGTCATAGACAAAGGCGCTCCATGGTTGGTCAGCGATCAGTGGTTAAAGCAACTTTAAGCGCGGTCAGTCTATGGATGGCTGATCGCATTGTGGTATTTAACTGAGCGTTTCCGTGATTTGGAGGGCAAGTAAAAAGTCGGTCGGATAACTCAAGTTAGAGTTATTTGAGGGACCTGAGCAACTCTGACACTAGGTTGGCCACTAATAATAATAAACACTGCACACTCAACATCGGAAAATATGCTGGCATGGTCAATACATATTATGCTCCGAGCGGGAATCGAACCCGCGACCTGTGGCGTTTCGCTGCCACACTATAAGAAGTCTATGGTTGAGTGACTACGTAACTATATTTCATTTCAGTGTTTCCGTGTTTCGGAAAACATTCCAAAGTAAATTCATTAATTTAAGCTAAATTTCGATTCAAGTTTTTTAGTGCTGATAAATGTTATAAAATAGGTAATTTAAACAATTTATATTGCTTTAATGATAGCATATTACTTCTATCAAAAAATAAAAACGCCGTCAAGTAAATTATCTTATAAAATCTTTACCTCGCCATTTACAGTTCTTAAATTATTCCCGGTACTATACGAGTATTAAACCAGGGTCTGCTTATTACTCTTGTCCGGATTTAACAGGTTACTAATTTTTACGAAGAGTGATAGCCATCTTAAGGGCGAACCAGTAACTCATTGAATAAGGGCAGTTATTTTATCAGGAGTTAACGATTATTATCAGATGTTATGTGATAACATCCGGGACCGACAGTTTAACGTGGTCTCCGAGGCGTGGTGGGGTGACAAGGACAAACGACCACACCGAAACAGATGTTTGGAAGATCACTGCAAACATCCGACCGAGCGATCGAACCCGCAACCGTCGAGGCTACAGGCAGGCTGGCTACCCACAGCGCCACAACGGTATCTTATAAAATTTTTTATCATGTCATTAACAGTACGCGTCTGATTGCAGAACGATTTTCCATTGTGAAATAATTCCCACGGTTACAAGATAGACGAGGTTTTTATAAGTTAATTATACATACCAGATAAGTTGGTAAGTTCGGACCTCAATTCAGATTTATATGTTTAGATATAATATCGTTGATTTTAACGTGATAGTGGCAACTAAGTTTGCATATCGCTTGATGGGAAGTAAAATTATGTGCTGTGCCTTTAAGGGGAAAGATATTTAAAGGTACGAAACAAAGGAAAGGGGAAAGATATGTAAAGGCGTCGGGATGTGACGACCCCATCGCCCGCTGTTGGGATAACCTCTGTCACAACAGAGATTATTCCACCAGTGCAATCAGTCACACTGGTGGTAGGTCTTTTGTTGCAAGAGGCGGGCTAGGTAGGTACCACCGCAGTGTCCAATATTCTGTTGCCAAATAGTAGTGCTTAGGCACTACTGTGTTCCGGTTTGAAGGGCATTGTACGCTAGTGAAATTACTGGGCGAACGAGATTTAAGAACTAATATCTCGAGGTTCGCAACGCGTGAGTGGCACCTACTAATGGTGCTGCAAGCGCTCATAGGCTACGGCAGCCACATACCATCAGGTGGGCCGTATGCTTGTTTGCCAACTTCTAACATAAAAAAAAAAAAAGGAACTCACCCTCACCGGCTATAGCTTTGAGAGCTTTGAGAATCGCTTCTGCAACATAGCAATTTTCAGACAGTATTTTAGTATTTTTTTGTTCGATTAAAAAAAGTGAATATTAGCGCTGCTCTTTCAAGGCATAACTAATATTCCTATTGCCCGTCCAAATAAGCTCGAAGCTTGCGCTAGGAGTGGGTACGACAATAGCCCAAGGGGTGGGGATCGAACCCGCGAATCTGGTGTTAATGGAGTGGAGTCAGCCCTTCTACCGTTGAGCCATTAAGGCTTCAAGTTCACCATAAAAAGATGAATTCAAAACGCTAGTTAGACATTTAAAAAACTGTAATACTTTGCCTAGACATACCCTTAAAGACAAGTTTTCTATTGAGCTATTCCGACTCTAACTTTTAAACCTTTCGTAGTATTACCAGCGTAAATAACGGAAGGTAGGGTCACCGATTATTCACGCCCATTATATACAATACAAATTGCGTTACGTTGCGCATTACCACAAGGTTACTATTTTTTATACACGAAACATGAATTCATTAATGTTCTACTGCAGTGGAACGGTAACCTTTTCGTACATAACAACTTAAAATAAATTAACTAAGTGGTTATCTAAATGTACTAGCGATAATTTCAAAATTTGGAAAGAAAATAACAACAATTGTCAATTTCGACTTAAGACAATACTTAGACTAAGCACCTAAGTACACGAAACTGTGTAGTGTCTAAATTTTTTTCAGAAAGGGCGAAGATACCGCGTAACATACAAATAAACAAAATCTTCGATAAATACCTCTTCATTGAAGTCGGCTAAAGGATAAAATAAAAATCATCAGAAAACATTTTTATGCCATGACGGTTGGCATTCAAGCAAGCGCTCCGCCTGATGATAAGCAGTCTCCGCAACCTATGAACGCTTGCGATACTTGAAGTATCACATGCGCGCTGCCAACATAAGAGATAGGAGGTAAGAGATAAGAAGGCAAAAATGGAAGAGAACAAAGATTGCGTTTTTGCTCAACGTTTCTGATACGAACCGTAAAGTTACGGAACGATCTCCAGCTTCCGTGTTCCCTACCAGCTACAACATAAATACCTTCAAGTTTAGAGTGAATAGGCATCTTCTAGGTAAGCGCGCTCCAACTAAGACCGCATCACTCCTCTCCAAGAGGAATGATTGTAGTCAAGCGCAAGCCTATCATAATAATAAAAAAAAAAAAAAAAAAAAAGATTGGCTTTGGCGATCTCACTCACTGTAACAGCATAGATGTGAGACTCAGTCGAGCAAGCCCATTTATGCTGGAAGGAACAATATTTGAGATTGTTTCTGACGTCACGATCAACATGCAGTCTCCCCTCATGTCACACTTTAATACCGGAAGGCGACGCAATTTCTTAATGTTACTTAAGCGTGTCGCAGAGCCCTAGTAGATGAATAAATAAAATTTTAACTTAAACGTATTCAAATGCATGTGTTACATCATAATCAAGGGGCTTACCATTAACTCATAGCGATTTAAATGTCGTCCAATATATATAATGACATATATATTTACTAGCGGCCCGCTCCGGCTTCGCACGGGTATAAAACATATAGCCTATATGATTCACTGAAAAATTATTAAAATCGATCCAGTAGTTTTGATTTATTCATTACTGCCCGTGGCTCGCACGCGTTAAATATGATTATTTACGATATCACATTAGAAACCTCAAAAAAATTTTTTTCTCCACTATTTAATGGATGTTATTATACATATAAACCTTCCTCTTCATTCAGTCTATCTATTAAAAAAACTCATCAAAATCCGTTGCGTAGTTTTAAAGATTTAAGCATACATAGGGACAGAGAAAAAGACTTTGTTTTATACTATGTAGTTATACGTTACGCTCATATAAAATCTGATTCTATTCGAAACGATCAAGTACAACTTTTTCCTTTAAATACCTTTTGGTAAAACGTAATTTAATAGTAAAAAAATAGGACATACTAACCCGCAGATTACAACAACAACCGCGTGGTAATCGGGAGTGGCAACGTCCTACTTTTCTCCTTTTCTACGATGAAAAGTTCGCTTTTAGTCCCTGACGCGAGAGATAAATAAACGGTTGCTAGGATACCGGGAGTAAAGTGAGTAAAATAGTGTCCTCTTGCAGGGAGAGAATGGGGCATTTTTCTCCCTCATACCAGGGACTAAAAGCGAACTTTTCATTAAGGTAGCAAAAAAAAAAAAAGTCCAAAAGTCGCTAGTGCTGTATTCAGTAACATTTGCAGATGTATGAGGTGTTAAAGTTAAAACAGCTGTGATATTGTAACACGATACGTTCGGTTAGGGAGATGCGGGGCGAAGCGTGAGCTGGTTTGATTGAATTAAACCGACATAGTTCCCCTCGCCCGAACGGCTGGATCTATGTGCTGCGCACACATCAATTTAGCTAATTGAACGCAACCACTACCGAGGGTAATTGATGAATGATTTTTATCAGCGCGAGTTTGATCACGTCTAAAAGTAAATGTATTGGACTGTTTTAGGATGAGCGCTTTTATTTTGATCAATTTTGTTTATGTGTTATATAGATATCTTAAGTTTGAGTATATTTGAGTGCGCCCGCGGTTCCGCATCGTGTATGGATTTTTCTTTATTGCACGGAACCCTAATTAATTTACTATTTTTAACATGAGCTATCTGCCAGTGAGTCTCGTTAATCGGTCCAGCTGTTTCAAAGATTAGCCGGAACAAACAGACTGGCAGACGAAAATTTTAAAAATTGTTTTTTTTTATGTAAGTACCGTATATAAATTCATGTGCATTTTGTGAAAAGTTGTTAATTTAGAATTACAAACAGACACTTTAATTTTATTTATTTGGAAAGATATACATTGTATTCACGTCATAGTATTTAAAAAGTCGCATTCATAACAATACAACGCAATAGATAATAATACAATTTCGTGCACTTTACAAAGAACACTGCCTAATAAATTTGCGATAACAGTGTTATAAAATTAACAATACGGAGCTATCAGGAGCGTTTCGCCAGTACTCTGCCAAGCCGACCGTTACATATCGCAATAAAACACAGAGTCGTCTACTTCGTAATACACAATATGTAATAGGTGCGTAAGTGTATAGTTAAATAATTCACTACCTGAATTAACAAGGAATTCAGATAAAAATCGCCACGATCAGATATTTCCACCGATCGGATCGTATGCGGAAAATATAAAAATTTAAAAGGCCTATTAAAAATATAACGTAGGTTTTAACTTTCACTTGGAATTTTGTAGTTTTCATCGATCTGACAACTTTCGAATACAGTGTGAGAGTAATGAGCATTCACTTGTCATTGACGACGTCGTGGCGCAGCGGTAGCGAACGTGCCTTAAGCGCCGGTCGTAGGTTTGATTCCCGCTCGGAGCATATGTTTGTTTTGACCATACAGCCATGTTTTCCGGTTTGGGTGTATTTGTCCTTGTCATTGTGTATGTTTCCGAACCCCGACACAGGATATAACTGCCCTAGTGAGGATCGTTGAGTGTGTAGCGTTTATTTATTATTTATGAGAATTTTAGCGAATCTCATATTACAAATAATATGTTTTTTATGTATATTACTAGTAAATGGTAACAAGACCAGCATTTTGCAGTCACATAACCAAACTAGGTATTGATTATCGAATGCCGTTCTGCGAATGCTTTGGGCAAATGCTCAATGCATCGTTACAATTAGGGTTGCATGATGGCTGAGTTTTGCCGAGATTATCCAAGAATAAGAGGACGTTTTCTGGGACGTGGTACTGGTGAAAATGTCCTAGACGATAATAAGAATTACGTTTGACAACCTTAGTAGCAAAAAATCTAAAATCGCTGATGGACTTACCATCAGCGTTTTAAGTTACTCGTTCTCCGATATTAACCGATTCAAAGTGAAAAAAATCACGCATCTCATCGCCCGAGATAAGAATAACGTTTGACAACCTTAGTAGCCAAAAAACTTGGGTCTATCAGCGGTTTCAGTCACTCGTCCTCCGATATTAACCGATTCAACGTGGAAAAAAAATCACACATCTCATCGAAGTACGTTTGACAACCTTAGTTGCAATAAAACTGGGATCTATCAGCGGTTTAATCGCTCGTTCTCCGATATGAACCAAATCCGCGTCGTCATGCACAATCATGTTTTCAAACGGGAAAGTTTTCGGTACCTAAGACTGAAAGTGATGTCTGTATTTAAATGGGAAAATGATAAACAGTTAACTCTTTTATGACAAGTGAAACTGGATTCTTTGCATTGCAATTACGTCGTTGTCGCTGAACGAATGACTTAAGTTTTACGTTTTCCATAATGATTATTAAGTTTCACTTTTAACTTTTTTTTTTAACACTCCAAACTGTATCGAAACGACCATAATTCTATTTCTGAAAAATCTACTAACTACTAGCGAGCCCCACAGACGTTGTCTTGCCCCGAAAAAAATATGGGACCCGATAACAGTGCCCCGTAACTGATTCTAATTTTAAACAGAAGTGACACCGGTGCAAATGATTGAATTACTAATACCGCTATTAAAAATAGAGGTTGATGAACCATAAAATTCTTTAAAAAAAAACAATTGTCCAAAAAGTTAAATTTGTGGTAGACCATCCCTAATATTTAAGGGTGTGAAAAATAGATGTGCACCCATTCTCAGACCTACTCGATATGCACACAAAACTTCATACAAATCGGTCGAGCCGTTTCGGAGAATATGGTCACAAACACCGCGACACGAGAATACAGTCCGTATTCTTAGGAAAGTTTTATGTAAAAATAAACTGTGCTCACCGGAGCGTAGAAATTATAATTCGTAAACATGCCTTCTTCTAAGTCGAATCCTCATGACTGAGGGTCGTGTCTGCCTGGAGCCAGCGCACAGGTGTTGATCAAATTTCTCCATTTGTCCCGATCTTGAGCCTGTCTTAAAGCAATGTTAAACGACACTCCGGATAGTTCCCGAATTTGGTCAGACCACCGTGTTGGAGAGCGTCCTCGCGGTCTTTTGCCTTGTACTTGGCCAGCTATCACAAGCTTCTCGAGGCAGTCTCCCTCTCTCCTAGCTATGTGGCCAAAGTACGCGAGTATTCGTTGAAGGCAAGTGGTGGATAAGCGGGTATCGATCTTCAACTCGTTCAGGATGGACACGTTTGTTCTCATTGCCGTCCAAGGAATACGAAGCATCCGACGCCAACACCACATTTCGAATGCATCAATTTTGTTTCTTTCAGATTTCCTGAGCGTCCATGTCTCTACGCCGTAAAAGAATATTGAGAAAACTAGAGTTCTTACGAGTTTCATCTTAGTGTTTCGTGTGATGTTCCTGTCACGCCATATTTTTTCTAGGCTTGTCATAGCTGTTTTTGACATCTGGATCCTTCGTTGAACTTCTAGTTCACTTCCTCCCTCACTGCTTATTACGGAGCCTAGATACGTAAACTGAGTGACTATTTCAAAATGTTGAAGAATGTTTTTGTTAGAGAGATTGTTGGCTCGGTCTACAATCATTATTTTGGTTTTTGAGCAATTTATGTAAAGCCCTACTTTTCTACTTTCAGTTTCTACTCTTTTTATTAGCTCCTCCATTTCCTTTGCAGTAGACGCAAACAGTGTGGTATCGTCAGCGTAGCGTAGGTTGTTTATTTTTATGCCTCCAACACTAACTCCTCCTTCCCAATCTGTAAGGGCTTGTCGCATTATATACTCGCCATAGATGTTAAACAGGATCGGTGAGAGGATACATCCTTGTCGTACTCCTTTTCGAGGCCTAAATGATTTGGAGAAATGCTCATTGACTCTTACAGTCGTCTTTCCGTTCTCATAGAGGTCTTTTATAAGTTGGACTAGATGTTCCGGTGTCCCCATTTGTCTTAGTATATTCCACATATGTGACCACTTCACACAATCGAATGCTTTTGAGTAGTCGATAAAGCACATCACTATTGGTATTTGAAACTCTCGACATTTTTCTATAAGCTGTCTTAAATTTAGTATCTGCTCTCTAGTGCCACGTCCTTTTACGAATCCAGCTTGTTCTTTCGGAATTTGCCATTGGAGATAAGCTTTTAGACGATCGTGGAGGACATAGAGCAATATTTTACTTGCATGCGATATAAGTGCAATTGTGCGATAGTTTTCACATTTTTTTGTGGATCCTTTTTTATGAAGTGGAACAAGAACCGATTCTTTCCAATCACTGGGCCATTTACAACTTTTCCAAACAGCATTACAGAGATCAGATATTAACTTAATCCCGTTTTGCCCAAGGTGTTTCAATTCCTCTGCTGTGACGTTATCTTTACCTGGCGATTTATGGCATTTGAGTCGTTTTATGGCATTTTCGATTTCCCTTGGAAGAATATCTGGCTCTAGTTCTAAACTATTGGAGGACATTGTTGTTTTTTCCGGCTCAATATCTGCGTATAGTTTTTTAGCATATTTTCTCCATCTGTCGATGACACTGTCAATCTCTGTAAGAAGTTGCCCGTTTTCATCTTCAATGGCCCAAGTCTTCGGTTTAAATTTTCGTGTTAAAATTTTAATCTTTTTGAATAAATCTCTAGGGTTTAGTAAGCGTGCATTACGTTCAATTTCTTTACAAAGTTCATTAAGATGATGGTTTTTATCCCGACGGGAAAATTTTTGTATTTTCCGGGATAAGTCTGTATATTGGTTTTCAGAAATTGAAATCCCATTTTCTTTGAGTGCTTTTCTCTGATTCACAAGTTCCCAAGTCTTATGAGTCATCCAGTCTTTTCGTTTGACTTCTATCTTTTTAGTTCGGGCTTCCTCGCGAGTTGAAGATATAAGATCTTTTATATATCGCCAATCCCCCTCTACATCTCCTGTAAGTTTTATTTCAGGTGTTAAATTAGCCATTTTACGTTCGAAATTCAGAAGTTCTGGTAGCGATAGTGGGTCAGGCCTCTTGATCGATTTTCTTCCACAGTTCTTTAATTTTAACCGCACGTCTGCTATTAGAAGCTGATGGTCACTTCCGCAGTCTGCTCCCGGATATGTTTTTACATTGGTGATTGAGCTTTTCCACCTCCTTTGACACAAAATGTAATCAATTTGATTTCTGTACCTATCGCCGGGTGATATCCATGTGTAGAGTCGTCTGGCATGGTGTTTGAAGCACGTATTCATTATACTTAGTGTATTATTGATGCAGAAACTAATTAGATTCTCGCCTCTATCGTTTCTTTGTCCTAATCCGTATTTCCCGACTGTATCTCTTATGTGGTCGTCGTAGGTGGTGGAGCCTACTTTCGCATTAAAATCACCGATAACTATAGTAACTTCCCTTTTGGAATTTTGAAATAGCTTTTTCTAGGTCACAGTAAAAATGATTGATGTCTTCCTCCGACGACGTAGCTGTTGGAGCATAGATTTGCACTATATTAAGTTTGCATGGGATGGTGTTGAGTTTTAAGGAAATTATTCGATCACCGACCGGGCTATATCCAAGAACAGAACTTTGCCACTAAAGGATACCGATATTGCCACTCCGCTTCGGCTTTCGTTACATGGGCCAGAGAAATATACAGTGTCGCCTCCACTGGATGTGTAATAACCGGAGCCACGCATGTGTGTCTCACTAAGGCCAAGGATGCTAATCTTGTGCATTGATTTTTCACGGTCTATAATCTTCTTTTTGGCGTCATCTAACATGCCTCTGACATTCCAAGTTGCTATTCTCATTCTTTTTTTGTATCTTATGAGGGTTCCGACTGATGTCACCAGTAGCATTTTTTCCACCCTGAGCCTGATGAGTCACTGCAGGAAGGCCAGTAGCCAATTTCACACCTTGTGACCTGGACTCACAAAGGCGCCGGGTGCTAGCCGGATCACATGCCACATAGTTTCGGCTTTTTCCTTTTTCCATAGCAGATTCCAAGGGAGAATAGTGCGGTGGCTTCCCCTTTCCTTCCGCACCGCAGTGATGGTTAGACCACCAGAAAGCATATTTATATTTTAATATGCCTACATGTAGGGCAAAAATAGCAAATCCTGAGGCGATATGGGTGTGACGAAACGAGGGTTATAAAGCTATAAAACGGGCATGTATAATATATATGATCCATTATAAATATTGTATGTACCCTTTGCTATTTATGTCATGAATGGGCCCGAGCTACCCCCGCTGTTGCACTACCCTCTTATAGAATACTAGTTTTTGCCAGCGACTTTTCCCGCGTGTAAAACATTCACATAAACCTTACATATTTCCATATAAACGTTGACGTTAGACGACGTTGTGGCGCAGCGGTAGCGAACCTGCCTTAAACGCCACAGGTCGCGGGTTCGATTCCCGCTCAGAGCATAATATGTTTGTATTGTCCATGCAAGCATATTTTCCGGTCTGGGTGTATTTGTCCTTGTCATTGTGAATGTTTCCGGACCCCGACACAGGATATTACTATCCTAATGGGGGCCGTTGAGTGAGCAGCGTTATTTATTTATTTAAACTTACATTCCCTATTTATATAACCTATTGTTTTTACACCCTTGAGAGTAAAAGTTTTACAAACTTTGAATTTCATATTTATTTATATCGAATCATCAGCCTAAAAAAAGTTTCAAGTTTCTAGCTCTAAAATTGAAGATCGTTCGAATCACCCATTTCAACCCTGTTTTCGCATAAAGGTAGTCTATGTCCTTTCTCAGGCTCTAAACTATCTGTGTATCAAATTTCATTGAAATCGGTTCAGTAGTTTTAGCGTGAAAGACAGACAGAGAGACAGAGAAATAGCAGAGCCTATGAACGCTCTCAAACTCGAGTTTTATATGGAGGTATAAGCCCGTTGTTATCTGTGGTGCGTGGTATGGGTGGTCTGAAAAATAAGAGTCTTCGCGTTGATTTCGTCAATAGGGTATAATATACCTCATGCGATGCCAAACCACGCGTATCGGCCCGTATGAACAAGTCTTTTACCACAAAATATACGCTAAGTGAATTATACTCACATTGGTGTGATATCATATAATATTTTAGTAAACAAAATAATAAATTCTGCTCTTGTTCTTTGTAAACAAACAAAATATACATTTAAATATATATCTGTTAAATAGCTTTGGCCTAAATATACGTTAATTAATATTAAAATGATCAAATCATAAGATTCGTCCCATGTCATGGAGACGGTATTACGGATTGGAGCCGCTGCGGAAAAAGCTGAATTCTTTAAGCGGCGTAAATATTCGTCACTTATTGCAAATTACACCTTTGTGCCGTTTGCAGTAGACACACTTGGGCCGTTAGTGCAAAACAATTTCTAAAAGATATTACATCCCGACTCATTCTCTCCACAGGTGACGGAAGGAGTATTTCATTCAAAATGACTTTAGAATTGAGTCCAGGGAGAAATGATCCACGTGACTTAATAGTGTTACAAGCGACCCATACTTTCCGAGAGAATAAGAGCATTTTCAGGAAGAACATCGTAATCGAAAATTAATATTTTTTACAGGAGGTTTCGTGTTACAGAGTTCGTTCGTTAGTTCGTTTGATAATACATACATAAACCTAATTTTTTTCTAGTATAAAAAGTATATATCTGTGTGCCAAATTTCATTCAAATCCATTCCACTTTTTGCGTGATTAAGTAACAAGCATCCAAGAAGTTATGTCATCCTTCAATTGTGAGGGGAACCACGATGGCGGTGGTGGAGCCTCTCCCTTGCACGGTAGGGTCTGGTTCCAAATGGTCTAAAATTATATAGCCTCATATTACTTAGTATAGTTTAGAATCGTAGGCGTTAAGATAAGATAATAAGTAGTGGTAAAAGTAGTATTTACGACACTCCTGTAACCCTGCTGTTTGCTTTGAAAAAAAAAAAAAAAGTTTTATGAAAACACAGAAACTAAGAGTAAAGTCAAAAGTTGTTGCATATTAAAAAGCAACAACAAACCTGAACATTTCTAGTAATAGGATGACTTACAGTATATTAGTATTCAACTATTAATTAATTTCCAGTAATAATTAATTCGATACTGTTACATTGTAACTTAGAACCAGATGGTCCGACGAGCTTAGAATATAAAATATTCTAGTAATTGTAAAACAGCAAATAAGGTATTTAACGGAAATTTATTTACGTGAAATGTTTTATTAAGATTCCACGTATGTAGTAATGAGATGATAGGCGATTTAACATGTAACATCGGAAAGAACAAAGAATAAATATAAATGATGTTGTTTTCCGCAGAAAAATCGTGTGGAATTAATTAGGAATCCAATATGGTTTTTTCCATTAAAAAGGCTTGTGTTTTCAATACAGGAGGAAAATAATGCGATGAAAATGGTTTTTACAAAAAAATATACCGAATTAAAAACAAAAATTAATATTTTCTACAACAGAAGTCGGTGTCATATGTGGCGATGTTTTACTTAGCACCGTCTTCTGCTGTAGAATTTTGAAAACCTTTTACCCATTAGGTCTTTGACACCAGTATTTTTTCCAAAAATATTTTATTTTATACTTCTTAGTTACGAATTTAGCAAGCGTACTTAATACCAATTTAAGACATATGATTTTTTCATGGATGCCGTAGTCATAAGTAAATGGACCAAATTGAAAGGGGACACCACGAGAGACACCAGCTTTCAAATAAAAAAGAATCATCAAAATCGGTTCACCCGGTCGAAAGTTCTGAGGTAACATACATAAAAAAAAATCGAATTTAGAAAATCCACCTATTTTAAAGTTGGTTAAAAAGGAAGGAAATCTTTACAATATATTTTATGGATAAGGTAAAAGTACCCAAAACTTTGCAAACGGTTTGAACGTTGGAAACAATACTTTACTGAGTTAAAACCTTATACGTAGAACTTTATATATGAGAAATTATAAATGAGTTTCGTTTACACTTTCTTCGAAATGTACTTTTTATTAGGTTTCTATTTGTTTTGTCTTAGCGTTTGCTTCTGATATATAATATGTGATGATCTAATCCATATATATATATATATATAATAAATAAATAAAAGGAGAAGACCCGACTGATTTGTCGACACCCAGCCTAAACCCTTGGACGCAGAAAGCTGTATTTTTCACATTTTTTTTTAAATCATAGACGTACAAATTACTGGGTGGACGAGAATTAAGAACTAATATCTCGAGGTTGGCAACGCGTGAGTGGCACCTACTAATGGTGCTGCAAGCGCTCATAGGCTACGGCAACTACTTACCATAAGGGGGGCCGTATGCTTGTTTGCCAACTTCTAACATAAAAAAAAAAAAACACTACGAAAGTTTTTTTTGAAATTCTACTTCGAAGCGGTGAAAAAAGGGTTGAAAGTTTGTATTGATGTCCGTCATTTTCAAAACTAGAAGCATGAAATGTTGTTTTTAGCGAACAATTACTAAATATAACTAACCACATGTATTTCCATTTCCTTAAATTCCACCCCTCAAGGTGTAAAACCTTTCAAATTTTATATGAAAAGAAAGGTCTGTGCTACCACAAATTTAACGCGAGCAAAGCCGTGGGCAGAAGCTTGGTACATACTTGATGCAGACATATAGAAACTCCTCCAAAAATAAAAGTTATTTCCTGACAATCAAATCATTCATGGCTTAAATCTTAAATTGAAGTTCCCCATAAAAACATTCACAACATAATATGATTAAAGAATTTAATTAATGTACCTGACAATTTGCAACATGTTATTATATGTAAATTAATTACTACTAGATAACTGCCAAATGCGATTAATGCCAGAACTATAAATGTATTTGCGATTGCATCTCGTTTTAAATGTAAACAAATAAAATAAGTCTATTGTTACCTGAATAAAGCACGCTGATGTATGTGACATTATATAAAAAAAATAAAGGTAATCTATTAAATAATAAATTAATATTGAATCAATTGCGTGATGGACCAAGCACATTGGAAACGAGCAAGCTAGCTTACTTGTAGGGACCATAAGAATATTAGCAATGATTTGAAAAAGCATAGGTAATATTCTTCTTTATAATAAAAACAATACCATCCCATACAAACTTTTAACTAAAGACATTCACCCCCTGACGGGTTAAACTTCGAAAAAGCCACATTAGATCGAATGACCGTGTACTACTCTAATAGTTTTAAAGCATGAATGAGAGCTAAGAGCTCCTATTACTCTATAGTTCAACACACACATAGACAACATGTCACTGATAGTGATAATACCTGCAAGCGTCCCAACAAACAGTGGCCGTTTATCATAATGGACCATACGCCTATATGAAAACCATACAGTAGCATATAGTTTATTATCAGTAAATCACATTACATATGATAAAACAATTATCTCTCGAAAGCAATAAAATAACTCTTGTATCGATCGTAAAGTGTCATCGGTCTTCTGCGCAAGGTTGTACGCGATATGCTATTAACCTAAAAACTCGGCAACCTGTTAAGGATCCATAATTTACGACGGTATGCACGCTGACGGCGCATTTTTATATGTTTGACATATATACAGATATGATATAAATTAAGGTCAGATATTACGATTGAGCTATTTATAAAATAAACTTAATGAAAAATTTAAGTGATTTTTGCCGCTCATAAATAAGTTTTTTTTTATTGCCTTTGCATTACAACTGGCCTCGATAGCTCCATTGGGTGTGAGGCCGAGTACTAAATCTTGGCCGTTAAAAAGGGACAGAATACGTGGGGGCTCAAAGTAGATTCTGTTGTCGCCTCTTGCGAGGTCAGACCTTGGGACGTTGTCGGAAATGAGTATGGTACATTGACTAATGGTAAAACCTAGCCAGTCTTATCAAGGGCTTCGAATGAGAGATAGTGTAATTGAAGATCTACTTCAATAACACTATCTCTCGTTCGAAGCTGATTCGAAGACGGATACCTTCACCCAATGCCGCTAGCCGTATCAACTCCCCAGCACCTTAACCCAGGGTTGTATGAATAAGGCGTGCCCTACGGCCATGGCCGCGCAAGGTGGGGAATCCGTGCATGTGTGGAGCTGCCCTGGAGAGGACGGCAGTCGGTGTGACCCCAACTGCCGTGCACACTTGCGTGGGAAGCGCAGAGGGTAATCGGCCATTGGGACTGAGCTCTGCCGGCGCAGTGGGTAATGGGTATTGGGTTCTCCAAGAGATCCAGGAACCTAGCTCCTTTATAAAGATGAGTCACCTAGGAGGTTTAGATATGTTTACCTTCATTGGCCAATAGAATAGTTAGACTTTACAATCCGTCTAAGGACAATATGATAAATGCGACTCTTTGAACTCTTTATATATGTATAGCAATTTCACATAAATATTCAGTAAGAGACAGTAAGACTTACTATTCATAAAATAAACTCAAACTCAAAATATTCTGTATTTAAATAGGCGTTTAAGCACTTTTGAATAGTCAAATATACAGTCTGTTATGTCCGTTTAAGTAAAGCTAAGCTGCTTATATAATTATGATAATTCAACAAATAGTTTCACGAATGAGAAGTCGCGGTCAATAACTAGTAATTGATACGATCGAGTATAATTTCACATACATGTTAATACCGTGGCTCTTGAACTGTGAAGTGTTCGTAACATCTGGGAATTATTGCTTCACGCTTGAATAAGCTTTTAATTGATATCTTTGGAGGTTATTGTTTTTTTTTTTACCAGATATTATCGAAAAGAAAATCAAATTATCTAGACATTCTATTTATAGGAAAGATAAAAAAAAGGATCTTTGTATATGTTTGTGTGTATGTGTGTGTGTGTGTGAGAGAGAGAGAGAGAAGGTTGTACTTCCCCGGCGAGTCGGTACACTCATGTCAACAGCAAGACTTTAAATACCACTAAAATTTTATTTATATTTCTTTTTTTAATTAAAGTGTCTGTTTGTAATTCCAAATTAACAGCTTCTCACTAAATGCATATGAAAGTATACACTTATATTAAAAAAAACACTTTTTTTATTTTATGAATTTCACTGGCACACAGCTGACGTTATAAGGAGTAACTTAGGCTACTTTAATTTTAGAGAAATAATTTGGAGTCCGTGTAATAAACAAAAATCGGTGGTGTACCGACACCACGGGAGTGGAGCCACCGGCAAAGGTAGTCTATAATAAGTCTTTAACATTTAAAGACTTATAATTGAATTGAGTCAAGTTCATAATTTCTTATAGCTTATTTAGAACCTGTTTGACGACCTTTAACAGATCTTAAGATAGATATTTGCTTTTCAAATTTAATCTCCAAGTTTGTTGACACATTTTATTCAACTTCGAAGCAAGGATTATTTTCTACAGTCCCTAAATTTTATGTCCTTCATTTTTGAGACAAAAATCATGAAAAATTATTTTTAGACGATCAATTAAAGATAAAGAAATACGATTTTTAACATTTTCTATAATTCCACTGCTGACGGGGTGATAAAGGGGTGGAAGTTTGTATAAAAATCCGTCATTTTTGAAACTAGAAACACGCACAATCAAAAATGTCTGAATTCCACCCCTGACAAAAGGGTTGACAGTTTGTATGTAAGATATTTTTCAAACTCGAAGCATGAAAAAAACTAACGCGAACGAAGTCGCAGGCAGAAGCTAGATTATATATATAAGATGGTGTGGTATATAAAGAAAGTATATGCTTTCTTATATAGGTACATATATTATTACGAATTCCACGTCACTACAACGATAGTCATTTCATCCTAACTGACCTCTGTTAAGATTAAACGTAATCTTTATTAATAGCATTGTAATTATAGCATATAAACATTCATTATACTGTTATCAGAACGCGGTGCCTTTATCAATAAGGTTATACAAGAGGCCGTTTATATTAACATTATATAATTATTGAGAAATGTACCGTAAAAATACATTTTCAGAACAAGTTCTTTCTAGGTCATCGAAACTTCGAACGTTCATATTTTCACGAAGGGTCTATATTAATTATTAAATTATACAAATTATATAATTAAAAATTAAAGCCTGTCACGTGGTTGCATAAACTATAGCAGGTGTCGGGCAAGTAGCGTTAAAGATCGTGAGATCACAACAAAATTTACATATAAGACAGTTAAGCAACTTTGAGAATGGTCAGTCTTTGGATGGGCGACCGTATTTTGGTATTTTAACTGAGTGTGTCCGTTCTTCGGAGAGGACGTAAAACGAAAGTCGAAGTTGTTATCGACTACTAGGTTTGACACTATTCACTTGCTTTGATGTTTAAGCTGCTAAACCCATTATTATTAATTTTGGAGACCATGGAGGCGGTAGTAGGCTATTTTTTGTCACGAAAATAAAAATTGAAGGTAGTGAAATAGGAGACGAAAGTTTGTAAAAATGTGTGTATGTGAAAGTTTGTTTGTTAGATGCCTCATTACAAAACCGTTTTTCACGCGCTAGAAGCCGCCGGCAAAAACTAGTATCATACAATACAATAGTAGGCAAATTTATTTGGTTTTACCTGACTGCCTCGGGAAGGTAATGTTTTAAACGTTCAGTGACAAACACCATTAAAAGTAAACCACGAAATTCTACCACTATACACACACACAGTTTATTTTTAAAAATCACTTCTTACGTAAACACGCTTGTTAATTCGAATCAAAAATTACTGGGCGGACGAGATTTAAGAACTAATATCTCGAGGTTGGCAATGCGTGAGTGGCACCTACTAATGGTGCTGCAAGCGCTCATAGGCTACGGCAACCACTTACCATCAGGTGGGCCGTATGCTTGTTTGCCAACTTCTAACATAAAAAAAAAAAAACATTTAAGCTCGTTTGGTGCTGTTTATTATGTTTTTCGTGCTTCCATCTCGTTATTTGTGAGTGACAAATAATGGTGTATTGCAGAATCCGCAGCAATTAGCGTCTAAGTAGTGTCGAAAACATATGCTCGGACGAGACGCCTATCGTTCGTAACGCGGTCGAGGTAAGGAGCTGTGGAATTTACGTTCGCGTTCTTTTTTGCGAGAAATAATTCTGAATATATAACCTAGTCCTTGCGCTAGCCTGTTTTGAGGCTCGACGGTCGCAGTTTCGATTCCTGCTGGGAACAGATGTTGGTTAAAATATCTGTTTCAGTCTGGATCGTGCCTCGGGGAGCTCGTTACACTGTCGGTCTCTGTTATTATCACATAGCATCAGATAATGATTGTTGGCTCTTGATTTGATTAATTTACACCAGCTACAGCGTCCTTAAAACCGTAACATAGTATTCTGCTTCACAGTGGAATAACTGACACTGAGGTGGTACCTACCTAGCCGGCCTCTTGCAATAAAAGGCCTACAGTGAACAATCTAATGATACTCTTTAATAGGAGACGAAGCTCTTTGCCCAGCTGCAGGAGATTCCTCGTTCCTTATAAATATATCATATTTATATGGAACATTAAATCTCATTAAATTTACTTTATTTCTAACTATTAAAATAATAAAGCAAATGCGAGTCTAAAGAAATCGTAAACTTTATCCTGTCCGTTAAAAGCAAGAATATTGAAAGTTACAATAAGCCATTTTTAATCTCTGACCGTCAAGAGAACGCGGTGCTTACGTCTGTCAGTTGGACATGTGTACACGACACACTAATGCGTTAATGCTACACACAAAAATAAAAAAGTGAAGATAACACAAACAGACTATAAAGAGCCTAGGACTTATTATACTATTGTAGTTAAATCATTATCTTGACATTGTATTATGAGTTTTGTTTAATTTTAAATTTTGAATCGAGTTGAAAATATGTTAAATAACCATTTTACGTAAATACAAGGTCACTTAAGTCATTGAAACTTAAACTTTAATAAAAATGTTCAATATTTAAAAAAAAGACTACAGACACTTTTCGAATCTGATATTTTGTTTGTTTACGTTAAATTATCAGCAGTTCGGAAAGAGATTTTCTGCAAAAAATAGCAACATATGTTGGAACCGCATTATCGTGAAGGTCTGAGTTTAGATTAGTAATACTTAACAGTAACAGGATAGTTATATCCTGTGTCCGGGGTCCGGAAACATAAACAATGACAAGGAGAAACACACCCGGACCGGAAAACATGCCTGTATGGTCAATACATCATCATCATCATCTGCTCAGAGCGGAAATCGGGAATCACAACGTCGTCAAGATTATTGAGAAATTTGTAAAACTTAATCTAATTGGATCATTACAACTTTCGCGGGAGTATCTAAAAATACGATAAAAAAAATTAACTAAACAAAACACACGTGGTGGGCTATATTTAAACGCTTTCGGTTGCGTTGCTTGTCGTTTGCGGAGACGTGAAGCATTCGTACTCGATGGCAGCATCCTGTGACGCAAATCAACAAGCCCTATTCATATTAAATTATATCGCGTCATTATTTAATTCCGGCGTTTCCGGCATTGCAACAAAAAAACATAAACCGATAACATTTCCTGGAGGACATTTTAGAAACCAAAGTACTAAGGCATTAGAGGAAGGTTATCTAATTTTCGTGAACACGTAAAGTTAATTATTTTCCATTCTAAACACTAATAATAGTTTCTAAAACACATCAACGATTCTATTTTAGGATTTATAACCAAATAAAGAGTGAAAATAATCAAAATAATCACTTCAATTATTCATAATTACGCTAAATCCTGAACCCAATATGTAAATAATTTAAAAGTGGAATTTCCGGAATTAACAATTAAATTAATATACAATTCTGCATAAACGTGACCATAAACAGACAGCATACAGACAGACCACGACATGCATGAGCGACAGAAGTATTAGCCACATGTAAGAATCAAATCCAAGACATGGTTTTGTTTATGATCTGGTCTTCAAATTACGTAAAATCTGTTTTGGATATTTTTGGCTGGCCTTTTCGAAAGGTTTAATTTATTATATGCGCGTTTTCACCAACTAATTCCAAAGTCCTAGATTTACCTTCAGTTGGAACTAGGAATTAGCTTTAATTTTTATAGGATTTTCGTTCTTTAACACTTTGGAAACGAGCCGAAAAAAAATTATAGTCCACCGACCCCAAATTTAATGCGTAAGTTACGCACAGAATTGGTTTTAAAACTCCTTTTTCTTGCAAGCGTGAAATTTTTCTTACAATCCTACTAAGAATTCCTTAACCCAATGACTTTGTGAAGACCAGTAGGGCCAAAAAAAACACAATTACGGAAGACTTGGTCAACGAAAAATTATTTTAAGTGGCACTTTAGAGTTTTGATAAAATGTTTGGTGAAAATTTACAAGATTGCACTAAGTGCTTTTCTAGATTTTTGCTCCAAATGTTTCCAACTGAAACCTTGGCTGAAGGTAACATCCTGCATCAACGAACAAACTTCCTTAGAAACATTTTCCTGCATTCAATCTCGGTAGGTCGTTTACAATGCCAAACAAAAAGTTATATTAATTTCTTCCGTGGAACGTGAACTGTTGCGACAATCGATTGTTTCGTTATAAATACAATAAGAGAAAACGCGGAAAAATTTTCATTGAATTTCCTTAAATATATACTGCGGAAAATTGGGTCTTTTTATAATATTAGATAAACGAAATTATTTTTACTGCGATTTTGTACTGACATAACAAATTTTAATTTATGTCACTAAGTTGGCAAGCAAGCATACGGCCCACCTGATGGTAAGCGGTTGCCGTAGCCTATTAGCGTTTGCACCACCATTAGTAGGTGCCACTCACGCGTTGCCAACCTCGAGATATTGGTACTTAAATCTCTTTTTCCCACTGATTTCACTAGCCTACAGTTCCCTTCAAACAGAAACACAATAATGCCAAAGACTACTGTTTTGCGGTAGAATATTAGACACTGCGGAGGTACCTACCTAGACGGCCTTTTGCAAGAAAAGACGTACCATCAGTGTGACTGTTTAGGCTGTTGGAATAATCTCTGCTGTGACAGAGATTATCCCAACAGCGGGCAAAGGGGCAGTCACGTCCTGACGGCGGAAAAATGTATATAAAATATAAAAATTAAAAATTTTAAGTAGCCGCCTACAAAGAAATATGTCTACGACAAATTTACCTTTCAAACATAAAAAAAAACAAACTCAAAATCGGTTCAACAGTTCGGCAGCTACGATTACGGTTGGTTGGTTCAGAGTTTGTATTAAAATTGTTATTCTCGCGGGCGAAGCCTCTGGCAGAAGCTAGTATTCTATAAGTTTCTATACATTGCATTCATATTTGTTGGTTTAAACTCGCAGTTAGAAACGCAATAACAACGAAGGTTGTTATTGTTGAAATATCACATAAAAATATTATTGAGAAAGCGAAACGTTACGCACTATGAGTTTGGGTGTATTTAATATTTACATATGTACAACCGCTGCTTCGCTCGCGTGGTTTACAGATCTTTCTTTACAAGACTAAGTTACTCCTCATAACAGGACCTATCTGTCGTTGAAAGTCCCGTTAAAATCCGATTTAGAGATTAGTCAGAAAATGCAGACATTCATACATACAAAAATTAAAATTTTCGATTTATATGGGGTTTGTTTCAAGACATTAATTTGCAATTACAAACAGACAATTCAATTTATTTGTATGTATACATGAAAAAAATCTGTTTTATTGATACAAGTCTCGTAATAATAGACAGAGATGAAAGTATAAAAAAAAATCCAACATGGCATCCAACATGTTATGTACGCCGACGTTATCATTGACGGTGATCAAGAATCACTCTGTCAGACTTTGCATGCGCTTTTTTTTATCTACAATCACTCGAATGTCGAATGCGCATCGCAATCTTTAAATATTATCACGCGTATATAATTCTTGTCTCACACCGAATATCGGCTATACGTAGCGTTATTATTAATATACTTTACCTACTATAGATAAGCGGGGTATAGTAAGTTCGTCTGTATATTTGGTATTTCTGCAAATATTTGAATAGTTATAAAGCATAAATTGACGACGTTGTGGCGCAGCGGTAGCGGTTAAGTCCCACGGGTCGAGGGTTCGATTCCCGCGAGGAGCAAATGTTTATGTTGATCATACCAGCACGTGTTACGGTCCGGGTGCTTGTCCTTGTCGTTGTGTATGTTTTCGAACCCGACACAGGATATAACGGCTGTGCTAATAGGGTCGTTGAGTGTGGAGCGTTTATTTTATTTTTATAAAAAAAGCAAGAATTAAAAAAAAAACGGCTATCATAGAGATATGTTTAACTGTCGTGGCGAACCGGTGATGAACTTCGTAGCAAGGGATTATGCGAGAAGTAACATTAGGATAGTTAATTTGCAACAGTCCAGTTATGCACTCTTTTCTCTATTAATAGAAGAAGATATATATCGCATCGCCCTTCATCAAGTGGTTGCCGAACCTTAAATGAATGTATTTTGCGACCTGTCAAACATAACAGCAATAAGAGAGGTGGTTGTTTTAGACAACCGGACCTCAGGTTAAAATAAAACATTATTATATAATCTCTGATAAATCCAGTTAGGTGTTCTAAGTTTTTTTAATCCATACAGCTCTGCCATGATAGTTAAAAATACTACTTGGAAACTTGGGTTACTTGGAAAATTGAGTAAACCTCAATTGAGACAAAAACGCGATAAACAAAGGACATAAACAAATACTGTGAAAATCGTTAGAAAAAGTACCATTGAAAATATTTGGTTTTTTTCCATAATAAATTTCTTAATAAAGAGAAATTGCATAATAAATTTCTAGTAAAAAGTGGAAATCCCAAAAATGTTATTTACTGGTTTCATTTACATAGAGAGACGCTCATACCCGAGTGCACCCGCTGATCGGTAAACCATCGGTAATCGCATAGTGGTATTTCAACCGAGCGTCTCCGTGCTTCGGAGGCCACGTAAAAAGTCGGTCCCGGCTGTTGACAATTAGACAACAGTCGATAAGTCAAGTCAGAGGCCTACGGGCGACCTGAACCACTCTGACACTAGGTTGACCACTAACCAAGCGATAAGAAGATTTACAAAGAGAGATTGCATTCTGACCTCCGCAACCTAAAGGGCGACCCAGTAGCTCATTGGTTTTGATTATCAGATGTTATGATAACAACCGGGACCCACATTATGTGCCATTATGTACACACCCGCTTTATGTGCTCTCCGAGGCACCGAAACAGATATTGATTACGAACATCTGCAAAGCAGGCTCGCTTCCAGCACATCACAAAAGTCGTCAAACTTGTTAAACAAATCCACCAGCTCATCTAATTGTCAATTCTTACAGATGTTTTAGTAAGGAACGTTAATACAAACGATATAATAGGATTAAGGCATCCGTTTAAATCTTGAATAGTCCATTAATTATACGCTACGACTAAATGAGCCCCTTTGAGTTTCAGCACAGCTTCCATTAGTAATTATTTTCTTCTTCTTATCGAGTGGTTAGTGGCCATCCTAGTGTCAGAGTAGCTCAGGTCGCCCGTAAAGACCTCTGACTTGACTTTTCGACTGTTGTCAAATTGATAATAGCCGGGGCGAAGCACGGAGACGCTCAATTGAAATACTACTATGCGATCACCCATCTATTGACTGACCGCGCCTAAAGTTGTAGTAATTATTTTCGAAATTCTGTAATCCGATGAGAAATTCGGATAGAGTATACAACCGAACCCTAGTGGCTTATGTACATAAAAACTATTGTACAATTGTAAATATATAAATATAATTTGTATAAAGTAATGAACAATTAGGATCCTTGTAGCGTTTTCGACAATTATCGCCACGCTACCGATTTACTAAAACACCATAACAAATTTTTAACTTGAACCTTTTGGATGAATCTCTCTCTAAGTCTATTGGTGAAACCCGACTGAAAATCTGTTCCCTAGTTTTAGGGGTTTAATAGGGGACCTATTCTAACTTCTGAAATATGAAATTATATTGAGCACTGCTCAGGATTATTCTTCATCAAGCTGCTGAACCTTTCAGTCTCCACTATGCGTGATCCACCTGACTCTTGGCCGGTATTAGAGCTTATCGTGAACAGACAGACGCGCCGGGTGACTATGTTTTATATTATGTAGAGTACCAGATAAGGTCAAAAATATTACATAATTCATGGAACCCTATACTACGTAAAAAAATAATTATGATAATCAGTTTACAAACAAACTTTATTATGAATTTACGACTCTCCGTGAAAGTTCAATTTCTTTTATATCCTCACTTCTTTTATAAGTTATATTTTCGAAGGGGAACATGTCTGTATAAATTATATCTTTTCATAGTTATTCCAGAGATTATTCCACCAGTGCAATCAGTCACACTAGTGGTAGGTCTTTTGTTGCAAGAGGCCGGCTAGGTAGGTACCACCGCAGTGTCAAATATTCTGCCGCCAAATAGTAGTGCTTAGACACTACTGTGTTCCGGTTTGAAGGGCATTGTACGCTAGTGAAATTACTGGGCGAACGAGATTTAATAACTAATATCTCGAGGTTGGCAGCGCGGAGTGGCACCTACTAATGGTGCTGCAAGCGCTCATAGGCTGCGGCAGCCACTTACCATCAGGTGGGCCGTATGCTTGTTTGCCAACTTCTAACATAAAAAAAAAATTGTTTGATGTATGTTTATTTCTACACATTGCGTCTACATTGGTGTTTCCGTCACTAATATAAGTCTTCTTCATCCTAGCATTATTCCCAGTATTTTATTATACCCAGGGTCTGCTTATTACTCTTATCCGGATTTGACAGGTTACTAGTTTTTACACAGAGCGATTGCCATCTGACCTCCGCAACCCCAAGGGCGAACCAGCAACTCATTGGATAAGAGCAATTTACTTATCAAGAGTTAACGATTATTATCAGATGCTATGTGATAACAACCGGAACCGACAGCTTAACGTGCTCTCCGAGGCACGGTGGGGAGACCCACAGACAAACGCCCAGACCGAGACAGAAATTTTTAACAAACATCTGCCCGAGCGGGAATCGAACCCGCAACCGTCGAGACTTAAGGCAGACATGCTACCCACAACGCCACAACGGTGTCAACTAATATAAGTCCGTCACTAATATAAGTCTGAAATCTTATTTCCGAGACACTTTACGCCGTCTTTGTTACGTAGTGGATGTGATTCAGCCATTTCGTACGATAATGTTATTTTTGTTCATTCGCGTCTGTTTCGATTTGTTGTTTCGTTTGGCAACACAAAAACATTGTAATTAAATTATTTATATATTGGAAAATGGATTTCGATTTGATTTATGTAAAATTACTAAGGTAAGTTGATAACATTTGAAGCCTCAATAGCTCAACGGCAGAAGGGCCGACTGCGCTCCGTTAACGCGAGAGTCGCGGGTTCGATCCTGACCCCTTGGGCTATTGTCGTACCCACTCCTAGCGCAAGCTTCGAGCTTATTTGGAGGGGAAATAGGAACATTAGTAACGCCTTGAGAAATGCATTGCTAATATTCTTTTAAAAAAAAAAAAAAAAAACATTACTACGAGACGAGCTACTGGTGAGCATCGAGTTATCCATGGTAGTTGAATCTGATCTGCGTGATCTTCAAGTCCATAATTGGCTAGCAGCACAGAACAGATAAAGCTGAAAAAAGCTGATTTTTGTGCCCATGAGACAATTTGGGTTGCTGAGCCGGCGGAGTATGTTGATAACAGCTAAAAAAACTTCTTGCGTGCCATCCGACGCACGGGGACGCTTACTCGAAAGCTATGCGGTTACCCTTCTATGGACTTGACGTTCCTAAAGCTGCTTAACTCACTGAAAGATCTATAAGCGCCTCATATAACGGTAAAGAGTTTGTTTGAATGTAGCAACCTCTATAAATTATTAACCTTATACATAGGAATCTTCCTGGTGTTTTTTTTCTATATTTTTGTAACCTTATATTTTTTAGTTTTATGTTTTATGTACAAATGTTGTATACACCAGTAATGGCGAATCACCCTTTATGTAATTTATTATAAGTGCTTAGTGTGTAGCCGATGGTGTATCTATAAATAAATAAATAAATCAATACACAGAACACCACACAGAACGCTACGATATTTTGTATTATTTAGTATTAGAAGAGTGTTGCCATTATAAACGAGAAGAGGGTAGAAAGAAAAAGAGCTAAAAGGACAGAACAGAGGAATTTGGACCTCAAGCGTTGACAGTTATCGAACGAAACGAAAACTACGAATATTGATTCACGTTGATATTCTATTTAAGGATAATACTTCCTGGAACGAGTTGGCATATTTATATCAAAAGGCTTTACTACACACAATGCGTGCGAAGCCGCTATAGGGCGGTTTCAGACCAACGTTTTAGACAAGCGTTTTTTGACGCTACTCGTACGAGCGTTGCCGCGCTTATAAGCTCGTATAAGCGAGTAATAATAATGAAATTGTGAATGGTTTCAGACTAATGTTATATCGGCATTTTTCGTCAATATTGTTAAGTATGGCGTGAAGTGCGCTTCGAAAAACGAGCTTATATGCTAATATAAACCGTTCTTCCACCGATTCAAAAGTATAAGCCAAGATCAGCCCATATACGAGTCTTTTGTTTTTTGAATCAGGAAATTAAGCGCCGAAACGACCGTGAACGCTCGAAAAACACTAGGTCTGAAACCAGCCTTAAGTGAGGTATGAAGCTATTTAATTACAAAACATACCTTCTATAAAAACAAACACGAAAAATGGATCTATCAAAACAATAGACACCTTATATCATCGTCAGTGAAATATTTAAACACTAGTGGCAAACAATTAAAGAAATGATGTCAGTGCCGAGGCATGCCTTTCGTCACCGTCACTTGAATTAACAACTGTTTGCTGACATACCGTTACAGTCAACAGTAGCTCAAATAATTACATATAACATTTCACTAAATTTCACGCTTAAGTATTATTTTTTGCCGAGCCAAAATTGTATCGAATCTGCTGATATTTCTTTTATAGACCAATTTTAGATTGGGTGTACTTCCGGGATGATTCCGCAAAGCATAGTTTTTAAAAGAAAACTTGAGAGGTGTCAAGGGACACCCGGATGGAACGAAGTTCCTTTCGATTAATTAGTGAAGGAATTGTAATAAAAATTTTATTTTTTTAAGTTATAATAATATTTTTTAACATTATTTATTATTTACAAAAACCTGTATACACTCAACAAAAATAATCGTCGCGACACCACACTGTTCAATGCGAAATAGAAATGAAAATATCTGGCTTGCTTTCTATAAGAGAGAGAGACAGACAGAGAAACATGCGACGCCGCACAGCTTACAATAGCTTACTATGGCAAAAAGTGTCGTGACAACTTTTCGTAAGAATTTTTTCCGTCTAGCCCCCTTTCACAACGCGCGATAAGGAACTTCGTTCCACTAAGATATATTTTTTCTTTTTTTATGTTACAGCATGGCAAACAAGCATACGGGCCACCTGATGGTAAGTGGTTACCGTAGCTTATAAGAGCTTAAGAGAGACTACTCGAAAACTGTCGTCGTGTTACGTAAAATTTAAAAAAAATAATTATAATTTAACTTCGGCGAATCCTTTTGAAATAAAATTAACATCAAGATAAAATCAATTACACATACTGATTGAGTTTCGTTATTAATGTTTTTAATTAAACAAATATACACATTTTGTACATCCACACGCGCATGGTAATAAATTTTAAAACTTATGACAATTGCATAAGGTTGATTTACATATTTTAAATCTACATGGTAGCCATTTCACAGAAAAGAGTTTCATATTAACGCATTGACGAAGTTGTGGCAGGTCGTGGGTTCGATTCCGGTTCGGAGCAGATGTCTGTATTGACCATACCGGCATGTTTTTCGGACGGACCGGGTGTGTTTGTCCTTGTCACTGTGTATGTTTCCGGACCTCCGACACAGGATACCTATCCTAAGGAGGGCTGTTGTGTCTATAACGTTTGTATATATTGTGTCAGGGATTGCCGTCATCTGTTAAACCAACGCTTTCAATCTTATTTTTCAATTCGTCGGTCAATTTTTGTTCCAACAAAGATTTACGACTCCAAATTTGTTGTGAATGTTTATTGCTGTTGGCCTTCTTACCATTGGGCCTTGGGGCCGACTCTAGAGATTTGGTCTTGAAAAAGGGACATCTACGCGGTGGTTTAAAGTTGATTACGTCCTTAGGGTACCTTCTGGGAGTTCGAAACACGACTTAGAAGTCATCAGGAAGACGACGCGCAATATTATTTGTATAGCATCATACTATAATATTTTTTGTTATCAATAAAAATATAATGACGAACGTCAATGCAAATATGGTTTAGTGTTCGTCCAGGATTGTCAATGTCAGATTCAAGGTGGCTAGCTAACAATTCTAATTGTACTAAATTTAGTACTGAACCAAGGTCATTGACAAGGTTAGGAAAACCATAACACGAAGACCTTACGGAATTTAAATTGTTACTATGAATTTATTACATTTGTATTCATAAACACGGTCATCAAGCAAAGTATACCATACAACTTCGCTTATTATACACTAGTTTTCCCCCGTGTAAAACATATACATAAACATTGGATATTTCCACAGAAACTTTTAACCCCTATAACCTTTTTTTATTTTACACCCTTGAGGGTAAAACTTTTACAATTTTTTTGAATTCATATTTATTTATATCGAATCAAGAGCCACCTTTCTAGCCCTAAAAATGTCAATACTTCCATACAACTTTTCATCCCCCCTTTCAACCCTTTACAACCTCTTTTTCGCATTAAAAAGTAGACTATGTCCTTTCTCAGGCTCTAGACTGTCTGTGTACGAAATTTCATTTAAATAGGTTCAGTAGTATTGTAGTGACAGCGCGACAGACCAACAGAGATACTTTAGGATTTATAATACTAAGAAGATTTTATTTTCTATGCAGTTATATAGGTAAAGTAATAAAATTGAAATCAAATATTTTTATTGAACGTAAAAAGTATTACACTTATTTGTTGAAAGTCAGATTCTACCAGCAGCTCCAAAATTAAACCAGAGAAACAAATTCAGGGAATGTTTTGTTTGATGATCATAACTCAACGGTAGACGGATGTCAAAGTGATAGTTGCAGGTTTGATTCTGACCCCCTTACCCACCCCTAGCACAAGCTACCTGCTTATTCGGAGGAGAAATAGTGAAATATTCAATTTTAGCAGATTCAACAGGTTACTAGGTCTAACACAATGCAATAGGAATTTTTGTAACCATTAACTTGTGACCCAATTCCTTAAGTAAAGTTTATCTTTACTTTAAAAAATTTGCATGGTCAATTTAAAATCATCTATGAAAAAATCAATTTCCCACCATCGGCACTAAAACCACTGTATCAGAATGGTTTTGAACAGTAATATAAATAAATAATTATGATTAGAAATAATACAAAAATAGTATCAATAAGAACAGTAAATAAACAACCAAGAAGGACAATTAATAAATAAACTATGTCAATGAAATTAATATACAATATATAATTCCATTAATAATACAGATGACTAATCATTGATGTTCTTTTGCTTGTAAACTGATAGGACTAATCTTGTCCTGCTACCGACCTTCAAATTATGCTAGAAGGAAATGAAAATCTGGATCTCAATATACAGTCCCCAACCAAGTAGCATTGTAGCTAAGTATCAATCAGGTCATCCCAATATTACAAAAAAAAAACGAAACTAGAAGAACGAATAACCAAAATACTAGTTCAAGCCGTAATGAAGAAGAATTAATTACAAAGACACCCTCACCGGAAATCTATCTTTATATATATAATTCTACTGTTCATGTGTATGTCACTGAACTCCTCCTAAATGGCTGGACTGATGTTTGTGTGCATTCCAGAATGGTTTAGATTAACAATTGGTCTCTCCTTTTTTTCATTGTTGTGGCAGGACATTTGCCGGGCCTGCTAGCAGTATAAATATTTAATATTTACAATTTATGTAATAAATTTATAAGTAGTTTATATAATATATTTATAAGTAGTTTATTATTTTTATGAATATTTATAATTTCACATTATCTAGTATAGTTATTTTTATATTTTTGTTGTCAAATTAAATAAATATTTTGCACATTTTAAAATTGTATTAACATATTATAAAACAGAACTGAAATTATCTTATAAATTATTATAAATTATCCAGAAATGTCACTATTTAGATCTATGAAATATATAAATTAACATTTTATTGAATACTAGCGGCCCGATCCGGCTTCGCATGGGTATATAATAACATTTAATGGGTATACAATAATATAAAAACCGCTTCAAAATTGGTTGCGTAGTTTTAAAGATTTAAGCATACATAGGGATATATGGACAGAGAAAGCGACTTTGTTTTATACTATGTAGTGATTATTTAAAAACATCATGAGATCAAGTTTTTTTTTATTTCATGACGTTTCGAAAAAAAGGAAACACCGCCTGATGGTAAGCAGTCACCACAACCTATGAACACTTGTGATACTTGAAATATCACATACCTGTTCCCAACCCAAGGGACAGCAAGGAAGGCAGACAAACGAAGAAAAGGAAGTCAGCAGAGCAACAATACAAATACTTTAGGCCGATTTTTATGAGAGGGTAGTACTCTCCTGGTCGAGCCGGCCTTTTAGCCATTTATCCTGGGAGAAGCATGACTCTACTATATAATTTGTTTATTATTTGTTAACTTTTAATGAAACAGATGTAACAGTAGACAGTAGACACATTATAATTATTACCACTAATTACACTGATAATACCAATTATTAAGTTTCAAGTGATAATCATATAAATATATTAAATCAACACAAAATAGTTATCATATATGATGCGTATGATAAAAAATACTAATTATATATTATCAATAACGAGTGGCCAATATCTAATTATAATAATACCTAGTAATAAATAGTACATTTATAAGCAGAAGCAGAAAACCTATAATGTAATGTTGTCAATGAATTAATATTTTTATAGTTATTATGACAAAACTTAT
Source organism: Hestina assimilis (assembly GCA_023373885.1). Lineage (NCBI taxonomy): Eukaryota > Metazoa > Arthropoda > Insecta > Lepidoptera > Nymphalidae > Hestina > Hestina assimilis. Next base: position 13,954,863 of record CM041745.1, read on the forward strand.
AAATAAATAAATAAATAAATAAACGCTACACACTCAACGGCCCCCATTAGGATAGTGACATCCTGTGTGGGGTCCGAAACATACACAATGACAAGGACAAATACACCCAGACCGGAAAATATGCTTGCATGGTCAATACAAACATATTATGCTCCGAGCGGAATCGAACCATAACCTATGGCGTTTAAGGCAGGTTCGCTACCGCTGCGCCACAACGTCGTCAATTTTAATTTTAATAGTATCATCTTTATATATATATATATTAATATAATTTTAATAGTATCTTATCTATAATATTATACTGAACACATGTGAAAGTAGCTTAATTGGTCTGTTTGTTTCCTTTTCACGTCTAATTAAGCACACAATTTGACGAAATTTGGCAAGACACTTTTCACCAAAACAACTTGCAGAGAGAATGAAAATAAATTAGTTTAATGTCGGAAATTTTTTGATCGGATGAATTGAAAGCTAAGCTACAGGAAATAGCTAGTTCCATAATCCATCAGGTATCAGGTACTGACAGCCTTTTGAGACTCAAAATTATTATGTAGTACTCTGTACACTTAGTCTTGTTATCAACAATGCAATATTTTAAATCTTAAATAGTGTCACATCAACATCAGACTTTTAATTAAATGTAAATTAGCAACATTCTAGTATGCATGTAGATAATCTTAAGGCAAAATGCCAGCGTCGGTAAAATTCTCCACATTTTGAGTGCCAAAAATGTGTCACAGAAAATGATAACAGATTTTATCACAATGGAAGAGGCCCATTTTTTATGTATTACCTAAAAAAGATATTTATAGAAAGTTTATTTTCTAAAACCTATTTTAAATTTGTTTTCAAACTTTTTGGGATTTTTAGGTATTTATGTCATTGGTTGAAATAATTTTGAATGGCATTTTTGTATTTACAAGATATTATATTATGGATTTGATTATGATATACAAATTATTATGAAAGATAAGTTTTCATAACATTAAATTTTTCTAAACAACTAATTTAACTCAAATTGAATGATATGTAGCTCTATATATTATAGTGCTATAGAAATGTAAAAAATAATAATGGAATGCCAAAAACATGTTTACAATTTAAGCATTTTCTAATAAGATTTTAATCCCAACTTTGATGTTTAGGTATTTATATTGTAATTAGCAGTTTTGTTTATATGGTAATATAGACGTAGTTTGTTAGTTAAAGTTACTAAACAGAAGTAGCATACAATTTTAGTGCAAGAGATTCTTCATAATTTAAGCCTTTTATTAATTGATTACATCATGTCATAATGTAATAATACATTATACAATGTAAGTTAATAATCAGTAATAATCTAATGCAATTAATAAACAAAACATTGAAGGTTATAATACTTACTTTGAATACTTCAGAGAAGAAACCAGTACCAATTTTCTCCAATATGAAGTCGTCAAAGGGGTAAAGTGCCGCCACCGCCGTCCTCAGCGCCGTGCAAGAGGACCCGGTTACCCTGCGATCACCAAGTTTCTCACCATCACTGACACTCGACTCCGCACAATCATCATCACAACACTCGCGTCTACTCCGTCCCCCATTCTCAAGTATTTTCCTTCCGAACTTCGAGTTGGGACCACGCACGAACCGACCAGCCTTTGCTGTCTCGTCCAAGTTTGTGAAACTCTCCGCTATCTTCAACACTTTCGTAGGCCTCCGCTGCTCGAAGTTCCTCTTCGTATTTGGACAATCGTCTTGCATTCTAACTGCTGATCAGGAACTTGTGTTTATCATCCCGCTTCGAACATAGTGCTTCCGAGTCGCACGGGTATACAGAGTTCCCATTATAATATTTATGTGGCGGTACTTGAAATTATGCGAAACAACATTGTAATTCTCACAAAAATGATTCGATTTTATACTATTGTCACTTTCACAAATCTCCGTATCATCCCAGTTTTATTAGTGTTCACGGGTAGTAAGTTACACAAATCGTACGTTTGAGTTTATTTATCTTATTTGTATGTTATGTTTTGTATTCTTATTACCGATTAGTCCATTGACCAACGACGCGCGTACGAGAAGCAACGAAAGCAGAAAGTAGTAAGCAACTAGCAAGCGATCATTGCCACTTACAAACTACACAATTATACACATGACATAAATGTCTTAAAAGCTGGCAAGACTGTTGAGTTAAGACTTCAATGTTGGTAGCTCTTAAAGCTGCGTTCAAAAATATCCTTTATTAATTAACAACAAAGGCAATTCATAATTTTTAAATTATTTTTACATAGGTACAGTAGTAGGTATTGTATTTTTTATGTTTATTTAACAATTTAAAAACCTTAATATAAATTAAAATTTTCGTTTACAGATAATAATTATTAAGTTGGTTTGCATGAAATATGATGTTGATGTAAAATATTATTTATGTAGTAAAACTCGAGTACAGTAGCAGATGATAAATAAATATATTTATATAAATAAATAGATATGTGATGATGATGAGTCATAGACAAATAAATATCTTCTTTTTGACAGTATGAAATTTTTATTCAACATATATAGAGTTTACCTAATTCAAATAATAATACAAATATATATATACATATATATATTATATATACATATATTATATATATATATATATATTATATATATATATATATATGTATACATAACGAAAAATAAGTCAGTATTTTATTACCAACATAAGACAATAACAATCTCCAGATAATCTATTTTTATTATTCAGGTTATGGAGATTATAACGCTATATCCAAAAAAATAAAAAGACAAACAGATTCTATTACATTCAATTAACCAAAATAACTGAAATTATGCTGGCATTGTGACATCTGCTTTACTTTCAACATGTTTCTACATAGTAATTGTTCTGTGTGAGCTATTGAAACACGTTTACTTTTCGTAAATGGCTACGTAATTTAATTAGTTTAGCAGGTTTCCTGGCCCATGAATCATATATGAACGTTTCATTTATTTACTAATGAATAGGGTATGATAATGGTAATACATAAAACATGTTTACATGCTGTAACAATAGATGGCGTTACATGTTTTAGCTTTAATTTGGTAAACTATGGCTGCACTGCTATAATAAGAAGATTGATGGAATGCGGAATGCGGAAAAACAATAAGTCAATTAATAATTTTCAAGTATACATTTAATAAGCATTTACTTTATTATTATTATTAGTTAAAATAAAATAAAACTATCGAAATAAATATCGTGACTCCCTCGACTTTATTCGTGTTAGTATATATAATATAATACTAGTTATTTTGCGGAACTACCGTCGAGCCTACGCTCGCTGGTGGCACGACTTGGCAAGGGATCTTATTTGACAAATATAAATGAAACTTGCAAACTATGTTACGAAATTAAAAATTTCTATGATGTTTATAATTTAAGCCGCGTCATGCTTAGGCATATTGCGTCAGTGTAATTTCAAATTTATTACCATCCTTTTAAATTTTATTTCTATTTGTCACCTTTAGACCCACTACCATGCCGTGCCACCAAAGTTTAAAGAGAGACTGAGTTTAATCGTTACTTTTCTGATCCATAAGACACATACATTTATAATTGATACTTCTTATCCATGTCTTGTATACAAATTTTTATTGGTTCTTTATTTTGTTACTTCAAATTATATTTCGTTGTTATTTAGTTTACTTCGCATAAAAAGAGGATCTCAATTCAGATAAATGTTTTTAGTGAAACTTACCTTACACACATTTGAATTCAACTTATTCGACATTAAGATGTTTATTCATGAAACTAAGAAAGCTGTAGTGTTTTGATAGGGTATAATTATTATTTTTGTAAATAGCTGGCTGAAGAACACTTATAAATATTGATAGTAATATTTAAATCGAGAAGTCTGGATTAGAAGGTTAGAAGAATTCTGAGGAGGTGAAATAAAACAGCAAAACACAATTTTGCAGTTTATTATAATCCATGCTGACGACTATATACTTAATTTAATGTATCTATATCACACGATGTAAAACACGATGGTATTGTGTATAGGAATACACCTTTTTAAATTTCAAAAATGTAAACCTGTCACGGGCGCATGCAGAGAATGGCAGATAAGGGTAAATGTCTCATGGAAAAACCCACTTGGAACTTAAAGAAAGAATCCAGTGTTTGTACAATTATATCTATGAAAATGTTTGCCCTCCTTATTTTTACTATTAAAATCTCGTTTCTATAATCATCAACAATTAGCCAGCCCGTGCTCTGCATACGTCCATGATATCTTTTCTTACTTCCAAAAGAAATAATCTCTTTCACAATAAAAAATAACAACACTAGCTCCATTATTCACAACTGTCTAACTACTAACTATTAAAAATTTAACGCTCAATAGCTATAAATACAAATATATTATTGCTGTCGCGGTTTTTATATCTAGGTTCACCTTAACTATCTAATTAACTATACATTTATCTCAAAATGAGTATTCGTTTTTTTCTTATCTATATATTCTATTAACTAATTTTTATCTTAGTATTGCTTGATGAAGGAAAACATAGCTTTCCTTAGATATAATTGTTAACAAATACATAATATACATATTACCTATAAAGCTACCATCAGATGGCGCCATTCGTAACAAATGTATGTTCGCTATACTTAGAGGAGTAGACGCCGTGTTACAATGTTATCCCGCAATGAAACTTACTACAAGGTACTAAATATTTTTTATATTAGTGTGTAATGTGGAAGAAAAGTAACTACATATTTTTATACCAAAATAATGCCAAGCAGGCAGGCCTCCTTGATGGTAAGCAGCCAGTGTAGCCTTTGCTTGGCGTTGCTCAAGTGCATTCCGTCGAATAAAACGCATTAGTTATAACTAGTGCAATTTTATATAATTTGCGTTTTATAAAATTCTTCGAGAACTTTTATAAGTTTATAAGATTTTGGTATAAGATAATCCTCACAATTTTCCTGTTGTTACTTTTTGCACCTTTCTTTCTTAATTCTTGTCATTTTCTTCTTCAGAACTTCAATGTTTTAAATTTTCTTTAAAATTGATTCGTAATAAGCAAGCTATCATGTATTGAACTGTAACACGGCAATAGGTACAGTGCAATAACTTTAATCTTAAATATAAAGAAGACTTAAAATTAAACTTAGTTATTAAAAATTACGAAATATGAATAATTCTGAATAAACAATAATTATGTGGTTTTGATTATGACTGAATAAAACAAAATGGAAAAGATGTCACTGAGTGGTACGAGTATTTATTAAATTAATTAACAGATTTAAGTCACAGTTTTTCAAACAAAAAATAACGACATCAGCAGTAGTTAAGAACCTAAGTGTAAAGGGATCGTAACCAAAACTTTAAATCAGTCTTTGGGTGTATCTAAGCGTCAACGAGGTTTGATGTATTTTTTTTAAATTAACTATACATGATTAAAGGTCATAATTATTATTTCTTCTAACCGGGTCGTGACGTAAAATTTTTGAAAACCACTGGCTTAAAATATCGTAAATTATAATAACTTTTATTATGGTTATAAAATTAATGAAATAAAGTAACGCTAAATTATTCTAGCTACGCAATAACACGTTACAAATTACAATAACTTTGTACATATCATCTAAGCTTCGTGTTTTTATTATATACTGTATCATGAAAATCTTAAATATTAAATCATACTTTGTGTTTTTTTTTAAGCGAAAAGATTCTATTTTTTTATACTGAAAGATATACAGTTTTCGATGCTGTGTATTTAAAGCTAATTCTTGTTTTATTTTGATGTAGTTTTAAAACAAATTATAAGAACATGTTAATATTATAAAAGAAATAATAATAACTATCATAATTAGTTAAAATAAAATTATTATTAAAAATATAATATGCATAGATATAGAGGACAGCAGATAGTGCATCCCACATACTGACATTGAATTGAAAGTTGAACTAGTTATTGGTTCGCACTAAAAAAATTAAAACGCTCCATGTCTGAAGGCAAGAGTAAGAATGAGGATAAGAAATAGCCAATAGAAATCAGGGTTTTTGTACAACATGCTTACGACGATATTATGTAGTTTTCAGCCAATTTATAGATGACGCTTTATTTTTAAGCGATTTGTTATTTTACGCCATATAGACGCTCAATCTAGTGTATCCTCCACATCTATGATAATATGATACGAAATCCCAGTGCTGCCAACTTAGAGATTTGTTGGAAAATAAAAAAGGAGTAGAAATTGAATAAAGTAATGTTTGTGACAAAAATATATTATTATAAGATCAATATTGAACATTTCTATGAAACGTTAGAATGTTATTAAATTTAATAGATCTGTAATCTATATTAACTGTTGTTAGAGAACCCTACATGTGAAGTTGGCAGCCTTGGTATCCTTCCAAGTCAATATTATAGCGATATATAATACATACTCATTTCCAGTTTTACGTTCATTTAGGAGAAATTAAAAAGGAACATTTATTAATGTTAAATGAAAGCTGTCATTTAAAATTAAAATAATTTGTTTTGTCTGTTTAACAATGGGTATTAAAGTGTAATAAATTAAATAATGTTTGTATTGAAACTATTATAGAATAAAATGATCGTAACGAAATAATAATTTATTAAGTTAGCTGTACCTAACACTTAAATGAACGCAAAATTTAGATTCATTCATTGTTAATTTAAACATTTATTCACAACCATTTGCACCATCTCTATCATTGGAAATAATGTGACAAATATTCGAAATACAATCAACAGTATCATTTATATTATACGTTATTTTCTAATAAAAATATCGAAGGTGCGTTTGAAATCTTTCTCTTAAAATACAAAATATGCTATAAAACACTTGTATTTTTTTATTTACGAGATTACTTGAGAGTTTTAAAAACACTGATCTTTATATTCTGTATAATACATTAATTTAAATAAAATTCACATATGAAAAGCAATCAGCGCCGCCCAAACAGGACAAAGTACTAAGCTCTGTTGCATGAATATCACCGAGTTCTATGATATGGGGTGTTAGTAAGGACCAAATTGATATTGGTAAAAATTAAAGGATAAACTCGCACCACAAAATAAGTGTTAAGTGGATGGATGTAAAAAATAAATATAACGGCACATGTGTGAAGGAAGGAGTAAAAATGGGGATAAGAAATTGACCAATTTAATTATATAGTTCTCAGCCAGTTCTTTGGCGGTGATTATGAACATTGTAATTTTACGCCATATAGACCAGCGTTCCATATAATAGAGATCAGTGGTAACACTGTCAAGGCCAACAGGGCCAACATTCAGAAAAAAGATAATGTGTATGTCGTTGGTAGACAGAGAAAGAAGATCCTTTGTCTAAGGTGTAAGTAATAAAAATTGAAGTGAAACTTCTTTATCGGCGTTGCTAAAAAAAAAATACCGTCACATTTTTCCGTTACGCGCCATCATTTTCTTGTCCCTACTACGGTTGATTCTTTCACGGTTGAGTACTTTCTCCAGCGGAGTAGGGATAAATTATTCTATTACAATGAATGAAATGCTGAAATAATCTTAGTGGTAATAAGGTTAAATGAAATAATTTGTATTATTTGTATTCATGTCTATGATAATAAAAGCCGTTTGTTAAACTTTATCTAATTTAACTTTATTTAACCAATTTCTTTAAAGTGGCATATAGCAGATCATTTTTCGAAAAATAAGGTCATAAAGAAGTTTCACTTCTTACTTGTGTACACTAGTACACGCACACATTTTTTTATTATTAAGTTAATTTATTCTCTGTCTACGATTATAATTCATAAAGACTGTACGCTTACGGCGGTGCTTAATATTCTATATTGTCTATATTGTCTCTCTTGCGTCTTTTAAAATTGGGTATTGATATACAATATACATAATATTGAGATCAGTGGACAGTGTGAAAAAGTGAACAAGCCGATACTTTATATGGGGTTATTTAAAAAGTTTAATATTAAAATATATAGGATGATAAAATGGATAATATAGAATAGAATAATTTAAGCAATGAGAACACTGATGTTTCAGCTTTAACGATCGAATTGAAGATAACATTTTTTTAAATTACTTAGTACTAGTTTTTTTATTGATGTTATTATGATTTTTTTTTTGTAAATTAAAAACCTATTCGTTGAAAAAAAAATTGAAACGATTTTCAATCTGGGTGTATCTCATTCCTTGTAAAAAATATGCACGTGAGTATTAAATGTAAAACTAATTTCCGTAAAACTACTTTTAATATTAAAAACTATAAATACTTTTAATAAAAAAAAGTTTTTCTTTTGTATAGGAATGAGATATAACAACTGATTAGTAAAAATTTCACATTAAATTACGTAAAATTAAATTAAATTAAAAAAAAGCTTACCATAAATGTGATGAGCAAGTTCAAGTACTAATAATAAATATTTTTATAACAATGTATGTATGAAATGAACATTATTTATCTAAGCATTGTATTGGTATAATTACAACGGTTTCAAAAAAATCCTACAAGTTTCATAATTATCATGTGAATCACCTCGGTATTATGAAATGGATGATGATGGGCGCCATACATATTATGTAGGGTGATGATATTTTTTGAAGCGGTTGGCTGTTCGGCTCATCTTGACATTTACCTAAAAATAAGTCAAAAATTAAAAAAAATATTATTTATACATGTTTGGCTAGTGCTGTTAGTGCTGTCAGAGTCAGGTCACCTATTTAGACCTCTCACTTAAGACATCAAATCGATAACATCTAGATCCAACTTTTGACCTGCCATCCAAAGCACCGAGGCGCGAAATACTGCTAAGTCGCTTATCTTCATACTAACCAAACCTAAGCCTACTGTAGTGTTTGTATCTATACAATAGATATTTACATTGTCTCACGTACACCACCAGAGGGGGTAGCTGTCAATAAGTCAGTCGATTGACGGACACTGTACCGACAATACGTGCGCCCGCGCTCTGGTTTGTGTAGTGGTGAGCCAGTGATAATACTAGTGTCCCTTGTCGATTGTGTTAGGATAACCGGTCATTACAAGTGGCGACGAGGATAAAGGTCAGTGCGAAACATATATTAATGGAAAAAATAAAACAAAAAATAATAAGAAGAAGAGGAGGAAGGTAGATTGATTAAATTGTTGTAAAAAGAAATATAATTTTTACTCTGGTCAGTATCTAAAATCAGAATAGCAATAATTATAATAATTTCAAATACAACATCATAGTGCAATGTTGTTTACAAAGTATTTTGTTGAATCAATGCTTTAGCCTAGGGGCTACGATCACTTACATTTGATTAATAATGGAATAAAAGAAGTAGATGAATCCCGGTCACTGTGTGATGTACAGATATTGTTTACAATTTGTTTTAACTTGCAGCTATATTTAAGTAATACCTATAAGAATAATTGGTTAAAATATTAAACATTACTTTGCGCGTAAGTCAGTCATGTCGTTACGTTACGAGACTATTCATTATTTTTAGTGATTGAATTAAACTAATTATTAATTAGTAGTTATTGTTAAATATTATATGACGTGATTTTATTTATTTTAGTTATTTCTTTAAGGCTTCCTAACTAAATTAATAAAGAGACATGAATATGTACCTAAGTAACTAATATCTTATCTTCTATATAAATTTAACTTAAAAGCATGTACAACAATTTTTACGGATACATAAAATATTTAACTAGACACAGCAAATACAACAACTACTACAATATTAATAACAGCAACTCATGATGACATTGTATTAGTAAATGTTCCTATTTCAGTTAGTTAGAAACATCTAACATAATATTGAACATAATTATTTTATTTACCTTCCTACCTTTCTCCTATGGATAAATTATGATTTCAAATATATTTTACTTTAGTATAAATTTTGGTATTATATTATGTATATACTTACTAGTGGTAATAAGATTAATATAGTGAAAATATGATTTAATATAATATTACATTCGCGTTTTATATTGCCATTGAATATAAATCAAACTTGATTTCCATTCATTTAGAAATAAGTTTATTTCACATTACGATATTTAATATATTTATTGGATATTTGAAATGCAATGCTTAAGCATTTTGATTTTCATTCAATTGAAAATAAATGTAGCTTCGGATTTCCATTAAATTGGAGATGTATATAAAATTAAAGATTTCCATTAAATTGGAGATAATCTTTTGTTTCGGATTTCCATTAAATTGGAGATGTATATAAAATTAGAGATTTCCATTAAATTGGAAATAAGTTTTGGTTTCGGATTTCCATTAAATTGGAGATGTATATAAAATTAGAGATTTCCATTAAATTGGAAATAAGCTTTGGTTTCGGATTTCCATTAAATTGGAGATGTATATAAAATTAAAGATTTCCATTAAATTGGAGATAATCTTTTGTTTCGGATTTCCATTAAATTGGAGATGTATATAAAATTAGAGATTTCCATTAAATTGGAGATAATCTTTTGTTTCGGATTTCCATTAAATTGGAGATGTATATAAAATTAGAGATTTCCATTAAATTGGAGATAATCTTTTGTTTCGGATTTCCATTAAATTGGAGATGTATATAAAATTAGAGATTTCCATTAAATTGGAAATAAGCTTTGGTTTCAGATTTCCATTAAATTGGAAATAAGCTTTTATTTCGGTTTTCCATTGAATTGGGAATAAGCTTTGGTTTCGGATTTCCATTAAATTGGAAATACACTTTTAGACTTCCATTTAATTGGAGGTATTTTCGGGTCGCCTAAAACGACCACGATGGCAAATCAGTTACCACCACCTGAGAAACTGGACCTTGAAGGTTCAGTTCGTCAGTCGGCTTGAGATGGGAAAAATGGAAACGATCCCTACGAATCTACCTCGAAGCCGCCGATATCACGAACTCGACAAAGAAGAGAGCTATATTGTTAGTCTTAGAGTTGGAGTTCTGCTTCAAGAAATATTTTATAATTTACCTGGGGCAAGCCCAGAACCGGTTGACAATGTTGATGTTTTTGAAGTAGCTATTAGCAAACTTGATGATTATTTTCTTCCTAAACAAAATGAGATATATGAAAGGCATGTCGTCCCTCTTATTAAACAGGATGATGGCGAAAGTTTTGAAAAATTCGTTATTAAATTAAGGGATCAGGCGGCAAAGTGCCAGTTTGATAAGCCTGATGAACATATAATTGACCAAATAATAGAAAAATGTTCGCCATCGGAGTTACGCAAGACAATATTGACATTAGGGATGAAATTACATTAGAAAAAGTGACGACAGTAGCTAATACTCTGGATATTGTAAACTATCAGCTAGGAAGGCTACGGAAAAAAGGAAAGATTATGACAAGCGAAGTGAATGCAATACAAAGTAGAAACAAAAATAATTCAAAATTTACCAGGAACGGACGGGAATCTAACGAAGAGAGAAGGACATTTAAATGTACTAGATGTTGCAGAACTAAGCACTACCGTCAAAAAAAGAAAGGTAGAAAGAAGAAAATAAAAATCACTACAAAAGACAACGGACAGAAGCTACAGTAAATTCTCTCGAAGATGAAGATGTACAATACATATTTAATATGAAAGAGGACGCAACGATCGAATGTGAAATTGGAAGAATAAATTTAGAAATGCTTATTGACTCATCGGTTGTAAATTAAACTTAATACCTGATTGGACCTGGGAATATTTAAAGAAAAACAAGATAATTTGTTACAATCAAGTGCAGGAGCCAAATAAAATATTACTGTCATATGGTAGTAAAACACCTTTACAGATCAAGGGTTCTTTTGAAGCTGTTATTAGAATAAACGAAAAAATTGAACGTGGCACTATTGACATAATCAAAAATTGATCACGAATCTTGCTTGGCAAAGATACAGCTATGTGACATGGGTGTATTGAAGTTGGCTGTGGACGTAAACAATATTCAACAAGCTAAATAAGCCTTTTCCAAAATTCAAAGACATTGTAGTTGAGATTCCTATTGATTTATCAGTTAAACCAATTATGCAACCGTATAGAAAGATACCAATTCCATTGGAAGAACAAATAAATAAGAAAATCAAAGAATTGCTGGATTTAGATATAATAGAATATGTACAGGAACCTTCACCATGGGTTTCCCCTATAATTCCAATTCTCAAAGATAATGGCGACCTCCGTCTGTATGTTGATATGCGGCGTGCCAATGCAGCTATTTTTATAGCGTATCACCCATTACCATGTATGGAGATTTTATTACCTAAAATAAGAAGGCACAATATTTTTCGAAGCTCGATATAAAGAACGCTTTCCATCAAGTGGAACTTCACCCTCATTCGAGATATTTAACCACTTTTATAACATCTCACAGTCTTTATAGATATACAAGCCTCAATAGCTCAACGGTAGAAGGACCGACTTCGCTCCGTTAACGCGAAAGTCGAGGGTTCGGTCCTGACCCCTTGGGCTATTGTCGTACCCACTCCTAGCGCAAGTTTCGAGCTTATTTGGAGGGGAAATAGGAATATTAGTATTGCCCTGGAAAAGCACTGCTAATATTCTTATGTTCGGAGTTACATGTGCTTCAGAACTCTTCCAAAAATTGTGGAGAAAATGCTGATAAAGTTCGAAGGGGTTATAAATCTTATAGATGACATTCTGGCCTGGGGATGCAATGAAGAATAGCATAATTTCCGGCTTTCCAAAGTAATTCAGACATGCAGAATCAGAATGAAAATAGTGTTTTATTAAATTAAAAGAAATGTATTTACAAAGTGACGAAAATAAATTTTTTAGGACATAAAGTAAAACCGGACGGACTAAAACCACTGTCTAAATATATAAAAAGTATATCTGAATTTAGGGTACCAAAAACAATAGAGGAATTGTAGAGCTTTCTAGGATTGGTAAACTATATAAATAAATGGATCCTTAATTTAGCTACAATTACGGAACCTCTTAAACAAATACTAAGACAGAAACTAGGTAAAAAGCTAACATTGAACTACATTGAAAAGATAATCAAAATAAAGCATTTTGGAACTTGAAAGAGACGCTATCTGAAATAGAAACCTTAGGGTATTATGTTATCAAAGATAAGACGCAAGTAATAGCAGACGCAAGCCCCGTAGGACTAGGAGCAGTCTTAGTACAGATTGATGGAAAAGGGCCAAGAATTATTGCATACGGGAATCGGACACTTAGCCAATGTGAAAGGAAAGAGGCACTCGCTCTGGTGTGGTCCGTTGAGCATTTTAACATATTTCTTTTCGGTAAAGAGTTCGATTTGATAACGGACCACAAACCTCTAGAATTTCTGTTTAGCCCAAAATCAAAACCTTGCGCTCGTGTTGAAACTATCAGGATTACCTAAGTATTCAAATCGGCACATTAAGTCATTAGCAGAGGATTATGTTCATCAAATAGTCGAACTAGCGAGACCACACCACCGAATTTTGTCATGAACAGAGATAAAATTCCTATGTTGAAAGACGTAAACGAGACGGAAAACGATACTGAAGTAAAAGACAGGGACAAATTGCAAAAGAAAAAGGGAAGGAGTATGGGGATCGGAAAAGAAGGGCGGAAAATCCAGAATTGATAGAAGGTGAAAAGGTGTCCGTAAAAGAAATGGAAAAGATAAATAAGATTTTGACTACTTTCAATCCGGCACCACATGTAGTAGAAAAATCTGTTTGAGGTGATATAACAGTAAGGAACGAAGAAACTTAACAAAGATTACGAAGAAATGTGATTCATTTAAAACGAGTAGACGGACAATGGACAACTATAGAAAACCAAGACTTGGCAAATGACGAACAGACAAGCAAAGAATAAATAAAACCAAATAATATTTCATTTAAAAAAAAAACTAATTTGTATGACTGAATCAAAATAAATAACAAGTCTAAAATTGATTATAAATATACTTAAATAAAATTTGTTAAAAAGGAAGGGATGTAGTGTTTGTATCTATACAATAGATATTTACATTGTCTCACGTACACCACCAGAGGGGGTAGCTGTCAATAAGTCAGTCGATTGACGGACACTGTACCGACAATACGTGCGCCCGCGCTCTGGTTTGTGTAGTGGTGAGCCAGTGATAATACTAGTGTCCCTTGTCGATTGTGTTAGGATAACCGGTCATTACACCTACCTTACCATATCCCAAAACCTACCATTTTCAGGCATAAAAAGTGTCTTATGTGTTAATAATTAATTTATATAAAGTATCTGTGTGCCTTTCATCTATATTTGTTTAGTAACTCTTAGATTTATAATACTACAGTCATTGGCTTAGTAGATGGTAAAGGTAGGCACTTTCACACAGACTAAGACTTGCTTTCGTTGCGTTGATGTTGAATTAACGAAGGAAGATCAGCTATATATAGAGTAAGCCTATGATTATAGTAGGATTGTTAGTAAGATCCTCACCAGTAAAAGCGGCATCAAACAGCAAAGCCTCAGGCTCGCTGACAGCACGCTCGCAGTTGGCGGCCGAGCGCGCCACCGCGAGCGCTCCGTCCCGTCCGTCGCGTGACACGAAGCAGTAACGACGCGCCGCCGTGCTGTCACGTGTCACGGGCGTCGTCACCACGAACGACGCGCCATTCTCGTACCAGCCACCGTGACATGTGTATGCTGTTCATTTAGTTATATTAACATTATTGGCATAGCTTTTTTAAGGAAAGTCTCATTAGCTCCATCTCATTACCATTGGGACATTTGATAATGGCATGTTAATACAAGCATCTGCTCCAAGCGGGAATCTAACAGCGACCTATTGCGTTAACGCTGCACCACGTCGTCGAATAATGCGAGAATGGATAAGAGGGCATGAGAAGAGAAGGATTGAACTGCAGGTTCTTGGACTATTGTGGTACGCACTCCTATACTCTTAGACGGGAAATAAGGATATTAGCAATGACTGAAAAAATATTGCCAATATTCTTTATAAAAACAAGAAAATTATTAAAATTTCTCATTCAACTAAATAAGCTATTGTTTAATCACCTACTCACGGTGATTAAACAATAGCTCAAGGAGGTCGGGATCGAAAATGCAACTCTGAAGAAGAATTGAGCTTTTCAAATTATGAGGCTACATGATGTAGACAAATATTCAATCTTTTGAGACTTTAATAAAACTTTTGATGGCAAAAATTCAGTTTTTTCACTGAATCCATTATGAATCGCAATTCGATCACTACGATTTTCATAAGTGACAGTCATTAATCACCAGAACACAAAATTAGAATAATTAAAGTTTAATTTAATATTATACAAAAAAAAAAACACAAATTCGTACCTGTAACTAATTCCTTATTATCACACGTAGAATAAAACTCCATATTCTTTATAGAATTGCACCCAACTTCCAGTCTATTATACACGGCGCCAGCACAACTAATTTCCCCTTCTGAATGTCTCCGACTCCTCAATATTGGAGTATCAGACATATTCCTAACATTAAAATTGAACAGTCTAGTGTGATTAACCCTACGATTATTTTGGAACATCGCTTTATCTCGCTTAGTTCTATTTCTCTCTCTTTCATCATGTTGAAAGCTTCTCTTGTATCTATGGTTCGAAATGATGTATTTCCCCGAGTAAGGACATTCTTTTGATTCTGGATTACTAGCTGTAAAAAGAGATATAGTATTTACTTATATAAATATTAACAGCAACAACCAAACTTGATCGCTAGCTATATATGAACGCAAATAAGCAATACCATGTCAACCCACAAACTTGAAAAAACTGAGTTATATATGCAAAAGTGTTGGTAAATGGCTGAAGAACATTTTTCTTTATTATTTATAGGGTTTAAAACTTCTAAAAAAGCCATTTTGTAGTCATGCAATTTATGTATTATGTTAAACGTTTTGGGTTATATTATATACGAAATATGCAGTTTGTATATTTATTTTTTGTGAAAATAAGTAAAATAACTTACATAAATCTGAAATTGCCAAAAACTTGACCAATACATAAAAAATTCATATAAAGCAAGTTGTTCAAAATTTTCAAACGCGTTTTTCTCGAAATGACATTCGTGTGGGTTGACATGGTATTGCTTATTGGTCTGATCACCAAATGTATAAGGGGCCACTATTGATTAAATCTATTAAAAAACAGTTCTAAATTGGCGACGATATCGCATCATACAATGAAAACTCTAGTTCTATTGGCGATTAATAATGCTGTTATTGCTTTAGCCGGCAAGTAAACTAGCAAGATAAACTAAAGCTACTTTAGTTTATGGATTTGTAAAATATTATTATTTTTTTATGTTAGAAGTTGGCAAACAAGCATACGGCTCACCTGATGGTAAGTGGTTGCCGTAGCCTATGAGCGCTTGCAGCACCATTAGTAGGTGCCACTCACGCGTTGCCAACTTCGAGATATTAGTTCTTAAATCTCGTTCGCCCAGTAATTTCACTAGCGTACAGTGCCCTTCAAACCGGAACACAGTAGTGCCTAAGCACTACTATTTGGCGGCAGAATATTGGACACTGCGGTGGTACCTACCTAGCCGGCCTCTTGCAACAAAAGACCTACCACCAGTGTGACTGCTTGCACTGGTGGAATAATCTCTGTTGTGACAGAGGTTATCCCAACAGTTATACATTATTCATATTTCTTAATTATGTTATTAAAACTATTTAATGAATCTAGGTGATAGTAGTTCTACAGGTTTTGGCTCTCTACATGGTAACTTAGCAAAGAAATTTTTACTCTTTTTTTCAAAATAACAGATCAATTCATGGTAAAAGATGTATTTCGTATATTCTATCACCACTTCATTACTTCACGCAAACGCCAAATCTTTCCTCATTGGAGAGTATCTTCTAATACAAAAGGATAGCAAGAACAGTTAAAACTATTAATAATGTTGATAATTACCAACTAATGTGACGTAAGGAGCAGTCACAGCGTTGAAATGGTGCGGCGAGCAAGCTTCATCAGGTCGTGATGTTGGTGAACCTCGCTGTAGTTCCGCTATAAAGGTGTCTCGTCTATACAGAACCACGCATACGTAGCGGGATGCACTGGAATTATGATAAATGTTTTTTTAAACATTTATAATAACATAATATAAAAATAATATTAATAGAAATCTGTCCACATATAGGCTTCTCCAATAGGCAATAATCTTAAATACATGTCCTTTAATCCGAATTTTTCGTGTCCGTCAGGTGGGATTATTAAAAATACATTAACGTCCGTGTCATGCCTCGGAGCCGCACGCCTAGCTAGTATTTCATACTTCAAGCCATCATACTCATGGCGCTTTCTGACTAAACGAGCTAAAAATACAAAAAGATTTGCAACAAATCAGATATTATTCTTTAATTCTTTATATGGCACATTTACGCAAATAAATGTTTCAACGTAAAAAGCATAACGCGTCTTATTTGTTGAAAATCAGATTCTAAAGGCTATAAAATCAAATTTTACTACGTGAGTAGAAGAAGAAACTCAGGTCTTTTTTTAAATATAGTTATTTGATTTTTAAATTTTTCTTGCCAAATTTGTTACATTCATAACAAAAGCGATTGTCTCATTTCCAAGGTCTGCTGTCCTTAATATACTCACTAAAACAACGCAAACAAATTTTTCAGATTTTTATATTTTGTATTAAAATGATATATCTATTTACCAGTGATGCTGCCAATGGGCTACCAGAGCTACAGAGTTGCCACTTGGAGAGCTCGCCTTCACATTAACACAGTAGACCTTAATCTCAGCACCAGTTTGATTCGTGATGCGTAAGGTTGCGTTGCGTTGGTAAAACGTGTAGTTGCTGCTGAAGTCCAGGGTGTGCCAGGTGTGAGAGAACGTCATCCAAGATGGAAACTGGCAGTTGAATCTTACTGAAACTGGAAAATTAAAGTTTATTGTTAATTATAGCGAAATTAATTCTTATACTGTACTTGGTGTTCTTTTCGGAGTCAGTAGAGTATACTGATCATAGAGGCCTCGAGAGCGTCACCCACCAGTGAGGTTAAAGTCTACTTGGACAGTTCGGCTTTTACATGGCTTGTACAAGCCGTTGATTCTTAGGAAAGTAGATCGATTATTCTAATTAAATTTATAAGCTTTACATAATTATATGTCAGAGATAAATAAAGATGAGAGAGAGAGAAGGAGAGAAATATAATAAATACCTCTCTTCAAAGCCATAGTTCTTGATCCTTCGGTTGCACTGAATAGTCCATTACACGTCGCATCACCAGACTGCGCCACTCTGTACTCCACTCCACCGGCAGGGGTTGGTCCTTCCTTCATACTGGCTGATGCTGTAAAGAGACAAAACATTAGACAACGAATGCAAGAATTTAGATTTGCAAACGGAATAGAAATGAACAGAATTGAAATTGTTGTTTCAGGTACAAGAGCCATGCTTCTCTCAGCAACAAATGGGGCCACTCGACCGGAGAAGTACTACCCTTTCATAGAAAATCAGCGTAAAGTAAAGATATAAGGACTGTTTCGTTTCGGTTTAAGAGTAAGAGCACCGGAGGCCCAATTTCCAACCCCCTCTGTTCGTTCGTAGGTCGCGGTGACTGCTTACCATCAAGCGGACCGTAAGCTTGTTTGCCAAGCGTCATGACATAGAAAACATCTTATTATTGTTAATTTTTCATATTTTAATGAAAATGTAGATTACCATGAAAATATTGAAACAGAAAAATAAAAAAATACCAACCAAAACGCAACTAAGTCTTACCAATACCATTTGTCTTCTCGTAGACGAAGCATCTATATCTATCTTCATTGCTGGTCGCGTGGTTGTGATGCAACTTCCCCACCAGGAACCTCAGACTACCCTCCTTCCATGTGGCCAGGCATTCTAACTCCTCAACTGAAAAGATCAAATTAAGGTGAAGGCCATGGCAAATTTTTTTTTATACTATGGACCAGCACAAACAAAATAAGACACACTCGTTGGTGCCTTGATGGACCTTCGTACATTCAAACCAATGGAGTGGAACGAGTTCAGCAACACTCATTCAACTTCATTCGGTCATGTTGTGCAAATCATAAATGAATCTTCTTCTTCTTACCGAGTGGTTAGCTGCCAAACTAGTGTCATAGACTAGATCTGACACTAGATCTGAGTTATCGACTGTCATCAAATTTATAACAGCCGGGACCGACTTTTTACGTGCCCTCCGAGGCACAGTTGGAATACCACTATGCAATCACCCATCTAGTGACTGACCGCACCTAAACTTGCTTTACCCACCGATCGTTCAACGATCAGTGAGTGCACCCGGCTATGAGCGTCTCAACTCATAACTGAAAGAAGTTCTTAGAGAGGATGCTTTAGTATTTGCAACGTTAATTAATTACCTGTGAAGGAAATTTGTTCGCTCGACTGATATCTATCCTTTATAGATCGATGTATCGACAATTCATTAAAAATACAACTGTTACAGAAAAGCTTTAATAATCACGATCAGTCTATGAAACTTGTTTTGTGAGCCTACACCATAGACAAATGCGTTTTCACTAGCATTTATGGTTACTGTGTGTGAACAAATAGTGAGATAATATTAAAAGATAGACATATTCTGTCGTAGATTTTTTAAGAACTTTTAAAAGGGAACTATTTCATAATACATCATTTTTGCGTAACTTTAACTGTTTACGCAGGGCATGGCAGCTCTTAAAAAGAATATTTTTTCCCGTTTCTGTCACAGTTTTCATTGATACTCAGCTCTTATTGATCATAGCGTAATGTTATATATACTATAGCTTTCCTCGATAAATGGACTATTAAACCCAAAACAAACAAACATGGTATACATAATGTTACGGAGAACCTTATCACCAGGTTATACGGTTCAAAATCGCTTGATACTTTCTCTGTTTATTTCCTTAACATCGCGTGGGTTCTAGAAAGATGTATTCTCGAAACATGTAGTATAGCGTTCCGTGGACGGAACTTTCTCGAACCCGTGTTCCGCGTTATATAAGCGGCCCGGTGCGTCGACTGAGTTATTCAGTTCAGAGCAACAAGCGAAGAAACTACAAGTGATACCGGTGAACAAGTGCGATAATTAGTGACCTCGGCTATTCTTTTGGACTGTGATTGACCTGTGATTTGGACCTGTAATTTGTGAAGTTCTGTTGTGCAATCTAGATCTAAGTAAAGTCTTATTTAGAGTCATCAGGTGTTTGTTTCCTAATCCGCGAACCCCAACCCGTAACAATATAAAAAGACAGTTGCAGATCCGTACAAAGCATCATCAAGTGAAACTTAAAACTTAATTTTTACTAAGAAAAATCATGCTCAGAGAATTCGCTAAAAACAAAAAACAATCACTGTATAAAATTTAAACAAGTGAGTAATACTAATCCTAAATTTATCCTTTGATATGTTCCTTAGGAGCGTCGGAGCGTGGATGAAATACAAGTTAGATTGGTTTACAATCTATTTCGGTCCAGACACAGAACAATAGGATGGAAACTTGTTCGCGTCTTTGCTTTTGATCGTAAAATTATATTGAGAAACTATGAAGTAAGTTGTCTGGTATGTGGGTAGTGAAATTTAGGTTTATTTTCTTCTTTGATTGTTATACTCATCGTTGTTAATAGTTTCGTGTGTTGAATAGTGTTTCCTAATATGAATAGTATGATCAAGTTACATTAGTTACTTTAGATGTAGAATGCTTTGTACAATTGAACACAGAATAATAAGTTTCTAGAATTTGTCAAAGTCGCTTATATTCAAACTTACGAAATACGTGTCTCCCGCATTGTCCCTAGACTATTCCCACCCATGCTGTCACCACTATATAACATTCACACCGCTCATTACATTCACACCGCTCACACCGCTTGTGGCTCACAAGTCACAATTACAGCGACAAGGTCATGCGGATATAATACTTCTAGCACCGTATTATAAAGATTTCTATTATATCTAGCGAGGACATTTTAGAAATGAGATGGTGCCCTTGAATGGAGGGCTTGCGATGTCGGAATCACGAAAGAACATGAAAGCGTACCCATAGTATCGACAAAGGACGCCTTGAAGAAAACCGTGGGGTTTTACTCGGTAAGTGTTCGACCGAGAAGTCTGCTGCCCCCGTTAAAGGGAGGCATCCATGAGGATTTCCTCACGAGAAATCGTGAGTTTGATTCTTCGGAGAAGAGTTTTGTACTGACCATCAAGGCAGGTGTTTCGGTTTACATGGTTACGCTTGTGTTTGTGAGTTTCCCTTTCCAGACCCTAGAAACAGGATATTACTATTATAATGGAGTGTTTTAATGTCGTTTATTTACCTGTACTTTCAGAACCGTAAACATCAGGGCAGGCTTGATAGTTCAGCAATAATCTTGAATCCTCGGTACAACTCTCGATTGAAGAAGCTGGTATCTTACAATCACCGTGCCCCCTGCAAAATTACACAATATCTAATTAATGCTATATAAGTGAATCATTAGCCCGATTTTATTTGTAAATACAATTTTAGATTTTATCATTAGGAGGGTATCTTCTCTCTCTAGTAATTCCTCTGAATTTTATAATGTCATCATACACACAGAAGTGTATATGTTAAGTTCATAGTTTCGGTGTATGTCCACCAATTTTGATTACTACTTTTTTGTTTTCAGGGCGATGGTTTCATAGATATCTTAAGGTAATTTGCGACTCAAATAATATTATTAATTAATTAATTTATTTATTTGAAAATAACAGTAACAAACAGGCTTAACCTAAAACGTTACATTAAATTTTTCTAAAGCTACATTATACTATTTATAACATATGTGATACGTTTCTTAAATATTTGTACACTATTAATTACTCGCTATCACTGAACTCATTTTGTTGCTTGTGATTGGTGTTAAAGTAATGTTACCCTTTGACATTTCTATCTGTTTGGTAGTTTTGACAAAGTACTATACAAATTAAGTAAGGCACGTAGCACATTTGCTTATGTAGGGTAATAATTTTACAAATGGACCGTAATTATTGACGATGGGCATCACACATCACGTGACAGTCATCAAGTGCGGTAATGACTTTTTAATTTGACCGATGTTAATCAGCCCACATGATCAAGCCGCAGATAATTAATAAAAGTGTTTATCACAGAGTAGTGATAGACATAATCGATCGTTTTTACCGCGTTTTTAATTAGCTTTCTTTTTGTTTAAAAAGATGGCAAAGACCAACTAGACGCTAGCCTACAAAATCCTGGCAAAACAGAATGTGTATGTTGTCAATTGAAGGAAGGGATTGCATTGAGGAAATGAGAGTTTGGGCCTCAGGCACATACACTTATCGGTCTGCATATAATAGTACGAATACTACTACTTCACGTGTTAGATTACCCCGGCCAAGCCGTCCGGTTCAAAACAGCAATACTTCCACATACTGCATTTTTCAATCGAAATTTGTTTGCAAAAACTTGCAATAGATTTTAAACTGTTGGGATAGTCTCTGTCACAGCAGAGATTATTCCAACAGTGTGACTGTCGTCGTGTCGTCAGTGGTCGTCTTTTGTTGGAAGAGGCCGGCTAGGTAGGTCTCGCAGTGTCTAATATTCTATCGAAAAGCATTAGTGTCTTTGGCATTACTGTGTTCGGGAACACAAAAGCGAAATTATAAATTTTTGAAGCGAAATTACTGGGCAAAGGAGATTTAAGAACCAGTATCACGAGGTTGGCAACGCGTGAGTGTACCTCCTAATGTTGTTGCAAGCGCTCATACGCTACGGCATCTGCTTACCAATCAGGTAGACGTATGCTTGGCAAACTTAAAGATCGATTCAAAATGTGTATTCGGAAGAGAAATCTTCAAATACATATTTTGTGTATTTACAATTATTATGCAAACATATCATATACAGTTTAAAAAAGTTCGAAATAAGAAATCGACGTACGATATGATTTTCTAACAGAGCCTTATAAACGAGAATATCGCAATGAAAAATGAACTTAAATAATAACGAAGACACTTTAGTGTTTCTAGAATTTTAAGTCAACAATCTTGTGAGTATATAAAATTCATGTAGCGAGCTCTATAGCCTCTTATCACGTCTTAGCGCCTTAGACAGGGTTGCCAACTTTGTTGTGTGACGTTAAATTAAGCGAAAATGTGGAATATTTAGTCGTATTTTGAGCGCATTAATGAAAATATTTTTTTTTTAAATAGTGAAAAACATTTTATTCGTTTTGATAATGATTTATTAACCATTGCAGATTAATGGTATAAAATGGGCCAACTCTAGTGCTGTCTCAAAAGTCGAGTAGTAATAGAGTAAAAATTTAAAGTATATTATGGGAATACGTCCATATATAGGACCCTCTGGGCTTTCTGGGGGCCTGGGCTTTATGGTATAGACAGAACTGGCTGAACCCTGAACCTTGGAGCAACTGCATTTATACTAAGTGTCATTCCTAGTGAGGCTCAAAATACCACAGCCTTAGTTCAAAAACCGTTCTCTACTTCATACTCCTTAGGTTGTCAACTTTTATACATTACGGGTATTGTAAGCGTCGAGAGGCTTCTATGACCTCCTATCATCCAAGTCGACTGTTAAGCTTTTATGGTAATTTTATCGAAACATTTTAATGTATATTTTTTGCAATAGCAGCCCTGTCTTAAGATGAACTGGCTTGTGTGAGACTCATCTGAAGATCTGTAGATGAATACTCATTAGTCGTGTCATATTTATGCTAGTCATTGACACGAAAATACTTTATACAAATGGGCAATCTGTGTGATAACAAATTAAATTTGTTGGCTCATGACGAAGTATAGAACTTATTTAATAAGTTGGATTAGAAGACAATATTTGAAAAGATGTCATTCTAACGGAGCGTCACATTGATGGTTATTTCAATATTTCACCATACAGAAAATCATTGTCGTACCGCATATAAAAGTACGAATCGTTGAAATCCGACGTAGTAGTTACAGTGCTGTGCAATTTAGTAAAGGGATTAAAAGCATTGTTGGTTACAATAATTTGTTTATAATGTTAACGTACTTCAATGCAATTGATAAAGGCTTATGACTATCCTTAGCTTAGTTTAATTCAAAATGAATACTGATAAAACCACAGGCGTGATTCTACGGATAAAAACAGAAACAGATATTTGGACGCAAATAAGCAATACCATGTCAACCCACACGAATGTCATATCGAGAAAAACGCGTTTGAAAATTTTGAACAACTTGCTTTATATGATTTTTTTATATGTATTGATCAAGTTTTTGGCAATTTCAAGATGTACGTCAGTTATTTTACTTATTTTCACATAAAATAAGCATACAAACTGCATATATCGTATATAATATAACCCAAAACGTTTAAAATAATGCATAAATTACATGATTAAAAAATGGCTTTTTAGAAGTTTTAAAGCTTAAAACCCTACAAACATTAAAGAAAAATGTTCTTCAGCCATTTACCAACACTTCTGCATATATAACTCATTTTTCAATTTTGTGGGTTGACATGGTATTGCTTATTTGCGTCCATTTGTAACAAACGTCCCGCAACCGTCGCTACCCATACCGTCACAACGGTGTCAATGTCTTACGACAGTTTTAATAATTTAATTGTATGGATTATAATGATCTCAATGTGCTGCAGTGTAGGTTTATTACGATTCAGTTCCGTTTCTTGGGAAGCGTGCATTGCAATGCAATTTGACATTGATTTAATAATTATAATTGTTTTTGACTGTAATTTAATTTAATTTTAACTGTTTTAATTTAATTTTTATCTTGCTTTTAATTTTTGACTTTTGCTCTAATTTTAAACAGATTTTTAATTTTAATTTTGATTTTTTGTTTAATGTTAAGTTTATTTTTGATTTTAAATTATTTTGTTTTAATTGTAAAAAAAGGTTTTTAAGTGATAGCTGTTTATATAATTACTTAATCTATATGTATTCTTAACTCAATTAAATGAATTTAGTCTTCCTTTATTATTAAGACATCTATTCTCGAGATATTATATAAGGATATGGCATGCTGTGTTTGCTTTTAAATGTTTTGTGCATAGATTATAAGTTTCTAAGTGTATGAATAATAAATTTAAATACTATGTATCAAACGCTAGCAAACCAAATAAATAAATGCAATCGATTCTCTTCAAAGCCAGATGCAGTTTTGTTGACAAAGCTATACTGAAATCAAGCTGTGCATCTCAACATAAAGGAATATCACTTGTGTGTTATGTCCAAGCTTATGCATTCCATAACCATTTTGACGCAATAGTTACGTTGTGGGTTCGATTCCCGCTCGATGTATGATTTGATCTTCCGGATATCTGTTTCGGTGTGGGCGTTTGTCCTTATGGGTTTCCCCACCGTACCTCGGAGCACGTTAAGCTGACGGTCCCGGTTGTTTTCACATAACATCTGATAATAATCGTTAACTCTTGATAAGTAATTTGCTCATATCCAATGAGTTACTAGTTCGCCCTTAGGGTTGCGGACGTCAGATGGCAATCACTCTTTGTAAAAAACAGTCACATCCAGACAAGAGTATTATGGAGATCCTGGACAAAATATCGGGATAATGTTAGGAACAAGTTGCGTTCTTGACTAAACTTCAGAAATTTGTATTAATCATACATACATCGGCTATGGTATGTGTGTTTTATTTGTGTGTGTGTGTCTGACTCCCGATAAACAATGATAGATATTTAAATCAATTTACTGACCTATTGTACGTGAAAGAGAAAGGTCCTTTAAGTGGGCAGTCAACTGGTTCAGCATTTTCCCTGAACATGGAATACAGTAGGGCATCTCCGGTGATGAGAGAGCACAGGTGTGGTAGAGCATCACGACGGTGACAGAACGCTGAAATAAAAAAAAAAATTATGAAATTTGGAACGAAATTTCGAGAAAAAAAATTGTCGTCGTCAGGACCTTTAGCAACTAATGCAAGTTATATAACCACTTTCGCTTCTGAATAATGGCTTCTGTTTCTATTTCTACAACCCTACTATATCACATTTGAATATTTAACTTCAAATAGTAACACGGGGAAGTTTACAATTCGGCTGAGTATTCGTATTATTACACCTTGTTCAATATTAATGATATATATTGGATAAACTACACTTTAAGGTTTAAACTTGACACTTTTTGACAGAATGAGGGACTGCTGATACTGTTAAATTAACTGTTTAATCCTTAAGATCTAACTTTCTTTGATGACGTTGTTGTATGGACCGTACAGACATGTTTTCCGGTCTGGGTGTGTTTGTCATGGTGTATGTTTCTGGACCCCCAACATATAATTATCCTTTAAGTGTGTAGCGTTTATAACTAACCGCTACCATTACATATAGTCCTTTAAAAATAGGACAAAAGTTTAAAAAAATGAGATGAATACACTAATAAATATACATTGTGACAAAACACTTTTTCTTCTCTATGAATATTGATAATAGTTCATCTTATATACTTACTTTCTTTATACTGTAAAACATTTATATGTTTTTCATGCATCACAACGCAGCGGTAGCACCCTTTTCTGAAACACGAAATTATATATTAAGTTTGGTACCCATTGATATACTTATTTATAAAATACCATTGGTATTTAGTATCGATACTTTTGAATTTGTAATAGTCAATTGTAAGGCTGCGTTTCCACAAGAAATATGTGACGATGCGTTGTTTGGGACGTATTTGTTAAGAACCAAGAGATTCGCTGCATCTTCAGCTTCTGTGGAAATCACATATCGGAGCGAGGTTTTTGTTTAAAACAAACAAAGGATTATGAGGGTTTGTGACAGAGATGGGTGCCAGGGATTTGTGCTAGTTACGGACGTGAGCGAGAAACTGCTACCAGCTATTAGATGGCGTTTGTTAAAGGTGGATTGTTCTAAAAAAAGGATCAGTGCAAAACACACTAATAAATTTAGCAATTTCGAGTCAGGAAAGATGAATGCATTAAACGCGTCCTCGCATCACACAGTGCCCTATTACATATCTAGTAGAAACGCTGCCTTATATTGAGATAATATAGTAGTAGCTAATCGCTTAAGTAGTTCCATCAGATGTTTAAAGATTTGAAACAAGCAAGAAAAGTGAAGTGAATACCTTTGTAAGAGTTATAAAATCAAATGAACTCATTGCAGACAATGATCTACCGGTACCCGAACTCAGAGTACGGGACTAATGTAAAATGACAAAAGTGATAAATGTCTTCGACCCAGATTTTATCGAAAGACACTCTGAGGAACATTCAACAGCTCGACAATGACAATCTCGGATCGCATAATTCCAAGATTAAAATTATTGCTCCATTCTACTTCGAGTTTCATGAAATAGCTCGAGAGAATGAAACGAGGTGAGCGAATGAAAACGTTTTTGTTAGATGATCGAGGTAATGTAAAGATTGCCGTATTATTATGTCATTCAAACTATTTTCTAACTTACGTCTCCATTGCTTGTTGATAAAGAATATTATTTTAATGATTTAAAAGTTTAAAAGATATCTATAATAAATCTGGTTCGCTAAAATGTGTTTTGGCAGATTGTAAAAAATATGTTACAGGGCTTTATCATAAACTTTGTTTGTTTCACTGATTTTGGGAAACAAAATTGAAAAACTGTTTTGAAATAATTTACGACGAATTTTGTTGATATAGAATCACTTCAATCATAGGCCAACAAAGAACTTTTTTCACGAAAATCCTTTTCAACATACTGTGATAAAGTGGGCGGGCTCGACGGAGGAAGTACAAGTCTTACAGAAAATCGCCCGAAAGTGACAGAATACAGTTGCGTTACGTGTGATCAGTGAGAGTGCCGGACGCACAATCTCCCAATCCCCCACTGTTCCCTTCTTTTTTTTCCTTCTCATCCCTTCCCTCTTATCCCTCGGGTTGGCAACCCGCATATGATACTTCAAGTATCGCAAGCGTTCATAGGTAGCGATGACTGCTTACCATCAGGCGGACCATAGGCTTATTTATCAATCGCCATGACAGAGAAAAATGACTTGTTGTTAACATATATTCTCAAAATTTGTACTTACTCATCAACAATTAGAAACTTGTCGCCTTCGGAGGACAGGCATCTGCCCTTGTTAGAGAGGATAGCACCGTCTATCATGATGGGCTGGATGACGCCTGATTGGAACCATTTCCCCTGCCAACGGGCCGGGAACGAACAGCCTGTGAAAAAAGTAAAATTCGTTATAAAAACTAAACCAAGCATCTTAAAGTGTCTATAAAAGTTATAAATAAAATTAAAGTGTCTGTTTATAATGCCAAATTCACAGCTTTTGCTCGGAGTTTCTCCCTCTACCACACGGTGCGCCCGCACGGTGAATCTATGGATTTTACCATAATTTTCTATTTACAATATATCGCTCTTATCTAGCAAATACTTCCAGACATTTGAAATGTTTTTAATGAAAATATTAAATATGTATCCATCGCCCTAACCTTTTCAAGTATCAATTGAGATAATTCAATCGGAAGGGTTTTTCATTAATTAATTCTCGTGTCATTAATTAATTCACAAACTGAATTCGAATTGTAATAAGCCATTAAGGATTAAATTACTTGCTTTTATGATATTGTAATTGCAATTAATTTTCCTAATAGTTTGTTATTAGGGTTTCGTACCCAAAGGGTGAGCCAAAATGGACTTTAACCGAAAGTCACGGGTTTAAATCCGGTCAAGCACCTCTGAGTTTTTAAGTGCTTAATTTGTGTTTCGAATTCATCTTCTGCTTAGCGGTGAAGGAAAATATCGTGAGGAAACCTACATGTCTAGGTACAAATTCTGAGCCAAGTATATCCGCCAATTCGCAGTGGAGCAGCGTGGTGGATTAAGCTCTAAATCCTTCTCCTTAATAGGAGACCCTTGCCCAGCAGTGGGATTACTTACTTTACTTTTTACCTAAATGGAATCCTATTAGGAAGCCTCCGCTAACGGTCCTTTGGTATGTCAGTTCGTATGTCAAGAATCGTATTAGATAGAGACATGAAAGTTTCACAGAATGTGTATTTCTGTTGCCGCTACAATAACAAATACTAAAACTAAAATAAAATTATTTTTTAAATTTTATTTTGAGATTTTTATTCTATGTTTGTACGGAACCCTTTTACGGCGAGCCCGACAAACATTATGTAATGCTTTTGTTTTTTTTTAATTTTTAATTCTTGTGCAACTATAGGCTACAACAAGTTTTGTCACATACGAGTCCCAGATCTATAGGTTCCTTAGGCAAATAAGGAGTACCTACAATGGTTAATAATAATAATAATGGTTAGTAGGATGCCTTATTATTTCGTAGGTTAAACCATCACCAAGATTTTTATTATTTTTGGTATTTAAAGTTTAAGAAGAATTAGAGTTCCTCGCAATAAAACAAAAACTAAACAATAATTATGTAGACCACGCGAGCAAAGCCGAAGGCACAGCATTATATAAGTGTAATAACCGAAAATATTGACCTGGAATTTGTGAATATATTTTTTAGCCCATGGCGAAGTTTCGCATGACTTATAGAATCTTTTTAATACGTTGGATTAGAACGACGAAAACTGAAAAACTGTCATTCTAACAACACGTCGCATTGATGGTATCGAGACGGTTACCTCAAGACTCCTTTTCTTAATGTCAGGCAACAGGCAGGAGCCTCACCTGATGTTAAGCGATTACCACCGCCCATGTACATCTGCAACACCAGTAGCCATGCAGATGCGTTGCCGATCCTTTTTAGGATTTTTTTTTATGTAAGAGGGGGCAAACGGGCAGGAGGCTCACCTGATGTTAAGCGATCACCGCCGCCCATGTACATCTGCAACACCAGAAGGCATGCAGGCGCGTTATCGACTTTTAAGGAAAGAATACGCTCTTTTCTTGAAGGTTCCCAAGTCGTATCGGTTCGGAAAGACCGCCGGCGGAAGTTGATTCCACAGAGTGGTTGTACGAGGAAGAAAATGAGGTGGTATGGATGGAATTTAGAGTTTTGTCGCGATGTCCGATAGTGAAATTGTACCGGCGGGATCAATCCAAACAATTCCTCAGAACATTCCCCGTGATATATTCGGTAGAAGATGCATAGTATCGGAATACTTGGTGTCGACATACAACTGCTTATATATAGTTAACCAGGCGAACCTTTTTAAGCCATTCCACCAGCATATGTCTTAGAATTTCTTTCGCGACATGCAGGTTTCCTTAAGATTTTCCTTCACCGTTAAGCACGAGATAAATTTGAAACACAAATTAAGCACTTATAGACCCAGAGGTGCTTGCCCGGATTTGAACCAGCAACCTTCGGTTAAGGTCTACGTTTTGGATCCATTGGGCCGTCTCAGCTTTAATTCTCAAGCAGGAAAACCATCGTCGTACTACATAAAATACGAATCTTTGAAATCCGACGCAGTAGTAAAAGTGCTAAGCCATTTACACAATCTAGTATACCTAGTGATTAAAAGCATTGTTGTTTTAATTTGTTCATAAAGCTAACCTACAATAATTATTAGTCAAGTGCGTTGTGGACCACGCGCAGTCGAAACTAAAGGGTTCCACAGCTTGATGATGAAGAATCTAAGGGCTTTAAAAATAATAATAAATTAAAAGTGACCGCAAAATAAATTGGTAATTTTATAGTAATTATTAAAAGTAATATAAAAAAGCAAAATCAAACCTCCTTATCATTTTGAAAGACTTGTCCAAAGATATCTCACACGTTGCAATACGTTGAATTTTTTTTTCAATCCTCAGTTACATATATGACTACTATCCTTAATTATTATATATTTTAAGGTTTCATCACAAAATCGTGGAGCGATTCGTATTTACTAAATTTCGTATAGATAGAACCAACAGTCTCAGTGTAAAATGACTGTGACATACGGACGGACAGACGGACATGACAAAACTATCAGGGTTCCGTTTTTGCCATTTGGCTACGGAACCCTAAAAATGGTGGATTATGGTCGATATTCGTAGTGTCTTCATATTAAAAACTACAATTGTTCGGTCAATTTTACATCTAGGGTATCAATTGAACGAATAAATAACTTGATAATGGGAATATTGTAAAACGATTACCTTCGGACCGCCGGACCGATTATCACACAATGCTCGCCCGATTGCCCCTTGCATACGGATGAATGGGAGCATCACTGATGCTAACAGGGACAATTGGATATCAATGCTTGTTCTCATTCTGATGGGTTTGTATATTTTAAATTAAATTTAGCATACCAAGCTAATTCAATAAACATATTGTAGTAGATGAGCCATTTCCCAGTACAAATGTATAACGCATTACATTTATAATGAGGCAAAAGGATGAAGTGTGTTAGCCGACGCCCTAAATAGCTTAACGGTAGGGTCGGCTACTTTAACGCAAGAGTTGCCAATTCGATCCTTTCCCCTTGGGCTATTGTCGTAGCCACTCCTAGCGCAAGCTACAACCTTATTTGGATGTGTAATTGGAGTATTAGTAATTATTTGAAAAATCATTGCTTGTAATCTTTTAAACAAAAGTGTACTAAAATATCAATTGTTAGATTAAACTTGTTCTTTCTATGTTACTAAATTGGCTTACAAGCATACGACCCAACTGATGGGAAACAGTGGCCGCAGCCTATGAGTGCTTACAACACTATTTTTAGTTGTCACTCAAACTAACCGCTAGATATTGGTTTTTAAATCTCCTTTGCCCAGTAACTTCACTAGCTACAGTGTCCTCCAAACCGAAATACAGGTATGCCTAAGCTCTGCTTTGCGGTAGACTATTTGACACTGCAGTGGTACCTACCTAGCTGGCCTCTCACAATAAAAGACTTACCAGTATACAGTAAACAATACCAATATAATACAGCTTTTTAAATGTACTATGTATGTAATGTGTTCAGAGGAATTGTTTGGATTGATCCCGCCGGTACAATTTCACCATCGGACATCGCGACAAAACTTTAAATTCCATCCATACCACCCCGATGTCTGGAAATCCACAACAACGCGATTTAGAAGACATTTTCTTCCTCGCACAACCACTATGTAGAATCAACTTCGGCCGGCGGTCTTTCCGAACCGATACGACTTGGGAACCTTCAAGAGAAGAACGTATTCTTTCCTTAAAGGTCGGCAACGTGCCTGCATGCCTTTTGGTGTTGCAGATGTTCATGGACGGCGGTGATCGCTTAACATCAGGTGAGCCTCCTGCCCGTTAGCCCCTCACATAAAAAAGAAAAAAAACACTTCTTTTGTGTATTGGTATAAAAAAAAATCAATTTCTCAATATGTAGGTTGTAACCAAAGATGTATCAAGTCAATACGTATATTGTAGAATGATTACCGTCAGACCGATAGGTTGATTACTGCACAATGAATGTTCAATTGTCCCACGCAAGCGTGTGAATAGAAGTAGCTATTAACTGTGACTAGGGCTGCCAGATATACAGGCATCTTTATAATTATTTTTTAATATCATGACGGTTGGCAAACAAGCATACGGTCCGCCTGATGGTAAGCAGTCAACGCAACCTATGAACGCGTGCGATACTTAAAGTTTCACACGTTGCCAACCCAAGGTGTAGGAGGGAAGGGATGAGAAGGATAAAAATAAAGGGAACAGAAGGGGTGGGAGATTTGGGTACAGGCACTCACTTATCGCACGTAACGCAACAGTACTAATACTGTTCTTTACGCCGATTTTCTGTGTCTGATTACTTTCATACTGAATTGTTTTTTTTTTTTTTTTTATGTTAGAAGTTGGCAAACAAGCATATGGCCCACCTGATGGTAAGTGACTGCCGCAGCCTATGAGCGCTTGCAGCACCATTAGTAGGTGCCGCTCGCGCGTTGCCAACCTCGAGATATTAGTTCTTAAATCTCGTTCGCCCAGTAATTTCACTAGCATACAATGCCCTTCAAACCGGAACACAGTAGTGCCTAAGCACTACTATTTGGCGGCAGAATATTGGACACTGCGATGGTACCTACCTAGCCGGCCTCTTGCAACAAAAGACCTACCACCAGTGTGACTGATTGCACTGGTGGAATAATCTCTGTTGTGACAGAGGTTATCCCAACAACGGACGATGTGCAACAAAACATTGGCCTCATCCAGCAAATATCCTATCTTTTTAAGGTCTACCGGATTCGGTAGCGTTAGTAACATAACTGGGAGGACGCACTGTTTATCGATTTTAGTCTTGAGACATTTTTGTATTGAAGCAGAAAATACTTAATGTACCTTTATATGCAGGCATAAATGCCGGGAAAATTAAAAAGGAATTATTTTTTAGAAGTACTGGAGTCTTACGTTTTTGGTAAGAGTAGAGCGATAGGAAAGGAATTACTGCCTCCCCACCGAATATTGAGTTGCTTTTCGTGTTTTGTAGATTGGTTTTAATATTGGTTACGGTAGTCATTTATTATCAATCAGACCGTACGCTTATTTGCCACCATTGATAGTAGAAAAAGAAGACAATGCCAGAGAAAGGGCACGGCGATATATTTAAAAACTACTATCTGTCTTCCGGTTATTTATTTATCTAAAAATTGAATAATCTAGAATGATCATTTGGCACTCAATTTGCATAAGATATATGCAAAAACATTCAGGCGATCAATTAATTTTCATCATCTCATCGTCGTCACTTTTCATTTCACATAAGTCGTATCTTCAAATAAGCAAAATTTTATGCTCGGACACGATGAGAAATCTATTATGTTAAGCCACAGGTACAATTAGTCCTGTCTTAACTTTTTCATTTAAATTTTAAATAAAGAGAAACGCCAGGGAAGAACTAGTTTAAAAATCGCGAAGATTAACGAAAGCAAAATGGTTTTAAATTTAATAAAGCGAGACACGCCCCAACTAAAAAGCCGTGAGCCCAAACTAACATTAGATCACTGATAGCGCTGTAATGGTCTTTATAAACGCGAACAGCAAAAACACGACTAAATTAAAAATCTTCGGCTAGCATAGAAAATGTTTACCAGCCGAGTATTTTGTATCAAAACGTGTAACGTTTATTACTTAATTTTTAGCCCGAGCATACCACTCGTTAATTTTTTAAATAAATCTTTGATTATACCGTGACGTTGCATGCTGAGTTTATAATTTATATTATTATATTACTTAGTAAAATTGGACATATACATTCGTTTATTAGTGAAGCTAGGAATAGTCCAAGTTTTTTTTTATGCCAGACAAATGAGCAGGAGAGGCTTCCATATACCTTTGCTTTAGAATTAGATTAGCTTCAAAAATAAATATTGTTTATTTACTTCTCATAAGGAAAGCGGAAATACAGAACACTTAGAAAAACATGTCCCTTCAAGAAAAATATATTCTTCAAATAAAATGGCGACCGAACTCTATCCTAAAAAAATAAACAAAAATAAGTATGTGTACATATTTATTCGATAGTCGTTTTAGTGTCGTGGTGGCCAATCCGGCTTAAGTTTTAAGGTTTGATTCTGGGCATGTTGTAGCGTGCTTCTAGACCCTCGACTCAGTATATAAATATCCTCATGAGGCCTTTTAGTGCAATTACTGGACAAAGGAGATTTAAGAACCAATATCTCGAGGTTTGCAAGACGTGACTGACAAATGACAAATGGTGTTGCAAGCGCTTATAGACTAAGAAAAACATCTACTATCAGATGGGCCGAATGTCACATAAAAAAAGGATTTCTTATTTATTTATACATGTACAACTTCTTCTTCATCCTAGCATTATTCCCGGTATTTTATTTTTTTACCCAGGGTCTGCTTATTACTCTTATCCGGATTTGACAGGTTACTAGTTTTTACACGGAGCGATTGCCATCTGACCTCCACAACCCTAAGGGTGAACCAGCAACTCATTGGATAAGAGCAATTTACTTATCAAGAGTTAACGATTATTATCAGATGTTATGTGATAACAACCGGGACCGACAGCTTAACGTGCTCTCCGAGGCACGGTGGGGAGACCCACAGACAAACGCCCAGACCGAGACAGAAATTTTAACAAACATCTGCCCTAGCGGGAATCGATCCCGCAACCGTCGAGACTTAAGGCAGACACGCTACCCACAACGCCACAACGGTGTCGATGATTTATACATGTTTTTTTTTTTTTTTTCCGAATGTGTATTGCTGTTGGCCCTACTGGCCTTGACAGCGTCACCGGGCGGGGGGCCGAGTACTGAGACTCAGCCGTGATAAAGGGACAGCCCTCACGGGGGCTCAAATTTGATTCCGTCCTTAGGGTGCCTCCTGCGAAGCCCGCGGCTAAGGACGTCATCGGAGATGGAGGCAGCGCTCCGAGCGCATTCTATACGATGTTTATACATGTACAACATTTTATTTATATCCCCCTTCTTTCAAGGATCTTATATCTTTGAAACATATTTTAATCACAAATATATTCGCTTTTCATGCGATTTACGACAATTTTTTTTTTGCAATATAAAATAAATTATAGTTCTATTTTTAATATAAATCATTTACATTACAAGTTTTTTTTAAACAATGACTGTACGTAAGTATGTACTACTTTTTCGATAAAACCTTTACTACTACAATATGCAATATATTGTAGTAGTTTTTATGTAATGTGTACACTAAAATCTAGTTTAAAAGCAGGTCTACAGGCAAAAAAGTAAGAATTTATTATTAAACTAGTGGCCCGCTCCGGCTGCGCATGTGTATAAAATATATAGCCTATGTCATTCACTGAAAAAATGCTTAAAATCGATCCAGTACGTTTGATTTATTCATTTCTGCCCGTAGCCCGCACGCGTTAAATGTAATTATTTACGACATCACATTAGAAACCTCAAAAATAACAGTTTTATTGTCTCCACTATTTAATGGATGTTACTATACATATAAACCTTCCTCTTCAATCACTCTATCTATTAATAAAAACCGCATCAAAATTCGTTGCGTAGTTTTAAAGATTTAAGCATACATAGTGACAGAGAATGCGACTTTGTTTTATACTATGTAGTGAAGACAATGGTGTCTTATTTCGTGATCCAAACCAAGTCAGGCGACGTCACGAACGCACCCGTAGGCGTAGCCAGCATTTGACCCAGAGGAGAACAAAACCCTCATTTAGGATCGGAGAGTGGTGGTCAAAAATGACTATTTTCTTGAATAATAATAAGTTAAATGTTTAAAATATATTTTATTAACGCATTTGTTATAATGCACCAAGATTAAGAAAGGAGGGGGCAGCTGATACCACTTCTGATCCCTTTTTAAGAGTATTTCGAGGGCTTAGGACTGAGATTTGGCATACTTAAAATTTTTTAGTGTTGAAACTTTTTTGTTTTTTTATATTTCATGGTAAACAACCATACGGTCCGATGATGGCAAGCAGTCACCCCAACCTATGAAGTATCACAAGCGCGTTGCCAACTCAAGGAACAGGAGGGAAGGGATGAGAAGGGAAAAAGGAAGTGAACAGAGAAGGTGGGAGATTGGGCCTCCGGCGCTCTCACTCATCGCACGAAACGCAACAATATCTACTGATACTGTTACTTTACGCTTATTTTCTATGAGAGGGTAGTAATTCCCCGATCGAGACGGCCTTTTTGTGCTGAGAAAATGGCTTTAATACCGTAAATATACTCATCAGGAAGAACCATCGACTGTTTACTATCAAACAGGCAATGTCAAACATATGTCTGTCAATCGATTCAATTCAATAGATCTTTCGTTGCAATAAAAACAACAACTTTATTCTACGTATTCCTAAAATTCAATTAAACGAAGGATAATATATAAAGAAAAACATCCGAGTTTAAATTGAGGGTTATAAAATACTTGAACCGTTATTATTATGTACTTTAATATGAAAATATAAAAAGTTTTCATTATATATAATCCGAGTTTATTGTTTGCGTTTGTATAACTTCGGAAAGGCCGTTGGCGCTTGCTTTAAATTTCATCTAGTTTACTTGGAATATTGCCAACTTAAGTTGAATTTCGCTAACTAGATATGAATTAGATTTTTTAATAAAACAAACGGTTTTTAGGGTTCCGTGCCCAAAATTGTGTTTTCTTCTAGGAGAAATACGTTATAGACCACCAACCTCCGTTTTTATTCTCGACACTTTTAGTCCGGTGCGGGAACACTTTCGTAATCTTCCGCAGTAGGCCAAAAAAGCCCCTAAAGTGGCCTGAAGGAACCCAACAAATGACGACGTTGGGGCACGACGGTAGCGAATCTGTCTTGAGCGCCACAGGTTGTGGGTTCGATTCCCACTCAGAGCAGATGTTTGTTTTAACGATACTGGCATGTCCGGTCTGGTTGTGTTTGTCCTTGTCTTTGTGTATGTTTCCGGACCTCTGACACTGATATAATTATCTTAATGGGGGCCGTTGAGTATGTAGCGTTTATTTATTACTAGCGGCCCGCTCCGGCTTCGCACGGTTATAAAATATATGTCATTCATTGAAAAAATGATTAAAATCGATCCAGTAGTTTTGATTTATTCATTACCGCCCGTGGCCCGCACGCGTTAAATGTAATTATTTACGACATCACATTAGAAACCTCAAAAAAATAGTATTTCTCCACTGTTTAATGGATGTTATAATACATATAAACCTTCTTCTTCAATCACTCTATCTATTAAAAAACCGCATCAAAATCCGTTGCGTAGTTTTTAAGATTTAAGCATACATATACATATAGGGACAGAGAAAGCGACTTTGTTTTATACTATGTAGTGATTGTTTTATTTAATCGTTCAGCAGTTTTTATCTGAAAGAGTAACAAACATATATCCATTCTTAAAAACTTTTACGTTTATAATATTATTAGGTTTAACGAATTTGAAAACAAGCTAACTTGATAGGCTTTTAGTTGATACGAGCGCCGCATTGCGAACCGCATAGGTAAATTAGGTTAGAAAACATGTGTGTACGTGTTGCATAAAAGGTTGCCCCATTTTTTGAATTTGTGTCGAGAACGCTCAGTAAAATGCGTCCTACGTAGCCTGTATGAATAGAACTTTAGTTAATACCCTTTAGAGATACTGATTCAGAGCGCTAATACTACATAGAAGTAGAAATACTGATAAATATAAAGGCACTAAAATTATAAGAATCTTTTGCTCATAGTTTCATGCGCCATAATTGTGTTGCTTTTGTTAGGGTTTTGTAACCAAAGGTATCAATGGAAGAACGGTTATTTTACGTCATGACGGTTGACAAACAAGCATGCGGTACGCCTTACGGCAAGCAGTCATCGCAACCTATAAACGCTTTTTTTTTAATGTTACAAGTTGGCAAACAAGCATACGGCCCACCTGACGGTAAGTGGTTGCCGTAGCCTATGAGCGCTTGCAGCACCATTAGTAGGCGCCACTCACGCGTTGCCAATCTCGAGATATTAGTTCTTAAAGCTCCTCTGCCCAGTAATTTCACTAGCGTACAGTGCCCTTCAAACCGGAACACAGTAATGCCTAAGCACTACTATTTGGCGGCAGAATATATACGCTTGCGATACTTGAAGTATCACATGCACGTTGCCAACCTAAAGAGGGATGGTTACTTAACACCAATTTTCTGTGAGACAGTAATACTTGCTCGGCTTTCCTCTTCGTCGTTCTACTATAACTTTATTTCTATAGCCGCTATAATAATAACTGCTAAAACATAGAATGTATCGGTGTCGGGATGTGACGACCCCATCGCCCGCTGTTGTGATAACCTCTGTCACAGCAGAGATTATTCCACCAGTGCAATCAGTCACACTGGTGGTAGGTCTTTATTGCAAGAGGCCGGCTAGGTGGGTACCACCGCAATGTCAAATATTCTGCCGCCAAATAGTAGTGCTTAGAAACTAATATCTCGACTTAAGAATTAATATATCGAGGTTGGCAACGCGTGAGTGGCACCTACTAATGGTGCTGCAAGCGCGCATAGGCTACGGCAACCACTTACCGTTAGGTGGGCCGTATGCTTGTTTGCCAACTTGTAACATAAAAAAAAAGTTTCGTAGCCAAAGGTGCCAACGGAGGAATGTTTTTTTTTACGTCATGACGGTTGGCATGCGCGGTTCAAACCCGGGGAGGGAAGGTTACATTATGCCAATTTTCTGTGAGAGGGTAGTACTTCCCCGGTGAAGCCGGCCCATTAGTGCTGGGAGGCGTATGGCCACTACTACTACTGAATTTCTATAGCTGCTTAATTCTAAAACGTATAACGTACCGGCGTCGGAACGTGACGACCCCGTCGCCCGCTGCTGAGATAATCCTTGTGACAGCAGAAATTATTCCACCAGTGATATTAATCACACTGGTGGTAGGTCTTTTTTTGCAAGAGGCCAGCTAGGTAGGTACCGCCGCAGTGTCTAATTTTCTACCGCCAAATAACACACAACTAAAACACAAATAGCACACACAACATGGAAATGCCTTAGCATTACGCTAAGGCATTTCTGTGTTCAGTTTGAAGGGCACTATAGGCTAGTGAATTTACTGGGGAAAGGAGATTCAAGAACAAATATCTCGAGATTGTAACGGATGAGTGGCACCAAGAAATGTTGCTGCAAGCGCTCATAGGCTACGACAACCACTTACCATCAGTTGGGCTGTATGCTTGCTTGCCAACTTAGTAACATAAAAAAAACCTAAATTCAAAAACATAACAATTGTATTATAAACTGTTAAAACCTTAGCCCTTCCTCTTGACTTCGCCTTAGTCAGCTAAATACGTCCCTGTATTAATTGTTTGATATTTAACTTAGTGTATATTTAAAGATGATTCATCACAAACAATGGGAATGATTCGCATCTTTAATCTTATGCAAATAAAGCGGTTTCATTGAATGTAACGAAATATAACCGACGGAAACAGGACGTAATGCTATGTATGTAGAATAATTTTGTATATATACTCAGTGGCGGATTTACAAATTTTGAAGGTATAGGCTGTATATATTTTTACAATCCAAGGTTATTAAAGGACGATTACTGGTTGGAGGGCGACGAACTAGCTGTTTTAATATGGAAGTTTGATACTCGGAATGTACATTGTCAAGTAAGAAAGGAAACAGCGAACATCAGAAGACCGTCATGCAGAAATCTTTTCCATTTCTACGACGTACCAAAAAAATCGGTTCCTAAATTTGCCGCCCCAAAAATCTGCCGCTCTAGGCTCAAGCCTGCTCTGCCTGCTGGTTATTGCGCCACTGTATGTATCAAGTACTGTTGTTGGTTTTTATTAATAAATTTTCAAGAACAAAAGTCGGTGTGTCGGCCTCGGAGAGCACATTAAGCTGTCGGTCCCGGTTGTTATCATAATATCTGATAATAATCATTAAATCTCTAAATCTAAATCTAATAATTATTAAATCTAAATCAGTTACTGGTTAAGCCTTAAGGCTGTGGAGGTCAGACGGTAATCGCACCGTGTAAAAACTAGTAACCTGTTAAATCTGGATAAGAATAATAAGCAGGCCCTGAGCAAAATACCGGGATAGTGCTATGAAGAAGAAGATTAAGGTAATAACACCAGTGACTGACGTTTTACTTGCCCACTGAATCAATGACCTGACGGACCGCACCTAAAGCTGTGTAACCCAATAATCATTTACCGACCAATGAGCTCACGGCGCTGTGATTGTAAGCTATTATTAATAATTAAAGCCTAAGAGCCGCAAGCAAAGCCGCGAGCGACTGCTATTATACATTATCTATTAGAAAATAATAAAAAAACCAATAGTATAAGACTATTAAATTGATTTACAATGGTCAGTAAACTTCAGTAACGTCAATGTATTATGTTATTATTATAATTTATTACTCTGAACGAAGTTTAAGTGAGTTTTGTTTTATGATGTTTTTATATTTTCATTATCTATTTAATGTTCTTTTGGAAGAACATTGTTTTTTTTTCTGAATGTTGATTACTGGCTTTGTCAGCGTCAGGAAGGAGACGAAGAATAAGAGAAGTGGCCCGACATACTCGGCAGTGACAAGGAGACAACTTTCTGGGGGATCAAAGTGCGTTCTTAAGGTGTCCCCCTGAGAAGATGAACTATGGCTTAGGACATAGAAATGGAGGAAGCGCTGCGAAAGCTTTTCGAGCGAGATTGACTAGAATAAGCAATGGATTCACGCGCCGGTGTGACTGCGTCGAGAGGTGCAGAAGCTACCTGTGGTGGCAACCTGCCGTAAACGCCAATAGACACGAATTCCCGAACGGGACGTAATTATGTTTTTAATGTCCATACTGACATGATTGTGCTTCGGTCAGGGTGGTTGTACTTGTGTTTGTGGGAGTTTCCGGACCCCGACACAGAATATTACTATTCCAACCCGTTGAGTGTGTAGCGTTTATTTGTATGCGAAGGAAACAGCAGGCTAGTAAAGTAAATTTGAATTTTCAATAGGTCAACGATAGAAGGGCCGACTTCGCTCCGTTGACGCGAGAGTCGAGGGTTCGATCCTGACCCCTTGGGCTATTGTCGTACCCACTCCTAGCGCAAGCTTCGAGCTTATTTGGAGGGGCAATAA
Organism: Hestina assimilis; assembly: GCA_023373885.1. NCBI lineage: Eukaryota > Metazoa > Arthropoda > Insecta > Lepidoptera > Nymphalidae > Hestina > Hestina assimilis. Next base: position 13,996,354 of record CM041745.1, read on the forward strand.
GAATATTAGTAATGTGTTGAAAAAGCATTGCTAATATTCTTTAAAAAAAAATGCTGGAATTCTTGCTCATACCATGCGACATGATTTGTGTAGTTATAATTGCATCTAAATATTTAATTTGCGCTTTCACGTCTCTGGTTTCCCCCATTGTTCTGTTGCCTCAGGCGGGAATTGCTTCGTTGAACTTCTGGCGCTACGCATCATACATTAAGCAATTCATTTTTAATTATATATTTATGCTGTTTTTTAAATACGGATATGAGTTTATTACGTTTTTACGCCTTAACTATTCAAATAATCATCATGAAATTTTCCATACATGTTGACACTTTGGGTAGTCAGTTGCATAGACATTTCGTCAGTTGTTATCTCCCGATAGCGGCAAACGTGTGTCTACGGCTATAATGAAGTTATTTGTTTCATTCACGTATCCAAAACTCATACCTGTGACCTGGACGTCATTTACGATATTCCCAAAATCATGGGTCGAGGCCAGGGTCGACTGCCTATAGAGGCCTATACCCGGCCTATACTAGGGATGCCTATACCCGTCAGTCAGCCAGTTGAAGGTTTTTTAGTTCATAATTATATTTTCCCGGCGTCGGGATGTGACGACCCCATCGCCCGCTGTTGGGATAACCTCTGTTACAGCAGAGACTATTCCACCAGTGCAATCAGTCACACTGGTGGTAGGTCTTTTGTTGCAAGAGGCCGGCTAGGGAGGTACCGCCGCAGTGTCAAATATTCTGCCACCAAATAGTAGTGCTTAGGCATTACTGTGTTCCGGTTTGAAGGGCACTGTACGCTAGTGAAATTACTGGGCCGAGGAGATTGAAGAACTAATATCTCGAGGTTGGCAACGCGTGAGTGGCACTTACTAATGGTGCTGCAAGCGCTCACAGGCTACGGCGCCCACTTACCATCTGTTGGGCCGTATGCTTGTTTGCCAACTTGTAACATAAAAAAAATGTTAATAATTTCGAAAAAACAAATTAAAATTGTCATAATTAATTATTGAATGAAGTCAGAGTCGTCGGGTGAGGTCGATACAATATAAGTATATAGATAAAATTAACGTTGTGCTCCGAAACTTTTCTAATTACTCGTCAAATTCTACACAGCGAGCGTTATTTATAACGCACGACATTTTCTACTTCATAATTATGGTTTTGAGGAAGTTATTTAATACATTTGTGAATAGAAATTTCGAGTTTCGCGAATGTTATTGTAAAGACAACCTTAATATAGAGTTTAATCGGAAATTATTTTATGTATGTTTATTTCATAATTATGAATATATTATGAGTCAAATTTTTACGTCTAAAAAGCGGTCTAGTACGTGTCGGACTCGTTCATAAAAGGGTTCCGTACCAGAGTAGAATATATATCGTGAGAAAGTCTTTACTATGATATAGAAAAAAAAAGTCGAAAATATCATGATTCTTGTACGATGATTTTTATTTTTAGTTTTTGTTGTTGTAGCGGAAATAGAAACACCTATCGTGGAAAAATGCAAAACTCGACCTTGGTTCGTGAGACACAACCCGCTCACAGGCAGACAGACGGACGAACGGACACAACTGAGTGCGGAACTCTAAAAATAACGTAATGTAAAGAGATACAAGTAATTCTATATAACTTTTCAAATTCTATTTATTTCTATCAAATACTAGGAATTATTAAGCGTATGCTGGCATATCTTCTTAATAAAGTTGAAAATGCTCGTAAAAGCCACGGGAGACAGTAGAGTTGTATCATAAGCAACTGTCATTTAAATACTATAAAATAGTGAAGAAATGAAAAATTTTGCTTATGCTGCTATAAAATGGATAAAGTGCTTACTTGTGCTTTAGTGATATGAGACCGCTGAGTGTCATTAATGTGCATATTTAAATAACCCTATCGGGTTATTTTATTAATAATAATTTTAGTAGTAGAGCGATGCTCCTCCCAGCACAGATGGGCCGGTACGCCCGGACAAATACTACCCTCTCACAGAAAACCCACAGCTCACACTACATGTTGTTTCATGAGATGATTGAGAGTGCCGGAGGCTTCACACGCCCGTATCATCCTTTCAGCTGACCGAAGCTCTGTTTTTTATACCACATGACCCAAAGAAAAGAAAAATATCATATCAATATTAATAGACGGGAAATTCACTCGCGAGTAAAGAAAGATCTTAATTTTTTTCTTTTCGGAAACATGAGCTATTTTACGTAAGTTATAAATTATTTAGATGTTTATAAAACGGGTGAGCCACTAGTACTCAATATAAATTTTGATTTTGATATATGTAAATAGATTTTTATAATATCGTGTCGTAAGATATAACGAAAGTTAATTTGGCGTGAGGTTAATTTGTTTAAATTAGTACAAGACGGTGTATTTTGTTCGAAAGGCGCGTTTTGTACACGCGTGTTATATACTTACTAAGAAACGTATTATGAATGTTTGGGATTTTGATTAAGCAATAGCTTTATACACATCACTGTTATACTTCCCCCGAATAAGAAAGTTTTATAATAAAATAACTTTTTAATACTCTTCGTTCTAAGATTCTGTTTGTGATAAATAGGGTTGTCAGAAATATTGGTGTTACAGCATTCAATGAGAAAAATTGGACTGTTTTACTATCAGGCTTTATTTTTTAGGGTACCTTACGGATAGCTTATGTTTTTTTTTATTTCATGACGATTGGCAAATAAACATACGGCCACCTGATGCTTAGCAGTCACCGCAACCTATGAACGCTTGCGATACTTGAAGTATCATAAGCGCGTTGCAAACCAAGGAGCAAGAGGGACGGGATGATAAGGGAAAAAAGGAAGGGAACAGAAGGGGTGGGATATTGGGCCTCCGGCGCTCTCACTCATCGCACGAAACGCAAGAGTACCTAATGATACTGTTACTTGACGCCGATTTTCTGTGAGAGGGTAGTACTTTCCGGGTTGAGCCGGCCTTTTTCTGCTGAGGGAAGCATGGCTCTACTACCGTAATGTATAAAGGTTTATTTCTATGTAATCTAAAACACAACCTGAAAGTGTTTGTTTCAATATCTCGGATCGATCTCAATATATTTGGAAGATTGGCCCCTGAATTCAAATTGATGACTGCCGGCGCGCCGGCTGGAGTTCCGAACACCTGACTCGTCGGCCATTTGCTTTAATTTTTTTAAAGGTCATTCCAAATGTTTGGTTTTTATGACTTTCTGTTTATTTCTTTTTGTTTCGTTATTCGAACGAAGTTAAATTGCTTTTTATATATATTTATTTTTATATATATAATAGTAAAACTTTGTTGTTTTTAATATGAATATCTAAATATCTCAAAAAAATTGAAATAAATAAACACTACATTCTCAACGGCCCCCTTTAGGAAACTTATATCCTATTTCGGAGGTACAGAAACATACACAAAGGCAAACACACATGAATTTCCGAGTATAGAGACTCAGCCGTGATAAATTTGTATCCGAGTGCCTGCGAAGCCGAACCACGGCTAAGGCCGTCGTCAGAGATGGGAGAGGGCAGATGACTCTACAAACTCTATAAAGCCAAAAAGGTGTCAAAAGAAAATCGGTATTACTTCAAATAAATCTTGTATAACGATAAAATAAACTGCTTTGAAATCAGCTAAAACAATTGAAATACACCGGGACTCCAACGTAACCATCAGCTTGATGTATTCAGCTACTTCACATAAAAAATCGTATACCTCAAATGTAAGTGATAAAGGTTTTTTACACCCTTCCGAGTTATGTATTCAACTGTTTCTATGTTAATACGTTTCTATGTTACGAGTGTTGGAATAGTTATGGAAGAGGAGGCATTTTAGGTAAAACCTAAAAAGAATGATGTATATGCAATAATTTTATAATGAATCGATTTTTAAGATTTAAAACGGGACTCTCGAAAGCACAAGAGATAATTATTATGTATATCATTATTTTTACAAGTAGTAATAGAGCAATGCTTCTGTCAGTACAAAAGAGCCAGCATGACTGGGGCGTAATGTAAAATATCAGTAGAAAGAAAGAAAGAAAGAACAAGTTTATTCGGAAGACAGCTGAGTACAATTTTTTTTTCTCTTTATTTATTTAGGGGCTTTTAGCCATTGGACTATGTCAGCCCCATCATACCTTAACAAAATATTTAAAACAAAAATACAAATAATAAATATATATATAAAAAAACACAAATGAGAATAAAATGAACAACTTAACATAAAAATCCTTTTTTATATAATATATCTAATTAGAATATATAATAAAAAATAAAAAAATGTTAAAAAAGTAAACATAAGCTATTAAAAATAAAATACCACCGTGCGGTGTTCCAAAATGGCGTACCATTCAGTATTTGGTAGGTAGGCATACCCAACGCTGATTTTCTATGATAGCCATTACGTGTGTCGGGCAGTGACAAGTTAATATTATTGTTACAGTGGGTACTGTTGCGTTTCGTGTGATGCGTGAAAACCGGAGTTTCTTCAGTTCTGTTCTCTTTCATTTTCCTTTTATATGATTTGATTGTTAAGGATACGTCCATTGATATATTTAACGACAAACCAACTAATTTCAAAAAGAACTTAATAAAATTACTTGATTAGCTAATAGCAGATTCTGTTTGTTAGATACCTACTGTCTCCTGAGCTACCGTTTTGTATTATGAATAGTGTATCTGTATTTTTCCTCTTAAATTAGTGATAACAATTTTTTCATAATACTTTAGTTAATATTACTCTTCTTTTTATCCAACCATAACTTGCATTCTATTGTAACTTAACTTAATGTTTTCCGAACGACTTGTTTTAACTTATTGTGCATGCTATAACTACCTATAATTGGAATTGTATGTTTATTTAGCACTTAAGTCTTACATTGTATTGTTCATACTACATATAATTCTGTTGGTAGTGTTTTAAAATAAAATAAAAAAAAATAAAAAATAAAATATCCCTTCTCTCCTATCCTTTGACAACGCGCTTGTGATACTTCAAGTAACACAAGCGTTCATAGGTTACGGTAACTCCTTGTTGTGCTGTACTTGAATGATTTTTAATTTTTTATGGGACTAAGTTGGCAAACAAGCATTCGACCAGCCTGATATAAGCATTTGCAACACTATGCATTTGTAGGTGTCACTCACGCGTCGCCAGCCTTGAGTTATTGGTTCTTAAATCTTTTAATTTCACTAGCTAAATCGTCCTTCAAACCGAAACACAGTATACAGCTTTATAGTAGAATAACTAACAATGCGGTGGTACCTACCTAGCCGGCCTTTAGCAATAAGAAGGCCTATCACCAGTAAAAAAGGTAAATGATTGAATTGAATTAGACAGAATTTATTTTATAAACAGTCAAATTATTATTGAGAAGAGTTGCAAAACTATAAAAGTTAAAAAATAATTAAAACAAGCGTAAAAGGTTCAAAACTGCGGGCGAGCGCTATTATTTTTTAAACACAAATGCTTTGAGTGACTGATTTATTTTTGGGTCACTTAAAAGCGTATTATAATGTTAAAACGAAATATTTCTGTTTTTACGACGCGAAGTGAAACGCTTCCTGAGAATAGAATTTCATATGGCACTAACAGTTTAACGTGTCTCTGTCTGCGTTTAACTTCGTAGTACAAATAAATATTATATGTCCTTCTTTATATTGAATAAGTTTTAATTTAGTTTTAAGATGTTTGATTGAATCATAGTTCACAAAAAACGTGGTGCTAATAACATTGTAATACAACAAGTCATTTTTACGAGATACTATCACGTATGTGAGTATCTACTTATAAAAACTGCTTTATTTGGCATAAAAATTTTATTTATTATTATTATTATTTTTTAAAGAATATTCGATTTTTTTTAAAAATCATAACTAATATGCCTATTGCCCCTCCAAATAAGCTTGAAGCTTGCGCTAGGAGTGGGTACAACAATAGCCCAAGGGGGTCGGGATCGAACCCTCGACTCTCGCGTTAACGTACCGAAGTCGGCCTTTCTACCGTTGAGCTATTTAGGCTTCTAAATGGTTCAATACAGCCCATGATTCACACAGAAAATTGAAGTGGCATTCGTACCGTTTCTTTCGAGCAGTGAGCGCAAGGGTCCCAAATATCTCTGTCCACGAGCACCAGGGGCCGACATTTTACCTCTCCGTCCCTGTCTTCTTCCTAGTCCGTTCTTCTCTCTTCCTACTCATCATCTTATTACCTGGCAATGCGTAGTGATTGCTCTGATTGGCTCTGTTATCATTAGTAAACTCAGGTTGACTAACTGCTCACGCTAGGTCGTATTCTAAAAAATGTAGACGAACAAAAGTTCTTAAAATTAATGATTTTGTTCCAGAAACATTTTCCAAAATATCTTCAATGTATTCATTGGACGACGTTGGGGGATAGCGGCAGCGAACCTGCCTTAAACGCCACAGGTCACGGGTTCGATTCCCGCTCGGAGCATAATATGTTTGTATTGTATGCAAGCATAATTTCTGGTCTGGGTGTATTTGTCCTTGCCCTTGTATATGTTTCCGGACCCCCGACACAGGATACCACTACCTAATGGAGGCCGTTGAGTGTGCAGCGTTTATTTATTTATTCATACAAGTAAAAATGGATATTCGAGCTTTTTGACTATTCTATGAATGTTTTATTTTATTGAGGATTTTCTAGGACGATACAATGTACTTGTAGTCTCGCTACTGGATACTATATTACAATACAAGCGTCTGCCCCGTATTTATCCGCATGGAATTAATATTAAATGTATCTATGATTGATTTCATTATTGCTATGTATTTTTTTTAGACCAGTTATTAGATCTTCAAAGCTCCTGATACCAAGTAAACTTAGTAAATACTAGCTGCTCCTGCGTCTCCGCTTGTGTGGTGGACCGATTTTAACTGGAGTTTCACTGGCAGGTAAAAAAATTAGGATTTTTTTATGTAAGAGGAGGCAAACGGTCAGGAGACTAATCTGATGTTAAGTGACCACGACCGCCCATAAACATCCGCAACACCAGAGGGTATGCAGGTGCGTTGGCAGCCTTTAAGGAAAGAGTAAACTCTTCTCTTGAAGGTTCCCAGATCATATCGGTTAGGTAAGACCGTAGGCGGAAGTGTGGTCCAAAAAGTGGTTGTGCGAGGAAGAAAATGTCTTCTAAATCGCACTGCTGTGGATTTCCAGATATCGAGGTGGTAAGCCGAAATAAATAAATAAATTCCGTGCAATAAAGAAAAATCGGTACCAACACGCGAGCGAAGCCACAGGCGCAGCTAGTGTCATATAAGATAAGATAATAGTTTAAAAGAATCTTCGAAATATAAACGAATTGTTGTATTAATAAATAAAATGTACACCATCACGGCGTGGAGGTATAAATTTCAAGTAACTTATAGTTATACTTAACCCTGTAATGGCCACGTAAATAAATAGCATCCCGTGTATTGAGTTATAGGGTTGGCGATCGAATTTTTTTATTAATTTTTTTACTTATATAATTTTGTTTTATTTTTTAACCTTTGAATATATTTTTGTTACGTGATATCAGTAATAAAGTAAGCTATTTTTAATTCTTCTAGCGTGGGTTTTATTAAGTCTCCGATAACAAACTGTCCGCCTGATGGGAAGCAGTCACCACAATTTATGAACACTTGCGCTTTAGTACCGCAAGTGCGTTGCCAAATCAAAGGATAGGAGAGAAGGGTTATCCCTTCTGGACTGGAGAAGAGTACCTTTCCTTTTCAGCAGAGGTCGAGAGAGATTCGGCCTCCGGCGCTCTCATTCACCGCATAAAACGCAACAGTATTACGCCGATATTCTATGAGAGGGTAGTACTTCTCCGATCGAGCCGGCTTATTTGTCTTGAGAAGCAGCACTCTACTTATGAAACTTCCAACAATTCATATACTAATTCAATTATAGTTTCGAGTAGAATTGTGAAAATAGTTATTTTACAAACGCACGTAGCAACCCTAGATCATAAATTATTAATATTTTCTATCGGTAGCGATACGTGACTCACGAGCTTGGTTCAAGACGCTTTACAAGATGTCCGACTAATCCTTTAGTTGAACTAGAAAAATCATAGTTTTATCCAATTTTCTAACAGAATAAACAACGCTTGTTACTTAAATATTAGGCAATAGTTTTTCATAGAATTTTCGTAATATTTTATCTTCATGATTTATTACATTAGTGTAGTAATGAAACAATAATACTGTTCATCTACGATAAATATTTCTAAAGGCCTGTTTAACTGAAGTAGGAGGGCTGACTCAGTTGCCTCGAGAGTTGCAGGTTCGATCCCGACTTCTTTGAGCTGTTTCCTTACTCACGCAACTTAAACTCTTCTATGGGGTGGAAAGTAGTAAAAAAATTACTTGTAAAGCATTGCTCATATTCTTTTTTATAATCCAGAATCCAGAATCGTGCCAGTTCGACGGGCTGACAAATTGTAGCCTGCGTACACCGATGTTTCTAAAAATTGGAAATTTCGAAGAAATATCTCTACACTATCCCAGGGGTTCGTCAAGAAATGATTTTTGGAAATTCTCTCTGTCTATTTATTAGGGCTATCAGAGCTTTGTAGCAGATTTTTTTGTAAATGACACACTTATTGTAAGACTATTTAGCTCAATTAAATGGTGATAACCATGAGGCCTAGCTTGTTATGAATACGAATTTTCACCACAAAATTTAAAAGCACTTTTTACTAAAAAACCTTTAGTATTTTAAAATTAAAGTAGGTCAACATGTTAAGTTAAAAAGCCTTAAATCCTATAAAAGCATAGAATATTATTTTAAAGCAAATCGCCAGCCCTGATCCATACGTTATTAATATTTTCGGTCGGCTGTACGTGACGTGACGGTATAACGTTGAATGTTCTTGACCAATGCTTTTTACCGATTGATAGACGAAAATGGAATACATATTAATACTTTTTATGTAATGGTTTGCTGTTAAAATATATGTATTTGTATTTTGACAACAGCGCGATTTAGAAGACATTTTCTTCCTCGCAAAACCACTCTGTGGAATCAACTTCCGCCGGTGGTTTTTCTGAACCGATACGACTTAAGAACCTTCAAGAGAAGAAGTCTACTCCTTCCTTAAAGGTCGGCAACGCACCTGTATGCCCTCTTGTGTTCCAGATGTTCAACGGCGGCGGTGATCGCTTAGCATCAGATGAGCCTCTTGCCCGGTTGCCCCACTCTTACATAAAAAAAATGTTTTTATTAAAGAATTTTATATTATCTTCTAACGATATAAATTCAGATAACTCTTTTGATTTCCGTTGTCGTCTTTTCTAAAACAGTCAAAACAAAATTCATAAATATATTAACCGTGACAATCTCAAAAGACCACGATCAAATCATTTATAAAACGGGCAACGTCAGGCCATTGATGATGAAACACGAAAAGCGTTTTAACCCTAAACTACCGCTGCGGTCAATTCAACCCACCTTGCAAACAATATTTGCTCGTTGATTGTTGATTGCGCGTATTTTTGACCATTTCATGGGTTTTCTAATGTCCCTCGGCTCTGCCCACACAGTATCATCTTCTCACAGATACCTACTTATTTACAATTTGAAAATATGTCTTTATATTTTTTTTTCAAATATTCATATTCTTAGGAATCGTATCAGATTTTTTAAATGTGTATTGCTATTGGCCCCACTGGCCTTGACAGGGTTACCGGGTGGGGGAGCCGAGTACTGACATCCCGTCGCGTAAAAGAGACAGCCTTCGCAGGGTTCAAATTTGATTCTGTCCTTACAGTGCTTCTTTGCAAGGCCGAGCCACGGCTAAGGACTTCATCGGAAATTGAGAAAGCGCTCCGATATGAAATCAAGTCCATCCACTGCAGATTGGCGGATTTTTATTTTATACAAAGAAAGACAGATAAATTTATAGTGTAAGTACTCTTATTTTTTTGAAGTCGGTTAAAATATTATAGAAAAGGGATTAAGATAAGTTATAGCCAAATATACATAACTCCGTGTTATATCTATAAAGACATACAATACCAAGAAAGCATTAATAATCACGTTAGCCAACTGACAATCAATTTTCAACTATGTATCTCGTGACATAAGATTGGAAATACATCGAGACAGTTCGAAGACATGACTATAACAGCTGTCAGTCAGTACTAATATCCTAAATCCGAACAAATCGTTCGCAGCCCTCAAATAAACCGTAGTAGCGAGAAAATGTTTATTTAGACCCCGTGATTTATGCCTCGTAACTGTATTTCTTTATGAATATAAAACTAATCTCATGATAATCAATACAAATAAAATTGAATAGTCTGTTAATAATTTCAAATTAGCAGCTTTTCACTAAATGCATATTAAAGTATATATATGGTATATACATAAAAAAAAATTAAATTTTTGTCTGTTTCAAAATTTGTCTTTGACTTTTACTGGCACATAGCTGATGTTACAAGAGTACATAGTAACGCGTAATATTTGTATGGCTGTAAACGCTTATAACAAACAATTGTTATTTTATTATATACTAGCGGCCCGCTCCGGCTTCGCACGGGTATAAAATATATAGCCTATGTCATACTGAAAAATGATTAAAATCGATCCAGTAGTTTTGATTTATTCATTGCTGCCCGTGGCCCGCACGCGTTAAATGTAATTATTTACGACATCACATTAGACACCTAAAATTTTTTTTTCTCCACTATTTAATGGATGTTATAATACATATAAACCTTCCCCTTCAATCACTCTATCTATTAAAAAATACCGCATCAAAATCCGTTGCGTAGTTTTAAAGATTTAAGCATACATAGGGACAGAAAAAGCGACTTCGTTTTATACTATGTAGTGAATCTTCATTTCTTCAGAAATCGATTATGAGTGTAGGAATATAAGCTATAAATAATAAGCGTAATTCAGTGTATATATTTGATATAAATGAAGCGATATTTAGACCGTTTTGAACAAATTTTGGGTGATCTATATTATTTTATGTTTCCTCGAAGAACATAATAAGTCTTTAAAAATAGAAGAACTAATTAGATTGATTGATAGTAACCACAATTTTCACTGGTGATAGATCTTTTGTTGCAAGATGCCGGGTAGCTAGGTACCACCGCAGTGTCAAATATTCTACCGCCAAGCAGTAGTGTCTCAGGTATTACTGTGTTCGGGTTTGAAGGGCACTGTGGGCTAGTGTAATTACTGGGCAAAGGAGATTTAAGAACCAATATCTCGAGTTTGCAACGCTTGAGTGGCACCTACTACTGGTGATGCAAGCGCTCATAGGCTACGGCAACCGCTTACTATCAGGTAGGCCGTATGCTTGCTTGCCAACTTAGTAACATAAAAATCAACTATACAACTACGAATATAATGAGAAAAACAGTAAATAATAAACGGATGCACATGCAAGTACAATATAAGCTAAATATAACCACAAACATATGCTAAGAGTGCTTAAACCACAACCATTAACACTAATCCTTTGTAAAACTTGTGAAATATTGCCACGGTCGAAACGACCGTACGCTGGTAGATTAGGGTTGATATTACTGAATTTTTAAATGGCTCGTTTAATTTCAGAAACTGGATAACACATAAACCGACTATTAATCTTGATAAGGAAATAAAATATGTAGTTGAGAATGTTTTCCTTTTTATGTTTAAAGTAAGGATCATAAATGTTACGTGTGGTCATATTTTAAAGGGCTTAAAAGCCTGCCTGGTTAGCTACTACTCTCCGTTTCTGTGTCCGGCGTCTGGACGTGACGACCCCATCGCTGGCTGTTGGGATAGTTCTGTCCCAACAGAGATTATTCCACCAGTGCAGTCAGTCACACAGGTGGTCGGTCTTTTACCAGTGACAAATATTCTACCACAAAAAAGGTATTGTCTTTGGCATTACTATGTTCCTGTTTGAATGGCACTGTAGGCTAGTGAAATTACTGAGCAAAGAAGATTTAAGAACCAATATGTCGAGGTTGACAACGGGCGAGTGACACCTACAAATGTATGGTGTTGCAAGCGCTCACTGGTTGCTACAACCGCTTACCATCAACTGGGTCGTATGCTTGTTTGCCAACTTAGCAACGTAAAAACGCTTATTTGGTCTATAGTCTACGTCTATAGTTCGCCAATTTTGTAATATAAAATTAATAATTAATATATAGAAATTTAGATTTAATTCGTTCAAGTCAAGATAAAAGTACTAGGAAATTAATTTATCACGCTATTTAATTGCTTATCGAGCACACATATATACATATTATATACTATTATAAAACCTTACTGTACCTTATATAATTCTGGTGTCAATTATACATACTAAGGGCATTAACACTTTACCGTAAAGGTTCTAAAAACTTTTAAAAACGTTGCGTGCGACGCCTGGTCTGTCACAACGTTGGCTTGACGTCGCGTGATTCAATCTGATTTTGCTCAACGTTGTAAGGCGTCAATTTTCTTAGCCTGCTCTTTTAAATACCAGTATATAACTTAAAAATAAGAAAACACATTTTTTATTCCTTCTTGGGTAGTTGGAAGACTGTTTTGGATCGTCGGTAATTTTTGAATCATCGATTTTGAAGAAACTAGTATAGTAAATATAGAATTTTTAAGGTAGGTAAAGATTTTATTTTATTAGAATGTTTTGTCGTTTTAAGTATGTGATAGTAAATAAATAAATAAACGCTACACACTCAACGGCCCCCATTAGGATATTGATATCCTGTATCGGGGTCCGGAAACATACACAATGACAAGGACAAATACACCCAGACCGGAAAATATGCTTGCATGGTCAATACAAACATATTATATTCCGAGCGGGAATCGAACCCGCGACCTGTGGCGTTTAAGGCATGTTCGCTACCGCTGCGCCACAACGTCGTCAACGTTAGTGACTTTTAAAAATCTTCTTCCTTGTAGTCCCGGTATTTACCCAGGGTCTGCTTATACTCTTAGCCTGATTTTACGGGTTACTAGTTTTTACATAGAGCGATTGCCATCTGATCTCCACAAACCAAACAGATATTTGTAATATCAATTAAAACATTTATCTTAGCGGGTATCGAATCCGCAACCGTCGAGGCTAAAGGCAGACTCGCTATCCACAACGCCACCATGGCCTTTTATGTCTATACTAATATACACTATAAAAGTAAAAGAATATTATCCTAAAATAAAAACTATGACCAATTAAAAAATTACACTTACATACAAAATTACAATTACAAAATTACACAGTATCAAAAATTAAAAGTGCAAATGCTTGAACACTTAATCACAATCTTTCCCAGACATAACGGAATTAAAATAATTTGACGCAAAAAAAGTAAGAATAATTATAACAAAGACTGTCACACTTCCAAAAAAGCTATAAATCTTATCTTTTGTAAGAATCTTAGATGTAATACATTCGAAGTGTTAATAATAATAATCTACATAGATCTATGACGGGGAATAATACGCAGCAACTAATTTTATTTACGGCCAACCGCCCCTAACACATTTATTACCGCGAAACAGTCGAACCAATAAAACCACTGAATCAAAGAGAAAAAGTGCTCTCAGTTCTATAAATATTTTATTTCGGATAGTGAGATGTAGGGTGAGTATGAGGGGTGGAATTGTTTGGGACAGAATGGAGAAATTCAATTGATTTTAACAGTTGATAAAATCTTTGATTTGTATGGTTGTTAAGTATTATATCTGATTAATTTATATTATGTTAGTTATTTATAATATTTTTACTGCTCTGAAGTCAGAAGTGCTACGAATTTTAGTAATGCAATTCGTAAAAAATAAAATTAAACTGAGAAACATTACATAACGTATTAAAAAATGTATGGTTATGAAAGCAGCAACACTCAAAATTTTATAGCATTAATTCGATGGCATTGTGAAAGATTCAAGAAATGAAACGCTATTTAAAAAAAAGGAATTATTCACAACACCAATACAATTAAGAATAAAATAAATGGTTTTATTTTTGGATTTATTTTATTAAAGCATCTTTGTGTATTTTAAACTTCAGTTTAATTGTTGTTTCCTTTTCTTAACTTTTTTTTGGTTCGGAAAAAGGAAATAGTAATCATAACATAAACATTAAAACTTTACCCTTTATATAAATTGAAAACATTATCGTTTTAAATGTATCCCAGATTAATAAAAGAATCCATGGTCACTCTATATTCAGCTCGAGAACTTTACTAATGTTCTCTAGTCAAATGGACTCTCGAGTATCCTATTCAATATGGAACTTTATATCAATGCTATAGAGTGTAAATTGTAATAAAATATTACTTAGTATATGGGAGTATACTTGTTCGTAACTCATGCATATGGAAATTTCGACTTAGGGTCATAGATGTACCTATTCCTGTGGGTGGTCTGTATTCGTACTATATAATCTAAGTTTTATAGAAATCTCTTTAAAAGTGTATGCAGTTCTTGTTGAAATCGCTCATAAAGTGTTTTGTACAGCTGTAGAATAGAAATTATTGACGGTAAGGCCATGCGTCTACTAGCACAAATGGGCTGGCTCGACCGGGCAGTACTACCCTCTCACGGAAAATCGGTGTAAAGTATCTGTATTGTTGCGTACGTGCGATGAGTGGGAGCAGCCCTGCCCTGAAGCCCAATCTCCCATCTCTCTACTCCCTTGTCATACTGTCCATGTCATTAAAGTGCAATCTCTAAACGTCCGCAGGAATATTTTAGACCTTACGTTTTTATGCAAAATATTGCGTAACCACATTGATTGTCCACAACTTTTAGGCTTTTTCAATTTTCATGTTCCTCGTCGCTATCCCCGTAGTAAAATTAATCCACTGCATGTGCCTTTGCGCCGTACTGTGCTGGGCGCTAAGTCTACAATACCTCGAATGATTAAGCTTTTAAATGGGTGCAATGGAGAAATTGATATATTTAAAGAATATTTTCTTTCATTTAGAAAGAAATTAAAAACAATAAGTCTTAGATTGTAAGTTTTTCTTTTTGTCTTTTAAAGAACTCGCAAATAATATCCAATGTTGTTTGCCTTAATATAGTTATACATTTAGATTGTTTATAATTTTTGCAAATAGTTTAACATTGTAATAACTGCTGGTGAACTTTTTTTAAATAAATAAAAATAAATAAATACCTTCCTTCTTGTTCATTGGGTTGGCAACGCGTAATATTACGGGCATATAATTTCTATATTTCAAGTATCGGAAGCGTGCGTAGGTCGCGGTTACTGTTTACCATTAGGCCGGACCGTATGCTTGTTTGCCAACCGTTATGAAATAAAATACCAGTCAAGTGCGTTGTGGACCACGCACAATTGAATCTAAAGGGTTCCGCAGCATGGTTATATAATAATATATATAAGGTGTTTCACTTTAAAATGCGGTAACTTTGCGGGAAGCTTCTATAAGTGTAACAGATCAAATTCTAATTACCATATAAGATGTACCTTTTTGCTATATTTAAAAAAAATATTTTCATATCATCGCTCGAACTATGACTCTAGCTGAATAAAATCTATACTTCAAGCCGTGCGCTACGTCACATCACATATGACGTAACACATAGCGCGTATAGCGGCATTGACCTGAGTCACCGACCGCGCGCCCGGTGTGTTATGTGTTTATCACAAAGTACGTGGATACATTATGACAGTAGTGTAGTATCTTGTATGTAGCTTGTATCTCGTTTAAACTATCCTTCGCCCTTTCAAAAGATCTTGTTTCAGCATCAATCCCGGTATTTTGCCCAGGGTCTGCTTATTACCCTTATCCGGATTTGACAAGATACTAGTTCTTACGCAGCGATTGTCATCCGAACACCGCAACCCAAGGGCGAACCAGTAACTCATTGGATAAAAGCAAGTTACTAATAATATCAGATGTTTTGATAATATCGACCGCCGACAGCTTAACGACGCACGGTGGTGAGAACCACAAGGACAGACAACCGGACAGAGACAGATAGTAATACGATCAAACCAATATCCACCCCGAACGGGAATCGAACCCGGGACCGTCGAGTCGCCATAATTTGACTTCTTCAGAAACCACTATGATGAAATAATAAAATCAAACTGCGAGTTTACGACCTACCCCACGTAAAAAGTCGTTCACTCCGGCATTTTTAAGTAAGGTTATTGACCGGTAGCATCGCTGGGTGGCTTTGATGTCGCCGCTACTTGCCTTGCCTACTTAGTGCTCCACTTAGATTCAAGACAACCCGCACCCCACACCTTAATTGAAATTACTAATTTAATTTTTTAATAAATAAAACATCAATGGGTTCATCAATACAAATATCCGCCCCGAACGGCAATCGAACCCGTGACCATCGAGTCGGTGGGCTCGCTACCTACACGCTACAACGATTTTATGCAATATTTACCTGTAAAAATTACCAAGACCGTATTCATAACGCGTATTTCATAACTCAGTGGAGTAGCCTACAAGAACAATAGCAAGATGAATATTAATCTGTAAATGTAGTCTCAAAAAGAATTGAATTATTGTCTATTATCGCATGTCCCAAATAAAGGGTAAAACTTTTCCTTAACCTTAAAATTTGTTTTATTTTTTTGCAATATTAAAGATTATCGATTGTAAAATGTTATTTTAATTTTTAACTGAATTTCAATACAGTTGAAAAATCAAGCAAATTCCAGGAATATCTTTATCTTCACAAATAACGCAATAAAATATGTATAAAACTTATACTGCTATAATTCAGTATCACACATTACTAAATAAAACATACGTAAACAGAAATGTACATCTGAATTAGCTCAAATGATTATTATTAAAAACTAACTTTAAGAGGGATAACTGTTTGCGATATTAACTTTATACTACAGCTCACACAAGTAGGTACGCAAGCGAATCAGCATTTAGTCATTGACCTCCCTATTTATTCACTGATTTTCCTTCACACTCCTGTCACTTTAAAAATATCAGTTAAAAATAATTCAATCCATCCAACTAGAAATCTATTATTTATCGTTAGATAAGTAGTTAGTTAGATTACTAATTTTATTTTTAATCAAGATATAATTAGTCTAATAAATTACGTACCTAGCTAATAGCTACATAGTACATTCTACAATTCGATTGAATTTATTTTGAGTGCATTTGAGTGTTTAAATTACGTAATAATTTTACCTACTATAACCAACTCAGATCATAATTTACGTTTTAAAATATTAATAATAAATAATTTTCCTAAATAGGAAAATAGTATTTTATGGTAAATTGACACATCATAACCCAATTTAGAGTATTATTCGAAAATATCGCGTATCTTAACTTAAAAATTTCTTTTCTTTTCTTAATTCAAATTTAAAAATGTGACCCAATTCCTATAATCGCGGCTAAAGATTTCTTTATTTGCGGATTTAATCGGTACAAAGTACATGCATAGTAATAAAAAGAATTCTAATACGTATGTTTCCAATTAAATATCCTTTTTAAACTCGCCGATAAATCGACTAATAAAAAAGTAAAAAGACCTTATTACAACCCTACAGTAAGTATGTTATTAAGTGATATCGCCGCTGTATTTTTCGGCCTTTGACATAAACCGCCTTCAACGCTGTATTGTTTCGGCCTTTGACATAAACCGCCTTCGCCGCGGTCGGTGTTTTTGAAAATGTAAACAAACAGAATTAAAGTAACCTTATTACTCAGTGCATAAAGTTTATTTTTAAAGACTACCACGTATAAGATGTTTCGTTCTTTGGTAAAACCCGCTGTGCGTGTCTTATTGTTTCATCGTTCCATTCGTTACAAAAACTCTGATCGAGTAACACGTCTCTACCGCTGTCTTCGTAATTCAAAATGTCGAAAATTGTTCGTGATCCAGCAATAGAAAAATGGAAGTGGCATTGTCATTATGGATCGAAGACCGCTAAAATCAAAACAAGGACGACCTGCCAGTGTTTTAGCGTGCTAATAAGAAAGTGTGGTTAACAAGTGCCATTTTTTGTGACTGTGAATTCCGGAATTGTTATGTTTCTGGAGTTGAAATTTGTTTAAAAAAAAGAATTCAGACTTTAAAGTGGTTCTAGTTTTGGACAACGCACCAGGTCATCCTCCATTTTTTTTTTAATAAACAAGTGACATTTTTACCTTCCAACACGACGGCTTTGCTTCAACCTATGGACCAAGGAATAATCCAGGTCTTTAAGCTCTATTACATTAGACGAACCTTCAAAATCATTTTGAATAATATGGAAGGTGATATGAATCCTGATATGAATGTTATGGAATGCTGGAAGAAATTTGACATAGCAAAATGCATCGTTGGAAGAACTGAAGCCATACGCATTGAATTCGTGCTGGAGAAAACTGTGGCCTGCTCTGACTGTGGAAAATGACGAAGAATATTTGCAAATGCAAACTATTACTGCAAACATAGCCGAAATTGCGAGTGGAATAGGACGAAATGGGTACGAACAGATAGAATCAAGTTACATTCAGGAGTTGCTTGTATTGCAACATTAATATTTGACTGAAACCGACTTGGAGGAAATGTTAAATTCACAGCCCAGTGAAGAAGATGCTTCAACAAGCAATTTGGAAATGTGGTATTTAATCTGAAAAATTTTAGTGAAGGCTTAAGAATGGCAAATGAGCTTTGTGATTTCTTTATGAAAATTGATCCGCCTATGGAACGAAGTCTTGTTTTCAAGAGGCACATTGCTAATGCAACTGCTGAATATCTGTGTGAACTGAAAGAGATTTTAAAAACTGCCAAGCTAGAAAAAATTACAAAATTCTTTAAACCGTTGCCTAAGCCTTAATTTAATAAGTATGGTCAAAAACTTCAATTAAATTTATTTTTTTATGTTTGTTTTTTATTTTGTCAGCTAGGAACGTATCCCCTATAATGCCATATAAAATACCATTTCATATTCACTGTTAAGAGCTTTTACTGTACTATTATAATAATTTTTGGTCAGCTTTAATAATAAACTAATTAATTAATTATAATGTTAAAGTACAATAATTAAATTTATAACTTTTAAAGACAAACGTATTTTGTTTTTGTTTCATAATTACGTATACTACGTAATAATAACCGCAACCACTAAATATCATCCATACTCGCCGGTATTTCCCGGCGACTAAAGAATTTTTGACGCCATTGTTGCTAGGGAAGCGGGCAAAGGCGGAGTAAAGATTAGTAATTAGTATTGCCAGACTTTTCAAGAAAAGTGCTACTTTTGTCATTACAACCAAAATTCTAATATTCTGTAACTTACACTTTAAAATATTATTTTGCCAAATAAAATTCCACAAATACAGGAATTCAATACAAAAGAAGCTCAAAATATTGTTTGTAAAAATATTAGTATAAAATGTATATCATCTTTGTTCGAGTATTTTTTTAATATTAAAAAAATTCTTTTTCCGTATTGTTTTAGTTAATTTTCACATGTATTTAATATCCTAAATCTTAACGTGCTTTATAACTCGACACCGTAATTTCCTTAAATATTTCGAAAATTTATATCTTGCCAACACTAGGCGCTACACGTATATCTATCTTGGGAGGGACTAGGATAAAAATAAGGCGTGGGGATGTGACGACCCCATCGCCCGCTGTTGGGATAACCTCTGTCACAACAGAGATTATTCCACCAGTGCAATCAGTCACACTGGTGGTAGGTCTTTTGTTGCAAGAGGCCGGCTAGGTAGGTACCACCGCAGTGTCCAATATTCTGCCGCCAAATAATAGTGTGTAGGCACTACTGTGTTCCGGTATGAAGGGCACTGTACGCTAGTGAAATTACTGGGCGAACGAGATTAAGAACTAATATCTCGAGGTTGGCAACGCGTGAGTGGGACCTACTAATGGTGCTGCAAGCGCTAATAGGCTGCGGCAGCCACTTACCATCAGGTGGGCCGTATGCTTGTTTGCCAACTTCTAACATAAAAAAAGGCTTGGTCTACACCACGGGTTTTATTAGTTTAGTTAATTAGTACTATTTTCTTGTAAAAAAAATTATTATCAGTTGATGTTTAAAGTATCCTACTCCATCGAAAAGTATTCAATGTTTGGAATTATTTTGCATTACATAATATTGTACATATTAGCTTTGCTTACCCCTGCCCTAATAATAGCAATAAAACAAATCTTTTTTTTATTTCACGCGGGTAAATTGAAGACATAAGTATTTTAATTACATACTAGCAGTCGCTCACACTTTACCCGCGTAAAATAAAAAAGTAATTGTTTTGTTGCTACTCATTGGATAAGAGCAATTTACTTATCAAGATTTAACGCTTGTTATCAGATGTTATTGATAATAATCGGGACCGCCAGCCGAGGCACGGTGGGGAGACCCACACGGCCAAACGCCCAGACCGAGACAGAAATTTAACAAACACCTGCCCGAGCGGGAATCGAACCCGCAACCGTCGAGACTAAAGGCAGACTCGCAACCCACAACGCCACAACGGTGTATTTGTTAATTTAGTTACGTTCGACAGAAGTACATACATCCACAGATAAAAGCCTCAATAGCTCAACGGTAGAAGGGCTGGCTCTTAACGTGAGTGTGGGAAGTTTCATTTTTGTCTACTTTTTGATTATTTGGAGGGAGGACCATTAATAACAACTATTTATAATTAGAAAAAGCATCTAAGCATTTCTAGCAGAAATAAGCATTGCTTAGATCAATTTTTTTATTATTTTTTTATTTAACTAATTATAATTTTTAGTAGAAAAAATATTGAAGACTTGATTTACTATAAAAATTATTTTGTGGAACTTATACCTACTGAACATCTTATTTTTTTCAGTTTGGCGTTTTTTCAAATGAACATTCTGTTTGTATGCCATATTATGATAGCGCACGTATTATTATTATTACTATTGCTACTTGCTACTAAACGCTAGCGTATCAATAATAAGAAATTAAATTAAAAATTTATCTGCGATCGATCGATACATAAAATTCGTCAAAATTAATTAAATACAATAATAATAATCACGAGCGTAATCGTATGGCATACAGTAAATGAATATTAAAAAAAGGTTTTAATACTACTATTAAATGATTTAATTAAATCAATTTTAATGATTCAGCATTTGAAATTATACTAAATAAATGAAGCTGGTTAGGTATAACTAATTCGCATATGCAGTCATAGTAACGACAGCGTAGTGGTTCTGTGGCTCCGTATGTGACGCGGCATCCTGAGTTCGAATCTTCACTTCACAGTAGTTTTTCTTATTTTAAGATTAGTTTTTTTGTGTTTTCTTATTTTAAAATTTTAAGTTAGCCGTCGTGTAAAGAGGTCATGAACGAGCATTACCCAACAACTGTCTATTGAGACGAGGCGTACATCATATTTAATATGTAAATTAGAGACATAGATGTGTTCATTCTGTTCTAAAAGTATTGAAATTGTTATAAACAGTTTGTGTGGATAAATCTAAATCAAAAGGCGTTTTAGATTTCTTTTTGACCCGCACACCACCAAGACCCTGAACTTGCTAGCCGTGGTCTGGTTTTGGCAGAGTTCCAATCATTTGTAAAAACTCTCCTGGCGTCCAAACAATTTATTTAAGATTAAGTAACTAGTGGTTTATAAATATTATAAGTATACTCAGCATCTGCTGTCTTATTTTACGTAAACCCGTAACACAATTTATTACTTATCACGCATTGTGTAAATTATTAAAATCCCCAACTCTCAAAATCCGAGGATAAAAATTTCGGACCAGTCAGGTCAGCTCGGCTAACGGCCCGAGGATTTCCATTATGTATATTAAACAAACCACCTGTGGTAAAAGTAGACTCATCAGTCCACAAAATGTTGTGGCTAGGGTCTTCTAAGAGCCACCCGCAGTAATATCCGCCGGTTGCAAATATTGTATACGTGTATAATGGTACAGAGGTATACCTTCCTGGTAAAGTATACGCCACACCGTGCTACGGCTAATACCAAAGTCCCGTTTTGTATCTCGCCCGTCTTGTGCTTGCCATGGGACTATTTAAAAAAAGTAAATTTTTTTTTTTGTAAATAAACATTTAAATGGGTCCGCCTGGAATCTAACACTGGAGGCTTAAAGCTATCATAGCTCCTCATTCTTTGTTCAGGGCCAAGAATGGTTCGCTTACTGGGGCGTTTCCCGTAACGTTTTAGAATTTTTAGAATAATAGAATAATTTAATTAGAATGCTATGGGCATTACCACCAACATTCTAATATTTTGAAACTTTTACTTCAAATATCATTTTGTTAAAAAGTATTCCATAAATTTACACAAGAATTAAACATAGGAATGGGACAAAATATTGTCGACGACGACACGACGTTGTGGCGCAGCGGTAGCGAACCTGCCTTAAACGCCACAGGTCGCGGTTTCGATTCCCGCTCGGGGCATACTATGTTTGTATTGACCATGCAAGCATATTTTCCGGTCTGGGTGTATTTGTCCTTGTCATTGTGAATGTTTCCGGACCCCGACACAGGATATCACTATCCTATTGGGGGCCGTTGAGTGTGTAGCGTTTATTTATTTATTTAAAATATTTAATTATTGTATGTAAAAATATTAGTAGAAAATTATTGTTTTTATTCAATTATAAATTTTAAAACATGAAAAGAAGAATCATAATTATTTACTTCTTTCTATAAACTCTACACTGTAATTTCTTTAAATCTATTATAAAGATAAAAAATTTCAATTTTTGTGTGTATGTTTGTAATAAATAAACTCAAAAACTACTATTTAAAAATTCTTTCACCATTGGAAAGCTACATTCACCCTGATTGGATTTAATTGGATTGAAAAGATTGGGATCCTTACTAAAACTTAACTAACGTAATCCAAAGTGTAAAAATTGCCCTAAAACGTCTTTCGTCGCATGCGCTGCGGAAACTATTGATGATAGAACAAAAGTATGTTCTAAAATATTAAATAACATATTTTCAATAAAATAAATAATAATATCAACAAAGAAATATAAAAAAATATTATGTCCACCCGTGCGAAGCCGGGACGGGCCGCTAGTATTTCATAAAATTATTATTATTATTATTATAACTTGCCAACACTGAGCGATAGACTTTACACGTGTAACTATCTTTCAAGGACAAGTTAAGCTTGGTCCAGACCAGGCACTTGTACGGTAAGGAATTGATTATTTTTTCTGAAATATGCTTAGCGTGAAGATTTCTTTTTAGTTATGGTAATTACTATAATTATATTGTGAAAATACTTTTTATCAGTTAATGTTTAAAGTACCTTACCTACTCCATCGAGAAAGTTTTTGACGTTTAGAATTATTTTTGATTTCACCTGTGATTATTATATTATATTCATATTAGATTTATAGACATATTAGATTTATATTATATTCATATTATTATTATATTCATATTAGATTTTACCTGTGATTTTGTTTGTGTCAATTCAATGTCAATCAATTCAAGTTTTTGTTACAAACATCGGTTAATGTACAAGTTAAAATTCAACTTTGTACTCCATTTATCATATTACAATTTATTAATTTTATATGCGCAACCGTTATGCTCGACGACCATGTAAAAGTTATTTTTCTGTTCCTCAGGAACATTACCTTTTTCTGAATGAACTTTTCATTCATTCATTCTGTATGCTTTCTAATAACCCTTGACCATGTCTATACAAAATTTGATAATGCTGGTCATTGTCGAGTAGTTAAGGTGTAAAAGTGTAACAACTAAACAAACTCACATTTCCCAAAATGTATGAGCGCCGCTTTAGGAAAGGCGGCACTTCAAAAGGCATATTTTTTCAACGATTTTGTAAAAGACGTATTTTTATTACATACTAGTGGTCGCTCGCGACTTTAACCGGAAAGAATCAAAAATATAATTTGTTTTTTTTTTTATATCTAAGGCTCCGGTCATCGTAACAAGATAATTACTATTTAATAGTTTTTAGGTAATTTGCTGCTTACAAACATTAATGATAAAATGTGCAATTGACGATTTCTTATTTTAATTTTTTTTCCTTTAAAAAAGTTTAAATTTTTAGTTTTAATTTAAATTTTTAGTTTTTTTTCCTTTAAAAACCGCTTTCAAAGTAGGTTACTGACTTAACATGTTTGTGTGCCATACATAAATACCACACGTATTATTATTATTAGACGACGTTTTGGTAAAGCGGTGGCGAACCTGCCTTAAGCACACCTGCCCCACATGTTTTTATGGACGATACAGGCATGTTTTCCGGTCTGGGTACAGCCACAGGTTCGATTCCCGTGCGAGGCGGATATTTGTATTGATGAACCCATTCATGTTTTATTTATTAAAAAATTAAATTAGTAAATTTCGATTAAGGTGTAGGGTGCGGGTTGTCTTGAATCTAAGTGGAGCACTAAGTAGGCAAGGCAAGTAGCGGCGACATCAAAACCGGTCAATAACCTTACTTGGAAAATGCCGGAGTGAACGAATTTTTACGTGGGGTAGGTCGTAAACTCGCAGTTTGATTTTATTATTTTATCATAGTGGTTTCTGAAGAAGTCAAATTATGGCGACTCGACGGTCCCGGGTTCGATTCCCTTTCGGGGTGGTTATTGGTTTGATCGTATTGCTATCTGTCTCTGTCCAGGTGTCTGTCCTTGTGGTTCTCACCACCGTGCGGAGAGCACGTTAAGCTGTCGGCGGTCGATATTATCGAAACATCTGATATTATTTTATGAACTTGCTTTTAACCAATGAGTTACTGGTTCGCCCTTGGGGTGCGGTGTTCGGATGACAATCGCTGCGTAAGAACTAGTATCTTGTCAAATCCGGATAAGGGTAATAAGCAGACCCTGGGCAAAATACCGGGATTGATGCTGGAACAAGAACTTTTGAAAGGGCGAAGGATAGTTTAAACGAAATACAAGCTACATACAAGATACTACACTACTGTCATAATGTATCCACGTACTTTGTGATAAGCACATAACACACCGGGCGCGCGGTCGGTGACTCAGGTCAATGCCGCTATACGCGCTATGTGTTACGTCATATGTGATGTGACGTAGCGCACGGCTTGAAGTATAGATTTTATTCAGCTAGAGTCATAGTTCGAGCGATGATATGAAAATATTTTTTTTAAATATAGCAAAAAGGTACATCTTATATGGTAATTAGAATTTGATCTGTTACACTTATAGAAGCTTCCCGCAAAGTTACCGCATTTTAAAGTGAAACACCTTATATAATAATAACTTTATTTCAACCAACAATGGATCATATGTTGTTAGTAATACAAGTATCTTACGCCTATTTGTTAGTAATTTCTAAAACTTATTTAACCTAAGCAGGATTAATTTTTTAGCACGTGAATCCGATAGCAGTGGTTCACATACAAACAACTTCTATTAACAAATGCTCTCAGGACGCCACTTGAGCTGGAACGAATCCTGCGCAACAACGATAGGCACCGCTTTCGCGTAATGGTATAAAAACAGTCCACATACGCCTCGGCAAACATCCCCGATGCACTACAAAAACGAGGCATACCCATTAGCATCCTGAAAGCATTGTTATATTGTACACGCAGCGCGTTGTACTGTTTCCGCGTATAGTCTGCCCACAGGCTGCTAGGGTAAAATGTGGTGCAGTAAGCTCTGAAAAGCGTTGTTTTGACTGGCATTGAGCAACGAGCAAACCTGCGAACAATCATATTTGCCCTAACAGACAAAGCCCTGCGTTCTCTCTCAATATCTGCATTGTCTTTCAAGTCATAGAATACTACATGGCCAAGATATTAAAAGCATTCAACTCTCTTTAGTGGAACCCCGTGTAACTTGATAGCAGGTACAATAGATGGAATCGATTTTCCCCTGGCCTGAAGGACCATGCATTCGCTTTTCTCACAGTTATAGACTAAGGCATGACGTTTGGAATAGTACTCACAAAGACTTAGCAGTTTTGCTAACCCACAGACAGATGCACTCAGCAGAACCATGTCGTTTGCGTAACTAATGTTATTAAGACAGACTCCGTCAATATGACATCCGACACGAGTGCTACTGACCGTCTGTATTAGGGCATTCACATACAGATTAAACAACTTGGGTGAGGTCAGGCCACCCTGCCTCACCTCACATTCCAACCTGTAAGACCTTGAGTAGCTCTCTGACCATCGCACAACAGTAACCTGATTTTATACCAAAACTTAAAAATCCTGTTGATCCCTTCAGGCATGCCAGTGAGTTTTAATTTCTGCCATAAGATATTGTAATTAACCAGGTCAAATACCTTGGATTAATCTAGAAAGCAGGCGTAAATAGGTGATAGTAAGGTTATGAAGAATCTTAACGGTTTAAAAAATAATAACGAATTAAAACCGACCGCAAAAATAAGTTGGTAATTTCATAGTAATTATTAAAAGTAATATGAAAAACAAAGTTATGGGAAAAACTTATATATCTCTCAAATTTATTGACCTATCTTCTTCAAACCAAATGTGGATGAAAGTTCATGTGGTATTCTACAAGCTCAAATTTTTCCAGAATTTTAAATCCCGTAGTTCAAAAGTTAGAGGGGGACACGATTTTTACGACTTTAGGAGCTAATATCTCAACAACTACTGGCTTAATGAAAAAACTCAAAATCAAACCTCCTTATCATTTTAAAACAACTATCCAAATATATCTCACACGTTGCCATACGTTGAAATTTTTTTCAATCGTCAGTTACATGTATGGACTGCTACCCTTAATTCATATATATATTAAAATTTTATTACAAAATCCTTGTGCGGTTTATGGAATACACCTAATTAGTAAATTTCGTATAGATAGAGTCAATGGTCTCCGAGTAAAATGACTGTGACATACGGACGGACAGACGGACAGACGGACGGACGGACAGACGGACATGACGAAACTATAAGGGTTCCGTTTTAGCCATTTGGCTACGGAACCCTAAAAACGAATTATCAATTTTCTGAAATATCAAGTTTCTTGCATGTGGAACCCCGTTTATATATAAATTTCGTTTTATTTTTCATATTTGTTGTTGTAACGGCAACAGAAATACACTTTCTGGGAAAATTTCAACTCTACCTACTACGTTTCGTGAGATACAGGTGGATGGACAGCGGAAGCTTGATAATAGGGTTCTGTTAGGGTACGAAACCCTAAAAGTATTAAATATGAAAAAAATCTGTTTTTTTGTTAGTTTGAAACCGAAGCAAAATAAGGGCAGGTCACTAGTTTTGAAATAATGAGAGATACTAGTAGTAATAATTACTAGATTTTTTTCATCTTTTTCCATCACGAAA
This sequence comes from Hestina assimilis, assembly GCA_023373885.1. Classification (NCBI taxonomy): domain Eukaryota; kingdom Metazoa; phylum Arthropoda; class Insecta; order Lepidoptera; family Nymphalidae; genus Hestina; species Hestina assimilis. The sequence continues at coordinate 14,023,641 of CM041745.1, forward strand.
ACATTGGGATCAGCAGTAATAAAACATTTATTTGAACAATGACTGTGCAACAACGAGTCACGCTGACCTTTTATATTACAAAACAATGAAATATTTCATTCAAGCAATCCGTATTGTATTATCCTATTTAATACATAATGGTAGTAGAGCCATGCAGCACAAATGGGTCGGCTCGACTGGGGCAGAACTACCCTCTCACAGAAAATCGGCGTAAAGTAACAGAAGACTGTTGCTATACGTGCGAGCGAGAATACCGAAAGTACAATCTCCCATCCTGTCACTTCCTTCTCTTTTCTCTTCTCATCACTTCTCTCCTGTTCCTTGGGTTTAAAACACGCTTGTGACAGTTCCAGTCTCGCAAGCGGTCAGGTTGCTGTGCCTGCTTACCATCAGGCGGACCGTACGCTTGTTTGCCGCCATTAAAAAAATACTGATAAAATATAATACTGAATTTATGCATAAAATACTCACTTCTGCATAAATTCAGCACACAGATTATATTATCTGGATTTACACATAGGATACTTTTTATCCCGGGATAATTTTTGTGCTGAGAGAAGCATGGTTCTACTACTACTGAAACACAACTGCTTTACGGTAGAATAACTGACACTGCGGTGGTACCTACAACTACTTGCTATCACCAGTAATTTTTCGCTGATGGTTAAGTTCTTTCTTTCTTATTAAATCTTAACCGCTTCAAACAATATACACATATACATACATAGAATATTAGTGACGTATTTATACATATATAACGTATTATGTGCTTCGCATTGTTGTATGTAGTTTGGGGGCACGCATCCGTTTTCTGATAAATAGATTGGGTACTGAGTCTGCTCGATAATTAGTGGCGCGTGTGCAAATTTAATAACATTTGTGCGGTTGGCTTAGCATTTATACGATACGACACGACAGAATACTTCGAATACAACAATACCTTTACCTCTCCCGAGTGATCAAACGACATCGGGAGAGAAGATCTTAGAATACATCCGTATGAAAAGCCGTAACAAAAAAAGTGCTGACGGAAAGGCGGTGCTAAAATTACAGCAACTGGGGTCGAGTCGTGACACCAACTTTAAATCGTATTTCCTCCAGACGGTGGCTAAACGGATTGGTATGAAATTTAGAGGACAAATAGCTTATTATCTGGATTAATACACAGGATACTTTTTATCGCGGAAAAATCTTAGATTCCTGTGGGATTATCAAAACAAATCTTACAGTATTCAATTGAAGTTCTGTATAGTTGTGTACTATGGAATACAATATACTCACAAATTATCAATTTCTCTCTGAGGCCAAATCTAAGGTCACCGCGGACGAAGTAACGGGAAAAGCTAGTATTAAATAAATGGTTAAATCTGATTATCATAAATCAATGGGTAAATTTATGTACTTACTTTTACAGTGTAATATTTTCCAAAGTTTCCCTAAACAAACATAAGTCGTATCGTATGTTGTAAATGTATGTACCCCAGTATTTGCTTACCGCGGCCGCTCGTCAATCACGCTCGAAGGCTGACTGTGCATTTCAATATAAGGCTTTCGTTTCACATTCACATACCATTTTTAACTTAAGTAAATAGTTCTTCGTCAGTTAAGTTAAAAAAATATAACACAAAAAGCTTTACTGAATTTTAGGGGAAACGGTGTGCTGTTTCTTTATTTCTATGTAACAATTCATTTTATGAAAGTATGATATTTATTCAAACAAAGATTTTTTGTAAGGTATTGTAAATACTAAGTAAAAATTACTTAATTTAGATCAGACTTAAATAAACTTCTTATAACTGTTTGTTATCTCTTATAAATGTTTATTTTTATAACCATCTTTTTTTTTTATTAAAATTATGTAGTATTTAAATAATAAATCAGTGATCTTGTTTCATAAGATAAATGTTTGTCTAGCAAAGATTTTTAAAGGAATATTAAAGTTTGCTCTTGAATTTTTTATTAAAAAGTACGAGCAAAATAGGAAATAAACGAAGCAACTCAAATAATTATGTTATGTTACAAAAATAACGAGATATATCTTTCATTTCAATACAATATTGACGCTAGCTCTGTACAATAATTCTTCTAAAAAATATTTTAAAAAAAACCGACTTCAAAGCGTCGATGCCATAATATGTGGCAATGTCTTACTTTGCCCTAACTTCAGTTGTAGAAAATATTTAATTTTTCTTTTTATTTTTGAAGTCGGTATTTTTTTTCTATATGTTATACTTGTCGGAGAAGTCATTAGTACGGGAGCTGTTTTGACTATCGGCACTACAACATGGAAGCTGATTTGACAACGAGGCGCAAGCGTCATCGAGAGAACGCTTCGACGGAGCCTAGATGCGTTGGCACAAGCGGCGACACTTGACTTCAGTGCCAGCCGCCGTGCTAACAACATCATAGGAACTGTCTTACGACTCGTTGCATATTTCACATTAAATCAAATAAGTGATTCTGTAGTATTCGTTTGTTTACCGTACCCACATTTTTCCCACAATAATGTCGGACGGTGAAGAGTTTCGCCGAGATATAACACCTCCTCCGTCATACTTATTACTTACGAATGATATACTATTTAATGAATAATTCAAATTTCATATTTATATGGTTTTCTCATGGATGCCATTGTCAGAACCAAACCAAACCAAACCAGAACAAATTGAAATGGGACCACCAGCTTTCAAATGAGAAATTTATCATCAAAATCGGTTCGCCCAGTCGAAAGCTATAAGGTAACAAACATAAAAAAAATTGTCGAATTTAGAAAATGACAATGACATCACTAAGCTGATGCATAACGTCAGCACAGCATATGATATCGCCGTATTAGCTATCGCCTCGCTCTGCGTATGAAGCATCACCATAACGCATTGGGTAACTCAAATTAAGACTAACGATTCGTTGGCCCTTAATGCCGACGGTTTTAATTTTAATTTCGAAAATAGATTTGAATTAACGACTTCTATTTTACGTTTTACCCGCGGTTATTGAATGTTATATTTTTTTTAACTCTGAAAAAGGTCGTTTAGTATATAAAGTATTCTCGAAACCTTTTATTTACTGACTTGTCCGTTGCTTGCTAGTCCTTGATGCTTACCTGAAAAAAAAGAATAATTTTTAGTCTATTGTTAAGTTGAACTATACACGTAAATAAAATTGAAGTGTCATATACATACACGTTAAGCGAACGCTCGGCCGAGCGACATAGTAGGCGGAGTGGGGGGTGATAGGTTTTATTTTCGTTACGGAATTTCTTGATTCAGTCGCCGCGCAAAAAGCTATGCAATAGCTTAAAAAATACGTTATAAAATTAAATGTATTCACCTTCGGTTAGTCGGCCAAAGTCATAGTCGGCACATCTCTAGTAAGAAGTGAATATACTTTTGTTCATATATTTTTCCGCCCTATTCAGAAATATATTATATCTATTACATTTCTGTTTTGAAGTTTACGAAAAATACACCCCTTTTCCTCTTCTCTATCTTATAAAGACGACACTCGCAAAAATGTAAAATGACAGGCGAAAGCGGCCTGTCGGCATGTCAATCGAATTTTACTTATACAAAGCCGATGCGGAACAAGTTATAAACCATCGCGATTGAGAGAGACATGCTAAGGTATAAGACAATTGGTGGGTATTTTTGTATTTTTATGGTTTTCCATATTTGTAAACATAGGTACATATGTGTAATTATTTTACTACAAGTTTGGTGGGCAAAAAAAGTTGTCTTTAGAGCGCATCCTTAATTAAATACAAGATTCATTTTTTTTTCCGTATATTGTTCTTCTACTTAGTGGGATCAAAGTTCAGGTTTAGTTTTTTACTATTCAAACGTTTGTGAATATGCATATGCGCTCTATGTTTCTAATAGTTCGAATATATATGGAGTTGTTGGTTTTCAGTGACATGCAGATCACATTGTGTTAATTAAGAATTGCAGTTTTGTCGAGATGATTCGTCCTTCGAGATGATTTTCCCCCACGTACGTGCAAACTTTGGAATGATCTTCCTCCTAAGGTTTTCCAGGTGCAACACCCATGAGGTTGTGGACGTCCATGAGCCATAGTCTTACCATAGCCTTACCATCAGGTGGAATTATCTGCTCGTTTACTCTTCATTAAAACAAAAAAGGCGTTCGCCTCTAGCTTCATATGATTTTATGTGAAAAAAAATGAGTATGTTGCCCAACTTTATTCACAAAACGCTACCGCTTATGAATTGTGGCAGCTCTCAAAACAACTCTCTTTGATATGACGGCTTTTATCAAGTATTGTTTGGCTTTTACGATTGATGGAACGGTTTCGGTGGGGTAGAGGTAGCGGAAACGTAAGGGTGTGAATGGTTTAAGAATTTTGCAATGCTAATGGTAAAATGTGGTATTGTAAATACAACTGATACAGCATGTTTATTACTCACGTTTCATTGAGTATTTATTATTATTTTTTGTCCGCAGTCATATTTCAGGACGAGTGGCAAACAATAAAGGTTCGCCTGATGGTAAGCAGTCATCCTATAGCAGTCAACCTATGAACGGGCGTAATATATGAAGTATGACATGCGCATTGCCAACCCAAGGAACAAGAAGGAAAGGATAAGATGGTAAAAAAGGAAGGGAATGGGGTGGGAGATTGGGCTTCTGGCGCTCTCACATATCGCACGAAACGCAGCAGTACAGTACTTCCCCGGTCGAGCTGGCCCACTTTTGCTGGGAAAAGCATGGCTCAGTAGTTTAGTCGAGAAAGTGTAACAGACAGACAGAGTTACTTTCGCATTTATAATATTAATAGATACAGTAGAGGTTACTACAGTAACTAATGACGTATACATCTATAGTCCTTTTACCTTTTCGTCTTTGTATGCTTGAAATAATATTGTAAAGTATTTATTTCAATGAAAGGACCACTAAAAACAGTTTTCTTTAATTTCATGGTCCGCCTGATGTTAAGCAGTCACCGCAATATATGGATACTTGTCATACTTTAAGTATCACATGCACGTTGCCAATCCACGAGATAGGTAAAAAACAACAGAAGAGAGTGTGAAATATTGGGTCCTCACTGATCGCATGAAATGCAACAATACCTACTGATACTGTTACTTGGTGACCACTTGTTGCTTATCAAGCTACCCATGTGTGTTACCTTTGGAACACAAACAATAAATCGCTTTCAAACATACATTGTGTGTTACCTTTACGAAATTGATACGAGGCTTGTATGAATATCAAAGAATTGGAAAGACGTGTATTTATCACGGTGTGAGATGTTACTAAATTGATTCTCTTGAAGCATCGAGATTTTGTAGCGTCTTTGTTTTTCTCATCTCCGTAGCGATAAGGTGCTTAAATATTTTGCATTTGATTATCTTTCTCTTTGAGTGTATATTTCAGTGTGAGTAAAATATGAAACGAAAATATATGCTTTTTATACAAAGGTTTTTGCTACGCTACTTATCTATATGTAGAAATAAAATTGAATTTGGAACGCTATTTTCAACTTTTATCGACTGCTTACAATAAATAATAAATAAATAAACGCTACACACTAAACGGCCTCCATTAGGATAGTAATACCTTGTGTCGTGAGTTCGGACACACACACAATAACATGGACAAACACACCCAGACCGGAACACATGCCTGTATGGTCAATACAAACATCTGTTCCTAGCGGGAATTAATTACAAACTACTTTCTAAACCTTTCATAAACCGTTGCGGCGTTATGGGTAGTGAGTCTGCCTTTAGTCTCGACGGTTGCGGGTTCGATTCCCGCTCGGGTAGATGTTTGTTATAAATTTCTGTTTCGGTCTGGGCGTTTGAATATTTGAGCGTCTGCCTACCACCGTGCCTCGGAGAGCACGTTAAGCTGTCGGTCCCAGTTGTTATCACATAACATCTGATAATAATCGTTAACTCATAATAGGGTATTTGCTGTTATCCAATAACTTACTGGTTCGCCCTTAAGGTTGCGGAGGTCAAATGGCAATCGCTCTGTGTTAAATCTAGTAACCTGCCAAATCCAGATAAGAGTAATAAGCAGATCCTGTGTAAATTAAAATACCGGGAATATTGCTAGGACGAAGCGTTTATTTGTTTATACATACCCATAAAATATAACCTTTCATTGACATTTGATTCAAAAATCCACTAGCCTAATCATAAATGCTACATGAAATGGCGAAAGATAACATTTGTTGGTATAATTATTATTTATCTAAAACTCAAAAGGTTTTTGTCCTAGACCCAACATTAAAGGCAACTTTTATAGAGCCTCAGGGACCTATCAACTTATCAGCATTCACAATTACGTAGAAAACCTGTAGTTGGTTTCATACAAACTCTCATCTCATGTTCAAAGGTTCAAATAATGATACACACTCAACGTTTTCGACTGGAGTATGTCGAAGTGTCAAGGAATCGGAAATAAAATAATAAATAAATAAACGCTGAACACTCAACGGCTCCCATTAGGATAGTGGTACCCTGTGTCGGGGGTCCGGAAACACACACAAGGACAAATACACCCAGACCGGAAAATATGCTTGCATGGTCAATATAAACATATTATGCTCCGAACGGCAATCGAACCCGCGACCTGTGGCGTTTAAGGCAGGTTTGCTACCGCTGCGTCACAACGTCGTCTTCGTCGTCTCTCATAATAATACACAACATCTAGACACCTACACACACAGAAGCTTTGATGGCTGATCGAACCAAAGGGATCGGGTTCAATCGAGGGTAAGACTTTTCAAGTGATTACTTTCTCAATTTTGAAGCCTTCGCGTATTAAAAGAAATTCTGCTTTTTGGATTAAGCTATGAATTCAAAACACAATAGTTCAACGGTAGTAGGGCCGATTCCACTCCGTTAACGCGAGAGTCGCGGGTTCAACCCTTAGTCTATAATTGTCCCTTCTCTTAGTGCAAGATACAAGCTTATTTGGAGTACCAATAGGTAATGCTTTGTAAGAGCATTGCTAATATAAAAAAAATATTTAGAAAATCTCGTTATCAGGAGAGCGCAGCAATGCGATTTTACTTTGGACACATCAAAATATATTCATAAGCCAAATCGTGTAACATATCCACGCCACGACAACCTTCAAAACTTACTTACAATATTACAGTTACAATTGATTTCCTAAATGTTTAATAATTAATAAATAAATAAATAAATATCGCGGGTTCGAATCCCGCTCGGAGCATAATATGCATGCATATTTTCCGGTCTGTGTGTATTTGTCCTTGTCCTTGTATGTGTTTCCGGACCCCGACACAGGATATAACTATCCTAATGGGGGCCGTTGAGTGTGCAGCGTTTATTATATTATTATTATTAACGGTGTCAGGCCCTTGACAACGTCACTGGGCTAGGGGAACCGAATTCTGATACTTCAATGCCGAAAAGGTGAACCCCAGTTAGGGATCAAAGTTGGTCCATCCTTAGGGTGCCCACTTAAGAAGTCATCGGGACTGAAGGAGCGTGTGAAAGCATTCTTTGGACACCCGACGTACATTGCCTTCAATTTTTCGTTTGTCTTTAGCATGTCGGATTACAGCCGGCCGCGGAGACTTCATTTATTTTAATTTCCGTGTTTTTTTTATATTTTAGTTTTTATGTATGTATGTTTGTTCGCATTCATTTTTGCGTGTCTATTTTGTCTTCAATTATTTTAATTCTCTTTGTATATGTTTTCTAAATTAGGTTAAGAAAGCAATTTTAATACCCTCGATCGGGGTTTCATAAAACCAGACAGTTTTTTGATCTTCGAATAATCAATGTAACGAACTCTTGCTTGTGATCACTGTCGCATGTATAATGCCATTGACACATGCTTACGCGTGCAAACGATATGTCGCCCTAAATAGAATTACTTACCTAAGGTAAAAATGTTATTTTGTGTGAGAAAGGTTATAATATAAGGTCTATACTATTTGTATGTCGTGTTTATTATTAAGGTAAAATCAATACATTTGATGTGGGTACGTAGGCTTTGACTTACTAAGCTAGTTATAAAGTAGGTCTTATAAGGCTTTAGCTATGAAATTGTTGATTTCTACAAAACCTATTGAATTTTTTATTTTGGTTTTAACATATTTTGTCAGGGCAATGGCAAATCAATAATATTACGGTGGTAAAGCTATGCTTCTAGCACAAAAGGGGCGGCTCGACCGGGGAAGTACTACCTCTACAAAAAATCGGCGTGAAGTAACAGTATCATTAGGTACTGTTGCGTTTCGTGCGACGAGTGAGAGCGCCGGAGGTCCAATCTCTCATCTCCTCTGTTCCCTTCCTTTTCTCCCTTCTCATCCCGTCCCTCATGTTCCTTGGGTTGGCAACGATGTGTGATACTTCAAGTATCGCAAGCGTTCATAGGTTGCGGTGATTGTTTACCGTCAGACGGACTGTATGCTTGCTTGCCAACCTATGTATAGTAGTGAATATTTCACGAAATCGTTTTATACAAACGGTTACAAAAAACCAAACAACTATTTGCGTTTTTTTTTGTTAAATTTAAGGATAAAGAAATGCATTATGAGGCTTTCCATGGGTTTAATTAAAAAACATTCCTGCCTTTATGAAATTTTTTTATGAATGCTCTTTAAATAAATTTAAGCAGGTCTCAAGACGTCTTTGTCTACTTTGTAATAGGTATTCGTTTACAAGCGATTCATTGAAAGACCTTTATTATTTTAGCGTTTATTCTGAATACTTGTAAGCGATGGTAAGATACGTCACATCGGGTTTTGAGTTCCTGAGTGTTGTGGGAAGGTTGGTTGAATGTTTACTGAAGGGAATGAGTAGTTTTAGTTTTTTAATGACCTATTGAATACATTATATTTTTTTGTATATATTTAACTTCTGTCTATTCATCTTCTTCTTGTCGAGTGGCTAGTGCCCAACCTAGCGTCAGAGTTGTTCAGATCGCCCATATACGAGTAGGCCTCTGACTTGACTTTCGACTATTATCAAATTGATAATAGCCTGGACCTACTTTTTACGTGCCCTCCGAAGCACGGATACGCTCCGTTGAAATATCACTTAGCGATCACCCGTCTAGCGACTGACAGCGCCTAAAGTTGCTTAACTCATCGATCGTCTACCGATCAGTGTGCGCACCCGGCTATGAGGGTCTCGATGTGTAGTCCATATTCTGTTAACAAATAAGATATAAAAATAGCGATTGCTCTTTTTCTTACAACCTTTTAACGTTAAGCAGAAGATTTAACGAATCAAATTATTAACATCACCAATTTTTTTAGAGTTCTGTAGACAAATGGCATAAAATAAACCCTTATAATTTCGTATGTCACAGTAATTTTTTTATCATAAGTAATAGAACAGACATTTTAACAGGCTCAATGAGGCGTTTTGGTGAAAACCCATCTTCCCAGAGTGTGAAGATATCTAGAAAACTTATACAGTTTCTGATAAAAAGCTTTCTTCAGACACTTTGATGTCTGTTTCTTTGTTTTCGTTGTTGTATTGAAATATTGAAACAAATTTTGCAATTCAAGAAGGGAATATCTATAGATATTGCAAATGCGGAAAAAATGTTTTCATATTAATGTAAAAGTTCATCTATACGAATAAATAAAACCGTCTTCGTTAAAAAAGTGTCTGTTTGTAATTCAAAATTAACAGCTTTTCACTAAATGCCTACGAAAGTTTGCACGGTACTTACATAAACAAATCTATTATAAAGTTTTTGTCTGTCTGTCTGTTTGTTTCGGATAATCTCGATTAAAATATCGCGATAAAGAAAAATTTGTACACCACGCACGTAGAGCCGCGGGCTAAATGTATAGTATAATACATATTTTTATAGCATTTAATTCATTATTATATTTATTAATAACTGTTTTCACGTCGAAACATTGATTAACATAGTTGTTATAGAATTTCATAAAGTTATTTAAAAAAATAAACAAAGATTGTCATAATACACGCTTTCAAACTTACTCCAAAACTTAACAAGTAATCTAACCGACATATATTAACATAACCAAATTTTTAATCAAGTTACAAACTATACCTAAGGAATAATCACGCAGTAAATTATACATACATTTGTAATTAAGTAACTCTCGAAATTTACCTAAAGCTGTATTCATATAGACAACATTACTCTTTAACTTTCACACACATACCGGCGTCGGGACGTGACTACCCGCCCGCTGTTGGGATAATCTCTGTCACAGCAGAGATTATTCCACCAGTGCAATCAGTCCCACGTGTTGTAGGTCTTTTGTTGCAAGAGGCTTACCATCTAGTGAGCCTTATGCTCATTTGCCAACTTGTAACATAAAAAAACACACACACAATGACGTCGGCTACCGAGGAATTCTCTCCAGGAAGCCGGGTTGCAGATTTCCTACCCGTCACAAAAAAAATGCCAATTTTCAAAATCAAAGTCAGCCTCGCGGTATTGGTTCTAAATCTCCTTTGCCCAGTAATTTTTCTAGCTACGATGTCCTTCAAATCGAAACCCAATGATGCCAAAGACTACTGCTTTGCGGTAGATTATCTGACACTGCGATGGTACCTACCTAACCCACCTCTTTCAATAAAAGGCCTACCATCTGTCGATGATGATGATGGAATTAAAATAACACGTATCCGTCCAATTTCGGAGCAGCTAGTTTCGATCCGTGCGAGCTTCGTACAGTCGTACCATATAATGTAAAAAATGTCAGAATTGAGAGTTTCCCCTCTGAGACAGTCTTTAGAAAGTATATTGGTTAAAAAATAGCCTAATTTTAATAGACTTTTGTTGCGTTTTAGGGCTAAAACTAAAGTCGGAAAGATATATCGTAAGTTAAGCGGTATCCATAAGGTTGTTACGATAAATTCGGGGCTGTAATTTAGTATTATTGTCAGCTTGCCCTAATGGTTGACGCGTGATAGAATGGCACATTTTACCGCCATTATAGCGAGAAACATGGCCGACGTTTCGTGGTGCTCTCACAAAGAATGGACTAAAACAGATATACCAGACATAACAGGTAGGGCTGAGCTGTAAGCTACTACCGGGGTCCATAGGTGGCGGATCATGGAACGGCTTGGAGATATCCTCGCTAGCTGCATTGCAGTCCCCGACCATTCAGCGACAAGGTACTAGGATGCAGTGGTTATTCCTTAGGAAAGAATTGCTTAAAAAATACTGCAAAATTCGATGATGTCCTTGTGACCTGGCGTTTTGTGCCGCCAGTAAATAAGCTCTCCTCTGTTACGGGCAGCTGCGTAACAGTATTCTCAGAAGAGGAAGCCAAGTTGGCTGGAACTGTTCTGGAAAATAAAGCTATTGACGGAGATGGTGTGCATCGGTACGGCAATAGTACAGCGTGTGGAAGGCAACGGGAAACCACCACATATTATTCCCCAGGAAGATCATTATGGCTGAGAACAATATAAAAATGGCCCTCAGTCCCCGGCAGACCTTCGATGGTCAGAGGGTGCGAAGAATCTCCGGGTCAGCCATGACGATTGCTACGTGGAATGTCAAGAGTATGTACCGCACCTATAAAATGGTGAATATCGAACAGGAGATGCTAAGACTTAAGATAGATATTCTTGGAGTGAGTGAGTCTAGACACCAGGGAACAGGAGTCTTGTTACGAGATGACACAGTAGTTTATTATAGTGGTAATAATGATAAAAAACACTATAACGGTGTGGCCATCATTATAAGCAGACATCTACATCATCAGGTCCACAGTTTCTTACCAATATCAGACAGAGTTTTAGTTCTAGAACTAAAAGCAAAACCCAGAAATATTCAGATTGTCCAGGTTTATGCCCCAACCACCGAAGCTAATGACGAGGACATTGAACTCTTTTATGAGCAAGTAGAATATGCCCTTAAACACCTAAATTCACATAATATTATCGTCGTCCAAGGTGATTTTAATGCAAAAATTGGGGAGGGCAAAGTCTCGGATATCGTAGGACCATTTGGACTGGGAAAGAGAAACGATCGCGGTGACCGCCTTTTACAATTCTGTGAAGAACACGGGCTTATCATTTCAAACACCCACTTTAAGCAACCTCCAAGAAGATTGTATACATGGACGTCCCCATTACATTCGCCGAAAAAGATCATCCGTAATCAAATAGATTATGTACTTATAAACAAAAGATATCGCAATAGTTTAAGATCAGTCAAAACCTACCCGGGCGCCGATATTGGCTCTGATCATAATCCTGTTGTTGCAATCCTTCGTTGTAATATGAAAATTCTAAAACCTAAATTAAGAAGACAACAAATGGATGTGACCAGACTTAAGGAACCGGCCATATGCGTTAAAGCAACTACTGAAATAAATACGGCTATTGACCGCTTGAATAAAGAGCTTGGTCCAAACGTGGACGTAGAAAAGACATGGATTAAATTAAAGGAAAATCTTGTTGTTATTGGTAAAAGAATCCTCCAACCATTAAAATATGAAACCAAAAACCGCTGGATTACGCAGGAGATTTTAGACCTAATGAAACAGCGCAGAGCATATAAAGGAGTTAACGATCAACAATACAAATCCATACATAAGATAATTCAAACAAAAGTGGTTGAAGCGGAAGAAAAATGGATGGCTGAACAATGTATTGCGATTGAAGAGTTTGAGACCAGATATGATTCGTTTAATATGCATAGGAAAATCAGAGAAATGACTGGATCTCTTAAGACACAAAATATGAACTGCAACATATTACTGGATGATCAGGGAAATCTTGCCAAAACAATTGACGACAAACTTAATGTTTGGCAAAAATACATAGCAACACTATTTCATGACTTTAGACCTGCCCTGGATGCAAGTTCATGTGAAAGTGAATTAACTGGACCACCTATCAATAGAAGTGAAATTGCTTATGCCATTAAAATGTCCAAGTCAGGAAAATCTGTAGGTGGTGACGAATTACCCGTGGAATTGCTTAAATTGCTTGAGTACGCTAATTTAGGAATAATAGTAAAGTTATTCAACACAATATACGATTCGGGCGTCATACCATCGGATTGGCTCAAATCCACTTTTGTCACTTTGCCCAAAGTTGCGTCTCCAAAGAAATGCAGCGAGTACAGAACCATCTCTCTGATGAGTCACATTCTGAAATTGTTCCTTAAAGTTATTCATAAAAGAATTTATAGCAAATGTGAAGATTTCATTTCAAGAACGCAGTTTGGGTTCATCAATGGCCTGGGAACGAGAGATGCACTTTTCGGGTATCAAGTCCTAATACAGAGATGCTTGGACATGAATCAAGATGTGTTTGTATGCTTTGTCGATTATGAAAAAGCATTTGATAGAGTACAGCATGCTAAAATGGTTGACATATTAAAATTCATCGGACTCGACTCTAAGGACGTAAAGTTTATTCAGCACCTATATTGGAACCAATCGGCGAATGTACGTGTAGAGGGTAGATTAACAGATGACTCGGAAATCTTACGTGGAGTACGGCAGGGATGTATCCTCTCGCCAATTCTTTTTAACACATACTCGGAGATGATTTTCAGAGAAGCATTGGATCAGGTGGATGTAGGTATCACAGTGAATGGCCAGAAAATTAACAATATCCGTTATGCCGATGACACTGTATTACTTGCTTCTACAATACAAGAACTTCAGATCCTTCTAGATAAAGTCCAATCTGTTAGTTCAACGTATGGGCTCAGTGTCAACGCCAGGAAAACAAAATATATGACAGTCTGTAAAATACCACCGGCTAACCCCTCTCTTCTTTGTAATGGACAGCCCTTACAAAAAGTTAGCAATTATAAATATTTGGGATGCTGGGTTGATGATACGGGAGACCACAGTCTTGAAATAAGGTGCCGTATAGAACAAGCCCGTAGTGCTTTCTTTAAGCTGAAACCGCTGCTGTGCAGGAAAAAGCTGAACATCCAGCTACGAGTGCGATTAGCGCGCTGTTATGTTTTCTCCATTCTCTTGTATGGTGTTGAAGCATGGACCCTCACAGAATCGAGCTGTAAGAAGATTGAAGCCTTCGAATTGTGGGTATACAGGAGAATGTTAAGAATATCTTGGAGAGACAAAATAAAAAATGTAACCGTGCTAAGTCGTTTAGAGAAAAAAGCAGAAGTACTATATTCAGTTAAGAAAAGAAAGCTAGAATATCTTGGCCACATAATGAGACACAGAAAATATGAGCTACTGCAACTTATCCTACAAGGCAAGATCCAAGGAAAGCGAAGTGTGGGTCGAAGAAGAACATCTTGGCTAAAGAATTTACGCCAATGGTTTGGAAAAAGCACTCGTTCGTTATTCAGAGCTGCGGCATCAAAAATACAAGTTGCCCTAATGATCGCCGACCTTCGAAAGAAGATGGCACTTTAAGAAGAAGAAGAAGATATACCATATACCAATAACTAAAATATAATAATACAAGCTTTTACCTGCGACTTTACCAGCTTGAATATCGATTTAAATGAGGCACTTTTAATGCAATATTTAAAATATGAATTTGTTCACACACTTTCCTACTGTCTATCTCTATCCCCTATTTTACCCCCTTTTTTTTTGGAAAACGAATAGCCTATAACTGTCTCCATGGTCCCATTTACATCTGTACCAAAATTCATGATAATTGGTCCAACGGTTTAAGCATAAAAGCGTAACAAACATACAGACTAACTTTATAGTCTATGCTTTCCATCCACTGGAGAAAACCTCGGCTCATATTAAAAAATCTTATTCAGTAAACTAGGGGTATACCATGAACTTTTAGTAACAATTATATTGCGATCCAATTCAATTTAGGAAATAAAACGATTCAGATTTTATATGCATGACGTTAAAATGTATATGTCATGGTACGAAATAGCGATGTAGATCAGTTTAGGTTGTCATTTGAATCGCAATAAGAGTTCATGGTATGCCCCCTGGTATTATTATAACTTTATTCTTTATTTTTGTATCTGTCAAAGAAAGCAGTTTTAAAATGCTGTCCATTGTGAACTTACCTTTAGGACTTAAATATGCATGGCATTTTTAATTCATTCTTAAAGTGAACGCTTTTGTTTTCTTATAACTTGGAAATTTTTATATTATTTATGCTGTTGTTTATATTTTAAGATTATCTGTTGTTTTTAGAAGCGTGTTTTAAATATAGACAGCGATTCTGAACAATTTTGTACCAGCATCTTCTCGCGACTGCGTCTGGGAGTTTTCACAATTATGTTCAGAGAAAAATGGCAAATGTGCTACTAATAAGTTCCAAAAGATATTTTTCTATCTCTTATTATCAGGTCAAAATTTATTCGGGTTACTTTGTAAAATAATGAAAATGAATAGACGCGCCTGGAGCGTAAAGGTCACCCATCTATATACTGAGCGCGCCTGAAACTACTTAACCGGTTTCCCATTAATATTATTATTAAATAATTAGCAGTCCAGTGCGTTGTGGACCACGCACCGTTGAAACTAAAGGGTTCCGCAGCTTGGTTATGAAGAATTTTAAGGCCTTTAAAAATAATAACCAATTAAAATCGACTGCAAAAATAAGTTGGTAATTTCATAGTAATTAATAAAAGCTATATGAAAAACAAAGTTATGGAAAAAAATTATATCTCTCTTAAATTTTTAGACCTATCTTCTTCAAACCAAATGTGGATGAAATTTTATTTGATGTCCTACAAGATCAAATTTTTCCAGAATTTTCAATCCCATAGTTCAAAAGTTAGAGGGCAAGGGCTAGGTTAAACTTTAGGAGCTAATATCTCAACACCTACTGACTTAATGAAAAAAGTGAAAATCAAACCTCTTATCATTATGAAAGACCTACCCAAAGATATCTCACA
This sequence comes from Hestina assimilis, assembly GCA_023373885.1. Taxonomy (NCBI): domain Eukaryota; kingdom Metazoa; phylum Arthropoda; class Insecta; order Lepidoptera; family Nymphalidae; genus Hestina; species Hestina assimilis. The sequence continues at coordinate 14,039,468 of CM041745.1, forward strand.
CGTTGACATACGTTGAAATTTTTTTTTTCAACACTCAGTTACATATATGGACTGTTACCCTTTATTCTTATATATTTTAAAATTTCATTACAGAATCGTTGTGCGGTTCATAGAATACACCTATTTAGTAAATTTCGTATGGATAGAGCCAATAGTCTCCGAGTAAAATGACTGTGACATACGGACGGAAGAACGGACAGACGGACAGACGGACAGACGGACAGACGGACAGACGGACAGACGGACATGACGAAACTATAAGGGTTCCATTTTTGCCATTTGATGTATACGATGTTACATCTCTTTTTAGTGTCACTGTTTCGTTTCATGGAAGTTTCAAATAGTTTCACTTCAATAATACAGACTTCAATAACGTTTTTTCGTTATCGTTTTATTTTTTCTATCAATCATTCTCGTACGCCAACTCGCGACAGAGAACTTGAGGCCAATACTCAATGTTAGTTTGTAGCACGGTGGATGTGTGTGGTGATGGTAGCGAGCCTCGACGGTTGCGGGTTCGATACCGCCTCGGAGCAGATGTTTGATATTAATATCTGTTTCAGTCCGGCCGTTTGTTCTTGCTGTTGTGGAGGTCGGATGGCAATAGCTCTATGTAAAAACTAGTAACCCGTCAAATCCGGATGAGAGTATAAGCAGACCCCCGGTAAATGCCGGAAATAGTGCTAGAAAGAAGAAGTAGTTTATACCAGGTTTTTATTATTTACGGATCTCAACTACGGTGACGCCATTTAGCGTTAAGCTTTTTTTGTTTATGATTACGTTGCTATCATTAAAAACATTAATGTCGTTAAAAACATGAAAGATCACGTCATTTAAAAGGTCTTTAACATGTGTTATCTTTTTAGATCGAATAAAAAACATTCAAATGTAATACTTAATGGGGGAAAATATCTATCTTAAAAAATGTAATATCGTACGTGCAATATAGAACCTATAGTACCTAATCTTAAGGTTGATATTTGTTTGTACATGATTACTGCAAAATTACAAGGCGGTTGTATTAATTCGTTTTTGAATTTTTAATAGTTCAATTTCGTCCTTATTACCATCTAAATAAGGTTTTGAACAACGTTTGTATGTTTTAGTAATTATTTTAATTAATGGTTCATTAGTAAATGTCGCTCGTTGTTTATGATATTTTTGCTTGTTAAGATAATTGATTGAATCGACATGTAATATGGTATCTATATTAAAGAAGATTTAATTTTCTTGGTTTGATAATTTATGGAAATGCCGTCCCTTCACGTAAGCGCACAGATTTTTATTTTTATGTCACAAGTTGGCAAACAAGCATACGGCCCACCTGATGGTAAGTGGTTGCCGTAGCCTCTGAGCGCTTGAAGCACCGTTAGTAGGTGCCACTCACGCGTTGCCAACCTCGAGATATTAGTTCTTAAGTCTCCTCTGCCCAGTAATATCACTACCGTACGGTGCCCTTCAAACCGGAACACAGTAATGTCTAAGCATTGTGTGAATTATCGAAAGTGGTAAACCTGCTCGTACCATTAAGTTGGTGGGGTGGGTCTTTGACAATATATATTCATAAATAATTAATAATAAATTAACGGTACACACTCAACAGCCGCCATTAGGGTAAGCATAAACACACATGCGTGCATGATCGGAACACAGGCGTGCATGGTCAATACGAATATCTGCTCTGAGCGAGATTCAAGCCATTGTAGCTACTGCTGTGCCATAACGGTCGTCAAAATAGACATTTAGTTGAGTACGTTTTTATTTCATGCCGGTTGGCAAACAAGCATACGGTCCACCTAATGATTAGCAGTCTATGAACGCTTGCGATACTAGAACTATCACATACGCGTTGCCAACCCAAGGGATAGGACGAAATGGATGAGAGGCGAAAAAAGGGTACAGAGAGGGTGGGAGGTTGGGTCTCCGGCACTCTCACACATTGCACCAAACGCAACTGTACCTACTGATACTGTTACTTGACGCAGATTTTCTGTGAGAGGGTAGTATTCCCCGATTTGTGATGGAAAAAGCATGTCTCTTACTACTAATATTAGAATTCTACTTAATCGGTTCTCTGTAATTTAGTGGCATATTATAGTAAATCTTCGTTACGTATATTTTATTTTATATTTTTATTTACTTATTATTGTTTAAATTATTATTATTACAATTTATAAACACCACCTTCCGCTTTTTTATTTAAAATTTTGTTTCTTTGCTCATATAAGGTTGTCCGATAAGACCGCCTTATAGTGCCTGCATTAGTGATGTAACATTCTTTCTTGTAAGTTCTCTACTTATGTGGTGTACAATAAAAGAATTATTATTATTATTATTAATAATATAACTTTTGCTATTGCTCTTCTGTTGCTGTAATAAACGTATGTATAAAATAGAAAAAGTACTATTACAATAGTAGGCGTAATTAAACATAAATTCAGATCAAGATTTCCATAAACTGTAGAGTGTGCAAAAGTTTTACTGCAAAGTAGAGCAGGTAGAGTATGAAGACTTGTTAATAGAGCCAATTAGACTTTAATCGCTGCATAATTAAAATAATAGGAGTGATTTATGCCAATGCTGACTATGGTATTTGTAGAATCTTCTCTTCTTCCTAGCCAGTTTATTACACTTATCCCGATTTGACAGCTTACTAGTTTTTATACAAAGCGATAGCCATCTGATTTCCGCAACCCTAAAGGCCAACCAAAACTCAAGCAAAACCAGAGCAAATTACCTATTAAGTGCTAACGATCATTATCAGATGTTATGTTGACAACCGGGACTGATAGCTTAACTTACTCTTCGAGGCACGGTGGAGACACCCTCAAAGGCAATCGCTCAGACCGGGACAGATACACATTTGTTAGATCGAGCGGGAATGGAAGCTGCGAACGTCGAGCCTAAAGGTTCGCTAACATTCCTCCACAACGGTCTTCCTTATGATATGAGAAGAGCATAGATATTTCAAACTTTATAAGTATACTAGCGGGTTCAGCAGACGTTGTGCTACGCCGAAAAAAAAAGATTAGGACCCTATAGCAGCGATCCCTACTGGGTCCACTTGTGAATCTAAACAATTCTCGAATCGACTGGAACACATACAAAAAATGTCATCAAAATCGGTCCAACCGCTTATGTGGAGTACAGTTACATACACACGTACAATAGAATAATATATATAATGATAAATAATTACATAATAGATGAAACATACTCTTTTTTATGTCATGACGGTTGGCATATAAGCTTTAGGTCCGCCTGATGGTAAGCAGTAACCGCAAGCAGTAGATCAGTGACACTGGTGGTAGGTCTATTGTTGCAAGAGGCCGGCTAGGTAGGTACCACCGTCCCAGGAGGGCCCCTCGGGGCAAGCGCCGGGGCGTCGCGGTTGAATGCGCAAGCGATCCCGTGACGTCCCACTATGGCGCTAGACGGGACCTTGGGGTTTTAGTTTGGGTATGGGGGCCAGGTCTTCTAAAGACCATTGCACATGGCCTCGAGTCCCACACTCCCGCGCCACTTTTACCATCTGTCCCGGCGCGGGGTGCGTAAATGCATTTCCCCAAGTAAAAAAAAAAAAAAAAAAGGTAGGTACCACCGCAGTGTCAAATATTCTGCCGCCAAATAGTAGTGCATAGGCAGTACTGTGTTCCGGTTTGAAGGGCACTGTACGCTAGTGAAATTACTGGGCGGACGAGATTTAAGAACTAATATCTCGAGGTTGGCAACGCGTGAGTGGCACCTACTAATGGTGCTGCAAGCGCTCATAGGCTACGGCAACCACTTACCATCAGGTGGGCCGTATGCTTGTTTGCCAACTTCTAACATAAAAAAAAAAGCTATAAACGCTTGCAACAACTTGAAGTATCATATTCTTTTGTAGATACTCGGCTTCCTGGGCAGTAGAACCGGGTTATGTGCGATTCCATGACAAGGTGGCACGTCATGGGGACCTACTGCAACCTCTCTCGTAGAACGAACAAATTATTTACGATACGATGTTGTGGCGCAGCGGTAGCAAACCTGTCTTAAGAGCCACAGGTCGATTCCATTCCCGCTCGGAGCACATGTTTGTATTGATCACACAGGCATGTATTCCGGTCTGGGTGTGTTTGTCATTATAATTGTGTATGTTTCCAGACCCCCGACACAGGATATAATCTTAATGGGGGCCGTTGATTGTGTAGCGTTTATAATTTTTTTTAATTTATGCGCTTTTTTCGATCTGCCGATATGGTAAACAGAAAGTAACTTTAAGTATCACATTTTTTTTGGTGACGGGGAGAAAATGTGCTACCAGATACCCGGCTTTCTGGTGAAGAGAACCGGGTTATGTGGGGTTTCATGACAAGGTGGTAACGCCATGGCGACCCCAGTGCGTTTGTCAGGTTACAAGAACTTTGGCAGAACCGACGAATTATTTATAATTCAACATTATTTTTTCATAATAAATTTCGTCGACGCTGAAATATATTTAAAAATATTTTAACAAATTCCTACAATATCTTCGAGCTGACAATGTGGAAATGAACGTTAAGTTATAATGATGGGAAACGAGGAAGGCTAAAATTTTATGAATAGCAATGTTTGCAATTGTTCGAGCTAAATTGAGAACCTAGGTCTAGACTTGCATTCATTAGAGTGAAATTTATCTGTTTATTGAAAGCCTATTTTTAGGATCATCTCCTTCTTTTTATTGAGTGGTTAGTGGCCAACCTAGTGTCGGAGTTATTTAGGTCGCCCGTGGGCCTCTGACTTGACTTATCGACTGTTGTCAAATTGTCAACAGCCGGGACCGAGCTCTCCGAAGCACGGAGACGCTCGGTTGAAATACCACTATACGATGGGGCAAAAGTGCCCCAACGGTGTCGACCGCAGTGGACGATGCTATGCTTGTGGTGAACCTGGCCACAGAGCGAGTCAGTGCACAGCCCGAGCTCTGAAGTGTCCGCTCTGCGCCGATCTCGGGCTAAAAGCAGATCACCGTTTGGGGACTAAGAGGTGTTGCCCCCCTCTAGGCAAACGGAGCCGCAATCGTATTGCTCCCTCTGCACCCAGTCGTTCAGCTGCCTGGGCTCCCGCCTGCAGCCAGTCGATTGTCGAGGCTTCTGCCCCGACAACGGGCCCTAGCCCGCCTGAGGCCATGGAGACATCCTCTTCATGCCCGTGAGGACTCTCCAGGCCAATCTGAACCACTGCCGCAGTGCTCAGCACCTATTGATGCAGACCATTGCGGAGTGGTCCGTTGGCCTAGCTGTGGTGGCGGAGCCGTATGTAGTCCTGGACCACCCCCGCTGGTTTGGAGATGAAGGAGGCAAAGTGGGCATATATTGGGCAGGAGGAGAAGGTGTACCCTGTTGTTCCTTACTGGAGAGAGGGGAAGGATACGTAGCTGTGCAGTGGGGCTCCTTAGCCGTTGTGGGCTGCTACATCTCTCCCAATAGGTCCCTCACTGACTACGAGGAGTACCTGGACGGGCTGGCCAATTGCATCCGCAGATGCCTACCCCGTCCGTTGATCGTCTTGGGGGATTTCAATGCCCACTCACGGGTGTGGGGTAACCCCAGAGATGATCCGAAGGGAGAGATGCTACTCGAGTGGGCGGCTGTCCTAGATCTCCGGCTTTTAAACCGGGGTTCGGAGAGCACGTGCGTGCGATGGCAGGGACAGTCCGTCGTCGATTTGACATGGGCTACGTCTGCTGCCTTGCGCATGCTGTCAGGGTGGAGAGTGGCAGAAGAGATGGTCACGCTATCCGACCATCGCCACATCGTCTTCGATGTGGCCCTTCGCCGTTTTCCTGACCACTCTGGTCGCCGCCGAGCGAGCAGAGCACCGCGTCGTTGGTCCCTCAAGTGGCTAAACCAAGACCACTTTAAAGCCGCCGCCAATGTCGCGGCCTGGCCAGAAAATGCTGATATCTCGTCTGATCCAGAAGAGGAAGCGGCGTGGTTTCGGCGCACAATGACGTCGATTTGTGATGTTGCGATGCCTCGAACCCGTCGCCCGGAACGTCGGGTCGAGTACTGGTGGACGGAGGAGATTGCGCAGCAACGCATCTTTTGCTTGCGTGCCCGTCGACGATATACTCGCACTCGAAGAAGGAGACAAGCATCTCCTGAGGAGACAGCCGCAGCCTACAGGGAGTATCGAGTGGCCACGATGGCGCTCCAACACTCCATCAAGGATGCGAAGTCACGGTCCTGGAGCGAGCTCCTAGAGGGACTGGATAGGAATCCGTGGGGGCGTCCATACCACATGGTACTGGGCAAGTTACGCCCGTGGATGCCTCCCCTAACGGAGACCTTAGACCCAGACCAACTGGTGAGAGTGATAAATACGCTCTTCCCGGTGGTCCGTTCAAGGCTCTCAGTCCCCCCGATGCTACCAGTTGTCTGGTCCAGAGAGTTGGGGGTGACCGTACTGGAGTTGGAGCGAGCGTTGAGCCGCCTGAGAGCCCGGAACACTGCGCCCGGCCCGGACGGCATTCCAGGTCGTGCCTGGGTGCTAGCTTCGACTGCTCTCGGAGACAGACTGAGGCGACTGTTTGACTGTTGCCTCAGTACTACCACGTTCCCCACGGCCTGGAAGGAGTCAAGTCTTGTGCTCTTGAAGAAGGATGGCAGGGCTGCAGATTCTCCCTCTGCCTACCGTCCCATCTGTCTGCTGAACGAGGTCAGCAAGCTTTTCGAGGGGATTATTGCCGACCGTCTCAGCCGACACTTGTCGCGTGTCGGGCCCGACCTAGCAGACAGCCAGTTTGGCTTCCGACAGGGGCGTTCGACAGTGGACGCGATTAAGCGTGTCCAATCCCTGTCGGAGCAAGCCGTGTCCCGGGGTGGAGTGGCGCTGGCGATAAGCCTAGATATCGTCAACGCCTTTAACTCCATTCCTTGGAATGCGATAATGGGGGCACTTTCACACCACCGCGTGCCCCCATACCTGCAGGCGATCGTCGAGTGCTACTTGCGCGATAGGTACATCACGTACCTGAACCAGGACGGTAACAGAATTCGGAGGGAGATTTACTGCGGGGTTCCACAAGGGTCCGTTTTGGGGCCGTTACTGTGGAATCTCGCGTACAATACGGTCCTGCGTGTCGATCTGCCCGCTAGTGTCAGTGTTATCTGTTACGCGGACGACACCTTAGTGCTGACCATCGGAGACAACTTCGACAGGACTCGGGAGGTCGCACAGCTCGGATTGGCAATTGTCGTTGACAAGATTTGCGAGTTGGGCCTGCGGATAGCACCTCACAAGACCGAGGCGCTATGGTTCCATGGACTGCCGAGAAGTAGGGAACCTCCCATCTCACACATAAGAGTGGGTGACTCGGAGATCCAAGTGGGACGGTACCTCAAGTATCTGGGACTCACCTTGGATGGTCGCTGGGGCTTCGAGGAACACTTCGAGCGTCTAGTACCCCGGATCGAGAAGGTAGTAGGTGCCATGCACAGATTGCTGCCTAATCTCGGGGGACCGAGGGAGGAAGTTCGCCGCCTCTATGCGGGGTCGTACGGTCCATGGTCCTCTACGGGGCGCCTGTGTGGTCACACAGGCTTGGCGTCCGGCACTGCAGGACTAGGCTCCTTGCCCTGCAGCGCAGAGTGGCCATTCGGATCGTACGAGGATATCGTACGATATCGTACGAGGCGGCGTTCGTTCTAGCACGATTTCCGCCACTAGACGTGCTGGCAGAGATGGATGCGAGGATCTATGACCGGATTCGCATCCTCCGCCAAGGTGGCGAAAGTCCACCTCCAAGTGCGCTCGAAGCCATCAAGTTGCAGGAGAAGCTACGCGCTTTAATTACGTGGCGGGCCCGCCTTCGCGAAGAGCGGTACGCGCGCAAACGCGTCATCAGCCATCCTGCCGGTCTTCGGAGCCTGGATGGAGAGGCGGCAACGGGTGACCTACCGTCTAACGCAGATGCTAACCGGACACGGGTGCTTTGGCGAGTACCTGTGCAAAATCGGTAGAGAGTCGACGCCGATGTGCCACCAGTGTGGTGGTGACCAGGACTCCGCACAGCACACCCTGAGGTGTGCCCGCGTGGAACGCGGAGCGTAGAGTCCTAGTCGAAGAGATTGGAAGGAACCTCTCCCTGCCAGCAGTCGTGTCGGCGATGCTAGACAGGGAATCGGCATGGGAAGCCGTTGTCTCCTTCTGTGAGACCGTTATGATCCTGAAGGAGACGGCATAGCGGGATCGAATGAGGGCCGATCCAGCTAGACGCCAACGGCGGCAAAGGCGTCGACCACCTGATGCCGCTAGCCATCCCGGCCCCTCAGCCCCGTTACCCGGGGCTATATAAATAGGGCTCACCCTCGGGCCGTGGACGTGCAGAGTGGGGTATCTGTGCGTCCGAGATGAGCGGCCCTAAGGAGGACGGCAGTCGGTGTGGTCCCGACTGCCGTGTGCGCTTGCATGGGAAGCGCTGGGGGCTTACCATCTCGCCCCCCCGGGACTGAGCTCCGCTACCAAGCGGAGCCATGTGATTGTCAGGTCGCGTTGGTTTGTTCTACAAGAGTTCCCGTAACCTGACAAAACACTGAGGTCGGCCACCGAGGAGGTTTTAGTGGGTCCCCATGACGTTTCCACCTTGTCATAGAACCCCACATAACCCGGTTGTTCCTCCCCAGGACGCCGGGTATCTGGCAGTAGATTTCCTCCCCGACAACAAAAAAAAAAAAAAAAAAACCTCATACCCGATCACCCATCTAGTGACTAAAGTTGCTTAACCTACTGGTAGTTAACCTATCAATGGGTGCACTCGGCTATGAGCGTCTCACTTTAGAGTTACCTAAAGAGTGATAACTGTCCGGTTTCTGTCCATCTCTTAGCTGGCTATCACGAATCGTAATAGGTGAGTGCTGTGTATCTTTATTAGGGTTCCGTAGCCAAATGGCAAAAACGGAACGCTTATAATTTCGTCATGTCCGTCTGTCTGTCTGTCACAGTCATTATACTCGGAAACTATAGGCTTTGTCTATACGAAATAGTTTAAAGTCCTTAAGATTCTTCATCATCAAGCTGCCCTTTAGTTTCGATTGTGCGTGGTCCACAACGTGACTGGTAGTTATTTTTGCTACCCCTTTATTGATATTTATGAATTTTTATCTGTATCTCATTAACTAAACTACATAAATAGTGGGAATTTTCATAAATTGAGTATTTCTATGACCTCTAACAATAACAAATTATACATAATTATTATTATAAATTAAACTGAGTCTTAATACAAGGAATGTATATTTGTACTCTACGGTGGTACGGTGATACGGTTTAGGTGTGAGTCCGAGGTGCGAGGTCCGGTTTTTTATATACCTATGTTGTTGATTTGGTCCATATCGTTACACTGTGGAGATGACGATGTGAGAAATGTATCCAACACGAAGGGAGGATCCTCCGACCAGGCGGGTGATATTGCCTGGCGGGTCGAAGTCCTGGGCCGAAGCCCAACGACTTACGTTGGAAAATTGTTTATGTATAGCTCAGGAGCGTAGGAAACTTTGATAGCGCGATTTAGGATCGTGACGTTCGTTGGTCGTCCATATCGTTGTGTAGTATGCCCTGTAGGTGTCGTTGTAGCTTGATGTGAGATTGTGACAATCTTGTTCTTTCTGTCGCGTTACGTCATGTTGCGTGTAGATGTCGCTACACCGTGGTTTTTTTATTATGAGGGGACAAACGGGCAGGAGACTCACCTGATGCTAAGCGATCACCGCCACCCATGAACATCTGCAACACCAGAAGGCATGCAGGCGCGTTGCCGACCTTTAAAGAAAGAATACGCTTTTCTCTTGAAGGTTCCCAAGTCGTATCGGCTCGGAAAGAACGCCGGCAGAAGTTGATTCCACAGAGTGGTTGTGCGAGGAAGAAAATGTCTTCAAAATCGCGCTGTTGTGGTTTTCCAGACATCGAGGTGGTATGGATGGAATTTAGAGTTTTGTCCCGATGTCCGATGGTGAAATTCTACCGGCGGGATCAATCCAAAGTATGGATCCAAATAAATGATTCAAGACTCCTGAGACAACTCTTTAATGTACGAGTATAAGATCTATCCAAATTGCTATTGTATATACTTTCTTCGTCTTAGCATTATTCCCGATATTTTATTTTGTCCAGGGTCTGCTTATTACTCTTATCCGGATTTGAACAAGTAACTAGTTTTTACACGGAGCGATTGCCGTCTGACCTCCGCAACCTTAAGGGCGAACCAGTAACTCATTGGATAAGAGCAATTTACTTATCAAGAGTTAACAATTATTATCAGATGTTATGTGATAACAACCGGGACCGACAGCTTAACGTGCTCTCCGAGGCACGATGGGGAGGCCCATGGACAAACGCCCAGACCGAGACAGAAATTTTAACAAACATCTGCCCGAGCGGAAATCGAACCCGCAACCGTCGAGACTAAAGGCAGACTCGCTATCCACAACGCCACAACGGTGCTATTGTATATACTTTACGCGGTAAAAATCAGTTTTCGATTTTAAAATAGTCCAATTATCTCGTCGCAATTAAATAAAGGAAAATAAATACCATTACAATTATGAAACAATGAAACTATTCTTCCTACGCCTACACACTGCCGGTAATGTTAGTTTGAACGGAAACTCGGCCAAGCGTCACAAAGCAAACCATTTTAAAATAAAGCTTTTATAATAATAAACAAAATGCGCGCATGTTTTGTATTGTGATGTATTCTTCCAATTTCGATTTAGAAAATTACACATAATAACATAAAAAAGAAGTCTTTTTTTATGTGTGTTTTCAGGGAGTTTGAATTTGACCTGCTGACTATTTCTAGCTATATTTTGGAAGAAAAAATTCTAAAAAAGAAGGACCTTGAGAGTGTTATTGCCTGGTTATACACCAGGCATACACATACAACTTATAATTTTGATAAATACTATCAAAATTATAAGTAAAAAAAAATTAAAATAGCAATTAATTGAAACTACGTAAATCTTAGTTTAAGGTAAACCACTATCTTTTTTATGTTAGAAGTTGGCAAACAAGCATACGGCTCACCTGATGGTAAATGGTTGCCATAGCCTATGAGCGCTTGCAGCACCATTAGTAGATGCCACTCACGCGTTGCCAACTTCGAGATATTAGTTCTTAAATCTCGTCCGCCCAGTAATTTCACTAGCGTACAGTGCCCTTCAAACCGGAACACAGTAGTGCCTAAGCATTACTATTTGGCGGCAGAATATTTGACACTGCGGTGGTACCTACCTAGCCGGCCTCTTGCAACAAAAGACCTACCACCAGTGTGACTGATTGCACTGGTGGAATAATCTCTGCTATGACAGAGGTTATCCCAACAGCGGGCGATGGGGTCGTCACATCCCGACGCCGGTGAATCTTATACTAATTGTGTGTTGTACACAAGGTAGTCAATTTTGACTCCATAAGTCCACCTTATCAAATTAAATATTGTAATTCAACTTAAAAAACAACGCTTAGGTAATTGTTGGAAGTCAAATTCTATACTACAGACTCCAAAATTAAACATCTACCTGAGAAGATCCGGCGAAACAAACTTAGAGGTTCATATCTTTTTTTATAAATCTATTTTCTTAATCTGAAATTAGTTTATATATTATGTTCACTGAAAAGCTTGAAGTGACTCTCATTTCCAAGGTATGGTGTGCTCAAGGTATTTTCTAATTTTCTAATAGCTTTTACCATACAAACCTTGACCCTTTTTTTTAAATAATAATAATAATAAATAAACGCTACACACTAAACGGCCCCCATTAGGATAGTGATATCCTGTGTCGGGTGTCCGGAAACATACACAATGACAAGGACAAATACACCCAGACCGGAAAATATGTTTGCATGGTCAATACAAACATATTATGTTCCGAGCGGGAATCGAACCCGTGACCTGTGGCGTTTAAGGCAGGTTCGCTAACGCTGCGCCGCAACGTCGTCAATTTAAATTTATTAATAGACAGTTTCTGAACGCATTCTGGTATCCTTTTGTAAATCTGTACCTTTAAAGAAGTTACAAATATTATACAATCTAGTAACTGGCATAATTTGACTGTCAAAGCAGTAAATTTATTAATTTAACAGTAAGTTTATAATTTCTCTGATATCTTAATTCTATTTACTGGATTTGTAAGTAAATTACAGCGAAGACAATAATTCTATCATTTCCTGCCATCTGTTACCGAAAGCCCGTGAGCATTCACGCTAACTTCTAACTACCACTTTTTGGTCTAAATAACAGGAGAAAGATTTATTGACGATGACAAAAAATATTTAAAAAAAAAAAGAGTAATTTGGGAGTTGTATTTCAATTTTAAGGGTCTTTAAGTGATCAATTTAACTGAATTTTTTCATTGTGTATATTATGTTAAGTTGCCTGGTAGTCGCTCGGAGCAGATTTATTTACTATAAATATCTGTTTCGGTCTGAGTGGTTATCTTTGTGGGTCTCCCCACCGTGCCTCGGAGAGCACGTTAAGCTGTCGGTGGCGGTTGTTATCATAATATCTGATATGTTAGATAATATGTTTTTATCCAATACGTTACTGGTTCGCCCTGTGGATTGTGGAGGTCAGATAACAATAGCTTTGTATAAAAACTAGTAACCCGTCAAATCCAGATAAGAGTAATAAGCAGACCCTGGGTAGTACAACGGGAAAGTGCTAGGAAGACGAGTAGTATTATATTATGTGACCTTTCACGCATGTCATTCGATTGTGATGCTTCACTAACGGCAGGTTTCAATAAGCAATCTCAATCCATTTTTACCGATCTGAGATTGCATTTGCGATCTAAAAATACGAAACGGGAATACGGGCTTCAAAACACTATTCTTAGGTTATAATATCAACCCAAAAATGCGATGCACAGATCGATTAATACCGGTCTCGGTCTGAAAATTTGATATGGAAAGTTGTTGTTAATGTTGTCCCATATACAAATCAATGTTGAGATAATTTGATTAATGGTTCTGAAGATATAGAATTGAACTCCTAAAGCTATAAGAGCTAAAAAATAAATAAACTAATATATTTTTTTCTTACTTTTTAATGTTTTTATTATATACTAGCGGCCGCTCCGGCTTCGCACGGTTATAAAATATATAGCCTATGTCATTCACTGAAAAAATGATTAAAATCGTTCCAGTAGTTTTGATTTATTCATTACTGCCCGTGGCCTGCACACATTAAATGTAATTATTTACGATATCACATTAGAAACCTCAAAAAAAAAATTTTTCTCCACTATTTTTATACATATAAATCTTCCTCTTCAATCACTCTATCTATTAAAAAGACCGCATCAAAATCTGTTGCGTAGTTTTAAAGATCTAAGCATACATAGGGACAGAGAAAGCTACTTTGTTTTATACTATGTAGTGATTTCCATTGCCCCTTCAAAACCGCGTCGCGCTCACACTGTCGGGTGAGTCTATCGTATAGAATGCGCTCGGAGCGCTGCCTCCATCTCCGATGACGTCCTTAACCGTGGTTCGGCTTCGCAGGAGGCACCCTAAGGACTAAATCAAATTTGAGCCCCCGTGAGGGCTGTCCCTTTATCACGGCTGAGTCTCAGTACTCGGCCCCCTGCCCGGTGACGCTGTCAAGGCCAGTAGGGCCAACAGCAATACACATTCCAAAAAAAAAAAGCCCCTTCAAATAAGATTGTAGCTTACCCTAGGAGTATTACAATAGCATGGGTACTACAATAGCCCAAATGGGTTAGTATCTTCTACAGGAGCTATTGAGTCTTATAGTCTGTGTTCGGGGCCACGTCCTAACGAAACAATTACTTGTATGGTCAAAAATATCAACTGTTCTACGCAGGAATTAAACCATAGTCCACAAGAAACCAAGTCAGTTTACAATTAATCTTTACCCTCATCACTTGTACCACACTTTGTCACAGTTTCTCGCTTTGAGTCTATTTGTTGGATCGATTGCTCGCCAGCTTTTATATCTTTTCTACTTTTTCATCTTGGGAGAATTAACCGACTTTGGCCTTATCTATCCTTCTTAGTGACCATTCTTTTAGAAATACAAATAAAGGTACTGTCATTTTAATACGACCTTTGGTTACTATTACATCTATCACGGGGAATGTACTGAGGAATTGTTTGGACTGATCCCGCTGGTGGACCATCATCGGATATCGCGAAAAAACTCGAAATCCTACCATTACAAAGTCGATGCCTGGAAATCTACAACAGCGCGATTTAGAAGGCATATGTGAAACAAAATTCCACCTGCGGTCTTTTCGAACTGGGAACCTTCAAGAAAAGGGTCTATTTTTTCATTAAAAGTCGGCAACGCACCTGCATGCCTTCTGGTATTGCAGATATGGGCGGCGGTGACCGCTTAACATCAGGTGAGTTTCCAGCCCGTTTGCCACCTCTTACATAAAAAAATGTATTATGAATGATGCCGAGGGCAGTAGCTAGTTCTTACATATTAATACAATATACATACTTATAATATAATTAGCGCTCTGGATAAGATTCTGGATATTAAAAGTATTTACATTTTAAAGAGAAAATTTTATTATATCGACTGAAATTTTTCGCTTGTCTTTAGCATGTCGGATAGCCAGCCGCAGAGACCTCATTTATTTTTATTTTATTTCATACTATTTTTATGAATGCATGTTTTTTAGTATGTTTGTTCTCATGCATGTTTGTCGATTTTTATTTTAGTATTTCTTTTTAAGTTTTTTCATTTTTTCAATAAGATTCAGAACGCAAATTTAATACCACAAATCGAAAAATAAAAAATATTAAAAGTTCACTTGCTTCGTGATTTCATAAAACCACACTGTTTTTTGTAATTAAATATTTTAACTCTACAAAGCGTAATTAGTATAATAAGGTAAATATAACAGGCATTGTTCGTCAGACTTTGTTAGCGAAGATTTTCGAGGCACGTCGCTTCGTTACTACGTTTCAAGCGGTATTCTGATTTCGTTATGCTGATTTGGATCCCTGCTATCGGCATGATCGCCGGACGATAGCAATCGATGTATATTGAGTTTCGGAAAACGGTAAGTCTGACCGCAGATCATATGGTAAGAAGAAAAAACAGCAGCACACATTTTTTTTACAAAAACGGCACTTTATTGCTGAATTGTCACCATTACTAAGACTGCAATACAATATCTTTATATATTTAACTGTACTGTACGTGTGTACGTCACTGAACTTCTCCTAAACGGCTGTACCGATTTCAATGATTTTTTTTGTGTATGTTCCGTTGGTTTCGAGAATGGTTTAAATTAACAATTGGACTCAATAGGGAGGCGTTTCTATCCGGTCTCATTTTTTTTTTCATTTTTGTGGCAGGACAACGTCTGCCGGGCCAGCTTGTTATATATATTTTTCTTTATACGTCAGTCACTAGAAAACTACCTAGCAGATTTTGATTAATATTAGTATAGTAATAGTGGGAATAAAGTACCTCATTAAAAACGCTATGATGATGGAACCTTAGAAAAGGACGGAGGCAAAAAAAGGGGGCTGAAATAAGGGATGAAAACTTGTATGGGAAACACGCCATTATGATAGCACGCGTGCAGGAGCTAGTACAAAATAAAATACCATGATAAATTCAGCAAAAGTAAGTTTACATAATAAGGGACTGGACGTAATGTTAGGTCTGTATTCCAGAACGCTACGTGCGTCCGATATCTGTATGTGAGCACCGTTCTGCATGACATCTAATGTCAAATTGTATTACTGTGGATATTCCATTTGTCGAAACAGGATTCGGCTTAAACTATAATGAAATTAGATTATTTGTGGGTTCTATATCTATGTAATTCTATATCTTTTATACAATATTATATAAACAAACCTTAATGTAAACGATTTGTTTAAGTCATTTTTTAGAATTATTAAAATCACATACAGTTTCATCATAATTGTTAAGCTTACATCAAAGAAACTTTACCTTCTGTGAAATTTATATTACATAAATCAAGTACTCGTGTACTTCATTTCTCATTAGCAACTCGCTTTGAAGTTACATGAAGCACTACATTTTTGCATTTTAATTGACGCTTGAGAAATAGGTCACGGTCGTACGAGTGCGGATTAAAAAAATATATCAAAACTCTTCCACTTCAAAATCTTATTTGGAACGCAACACATTTTCATACAAATGCAGAAACAGAATATTTAATATAAGCTTAATCAAGATAGGTATTAATTAAGGAGTACGTAGAGAAGGAAAATTCTAAATTTTATAAGAATACTAGCCGCGACTATACATCTGGCCGCGACTATACATCTGCCCGCGACTTTATCCAATACCTTTACATTTGGCGTTTTGGGGGAGTCAGGACGTGATGACCTACGTATCAAATATTCTTCCTTAAAGCACAAGATAAGTACAAGACACTACGTTTTTGCCATTACTGTGTTTTCACTAATGGTTTTGCAAGTGCTCATAGGCTATAGCAACCGTTGACCATCAGGTGGTCCGTATGCTTGCTTAGTCACATAAAAAAAATTGGTACTGGGCTAAAGGTATGCTATTTGTTAAACCAGGTAATATTCTATTTTTATACTTAATTTTAGCCAAATCTGTTTAGTTGTTCTTGTGTAGTGCAGTGTCAAATACACAAAAATGAGTTCAAGTGGATATCCTATATGTTAATCCCGATAATAAGCTATCTGTTTGCTAAATTCAAATTTAGCAACAAACATCAAAATACACATTTTTATTATAAGTAGAATTAATTTTATCAAGGATTCTGATTATATACTATATATATATATATACAATATTACATTTAAATTGATAATTTTTTCATTTCGAAATATTTCTGAACTACTTGAAATTGGACGAAATGAAATAAAACTGTGTTATCTATTTCTTCTAGTTATTATTACTGGGAATGGTGTTTATCTAAGGGTGGTAATTACATTTAACATTTCTAACACCAACGGTCACGGGTTTTATTCCCAGTCTGGCATATGTTTGTATGAACCATGTAAGAAGCATCCAAACGTCTTTTTCGATCATCATGTTACGTAAAAAAAAACATAGAACAAAAATAGATGCAACACACACAGACAGGAACACATACTTACATGGTCAATACAAACATCTGCACCCAGCGGGAATCAAACTTGCGACCTGTGGCATTTAAGGCAGGTTGCCACCACTGCGCCACAACGTCGTCAATCTCATAAGAGATTGTACATGGCAGGCATCTATCCTTAAAGCCATTTCAAAAAGTCAAAATGTCGTATCAACGGATTAAATGAAGCGTAGATATTAAGGGTCTCATAAAAGATCTTCGAACTCATCACGGGATGCATTTCAACTGATATCAATTGGAACCGGTCCGGAGGCACGAATATTAGTTGCGTATTCCCATTGTATACACACGGTAAATTAAACTATTTCTGACTTCCTTTTGATGCCTTAGTAAAAGTTATAATATTTTGTTTATTATCTTCAATTTTTTATATCATAGAGGAGGCAAACAAGCTTACCAACCCGTCTGATGATAATAAACGTAGCATAAAGATGTTTACAACACCACTAATGGTCACAAGCTATTGAGTCATTTACATAATTTAAAAATACTAGTTATTTACTAAAGGCATATGAAAACCTAAATTTATAGAATACAACAAAAACACTATTTTTTAAAGTCTATTTGTCTGCCTTTTTATGCCTGTCAGTTTGTTTCGGCTAGTCTCCAAAACGGTTAGCCTTAAACAGATTGCTAATGTTATAAGTAGTAACTTAAATTCCACTCAACAAAAAAAGGCTAGGCAATAATTCTGTAGTCCTCGCAGAACCATGGGTTCAACTATTAAGCAATAAAATTCTTGCGGTTATGTTTGTTTTTGCTTTGTCATGGATCCATATGTTTTTTGATTTTATGCAGGTAAAAAAAAGAATCGAGTCATAACAAGGGAACCCTTATTTTTGTGTAATTAATGTAAATTTTTTGGCTATACAGTCGATCGTTTCGATATCTTCAGAATGTTAGTAGGCTTTAGAAACGAGACAACCCATGTAATCCATTACGCGCTCTCAGAGGCTTGGTACGTTTTTGGCTCGATTGAGAATGAAATATATGTAACAGAAATATTTATTAAATATTAACAGTAATAAAGTCCACACCGGAAGTTTCGAGGACTTGAGTAAGTTATTAAGCTATATAGCAGTTAAAATGGTATAATAGCCTCCACCCACCACTTAGTCTAACCATTTATCTAGTTCCTATTCTTATTCAAAATAATAAAAAAACATAAATTAATTTTTTTTTTTTTTGTTACTAAATTGGCAAGTAATCATACGACTAACCTGATGGCAAGCGGTTGTCGTAGCCTGTGCGCTTGCAAGGTCGCCTGCTAACCTCAATATATTAGTTCTTAAATCTCCTTGGCCCAGTAATTGGTAACAGTTTCCTTCAAAACGAAACACAGTAATGCAAAATGCACTACTGCTTTGTGGTAAAATATTTGACATTGCTGTACCTATCCAGCCTACCTTTTCCAATTAGAGGCCACCAGCAAACTTCAGGTGAAACGCCATCATAAAAGGAGACGGCTCACGATTGGGTTGTAAACTTTTAAAGGAAACTCTGTCATTAATAAAATTATTATTATTATTATTCTTATTAATTTGAAATGATATACGTTCAGATTGGTCCCATGTATTTGTCCATTTTGTCATGATGCTTTAAAGATATACATCTGGACTCCGCAATATACAAAAGCAGATAACACCGCATACAGATTATATAATATATTAATCAAAAAAGCTTGGCAAAGAAAAAACATAACTAAACAACGCAATCCAAAAATCAATACGTCCCCTAGACTATAACTCAAATATAGGACGTAAAGTTAGATTTGTGGTGCTAAGACGCAGTTTGCGGTGCACATACTCATAGTGTTAGATTGAAATCTCGAGATGCAGGCGATATCAATAGAACCGCCTCGGAACTCATCCCCGCTAGAATATACACCCCTTGAAGAATATTGGGAGCGCGTTCGCTTAGACGAGTTCTGTTTTTATTATTTTTTTGTTTTAGATTTTTTTATTGTAGATCGATAAATACCTGTTTGCGTAGTCTACTTTAATATTTATGTTACAGTTAATACATTTAATCGCTTAGGGAGATTTGGGTTTAGGACGTTAGAATACAAAAAATGGTTTTGCATATTAATAGTAAATTTTAATACCAAACTAAACATTTACGTCCAAAAACATTACCTAGTTAGTCTCAGTTAAACTACTAGAATAAATATTTAATAAAAATGGAAAAGATTTCTTCAGGAAACTTATGAATTTTGGTGGTATTTTTAAATATCAAATAAATAATTTTTTACACGCTCAGTAGGGAAAGTAGTAAGCATACCAGATTCTATATAATACTATGGTTAAAATAAGTACATTATGACTAAAATGTGAAGACACCGCGGAAGAACATCGTATTACACATAAGTCAAAGCCAAAGGGATCAGCTGACTAAACAGCAATAAACTAACAAGTATAAAAACCATAATTATATGTAGTAGAATTGTCGATATTTTAAGGAGTCCTTTATGGAAAACTTGAATAATTATTATAAGTATTTTTTTTGTGCATTACAAACTTAAAACTAATATTACAAAGGAATGTATAAAACGGTTATACTGCAAGGCACAAAAGGCGGTCTTATCGCTCATAGTGACCTCTTCCAGACAATCTTAGGGAAGAAGGAATAAAGTGTTTTGAATAGGCAGGTGATGAACAACATAAATATTATAATAAACTTACATACAAATAATTCCACATTAATACATACAACTAAACATATAATAATATAAACTAATTAATATTCTAAACTACAATTAACTAATATAAGATAATATAAGTATATGTATTATTAATAATAGATATATAGATAAGTAGAGTAAGAAATAATTGTAAAACCTAAAACGTAAATAATTTTAACGAAAATTCAATCAACTTTAAAACTTTTTAATCCGTCGTGTGACAATGTAAACGCGCGCACCTTTACATGAGCCGGGATATCGTCTCATCAAATATTTCCCTACGCGAGGTGTGGCTTGTTATTCCAGAGAATTATAACGTGTTGTGACAGAACTTGAGTGTAAACATATGCGAACGAGAATTTTAATTGATATTCATGAAATAGCGGATATTATAATTTATAATATAGTCGTTTTAAGTTTAGGAGTCTTGCTGTTTTCAGTCATGAATATTTCCTTCTTTTGAGGCGTTAAAAAGAAGCGCTTGGCGTAGTCCCTATTGTCGCAACCATTTGCAAAAGAAGGCTAGGTAGGAGGAGGGCATTCCTATTTTTCCAACTGGTCGGAGAATCTTTCCTTTTGTTGGAGGGACATCACACCTCGCTCCTTCACACAGTCAAACAAATATTTTTGATTTTACACAGAGCGATTGCCATCTGACCTCCGCAACCCTAAGAGCGAACCAGTAACTCATTGGATAAGAGCAAATTACCTATCATGAGTTAACGATTATTATCAGATGTTATGATAACAACCGGGACCGAACTTAACGTGCTCTCCGGGGCACGGTAGGGAGATCCATAAGGACAAACTCCCAGACCGAGACAGATATTTACAACAAGCCTTTGGTCCGAGTGGCAATCGAACCCGAGAGCGTGGCTCACTACAAGCACGCCACCACGTTCGTCTCGAAAGTATTATGGTCATTAGCCATTAATTAATAAAAATCGGGCTGGTGCCGACACCAGCCGACATCGGTATTAGCCGTGAGTGTCCGGGGCCGATAGCTTAATCCCGGTTTTTTATCACAGTCCCGACCGAGGGACGGCTAATAATGTACATATATGAAACTAAGAATGTATTTAGGAAGATTTATTCTTATATATTCTGGACGCATTAATGAGAACAGATAGAAGATTTTTACGTTACTAAGTTAATAACCAAGCATACGGCGCACCTCATTGCAAGGGGTTACCGTAGCCTATGAGCGCTTGGAACACCATTAGTAGGTGCCAATCACGTGTTGCCAATCTCGAGATATTGGTTCTTAAATCTCCTTTGCCTAGTATTTTCACTAGCCTACACTGGCCTTTAAACCGGAGCACAGTATTGCCAAAGACACTAACTGCTTTGCGGTTGAATATTTGATACTGCGGGGTACCTACCTAGCTGGGCCCTTGCAACAAAAGACCTACCACCAGTATGGCTAACTGCACTGGTGGAATAATCTGCTGTGACAGAGACTATCCCAACAGCGAGCGAAGGGGTCATTACGTCCCGATGCCGATATAGAAGTTAATAATAAATTATTTATTTTAAACAGAATATTAGCAATGCTTTTTCAAGGCATAACTAATATTCCTATTGCCCCTCCAAATAAGCTCGAAGCTTGAGCTAGGAGTGATTAAGCCCAAGGGGGTCAGGATCGAACTCGTGACTCCCGCGTTAACGGAGCGAAGTCGGCCTTTCTACTGTTGAGCTACTGAGGCTTTCTAAATAATTGACGATACACAGATGTTTTTATGTGTTTTGGGACCCCCGACACATAATATAACTTCACAAGTGTCAAGGCCAGTTGGCCAAAAACAATACACAATAATAAAAAAAAAAAAAAACAGAATATAACCACACAAAATCCTTTGGTTGTATCTCATGAACTGTATTATTTACTACAATAGCAAAATTTTGTTAGTTTGCTGAACTTTTTGTGTATCCACAGCTCTCTTCACTACATAGTATAAAACAAAGTCGCTTAACTAACTAGCGGCCCGCTCCGGCTTCGCACGGGTTTAAAATATATAGCCTATGTCATACACTGAAAAATGATTAAAATCGATCCAGTAGTTTTGATTTATTCATTACTGCCCGTGGCCCGCACGCTTTAAATGTAATTATTTACGACATCACATCAGAAACCTCAAAAATAACAGTTTTTTATTTCTCCACTATTTAATGGATGTTATTATACATATAAGCCTTCCTCTTCAATCACTCTTATCTATTTAAAAAAACCATCAAAATCCGTTGCGTAGTTTTAAAGATTTAAGCATACATAGGGACAGAGAAAGCGACTTTGTTTTATACTATGTAGTGTTTTTTTATTTAAGCATGACGGTTATTTGAGATAACGAAAAGATGTAACAGAGATAGCCGGTCACGAATTTTTGAAATCGTTTTAATTGCTCTCGAATGACTTTACAAAACGTATTGATTACTGGTAAGAGTCTTTCCACACGTTTGCCGATGTTCGTGCGACCATTTAAAAAACAAAACACAAACGCATGACGTCCTTAGCTCGCTGGAGCCACCGTAAGGACGGAATCTTTGGGGCCCCACGAGGGCTTTTTCCCGGCTGGGTCTCATTACTTGGCTCCCCACCTGGTGACACTGTCAAGGCTAGTAGGGCCAACACACAATTTAGCATGAGAAATAACACGTCAATTTATTATTATTAGAGCCTTGCTGTTTATGGAATAAGCATTGCCTGGGACCGTAGGCAGGGCGAGGGTGGCTAATGCTGTTCCCTTCTGCAACTGTATTAGCCGCCTTCGCGTTTGGACTTTACTGCCTCTTACCATCAAGTGGAGTAGAGTCATCTGCCCTGATTTAAGACTTGAAGTAGCAGTATCAGTACTGCTGCATTTTTAAACGTAGGTTATATACCAAACAATCCGTATGATTGTATGAATTTTTTATATAAAAATATGCGCCAAATCTATACAACAAAGGTTCAATATTTTCATTTGGCTGATGATAGGTGAAAAAGCTTGAAAATGGTTGTACGGCATTATTGGCAATCTCTACTCTATCTTTTAAAGTGGTATATCTGTTGGTGCAAATATAGCCTTATTATAGTAACCGCTAACTATCAGAAGCAACTTGTATTATTTTGACACAAATCTAATCTATCTATATAATAATACCTTTAAACGAGGAATTCTTGTATATATATAATTGGGATCTCAGAAACGGCTGCACCGATTATCATGAAATTTAGTATGCATGGGTTTTCGGGGACGATAAATCGATCTAGCTAGGATTTATTTTTAGAAAATCTGGCTTTGTCCGTGTTTTCAGGCTGTTGTCGACACGCCATCTATTATCAACAAAATAAATTAAAAATGTCAAAATATATAAATAAATTCACAGCGCACTTGAGCGACCACGCGTTGCTATGGCAACAAGGATTTATTGATCGAATGACAAACATTTCTACAATGACAGTTGACGTTTTCTTTAATTTTTTATGTCACTGACTGACAGCGATGCGTCCATTAGAATTTAACAAAATACTCAACAATCCCAATTTTTGCGGATATAACTTCTTGTCGAAATCATTATTTTATTATCCAGGTAAGGTTTCAATCGAGTCTACCGTACTCTTCACGACTTTCGATTTACCAAAAACAAAAAAAACCGAGCATAGCTCGGTCAACCAGGTACTGGCTTATAAACTAAAGAAGTAGTGCTAACAATTTACTAAGCAATTTTAGTAGTAGAGCCATGCTCCTCCCAGCATAAATGATCCTCTCTCAGAAAATACACGCTAAATAACACAGTACTGTTGCGTTTCGTGCAAGGAGTAAAAGCACTGAAGGCCCGATGTCCCACCCCCTTTGCTTCCTCCACTATTTCCCTTTTCATCCCTGCCCTCCTATCCCTCGGGTTGGCAACGCGCATGTGATACTTCAATAGGTTGCGGTGACTGCTTCTCACCCGCGGACCGTATGCTTGGCTGCCAAACGTCATAAAATAAAAAAAAACTTGAGCGGTGTCAAGGGACACCCGGATGGAACGAAATTCCTTTCGATTACATAGTGAAGGAATTGTTATAAAATTTTATTAATAAAACTAATTAATTAATTGAATTATTAAAAACTAATTCATTTTTATTTTAATAATCGTCGCGACACCACACTGTTCAATGCGAAATAGAAAGACGAAACGAAAATAACTGGCTTGTTTCTATGAGAGAGAGAGAGACAGACATAGAAACACGCGCACGCCGCACGGCTTACAACTATAGCAAAAAGTGTCGTTACAACTTTTGGTCTTAATTTTTCCGTCTAGCCCCCTTTCGCAACGCGCGATAAGGAACTTCGTTCCAAAAATAAAAACTTTTACGATACGATTTCAAATAAAACTGTGTGTGTTGAAAGACTCTAAGCGATGAAGCCGTTTGTCGTCTACCGGTCGCATTACGATCTCTGTTTGTTTTTAATGTGAGCGAAGAGGAATGTAGGTACAATATTTAACGATTATGTGCACTAATGATGTGCTGTTAAATTTGTAGAAATCTTGATAAAAGAAGTTTTATAATAGATCTCGTTTATAAATCTTACTTGAGGGCCGAAGTGTTATTATAGCTGGTGCTGTTTAGGTACATTAAATTTGTCTTTGATATTATACTCTGCTTCTTCCATAGCATCTATCACGGGGATTGCTCTGAGGAATTGTTAGATTGATCCCGCCAGTGGAATTTCACCACCAGACATTGAAGGCGTCGGGATGTGACGACCCCATCGCCCGCTGTTGGGATAACCTCTGTCACAACAGAGATTATTCCACCAGTGCAATCAGTCACACTGGTGGTAGGTCTTTTGTTGCAAGAGGCCGGCTAGGTAGGTACCACCGCAGTGTCCAATATTCTGCCGCCAAATAGTAGTGCTTAGGCGCTACTGTGTTCCGGTTTGAAGGGCATTGTACGCTAGTGAAATTACTGGGCGAACGAGATTTAAGAACTAATATCTCGAGGTTGGCAACGCGTGAGTGGCACCTACTAATGGTGCTTCAAGCGCTCATAGGCTACGGCATCCACTTACCATCAGGTGGGCCGTATGCTTGTTTGCCAACTTCTAACATAAAAAAAAAAAAAAATTGCGAAAAAACTCGAAATTCCACCCTTACCACATCGATGTCCGGAAATCCAAAAATTTTCTTCCTCACACAACCACTCTGTGGAACCAGCTTTCGAACCGATCCGATATCACCTGGGAACCTTCAAGAGAAGACCCTATTCTTTCCAGGTCAGCAATGCATGCATGCCCTCTGGTGTTGCAGATGTTAATGGATGGCGATGATCGCTTAACATTAGATGATCCTTCTGCCCGTTTAGTCTTAAGATCGTACATAAAAAACTTAAACCAAAGTGATTAAGAGATTGGAGGATTATATTGGCTGTTCCACACTCAGGGGATATTTTGACATTAAAATCTATTTGATATATTTAAAATCTGTTCTATAAGTAACTCTTGAGTCCCTAATCCGATAAAACGATAAGGACTTTTTTTAGTTTTGGCTTGAAATGTGACAGAAAATAAATACTAATTATAGGTATGGGACCCGACCCGTCTACGAACCATCCGCTATAACATCATAATATTATAAAGAAATCATATACGGGCGTCTTCATTTATCAAGCAGTAACTAGTGTTACTTTCATGCGGGTATAGAAATATTTGAATGCAATAATTAAAAGATTTTTTCAATTAATAAATGACGGCTTTTGTTTCGTTCAATTTTTTTCAAGTTTTTAAATGAAACATATTAAAGTGTTCTTAATTAATGGTTCATTACCCGACTGCCAGAGGGTAGTGTTTTTTGGGTTTATTTTTGACAGGCAATTTCGAAAAAAATCATCTGTTTTATTTTGTGTGTGTTTAGCGTTATATTTTTGCTCTGTTAAACAAAAATTTGGTGTCTGTTTCCGTGAGGTCCTATATAAATTCTGTAATGTTTTGAATAAGAGCTTTGAGCTATTTTTGATATATAAATAACACTACACCCTACACACTCAACGGTCCGCATTATAGTGATATTCTGTGTCTGGGGTCAGGACAAACATATCTAGACCGGAAAACATGTTAATACAAATAAATAAATTAAATTGAATGTGAAAGATTTAAAAACTGAAAAAAGGGCCAACAATATGCCACTTCTAAAGTATTCCCAATTCTATATCCGAAGGTTTGTGCGTCCCAGAAGGATCTAAAGGTCCAATGTAAGTCACGATCGGATAGCCCTACGGCTTTATTTTTGTAATAAATTACCAGCCGCAGTCTTTTCACCTGCCCTTCCCTTTATTTGGGTCCATTCCCGAGGATTACAGGTGCGCATATTGATTTAGAGCGAGACAGGGTTGGATGTTCTCGGTTCGGTTGAGATACGAATCAGTTTTGAGATTTTTTTCTTAACAGCGCACTGATAATAGTACATTACGCAATTAGGGAGAAAGTAGTACGTTCTCACCCACAGATTATTGCTTACTAGCAGCCCGCTTCGGCTTCGCACGGGTATAAAATATATAGCCTATGTCATTCACTGAAAAAATGATTAAAATCGATCCAGTAGTTTTGATTTATTCATTGCTGCCCGTGGCCCGCACGCGTTAAATGTAATTATTTACGACATCACATTAGAAACCTCACCAAACAAATTATTATTTTTTTCTCTCCACTATTTTTATACATTTAAACCTTCCTCTTCAATCACTCTATTTATTAAAAAAACGCATCAAAATCCGTTGCGTAGTTTTAAAGATTTAAGCATACATAGGGACAGAGAAAGCGACTTTGTGTTATACTATGTAGTAATGATCTATTACACCTTTTAGACACCGTTGTGGCGTTGTGGGTAGCGAGTCTGCCTTAAGCCTCGACGGTTGCGGGTTCGATTCCCGCTCGGAGCAGATGTTTGTATTAATCGTACAGGCATGTTTTCCGGTCTGGTTGTGTTTGTCCTTGTCATTGTGAATGTTTCCGGACCCCCGACACAGGATATAATTATCCTAATGGGGGCCGTTGAGTGTGTAGCGTTTATGTTTAGTCCCTGGTAAGAGGGATAATCATACGGTTGCTAGGTTACCGGGAGGTAAAGTGAGTTAATTAGTGTCATTTTTCCGAGAGAGAATAGGGTACTATTGTCCCTCGTACTAGGGACTAAAACCTTACTTTTCAAGGTACGAAAAAAAGATATTTATTTTATGACTCAGTAGAGCTTCTTTTCGGCTAAGGGAGTCAGAATCGAACCCGTGACTCTCGCGTTAGTGGAGCGGAGTCGGCCCAACTACGTTTGAGCTATTGAGGCTTCAAAAAATGTCAAAATAATTTCACATATTTTTGTTCGTAGAGAAGACAAATTATTTTTTTAATAAGCCTAAAATATTATTTCAAGCGGTGACAGGTGTGATAATTACAAACTTTTAAGAGCTTTCAAAGTTTCGAGTTCTTATTTAACTACTTTCGAAATTGTAAATAACTTAAAAATGTACTTTAAAATTATAACCAAATTCAAAAAGGAGGTCCCCGGATCATTTAATTTTTTTACTTAATTAACTTTACGTGATGCCTTCGATTCGAACGAACTCAGTCGATTTTGATGTGGTTTTGTTTTTTAGGAAGGTTAATATCGTATTACATAGGTAGGTAAATTTTGTGATTATTTTGAGGAACTCATTACCACTCAGTGCACCGACATTTTTTGTAAATTAAATGTTGTCTTAGAATTTAAGGATTAAATAATAACAATAAACGCTACACACTCAATGGCTCCCATTAGCATAATTATATCCTGTGTCGGGGGTCCGGAAACATACACGATGACAAGGACAAACACACCCATACCGGAAAATATGCCTGGTATGGTCAATACAAACATCTGCTCCGAACGGAAATCGAACCCGCGACCTGTGGCGCTTAAAGCAGGTTCGCTACCGCTGCGCCACGATGTAGTCAATTTTGAAAAACATTTGATATTATAAATACATTATTTAAGTAAACAAAAAACCCGACTGCATTAATAATACTTCCTAAAAAGCTAAAAACAAGGTATATTATAACAACTATAATATAAATAAAAATATTAAGGTTTTTTCAATGCTTGGTTTAATGATAAAAGAGAGAGGGACAGAGTGAGAGAGAGAGAGAGAGAGGGTTGCGTACCCAGCTGCGCAGTAATTTGCTCGTGTGCTCATTTGTTTGTAGTAGGCTCGATTCACGAACGCACACACTGTATACGGCATTTCGTTACGTGATGATTTATGCCGCGTTAAGGAACTTCGTACCAATAAATAAATGTATACAGCATAAGGTGGCGCGCGCTTGTCTAGAAGATGCCTATTCACTCTTGATTCTAAGGTACATTTTATGTGGCGGGGAAGACGGAGGTCGGCAGAATATTCCAGTAATTTGCGATTCGTCTAAAGAAAGACGAAGCAAAGCGTTTTATACGTTTACATCAATAAATACAAAAACTGGACTCCAATATATAGCTTTACAGGGTGAATTATTTTAAAATTAGCTGAAAGTCGACTAAATTACTAAGGATACAGAGAGTCCTTAAAATGAAATCATAAGAGGTTTCGATAGAAACGTATAAAAAAGAAGTTGTATTTATTTCAGAGATTTTCAGAGGACACGTCTCAGACACTCATCTCGAGAGTTAAGAGTGTACATGGACGAAAATTGTTATGTACGTGACAGAGAACATGCAATTATAGGATTTTATACTTTACACCTGTACAGATTAGGGTGAAATTTATCTGTCGATTCTGAAATTTGTCCAAACATTGTCGAAATAACAATGCCGTTGGTATTTTAAAATTCTTTACATTCTGACCCTTACGTTGTTGAATATAAAAGTTATATTGTTTTTATGCGTAAGTTTGTTATGAAAACCCTTGAATCACTGGAGACGCCCTACGGCAGACGTCAAAAAAGTACTGTCGAGTTTACTAACGAGTGAGGGGGAAAAAGGTTTGTTCTATTTGTGACAAATGACTGTCAAGTATGTTTTATTTTAACTGTAATTAACAATTATAAAATAATGGTAACCAATATGGCTATGAACCCTTTAAAAATTAATGCCATAAATAAAGAAATGGAATTATATTATCATACAAAAATATGTTGCGTCGTTCATCTTCGTTTGTACAGATTCTTTTTTTTTATGTTATAAATTGGCAAACAAGCATACGGCCCACCTAATGGTAAGTGGTTGCCGTAGCCTATGAGCGCTTGCAGCACCATAAGCAGGTGCCACTCACGCGTCACCAACCTCGAGATATTGGTTCTTAAATCTCCTCTGCCCAGTAATTTCACTAGCCTACCCTGTGCCCTTCAAACCGGAACACAGTAATGCCTAAGCACTACTATTTGGCGGCAGAATATTTGACAGTGCGGTGGTACCTACCTAGCCTACCTAGCCTAGCTTGCCACAAAAGACCTACCACCAGTGTGACTGATTGCACTGGTGGAGTAATCTCTGCTGCGACAGAAATTATTCCACCAGCGGGCGATGGGGTCGTCACATCCCGACGCCCCTAAAAAAGGACAATCAAGAAAACAGCATAAAATACAACTTTGAGGTTGGTTTAAGCCCAATAACATGTATAAAATAAATATAAAATAATTATAATTTTACGCTTAAAAATGCCTTTATCCTTTAAAAATTAAATCCATCGACTGTTGTGTTCACAAGTTCGACGGTAGCGGGTTCGATTGCCGCTCGGGGCGAATATTTGTGTTGATCTTACAAATATTGTTTTGATCTAGGCGATTGTCCTTGTCTGTCTCTCCACCGTGCCTCGGAGAGCACAATAAATGTTGTTGTTATTATAACAACTAATATATCAAATGAGTTTTCTGGTTCACTGTTAAGGTTTCCGAGGTCAGATACCAGAATTCACGCTTGGAAAAAGAAACAAAGTTAATGATTATTATTGTTTCGAATCATTATGCATTATTCATTACAAGTTAAGGTAGTGATGAATGTGGAAAATATATACATTGAATTAAGTACATTTAGATTTATTCAATTTATTTGACTTATTTGATTTGTTAATCAATTAGTGTCACAAGTGGAATAAACCAGGTAATAATATTCACACTACGAATACTAATGCGCTCGATACACGACTGAAATGTACTATATTTTTGTTTACATTAAAACTGTCGTATCTATTGTTATAAAATACACTTTAATGTAAGATTTGAAGTTTATTATTACTCCTACTAATATTATAACTGTGAATGTTTGTGTGTTTGGATGTCTGTTTACCACCATCACCCTTAAACGGCTTAAGCGATTGGGGTGAAATTAAGCACACAGATAGCTTATTATGTGGCTGAACACATAGGCTTTTATTTAGGAATGCTTGTTAAATATTTTGTTCCTTTGGGATGATCAAAAACACTCTACAGATGTGTCTTATCAATTTTTGTTTTATTAAAAGTAATTTTCTAAAAATGAGTAATTTTGCTCTGGAGCCAATTCTAACCGGACAAGCACTACCCTCTAATAGAAAATCAACTTGCGTTTCGTGCGATGAATGAGTGCACCAGAGGCCCAATCTCCCACCGCTTCTGTTTTTGCTGTATGGTTTTTGTCAACCGTCATTAAATAAAAAAATATCTTCTTCTTCATCTTAGCATTATTCCCGGTATTTTTATGTACATGTACGGATTTGACAGGTTACTAGTTTTTACACGGAGCGATTGCCATCTGACCTCCGCAACCCTAAGGGCGAACCAGTAACTCATTGGATAAGAGCAATTTACTTATCAAGAGTTAACGATTATTATCAGATGTTATTGATAATAACCGGGACCGACAGCTTAACGTGCTCTCCGAGGCACGGTGGGGAGACCCACACGGACAAACGCCCAGACCGAGACAGAAATTTTAACAAACATCTGCCCGAGCGGGAATCGAACCCGCAACCGTCGAGACTGAAGGCAGACTCGCTACCCACAACGCCACAACGGTGTCAAATAAAAATAAAAAAATATATATTTCTATAAAAAATTCTTGCTTTTATTCTGAACAAATATTTTTGTATATTACCAAAGTAGGTACTGCGTGTCATAAGCATGGTGATTATTTTAATAAGTTTTTTAAATGCATTATTCTAATGAGTGTTCAAAATTCATGTCGCGAGCTCGCGTGGAAAGGAGCACGTTTTGTAAGAAATTTTGACACACGTATGGCTTCCACTGTAGTCTTGATTCCTTATGTAATTGTATTGATCGTCGTCTAACAGAATTGACTTATGGAATAATTATTATTTTATAGCTCAACGGTAGAAAGACCGCTCCGTTAACGCAAGACTCGCGGGTTCGGACCTAACCCCCTTGGGCTATTGTCGCACCCACTACTAGCGTAAGTTTCGAGCTTATTTGGAGGGGCAATAGGAATATTAGTAATGCATTGAAAAACCATTTCCAATATTCTTTTTTTTGTAATCCACACATAATATAGAAGTCCATCCAAATACACCTCAGATATTCCCTTCCTTTTTTCCCTTTTTATCCCTTCCCTCCTGTTCTTTGGGCTGGCAACGCGCTTGTGATACTTGAAGTATCGCAAGCATTCATAGGTTGCGGCGACTGCTCACCATCAGGCGAGCCGTATGCTTGTTTGCCAACCGTCGCGATATATAAAAACATCTGAAATGATCTCGACTGGGAAATTACTTTCCTTATACAGACTATCGAAGAATGGATCGAAACATGAAGTAGTAGTATATAAATACTAATTACATGTATGGACAGCTACCCTTAATTCTTATATATTTTAAGATTTCATTACAGAATCGTTGTGCGGTTCATAGAATTCACCTATCTAGTAAATTTCGTATATATAGAGCCAATGGTCTCCGAGTAAAATTACTGTGACATACGGACGGACGGATAGACGGACAGACGGACATGACGAAACTATAAGGGTCCCGTTTTTGCCATTTGGCTACGAAACCCTAAAAATCGCATCAAAATCCGCTGCGTAGAGATTTAAGCATTTAAGCATACATAGGGACAGAGAAAGCGACTTTGTTTTATACTATGTAGTGATATCTTATACATACGTCTCGTATTGCTAGTGCGCATTGATTATGGTATTTCTCTTTCGTCAAATATACAGCATGTTTATTTGCCACTTTTGCCGTTATTAAAAAGACTGTTAGTCCCTGATATATCTATTATAATTTAGTTGATAATATTCAAGGCTTGACAGATTTTCGTGAACACCAATAGACATAATATCGATCAAGTTAACTTAAAAAAAAAACTAAATTGAAATTGGTTCCGCCAAGGAAACTACGATACAGGCAGATACATACGCTAAGCTTATAACACCCCTCTTTTTAGTTGGAGGTTAAAAAACTTTCCCCCTCAGATATTTTCGAGCAGATAATGTAACACCAGAGCGAGACAGAAGACAACGCGCGAGACAACAAATACTATCCGTCTTAATGCGAATGTAGTTGGAAGATGATGAATGGTGACACAGTAAAGCACTTTGTGGTAAACAGGACTATTATATTCTTAGGGGTCGTTTAGTTGGTACGCTTAATTTAGAATTATTTGCATACGTCACTCTTTGTCTATTCCGGTGCGGGATTGTAGGGTGGATATTTTTGTTATACAAAGTTTTGTTAGTCTGAGAATCTTTAAATACCATGGTTTGTTGATTCTATATGATTCGATTCCCACTCGGAGCAAATTTTTGTATTGATCATGCAGCATGTGTTCAGTTTTATCAAGTGTGTCGATCCACTGACCTCGGAGCCAGCAAAAGAGAGGTGCAAATTATGGACTGAGAGCGTTTCCCTGCCAAAACCATTTGTGTTACCTTCCGAGAGTCTTCTACCTGGACATAATTTGCCATGGCAGATCTGGAAGTCCCTAAACAGACTTCGGACCCAGATTGGCCGAAGCAACGACAATATATTCAGGTGGAGATTCACGGATGGTACTAACCCAGACTGTTTGTGCGGTGTAAAGCAAACGATGTCTCACCTTACAGCGTGCCCTGCGTGCCCTAACACCTGCACGCGGGAAGATCTGATGGCAGCTTCCGACAACGCAGTCAATGTGGCTGCGTTTTGGGCCACAACAATATAGGTGTTTGCCAACGAAACACAAAGAAGAAGATGTGTTCCGGTCTGGATGTGTTTCTTGTGTCTGTTTCCAGACCCTCCAGTTTTCAGACCTCAATACAGGGTATTATTATCCTAATGAAGGCCGTTGAGTGTGTAGCGTTCATTGTTTTTACACAGTCCAAAAAAAATCTAAAATTTTCTAGAAAGGACTGTCAATTTATGTATTTACAATTTGATAAAGACTTATTTATGAATGTGGAGAATATTTATAGTTTGTCGAGATCTGCTATTTTTAAACCGGATTGGACAAATGTCTACTTCGTATTCAGGTCCAATGTAGTTTTAAACATTGTTAATTATATTCATTGTTGGCGATAGAAGAAAATCACAGATTTAAAGAAGCGGCCGAAGGGATGAAATCAATAGAAAAATTGTATTGTCTATTAAATTAAAATCTGACCAATTAAAATACTTTTTAAAACACACAACTCCTAAAAAATAAGTTCTTGAAGTGAATAGAAGATTTTATTTAGAAATTGGCATCCATGTGACCAGTAGAACTTCAAAACAGGAACTAAATTCATGAATAGTGGTAAGATACCAAGCATCGTTAGTGTTTAGTATATTGTTGATGTTCAAAAAGTTATAGATAAAATTGTATAAAAAAGGGGACCTTAAAAATGGTCATAAGTGTGGACAATAAAACACATCTAGTAAATTTTTTTCGAGCATTTCGAAGCCTCAATAGCTCAACTGTAGAAAGGCAGACTTCAATTCGTTAACGCAAAAGTTGTGGGTTCGATCCTGTTCCCCTGGGGCTATTGTCATATCCACTCTTAACGCAGGCAACGAGCTAATTTGGAGGCAATAGGAATATTAGTAATGCCTTGAAAAAGTAATGCTTTTAATGAAAACAGCTATTTTTATTATGAAATCGGAAACTGGTACTCGTCTCGAAAGTTTTTAAAATAAATTTTATGGAGGAATAGTAAACTTCATAGCAGTAAATATTTTTAAAGTAAAATTTAGAATTCAAAGAAAAGAATAAAATATGCCAAGCAACGAAACATCTTATCAAACTAATCGCCATTGCCCTGACTCATGTCGGAGTTCTGCGTCACTTGGCTTGGCGAACGACTTGACTCGGTTGTAATTTATATGATACAAGCTTTATGATTAATAGAAAAATTTCAAGTGATTTTTATAGTTTATTTCATGCATTGCTTTTTAAAATAAAGTACCTTTATCTGACCATACTGACATTGACCAACGTGTGTTCATATATATTTATTTTTGCTTTTGGTTCCGCTTAGATAAGAATAAATGATTTACTTAAATCCATTTTGAAGACACCCAGTAAAAAGAGATTTAACAAAAATTCTTCATTTAACTAGTCTCTAAGAAATTAATTAGGATGTGCCTATCTACTTACATACTATTTGGATTAGAAAGGCTTGCTTTACATAATATTATCAGATGTTTTTTTGTGATAATTTTGATATATTTTTTTATGTTACTAAGTTGGCAAGCAAGCATACAGCTCACCTGATAGTAAGCGGTTGCCGTAGCCTATGAGCGCTTCCAACTCCATTAGTAGGTGCCACTCACACGATGCCAACCTCAAGATATTGGTTCTTAAATCTCTTCTGCCCAATAATTTCATTAGCCTACAGTGCCATTCAAACCGGAACACAGTAATGCCTAAGCACTACTATGCTGGTGACAGAATATTTGACACTGCGATGATACCTATCTAGCCGGCCTCTTGCAACGAAAGACCTACCACCAGTGTAACTGATTGCACTGGTGGAATAATCTCTGCTGTGACAGAGGTTATCCCAACAGCGGGCGATGGGGTCGTCACATCCCGACGCCGGGAAAACTTATATACTTCGAAGTTCTTTCCAAGACACAACAGATCGATTCACTAAGTCAATTGTTTAAATACATATCTTATAGGCATTTAGGTCTTATTTACACAAGAGATATTTGTAGTGAAGTAAGCGACGAAGGTGAAATAAATGTATACAATACAAAACTTCAGCTTCAGCGACTGACCTCCATCTCCGATGACGTCCTTAGCCGTGTTTCGGCTTCGCAGGAGGCGCCCTAAGGACTGAATCAAATTGGACCCCACGTGAGGGTTGTCCCTTTTTCACAGCCGGGTCTCTGTACTCGGCCCCTCTGCCCGATGACTCTGTCAAGGCCAGTAGGGCCAACAGCAATAGACATTCCGAAAAAAAAAAGCTCTGACAAATTCAATAATAACAAAGCCATTACAATACTGAATCCACTCGAGTTATAAGTTTTAGTATGGTAAATATATCTTCGATACTATTTATTATTTCTTTTAATGTAGCATATATCTCTTTTTTATTTAAGTCTCTCCTGCAATAAATATTATTTTCTACTTGGGGTGAGTTGTCAAACATTCTAGCGAAACGAGAATAAGCACTTTTGCGTTTTTTTCTACGTCTATTTATTTGGGCACTTTGCCAAAGCTTAGGTCCAGATTTTAATCGCATTCCTATACATTTATATTTTATTTTATTATAGGTTGCGACATTTTTCACCTTGCCTTGACATTTGAACTAAAGATATGAAAAATATAACTAACTATATTTAATTATTTGGTAAATTGCCTTTTACTAAGCGTTACATAAAATATTGGTAACTAAGAATATCAAAGTAAGTAAAATTAATTTGACTATCTTTTGATGGTATTTAACGACATTCATATTTATCAATATTATATACATGTTTGTGTTAGCAAAGAATTAAGATAAACTATTCTTTGAAACAAAATTTTATACAAATGGTGGAAGGCCTTTTATTGCAAGAGGCCATCGCAGATAGCCTACCGCAAAGCATTATTTTGCGTTTCTATGTTTCGGTTTGAAGGGCACTGTAGCTAGTGAAATTACTGGGCAAAAGAGATTTAAGAACTAATATCACGAGGTTAGCAGTGGGTATTGCAAGCGCTCATAGGCTAAGACACTCGCTAAACATCAGATGGGGTCGCACGCTTGCTTGCTAAGTTAGTAACATAGAAAGGTTTAAATTGAAAATATGCTTTATTTAATTAGGCATTTAAAATAATTTTTGGATTTTTAATCGTTAGAATCTAAGAAGAATCAGAAGAATCCGAGAGGTATGGACAAGACAGTACTGTATTACTCGTATTAGTATTAGTCGTTTTTCTCCCTACACAAAAGGGGTGGGCCCGACCTTGGAAGTACTACTCTCTCACAGAAAACCGGCGTGAAGTAATAGTACTGTTGCGTCGAGACCTAATCTCCCACTCCTCTGTTCCCTTCCTTTTTCCCTTTTCATACCTTCCCTCCTGTTCTTTGGGTTGGCAACGGGCATGTGATACTTCAAGTATGCTGGCCTATTCTTGTTTGCCAACCCTCATGAAACAAAGAAGAAGCACTCAGTAGTTGTTCCAATTAATTCGTATTCGTAATTTTGAATCCAGAGTTTCATTTAACTTTCAACAGTTCTTTGTAAAGATTTGCGTTCTGTCGTTTAACACTTAGAACTCCTAGTCATCTAGTTAATTTGTCGTCTTTGTAAGTTAAAATTAAATTGAAAACTTGTCATTAAAAAAAGTTCAGACCGACTAGTAACAGCACAAGAAGCGTGCAAACCTAATTTATTAAAGTTTGCGTTCGAGGCAACGTAGCTCAAGCGGTTTCAAACTTCCTTTTACTATTTCCTTCACATGTGATTTTAAATATTGGATTCGGTTTGAGTCTGATCCTTTTATTAATTTACACGATGTAAACTTTGTCGATGACTTGTATTATGTTTTTATGAGTCCCTACGCTTTCCTTCGTGAAGGTTGAAGACTTTACCGATTATAATTTTACTTGATTTTTTTTTAAATTAAAAGTAGTGCATTTGATGTGCAAGCCTCCATATAAATAGCCATAGGCTGTGTCAACAGATCAGAAGTCGACCGGCTGTGGACACGGCATGACGGTGCTCTGAACTGTTCCAGGTCGGGTAATTATAAGAGTTCTATATGTTACTCAAAAATGCCTCTCACGTTAGATATTAATGTATGTACGTAATATTGTTATAGATATTATAAATGGCTATATATTTTTCTTAGTGTATTGAATATACTGTGGAGCGTAACGATGTGTGAAATGCCTCTAGCAAGAGGGGAGAATCCTCGGACCAGGCGGGTGATATTGCCTGGCGGGTTGAAGCCCTGGGCCGAGGACCAGGCGGGTGATATTGCCTGGCGGGTTGAAGCCCTGGGCCGAGGACCAGGCGGGTGATATTGCCTGGCGGGTTGAAGCCCTGGGCCGAGGACCAGGCGGGTGATATTGCCTGGCGGGTTGAAGCCCTGGGCCGAGGACCAGGCGGGTGATATTGCCTGGCGGGTTGAAGCCCTGGGCCGAGCCTTGTTATACTGTTTAAATAATAATGTGATAACATGTGATTTTTATGAATATTCATATAATAAATTTTTTGTCAAGTACTTGTGTGTTATAATTATAGTGAAATATTAAGTCTACCCACTACTTCAGAGTTTTTCATATCCGTTCTCCCACATATATGGACTTTCAACTGTTTATTAATTAGCTGTACTACTTGTGCCATGTTACTAAAGCTATCAAATACAGACTTCGGACTTTACACAGTTTTATATACTGTAAAACATAATATGTAACATCTATTATTTAATTTGCGGATGATATTTACATAGTTTCTTCTTCTCCATCCTGGCATTATTCCCGGTACTATACGAGTAGTTTTACCTAGAATCTGTTTATTACTCTTGTCCGGATTTGACGGGTTACTAGTTTTTACACAGAGCGATTGTCACCTGACCTCCGTAACCCTAAAAGCGAACCAGTAACTCATTGGATAAGAGCAATTTTCTTATCAAGAGTTAACCATTATTATCAGATGCTATGTGATAACAACCGGGACCGACAGCGTATAGTGTTCTCCGATGCACGATGGGAAGACTCATAAGTACAAACGCCCAGACTGAAACAGATATTTGTAAGATTAATGCAAACATCTGTCCGAGCGGGAATCAAACCTTGAACCTTCGAGGCTATGGGCTCAGACTTACTACCCAAAATGCCATAACGATGTTGTCTAAGTTGTGTGTTTATCTAATTAACCTTTGTTTTTTCCCTCCAAAAACTATCATGCACCTGACACTGCTAATTGATAAACAAGGTCGTCAATCACCCAACTTCCGGCCTAAATTGATGTATTCCGTGTCCCCTAACATACCTATTACGTTTTTACATTTGGTATCTTTTGGTTAGGGTCACCATTTTTGGTTTTGGAAAAAAAAAATAGAAAAATAAATTGGCGGACGAATTTATGTTAGTTATGAAGTTCACGACGGTCATAGGATCGATTGTCACTTGTAACAGATGTTTGTTATAAGTATCTGTTTCAGTCAGATAATAAACTGGAAATCTTTTTATTATTATTTTTTTTTTATGTGTGCAAACGGGCAGGAGGCTTACCTGATGTTAAGCGATCACCACCGCCCATGAACATCTGCAACACCAGAAGGCATGAGGGCGCGTTGCCGACCTTTAAGGAAAGAATACGCTCTCTTGAAGGTTCCCAAGTCGTATCCGTTTGGAAAGACCGCCGGCGGAAGTTGATTCCACAGAGTGGTTGTGCGAGGAAGAAAATATCTTCTAAATCGCGCTGCTGTGGATTTCCAAACACCGAGGTTGTATGGATGGAATTTAGAGTTATTAGTAAATTATAATAAGAAAAGTGTATTACTTAATAAGAAAAATTAGGATTAGCTGCTAAGACCAATATATCATCATTATGTAACAGATGCATTCCATCCTCCGAAAGCCAGATAACGTCAAATACGGCTATCGATTCGAACCAATGTTTGTTGAGTGCCAACATCTTGTATCCTAGTTATATGACTGTTGACAGTTCTACTCGAAAAAATTTTTATACTCAAATTCAAAATATTCTTTATACAAGCGAGTTTTATAAGCACTTTTGAGTCGTCAAGTTTTTAAAGTATGTTTTGTCTACTGGCTCGGAGTTTCCACCGCTTCTGGAAGAGAATTCCAAGAAGAATGTACAATAAACTTAGTCACAACTTGAACAGTATTAACTTATATTAAAAGCCAGAGCTAAATTACATGTTTTAGGGTATTATTAAAAACTTTAGCTAATATTCATAATACGATATTAATTTTTGACAATTGTACTTTTACAGATATGAAAAACGGAGGACGTTCTCGAATAAATGTTTTGTTATTTCAGAACTCCGTTCTTTAAATGTATACCGATTTCAAATCTTTTATTTTAAAGGGTGTTAGTTCAGATTGGTCCAGCGGACAATTCTTAAAAACTGGTTCAGTAGATTGGAATCAAAATAACTGAAAAATATGTAATCCAAGTAAAAGAAATTGCATATTTTGCTTTCACATTTCGTATTTTGTTTTACTTGGACATAGAAACACGCCATATATCTATTATAGAAAGATTTATTTTTCGCTTTTCTGACCTGAGTTTTGTTCTTCTAAAAAAATAATTTTAGTATCATAATTATAACAATTGACTTAAAAAAAGCTTTGAATACTGTCGAAGACGAAAAAAAACATGAATCACAATTAGCTTACGTCAAACCCTCAACACAATTTTACATGACAATGCAAACCAACTTACCATATTAAAACCGAACTTGGCTATATTTGTAAGTATCACATAAACAAAACTTCATACGACAATCATCTTTACTGCTAATGTTTTAAGAGCTATATTCGTTACAGACTTACGTGTTATTACACATGATAAAGATACTGAACAAGGAGTTTCTGTAGTTAATATCGATGTATGAGTCTTTTGGGAGAGTCGCGACGCCTATACGATGCCCTGAGAGTTTATGGCCATTACATTAATATACAGCGTTTATTATTTGAAGACTGTTTCTTTGTTGTTTATACATAATTTTTATTGTTACTAAGTTGTCAAGTAAGCATACGGCCCACCTGATGGTAAGCGGTTGCCGTAGCCTGTGAGCGCTTGCAACACCATTAGTAGGTGCCACTCACTCATTGCCACCCTCGAGATATTGGTTCTTAAATCTCCTTTGCCTAGTAATTTGACTATTCTACAGTGTACTTCAAACCGAAACACAGTAATGGCAAACACACTACTGCTTTGCGGCAGATAATTTGACACTGCGGTGGTACCTACCTAGCCGGCCTCTTGCTACAAAAGACCTACAACCAGTGTGACTGCTTGGACTGGTGAAATAATCTCTGCTGTGACAGAGTATATCCCAACAGCGGGCGATGGGGTTGTCACAACCCGGTCACAAAAAGTGTCTTTTAAGCGAATTAGTTAAAAGCAAATATAAGTAAACGTAAGCGGTTGTCGTAGCCTACGAGCGCTTGCAACACCATACATTTGTAGGTGTTATCACGCGTTGCTAACATTGAGATATGATATGAGCATGAATGGACGGGTTCGATAGAGGAAATGCTAACTTGCCTCAGAATAACAACGTGAAGCGACAGTATACATACATACAGTTGTTTTAGCGTGCGCATCTTGAATATGAGCCGACCACGTAAGCATAATATTCTATACAACGAAAAACCCCATCAAGCGATAAAATAAAAAAGCTATAAAATAAAAAAAGACATACAAGGTAATAATAAATAAAAATAAATAAATAAACGCAACACACTCAACGGCCCCCATTAGGATAGTAATATCCTGTGTCGGGGATCCGGAAACATTCACAATGACAAGGACAAATACACCCAGACCGGAAAATATGCTTGCATGGTCAATACAAACATATTATGCTCCGAGCGGGAATCGAACCCGCGACCTGTGGCGCTTAAGGCAGGTTCGCTACCGCTGCGCCACATCGTCGTCGAACATAAATAATATAAATACACACTTCACATTCAATGTGTCCACAACCCTTAATAGGGATCTGGAATCATGAGCATAACCATTACATAAGAATGCAGACATACAAATACCCATCAAACCCACAATTATTCCTTTGGAAGCTAATTGCGGTGAATATTAAGCTTACCAAATAGTGATAAATATGTAAGACTAGCATTGCCTGCGGTTTTACTCCCTCCCTCCTTCTATTTATATTCAGATTACCTTGGACGTAGTTCCATACGGCATCATGTTTATCTTCCGCCATTTAAAAAAAATCTGTTCCCACAAATACACTAAGTGACATACAAAAACCAAATGTATATTTAGAATAGGCCTTATAATTCATCCTAT
Organism: Hestina assimilis; assembly: GCA_023373885.1. Lineage (NCBI taxonomy): Eukaryota > Metazoa > Arthropoda > Insecta > Lepidoptera > Nymphalidae > Hestina > Hestina assimilis. The sequence goes on from CM041745.1 coordinate 14,080,629, forward strand.
TAATTCTTCACTTCTTAAATAAAAAATCGTACCCGGTGCTATTCGCCCTGATTCATCATTTTGACCACTGCATTTTTTTATATCAGAGGGGGCAAAAGACCTCACTTGATGCTAAGTGATTACCACCACCCATGAACATCTTTAACACCAAAAGGCATGCAGGTGCTTTGTTGACTTTTTAGGATACAACAGTTTATACGCTAGCTGGCCTCGAGACGCGGCTGACGAGCCGTCCCTTCACAAGCAGCAACTTATGGTGGTGGCTAACCAGACTGGCTTTTTAAGCCGACGTTGTGGCGCAGCGGTAGCGAACCTGCCTTAAACGCCACAGGTCGCGGGTTCGATTCCCGCTCGGATCATAATATGTTTGTATTGATCATGCAAGCATATTTTCCGGTCTGGGTGTATTTGTCCTTGTCATTGTGAATGTTTCCGGACCCAGGACACAGGATATTAATATCCTAATGGGGGCCGTTGAGTGTGCAACGTTTATAAAAAAAAAGACCTTATTTCGAACATAACTTGTTATAACAAAGTGTTGCCAGATACCATAAAAAAGGCAAAAATATTATAAATAAATAAACACTACACTCATTAGGATAATTATATCATTTGTCGGTGGTCCGGAACATATGCCTGTATGGTTAATACACACATATGCTCCGAGCGGGAATCACACCCGCGACCTGTGGCGCTTGAGGCAGAGTCGCTACCCCTGCGTCACACAAGTGATTTTCTTGTAAAAATAACATAAATGGACAGACTACTATATCGTTACATTGATTGCAGTTTTTACGATATTTTCCAGCAAGTATATAATTATATTATACTACCTGTCCATAAAAAGCACTCGAGAACCGCAGTTGAACAAGAAATCTTTGTTATTTAGTTAATATATTAAATGGTCTGGTAACGTGATTTTTCTTCGACGTTAATTTTATTTTTATTTTTATGTTACAAGTTTGCACACAAGCATACGGACCACATGATGGTAAGCTGCAGCACCATTAGTAGTAGTACTCACGCGTTGCCAACCTCGAGATATTAGTTCTTAAATCTCCTCTACCCAGTAATCTCACTAGCCTACAGTGCCCTTCAAACACAGTAATGGGTATGCACTACTATTTGGCGGCATAATATTTGACACTGCGGTGGTACCTACCTAGCCTTACAACAAAAGACCTAACATCAATGGACCTATTGCACTGGTGGAATAATCTCTGCTGTGACAGACTTTATCCCAACAGCGGGCGATGGGGTCGTCACTTCTCGACGCCGGGAAAACTTTAAATGAGTGAACTCACTAACCTATTTATAGTTCAGCTTTTCATTTGACTTCAATGTAATATGGATCTCCGAGTACTTTTTAAAGTGTGTTAAGTACTCGCTATTCAAATAAAATTCCACGTAATATTGGTTTAATTGAATGAAAAAATTAATAATAAAGCGCATTTAATAAATATTGTGGAATGAATTAGTATTCTGTGTTACTGCATAATTATATTGGATAGGTAATGAATTCATATTTTTTTGTTATTAATTAGTTATAAGGTACGGTAGGTAGGCTACGGTAGTAGTGCCATGCTTCAAGTATGAGTGAGAGCACCGGATGCCCAGTCTCCCATCCCCTCTGTTCCCTTCCTTTTTTTTTCGCTTCTCATCCCGTCACTCCTGTTCCTTGGGTTGGCAACATGCTTGTGATACTTCAAGTGTCGCAAGCGTTCATAGGTTACTAGAGCTCATAGCTTACCAACACGCGGACCGTATGCTTGTTTGTCAACCGTCATGACACAAAAAAAAAGTTATAAGGTAGACACTCAGAAACTTATTTACTAGTAGCAAGTTTGCCTTTAGCTTCTACTCCATTCCCACTCGAGCAGATGTTTGTATTGATTGTACAACTATCGGTTTCGGTCTGGGCGTTTGTCCTTGTGGGTCTCCACACCGTGCCTCGGAGAGCACGTTAAGCTGTCGGTCCCGATTATTATCACATAACATCTGATAATAATCGTTAACTCTTGATAAGAAACTTGCTCCTATCCAATGAGTTTCTAGTTCGCCCTTAGGGTTGCGGAGGTCACATGGCAATCGCTCTGTGTAAAAACTAGTAACCGGTCAAATCCGGGTAAGAGTAATAAGCTGACCATAGGTAGATAAAATATAGAAAAAATCGAGGAAGAAGATGAAGGACGAGACTTTAAAATGTATGTGGTTTTAAAATAATTATAAAGTATCAATCAGAATAAGTTATGACAAATGTATACTAATTACTACGTTTTACACAACACAACAATCTTTTAAATATCTTAAGTATATTTTATAGTATCTTTTTAAGATACTATATTTCTAGTACTCAGTTGTCTAGTCGAAAAGAAAACGATCGGTGGGTTAAGTAACTTTATGCGCGGTCAGTCACTGGATGGGTGATCGCATAGTGGTATTCCAACTGAGCGTCTCCGTGCTTCGAAGGGTACGTAGAAAAACGGTACCGGTCTTTATCAATTTGACAATAGTCGAAAAGTTAAGTTGGAGACTTATAAGGGCGACCTGAACAACTCTGACACTAGGTTGGCCACTAAGCATTCGATAAGAAGAATCGTCTAGGAATTCATGCAATTGGATTGGATTAGATATTTCCAAGGTTAAACTCAATTCTTGGGTTTGCCACAGTTTTCTTTCGCCTCAGATATCGACATGGTGATAGAGGAATTTTCCTTTTGACATGGTTTTGAAACCAATAGTTTAAGTCAGTCCTGTGTCAAATTAACATGATAGGGTTGAACTTAGGTGTATATTCAAATGTAAATAAGTCCTCTAATAATAGAACGACATTAAGTTAAAGCTATTAACGTTTTGATATCGGAAGCCTCTTGACGTTGCTTAGATTAAGTCTAACCGCGCGCCTTTGTGTGACAACGGATTCCGTCGTGTTACATGTAAATGCCTACCATATTCAAGGATTTTCAAATGAAATTGTTTGATAAGAAATAGGTACAGTTGTTATGCAGTATTAGCGAGTCTGTCTTAAATCATGGTGATCGTGGATTCAATTCCCAAAGCTGTGCTTGTGTTTGTACGAGTTTCCAACCCCGACGGGTAATCGGTGCAGTTTGTGGGTGAACTATAGGCGGCGGACCTATAGCGCCTTGAGTGTCCAATATAACAATGTGCTGAGGGCGATACTTGGGAGGCCCCTACACTGCAGTGCTTCAGACATGTTTGCGGATGTTCGTGTGGATGATTTCTATGCGATCATGCGCAAACGTGCTGCGTCCATTATGAGTAGGCTAGTAAGCAGCAAAAATACCCTCCTCAGCACTTTGGCTTGTAAATTGGATAGACCGTTCTGGAGGATTTGGAATGGTGCACACATGGACGTCAGACGGCAGTAAAGACTGAATTAGTTTTTACAATAAAATTCGATGTAATTAGGTTAATATTTTACTAACATAGGCTAATAACATTGTTACTAACACTCATTTATATTTATATGGACTCACTTTGGTCTGAAATAAAAGTTTATTATTATTATTATTAATACCCTCTGTATTACTATCATCATGATGGTTTGAGTTTGTAGGCCCAATCTCCCACCCCATCTGTTCCTTTCATTTTATCCTTTGCTCCTATATCTTGGGTTGGCAACGCGCATGTGATACTTCTAGTATCACATCACAAATGTTTACTGGTTGCGGAGATTGCTTGTCATCAGGCGGACCGCACGCTTATTGGCCATCCGTCATGACATAAAAAACGGGAATATGACATAATAACATAAAATGACGAGAAAAAAAACCGCGTGATGCAACTAGTAAAAAATAAGACTTTTTTTTATTTCGTAATTATCTTATTGAAATTAAATTTTGGCAAAACTTAATACAAGGGGTGTTTGCATTATAATTCTTTCTTATAAGTATCTATATATGGTTAGCCACCCTGGCTAGTTATGTCACCAGTCGAATACCCACTGAACAATACACTTTTTTTAAAATGAATATTAACACTGCTTTTTTCAAGTCTTTACTAATACTCCTAATGCCCCGAAAAGTGGGTACGACAATAGCCCAAGAAGGTCAGGATCGACTTGCAACTCCCGTGTTAACGGAGCGGAATCGGCACTTCTACCGTTGAGCTATTGAGGCTTCAATGTTTACTATTCACGACACCATTTAATACACTTCCCTTGGTACTAAAACAGGGTTTACGAGTGAGAACGTCTGTAAAGTTGTGAAATGCTGAGTTTACTATGAAAGTGTTCGAAAATAGCACTTTCATAGATTTCTCAATGACATTTCATTGTTTTACGTGTAAGACATTATTAGTTTTTTTTTATGTCATGCGTCGGGATGTGACGACCCCATCGCCCGCTGTTGGGATAACCTCTGTCACAACAGAGATTATTCCACCAGTGCAATCAGTCACACTGGTGGTAGGTCTTTTGTTGCAAGAGGCCGGCTAGGTAGGTACCACCGCAGTGTCCAATATTCTGCCGCCAAATAGTAGTGTTTAGGCACTACTGTGTTCCGGTTTGAAGGGCATTGTACGCTAGTGAAATTACTGGGCGAACGAGATTTAAGAACTAATATCTCGAGGTTGGCAACGCGTGAGTGGTACCTACTAATGGTGCTGCAAGCGCTCATAGGCTGCGGCAGCCACTTACCATCAGGTGGGCCGTATGCTTGTTTGCCAACTTCTAAAAAAAAAAAAAAACGTAAGCAGTCACCGCATCCTACGAACGTTTGCGATACTTGAAGTATCACATGCGCGCTTACTACAAGGGATCGGTAGGAAGGGATGAGAAAGGAAAAAGGAAGGCAACAGTGGGGTTCTCTAGCGTTCTCACTCATCGCACGGAACGCAATAGTACTGTCACTTTACGCCAATTTTCTGTGATCGGGTAGTATTTGTGCTGTTCTCCCAGCATGACTCTACTTCACTACATAGTATAAAACAAAGTCGTTTGTCTTTCTCTGTCCCTATGTATGCTTAAATGTTTAAAACTACGCAACGGATTTTGATGCGGTTTTTTTAATAGATAGAGTGATTGAAGAGGAAGGTTTATGTATAATAACATCCATTAAATAGTGGAGAAATTTTTTTTTGAGGTTTCTAATGTGATGTCGTAAATAATTACATTTAACGCGTACGGGCCACGGGCAGTAATGAATAAATCAAAACTACTGGATCGATTTTAATCATTTTTTCGGTGAATGACAGAGGCTATATATTTTATACCAGTGTGAAGCCGGAGCGGGACGCTAGTATACAATAAGTTAAAACAATGAAAACAATATTTTGTTAAGATATTGTTAACTTTGAAAAATAATTAATTTTCCGAAGCATTTAGATAAACGTTGGATAAACGTCGTTCGTTTGTATCCCGCAATATCAAAATCGCAATAATAAATATTAATGGTGGTTATTTATAATATTTGGCCAGTCGTCCGTAATATTAATATTTGTAATATTAAATTGTATTCATAAAAATTAATCATTCAAGGCAATATCCGCCTCGCCCGTCAAAGCAGGTGGAGTCTCTATAGCTATATTAGAAAAAGGCTCTCCACAGACGATTCTTAGCAATTAGATACAATTTTGTATATAAGTGTATAATTTATACTAAAAACTGCAAGGAAATTTTAACCCAAATTTGGGAGCTTTTTGTGACGTCCATGACAAAATTTACATCTTGTATTACAATTTACACTCTTGGTGATAATAAGTGATGAACGTTGACGTCACGGATCTATTACACCAGATACATAGAATAGACACAACGAAAAGTCATATATGAATATGATTCATGGAAAAGGGAATCTGTTAAATTGCCCTTACACTTTTAGACTTTGAATTTATGTTCTTGATTAAATAACAACTGAATAATTTTATAGGTGTTACTATTTTAGAAGTAAATAAAAACTGTTATAATTGAATCAGAAGGATATACACTATTATTTCTATAAAATGTAATAATGTGAACTTGTACTTTAATTTTTTATAATTTTATCCAGTGGAACCAATGATGCCGGTTCCTTGACTCTATTTAAAACTAAATTGCATTTAGGAACTTGTAATCCTATCTCAGAAATTTTAAGAAAAAGTAACAAGTCATTAGCAGAAAAATTCAAAGTTCTAGTAACACAAAGCAAAATAAAGTTATATATAAAACAAATAATACGAAGAATAAAGATTATTTCAGACAGATAAAATCAATTATCCTGACTTTTGTCTCTAAGCCGCTATAGTTACGTATTCGTTTCGTGTGAAGGCAGCGTTAAGTTAAAATACAACATTAATTGCTGTCGGAGGGCCGGCGGAGACAAAGGCGAGGGATTTTTTTCGGAACTATTGTCTGCGGAACCCTCGGCCCCGTCACGGTGGGCGAACTGGCTTTGATGGAAAAAATATTCCTTTGATAGTTCTATCGCAACTGTTCGTTATGTAACGGAAGAAACTTTGTTAGAAAATTATATTCTTATGTTTTATTACTAATTAGCTTCTGTAGCTTCGACCGCGTGAATAAAGATTCTAATACAAACATTGAACCCACATGTCATCCCTTTAGAGGTGTCGAATGAGGTCTTCTTCTTCTTATCGATTGGTTAGTGGCCAACCTAGTGTCAGAGTTGTTCAGGTCGCCCGTAGGCCTCTGACTTGACTTATCGACTGCTGTCTAATTGTCAACAGCCGGGACCGACTTTTACGTGCCCTCCGAAGCACGGAGACGCTCAGTTGAAATACCACTATGCGATCACCCATCTAGTGACTGACCGCGCCCAAAGTTGCTTAACCTACCGATCGTTTACCGATCAGCGGGTGCACTCGGCTATGAGCGTCTCGTCGAATGAGGTAAAAGATGGTTTTATGTTATAAATGTTTTTTTTTTTGTCTTTAATTGTTCACTTAAATGAGTAAAAAACATGTAAAAGATAAAATAATTTAGAATCTCCTTCGTTTTTTGAAATAGGTTACAAAATGAGCAGAATATCCAAATTAATATGTACAATTATCTAAACGGTATATTTAAAAGATTTCTGCGCTTTAATAACTTTTATTTGAATTTTTCCTTTTCATCTTTTGTTGTGAACTTTTTACGGTAAGAGAGATTTTTAGATGGGTTTTTCTATTGAAATAATATTTTCTTTCATCCGAGTCAAAAAATGAAGCGGGTTTTCGTATGGGATGGAACTCCTTAATATATAAGAGCCACGATCACTTGATACTCATTATCTATGTCCATAATTTAGGTGTGTATGCCTTAAAGCTTAGGATGATCTTAAAATTCTAAATAAGCACATATTTTCTCAAATCATTTTTAATTCCCTATTTCTGTGACCCCAGGCTAAACAAGAAAAATATGCTTATTTGCGGTCACACTTATCAGCTTCACCTAAGTGGAAATAGAGTTAAAACGCGATGGCATAAAAAACAAGCCTTCCTATACTGCTAGGGTAGACAGGTCAAAAGATGGAAGTGATTACACTAGCAAAGTATTCCATAAGCGACAAGCTTATTGCTTAGCACTTACCATCTTGTTTCACAGTGTTCCCAAGTGGTCCACAATTGGCCAGCCACACGAAGAATGTCCACCTCAGCACCAGACCACAGCTACCTCTTCTCCGCAGCTCGGGTTGATTGTGGAAGTGGCGCGCGGTCGGCCGGTCCCGGGCCATGGTCCACACATTGACACTTCACTTTACTTAACACTTTCGCTCACTTTAGTTTGATTTCACTTCACTTAGATTTGATTAGTATTTGAACACGGTTTCTAGTACAACGGGCAAGAATGTAAAACCTGTCGAAATTTTTAAATTATAGTCTAGCTACCGAAAGAATACGTACTTAACATTGAATTATAGAGTGGTCAAAGTTTCTTTCATGTGTCAGACACAATTTAGGACCAAATAGTACATTACCTAGGGAGAAAAGTAGGACATTCTCACCCGCGGATTAATCGCGACAATCGGGTGGCAATGTCTTACTTTTCTCCCGTGGTGCGTGAAGATGAAGAGTTCGCTTTTAGTCCCTGGTATGAGAGAGGTGAAGTAGGTTAATTAGTGTCAACTTGCCGGGAGAGAATCGGGCACTGTTCACCCTCGAACTTTTCATCAAAGTAGAAAAAGCATATTTTTGTCGTTATATGAATTGTAGATACAATTAATATTCCTAAAAGAGCGTCAAAATCCAATATGTCTAAAAAGTTACATACTTAAATTATTAATACTAGATGGCAAGTAGATGGAGTGGCAATGGGCTCACCAATAGCACCAGTTGTGGCCAACATATTTATGGAACACTTCGAGCAGGAAGCGTTGAAAAGTGTGCCATCAAAGCCAAGATACTGGTGGAGATAAATAGACGATGTGTTTGCTATAGTCACTAAACAAGGTGTACAACAATTATTAGACCATCTATACAAAATACATCCAAAAGTAAAATAAGGTTTACTACAGAGGAGGAAAAAGACGGAACTCTCCCATTTTTGGATGTACTAGTGAAGCGATCCTAGGAACCTAGTGGAAGCCTGGTACATACGGTATTCAGAAAACCGACACATACTGATCGTTACCTTAGAGCGGATTCCCATCACCACCCGTCGCAATTGCCTTCGGTGCCTCGCACTCTCATCAACCGTGCACTTCGTCTATGCGATCCTCAATTCATATCGCAGAGCGAGTTCCAGCCTATTTACCGTACATGCGAGGGGTAACGGATAAGATAGGATACCTGTTACGCCGCAGATATAGCATCAGGACAATTTTGCGCCCCATGACACAGATTGCAAGGCTTTTACGATCACCGAAGGATCTGGAACCTCTGGAGGGCCCGGACGTCTACGAAATTCTGTGCGATTGCGGCAAAAGCTACATTGGAGAAACGGGACGCAGCATCACTACCAGGCGAATATATTAGCTATAAATTCTGATGCTATTAGTTCTGACTGTATTAGCCGTAAAATGATTATTCCTATCATCGAGTACCTGGTCCCTGTCATAACATGTATTTTTAATAATTCAGTAACTTCCTGTACTTTTCCCTCTTCTTGGAAAGAGGCCCAAATAATTCCTCTTCCCAAGAAAGTGAATCCTTCTTCTTTAAGTGACTATCGCCCTATTTCTATCCTTCCCTTCCTTTCTAAAGTCCTTGAGCGTCTTGTATATCTCCAGCTCAACTCCTACCTGTGTAAAAACAATCTTTTAAATCCTAATCAATCTGGCTTCCGATCCGGTCATAGTACGGCTACTGCACTTGTCAAAATTACCGATGACATCAGATTGGCTATGGATAACCAGGAAGTCACAGTGTTAACCTTGCTGGATTTCAGTAACGCCTTTAACACTGTGAATTTTGACATATTACTGGCTATTTTAATCTCTCTTAATATATCTCCATCAGTTAATGACTGGTTTCAGAGCTATTTATATGGCCGCCGCCAAAGGATTCGAGTGCAGGACTCTTATTCTGATTGGAGGATATTATATGCCGGTGTACCTCAAGGAGGCGTTTTATCGCCACTCCTCTTTTCAATTTTTATCAATTCCATTACTCAAAACATTTCTTCTCTCTACCACTTGTATGCTGACGATCTCCAAATATACGCACAAGCCAAATTAGAAGACCTTCCACGCGTTATCACTGAAATAAATTCGGATTTAAACAAAATTTTAATTTGGAGTAACTCTTTTGGCATTAAAGTAAACCCCATTAAAAGTCAAGCTATTGTTATGGGTAGCACTAAAATGATCTCAAGAATAAATTTTTCACTTTTATCTCCAATTATTTATAATAACATTTTAATTCCTTATAGTGATGAGGTGAAAAATTTAGGTATCATTTTTGACCAAACTCTTTCCTGGGCTCCTCAGCTTAGTGAGGTAAGCAGGAAAATGTTCGCTTCTATTGGATCCATCCGGCGTCTGCGTACCGTTCTGCCAATTCCTACCAAAATTGCGTTAGCACAATCTATCCTACTACCAATTCTTGATTATGCTGATACATGTTACCTGGATCTCAGAGAAGGCCAGTTGGACAAACTCGAGCGTATTCAAAATCTTTGCATTAGGTTTATATTTGGACTTCGCAAATATGACCACATTTCTGACTTCCGTAAAAAGCTCGAGTGGCTACCAATCCGTCTTCGCAGGAATACTCACATTCTTTCTCTTCTATACTGTACTCTTTTCCATCCTAATACTCCTTTTTATCTCAAAGAACGTTTTGAGTTTCTTAAAGACACTCATAATCGTAATCTCCGTTCCCAAGAACTGCTCACCCTTAAAGTCCCTTCTCATTCTTCTTCTTTTTATACAAACTCTTTTACTGTACAATCTGTTCGACTGTGGAACTCTTTACCACTATGTATAAGACGTGCAAAAACTATTTCTACTTTTAAAAGATTATTAAAATTACATTACTTGTCTTTATAAAATTGTCCTGTTCGATCTGTCGTTTTATTATATATATATTTTTATATTTATTTATTTACTGATAAAGTATATATAGATATATATAATATGTAAATATATGCCTTCTATATATATATATATATATATATATATAGTATTATATGTATATTATATTAACTTATTTATTTCATATGTATAAATTGTATATTTTAATTAATATGGTTGCATCACTACTTTACAATCTATATATTCTATGTACACCTTCTTACCACCCTATTACTCTGATATTTATGACTTTTACGCAATGTTACTTGGTTGTCTGGAAGAGATCGCTTGTTAGCGATAAGACCGCCACTTGTACATATTTTTTCTTTCTCTCCGTGTCTGTATGTCTTTCTGTTTTGTTTTGGTGTACAATAAAGTGTTTTTATTATTATTATTTATTATTACCAGGCTCAATGAACACATCCGCAGCATTCGCAAGATGCAAGCTAACACCTCGGCGGTGGCAGAGCACGCCGTCTACTTCGGCACCCCTCATTATATTAGGTTCGATAAGGTCAAAGTGCTGGCCCGCGAAAAGAATTTCGTATCGCGCAAATTTAGAGAGGCAATAGAAATCGACCGTCGTCCTAATTTTAATAGAGACAAGGGGTGGGCCCTGCCACCGACTTGGAAACCTGTGCTGCTAAGTGCGACGCCGAAGAATATCGGAAGTGTTGATGAGTGCGTATTGGATATTGTGAGTACATTCTGTGCGCCCGTGAACTCTAATTGTGACACATCGGTCTCGCCGGCTTCACCACCATCGCCCGCCGCCCTATCCAGCCGCGCGATACGAGCACAAGTGCGCAGTGCGAGACGGGTTGCGACCGCAAACGTAGCCCACTCACCCTGATGAAGGACCTCCGATGAGTCCGAAACTAGTCGGTACATAAACCGATTGAACGTGAGTGTTAGCCGTTTAAATTTTACATTAAGTTACATACTATTTTTTTTCATATAAATAAAACCAATATATTATTAGATAAGTGCTTTGCTATTAAGATTAAATTAATGTTTTGTTTTTATAGTGTGTATTAAGTTAATAGTGTGTAGTTTAGATATGTTGAGCTGACATATGTCAGGGTTGCCATTATCTTCACGACCAGATAAGACTTACGTAGAAAAAAAAACGTACAATTATGAACCTTATTACAGACTAATTAAAAAGATACCTTTTATATCATATGATCCGAGAATCTAAGAAAATATTGAAGCTTATATTATAAATAAAATGAGGCCTCGAATTAAAATAAATGATACCTTCGCTAAGCGCAGTAGGGTGGCCATAATAAATTTTATTAATTCATTATTTATTACTAGTAAATAATTTGTCTGCATCCTGAATTCCCTTAAATTTTTTCTCTCTCCTCATCTCATCATCTCTGGGGTTAACCGGCAGGAGGCTCACCTGATGTTAAGCAATTACCACCGCCCATGAGCATCTGCAACACCAGAGGGCATGTAGGTGCGTTGCCAATCTTTTAGGAAGAAATAGGGTATTAAAAGGCTCTTTAAAATTGCCAGATCGCAGCGGTTTGGAAAAACCGCCTGCGCAAGCTAGGGCATAAAATGATTGTGCGAGAAAGAAATTGTCTTCAAAATTATATGGTATGGATTTGGATTTCAAGATATCGAGGTTGTGAGAGTAGAATAGTCTTTTCGACGCGACGTCTGATGGTGAGTCTAAGCAGAAGTAACTCAATCAACCCAGGCTATTGCTTTTCACTTTTTGGCATAAAAATCATAGTCACCCTATTTAAGGTAACCTTAATAAATCAAAACGGTGAAACAGGTCGTCGATAAGGTGCCTTTTACTCGCAACAGTAATGGATCGGATCGGCCGTTGGCTCTCCAACTGTGATTAATTCTACCAATCTTCGTTAATACTTCGATCAGCCTTTTAACGTTAATAAATACATGTAATTTGGACTATTTGAAGCTTATGATTTGCGGTCTTTTTTTGGTTATTTTAACCGACCCGAATTTTATTGGTTACTGGTATTTTATGCGGTATCTTAAGAAATCTTAGAAGGTTATTAGTGTCTGAGCGAAAGTCGATTTCTGGACGAAGTCGAAGTCGAAGGCTCTAAGAAATTTTGTTCAAGATTGGCTGCAAGCTACAATTAATGAAATAAATAATTTGAACATTTTATAGATATCATAACTGTTATTTATTTTTAAAGCAATTTATAAATCACAATCAGATTGATCATTCTTTGTTTTTCTTGACTAACAATATCGGATTAAGAAATAAATTATAAATTAGTTCATTCGTTCATAACAGTTCGTTCAATTTTGACGTTTGTTAGGACTAGGAGAACCTTCGGCGAAACTTGAAACCCTGTCTATTTTCTCATTTTTTTTTTATTTCAGAGAAGGCAATCGAGCAGGTTGCTCATCTGAGCTAAGCGATCACCGCCGCCCATGAACATCTGCTACACCAGAGAGCATGCAGGTGCGTTGCCAACTATTAAGGAAAGAATAGGCTTGTCTCTTGAAGGTTCCCATGACGCGTCGGTTCGCAAAGACCGCCAGCGGAAGTTGGTTCCACAAAGTGGTTGTGCGTGGAAGAAAATGTGTTCTAAATCGCGCTATTGTGGATTTCCAGATATCGAGGTGGTAAGGGTCTATTATTCTTACATCATATGAAGGCTTTGTTAATGATTTGTTAATATTCCCATCAATAAGTAACCCATAATAAAATTATTAAAAATGTTGGTTCTTTCTCTAAAATTTCTAGAAGAAATATTTAATTTCTAGCGATCGCTGGAAATATTATATGTTCCAAATTTTCCTGCCCATATTTTGGTGACATGACTATCGATTATGTAATTAGCTTCGCATCGAGTCCTTGAACTATCAAAATCTATTGTTAGGTTTGAATTGCTATTATGGAACAGGGACATTGAGCTATAGGTCATCAAGAAAATATGGGGCTACCTTTTGTAATAGCATGTCTGTAAGAGAGTTTTGAATAAATGTTTTATATAATATATCAAATATTTTTCGTTTTTTATCACTTTGTCACCGTCTCATGCCACGCTATGCCATGATAATAGTATTCAGTAAAGGTATCAAGTATTCGTCCCTTATTCTATTTTTTATATTACTAAATCGGCAAGTACACATGCGACCCACCTGAGGACAAGTTGTCTTAGCTAATTAAAATTTGCAACACTATTAAATTAAAATGATAATTCTAATGCAAACACATATTTAAGTTAGAATATCTGACACTGCGGTGGCCTCGGGCAGTAAAATACCAAAACCAGAAACACCTATGCATCGTTTGCCATTAGAAAAACTTGAGTTCAAGCCGTTAGATGGCAATTTTTCAAAGATAGATAGACTCTGAGGTAAGAGAAGACAGGAGACTCAAAAAACAAAGCGTCCAGAGTTTTTAGCCTCTGGCACTGAGACTTGTCAAATTAAAAGTAATATCCATACTTACTTGATTGCTATTTTCCGTTGCTATTATATGAAGGTACCGATGCGACTTGGGAACCTTCAAGAGAAGAGCCTATTCTTTCCTTAAAAGTCGGCAACGCGCCTGCTTGCCTTCTGGTGTTGCAGATGTTCATGGGCGGCGGTGATCACTTAACATCAGGTGAGCCTCCTGCCCGTTTGCCCCCTCTTACATAAAAAAAAAAAAAAAGGTTCTATAGATGTCATCTGTTATTGGAACAGCAAAGCTTTACGACACTACAATTTGATTTTTTTTATGTTATAAGTTGGCAAACAAGCTTACGGCCCACCTGATGGTACGTGGTTGCCGTAGCCTATGAGCGCTTGCAGCACCATTATTATATTGGTTCTTAAATCTCCTCTGCCCAGTAATTTCACTAGCGTACAGTGCCCTTCAAACCGGAACACAGTAATGCCTAAGCACTACTATTTGGCGATAGAATATTTGACGCTGCGGTGGTACTTGACTAGCCGGCCTCTTGCAACAAAAGACGTACCACCAGTGTGACTGATTGCACTGGTGGAATAATCTGGTGGAAAAGGCGTCGGGATGTGACGACCCCATCGCCCGCTGTTGGGATAACCTCTGTCACAACAGAGATTGATAGTGTTTAGGCACTACTGTGTTCCGGTTTGAAGGGCATTGTACGCTAGTGAAATTACTGGGCGCACGAGATTTAAGAACTAATATCTCGAGGTTGGCAACGCGTGAGTGGCACCTACTAATGGTGCTGCAAGCGCTCATAGGCTGCGGCAGCCACTTACCATCAGGGGGCCGTATGCTTGTTTGCCAACTTCTAACATAAAAACAAAAAAAAAATCTCTGCTGTGACAGAGGTTAAGTAAGTAATAGATAACATTTTATATCATAAAACGAATTGAAGACTGTGATATTGGGAAATAAAACTATATCTCTTAAGAATATGGTGTAATGGTTCGAAAGTAATAACTAGGTCATTATAGCGAAATATTTCATAAAATATAGTCAATATATCAGTCAAATAAACCACTCGATCAGTACGCCATAACGAAGAGAACACACACAGTTCATGGTTCTTTTATGGAAACAATTTAAAAACGAAAAATAATCAAACTAAAAGCGACCTTACACCACTGTCAATAGACTCATATCGTCCGCATAGATCTATTATGTGAATTACTCAAGTCACGCGATCAACTTGTAGGAACGTTGGGTAGACGTTTTTTTTATTTTATAGAAATATAGTCTTTATTCTGTTGTAATAAGAGCCTTAACAAATAAACGCGTAAGTCTGCATGGGCTGGACTAAAAACAACTTTATAAGGTAGGGAACTTCAAATTATGATCACGAATATGTTTAATAAGACTAAGCGTTGATCCCAGGTTCTGCTCTTGATACGGTTTTATTTATAATCACACATTTTTTAAATGTGTATTGCTGTTGGCCCTGCTGGCCTTGACAACGTCACCGGGCGGGGGGACAGTACGGATACCTGGCAGAGAAAAAGGATAGCCTTCGTGAAGGCTCAAAGTTAATTTAGTCTATACGGTGCTTGTGAGGACGAATCACAGCTAAGGGCGTCATCGTGAATAGAGGCGTCATAATATGTTAAGTATATAAAGGAATTAAAAATATATGAAGCTTTAAAGATACAATATTCTAGCACATATGTAAATTGTATAAATTAAAGGTGTACATAAGTTTGTTTGTATTTGTGTATGTATGAGTTTGTATGAGTCTGAATGTGATGTGCATATATTACATCATATGTAACAAATAATTAAGTTATATTTTGTATGTAGTAAATCAATTTTTGCGATCGAACTTAGTCATAAAATCGATCACGGAGTCGATCTCCGATACTGTACGATATATACGGGCGTCCTGAACAATTCTGTCATTAGATTGGCCACTAACAAAAAAAGATAAAGAATACATAAAGAAATAAACGCCCCCTTTACTTACCCTGTGTACGGGGCCCTTAAGGACACAAACCCATCCAGACGGAACACATGCTTGGCCAACACAAATATCTGCTCCAAGCGAGAAACGAAACCGCGACACTGTGTCGCTACCGCTGAGCCACAACGTCGCGTCGTCAAGAATGATATAAAAACTTTTTAAAATTTTATAAAAGTTTATAAGCTTTTAAGCGCAACAATATAAATCTTTCTCTTACAGTTCTGTGTAAAATTGCGCAATTTTAAGTCCAAAACAAATGCAGCTTATTTCAGTAATCCTAGAAATGTTTGAGACAGGTTTAGTTTATTCACAACGACCTAAGAATAGAATAGAAGTGGTAATTACGTCTGTCGCGACACAAATAAGGTTTGTTAATACGTTTGACTTTTAACCGACTTCGAAAGATGATATTGTCAATAGGTTAGAATATTTTTCAAGAATATTGATCATTGCGTGCTGATAGTCTTATTTGACCGTCGACGATCGCGGGCTCCATTCCCGCTTAGAGCAGATGTATTTTATAAATATCTAGTTCGGTTTGGGTGGGTCTCCCCACCGTGCTTCGGAGAGTTATGCTGTCGGTCCCGGTTGTTATCATAACATTTGATAATAATCGTTAAATCTTGATAGGTAATTTGCTCTTATCAATTAAGTTACTGCTTCATCCTTTGGGTTGCGGAGGTCAGATGGCAATCATTCTGTGTAAAAACTAGTTAGTGACCCGTCAAATCCGGATAAGCAGACCCTCGGTATGCTAGGAACACTAGCACTTATGATAATCCTTATAGTTGGGTGAAAACATACATATAGATATTAATAATTCTCAAGAATACTACGGCAATAAAAAACTAACTTAAGCCACAAAGTTCTTTTTTTTTGGAGTCTAGTCCACATTCGTTGATCCCACCGGTAGAATTTCACCATCGGACATCGCGACTAAACTCTAAATTCCATCCATACCACTTCGATGTCTGGAAAACCAAAACAGCAGAATTTAGAAGACATTTTCTTCCTCGCACAACCACTCTGTGGAATCAGCTTCCGCCGGCGGTCTTTCCTAACCGATACGACTTGGGAACCTTCAAGAGAAGAGCGTATTCTATCCTTAAAGGTCGGCAACGCATCTGCATGCCTTCTGGTGTTGCAGATGTTCATGGGTGGCGGTGATCGGCTTAACATCAGGTGAGCCTCCTGCCCGTTAGCCCCCACTTACATAAAAAAAAAATCTTAATATTTCCTGCCTCGGTTATAAAAGATTCCCAATATTTTTCCCAGACAATGTTCTCGATATAATAGGGATATCAAAACATTGGGTCACAAAACCCACTCACCTCAGCTTTAAATCTTAATTGGTTTTTAAATCACGTTTCAATGGAGTACAATAAAAACTAAAAACTACAAAGGGCAGGTATATTTTTTACTTAACATCTACAAAAGGGATCGTGGGCGCTTTTAAGGGTGGTTATAGACTGGCTTTTTTTTAGAGCGTATGAGGTAGTTTTGGTATACGCACTTACGTGCGCGTTCATGTAACGCTCGAACCGGTGATGGCGATTTTTTTTGGAGTGTCTAATATATTTGAATCTCGTGGCCTTGACAGCATCACCGGAGGGAGGGGGGCCCGGATCAGGAGACCTCAGCCGGTAAAAGATGTACAGCCCGTGCGGGGCACAAGTTGAATCCGTCCCAAGGGTCCCTGGAGGTCGAAACTAGGCTTGGAACGTCATCGGAAGTAGTGATGGCAGTCTCATTTGCATATTTATAGCGCTTAAATTACACGGTTACAAGTTTATAAGCGCCTCAACCCTCGTACTAGTTGCGCGTTCGTAAAAGACGCGGCTATATGTGCTTCGAAAAATGAGCTTACACGGTCGTATAAAACGGTAGTCTGAAACCACCCTAATACCATTTCAACGTCCATACATATTTTTTTGGTTTGTTTATATCAAGGGGTTTGATGTCTGTTTTAAGTGAGCACGCGATGTACGTCTTCAATTTAACTGTGTTTTTATAAACGTTTTTTTGTTTGTGACTCTATCTGTATTGGGTAGTTTTTGCATGGACGTCTTAACAATTAATAATATTAGTTGAATAATTAGTTTCAGAGACCGATATTTTTTGGAGTATCTATTGCTTTTGGCCCTAGTGGCCTCAACAGCGTCGCCGGTGGGGAGCCAGGTAGGTAGACCTCGCCCAATAATAGATTGACAGTTCGCGCGGGGTCCAAGTTGAATCCGTCCCCAAGGACCCCTCCTGCGAGGTCAAGCCTAGACTGGCGACGTTATCGGGTGGGAGGGACAACTGATATAATCGATTTCAGCTAGATTATCTAAAATTTTATTTATTTTTTGTACATAAGATCTTTTTAGCTCTAAAATCATATAGAATTAGGTGTTTATGTTATGTAAATATTTTATTAAAATCTTTAAAGTATTTCATAAAAAAATACTGTACACCGTGAAGTTTTTAGTTCAGCTATAAAATATAAGATGGTTTAAAAATTTCCGATAAGCTTTAAATATTTCAAAAATATAGCTTTACATATTTAATAACGTTTAAAAATTTTTATTTACAAGAAAACGTATTTTCTTTACTGCCGGGCACTGCGTCAGTCTATCTATTGAATCTCTAAACTTACTTAACGGTTTTCATTCGGTTTACACCAATAGACTGAGTGATTCTTGAGGAAGGTTTGGGTGGATTTGTGTAAATTGGTGGAAGTATGACTATAATTGTAGAAAATTTTGAAAAAATTGAAAATTTGGGAAAGTCATGCAGAATCCTTTTTAGCAAAGCGGCGCGTGACAAGGTGTGCTAGTAATTAATAATAATTATTATTAGATTAATAAAACGATAGATCAGTACCATAAAAATATTTTGTATTTTAACCGACTCCAAAAAGAGGAAGTTCTCGGATTCGGATGAATTCGGATGATCATATATTTGTTATGTATGATTGGGGCTGTATAACTCCTTTATAAACGGATATGCAAAATACTTTTTTCTTTTGTAAGGTTTTGTTGTACTTAGTGTTCTTTGAAGTTAACCACACAAAAAGACAGAGAAACAGACAGACAGACGTTGTGTTTAATAATATTAAAGGATGGCTCAAAAGCAGAAATATTAACCATGCTTTCAATCACGTCTTAAGATTTAATTATACTATTGAAATGTGGTCTAAAGAAAAAAACACGGCCTACACGACACGTACAGCGTTTGAGTAAAAATATTAAGTTTATTGTATGTCAAAAATAATAAGTTTTATTTGTTTTTCAAATTATATTTGTTATTGTAGCTGCAACAGAAATACGCGTATGAGAAATAATAAATATAATAGGGTTCCGTTGGCAACTTTTGGGTACGGAACCCTAAAAGATCCAGTTCTTTAAAAGTAATTTAATAGAGTTCGGTTCTTGAGCAGATGTTTTGCGGTCAGCTTTTTGTTGTCAGTCATTGTATTGAGACATTTAAGATCTCGATATGGGTAACAATTTGAGTTTTTAGGGTAGGGCATTTTTATATTTTGAATTTTTTATTGAGTGTCTATTATAGTTGAGGAGACATAGCACATCGACTACAAGTATTTTTTTATACTTTAAAGTATTTTTTTGAGTGTCTATTATAGTTGAGAAGACATAGAACATCGAATAAACAAATATACGAACGGATACGACCTGGGAACCTTCAAGAGAAGAGCCGATTCCTGCCTTAAAAGTCAGCAACGTCGCTGCCCTCTGGTGTAGCAGATGGTTATGGGCGGCGGTGATCGCTTACCATCAGGCTAGCCCGTGCCCCTTTGCCCATATTTACAATAAAGAAATATAAATAAACAAGAATAAGACTTACAAACTTAATAAATACATCTAAATGAGTAAATCTTGTGAAAGCTTTTATTTTAGTTATTTGAGTATTTTTTTAGTATAAAACAAAGTCGCTTTCCCTGTCCCTATGTATGCTTAAATCTTTAAAACTACACAACGGATTTTGATGCGGTTTTTTTAATAGATAGAGTGATTGAAGAGGAACGTTTATATGTATAATAACATCCATTAAATAGTGGAGAAAAAAACTGTTATATTTGAGGTTTCTAATGTGATGTCGTAAATAATTACATTTAACGTGTGCGGGCCACGGGCAGTAATGAATAAACACAAACTAGTGGATCGATTTTAATCATTTTTTCAGTGAATGACATAGGCTATATATTTTATACCCGTGCGAATCCGGAGCGGGCCGCTAGTTTATGGAATAAATTGATAGATTTGTTTCAGTTTTATAATTAGTTTCTTGTATTTAAAACATTTAAATAAAAGATTGTTTTAAAAATGCTTTTTAACTATTAATTCATAAAGTAATTTAAAATGCCAGCTATATCAGATGTCGTTGCGGTAGGATCGTTTCAAGCAACTTATTTTTTATTTCCTCTCGTAGCGAGGGTCTTAAGTCACTCGGAAATAAGTCGGTCAAACATTGTGAGTGACGCTGGGAATGTGGGGTGTGCATACAACCCTTATATAACATGTTAAACTGAGCACGGGTAGTCAAATACGACCAGTCGAGATGCCCTGCGGTAGTAAACACTGTAGTAGTGAAGAGAGCTCAAGTTTAATTGGACGTTGCGTAATGCAAAAAGGAGGGTAGAAGGCAAACATGCATGCTGTATTTGTTCGTTGCCATTCATGTCAGTTTAGTTGTGTGTGTCAGATTATGTGTAAACGCTACTGATGTTTTTCTATTTTCATTAAGTAATTGTCGATCTTATAATAATGGCAGAGTCTTAGATCCTATTTTATAAAATTATAAAAATACACTAAATTTAAAATTTGATTAGCTTAATCCGATCCGTTCAAGGATTTTTAAGTAATAGTTAGTTCGAGAAGAAATATTCTTAAACGTTTATAAAACTGTAAATCGAGAGAAGTCAGGTACTATACTAGTATTATCAAGTAGTTGATCTTCGTTAAATTTATTTTAATGCAGATAACAAACAATTTTAGGGTTTGAAACTTCCTCCAATTTTAGATAAAAAATCTGAAACATTTAAAACACTCAAAAAGCGTTCAGTAACTTAAAATAATAAATTATTATATTACTATAAATAGTAAGTAATTTGAGTTGTAAGGAGGGATTTTTAGATAGAGTATTCTTTAATACGAACTACGAGGCTTGATAGTAACCAGCACCATTGGTATCACATGTGTATTGTGAACACTAAAGTAGGAGGGATGAGACTTGGTGGGACTTTTGGTCATGATGCTTATTAATTGAACAAAATGTACCAGAATACTGAAACTGAGTAATTTAAAATACGCTGCTGCTTTGCGGTAGAATATCTGTGGTGAAGGTGACACGGTGGTACCTGCTTAAGCCCTAGGCGGTCTCTCGCAATAATAGCCCCACCATGGTGGTACCTACCTAAGCCCTTGACGGTCTCTCGTAATAATAGCCCCACCATGGTGGTACCTACCTAAGCCCTAGGCGGTCTCTCGCAATAATAGCCCCACCATGGTGGTACCTACCTAAGCCCTAGGCGGTCTCTCGCAATAAAAGCCCTATCAGTAAATCAGCATTTCAACGCGATACTATAACATTTAAAAAATTGGTCATAAAGTTACATGGATTGTTAGTTTCTTGCCAATTAATTCTTTTATTTATTTATTCAATATTCAAATTTGTTTTCGTATCACAATATTTTAATTGTTAAACCAATTTACCGATTCACTGTCGATAAATCGAATTTACATTTTTGTATGCAAAAATATTTTAAAGGTGTATTTTTTTGTTTTCGGCTTTTACATATGTATGTTTTACGATATCAAAATTAAATAATAGTAATAGACTATTTGCATTTGAAACCCCAACTAGTTCATTTTAAAATATTGTTACAAAGTTTGCGATTTTTACAAAAATTAAATAAATAAACGCTAAATACTCTATGGTCCTATTAGGATACTGATATGAATGGAAATCGAACGGGAGGCCGGCTAGGTAGATACCACCGCAGTGTCAGTTATTCTCATTAATCAGTATACTGTGTTTCGGTTTGAAGTACACTGTAGCTAGTGAAATTACTGGGCAAAGGAGATTTAAGAACCAATATCTCGAGGTTGGCAACGCGTGAGTGACAACTACAAATGTGTGGTTTTGTAACCGCTCAGAGGCAACGACAACCGCTTACCACCAGGTGGGTTGTATACTTGCTTGCATCACACAGTCGCATAAAAAGAAGGTTTCTACCACTGCTTCAAATCGGTCAATAAAAATGATATACTCGACAAGAAACTATCCCATTATCAGCCGTAATCAATGTTATTTGTCTATTCTATATGTCTATGTCGATTTCATAATTAAGATGAAAATATTTATATATGTATATGTATTATAAATAGTATATGTATATATGTAGCATGGTATTAGTAATGTATTTATATTTTTATCTGTGTGAAGTAGCACCACCTACCCTCTCTTTGCTCATTTCATCTGAAGCCATGTTGTCAGGAAGAGATCCCTACATATCGATAAGACCGCCTACCTGTACATACGTAATTATAATAAGTTATTGTAACTCATGCTGTATTTAAAGTGGTGTGCAATAAAGATTATTCTATCTATCTATCTATGAATCTAAAACCATTATATTTTGTTGAAATCTATCTAAGTGCATTGCAAGTCAGAAGAAATAGATTCAAACAGTAAATCTTCATTTTAACGTTATCGAGAAAAATTCTACCAATAAATATCAAAGTTTGAAAGTTTACTCAATCACGCAAAACACTGAGGTATAGACAATTAGCACAATTATTTACATCCAATGTAGCACATAGGATACTTATTATGCCGAAAAAAATCGATTCTTGTGGGATTATCAAAACACATGCTACAGAACGTATTAAATTAAAATTCGTTATAGCATATGCCTATACGGAACGTTATTTACTTACAAATTATCAATTTCTCTCTAGAGTCATATCAACACAGATAAAGTCGTGGGCAGAAGCTAGTAATAAAATAAAAATGAAAAAGTAAATTTTTCGATAAAAGTGACGAAAAAAATGACATATTAATTATTTCAGTGAACCGTAAAAAGTAAAAGACGTCTTGTTCTCATAATTACAAGTATAACAGACGTTCATATTTTCATATAAAACGTCAGTGCTATTCACGACAAATTAAGATAAATACAAATGATAAATTTTTGCACGTCTGTCACCCGCAGCGTGGGCATATACATTGTGATATATTAATCGTCCTGTATAACATTACTGCCCGAGGCTCTCGCCAAAATAACGTTTGCATCACCCGTGACCTTTATACTTATGATATTACAGTTTACTTTTGTTTGAGCCACCAAAAAATGTTACATGTCAACCAATTCTGTCAGCTGTCTGTCACAAGTGACACGGCATCCAGGCGTAGTCCCACTTTTTCGCTTGAACGCTCGTTTCGGATTCGAGGGGGTGGCAGAAATAGAAAATAGATTTTATTACCAGCAATGATTGCTTTGATATAGAATTTTTAATTGACTTTTGATAGAGTATTTTATTTTATGATTCTATCTTTTTATTAATAATAATATTTTGATGAACATTAGGATGTTTGTGTTGACCATATAGGCATGTGCTCTAGTGATTATTAATAAAGGCCGTTGAGTGTGTAGCGTTTATTAACTTTATTTCAATTTCTTTCTCGCGACTTTAGATGCATTTAATCTCGAGGATATAAATACTCAAATTTGCTATTGCAAAGATTAGTGTACATAAATCACTTATAAAAATCCAAGTCAACCCTTAATCTTCACATTTTTAATTCCAAAGTAACTTTCAAAAGTTATTACCCCAATAGAACCAAGACAAGCTTTGTACCACAGGCGAGTGAAACAAAAATATATTCCACAAGACAAATTGATTCGAACAGTAGTTCTTAGCACAAAGAAAATAGAGGAAAAGCAATTCAAAAGGCGAATTAGTTTCGAGCTGAGAAATTAATCTAACATGCCGGCTTTTAGTATAAAATAGTAGTAGCTTTTAGATCAGATCATTAATTTTAAGTTAATAACAAATGTGTAGATTTTGTTGAAATTCAAAAGTCCAAAGAATGCCAATTACGGACAAATTTAGAACATGAATTATACCAATCTAGTGTTCTACAGAATAATATTGTTGCGATGTTATCAAAGATAAGTACATCAATTAGAATTAACAACTTCGATCTGCGATTATAATTGATGAATTAAAGTCATCCCTTCATATTTTTATATTGATCATTTGGCATTCAAGCTAATTGGTTAGGTATTCCTGTGATTTTTTTAGTACGCGATACTTTTGTGCTGTGTTTATGATCCAGTTTTTATTATTGTTTTATATTCTTTAATACCTACTAAGGTGATGTCACGAACTCATCTAACTATAAGACCTAATTAACCACGATTATTGCTTTCACATTAATTTAATGTAGATCCTTAAACATTATAAATTCGATTAGACATTTCTTTAAAGAAAATAATAATCTATAGAGTTTTTGTTAATATTTTATTTAAGGTTCTATTAACTTTTCATACTTATACTGTTACACTTCAAAAAGCAATCCAAATCCATCAATTCAATATATTCTGATTTTTTTCTTTTTCTTATTATCATCAACTGGCTTTCACTTTATAATCTGACAGTATCATCAGAAACCAATCTATTCTTTAAGTATATCAAATACCATATCATTGAATCAGATACATCTATAATAATCGTATCAAATGCTGGTTCGTGGTCCCTGTTACAACAGAACCGGTCGAATGTTAATAACTTCCGGACTGCAATGTACGTCTGTATCGGGATGGTATCCATTTTGTTTTTGAGTTATGTTTATCTATTGTTTTAGTCTCATTGACTCAGTTCCACTATTGCTTCATTGATTTCTTGTTTATTTGCTTTTATTAATTTACTCTTACGATATAACTATGTTCTTCAAAGTAAGGATTTTATAATATTATAAGCTTTAAATAGATGTACGTATTGACAAAATTTTGTTTGCATAAAGACCAAAATGCATATTAAAAAATGAGTATCTTCCCACAAGCTGTCTTTTGTAACTTGACAGATATTGGTTACGTAGAGGTAATTATTTTGGCCCGATTTTTGTGTACATTCAGTTACTTCAGATAGCCTAGTTTACTAGCAGTAAAAATGTAAACGATAAATAGCCAATAAATCCAAGAGCCCTACAATAAAATATCAGTCAAATAGGACTTGGTGATTTGGGGCAAAAACGAAAAAAAGTTCTCGCCAGACCACCATTTTAAATATTTTAAAATATCGTATATCATTATTATGTTATTCGTTTTACGAACAAAGTATTTTCATTTTATAGCCTAAAATGGACACTTTATAGAAACCATTACGGTATAATAAAGACAATTTCTCATGTACAGATTTGTTGTTTCCAAGATAAAATTTCAAAGCTATAAATTTTGTAATCCAATAAGTGTACACTAAATGGTATAACCTATAAATTACTCGAGTTTCGATGGAATCTGTGTTCTTCGACATCCATTCTCGGATATCTTATGATTTATACCTTCCATAGTTGCAGGTTACTCTTAGGGAGACTTCATCTTGCTATGATTTGTATAGGTCGTAACGAGCTGTGGCGAATCGTTTCACAGCTAATGGCAGTGTTTTAATGGCTGTTTTTTTAGGTTCAAGAAACTCATTCGTTGTTTTGTTGAGTTTTTGAAATATTTCTGTTATAAAACGACATGCAATGATTACGATTTGTGGTTTATCTTATACCATTTTATTTTTCATTTATACCATAAATTGTTGCAATGACGCTATATTCAGTAAAGTTCATATAATGTATGGCTGTTTTTATTGAGTATGCTAGCTATGCGGAATCTTTGGTGATGAGTAACTCACAGATTCTGTTATATAGAGTTATAGACTATACTTTAAAAGTCATCCTATAAATTTTGTGAAGTAATGTTCTAGAATTTTAGAAAAAGGAAATAGTACTACAGACTATAAGGAATGTGACTGCTGCATCTCAATCCCGTTAAGGATTCCGTACCCTACAAGAGCAGAAGCATTATAGAATTGCTCCCGTGTTCGTCTGTCAAAGGTTTTTTTTAGAATTCTTAGTGATATAGTTAGTATAATATAAAAAGCTTATAAATTATGCATACTGAATATATAACGAAAGATATTGGATTAATTTTGGTACCAATTAAAAAGGTGAAATTAAGAAAAAGTAAGTAATTATAATTTAAAGCTTAGTCTTGTGTTGAGCTTTAAGTATTCTAAAATTTATTACCAATAATTGCGGCAGTAAATTTTACGTCAGAGTAAAAACAAATTGCAGGTTCTATTGTCTCGACAGTATAATAGTTGTGTAAAATATTTTTAAAACATTTAGGTGGTAATACAAACGATGGATTTATAACATTTAAATTATGAACATAATAATATTATGACGTAAATCTAATCTAGTTCTTGACTGGCTTTTATACATTTGTGCACATGATATATGGAGCCAAATATCGTCAATAAAAAATGTAAATGTAATCATTTCTAAATAGTATAATAGATAATATTTTGATTATAATAAATTATTATATGAAACAAAAAACCTGACTACATAAAAATTCTTACTAAAAAGTTAAAACATATAAAAATAATATTTTGACTTTAGTAAACATATTATGGGGACATATATTTACATATTACGGGGACTAACAAAGAAATAAAAATATATTTGTCCATAATTTAAACGTACCTTTTCATACACCACTGGCCTTTTATCTATTGAACAATTAGATTGTCCCCGTCTGCAATACCTTTACTAACATGAAATACATACATACTCTTGAAAGACATCACCCTCTTTCGGCAGTCGGGTAAAAAGTAATTTGAAATGAGCAGAACACTCAAGTGCTCTCAAAATATAAATTATATTTCACAAATTCCTCATTGTTTTTCCGAACCATCAGTATTGAAAACAACTGAAGCATGTACAAATTTCACTCCTTCTGCTTTCGCAAATCCGTATTTTCTCTTCACGATTACTGAACCTAAATACAAAATTGCTTATTGACTTTATTAAGATCGAGAGAGGGTTGAATGGGGACGGAATGAAAAAGTGAGAGAATGCTTTTGACCACTGGCGGAATTGCAGAGGCTATTATCGAAGTTTGCAAAGCCAACTACTTTCAGATGAATCACTACTTTCTAAAGCTGAATTCTATGAATGCAACAGAAGTTTTAGCTTTATTTCTTAAGATTGAAGTTCTTAAGCTTATGATGAATGCTGACGGAGCTTTAGAAAGTAATTATTAATTTGTCTATACATCTATACATATAATAAAATTGGAGTGTCTGTTTGTAATATTGAAATAACCGTTTTTACTACATGTATATGAATATATATACGGTACATACACTAAAATAACATTTTTTACAATTTTTGTCTGTCTGTCTGCCTGCCTGTGCCTGTTTGTGCCGGCTAATCTATGAAATGGCTGGACTGATTTTGACGGGACTTTTATTGGCAGTTAGCTGAAGTAATAAGGAGTAACTGGTTTTATTTTAGACAAAAAATAAGGGTTCTGTGCAATTAAGAAAAAATTGTACATCATGCGAGCAGAGCCGCGGGCGTAGCTAGTCATTAATATGGTTAATAATTACGTGTTATTTGATTCGTGACATAACTAAGTTGGACACTATTGACAGACTAACGGTGTCAATAAATCTATAATTACTAAGTGTAGATAATTTATAATGTAGAAGATGTATGTTTTAAGTCTACACAAAGTTATCCTACATTGAATCCACTGGAAAGAACTAACAATAAAACTGCTACAGTCATTATTGCTTTTGTTTTATCAAACAAAAAGTGAATGAGTAGACGATGCGACAAGTTAAGCCAGTCTGGATAGTCTAGCTGGAAACACCATGCTGTTATTTCTATGAATATAGCTTACTTCTATAATTAAGCTATATCAATTTAGCTTACTTAAACGAGCTATTAATGACTTAAGTTATTTTTATTATTATATTGATATTTTGATGTTGCAAAATTATTAGTTAGTTTAGTTTAACTTCGTTTGTTTATTATCAAAATGTTTGTATAAATTATGCAGCATATTTTTATATTTTATTTCAATATTAATACATTTTGGTCAGATTGACAAAAACACGAAAATTTGCAACACAAATCGCACTGCAGTATCTAGTGCAGACGTTTTTGTGTGCGGGTTTAAAGAAACCCTCTTATTAGCATATTATACGGACACCCACTCTTTATGTGGTCTAACCGCTGTTATTCCATTAAAACGTACTATCTCAACCCCAACTTGGACGACACTTTACCGATTAGATTATACAGTTACGACCGATTTATTGTCGTAGAAAATGTTGTTTTATATCATTATTCAAGATACTAGGACGCTGAGTGCAAAAGCTCTTGATATTACCACACGAAACAACAGGTTCGTTCACATTATTTTTATAAATAACACTTTAGAGAGCACAAGAACACTGTGTCAATGCATATTTAAGTGGTTAGTATTGTAGGTATTTGGTTATTTTGTTGTATTTTGTATTGAGTAGCGGCGATGTACGCGACACGCGACCGTCCTCGGCGCGCGCATTAGGACGACTGATTACATTACCCCGGCCGAACGAAGGTTTTGGCCCGGCCGGCGCACGACATACACTTCAGCTGCGTTCCGTTTTAGCAACGAAAATATTGATTCCCAATGCGCTTTATTATTTTTAATATAAATTGTTATACAAATATATTGCCAAAAGGATTAATTATTTAACTTTAATAATATATTGCAATAGCTGATAGTAGCTCTATACATACTAAAACGAAATAATTGTTAAAATCATTGTAGTGAGATTTAACTTTTAATTTTATGTTTATATATACATACAGTGATTGAAAATAAATAAAACTTATGATGATTTGACTGCTTACTATTTAAACAATGTATGCATGAATTGTAACGTTTTAATATTGTCAGCAGTATCGCTGTCTCCCTCGCACTTCTGTGAACAAAAGGCGCCCGAGTGGTGCGTGTTTCAACCCTGTACCCTTCTCACAGCAAAGCTTCACTATCCACCGTAAGCTGACCTTCGCTTTTGTTCGATGTATCAATTTTCGGAAATATCATAGCGAGACGGCGCGAAACGCGGCGTACCTTTAAACTTGGTTTGTCAATGTAGGGCTAAAATTTTAGGGCCAACAAATTAGAAAGGGAGAGGCAAAAAAAAAAACCGTCAGGTTTATTGACATTTCGCCGGGCGATAATTAAGGCTTACGAGGGTCTCGGGGAGTTATCGGCACACCGTTAAATTTTAAAGCTCGGATTTTCGTTTCAATTAGTTCATTCGAAATGGCTCTAGAACGAGGTTGTAACATGGCTGTTATTTTTATTGGATTTCATTTAACAGGTGTTTAATAGGATCCGTCGCATAATAAGCAGATAAAAAAAGACGTCTGCTTAATTAACTTCGGTTTAAGCTTTAATTAAGTCTTCTGAAATACTAGCTGTGTCACGGCTCCGTTCGTGTGTACCAGAATTATTATGACGGGCGTTGTGGCGCAGCGATAGCGAACCTGCCTAAGTGCTACAGGTCACGGATTCTATTTAAACAGAGAGGGCTTATTATCCAGACACAATTACTACAATAAAGAAATTTAAATAGAAATTGAAAACAGATTCCTTAGGGACACAAATTTCTTAATACTTTCTTTTTTTTCATTTAATCCGAATCATAAAAATTTCACGTCTTTGTAAATTTCATAATTTTATTAAAATAAATGATGATCAAATACATTTTTAGAATATCTGTCTGTCTTTTTGATTGAGGATTCATGAACTAGAAAATTATATATAAACTACAAATAGTTGCTATGGTAACCACAGTTATATTGACACGAGTGAAACCATTCACATAAGCTAGTAGAATATAGCAGTAGTATCTTCTCCTGGATATTCTGTTTGAAGGAAATACATCCTCAATCTAGTTATTAATATCGCTACAACAAGACTACTATCTTTGTTGTTAGGGCCAGAGGCTTAAATGTCGTGGCCAAAAGGCATGGACGCGTAAGCGCCAGTGTGGGTATATTTATATGTATCTAAGTAACATATGTAATAGTATGTATATAATGGACGTAAATAAGCAATACCATGTCAACCCACAAAATTGAAAAAATTGAGTTATATAATATGCAGAAGTGTTGGTAAATGGCTGAAGAACATTTTTCTTTAATATTTGTAGGGTTTTACGCTTTAAAACTTCTAAAAAGCCATTTTTAATCATGCTATTTATGTGTTATTTTAAACGCTTTGGGTTATATAATATACGAAATATGCAGTTTGAAGTTTATTTTATGTGCAAATAAGTAAAATATCTTAAATACATCTTGAAATTGCCAAAAACTTGACCAATATATAAAAAAATCATATAAAGCAAGTTGTTCAAAATTTTCAAACGTGTTTTTCTCGAAATGACTTTCGTGTGGGTTGACATGGTATTGCTTATTTGCGTCCATTTATATATGCCGGTAGTAGGTTGCCGCCCCAGGTGTGCCGCGAAAGCGGCAATCGCGAGGTCGGGGTGGGTTATGGCTGACGCTGGTAGCATGCCGGCCTCATATGCGCGTAAAACCTTGGGGTTTTAGTGGATATGGGGGCCTGCTCCTATAAAAACCATTGCACGTGACTTCGAATCCCACACTGCTCGCACCACTTTTACCATCTGTCCCAGCGCGGGAGTGCGTAAATGCAATTCCCAAGTAAAATAAAGAATGTTTAGTTATAAGTCTTAACCTTACATGAAAAATATTTTATAATCTCTTCTTAAGTTCCAGTATTAATTATACTTTAATCCGAGTATTAGGAACGAGGGCAAACATTAAAATCCCTGTTTGTATGTATTTGCGTATTGTTATCGGGACCCTTGGGTTTCTATTTGTAAGGGTCAATAAGTGTGCTATTATTATTACGACTCCTTTTGTATTGCGAAACGAAATCGATAATGTAACAACTTAAGTTTTGAATTTTGTGCTTAATTTTAATTATGTAAAATTAGCATCCTTATACTTCAAATCGAAATTTATTTTATTTTCACACAAGTACATATATTTTTATAGGGTTTTTTAAATTGATTATTAGTAAGGCTTTTTTAATTCCGGTTTCAGAACAGCGTTTTATATGAGTGTTTTTTTTTTTTTTTTTTATGTTAAAAGTTGGCAGACAAGCATACGGCCCACCTGATGGTAAGTGGTTACCGTAGCCTATGAGCGCTTGCAGAACCATTAGTAGGTGCCACTCACGCGTTGCCAACCTCGAGATATTGGTTCTTAAATCTCGTCTGCCCAGTAATTTCACTAGCGTACAGTGCCCTTCAAACCGGAACACAGTAATGCCTAAGCACTACTATTTGGCGGCAGAATATTTGACACTGCGGTGGTACCTACCTAGCCGGCCTCTTGTGTAAGCTCCTTTTTTGAAGCGTGTCTTATATGTAGTTGCGTATAAAAAAACGGTAGTCTAAAAACGCCTTAATATTCCAATTAAGCCTTTAGCTAGAAGTGGGTACGACAACACCCAAGAGAGTCAGGATGGAACTGACAATTCTCGCGTTAACAAAGCCAGTCTTTCTACTGGTTAGCTATTGAAAATATATGCATTGAATATATGGTGGAGGTCTGGAAGAGGAGATTTTTGTGGGTCCCCATGACGTTACTACCTCATCATTTAAACCCAGATAACCCGGTTCTTCTTCCCAGGAAGTCGGATATCCGGTAGCAGATTTCCTCCGTCACCAAAAAAGGGTCAGGTCGACTATTAGAT
This sequence comes from Hestina assimilis, assembly GCA_023373885.1. Classification (NCBI taxonomy): domain Eukaryota; kingdom Metazoa; phylum Arthropoda; class Insecta; order Lepidoptera; family Nymphalidae; genus Hestina; species Hestina assimilis. The sequence continues at coordinate 14,112,344 of CM041745.1, forward strand.
GACCGAGTTATGGTGAACTCACAAGTTATGCTCAATACGCATTACAAAATTTAAACATCAGAATTTAGTACCACCTTCTTCTTCGAAGTCGGTAAAAATGAAAATTTTAAAACGCCCAATATCGACATCTACCAATGTATCTGCTTACTAATATAATGGACAACAAACTGACTGCGGCGTTTCAAAGCTTACTTAGTTCACGCTGTGACACAAAGATGGCGGTGTTTTATCTTGGGGGAAGCTTTCTTATTTCAGCATTTTTGAAGTTAAAGTATCGACAGAATAACATAATATATATATGATACATGTACCTCAGTCGTTCTCAATTTATCGTAGGTTGTCTGGAAGTAATCACTACTTTTTTTTATGTAAGAGGGGGCAAACGGGCAGGAGGCTCACCTGATGTTAACCGATCACCGCCGCCCATGAACATCTGCAACACCAGAAGGCATGCAGACGCGTTGCCGACCTTTAAAGAAAGAATACGCTCTTCTCTTGATGGTTCTCAAGTCCTATTGGTTCGGAAAGACCGCCGGCGGAAGTTGATTCCACAGAGTGGTTGTGCGAAGAAGAAAATATCTTCTAAATCGCGGTGTTGTGGATTTCCAGACATCGAGGTGGTATGAATGGAATTTAGGGTTTTGTCGCGATGTCCGAAGGTGAAATTCTACTGGCGAGAATACGTGATATATGCGATAGACGATAAGGACGCCCATTTATACCAGCTATTGTTGCATTGAAACTCAATTTGTCTGTTTTTTATCTGTGTTGTACAATAAATAATATTCTATCTATTTATGTGTGAAGCCTTTAAATAGAAACTGGCATTTTGATAATCGAACTACTTAGTAATTAAGGGATAGACTTCCACCGCCTAGCAAGAAAACAAGTCGCACACTTTATCTTCTTAAGATTTCTGTCGCACTGGCCAAAATGTTTACAGATTTCATGAACATAATGAACAGATACAAGATGACAGATTTGTGTATTGTTAAATAATCTTTGGGTCCGCAAAATATCAGAACGGTTTTCAGTCAACGTGTAAAAGGCATTTTGAAGACGTTGCGGCGCAGCGGTAGCGCCCCTGCCTTAAGCGCCACAGGTCGGACTTGATTTCATTAACCATACAGAATATATACATACAGATGATTGTATTAACCACACAGGCATTTGGTCTGGTCTGGGAGTTTGTCCTTGTCCTTGTATTATATCAGATCAGATATCACTATCATAATAGGGGCCGTTGAATGTGTAGCGTTTATTTATTTGAACTCCTAAAGCTCTTTTATAATAAACGAGTGCCTTTTGTTCTTCCTATGGTTACGAATTCTAGGGACCCTATTATTACGCTTCTACATAAGAAACATGAAACAAAATGGCTTTACAAAAACAAAAGTATAAAAGTTTTTCCCACCCGGTGACGCTATCAAGGACAGTAGAGCCAACAGCAATACACAGTAAAAAAAAGCAGGTAAAAGTCATCTTATTTTTTAATGCCCGTTAAAAATACCGGTATCGGCTTTAGGCTATCGACACTCGACCCTCATTTGTCAAATAGTATCACTCAATTTCTTTTAAGCACTTATAATAATATTGATGAGAGAAATTTGGTTTTAGTGTAAGAGGTTGTCGAGATTGGAGGTTGCGTGGGAAGCGCTGGGGGGCGCCGAAATACGGTGCTTGTAAGGTCATGTTTGGTTTGTTCTATGAAATTTCCTGAAGCCTGACAAACGTGAGGTCGGCTATCGAGGTGGTTTTATTGGGTCTCCATGATGTTACCTTGTCATGGAACCCGACATAACTCGGTTCTCATCTCCATGAAGCCGGGTATCTATCTGGTAGCAGATTAACAGTTTTCCCCCAAAAAAAAACTGGGGTTCGTTGAAACTATTTCAAGTTAATTGTAGGTTAGCAATTTGATTCTAGTTAGTATCAGAGTTAGCTGGATTTCCGAGGCAGTTCGTTCGTAAACAGGATACAAAAAGTGTTGCTGCTGGTGCGGCTTTTGAGAGCGATGGTTTTTCAGTAGACAGCCTTAAACAACTTTTGGCCTTTTTATATTAGAAAGGGGCTCTTGGAATAAGTTCAAAACCTATTATAAAAACGCAAAATTTTTATGTTAAATATATTTTATTTACGTAAAAAATTATACAATTATAATATAATAGAATCGTATATATTCTTATACTAAGATATTTATACATTTAATAATATTTGAGCTAAAATTGACTTTTATACATTGGCTAGACATATACATCCACCGAGAGCTATAATATTTTATAACATATATAAAATATACAATTGTGTCGTATAATCGTTAAAATTAATTGTAATATTATAAATTGTAATACTGTTGATAATTTTGTAAAACATTCGGAATTTATCAAATTTTATAGGTTTCTATTTTTTATCAATAACAAAATATAATACACGACAAAAAAATATATTTTTTCAGTTCTCATTAAGTTAAATCTATTTACATTATTTATGTTTATAACTAAGATTAAATAAAGCTTATTTTGGACGGATATTTAATCAGGACGGAAGACTATGAGGTAGATTTATTTAAGTCGCGTCCTCGAAAAGAAATAATAAAGCATATAATGCACTTGAGTTTATGCAAAGGAATATTATAAAAATAATATAATATATCTATCTTCATTCATATGATTCTGTCTATGTAATTTTAAGGACTTAGAAATTTCCGTTACACTTTTACACATTCGGGGCCATCTATAAATTACGTCAAACGTAAAGGGGGAAGGGATCGATGAAGTGTGACATTGTTTGAAAGGGGGTTGGAAGGGTTATAGGTTTTGTGACGTCTCATTTCAAAATCTAATATATCTAAATATGGAAAAGTATGTAATGTATTTACTCAATTAACTAATTTCGGAATAGTTGTTTTACTTTAATCACGTCACACTAGGAAAGGGAGTGTCACAAATGTGACAAATATGGGGTGAGGTCGAAAATATGACATTCATGTGACGAACATGATTCTAGATGGCCCATTCTATTAAAATATGAAAATCGATAATCGTATAGATTTACAAAATATAGCACCAAAGAAGTACACACAAGTAATATTAATAAAAATTTCTTAAAGTTACTTATTAAATTATACAGGCTATTTACAGCATATATATAGCTCGCAGTGGAATACCAGCTGAAATGTATAATTTAAGATACAATAATCAGTAATATTTTCGTTATCGATTCATATAGAAAAGTTTTTTTTGTCTAACTCTTATTGATTCAATAAAAGCTATGTTTTAATTATTTTTATTGATATCGTACATTTGTGTTTTGTAAATAACAAAATGGTCGTATAATTCTTTAGTTTTATTTTTATTGGTACTGTATTATATTTTATAATAATATAAATTCGAATTGGCTTTTTTATAATTACATTCAAATTTGATTAAAATTTCAAAGTTTTCAGAATCATTTTAGTTCTAATTTCATCGCTCTGAATTTATTAAGGCAAGACCAAATTCACAGACAAGTAACAGAATTTGGTTTGAAATCGAAGTAAACGGTTTTTAATGAATGTCTTTAAAATGTGAACTTTTTCTATGTAACTGGAGGAACGCTTTATAAGTCAATACTTATGACGTTAATTTGTTTAAAGTTGTTTATCTAATATCTTTAAATATGTATGTAAACGGCAAACGGCTCTAACGATTTAGTATGCAGGGGGTTTCGAGGGAGATAAGTCGGTCTAGTTAGGATTAACTTTTAGGCCGTTTTTCTATGTTTTCAGGCAATGAAAACTTCGATTCGAGAATATATTACTTTTCCTGACGTCTATTGGTGAGTCATAATACTATTATTGCTTTAACGACCCAGCAAGTAAAGTAGCAGGCTAAACTAAAGCTATTCCAGTAGATGGCGTTGAAAATTATTATACTTTTGTCATAATTAAGTAATTCGTTTCTAAATAATTATAATTTCCAAAAAACATGATAGATACAAAAAATCTCATACATCATGAATTAAGAGCACATTACGATTGTCAAAATGATTAAGAAATCTTTTGATTCTCATTTCATTATTTAGTTCGATTTGATTATCACAAATTTATGATTTCAGATTTTCAATGAGTCTTTAAGCTAAATTGAGCTTTCAGTTTAATAAATTCTGATATATTGGTACGATATTAAATTTAATTATTTACAGAGTCTTACGAATGATTTCAACATTACTATAATATTTGACTATTGCACTTTTTCTTTCATAGCAATGTGACCATTCGCATATCCGTTGGATAGACTTGTATCATTAATAAATTCGTTCGCTACATCGATTTCATTTCTATATCCATTGATGGTTTCATTTGCAAATCCATTGGCTACGTTTGTTGTAAAGCCGTTAGCTACGTGTCCATTCGCGATGTAACCATTGGTGTTGTTGTTGCACGCGTCGACTGTTGTTTTCGGTTTTACTTTCTTATATGCCTGCATATAGAAGTTTGTAAATAATACGATGAATATCGATGAATGTAGAATCAGACCGGAGGAGATGATTCTGCAAAAGAATTCACTGATGTAAGTATAAGAGTCTTTATAAGCTTGAGTTATATTATGTTTATTTTGATCTATTTAAAGGCTAATTTAAGGTCCTGAAAAATATATAATGACAACGAAAAACACACCCAGACTGGAAAACATTTTTTTTATGTCACGACGGTTGGCAAAAAAGAATACGGTCCGCCTGATGGTAAGCAGTCACCGCAACCTATGACAGCTTGCGATACTTGAAGTATCACAAGCACAAGCAAGGAACAGAAGGGACGGGATGAGAAGGGAAAAAAGGAAGGGAACCGAGGTGGTGGGATTGGGCCTCCAGCACTCTCACTCATCGCACGGAACCCAAAAGTACCTAATGATACTGTTACTTTACGCCGATTTTCTGTTAGAGGGTAGTACTTCCCCAGTCGAGCCGGCCCTTTTGTGTTGAGAGGAGCATAACTCTACTACCGTAAAAACATGCCTGGCCCATACAAACGTCTGCTCCGAACGGGAATCGAACCTGCGACCTGGCGCTTAGTTTAATAGAAGTGTTATTTGAATTAGAATGAGTAAAATTCATTTCACAATTTTATACTATAGATTTTATTACTGTCATGTTTAGGTAATTTCAAGAGAAATTTTACAACGTGCACATTTCGTATACGTTCAATTATAACAGTAATATTAAAAGTAACATTTGTGACAACATTCATGACTATGTAAAACTAGGTAAATATTATAAAACATAGTACCTCACAGTGTCTGTCTGTTTGTGCTAAGCTAAAAAATTAATAGGTTTTTCATGCGATTTTCACCAATAGATAGAGTGATTCTTTAGGAAGGAATTATCTAATTTCATTATACAATTTGTTAAGGACTTTTAAATTGATTGAAATATAATGATAATTATACTAAATATATATAAATGAAATAAGATCAAACTTAAGGGTTGGTCGAGTTCATGTGCTGATAAATGGTTTTGGATAAGGTATAGAGCCTGTAAAGTTGGTAGAAGTTGTTCAGTCAAATTAGAGATTATTTAAATTGCCCTTAAAGAAAATTTTAATTACGACCTATTTTCATGAGTTATTTTTTTATATGAAATACTTACTTCGGGTAGCCACAATCGTAGACCAATGCGCTTATAGAATGAAACAGCACCATGAAGAATTGGATCTGAAACAAAAAAAGTTAAAATTATAGAATAAAGCCCGTGACTTCGTCTGCGCGATCTTCAAAATTGGTTGCAAAAAATATTAGGTAGTAATCCTAGATAGATTTGTTTGGTATTAAATTTAAAGCAATGGCATTTCATATTGATATTTCCATACGAACTTTCATCTCCTATTTCATCCCCACACAAATCAAATTTTAAAAACACAAGAACAAATATTTCTTTATTTCTTTTTTTTTTTTCGGAATGTGTATTGCTGTTGGCCTTACTGGCCTTGACAGCGTCACCGGGCGGGGGAGCCGAGTACTGAAACTCAGCCAAATTTGATTCCGTCCTTAGGGTGCCTCCTGCGAACCCGAACCACGGCTAAGGACGTCATCGGGGATGGAGGCAGCGCTCCGAGCGCATTCTATACGATAGACTCACCCGACGGTGTGAGCGCGACGTGACGTGCGAAACAAAGGACCTCGTCCTCGCCGGCGAGGACGGTGTTGTGTGCGTGTCTGTGCTGTGTAAGGGGCATTTTCTAATGTAATCCTATCGTCAGGTTCTTGCAGGACGTGCTTAGGACGCCTTACTTTTGTCGGTTGGTTACATCGGTCTGTGTAGATACAAGCATGTCTAATCAAAGGATTTGGATGGAAAGTAGTTTGATCGAAATAGTTTTACGATAAGCGCTTCAAATGTTTGGGGATCGAATCGATTTCAAAGTTCTATGCAGATCTACGTTGCGAACGTACCACGGACAGCCCGAGGCCATGCGTAAGAAACGGTTCTGAATTATTTGTAATTGATTAATTCTTCTGGCGTGGACGTGCAAAAAACAGGGCTCGCGTAAGTCAGTATGGGACGTATACAGGCTTTGTATAATGTCACCTTATTTCTAAGGGACGGTTTACTCCGCCTGCCCAACATCGCATACAATCTTCCCAAAACGAACACTGCTTTATCACGTGCCTTGCGGATATGAGCTTCAAAGGTGAGTCTGTTGTCGAGTATGACGCCTAGATATTTGGTTTCTTTATTTCTTATCAACCGCCTAATTAGAAAGTTTCATGGTTTTATCTTTGAGAAAAACATATTTCCATACAAACTTATTTCAACCCCTTGAAGCATTCGTAAATTAAAGTTTATTTTCTTCCTAAAGGTCTACTCTATCTTTTTACCAAACTTTATTAAAATCGATTCAGTGATTTAGGCGTGAAAGCATAACAGAGCAAGTTACTTTCGCATTTATCATTAGGAAACTAGGAATAATGTATTGATTTATAACCCAAAATAGTAATTATAAAAACATATTTTTACACAACCGAATTAACGTTTTTTTTTAAATCCAATATAATTACATAGAAATGATAATATAACCATTTTTATTTTACGGAATATACGAAAAAGACTATTATACATTTTTCACATGTAATTGCATTAAATATTTCGCTTGTTATACGAATGGCAAAAAATAGTGAAGGTTAATATCAAATTGCTGTTGGTGCTGCAATTCATGATACGTTCTTTAGAATGAAACATAAAATAATTCTAAATAATTAGTTTGGGATTTCGTCAAATTTGCGTGTTTGTTAACAAAAAAAATAAGGATTCATACATTACTTTGCAGTAGTCCGCGTGAATAGGAAAATTATAGGCATTTTTTTAAACAATATTGCAGCAATGCTTTTTCAAGACATTACTAATATTCCTATTGCCCCTCCAAATAAGCTCGTAGCTTGCGCCAGGAGTGGGTACGACAATAGCCCAAGGGGGTCAGGATCGAACCCTCGACTCTCGCTTTAACGGAGCGAAGTCAGCCCTTCTACCGTTGTTGTATTGAGACTATTCCTATACAAACTATATGAGGATTAGTTCCCTATACAAACTATTTTAATGCCTTCAAGTTTTGTTTTCTTAGAAACAGGCCTATGTTTTTCTTAATGCTCCATTATAATTTATCAAATATTTATCAAAATTTATCATGATTAATTCAATGACTTAGGCGTGAAAATGTAAAAGAGAGACGGACAAAGTTATTTTGGTGACGTTGTGGTGCAGTGATAGTGGTAGCGAGTTCGATTACCGCTCGAGGCAGATGTCTGTATTGACTATACCGGCATGTGTTTTTGTCCTTGTCCTTGTTTATATTTTCCGGACCCCAACACAGAATATCACTATCCGAGTGGGGACCAAAAAATCATATTAGCTATTGCGTTATTGAATATAATAATTATCCTTTGTCTATTTCTGACCATACTCAATAAATAATTTTGTGGATTCGTGAGGTTATATAATATCTGTCGTATCTTTCAACAAAAGGGGTGATGTCAAAATTAATATATTATTTTTTTGGAGTTTTTTTACGATAAGGAAACAGGTCTTTGTTTAGGTTGAGCATGTTGGTGGTGTTATTTTTACGATGACTTGAGAACTGTAGTTATACCGGAACTCCTCAAGGTGTAAGAGCTAATTACCCCCAATGACTTCCATCCGCATGGTTTATAAGTATGTACCTTAGAGGTTAAATGGTTAAAGCCTAATTGTATTTTATTTAAAATGCAACTTTTAAAATATCGGAAATGGAGGTTCAATGTTTATAAATTAATATGAAAAAATAAAATTGATTGAAAATAAGGTTTTTATGTATAGCTTTCTTTCTTCTTTAAAATACAGCGGTCGGAGGACCCCAGTCAGGAACGAAGTTCCTTACGTCTTCTACTAAATCGCACTACCTGCAAGCCGTGTTAAGGAACGTAATTCCAAAAATTAAATAAGAAACACGATGTTTTCAATACGTAAACATGAAAAACAAAATTGTCAAATCACTTGATACCAATAACGAGTGTAGTTTGACTTTAGTATATCAACTTACTATTCTAAAAGCGCAACCTGTTTATGGTGAAATTGCAACGAGTTTGTAGGTTCAGTTTTTGTTGACAGCCCTTAGCTTCGTCACCTATATCAGTCAGAGAAAAGTTATTGACAAGGCAAGTAAGTATTAGGAAATCCCTACTACCCTTGTTAATGTCATAAATGCGAAACCTACTCAATGTGTCTGTATGTTACGGTATACACCACTGAGCCGATTTTGATGAAATTTTGTATAGTGAATAGACCTTGGGTAAGGACATAGGCTATTTATCGCAAAAATAGGTATAAAAGTGTTGAAATTTGGAATTAAAGTTTATATTGGGAACCATTTGAATGAAGTGAAGTGAACCAAAATGAAGCCTCAATAGCTCAGCGGTAGAAGGTCCTACTTTGCTCCGTTAACGCGAGAGTCGCGGATTCGATCCTGACACCCTTGGGCTATTGTCGTATCCACTCCTACCGCAAGCTTCGAGCTTATTTGTAAAGGTAATAGGAATATTATTAAATGCCTTAAAAACGCATTTCTAATATTCTTAAAAAAATTTTTTAACTCAGTTCAGAAACTTCTATTTTTAAGTTAATAACAACCTCTTTTACATCATCAAAGTAATAAAGTCCACTGCACCCATAGTTCTATATTAGATGCCCATATATTGAATATATCGGCCCGTAGCCGGGTGCGCTCACTGATCGGTAAACGATCATTAGGTTAAGAAACCTTAGGCGCGGTCAGTCGCTAGATGGTGCTTCGGAGGGCACGTGAAAAGCCAGTCTCGGATGTTATCAATTTATCAGAGGGCCTATATTGGCGACCTGAAAATTCTAACACTAGGTTGACCACCAAACACTCGATAAGATGAAGAAGAATGTTAGAATCGTAATAAATAGTGAACAATGTCTACCTTAATTATATCCCACAATAGCTTTATAAACCTTATTATTCATGTTGGAAAACTATTAACACTATTGCAATAGTTGCGTGCGAAATAATTATTTTGTCCTTCTAGAAACAATTTCTTGAATGCCATTTGTGTAATTTCTAAAATGTCTAGAGTCTTTAAATGACTCTCTTTACTTTTGCTATTAAACAGAAATCAACGTTTATCTGACACAGATTTAGAAATTATTCAGAAGTGCTGCAATTCGATAATTATATTACATTGCAAAAGAACATACACGAATTAATTATAGGCTGAACTTGACCATGTTCCGCTCTAGAAGTGTTTAATATTCTTTATTAAATCGAAGAGTTGCAAATGTAAATCATATCAGTTCTTTTCAGTTCACAGTTATCTTCTAACTCATCGTCTTTTCAAGTCAAGTTTTGGAGGAATGATAGTGAACCTAAGCTAAGCAATTAAAATCCAATTTAGTGCAATCGTTATGCAGCTATGCGAACATTTCGACGATTCATTTTATAGTTTAGTGTTTGAAAACGTGGTGACTACAAGATTAGTCTGTGAAAGAAATAAGGTCGATTTTTATCTATTTTAATATCTATAATAATAACAATATCATAAAGTTGAAAAGTGTGTTTGTTTAAACACGTCAATCTGGAACTACTGATCAGATTTAGGCCATGGGTTATATAACATTACGATATGATAACTAGAAACTGAACAATAAGAAAGTGCGGGCGAACGATAAGATGCAGTTAGTTAGTGGGACAGGGCGGCCTCACGTGACGGGAGCGAAGCCGGGCACAGTTAGTTAATACTTTTGAACTTACTTCAAAATACATCTTCATACAAAATTAATCAAATTTATAACGCAATTGCATAACTTTTACTAAAAATAAAAAAACAAGTTATATTAAAGCACACAAAGTGTGACATTTTTGTTCAAGTTTTTAGTCCAAGGTAAAAAATTTCCATAATAGTACTTTGATGTCTCGTATTGACAGTAGGTGATTTCAAACTTTCTCCTAATATACTTTCGATCGCATCAGAAGTTCTATTACTAAATGACTCTCGATAATTGCACGAAGGTAAAAGTCAAAGATATGTGCTACATTTATATTCAAAAATAGAAGAGTTTTTTGTTCTTTCTTGGTAGAACACACTAATCTTTGGAACTTCGATTTGGAAAAATCTTTTTGCATTTGATAGTACGTTTCTTGAGGCTATAGGCTATATATATAACATCACGATAAGATTAATAGAAGCCGAGCTTAAAGGAAGAAAGCTCGGGCGGGTAATGGGATACGGTGAGTGGTGAACAGCAACACAATAATAAAACGAAAGAATCGTTCGTTTGTTTAACTAAACAATACTTTGATGACCGAGCTTTGCTTGGTATTTCTTTTGATAAATAGTGTATTTTGAAATTGTATTTAGATACGAATTAATGAATAACATTTTGTTGTAATTTTTGGTTTTAATTGGTTATAAACACATATATATATATATGTATAGATACAAGAACTTCTTGTTTAGTGGTATTAGATAACTATGAAGCCCAGCAAGTTCCTATTAATATATTGATTAACTAGTTACGACCGCGGCTCCGCGGTCGTAACTAGTTAATCAATATATTAATAGGAAGTTACAGACAATTAGGTTCAATTTATTTTAGAACGTTACGTATACGTACGAATTGTATTACTACCTTTCATGGTAGCCCCCTTGATAAAAAATATTATCAGAGTTCTTTTCAATTTTAACGGAATATTATTATAATAAGTTTTCAATGCAAATAGTAGTTCATTAAATGTCGGACTAATCTAATTTAATAGTTTTCTCTGTTTGAAGGTCTTCGCATTACGTGGTAGAATGTTCTCTGCATTGCAACAGGGAAAGGATATAGCGTTTCGTTTGCTGTGTTGTAATGTCCGAATGTTGACCCGCCCGATTTTGTTTAGTAGCTAGTACTTTGGCTGACTTTATGTCCTGGATTATCTAGAACTAGCTGCGCCAATCGCTTGGGGTTTTTTCTTTATTGCATGGAACTGTAATTATTTTTCTAAAATAAAAGTATCCTAAGTTACTCTTTATAACATCAGCATCTGCCAGTGAAAGTTTCAGAGGTTTATGTTTAAGACAAAAATTTTAAATTTTGATTTTTTGGTGAATATATTTAATTTTATATGCATTAAGTAAAAATCTGTTAATTTGTAATTACAAACAGGCACTTCTATCTTATTGGTTTGTATACATTATTGTAAGTTTTTCATTATTTCTATATTATGCTTTGGTATTATAAATTTCATTGCCACAATCTTTATCGTAAACATAATTATCAACATTACCATCTTCAGTATTACCTCCACTGACGTTTGTAGTTTTATTCTAACAGAGGCACTTAAAAAAGTTGCAAGAGTTTGGAAACATCGTACATTAAGTTACTAATATACAAAAATAAAAAGTTTTTATCTAGAAACTAAAAATAAATAATTATCAGTCAAGTGCGTTGTGGACCACGCACTCTCAAAACTAAATGGTTCCGCAGCTTGATGATGAAGAATCTTAAGAACTTTAAAAATAGTAAGAAATAAAAATCGACTGCAAATTAAGTTAGTAATTTCATAGAAATTATTAAAAGTAATATCAAATTACATATCTCTAAAATTTGTAGACTTATCTTCTTCAAACCAAATGTGGTTGAGAGTTCATTTTTTTAGAATTTTAAATTCCATGGTTCAAAAGTTAGAGGGGGACACAATTTTTATGACTTTAGAAGCTTATATCTCAACAACTACTGACTAAAAAACACAAAATTAAACCTCGCTATCAAGACCTATCCAAAGATATCTCATCTATATTGTCAAAAGTTTGATACCGTTGTGGCGTTGTGGGTAGCGAGTCTGCCTTAAGCCTCGACGGTTGCGGATTCGATTCCCGCTCGGAGCAGATGTTTGTATTAATCGTACAGGCATGTTTTCCGGTCTGGTTGTGTTTGTCCTTGTCATTGTGAATGTTTCCGGACCCCCGACACAGGATATAATTATCCTAAGGGGGGCCGTTGAGTGTGTAGCGTTTATTTATTTATTTATTTAACAGTTCTTCTTAGCACGTCGCCCTCTCTACGCTTGTTACCGTCTCTTAAATTAATTCATGAAAATTCTAAAGAATTAACGCTGGAGTATTTCTTTCTATTGAGAAATGTTAAAATAATAAAACGTAAACATAAAAAATGAAACTATTGACAACCGTTTCCTTATAATTTCAGCTCTTTTGTAACAAACATCATCACGCTTGCAGTCATCATCTATGTTGCAAATATTACACTAAAATATTTTAGCTACAGACATTCAATTGAATCGGCATAATTAGAATTTCTCAATCAACTCTTCTCGTGTTGCTACCACCTGACCTTGTTCTAGAATTCGTAAGACATTGTACAATATATTTTCTTTTTCTGTTGTTTCATGTCTATCGGTTAGATGACAGTTGTATTGTGTTACAGGGTCATGAGAAACATTTTTATCAATGTTTGTTGATTTTATTGTTCAATCGGTCTCGTAAGGTAATTGTAACATTTCTTTTCTGTGCTTTGATTGCTGTGTTACGTTTTTATAATATAAAGCATTAGATTGCGGGTTGCTTAATTTTTGGATCTATCTATTTGAAATTTGAGGAACTCCCATATTATTTTTTCGAATTTACTCCCTAACAGGTTATCCTATAGATAAAAAAACATTTTTGAAACAAAAATTTTCTAAACAGTTTTTTTAATGTGCGTCTGTAGTTCAGTGAGTAATTACTTTGTATACTACAAATAATTTAAAGAAACATACAAGTATTAAATAAATTGAAATGATACTTTATGTTAAAGCTTTAAAATATTCATGTGCTAAGAAATATAAAGGTTCAATATTGTGAAGCGTAATTATAGAGAAAATACTAGAATTTAAGTGAGTTAGTAGCATTTCGGTAAAAGTTTACGAAGCGGAAAAAATCTTTACTATGATAACCTTGTAACCAATACGTAAGAATTCTTAGAAAAGAGGAAAATAATTTATAATGTTAAGTAATTGATAATATCCGTTAACTGACCTATAATTGAAATACTAGAATTAAACAAAAAAGGCGTAAAACTTTTATAAAAATTTAATTTGAAGTGTCTGTGTATCAGTTTGTTCATTTTGGATAAAAGTCATATAATATATAGATAGGTAGACACTGAGCTGATTCCAATGAAACTATTTGTGTATTATTAACCATTCGTGATTACTTTTATTTATATTTTTCCATATCTTAATCTCTATTAGTCTCATAAATTGCGATAATGGACACACAAGAGTGAAGTGAGTCAAGACAGTAATATATCACTGGAGTTAAATAAATTTATATTTCCCATAAATCAATTCGCGTCTTCTAATTAATTATTGCGGAAAATTATTTACAGTCGAAGCACTCAGCCGTTTCAAGTATATCCTTTGATTGCGCAAGTTAACCAAGCAACGTAAGGAATTCTGGGTGTGGTGTAAAGGTCCTAATAGATTTAGAATGTGCAAAATTCTCTTAACGGATGTGTGTTGTTGACTAATTACAGGGTGAAAAAGTTGCAACATCATTGACTCTTCGACCTTAATTATTTAAATTTAATTAAATAAAAGAAATGTCTTGTAATATCTTATCTGATTATCTTACACTAAACCTCGCCCAGCGACTGTCAAGGCCAGTAGGGCCAACAATAGTAACATTCAGAAAAATAATTAAAATATGCTTATACTCTGCCTGCATACGGTGAGAGGCTCCTGTAGGCTATTGACACATGCAATACTAATTTCGTTATTGTGTTGCCTTTAGGCATAGGAAAGGTAGGGAAGGTAGATGATAGAAAAAGTGGAGACTTGAATTGAGTTTCCATTTATCGAACAAAACACAATTGTATTGATACTACTTTATTTCTTGATACTTCTAATCTTTCTGATTTATGTTAATAGCAAGAGTGTCCTGTTGCTAAACTGATTTATATTAGAAAAAAATAAATTCATGATCTGTTTGATACTTTGTTTCTATTATATGATGTTGTATATGTATGTACTTACAAGTTGTAATGTCGTGAGGTGCTTCTTCCACCATAAATACTTCTGGTATTGTGGTCCCATCGCTGCCATCATGTAGTAACTATACATGATCACGTGGACGAGGTTGTTGACAATGTTTGAGAAGGTTCCGTGACCACCTGCGTAATGTTACACTATTAAGCTTATTTATATTCTAAACTAGCTGATGCGATCCATGTCAATAACGATTTTTAATTTATCCCTTACAAACTTTCATCCCTTATTTCACCCCTTCACATTCTGTTTTCGCTTCAAAATGTAGTCTATAATCGTCTCCATGGTCCCTTCTATATCTATAGCAAAATTCATCATAATCAGTTCAGCTTTTTAGGCATGAAAGCGTCACAAACAATAAAACACACTTTTTAAATTTAAATACTTAGTTAAAATTAGGATTAATTATTAACTACGATTTATAATAAACTAATTTAAATTGACTGATTGGTATTGACTTTTGATGGAAGGTTGCCGTGTTTAAGAGTTCCAAAGACTGCACTTTTCTAGTTAATGCCTAATCTTTTTAGATGGTGACTTTTGTTTGATTATTGCAATAGTTAGTTTTAAAAATAAATTTAATTCCATTTATGGTATCCATTTAATCATTGTGTTTTGAATTCATAAATAGTTCACTGAATAACCTGCAATAAATTTGACTAGGAGCCAAGCTTCAAAGGGCGTTAAGGAGTGGTGGTAAAGATGTAGCCAAGTGATCTGACTCTTCTTCTTCCTCAGTACGAAGAATATCGTGTCCGCGAATTCTGATAGCTTGGAGAAATAATATACCCAGCAGAGATGTAGCATCTGTAAGGAAACATATAAATAGCTGTACTAAGTGCTAAGAATAAATTAGAATATATAAAGGCTTAAAATAATTTAAAGGCGTCGGGATGTGACGACCCCATCGCCCGCTGTTGGGATAACCTCTGTCACAACAGAGATTATTCCACCAGTGCAATCAGTCACAATGGTGGTAGGTCTTTTGTTACAAGAGGTCGGCTAGGAAGGTACCACCGCAGTGTCCAATATTCTGCCGCCAAATAGTAGTGTTTAGGCACTACTGTGTTCCGGTTTGAAGGGCATTGTACGCTAGTGAAATTACTGGGCGAACGAGATTTAAGAACTAATATCTCGAGGT
Source organism: Hestina assimilis (assembly GCA_023373885.1). NCBI lineage: Eukaryota > Metazoa > Arthropoda > Insecta > Lepidoptera > Nymphalidae > Hestina > Hestina assimilis. Next base: position 14,128,036 of record CM041745.1, read on the forward strand.
TGGCATCGCGTGAGTGGCACCTACTAATGGTGCTGCAAGCGCTCATAGGCTGCGGCAGCCACTTACCATCAGGTGGGCTGTATGCTTGTTTGCCAACTTCTAACTTAAAAATTAAAAAAAATATTCCGATGAAATAGAAAATGTGACATATTCATAAATTCAAAAAAATTGAATCTGGGCATATTTTAAAATAGTATGTAATCCAAGTTTCAATCAGGGTGGATGACCTGAATATCTCTTATGCTAGGCTAGTTATTAAATAAACGATAAGAAAGCAGTAATCTAATATAATTCAAGAAACGAAGAAGATGATTCAATATTTCAACTTATAATACTGTAGTGTTATTTATATAGAATTGAAGGTTTGAAATCAATGTTGTTTATTTTATTTTAATGGTTCTCATACAAATTTAAGTCAGTAGTACCTCTCGAAATTATACTTTGACATTCTTATGACTTTTGAGAAAGTTTTCTTCAAAAGTCAAAAACTTATACGGAAGTTTACGGATGTAAATGTCAAGAATTATCATTAAACATCAATTTGCGGTGTTTTTTACAAATTACTCAACTCAGCAAACATAAGGTATTATAAGAACAATAACATAAGGTATTCATTCACTTTGCAAATAATGAAATAATGAAATTGCTTGCTTGTTTGTTGTTTGATTTGGTCCGCGACTACGCTTGAGCTGAATTAGAAATTTTATAACTTGGCCTTCTTTTTTCCCACATATAAGATGGATATTTACTTTAAAAAAAAAGCTGTTTCCTAGTTTAATTTCATCGAATAATTTCATCTGAATTTTCAAGTGCATTATTTTAAAAATTATTACCAGTTTAAAAGCACTCTCTCCAGTAATATAAACATATGATTCCAATTTACAGTAAGACAGTTGGACGACTCTTGTTTCACTTTTAACGGTCATGACGCAAATAATTACACCGCTAACCGGCTTTCACTCTTTCGTCACAAGTTCATTCCGAGTAAAGGTTGGGGTCAATGAAACTGTGAAATTTCATTATCAAAATACAATGAGGTTTATGCAATTTTACACGTATTGAACTTTTTATATTGTAAGTAATACTAACTGTTCGTTTTTTATATCTTTGCCAAATCGCTATCTATCTTATAGTTTATTCTTAATTATTGAGATGAAATTTCTGTAATTTTGTATTTTTTTTATTCATGTGAAAGTATTTATAGTTTATATTTATGTATCAAATAGCTTTGATAAAATCTCAATTATTGTATGGTTTTATTTTTTAAAACATCACAGACTTTAAATTAAATATAAGCAATTCTAAAGTTGAATCAATAAAATAAAGCATTTATTATTATCACCGCCTTCTTGTATATAGAAGTTTATATAAATGGTGTTACTTTTATAGGATTCGATAATTGAACTCGTAAATTGAACGGTTTTATAAAATATAAAAAGTGATAATCAAATACCACTATACGTAAAACATTTACAACCTAACGACAACTTCCGACCACGCCTTTGAAGAAATTGTAATTTCTCTTTTGTTTCTTTCACAAAAATAAATAATATTTCGAAAGTAAGCGCATGCGTGAAGCAAGTGCCTTTGCATGAACTTGACCGAATTATGTATTACAAACGATTAGACAAGCCACAAAACTTTAAATGCTTTTTTTGTGTACAAAATTCCGAAATCATAATTGAATAAAAATACAAATTTTTGTATTACATGTGTTTCGTGTGCTGTCTGATTTTGTTTGCATCCTCCATAACATTTTAATGTTACGTATTCTATTCGTCAATTTAAGTACTTAATTTAGGACTATATTGTACATTATACGGTAGCAGACTTGCTACTTTATCATCGGTGACCGCCGATTTTCTCGATGTCGATTTTTCATACAGTGTTCGAGCGTAGACCAAAACGTTATGTAGCATCGATGCAGTCACAAAATCGTCGATCGCCGATACTAAAAGTAGTATGTCTACTAAAGCCCTTATAAATCGAAAATTTTACGGACATTATGAGAAACGCAACTAATTTTTTTGTTATCCATTAACATGACATAATATTAGTTACTTATATATTTTGTATTCATTGTCTTATTAACATCTGTGGTTTAAAAAAACAATGGCAACTTAAATTATATTAAAAATTATTATTACAACTATTTTTTTCAAGCTTATTCCCCAAGATAACGTTTTTGTAAGCATTGATAAATATTTTTTTTAATAAAATATTTTATTTATTTTCCTTCTCTATTTATTACTAAGGTCTTCATGTGTTTCTAGGTCAGTTACAATCGGCATCGTATCATCTCGCACTTTCTATGACTAATGAGATGTGTTTCTCTGTGACCGTGAAATTTTAAGATCGTTAAGTACATAATATTTTATTATTGAAACAATAAACTTACAGTAATTTAATTTAACATTTTTAATGTTCATATCTTCTTAATTATGATCCATAAATATTATAACTAATAAAAAAGCTTCCAACTTTTTTTTCTGATTCATAATATTCTTGGTTTGTTAATATTAAAAAGAACTGATTGTGTGAATATAATTATATTAGTATAGCTACTTTTTTCATTCACTAAATTCCGGCAACCTATTGATCGCAATTAATGCTGATAAACTTGCGGACTGTTAAATGATCACAAATTACATTTGGTTATTAGCAGCTACAGCGCGCAAATTAATAAATAAATAGGCATGGAGAGTAATTTGATTTTGATATATTTACCCGTCTAGCTTTTTCACTGTCACTGTAGTCAACTGGTTGACAAGAGAGGCTGTAGTCCGCCCACCATCCCGACATTAAATGCTGGAAACAAAACATTATATTAAAACTTTATAATAGTAGAACCTTGCTCTCTCTGAACATTGATATGAGATTCCACTTGGTTTGATGATCACCAAGTTGAGCAATGCCGTAACACCTCTCGAAGCGACTCACGGCACTTTAGAGCCCTCGATAACTTTGATATGGATTAAGAAAGATTTGAATTTTAAGTGATGAAGAGAACTAGCTAAAACTAGCTATATTGCCAATAAATATATGAAATATGAAGAAGTCCAAGTCTCGCAACGCAATTCTTCTCCTACAAAAAGTTGTGAGATCTCATGTTAAAACATGACTGAAACTTGACAATTGTAAGGTAATTCTACTCATTAAAAACTTTAGTGTCGTGTCGTGTGTTTATGGTGAATTCTTGTATCTTTGTTCGAATAAAATAAATTAAGGATTTTCACGCTATTTAACACGAAGCACTCAGGAAAAAGACATTCTTTAAAAAAACAACACGCTTTAACATTTCTTTAATGCCTTGATCATTTGCATATTGGTGTTACGAAACAATCACGCCTGAATAACTTTTAAGAAACAAGATTATGTATCATAAGACACTGTCGTTTTGTTGCAATTATTACTGCAACTTGTGTTACTATAACGTTTCAGATTCGATCGTCGATATCAAATTTGTATAGTTCACATCGTTGTCTGATTGGAGGTCTGCTTGTGTTTGGTGTATATCAATAATAGAGATCTTTATTATCTTTATGCCATTTGTATAAGCAATACTTGTCAGAGGGCGAATGGTTTATTGGGTATTTTGTTTTGTTACAATACATTTATCGACTGAATGTACAAGCTATATCAATCAATTATGTATTTTATTTAAAATATTTTATTGAAAGTTTTCTTTTCTTATCATTAGATTTACTTTGACAATTACTAAAATATTTCTAAGAACAACCAACATATTCTAAAATTTAATTGTTAACCTTCATTTTATGTGGTGATCCTAAGGCTCTTGTAATAGAGTTCATTTTAAAATATTTTTACGCTATGGATGTATGATTTGTAAAATTATTTAATAACGCGCCTTGACATCTCTAACAGAAACACTACGACAAAAGGACTTTTATGGTTTAAGCTACTAAGTACAAATGTAGCGGCACAGTCAATAAAGTGTTGCGGCTTTAAGTCCTTGCTACTGTGTTTAGACTATCATCCAATGGTATCTGACCAGGTTATTCTCTAAATAAATAAATACATAAAGGCTGCACACTCAACGGCCTCCATTAGGATAGTCCTGTGTCGGGGGTCTGGAAACATACACAATGACAAGGACAAAAATACCCAGACCGGAAAACATGCCTGTATGGTTAATACAAACATCTACTCCAAGTAGGTATCGAACCTGTGACCTTTGGTGCTTTAGGCAGGTTCGCTACCGCTGCGCCACAACGTCTTGGTGACATATTTAAGTTACCCTCATTTTTATTTATATGTATAAAAGAAGAAGACCTAACTCACAGACATATCAACGCCCAGCCTAAACTTTAAGACCTAGAAATCTGAATTTTTCCCAGGTGCTGTTTTTAAAATGCAAAGGAGCACCAAAAAAGATTTTTAGAACATGATACATCCTTCAAGCAAAATTTCAAAATTCTTGCAAAATTTTGCATAGGATGTATTTCATTATTAAAACTAGATGATGCAAGAAACTTTGTTTTTGGCGAACAATTAAAGATAAAGAAATACGTGTTCTTCCGCATTCTAAGGGCTCACACCAAGTTTGTATTAAATTCGTCAAGTGAGCGAAGCCGCTGGCAAAAGCTAGTATTGCCTCTATTATTCAATATATTATGTGATTAAAGCACGAAGCCAATGTAACAAGCATTATGTCGTACAATAATTTATTTTTACATTATTAAAGATCGTAGCTGCAAGATTTGATAACATCAGTTAAACAGGCTTCAAAAAGTCGAGGTATTCGTTTTGGGTAGTTGTTTTGTATGTTTGTGCGTCTGTATGTCTATTAACTAAAAATTCAAATCTATTTATAACAATTCATACAATATTTAAGTATGATTTTTGTAACTTACTTCATAAAACATATATAAAGAGAGTAGAACTTGTGCAGCGTTGTAACCGACTAAAATATTCTTAATCCGGAATGGTTTCCTGTTCGCCATCCACAGTGGTCCTAGCACCAATACGACTGCAAGGTACGCGACGACCATCGCGAAGGTGGCAATAGGTGTGTCGAACAGGAACCATCCTTGTACTCTTGGATCTGTGGAAAAGATTACTAGTGAATACATTGAATAATTCAGGACCAATAATAGAACCCTATGGAACTCTTTGAATTATTAGATGCATATTAGATACCAGTTCCTATTTTATATATGACAGATTGTTGTATTTGTTAGATAAAACCTCTAAGACAATTTATAATTATACATTTAAAAAAGATATAACCCCCTGAGATTGTTTCGCCGGCTCTTCTCAGGTAGAGATTTAATTTTGGAGCCATTGGTAGAATCTTACTTTCAACAAATAAGTGTTACGCTTTTTATGTTGCATAAAAATATTAGATTTGATAATTATTAGTTTCAAAGTGAGATTAGGAATATTTCGAAGTGTAATGGTATTTTTAAGTAATTTCTGTCCACGTATATACATACAGTTTTATAGATTCGTTCATAATTTTAGTTACTACTTTTAGTGGTTGTATTTTTTTATTACTTCTATAACTTTTTCAAAAAAAATTACAAAAGATACGATATAATTTTTTTTTAATTAGAACAGTAGTTTCTCCTATTGCATTAAAATACACGTCTTCTAGCTTACTGTACTTCCATAGTTTTCAAATCACATTTTCAGTATTTTTTAGTTATATTTTGGTTCAGATAAATACTATACTATCTGATAATAAGCTATGGTGTATTATCGTTTTTAACAAAGACTAGTTTCACTTTCTCTCACTCACTCACACCTATAACATTGTTTATCTAATATCAAAAAGGCGATCGATTTGTCTTGCTTTTTGTGTCGGTATCTGTGAACGGACTTTGATGAATCTTTTTTTGTAATATGTATTGTAATATGATTGGTTTTGACTTTCGACATACACATAGATCGCAACTTCTCTAAGAATAAAACTGACGTTAGCTACCAGATATAACTGCATTGTGTGTTTTAAATGGCCCAATAATTATTATCTATCTTACGTATAGTCTTCTTCTTCCTAGCATTAATCCAGGCATATAGACCTGCTTATTACTCTAATCCAGATTTGAGGCGTTATTTGTTATAACACAGAGCGATAGCCATTAGACCTCCGCAACCCTAAGGGTGAACGAGTAACATTGGATAAGAGCAAAATAATAAACTAATAATAATAATAAATAACTATAAAAAAAAACTTAACGATTTATTATCAGATGTTATGATAACAACTGGAACTGATATCTTTAAGAGCCTCAAGGCCTGTGGATACATCGTTCCTCGTAGAGCATCCACAAGGACAAACGCCCAGATCGAGACAAAGCTAAAGTGCCTTGAGTCCCTTTGAGGATACGACTGTGTTTCCAGTACGGCTGTGCTTTAATTTTGACTTAGTGGGACACAGCTTTGCCTCATGATAGCCGGAATACCACTCAATCTTCATGAGACTACACTATACTACTCTGATAACTGTCCAACTGGTCTATACAAACATTTGAACGCACCTGAGACCATCATTGCTACCACTGTAACAGTGTGCTCGTCAAAATATTTAGTAACTCATCTTTTTTATCCAAATTTCAGATTACAGAAAATTTCAGGTGTCCATGAACCGATTTTAATAATGTACTGCTTTATATATTTTATTATATATTTTCAAATATTTGCACTGAAAAAACTATTCAATTGCTTAAGCTCTAAATGTAAGTGTCTACAAATAACAATTTTGATACAGTGATCACGCTTCAATCTCTCTTATTATCATCAAAACATAAATTGTTTTGGAACTATCACGGAATTATTACAAATCTACGAAAAAAGTATCATTAAAATCGGTTCATAGACACCTGAAATTTTCTGTTATACATAGATACTTACATTTTGAGGAGTGTCAAGCTCTATCTTAAAATTCATTTATTAAATTATCGGAAAATGAGAAAAATCCTGTAGTTTGTGATATAAATAATGTGTGCGAAGCCGTAGAAAATAGCTAGTTGTATATCATACAATTCTGCGTTATCAAACTTCTTATTGAATTGACATTTAAAATTAAATCCATTGTATTGACTTTCATATGAATTTTTGCACTTTCATTTTTGATTCACAATTTTAATAGGAAATGAAAGGTGCTAAATTGTTATAACCATTTTATACACATAGTATATGTTTGTTTTTATAATTCGATAGTGCCAATATGGGCACTGTGTATATAAATAAATAATAAATAAAACCCACTCACCCAACGGCCCCCCTTAGGGTAGTTGTGTGTCGAGGTTCTCGAAATAAACACAAGCATGACCCACACCGAAATAATTTTTTTTTGTATTTTGAGCATAGAATACAAAATATATAGCATTGTATTGTATAATATTAAATTCTAGAGCTCTTTTTTATTTTTCATTCCCTTCGATTTTTTTAAATTATTAACTTTATTTGTCTGTAACATGACATGTCTGATTTTTTATAGTAAGTTCGTAAAATTTAAATACGTTTTGGCATTTTCGGCACTTTCTTTTTTACTCTGTAAGGTGTAAGCTTAAGCACTTAAATTTCATCATAATAGCTTTATAAGCTTAGTCTACAAAACGTTACTAATGAACATATAGAGCAACTCTCACAATAATTACTAAATAACAAAGTCCATCGCCTTGTCCTTCAATTTCTCTGTTCGCGAGAAACTAACAAAATATTAAACTGAACTTGAAACTTTTCATGCGGTTTTTGCAAATGCATAGAAGTATTCATAAAAAAAATATTTGCATAGGCCCTTCTACACATTAAACGCAAACAATTAATATGAGTACTGCCAATTCACGTTACTATTTACTGGCAAGAAGCCGGCTAGTTAGGTTCCACAGCAGTGTCGGTTATTCTACCGTAAAGCAGTATAGTGTTTCGATTTGAAGTACACTTTTCCTAATAAAATAGCTGGACAAAGTATATTTAAGAACCAATATGTCAAGGTTGGCAACGCGTGAGTGAAAACTATAATTATATGGTGTTGCAAGCACTGATAGGCTACGACAACCGCTTGCCATCAGGTGGGTCGTATGCTTGCTTGCCAATTAAGTCACATAATAAAAAATAATCAATGTAAGCACAGTACGGTCAAGTCGCATTCATCTCGGCATACCTCGTCTACATTTCAATTATATTATTTATAATATATCTATAATTTTGTGAAAGTTGCTTGGTCATACTTCAGTATCACCTGTCATAAAAGTATGTAGAAAAAGTCTTGTATAGATAGAGCCAATAGTATTGACGATTGATGTAGCGCTTTGAGCATACAAGCTGGTGCTGTGGTTTATTGTGCTTTGGTCTGTGTGTTTCCAGACCCCCGACACAGGATATTACTATCTTAAGAGGTATGTTGAGTTGTAGCGTTTATTATTGTTATTTAAATCGATTCAGGGTCAGAATTATGTAGGTAAAGTCGCGTTGCAATTAGTAGTGTACAATCAGGCAGAAGCTAGCAGCTGCTAGCATGAATAAAGTTATATCACACATAGACTCCGACAGGTGTACAATACACGCATGTTTACAAACAAACAAATAGGGATAGTCATATATTGTGTCGGGGGTCTTGAAATATACATAATCACAAGCACAACCACCCAAACACATAACTGTATAGTCAGTACAAACAACTTCTCGAGGAATCGAAACTGCTGCTGGTGTTTAGGGAAGTTTAACTATCAATGCGTCAGAACGGTCGTCATGTATTTAATTCTATATATATTTTAATTTATTTTAATTTTCAGTACGAACTTGACTGTATTTTTTATTTAATAGAATAATATATCCTAAAAGATTATAATAGAATATGGTAAAAAAATTTTATATAGTAATCATAAATTTTTATGAATGCATTCTAAAATGCCACTGTCTTCTGAATTGGATTCAACACGACTAAAATCATGAGTTGCAACAAGTTAAGAGGTCAAAATGTTTATTTCACTTAATGTTAAAAATAATACTTGAACAACAAATAACTGACCTAACTTAACTGAAGTAGTGTATAGATATAGAATAGGTACGCAAAATTAATGCAATTATTACAAATGCAATTGAAGCCTCAATAGGTCAGCGGTAGAAGGTCCAACACCGGTCCGTTAAAGCGAGAATCGCGGGTTAGATCCTGATCCTCTTGGGCTATTGTCGTACCCACTTCTAGCGCAAGCTCTGAGCTTATTTGGAGGGGCAATAGGAATATTAGTAATGTATTGAAAAATCATTGCTTATATTCTTTAAAAAAAAATTAGCTTTTATCTTTTGTTCTACTACATACGATCATCTAAAAATATAAACTTATTAAAATAACTTGAAAATCGTTTCATATACGCTGATCACTTTAATTACTTTTGAAACCAGTCATAATAAGATAGTTAGACTCACCTGAAACTCTTTCCGCCAGCATCCAGTACTTGTTGATAATTGTAGTCCAATTGTTGTCTGAATAGTAATCGTCTATCGCGATTTTAACGAAACCCGACATTTTTAATGTCAAACACTTTACACACTTCGAAGCTAATACACAGAACACTTCACTTCACTCTTTATTGTCACTTCTCACTCTGTAACAACTCGTAACAAGATGTCACCTGAAAAAGATTTATTTAAATTTTTATATTGAATTACACAATTTTTTTTTTTTTTTAAATAATGTACCGTTTTTTATGCACGAATATTTTCATTTCTTTGTTTATTTTTGTATGCGGTCAATACGAGTTGTCATCTCGATAGATGAAATCGAAAGCTTGGAAAGTGCGCGCGCGTCGGTCAGAGCTCTTCAATTGAATCTCGCGCCACGTATCAACCAATCGTAGCTAAATCACCCCCACGCTACCACAAGGACGTATGTATTAGATTGCGTCATGCGAAATCGCGTTCTATTATTACAGCAAAAAGGTTAACATTTCCGCAACTATAATGCCTTTTCAATGACGCTAATGTTCTATGCGATATTGTGTATACATTTCTTTAACGCGTTTCCTTTTAATATAGTTCCCGGACGTCTGACGTCGGATTACTTCAAAATTATATTCATTTAAGACCTTTTTTTCTTTATTTATATAAACAACGTTTAGTGTGTGTTTTAAGGTTTTCATTAATGAAGCATAAGCTTGTAATTAGTACCTACATACTTCAAGCGCTGATTATATATCTGCTCGTGACTTTGCCCGCGTGAATAACGTTTGTTAATCTTCTTCTTATCGATTGGTTAGTGGTCAACCTAGTGTCAGAGTTGTTCAGGTCGCCCGTAGGCCTCTGACTTGACTTATCGACTGTTGTCTAATTGTCAACAGCCGGGACCGACTTTTTACGTGCCCTCCGAAGCACGGAGACGCTCGGTAGAAATACCACTATGCGATCACCCATCTAGTGACTGACCGCGCTTAAAGTTGCTTAACCTACCGATCGTTTACCGATCAGCGGGTGCACTCGGCTGTGAGCGTCTCGATATTTATAGAAATACAACTAAATTCAAACTTTGATCCCCTATTTTATGTTTTTTTCTCGGGACAAAAAGTGGGTTATGTTCATGTCCAAAATCCTATCTTTTTCAATACCAAAATTCATAAAAATGAGGTCAGCGATTTAGGCTTGAATTTATTTTAATATATATTTTAATATTATTTTGAGGTATAATATTAGATTGAATAATTATAATTAGCCTGGATTCCATATTATCGAAATTAAAATTTTGTAGTTCGTTTTTTGTTTTCCCACGGTAACTTAACATATTTCCGGAATAAATTGTATCCTATGTTTTAATCCAGACAATAACCTACATCTGTGCTAAATTTCATGAAAATCCGTTCAGCCGTTTTTTCGTGATTGATTAACAAACATACAAACTTTCACATTTATTATATTAGTAGGATTATCGCAGGGCAAAAGATTTTAAATTCAGTCATGCAGTTTAGGAGGTTATCGTGAACATACCAACATACCGGAAAATCTATTGCTTGATGTCGGATAGTATAGTTTTTTAATATCTATAATGTAAATAACTTTTTAAGATGCAATAGTTTATAAGGCGGATATTAAACTTCTCATTAGTACGAAACAGTTATTTAAACCTAGCTCTGCTTGCAGCTCCGCTTGTTAAGTCTACAGAATTATGGTTTAAATAGTTTTAAACCCTAATTCTTTTTCTTAAATATATTATAAAAACCCCCGCCGCCTCTGTCTATTCGCTCAAAACCAGAAATTTAAAAACTACTGAACGGATTTTCATGCGAAAGAAGTGTAAAGGTTAATAATTAGTTTTAAAAAAATTAAGGCTTTGTGTAATTGGTTGAAATACCACGATAATTGTTAAAAATATTTGTAAAGTTACAGCAGTCTCCTTGTCTAAATAAAAAAATACTATTTCAAAAACTTAATGTTGATTGTCGCGTCTTTGCGGCTCTCGTTAAATTTCACTTTCGTGAATACCAGTTTAAAAGCCGCTTTGGTATATTATTTTATCCTCCATGGAAAATAAATAATATCGATTTTTATACACAAAATTTCGCTAGCGGCTACTTTGACAAGACTTCGCCTATCCTAAAGATAGTTGAAAAAAAATACGAAGTTGTAGGGCAGCGGTAGCGAACCTGCCTTAAACGCCACTGGCCGCAGACGCATAATAATTATGTTTGTATTGACCATGCAGGCATATTTTCCGGTCTGGGTGGATTTGTTCTTGTCCTTGTATTAGTTTCCGGAGCCCCGACACAGGATACCACTATCCTAATGGGGGCTATTGAGTGTGCAGCGTTTACTTATTTATTTAAAAATAGTCGTTCACCCATCTGCTTACTTAATGAAAATTATTATACTAAGCTTCCGTCCGTCTGCCTGTCAGTCATTAGACTGTATCACATGAACCGTAATAGATACAGAGTTGAAATTGATACAGAATGTCTTTCTCATGCCGCTACAAAAAAAGAACTTAAAATAAAATAAAATTAATAAATAATGGGGACCCGTACAAGAAACTTGATATTTTTGACATTTTTGCTGTATCTCATGTAATAGATAAATAATTGGAGTTTTTATAGTTTGTGTATTTATATGGCTGCTATAATAGAAAATAATAACAACAAGATAAAATTAAAAAAATAACGCAACCTTTCATGTGCGAGTCTACATAAAATCTTTATTCTGCACTAACTTTAAGAAACAAAGAAAGAAATAACACAATTCGTTCAGAAATCTGAATTGAAAATTTGGAGTCACAGGAAGTCGGCGGAAAATAAGAATGTATGTGTTTGAGGCCCAATCTATCACCCCCTCTTTTCCTTTCCGTTTATCCCTCCTCATCCCTTCCCCCCTATCCCTTGGATTGACAGCGCGCATGTGATACTTCAAGTATCGCAAACGTTCATAGATTGCGATGACTGCTTACCATCAAATGGATCATAAGCTTGTTTGCCAATGACTATATCGAAATCGATAAAAGAGAAAAAAAAACTTGAAAATTATTTTGAAGCCTCAATAGCTCAACGGTAGAAGGGCCGACTTCGCTCCGTTAACGCGAGAGTCGAGGGTTCGATCCTGACCCCTTGGGCTATTGTCGTACCCACTCCTAGCGCAAGCTTCGAGCTTATTTGGAGGGCAATAGGAATATTAGTAATGCCTGAAAGAAGCATTGCTAATATTCTTAAAAAAAAAAAAATAATTTTGCCGACTCACAGATCGGATAGGATATTTTTAAAATTTTGGGAGCTATTTTATATTAAATTTTGTTTGTCAAAAAAGCCAAGTCAGTAACGCTCTGATACGCTCCGTTTGGTTTGAACGCGCCTTAACATTGTAATAGTTAGCATATACTGGATACATTGTGCAACTTGTCCAGCGGCCTTTGAAAGTTTCTAATTTTCGCATATATTTCATTAACTTTTCTGTCGAAACATTTTTTTCTAGTATCTCCAAAGTGCGTAAATCTTCAACATTAGTAGGGGCGGTATATTTATGTCAATTGAAATGTGTTTTGTATAAAGAAATAGTGCATTTCCTTTTAAACATTGTGCATATACTCTATATAAATAAAATCCAATTACCGCAAAAATATAAGTACATCACTTCATAATGAATCGTTTTTGAAAAAAACCGGTAAATGGGAAAATTATTATTTCGTAAAATAAATCATAATTAAATATTTAAAAATAATAATTAAAAATTCAATAATAAGATAGTTAAAGAAATCGAAAAACCACAGCTCATGACACAAGGCATTGTCAAACTAAAAATCACTTTAAAATCAATCTCAATCTATTGGACTTGTTAAAACAAATCATGCGAGCCCAAAGTCGAGGGAAGATTACAAGCGTGTTAAAAATAAATAAATAATAAACGCTACACAATCAACTGCCCCCATTTGGATAGTTATAACCTGTATGGGGGTCCGGAAACTTACACAAAGACAAGGACAAGAAAAATGACCCAGACTACAACTGCCTGTATGGTCAATACAAACATCTGCTTCAAGTGCGAATCGTAACCGCCTGTGATGCTAAAGGACGTCGTCCAAAAGAGAGGACTCTCAAGAATCACGTTTAATTAGCTCTTATTTTTTGCTCAGTCTTTTTCTATATCCTTGATTTGACTAACATACATTATGTTTATTATTATTATTTAGGCGTCGGGATGTGACGACCCCATCGCCCGCTGTTGGGATAACCTCTGTCACAACAGAGATTATTCCATCAGTGCAATCAGTCACACTGGTGGTAGGTCTTTTGTTGCAAGAGGCCGGCTAGGTAGGTACCACCGCAGTGTCCAATATTCTGCCGCCAAATAGTAGTGCTTAGGCACTACTGTGTTCCGGTTTGAAGGGCATTGTACGCTAGTGAAATTACTGGGCGAACGAGATTTAAGAACTAACATCTCGAGGTTGGCAACGCGTGAGTGGCACCTACTAATGGTGCTGCAAGCGCTCATAGGCTACGGCATCCACTTACCATCAGGTGGGCCGTATGCTTGTTTGCCAACTTCTAACATAAAAAAAAAAAAATGTATATGTATATGAAACAATTTCGAGATTTATCGTAATAGAAGACTGTTTAAATTATGTAAATCAGTTAAGCGGTTTCAAAATAATAGTAGAATTTAAATTGTGTCAAAAGTCTTGATATAAATAATTTGATGACATGCAGAGTGTAGATTTTAGGAATAATTTATAGTCATATGCAAAGATTGATTTTTAAAATTATTTTAATTAATTAAATAATTTTTCCACTGTAAATTAAGAGCATCCAAGCTTGCTTCATATTAGCTGTGGTAAAAATGTTTGACTTATCAAAATATTGATACTTTTATATTAAGTTATTAAATAAGTTTACTTTTTTTTTTCTGCATAAATCTATAACCGATATTTATCTTCTATTGGCTCTATTTTAAGATATATTGTACAATGTACAGGTGCTTTGATTTTTTTTAAAAATGGTCACCAAACCAGCTTTAACCAATATATCTATAATTATACTGATATTTTTTCGATAAAAATCGATACAACTAAAAATATCGATTCAATTTTTATCAGTATATTTTGCATTTTCACTTGCCCATCCCTATTTCGTGCTCCTAGACATATCACTGATGGCATGACGCACCCTAATGTCTTGCATATTTCTCTACAGTAGACGAGTATTGTTACTGATCCTCAACTCTTCTAGAAATAAATTCATGATCTAAAGGAAAAAGTATTTTTTCTCCCATTGTCACACTCTTGTAGTAGAAAACAAAATTTTCAACCCAATAATACTTGTACAGATATAATATATATGTAGTTCTAGAGACAGACTAAAGATGGCGTTAGATGTGTCAAAAGCTAGTCAACTTTCATTGGGTCTCGATCAATGTCAAGGGCGTTATATACTTGATAGAAAGCAGGGCATTTTGGGTATGATAAAATGATAGTAGTAAATTTTTAACATTAACAATCATGTACATTATGTAAAGATAATTGAGATACAGTAATGTATTCATTATTAAATGAAATATATTTGTTTATTAAGCGGACCAATCATTTGCTTAACGGATGACAAGTATGTTTTATAAAAAATTATAGTCTGACCCGGAGAACGTTGTTCTGTCCTATATATCTATCTAATACCTTTAAACGAGCAATTCTTGTATATACATATATATAAATATATAATCTGAATTTCGGAAAAGGCTCCAACGATTTTCATGACATTTAGTGTGCAGGGGGTTTCGGGGGCGATAAATCGATCGAGCTAGTATTCATTTTTAAAAAATGTTGTTTTATCCATGATTTTCCAGGTCCAGTACGATTCTTTCCTTTGTGAGAAAAACTATTATCGGAAGCCCTGTATGTATATTAGTATTAGTATTTATAAATTCTTCAGAAGTCAGTGCTAAGTAAAATATTGGCACAAAAGGCACCGTATCAGCGAAAATATTCTAGAGAAAATGTTTATGTTTTTTTTTTTAAATTATGTATTTTTTTCTAAAAATTATTCCATTTAAACTATTTTATTAAGAATAATAGCTAGGCAACAATAGTTAAGATTCGCAAGAGACACGCTGTGAACGTAATCAACTTTTGGACTCCACCCTTTTTCTCGACTGGGTAAGTATTCGGCCCGCTGCCCCTCTAACCGGTGACGCTGTCAAGGCCAGTAGAGCCAATAGCAATACATAGTCAGACAAACAATATACATAGATAAAATCGTGCTTTTTCATCGTAGTTTTATAAAGATTTTGGTAACTTTTGAATATTTTATTTGGAATTTAAAGTCCTTACTAACATTATAAAACCAAAGTAACTCGTTCTCTCTGTCTGTCTGTCTGTCTGTCTATCTGTCTGTCTGTCTGTTTGTCGCGCTTTCACGCCAAAATTACTAAACCAATTTGGTACACAGATAGTCTAGAGCCTGAGAAAGGACATAGGCTACATATTAATGCGAAAAAAGGGTTGTAAGAGGTTGAAAGATGGGAGAAAAATTGTATGGAAGTATCGTAATTTTTCGAGCTAGAAGTTTCAAACTTATATTTTAGGTTATTGATTATAAATAAATATGACATTCAAAGTTTTTAAAGGGAAGGGATTAGGCTTGTATTAAAATCATTATTCATTCGGGCGAAGCCGCTGGCAGACGCTAGTACTTTATAAATTCAGTTTAAACTTTTAATTAATGTTAGTTTATAATCTCTCACATTGGAGTATTTCACAAAAACCGGTATTCCGATGTCACAGTCAAATTCAACTCGGACAGATGTACTAAGGTCAGCTTTCGTCAACATTATGAAATGTCCACATCAAATCTTTGCATATCATGATATTAGGCTAATAAACGCTATCTGGGTTATGGTCATGAATGAAGATTACGTAATTGAAAAATATTATACACCTAGATTTGACATATGTTTTCAAGGTTGTGTACATAAAGGCAGCCAACTGAACCTCACAAACTGTTATTGATAAAATATAGCTGGAATTTTCATAGACTTTGTATTTCCTTCCATCCAATCCATCAAATCTAATTGGTAACGCGCATGTAACACTTCTAGTATCGCAAGCGTTCATAGGTCGTGGTTGACTGCTTACTATCAGGCGTTTGTTTTACCTTCAGATTAAGGCAATAAATTTATATATGTTTCCCTCCCGATGACGTCCCAAGCCTAGGCTCGACAGTGACAGATTCAACTTGAGCCCCGCGTGGGGTGTTCATCTTTTACCGGCTGAGGTCTCCTGACCCGGCCACCCCACCGGTGACGCTGTCAAGGCCATTAGGGCCAACAGCAATAGACACTACGAAAAAAAAAATTATGTATTTTATCTATACCCAAATACGGTTAGGCATCAAGTATAAAGTTATATTTTCAATTACTTAATTATTTTAATACTAAAAATTTCCCAATCCAATGGTATCATCGTATCTAATGTATTTGTTAGTTCGGAATAGAAAGGCTTTAGCAGTTTGTAAGGTTAAGTAAATTTTATTATTTTATACCAAAATAATAGTAAAATATACAGAAGATACTGACTTCTGAAGAAAATATTCTGCAGATAATATTTATTACTTGCTTATTATTTTTGAAGTCGGTTTTCCACATAAAATATATAAAATGTTTAATTTTAGTTATAGAACTATTATTTTTGAGGAAAATTGGGTAAAAAAAGCTTCATTAGTTTAATGACAGGTAGGTTTAAATCTGAGAACGTCTAAGATAATCGTTCGGATTTCTAGCATTTGCGACACGATTTAGAAGGAGAAAGCTTTGCTTTTTAAAATCCATACCAATGTTATAAAGCTCAAAGAGTTGGTTTGTTTGTTTGTTTCAACGCTCTTATCTCTGGAACGAATTTGATTTTTTGGGACGAAGTTCCTTAACGCGACTTTCGGGTAGTGCGATTTAGTAGAAATCGTCACGTAACGAAATGCCGTATGCTGTGTTTGTGTGCGTGTGCGTGTGTTCGGATGAACAAAAGAGCAAGTGAGTGCGCAGCTGGGTGCGTACTCTCCCTTTCTCTCTCTGTCTCTGTCTCTTGTTATCATATAACCTATTGAAATATACAGATTTCATTTAGAATTATAATCGGAGTTGAAGAAAAAACGTATAGGACTTCGTTCCCGACAGGAGTCTCCCGACAGCACAGTGTTTTTTTTGATATCACATTTCTTGAGGAAGGCTATAGGGTATATAACATCACGATACGACACTTAGAAGCCCAGCAATAAGAAAGAAAGTGGGGGCGATATAATGCGGTAAGTTTGAATAGGACGGTTCCCTGAGGAGGACTGCAGTCGGTGTGGACCCGACTGCCGTACGCGCTTGCGTGGGAAGCGCTGGGGGCTTACCATCTCGCCCCCTCGGAACCGAGCTCCGCTAGGCGATGCACGGTGCTTGGCAGGTCGCGTTGGTTAGTTCTACGAGAGTTCCCGTAACCTGACAATCGCACTGAGGTCGGCCACCGAGGAGAGGACGGTTTCACCCGAAAGGAGCGAAGCCGCGGGCAAAACTATATTAAAATACGATCGTCTAATCTGATGCGGATACGAACATAATTATTTCAACCTACATAATACAAAAGATGTATTCTGATGCAATTTAATTAATCAGATGTAATATTTAGCAATGCGATTATAAAATGTTAATTGGTAAATTGCATGTATATCGCTTCGTAACACAGATGGTGTAAATCATGTCTAGAAAACGTATCCTTTTCGCAAGATGCCTTTTGTTAAATATATTCTATTAGTTATAAATAACAATTCTAGAAATACGATGATTAGGCCCCGATTTCTCGTACGTTGATTAAATTCGTGTCAACTTAACATACGAACTATTGAACGCTCATTGGTTAAAGATAATCGATGATCAACATATGACTACGATACGACTTGGGAACCTTCAAGAGAAGAGCCTATTCTTTCCTTAAAGGTCGGCAACGCGCCTGCATGCCTTGTGGTGCTGCAGATGTTCATGGGCGGTGGTGATCACTTAACATCAGGTGAGCCTCCTGCCCGTTTGCCCCCTCTTACATAAAAAAAAAACACAGGCAACCAATGAGTGTTTAGTATTTGCTATGTTAAGTTAACATGAGTTTGATCAACGTTCGAGAAATGAGGGTTAATAATTTGGAAAGAAATAAATAAAATTAAAGTGTCTGTTTGTTATTCCTAATTCACAAATTTTCACTGAATGCTTATTTTTTCAGTCTTGGGTATTATCAGGGAGGCCGACAAGCGGAGTCGTATATAATGATATGCGTGAGTCTCGCAGACAATTTAAGAACAATTTAAAATGGTGTCAGGATAATGAAGAAAAAATTAAGATGGATATTTTGGCTACATCGCATGATGCAAAGCAGTTTGGAAAGTTCTGGCAGCATACTAACAAACTGAATACACGGACGAGTCTCCCTGTCCTTGTCGGAGGCATGAGTGGCTGTCGTGACATAGCCAATTTATTTAAGACGCAGTTTAAAGTAAATCCGCTTAAAACTAGTGGTGACATAGTGTGTGGTGCTCAAGACATTGTGATTACTGCGGAGGACCCGGTTTGCTTCACTCGTAATGAAGTTGAGCGGGCTATCAATAACATGAAGCGTGGGAAATCACCAGGTCATGATGGATTGAGTGTCGAGCATCTGCGTTGCGCTGGTGTGCACCTCTCCAGAGTCCTCAGGTTAGTCTATAACCTTTGTATTAGCCATACTTACCTGCCAGGCGCAATGATGGAGGCAGTAGTGGTACCAGTCATCAAAAATAGAACAGGAGACGCGACAGACAGTTCCAACTATCGGCCTATATCGCTAGCGACAATAACAGCTAAGGTGCTGGACAGTCTGATTGATACACAGTTAAGCAAATGCGTCAAGTTACATGACGCTCAATTTGGATTCAGACCTGAACTTTCTACTGAGAGCGCAATATTGTGTCTCAAGCAGACTGTGCAGTATTATACTGACAGGAAAACACCGGTGTATGCATGCTTTTTGGATCTGTCTAAGGCCTTCGACCTGGTTTCATATAAAATACTATGGCAAAAACTTAAACAAGAAACAACCCTTAGACCTGAACTTGTCTCCATACTTGAGTACTGGTATGGTAATCAAACAAATATGGTAAGGTGGAGAAACGAGCTGAGTGACCCTTTCAAACTGAAATGTGGGGTTAGACAGGGTGGGCTGACGTCACCAAGGTTGTTCAATCTGTATATAAACCAGTTGATTGAGAGGCTCAGTGGAGCAGGGGTCGGTTGCTCTATTGATGGGGTTACCATTAATAATATCAGTTATGCAGATGACATGGTTCTGTTGAGTCCCTCGGTCAATGGCCTCCGAAAATTACTTAAAATTTGTGAAGATTATGCTAGGGTGCATGGACTCTGTTATAATTCTAAAAAAAGTGAATTTCTTGTCTTCAGGGGTAAAAATAAATCTTTATGTTATAAGCCTAATATACTTTTGTGTGGAACCCCCCTGAGGCAAGTGACCGAGTTCAGGTACCTTGGTCATGTTGTAACGGAGCACCTTGGTGACGACAGCGACATGGAGCGGGAGCGCCGGGCGCTGTCGGTCCGCGGCAACATGTTGGCCCGCAGATTTGCACGTTGTACGACGCAAGTTAAATTAACTTTGTTTCGAGCTTATTGCCAATCTTTTTACACGTGCAGTTTGTGGGTGAACTATAGGCGGCGGACCTATAGCGCCTTGCGTGTCCAATATAACAATGTGATGAGGGCGGTACTTGGGCGGCCCCGACACTGCAGTGCTTCAGCCATGTTTGCGGGTGTTCGTGTGGATGATTTTTATGCGATCATGCGCAAACGTGCTGCGTCCAACATGGGTAGGCTAATAAGCAGCAAAAATACCCTCCTCAGCACTTTGGCTTGTAAGCTGGATAGCCCGTTCTGGAGGATTTGGAACGGTGCACACATGGACGACAGACGGCAGTAAAGACCGAATTAGTTTTTACAATAAATTTCGGTGTAATTAGGTTAAAATATTTTACTAACATAGGCTAATAACATTGTTACTAACACTCATTTGTATTTATATGGACTTCCTTTGGTCTGAAATAAAAGAATATTATTATTATTATTATTATTTATCTGTATGTCTGTCAGTTAGTTCTGGTTCATGTCTGAAATGGTTTGACCGATTTAAAAGGGAATCAGTGGCATACAGCTGATGTTGTAAGAAGTAACTTTGGGCAAATTAATTTTATAAAAAAAAATGGAATTAAAACTCCTTGCATTGAATAAAAATCGGTAAATCATGTCCACGAGCCGGGGCGCTACTAGTATGAAATATAATAGAAATGCAGTATTTATTAAGTTAGTTTATGTGTTACATTGTGTATTATGTACAGATATTTATTTTAGCCTGGGGTGCAGATTACTCTACTCCACCAGTTAGTAAGTGGGGGTAGTTTCCAAACACGAAGGCGGCTAATACCTGTCTACCTATTTTTAAAATCGGTCCAGCCGGCTCGGAGTAATCGAGTAACAAACATAAAAATATATTGAGACAGACTATCAACCTCCTCCTTATTTTAAGTCGGTTAAAAAAATGGTAGACGCTAAGCCTAGCACGTAGTGTACTCGTCAAGTACACTGGGCAGTGGCAGTGTGGGACACGACAAGCGGCAATACCCACTACAACTCAGCGGAACCCACATCGCTTTAATGACACGTTTTAATTCGCTGTTAAATTAAAAAAAAATGTTTCATAATTATTTATTTAACAAGTCATTATAATTATGTTTACTAGATTGTTGTTTTTTGGTTTTATAATCTTATATCAAAAACAACTAAAACTCAATGGCAACACTTTTTTTATGCAAGATTTATCTGCTCAGGATAATGAAGTTTTTAATGTGCGTAATAACATACATTCTTCATTGTAAACATGTTTTAATTAGTTTTTTTCTTATTCTATTGTTTATTACAAGACAATGTTAGGTCCAAATGTTAGGACAAAAAAAATGTTTTTATGTAATAGTTAAGATATATAAAAATTCTAGCTTCTGCCAGCGTACCATAAGACTTTTCAACCCCCCGTTTTTCGCATTAAAAAGTAGCCTAACCCCTTTCACAGGCCCTAAACTATCGGTGTACAAAATTTCATTTAAATCGGTTCAGTACTTTTGGGGTGAAAAACAAAATTAAATATTTTGTTTGTTTCAATGTGTTTTTAACACATAATTTTAGTTTTTTTTTATTTGTTAATTTTATTATGTCCTACCTCGATAAAAATTTCGCTTTGTGTCCCTTGTACGAGAGAGAGAAGCGCACGATTCTGTCCCAGCAAGACGACACTAATTAACTCATTAATTAACACACTTTACCTCCCGGAAACGTAGGACATTGCCACCCGTGACTGTTCTACTTTTCTCCCTAGTTGTGTAACGTAATAACTACTTACCAATATAAGTTATTGCGAATACAAGGAGCGGAGTAATAACCTTAAGTGTTAATAACTCTAATCTCTACTATATAATAATATGTATTTAGTCCTTAAAAGGTGTAAAACGTAAATCAATGCATTTTGAAGTTTTGTGCAATGGAGTCACGCAACGGATAGGATATTGCACCAAGGATCCAGGTACCGGTTTATTCGGAAGTACGTAGTTTGGAAACGAATTTTGTGCGTGTTATGAATCATGAATTTATTTATCAATTGTTGTATACTATACAAGCTGTGCTTCGCGGCTACGCTCGCGTGGTATATGGGACTAGTACCTTTTTTTGTTATCGGGGAGGAAATCTGCTCACAGATACCTGGCCTCCTGGGGAGGAGAACCGGGTTATGTGGGGTTCCATGACAGGTGGTCAGTCATGGGGACCCATTAAAACCTCCTCGGTGGCCGGCCTCAGTGACAAAGAGATGCCCCGGGATCTCTTAGAGAACTCTAAACCGGTGCTTTTCGAACACTGCGCTGGCAAAGCTCGTTCCTAGGGGGCGAGATGGGTGGGACTAGTACGTAGATGATCCAGCTTTGCTCGGTACTTTGTTTTGGTAAATCGTGTTTTTCAAATTACAATACAATGATGAAATATGAATAATACGAAATATAAATACTATGAAATTACCAACTTATTTTTGCAGACGATTTTAATTCGTTATTATTTTTAAAGTCCTTTAGATTCTTTATAAACAAGCTGCGGAACCCTTTAGTTGCAACTGTCCGTAGTCCACAACGCACTTGACTGATAATTATTTCTGTTGGCGATGTAAGTTATGGATCGGTTTGTTATAATTAATAAAGTATATTCTAATTATAAAT
Organism: Hestina assimilis; assembly: GCA_023373885.1. Taxonomy (NCBI): domain Eukaryota; kingdom Metazoa; phylum Arthropoda; class Insecta; order Lepidoptera; family Nymphalidae; genus Hestina; species Hestina assimilis. Next base: position 14,150,790 of record CM041745.1, read on the forward strand.
TACTTTAATTATAATTGAATTCATCCATTTTTCATTTTTAGTCAACCGTAAAACGTTTTTAGTTTAAATGCTTACTAAATTCGTCGGATGTTTGTGTCGATGGCTCCTAGGCCAGTAGATCGTAGTGATAAAGGGGCAGCCCTCACGGAGACAGTTATTTTTTGGATGGGATTTGTTGTTTTAACTTTCCAATTTAAGCTTAGGAAAAACAAAAATATCTCAACTGTGAACATTAAGAGTTAACTATTGGATTTATTTTCGTCTCATAACAGGATTTAAAGTAACCTTTTTTAATTACATCTATTATTGTAATAATTGATTTTCGTTCTGAATAAAGTTAAATTGACTACAAAAACTGTGAGAATAAATAAAACAAAAGAACTGCAATGGTCTTAAGATTATGGATCAATGACGTAACGAGATCTTTAACCAATCCGTTAAGGCTACAAAGCGTGCAAAAAAAAATAACACAAGTTATATAAAATACAATTTTGATGCCCAAGTCACTGGCTGTATATCTATGTAGTTTGATAACACCTTTATCAAATTTTATCTATACATATATAAAAGGCCTGACTGTCATATCAACGTCCAGGCTAAACCCTAGGACCTAACAAGCTGATTTTTTTACATTTTAAATCAATTTAAAACGTAAATGAGCATTAAGAAAGGATTTTTCAAAATTACCCCTTAAGGAGGAAACCCTTTACCCCCTTATATGAGAAAGAGAGAAAGGGGTTAAAAGTGTGTATGGAAGTCCGTCATTTTTGTAACTAGAAGCATGACACTTTTTTTTTTTTTTTTATGTTAGACGTTGGCAAACAAGCATACGGCCCACCTGATGGTAAGTGGTTGCCGTAGCCTATGAGCGCTTGCAGCACCATTAGTAGGTGCCACTCACGCGTTGCCAACCTCGAGATATTAGTTCTTAAATCTCGTTCGCCCAGTAATTTCACTAGCGTACAATGCCCTTCAAACTGGAACACAGTAGTGCCTAAGCACTACTATTTGGCGGCAGAATATTGGACACTGCGGTGGTACCTACCTAGCCGGCCTCTTGCAACAAAAGACCTACCACCAGTGTGACTGATTGCACTGGTGGAATAATTTCTGTTGTGACAGAGGTTATCCCACTTTGTTTAAAGCGAAAAATTAGAGATCAAGAAACGTATGTTTTAATATTTTTTTAATTCCACCCCTGAAGAGTTGAAATAGAGGTTAAAAGTTTGTAATAAAATCTTAATTTGACGACGTTGTGGCGCAGCGGTAGCGAACCTGCCTTAAACGCCACAGGTCGCGGGTTCGATTCCCGCTCGGAGCATAATATGTTTGTATTGACCATGCAAGCATATTTTCCGGTCTGGGTGTATTTGTCCTTGTCATTATGAATGTTTCCGGACCCCCGACACAGGGTATTACTATCCTAATGGGGGCCGTTGAGTGTTGAGTGTGTAGCGTTTATTCATGCGGGCGAAGCCGCAGGCAGACTAGTGTTTAATATAAATAATTCAGTATTAATGCACCGGCAAATGAGATAATGTAGATAAAATTTTGCTAAATTTAATACCTATTTCTAAAATTCAATTAATTTTTTTGACGACGTTGTGGCGCATTGCGTAACGAACCTGCCTTAAGCGCCACAGGTCGCGGGTTCGATTCCCGCTCGGAGCATATGTTTGTATTGACCATGCAGATATGTTGTCTGGGCTGGGTGTATTTGTCCTTCTCATTGTGTATGTTTCCGGAACTCCAACACAGGATACAACTATTCTAATGGGGGCCGTTGAGTGTGTAGCGTTTATTTATTTTATTTGGATAAGTTGGCAAGCAAGCACACGACTCACCTGATGGTAAGCGGTTATCAAACCCTATGAGGGCTTGCAGCCCAATACATTTGTAGTTTTTAGTCACTCATTTTCAACTTCGAGATATTGGTTCTTAAATCTCCTTTGCCCATTCACTTCACTACCTACAGTGTCCTTCAAACCGAAACACTTTACTGCTTTGCGGTAGAATAACTGACACTGTGCTGGTATCTACCTAGGCGACCTCTTGCAATAAAAGGCCCACCAGTAAATTACTACTACAGTAAATTTTAATTCGAATAATTTAACTCTTCTTCCAAAGCAGTCATGTAAATTGCTTCGTAAGATTTGGGTTTGATATAACTGTGTCTTATCTATGTACCACATACAAGTCCAGTTTCACCGGCCCAAGTTCAAATATCAAGTTCGTACTAACATAATGTAGGACGCGACAGTGACCTGTTATGCTCAGCATACACGAGCGAGGCTGTGGACGAAATCTCGAAGGTTGTTATGAAATTATCTTTGTAATTACACTTTACGGACATAATGGCTTATGAGGTTAGAATAATAAATTTTATATAGCGGTCAGTTTGCGGACATAGGCGAAAACTCTAGAAGATTTTTTTATGTATTAACTATAAGTAAATTAATCAAGTGATGTTTTTACCAACTATTCTACCTACCCTTCCCCTCTTAAGAAGTGAGGAGAGGGGTTTTTCTGATGATACATTGTGAGGTGGATCCGCCCATAATTTTATACAAAATCGCGTGTAGTTTTTGGTATTTTACAATTTTCAGAATTGTAGAATTGTATTTATAAACAATATTAGCAATGTTTTTTAAGCTATTACTCCTATCTCCCCTCCAAATAGCCTCGTAGCTTGCGCTAGGAGTGAGTATAGCCCAAGGGGCTCAGGATCGTACTATATGTCACTACTCTCCCCTCCTGAAATATTTTACTATTTTTTGCCAATTACTTCACTCTCCCACCGCTTCTTGAGCATCAGTCAATTAATGGACGATAACTAAGATATCACTGAGTGTGAGCATATGAGGGGCACTCTGATGCCCAGTCGTAGTTGGAAAGTTATAGCTCTCGCATGCAGTCAAAGCAGATTCCGTCCACAGGACTCTGCTAAAGACTCATCTCACTCTGACCCACAAATTTTTCTTTTTTTTATGTTAGAAGTTGGCAAACAAGCATACGGCCCACCTGATGGTAAGTGGCTGCCGCAGCCTATGAGCGCTTGCAGCACCATTAGTAGGTGCCACTCGCGCGTTGCCAACCTCGAGATATTAGTTCTTAAATCTCGTTCGCCCAGTAATTTCACTAGCGTACAATGCCCTTCAAACCGGAACACAGTAGGGCCTAAGCACTACTATTTGGCGGCAGAATATTGGACACTGCGGTGGTACCTACCTAGCCGGCCTCTTGCAACAAAAGACCTACCACCAGTGTGACTGATTGCACTGATGGAATAATCTCTGTTGTGACAGAGGTTATCCCAACAGCGGGCGATGGGGTCGTCACATCCCGACGCCGAATTACGAAGTCATCGGGAATTGTTTAAAATATGTGCCTGTTGCGATGCGCAACGAATAGCGCGGTCATTCGTCATGACGTCACGGGCCGGGCCCTGCAGTGGGAGTAACACTAAGGCGCCGAGCTCACTGCGCGCACATATCTTTAAATTGTAAACCGACTGTTGGTCTTGCATAAATCAGTACTATGGAGTAAACTTTTATTTAACCCAATATCATACAATTCCTCACTTAATGCACGTTACTCTTCCCGCTACGAGTAAATTATCTTTAGGGCAGATATTCATATTGTCCAAGATATTGTTGCTTAGTTATTGGAATAGTATTTGTTATCTGATATGCGTTTGCCGAATATGAGATCTCAGTATGTTATATATTTCTTGTATTTAAAGTGAAATCAGTTATGAATTAAATGAAAAACTATTCTATTAAAAGATTAAAAAAAAAACATTTAATTGTTTATTGCAAACAACGTGCTAATACTAATTAAAATTATACATGTTTTACAAACACTCCTGTTTTGAAATTATAGCAAAGTTATGTTTGTACTCGTACGTAATAAAAATTGTTATTCTGACTTATCAGACTTCCGCCTTCTATTTTTTTTTTCTGAACGACAGCGTCACCACACGTTGTGGCGACACTGTTGTGGCGTTGTGGGTAGCGAGTCTGCCTTTAGTCTCGACTGTTGCGGGTTCGATTCCCACTCGGGCAGATGTTTGTTAAAATTTCTGTATCGGTCTGGGCGATTGTCTTTGTGGATCTCTCCACCGTGCCTCGGAGAGCACGTTAAGCTGTCGGTCCCGGTTGTTATCATGTAACATCTGATAATAATCATTAACTCTTTATAAGTAAATTGCTCTTATACAATGAGTTACTGGTTCGCCTTTAGGGCTGCGGAGGTCAGATGGCAAACACTCCGTGTAAAATCTCGTAATCTGTCAAATCCGGATAAGAGTAATATTCAGACCTTGGGTAAATAAAATACCGGAAATAATGCCAGGACGACAGGCGTCGGGATGTGACGACCCCATCGCCCGCTGTTGGGATAACCTCTGTCACAACAGAGATTATTCCACCAGTGCAATCAGTCACACTGGTGGTAGGTCTTTTGTTGCAAGAGGCCGGCTAGGTAGGTACCACCGCAGTGTCCTATATTCTGCCGCCAAATAGTAGTGCTTAGGCACTACTGTGTTCCGGTTTGAAGGGCATTGTACGCTAGTGAAATTACTGGGCGAACGAGATTTAAGAACTAATATCTCGAGGTTGGCAACGCGTGAGTGGCACCTACTAATGGTGCTGCAAGCGCTCATAGGCTGCGGCAGCCACTTCCCATCAGGTGGGCCGTATGCTTGTTTGCCAACTTCTAACATAAAAAAAAAAAAAAACGAAGAAGAAAAGCGTCACCACAGGGAAAGGGGGGGTGTTGTGGTTTTCTGACTACTGCCACCCGTGGTAAAAGATAGCTCAAATTTAAATTCGTCCTAAGGGCCTCCTTCGAGGTCGCTGATGGGTTGCTCGTTAAAATTAAGAAGCAGTATTTTGCATTGTACCAGTATCTTGGCTTTTCCTTGTTCGGAAGAAGCCAGGTTGCTGTACAATTTAATACCCTTAGCAAAATTGTACAGCAACCTGGTGGAAGGATAGTGACCCTTACACTAGATAACATGCGACGCTTAAGATCACTAAGACACATTAATGGCTTAAAATGGTATTTCAACTTTATTCCAAATAAGGTACTATCTATAGTCTTTAAGATTATTAAAGTTAAGTTTTCCACTAACACTATCGTACTATTTGTTCCGGGAAGCTTCAGTTAATGACGTATATTTTAAACAAAAACTTAACAAGGAAATGATAGTTTAAGCTAAAATTCCTATAAAAATTTAATCAATTTCGCAAATTATTTTAAAATAAAGAAAACATAACTGTAAGCAATTATTTAGTTAAAAAAATATTTATGAAAGAATAATAAAATTAAAGTAGTAATAAAATAATAATAAAAAAACAAATAATAATAAATATTTTTTTTCCTGTTAATAATTATATATGACTTTTTCATAATTATAGAAAACAATGTTGATAAAATAAAATAAAAATATATGCATATAAAACTAAAATAATTGAAATTTCACATTCAATTTTATTAATAACGAGAAGCTATTTTAATAATTAATAAACATACCAAAGTAAGTATATTTTCAGACAACGCGAACCCGAAGATGGCACAACCACAAATAGCAATAAATATAACCACAGCAAAAGTCCATCACAAACTGAAGATCTTGCAAAAATTATTATCATATATACAAACTTTTGCATGTTCTGTCTTTGGTTGAATTACAAAGAGCACTAACAGCTACAGAGGCTTCTTTTTCATAAGAATACAACGGGCCTTGCTTCGTCCGGTCGTTTTTCATTGCGATATATAATTGTGTAATTTAGACTTGTAATTATTATTTTCTTTATTATTCTACACCATAATAGTTACATAACGTTGTTTTGTTTACAATTGCAAGGGTGATACTTTACTAAGAAACTGTATCTCATTATTCTAATTGCTGTAGTATTTTTCAACGCAATGGACTTGGATAATATTTTTATATAGAATAGCTTATTAGACGCATCTATTCTTTTTATATTATTAATTTAGAACGCGGATATTCTATATAATATTATTATATACAATAGCTGCTCCGCTTCCGTGGTGTACAGATATTTTTTTTGCATAATAGGTTACTCCTTATAACATCAGCTATCTGCCAGTGAAATTCTCATTAAATTCCGTCTAGCCCTTTCAGATATTAGCCGGAACAAACAGATGATAGACAAAAATCTTAAAAATAGCTTTTTTTCTTATGTAAATATCGTATATTTTCTAATGCATTTAGTTAAAATCTGTTTATTTGGAATTACAAACAGACAAACCAATTTTATTTATTTGTATAGATTTTAAAAATTTGGGTTTTCGTTACAGTTGAGTCAAAAGTCTAGGGTTTGGTTGGGTGGGATCTGGTTGTTTGTGCTTGTGTTTGTATGTTTTCAGACCCCCGACACAAGATATTTCTATACTAATGCGGGCCGTTGAGTGTGTTTATATATTTATTGTCCATCATTCTATTTTTTTCCCTTTCGTGTACGAAGTAATTTGCTTGGTGTTCTTCTTAAGTTTGTTTCATGATTTTATTTATCTCTCTGAATTATGATTACTCTTTGTCCAAATGTTTAATGTTTTTGTATAGTTACGTCTTTTTAATAATTTTTATCAACGTCACAAAAATTTGTCATGCGTCGTCCAAAATTTTGTTCAGAGAATTTATTTCTAGAGATGACTTTATTTTTTGTAGTTAAAGATAATAATAAATTTGTAATTTGACTTTTTTATAACCATCAACTTGTAACAATAAGTCTCGGTTCACGAGTTCATTCTCCTGACGTATTATTTTTTTATTTGCCATTCACATTGGATTTAGAAGACGGAAATATTTAGTTAGTAGACGACACGGATACCTAATACTAGTGACTTTTGACCTCAGATAGATTTACCATATATTTCGATGGAGTTTAAAGTCAAACTGATTACCCATGACTATGAGGATTCGATCAGTCGGATAGGTATCTGTAGGATTCATGCAAAAAGTGCACTGTGCACTTGTATAGTGGTTATCGCCCAAGACCAACATGATTGACGGCCTAAGCCATTTCTACCGACTGTAAAACCGGGAATTATCCACCCTCATCCCTCCCTCCCCTTTCCATATAAATTCTACGCGTTCCGGTCTCCGAGGTACCGACTAAACGTGGCATCGATTCGTGAACAAAGAAGTTTGCCAATTTTTTCTTGTCGCACTTTTAAAAAGTGGAATGCATTGCTGGCAAACTAGAATTTGAACTAAGAAAGCAGGCCTCCACATATTGCAAAACGTGCATTGGGAGTGTGACTTGACCTGCAAGAGCTTACGACCACGAGTTAGTTTTGGACACAGTCATCAAAGTAAATTTTCGGCAAATGTTTTCGACAGATCCACATCTTGTTGTAAGGTTGGAAGATGTTTGATATCAGCTTGTGAATCAAACATTAACACGAATCATAAACGTATTTATTAAAGAAATTCAATTCAATTGGTTAAAGTTATTAAAGAAATGATAAAAATACTTACAGTAATATTAGTAGACCAAGTAGACCAATTTGATCAAACGTTGGTATTCAATACGGCATGGCTCGATGGTGGTGAATAAATTGGTATTCTTCTTCTTCCGTAAGGGCACATTCTTCGAAGCACCACAAACCAGCGATTGCAAGGAGAACAGTGTAGATCATGTAGTAAATAATATAGAGAAGAATTGTATACAACATTTCTGTAATCTTCTGAGCAGACCCGATTTCAAATCTGTGAATAATGGATTGTGGTGAGTTTTAACAACTTTAACAGATTTCTTGTCCGATGAATTTTAAATGAAACTGCTGGTTTTAGGACTTCAATATGTGCATTGCTACCACCTGTGCTATTTTTTGGTCCAAAAACTTGTAAAGTTACAGTTAAATAAACGCTGCACACTCAACCAACCCCATTAGGATAGTGATATCCTGTGTCAGGGGTTCGAAAACACGTACAAGGGCACGGTAAAATACACCCAGACCGGAAAATATGCTTGCATGGTCAATACAAACATATTATGCTTCGAGCGGGAATCGAACCCGCGACCTGTGGCGTTTAAGGCAGGTTCACCGTAGGTTGTCAAGTTGCATCTTAAAGGTCGGCAACGCACCTGCATGGCATCTAATATTGCAGATGTTCACGAGCGGGGGGGGGTAAACTTGTAGCACTGGTTGATTCTCCTGCCCATTTACTCCCTCTAACATAAAAAAAATTAATCATATTTTCTTCCTCTTCTTGATCCTACGCTAAGTGGAGTCGCATAGCACGTCTTCTTCTATTCTATTCTATCATCTGCACTAATATATGAACATTATAGTCCTTTTACTATTCTATCTATTTTTTGGGATTGCGTCAAAACTGCATTAAATTGGTTAAGAGATAGTCAGACTCGGTCATTTAGAGTTCCATACTATCCGCCAGAGCGTCATGGTTGTTTGCGTAAGCGACCCCATGCTGTGCTACTAAGAGAGTTCCGCTAAGTTTTATGGGTAGTGGGTATTGCCGCTAGACTAATGGGCGGCCGAGTCCCACACTACCACTGCCTAGTGTACTTGTAAGTACACTACGTGTATTGGTGTAAGAGAGTTCCGTCCTAACGTTTTAAAAATTATTCATTTTTAAAACGTTAGATAAACAGCGTAAAGAAAAAATTTAAACTTAACCATAATTATGCTTCGTATGTGTTTTATTAATTTATATAGATTTTTGAAATGGTTATCTGAAGCTATTTTTTTATGTTACAAGTTGGCAAACAAGCATACGGCCCACCTGATGGTAAGTGGTTGCCGTAGCCTATGAGCACTTGCAGCACCCTTAGTAGGAGCCACTCACGCGTCGCCAACCTCGAGATATTGGTTCTTAAATCTCCTCTGCCCAGTAATTTCACCAGCGTACAGTGCCTTCAAACCGGAACACAGTAATGCCTAAGCACTACTATTTGGCAGCAGAATATTTGACACTGCGGTGGTACCTACCTAGCCGGCTTCTTGCAACAAGAGACCTACCACCAGTGTGACTGATTGCACTGGTGGAATAACCTCTGCTGTGACAGAGGTTATCCCAACAGCGGGCGCTGGGGTCGTCACATCCCGACGCCGGTAGACGTAGCTTATACGATTTCTTTTTTATAATGTTAAAAAACCATGTAGTTATCCTCTTATCTCTGTAATAATAATAACCATTTATTATACCATATTAATTTCCAAATTTTAGCTTTAAGAGAGAAAAAGTAAGAAAAAAAGTAAAGAAAAAAGCACGAAGATGGCAACTTTTTCATATCCTTAGTCTCTAAATTGGCAAAAAAATATTTTAATCGTCTTACGATGAAAAATGAAATTTTCACAAAATGTGTATTTCTGTTGCAAAAAAAATATTAACATAAAATAAATTTTAACACCCAAGAGATAAGAGGCTATCTCTTGGGTTGAGGGCTGTCCCTTTATCACGGCTGAGTCTCTGTACTCGGCCCTCCCGCCCGGTGACGCTGTCAAGGCCAGTAGGGCCCACAGCAATACACATTCCGAAAAAAAAAAAAAATCTTCGGTTGGAAACATAGTTCAAGTATCATCAGCCGGATCGTATTTTTGCTTGCCAACCGTCATTAAATAAAAAAAAAAGTAACACAAATAATTTTCAAACAATAAGAGTAATAACGGGAATGGAAACCGGAAGTAAGTAAACGTTAATCGGTTAATCTTTTTAAAAATTCAAATTACAAATTTGAAATCCAAATAACTTAAATGAAATTTTTACATGTATTGCACATTGTATTCAAATCAGTCTTTATCTTAAATGGTATTTTTAAGTGTTGTTGTAAAAGTCTATCTTTTTTAATTTGTTGTTAAGATGTTTATTAATGCTTAAATTACAACAAATTTATTCGAATTGAATTAAATTTAATTGAATTACTATAGGATATACTCGTATAGTATGATGTTCATGCGGAATCGTACCTAAGTCGTGCTCTGCGACCTCCGGGGCGTTTTGGTTTTTTGCGAAGACGCCCATGACGTCACACTATTGCGATGAGGGTTCCGCTGAGTTTTAGTGAGTATTAGTATCGAGTCGCGAACTACTACTGCCTACTGTACTGTACTTGTCGGGTGCACTACGTGTGTGCGTAAATTATTTCTCAGCACATGGAGAAAAAAAGATTGTGTATGTGGACGCAAATAAGCAATACCATGTCAACCCACAAAATTGACAAAACTGAGTTATATATGCAGAAGTGTTGGTAAATGGCTGAAGAACATTTTTCTTTAATATTTGTAGGGTTTTAAGCTTTAAAACTTCTAAAAAAACCATTTTTCCTTCATCATGCCATTTATGTATTATTTTAAACGTTATGGGTTATATTATATACGAAATATGCAGATTGTATGCTTATTTTATGGGAAGATAAGTAAAATAACCTACATACATTTTGAAATTGTCAAAAACTTGACCAGTATATAAATAAAAACAATATAAAGCAAGTTGTTCAAAATTGTCAAACGCGTTTTTCTCGAAATGACATTCGTGTGGGTTGACATGGTATTGGTTATTTGCGTCCATGTAGTCTATATTGGGAATTCGAAAAAACACAAAATCGATCATATATACGAATAACACATATACTAATAATTGCACTATTTATAATGTTATATAAAGTACTATAAATACTACATATATCGTATTATTTATATTTCACACCGCTTCAAAAACTTGAAAGTGCTTACACGCTGTACACGGGCTTTTTCCGGCGGCTTTGACCGGTGGTGGCAAGTAGGTAGTGTCAGTAGCATTCTTATAGCGCTTTGTATTATGCACCTATACGAGTTTATACGTGTCATGATAAACGGACCGCCTATATTTTTTATGTGACTAAGTTGGCAAGCAAGCGTACGACCCACTTAATAATGGTGAGCGGTCGTCGTAACCTATCAGCGCTTGCAACACCATTTGTAGGTGCCTCTCACGCGTTGCCAACCACTGCCAATTTCCAGTGATTTCACTAGCTACAGTGACCTTCAAACCGAAGCACAGTATACATACTGCTTTACGGCAGAATAACAGACAGTGCGATGGTACCTATCTAGATAGTCCCAGTAAGTTGCAATAAAACGCTTTAGCCACCAGTTATACATTTATTTAATTGCCTATTCGAAAAACGATCTTACATGGTCTCGTAAAACGCCGGTCTGTAACCGGCCTAAGGCTATATAGAATGCAATGACAATATATGTATAGTCATGGTGTTAACATTTATTTGATTGGTTTAAAAAACGATACTTGACTTCAAATGCATATACCATATTGTTTACACAAAAAACATATTATATACGTGAAAAATTAGATGTCTTTAAGTAGTTAGTTAGTTTAAAGTGCATTTTAGGATTAGTTTATTCAACAACGAAAGATAAGCACACCATACGAGTAACTGGTGATTTGAGTCTCTTTTTTATAAACACAAATAAATAAAGGAAAAACAACGATTTAACTTACAAGTTTTAGCGTGATCGTACGCAATAGAAGCGAGACGTATACTGAATTTTAACAGGAAAAATATATTATTATGAGTCATTATTTAAAGATTACTCTATATGTTTGAAATTTATAATATTTTTAAACTTTGCAATCATGACTTGCTATTTGTATTTCTGATAGTTGTTATTACCTACTAATTTAATAGTAGTACAGTCATGCTTCTCCCAGCACAAATATGCCACCTCGGCCTAGGAAGTACTACCTCCCACAGAATAGTAAACATCTCGTCGTAGCGTAACAGTTGCTGTTATGATGAGTGGGAATGCCGGACGCCCACCCCTTCTGTTCTCTTTTCTCCTTTCTCATTTATTTCGCGGAATTAAAGTGGAATGTGCTATAGACAAGTCCTTTCTTACAGACAAATAAGATAGTCTCAAGCTTAGAACATAATCTAATAAAGTTAGCGTATGGGTAGCTTTGTTTCGTAGAAATAACTTTGTGTTGTTATAAGTTTGTCTCTTGCCTTTTGCTCCTGTAATATTTTATGACTCAAGTACCTTTTGTACTGTCTACGATAGGCTTTTTTATGTTACTAAGTTGGCAAACATACGGCCAACCTGATAGTAAGCGGTTGCAGTAGCCTATGAGCGCTTGCAACACCATTAGTAGGTACCGCTTTGCCAACCTCGTGATATTGGTTCTTAAATTTTCTTTGCCCCAAATTTTACTAGCCTACAGTGCCTTTCAAACCGAAACACAGTCATGCCAAAAACACTACTGCTTTGCGGTAGAATATTTGACATTGCGGTGGTATCTAAATAGCGGGCCTCTTGCAACAAAAGACTTACCGCCAGTATGACTGATTGCACTGGTGGAATAATTTCTGCTGTGACAGAGATTATCCCAACAACGGGCGATGGGGTCGTCACGTCCGGACCTTTTTCTTAGGTGACCTCATTCTAGTCTAAAAAATATATGGAGCCTCATTAGCACGCATATACTAATAAGAAGCGAATAGTAACTAAAAATATGATATAAATTGCGTAATTCTCTATCCGTGAAGTCATTCATTAAATCATATAAATAATCGCGAAATGTTTTTAAAACTATTCTGGCACGTTCACAATAAATATGCAGATCGGTTTTGAAATATTAAGGATATTGGGCAATACAGAAATATATTGATCAATTGATGACCTTCGACATGTCTAGATTCAATAAAAAAACCTCGTATTCCTGATGACGTCCGTAGCCGTGGTTCGGCTTTTAGGAAATCATAGGTCTATGGACGAAATTAACTTTGAACGCACAAGAAGACTGTCCTTTTTTCACAGCTGAGTTTTTGTCATCAGTCACCCTCGCTCGGTACTTTGTTTTTTTTATTATGTGAGAGGGGGCAAACGGGCAGGAGGTTCACCTGATGTTAAGCGATCACCGCCGCCCATTAACATCTGCAACACCAGAAGGCACGCAGGCACTTTGTTAAGGCAAGTAGGACCAAGACTATCGTAAAAAGACATATATGTTTGAAGCTAATATAATAATGAATGAATAAACACTGCACACTCAACGGCCCCCATTAGGATAGTAATATCCTGTGTCGGGAGTCCGGAAACATTCACAATCACAATGACAAGGACAAATACACCCAAACCGGAAAATATGCTTGCATGGTCAATACAAACATATTATGCTCCGAGCGGGAATCGAACCCGCGACCTGTGGCGTTTAAGGCAGGTTCGCTACCGCTGCGCCACAACGTCGTCAAACGTATAAATTATCATTGTGTAGTTGAAGTTAGAGCAAAAATATTTTTGTCTTCTATCTCAAGACATTTACTAAATATATCGTTTACAAATAGACCTTGAGTCTAAGTGTATGTCTGAATACGTAATGTTTGAAGAGACGCCAAATAATATCATAAATTAAAGCGACCAAATAATATAATATTAAGTTAAACATTTTGGGGGCACTAATACGTTCAGTCTTTTTCTTTCTGATATTTTTCCAGAAATTTACTCATGGTCTGCTTATCTTATACTGATTTGCCATATTACTAGTTTCACACAGAGCGATTGCCATCAGATCTTTTTTTTTTTTTTTTATGTTACAAGTTGGCAAACAAGCATACGACCCACCTGATGGTAAGTGGTTGCCGTAGCCAATGAGCGCTTGCAGCACCATTAGTAGGTGCCACTCACGCGTTGCCAACCTCGAGATATTGGTTCTCAAATCTCCTCTGCCCAGTAATTTCACTAGCGTACAATGCCTTTCAAACCGGAACACAGTAATGCCTAAGCACTACTATTTGGCGGTAGAATATTTGACACTGTGGTGGTACCTACCTAGCCGGCCTCTTGCAACAAAAGACCTACCACCAGTGAAGCCTCTCCGCAACCTACAGAGAAAACCAGTAACTCATTGTATAAGAGACTATAAAGAGTTAACGATTATTTTTGGGTATTATGATAATAACCGGGACCGAAAAAACGACAAAGGTCAACGTTCTTCGAGGCAAGGTAGGTAGACACACAAGAACAAACGCACAGACCGAAACAGATATTTATAACAAACTTCTGGCGTTCAAGGCTCAAATCAGGCTCACTACCAGCACGCCACATCAGTATATTTATGAAACTTAACAATTTCATTGACCAGACAGCACTTGACAGTAGACGCAATAAACGCTACATACTCAACGGCCCACACTATGATAGTTATATCCTGTGTCAGGGTCCGGAAACATGCACAATGACAAGAGCAAACACACCTAGACCGGAAAACATGCCTGTTCGATATCCGAGTGGTAATCGAACCCACGATGCGGCGCTTAAGGCAAGTTTGCTACCGCTGTGCCACTATATCTTCGTTATACAATGAATATATTTATATACATATTATATATTCATGCTACAGGGAAGTTGTTAAAATTAATCAGTAGACTAAAATACTACAATATATTTTATTATGTAAAATTGTATAGTAACTATGATAATTGTATAGTAACTGAAAATACAGCTGAGCTAAGTCTATTTACCAATAATGACTGTATCCAATATTTTTTTTCATTATATTACACAAAGTATTACAAATAAGCATTTATATGAATAAGAAATAAAAGTGGGCCAAGAATAAAGCCCTGTGGGAACGCTATATATCAGTGACATAAATTGCACATTATTTATTACTACATTTTTGACGACGTTTTGGCGCATCGCTAGCAGAACGTGCATTAAGCGACACAGCAGATGGAGCAGATGTTTGTATTTAACATACATGCATGTGGTTTGGCTGGGTGTGTTTGTTCTTTTCATTGTGTATGTTTCCGGACGCCCGACACAGGATATAACTGTCCTAATGATGCTGTTGACTGTGTAGCGTTTATTTATTTTGTATTTTAGAGGGAGAAAACGGGTAGAACGCTCATCAGATGCTAAGTGATTATTGCCAGTACGTTGCCACGTGCAACACGCAACTGCTTGTATGCTGGCTGACCTTGAAACGTGACCAGCAGTCACTTCATGAGCTTTAAGTCCTACAACCAGCCTACGCTGGTGGACTACTACTAGGATTAGTGGATATATATGTCTTAGAATTTCTCCTACGACATCATGAGCCTAGTTTCCTCATCTTTTCCTTCACCATTAAGTACATGATAACTTCGAAACTCAAATTAAGCTTTTGAAATTCGGTAGTGCTTTCCCGTATTTCCCGGATTTTCTCGGTACGATTATTTTTATTTTTATACATTTAAAAAAATTAGAGAATGAAACTATGTATCTGGGACTTAGTTGTATTGTAATATAAAGGTTTCTCATTATAAAGCGTTATTCAAGCGGGCGTAGTTTCGGGCAGATGCTAATTTGGGCTTAAGTGAAAAAATTCTTAATATAAAATGAGTTATTAAAATGAATTGTGATTAAAAAAAATTAAAAAGCCAAAATAATTAATTTTTTTACTATAACTATTTATTATTAATATTTAAATACTTTATTCACGTGGCTGCAACGCATTTTGATAATTTCTCACACAGACCACATTATAGTCACGTGCGTATATTAAAATTAGTTTTTTTAATTTTAGTACCTGGGGGATCGAACTTTGCTCATTTTTTTTTTTGGTTAATCGAAAAATATACTTTGATAAGAATTAGATGCGTTGATAAAGACCTCACAGTAATAGTTCTTCTCATAAAAGATATAACTTATAGAAAAAATAGAAAAGTAATCGGGTTGGTGACATCTGGACTCGAACCGTTGTTTTCGAGGTTCAGATCATAAATTATATACAGGAATCGATCGTTTAAAGGTATTAAATAAGATAAATAACTAGTTTTCAATAATAATTTATAAGATTTTCAAAAAAAAAAAATATATATATATGTAAAATTGGAGTAATCGATTAATAGACACAAAAAAAATTTTTTTGACGATCGAACTTACTCTTATTTTGAAGTCGGTTAAATATTTTGTACGTTAATATATTCTACTCATTCAAACACGTGCATCCGCCAAGTTTCAGACATATTTACACATGAGATCTCACCACTTGTTGCATTAGAAATAAAGCGTTGCGAGACTTGGATTTTTTTTAATTTTATGTTTTTGATAGGATCACATCTTTTTGTAGTTAGTCCTACTTTTTCCTTTTCGGTACTTTCTACTTATTGAATTTATTCATATATTATACTAGCGGCCAGCTCCGGCTTCGCACGGGTGTAAAATATATAGCCTATGTCATTCACTGAAAAAATGATTAAAATCAATCCAGTAGTTTTGATTTATCCATTACTGCCCGTGGCCCGTACGCGTTAAATGTAATTATTTACGATATCACATTAGAAACCCCAAAAATTAAATTTTTTTCCACTATTTAATGGATGTTATTATACATATAAACCTTCCTCTTCAATCACTCTATCTATTAAAAACGCATCAAAATCCGTTGCGTAGTTTTAAAGATTTAAGCATACATGGGGACAGAGAAAACGACTTTGTTTTATAATATGTAGTGATAAGTTCCTATCTACAATTCTACACATATTTTTCCATTACACATATGTGTCGTGACACGAAATAGCGATAGTAGCTCAGTAGCTCAGTCATTTGAATCTCAATAAGAGTTAATGGTAAGCCCCCTGATAATTATATTTATTTGAAAATACTTAAAGACTACAAACAATGAGCGATTAACTGATGCCACGAAACCGATTAAAACACAAAAAACGGTGGCTTTAACAGACAAAGGACTGTTTAATATAATTAATATATAATCATCTATATTCACTTTGGGTTCATGGAAACGTGGCACGTTCACACACACACTTTAGCAAAAACGCTAATGCCACGTGACTTGATACACTTTTTTTCCCAATGATCAATTTTTAATTATATTTTGTAGTTGTTCTCTTCCAAATTACCGAGATCATGTTAGAAAATTTGAGATAGATTTAGTAGCACAAAATCCATGTACAAAAATAACAACAGCATATATTTTATTTTTAAAGTTTTCAATTTATATTGCGGTTTTCTCTTTAAAGAATATATCAACCTCACAGGGACATCTATTATAAAATATTTCTTAAATTTGAATAAATGGTTATAAGAAAAAAAATCAATGACTATATAATTATAAGTCTTATTATGGTTTAGTTTTTTACGTTCTTCTTTCATAAAGTGTCATAGGTTATATAAAATTTCAATGTTAAATTTTGTTTTTTGTATATTTTATTTAACTCCTTTCAACAAGCATTAAAATAAAACATAATATTTAGCTTTGCACGTAATTTAAGCATTTCCCTTTACACCATCATCCGTTAACTAATTGATTAATTAGCTGCTCCCTGTCTGCGGTACCTTTAGTAACATTAAGGTAATATTTATATTATAGAGCTTGTTATTAGCTTTTTAGGAGGTATCGTTAATGCAGTCGGATTTTTGTTTAATTTAATAATTTTAATGAATATTGTTTGTGACCGTGTCACTAAGTTCGAAGAGAAGTTCGGTAGCCGAGTACTAAGTCCCTACAGTGTAAAAGAGACTGTT
Source organism: Hestina assimilis (assembly GCA_023373885.1). Classification (NCBI taxonomy): domain Eukaryota; kingdom Metazoa; phylum Arthropoda; class Insecta; order Lepidoptera; family Nymphalidae; genus Hestina; species Hestina assimilis. The sequence goes on from CM041745.1 coordinate 14,168,310, forward strand.
GCCTCCTGCGTCACGCCTATGACGTCATCTGGAATGGAGGATACGCTCCAAGCGCAATCTGGTCGATGGACTCACCCGACGGTGTGAGCGCGTTGCGACGTGTGAAACTCGTCTTCGCCGGCGAGGAGGAGGTATGTAGCATTGTCTAATGTGATCTCATTGTCAGGGTCTTGTACGATGTGCTTAGGACGCCTTACTTTAATTGGTTTGTTGTCTCCGTCTGTATAGAAAGTAGCCTGTCTAATCAAGGCATTTGAGTGAAAAATAAATTGATCAAAAAGTTTTGCGACAAGCGCTTCAAATGTTTAGAGATCGATTCGATTTCAAAGTCTCTGTGAAGATTTACGTTGCGCATATACCAAGGACAGCCTGAAGCCATGCGTAAGAAACAGTTTTCTATTATCTGTAACTGATTTATTTTTCTGGCATGGACATAAGAAAAAACAGGACTCGCATAGGTCAGTAAATTGATAGTGATTTGAGCTTGTCTGTACTACGTAATGTCATTTACTAAAGTGTTATTATGGTCAGTCTCGTATGACGTGCTTATGGCGCCTGAAATTCGTCTGAGATGGGAAATAGTGGAAAATTTATTATGAAACGATGTGACGATAAAGTTAAGATACAGACGTCATCCTCAGACTAGCAAAACAACGCTAATTACACGACTGTGTATCAACAAAAGAACATGATAATTCAGAAAATTATTATTCAATTCACATCTAATAGTACTTGAAACTTTTTTGTATGAAATAAAGTATGTATATAACATATACTTCGAATGGAAATCCCTATGATCACATCTGTTCGCATCTTCTTATTACGTCGTAAAGCTGCGTACATACGAGCGCGAATTTTTCATCAGTCGTTAACGTGCAATTTTTATTTTATTACGGTTGCCACACAAGCATACGCTCCGCCTTATAGTAGCCGGTAGGCAGTCACCGAAACCTATTAACGCGCGCGATAATTGAGATATCAAATGCGCGTTGCCAATCCAAGGGAAGAAAAGGATGAGAAGGAAAAAAATAAGGGTACAGAAAAGGTGGGAGATTGGGCCTCCGGTTCTCTCAAAAAAAGTTTATAATTTATGTCTCTCATATAAAGTACATATTTTATCGATGCTAATGTACAAGTCCACGCTCCGTCTCAAATGATTGAATGCTATTTGAGATTAACTGATGTGTCATAGGATCTATGAAAAACTGGCTTCTGTCAGCGGTTTCGCCCGCGTGATTAAAGATTTTAATACAAACTTTCAACACGAATTTCACCCTTTCTAACTTTATAGAATATTGAAACTCGTGATTCTTGATCTATAATTGAACTTCTAGTATCAAATATGACGGAACTTCATACAAATTTCAACTCCCTTTTCAACCCCTTAAGTGTTGAATTTCGAAAAATCCTTTTTTAAAGCTAGTCTACGTTTTAAAACCTGTAAATAAATTAGTTCCAATGGCTTAGATTGGCCGTTTATAATTATGTCAGTCTGGTCTTTTCCTTCTATATTTTATAATTATATTTAGACGTGACGTGACGACACGACAGACTTGCGCGTAGAGAGCGCGTGTCGTCTGAACGCGTCCTTACAATTACGGATCACGAAGGCGGTAAATTACTTTAGATATATAACAGGAAACACTTGTAATAGCCTTAAATACTTGAACCTTGTAGTTTAGAATTGTATTAAAATTATAAAGCAATTAAGTAACCGCCTGCTAATGTTCTATTGCTGGGTAAAGACCTCCTGCGGATTTGCGGGTATATTTTTTAAACTATTAGAATTTACTGGTAAACTATCAGTCCTTTTGTTGCACCCCTCTAACCGCAAAGGTAAAACTCTGCGGTACCCTGGGCTTTTTCGTGCCGGGTGGCTCAGTAGCCGGCAGTCGATTGTGCAGGTGGCACCTTCGACCGCTCGGTGAAGCTTACAAGGTCCGACGGTTGGGCGTGGGCGTTTGACGTCAGACTGCGCCCGGGAGGGTAATGTCGTATGGGTCACCCCGGTACTTTTCTGTTTATCAGAATGGACTGCGAGTGACTTCAGCGACACCGGTGCTCTAACCGAGGCCTTCAGCCCCGGTCAGGCTAAACCTCTTTACAAAATAATGAAGGTGGGTCGTATAGGGAAACAACCTTATTAAAAAGTAAGTCTCGGAGAAGGGTGCTTTAGAGCGCCCTCCTTTGACGATTGCCAGGGCCTTAGGGTCCTGGGCCGCGCACGCAGCAAAGCCCCAGGCGTCGCGGTTGAATGCATTAGCGATCCCGCGACGTCCCACTATGGTGCTAGATGGGACTTTGGGGTTTTAGTGGGTAAGGAAGCCCGTCTCCGAGTCCTTACACCTCCTGTGCCATTGCATACGTCCCGGCGCTTAAGTGCGTAACTGCATTTCCACAACTAAAAAAAGGCCTTTTATTACAAGAGGCCGGCTAGGTAGATACCACCACAGTACCTTTTATCCTTCCGTAACGCAGTATACTATGTTCCGGTTTGAAGGCCAATGTAGGTAGTGAAAATACTGGGCAAAGGAGATTTAAGAATCTATATATTTAGGTCGTCAACGCGTGAGTGACTCCTACACATTTACGGTATTGCAAGCGCCTGTGAGCTGCGACAGTCGGTTACGACGAGGCCGGTCGTATGTTTAAACGCTCAGACCGAAACAGATATTTATAAGATCAATACAAACCGACCTTGAGCGGGAATCGAACCCGCAACCATCGAGGCTAAAGGCCTCGCTACCAACACATGTGTCAATGTCAGTCAAAAAGTATTTTTTGTATTCTAGCTTTGTGCGAAATAGGTTGGTCGGATAAGCCACTATGTCTCAGTTTTAAGTTACAATTCCTTTAATATCAATTGACTCTCAACTATGATCAGTGTGCAATCACTACATAGTATAAAACAAAGTCACTTTCTCTGTCCCTATGTATGCTTAAATCTTTAAAACTACGCAACGGATTTTGATGCGGTTTTTAATAGATACAGTGATTGATGAGGAATGTTTATATGTATAAAAATAGTGGAAAAAAAATAAAAAATATTTTTGAGGTTTCTAATGTGATGTCGTAAATAATTACATTTAACGCGTGCGGGCCACGGGCAGTAATGAATAAATCAAAACTACTGGATCGATTTTAATATTTTTTCAGTGAATGACATAGGCTATATATTTTATACCCGTGCGAAGCCGGAGCCGCTAGTTGCTTAATAAATAATATGCAACATTTAACCTATTGATAGTTGCCACGTTGCTTAATGACAGCAACTATTCACTTACAGCGGATAATCCTTTATAAACTAAAGGTCGATAGGGTTAAATATGCAAGACAAGCAGACTCGTAATTTTGTTTAGTGTATAAATTTTATAGTAGAGCCGTTGTGTGTATACCAGAGGAGTGGTATTATATTAAAACTTTTTCGGCGTCGGGATGTGACGACCCCATCGCCCGCTGTTGGGATAACCTCTGCTGTGACAGAGGTCAGTCACACTGATGGTAGGTCTTTTGTTGCGGAAGGCCGGCTAGGTAGGTACCACCGCAGTGTCAAATATTCTGCCGCCAAATGGTAGTGCTTAAACATTGCTGTGTTGTGGTTTGAAGGGTACTGTAGGCTAGTGAAATTACTGGGCAGAGGAGATTTAAGAACTAATATCTCAAGGTTGGCAACGCGTGAGTGGCACCTACTAATGGTGCTGCAAGCGCCCATAGGTTACGGCAACCACTTACCATCAGGTCAATTTGGGATTTCATGTAAAACTAAATCAGTTATTTCAGTCTATATGACATTTGATAACAGAGACAGTTATGGTCCGTCTTCTTGATCACTAAAACTCAAAGTTCTTGCTTCATCCACAATAAAGTTATAAAGGGTCAAAAGTGCTGTGAGTCGCTTCGAGAAAAGTATGGTATGGCTGTGCTGGATGTGATCAGAGCACAGCAGTTTCTCCTGAGAAGCGAAGAGTTTGATTGAAGAGAAATTAGGAGTTTACGAGGAAGACCAAAAGTATAGGATGTGGTTGGTAGCTTAGCCAAATTAAACTCAATATTATGGCGCACCCGCACTGTGGGTACGTTTCCAAATGTTGGCGTTCAGCATTCAATAACAAAATGTTATTTATTGTTACTATATATTGCCGAGCTGAGTAACGCTGTCCAACTTTTTTTCCTGCAGCAGCAAGATTTAACCGGTAAGAGTCCGGAAAAACCTATCTGTTACCACGGCTATTGATATCATATCTACGCTATAACTTTTTTATAGCGTATATATGATACCAACATTTAAAAACAATCATCGTGTGGTAAAAGTCAATAAATTGGCAGAAAGAGAACATATTACACTGTACCAATCGCTGGTTGATTAATATTCGCTTTGTTAAATTTTGTTAATTAATACTACCCCCAGCGGTAAATATTACTCAAAAAACACCAGTCAAGTGCGTTGTGGACCACGCACAGTTGAAACTAAAGGGTTCCGCAGCTTGGTTATGAAGAATCTTAACGGCTTTAAAAAGTATAAAAATAATAACGAATTAAAACCGACCGCAAAAATAAGTTGGTAATTTCATAGTAATTATTAAAAGTCATATGAAAAACAAAGTTATGAGAAAAACTTATATATCTCCTAAATTTATAGACCTATCTTCTTCAAACTAAATGTGAATGAAAGTTCATGTAGTATTTTACAAGCTCAAATTTTTCTAGAATTTTAGATCCCATAGTTCAAAAATTCGAGGACACGATTTTTACGACTTTAAGACCTAATATCTCAACAACTACTGGCTTAATGAAAAAAACTCATAATCAAACCTCTTTATCATTTTAAAATACCTATCTAAAGATATCTCACACGTTGCCATACGTTAAAATTTTATTTTTCAATCCTCAGTTACAGGTATGGACTGCTACCCTTAATTCTTATATATATTAAGATTTTATTACAAAATCGTAGTGCTGTTCATGGAATACACCTATTTAGTAAATTTCGTATAGATAGACTCAATGGCCTCCGAGTAAAATGACTGTGACATACGGACGGACGGACAGACGGACATGACGAAACTATAAGGGTTCCGTTTTTGCCATTTGGCTACGGAACCCTAAAAATAGCCACAAGTGGTAGCAAAACTTAAAGAATGTTACCTTATGTTATCGTGTTCCTTTATGTTGCAACATTACTATGATTTTCTGTCCGAGGAAAGGAAGGAAAGTATTACACTTTCGTGGTCTACCAAATCCATTCTTGCCACAAACCAAAAGGCTCTAATATTTTAAAGTTGAAATAACAATAGATGAATTAAAATTACCCACGGTTACACGTGCACAGTGCACACGTGTCTATAAAGATAAATAATCATCTTAAGTATATGCCGGCTGTTATTAATTATAATCAAAGAATTTATGTTGCAACACTTCTTATATATTTATACAATTACATTACAATAAATAATTCATCTTGTTATATCTGACTTAGTGACGTATTCGTTTGGAATTTGATATATATATATATATAAACGCTACACTCAAGGGCTCCGATTAGGTTAATCTTGTGTCAGAGACAAGGACAAACATACAGACCGGAACACATGCCTGTATGGTTAATACAAACATCTGCTCAGAGTGAATCGAATCCGCGACCTATGGGGTTTAAGGCAGGATCGCTAGTGCTGCTCGACAAAAATAAATATATTAAATGGTCAAGTCGTCCCCAATAATAACTGCATTATATACTATGCATTAATAAGTATACTTATGTTATGTGAAAATAAGTAAATTCACTTACAAACATCTTGAAATTGCCAAAAACTTGACCAATACATAAAAAAATCATATAAAGCAAGTTGTTAAAAATTTTCAAACGCGTTTTTCTCGAAATGACATTCGTGTGGGTTGACGTGGTATTGCTTATTTACGTCCAAATGTGAAAGTTCGTTTGGATGTTTGTTACCCATTCATGCTAAAACTATTGGACAGATTTTGATGAAACTTGGTACACACGTAGCTTATTATCTGGATTAACATATAGGGTACTTTTTATTCTAACAAAAACTACACTACGCGTGCACGGGCACAGCTAGTAAGTAATAATATAATTACTTTTAAGGTGCGTCTCTATTCCCACGAATTATTTAGCCTTGACAAAAACAACAATTTTTGCAAAAGAACATCACGAATAAGGAATTCACAGTTCACAGATTTGCGCGTGAGATAAATTTTCAGTTACTTGTTAATTTTTTTTGTTACACATTGCCTATATAATAACTTGATTATTATCTTATATGGTAGGGATATACGCTTTGCACTCATGTCCTTGTGGAGTCTGAATTACTTTATTTGGGCGTCAATTACATAAAAATACTGAACATTTTGATGACTTTTAGTGTAGATATAGATGAATGCTTGCAGATAGATATAGGCTACTTTGAAAATGATGAAAGTTTGTAAGACTAACAAATCCTTTCAATAGCAATAAAACTATCTTATTTTCATGCAAGCGAAGCCGCGGGCAAAAGCAAGCGTTTTCTATGTAGCAATTTTTATCATCATTTACACTCGACACTCAAATTTATTTCGCTCAAGTTGCAGTATCAGTACTGTTGATAAATAATAATGAATGACTTCAATGAGTATTCTTGATCGTAGTAATAGTTAGTATAGTTGACCTGAGACTTATTGGTGGTAGCTATTAAGTGATAATAATAATTAAAAGATTATTAATTTGTAGTATCAAAATATCCCAAAATTTTTGATTTACTGATGACATAAAACAATTATTATTAAGCATTTTAGGCTACTGTTTCTTTTAAATGTCTGCGTAGAAAAACATTTTTTTATTTATTTTATGTTAGAAGTTGGCAAACAAGCATACGGCCCACCTGATGGTAAGTGGCTGCCGCAGCCTATGAGCGCTTGCAGCACCATTAGTAGGTGCCACTCACGCGTTGCCAACCTCGAGATATTAGTTCTTAAATCTCGTTCGCCCAGTAATTTCACTAGCGTACAATGCCCTTCAAACCGGAACACAGTAGTGCCTAAGCACTACTATTTGGCAACAGAATATTGGACACTGCGGTGGTACCTACCTAGCCGGCCTCTTGCAACAAAGACCTACCACCAGTGTGACTGATTGCTCTGGTGGAATAATCTCTGTTGTGACTAAAAACAAACTGAAAAATATTGTCATAAGTCGTGTAGTATATCGTAATAACTTTATAGAGTGCTATAAGATAATTACGGGTCAAGTGCGTCACGTTTTAACTTCAAAATGTGACGTGTGACATAATTGTCATGATTGTTTGTTTTAGGACGGCCTTACACGGACCATACGCTGCTTCTACAAAGGCTACCTGCAGCTACAAGCGGTTACAAAGGTAGATGAAGCGCGTGACAGCCACTAGTGGTCGGAGGTAGACACTTTTTGTCGGTAGCCGCTAAGTTTTCCCATCCATGGTTGCAGAATCACAATTGATTTGACTGGTATTAGACCTTTTATTGCAAGAAACCGGCAAGGTAGGTGCCAGTGCAGTGTTAGTTATTCTACCGTGTTTCTGTTCTAAGGACACTGTAGCTAATATAATTACTGGGTAAAGGAGATTGAAGAAACAATAACTCGAGGTTAGACGTGAGTGATTACAATAGTATGGTACTCCAAGTGCTCATAAGCAACGACAACATCTTACCATCATTCTTGCTTGCCAACCCACACAAATAAATGATTTCCTGATGAAAAAAAAAGTCTTCATAGAAAAAAAAAATACCGCCGTTACATTTAGATTTATAGTGTGTGATGACCACCAGTGTCAACCATGTGGAGCAGTTCCGTAATAAATGTATGAAAAAAGTTACGCGAAGTACTTGGGTAGCGGCTTTTTGAGGTTTTAGTTGGTGGTCCGTGTGTGGCTAGACTTATTTGTGGAACGGAATCGTTGTGATTCTAAATGACGCAGTTAGTTCCTATTGTTTTTCTCGAATAGTGTATAATTTCATAATTATTTTATGCTTGGCAAAAAACGTATAGAATTCCCGTCTAACGGATCTTATGTTTGCTGCCGCGATTGATCTATTTGCATCACCAATCAATTTTATTTAAAAAATGATTTTAAGCATTTATAAATCACCAATGTATTGTCGGCTATTTACAGAATCACGGGGTCTACCGTAAAGTTTTACTTCAATATTGATATAATATTTCAATTCAGGTAGTAAAACGATCCAGATTTTATATGATGCCATGACGTTTTTATATATGTCATAGTTTTCTTTTATTTAAGAGGGGGCAAACGGGCAGGGCTCATCTGATGTTAAGTGATCACCGCCATGAACATCTGCAACACCAGAGGACATGCAGGTGCGTTGCCAACCTTTAAGGAAAGATTAGGCTCTTCTCTTGCAAGTTCCCAGGTCGTATCAAAACTATCGTTTCGTCATGGTACGAGACAACAGTAGAGATGCAGCTCAGTTTAGATCGTCATTTGAATAACAATACGAGTTCATGGTAGGCCCCCAGGTCAGCATTTATTTATCAAAAATTTACACTGAATATTATTTTAGACTGTACGCACGTTGAAGTCTTTTATAGTAAACTGTTTTATATAAAAAAAATTTTTTTTTACTTTTACGGCAATGTATAGTCAAAAATTATCTATCTCGCATCCATCTATAAAGTACATACTGTATTTTTAATAACACAAATTATAATATTTAAAAAAATGTGTACGAGTACATATTTTTATTTTACGACGGTTGGCAAACAAGCATTATATTATGGTCCGTCTGATGGTAAGCAGTCACCACAACCTATGAAAGCTCGCGATACTTGAAGTATCACATGCCTGTTGCTAACACCAGGCACAAGAGGGAAGGAAACAGAGGGGGTGGAGGATTGAGCCTCCAGCGCTCTCACTCATCGCACGAAACTCAACAGTACCTACTGATACCAGCATAATGCCCGATGGGCTAATCTCACAAGCTGTCGACAGTCGAAAGAAGCGATGCCTGCACAGTCGCCAAGACTGACCAAACGACTCCTCAGCTTCAGTAAACATGACCTCCGAATTTTAGTGAGCACCCTTACGGGGCAAAAACGGTCACTCATGTAATCCTGGACTGTACAGGGTGGCTGATCAACGGGCAAAAATCCTCAAGGATATGAGGTCGCTCCAAGAAGTCTGTGAACGACCCAGGAAAGTTCTGAACTTCTGGAAGGAGCTGGGCTGGTTGGAATAGACCAGCCAATCCCATACACAAAAAGGACCGAACTATGAGTCTAATTGTGGAAAAGGGAGCCCTACTAACTAACTTACTAGTACCTACTGATATTGTTACTTTACGCCGATTTTCTGTGAGCCAGCTTATTTGTGCTGGGAGAGTAAATATATTTTTATGTTTTTTTCTGCGTGCAGTACATTCCTTTCCTTCCGAGGTTGTGACCAGTCTGTCACAACGGATTCCGGAGCTGTTTTAGTCGTTATGGTGCAACGGTTTGCGCAAGTCGCCTTTCTAGAAATATATGAATCAAGTTAACGGAACGAGATTTAAGTCAATGATCCAGTGGAAGTGGTGATTGAGTTTTGTATAAACTATATTTTAATGGTACTTATAATTGAATTGAGTGTAAATATAATATTATATAATTATAAGAATTTTAATAATTAATTTTTGCCTTCTGAAGTTTTTAAAATTTATAGCAGATGCATACGGTCAATCAGCATAGCAATATAAATAATTACCCGTTAAGAGCGTTGTGGACCACGCACAGTTGAAACTAAAGGGTTCCGCAGCTTAGTTATGAAGAATCTTAATGGTTTTAAAAATAATAACGAATTAAAACCGACCGCAAAAATAAGTTGGTAATTTCATAGTAATTATTAAAAGTAATATGAAAAACAAAGTTATGGGAACAACTTATATATCTCTTAAATTTATAGACCTATCTTCTTCAAACTAAATGTGGATGAAAGTTCATGTGGTATTCTATAAGCTCAAATTCATCAGTTACATGTATGGACTGCTACCCTTAATCCATATATATGTTAAGATTGTATGACAAAATCGTTGTGCTTCATGGAATACACCTATTTAGTAAATTTCGTATAGATAGAGTCAATGGTCTCCGAGTAAAATGACTGTGACATACGGACGGACAGACGGACGGACGGACAGACGGACAAGACGAAACTATAAGGGTTCCGTTTTTGCCATTTGGCTACGGAACCTAAAAATAGTAAAAAATTGTTTTAGCTTAGCTCTAGCTTCGCATCGATCAATGGACAAAGCCCTAAAACTTGATCTCTGAATTGCATACATTATTGAAGCTACTTAAGCAGCTGTTAAATACTTTAACATATTCTAAATGTGGAAGTAACAGGACATTGCGAAATCTACTTTAAAACATTGGCATTAAAGTCTATATTTTATAGTCAATAAGTCACTTGAGTTATTCTTGAAAACAGAATTGTAAGTTTGGCTGTTTGCGTATATCTTTGAAACAATATGTCCGATTACTAAAACTGTTTTCATTAAAAGGTCACATATCATAAATACTAATTAATAATACTCTTATTAATTAGTATTTATGTTTTTGTAAATTTATATGAAACTATTGGTGACAAATAAGCCTTATTTTTGAGAGGAAATCTGCTGTTGAAATAACGGTTTCCATGACATGATGGTATGTTATGGGGGCACCCTAAAACCTCCACGTTGGATAGGCAGTGCCTACAGTGATAGGCACCTGCCTACCTGCCTAATTGCCTATATAGAACGCAAGCCACTGCTCAGTACGGCAGGTTACAAGTTCGCTCGCTCGCAGAACGAGTAAGCGCGTGACCTACCATACATGTTACTGCACTTGTGACAAGCGGAACTCGGTCCCGAGGCGCCGAAAAATAGTAATACTCCCCTGTGGTTCCCACGCACGCGTGCTGTTCCGTCCTTTTTAGAGTGGCTTAATACGGTCGAATAGGTTTTCCATCCTGTATGCTCATTACTCCCGTCCGAGGTAGCAGGTTTTGGGGAAGCAATACAAAAACATGAGATGAGAGAGTCAGAGGGCTTAAAGGTTAGGGCACTCGCGATGACATTGCGAATGGTTCTATTACATCAAGGTTCTATGTTTGTGTTTGCACGTCAAGCCAGCCCATTAAGATAAATAGACGCGAATAAGCAATATCATGTCAACCCACAAACTTAAAAAAACTTAGTTATATATGCAGAAGTGTTGGTAAATGGCTGAAGAACATTTTTCTTTAATATTTGTAGGGTTTTAAGCTTTAAAACTTCTAAAAAGACATTTTTAATCATGCAATTTATTTATTATGTTAAACGTTTTGGGTTATATTATATACGAAATATGCAGTTTGAATACTTATTTTTTGTGAAAATAAGTAAAATAACTTACATAAATCTGAAATTGCCAAAAACTTGACCAATACATAAAAAAATCATATAAAGCAAGTTCTTCAAAATTTTCAAACGCGTTTATCTCGAAATGACATTCGTATGTGTTGACATGGTATTGCTTATTTGCGTCCAAATATTGTATTTATAATACAGCCCACAAAAATCGTTATGTAAAATAAGTGGGAGGTCATTGACTCTTTGTTGTTTTGTTGTGTGAATGAGTGCGAATGAAGTAAAAAAATTAACAAAAACACATTAGAACAAAATACAACACGAGACATAATTGTAAATTTATTTTCGTCAACGTTCATATATTGTGTGTCCCAATAAGTATACTAGGTGACGACCTAACACTGGCTTTCAATCAAAATCAAAATTATTTTTATTAAAGTAGACTTTTAAAAAGTACTTTTGAATAGTCAAACGCTACCGACGGTTCGGAAGGTTGATTCAATCGAGAAGAACCGACAAGGAAACTCGATAGTTACTCTTAACTTGTTTACAATTGTACACTTTATTATAAAATTTGGTTCTTGAATGAGATCTAGCAATATTAAGAGTCCCAAGCATTTTTATCGGAATAATATTCCTCTAACGAATAATATGCTTTATTTATAAGTTTTTTTTTTTAAGATTTGAAATTTGATTATAGGCAGTTCCAATAAGCAATCTGGAGTTTTGTTAAAAATGCGAATACCTAGCTTTAAAAGAATTATTAACTTTACGAAGATGAAAGCTAGAATTACAATTACAATGGCACCCTATTTATTTTCGGAAACTTAAAACTAGCTTTTTTATATATATTAGAAAGCAGATAGCTCCACCTTATAGTAAGTGACAACTATCGTCCATAAGCATCCATAACACCAAGGGGATCCTCAACCCCTGCCTGCATTGCCGGCCTTTAGGGAAAGGTGTCTAAACGACTAAGCTGTCTAAACACTGGTGGTAGGTCTTGTTGCAAGAGGCTGGCTAGGTAGGTGCCACCGCAGTATCAAATATTCTGCCGCCAAATAGAGCTGCTTAGGCATTACTGTATTCTGGTTTAAAGTGCACTAAAGTGTGCTAGTGAAATTTCTGGGTACAGGAGATTTAAGAACCAATATCTCGAGGTTGGCAACGCGTGTGTGGCACCTACTAATGGTGCTGCGCGCGCTCATAGACTAAGGCAACCACTTACCATCAGGTGGGCCGTATGCTTGTTTGCTAACAACTTGTACCATAAAAAAACACTCGACGCTTGAACACTCCTAAATCATATCGAGCAAGGAAGACCTCGGGAGGTAGATCATTCCAGAGTCACAACACTTACTACATGCGTACGTTAGGTGCCACTATCCTTACTATCATTGTGATATTTCAATTTATCTCGTATTTATGGTAGTTTTATTACCACATTTCTCTAATGCATTTTGTATGCTGATTTCTTCAATCCATTGTTTGTTTCCAAAAGAAACACTACGTCCTTGGACCAAACGCTTATTGGTGCACGACATGACATTCACTCTTCTGTCTAAATCTTAAGTGAATCATTTGTGTAATTATTTTCTTTCATTAATAACTAGAAATATCGCAATTATACGTATATTCTTCTATTATATATACAGATTTATAATTAAAATGTTTATTTAGTAAGTTTTATTATGAAACTAGCTCCTGCCAGCGGCTTCGCCCGCTTGAATAACGATTTTAATACTAACTCTGAATTTGAAAAACGTTGAATTTCATATTTATTTATATCGAATAAACAGCCTAAAAAATAAGTTTCAAGCTTCTAGCTCTAAAATGACGATACTTCCATGCAACTTTTCATCCCCCTTTTCAACACCTTACAGCATTTTTTTCGCATTAAAAAGTAGCCTATGTCTTTTCTCAGGCTCTAGACTATCTTTGTACCAAATTTATTTATTTTAATTTCATTTATAATATTAGCAAATATTGTAATTACGCGTTACCTAAATCAAAGTGTATAATATGTACGTTAATTTTAGTAAACTGGACGTCGTAATCAGTGCTTAACTATGTATAATATACTCCCACGGTTATGATTAATATAATGGACCGTTATTTATAATTATTACTTTTTTTATATTATGTTAGAGGGGGCTAATGGACAGGCGGCTCACGTGATATTAATCAGCCGATGATTACTTGAAATCCAACGACCGTGGTCTCGGCGGTCGGTGGTTTAATTTGCGCTCGGGGCAGATGTCTGTTATAAATATCTGTTTCGATCTTGGCATTTGTCCTTGGTCTCCCCACCGTGCCTCAGAGACAACGTTAAGCGGTCGGTCCCGGTTATTATCATAATATCCAATAATAATCGTTAAGGTAATTTGCTTTTATGAGTTACTGGTTCGCCTTTTGGGTGCGGAGGTCAGATGGCCCGTCAAATCCGGATAAGAGTATAAACAGACCCTGGTTAAATACCGGGAATTATGCTAGGAAGAAGAAAAATTATTTAAGAAGAAAAAAAAGAGTACCCTTCTTTTTTTAATTTATGCACATAATACAAGAAACTTGATATTTTTATTTTAGAACGGAACCCTTTATGCGCGATCGCGACACGCATTTCTTAGTATATATATAATTATATTATTAATATATATGTAAGGTATTTGTATTTAATGTTGTATCTATTGCACCTACTATCTATTGTAAGGCGTCGGGATGTGACGACCCCATCGCCCGCTGTTGGGATAACCTCTGTCACAGCAGAGATTATTGCACCAGTGCAATCAGTCACGCTGGTGGTAGGTCTTTTGTTGCAAGAGGCCGGCTAGGTAGGTACCACCGCAGTGTCCAATATTCTGCCGCCAAATAGTAGTGCTTAGGCACTACTGTGTTCCGGTTTGAAGGGCACTGTACGCTAGTGAAATTACTGGGCGGACGAGATTTAAGAACTAATATCTCGAGGTTGGCAACGCGTGAGTGGCACCTACTAATGGTGCTGCAAGCGCTCATAGGCTGCGGCAGCCACTTACCATCAGGTGGGCCGTATGCTTGTTTGCCAACTTCTAACATAAAAAAAAAAAAAAAAAAACCTACACCACCTTTTCATACTCTATATAAATAATCTGATTTTTTTCCAGGATTTCTGGTTGAGATTTCTTATTAGAGATAAGTCATCCTTTTGTACCATCATTCTTGTTTTTTAACTGTATTTTTTTTTGGTGCATAAATAAATAAATAAATAAATAAATATAAAGGTAAAGTAGTATAAAGGTATCTTTTTTATTATCATTTAATATCGTTTGTTGTAAATTATGCATTTTATATTGTACAATTATATTATTTGCATAATTATAATCCTAAGAAGTGCAGGGCTCCATAATTATAATCCTAAGAAGTGCTTTGTTTTAAAAAAAACGTTGAGTACTTTCTCTCCATAATATAAGATTCACAGATTTATTTGTACTTTAGTTTAAGGTTGCATGCGACCTGCCGGATGGAAAGCACCTTCACATAATAATGTGACTAAGTTTACAAGCAAGCATACAACCCACAATGATGGTAAGCGCTTGCAACACCATACGAGATATCGAGATAGGTTCTCAAATCTCGTTTGCCCAGTAATTTCACTAACTAGTGTCCTTCGAACCGAAACACTGCTTTGCGGTAGAATAGCTTACACTGCGTTGATACCTACCTAGCCGGCCTCTTGTAATAAAAGGCCTACCACCAGTATAATCACAGTACCTGAAGTATCGCCATTTGTAGTAAGTACACTTTCGTTCATTTGTTCATATACGTTATAGCAAGTAATAATAACATCACTAAAACTATTTAAGGTTATTGACATTTTTTTGTTTACAAAGTTTTTTTTATAATCGTAACATACTGTACGTTGTAAACTATACCATTACGAGAGTTGAGACTATCTTGACTACTTTTAACCTCATAAAATTAACAAGTATATCATTAAAACATTAAAATGTAAGTATAAAGTAAAAGACAACACTAAAGTGGTATCCCTTTCACTCCTATTTATTATTATATGGTTGAAAGAGACAAAATGTATGTACATATAAGCTCTCATCTCGTGTAGTTTCGTAATTTACCGGTTGTCAAGTCAACCTTGACTCACTATAGGTGCTTGCACGGACCAAAACATCGCTTTCAAACGCCTTAAACTGAAAGTCTTAAAATGATTTGTGATACCTCTGTAGCTTGTAGTTCGTCTGATGTAAATCTTTACATCAGACGAACTACAAGTCAGGCTACAGAGGTATCACAAATCATTTTAAGACTTTCAGTTTAAGGCGTTTGAAACAATTATAGGTAGGTAGGAGGGTAGGTAAGAGGTGTCTATAATAGGAGTTGATTAAGGGGTTAAGAGTCGGGTTCTTGAATGCTCATGTTCATACGTAGCTGATACGTGGGATAAAAATTGGATCAGGCGGAAGAGGAAAACAGGTTTTATGGGGAAAGTATTTTAATTTATAGGTATTTATTTCAAGCTCTCAAAAAGCGAGGTGGCATAACTGCATAGTCCTTGATAATATCACCACAAAAGCTGAAGATACTCTTAACATTTACACTAACAAAACAAGAATAAACCCACTTCTTAAGGTTAAAAAGATCCATTCAATGTTAAAGTTTTCACGACAGCACCAACGAAATGGGTGTCGTAAGAGTCACTGCCGAATTAAGCGACACTCAATCACTTTAACACAATATGATGATCGCTGTCTGTGTTATAAAGTGTACTAAATTAACGGTCACCTTTGATATTAATTTCATAGCAAAATTTGCGTCATAAGCTTTATGAATTATGTATTTTTTCGGATTTCAATATTAAATAAATATTTAAAGAATTGGCATATTAATTTTTTTTTATGTTATAAGTTGGCAAACAAGCATAGGGCCTACCAGATGGTAAGTGGTTGCCGTAGCCTATGAGGCTCATAGGCTGCGGCAGCCACTTACCATCAGGTGAGCCGTATGCTTGTTTGCCAACTTATAACATAAAAAAAGTAGTTCAATGGTAGCTTATTTGGAGGGGCAATAGCGATATTAGTAATTACTTGAAAAAAGAAATATAGCAACAATGTTCCTAATGCACCTCCCTCGTACGTTTCAATTTTTATACTACATTAGATATCTTTTTGATGGAAAAAAGTAACCAAAGCTTACACATGTTTATTACCAACACCAGTGATGGTAGTTTATTGAAAGTGACGAAGATGATTCCACCTTGACCGGTTCATCGGCATTTATACGTAGTGGTCAATCAACTAAATCATTAACCTTTTATTTCTATTAATTGTGTTTTCTTCTGTTTAAATATTATACATTCTTAAAACATGTTATGAAAATATTTTATGCGTATATAGTACGTACTTTTCAATCTCTCGGCACAAATGGACTGGCTCGATTGGGGAAGTAAAACCCTCTCACAGAATATCGGCGTAAAGTTAGGGGTCTGTTCGCGAATGTGATACTTCAAGTATTACGGTGGCTGCTTACCATCAGGAAGACCGTATGCTTGTTTGCCAACTGTCGTGATAAAAACAAAGATTTTAAATTTTACGATTTTGTTGTGAGTGAGTGATTATGTCTGCTAAGTAGTTGTTTCTTTATAAACAGTATTATTATTATGACATAATTAAGTAATTATTAAAAAAATAATTAAGTTTGATTTTAATATTACTTAAGCGTGTGGAATATTCTGGAAAAAATATGAAGTGTAATATTTCTTGAACGCGTGTGATGGTGCAATTTCACCGTCCGTAAGGCTGACCTTCACCCACTACTAACCGCCACTTTAAATAAATACATTTCTTTCCTAATATCACATATCATAGTCTTTTATAAAAACAATTTTGTCTCGTTCTGATTTTATTATAGAAACAGAAACGTTTTATCATTTTAAACAATAGAGTAAAACTTCGGGTTGGACATGATCAGTAGTTTTTTTTTTTGGCAAAGTTCACTTAAACCTCTAAAGAATTCCCAAAAAATGTAATGATAATAAACTACTTACGTAAATTTTGACTGCAGTCAAAAAAATACATCTAATATTAAATATTTACACAAGTTTTCGTTAATTTACCTGTAAAAGATATTTTTTTTTCAGTTTTTCTTCATTTTACACCGCCATATTGGCGAATCATATTATGATTTCTACTGATCGATTGTATAAACATGCTTTTATCGATAATATTTAAATCAGATTCTTATTACGCGTTGTACGTATTTATACATATGCATTGTGTGCAATTATGTTCATATACAGTAGTCATTTTAAGATACTTTTATACAAGAAAATAATTAGAAACATTCCACACATTGACAATTCTATCTTATCTGTTACACACAGACACAATAATTAAAATAATTGAATGAAATGTCTGAAGGTCATAGATTAGGCAACTATTGAGACTATTAGGCAGATTGATTGCCTATTGCTATTAGGCAGATTGATTGCCTATTGCTATTAGGCAGATTGATTGACACCGTTGTGGCGTTGTGGGTAGCGAGTCTGCCTTAAGCCTCGACGGTTGCGGGTTCGATTCCCGCTCGGAGCAGATGTTTGTATTAATCGTACAGGCATGTTTGCCGGTCTGGGTGTGTTTGTCCTTGTCATTGTAAATTTTTCCAGAGCCCCGACACAGGATATAATTATCCTAATGGGGGCCGTTGAGTGTGTAGCGTTTATTTATTTATTATTTATTATTGCTTGGAGAGTTTGTCGGTTAAGTATGAAGTAATACTTCTCTTGGTAATGAATTTTTAGGATTTTTATTTTTAGTTTAACGACACCATAAGTTGATAAATCTTTCTCTTGTATAGTGCGATCGAAGCATAAAATTTTTGAAGTTACTTTTGTTTTGTGATATGACAAAGAAGTATAATTTCTTAAGTGTTCTTAATGATGTCATTATTTCAAGGGGTTTGTGGGAGGTTGCAAGTCCCATCTGAGTCTATATTTTTTTTTTTTTTTATAATTAAACGCTACACACTCAACGGCCCCCATTAGGATACTAATATCCTGTGTGGGGGGTCCGGAAACATTCACAATGACAACGACAAATACACAATAGACCGGAAAATATGCTTGCATGGTCAATACAAACATATTATGCTCCGAGCGGGAATCGAACCCGCGACCTGTGGCGTTTAAGGCAGGTTCGCTACCGCTGCGCCACAACGTCGTCAAACATAATGCTAACATAGTTATCTTAGCATAAGTTATAACTCTGATATCAGGAGAAATAGGAACATTGGAAAAAATAAAAACCTTTTTTTAAATGGAGTATTAAGAACCATGGTTAATTAGCTGTTGTACATCTTAACCCATACAATATTTCGGGAAACCTTATTTGGATCATCATATTTAACTCGGACCCGTCTTCACGCGTTCTCTATTGAACAAAAAATATTAAAACCTGTTTATATACTGTTAAACACTACTATAATAATACACTAGTGGTTGCGAGATCAATGGCTTGTGTTTGTGGAGACTAGATAGCCTCTAGACGTTAGATAAGCAGCCGGTCCGTATTCACCTATTGGTCTAAGAGACGTTGAAGATCGACCTTCACCCATCTCATAACCAGATTAGCCATTTTTTTTTTCAAATTTTATTGATTTCTTAACACGCGTATGCTAGCTTGCTAATAAAAAAGTGGTAATGGCTATCTTTAATTAAATAAATTTAAGTTGATTTTGTTGAGTTTCAACTGCTAGTTTCTTACATGGAGAATATGCATTCCTAGGCTTGCCTACATATTTGTGTTTATGTTTACCTCAATATATTGCTATATCATAATATGAATTAAGTATGTAGTCTATGTCAGTCTATGTAGGTAAAAAAACGACTTTTGGTGAATGGGCAACAGTTGGAATATTTAAAAGTAGGCAAAAGTTATATGAACTTTATGCTGAAAAAACTATTAATCATAGCGTATCTTTTATCAATTATCTCAAAATGTATTCTAAAATTTTTAAACAGGTTTGCAACGCGGCTAGAGTTCTACATATTAAAGAAAAAATTAAAAATTCGCATGATAAAATTAAAGCAACCTGGCATGTGATTAATTGTGAAACTGGAAAAGTCAAATCTCGCAACACTAACTTTTCTTTAGACATTAATAATAAAAATATTTCAAGAGACCAGGATGTTGCGGCAGCTTTTGAGAAGTATTTTGCTGACATTCCAGCTTTGACAACTGAATCACTAATTTCTTCTCCAACCGTTGCTGAATCACTACTTATTAATAGTGTTAAAACATGTGAAACTAAGTTCAATTTCAGTTTTGTGAGCCCCAAGGACATTATTAATGTATTCAAAACGATTGATATGAAGAAAACAGCAGATTTATGGGGCATGTCTGTAAAAGTAATAAGCTCAATTATAGATCTTATTGCACCGTATCTCGCGACCATATTTAATGATTGTGTCAAGTGTGGAATATTTCCTGCCTTAATGAAATATAGCAAAGTGATACCGTTATTTAAGTCTGGCTGTGCGTCAGATCCATCTAACTTTAGACCCATATCGGTGTTCCGACTCTTAGTAAAATTTTTGAGAAAATAATGTTAAATCAGATGCTGTTGCATTTTAATAAATATAAATTAATGCATAAAAATCAATTTGGTTTTACCAAGGGTCGCTCGACGTCTGACGCAGGTATCAAACTTCTTTCTAATATTTATGATGCCTGGGAGGAGTCACGGGATGCACTTGGTGTTTTTTGTGATTTATCTAAGACTTTTGACTGCGTACAACACGAGACGTTAGTCAGGAAGTTGAAGCACTATGGTATACGTGACACTGCGCTCGATCTTCTTATTTCTTACTTGCAATATAGAATTATGAAGGTCGACGTAAACAGTAAAAGATCTTCAGGTACAAATGTAAATATGGGAGTCCCACAGGGCTCCATTCTCGGCCCATTTCTCTTTCTTGTTTACATTAACGATTTACCATATTTTGTGGAAGGAGCACAAGAAATAGTATTGTTTGCTGACGACACTTCTTTTATTTTTAACCTTAAAAGACATAGTATTAATTACGACGAAGTAAACAATGCTCTTTCTAAGGTACTTCATTGGTTCAGTGTCAATAACTTACTTTTGAATAGTAAAAAAACTAAATGCATTAAATTTTCAATGCCCAATGTGAGACAAGTTCAGTCTGATGTAATATTGAATGGAGAAGTATTAGAAATTATGGAGTCTACAGTTTTTCTTGGAATAACTGTAGATTCTAAACTACAATGGGGCCCCATATTGCTAAATTGGCGAATAGACTTAGTTCGGCAGCATTCGCATTAAGAAAAATTCGACAATTAACAGATGTAGAAACAGCCAAACTAGATTATTTTAGTTACTTCCATAGCATTATGTCATATGGAATTTTACTTTGGGGTAACGCGGCTGATGTAAATACAATTGTTGTGCTGCAAAAGCGAGCTATTCGTGCAATTTACAATCTTGGTTGTAAAGATTCCTTAAAGGAGAAATTTAAAGAAATTAATGTATTGACTGTTGCTTCTCAATACATTTTAGAAAATGTTATGTATGTACATAAGAACATCAATGAATTTACAAAATGTAGTGATAATCATAACATCAACACTAGGAACAAACATAAATTAACAATGCCAGTTACTAGACTGCATAAAATTAGTAACTCTTTTAAGGGTAACTGTATACGGTTTTACAATAGGATCCCAGAAAGCGTTCAGAAACTTTCTTTAAATAAATTTAAAAAAAGGTCAAAGAACGTTTGTGTGGTAAAGGCTATTATAAAATTAGTGAATACCTTGAGGACACCACGCCTTGGGAATGGGACAGTCACTCCAGGCTTTTCAGTGATTATAATATGTAAACTAATATCAGTTCAAAAAAATACATATAAAAAAAGATAAAACCCCCTGAGTTTGTTTCGCCGGTTCTTCTCAGGTAGAGGTTTTTCCATTTTGGAGCCGGTGGTAGAATTTGACTTTCAACAAATAAGTGTAATGCTTTTTATGTTGAATAAAAATATAAAAAAAAAAAAAAAACAAAAAAAGTAAACAAATTTTCCCGGCGTCGGGATATAACGACCCCATCGTCCGATGTTGGGATAATTTCCGTCACAGTAGAGATTTCACCAGTGGTAGTCACTGGTGGTAGGTCTTTTGTTCCGCACAACACGCACAACGATTCTGTAATGAAATCTTAAAATATATAAGAACTAACGATAGCAGTCCATAAATGTAAGTGAGTGTTGAAAAAAAAACGTATGTCAACATGTGAGATATCTTTGGATAGGTCTTTCAAAATGAGAAGGAGGTTTGATTTCGACTTTTTTCATTAATTCAGTAGTTGTTGAGATATTAGCTCCTAAAGTCATAAAAATTGTGTCCCCCTCTAACTTTTGAACTATGGGATTTAAAATTCGGAAAAAGTCTGAGCTTATAGGACATCAAATAAAATTTCAACCACATTTCGTTTGAAGAAGATAGAACAAATTTAAGAGATATATAAGTTTTTCCCATAACTTTGTTTTTCATATAACTTTTAATAATTACTATGAAATTACCAACTTATCTTTGCAGTCGACTTTTACTCGTTATTATTTTTAAAGGCCGTAAGATTCTTCATAGCCAAGCTGCGGAGCCCTTTAGTTTCAACTGTGCGTGGTCCACAACGCACTTGACTTTATTTAATAGATAGAGTGATTGAAGAGGACGGTTTATATGTATAATAACATCCATTAAATAGTGGATAAATACTGTTATTTTTGAGGTTTCTAATGTGATTGTTTTACTCCAAATTTAACGCGTGGGGGCCACGGGCAGTAATGAATAAATCAAAACTACTGGATCGATTTTAATAATTTTTTCAGTGAATGACATAGGCTATATATTTTATATCTGTGCGAAGCCGGAGCCGCCGCTAGTATCTCAATAAATTACCAAAACAATATAAGAGGTTTTAGATAATCTCTAATTGTATGCCTGGAAGAGAAAGAGACAATACGATCGTGTACATAACGCTTTTTTCTGTCAGTTCACTGAACTGTAAGCCGGGTAAAAGAACTTCGTTTCCTGATAATAATGATTCTGCATTAAAATAACCTATCTGTATATTATTTGTTTTTATGTGAATAATTATTTCATGTTTGATGTTTTATACGTCCAATTTTATATATAAAAAATATCTTTTCTACTAATCCAATAATATTTTACACTAATCTAGTATTAGAGTCATGCTCCTCCGAGAACTTGTGTTTCGGGCGATGAGTGAGCCCAATCTCCCACCTCTTTCCTCTTCCTTTTTTCCCATCTCATTCCTTTCCTCTTATCCCTTGGGTTGGCAACGCGTATGTTTTAGTATCGCAAACGTTCATAGGCTTGCGGTGACTGCTTGCCATCGGACCTTATGCTTGTTTGCCATCCGTCATGAATTAAAAACAAATGTGAAAACTTGTAAGGAATTTTTTTTTTCACATAAAAACGAATACACAAATTTGGATGAAATTTGGTACACACATAGCTTATAACCTGGATTAACATATAAGATACTTTTTGTGCCGGAAAAACTAATAACGTGAGTAGAGGCGCTGACACAGCTAGTGTTAAAGATATTTTGATGAAAGTTTGGTTTGAAGGTGATGTTTATAATTATACTATAAAATTATTCATATATTAAGGTTTTGAAATTTAAAAGAAATAATTGGATACCGTTTATGAATTCTCTATACTCTTATATTTGTTTATATAGTAGTTGCAAAATGAATCGTAAATTATTTATAATCAGTGGGAGCGTTGAATTTCAAAATACAACCCATCAATTACAAGCAATGATTTGCAACACTAATTTGTGGGATCGTAGTTCAAAAAACTTTTTATTCTTCTTCATCCTAGCATTATTCCCGGTATTTTATGTACCCAGGGTCTGCTTATTACTCTTATCCGGATTTGACAGGTTATATCAAAAAACTTTTTATTATAAAACAAAAAACCCCATGTCCTATTGCGGATTCCCAATACTTTTATAAAGTGTGTATATTTTTTATTATATAAATAGTGATTATTTATAAATTAATTATGGTTGATGATGGAGCATTTTTACGTTTGACGTATTTTCATTTAAAAGGAAAATTAACGATCCTTTATGTAATACTAGCTTCTGTCAGCGGCTTCGCCCGCGTGAATAACGTTTTGTTTTCATCCCCTATTCCCTATTGTTATTACACCCTTGAGGGTGAAACTTTTACAAACTTTGTGTGTCATATTTATATCGATCAACAGCCTAAAAATAAGTTTCAAGCGTCTAGTTCTAAAAATGACGATACTTCCATACAACTTTTCATCCCCTGTTTTCATCCCCCTACAACCCTTTTTTCGCATGAAATAGTAGCCTATGTCTTTTCTCAGGCTTTAGACTATCTGTGTACCAAATTTCATTTAAATCGGTTCACTAGTTTTATCGTGAAAGTGCGACAGATAGATAGACAGAGTTATTTTAGCATTTATAATATTAAGTAAGGATAATAATTATTAAAATACAATTACATAGGACCTATGCCTGTATATAACCTTTCTTTAATTTATAGGTGTAAAGAATATTTAGACTTATTTCATTTTTACGTTTTGATTGAAATAATATTAAAATCGAAAGCAATCTTTATATTTAACTAGGCTCTACCCGTGGCGTCAACCGCGTGAATATATTTTAAATGGGTCACCTTTAATGCGTGAAGATATTTGGACGAAGGAGTGAGGAGGAAGAGATCAGGGTTATGAGGATCCACTAAAACCTACTCGGTCACCGACCTCAGTGCGTTTGTCAGGTTACGGCAACTCTCGCAGAACGAACCAACGCGACCTGACAAGCACTGTGCTCCAATAACTAGTCCAGTTAGGTCTAGTATAAGTCAGTACCAATATAAAAAGTACTATCTAAAAAGGATTTTTGATTACCTCCATTATAAATATGCTTTTACTAACTTCAGATGTATGTAACGGAAACTTCGAACATGATTTTGACCTCTTTCAAAACGTCGAATTAAATTTTGCATATTTATCACGGACCGATGACAATTTAATAATTTAAAAAATACAACTAAAATGAAAAATAAATAATAGTTTAAAAGACTAAAAACACGCTTTTATAGGAAATGGAACTAAAAATTGAAAATAAAGAAAAAAAAAATTTGTTGTAAAAAAAAGCGTGGGGTGCTGTTATCATATTCTTCTTCGTCCTAGCATTATTCCCGGTATTTTATTTTACCCAGGGTCTGCTTATTACTCTTATCCGGATTTGACAGGCTACTAGTTTTTACACGGAGTGATTGCCATCTGACCTCCGCAACCCTAAGGGCGAACCAGTAACTCATTGGATAAAAGAAATTTACTTATCAAGAGTTAACGATTATTATCAGATGTTATGTGATAACAACCGGGACCGACACCTTAAGTGCTCTCCGAGGCATCGTGGGAGGCCCACGGACAAACGCCCAGACCGAGAACGAAATTTTAACAAACATCTGTCCGAGCGGGAATCGAACCCGCAACCGTCAAGACTAAAGGCAGACTCGCTACAACGGTGTAACGGTGCTGTTATCATATATGTACATTAAACATTCTTGTAGCGCATGCGTATATATTATTTAGTTCTGAGACAGTTTTGCAGCGCTTCAATAATAAACACTACGTCATTTTGCGCTATATAGACCAGCCCATATCATAGGACACAGTTTTTTTGTCTCTTCTCCTCCCTTCTTTCCCCTTTTAAGTCTATAATCCCTTTTAATACTTCTAGTATCAAGCATCTATAAATTACCGTGACCCTTTTTTTTTTTTTTTTTTTTTTAATTTACTTGGGGAAATGCATTTACGCACCCCCGCGCCGGACAGATGGTAATGGTGGCGCGGGGAGTGTGGGACTCGAGGCCATGTGCAATGGTCTTTATAAGACCTGGCCCCCATACCCACTAAAACCCCAAGGTCCCGTATAGCGCCATAGTGGGACGTCGCGGGATCGCTATCGCATTTAACCGCGACAACCGTGACCCTTACCATCAGACGAGCTGCTGTATGCTTTATACTAATATGTAAAAAACAAATTAAGTAACATTTATTGACACCGTTGTGGCGTTGTGGGTAGCGAGTCTGCCTTTAGTCTCTACGGTTGCGGGTTCGATTCCCGCTCGGGCAGATGTTTGTTTAAATTTCGGTCTCGGTCTGGGCGTTTGTCCGTGGGCCTCCCACGATGCCTCGGAGAGCACGTTAAGCTGTCGGTCCCGGTTGTTATCACATAACATCTAATAATAATCGTTAACTCTTGATAAGTAAATTTGTTTTATCCAATGAGTTACTGGTTCGCCCTTAGGGTTGCGGAGGTCAGATGGCAATCACTCCGTGTAAAAACTAGTAGCCTGTCAAATCCGGATAAGAGTAATAAGCAGACCCTGGGTAAAATAAAATACCGGGAATAATGCTAGGATGAAGAAGAAATTAAGTAACGTTTATATGCTATATAAGTAGTTGGAATATATAATGTAATGTTTATAATAAAACATATAGACTCATATAAAGTATAATGTTACGAAGCATGTACTTGCAGTGATTGCACATTATTGCCACATTTCTAAGCCGTTCACATCTGAAGGTAAAACCTAAAACAGACCGGATTGTAAAATTCGATATTAATACGAGATTGGATTGATATTTATTTATAATATCTATTTATATATATATAATAATACAATTTTTACGTGTCTGTACATCTTACATTTTAATGAAAAAATTCATTGTATGGGTGTAGACTTCATTTACTGTCTTCACCTTTATTGAATTCCAATTTGAACTGAATAAACGAATCCTGCTTAAATACAATATCCTAAACTAAAATATTCTGGCCACCGCGATGTAGAAATGACAATTTCTATCTGCCATCTAGTATGGCAGCGTCAAACTACATATGTATAATTAGTAGTAAATAGTTTCTACATACATCGCCCTCCAAGGGCAAAGTGGATCTTTGTCTACAATGAGACTAAAAATAAGTAATTAAATCATTCACTTACTGTAAACTAAAGATCAGCTGTTCTATACAGGAAAAACAGAAATGTATTTCTGTCTCTCTCTCTGTTTGTTTGTGTACGAATTACTGGTTACCTTCAAAAATTGTAAGAAAATGATGAAGAAAATTCTCGAGTAAAATTTAGCGTTTGTTTAGTTAAAATCGGTTCACTCTATCAAAAGTTAAGTTAAATTTAAAGCCGATTAAGTATGAAAAAAAAGTACGCCTATTTATTTGACGTAACTAAGCCCCGTACGAAACGCTTTGCTTTGCTTTGCGAAAAACGAGTAACGTTTTTAATACGCACCGCCAAGGTCTGGAATAACTTCCCAACCTTCGTCTTCCTCATCATCTAGTTCAATACCTTCCTGACCATCGTCCCTACCACCTACAGTATGATATCTTCATCGAGGGTAAATAGGCATCTTTTAAGCAACCGCACTTCACCTTAGACTGTGTCATGTTTGTGTCAAGCGCTACCCTATATATTAAAAAAGCTATTAAGACTATTGTAAAACTATAACGGGAATACTATTAACGATATTTCTTCCCTTCTTTCCTTCTTATTCCTAAACATGCGACTAAAACCAGTTCCGCTTCTAGTCCAGATCTCTCCAGTCAGTGATAGAAACGCAATAGAAGAACTTCTCAATGCGACAGTACTTTTATAGTATTAGCAATTTGTCGCTTTGTAGTGAAACATAAATCCAACATCAACTCACTGGTGGTAGGTCTTTTGTCACTGGTGTTAGGTCTTTTTCACTGGTGGTAGGTCTTTTGTTGCAAGAGGCCGGCTAGGTAGGTACCACCGCAGTGTCCAATATTCTGCCGCCAAATAGTAGTGTTTAGGCACTACTGTGTTCCGGTTTGAAGGGCATTGTACGCTAGTGAAATTACTGGGCGAACGAGATTTAAGAACTAATATCTCGAGGTTGGCAACGCGTGAGTGGCACCTACTGATGGTGCTGCAAGCGCTCATAGGCTGCGGCAGCCACTTACCATCAGGTGGGCCGTATGCTTGTATGCCAACTTCTAACATAAAAAAAAAAATCAACTTAAAAAGAACGAATAAATCCAACCAGCCATTTTACGAACTCAGCCTAATTCGGTCTTTAGAACATTATGTAACGCTGTCGAAATTACCGCTAACCAAGAGATCTGCAATAATTTGCGACATTGTTAGCTACTGTTTAACACTCTCTGCTCCATTAACTTGGATTTTAAGGCTAATGACTATTTTGTCACTGATAGACAATATTTTTTATTATTTATAAGATAGGTTACAATTATCATATTAATCTAGGTTTTCTTCTACCCATAGCAAAGCATTATTCTTGGTATTACCCAGGCTTACACACTTATCAATTTAACAGGTTACTAGTTTTTACACGAATGCCAATTGCTCTGAGCTCCGCAACCTTACAAATTACATATTAAGAATTAACGATTATTATAAGATGTTATGATAGCAATCGGAACACACAGAAAGAAATATCTATAACAGATATCTGCTCCGAGCGGGAACCGAAACCGTGATCGTCGAGGGTCAAAGCATGCTCAAGGTGTGTACCCTATCACTTGTAAAAAAAGTAATAAGCAAGTGTGCACGTGTGTGTGTGTGTGATTGTGTGTGCGCGTTTCGTAGTGGTTAGCAATAACTGTACAAACTTTAACACAAAAATAGGTCATTGATCCGTAGCTCTTCGAATAAAGCAGCTTCAAGAACATCCGTGAGATCCGATAAAAAAAAAAACCGTTAATTAAAACACAGCGCTGACGATGGTTAAAATAATTCGAGTCTTCTCAGAAAGGATATTGTAATCGTCAAAAATTTCAAAATAGTATTTTTAAGTAAAACTTTGAATTTAATTGGTGTCTTTGACTTGGCTGACGCCGTCTAACAACTTTTTCCAATTTAACAAGGTGAGTAGTGCTCCCAAAGAAGATGCTCGGGTTAAAGAGTAACTGTCGAGTTTCTTGTCGGTTCTTCTCGATAGAATCAACCTTCCGTACCGTCGGTAGCGTTTGACTATTCAAAATTACTTTTTAAAAGTCTACTTGAATAAAAATAATTTTGATTTTGACTCCTCCTTTACCTGCACCTTATTAACTCTGTGGATGACCGTTTTTTTTTGCTTTCGCTGTGAAACGCATTTACGCACAGTACTGCACGTACTTGTCACCGTTGTGGCGTTGTGGGTAGCGAGTCTGCCTTTAGTCTCGACGGTTGCGGGTTCGATTCCCGCTCGGGCAGATGTTTGTTAAAATTTCTGTCTCGGTCTGGGCGTTTGTCCGTGTGGGTCTCCCCACCGTGCCTCGGAGAGCACGTTAAGCTGTCGGTCCCGGTTATTATCGATAACATCTGATACTCACTAAGCTCAGCGGAACCCTCATCGCCATAGTTGAACGTCTTGGGTCGCTTGCGCAAACAACCATGACGCTCCGGCTGTGGATGACCCTGACTGACTTACTGACTGAGTTTGAATTAATTTTTTTAATAAATATAATACATATAGTAATCATGTAATAATCAATCAGTAGTAATGTAATGTAAATAAATTATAAACTTAAATATAGTAATGTAATGTAAGTAATGTTAATAAAAGTACGTAAAAATCCACGAAAATATCATAAACCTCTTGCAAAAATGTTAATTATTAGTAACGATGTTCTTGCTTAAAAGACTACTTATTTTTTTTTTTTTTTATTTTTATTTTTTTATTTTTTTTTTTATAAATAAACGCTACACACTCAACGGCCCCCATTAGGATAATTATATCCTGTGTCGGGGGTCCGGAAACTTTCACAATGACAAGGACAAACACAACCAGACCGGAAAACATGCCTGTACGATTAATACAAACATCTGCTCCGAGCGGGAATCGAACCCGCAACCGTCGAGGCTTAAGGCAGACTCGCTACCCACAACGCCACAACTTATTAAGGCTTAGACTCCTTCCCTGTCTACCTCCTTTCTTTTCCTCTTCCTTGTTTCAGTAATTTTGTTCGAGATTGACGCTGGAGGGCCAATCCCTCATTCTCTGTTCCCTCCCGTTTTGCCCTTGTCATGCCTTCTCTTCTATCCCTTGGGTTATTAATACACATGTGATACTTTAAATATTGCAAGCGTTCATAGGTTGCGGTGGTGGACTATAGGCCAATTTGGCCACCGTCATATATAAAAAAATGTGGTAGAGACCACTTATGATCATAGATGGCAGATCACGATGCATGATATAAGAACCGAACCCCATTTTCCAGCAAGCTTGTTTTGTCATCATTGCGTTATTGAAAAGCTAAAGAGCGCTGAATGTGAGAACTAAATTATTTCGGTTTATTTAGAGTTTATTAACCTTTTCACTGTACAAACAGTGATACAATAGTTAAGTAATCGTGGTCCAGTGGACAGGGAAAGCTTTTTTCATTTATCTGTCATATTTCGTTATTTTTTGCAAGACGACCACCGTATCACCACTCCCCACCTTCCCTTTCAACACGATCCCTTAGAGGTTGAGACGGTAGAGAACAGTTTTTGTTTATTTTCTATGTGTATAGAAATATGGGGTGTGCAGTCTGATATTAATGTACTTTTTCTTTGAACGCGCTATTTCTGAACTTTTTTTTTTTTTTTATGTTAGAAGTTGGCAAACAAGCATACGGCCCACCTGATGGTAAGTGGCTGCCGCAGCCTATGAGTGCTTGCAGCACCATTAGTAGGTGCCACTCACGCGTTGCCAACCTCGAGATATTAGTTCTTAAATCTCGTTCGCAATTTTTAAGATACTGTATACCCAAAAAATACACGTAATATTAGATTGGGAGGCTGTGCTTGTTTTAATGTATGTATCCTTCAACACAGAATAACCGAGGCAAATGATGGTCGTTGTGTTTGTAGCGTTTATGCATTTTATTTAAAGAAATCAGATGAAGTTATAGATATTTTTGAAGTCAGTAAAAAACTCATCCGTGTTAAAAGAGCGTACACTCATTGATTTACTGTGTTTATACACATACATTTAAGTCTTCTTCTTTATCCTAACATTATTGCCGGTATTTTTATGTACCCAGGGTCTGCTTATTACTCTTAGCCGGATTTGACAGGTTACTAGTTTTTACACAGAGCGATTGCCACCTGACCTCCGCAACCCAAAGGGCGAACCAGTAACTCATTGGATAAGAGCAATTTACTTATCAAGAGTTAACGATTATTATCAGATGTTATGGATAATAACCGGGACCGACAGATTAACGTGCGCTCCGAAGCACGGTGGGGAGACCCACACGGACAAACGCAAAATTTTAACAAACATCTGCCCGAACGGGAATCAAACCCGCAACCGTCGATACTAAAGGCAGACTCGCTACCCACAACGCCACAACGGTGTCACATACATTTAAGTATCAGTATGAAACAATGATTATTTTTCGCAACCATAATAGTGGACGTTACCAAACAGCGAATGTAAATCGATAAGCGTGATCATAAAGAGGTATTGCCTTGTGTTTTTATGATTACAAATATAAATAATAATAAATAAACGCTGCACACTCAACGGCCCCCATTAGGATAGTATTATCCTGTGTCGGGGGTCCGGAAACATTCACAATGACAAAGACAAATACACCCACACCGGAAAACATGCTTGCATGGTCAATACAAACATATTATGCGAAGCGGGAAATCGAACCCGCGACTTGTGGCGTTTAAGGCAGGTTCGCTACCGCTGCGCCACAACGTCGTCATATGACTACAACAATGTGATTATGATTACAAGTAACAGTTCTACATGTAACAAACTTTTACCGGCGTCGAAATGTGACGACCCCATCGCTCGCTGTTGGGATAACCTCTGTCACAGCAAAGATTATTCCACCAGTGCAATCAGTCACACTTGTGGTAGGTCTTTTGTTGCAAGAGGCCGGCAGGGTAGGTACCACCGCAGTGTCAAATATTCTGCCGCCAAATAGTAGTGCTTAGGCATTACTGTGTTCTGGTTTCAAGGGCACTGTACGCTAGTGAAATTACTGGGCAGACGAGATTTAAGAACCAATATCTCGAGGTTGACAACGCGTGAGTGGCACCTACTAATGTTGCTGCAAGCGCTCATAGGCTACGGAAGCCACTTACCATCAGGTGGGCCGTATGCTTGTTTGCCAACTTTAAACATAAAAAAAAGTATTGACAACTGATGGAACGGGTTCGTCGGGTAAATAGTGCATGTGATTGAGATGGTACATATATTTGAGATTCTACAGACTTTTAACGGTAGTAGAGCTATGCTTTTACAGAAAATCCGCGTAAAGTAACAGTATCAGTAGTTTCGTCCGATGAGGGAGAGCGCTGGAGCCCAAATCTCCCACCCCGCTGTTCCCTACCTTTTTACCTTCTCATACCTTCACTCCTGTTAATTAGGTTTAGCAACGCGAATGTGATACTTCAAGTATCGCAAGCGTTCATAGGTTGCGGTGACTGCTTACCACCAAGCGGACCGTATGCTTGTTTGCCAACTGTCATGAAATAAAAAGCAACGTTAGGCGTGCTCAGTCACTAGATGGGTGATCGCATAGTGTGATTTTAACTGAGCATCTCCGTGCTTCGGAGGGCACGTAAAAAGTCGGTCCCGGCTGTTGACAATTTAGCAACAGTCAAAAGTCAAGTTAGAGGCCTACGGACGACCTGAACAACTCTGACACTAGGTTGGCCACTAACTACTCGATAAGAAGAAGAATTTCAATAAAAAATGCTAAGTAAAACATTAGCACATAAGGCATCATCGTCCATTTTTTCATATTTAGGTATGAAATTCTCCAAATTTAAATGTAGCCAAAAAAATAGTAAAAAAATTATGCTAAATGTCGTCACAAGTTGGTCCCGATTATCAGCTTGATAGAAGTTGATAAGATGCCTGTATGAGCGACTACAGTATATTGAAGCTACATTCTTATTCAAATTATATAAGAAAATCGCAAATGTTACTATAAATAGAAGTTAATTTATTTATTATGTAAAACCTTTGAGAATTTTGTTACTAAAATTTATACATTAGTTAATAATACAATGATTTTTTTTTCCCAATAAAGTTACTATTATTATATTTTGAGGTATTCCGTTGAATTTCTTCCAATTTTTAGATCACCTTATTATAACGCAAACCCTATCCAACACAACATGAATGTGCAAAATCAGCTTAAGGACCTTCAAGCTATCAAGTAGCAAAAACACGCACACATTAACCCTTCCTTTTGAAATCGGTAAAAATTTAACAAAACAAGTTAATAGTGATGTAACATCAATGTTTGAAGAATTTTATGGTCATCACGACCTTCGACTTGGACATAACGAAATCTATGACAGAACCTATTTATTGGTGTTGCATAAAAAGTCTTTATCTGTCTGTCACAAGGTTGTATTTATAAAGCCATATCACAAAAATTCATAAAATTTAAGTGCATATCACAAAAATATCACAAAAACATATCACAAAAATTCAAAAAAGTACTTTTTTAGACACCTTTTATCCGCCAATCCGACCCACACTTTGATAATAAAATTGAATAATGAACAATTGAAAACACAGATAAAAAACTAAAAATGCATACTCACTATATGATTTCATAACCACAGACTAAAATAATATGTACTTAAAAAAAACACCTGTCAAACAACGCCCGTAAAAAGCCCAAAGTCAAGTTTAAGACATTGCCACACTCACCTCAAGGTCGCTGGAAGGCAGCGCACAAAGCAAGTCTTCCACCGCCGGTTCACAACTGAGAGCCGGGCACGATCGTTCGTTGGTTTCACAACCCCGTGTGGTGGTGTCTTAACATTTCGTAGTGATTGTATTTGCAAGGAACGAAATATTTTTCATAGATTGAAACTGTGAACATTTCTATTGAGCCACTTATTCTGATAGTCAAGGCTAATATTTTTGGTTTTGAATTTAAGCTCCATAAGTGTATAGTATAGAGAAAATTAAATATAATACGAAATTACTTATTTGCGGATTTATTTAGTCAAAAGCTTTCAATTTAACGCAGAACGCCGAAACGGGTGAATGGAAAGAAAATTTAGACTTTATATCCGAAGGTTGTGGTTTCAAATTCGGGCAAGCACCATTAAGTTTTTAAGCGCTTAATTGTATTTGAAATTTATCTCGTGCTTAGCAGGGAGGGAAAACTTCGTGAGGGAACCTGCAGGTCGTAGAAGAAATTGAGAAATATATATACATATATCCACCAATACTAGAGGTTGTATATACGACACCGACAAATAAATACGACACCGTTGTGGCGTAGTGGGTAGCATGTCTGCCTTAAGTCTCGACGGTTGCGGGTTCGATTCCCGCTCGGGCAGATGTTTGTTAAAATTTCTGTCTCGGTCTGGGCGTTTGTCTGTGGGTATCCCCACCGTGCCTCGGAGAGCACGTTAAGCTGTCGGTCCCGGTTGTTATCACATAACATCTGATAATAATCGTTAACTCTTGATAAGTAAATTGATCTTATCCAATGAGTTGCTAGTTAGCCCTTAGGGTTGCGGAGGTCAGATGGCAATCGCTCTGTGTAAAAACTAGTAACCTGTCAAATCCGGATAAGAGTAATAAAGCAGACCTTGGGTAAAATAAAATACCGGGAATAATGCTAGGATGAAGAAGATCCACCAATACTAGAGGTGGTGTCAGGCTGGTAGCTGGTCAAGGTCAGCCACGCTATAACCAGTTGCATCTTAAAAGGTCAGCAACGCCCCTCTGGTGTTGTAGATGGGCTGTACTATCATTTTTTTAAATGTTACAAGTTGGCAAACAAGTCTACGACCCACCTGATGGTAAGTGGTTGCCATAGCCTATGAGCGCTTGCAGCACCATTAGTAGGTACCACTCACGTGTTGTCAACTACGAGATATTGGTTCTTAAATCTCCTTTGCCCAGTAACATCACTTGCCTACAGTACCATTCAAACCGGAACACAGTAGTGCCTAAGCACTACTATTTGGCGGCAGAATATTGGATACTGCGGTGGTACTTACCTAGCCGGCCTCTTGCAAAAAAAGACCTACCAGTGTGACTGATTGCACTGGTGGAATAATCTCTGCTGTGACAGAGGTTATCCCAACAGCGAGCGATGGGGTCGTCACATCCCGACGCCTTTAAAATATGCTTGCATGGTCAATAGGAACATATTATGTTCCGAGCGGGAATCTTCAATCAAAAAGCTTCTAAAGTCTTATTTAAAAGCTAACCATCGGTCACTGGGTGCACTTTTTTTTAAAAAACCAGTGAAATTATTGAAGTCTGGTATCTTCATTCTTCTCTATTCCAAGTTGAGTGTTTGTGATGTGAATTAATTTTCTACAACAATCTGGTCTGTTTTTTTTTGTTTTACCGTTGAGTGTGTAGCGTTTATTTATTTATAAGTAGGTACCACAGCAGTATCAGATACACTCGAAAGCGTTAGTGTATTTTAGATTACTGTGTTTCAGTTTGAAAGATACTGTACCTAGTGAAATTACTGGGCAAAGGAAACTTATGATCCAATATCACGAGGGTTGACACCTACAAATAGTGTTGCAAGCGCTCATAGGCTACGAGAAACATTTACCATCAGGTATTGTGGCTTGCCAACTTCGTCAGATAAAAAAAGAAAATGTCACGAAATCATAATTTTAAATAATTAAGACGAATTGATAGTTGTCTTTTATTTTTTTTTATTTCTGTTATTACAAGGCAACGGCGGCCAAACGGCGCCTTGAGCTTTTGAAATCTTTTAAATAAACATTTATAATAAGTTATAGTTTTTTTTTTCAGACCAGGATGTACAATTTTCAATAATTAGGGTGACCTTTAGAACTAATACTTTTAATTTAAAGTAGTTTTTTAATAATGCCACGGTATTATGGCATATAAAAAAAACACCTAAACCCGTTAAGTAGTTTTCCCTGAAAAGGCTAAAACTCTTATTTACTCTTCTCTCATAGTTAGCCCAAGCTGTCATTAAAATTGGATTTTATCTGAGTGTCTTTTGCTGTTGGCCCTAGTGGCCTCGACAGCACCACCGGTTGAGGCTTCGACTGAGTCGAGAGACCTCGACAGGTAAAAAATTGTCAGCTCGTGCAGAGCTGAAGTTGAGTCAGTCTCAAGGGTCCGAGCCCAGGCTTAGGACTGGGAGGTCTTAAATTTGTAATAATTTTCAATAGATTGAACCGATTTTAATGAAAGAGTTAATATAAAAATGTTTAAATTAAATACGAATATGCATAGTAAATGTTATTACATACATAGTTGAATTTTAGCTAAAACTTTGTAGTTAAGAAGTTACACAAACAGAAATGTCTATAATATCGTTGATATAATCACTTTTTTGTCCAATAATTTCTAATTAGATAAAATATATTTTTATAATCAGTAAGCGGTATAAAAAAATTAACTAAATTTTAGTATAAATGAAAGATATAAAAAGAAATCGATAAATTCGTAAACACAATTTATTTTCGAGTTAGAATCGCATTATTATTTTTTGTTTTGCTTTTAACGTTATGATTACAACCAATTGGGCGTTGTAATATTACAGTTTTTACGAAGATCTATTTAAACAAAAAATAACCGGACAAGTGTGATTCAGAATCGAACACAAAGGGTTCGGTACCACCGTAGAATAATATCAAAAGTGGATTTTTTTCTTATTCAAATTGTTTTTATCTATTGTAGTCCATGAGATATAGCAAAACACAGTATTTGTTGTTTTAGGAATAGGGTGGTTTCTGTCAGCTCCCCCCCCATGGAATTTGCTAAAAACAGAGAAATACACGAACATGAAAAAAGGTACACGAATATAAAAGGTATTTTGAACGATTTCACAAATTAATAATTATTGAAGAAAATAGTCATTTCCCACCCACGGACCCTCAATAAAGATCTTACCCTCCCCAAGGCCAAATATTACGCTCATGATAATAACTGTGATTTTGAAAAAATTAAACAATTTCTCATTGGTTCAAAAGAAAAAAAAATTAAGGAGAGAATACTTAAAATGGCTTTTGTAGTAGGAATCAGTGTCACAGGGAACCCTATAAAAGACTTAATCTTATGATGATCATTTATTAAATATACTTAACTTTTTTTCATACAATTATTTTTGGTTCTAACGTCATCCTTAAAACGATATCCTTGGCATTATCATGGCCTCTGTTAGCTCTTGACACGGGCACTAAGGCTTGTGGTTTTGCGTTGCACGTAATTTTAACCTCAAGGCATTACGAATTATGTTTTATGAACATTGTAAGTTGATGAAGGAAGAATGTATGCTATATGAATCTCAGATTCTCTTGGGATAATCTCTGACACGACAGAGATTATTTCACCAGTGCAATCAGTCATACTGGTCCTTTGTTGCAAGAGGCCGGCTAGGTAGGTACCACCGCAGTGTCAAATATTCTGCCGTGAAATAGTAGTGCTTAGGCATTATTGTGTTCCGGTTTGAAGGGCACTGTATGCTAGTGAAATTATTGGACAGAAGAGATTTAAGAACTAATATCTCGAGGTTGGCAACGCGTGAGTGGCACCTACTAATGGTGCCGCTAGCGCTCATAGGCTACGGCAACCACTTCAGCATCAGATGGACCGTATGCTTGTTTGCCTGATTGTAACATAAAAAAGATTGCTTTTTCAATGCGATTTTTAGTACGTATCTAGAAATCAATCTTCTTCCCTGCGATAGTCCCGGTATTTACCCAAGGTCTGTTTATTACTCTTGTCCGGTTATTAGTTTTTACTACGATTGCAATCCGACCTCCGCAACCCTAAGGACGAATCAGTAACTCATTGGATAAGAGCCAATTACCTATCAAGAGCTAAAGATTATTATCAGATGCTATGTGATAATAATCGAGACCAACAGCGTAACGTGCTTTCCGAGGCACGGTGAGAAGACAAATGCCCAGACGAGACGAATGTTTATAAGGTGAATACGAACATCCACCCCAATCAAACCGACGACAGTTGAGGCTAAAGGCAACCTCGCTACCAATACGCCACAGCGGTCCTCGTAGTTACGAATCAAATCACATGTGTAATGACTTTAAATATTTACTTATTTAACACATTCAAAGTACTGACGATAGTCCCGACATTGGGGTCACAGAACTGTAAGCTTATAAACCCATTGTATTTCCATAAAACAGATTTTTTATATAATATAGGAAATACAAGCCTCTTGCTTAGTTTAGGCACCAGTCTGCCACCGTACAAACATCTAAATGAATTTGTGGAGGCTGACAATGTGAGAAATGCCTCCAACACAACGGGAGGATCCTCCGACCAGGCGGGTGATATTGCCTGACGGGTCGAAGCCCTGGGCCGAAGCCCAACGACTTATGTTGGAAAGTTGTATATATAGCTCAAGAGCGTAGGAAACTTTGATAGCGCGATTTAGAATCGTGACGATCATTGGTCTTCCTTATCGTTGCGTAGTATGCCCTGCAGGTGTCGTTGTAGCTTGATGCGAGATGTGACAATCTTGTCTTTTCTGTCGCGTTACTTCGTGTAGATATCGCTACAAATTAAAAACCATTATAAATTTATGATAAAGAGACATTCACAGAGAGAGAGAGAGACAGACACACTCGGCTGCACACTCACTTGCTCGTGTCCTAATTTTCTTGATACACACAAACAGCATACGCAATTTCGTTACGTGACAATTTCGACTAAATCGCACTATCCTTAAGCCACTTTAAGGAACTTTGCTCCAAAACTAAACTTTCTTTGATCCAATTCAATATAATACTAAAGTTAGCACTTTAGCTACTAGTTCTATATTAAACTATGATTACACTTAATTGGTTCATCTGTTCAGAGAACAGTTCAATTACAGTTTTTAATCATTCCTTGTAATTACTACAAAAAAACGTCCACAATGTAATTATTCACGTGAACAATCTTAATATCATCATTATCCTTCATGGATCATCATTAGATGATAGTTCTGACGCAGTGGCAGCGAAACTGCCCAGAAGATGTTTGTATTTATCATACATACATTTTCCGGTATGTGTTGTGTTTGTGTGTATCTCTATTCATGATATTATTATTCTAATAGGCAGCGTTGAGTCATGAGTGTGTAGCATATTTATTACTAGCTCCACTCGCGTGATGTATAAATTTTGCCTTATTTCAGTAAACCTTTTTTCTACAATAAAAATAGCCTAAGTTTTTCCTTATAATATCAGCTATCTTCTAGTGAAGTTTCCGTTAAAATCTTTCTAGCCGTTTTAGAGATTATCCGGAACAAACAGATAGACAGACCGACAGAAAGACAAACAAAATTTGATATTATATGTGAACACCGTATATACTTACATATAGATGATTATATATTTTCTAGATTAGAGGTCCCGCGATGGATCAACCGAATCACTCTTGAATTAGTTTTACAATATGTGGTCGTGTTGATGATGATACCACGCCCTGTGACGTTTTCAATGCCAGTAAGGCTAACAGTAAAACACACTCACGAAAAAGAAATACCTACCTTTCTATTTTAACCGAAGCCTTCATTAAAATTACAATAACTTTTAATAAAGTGAACTAATTTTACTACAACAAAGACCAAGTGATACACGAAAATATGCTTTAGCAGTAATGTGGGCAAAACAGACAAACATTTTTAAAAACGATACAAAACTAATTACTTATTTTTTGGTCCCTTGCATTATATATATATTCTTTTTTTTATGTTACAAGTTGGCAAGCAAGCTTACGGCCCACTTGTTAAGGAGGTAAGCGGCTCCATATACTATGAGCTCTTGCAGCAGCATTAGTAGGTGCCACTGACGCGTTGCCAACCTCGAGATATTGGTTCTTAAATCTCCTTTGCCCAGTAATTTCGCAGGCCTACAGTGCCCTTTAAACCGGAACACAGTAATGCCTAAGCACTACTGTTTGGTGGCAGAATATTTGACACTGCGGTGGTACCTACCTAGCTGGCCTCTTGCAATAAAAGACCTACCACCAGTGTGACTTTGTGATTCTAAAGAAGATTTATTATTATCGATGTTAACAAAATAGTTCATTCCGTTCATTCAGCTCATTCAATCTTCACATTGCTGTCCTTAATGATTTGTAAAACCGGTCTAAGGCCCCATAGTATACGAGCAACCTGGCCAGTCGTCACGGCTAGGGACCAGTTGCGCAAAATTGTGTTGCAAGTGTCCAATGCAGGCATATTGCTAAACACCGTTCGGAAATACTTCCAGATACATGTATACTGTGTATAGACTAACATATATAAAGTGAATGTATCTATAATTTATATATTGTATTATAGTTATAGGATACAAATATAATTGGGCGGTTTTAAAACTATTAACCAACTTTAATTGTCTAAGTTTGTTTGTTGGGATGTTTGATACGAAAGTTTTCACAAAAAGAGTTTTTGACTGGATTGTCTAAAAACTAACATCAGAGGCTTACCACTAACTCTTATTGCGATTCAAATGACTATCAAAAACATCTCAAAAACTGAGTAACTTCGTTATTTCGTATCATGACGTAAATATATATTTATTTTATTTTGAATCATACTGTCAAAATTAAATTTTTTTTCATTAAAAGTTAATGGTAAGCCAACTGGATGTATCAATGTCACCTATATGTTTATAAATTCTACAAAAAGTTTTTGCGTATCTCTTTTTACACTTTAAAAATCATTTATATATAATTAAATATAAAATTCCAAAAAATAGTTACTCATTAAAAGTAATATCAAAATCAAACAATCATTTCATTTAATTTCGTTTCACTTTGCTTCGTTCCTCTCCAGTCCACTCCACACAATTTTTATAAATTTAGGAGCTAATATCTCAATAACTAATGACTTAATGAAACAAGTCAAAATCAAACCTCCTTATCATTTTGAAAGACCTATCCAAATATATTTCACACGTAGCTATACGTTGAAGTAACTTTTTTCAACCTTCATTTACATGTATGGGCTGCTCTTAATTTTTATATTTTTTAAGATTTCATTACAAAATCGTGTATAGTTTTCTATTTAAAACCATTAAATCATAAATATTCAAATTATGACAGCTAAAACTTTCATAAATTCTAGCGTTTGTGGATTAAATCAATACATTTAAAAAATAATAAAAAATGTTGAAACAAAAATATTTCTTAATACTCGAAACAAACACGACGATCTTTGTCGCGTCTTGGTAGTGAGCCTGCTATGACCCTCGACGGTCGCGGGTTCGATTCCCACTCAAAGCAGATGTTTGGTCTAAATATCTGTTTCGGTCTAGGCATTTGTCCTTGTGGGTCACCCCATCGTGCCTCGGTTGAGGAGGTCAGAATGCAATCACTCTGTGTAAAAACTAGTAACCCGTCATATCAGGTAAGAGTATAAGTAGACCCTGGGTTAGTACCGGGAATGTTGCTAGGAAGTCGAAGAATACACAAAAAGAACAATTCTTATTATGAAAACATACATAATTATAGATATACTTATCTCGGATTAATCTACATAAATATGTAGATTTTGAATTTAGATAAGTCTTTGCGCTTTGAGGTTATCCGTATCCGTATAAAAAAACATAATATATAGTTAGAGAGCCATTGCCTTACACAATACTACCTGTACCCGCGACTTCACTCGCGTGGTCTACATAGCTATTGTTTAGCTAAACAAACAAACGAATAATTCTTTCAATTAATTGTGTTGTTGTTACACCAACTCGCCGTATCGCATCGCCCGATTTCGTTTTCTTTCTTATAACCCGGCTTCTATGTATCACATCGTGATGTATATAATGGACGCAAATAACCAATACCATGTCAACCCACACGAATGTCATTTCGATTTTATTGGTCAAGTTTTTGGGAATTTCAGAATTATTTCAGTTATTTTACTTATTTTCACAAAAAATAACTATACAAACTGCATATTTCGTTTATAATATAACCCAAAAAGTTTAAAAACACATAAATAAAAAAATGGCTTTTTAGAAGTTTTAAAGCGAAAAACCCTACAAATATTAAAGACAAATGTTCTTCAGCCATTTACCAACACGTCTGCATATATAACTCAGTTTTTTCAATTTTGAGGGTTGACATGGTATTGCTTATTTGCGTCCATATAGCCTATAGCCTTCCT
The DNA here is from genome assembly GCA_023373885.1 of Hestina assimilis. Taxonomy (NCBI): domain Eukaryota; kingdom Metazoa; phylum Arthropoda; class Insecta; order Lepidoptera; family Nymphalidae; genus Hestina; species Hestina assimilis. The sequence goes on from CM041745.1 coordinate 14,209,881, forward strand.
CAAGAAATGTACTATTAAGTGCAAAATCTTTTTTGTAATCCGATTAGTAGTTCCAGAGATTATCACAGCAGAGATTATTCCAACAGTCCAGTCACACTGATGGTAAGGTTTCTGTTGCAAGAGACCGGCTAGGTAGGTACCACAGCAGTGTCAAATATTCTGTGCCAAACAATAGTGTTTGAAGGGGACTGTAGCCTAGTGAAATTACTGGGCAGAAGAGATTTAGGAACTAATATCTCGAGGTTGGCAACGCGTGATTGGTACCTATTAATTGTGCTGCAAGCGCTCATAAGCTGCGGCAACCACTTACCATCAGGTGGACTGTATGCTTGTTTGGCAACTTGTAACTTAAAAAAAAAGATTATGGTGTAAAACTAAACAAACGAACAACCTCGTCAGCTTTATAATATTATTATAGATTAAAACAATTACCGTGCCTGTGGACTAGTGAATTAGCCTACTAGTAACTACTTCAAAATATCGCGAGAAGATCTTGTTCTTAAAATTGAAAACTAAGATGAGATCGGTAGATCACTCTTATTTAAATATATTGTAAGTAAAAACACGATTTTATTAAAATGGATGCCAATGGCAACCTATAACTAAGTCTACTGTCCATTCACTCGTCCGTCTGTCAGCGAGCTATACCTCACAACCCATAATAGGCAGAGAGTTGAAATTTTCACAGAATAACCGTCACAACAATAAATACTAAAAAAATTATATTCATTTTGACGACAATGTGGCGCAGTCGTAGCGAACCTGTCTTAAATGCCACAGGTCGCGGGTTCAATTCCCGTTCGAAGCAGATGTTTGCATTGACCATACAGGAATGTTTTCCGGTCTGGGTGTGTTTGTCCTTGTCATTGTGAATGTTTCCGGACCCCCAACTCAGGATATAACTATCCTAACATATTTTACACGGCGGTACGAAACCCTTAATTACCAACACACACTTGGCCGGTTTTATGAAGTCTCTTAAAAATAAATCATCGTTGGACATATACGTGCCGCAGTCCACGTAAAAGAAATTATTGTAAAGTCCTTGACCGACTAAACCATTTTGCGTTATGAATTCGTAACGTGTGAAGTCCGGCGTCCGGTCCGGTTTTACCGGCGTCGGGATGTGACGACCCCATCGCCCGCTGTTGGGATAACCTCTGTCACTGCAGAGATTATTCCACCAGTGCAATCAGTCACACTGGTGGTAGGTCTTTTGTTGCAAGAGGCCGGCTAGGTGGGTACCACCGCAATGTCAAATATTCTGCCGCCAAATAGTAATGCTTGCATTACTGTGTTCCGGTTTGAAGGGCACTGTACGCTAATGAAATTACTTGGCGGACGAGATGTAAGAACTAATATCTCGAGGTTGGCAACGCGTGAGTGGCACCTACTAATGGTGCTGCAAGCGCTCATAGGCTACGGCAACCACTTACCATCAGGTGGTCCGTATGCTTGTTTGCCAACTTCTAACATAAAAAAAAAAGAAGTGATGAATGAGATTCCTTCGTTATAAAATTTTAATTATATAACCAATTAATGTATTTGTAGTAATAGTCAATAAAAAAAAGTTGGCAAACAAGCATACGGTCCGCCTACGGTAAGCAGTCACTACAACCTGTAAATGCTTCTGGTAATTGAAGTATCACATTGCCAACACATTGTAAGGAAGGGATGAGAAGGAAAAAGGGAATGGAAGTGTATGGAAAAGAAGAAAGGGAGATTGTGTCTTTTTTTTTTTTTATATAAACGCCGGAGGGCAAATAACTCTACTCCACCTGATGGTAAGTGGAAGTGGAGTCCACACGCGAAGGTGGCTAATATGGTTGCAGAAGGCGAACTGTACTAGCCATCCTCGCCCTGCCTACCCGCAAGGTGCCTCACGCCTCGTTTGAAGGACCCCAGGTTGTAAGAATGAGGGAACACGTGTGCCGGGAAAGCATTCCATTTTTTTGAAGTGCAACAAAGAAAAGAGTTGGCAAACTTCTTAGTTCGCGATGGCATTGATGCCACAGTTAGTCGGTGACATCGGAGACAGGCACGCGTAGTTCTTGAATGGAAGGGGGAGGTAGGGATGAGGGAAAATAATTCCTCTGAACACTCGCCGTGGTATAGTCTATAGAAAGCGCTGAGAGCGGCAATCTCACGTCGCTGTTGTAGAGGTTCGAGGGTGTTAGAAACCTCCACATCACCAATAATTTGAACGGCGTGTCTCCGGCGCTCTCACTCATTGCACGATCGCACACATCGCATCGCACGACGCAACAGTACCTACTGATGCTGTTACTTTACGCCGGTTTCAGTGAGAGGTTGCTTCCCTGATTGAGCGACCTATTGCTTGCACGATATTGGTCGATATTCATAAAGACACTGCCTTATATGCAGAAGAATTTGTTGGTTTCTTACGACGTGTATTACGATCCGTGGCCACAAATTTTGGCTGTCCGACGCTTAAGAACTAAGTTAACTAGCTTTTTAGTTTGTTGCGAAAAGTATCCATTCTGATCGTGCGAGGCTTAAACGACTTTATTACTCCGTCTTGAAGAACTCCAAACGTCTCCATTAGAAAAACTGGCTTGGAATTTCATACTGCAAAATATTTTTATGGATCGGCATTCTCACTTAACTTAATTAACTTTCGAAATATGCGAATATTTTATATTTATCGGATGTCTACTATTTTGAAGGTCATACAATGTAGTCGTCATTTCATATAATGTATTACCTTAATTGCCTTTACTAGATACAGCCTTCTAATTGAAATTGACCAACCAACAATTAATTTATTCACGGACAACATTTCACTTTTTACATTATAAAATATAAAATATTTGGCAACGGAATATTATTAGATTAAAAAACACGCATAAGTAAAATTCTTTTACGATATTATTATCAGAGGGCTTATCATGAACTCTTATTGTGATTTAAATGACGACCTAAACTGAGCTGGATCACTATTTCGTACCATAACATATATATTTATACGTCATGTCAAATAAAATCTGAATCTTCTGTCAGAATGAAATTGGATCAAAAAAGAATTGTAACTAAAAATCAATGGTAAGCCCCTAGAAGACGATAGCGCTAACTATTTACATTTACCAAAATTACTCAATGCACATGATTAAAGGCAAAGACATTTAATGCTTATGATGTTTTTTAAAGAGGAGGGTGAGAGGTAAAGAATAATGAAAAGAAAGGGAATATAGAGCCAAGGGTTTGGGCTTCTAGCCCTCAGGTCAGGGCATTCATGACGACAAAAGCATGGCTGTAGTACTCAGTATGGTACAAGTTCGATTGGAATGGGAAACGAAAAATAAAACTCACTGGTTTTAATCAGCCACCTTTCAACTAGAAATTAGGAAAATTCGCCTTTATTCAGGAAAAGAGTTTGTCTCCAGTGTTGCTGACAATCTGCATATAGCATAATTTATGTATATTTAAGGTTCTTGATAGAGACAATATCTTCTAAAGCGCCGGGCATGTTTGGACTTCTAGCGACACCTAACGTCAAACCCACAGACGACAACGCCAAGGCGAAATTTACACGAGTCATCGGCCGCAGGTGATAGTTAACATTTAAATTGTATTCGCTTTCTTACACTTGTCGGTCCAACACAATTTTTATAACATTTGTTTAATCCAAAATACGTTGTAAAAGTATTTATCTTTATTGATATAATAAAGTGATCATTTAGTTTGTTGTTTAAATTTAATAAGCGTCAAACACCCAACATACTATAATATAATCATCTCAGATTTATTATACTATTGCATATTTAAACCAGTTTGAGAGGAATGGCCAGTCAGCATATATTTTTTATGTTAGAAGTTGGCAAACAAGCATACGGCCCACCTGATGGTAAGTGGCTGCCCCAGCCTATGAGCGCTTGCAACACCATTAGTAGGTGCCACTCGCGCGTTGCCAACCTCGAGATATTAGTTCTTAAATCTCGTTCGCCCAGTAATTTCACTAGCGTACAATGCCTTCAAACCGGAACACAGTAGTGCCTAAGCACTACTATTTGGCGGCAGAATATTGGACACTGCGGTGGTACCTACCTAGCCGGCCTCTTGCAACAAAAGACCTACCACCAGTGTGACTGATTGCACTGGTGGAATAATCTCTGCTGTGACAGAGGTTATCCCAACAGGGGGCGATGGGGTCGTCACATCCCGACGCCGGTGAAGAATATAAAAAGGTTAAGAGATCGCTCTGAGTCGGACTAATATGATATTTTTGTAACTGGCTTAAAGCTCCCAAATTTTTGTTTTCAATGTGACTTTTTAAGACATTTGTATTTTCCGTTTTTGAATCGATTTTGATGATAGCCTTTTTAATACATAAAATATGCTTTATTATAAATTTTTTCGTGATCTGATTAAAGACTTTGAATTTGTAATTATAAAAACTTAATTAACCCTTTAAAAATTAGGCGATTTAAGCTAGATAATCGTTTATTAAAACAGTCACTTCTCTTTTCTTTGTAAATATTTTTTATCCTAATTACATACACTTCAAGCTTACACTTTTCCTGGAGCATTATACGCCACAATATACTCTCTTATGTTAACTGTCACTATGACTTATTTTTTACTTTATGTGCAAGCGTAATAAGACATTGTTTCCATTATCACTATTTAAATTAAATAAATATTATTATAGAAATTATAAACCTTAAAACGTGAAGTGCATTTATAAGTTATTACTATCAACGATATACGCTTCTACTAAATATGGCGTACCTAAATATTAATTATCTTTGCATCCCGCGTCGTTCAAACACAATTTCAAAATTCTCAACGAAAAACTTGTCTTGTCACCGAACTCGATGACGACTTAGCCATAGTTTGGCTTCACAGGAGACACTCTAAGGATGGAATCAGATTTAAGCCCGTTTTTCACAGTCAGACAAGGCTAGTAGGGCCAACAGTAATACACATTCCGAAAAAAATATATCCTATTACCTATGTCGGCCATGTGAGATAGCGTAAGGCATTTTAGATTTTAGGTTCAAAGCTATGTATAAAAATATACTTATATTTATTATTTATTCAATTTTTATTAAATATTTTTACAAAGCTATTTTTATAATAGGTTACCGTTATTTTTGGTTAATGATAATACAATTACAGTACGTGAACAATTATCCCTATTAATAAGAAACTCTGTGTGCCACGCTTTTACGCCTAAAGTCCTGTGAAAAAGTGTGATCCGATTTTGATGAAATTTTTTACAAAGATAGACAAGACTGAAACAGTGGTTAAAACATTATATAGGGAAACAATTATTTCTATATTGCATTAAAAGTCCCACACTAAAATGAAAAGTTAGTAAAAGTATCATCAGTTTTTTTATCGTACCGATACAATGGGCATGGACTCTGAAGCAATCGTATAGAATACGGGCTGATTCACGTAAAATATCGGATGTCACAACCTGTTCTACTGATTTATAAATGTTATGAAATAAGACTTACATTTTTTATCTATTAAATGGAAATTATCTTAATATATCGATAAAGATATTAATCCGAATACGCATATTTTGAAACAGTTCCTTAACCTGCAAAAATTGCTATCAAATCACTAACACAATGTTAGGAATATTATTAAATAAAAAGTATACAAGCGGCCCGCTCCGGCTTCGCACGGGTATAAAATATATAGCCTATGTCATTCACTGAAAAAATGATTAAAATCGATCCAGTAGTTTTGATTTATTCATTACTGCCCGTGGCCCGCACGCGTTTAATGTAATTATTTACGACATCACATTAGAAACCTCAAAAAGTTTTAACAGTTTTTTTCTCTCCACTATTTAATGGATGTTATTATACATATAAACCTTACTCTTCAATCACTCTATCTATTAAAAAAAACCGCATCAAAATCCGTTGCGTAGTTTTAAAGATTTAAGCATACCTAGGGACAGAGAAAGCGACTTACTCTGTTACTATGTAGTGATTATAAGTAGATCAATAACTAAACCGTATTTTGGTTAAAACCAGTTTGCAGTAATTTATTGTCATTAATCATGACTGAAGATAACCCTCCCCTTAGATTAAATATGGGTCTGGGTGTAATTTAATATTTTAAGGATTACATATACCAAAAAAGAATAAAACGTGTATTATAATGTCAAAATATTACATATTAAAACTACATAAGTATTATAGAAAAAAATTGCTCCTGTTGAAATAAATATAGCAATCTTTTTAAAAAATGATATCACTAACTAAAACTGTCAGGCAAATGGTCTATTTTAAAACAAAAGTGAAATACGATGACTCTGTCACTATGTAAAAGTAATATGGAAATTTACCTACAAACCCAAATCTTTCTTATACAAATTCAATTAGTTCTATAAGGTAAACGAACTATGCTCGATATAAATATATACTGGCTTGTATCCGTAGTTTTACGTCACGTTAAATTAGAATGAAACATACTGAGCATGCACTGCATACTTGCAAGCGGAACTTCTGTTCAACACGCCGCACACCTACGGCTAGAGCTACGGCCTTACAATATGCCTGGTTATGTAAAGCTATCAATATTATTATAACATAGTAAAACAAATGATTTAAGATAAGATAAGATCGTTTATTAACGGATATTACATTTTTATTTTATAGCGCGGTGTCAAGTGCTCGCGGCCGTTGCCTCGTGTCGTATAGTGTTGTTCCCGCGCGGTGCACGGTTCCTTAGGTATTTAGTTTTTAATTTTTTTTAAGTTAGAATATTAATTAGTAAGCCAGCCACTCAGAAAAATAAATTATTATATTGCCGATTTATATGTACAAACGTTCCTACAAACTTATTTCGATTTAGTTGTGTATTATTGAATTGGGTCAGAATATTTGAATACAAAGAAAATGGGCATTTGACTCACACTTTTACTTGAATCGTAATATCCTATATAATATAATTATGTATCGGTTATGATGAAATAACACTTATATAAATGAACAAAGACTCATTTTTGCTTGTAATGTTGTTGTATGATTTAAAGCATCGTAGCATTTTCTGTGTTAGCTATAAATGAGACGCTAACATTTGTTATATGTTTAGTCTTAGATGAACGTTTGCACTTATCTGTAATTACAATTTTAATTTCAAAATGACTTTGAGGTTGGAAGACCATTTTATTGTTGAAAAAGAAAATAACAATATATGTACGTGAGTTTTACATTTAATTCCCAATAAGAAAAAGGTTTTTAAGGCATGGAAAGCGTTTGTCCTTGTGGGTCTCCCCACCATGCCTCTGGAGCACGTTAAGCTGTCGGTCCTGGTTGTTATCATAACTTCTGGTAATAATCAAAACTCTGGATAAGTAATTGATTGCTCTTATCCAGTGAGTTTCTGGTTCATCCTTAGCAATCATTGGGTTCAGCAGTTTTTGACATGGTCAATCTATGGATGAGTGACCGCATAGTATTTAGATTGAGCATCCTAATGCTTGAGAATTCGTAAAAATTCAGCAAAGGCCCATACGAGCAACCTAAACAACTCTAACACCGTGTTAACCATTAATCAAATTAGTAGAAGACGAAGAACAGTGTGATGGAAGCCAGAATCAAGAACCAAGAGCACAGGAGGAGGTATGAAATCAACAGTACGAATACTGTTAATTCGATATTCTTTGTGAGAGAACTACACAGTGAGGTGGTCACGGCGGTCTATTCGTGTTGAAAAACAGTCAGATACAATAATTGCAGTTAGGTTGCTGAGTTTTAATTGAGTTTTGGCGTTAATGTGCCGATTGTATTGACAAAACTGGCATGTTTGGGTCTGGATGGTTTTGCTTGTGATGTGTGTGTTTCAGGATCCATGGCACAGGATTATAGGATATCTTAATGGGTGTCAGAGAGTGTTTAGCGTTTATTAAAAATGTTATTTCAGTGTCAGTTCGAACATGGACATTTGGCGAGACTTCATTGGGACTTGCTATTGTAATAGCATCATATCTTGCTCTGGTGTTAAAAGTTTTACCACGTTTTATGAAATACAGACCTCCGTACCAGTTCACGAAAATTCTGCAATTCTATAATGCCTTCCAAGTCGTCTTTTCGGCATACGCAGTGTTTCTTGTGAGTATGTGTTATTAATATCAACAATTTTATTTTCTTTAAAAGACTTCAATCAAGTTTATTTTAACGATTCGTCTGATTTATGTTGTTACTCTTATCGAGCTGTAATATTGGTTAATGAAAACATTTTTTTTTAAATTCTCTTGTTACATAAAGTATGCCCTATATATACTTAACTTGCATAAAAAATTTGTAATGATCTTATCAAATACTCCAGAGAGATGAAATAAAACCTAGTAATGTATAAATTTGCTTATTTTTGCCCCATTTCGTTAGCTATTTTAAGATAAAGGTAAGTAGTAAAGTAAGAAAAAAGAAAAGAATAAGTCCTTATTGTGAATCGTAATTGCTACTTCATGATCAGATATCTATAAGCTGTGAAGGTTATCAGATAACTATATAATTTTTTTTTCAGTACACAAGGTACATTTTTAACCATGGTATTATATTAACAAGGTGTCCTAAAGGCAATGATTTAGAAGTGGTAAGTATTTTTCTAATCAAAGAACCTGTAACAATATTGTAGCAAAGAAAATAAGTTGTATAATTGCTATAACATTTATGACTCTCAATGTCATAGACTTACTACATACTACGGACCTTTCTTTTATATTGACAAAATGTCTCAAACTAGTTGGTTAGCCTTCGTAAATTCACCACCAGCGTAATGGAATGAAGTTCGTTCGAACGAAGAACTTCATTTGATTATGTTCTGCACAGTGGGCTGATCTATTGATACCATTCTGGAGTTGTGGAAAGCGAGTCTGCCTTTAGCCTCGACGGTTGCCGCTTCGATTCCCACTCGGGCTATTTGCATCTTACAAATATCTGTTTCGGTCTGAGCGTTTGTTCTTGTGGGTCTCGCCACCGTGCCTCGGAGCGAACGTTAAGCTGTCAGTCCCGGTGGTTATCACATAACATCTGATAATAGTCGTTAACTCTTGAGATGGGAATTGCTCTTATGCAATAAGCTACTAGTTTATCCTTAGGGTTGCGGAGGTCAGAGGGCAAATCGCTCGGTGTAAAAACTAGGAACCTGACAAATCCGGATAAGAATAATAATCAAACTCTGGGTGATGAAAGATTAAGAAGACATAGGCTGGTCCATAGCCTATATTATGTTTATGTTTGATATACTTATTTTTTGTAGGTCATCTCAGAAATTTGGCCATATTTTATAGCAAAACATATAGATCTTTTAGACACAGTTTTCTTTGTTCTACGGAAGAAGGATAATCAAGTCACGTTTCTCCATGTTTTTCATCATACCCTAATGGTGACTTGGACATGGTTTCATCTTATGTACTATCCTTCAGACCACTTTGTTGTCGTCGGACTTATTAATAGTTTTGTACATGTGCTGATGTATGCGTACTACGGTATATCATCATTGGGACCAGAATACGCCAAGTTTGTGTGGTGGAAAAAACATTTGACGAAGGTTCAGTTGGTGAGTTACATTTCAATGTGGTTAATGGAGGTTCACTGTTGAAGATCTATCGTCGGGTAGAGATTATGTATCCTAATCAATATTGTAAATGCGAAATTGAGATTGTTTGTTTGTGAAATTTTCATGTCTAAACCGCTAATCTTATGGTGAATTTGGTACAGATGATGGGACCATGGAAATGGTTATAGGCAAATTTCTGTTACGAAAAAAAATTGTAGGGGTGAAATAAGGGATGACATGTTTGCAAGGGAGACCAATTATTTTTGTATGTATTAAAAGTGTCTACTTAAAAATCATTATTCATAATGGCTGAAACTAGTATGTTACATATACATGCTAGGATATTACATACATACTAGATTCTGTCTCCGGCTTCTTAAAAATAAAATAAAATTTATACCTATACTAATTTACTGAATATACTCGCCGGTATAGCAGTAGTAAATATTGTATTGTTTTAATTTAATTAATTTGATTAAAAGTTGATGATGATGGATAAGGCATAAAAAATGTAGTGGTTACACTTACGTCTATATTACATGATATTGAAACATAATTTAAATCAATTTAAATTGTTATTATTTATTAGATAAGATAGGATTAGTATGGTTTACCCATTACTACCAGACACCAACATTTCGAGACGCTCGTAGCCAAGTGCACCCACTGATCACTAGATGGTTGATCGCATAGTGGTATTTCAACGTGCTTCGGAGGGTACATAAAAAGTCGAAAAATCAAGGCAGAGGCTTTCGGGAAACCCGAACAACTCTGACACTAGGTTGGCCACTAACCACTCGATAAGAAAAAGAGCCAATATTTTTTCATTTTCGAAAATGCAACTTAATTTTGACTAACCTTAATTAACCGATTACTGTATGCAAGTTATTGTTGTAACTGTTCATTTCAGATTCAATTCATAATAGTAGTGTCGAATCTCTACTACCAGCAGAAGTTGACGCCGTGTCCGATTCCCTCTTACTTCCACTACTTCTGCCTTTTTAGCATCTGCTCTTTCTTCTTCTTATTCATGAACTTCTACGTAAGAAGCTATGGAAATAAAGTAAGAAAAGCTGAAAGAGTTTCGGAACAAGTTCCGAATATGGGTTGTAATATTATATTGAACAAATTAAATTGATTTTAATTTATTAAATAATAATTATGTACGAAGAATGTTTACTTGTACTTTATATTGTTTAATTATAAGTATTTTATTGTCTTATTCGATATCAAAAACAGGTTTCAGTATTTTTTTTTAAATAAAAGACTTAAACCGTTTTGATGATTGTTTATACTTATTGGACTACCTAGATTTGGGAGATATCTCTCTGCAAATTGATGTAAAATTAATATTATTTAAATGAATATTTGAAAAATTACGTTGACAGAATCAAACGCATCAAGCCTTACAAGGCTCCAGAACAGGTAGCCTCTTTTTGTTGACGCGGAGGAAATGTGCTAACGTCATAAAACCCCTCTAAAAGAAACAGGGTGCATATCCACCACATATGGTTCATTTCCATTGCTTAACTTTTGTGTCTGGACAGTGAAGTGTCCAGTGAATGGGTTTTTTTTATGTGAGAGGGGGCAAACGGGCAGGAGGTTCACCTGATGTTAAGCGATCACCGCCGCCCATGAACATCTGCAACACCAGAGGGCATGCAGGCGCGTAGCCGACCACTAAGGAAAGAATAAATTCTTCTCTTGAAGGTTCCCAAGTCGTATCGGTTCGGAACTCGTTTTATTACAAGTAATATGTATGGAAGATGTGTCAATAAACTATATTTATATATTATATGTATTGGATATGCAAAAGCGGAAAGGAAATCTAGCAAGCGTATACCGTTGCTACAAGAAAACCTTCAACTGAAATAAATAAATTAATAAAATGTACACACTGAACTTTTCCCAATAGGGTTCTGCTCCTTTTTTTAGGTTCTGCGTTTTTTGCGTGAAAGAGTAACAAACAAAAATCCATACATCCATTATCACAAACATACATACTTCGACATTTACTATACATATTAGTAGGGTGTTCTAAATGTTTGGGTGAAATCTTGAACACAGATATTTTATGCCCTGGATTAACAATACAGAATACATTTATTCCAGAAATATCACCATATTATAGTTCCCGCGGGATTATCAAATAACAAGCTACATAATTTATTTAATTGAAATTCGATATAAATGTGTATTTATTTACTTAAAAATTCTTTCTAGTTCCAATACTAAGGTCACTGCTGACCAGGTCACGGGCAAATACTAGTATTTTCTAATTTAAAGTTGATTATAGCTTACAGCCTCGAAATCCTCTAACATTTAATAGACAAAGTCACATAGTTTTTTTTTTATGTTACAAGTTGGCAAACAAACATACGGCCCACCTGGTGGTAAGCGGTTGCCGTAGGTGCCATTCAAGCGTTGCCAACCTCGAAATATTGGTTCTCGAATCTCCTTTGTCCAGTAATTTCACTAGCCTACAGTGCCCCTCAAACCGGAACACAGTAATGCCTAAGCACTACTATTTGGTAGTAGAATATTTGAAACTGCAGTGGTACCTACCTAGCCAGCCTCTTGCAACAAATGACCTACCAGTGTTACTTTATTATATTGATTTTAGTATATTGCTACCTGAATTTTATAAGAAAAGTCGCGGGCAGTATATAGTTAAGAGCTAGTCACGTGTCCCATCAGCTGAGTAACACACGAAATTGTCAAAACACTAAATCGCGACGGAAGATCACTAAAGCATAATATCTCACTGGTTGCGTAACCATTGTAGGCTTTGATGGGAATGAGCAACCTGCTCAAACGCAGTCTCATAGATAATCAGTTGCTTTCAGACCACCGCGGCGTTCGGTGTCGCGATAACGTACTAGTGTTTTGCGTGTGATTTTTTTGACAATATCAGTTAAATTATTTTGAGGAGATAAGGTTGGTTATACTTTATAATGCTATTATTTAATATAAGCATATTTATTTTAATTTTTATATTTATATATTTTTGAAATAAACTTATAATATTAACCGTGTATGCTGTAATGTTATTGTCATTTTAAAGAGAGCCACTTTTACTACATATTTTTGTAAAGAACAAAAAAATTTAGTTGAAATTTTAGTGAAAGGTCTGACGTGATGAACTAGGTCACTTTTCGGTGTTAATATAATGTGTAATAAACTAAGAGTGTTTGAATTATGAAATATTTTAGAGAGCATTCTGTTTGAAAAATATATTTATTTTATGAAGGCAAACAAGCATACGGTCGGCTTGATGGTATGTAGTCACCGTTACCTATGAACGCTTGTGATACTTAAAGTGTTCGCGTTGGACACCCAAGGATATGAACGAAAGAAAGACATGTAAAAACAGGGGAATATAGGGGTGGGAGATTGGGCCTCCGGCGCTCTCACTCATCGCAAGAAACGCAACAATACCTACTGATACCGGGTAGTACTACCCCGGCTGAGCCCATTTGTGATAGGAGGAGAATGGCTCTAATACTGACCGATTGACCATATATGGACGCAAATAAGCAATACCATGTCAACCCACACGAATGTCATTTCGAGAAAAACACGTTTGAAAATTTTGAACAACTTGCTTTATATGATTTTTTTTATATGTATAGGTCAAGTTTTTGGCAATTTCAGATTTATGTAAGTTATTTTACTTATTTTCACAAAAATAAGTATACAAACTGCATATTTCGTATATAATATAACCCAAAACGTTTAACATAATAGATAAATTGCATGATTAAAAAATGGCTTTTTTAGAAATTTTAAAGCTTAAAACCCTACAAATATTAAAGAAAAATGTTCTTCAGCCATTTACCAACACTTCTGCATATATAACTAAGTTTTTTCAATTTTGTGGGTTGACATGGTATTGCTGTTAAAATTAAAATTTACTTTATATTTAATTTTTTCTGTCATTAGAATCTTCTCCTGACAATAACAAACACAACAAAAAAAAATTGTGAAATCGGTCCAACCGTTCACGCGTGATGGCTTTACCAAGGGATATAGGGATTCATTTATATATATATTAGCTCTGAATAGTAAAACGAACTATAAGAGCGGTGCAAGACAAAAAACGGTTATAATTTGACGTCAAAATAAAACAAATTATCTTTTTTATACCGCAATCAGTAGGATAAGATAAGTTTCTATTTATAAGTTTTTGCTAATTTTGTTAATAAAAACCTTTAAGGTAAAATATTCTTCGATTTGCATTATTTGATTTATAATATATCTTATTTCTCGCTGCGGTTTCCCGAGAATCAGAATATGTGTTTTTATTACAACACTAACTGCGCCCGCGACTCTGCTCACTTGTCGTATCGATTTTTCTTTACAGCACGAAACCATAATTCTTTCTCAAAAATAAAATTAACCTAAGTTAATCCTTATAGATGCCTGAGATGCTCACTTAAAATGTCTGCCTGTGAGCTCCGTTAAAATAAAAAACAGACAGAGAGACAAAATTTAACGTATATAATTTTAAATGCATTATCGAAATGCTGTTAATTTGAAATTACAAACAGACACTTCAATTTTATAGACTTTCAGATCCCTTGAATTTTGTAAGTACTCTTCCGTTTTTCTTACATCTTCTTACATACATTATTCATACGGTTTATGGAAGAGATCGCTTATTAGAGATAGCATCACCTTGCGGTACTTGATCTTGAGTTTGTAAGCTTGTAATTTTCCTCATATGTGGTGAATAATATTTAAGATATTATAAACAAAAAATATGACGACGTTGTGGCGCAGCGGTAGCGAACCTGCCTTAAACGCCACAGGTCGCGGGTTCGATTCCCGCTCGGAGCATAATATGTTTGTATTGACCATGCAAGCATATTTTCCGGTCTGGGTGTATTTGTCCTTGTCCTTGTATATGTTTCCGGACCCCGACACAGGATATCACTATCCTAATGGGGGCCGTTGAGTGTGTAGCGTTTATTATTATTATTATTATATACTTAGGTGTACCAAAATATCAAAACAAAAATATCTAATTTTGTGCAAAAAACTGCGTCGTTATTCAGCTTAGTATATTTCGCTTCTTCGTCTTCGGGATATGACAGGTTACTAGTTTTTACACAGAGCGATTACCATCTGACCTCAGCAACCCAAAGAGCGAACCAGTAAGAACCAGTAACTCATTGGATAAGAGCAATCCTATCCAGGGCTAATGATTAATATAGGATGGTTTGATAACAACCGGTACCGAAGCTTAACGTGCTCTCTCAGACACGGTGGGCAGACCCACGAGGACAAACGCCCAGACTAAAACATTGTGGCGTAGCAATAGCGAACGTATGCCTTAAGAGCCACAGATGTTTGTATGGACCATACAAGCATGTGTTCTGGGTTGGGTGTGTTTGTCCTTGTTGTTGTATATGTTTCCGGACCCCGACACAGGAGATCACTATCCTAATGGGGGCCGTTGAATGTATGGTGTTTTTTTTATTGATTTATATATTAATAAAATAATAATTAAATAAATAACTACATTCAGTGGATAAGCGCCAAAGACATACACAAAAATTTACACATATATATATAATATGTATAATTTTTTGTGTATAAATTTACATTTTCTCACACTTTTTATATTTATAATTAGTATGTAGCCTTAACAGATTTATTTTATTTGTATATATTATAATGAAGATTATATACATTTTTGCAAAAAAGTAGACAAATAAAATGATGACCGGCGACAAGAGGTCTGATCATTAATATTATTTCATAAAACGGTTTTAATAAAAGGTTACGTGGTTACGTAAACGTCATTTGAATAAATGGTTTTTAGAACCAAGATTTGCCATTGAATGGAAAATATGGATAAATGTTACAGGTTTCAATTTTAGTAAAAATATGTGTAACGAGCTTCTGCCAGCGGCTTCGCCTGCGTGAATATTGATTTTAATATAAACTTTTTTTATGTTAGAAGTTGGCGAACAAGCATACGGCCCACCTGATGGTAAGTGGTTGCCGTAGCCTATGAACGCTTGCAGCACCATTAGTAGGTGCCACTCACGCGTTGCCAACCTCGAGATATTAGTTCTTAAATCTCGTCCGCCCAGTAATTTCACTAGCGTACAGTGCCCTTCAAACCGGAACACAGTAGTGCCTAAGCACTACTATTTGGCGGCAGAATATTTGACACTGCGGTGGTACCTACCTAGCCGGCCTCTTGCAACAAAAGACCTACCACCAGTGTGATTCATTGCACTGATGGAATAATCTCTGCTGTGACAGAGGTTATCTCAACAGCGGGCGATGGGGTCGTCACATCCCGACGCCGGAAAACTTTGAACCTTTAGTTGTGGAATTTCAGAAAATATGAAAACGCGTCTTATATTAATCGTTAGTCAAAAACAGAGAGACCTATGGCTTTAATTCCGAAACATTGTTTCCTTGTGCTCGTTTACGTTTTAAAAACAACACCTGTAAAATCAGAAAAAAATTATTTCTTGTTTAGGCCAGACGTTGATATGCCATTTATCGGATTGAGTTTTCAAACATGTTTCAAAATAAAATGTAATTGAAATCAAAAGCACTAATGAGTGTTGATATAAACTTCGAAGCAAAATAATTTTCTACCCGTTTTTACCCGACTGCCGGAGGGTAATGTTTTTCGAGCGTATGTATGTATGTATGTATGTATGTATGTATGTCTATTTCTTTGTGACGCTCTACAGGCTAAACCCTTGGACGTACATCGACTTATAGGGTATCATTAGATTCGTCTCAGTTGTGAGAGTGACATAGGCTACATTATTTTAACATGGGGTCCGCAGAAGCAAAGATATTTAAAGCGGAATATCACAGTTCGCTCAGAGCTAAAATCTGATGATGTTTCCTTGTAGAACTCGATAAAATAAGACGAAAAGTAAATATAAAATGTTTCGATATATTGCTTAGTTTTCGAGATATCGATGATTGAAGTTTGATTTGATTTTTTTTGGCCATTGATTGCCAATTCCACTCCCAATGTCTAGAATAATTAAGTAAATCAAGTAAGTAAGTATTTTTTATTTTTCTATAAATAAAAAATACGGCATAGTTATATAAATAGGCAGATTAATAAAATAATTAAACTTCTAAAACGCAAACTATTATAATATATTATGTTATTCAATGTATTGTACAATTAATAAATAATTAAGTAATAAAATATAGGAATAAGCATAATATATTATAATAAAAGTATTTTTCGATTCCTAGTCATGTAATTTGTTTAATGTAAGAAAAATATAAATTTTAAGTGTCTGTACCTACATCTCAGATTCTTATAAAAAATGTTACTCGGAACTAAAAACTAAATGATGAAATATCATATATTTATATTTTTGCAAATGTCTGCCTGTTTGTCGGCTCTCCGCACTCCTTATCCTCTGACGCAAAACTGCAAAACTGCAATTTTCAACTTCAAAGTTAGCAAAGAAATGATAAAGCGTATTTTCGAGTAACATTCAGTTTTGTTTCGTAAAAATGCGTTCACTCCATCAATAGTTATTGCAATCTTGATGACAACGTGAGCCAAGTATGAGAGAATAGTAAGAAAGTAGTTTAGCCTTTTCACACAACAGCTGCTGATCGAATTTGGATGAAATTTAGCACACAGACAGCTTATATTGAATTAACACACCCTGAATTAACACATTTGATACCAGAAAAAATGTTAGGTTCCCTCGGCATTATCAAAAAACGTATTACAAAAATGTTTAGATGCTTGTTACTAAATCACACATCACATTAAAGATTTAACGGATTCGAATGTAACTTAGCACATACAAAGATTGTAACCTGGATTAAGACATAAAATACTTTTTATTCCTAAAAATGTTAGGTTCTCATGGGATTATCAAAAAACACTCTACAGAACTTTTTTATCTTTGTCTTATGAAATATTAGCGGCCCGCTCCGGTTTCGCATGGGTATAAAATATATAGCCTATGTCATTCACTAAAAAAATGATTAAAATCGATCCAGTAGTTTTGATTTATTCATGACTGTCCGTGGCTCGCACGCGTTAAATGTAATTACTTACGACATCACATTAGAAACCTCAAAAATAACAGTTTTTTCTCCACTATTTAATGGATGTTATAATACATATAAACCTTCCTCTTCAATCACTCTATCTATTAAAAAAACGCAACAAAATCCGTTGGGTAGTTTTAAAGATTTAAGCATACATAGGGACAGAGAGAGCGACTTTGTTTTATACTATGTAGTTTTAGATTATTTACTTACAAATGGTTCATTTGTCTCTAGAGCCAATTCTAAAGTCACCGCGGACGAAGCCGCGGACAGATGCCAGCTCGAAATAAGTTACAAGCTTGTGGGATAGAACTTGCCAAAAATATAATCGACATTCTAGTTAGACCCGCATAGTGCAGAGAGCTAAGTTATATTACTTATAACTAGCTTCTGCCCACGGCTTCGCTGCGTTAAATTTGGAGGAACAAATCCTTTCTTTTTCATATAAAGCTTTACACCTTCAGGGGCGGCATTGAAGGAAATGTGTTAATAGTTCCCCAAAAAACAATGTTACATGAATTTAATTTCAAAAATTATGAACTTCCAACAAAACTTTTAACTCCTTTTCAACTCCTAGACGGTTGAATTTCAAAAAAAATACTTTCTTAGTGCCCGCTTACGTTTTAAAAACAGCACCAAAAGAAATAGCTTTTTAGGATCTAAGGCTTCGCGTTTATAAGTAATTCAGGTCTTCTCCTTGTATATATATATACCTAATCAATTATTAATTATATAACTAAAAAGTTTGAAATAAAATAAATTATTAAATGAAACACAAAACCCAACTGCATTAATAATAATTCCTAAAAAGCTAAAAACAAGCTCTATAATGACTACTATAATATAAATATTTCTTTAATATTAGTAAAGGTACTGCAGACGGGGACAAGCTGATCAATCAATTTGTAAATTGATAATGGAGTTTAAAGGGAAGTGCTTAAATACGGAAAAATATAATAATTATGTTTTATTTCAATGCTTGTCCCCGTCTGCAGTACCTTTACTAACATTAAAGAAATATTTATATTATAGTAGTCATTATAGAGCTTGTTTTTAGCTTTTAGGAATTATTATTAATGCAGTTGGGTTTTTTGTTTCATTTAATAATTTATTTTATTAACCCCGTTATGAATTTCAATAATATACGGAACACGTTTTCCATAAATCGCTTTAGTTATATAATTCATGATCTGAGCTGAAGAGAATTATTACTTTAAGTGTCGAATAATTATAGTTTTTTAATACCCAAATCGCAATATATGTACCACTGATATTGAAGAGTTCTCCCGATTTCTTCAAGATCCCATTATCAGAGCCTGATCAAATGACCTTTTTAATGAACATACCTTATTAATTAATGCAGCCTCAGTAGCTTCACGGTAGAAGGGTTGACACTGCTCCGTTAACGTGAGAGTTGTAGGTTCGATGCTGGGCTATTGTCGTACCCACTCCTAGCGCTTCGAGCACATTTAGAGAGAAAATAGGAGTGTTAGTATTTACTTGAAAAAATCATTGTTAATATTATAATATTTTCAATATCCCATATCCCATGATTAAGACCAATCTAATCACATGTCATATTCTACATTCTACGATCAAATTGACCGAAGGTCAAATATGTATAAATCAAGCATGTCAAAGCAACGACACACATCTATTAATTAATAATACATAATAATATGTATTAATTAATAATATTAAACATTTGACTAGTTTGTTATGCAAGCTCAATGGTGTATCCAAACCACTAATTGTTGTGGAGCAACGTTTTCAAGTGTTGTCAGTGTGTTGCCGTGTTGAGTAATGTTGCCAAACATTTGGAAAACATTTGTGTCGTGTAAATCGCTTATTGATTATTACAAAAATAATGTCTAAAGGATTATTTAAATTGTTATTAATTAATTCAGTGCCAAAATGCAGCTTACATACTGTAATCCCTGTTTACTTTTACAATTATAATTATTTGTGATCAAAATTGTTTTGAATTATAAATATACTAGCGACCCGCCCCGACTTCGTCTGGGTACATACTAAATTGTTCCGTTTATCCCGATACCGTGGGAGTTTAATTCCGTTCTTGGTTCTTCCACTTATAAACTATCTACCTGTATACAAACATTAAGTAATACATTTTTTCCATACGAACTTCCCTACCCGTCGATTCCATACAAACCTGGTATTTACTGTTAAAATTAAAATTTACTTTTTATTTATTATTTTCTGTCATAAGAAACTTATCCTGACAATAACAAGCACAACAAAAAAAAATGTGAAATCGGTCCAACCGTTCACGCATGATGGCGTGACCAAGGGATATAGGGATTCATTCTTAGGGTTCCGTTTCCAAATGGCAAAAACGGAACCCTTATAGTTTCGTCATGTCCGTTTGTCCGTCCGTCCGTCCGTATGTCACAGTCATATTACTCGGTGACCATTGGCTCTATCTATACGAAATTTACTAAATAGATGTACTCTATGAACCGCACAACGATTCTATAATGAAATCTTAAAATAGAAATGAATTAAGGTTAAAAAATTTCAATGGATGTCAACGTGTGAGATATCTTTGGATAGGTCTTTCAAAATGATAAGGAGGTTTGATTTTGACTTTTTCATTAAGTCAGTAGTTGTTGAGATATTAGCTTCTAAAGTCATAAAAATTTTGTCCCCCCATGACGATACTTCCATACAACATTTCATCTCTCCCTTTATATTCATTTCAACCCTTTTTTCACATTATTTTAATGTTCCCTTTCTCCTTTCCCAGGCTATAGAATATCTGTATACAAAATTTCATTGAAATCGGTTTAGTAGTTTTGGGGTGAAAGTGCGACAGACAGACAGAGACAGAGTAACTTTCGCATTTATAATATCAGTAAGGATTGTTTGTAAATATTAAAAAAAAATGTAGGAAGCAAAATTTCATTCATAAAATTATAAGCGTAAAGTGTGTCATCACTATTATTGGGCATTTCAAGTTTAACTCAAGTCCGTTATGAACATTGCCTATTACATAAAATCTATAAATAATATTTACGTAAGAAGTTTATTGTATCTTAATGGGTAGTTTTTATTACCGTCGAGATTATAAACTTATATTATTACTATCTTTCGCCAGCGGCTTCGCCCGCGTGAATAACAATTTCAATACAAGCTTTGGACAAAATCCCCCCTCTTTTTACAAAATTTAAATGTCATATTTATTTATATATAATGAGCAGTCTAAAAATAAGTTTCAAGACTCTAGCTCTAAAAATTACGGTACTTCCATACAACTTTTCACCCCCTTTTCAATAAAGGAATGGAAGTACGACCCTTTTTTCGCATTGAAAAGTAGCCTATGTCCTTTCTCAGGCTTTTGATTATCTGTGTACTAATTTAAATAGGTTCAGTAGTTGTGGTGTAGAAGCGCGACAGACAGACATACAGACAGGCAGACAGACTTACTTTCGCATGTATAATATTAAGTAAGATAAGATATGCCCGCGACTTCTGCCTTGATTTGTATTGAGATGATTGTATTGACCATATATATTGGTATGTGTAACGTACGGTCTGGTTGTGTTTGTGCTTGTCAATGTGTGTGTTTCCAGACCCCCGGCTCAAGATATTTCTATCGTAGTAGGGGCCGTTGAGTGTGTAGTGTTTATTTATTTTTGATTTACTAGCTGTACCCGCTCCTCCGCTCGCGTTATGTAGTTTTTTGATGATCCCACGGGAACCTAAAGTTTTTTCGGGATATAAAGTGTCCTATATGTTAATCCAGGTAATAAGCTGTGTTTGTAACAAATTTCATTAAAATATGTGTATGTAGTTTTGCGTAAAAAGTAACAATAATCCATTAATAGATCCAAACAAACTTTCACGATTATAATTAATTATATTTAATGATCTATCTTATATTTCGTTATACTTAAAACAATATTTCCAAATAGACCCTAAACTATCTCATTTATTCCTATTTCATTCAAATCCGTTCACCCGCTTTTTGAGTAACTCTGATCCAAATAATACTTTTTCTTTTATTAATGCGGATGTTTTTAGTAATAATTTAATTACGTTTCACAATAATGTATGTAATTGTGTTAAATCTTACATGGGATGTGTGTTGTGTGTGAAATACGGACGTGGTCTAAATTGGTCAAGTGCGTCCATTATGACCATTATAACTGAAAGAATTATTTATAATTATTGCAATTTTTTTAATATTTTGTTTAATTATAATTTTATTTGTAATAGCAGAAGGCCGGTTCTTTTTCGCCATTAAGAAAATGCTGGTAGCATTCTGGCCAGTCCCCGTTTCCGCACCTCACCTCCGTAACCCTAGGGGGAACCTGTAACTCAATCAGAGCAAATTTCAAGAACGATATATTAGTATTATTATTATTTTGCATTCCATTCTGCCTATACTTTTTTAGATATATTGACCTTTACGTTATCATGCTTTAGGACGCGTACCCTGTATCTAATGGAAGAAGATGTTTTTAATGCTGTTACGTAGAATCAAACTCTTTCTCGCATAATTCATAAATAATGCAATTATTTTTATTATCATTTCAAAAATTCCGAGAATATATAAAGTTTAAGATTTTAGGTTTCATTTCTAAAGTTGCTTAAGCTACTGACCGGTAAACGATTGGTGGGTTAAGCAACTATAGGCGCGGTCAGTCACTAGATGGGTGATCGCGTAGTGGTATTTCAACTGAGCGTCTCTATGCCTCGGAGGGAACGTAAAAAGTCGATCCTGGGTGTTATCAATTTGACGACAGTCGAAAAGTCAAGTCAGAGGCCTTTGGGCGACCTGAACAACTCTGTCACTAGGCTGGCCACTAACCACTCGATAAAAAGAAGACTTTTAAAGTTTTACTTATTCTTAATTTATATATGTGGGTTATACTATACTATTAGATACATAACCTTCTTTCACATATACCTTATGTAAAATCGTTTGGGTGTGGTATGTCAGCTTATATAAGTTGTTATTACATAAAAATAGCATAGAAATTCCATTTGTGAAATAATAGCTCTCACGATTCATGGCATAGTTTTAATTTTTTTTTATGATAACGATAGCAGACTAGACCTTCCGAAGTGTAGTAATGATAAACGGAAGCCTATTAACGCTTTAAACAGTACATCTCTTTATATTATTTAAATGTTAATTGATATATTTATTAATTGAATAGGCCTTTTAAAATAATAAGGTTTGATTTTGACATTTTTGATTAATTCAGTGGTTGAGATTTTAGCTCCTAAAAGTTATAAAAATTGTGTGTCCCTCCCCTCTAACTTTTGAACGTCCAGTTAGAGAACGTAAAGTTAGAGGAAGGACCTCTAACTTTTAAACTATGTGATTTAAAATTTAAAATTCTGGAAAATTTTGAGGTATTAAAGCATCAACTTTCAGTGTTAAGAAGTTAAGAAATTTCAGAGGTTTTTCCCATAACTTTGTTTTTTCATATTACTATTAATAATTACTATTAATTTACAAATTTATATTTGCAGTCGTTTTGAATTTGTTAGTACCCTAAAAATTCTTTTTAATTCAAATCAAAAATCTCTAAAAGTCTAAACTTTATTGAGACAACAAACAGGCCAAATAGATGTTTTGTTTTTTTTGTTCATAGATTTGGAAGTCAGTGCACCGATGTTACAGTTTTTACTGACGTTCGTTTGGTAAAAAACTAGTTGAGTATTTCGTTGATCGAATAAAAATAAACATGGCGAGACAAGTTCTGTAAAGTTTAAGAAGAAAACAAAGGTTAAAAAACTAACACAAGTTAATTTTTTTGGACGGCTAGCAAACAAGCATACGGTCCACCTGATTAGCTGACCTGGTAAGCAGTCACCGAAAACTATGAACGCTTGCGATAATTGAAGTATCACATGCGCGTTGACGACCCAAGGGACAGGTGGGAAGAGAGAGAAGGAAACAAGGAAGGGAACAGAGCAAAGAAGTGTAAACATCCGAATTGAGAACTTCCCTCTTTTTGAAGTCTTATATTATCTAGTATTTTTACATGAAGTTGAATGAATGATCTGCACTTGTAATAGCACTTATGTGTCAATGCCATTGTGTCACGCTATTAGCTGTGCTATTACAATGTTTAAAAGTTGGATTGTAATTACTATGACTGCTTAAAAATTTTTTTTTTTTTTTTTTTTTTTTTTTTTTTTTTTTTTTTTATGTTAGAAGTTGGCAAACAAGCATACGGCCCACCTGATGGTAAGTGGCTGCCGCAGCCTATGAGCGCTTGCAGCACCATTAGTAGGTGCCACTCGCGCGTTGCCAACCTCGAGATATTAGTTCTTCACTAGCGTACAATGCCCTTCAAACCGGAACACAGTAATGCCTAAGCACTACTATTTGGCGGCAGAATATTGGACACTGCGGTGGTACCTACCTAGCCGGCCTCTTGCAACAAAAGACCTACCACCAGTGAAATGTCCTACTTTTCTCCCTAGCTGCTTATATGATTTTTTTTCCTACAATGAAAAGTTTGCTTGTGGAGACGTAAGAAATGTGTCTCAACACGAAGGGAGGATCCTCCGACCAGGCGGGTGATATTGCCTGGCGGATCAAAGTCCTGGGCCGAAGCCCAATGACTTACGTTCGAAAGTTGTATATATAGCTTGTTTACTTTTTTTTTTTAACTTATTTTATATCTTTTGTTTTTTTTTTGTTCATTTTTATTATTATTTGTTTTTAATATATTTGTATTTTTTTGTCTTAATTGTACTCGCTGTGCTTCCAATAAACTTGTTCTTTCTTTCTTTCTTTCTTTCTTTCTTATATAGTCTTTTCGCGTAGGAAACTTTGATAGCGCGATTTAGGATCGTGACGTTCGTTGGTTGTCCATATCGTTGCGTAGTATGCCCTGTAGGTGTCGTTGTAACTTGATGCGACATGAAGTGTTGTTGTATCTGACAATCTTGTCTTTCTATCGCGTTATGTGATGTTGCGTGTAGATGTCGCTTCATCGCTTTTCGTACCTGGTCCGAGAGTTAGGTTACCGGGAGGGGAAGTGAGTTAAGTGTGTCATCTTACCGGGAAACAAGTGCACTTTTGTCCCTCGTACCAGGGATTTACTATATATGGTTAAAATATTTATTAATTTGACGCTACCATAAATTAAAAATAAAAACGATTACGTTTTCTTCATAAGAAAAATCAGACAGACCGTCGGTAGCGTTTGACTATTCAAAAGTACTTTTTAAAAGTCTACTTGAATAAAAATAATTTTGATTTTGATTTTGAGACAAACTAAGGTCATCAGGCACATACGGGTACGTAGATATATAATTATATTTATTGACGTTTACAGAATAACAAAAAAACGCAAAAACAATGCGCCGTAAAAAAACTCTTATGTCAAGAAAAGGTCAAAAGTTACAAAAAAAAATCATTTTAACCTCAGTTTATCGATTTTTCTCGTGAAGAAAACGTAGTCATTTTTACTTTTAATTATTGACTTTAGCGTTATGTTTGTGTAATATTTTACTCAAATAATTAGACAAATTAAAAAAAAATATAGTTGATTTTTTTTTTCATATTGGGGTAATTTTTTTTATCTTATTTTTATTGTTAGTTCAATATATTACTCTTACTAAGTATAGATAGTGTGATTTTAATGCTGCTCTATACTTTACCCGTCAAACAATGAAATTAATCCTATCAAAAGCAGCATTAATAGGTATAAATTTAGTTATCTTATATCTATCAAATAATTATAGTATAAGGACAGTGTTAGAGGGGTACTAATTGCAGGTTTTGACTTTAGCATTGAACTGCTTTTCGTGGTACTTATTACTGGATTATGTTGAGGTCAATGTCACCTTTCCAAAATGCTATAGGTATGGAATGTGTATGACCTATGAAATGTCGTTATTGAGAAATTCTAGTTTGAAATTTTGTAATGTTAATCTTAAAACTAAACGATTCCCAATACAAACTTTTGTCCCCTACTTCACTCTCGTATAGTTTGTTTTTTGGTTTATTTCACGGGAACCATACATTTTACCGGGATATCAAGTAGCCTATGTGCTGTTCCAGACTATAATCTATGTATGTGCCAAATTTCATCCAGATTCGTTCAGCCATTCTAACGTGATTGAGTAACATCCATCCATCCATCCATCTATCTATCCATCCATCCATCCATCCGTCCATCACTCCATCCATCCATCCATCCATCCATCCATCTATCCATCCATCGATCCATTCATCCATCCATCCATCCATCCAAACTTTCACATTTATAATATTAGTGGGATTATTATGAATGATAGTCATGAGTGCAACATTTACTTGTAGCAAGTCTTCTTTGCTGTTTAGGCCTCAATAACATTCATCACCATTGATTCGCATTTTCCTTATAGAAGACAGTTATTTTGTATGACGTAGCGTACGCATCAATTCGCATTGTGCATTTTTCTATAATTACGAAATGTTAATAAGTGTACCATTCAATTTTTTAACACAATATTAGTAATGCTTTTTAGAGGCATTATTACTAATATTCCTATTGCCAAATAAGCTCGAAACTTGCGCTAGAAATGGGTACGACAATAGCCCAAGGGGGTCAGAATCGAGCCCGCGACGCTCGTGTTAACAGAGTGGAGTCGGCCCTTCTACCGATGCGCTACTGAGGCTTAAAATGTTAAGGGATCCTTAAAGTCGTTAAGGTATGCTTATAGTTAAGTATGAGAATGGACAATCAAAGATAAGTCGATGTAATGATAACGTAGAAGAAACGGAGGGCATCTGAAAGCATGAGCATACTACGTCTTCCTATCATTATTCCCGGAATTTACCCAGGGTATGCTTATATTCTTATTTCTTTCTTTTATTATAAAATTGGTGAATACTTTGAGGACACCACGCCTTGGGAATGAGATAGTCACTCCAGGCTTTTCAGTAATTATAATATGTAAACAAATATCACTTTTAAAAAATACATTAAAAAAGTAATCCCCTGAGTTTGTTTCGCCGGTTCTTCTCAGGTAGATGTTTAATTTTGGAGCCGTTAGTAGAGTAGAATCTGTCTTCCGACTTTGAATATTTGATTTCATTTGATTGGTCCTGATTTGACAGGTTAGTTTTTACACAGAGTGATTGCCATTACATCTCCGCAGCCCAAAGGGCGAAATAATAACTCATTGAATAAGAACATATTACATGTCAAGAGTTAACGATTATTGTCAGATATTATTAATTTGTCATTGTGAATATTTCCGGATTTGAGAGATATAATTATTAATATGAGATCTTTTTTGAATACATTTTAATATTACAACATATTTAAAATTCAATACAAACTATATTTACCACCGTACAAATCACATCCAAGGGGATGTGGCAAAAATGCTGCCTGAATCCGCTTCATTAGCCTTAAGCGCCACAAATAGCGGGTTCGATTCGCACATGGACCATGCAAAGTTGCATGTTTTCCGGTCTGGACGTGTTTGTCTTTATCCGTGTGTAAGTTTCCGGACCCCCGACACAGGATATCACTATTGTAATGAGGGCCGTTGATTGTGCTGCGTATATATTATTTACCGAATTTATATATATATTTTATACGAAGCCTCAATAGCTCAACGGTAGAAGGGCCGACTTCGCTCCGTTAACGCGAGAGTCGAGGGTTCGAGCCTGACCCCCTTGGGCTATTGTCGTACCCACTCCTAGCGCAAGCTTCGAGCTTATTTGGAGGGCAATAGGAATATTAGTAATGCCTTGAAAACGCATTGCTAATATTCTTTAAAAAAAAAAAAAAAAAATTGGGCGAAAAATGAACCTGTCACATATGGAGGCAATGAGTCGGGGTGAAATATCTTTTTAGAATAAATGAATCAATATAAACGGCAGAAAGATGTAATTTGGAAGTGACGAATAATTACACCGCTTACAGAATTCAGATATTTCGGCAGCAGCTCTCTTCCGTAACACGTTTAAATAAAGTTTAATTTATTGAATAATCACACGTTTCGAAATTTTGATTGTGTTATTTTTCATGTATCTGGGTATCATTATGTTTCATTCGTCATGACCATGTATAATTTTTTGTGTTGCTGTTTATTTCTCCAAGGTTTTCGTATGTATTTTGGCAATTTAAACTGTGTGAATAAGACGGTAAAGTAATTGTTATTGTTGTTGCGCGTTGGTATTACAGTTTGTAAGATGTACTGTTAAAGAGATAAATCTACTTATGCCTTCCTCTTCCTAGCATTATGCCTGGTATTTACCCAGCGTCAGCTTGTACTCTTATCCTGATTTGTCGGGTTACTAGTTTCTACACAGAGCGATTGCTACCCGACCTCCGCAACCCAAAGGGCGAATCAAAAACTCATTGGATAAGAGCAAATTACCTATCAAGAGTTAACGATTATTATCATATGTTGTGAAAATAACCGGGACAGACAGCTTAACGTGCTCTCCAAGGCACGAAAGCATAAACGCCCAGACGAAACAGGTATAATAAACATCTGCACTCATAAATAAATAAATAAACGCTGCACACACAACGACCTCCATTAGGATGGACCAGACCGGAAAATATGGTTGCATGGTCAATGGAAACATATTATGCTCCGAGCGGGAATCGAACCCGCGACCTGTGGCGTTTAAGGCAGGTCGTCATAAGCTACATAATAATGTTTTGGGCCGTATGCTTACTTGCCAATTTATTTGTAATGTGAAAAGATTCTCGTTCGGATCAGGTGCTTATATTGACCATACAGGCATGTGTTCCGATCTATGTATGCTTGTCCTTGTCCCTGTCTGTGCTTCTGGACCTCTGAAATAGGATATCACTAGTCTAATTGGTCCATGACTGTGTTTTTATGGCAAACAAGCATATGGCCTACCTGATAATAAGTGGTTACAGTAGCCTATGAGCACTTGCAACATCATTAGTAGGACCCACTCACGCATTGCCAACCTCGAGATATTTTAAATTAAATTTTATTTTTTTATTTTTATAAAGAATATTAGCAATGCTTTTCAAGGCATTACTAATATTCCTATTGCCCCTCCAAATGAGTTCGAAGCTTGCGCTAGGAGTGGGTACGACAATAACCCAAGGGGGTCAGGATCGAACCCTCGACTCTCGCGTTTACGGAGCGAAGTCGGCCCTTCTACCGTTGAGCTATTGAGGCTTAAATTAGATTCGAGATATTGGTTCTTAAATCTCCTTTATCCAGTAATTTCACTAGCCTACAGTGCCCTTCAAACCGGAGCTCAGTAAATCCTAAGATACTACCGCTTTGCAGTAGTTATTTAACACGGCGGTGGTACCTACCTAGCTGCTTTCTTTTTACCTTCTTGCAACAAAAGACTTACCAACAGTGTAACAATGCAATCACATTGATAGAATAGTCTATGCTGTGCAAAGGACTATCCCAATAACGGATGATCGGGTTGGATTTATTTATTTGATTAAAATCAATAATTTATTAATAAAAAAACCAAAACGGTATAATAGTGGGTTCCTTGTATATTTTTATTTTTAGAAGGGCGAACCATTAGTTTTATTTTGTAGTTTTGAAGTTGCAGGTTGATAGAAGGTTACGAGGCGACTCAAATGAAGTAGAGCGTGTAGTTTTGTAACGTTACTTTTTCGTATACCGTATATGAGTTTACTTTAATTGTACAGATATAATATATTTCATTCTGTGTATATAATTCTGCTGTACGAGTGTATGTTACTGAGCTCCTCCCAAACTGATCGACCGATTTTTTTATGTTAGAAGTTGGCAAACAAGCATACGGCCCACCTGATGGTAAGTGGTTGCCGTAGCCTATGAGCGCTTGCAGCACCATTAGTGGGGGCCACTCACGCGTTGCCAACCTCGAGATATTGGTTCTTAAATCTCGTTCGCCCAGTAATTTCACTAGCGTACAATGCCCTTCAAACCGGAACACAGTAGTGCCTAAACACTACTATTTGGCGGCAGAATATTGGACACTGCGGTGGTACCTACCTAGCCGGCCTCTTGCAACAAAAGACCTACCACCAGTGTGACTGACTGCACTGGTGGAATAATCTCTGCTGTAACAGAGGTTATCCCAACAGCGGGCGATGGGGTCGTCACATCCCGACGCCTTTTGATGATTTTTGTGTGTATTCCGGTGTATGCAAGAATGGTTTAGATTAACAATTGGATCCAGTAGGGGGCGCTGCTATCTCACTTTTTTCATTTTCGTGGACAACGTCTGCAAAAAAAGTTTCAAATCAGAAACCGAAATAATAGTTTTAATAAATAAATTATGTGTTACACTACTATCATATTTCAATATCTTTGACTTTAAAAAAGGATCAAGGACTCATTACATGTTTGCACAAGATAATTATATTGTATAAAGATTAAATGAGTAATTATTATCAATTTTTTTAATTCTAAAATGGGGCTCTTGACCTCCATCGAGCGTGACGGCATAGATGAGTTCTACGATAGAGCGAGCTAATTCATAAGCCTGTGTACTCTCACCTTGAAGAGGCTCAGGTTGTATGCGTTCGGAAATACAGACGCCGGAAGAGCATGACATTCCCTAGCTGTGCGCATTATGAACGAAGATCGAAAGCGGATAGTCCGAATGTTTGGTATATCGACCAGATATGGGTACCCTGATATGTAGCTCTTATAATATGAGAAGATAGGTATTTAAAATGTGGGAATCCTTGATCTGATCGATACACAATCTATACACTACTAGCTTCTGCCAGTGGCTTTGCCCGCGTGATTAACGATTTTAATACAAACTCTGAACATCTCTGACAGACAGAGAGATAGAGTTACTTTCGGATTTATAACATTAGTAATGATAGGAATAGTAATAAATAAAAACGCTACACACTCAACGGCCCCCATTA
Source organism: Hestina assimilis (assembly GCA_023373885.1). Lineage (NCBI taxonomy): Eukaryota > Metazoa > Arthropoda > Insecta > Lepidoptera > Nymphalidae > Hestina > Hestina assimilis. The sequence goes on from CM041745.1 coordinate 14,240,363, forward strand.
GGATAGTGATATCCTGTGTCGGGGTCCGGAAACATTCACAATGACAAGAACAAATACACCCAGACCGGAAAATATGCTTGCATGGTCAATACAAACATATTATGCTCCGAGCGGGAAAAACCCGCGACCTGTGGCGTTTAAGGCAGGTTCGCTACTGTTGCTCCACAACGTCGTCAAAAGTAAGAAAGTATCGGATACAAAACATCAAAATGAGAACCTTCTTTTTATAGTCTGTTCGTTAAGTAAGCGTCAATAAATACTTTTATGAAATGAAATTTTAAGTACTTTTTGAAAAACTTTTTTTTTATAAATGAATCTTAATATTAATAATTCAATAAAATTTGTCTTCTGTGTATTACGAAAGCCTCAAAATAAGAATGCGGTAACGACTGATAGATAACTTTCACTAACACATTAAAGTTACAAATTGTATTAGTTAAAGTTGTATTTAGCACTTTAACTACGCAACCGTCTCCCAACACTGAAAACATCTTAAATGCCAAATACCAGCAAATGAACAATACATGAAGTTTTTTTTTTTTTATGTAAGAGGGGGCAAACGGGCAGGAGGCTCACCTGATGTTAAGCGATCACCGCCGCCCATGAACATCTGCAACACCAGAAGGCATGCAGGTGCGTTGCCGACCTTTAAGGAAAGAATACGCTCTTCTCTTGAAGGTTCCCAAGTATCGGAAATCGTCGTATCGGTTCGGAAAGACCGCCGACGGAAGCTGATTCCACAGAGTGGTTGTGCGAGGAAGAAAATGTCTTCTAAATCGCGCTGTTGTGGATTTCCAGACATCAAGGTGGTATGGATGGAATTTATAGTTTAGTCGCGATGTCCGAAGTATTGTTCTAATAATCGTAATACTGAGGGAATAAAGATTGAGTTTAAAAGAGTTCTGGGTAAATTCGTCTTCTGTGAAAACAATGGAGAAAAAAATGTAATTTATTTCTTAAACATATAGGTAGAGAATAAAAAATTCTCATGAGAATGTTTAAAATAAAGAGATAAAATAGGACCGATGGCTTTGTAATTTTGTAACCATCCAAATTTGGAAAAATGTTTTTTTTTGAGCCTTCAATCTAAACATAAACGTTCAAATTTTTTGGATATGACATGGATCTAAAAAATTTTTGACAATAATTTGGGTAACAGGTAATTCAAATGGCCATGTCCGGCCCCCTTGACGGTAAGCGGTCAACGTAACCTATAGGCACTTACAACACTACACGTAGTAGTGTCGTAAACTTATTGCCAACTCAAGGGAGGGGTTTGGTCCTGGCAGTAGGTTGCTGCCACCGGTGGGCCCTCGGGGCAAGCGCCGGGGCGTCGCGGTTGTATGCTTCGGCGACCCCGCGACGTCCCACTATGGCGCTAGATGGGACCTTGGAGTTTTAGTGGGTAGGGGAGCTCGGCTCCGAGTCCACACACCTCCTGAGCCATTGCACCCGTCCCGGCGCTCGAGTGCGTAACTGCATTTCTCCAAGTAAAAAAAAAAAAGGGGTTTGGGCCTAAACTAAACTACTTCTATTTCTACTGTGTGAGAGAAGTTATTTCCCAGTCGGTGGCAAGAAAATGAGTTTTTTTTTCCGTATTTCATTGCTTGCTTTGCCGTGAAGAACACGACAGCATCTACGATTACTTTTTAGAAACCATCTATTGTTATTGAAGTATTGGCTTAAATTTTTATCTTAACAATAAGATTCTAACCAGCTATGTAGCATGTTGATGTTATTATTGCAATTGTATTTATTTGTAATAGCGTATTACGTGTCATTGCGTTACGGAATAGCCGGTTTTAATTAAAATGAAACCGGTTTAAAAATTATTCGAATTTCTTGAGACATTCTAAGATGAAAAATATTATAAATATTATTGATTATATATTTATTTTAAATTACCAATAATAGACTATGAATTTATTTGCAAGAAACTTTAAGAATTTCTCCCTTCTCATGCAGAAAAAACGTACATTTCTTCTATAAATTACAAAATTGATAACGACTTATAAATGTTGACATCTGGCCTAACATACCAGTTTTGACTTGCTTAACAACTTCTAAAATTATTTCTTAATGTAGATTAATATGTTGTTCTGGTCGGATTAAAAAATATATTTTTGAATTTGATAGTACATTTCTCAAGGAAGGCTATAGGCTATATAACGTCAGGGTACGGTACATAGAAGCCGAGCAATAAGAAAGTTCCTTCCTTCCTACAATCTGAATCCTCTTCCTCTTCTCTGGCATCTTGCGGGTAGGCAGGGCAAGGGTGGCTCACACAGTTGCATTCCGCAACTCTGTTAGCCGCCTTCACGTTTGGACTTTATTTCCACTTACCATCAGGTGGAGTAGAGTTATCGGCCCTACTTTCCAAATAAAAAAAAAAAAAGAAAGCGTGGGTGATGCGATACGATGAGTTGGTGGAACAGTAACACAATAATAAAGCAATGATTATAATGGACGCAAATACGCAATACCATGTCAACCCACACGAATGTAATTTCGAGCAAAACGCGTTTGAAAATTTTGAACAACTTTCTTTATATGATTTTTTTTTATTTATTGGTCAAGTTTTTAAGTTTTAAGTTTAGAAGTTTTAAAGCTTTAAAACCCTACAAATATTAAAGAAAAATGTTCTTCAGCCATTTACCAACACTTCTGCATATATAACTCAGTTTTTTCAATTTTGTGGGTTGACATGGTATTGCTTATTTGGGTCCATTATAGACCACGCGAGCGAAGCCGCGGGCAGAAGCTATTTTATCGTATAAATAAGATAAGTAGCTTGTATTTCTAAAACAAATACCCATATTTCAACAACAACAGCGTAATAATTTTACATCACATTTCATTTACGCAGGACAACTGGTTGCGAAAAACCACACGGCTACTTAGCACTGAACCTAAGACGTTTGAATGTGGTATTGCGAAGTTCAAACATTACTAATGTACTTAAAACATAACGCAACCCGATCTCTTACATTGAATGTCAGTGAATATCCTTCTTAAATCGTTAGGCGCGCCCACATGCCAAAAGCTGAGTAAATGATAAATATAATAAACGCCACACAACGGCCCCCATTAGGATAGTTATATCCTACGTCGGGGGTCCGGAAACATACACAATTACACAATGGCAAGGATAAACACACCCAGACCGGAAAAAATGCCAGTATGGTCAATACAAACCTGCTCCAAGCGTGAATCGAACCTGCGACCTCTGGCGCTTAAAGCAGGTTCGCTGTCGCTGCTTCACATTGTCGTCTAACTGAATGGTAAGCATTTCGGGACACAGCACAGTAGTCAAATAATTATTAAATGTATTTATATTTATTTAAAGTTTTTATTATAAAGTATATACGGTACTTACATAAAAAATCTATTCTAAAAATTGTCTGTTTGTTCCGGTTAATCTCTGAAATGACTGCACCGATTTGAACGGGACTTTCAAGGATAGCTGATGTTAAAAGGAGTAACTCGTCTACTTTTATTTAAAAAAAAAAATCTGAAAATCAAATTATTTGAAGACAGAATAGCTAATAGAAGAGGCCTTAACTCAACGGTAGAAGGGCCTTGGGCTATTTTCGTACCCACTCCTAGCACAAGCTTCGAGCTTATTTGGAGGAGCAATAGGAATATTAGTAATGCCATGAAAAAGCATGCTAGTACTACAAATCTAAAAAAAGGAAAAAAGAAAAGAAGTAAAAGCTCAGTACCGTGGAGCTTATTTTATAAGCTTTACTTTATTTACGCTGTGATTAGAGCTTTACTAATTTGGCAATAATGGCCTTGGGTTGGCTGGTAAATTCTTTTATGGAATACATTCTTTTCCTTTTATAAACTTATTAGCAACACCCACGGCTTCGCCCACGCTATTGTAGTTGTTATGCCGGACGATCATCAAAAATTTGTGGGGGCGATACCTCTCCCCTCCCCTATTTACAAACTTTGAATGTCATATTGATTCCTATCAAAAGTCTAAGCACTAACTTTCAAGCTTCTAGCTCTAAATATGACGATACTTCCAAACAACTTTTCATCCTTCGTATCGACCGCTTACAACCATTTGAATCGGTTCCGTAGTTTTAGCGTGAAAGCGTGACAGACATACAGAGAGGTAGAGCTACTTTGGCATTTATAATATTAGCATGGATCAAGGATTACTTTTAAGTCGTTAAAAATATTTTTAACCTCACAGAATATTTTTATTATAATGATGTTAATAAAATGGACAGATGCATATATAATTTAATTATATAATGCAGATATAATTTCATTATGAATTTTTAAAGGTGTCTCGAAAACTTGAGAAGCAATAATTTAAAAATGTCTAAAACTTCTGAGTGATCTTTAAAAATAAACTAATATTTTACGCTGCAAATGTCAGAAATATACTATTTTGGCTACTAAATAACCAAAAAAATTACTATTTTTGAAAAACATTGCAAATATTATGTAATATTATCTCGTTGACATTTGCCACAGCTTGAAGAATTTGATAGAGAAATAAAGATACGAGAATTTGTGCATTGCAAAATGTGTAATTTAAAAACTTACCGGCCAGCCGGTCGCAACGAGAATGGAAATTAAAGGAAAGACTAAGAAGAAACTACTAAGAAAGGGTGAAGGATTTACGCCCCCCCACTTATGGTAAAAATCCAACAGTATAGACCTACTGTTACTTTTTTTATGAAAGAGGGGACAACCGGGCTGGAGGCAAAGGAACACAAGAGGGCATGCAGATGCGTTGCTGCCCTTTACGATACAACTCGTTATACGCTGGCTGACCTCGAAACGTGGGTGACGACCACGTCACTGGATGAGTTTTTCACGAACGTACGGTGGTGGCTAGCCAAGTGGGCCTCTCTCACTTTCTACCTTTACTAAATGTCGTTATTGTATGGGAGAGTAGTACTTCCCCGATCAAGCCACTACATCCTTCCTGAATCAGCGAAGACCTACTACTAAAAATTAACTTTCATAGAAATAATCAGTAAACACACAAACAAACAGACAACGAGTGTTTTTTTTTCGGAATGTGTATTGCTGTTGGCCCTACTGGCCTTGACAGCGTCACCGGGCGGGGTTGCGAGTACAGAGACTCAGCCGTGATAGGGGGCAGCCCTCAAGATAAAGGGGCAGCCCTCATGATAAAGGGGCAGCCCTCAGAACGAGATTGTGTTTGACACAATGAGGATACAATTATTGTATGTCAGTCATGAAAGGTCTTTCCCTTTACCCTTTAAATATCATGATCATGACCAGGAACTAGGAACTTCTACCTTATTACAATACTTTCAGGTCACTGTAGTCTTTATATCTTCCTTGTAATGTAATTGGTTTAACAAATTTATAAATAAATTAACAATTTTATTGGAACGAAGTTCCGTAACGCGGCTTACGGGTAGTGTGATTTCGTCAGGTAACGAAATGCCGTATGCTGTGCGTATATGCGTATCTTTATCGAACATACTACAAGCAAATGAGCACACGAGCAAGTGAGTGCCCAGCCGGGTGCGCAACTATTCTCTCTCTCTCTCTCTCTCTCTCTCTCTCTCTCTCTCTCTGTTCCTATCTCTTTTTATCATATAATATACAGATTTAATTTCGAATTACATTAGCAGTTGAAGAAAAAACGTAAGGAACTTTGTTCCTGACGGGGGTCCCCCGACCGTATATTTATTGTCATATTTTACATAAAAAAGTCATTCAGTTTTTTCATTATACATTCATTTTAGTAATTGAGTTCTTATTAAATTTAATTGTTTAATATTACAAGTATTTCCCGGCGTCGGGATGTGACGACCCCATCGCCCGCCGTTGGGATAACCTCTGTCACAGCAGAGATAATTCCACCAGTGCAATCAGTCACACTGGTGGTAGGTCTTCTGTTGCAAGAGGCGGCTAGGTACCACCGCAGTGTCAAATATTCTGCCGCCAAATAGTAGTTCTTACTGGGCAGAGGAGATTTAAGAACTAATATGTCGAGGTTGGCAACTCGTGAGTGGCACCTATTGATGGTGCTGCAAGCGCTCATAGGCTACGGCAACCGCTTACCATCAGGTGGGCCGTATCCTTGTTTGCCAACTTCTAACATAAAAAAAGGATAGAAGATGAATACATAAAACGTATCAAATTATTTTATAACTCCAAATTAATTTTCTGTATGAAAGTGTTATGTAAGTGACGATCATTTTGTGATGTTATAGGAATAAATAAATAAATAAATAAATAAATAAACGCTACACACTCAACGGCCCCCATTAGGATAATACATTGGACAATCGACATTTTTCGATAATACTGACACAGGTGAGGTTCCAATTTTACATACGTAATCATGAATAATGAATGAGTTACATTTTTGTTGTGACCTATGAGTTGCTAAATTTTTAACGCATTTGTCATTAAATAAATTTTCCTTTAATAAAATAAATATTTGAAACATTTTTATATCACAGCTCTTGACAAAGCAAATAATAAAAATTTGTTAGCATTATTATATATTTATTATTCGAATTATTTATTCTCAATGGACTTTTTTATCTAGAAATAGAAATGTTTGAATTTGCATTTTATTAAATTTTATAGCTTAAATTATCTACTAAAGAAAAAAAAAATAAAGTATGTTGTAGAACACTTGAAGACTTATGGTTTTTGGTGAGAGTAATTTAAGGAAAAGAAAATGTTATTCTAAATAAATATAGTATAAAATATTTTTTGCTAGATCCAAATACAGAATGATTTACAGCTTAGATGATTTAAATAGTTTGGTCGTTTTTAAATAGATATATGTCCGATGGATCGAAAACGTAGACTTTAAACGGAGGTTGAAATTCGGGTAGGTACCTCTGAGTTTTCAAAAGCTTTATTTATGTTTTAAATTGATCTTTCCTCTTTTCCCTAGCCGTGAAGGAAAACATCATGAGGAAACCTTTACACTGTGGAAGAAATTATGCTGGTGCTTCCATCAGGTTAAAGTGGTTAAAAGGCCCGCCCGGTTACCTCGTCAGTCGCTTTTTAAGGTCAGCCAGCGCATCCTAAAAGTGCGGCGAATGTTGCAGATGTGCATGGACGGCAGTAACATCTCTGACATAAAAAATACACTTTCTTTAGAAACCTCAAAAATACATAATATATACGTCAATGCAGACAAACGCGTGGCCTCCGTACTAAAAATTTGCTCTAAAATAATTTCGATACCAACAATTTCATGTACATTTTCATGTAAATATGGGCTGGACGTCTTATTTTGCCTCTAAGGTCGCAACATATACCTTAAAATTGCGGTTTAACTTGTGGTAAACAATCGTAACGTTTAGTGGTTAAAATTGCACCTAAAGCATTTTGTTATTGACCTAAAACCTATGTGAAATGAGGCTCAAGAACTCTAACCAGTAAATACCTTAATTGTATATATGTTGTAACACAAAACCGCTGTGACCTACGACTCATTTTGTTGCTGTTATTTGGTGATTTATAATACACAATATAAAAACTATAAGCATGCCTCAAATTATTTATCTATAGCATAGTTTTAACAGTTTAATGTGTTATATTCTTGTAGTGGAGTGGAGTTTAGTCTTCTTGTTGTGAAGAGGGTTAAGGGAGAATTATTTTTTGTTAAATTACTCCACTGAGACACATTATATTTGTTGACATTGGTTGTTCTTTTAATGATTAATACAGTCTATATGTTGAAATTCACTAAGCCATTAAAGCTACAAAACTTATAACAAATAGCCATCTATAATTAATACAAGTTTATTGCGTTAATAATTTGACACTTCATAAAATATGGTATAATAAATATAATCACTACATAGTATAAAACAAAGTCGCTTTCTCTGTCCCTATGTATGCTTATATCTTTAAAACTACGCAACGGATTTTGATTCGTTTTTTTTAACAGATAAAGTGATTGAAGAGGAAGGTTTATATGTAAAAAATAGTGGAGAAAAAAAAAAAAATTTTTAAGGTTTCTAATTTGATGTCGTAAATAATTACATTTAACGCGTGCGGGCCACGGACAGTAATGAATAAATCAAAACTACTGGATCGATTTTAATAATTTTTTCAGTGAATGACATAGGCTATATATTTTGTACTCGTGCGAAGCCGGAGCGGGCCGCTAGTTTACTATAAATATAATATTTTATATAACATGTAGTAGTGTTAGTACGTTATTGACACTAAATCGTATTTATTCTATTGAGAATGTTTAAATTTATAAATATAAAAGATTTAATGTTAATCAATTTAGAGATTCGGACTTTATCTCCATAATGGCTACTTTAAAGAATATTAGTAATTCTTTTCAAGGCATTTCTGATACTCCTATTGCCATTCCAAAGAAGCTCATAGTTTGCGCTATGAGTGGCTACGAAAATAGCCTAAGAGGGTCAGGATCAAACCCGCAATTCTGGCATTTTCGGAGCGGAGTAAGCCCTTCTACCTTTAAGCTACTGCGGCATGATTTTAGCACGTCTTTTGTAAAAGGCGAACTTCAATTGATTATACGCTGGCAAGCAGATACTTCACGAGTTTTTCACCAACGGTGGTAGTAAACCAGATGGACACTAAGACCTACCACCAGCAAAGACCAATAGGATTGACGGTTATACATGACGATGTTTTCGTTCGTCGCGAAGTAAATTCGAAACAAAAATTAAGCATTTGAAAAGTCAGAGGTGATTGCCCGGTTTTTAAACCGCGACCTTCGGTTTCTTGTCTCGAGATGTCCATTTGTAGTTTTGTTTGTGAAAATAATTATCTATACCTATAGTTATCTTTAGGAAAATATATGACACAGAATCAGTTTTCGAACGTTAAAAAGGCTTATAGCCGTGATTGGTGACCAACTTAATTCGTGATCGGTATTGAGAACAAAAATTTGCATAATATTTCGTAAAATTGTTATGCGTAGAAGAAAATATTTTATAATTTATTAATACTCTAAAAGCTTAGGAGTAGGAAGATAAACGCCAATTATTTTTAAAGTTATACTTCTTTAGGCGCGTTATGAAAAAATGATGAGAGAGAAATTTTAAGTCGCGCGCGCGTCACACAAAATTCACAGGTTGAAACTGTCTTTTAATTTTTCAAATTTAAACTGAGCTCTATTGACTGTGTTGACTATCCTTCTCCAGTCCTTTTATTATTTTATAGTAATTAATTATTTGCATGCAATGAAAATTGTTTTTTAATGATGCCAAAGAAGTATAACTTCTGACGCGCGTACATAAGTACACGCACCCATTTTTCCATATATAACTATGAAAACTGCAGGTCACAACTAGTAAGCCATTAGTTAAACAAAGCCTTAACGATACATGTTTACTCACTAACAAGAGTAAGAAATAGTTCAAAGTACATTTGGCGGCACTATATAATGACTATGATCCGTACGGCGAAACTACAGTTATTCTGTCGTTAGGTTTTTGTATACATTTCGAACATCGAAAACAAATTGTTTACTAAAATAACAAGACAGTGAAAGCTAAAAGAAATATCTTTGAAAGTTTTAATCGTAACTATATAGATAGTTCTATAATATTGAATAGTTGCCGAAATCATGTCTCAAGGTTATTAAGTTGCACTAAACGTATATTTGGAATTGACATTGTATCAGATTTTTTTAAAATAGAATCAGCTGAATTAATTTAGAAGATTTAACAAATACAATAAATAAAGAGAAAGCATTGTTCATTTGTATTAAACAATAATTATGTAGACCACGCGAGCAAAGCCGTGGATACAGTATAAAAGCAAATAACTGTATAACAAATTGGTTGTCAGCCATTAGTCTTTATATATTGAATAGTTAATTATTAAAAACTAGATTCCCAAACTTTTGCAACCATGCTTACATAGTTATACAGTACTTGAATGGCCGGTATATATTTTTTGGTAAATCGTGTTTCTTGGAAAATAATTACTTAGATACGAATTACATAATTATGAAATATGCATAATATTTTACAATGTCATCTACTGGATTAGCTTTAGTTTAGCTTATTTACTTGCTGGTTAGTTAAAGCAGTAATAGTATTATTACACGCCAATAGATGTCAGGGAGAGTCATATATTTTCGAAGTGGAGTTTTCATTGCCTGAAAACACGGATAAAAAGATATTTTCTAAAAATGTATCCTAGCTAGATCGAATTATCGCCCCCGAAACCCCCGGAATACTAAATATTTCATGAAAATCGTTGAGCCGTTTCCGAGATCCTGATAGTATGTTGGCGCTTGACGAAGTATAGAACCTATTTAATACGTTGGATTAGAAAGACAATATTTGAAAATATGTAATTTTAACGGAGCATCACAATGATGGTTACTTCAATATTTCACCACACAGAAAATTATTGTCGTACCGCATATAAAAGCACGAATCGTTGAAATCCGACGTAGTAGTTACAGTGCTGTGCAATTTAATGTGATATCTAGTAAAGGGATTAAAAGCATTGTTGGTTACAATAAGTTATTCATAATATTAACCTACTTGGATGAAATTAATAAAGGCTTATAGCTATCCTTAGCTTAGTTTGATTCAAAATGAATACTGATAAAAACACAGGCGTGGTTTTATATATATACAAGAATTGCTAGTTAAAAGATATAAGATACTAACTCAATACTGCCAGTTTACCATTTAGGTTTAAATCTAGGTGTGACATTTGAGTACACTTATGTATTTAGTAGAATCTACGCATCATTTTGTAAGAGTGAGAGTGGGATTTCCGAACGGTATTCTGTGGAGCGCGGTATTTAGGACACGCAGCGGACCGATGCAATTTCGAAACAAGTTGACTTTAGTTGACCCATGGAAATATAAACCTTATTGTGAAATATTAAAGTTCATGTAAACGGCAAATAAAATATTGAGTTGGCAATATATAACCAATATGAAAGACCTTTCGGTTTTATTCGATTCTTGTTTCAAACTTGGAAGGGATAGTTCAAAGTGAAGTGGTCGGTTACGGTGTAAGATGATTTTCTTAAGTATGAATGAATATCGTAAAAGATATAAACAGATGGATTTGTTGGTTGATAATGCAAATGTTTGTAAATGTGATAGTGAGAGTAATGTGACTCAATTATATTTTTGCTTGTGATGTGAAAGTTCACGGCCAAGGTTGTTGTAATTATTCAACCAAAGTACGTACATATAAAATATTGGGTGCTATAAATTACAATATTTTGTTTAAACAATAGACAATCGTAATTAAAATATTTTATGCAATAATAAATAACTGAATTATATATTCAATTAATTGAATATTAATTTTATTGGAGCGTGTTTAAGATTTATAGACTTCAGACTTAATAAAATTTGCGGTAATTTTTTGTATATTTGCGGTATTTGCGGTAGTGCGATTTAGTAGAAACCGTCACGTAAAGAAACGCCGTATCCTGTGCGTGTGTGTATCGAGCCAACTACAAGCAAATGAGCACACGAAGAAGTGAGTGCACTGCCGGGTGCGCAACTCTCTCTCTCTCTCTCTCTCTCTCTCTCTGTCCCTGTCTCTTTTTATCATATAACCTATTGAAATATACAGATTTCATTTCGAATGGAAACACCCCACAATTATTATTTTTGTATATTATATTTAAGTATACGTTTTTGTTGTGTATTTATATTTGCCATACTCGCCTTGACAGCATCACGGAGCGGAAATAAGCTTTAAAGGACAATATCGTAGAGGTTTGACGACCCATGACTTTTCAGAGGTAACAGATGTGATGTCCCAAACCTAAATGTTGTTCCTGCTTATATTATTGAGATCTTTGTTAAGAGGGGCCAATGACTCATGGCAATTTTCTCTTCTCATGATTATTGGTACTTTAGCTGCTTTGGAAGATCAGTATGACGTGATTTACTCATAGCTTCATTTAAAATAATTTTATGCTTTTGAAGCTAAATTAAAAATAGTTCTTTTTTTTTCAAGAAGGTTGTCAAACAAGCATACGATCCGCCTGATGATAATAATAGATGAGAAGGGAAAAAAGAAGGACACAGTGGGAGTGGGAGATTGGGCCTCCGGTGCTCTCATACATCGCACGAAACGCAACAGTACTCTGTTACTTTGAACCGATTCTGTGAGAGGGTAGCACTTCCTTGGTCGAGGTGGTACTTTATCACGGAAAAATGTTAGGTTCCAGTGGGGTTATCATAAAACAAACTCTAGGGCTTGGAATTATATTTGTGTGGAAGTGACGACGTGTGAGAAATGCCTCCAACACTACGGAAGGATCCTCTGACCAGGCGGGTGTTGTTGCCTGGCGGACCGAAGCCCAACGACTTTGGAAACAACGTTGGAAAGTTGTATATATAGCTCAAGAGCGTAGAAAACTTTGATAGCGCGATTTAGGATCGTGACGATCATTGGTCTTTCCATATCGTTGTGTAGTATGCCCTGTAGGTGTCGTTGTAGCTTGATGCGAGATGTGACAATCTTGTCTTTTCTGTCGCGTTACTTCGTGTTGCGTGTAGATGTCGCTATATTTGGATGTTTCGTACTCAATCACGTAAAATTGACGAAACAGATTGGAATGAACTTCGGCACAAAAATAGCTTATTATGTAGATTAAAAACAAAATACTTTTATTCCAGAAAAATGTTCAGTTCCTGTGGGGTTGTCAAAAATAAAACACGTATAGATGTATCTTATGGAACATTATTTATTTTTCATTTCTATGTGAAGCCAATCTAAGAAGAAGTGGGCAGATACTAGTTAATTATAAACTTAGTATACACACAATTTTGTATGTGCAGTGGCAATTAATATAATAAACAAATCACCGAAAGCAATTGGCACTTATTAATGGTCCCTTCAAGCTATTGTTAATATTGCTGTATCCAGTTTTTCATTTATTTTTAAATATTAAAAGTTAATTAATTTTTGAATGTCTTTGCTTTAAAGTTGCTACATATTGAATGTTTATTTAGTTTGCTTTGATGAATGTTCCAGTATATAACACTTTAAACCTAGTGACACTGGTTAATTTCTTATTTACATAATATGTATATTGATGAATTTTTTTTGACTTTCCGCCTGACCCCGACTTGACCTAGTAGATTAAGTGTCAAATGATGACTGTTTTTTAGAAAGAATTCTTTTTTAATTCCTAATACTCAATATAACTCAATCCACCCCCCAAAATAAAGTTATTACTTTGCGCTAGTAGTGAATAGGACAATATCCCGAGGGGTCAGGATCGAAACCGTTTTTTTTTATTATTACAAGTTGGCAAACAAGCATACGGCCCACCCGTAAGCGATAAGTGGTTGCCGTAGCCTGAGAGCGCTTGCAGCACCATTAGTAGGTGCCACTCACGCGTTTCCAACCTGGAGGTATTGTTTCTTATATCTCCTCTGCCCAGTAATTTCACTAGCGTACAGTGCCCTTCAAACCAGAACACAGTAATGCCTACGCACTACTATTTGGCGGCAGAATATTTGACACTGCGGTAGTACTTACCTAGCCGGCCTCTTGCAACAAAAGACCTACCACAAGTGTGACTGATTGCACTGATGGAAAAATCCCTGCTATGACAGAGGTTATCCCAACAACGGGCCATGGGTTCGTCAAATCCCGACGCTGAAAACCGACGCCGTTGAGCTAGAAGCAAAATACGCGTTGCGTTCCCTAACGGCGCATCCACAACCAAGTAACTTATCGTTGAGCAACCTAATGCAACGATAACATTATTTAAAATTGTTTGCGACCGTTTGTTGATATTTGTTGAATGTTGCTTACCAGAACGGAGTTGAACCTCTATCTGTTGAGCTATTGAGGCTTTGAAAAGTTTCTGATATCATCAAAATTATATGAAGTTAAAACTTTAGTAGTAGTATAGCTAATGGGCCGGCTCGACTAGGGGATTTACTCTCACAGAAAATCGGCGTAAGTTACAGTATGCTGCGTTTTGTGCGATGACTGAGAACGCCGGAGACCCAATCTCTCATCCCTTATGCACCCCATATGTTATCCCTTTTCATCCCTTCCCTCTTATTTCTTAGGTTGGCAACGCGCATTTAATACTTCAAGTATCGCAAGCGTTCATAGATTGCGGTGACTGCTTACCATCAGGCGGACCGTATGCTTGTCTACCAACATACCGTCATGAAATAAAAAAATTTAGGTAAGAAAGATAGTACAATATGAATAGCTACATATAAATATTAAGAACAGAGAAGCATGGATTTATTGTATACTCAATAAGCTTCAATAGCTCAACGTAAGGAGGGTCGATTTCGCTACGTTAACGCGAGAGTCTAGGGTTCGATCTTGACTCCCTTGGGCTATTGTGCTACCCACTCCTAGCGCAAACTTCGAGCTTATTTGGAGGGCAATAGGAATATTAGTAATGCCTTTAAAAAGCATTGCTAATATTCTTAAAAAAATATAGACAGGCCCTTCGATAAAGACAAAATGTCGAAAGTATCGCTGGTGCTTTTCTGTTAATTCAACATGGCGCAACGGCAGGAAGTTAGTCACAAGCTTACGGTTAATCGAACCTCGTTTCCTTACATTAATGTTGCATTTACGAAGGAGCACCAGCGAACCTTTAAACCTTTTGTCTGTATGAAACGGCAAGTCTATGGAGATACTTGTCTCCAACTTGTACTACGCTTTAATATATATATATATATATATATATATATATATATATATATATATATATGTATATTCTATGCATTTGTTACACAGCGTGATAAAAATACGCTACTATCTTTGTAAGGTAGTAGAATAAATACAATGTTTTATTCAAGAGCTTATGGATAATTGGCCAGAAGTAGAAAATAATAATAATCTTCATCAATCAATCGGGCTACTTTAGCTTTTTTTACGTGTTTTTGTTATTATAATTCCGTCAAAATCTTTCAATTTGTGCCTTATATTCGGCTACGGAACCCTAAAAAACGGCGAAATTAGTGTTGGACTTGCCCATGAAAAGTCCCGTACCAACGTGGATTATTTAAGATTAAAAGAAAGTGTTTATGTATTACAGTTCACAAGATACAGTTATACGACTGATTGTATTTTGTTGGCGGTAACAGATATACATTATTTATTGTTCAAAAATTTAGCATGCTAACATTTCAATTTATTGTAATTATTGCAAATGTTTGCTATTGTCACGAAACTACAATCCTACGTAATCTAATAAAATTGAAAATTTGTATGTTTGTATGTGGATGACATTTTACGGTAGTAGAGTCATGTTTCCCTCAACATAAAAGGGCCGGCTCGACCGAGGAAGTACTACCCTCTCAAAGAAAATCGGCGTCAAAGCAACAGTATCATTAAGTAATGTTGCATTTCGTGCGATGAGTGAGAGCACCGGAGGCCTAATCTCCCACCCCCTCTGTTCCTTACTTTCTTCCCTTCTCATCACGTCCCTCCTGTTCCTTGGGTTGACAACACGCTTATGATACTTCAAGTATCGCAAGCGTTCATAGGTTGTGGTGACTGCTTACCATCACCTAAAAAAAAAAACATTTGGCCCATATGTACACTGTTACCTGGATTACACATAGAATACTTCTTGTCCCGCGAAAAGTGGGGAGATTAAAATAGGGGGTTAAAGTTTCATTCTGTGCCATCCATTATACTGTAGCGACATCTACACGCAACATGACGTAACGTGATAGAAAGACAAGATTGTCACAATGTCGCATCAAGCTACAACGACACCTACAGGGCATACTACGCAACGATATGGACGACCAACGAACGTCACGATCCTAAATCGCGCTATCAAAGTTTCCTACGCGAAACGACTATATATACAACTTTCCGACGTAAGTCGTTGGGCTTCGGCCCAGGGCTTCGACCCGCCAGGCAATATCACCCGCCTGGTCGGAGGATCCTCCCTTAGTGTTGGAGGGCATTTATAATGACGCACCCTCCACAATACCATCACTAAAAAGACCTTCAAAATATACTATGCCATCCGCTCAGTACCGGAAAAAGGGATCAATAGATTACACGGGTCACCTTTCGTTTGTTACAAATACTATCATGGCATGGTCGCTTTGCCAAATCGCAAGGTGAGAATCAACGAACACATGCCATCTCTCTGGATGAGACGTAGATACACCACAGCACCAACCTGGAGTGTCGGGCGTCAAGCTCTTGTCACTGTGGTAGGGCATGATCTCTCACTTTGATATGCGAAATCGTCAAAGAGACTGCTGAGAGGGAAAGAGAAAAGTTTAACTGCGATGCGAAGGGTGACGTTGTCGACACCGCGGATGAATACGAAAGTATGGCCGTACCGTAACCTTCGGCTTAGGGCGTGTTGATGAAACACAGTGGGATTTACAATAAAAACTGTACTGCAATAGTGGCCTCATCACAAAATGATCCTAACGCGAACGAAGCCGTGTGCAGATGCTAGTAATGTAATAATAATTAGAGTCTTTTATAAAAAGCGCAGTTTCTAAGTGGTCAGGGCAGTTTCATGTCATTCTTCAAACAGCTAACAATTAGTTGGGTGAGTATTTAGTTGGGTGAGAATTTAGTTGGGTGAGTATTTAGTTCCTGTCACTTCTAGGTCACTTTCGTTAAAACTCTTATCACTTCGAAATCTTTTTTAAAAAGGCACCGCTTATGTTATACAGAAACGATTGATTCCGCATACATCATTTTGTGAAATATGTATCTAATTGTAAGCCTATAAGCAAAGTGTTATGGTTCCGGCTTCAAAAATGGCAAATTCCCATACAAACTTTCATTGAACCCCTTTTTAACGACTTGGATTAAGTTTGAATTAAAAAATACTTTCTTTTTCCTATTTCACTACCTTTGTATTCCTAGTCGACGTCTTAAAAACAACTTCTGTGAAAAAAATCCGCTTTCTAAGTCTGAAGGTTTAGGCTGAGTCTAAATAAGTCGATGAGTTAGGCCTCTTCTACTAACTATACATATTGTGATCAGGGTGAATCTAACTACCCCATATGGTCATATATGGACACAAATAAGCGATACCATGTCAACCCACACGAATGTAATTTCGAGAAAAACGCGTTTAAAAATTTTGAACAACTTGCTTAATATTAATTTTTTTACGTATTGGTCCAGTTTTTGGCAATTTCAGATATATGTAAGTTATTTTACTTATTTTCACAAAATATAAGTATAAACAAACTGCATATTTCGTATATAATATAACCCAAAATGTTTAACGTAATACATAAATTGCATGTTTAAAAATGGTTTTTTAGAAGTTTTAAAGCTTAAAACTCTACAAATATTAAAGAAAAATGTTCTTCAGCCATTTACCAACACTTCTGCATATATAACTCAGTTTTTTCAATTTTGTGGGTTGACATGGTATTGCCTGTTTGAATCCATATATAATATTTGGAAATGAATTAACAATCTGCCGTATCATCATTTTTCATCAAACAAAAATTTTTATAACGTTGGATCTTCTTTTCGGGAAATAAAAAATGCATTCAATAATCATGCTTATACAAATGACTTGAAAAAATGGCGGAAGCTCGATCCCCCTATAAATGCCGCCACCCTTGCTATCTCGCGATACCAAGATGGCGGCGAAGGGAATACGGGGTGAAGGGGAAAAGCTCAGTTGCGTCAAAGCCTCACTCGCTATAAGGTGTGTGTTTGCTCACGTTTACATTAGTATGTTAAAAATATAATACGTTTACAAAAAGTGTTGTGATGTGTTTATAAAATAACACAGTAAGTTACATAAACTATTTTTAGTCATATAATATTATTTTATTTTTATAAAAGGTATAAATTTTCTTTAATAAAATATAATATGAGTTTTTATTTTTTTTTGTAATTTGAAAAGTTAATTTTTAAATAAATAATCAAAAGCCGGTTTTGTTTTTTTTTATAAAAGGCTATTTCCGTCAAACTTGCAAAATAGCTCTTCAAATAAGAATTATTTTTATTTTTTTATTTTTTATTATACTTAATTTATATATATTTCATATTGAATTTTTAATTATTTATATAAGAGATAGCTATTCTCACTTTTATCTAGGTTAATGACATGGGTTGCAAATAGTAATATTTATTTTATAAAAAGTTATTACAATATAAAATATTATTCCGTGAATTAGACTTGTTTCCAAAATTAAAAAATCATCTAACGTTTCTTTAAAAATAAAGCAAGAACTATTCAAATCTTTGATGAAATCTGTATATGTAAGTATAATCATAAACTGTGGGCATACCATGTTATTTTAGTAAAAAATCTATTTCGATTCAATTCAATTCTGACAGTAAATCAATTCAGATTTGATATGAGCATGATATATAAATATACATGTCATGAAACGAAATAGCGATGTATCTAGTTAATGGTAAGTGGGAGGAGGGGGTATGTGGTGACGAGCCAATGTATTTCATGACATATATTTTTATAAAACACGGTCTGTCAGAATTTAATTACATTAATTTTGAATCGCTATAAGAGTTAATGGTAAGCCCCTTGTATATAAAGTAAGACTTAAAGTAACTTAGTAAACTTTAAAGTTAACGGTTATTAATTTAATAATAGCCGATAGCTCTACTAAGAGGCCTACATCGGTGACTTGAATAACTATCACTCGGCAAGAAGAACTAATATAAGTTATGACCGCTTTCTGGTCGCATGTTCTAATAACCCGCTTTCCACTTAATCATTTACTACTTCCTTCAATGTTATCTTACTTCATAAATGTATGCATATATTAAGTTATATAATCGGACTAGATAGCAGAGGAAATAAATAGGCTATAGGTAAATAGCTGAGTGATAGCTGTATAAGTGCTACTTCATATTTTAACAGCCTTTGTCAATCATTGAGAGAAAATAACCTCATTTATTCCACGAAGTTGTTTCAAATAGAGGTCTTATCAAAGAAATGTAAAGCTATGTCCACGGCTTCACTAACGTTATGTAGTTTTTTGATGATCCCACCACCTAGATGGTGGCCATCATTACCACCTCGATGTCTGGAAATCCACAAAAGCGCGATTTAGAAGACGTTTTCTTTCTCGCATAACCACTCTGTGGAATCTACTTCCGCCGGCAGTCTTTCCAAACCGGTATGACCTGGGGACCTTCAAGAGAAGAGCGTATTATTTCCGTAAAAGTTCTGCAACGCACATGCATGCCTTTTGGTGTTGCAGATGGTTATGGGCGGCTGTGATCACTTAACATTAGGTGAGCCCGTATGCCTCCTCACATAAAAAAAACAACATTTTCGGGGATAAAAAATATCCAATATGTTAGTCTCGGTTA
The DNA here is from genome assembly GCA_023373885.1 of Hestina assimilis. Lineage (NCBI taxonomy): Eukaryota > Metazoa > Arthropoda > Insecta > Lepidoptera > Nymphalidae > Hestina > Hestina assimilis. Next base: position 14,259,641 of record CM041745.1, read on the forward strand.
TGAGCTATGTGTATACCACTTTATCCAAATTTTGCATTTACTTTTTGAGTGAAATAGTAACAAATATCCATCCCTATAAACTTTTACATTTATAATATTAGTTATTATGAGGGATTAGTAGGAAGGAAGCTGTCAAGCTGTTATAAGACAGACGATTAATTTCGTTAACAATATTTAAAAATTTTATTTAATTTTATAACTACACTCTTATATGCTTATAAAATCTTAATGTGAATAATAATTAGCAATAATCATGACTGTTTAGACGTGCGGAAACTCAGGTTATTGTATTTTAAAATTATTAAAACAAAATAAGAAACTTAAACATTTTATGATTACTTTATATTGTCGTCTCAAGTTTTGTACAATGAAGAATAAATTGTATGTTTATTCTGTAGTACACAAATGTTAAAAATCACGTTCTAAAAAAGTAGAATAAAAAAATATATAGAACCCCCTGAATTTATATTTTTATGATAGTAAATTGGCATTGGCAAAGCATACATACGGCCCACCTGATATGGATATAAGCGCTTGCAAAACCCTTTGTAGGTTGCCACACACGCTAGGTTGGCACACACGCTAGGTTGGCACACACGTGTTGCCAACCTTTAGATATTCGTTTTTAAATCTCCTTTGCCCAGTAATTTCACTAGCTACTGTGTCCTTCAAACCGAAACACATTAATGCCAAAGACACTGCAGCTTTGCGTTAGAATATCAGACAGTGCGGTGGTACCTACCTAGCCGACCCCTTGCCCAAGTCTGCCACAAGGTAACCGCTGCAAAACATTTATTTCGCTGGTACTACTGTAAAATATTTTGGACTTTGAATAAAATATTTCATTTTCGATATTACGATACTTATTATGATTATAAGTTTTTGTTTTTTTCCAATATTTAACCTATATTAGGTAAGTCGTATTCTTTAGCAATCGTCAACTGGTAACAAAAATATTCCGCTTCTTATACAACCGAAAACATTATGATGTAAATTGCTTAATTATGTTGGTATGTTTTTAAATGAAATCAATTTTTTGAATAGACTCATTTTTAGCACACTTCAAAATCGGTCTTGTGCGTGTCGGCTTCGCACATAATGAGTTCCGTATCACCGTAGATTATATAAGATTAAAAAAGTATTTATCTATTATAGTTCACGAGAAACAGCAAAAAACGTCAAAAAATTTAAGATTCTCGTATAAATAGAAAATAAAGCGGGCCCCTGAGAATAAAGATATGGATGCTAAAAACGAGGAATTATTCCATTCTTCAGACTTTTGTGAATATTTTTGCTTTATGTGAGTAATATGTTTCCGCAATGGCATATAATAAAATTCCTATTTGAGAGAAGAGCTTCTCAAAAATAAAGACAAAGTATAAAGGTTATTTCATACCTGGTGGTAGTCTGCTGTGTATTGAGACTGCGCTGTGAAAAATAGACAGACCTGGTCAAAATTGTTATGACAACTAATAACTTAAAAATAGTACTTTATGCACCTAGGCAGAAAAGTACCGGTGAGAATGTCCGCCCACGGACTATCACGACAATATCGGGTGGCAATGTCCTACTTTTTTCACATGTCCCTAGTACGAGGGATAAACATACCGTTGCCAGGTTACCGGGAGATAGTGAGCTAATTATAGTCATATTGACGGGAGATAATCGGGCACTTTTCTCCCTCGTACCGTTTCGTCGGAAAAGAAATATACTATGTAGCTTTAATCAAAATATATTCTTCTTTTACAGATATAACAACTAAATAGTCTAAAATAAAATGCGGGAGATCTTCTCATGACAGTTGAAAGTGAACACAAGATGGCGCTCTCGAACAATTCATTCTCAAGCACCTACAATCGTCTGTTTGTAGAGTTAGCTGGTAAATATATATTTTTCTCTGTTAAAGCTATTATAATACAGTTGGTTTGTTTGAACGCAATAGTCTTAAAAAATAACTGCCTGATTTATTATTAAGGACTATTATATGGTGTGTATAATCACGCTAGTCATAGCGTCCTAGAAATCATCCTAGTAGTGAAATCTTAGACTTAATATATATATATATATATATATATATATATATATACCATATATATGCCAGAAGTAAGTGTGCAAAGCGACATGTGTATGGTGGTGCGGTGGCTTGGGATATAAAAAACATGTTTATTCAATTCCGTTGAAAGTAGAGACAAGCTATTAAAAAACATATCCAAGTTTTTTTTTAGGATACAACACACAAACACGTGAGTTTAAGCAATATTTTAACTTTTAATTTATTCAGACACTGCCTCTTAATTCTTCATCAATAATCGAATGACAAATTTTGTATTTTATATTAAATTTCTTCATTGATATTCGCCTTAGGATATTAAAGACAGTATATACTGTCAATAATAATATGATACATCATTTTTTTAATTGGAAATATCTCCGAGAAAAAATAAGTATACAAATGAGTAAGCGGATATTCGTGCTTATTTTATTTTCTGAACTTAAATCAATAAGACCTTGGTTAAGTAAAACATGTTAGCGGTGGGTCAAAGTCAATAGTTTAGTTTTCAACTTCAAAATAAAAAGCACAATATTTATAAGTATTGAGTAGGCCTGGTGACCATTTCTGGTCATCATCTGCAGTTCCGCATCACCAAATGGCGATTTTCCGAAGCAAATGCTTAAAGTTACTTTAAAAAAATTTTAATCCCATTAGATTGTAAAATTTGCAGAGTTCCCTCGATTTCACTAAGATACCATCATCAGATATTGACCAGATTACAACGGGACTATCTCAGGAGTATAGTCTTTTAAACAATAAAATAATTATTCAAATCGCTGCAACCGTCTTCGCGTGAAATTAATATAAAATAAAAACAACAGGTTGAATTGATAACCGCCTTCTTTTTGAAGTCGGTTGAAATGTATATTGCTTCTCTGTTATAATGCATTATAATATGAAAAACTACCATCTTTAATATAAATTTCAGTTTTTTTTAAGTTCGTTGAATAATATATTAGTGGTATTTAATGGTACACGTATGATTTTTTGTGTCTGTGCTCAAGGATTTCGAAGCAATGAGAAAAATTACTAAAAGTATAAATGCTAATTACAGTCTTTAATTGAATCGCTAATAGGATTATATTTTAAGTATTTTTAATTTTATTTAAAATAATTAATATTAAATTAAATTTTTAAGCTGCAGAAATATTAAACATTGTATTTTGGTATAGTTAAGTGAAAAAGTATTTGCGATAAAATTATTAAAAAAAAACAGTATTAATTAATACAAGATTAATCCACTCATTCTTCTTTTTCTTCCTAGCATTATTCCCAGTATTTTATTTACCCAGGGTCTGCTTATTACTCTTATCCGGATTTGACAGGTCAATAGTATTTACATAGAACGATTGCCATCAGTCTTCTGCAACCTTAATGGCGAATCAGTAACTCATTCGATAACAGCAAATTACCTATCAAGAGTTAACGATTATCATCAGATGTTATGTGTTAGCTACCGGGACCAACAGCTTAACGTGCTCTCCGAGGCCCGGTGGAGAGACCCATTAAGACCATCGAGACTAAAGACAGACTCGCTACCCTCAACGCCACAACGGTGTCATTAATTAATCCACTGCAAATAAATAAAATGTATTCTATAAGCCTCACTTAAATTTTGGAATGGATGGATGTTATGGAATCTGGACTAATTAATTGCCCAACGTATGTTGCGGTATTTGCAAAATGTATGTCTGGGTCACGAACATAGTTATCTAATCCAAATCTTATACTTTCTTGCTTGAAGTGTTGTAAGACTTGTTCAATTTGCCCTTGTAGGCCTCTGACTCGACATATAAAATATAACGTAAGGTACGTTCTTCTATCAGTTTCATAACAGCTTCAACATCTTACATGTCTTTCAAAAACAGCTAAACTATCAATGAAGTCAATATTATTTATAATTCAATACTAAAAATATTTACAAATAATTAAAACTATAAAAATCATGTCCACGGGAAATGGTGATAAGCATGCTAGCTGTATTTCTCCGCTGAATTGCAATCTTGATTTTTTGGGCGAAAAATGAACCAGCCCTCCTGACACCTGTGTGTTTTAATGATCTAAAAATGTATCCAAAATAGGGTGCTTATTGCTTTAGCTGGCTCTGAGCACCTCATAAATTATATCATGTTAATTAGAACGACCTTTAATTTTAATAGACACTAGTAAAAATTACATAATATTACATATAATTATTGTAACTTCACAACATAGAAGGATTCTCCTACCAGACATAACAACAACTGTAAATGTTGATGTTATATAATAGATTATTATAAAAGATAAAATAAACGCTACACGTTCAACGACATTAGAATAGTAAAGTCCCAAGTCACAAGCACACCCAGACCCGAACACATGCCTTTATGATCAATACAAACATCTGCCCAGAGCGGGAATCGAACCCACGCACGCCACCTATCCCTTGCCACCCCACCCCACAAATACCAAAAAACATGAGGTAAAGCTTTTCTGTCAAAGCCTTCTGCTGAAGATATTTTGTGGGTTCGGTATTCTACGCCAGCCCGTGATAAGAAACCTCGTTCCAAAAATGTCATTTGTCAGCGTTATATTAATCATCTTATTATTCTAATTCCAGATCCCCGAACTAACGACTGGTTCCTGATAAAGAGTCCTGTCCCTGGGCTCACGATAATAGGACTATACCTGTATTTCACTTTGAAATGGGGTCCACAGTACATGGCCGACAAGAAACCCTTCCAACTTCAGAAGACGCTGGTTATCTACAATTTCATACAAGTATTTGTCAGCTGCTTTTTGTTTTACGAGGTTAGTGTTATATGTCTTGGCGTCAGCGTTGGCTTACCCAAAACTTTATCTGATATCATGACGGTAGCATATGGTGTGCGTTGAGTGTCTCGTTCTTGTTAGCATTATTCTCGATATTGGCCCAGTGTCTGCTAATACTCTTATCTTGATTTGACTAGTTGTTAGTTTTTACACCTCCGCAACCCAAAGGTCGAACTAGTATCTTATTGGATAAGAGCTAATTATATATTAAGAGTTAACGTTTATTATATGATGCTATGATAATCGGGACCGACAGCTTAACTTGCTCTCTAAGACACGGTAGAGACCCACGAGAAAAAATGCATAGACCGAAACAAATTAACATATTACATTAAAGCGGCACATTTATAACAATAGTAATAAATATAACAGTAATAGTAACTGCTCCAAAGGAGAATCGAACCATCGACCGTCGAGGCTCAAAGCAGGCTCGCTATTAACACGCCACAATGGTCCGCCTTCTTCTATTTACTTTATATTTACCATAGTTGAAATAATAAGCACGTAGCCTCTTGAAAAAAAATAATTACTTATTACAAGCTATATCAGAAGCATTATTAGAACCATAGATGAAGGGTCTGTTGGAGAGACTGGAGGAATAGAAATCCATTCAGAAATCATCGCCAATTTTACATGTAGGACTTCTTTGGCCAGGACGTCGTACTGATTACTTACTATCAGTCAGTCTACAGACTGATATACTCACTTATTTATCATCAGCCACAATGACTGTATGTCGTTCAAAATTTCATAGTCTTGTCATTAATTTCAGGGCCTCGATGCTGGTTGGTTGAGGACTTACAGTTGGAAATGTCAACCAGTTGATTTCTCAACAACACCTGAAGCTATAAGGGTAATTCTTATTTTTTGTATATTGTTACGTTAAACCCTATACGTATATTGACGATACTAGGTTTAGGCCGCGATCCCTTTGATTATTTTTCCATAGCTAAAATGTTTGAAAATCGTGTCTATAGTTTCAGAAATGGCACATTAATGCAAACCAATTGTAGTCATTCCCAATATTCGCATAACAAAAAAATTGTTTTAATTATGTTCTAGTAAACAATATTTTGCTAAGTTAATTATTAAAAACCAAAAAACAGAATGAGAATTACATTACCTCATAAAACGAAATATGGGATAAAAAACAATAATAGGGCTGTGCACTTTGCTCGCGGATTTAATCATTTGAAACTAACAAAATTCCAATTTTTTACTGCGAACTTGCCAAAAAGCAATTGTTAAACAATTGAAATATATGATTCATGGAACAAAAAAATTGGTGCAATTATTAATGTAGCAAAAAGAATGTATTATTTTTTATTGAATGATAGAATCTCATGTATGTATAAGTACGACTGAAACTTGGCGATTGTACAGTAACATATACTACTCAATCAAATACTTCAGGGTCGTAGAACCGCCAAGTTTCAGTCATAGTTTTACATGAGATCTCACCACTTTCTGTAGTAGAAGAACTGTGTTGCGAGACTTTGATTTTTTTACCTTTTATGGTTTTAATGGGATATCATGTCTTTTTGTAGATAGTCCTACTTTTTTCTTTTCAGTTCCTTCTACTAAACCTTATACTATTGAATTTAATCGCATATTATCTAGTTACCTATCTACCTATTTCTCTATGTATACTGTACTTGTGTTTCTCCTATGTATATTGATTCATTAACGGCAAATGTAACATTGTAATCTTATGTATATATATATACATAACATTGTAATCTTATGTATATATATATACATATATAAATATAAAGTAATTTATGCAGTTAGTGTATCTAGAAAACTGGACCGAAATTACAAAATATTTTATTTTTTCCTTGATTAATACACTAAACACTAATTTCATTTTAAATTTGAAGCTTCTGTGTCTGTTACAAGTACCTTAGAGTTTTGATTAACGGTCAATCAGATAGTCAAATTTTATGTTTAGAGGTTTGTTACTTAATCACGCAAAAACAACTAACAATTTGGATAACAATTTTCACACAGATTATTATCTGGATTAGCACAAACGATACATTTTATTGCGTAGAAATGCCAGGTAAAATTTATCAAAAAAACTACTACAGGGCGTATCAACTTTGAATTATGTTTGGATAATTACTCATTTCCGCATAAAGGCTCAACGGATTTCAGCGCACAGTCAACTTATTATTGTAATCATACTCCGATTAATATGTCTACTCTCTGTAATTTTCAGGTGGCAAGGGGAGTCTACATATACTTCCTAGCTAAAATGTCTGAATTGCTCGACACGGTCTTCTTCGTGATAAGGAAGAAAGAACGACAGATAACATTTCTGCATTTGTATCATCACACCGTAATGCCCATGATATCATGGGGTGCGACGAAGTACTATCCCGGAGGCCACGGAACCCTGATAGGAGTTATCAACTCTTTTGTTCATATAATCATGTACAGCTATTACATGTTAGCGGCTATGGGACCTCAATATCAGAGATTTTTATTTTGGAAAAAGTACATAACAACTTTGCAAATGGTAAGAGCCTTATGACCTTTCTGTATAACCAAGCCATAGACTTTTAAGTTAATCTAGAATAAGCAGCTCTGAATTTTCATGGGAAATTCTGTGTTATTTAACTGCAGTGGAGTCACTTGCCTTAGATAGCTTAGGCTTAGTTAGTTTTGTAGTAATAGAGCCATGCTCCTCCCAGGACAAATGGCCGGCTTACAGAGCTTGAGGAATTACTACTCCCACACAAAAAATTAGCGTAAAGTAACAGTATCGGTAGGTATTGTTGCGTTTCATGCGATGACTGAGAGCGCCGGAGGCCAGGTTTCCTATCCCCTCTGAACAGGTTCAAAAGGTACAGGTACCTTGAGTTAACAAAGCGCAGGTAATACTTCCAGTGTTACATGTCACGGAATCCATAGGTTGTGGTGACTGCCTACTATTAGGCCAGACTGTATGCTTGTTTGCCAACCGTCACAACACAAAATAAAGCTTGATTGGTTTGTAACACGCGTGTAATGCTGCTCGTATTGTGTAGCGTGCATGTATCTATGGGTTGCGGTGACCAATTACCATCAGATAGGGCGTCCGCTTGTTTGACACCTCTTTTTCGTTTAATCTTATTTATTTTTGATTTCAGCTCCAGTTCTGCATCGCGTTCATCCACTCTTCCCAACTTCTATTCTACGACTGTGGGTATCCTCGATGGTCTGTTGTGTTCACTCTACCTAACTCCATATTCTTCTACTATCTTTTCTACGACTTCTATTATAAAGCTTATGGCAAGCCTGGTGATAAGAAAACAATAAAGACGAAAACAGAAGAAATCAATGGAAGCCACAAGATGAATGGTATTGCAAATGGCGTTAAATCTGAAAATGGGAAAGTGAACGGTATACTTGATGCAGGAAAAAAGATTGACTAAAAAGCTGTTTTTAATCATGTAAATATTTACAAGTGTAAGCTATGTACCATATTTTTTGTATTAAAAATAGACTAATTTTAGTGATGTACTTTAAAACGATATTGAATTTAGCCAAACCAAATTCTCATTCAAAAGATTAAATATAATTTTCTTGGGAAAAAATGGCAGGACTCAATACATGCCCGTTAGACTGCGACTTCTACTAGACACTGCAAGGGCGAGGTTGCGTAGCGAGCGTTTTGTTTCTTAAAACTGATAGAATCGCTTTATTAAGCCTCTCTCAGCAAAACATCTCTGGAAATAGCATAGTGGAGTGAGGCTAGGTAAATCAAGAAATTCTATTGGTTCTTAATAAACTCATCAAACTGTTCCCTTCCTTTTTTTTCTTTTTATCCCATCTTTTCTGTTCCTTGGTTTGGCTGCGCGCTTGTAATACTTCAAGTATCGCAAGTATTCATAGGCTGCGGTGACTGCTTAATATCAGGCGGACCGTATGCTTATTTGCTCACCGTTATGACATTAAAAAAAAACTCATTCCTCACTACGCATCCTGACACATTTCTAATGGAAACGCAACCTTAATATGATTATATTTTGATATTCAAACAAACAATTCTATATATTATTGTTTATTTTAAAATATGGGAAATCTTCGATATCTTATTACTTTTTATTGAAGTAATACGGTTGGTTTCAATATCAGATCTTGGGGATGAGATTAGTATAGTATGAACTCAAAAAAGTCTATAAGAGGACTATCGAAAAATCCTCAGAATCGAGATTGGTGAATCATTTTTGGATTGATATTACAATCTAAGGATAGGTTATTGAAATCCTTTTTCGTATTTTTAGATTGCAAATACAATCTCAGATCGGTAGAAATGGATTGAAATCTCATAATGAAACCGGCCGATATAGACTAAGAAACTTTAATGTAGAATTCGTAGGTAGACCAAATAATGATTTTGTTATTAAATCTGGTTCAAATAAACACGTTAGTTTTTTAAACTATAGTATTCTTCTAACCAAACTGAAATAACTTTAAATATAAATAGCCATAATTATAATCACAGTAAAACTTAAAATGAATAATAATAACTAGTTGATCAATTATAACGTTTAAGCTTGGAGAGTCAATTTTAGATATTTCACAAATAAGCTTCATGCAGATGTGATAGATAGCTATATTTGCCTGTTTTAGGTAAAAAAAAAATCAGTTGAGAAATTTTATTTTTGAATTCACTAGTTGTCTTTCAAAGTGTAGTGGTCGGCATATTAATTAAAATGAATTTTACAATAAGTCTTCCATTTTATTATATATTTTAAAAAAATGTGCTGTCGGGAGACCCTCAGGAACGAAGTTTCTTACGTTTATTCTTCAACTCTGAATGTAATTCGAAATTAATTATGTATATTTCAATTGTCCATATGATAAAAAGAGATTGGGACAGATAGAGAGAGAGCACACGGCTGCGCACTCACTTGCTCGTGTACGCATTTGCTTATAGTAGGCTCAACACACATACATAGCATTCCGCATTTCGGTACTTGACGATTTCTACTAAATCGCACTACCCGTAAGCCGCGCTAAGGAACTTCGTTCAAATAATTCTGTATTCGTAAACGTTTTTTGTCAATTTCCAATTGTGTTCAAATAAATATTATAGTATTATATACATTATAGTACTGTCTTCATGTGTAAAGTTACTAGAAATAGTGATTTGAAAACAAATGTATGTATCTAATTGTAAGTTTTATCGATTTTCCTAAATGTACTATACGCTATTTATCTTTTATACTTACAATAAATATGTAATTTTTTTCTGTAGATAGTATACAAATGTTATCGTAGTACTAAAACAAGTGATTGGGTTATATACAGTATGTTATAATACCGAAACTTTTTTTTAATTTAAAACACCTTAGTACTACAAATAGTAGAAAGAAGAAGATAGAAGCTATTAGGGTTCCGTAGCCAAATGGCAAAAACGAAAACCCTTATAATTCATGTCCGTGTGTCGTCTGTCCGTCTGTCTGTCGTATGTCGCAGTTATTTTACTCAGAGACTGTTGGCAATATTTATACGAAATTTAGTAAATAGGTGTATTCTATAAACCGCTATACGATTTTGTAATAAAATCCTAAAATATATAAAAAAATAAGAATAGCAGTCCATACATATGCCGATGATTGAAAAAAAAATCAACGTATAGCAACGATTAAGAAATTTTTGGATAGATCTTCCAAAATGATAAACAAGGTGGTTTCTTTTTGACGTTTTTCATTGAGTCAATAGTTGAGACATAAGCTCCTAAAGTCATAATAATGGTGTCCCCCCATTTAACTTTTGAACTATAGGATTTAAAATTCTATAAAAAATTGAGGTTGTAGAATATCAAATAAACTTTCAATCACATTTAGTTTAAAGAAGATGGGTCTACAGATTTTAGAGATAAATGAGTTGTTTCAATAACTTCCTTTCTGATATTACTTTTAATAATTAGTATGAAATTACAAACTTAATTTTGCGGTCGATTTTAATTCGTTATTATTTTTAAACTTCTTAAGATTCTTCATCATCAAGCTGCAAAACTCTTTAGTTTTGATTGTGCGTGATCAACAACGCACTTGTCTGATAATTATCTTAGTGTTATAATACAACGCGACAACAGAATCCCATCAAAACCATAAAATGTTAAAAAATTCAAGTCTCGCAACACAGGTCTTCTGCTACAAAAAGTGGTGGGATCTCATGTATAACTATGACTACTTGGCAGTTGTACGGTAGCATTATATACTCATTCAAATACTCTAGTGTCTTACGTAGTACTCGTAATGTGTAGTGTGAGTGATGTGTAGTGTGCGTCCTAAAAGATTTTTATGTTACAAGTTGGCAAACAAGCATACAGCCCACCAGAAGGTAAGGTGGTGGTTACCGTAGCCTATGAGCGCTTGCAGCACCATTAGTAGGTGCCACTCACGCGTTGCCAACCTCGAAATATTGATTCTTAAATCTCCTCTGCCCAGTAATTTCACTACCTACAGTGCCCTTCAAACCGGAACACAGTAATGCCTAAGCACTACCATTTGGCGGCAGAATATTTGACACGGTGGTGGTACCTACCTAGCCGGTCTTTTGCAATAAAAGACCTACCACCAGTGTGAATTTCTTTTGTTGCAAGAGGCCGGCTTACCTAACCAGTGTAACTGATTGCACTGGTGGTATAATCTCTGCTATGACAGTGGCTATCCCAAAAGCGGACGATGAGGTCGTCCATCCCGAAGCTGATGAAAGGTTTAGTTTTTAGGTAACTATAGTCACGGACTTGCGAGTGCACGTAGTTATAGGCCAGTGCGCTATATCTTAGGCTGTCACCACTTAGCATCAGGTATGATAGCAGTCAAGCGCTAGCTATGTATTTAAAAAAACGCTACACACTCAACGGCCTCCATTAGGATGGTTAAATCTTGTGTCGGTGGTCCAGAAACATGCACAATGAAAAGGGCAAACACACCCAGCACGTAAAACATGCCTGTATGATCAATACAAACATCTGCTCCGAGCGTGAATCGAACCCGCGACCTGTGGCGCTGCCCCACAACGTCGTCACATTAATAAAAATCAAGACGCTTCTATACATATAATAAAATTGGAGGGTGTTTGTAATATTGAAATAACCGTTTTTTACTACATGTATATGAATATATGTACGGTACATACACCAAAATAACATTTTTTACAACTTATCTCTGTCTGTCTGTTTGTTCCGGGTAATCTCTGAAATGGCTGGACCGATTTGGACGGGACTTTTATTAGCAGGTAGGCAGGCAGCTGATGTATTAAGGAGTAACTTAGACTACTTTTATTTTAGAAAAAGAATTAGGGTTCCGTGCAATAAAGAAAAAATGGTACATCACGCGAGCAGAGCCGCGGGTGCAGCTAGTATAAAATAAAATTGCACGGATATTACAAAATCACGAAAATTTTCTTTAAGATTTACTTCACATAAATACACAGAGATACATAAACGAGAATTTGAATTTGACACCGTAGTGGCGTTGTGGGTAGCGAGTCTGCCTTTAGTCTGGACGGTTGCGGGTTCGATTCCCACTCGGGCAGATGTTTGTAATAAATATCAGTTTCGGTCTGGGCGTTTGTTCTTGTGGGTTTCCCCACCGCGCCTCGGAGAGCACGTTAAGAACATCAGATAATAATCGTTAACCCTGGCTAAATTAAGTACAGGGAATAATGCTAGGATGAAGAAGACATAAACTACAATTTGCAGTCTGTAGCATTATATTTAGTATTCAATAATTTTAAATTACTTAAGAATAAAATAAAAATAAAAAGCCCCTTACTTTCTTAAGTAGCAATAACAAACGTAAGTGGATTTGTCGCTGATAACGAGCGTCAAGATTCTGAGTAAGAGTGAGTTTTTCGTTCCTTCAAGTTAACACTTATGGTAATAAAAATAAACACTTTATTCCCACAATAATCAATGAAGATGATAAGCATGCAATTATAGTTTATATCATGAAAATAAATTATGTCATGTATGTGCCAGATTTCGTCCAAAGTATAAATATTATATCTCTCTCAATATAAGTGGAACCATGAGCAGTAATACATTTTTGAGCGGAATGAAAGGGGCCGCGTAACTATAGCAACGCGTCGACGCTCGATCCGTTTAGTACACTCGCTCACGGTTGTTTTAGTAGTTGTTAAAAATAATTTATTAAAAATTGAATAAAATATAAATTATTTTTGTCAAGTGTGTGAACATTTAATTTTATTTCAAGATAAGGTGTCATCCCAATAAGTGACATTGATTAAAAATGTACATTAGCTATTATAATTTTTTGATATACCTTTTTCTGTACTATTTATTTGTTTTATTCTATTTAAGTAATTAATAACAATAATTAATAAATAATTAATTAAATTTAGACGAAACAATAACTAAATTATATACTTAATTCCGTTTTTCCACTTTATAAAAAATCTATTTAAAATAAGACGTAATCAATATTTTTGTCCATTATTGTACCTGCGCAGAAGCGGCCATTTTAGTTTATTTTAAAATGAGAGAACTATAGTAGGACTTTTTTAAGAACTTGTGTGAGAGACATGAAGCTATGTCGTGTTAACAGTCTGTCAGAACATCGCTCTCAAACATTAGAGGCGGACACAAGTATTTTTCTTATTACGAAATCATGAACTTGAGGTAGATAAATATAACCGTATTAATGTTATCAATTACAAATGGGCTGGGTGGTATACAACTATTGCAATTTTTTTTTTTTTCGGAATGTGTATTGCTGTTGGCACTACTGGCCTTGACAGCGTCACCAAGCATGGGGTTGAGTACAGAGACTAAGCCGTGATAAAGGGGCAGCCCTCCGAGCACATTCCATACGATAGACTCACCCGAGGGTGTGAGCGCGACGTGACGTGCGAAACAAAGGACCTCGTCCTCGCCGGCGGAGACGATGTTGTGTGCGTGTGTGTGCTGTGTAAGGGGCATTTTCTAATGTAATCCTATCGTCAGGGTCTTGCAAGACGTGCTTAGGACGCCTTACTTTTGTCGGTTGGTTACATCGGTCTGTGTAAAACTAATGCTAAAAGAATGACAATCAACAGACGTTGGGTTGGACTGTTTAGCGAGAGCCGGCAGTCCGACAACCGATACTTCGGTGCATGACTATTTATAGAAACGTACTGACAATAATCTAACTACCGCTGGTCTTGTCTAGATGAGTATTTTAAAAGATTGAATAATATTAAAAAATAGTGCGTTGCGTCCCTGCGCGCGGTAGAAGTGAAACTTCGTAATGTGGAAATGAAATTAGGAATGGCTAGAAATTGATTTTTAGTGAAATCATATAGTTTCTTTAAGACTATTCACATATTTATGTTTCTAATCACAATTGATCGCATCATCCGACTCACTCTCTTTCTCTCTCCTACTTTCTATCTTTGTGTATCTTTCTTTTTCTCTCCCTCGTGCGTTAAACGTCTAACGCAACCTTGTTGTAAGTCGCATTAGAAGTTTCACTTCAATAATATTCAAGTACCGCCGTTAGAGTGTAGTTGACATCAAGTATTTAACTACGCCTGACATTTGAGTAACTTTCACTTCTTGTCTTAGTTCATAAATTATTTAGCTTTGAACCCTATCTTCCTATAACCTTATGTTCATGTAACTATCCAACAATGGATTTTAGGTCTTACTCGTTCCCATGACGTTGTATTGTTGTCATAATTATAAGTACATAATTACAATAGATAAATATGATTATTGACAACCTTAGAATGCTATTTATTTGTTTCTGAATGTGTATTGCAGCTGTTTGGTCTTACTGGCCTTGACAGCGTCACCTGGGGTTATTCTCAGTGCTGAACCCAGCCGAAAGAGACAGTTTTCGAAAGGGCTAAAATTTGATTTAGTCCACAGCGAGGCCGAACCAAGGCTAAAGACGTCACGGGTAATGGAGGAGGCGGCTTCTAATCCATGTGGGCTTGCCCGATGCGACAGTTTTAACGCATCGTGACGTGTCAAAAGTTTATCAGCTTTTTACTCGTGTATTATAAATTTTGCTGCATCTGGTATTTCCAAGGTAGACAACTCATCAGATCACATCAGATCACATCAGATCCAATCAAATCACATCAGATCCAATCAGATCACATCAGATCACATCAGATCACATCAGATGAACATATCAAAAGCTTACTGGAATGATCTCAACAAACATGTATAGTTAAATGATGATCAGCAGCGCATGTCGTGCTAGTTTTTTTTAAATTTTAGGGTTCCGTAGCCAAATAGCAAAAACGGAATCCTTATAGTTTCCTCATGTCCGTCTGTCCGTCCGTATGTCAGAATCATTTTACTTGGAGTCTATGGGCCCTATATATACGTAATTTGGTAAATAGATTCTATGAACCGCAGGATTTAGTAGTGAAATAACAAAATAAAAAAAAATTAAGGGTAGCAAATCCATACCTGTAATTGAGGGTAGAAAAAAAAATTCAGCAACAACGTGTGAGGATCTTTGAATAGGTCTTTATATATAATAAAGTGGTTTCATGTTGACTTTCTCAATTCAGTCGGTAGTTGTTGAGATATTAGCTCCAGATCAGAACTATGGGCTTTAAAATTCTGGGAAAATTTGAGGTTGTAGAAAATCAAAAAAACTTTAAACTATAATTATTTTGAAGAAGATATGTTAATAAATTTCAGCAATATATAGGTTATTCCCATAACTTTAAAATTAATGACAATAGTTTAATCAAAATTATCAATTTAACAGATTTTTTTAAAGTATGTATTACATACTTGATTTCAAACAGATTTAGTAATTACGCAAGGATATAAATGATCGTGGTGCTCATAATTACATATATCATTTAATAATGATCCTATCAAGGACTCTTGAATAATGAAATTAATGCATTAATCCATATATTTTATTAATATTATTGTCTTTAAAAAGGCACTTAACGAAATGCTATTCATTACTCATATTTTAATAATGTATCTCCTAATTATATATTATAGTTAAGTGTTTCTCAACAACCAATTTGCAGTTTGTTAACGATCGTTAATTAATAACAATAAACTATTAAGCATATAATGTGGAGAAAAAAGTTTTGTATTGACTATATCTTTATATATATAATAAAACTGTACGTGTGTATGTTACTGAAGTCCTCCTAAACGGCTGGGCTGATTTTGATGATTTTTTTCGTGCGTATTCCGGTGGATTCGAGAAAAAAATCAAGAAAGTTTAGATTAACAATTGTACCCAGTAAGGGGCACTGCTATCGGGTCGTACTTTTTTTTCATTTTTGTGAAAGACAACGTCTGGCGGGCCCGCTAATCTAATATATAAAACTCTCATATCGCGGTTTTTGTTACCAAACTCCGAAACTCAACAATTTTTTATGAAATATCGAGTAGATCTGAGAATCGTTTAAATTTCATACCACTAAATTTTAAGGGTGGTTCCATCCCAAAATTTTTTTTTGGACACAAATATTATTTTTATATTTTTATGATGTGCCATTAAAAATACTTAAATATTAATTGTGCACCCTTCTACCAGCAAATATCTTATTTTTAATAGCGATATTAGTAATTCAATAATTTTGACCATTGTCACTTCTGTTCACCATTAGACTCAGTTAGGCGGCGCTGCTATCAGGTCTCAGATTTTTTTTTTCGGGGTGTGACATGTCTGCTAGGCCCGCTAGTTATATATCGAGGCACTGATAAAAATCAGTTCTGTACCATTCACTGCAATTACACCAGCAGAAACACTTGGGCCGTGGAGCGATGTTGCTAAGCAGTTAAAGTTCTAAGTTTCAATTAAAAATATTTAAAACCACGCCTGTGGTTTTATCAGTATTCATTTGGTATCAAACTAAGCTAAGGATAGCCATAAGCCTTTATTAATTTCATCCAAGTAGGTTAACATTATGAACAACTTATTGTAACCAACAATGCTTTTAATCCCTTTACTAGATAACACAATAAATTGCACAGCACTGTAACTACTACGTCGGATTTCAACAATTCATCCTTTTATATGCGGTACGACAGTATTTTCTGTATTGTAAAATATTGAAGTAGCCATCATTGTGACGCTCCGTTAGAATGACATTCTTTTCAAGTATTGTCTTTCTAATCCAACGTGTAAATAGGTTATATACTTCGTCACGCGCCAACATATTTATAATTAAATGTGGAATAATTAATAAATAATAAAAATAAAATTAAATAACGTATTAAGATTTATTCAATAAATAAACACAGACTTGTCTCATTCGGTAAACAAATCATATTTGGTATATAAACATAGCAGTTTTACAGTTCTCTATTGCGATAAAATGGTCATTATTACAATAATAATTCTAAGTCAAGTTTTAATCTTCTTTGATATTTGATTTGATAGGGAACTCTTTTTTCGACTTATTCTTCTCTCTATTATAACTCTGTCTATAGAAATGGAGGAATAGTATTAGGAAGAACGCTGTATTACAGGCTATGAAGGTGGCAACACCGCTTGATGGTGGGCATTCCGATTTTTTTACAGCTACTATATAATGGATAATTATGCACACAAATTGGACCTGAAAAAGAAAAAATAATTAACAGTCAAATACACAAGTTGACCACGCACATGCAAACTAGATGTTGAACAATCTATAGATGTCGCTTGTGACATAACTTCTGATAATAGTCTTTAACTCTTGATAGGTCATTTGCTCTTATCCAATAAGCGACTGGTTTGCCCTTAAAGTTACGGAAGTCAGATGGCAATCGTTCGATAGCCAAAAATTAGTAAAATAATATTTGCGAGGCCTCCAGTCTATATATAAATGAAAATGAAAATGGCTGTATTTTAGGTACTACTAAGCCGATTATTTTGAAACTTCAAAAAAATATTCTGTACACATCCGAGAAATTCCTAACAATTTCAATACTTTCTCCTTTATGTGGTATTGTAAAACGTGCCGAGTGAAGCTAGTGTTTTAATAAAATAATTATATTTAAGAATTAGCACATCATTCTAATTAATGTAAATTAGAATCATTCAAATATAAAATCGAAAGGCCACGGCCAATGGGTAACAAGAACAATGCTAGTGTCTTATTGTCTGCAGTACAATAGTGAAAGGTTACTAGCAGGTTAATGACATTGGGAATTACATCCAATTTTACAGTTTATCATTTAAGTTACACAGCCGTTTCAAAATTAACTAAAATTAAGAATTGTACGACGATTTGAAAATTGTTATTAATTCTGGTGTACTTTTTTGAGTATGTTAAGTCGTAGCAGTTAAAGACCTAACTTATTTCTTGGCTTTTTAGGGTTATACCCAAAAGGCTATCTGAATCCTAGTTTTATTAATATTTAATTTTAAAATTAAAAGATGTCCCCATACAAAAAACTTGATAATTTTATCCTGCGGTTGTATTGAATCCAGGCATCGGACCAGCATTTAGCTAATTGGTTTTGGACACACTTGTAACTATCGTATGCTTAAGCATCCGTAAGCATGCGTAGGCATCCTTCAGCATACTTTGATGGCTGTTTAGTAATATAATGTGTTATATCGAGTGTTCCACTTATAAGCATTTAAAACAAAGTAATGCGAAATCCGAATCGATGCTGAATTGAGAATTGATTCATATGATGATGATATATGTACGTCAGGTCCTAATGCGTAAATTCGTTTTATCGTTATTTACTAAAACAGTAAATGTAAGTTTTAAAAAAATACAGTGTGCTTTAGACCACGCGATTGAAGTAAAACTTCTTTAGCTAAAAATAGTCAGCGAGTAAAGGCTTAATCTGTCTGTCAGTCCGTCAGTCCGACAGTCCGTCCATCCGTCCGTCGGTCGGTCGGTTGGTCTGTCTGTCTGTCTGTCTATGTCTTCAGTAAATCGACAAAAGAATGAGATGAATATATATAATATAAAATAGTATGTATATTTCTGTCTCATTCATTCCTACATATTTTTGTATTTGTCTCTTATCTGTCGTTTTTTCCGTTCCATCCGGTTTGAAATCACAACGATTTTAAAGAAGTTTTACTTCAAAATAATAATAACTTACCAGTTGAAATTTTGTCATATATTTCTTCCAGAAGATATATTTCGCAACTTTTGGCCCCAAAGCGGCCAATCCGTAGTACGTGTACATAAAAACATGGACCAAGGAATTGAAGAATCCAATAAAGACTAACGTCTCCGATGGCCAGTACTTCAAGTACGCCCAGGTACCAATCATCATTACTGAGTGATGATAGAGGTGGAGGAATGTGACCTGGTTATCCTTCTTACGTAAGATGAAGAATACTGTATCTATCAATTCCGAGACCTTTGCGGCAAAGTACAGCCATATACTGAAGAGTATCTGAAATAATAGTTATGGCTTTATTAAATAAGTAAGGATGAGTATATCAGGGTATCGTTACATTAATTATTGAAAAATTTAAGGCATGTCGATCCCAACAAGGATACCTTAAATATCCTGGACCAATCGCGGGGAAGTTGTCAATCGATTTTTCTTTATCGAGCTAGCAAGCATACGGCCTAACTGATAGTAAGCGGTTGCCGCGTATGAGCACTTGCAACACCATTAGTAGATGCCACTCACGCGTTGCCAACCTCGAGATATTGATTCTTGAATCTCCTTTGCCCAGTAATTTCACTAGCCTACAGTGCCCTTCATGCCGGAATACAATAATGCCTAAGCACTACTATTTGGTGGTAGAATATTTGACACTGCGATGGTATCTAACTAGCTGGCCTCTTGCAACAAAATACCACCAGTGAAACTGATTGAACTGGTGGTGGTATAACAGAGATTATCCCATTAGCGGGTGATGGGGTGCTCACGTTCCGACGCCTTAAAATATGGTAGCTAAACATCACCTGATGCCGCTAGCCGTCCCGGCCCCTCAGCCCCTTTACCCGGGGTTATATAAATAGGGCGTGCCCTTGGGATGTGGACGCACAGGGTGGGGAACCTGTGCGTACGTGTTGAGCGGCCCTGAGGAGTATGGCAGTCGGTGTGGCCCGAATACCGTAACCTCTTCCTTGAGAAGCGTAGGGAGGCATTCCATCTTGCCCCTGGGACCGAGCTCTACCAGCACAGTGTTCGAGATGCTCCAGTTTTGAGTTCTATAAGAGATCCCGGAGCCTCTCTCTGTCATTGAGGTCGGCCACCGAGGAGGTTTTAGTGGGTACCCATGAACGACCACCTGTCATGGAACCTCACATAACCCCGTTCTCCTCCCCAGGAGGTCGGGTATCTGTGAAGCAGATTTCCTTCCCGACAACAAAAAAAAAAATGGTAGCTAAACATGTTGAAAGAGGCCTAGCATGGGAACCTAAGTACAATACAATTTAAGGTTTTCCCAACACGCTACAGTATGGGTTTCTTCAAGGGAAGGTTGAAAAAGTTTTTAAGGGGTCGGCAACACGCACGCGATACCTCTGGGGTTGCAGGCGTCCATAGGCTACGGTGACCGCTTACCATCAGGCGGGCCGTACGCTTGTTTGCCACCATCGTGGTATAAAAAAAAAAAAAAAAAACTCAGTCAAGTCAAAACAGAGCTCTCTGGCGCAGACGTACGAAGAGTCCAGGTGGACTGGAACGAGGGTTTTGACTTATAAGAGGTGTTTGTTTTAGTTTTAAGTCCATTTCTCTATTTTGACTGTCAATTATAAACAAATACTTACCTCTTTTCGTTCTTTTTCCATATTTATATGACACGTGCTTGGTGTGATGCCCTTCTCCCAAAGGTGAATTAAATACTGAAAGGCAATTAATTAAAATTATTTCATAATCATAAAAACAGTATATTTATATAAATCAAGAACAGACTGTAAACAAATGCCCAGTTAAGTCGAACTACAGACGGCTCGGGCGATAAGCTATTCTGACGCCATTTCCACTCGATATAATTTTAATGTATAAAATTTATATTTATTGTTCATTATGGACGGTTGAGTTGAGCCGTCAACGGTAAAGGCCTCCTCCTTTTTACTCGATATAATATACTTAAAAAAGGAGTAAAAGTTAAAATTAAATAACAACATAACAATTACAAATGTCGTTTGTGTGTGTAAATTGCGTGTACAACACAATTAATATAAAAATATTTTTTTCAAATCTTATTTAGAAACTTTGCCAAATCTTAACAACGTCGCTCCACAGGGCCATTATGTTTTTAAGACATTTTAATAAAGAATTTGGTTACTTGACCCGATATTATAAAAAAAAATCTTACTATTTTATTAATTCCCATGGAATATCCAAGCCGATCTGTTTGTTTAACAATAAGAAAGTTATATATGATGGACGTTACTTAAACTCACTACAGGTTACGCACTCTTCACAAATTATATGTTTCCTTGTAAAACTCGATAAAATAAGACGAAAAGTAAAAATAAAATTTTTCGACATATTGCTTAGTTTTCGAGATATCGATGATTGAAGTTTGATTTTTTTGGCCAGTGATTGCCAATTCCACTCCCACTGTCTAGAATAATTAATTAAAGCATTTTCTATAAATAAAAATACGGCATAGTTATATAAATAGGTAGATTAATAATATAATTAAACTTCTAAAACGCAAACTATTATAATATATAATGTTATTCAATGTACTGTACAATTAATAAATAATTAAGTAATAAAATATAGGAATAAGCACAATATATTATAATAAAAGTATTGTTTGATTCCTAGTCATGTAATTTGTTTAATGTAAGAAAAATATAAATTTTAAGTGTCTGTACCTACATCTCAGATTCTTATAAAAATGTTACTCGGAACTAAAAACTAAATGATGAAATATCATATATTTATATTTTTTGCAAATGTCTGCCTGTTTGTCGGCTCTCCGCACTCCTTATCCTCTGACGCAATGCTGCAAAACTGCAATTTTCAACTTCAAAGTCAGCAAAGAAATGATAAAGCGTATTTTCGAGTAACATTCAGTTTTGTTTCGTAAAAATGCGTTTACTCCATCAATAGTTATTGCAATCTTGATGACAACGTGAGCCAAGTATGAGAGAGGAGTAAGAAAGTAGTTTAGCCTTTTCACGCAAAAGCTGCTGATCGAATTTGGTGAAATTTAGCACACAGAGAGCTTATATTGAATTAACACACCCTGAATTAACACATTTGATACCAGAAAAATGTTAGGTTCCTCGGCATTATCAAAAAAACGTACTGCAAAAATGTTTAGATGCTTGTTACTCAATCACACATCGCATTAACGATTCAACGGATTGGAATGTAACTTAACACATACAAAGATTGTAACCTGGATTAAGACATAAAATACTTTTTATTCCTAAAAATGTTAGGTTCTCATGGGATTATCAAAAATCACTCTACAGAACTTTTTTATCTTTGTCTTATGAAATATTAGCGGCCCGCTCCGGCTTCGCATGGGTATAAAATATATAGCCTATGTCATTCACTAAAAAATGATTAAAATCGATCCAGTAGTTTTGATTTATTCATTACTGTCCGTGGCTCGCACGCGTTAAATGTAATTATTTACGACATCACATTAGAAACCTCAAAAATACCAGTTTTTTTCTCCACTATTTAATGGATGTTATAATACATATAAACCTTCCTCTTCAATCACTCTATCTATTAAAAACCGCATCAAAATCCGTTGGGTAGTTTTAAAGATTTAAGCATACATAGGGACAGAGAGCGCGACTTTGTTTTATACTATGAAGTGATTATTTACTTAAAAATGGTTCATTTGTCTCTAGAGCCAATTCTAAAGTCACCGCGGACGAAGTCGCGGGCAGATACCAGCTCGAAATAAGTTACAAGCTTGTGGGATAGAACTTGCCAAAAATATAATCGACATTCTAGTTAGACCCGCATAGTGCAGAGAGCTAAATTATATTACTTATAACTAGCTTCTGCCCACGGCTTCGCTGCGTTAAATTTGGAGGAACAAATCCTTTCTTTTTCATATAAAGCTTTAAACCTTCAGGGACAGGATTGAAGGAAATGTGTTAATAGTTCCCCAAAAACAATGTTACATGATTTTAATTTCAAAAATGATGAACTTCCAACAAAACTTTAACCTCCTTTTTAACCCCTTGAGGGTTGAATTTCAAAAAATACTTTCTTAGTGCCCGTTTACGTTTTAAAAACAACACCAAAAAAATAGCTTTTTAGGGTGAAGGGCTAAGGCTTCACGTTTATAAGTAATTCAGGTCTTCTCCTTGTATATATATATATATATATATATATACCTAATCAATTATTAATTATATAACTAAAAAGTTTGAAATAAAATAAATTATTAAATGAAACAAAAACCCAACTGCATTAATAATAATTCCTAAAAAGCTAAAAACAAGCTCTATAATGACTACTATAATATAAATATTTCTTTAATGTTAGTAAAGGTACTGCAGACGGAGACAAGCTGATCAATCAATTTGTAAATTGATGATGGAGTTTAAAGGGAAGTGCTTAAATTACGGAAAAATATAATAATTATGTTTTATTTCAATGCTTGTCCCCGTATGCAGTACCTTTACTAACATTCAAGAAATATTTATATTATAGTAGTCATTATAGAGCTTGTTTTTAGCTTTTTAGGAATTATTATTAATGCAGTTGGGTTTTTTGTTTCATTTAATAATTTATTTTATTAATAGCTATATTAGTAATTCAATAATTTTGACCATTGTCACTTCTGTTCACCATTAGACTCAGTTAGGCGGCGCTGCTATCAGGTCTCAGATTTTTGTGTGACATTTTGGTGTGACATGTCTGCTGGGCCCACTAGTTATATATCGAGGCACTGATAAAAATCAGTTCTGTACCATTCACTGCAATTACACCAGCAGAAGCACTTGGGCCGTGGAGCGATGTTGCTAAGCAGTTAAAGTTCTAAGTTTCAATTAAAAATATTTAAAACCACGCCTGTGGTTTTATCAGTATTCATTTTGTATCAAACTAAGCTAAGGATAGCCATAAGCCTTTATTAATTTCATCCAAGTAGGTTAACATTATGAACAACTTATTGTAACCAACAATGCTTTTAATCCCTTTACTAGATATCATATTAAATTGCACAGCACTGTAACTACTACGTCGGATTTCAACGATTCATCCTTTTATATGCGGTACGACAATATTTTTTGTATTGTAAAATATTGAAGTAGCCATCATTGTGACGCTCCGTTAGAATGACATTCTTTTCAAGTATTGTCTTTCTAATCCAACGTGTAAATAGGTTATATACTTCGTCACGCGCCAACATATTTATAATTAAATGTGGAATAATTGATAAATAATAAAAATAAAATTAAATAACGTATTAAGATTTATTCAATAAATAAAAACAGACTTGTCGCATTCGGTAAACAAATCATATTTGGTATATAAACATAGCAGTTTTACAGTTCTCTATTGCGATAAAATGATCATTATTACAATAATAATTCTAAGTCAAGTTTTAATCTTCTTTGATATTTGATTTGATAGGGAACTCTCTTTTCGACTTATTCTTCTCTCTATTATAACTCTGTCTATAGAAATGCAGGAATAGTATTAGGAAGAACGCTGTATTACAGGCTATGAAGGTGGCAACACCGCTTGATGGTGGGCATTCCGATTTTTTTACAGCTACTATATAATGGATAATTATGCACACAAATTGGACCTGAAAAAGAAAAAATAATTAACAGTCAAATACGCAAGTGGACCACGCACATGGAAACTAGATGTTGAAAAATCTATAGATGTTGCTTGTTGTGACATAACTTCTGATAATAGTCTTTAACTCTTGATAGGTCATTTGCTCTTATCCAATAAGCGACTGGTTTGCCCTTAAAGTTACGGAAGTCAGATGGCAATCGTTCGATAGCCAAATTTAGTACAAAAATATTTGCGAGGCCTCCAGTCTATATATAAATGAAAATGAATATTTGTATGTCTGTATTTTAGGTACTACTAAGCCGATTATTTTGAAACTTCAGAAAAATATTCTGTATACATCCGAGAAATTCCTAACAATTTCAATACTTTCTCCTTTATGTGGTATTGTAAAACTTGCCGAGTGAAGCTAGTGTTTTAATAAAATAATTATATTTAAGAATTAGCACATCATTCTAATTAATGTAAATTAGAATCATTCAAACATAAAATCAAAAGGCCACGGTCAATGGGTAACAAGAACAATGCTAGTGTCTTATTGTCTGCAGTACAATAGTGAAAGGTTACTAGCAGGTTAATGACATTGGGAATTACATCCAATTTTACAGTTTATCATTTAAGTTACACAGCCATTTCTAAATTAACTAAAATTAAGAATTGTACGACGATTTGAAAATGGTTATTAATTCTGCTGTACTTTTTTGAGTATGTTAAGTCTTAGCAGTTAAAGACCTAAATTATTTCTTGGCTCTTTAGGGTTCCATACCCAAAAGGCTATCTGAATCCTAGTTTTATTAATATTTAATTTTAAAATCAAAAGATGTCCCCATACAAAAAACTTGATACTTTTATCCTGCGGTTGTATTGAATCCTAAGGCATCGGACCAGCATTTAGCTAATTGGTTTTGGACACACTTATAACTATCGTATGATTAAGCATCCGTAAGCATGCGTAGGCATCCTTCAGCACACTTTAATGGCTGTTTAGTAATATAACGTGTTATATCGAGTGTTATACTTATAAACATTTAAAACAAAATAATGCGAAATCCGAATCGATGCTGAATTGAGAATTGATTCATACGCATCTTCATGTTAAATAGCTATTTTCTATAGAAAGAATGCTGATCGATGATGATATATGTACGTCAGGTCGTAATGCGTAACTTATTTTTATCGTTATTTACTAAAATAGTAAATGTAATTTTAAAAAAATACAGTGTGCTTTAGACCACGCGATTGAAGTAAAACTTCTTTAGCTAAAAATAGTCAGCGAGTAAACGCTTAATCTGTCTGTCAGTCCGTCAGTCCGTCCATCCGTCCGTCGGTCGGTCGGTTGGTCTGTCTGTCTGTCTATGTCTTCAGTAAATCGACAAAAAATGAGATGAATATATATAATATAAAATAGTATGTATATTTCTGTCTCATTCATTCCTACATATTTTTGTATTTGTGTCTCTTACCTGTCGTTTTTTCCGTTGCATCTGGTTTGAAATCACAACGATTCAAAATAATAATAACTTACCAGTTGAAATTTTGTCATATATTTCTTCCAGAAAATGTATTTCGCAACTTTTGGCCCCAAAGCGGCCAATCCGTAGTACGTGTACATAAAAACATGGACCAAGGAATTGAAGAATCCAATAAAGACTAACGTCTCCGATGGCCAGTACTTCAAGTACGCCCAGGTACCAATCATCATTACTGAGTGATGATAGAGGTGGAGGAATGTGACCTGGTTATCCTTCTTACGTAAGATGAAGAATACTGTATCTATCAATTCCGAGACCTTTGCGGCAAAGTACAGCCATATACTGAAGAGTATCTAAAATAATAGTAATGGCTTTATTAAATAAGTAAGGATGAGTATATCAGGGTATCGTTACATTTATTATTGAAAAATTTAAGGCATTTCGATCCCAACAAGAATACCTTAAATATCCTGGATGGATCAATTGCGGGGAAGATGTCAATCGATTTTTCTTTTATGTTACAAGCATACGGCCCAACTGATAGTAAGCGGTTGCCACGTATGAGCGCTTGCAACTCCATTAGTAGATGCTAATGACGCGTTGCCAACCTCGAGATATTGATTCTTGAATCTCCTTTGCCCAGTAATTTCACTAGCCTACATTGCCCTTCATAACGGAATACAATAATGCCTAAGCACTACTATTTGGCGGTAGAATATTTGACACCGCGATGGTACCTGGTGAAACTGATTGCACTGGTGGTGGTATAACAGAGATTATCCCATTAGCGGGGGATAGGGTGCTCACGTTTCGACGCCTTAAAATATGGTAGCTAAACATCACCTGATGCCGCTAGCCGTCCCGGCCCCTCAGTTCCTTTACCCGGGGCTATATAAATAGGGCGTGCCCTTGGGCCGTGGACGCACAAGGTGGGGAACCTGTGCGTACGTGTTGAGCGGCCCTGAGGAGTATGGCAGTCGGTGTGGCCCGAATACCGTAACCTCTTCCTTGAGAAGCGTAGGGAGGCATTCCATCTTGCCCCTGGGACCGAGCTCTACCAGCACAGTGTTCGAGATGCTCCAGTTTTGAGTTCTATAAGAGATCCCGGAGCCTCTCTCTGTCATTGAGGTCGGCCACCGAGGAGGTTTTAGTGGGTACCCATGAACGACCACCTGTCATGGAACCTCACATAACCCCGTTCTCCTCCCCAGGAGGTCGGGTATCTGTGAAGCAGATTTCCTCCCCGACAACAAAAAAAAATGGTAGCTAAACATGTTGAAAGAGGCCTAGCATGGGAACCTAAGTACAATACAATTTAAGGTTTTCCCAACACGCTACAGTATGGGTTTCTTCAAGGGAAGGTTGAAAAAGTTTTTAAGGGGTCGGCAACACGCACGCGATACCTCTGGGGTTGCAGGCGTCCATAGGCTACGGTGACCGCTTACCATCAGGCGGGCCGTACGCTTGTTTGCCACCATCGTGGTATAAAAAAAAAAAAAAAAAAACTCAGTCAAGTCAAAACAGAGCTCTCTGGCGCAGACGTACGAAGAGTCCAGGTGGACTGGAACGAGGGTTTTGACTTATAAGAGGTGTTTGTTTTAGTTTTAAGTCCATTTCTCTATTTTGACTGTCAATTATAAACAAATACTTACCTCTTTTCGTTCTTTTTCCATATTTATATGACACGTGCTTGGTGTGATGCCCTTCTCCCAAAGGTGAATTAAATACTGAAAGGCAATTAATTAAAATTATTTCATAATCATAAAAACAGTATATTTATATAAATCAAGAACAGACTGTAAACAAATGCCCAGTTAAGTCGAACTACAGACGGCTCGGGCGATAAGCTATTCTGACGCCATTTCCACTCGATATAATTAAAATGTCAGATTTGGCTTGTACACTTGCAAAAGAAAAAAATCAAATTTAGTTTTATTTTATTGCCTCTGCTGAATGGACTTCCGTTAATGTCAATCTTAGGCTGTTTGTATGGTGACTATGTCAAAAAATTGCCCAATCACATGTTCACCATCGAGTCCAGCAGTTCCAATTTCCCACCTCCTCAATTCACTTCCTTTTTCTCTTGCCATCTCTTCCCTCCTATTCCTGGAGTTGCCAAAGTATCGCAAACGTTCATAGGTTGCGGTGACTGCGTACCGTCACACGGACTGTATGCTTGTTTGTCAACCGTCGTGACGTAGAATAATGTATGAAGCTTGTATAGTCTGTTAAATGTAATAAATAAACGCTGCACACTCAACGGCCCCCATTAGGATAGTAATATCATGTGTCGGGGGTCCGGAAACATTCACAATGACAAGGACAAATACACCCAGACCGGAAAATATGCTTGCATGGACAATACAAACATATTATGCTCCGAGCGGGAATCGAACCCGCGACCTGTGGCGTTTAAGGCAGGTTCGCTACCGCTGCGCCACAACGTCGTCAATGTAAGTTGAACCATGCGCAGTAAAACATTTTTGGGTCTCAACCGTATGCGGTATGAAAGAGCCGCATTTAGTACACTCGCTCACGGTTGTTTTAGTTCTTTAAATATAAATTATTAAAAATTAAATTAAAATATAAATTATTTTTGTCAAGTGTGTGAACATTTATTTCAAGGTAATGCCTCGACTACAACCAATTTTAAGGAGACGGGAGAGAAGAATGGTATTTGACGTTTATAGATATTTTTTCTATACTATTTATTTGTTTTATTCTATTTAAGTAATTAATAACGAAAATGAATAAATAATTAATTGAATTTAGAAGAAATAATAAGTATATTATATACTTAATTCCGTTTTCCCACTTTATAAAAATCTATTTAAATAAGACGAAATCAATATTTTTGTCTAACATTTTTGTCCTTCATTGTACCTGCGCAGAAGCGGCCATTTTGGTTCAACATAAATTTAAGGAACTAATTAAAACAATCTAAGGAATTTGAGGAACTCTGTATCAAAAGTAGCTACCACATTGAAACATTTAAATTTCTTTCGTATATTAGCTATGAGTATGACATTCATGAGGAACATTGAAAAAAGCTAAGCGAATTAGAGTATTACCTTTTGAACCATAAACGCGGAGTATACAACCTGTAGAGCGTTATATAAAACTAATGTGAAGGTTAATTTGTATGGTTCTCTTTTTATCATCAATGAGGGTCCGATTTTCAGTATAAATAATAAATAAACAGCTAAAATCATCATTACTGGTCCCGGTGTCGCCATTAGTGGGAGTGAGTCGATTTCTTCATCTGTAAACAAATGGAACTAATTAAAATGTTAGGAAATTCCTGCAATGAAACACTTGCAAAGTCAATTTGTCTTCTAAAAGTCGTCATATTCAGTTTATTGTGTTTTAACTAGCGGACGATCAAGACGCTTTAATCTGTCTATAGTTAAAAAATCAAATGGGGTTAGATCAACATACATACATACTGATAAGTGATAAAGGTTATAGCTCTGGTTTTGCTAGACCGCAGTTAGGTGAAAATCTAACCACAAACATGGTCTAAATGATAAATTTAATAGTGCAATATTTCGATTATTAAACCTAAATTTTTAAAAAGTTGGCATCAAATCAAATAAACAAAAGTCTTACTTAAATCAGGCGATGTGTTGAATCATTTATCCTTTCTTTTATTACACAATATTTGACCTTCAATTCAAGAAGCCGTCGCTTTTACTTTGAAACCTGATCTCTTTAAGATAGCCATGAAAATTAATGACATAGTACTAAAATTACTTACTTATTATAAAATTATTTCGAAGCGTCAATAGCTCAACGGTAGAAGAGCTGAATTCGATACTCATCCCCTTGGGCTATTGTCGTATCCACTCCTAGCACAAGCTTCGAGCTTATTTGGAGGGGTGATAGGAATATTAGTAATGCATTGAAAATCTTTTAAAAAAAGAAAAAATAAAGAAATTTAACTTTCACACTTTTGGTACCTAATGCTTTGTCCTAATTGAGATTGAGATTGGTGTACGTGTTGTTCGTGTGTTATGAACTTTTAGTAAACATTCTATTTATTTACTAAATAGGAAGCCAACGTGGTATACAATCTGTTCATTATTGTATAGCACATTTTTATATTTCTATGATAAAAAATTTATATATATATATATTATTATTATTTAGGTAATAAATAGTTTCATATCTAATGTTTTATTTTATTATGAATTTCCTAATTCCTTCTTCAACTGTTTGGTTAATTCATTTTGCTTTTCTAAAACATAAAGGTTTTCGATCTTTCTTCTTTGTTGTCTCTCAGTATCTCTAATTACTCCTTCATGCATTTTCTCCCTGTCTGTCTGCTGTTTTATGTGTACATAGCTGACTATAGCTACAGTTACAGCACAAGAACTAGTACTAGTTTGGACGTCAGAGAGGACATTGTTAATTTTAATAATAAAAATAATTGAAGTCGATTTGGCTGGAAGATTATTGGTGTTTAAGTTTCATGATTTCTTTAGACAAATTGGTACTCGTCAACTCGACTAATAGATTATGTTGATATATTTTGATAACTCCAATTGATAATGTGATTTAGAATAGGAATATATTAGTTGATGTTATATATTTTTTATATATAAGTATGTACTTATTATGTTTATGTATTATTGTGTAGTTATTTGTATGTATGTTTATGTATAATTATTTGCACCACACCACGGCATACCCTCTTCTTCACTTCTTTCCTAGCCCATGGTTGTCTGGAAGAGATCGCTATTAAGCGATAAGACCGCCAATTGTACATGTGATTTTTATTTATAGTTTGTATTACTTTTTCTTGTGGTGTACAATAGTACAATAAAGTATGAAAAAAAAATGTATACCCCAATTTTATATATTTTTTGGTATCGGGGAGGAAATCTGCAACCATATATCCGGCGTCCTGGCTGGCTACCGCTGCACCACAACGTCGTCACTACTAATTATTATAGTGTATAATTATTATATAGATGAAGGTCAATCTTCAACGTCGTTTAAACCATAAATACACAGACGTAATGGTATAGTGAAACGACATCAAACGATTATGTATAGCGATTATAAAATATATTGTATGGATCATTAAACAACATTGTCGTCTTAATCTGTATCCGTTAACAAAGTGTGAAACTCATACAATGAGATATACAAACAAAATTTCCATGAATAATTATTACAAGACAAATATTTTTTCGCACATCATAATTATAATAAGGAAAAATATAACGTTGGAAAAGATTTTACATATTTACTTTTAAATTCCAACTTTTTAACCGCCTTTTTTTAACAATTTCAATGCCTCTGACTATTTGACAGCTGCGGGCTTTATTTAGATCAAATTTTATTC
Source organism: Hestina assimilis (assembly GCA_023373885.1). Lineage (NCBI taxonomy): Eukaryota > Metazoa > Arthropoda > Insecta > Lepidoptera > Nymphalidae > Hestina > Hestina assimilis. The sequence goes on from CM041745.1 coordinate 14,290,969, forward strand.
TGACAATCGATTTAAATTTTATATATATATATTTTTTTTATGTTAGAAGTTGGCAAACAAGCATACGGCCCACCTGATGGTAAGTGGCTGCCGCAGCCTATAAAAAAATAATATAATAATATATCAGCATAACGTAAAAATATATACATATGTCATGGTACGAAATAGCGACGTAGCTCAGATTAGCTCGTCGTTAAGTCGTAAGCCTCTTTTAATAGTTAGAATCAGGTATATTATTATTAGCTGAAGTGGTATCACCCGTTGTGATTGTTTTTGCAGATACCTATTTTAAAATAAATTTTATTAAATCGAATCAAAACCAAGTCGACCAAAGAACACAGTCATTAACATCTTTTCTCGAAGCGCTCACTCGAGGTACTTTTGACCCACCTGTAACTTTGTTTTGGACAAAGCAAGAAATTTAAATTTTTAGTGATAATTTTGTCACTCGTAGGTCATCAATATTAGAAGGTACTTCTAGATGTCTCACAAACTTCAAGTTTTGAACTCAGTTAACATTTATCCTACTGTTTCAATGCTTTACGAGACGTGACGTGCGTTGCGCGGCGACCGAATCAAGAAATACCGTAATGAAAATAAAACCTAACACCGACCGCTCGGCCGAGTTACTAGGTAGGCGGAGTGTCAAATATGACAGATCTCCAAAATTAAATGAGAAACAACGCAAAATTTGAAAAATAAATACTATACTAAAATAAAATAAACTATAATATTCTGGCCAACGCGATGTAAAAATGACCATTTCTATATAACTACATATGTATAATTAACCTTTATTATTTTATTTATCAAAAAATCGTTGCCATACTAGATGACGACTTTACTGCGGCAGTCCCCGAGTCCCACAGGTTTTTTTTTTATATTCTATGTTGCTGATGGAATTTGAAGGGTACGATTTATCGTTTTAATAATTGATATAATTTAGGTTATTCCAAATGATATTTAATTCAGATGACGCGCGACGTGACGTCATTAGCATAACCATTTTTGTGGATCTCAAAAATTTTCCTATAATTAAAAGAAGATGCATATTAGCAATTTATTAAAATTATTTTTAAAGACCTTTTTGATTTTTTTTTCAAATTACATAGATTTTATAATATGACGTCGAATTATATAGTTTTACCAACTTACTTGATTACAAATATTTTTACACTTTTATGTAATTGAATTTAACAGTTATTTTAGTCATGATAAAAAGTTACCTAAAACATAACTGATACACAGCAAAGATTCAATCCTTATAAATAATACTTTAAGGTTAACAGCCATGCTCCCCAGCAGAAATAGGACGCATCGACCAGTGAAGTACTACCCTCTCACAGGAAATCGACGCAAAGTAACGGTATCTGTAGGTAGTGTTGCGTTTCGTGCGATGACTGAGATCACTGCAGGTCCAATCCCCACCCCCTCTGTTCCCTTCCTTAACTTTTTCCCTTGTTTTTTCTCATCTCATACTTAACACGTGGCAAAACGTATGTAATACTTTAAGTATCGCAAGCGTTCATAGGTTACGGTGACTGATTACCATCAGGCGGACCGTATGTTTATTTGCCAATCGTCATGGTATAAAAAAGGATATTACATATTCAAATTAATTCTTAATAATAAAAACTATTGTACATATGATATTTTAGTGTTATATTGATTTGCATATTAATACAGTCAAATCAGTTCCTTATTTAATGCTACTTCACATCTTTTGTTTCACACGTTCAATGTATATTCAAAGGTTTATTATGTGCATTATAAGTGCCATAAATAAAGGCTTTAACAACCTAACCGATGTACTGTGTAACAATTTTCTTTTATGTTAGATTTTTATACTTATTTGCCAATACGTATCAAAAGAAGAAGAAATACGCAAATACACACATTCTCACATAATTATGTATTTAGTTTTCTTCTTGCTAGCATTATTCCCAAGGTCTGCTTATAATCTTATCCGGATTTAATGGGTTACTAGTTTCTTTACAGAGCGATGATTATTATCAGATGTGGTAACAGCCGGGACCGACGGCTTAACGTGCTTTCCGAGGCACGGTGGCGAGACCTACAGGGACAGACGCCCAGACTAAAACCGATATTTGTAACAATCATCTGCTCTGAGCGGGAATCCCTCCCGACGAGAGTAAAAAGCAGACCCTAGGTAAATACCGGCAATAATGCTAGGAAGAAGTCAACTAGTTTGGGTGGGTTTCCCACGAACAAAATATAATATGAAAAAATTTAAATGTTTGGTTTTTCTATTTTGTTGGTCTTATTTTCTAACAATTATAAAATAAAATAATCCTACTAATTCTATTAATATTATAAATGTGAAAGTTTGGATGGATGCATGGATGGATGGATGGATGGATGGATGGATGTTTGTTACTCTTTCACGCAAAAGATATTGCACGGATTTTTATGAAATTTTCTACACTCATAGCTTATTGCCTGGATTAAAACATAGTATAATTTTTATTCCGATAAAATGTTAGGTTCCCGTGGAGTTATAAAAAACCTTTATCAACGTGAGAGGAGCCGCGAGCACTGCTATAATAAATATAGTAAAATAATAGAATCGTACTTACATTTGCTTTTGTTTAAATCCCATACCGGAAACCGGAGTCCCACATCGGCTGACATGATTACTGCGAAGACAAAATAAAATAGTATTTAGCTGTTCCAAATTATATGCACTTTTATATACGATTTAAGATTATTAACTAGTGATGTGTGATCGCTTATAGTTTAATAAAATAACTGAATCCGATTCAAATTGCTACTTACTAAATTGGCACGAAAAATGCCGTCATGATAGTATTAATGACATTAACAAATTATAATATTAATTAATGAGTCACATAAGTAATTAGCAGTTTTGTAATGTTATGACTTTTGGGAATAATTACTTGGAACACTATTTAATAATAGTTACAAGTCAAGTGCGTGACCACGCACAGTGTAAACTAAAGGGTTCCCTAGCTAAGAATGAATAATCTTAAGGACTTTAAAAATAATAATGAATTAAAATCGACCGCAAAAATACGTTGGTAATTTCATAATAATTAGCAAAAATTTAATGAATAACAAAGTTATGGGAAAAACATATATATAAATCTCTAAAATTTGTTGACAGAGTCAATAGTCTCCGACTTTTCCGTTTTTAGCCTTTGGCTATGGAACCCTAATACACACCTAAGTACTTTTAGCAAAAAGTACTTTACAATTAATTGTCTTTCAGTTAAAATATTTTTTTCGGAATGTGTATTGTTGTTGGCCCTACTGGCCTTGACAGCGTCACCGAGCGGAGGTAAATATTATATTCCGTAAAATGTATTTTTTTTTTTGCAACACCATAAGGCATGCAGGCGCGTTGCCGTCCTTTCAGGAAAGAATACGCTTTTCTCTTAAAGGTTCCCAAGTCGTATCGGTTCGGAAAGACCGCCGGCGGAAGTTGATTCCACAGAGTGGTTGTGCGAAAAAGAAAATGTCTTCTAAATCGCGCTGTTGAGGATTTCCAGACATCGAGGTGGTATGGATGGAATTTAGAGTTTGTATAGAAGAATTGAAATGTAACCTTGTAAAATAACACTTCATGGAGAAATCTTCATAAATCAAAAGCTTCTGAACTATTTATTCTTATTTTAAAAAGTTATGTAACGATATAAAAATCATGATCATCATCATATCAGCTGAAAGAAGTCCACTGCTGACATAGGTCTTCCCAAAGAGTGCCACATTTAACTGTCCTGCGCGACTCACATCCAGCGGACTCCCGCAAACTTCACCAAGTCATCAGTCCACCGTATCGGGCGTCTACCCACGCTGCACCTTCCGGCAAGGTATTTAAAAAATTTCAAAACAAAATATAACTGACCCACATCGTAATCGTGTTCATCAATATAATCTAATGTTTTCTTTATTCTTTCTTAACTTTTAACCATTTAGGCAATAAGTTTTATTATTATATTATTATATTTTGTATTCTTGCCTGTAACTCATTATTACTTGGCATAGTGGTTTATAACGAATAAACAAACATTTCTTCTTTTTAAAGTAACCCATCCATTTACATCAGCTACATTTGGTCATGTAGAACCCCTGACGATGATCACTGTTGGTCACCGAAACTACGTAATACTAATAATTGGATAACGTAACTTTCCAAAATGATTATTTTCAAGGTATAAAATTCAAAAATTGTCGATTTAATTACATCTTTTCCCTATAGAAAGTACGCAAATGGGCTTTACGCGGTTACGAAAACGAGTTCAAGGTTTATTTCGAGAAAAAAAATATGTTTAAAGTGTTTTTTAAATTAATTCTGCTTATACATTTATCTAACTGTTAATTAATGTGGCATTGTTATCTTTTACTTATACTGTAAATGGATGATTAAATTCGATTTTTTTAAATTTTATTTCATGACGGTTGGCAAACACTCAGAAGCCTCAATAGCTCAACGGTAGAAGGGCCGACTTCGTTCCGTTAACGCGAGAGTCGAGGGTTCGATCCTGACCCCTTGGGCTATTGTCGTACCCACTTCTAGCGCAAGCTTAGACCTTTATTGGAGGGGCAATAGGAATATTAGTAATGCCTTGAAAAAACATTGCTAATATTCTTTAAAAAAACGCACATACGGGTCACCTGATGGTAAGTAGTCAACGCAACCTATGAACGTTTGCAATAACTGAAACATCACATGCGCGTTGCCAACCCAAGGGTTAAGAGGGAAGGGATAAGAAGGGAAAAAAGGAAAGCAGAGGGGGGGGGACGTAAAGAAACAGTATTCTGTTACTTTACGTCGATTATATTGGAGGGGGTAGTACTTTTCCATTAGTGCTAGCTCTGTCATGGCTCTACTACTGCAAACACTTAAAATGATTTCTTTTGATGGGTACTTTAGGATCAGTTCAGACAAAAACACTCGAGTTCTGGGGCCTTCTCTAGCCACAATTCAAAGAACAAAAATGCGTTTTAAGACGTTGTGACATGAAAGTTAGATTGAACCGTCGCATTGATTTATCATTGTAGTATCGATGAATTAAGATTGATGATTGATAATCTAATGAATGGCACGTGCCCGTGACTTCTTCCATGGTAACATAAATCATATTTTGTAAGTAACTAATGCAGTACTTTTTTATAAACCTACAGGAACCTGACACTTTTAGATACAAAGTATCCTATGTTTACACATCATATACTTCCATCCAGGTAACAATCTATATGTGTGGCAAAAATCGTTCTAACATTTTTGCGTATTTGAGTAACAAACTGGAAGTTTGTTTTGTATGTTTGGCATAAAACCCGCTTGCATACTTTTGGTCACTCTTGAGGACTTCGGAATGGGCATTCTACCTAGTCACGAGCATGCACGAGTTGGCTTAGTCATTAGGATAGCGACGTTTTTTTATTTTTTAATCAATTAAAGTGTGAATAATTAAAATTTTAAAACTTGTTATTTCTTTTAATTATTTTAATTTACCGACACAGAAATTTACTTCTCTAAAGGTCACAGGATATAAGTATCCTAATGGGGACCATTTTGTGTGTATTTTTTACTGAATGTGTATGCCGTAGGCCCTATCGGCCTTGACGGCGCCACTGAGCGAGGAGGATGCAAGTACAGCGACCCGGGTGTGAATTGAGTGTATAGGAATTTTACTAATTAATCGATAGATTATCATATAGCCTAACATTTTTTATATTTTTATACGAAAGAATCGCGTAAATAATTAATGAAATAATGCAATTCAAATGATTTTACTTGAATATTAATAGTTAGTGCAAGTGCGTGTTTAACAATGCATAGTGAAGATAATTACATTTTCAAGTTCAGGGTTAAAGAAATCCAATCCTTATTAACTAGCTACGCCAGCGGCTTCACTCGCGCTGTGTACCAATTTTTACTTATGCACTAAGTCCTAAATCTTTTTTTAAATAAAAGAAGCCTAAAATACTTCTTATAATATTAGCAAACTGACAGCGAGCAAAATTACAGATACACAAAAAAATTTGCTGTTAAATGGAATTACAAAAAGGGTTTTCGTTTTTTTTTTTTATATTTGTATAGATGAGCCAACCGCACTATTTTATTTTATCGATAGCAAAAATAAACTTATATAACATGGCACTCCCAAAAGACAATGTTAGTTATAGTGAATTAGTTAAAAGACGGAAAAACTATTTTCTTGAATTAGGTAAAGCTTAACTAAATATGATTAGATGGTAATTGCTCTGGATAAGAGCAAAATACCCTGGACAAAATATCCTAATTAATACTGGTTCGCCCTTAGGGTTGCGGAGGTCAGATGGCAATCGCTCTGTGTAAAAACTAGTAACCTGTCAAATCTGGATAGAGTAATAAGCAGAGCCTGAGCGAAATACCAATCGGGTCGGCTTATAATGCTAGCAAGACGAGTTCACGTTTACTAAAAAAAAAACTATTTTGAAGTCTAGAATACATATTCCAAATTAAATGTATACCAATTCAAAACTTTGCGGTTGGTTAAGTGACTAAACTTGACATCATTTTTTCATCATAGTTTAATAATATCTACCATTTTGGGAATCCCTGTTATCAGATGCTAAAATAACAACGCGGGACGGACAACTTAACTCGCTCTCCGAGGCCAACGAGGACAAATGCCCAGACCGAAATATTTTCAAGCATCTGCTCCGAGCGGGAATTGAACCCGCAACCGCCGAGGCTCAAAGCAGATATATAATTATAAGATATGCATATAAATTGCATAAGCCCTAATTCGTATTCACTACTTTATAATAAAATACTTTTGACCGACTTCAAAAATATTTTATTTTTTTCGCAGAATAATTTAAGCCGATTTTGGTAATGTTTAAATTTTGTTAGACAGGTTTTTTTACTGCACTGCTGCTGCATAAAAAAATCGTTACCGTAAGTAATCGTTACCGTAAGTAACGATTTTTTTATTGCACGTAACTCTAATTATTTTTCTAAAATAAAATTAATAAGTATTTATTTATAAATATTATCTATTATTATAAAATGGTATTTTTTCAAAATATCTTAAGTATATCTAAATAAATAAAAGTGAAGTGTCTGTTTGTAATTCCAAACTAACAGCTTTTCACTAAATTCATAATTATGAAAGTATATTCGGTAATTAAATTACAAAAAAAGTAATTTTAATTTTAAAAATATTTTTTTTTTCTGTGCGTTGGTTTGTTGGTTCTAATCTCTAAAAAATATTTTTGTATAATTACGGATAACTAGTTGCAGTTGTTTTCATAATGGTCGTTAATAAAAAATAATAAAAAATACTCACATTTAATATTTTTAACTATATTTCAAACTGGCACATAAGAAAACGTAATTTCGCAGCGTATCATTAAATAAATTTAAAAAAATGTCTCGCGTAGCGTAAAGTGTCCGCTATGTGGCAATACTTAAAGGTTTATGATCGATTGTACTTAATGCAGCCCGATTTTACTTATAAACCAATCTGAACAAAAACTCTTTTTTCAGGGACATCACTTGTCTCGAACAAGAACATCATTATCTTGTTGTCTCTTTCACACACGAATCTTATATCGCATGGGCGGCTGGAGGATAAAAAATCATTTTGTCTGTTAGACACATCATGGCGGACAATACTAGCGGACCTCTTTTGACCTTTGTGGGTTCTATTCCCGTTCAGGTCAGATGTTTGTTATAGATATAAATAAATAAACGCTACACACTCAACGGATATTGGGATCTTGGTATCCTGTGTCGGGGGTCCGGAAACATACACAAAGACGAGGACAAATACAACCGAACCGGAAAATATGTTTGCATGGTTAATACAAACATATTATGCTCCGAGTGGGAGTCGAACCCGTGACCTGTGAGTATTAGTGTGTAAAAAATATCAGAAATACTATGAAACTACAACGTTAATCTACAAGTTAATGAAAAATTTTACTTTTTTTGTGCTTTAAAATTAATCAATCTATAACAATAATTTTAATTAAATTGGAATATAATTATTAAATTAAAATCGAGAATTCATCTAATACCTTAAAACGAGGAATTCTTGTATATATATATATATAATTGGGATCTCAGAAACGGCTGCACCGATTATCATGAAATTTAGTATGCAGGGGTTTTAGGGGACGATAAATCGATCTAGCTAGGATTTATTTTTAGAAAATGTGGCTTTGTCCGTGTTTTCAGGCCGTTGTCGACACGCCATCTATTATCAACAAAATAAATTAAAAATGTCAAAATATATAAATAAATTCACAGCGCACTTGAGCGACCACGCGTTGCTATGGCAACAAGGATTTATTGAATTGAATCGAATGACAAACCTTTCAACAATGACAGTTGACGTTTTCTTTAATTTTTTATTTTACTGACTGACAGCGATGCGTCCATTAGAATTTAACAAAATACTAAACAATCCAAATTTTTGCGGATATAACTTGTTGTCGAAATCATTATTTTATTGTCCAGGTAAGGTTTCAACGGTACCCTTCACGACTTTCGATTTACCAAAAACAAAAAAAACCGAGCATAGCTCGGTCAACCAGGTACTATTATTAATCAATCCTCCTGCTGTAGATTTTCTTTTTCTGAAATCTTCACAATTTAAGAATTTTTTTACATCTACTGCGTCGTCTTTGGTCATATGTGTAATATATTTTGAATGTAATAATATTTGTTATAGATTAATTCAAAAATCATTATTTTATGTAGCATTAATAATAATATGTATGACACTAGGTAGAATGTGTTTATGAGCTTTTCAAGTGTATTTTGAAAACCAGTACTTAAAATATATTCAGTGATTAATTAATAATCATAATGTATTTTATTTACAGTGGAAATCGTCGATGAATGGTTTCTGATGAAATCGCCAACCGCGGTTTCGATAATTATGCTATCATATTGGTTGTTTGTACTGAAATTGGGACCACTATGGATGAAAAACAGAAAACCCTTCAAGCTGAGGAAGACGCTCCTTGCTTATAACTTATTTCAAGTTTTATTATCAACGATAATTTTTGTAGAAGTAAGACAAAGTATCTCAATTTATGTGTTTATAGATTTAGTTCCATTTACGTTAAATTGTTTCGGTCACTGGTCGTTAAATGAATAAATTAAATTTAAATAATAATGACAAATTGTTAAGTAACGTTAGGCACAGCCAGTCACTATATGAGTGACGCCCAATGGTTTTTCGACTTAGCGTCTCCGTGATGATGTGATGATGATAATGTGAGTGGCCACGTCATCGACGGCTGCTATCAACTTGATAATAGTCGTGGCTACTTACCACACGATTCGATGAAAACCCCTCCTTCCTTTTTAAAATGCTGATTTGAAAAAAGCAATTGTGTAGTGAAAAACGTTCATAATTAATTTATAAAATTATGCACAGCACTTTACACTCGCTAGTGATTATAATTCATGGACAACTAGAAGCGTCAGAGACTCAAATTTATAAGTCTCGAACTTTTTGTTCTTTATCACACAGCTGAGAATGATAACATTGGTAGTTCTGTAAACTTCTTTTACTGCTTTCAATCCAAATGATCTTGTACCATAGACAAGCCAATAACGAGGTTACTCCCATCTGATTTCCTCAATCACAAATACTGGATGGAAGAAATTAAAAGACAATGCTCCATGACACGATCAGCCATGGAAAAGCTCAAGAAATATGTCACCACAAAAATACCAAGATTTGCTTGATGACATGCTCAATATTACCTATTTTGCTGTATGGAGCTGAAACATGGACGATCAATCAAAAATATCATAATATGATTATAACTTAACATACCCTTATTACAACTGAACAGCCTTTAGATGATGAGAATAAAATGGACTAGTCAGCGCTTTAACGTTTCCATCCTTAAAGACCTTCGACTTCGAGAGACGTAACAAAGACTTCGTCGATTGAGAAAATGCGAATCCTAACAATATTTGGACAAACCCTTTTTTTATTTAAGTGGAGGGCAAATTACTTTAGTCAACTTGATGGTAACTGGCAATAAAGTCCAAACAAGAAGGTGGATGTTGCGGAAGGCAACTGCGTTAGCCAACCTCGTTCTGCCTTGCCGCAAGATGCCTGTTCACGCCTCGTTTGAAGAAGTCCATATTATACGAAGGAACACGTGTGTGGCAATGAGTTCCACTTTTCGGAACTACGACAAAGAAAATAATTGTCATCTTCGTTCGCAAAGGATGCCACGATCGGTGACATCGGAAACCGGTACGGATAGTTCTTGAATTGAACAGGACAGAACATAGTGGAGAATAATTCCTCTGAATACTCGCCATGATCCTGTCGGTAGAATGCGCTTAGGGTGACAATCTCACGACGCAGTTCGAAAGGTTCTAGGGTGTTGGAGACCTCTCCGTTGTCAATAATGCGAATTGCTTGCGGCTGTAGCCACTCCAGGTTTTCCAACGAGTATTAGCAGAGTCATCCCAAAGGTGCGAGCAATACTCAACGCAAGACCGTACCTGAGTTTTGTACAACAGGCGCAGTTGCTGTGGCGAGAAATAACGATGCACCTTCTGCTGTTCAGGACTCCGAGTTTACGTGAGGCCGTTTTAATAACTGCCTTGATGTGATCCTTGGGGTTAAGATCACAGTGTAGCTGCATTCCAAGCATAGCGATATTGCTTTGCATCGACAACGTAGTGCCAGAGAGGGAAGGATAGGGGGAAAATTGAGACTTTTTGTGGACTTTTTGAGTGGTGACAGCGCAAGCCTTTTTGGCATTGAAATCAATCATATTATCAGCACTCCATTTAGCGATGAGGTCCAACGTCTGATTGAAGCCAATGACAAGATTCTCGCGTCTCTCTCAGATGTCTCAGATGTGTAAGACGACGTTGTGGCGCAGCGGTAGCGAACCTGCCTTAAACGCCACAGGTCGCGGGTTCGATTCCCGCTCGGAGCATAATATGTTTGTATTGACCATGCAAGCATATTTTCCGGTCTGGGTGTATTTGTCCTTGTCATTGTGAATGTTTCCGGACCCCGACACAGGATATTACTATCCTAATGGGGGCCGTTGAGTGTGTAGCGTTTATTTATTATTATTATTATTATGTCTGTTCAACTTTAAAATAGGTGGACTGATTTTGATGAAGTTTTCAGGCCACATTCAGTTTGCTAGCAGCTAGTATCTAGTACAATATATGCCATAAATTGCAAAGTTTTTTCGAGTCTACTTTAATCAAAATTATATGTTAATCAAAATTCTAAGTCAAGACTCCGACTAACACTGTGAGCTGTATTGAATATGTATGAATAAATTAATAATATATTAATCGTTAACGTATATATGACTTGCGGAATTCTTATTCATATTATTAAAAAATCAGCCAAGTGTGTGTCGAATTCGCACATCTTCCGTACATAAAAATATTGAAATTTTTAAATTATGGAATCAAATTTGTTTTTATTATTTTTTTTTAAAGCGACCATAGGTTTGTACACAATCTATAGAAATCCCAACTATATATTAACCACAGTTGATTACATATAGCAAAAATCTAAAAGTTTTTTATATGGTCTTCAATATTCCATTAAGTACGGAAACCTAAAAACTAGAAACGTTTTCGCTCGCGTTTTTTGGAGTTGACTCCTTAAGAATTGATTTTAATACAAGCCGCCCGCCCTGAAAAAAAAATGAAAAGTAAAATGTATTTTTTTTATTATTATGAATTCACTTTTTTACTATTTTTATGTATCTTTTCATACATATTCGCATGTCTGTTTTGTCGTCATTTTTTAATGTTTATTCATTTACTTTTCATACTCTTTTTTCTTCTATTAAATATTCAAAGTCAACCGTACTTAAGGTCACAGAGTACCCTCCACTTGTGCGTTGGAGCTAACGAAAACACTTTTTTTTCTAATTAATAATGTACATCTATACCAATGTCCATTGGTAAATTCTATCTTAATAATAAGTGTGAATTTATATCTTAATAATAAACTAATTGTATGTTAAATTTGATTCTATTCTTTTATTATAGTTAAGCTTAACTATACGATATACCTAAAAACTGTTTTTTTTATATTTTCAGGCCTTAACCGTTATCAACAAATATGGTCTTTTTCCGTCAAAATGCCCTCAAGAATCATTTGAAATCGCAATAGAGGTAAGTTTGCACGATATTTAAAACTAACGAATTCACTGCCCATAATATTTATCTGCATTTAATAATTCTGGATAGATGCGTAGCAAAATATTAAACTATGCATAATAATAATTATTAGCTTTTGATGTGTCTTCAATAATGTTCAAGCCGTAATAGCTCAACGGTAGAAGGGCCGGCTATTGTCATAACCACTCTCAGCGCAAGCTTCGAGCTTATTTATAGGCACAATAGGAATATTAATACCTTTAAAAAGCTGTGCTAGCATCTTTAAAAAAAATAAGTGTTGAATAATTGGAATGCTCTTAAAAATATGGAAGTAGTGACCTCGGAATTTTTTTTGCAGGATACGCACAATTTCTAATTGTACTGCCACAGGCACTAGAAATAATTTATATTGTTTTTATTAACTCTATAACTAATGGGTAGTTAGCTTTTTTCGCGCCTTCGCCTGCGGTTACAGCCACTTTTACTAAGACACTTTTATTGCAATTAAAATAAATTGTTCCTGACACAAACTTTCTTCCTCTATTTTAATCTTTTCAAGCTTGTTTTGCAACTAAAATTATCAAAATAGGTTCACCGGATAAAACGTTTCTTTCACATTTATAACATCGTAAATTAATAGAAAATTTTAACCCCTTTACAAACTTTGAATGTCATATACATACAACAGCCTAAAGCATAAGTTTCAAACTTCTAGCTCTAAAAATGACAATCCTTCCATATAACTTCTTATCTCCCCTTTTCAACCCCTTAAAACCCTTTTTTGAGACAAAGTTACGTTCGCATTTATAATTTAGTATGGATAAGGATTTTAAATGTGAAAGTGACTCTGTCTGTCCGCTACGTTTTAACGCCTAAGCCACTCAACTGATTTTGATAAAATTTGGTACAGAGATAGATTACACCTTGAAAAATGACATCTTTTTGATAAAAGGCTTGAAGTGGCTGCAATACGAGACGAAAAACTATTTTTTCTATATAATTACAAAGGATTTTTGAAGATGGATTTCATTTTTATTATTCTCCCTCATACCCCCTCCTTGCCATGTTGGAACTACGCGTGCTGGTCTCCGGTGTCACCGATTAACTAGCATGATACTTAAAAGAAGTGAAGTGATACTTGAAGTATCACAGGCGTTACTAACCCGAGGGATAGGAGGAATTGATGAGAAGGGATATAAGTTAAAGAACTATGGGGAGTGGGAGATTGGGCCGACGCTCTCACTCGTCGTACGAAAACCAACTGTACCTACATATACTGTTAATTTTGTCTGGTTTTCTGTGAGATGGAAAAATATTTCATATCCATATATACATAATTCTACTGTAAGTGTGTATGTCACTGTATTCTTAAACGGCTGGACCGATTTTGACGATTTATTTGTGTATATTCCGGTGGATTCGAGGATGGTTTAGATTAACATTTGAACCCAGTAGGGGGCGCTGCTATCGGTTCGTGGCAGGACAGTGTCTGTCGGGCCCGCTAGTTATATATAAAATAATTTAGTTTTTTTTTTGTTTCCAGGTTCAATTCATTTTAATTACAATCCACATTTTAGTTAACTACAAAGTGTCAAGATGTGATGTATCACGTATTGTTGTGGGAACTTTAGTCTTCAACTTAATACTGTTTTTCTTTCTCTTTCGTAATTTTTACAAAAAAGCGTACAATACTGACAAATCAAAGCCGATCGCAGACGATATTAATCTCCAAAAATACAATAATAAACATAAAAATTAAAATAATGGAGTAAAAGCCAATGGTAATTTATGCAAGAATAATGAAGATTAAATTAAATAATTATAATTATTAAAAAAAATCTATATATTAGAATAAAATCATTAACAAAAATATTCTTTTATTTTTATTGTTACTTGCTCCTCTTCAATGTCATGTCTCTTTTTATTTAAAAGTAAAATAACAGCCTGTTAATGTCCCACTGCTGGGTGAAAGCCTCCTTACCCGTTAAAGAACAGAATAATAAAGCTTAATCCACAACGCTGAACTACTGCGGATTGGCAGATATACATGTCTATGAATTTCAACTAAGATATGTATAGGTTTCCTCAGGATGATTTTCTCCGCCGCCAAGCAAGAGAAGAATTCGAAACACAAATTAAGCATTTGACAATTTAAAGATGCTGGCCCGGATTTGAAACCGTAACTTTCAATCTACGTCTAAAGTGTAGCTTTTCAATTCACTGGACCATCTCGTTAGCTATTTTATTTAGGTGTATCTTTGGATAAATTTCCAAAATTATTGAAAACAAACAGAAGCGTGTTTCCAGCCCAAGTAGGGTTGGACACCTACATGTGTAACTCCTAGTGTTGTATGTGTTTCTTCATCCTAGCATTATTCCCGGTATTTTATGTACCCAGGGTCTGCTTATTACTCTTATCCGGATTTGACAGGTTACTAGTTTTTACACGGAGCGATTGCCATCTGACCTCCGCAACCCTAAGGGCGAACCAGTAACTCATTGGACAAGAGCAATTTACTTATCAAGAGTTAACGTTTATTATCAGATGTTATTGATAATAACCGGGACCGACAGCTTAACGTGCTCTCCGAGGCACGGTGGGGAGACCCACACGGACAAACGCCCAGACCGAGACAGAAATTTTGACAAACATCTGCCCGAGCGGGAATGAAACCCGCAACCGTCGAGACTAAAGGCAGACGCTACCCACAACGCCACAACGGTGTTGTATATGTATGGCGCACTATTCATAGTGTAGTGTTTCATTATGTCGTTGTAAACGATGGCGACTCAGAATAGTCTGTCACGACATTCTCCTCCTCTCTCAACAAGGGATGGGCAAGTAACAAGTCCATAATATGGGTTTAATATTTTAAGCCAAATGGCAAAAACGGAACTCTTATAGTTTTGTCATGTCCGTCTGTCTGTCCGTATGTCACAGTCATTTTACTGGGAGACTGTTGGCTCTATCTATACGAAATTTAGTAAATAGGTATATTCTATGAACCGCACTTTGAACTTGACTGATATTTTTTTTAATTTATTTAAAATATGATTACATTATCCTTCCTACTATAAATGTAAAAGTAACTCTGTCTCTCGGTCTATCTGTCTATCACGCCAAAGCTACTGAACCGATTTAAACGAAAATTGAGAGCTTGAGAAATGAAAGGCTATATTTTTTGTTTTACATTTTTAACGCGAAAAAAGTTTTGTAAGGGGCTGAAAATTTGTGTGGAAGTATCGTCATTTAGCTTGAAACTTATTTTTTTTTTAGGATTTTGAGAGTTTGTATTAAAATCGTTACTCACGCGGGCGAAAACCTTGCCAGAAGCTAGTTAAAAATAAATAATAAATCATAATCAATCATCATCGTTAAAGATTGAGTCGCCAATTAACGCAGGTCCTTAAGCTTCTGATAACTCCTTGCGCACGTAACCACTAATTTAGTTTTTCGGAAATTTGCTAAAATAATTCAACAGGCTATTGTTATATATATATATATATATATATATATATATATTTTAAGGTCACAACGGTTAGCAAACAAGCACACGGTCCGTCTGATACAGTCACCGCAACCTATGAACGCTTGCGATACTTAAAGTATCACAAGCTTTTTTTTATGTTACAAGTTGGCAAACATGCATACGGCCCACCAGATGCTAAGTGGGCGCCGTAGCCTATGAACGCTCGCAGCAACATTAGTAGGTGCCACTCACGCGTTGCCAAACTCGAGATATTACCCAGTAATTTCACTAGCGTACAGTGCCCTTCAAACCGGAACACAGTAATACCTAAGCACTACTATTTGGCGGTAGAATATTTGACAATGTGGTGGTACCTACCTAGCCGGCCTCTTGAAACATAAGACCTACCACCAGCATGTTGCCAAGCCAAGGAACAGGAAAAAGGAAGGGATCAGAAGGGGTAGGAGATTGCACCTCCGGCGCTCTCACTCATCGCACGAAACGCAACAGTGCGAGAGTAGTACTTCCCCGATCGAGCCGGGCCTTTTGTGCTAAGAGAAGCACGGCTCTACTACCGTTAACCGTATATCTGAAATAATAACTAACACTGACCCCAAATTTAACCCTTTCTCTATTAGACACTGTTATCAATCCCAAAAGAAATATTATAAGTCTTTTCTTAAAAATATTGAAGTGTTTTTTTTATGTAATAAGGGCAAACGGCCAGGAGGCTCACCTGATGCTAAGCGATTACCGCCGCCTATAAACATCTGCAACAACAGAGGGCAGGCAGGTGTATTGCCGACCTTTAAGGAAAGAATAGGCTCTTCTCTCGACTGTTCCCAGGTCTTATCGGGTTGGAAAGGCCACTGGCGGAAGTTGGTTCCACAAAGTGGTGGTTGTACCCATATTTGTTTCCTATCTAAGAATAAAATAGCGGGTCGTTAACGTGTAGCCAGGTGAGGGTTCGGAGGGGTGGCGGTTCGGGTATGGTCGGGAGATGGTGTTTTATCCACCATCGAAATTATCATGATGTCATTACGTCACGGTGGAATTAATTCCGTGACAATTTTTTTAATTATCAAAATTTAATACACGTCTAATTGCTTCTGAATTTTGATAAGTTGTTTCACAGCACATCACATTTCCTACAAAACATATTTTGAAAACAAAGCAATACAGATATCAAAAATTAAAACATCAATTTTGCACAGAAAAACTAGCAAATATTACCTGGCTTCGCCCACGTCAATCATCCAGTCAGGTCAGGTCATCAAGTCAAGATTAAATGAGATACAGGCCACCCCAAATTATCAAAAAATGTCGAATAATTTTTTGCTCTTGTTAATTTTTTGCGACTACTTAGTTTATTATGAAATTTTGGTATTAAAATAGATGTCTTTGGACAAGAATACGTGAAAAAGGTGATACAGAGAATAAACCTTTATCGGGAACTATTTACTTTTATTAAGATTTCTTTGTATAAGACCTTCTTCTTCTTTCTAGCATTATTCGCGGTGTTTTATTTACTATCTGCCTTATAGTCTTACCCGGATATGACAAATTACTACTTTTTACAAAGAGTGATTGCCATCTGACCTCTGCAACCCTAAGGGTGAACCAGTAACTCATTAGATATGAGTACATTATTTATCAAGATTTAACGATTATTAACCGGTTGTTATGATAATAACCGGGACCGACAGGTTAACGTGCTCTCCGAGGCAAGATGGGGAAAACGCCCACAACGAAACAGATATTTGTTAGATCAATACAAATATCTGCCCGAGCGAG
This sequence comes from Hestina assimilis, assembly GCA_023373885.1. Lineage (NCBI taxonomy): Eukaryota > Metazoa > Arthropoda > Insecta > Lepidoptera > Nymphalidae > Hestina > Hestina assimilis. The sequence continues at coordinate 14,308,384 of CM041745.1, forward strand.
AATCGAACCCTTAACCGTCTACGTCAAATGCAGACTCAATACCAATTCGCCACAACGGTGTCATTTCTGTGTATAAGATCATTGGTTACTTTTTTTAAAATACGTAATTCAATATTGTAAAGAAATTTTGGGCAAAAAATCATATAATCATAGTATATCTTTTAATAAATCTATTAGACCTTGAATCGTTGACGAGGTGAGTGTTGCAGTGTTGTTGATATCACTTAATTACAATACAATTGATTTCCAGCATTTTTTTATGTGTGAATTTAGTAATAGCGTTTATTGTATTTTTTAACAATGATCACACTTTGAAAAACATTCATTTTTACTGTCAAATATTATCGTTTTGTAAATCAAACAAGCATTAACTCCTTTAGATATATTTTTAGGGTTCCGTATAAAACCCTTATAATTTCATGCGTCGTCTGTCCGTCTGTTCCTCCGTCCGTATTATTGTTATTATTGGCACCTACTAATGGTGCTGCAAGCGCTCATAGTCTACGGCAACCACTTACCATCAGGTGGGACGTATGCTTGTTTGCCAACTTGTTACTTAAAAAAAAACTATGAACGATTGCGATACTTGAAGTATTACATGCCAACCCAAGGGATAGGAGGGATGGGACGAGAAAGGGAAAAAATTAAGGGTACAGGGAGACAGACAAGGGAGATTGGGCCTCCGGCGCTCTTACTCATCGCACGAAACGCAACGGTACTTACTGATATTGTCACTTTACGTCGATTTTCAGTTAGAGGGTAGTACTTCCCCGGTCGAGCCGACAAATTTATGCAGGGAGGGGCATGGCTCTTCTCTACTAAAATAATATCATAAAGAGAAAAGATAAGATTTTTTGTTTGTTTTTTACAATTAAATTCAAAAACTTGACCGATTTTAAAAAAACCTTTTACCATTTATTTATATCTTTATCGAGTAACAAAAGCTATATTATGTTTCGAAAAAATTTAGAGATCCCAATCTAAAATATAACGTTTTCTTACCTGAATTCAATTGGATCGCAATAGAATTGTTAGTAAAAGTTTATGGTGACCCCCTGACCAACGTTTAGTCTTATAACAATATGCGAATCACGGAACTTTAGACTCCCTGTAACTTTATTGTTGAGGAACTATGATGTTAGAAAGAACTCACTATGAGTAGCTATCATAAATATCACGCAAAATCGAAACTAAAGGGTTCCGCAGCTTGATGATGAAGAATCTAAGGACTTTAAAAATAATAACGAATTAAAATTGACCGCAAAATTAAGTTGGTAATTTCATAGCAATTATTAAAAGTAATATGAAAAACAACGTTATTTGTGTAAGACTTGTCATTTTATTTTATAATTATCACCAAGTAACCTGTTTCTGAATTTTTGTTCTTTGAAACTGACGTCCCGAACTAAATTCTGGTAAATCAATTATTATTTATTATTAAAAAAAATTATTCTATCACTAAAGGATTTTTTAAATAATTTACAGAAAACTATGACTTAATTACTAAGTGCTTAGTTAATTACAGATCCGAAATTCATCTACAACGTGATTTAAAAGCCATTTTCTTCCGCGTACAACCACTCTGTGGAACCAGCTTCCGCCGGTGGTCTTTCCGAACCGATACGACTTGGGAACCTTCAAGAGAAGAGCCTATTCCTTCCTTAAAGGTGGTGTTGCAGATGTTCATGGGCGGCGGTGGTCACTTAACATCAGGTGAGGCCTCCTGCTCGTGGGCCCCTCTGATATAAAAATAAAATTAATTAGACTTAGCTATTAGTCTTATTCAAAATGTTAACCTGTGCAGGTTACACGTGTATTTTTATCATTTATATGCACATAATTATAAAATGTGTAATTTTATTAGGATTCCGTGGGCAAATGGAAAAACGGAACGTCGGAACTAACTCGGAGTCTACTGCTCTATATATACGAAATTTAGTAAATAAATTTATTTTATGAACCGCTTCAAGATTTTGTAGTGAAATGATAAAATATTTAAAAATTAGGGGTTGCAACCCATACATGTATCTGAAGTTTGAATTTGAAAAAAATTTAGAACAGTGGTCTTTGAAAAGGATTTTAAAAATAATAAAGAGGTTTTGTTTTGACTTTATTATCTACTCTGCAAAAACTTACAACCATAATTATTTTGAAGAAGGTACGTTCAGAAATTTCATAGAAAATAGGTTTTTCCCATAACTTTGTTTTTCATATTACTTTTAATAATAGCTATAAAATTACAAACTTATATTTGCAATCGCTTTTAATTCATTAATGTTCTAAAGATTCTTCATCATCAAGCTGCGGAACCGTTTAGTTTCCAATGTGCGTGGTCCACCACGTTCTTGACTACTAATTATTCAAGTTACGTAACATGACAATATTTACTGAATTCCAATTAAGCTAGGGTAGGTAATTTGTTTTTGTTTTTAATGTCACACGTAGGCAAACGGGGTTTTGATGGAAAGTAATATTGTCGTAGCTATGCTAAAAATATGGTACAATACGGTACGGCCTACTATGTTACTCGTTGCAAATGTAGCGGTTCGCTTCCCACCTCGCTTTACCCCAGGTGAGGTGAGCTGAGGTGAGGGGTGAGGACTTGGAGAGGCATCAGAGATAGAGATGCTCTATCGCAGTTTACTGGTGGCACCCTGGTAGGCATTTTATTGCAAGATGCCGGCTAGGTAGGTACTACCGCAGTGTCAGATATTCTACCTCAAAGCAGTATTGTGTTTTCCATTACTGTCTTTCGGTTTTTTTTTTTTTTTATGTTAGAAGTTGGCAAACAAGCATACGGCCCACCTGATGGTAAGTGGCTGCCGCAGCCTATGAGCGCTTGCAGCACCATTTGTAGGTGCCACTCGCGCGTTGCCAACCTCGAGATATTAGTTCTTAAATCTCGTCCGCCCAGAAATTTCACTAGCGTACAATGCCCTTCAAACTGGAACACAGTAGTGCCTAAGCACTACTATTTGGCGGCAGAATATTGGACACTGCGGTGGTACCTACCTAGCCGGCCTCTTGCAACAAAAGACCTACCACCAGTACAGTTTAGTAGTAGTAGTAGTAGTTTAAGGGCACTGTAGCTAGTGAAATTATTGCTCAAAAGAGATTTATAACCAATATCTCGAGGTTGGTAAGGTGTGAATGACACCAATGAATGCTTGCTTTCCAACTTTGTAACATTCAAAAAAAATTCTTCGCAACCACCGTCTTTTCACGATCTCCCAGAGACACTGATAGACGAGTGCATCGATTGGTCGGTACACGATCGGTAGGGTAAGCAACTTTAGGCTTGGTCAGGCACTAGATGGGTGATCGCATAGTGGTATTTTAACTGAGCATCTCCGTGCTTCGCAGGGCACGTACAAAGTCGGTTCCAGCTGTTGCAAATTTGACAACAGTCGAAAAGTCAAGTCCGAGGCCTACGGGCGACTTGAACAACTCTGACACTAGGTTGGCCACTAACCACTCGATGAGAAAAAGAAGACGATCTCCCATAAAGAGACTATGGTCTACGCTGAATCGTCATCCAACACCACTGATCGTGACAGCCTTGACTGTGGAGACTTTTTCGATTGCATTGACGAGAACTCGTAACTAAGTATATATTATTTCAAAGGTTTGCTTGAAGGGTTGTGAAGTCCTGGGGGATGGACCATGTTATTATAGAAATAATTGTAACGCGATGTAACTCAATTCAGGTAGTAAAACGATTCAGATTTTATATAAGCATTATATATAAATATATAATTATGTTTATATACGAAATAGTGATGTAGTTCAATTTAGATCGTCATTTGAATAGCAAGAAAACATTATGAGGGTTTTAAGAAACCACGACAAAAGTGTAACTTTTAACTTTTTTTATTATTCGATTGTTCGGTTCGGTTATTATTCGGTGTTAAATTTGCGTTCTTCTTAATTGAAAAAAAAAAATGAAAAAAAAGGTGTGTGTGCGATTCACACACGATAGAAGTGAAACTTCAATAAATCGACAAAAGAATGAGATGAATATATATAACAAGATATAAAAATATTCACAAACACTGTTAAATAATAACACACCACGCTGACTTCTTACTAAAAAGCTGTAATACGCAGCCGCATACAGTGTACAGTAGTATTAGCTCATGTACTTTTCACATATACTAACACACGTTAAATTCTCAAATACAAGCAAGTATTAAACAGTGTGCAATATACATACACACCGACATTTGCTCTCTCGCTCTGGCTCACTAAAGCATGGCGCAAAGAGGAGAGACCGATAATATAAAATAGTATGTATATATCAGTCTCATTCTTCCTACACATTTTTGTATTTGTGTCTCTTACCTGACGTTTTTTCCGTTGCATCTGGTTTGAAACCACATCGATTCTAAAGAAGTTTCACTTCAAAAAATTAAAATAAACGATTAAAAAACCGACACGCAACCAAACAGATGTACATCCAAAAAATATTAAAAAGCAAAATGCTTATAATAATAATAAAAACATGCATGCGAACAAACATACATAAAAAAATTATGATAAATGAAGATAAAACGGACATGCAAACTTACACGCGAAAAACATACAAACAGCAATACATGCGTCTTTCACTTTATCCCCTCTGCGCTGCCGACTGTACTAATGTGATATGGTAAAAATAAAAGAATTAATTTGATGTGAGCAATGCCACCGACTGTATTAATGTATGTACGAATATCAAAGAATTTAGTAAATGTAGTGATAATCATTACATTAACACTAGGAATAAACATAAATTAACAATGCCAGTTACTAGACAGTATAAAATTAGTAACTCTTTTAAGGGTAACTGTATACGGTTTTACAATCCCAGAAAGCCCTCAGGTAATTCCTATTAATAAATTTAAAAAAAAAAAAAACTTGAGAGGTGTCAAGGGACACCCGGATGGAACGAAGTTCCTTTCGATTAATTAGTGAAGGAATTGTAATAAAATTTTATTTTTTTAAGTTATAATAATATATATTTTTTTATTAACATTATTTATTATTTACAAAAAACCTGTATACACCCAACAAAAATAATCGTCGCCACACCACACTGTTCAATGCGAAATAGAAATGAAAATATCTGGCTTGCTTTCTATAAGAGAGAGAGACAGACAGAGAAACATGCGACGCCGCACAGCTTACAATAGCTTACTATAGCAAAAAGTGTCGTGACAACTTTTCGTAAGAATTTTTTCCGTCTAGCCCCCTTTCACAACGCGCGATAAGGAACTTCGTTCCAAAAGTCAAGGGACGCTTGTGGGACGAAAAAATATAACCCCTGAGTTTGTTTCGCCGGCTCTTGTCGGGTAGAGTTTTAAATTTCATAGTAATTATTAAAAGAAATATGAAAAACATAATTATGGGAACAACTTATATATCTCTAATATTTGTAGACCTATCTTCTTCAAACTAAATGTGGTTGAAAGTTCGTTTGATGCTCTACAACCTCCAATTTTTCTAGAATTTTAAATCCCATCGTTCAGAAGGGTGGAGGGATACAATTTTTATGACATTAGGAGCTTATGTCTCAAAAACTCTTGACTTCATGAAAAAAGTCAAAATCAAACCTCTTATCATTTTGAAAGACATGTCCAAAGATATCTCACACGTTGCCATACGTTGAAGTTTGTTTTTTCAACCCTCAGTTTCATGTATCGACACCGTTGTGGCGTTGTGGGTAGCGAGTCTGCATTAAGCCTCGACGGTTGCGGGTTCGATTCCCGCTCGGAGCAGATGTTTGTATTAATCGTACAGGCATGTTTTCCGGTCTGGTTGTGTTTGTCCTTGTCATTGTGAATGTTTCCGGACCCCCACAGGATATAATTATCCTAATGGGGGCCGTTGAGTGTGTAGGCGTTTAATTATAAAAAAAAAAAAAAAAAATGTATGGACTGCTACCCTTAATTTTTATAATATATTTTAGGATTTCATTAAAAAATCATGGTGCGGTTCACTGAATATATCTATTTCCTAAATTTCGTACAGATAGGGCCAACAGTCTCCGAGTAAAATGACTGTGACATACGGTTGGACAGACAGATGTGACGAAATTGTAAGGGTTCCGTTTTTGCCATTTGGCTACGGAACCCTAAAAATATATCTAAAGGAGAGTTAATGCTTTATTGACTTACAAAACGATAATATTTGACAGTAAAAATGAATGTTTTTCAAAGTGTGATCATTGTTAAAAAATACAATAAACACTTTTACTAAATTCTCATAAAAAAATGCTGGAAATCAATTGTATTGTAATTAAGTGATATCAACAACACTGTGCAACACTGACCTCGTCAACGATTCAAGGTCTAATAGATTTATTAAAAGATATACTATGATAATATGATTTTTTGCCCAAAATTTCTTTACAACATTTGATTCAAAAGACAAAAAATGTATTGGCGTATTTAAAAAAAAAGTAACCTATGATCTTATACACAGAAATTACACCGTTGTGGCGTATTGGTAGCGAGTCTGCCTTTAGCCACGATGGTTACGGGTTCGATTCCCGCTCGGGCAGATGTTTGTATTGATCTTACAAATATCTTTTTCGGTCTGGGCGTTTTCTCGGAGAGCACGTTAAGCTGTCGGTCCCGGTTGCTATCATAACACCTGATAATAATCGTTAAATCTTGATAAATAATTTGCTCATATCTAATGAGTTACTGGTTCGCCCTAAGGGTTGCGGAGGTCAGATGGCAATCGCTTTGTAAAAAGTAGTAATTTGTCATATCCGGGTAAGACTATAAAGCAGACAGTAAATAAAACACCGCTAATAATGCTAGAAAGAAGAAGAAGGTCTTATACAAATAAATCTTAATAAAAGTAAATAGTTCCCGATAAAGGTCAGTCACACTGGTGGTAGGTCTTTTGTTGCAAGAGGCCGGCTAGGTAGGTACCACCGCAGTGTCCAATATTCTGCCGCCAAATAGTAGTGTTTAGGCACTACTGTGTTCCGGTTTGAAGGGCATTGTACGCTAGTGAAATTACTGGGCGAACGAGATTTAAGAACTAATATCTCGAGGTTGGCAACGCGTGAGTGGCACCTACTAATGGTGCTGCAAGCGCTCATAGGCTGCGGCAGCCACTTACCATCAGGTGGGCCGTATGCTTGTTTGCCAACTTCTAACATAAAAAAAAAAAAAGGTTTATTCTCTGTATCACCTTCTTCACGTATTCTTGTCCAAAGACATCTATTTTAATACCAAAATTTCATAATAAACTAACTAGTCGCAAAAAATTTACAAGAGCAAAAAATAATTCGACATTTTTTGATAATTTGGGGTGGCCTGTATCTCATTTAATCTTGACTTGATGACCTGACGGATGATTGACGTGTGCGAAGGCCAGGTAATATTTGCTGGTTTTTCGGTGCAAAATTGATGTTTTAATTTTTGTTATCTGTATTGCTTTGTTTTCAAAATATGTTTTGTAGGAAATGTGATGTGCTGTGAAACAACTTATCAAAATTCAGAAGCAATTAGACGAGTATTAAATTTTGATAATTAAAAAAATTGTCACGGAATTAATTCCACCGTGACGTAATGACATCATGATAATTTCGATGGTGGATAAAACACGCCCTCTCCCGACCATACCCGAACCGCCACCCCTCCCAATCCTCACCTGGCTGACCCACCATTTTATTCCTAGATAGAAAACAAATATGGGTACAACAACCACTTTGTGGAACCAACTTCCGCCAGTGGTCTTTCCAACCCGATAAGACCTGGAAACAGTCAAGAGAAGAGCCTATTCTTTCCTTAAAGGTCGTCAATACACCTGCCTGCCCTCTGTTGTTTCAGATGTTATAGGCGGCGGTAATCGCTTAACATCAGGTGAGCCCCATGGCTGTTTGCCCCTTATTTAATAAAAAAATACTTCAATATTTTTTGTTTTTACTCATAAAATTTCTTCTGGGATTGATAATAGTGTCTAATAAAGAAAGGGTTAAATTTAGAGTCGGTAGTAGAGCCATGCTTCCCTTAGCACAAAAAGTACTGTTGCGTTTCGTGCGATGAGTGAGACCGCCGGGGGTGCAATCTCCTACCCCCTCCGATCCTTTCCTTTTTCCTGTTCCTTGGCTTGGCAACACGCTGGTGGTCTTTTGTTGCAAAAGGCTGGCTAGGTAGGTACCACCACACTGTCAAATATTCTACCGCCAAATAGTAGTGCTTAGGTATTACTGTGTTCCGGTTTGAAGGGCTAGTGAAATTACTGGGTAATATCTCGAGGTTGGCAACGCGTGAGTGGCACCTACTAATGTTGCTGCGAGCGTTCATAGGCTACGGCACCCACTTACCATCAGGTGGGCCGTATGCATGTTTGCCAACTTGTAACATAAAAAAAAGCTTGTGATACTTTAAGTATCGCAAGCGTTCATAGTTTGCGGTGACTGTATCAGACGGACCGTATGCTTGTTTGATAACCGTTGTGACCTAAAACATATATATAAAACAACAGCCTGTTGGATTATTTTAGCAAAATTTCCGAACAACTAAATTAGTTGTTACGTGCGCAAGGAGTTATCAGAAGCTTAAGGACCTGCGTTAATTGGCGACTCAATCTTTAACGATGATGATTGATTATGATTTATTATTTATTTTTAACTAGCTTCTGGCAGCGTTTTCGCCCGCGTGAGTAACGATTTTAATACAAACTCTCAAAATCGTAAAAAAAAATAAGTTTCAAGCTAAATGACGATACTTCCACACAAATTTTCAGCCCCTTACAAAACTTTTTTCGCGTTAAAAATGTAAAACAAAAAATATAGCCTTTCATTTCTCAAGCTCTATATTACCAAATTTCGTTTAAATCGGTTCAGTAGCATTGGTGTGATAGACATAGAGGATAATGTGTATATATATATATATATATTAAATAAATTAAAAAAAATATCAGTCAAGTTCAAAGTGCGGTTCATAGAATATACATATTTACTAAATTTCGTATAGATAGAGCCAACAGTCTCCGAGTAAAATGACTGTGACATACGGACAGACAGACGGACATGACAAAACTATAAGAGTTCCGTTTTTGCCATTTGGCTTAAAATATTAAACCCATATTATGGACTTTTTACTTGCCCATCCCTTGTTGAGAGAGGAGGAGAATGTCGTTACAGACTAGGGGATTCTGAGTCGCCATCGCTTACAACAATATAATGAAACACTACACTATGAATAGTGCGCCATACACATACAACACCGTTGTGGCGTTGTGGGTAGCGTCTGCCTTTAGTCTCGACGGTTGCGGGTTCGATTCCCGCTCGGGCAGATGTTTGTCAAAATTTCTGTCTCGGTCTGGGCGTTTGTCCGTGTGGGTCTCCCCACCGTGCCTCGGAGAGCACGTTAAGCTGTCGTTCCCGATTATTATCAATAACATCTGATAATAATCGTTAACTCTTGATAAGTAAATTGCTCTTGTCCAATGAGTTACTGGTTCGCCCTTAGGGTTGCGGAGGTCAGATGGCAATCGCCCCGTGTAAAAACTAGTAACCTGTCAAATCCGGATAAGAGTAATAAGCAGACCCTGGGTACATAAAATACCGGGAATAATGCTAGGATGAAGAAACATATACAACACTAGGAGTTACACATGTAGGTTTCCAACCATACTTGGGCTGGAAACACGCTTGTGTTTGTTTTCAATAATTTTGGAAATTTATCCATAGATACACCTAAATAAAATAGCTAACGAGATGGTCCAGTGAATTGAAAAGCTACACTTTAGACGTAGATTGAAAGTTACGGTTTCACATCCAGCCAGCATCTTTAAATTGTCAAGTGCTTAATTTGTGTTTCGAATTCTTCTCTTGCTTGGCGGCGGAGAAAATCATCCTGAGGAAAGCTATACATATCTTAGTTGAAATTCATAGACACGTATATCTGCCAATCCGCAGTAGTTCAGCGTTGTGGATTAAGCTTTTAATTCTGTTCTTTAACGGGTAAGGAGGCTTTTACCCAGCAGTGGGACATTAAAAGGCTGTTATTTTACTTTTAAATAAAAAGAGACATGACATTGAAGAGGAGCAAGTAACAATAAAAATAAAAGAATATTTTTGTTAATGATTTTATTCTAATAAAAGTTTAGATTTTTTTGAATAATTATAATTATTTAAATTAATCTTCATTATTCTTGTATAAATTACCATTGGCTTTTACTTCATTATTTTCATTTTTATGTTTATTATTGTATTTTTCGAGATTAATATCGTCTGCGATCGGCTTTGATTTGTCAGAATTGTACGCTTTTTTGTAAAAATTACGAAAGAGAAAGAAAAACAGTATTAAGTTGAAGACTAAAGTTCCCACAACAATACGTGATACATCACATCTTGACACTTTGTAGTTAACTAAAATGTGGATTGTAATTAAAATGAATTGAACCTGGAAACAAAAAAAAATACTAAATTATTTTATATATAACTAGCGGGCCCGACAGACACTGTCCTGCCACGAACCGATAGCAGCGCCCCCTACTGGGTTCAAATGTTAATCTAAACCATCCTTGAATCCACCGGAATATACACAAATAAATCATCAAAATCGGTCCAGCCGTTAAAGAATACAGTGACATACACACTTACAGTAGAATTATGTATATACGGATATGAAATATTTTTCCATCTCACAGAAAACCAGACCAAATTAACAGTATATGTAGGTACGGTTGGCTTTCGTACGATGAGTGAGAGCGTCGGCCCAATCTCCCACTCCCCATAGTTCTTTAACTTATATCCCTTCTCATCAATTCCTCCTATCCCTCGGGTTGGTAACGCCCGTGATACTTGAAGTATCACAGGCATTCATAGGTATCGGTAACTGCTTTTGCAAAGAGAAACCAGAAAATACTAATTGTATATTTTGGATATTTCCGGTTGGGATTTGAAACCCAAAAACCCTCCCACTGTGTCTATCTATTTGTCGTCTATATTTGGTAATTGTTTTTTGAGAGCTTGAGATATTATTCTCTGCTTCGCGACCTCCTATGGATCCGAAACTAGTCGGTACCTAAACCGATTGAACGGGCCTTTTAGCCGTATTTTATTTTACGATAGTGGAGCCATGCTTCTCTCAGCACAAATGAGCCAGCTTGACCGGGGAAATGCTACCCTCTCACAGAAAATCGGCATCAAGTAAAAGTATCATAAGGTACTGTTGCGTTTCGTGCGATGAGTGAGAGCGCTGTATGCCCAATCTCCCACCCCCTCGGTTCCGTTCCTTTTTTCCCCTTCTATCCCGTCCCTCCTGTTCCTTGGGTTGGCAAAGCGCTTGTGATACTTCAAGTATCGCAAGCGTTCATAGGTTGCAGTGACTGCTTACCATGAGGCGGACCGTATGCTTGTTTGCAAAACGAAACTAAAAAAAACACAGTAAGCTAAGTCTTTGTAATAATAATGTATAAAATGTTATCATACTAACCAGTTGCATTTCAGTAATATATCGCTTCCACCATAAATATTTGGTAAGTGAAGGAAACGCTGATAATCCATAATATGTATACATAATGATATGAACTAAAGCGTTTATTGCAGCCAAGAAAGTAACGTTGCTGACGGATGGTTCTAGCTTCAGTACAACCCAAGTTATAATAACGGTTATTGAGTGGTGATAGACGTGGAGAAAGGAAACTTGAGAATATTTCTTCCTTAACACAAAGAATATTGTGTCCAATAACTCCGTTAGCTTCGCCATCAAGAAGAAATGAATGCCGGCAGAATACTGTAAGAGATTAACAGTTATTAAACATGAGCTCCAATTATTATTTATTTTTTCTTTGAAAAGTAGGACAGATGGCTGTTCTCCACCTGATGGTACATGGAAGTAAGGTCTAAAAGCGAAGGCAGCTAACACGGTTGCGGAATGCATCGCGCTAGCCACCCTCACCCTGCCTACCCGCAAGATGCCTCTTCACGCCTCGTTTGAAGGAGCCCAGATTATAGGACGGAGGGAACACGTGAGCCGGCAATGAGTTCCACTTTTTTGAAGTATGAAAAAGAAAAGAATCAGCAAACTTCTTTGTTCGCGAAGGAATTGATGCCACAGTTAGTCGGTGACACCGGAGACCAGCACGCGTAGTTCTAACATGGAAAGGGGTATGAGGGAAAATAATAAAAAAACAAATCCATCTTCAAAAATCCTTTGTAATTATATAGAAAAAATAGTTTTTCATCTCGTATTGCAGCCACTTCAAGCCTTTTATCAAAAAGATGTCATTTCTCAAGGTGTAATCTATCTCTGTACCAAATTTAATCAAAATCAGTTCAGTGGCTTAGGCGTTAAAACGTGGCGGACAGACAGAGTCACTTTCATATTTAAAATCCTTATCCATACTAAATTATAAATGCGGAAGTAACTTTGTCTTAAAAAAGGGTTTTAAGGGGTTGAAAAGAGGAGATAAGAAGTTATATGGAAGGATTGTCATTTTTAGAGCTAGAAGTTTAAAACTTATGCTTTAGGCTGTTGTATATATATGACATTCAAAGTTTGTAAAGGGGTTACAATTTTCTATTAATTTACGATGTTATAAATGTGAAAGAAACGTTTTATCCGGTGAACCTATTTTGATAATTTTTGTTGCAAAACAAGCTTGAAAAGATTGAAATAGAGGAAGAAAGTTTGTGTCAGGGACAATTTATTTTAATTGCAATAAAAGTGTCTTAGTAAAAGTGGCTGTACCAGCAGGTGAAGCCGCGAAAAAAAGCTAGCTACCCAATAGTTATAGAGTTAATAAAAACAATATAAATTATTTCTAGTGCCTGTGGCAGTACAATTAGAAATTGTGCGTTGCCTGCAAAAGTTTTTCCGAGGTCACTACTTCCATATTTTTAAGAGCATTCCGATTATTCAACACTTATTTTTTTTAAGATACTAGCACAGCTTTTTAAAGGTATTTATATTCCTATTGTCCCTATAAATAAGCTCAAAGCTGAGAGTGGTTATGACAATAGCCGGTCCTTCAACCGTTGAGCTATTACGGCTTGAACATTATTGAAGACACATCAAAAGCTAATAATTATTATTATGCATAGTTTATATATTTAATATTTTGCTAAGCATCTATCTTAAATCCAGATAAATATTAATGTCAGTGAATTCGTTACTTTTAATTATCGTGCAAACTTACCTCTATTGCGATTTCAAATGATTCTTGAGGGCATTTTGACGGAAAAAGACCATATTTGTTGATAATGGTTAAGGCCTGAAAATATAAAAACACTTTTAGATATTTCGTATAGTTAAGCTTAACTATAATAAAAGAATAGAATCAAATTTAACATACAAGTAGTTTATTATTAAGATATAAATTTACACTTATTATTAAGATATAATTTACCAATTGACATTGGTATAGGTGTACATTATTAAATAGAAAAAAAAGTGTTTGTGTTAGCTCCGACGCACAAGTGGACTCTGTGACCTTAAGTACGGTTGACTTTGAATATTTAATAGGCACAGAGTGTAAAAAGTAAATAAATAAACATTAAAAAAAATGACGACAAAACAGGCCCGCAAATATGTATGAAAAGATACATACATAAAAATAGTAAAAAAGTTAAATAATAATAATAAAAAAACTACATTTTTCTTTTCATTTTTTTTTCAGGGTGGGCGGCTTTTATTAAAATCAATTCTTAAGGAGTCAACATCAAAAAACGCGAGCGAAAACGTTTCTAGTTTTTAGGTTTCCGTACTTAATGGAATATTGAAGACCATAGAAAAAACTTTTAGATTTTTGCTATATGTAATGAACTGTGATTAATATATAGCTGAAATTTCCATAGATTGTGTATACACCTATGGTCGCTTTAAAACAAATAATGAAAACAAATTTGATTCCAAAATTTAAAAATCTCCATATTTTTATGTACGGAAGATGCGCGAATTCGACACACACTTGGCCAGTTTTTTAATAATATGTATAAGAATTCCGCAAGTCATATATACGTTAACTGATTAATATATTATTCATTTATTCATAGACATTCAATACAGCTCACAGTGTCAGTCGGAGTCTTGACTTAGAATTTTGATTAACATATAATTTTGATTAAAGTAGACTCGAATAAACTATGCAATTTATGGCATATATTGTTAAATATTGTACTAGCTACTAGCTGTTAGTAAACTGAATGTGGCCTAAAAACTTCATCAAAATCAGTCCACCTCTTTTAAAGTTGGAAACATGGGATATCACGTGCATGCAGCCGCTGGGTGAACAGACATTTGAGAGAGACGCGAGAATCTTGTCATTGGCTTCAATCAGACGTTGGACCTCATCACTAAATGGAGTGCTGATAATATGATTGATTTCAATGCCAAAAAGACTCAGGCTTGCGCTTTCACCACCAAAAAGTCTCCATTTTCCCCTTATCCTTCCCTCTCTGGCACTACGTTGTCGATCCAAAGCAATATCGCTATGCTTGGAATGGAGCTATACTGTGATCTTAACCCCAGAGATCACATCGAGGCCGTTATTAAAACGGCCTCACGTAAACTCGGAGTCCTGAACAAGGTGCAGCGTTATTTCTCGCCACAGCAACTGTGCCTGTTGTACAAAACTCAGGTACGGTCTTGCGTTGAGCTTGCGTCTTGCGACTGCTCGCACCTTTGGGATGACTCCGCTAATACTTGTTGGAAAACCTGGATTGGTTACAGCCGCAAGCGATTCGCATTATTGACAACGGAGAGATCTCCAACACCCTAGAACCTTTCCAACTGCGTCGTGAGATTGTCACCCTAAGCGCATTCTAGCGACAGGATCACGGTGAGTCTTCAGAGGAATTATTCTCCACTATGTTCTGTCCTGTTCAATTCAAGAACTATCCGTACCGGTTTCCGATGTCACCGATCGTGGCATCGATTCCTTTGCGAACGAAGATGGCAATTATTTTCTTTGTCGTAGTTCCGAAAAGTGGAACTCATTGCCACACACGTGTTCCTTCGTATAATATGGACTTCTTCAAACGAGGCGTGAACAGGCATCTTGCGGCAAGACAGAACGAGGTTGGCTAACGCAGTTGCCTTCCGCAACATCCACCTTCCTGTTTGGACTTTATTGCCAGTTACCATCAAGTTGATTAAAGTAATTTGCTCTCCACTTAAATAAAAAAAGGGTTTGTCCAAATATTGTTAGGATTCGCATTTTCTCAATCGACGAAGTCTTTGTTACGTCTCTCGAAGTCGAAGGTCTTTAAGGATGGAAACGATAAAGCGCTGACTAGTCCATTTTATTCTTATCATCTAAAGGTAATTAGGGTATGTTAAGTTATAATCATATTATGACATTTTTGATTGATCGTCCATGTTTCAGCTCCATACAGCAAAATAGGTAATATTAAGCATGTCATCAAGCGAATCGTGGCGTTTTCTTGGTGATATATTTCTTGAGCTTTTCCATGGCTGATCGTGTCATGGAACATTGTCTTTTAATTTCTTCCTTCCAACTTCCAGTATTTGTGATTGACGAAATCAGATGGGAGTAACCTCGTTATTGGCTTGTCTATGGTCCAAGATCATTTGGATTGAAAGCAGTAAAAGAAGTTTACAGAACTACCAATGTTATCATTCTCAGCTGTGTGATAAAGAACAAAAAGTTCGAGACTTAAAAATTTGAGTCTCTGACGCTTCTAGTTCTCCATGAATTATAATCACTAGCGAGTGTATAGTGCTGTGCTGTTTTTCACTACACAATTGCTTTTTTCAAATCAGCATTTTAAAAAGGAAGGAGGGGTTTTCATCGAATCGTGTGGTAAGTAGCCATGACTATTATCAAATTTATAGCAGCCGTCGCTGACGTGGCCACTCACATTATCATCATCACATCATCACGGAGACGCTAAGTCGAAAAACCTTTGGGCATCACTCATATAGTGACTGGCTGTGCCTAACGTTACTTAATAATTTGTCATTATTATTTAAATTTTATTTATTAATTTAACGACCAGTGACCTAAGCAATTTAACGTAAGATAATGGAAGGAAATCTATAAACACATAAATTGAGATACTTTGGCTTACTCCTACAAAAATGTTCGTTGATAATAAAACTTGAAATAAGTTATAAGCAAGGAGCGTCTTCCTCAGCTTGAAGGGTTTTCTGTTTTTCATCCATAGTGGTCCCAATTTCAGTACAAACAACCAATATGACAGCATAATTATCGAAACCGCGGTTGGCGATTTCATCAAAAACCATTCATCGATGATTTCCACTGTAAATAAAATACATTATGATTATTAATTAATCACTGAAAATATTTCAAGTACTGGTTTTCCAAATACACTTGAAAAGTTCATAAACACATTCTACCTAGTGTCATACATATTATTATTAATGCTACATAAAATAATGATTTTTAAATTAATCTATAACAAATATTATTACGTTCAAAATATATTATACATATGACCATAGACGACGCAGTAGATTTAAAAATTTCTTAAATTTTGAAGAATTCAGAAAAAGAAAATCTACAACAGGAGTATTGATTAATAATGTGCATGAATTCTCGATTTAAAAATAATTATTATATTCGAATTTAATTTAAATTATTATTATAACTTTGTTAATTTTAAAACACAAATAAAAAAGTGAAGTTTTTCATTAACTTGTAGAATAACGTTATAGTTTCATAGCATTTCTGGTATTTTTTACACACTAATAAATTACTAGAATATTTTATCTTAATGCATTACAAAATAAAATAATGGACAGGAATTATGAATTATAAGAAAACGGTTAAAGTTAAACTTACCTTTGCCTGGCATTTCCCATAAGGAATATTTAGCTCGATTATTATACATTACGGTCACGATGACAACGTTATTATGATTAAAAATATAAAAAGAATCAATGTTTTAAAGCAACCAAATCAAACTTTACCCTTTCAGAATAATGTTTTGTTAATTGCGAGGTCGGAGTGTAAGCGTAAAATGCGTTTAATATTTAGCACCTTCGCGCACTGTATGATTGGAGTAAAAAAAGAACCTGTGGTACTCGGGGACTGCCGCGGTAAAGCTATTGTAGAGCATTTTTTTATATAAATTATTATTATTAATTTATTTATTAATTTAAATAATTTATAATGAAATAATAAAGGTTAAATAATAATTAATTTATTTATAATATTATATAATAGTAACATTAATAATATATTAAAATGAATAATTCATAAATTAAATAACACGTATCGTCCGATTTCGGAGCAGCTCGTCTTGATCCGTGCGAACTTCGTGCAGGCGTACCATATACATAGACGTTAAGGGAACGCTCGGCCGAGCTACATGGTAAGCGGAGTGGAGGGTGTTAGGTGTTATTTTCGTTACGGAATTTCTTGATTCGGTCGCCGCGCTAATAAATAAAAGCTATGCAATAGCTTAATAACTATAGTTCATAATATGTCTTCTTAATATCGTTCGGCAATAATCGCGCTCCTGAATAATCATTTCTATGTCCATCACTTATTATATTTATCGTTGACACCGTTGTGGCATGGTGGTAGCAAGTGTGCCTTTCGTCTCAACGGATGCGGGTTATTCCGCTCGGACCAGATGTGTATTATAAATATCTGTTTCGTTCTGGGCATTTGTCTTTGTCTCCACACCGTTCTTCGGGGAGCACGTTAAGCACGTTATTAAATAACATCTGATAATCATTGTTAACTCTTGATAAGTAATTTGATATGTAATTTGTTTAATATCCAATGACTTACTTGTTCGCCCTTAGGGTTACGAAGGTCAGATGGCAATCGCTCTGTGTAAAAACTAGTAACCTATCAAATGTGGGCAAGAGTAATAATCAGACCCTGGGTAAATACTCGTATAGTACCGGGTATTATGCTAGGAAGAAGAAGACAATTAGGTACCGTATTGTTGTATTGGTTATAACTTCCGTGTGAATTATAAAGAGCTGTAAAACTGTTTTCCTTTTAAAGTGACTTAAAAAATTGAGGTACTGTACATATTTATAATAACACTTTATCATTTTCAATATTAGGTATATTAGCATGTATATTTTAAGAATATAAACAAAATAAAATACATAAATAATATATATTATGAAATCTCAAGGTTCCCTTCTTTTTTTTCCTTTCATCGCTTCCATTCTGTCCCTTGGGTTGGTAACGCGTATGTGATACTTCAAGTAATTATTGCAAGCGTTCATAATAGTGACTACATACCATAGGCGGACTGTATACTTGTCTACCAACCGTCGTGAAAAAAAAATCTTTGACAGAAATTCCGAGCATTCAGAGATTTCAATTTCACTGAGCGAATATAAATTTGTGGATCAGTCCAATACGTCTTTGCACCGTATTCCGTAAAGGTTAGGACGTACTGAGTAAAAATCATCGTCTTTAGATATTATGGAATTGGCAATAACATTGTTGAAGCGGCTATCAACGTAATTATTATTGACCTGAAGTTAATTAAAAGTTTGCATCATACAATGTATTTTTATAACTAAGTAGTTTTGTATAAAAATATAAAGGTTTTATATTAGATAATATATTATATTATGACCAATGATAATCAAGCGCTTATATTTTAGAATGAAGGTACATACTTATCTCGGATTGGCGCAGGAGAGCAAGCCGACTAGACTAAAAACGTTATCAGATAGCGCTGACAGAAAAGCGCTACCTCGTCTTTTTAGGGCCGGGTGGCAAGAAGAGGAGAGGTATGAAGTAGCATTGGATGGCAAGGGATGTCATGGGGTGGTAAGACAAGACTTAGCATAGCTTGGCAAGGGAAGCGGCAGGATGAAAGATAGTGGAAAATAAAATGAAGGATCTTTTTTATGTTAAAACTAGCGGCCCGCTCCGGATTCGCACGGGTATAAAATATATAGCCTATGTCATTCACTGAAAAATGATTAAAATCGATACAGTAGTTTTGATTTATTAATTACTGCCCGTGGCCCGCACGCGTTAAATGTAATTATTTACGACATCACATTAGAAACTTCAAAAATAACAGATTTTTCTTCTCCACTATTTAAAGGATGTTATTATACATATAAACCTTCCTCTTTAATCACTCTATCTATTAAAAAACACCGCATCAAAATCCGTTTCGTAGTTTTAAAAATTTAAGCATACATATGGACAGAAAAAGCGACTTTGTTTTATACTATGTAGTGACCACCTTATGTATCACCTTACTTTTTTATTGAATCTACTACATCATCTTATCATCGCTATAACTCGTACCATACAATTATTTATATTAGCGAATCAGTTAATTATTTATTATTGTCATAATCACGTTATCACCTTTGGACCCTTGGTTGTACGTCAATTATTTACATTACAATTTCGTATAGAATCGTCAATAATTATCAGAGTCCGTATAAAATTTGCATAAGAAATGTGTGCCTATTGACGTTAAATCAAATATATTGAAGTATATGCAAATTAGCTATTCAAAGGATTTTTTTTAAATAATAATTTTACTAGTGGGTAGTTCTTTTATTGCAAATGGCCGACCGGAGGTAGCACCGCAGTGTCAGTTATTCTACCGCAAAGCAGTACTTAGTTTCGGTTTGAAAGACTGTAGTGAAATTACTGGGCAAAAATTTATGAACCAATATCTCGAGGTTGGTAACGCGTGTTTTGATTGAAAACGTTACAAAACTTTTGACAATTAACTAAAAGCAAAAAAAAATTGGGTTTTGTTTTTTGCAAACACCTCAAAAACTAATTTAGACTTTTTAAAATCTAAAATAAGATTCAAAACGGGGAGAAAAATTATTTTTAGCTTGGATTTTTCAAGAAAGTGACATCTGGTCGTTGGTTACTGAACTAGAAAGTCTATCCGTTTAGGTTGATAAAAGATTGATTTAGTTTACATTACGAAACATAGATAGCGAAGTTCGAAATACAGTATTTAATGTGCAAAACTACGATGGAAACTGTGAGACTCGATATTAAATATAATGTGATTAAAAATTTTATAAAAATTAGGGGTTTTTTCAATTCGTCTATGTCGTTGTATTTTTGGTCTTTGTTACATGAAATAGTATGTGTATAATTGTATATGTAAGTGTATGGTACACATATCGAAGAGGGAGAGGTTATCGATAAAAAATTCTCAAAATGTGTCCAGCAACTTGGAAGATCAGTAACAAACAAGATCAGCTTACGTTAAGTTTGAAAATATAAAAGGAATTAAAAAAAAAAACTAAAACTCAAATACAGCGCCACCTACTGGGAATCTACACAATTCAAGGACAATTAAACATACTCAAAAGTTCCATAGCTATCTTCTTATGATTGAAGATTTCATTTATATTTAGAAGAACATTAAAAATCTTATATTCCAACTAGCATCGTCTCGCAACTTAAACCGCGGTGATCTTAGAATTGGCTTCAGTGAGAAATGCATTTGTAAATAAATAATGTTCATTATGATTATTAACATCTTTTTTTTGTAATAATCTCACTAGGATCGAACATTTTTCGGGGATAACAGGTATCCTATGTGGTTTAAGTGTGATTGAGTAGTATGCCTTCAACCCAAATTCTCCGATGTCATCCTTAGCCGTGGTTCGGCTTCGCAGGAGGCACCCTAAGGATGGAATCAAATTTGAGCCCCGTGAGGGCTGCCCCTTTATCACGGCTGAGTCTCTGTACTCGACCCCCCGCTCGGTGACGCTGTCAAGGCCAGTAGGGTCAACAGCAATACACATAACAAAAAAAAAAACCCAAATTTCTAATAATAATCCCTACGGAAAGCTAAAAATGTCCAGGATAAAAATAATCCTATGTGTTAATTGATTAACCGGTAGCATTATATATGGTGCCTGACACCGTTGTGGCGTAGTCGGTAAGAAGCCTGCCTTTAGCCTCGACGGTTGCGGGTTCATTCCCGCTCGGACAGATGTTCATATTGATCTTATAAATATCTGTTTCGGTCGAGGCATTATTCCTTTGAAAACACGTTAAGCTCAGTCTCGGTTGTTATCACATAACATCTGATAATAATCATTAACTCTTGATAAGTAATTAGCTCTTATCCAATGAAATACTGGTTTGCCCTTATGCTTATGTCAGATAACAATCACTCTGTGTAAAACTAGTAACCTGTCAAATGCGGACAAGAGCAATAAGCAGACCCTGGGTAAATACTTGTATAATACTGGAAATAATGGCAGAAAGAAGAAGATTCTATATGGTGCCTAATTTTATCCAAATCCTATCAGCTGTTTTTGTATGATTTAGTATTCAACATCCAAACATACAAACTTTCACATTTTTTTATTAATATGATAAACATAATATGGACGCAAATAAGCAATACCATGTCAACCCACACGAATGTCTTTTCGAGAAAAACGCGTTTGAAAATTTTGAACAACTTGCTTTATATGAATTTTTTTATGCATTGGTCAAGTTTTTAGAAATTTCAGATTAATGTAAGTTATTTTACTTATTTTCACAAAAAATAAGTATACAAAGTTCATATTTCGTATATAATATAACCCAAAACGTTTAACATAATACATAAACTGCATGATTAAAAAATGGCTTTTTTAGAAGTTTTAAAGCTTAAAACCCTACTAATATTAAACCCTAATATTAAAGAAAAATGTTCTTCAGCCATTTACCAACACTTCTGCATATATAACTCAGGTTTTTCAATTTTGTGGGTTGACATGGTATTCCTTATTTGCGTCCATATGTCCTAATCTGTTCCAAAATATCACGAGTATTTGTTAGAATAGCATATAATATGTAATGATATTAATGAATCAATTTACACAATCATGTTATTGGTCTCTTGTTTTAATGTTTTGTTATTTTAAACGAATACCCTTTGATCGTTGTTCTCATTATAATAAGTAATTAAATTTCAAAATGCGAATAATAATTAGTCCACATTCCAATATATTATTTTTAAAATGACTACCAACCTCCTTCTTTCGGCCTAGCATTATTCCTGGTATTTTATTTTACCCAGGGTCTGCTTATTTCTTATCCGGATATGACGGGTTACTAGTTTTTACACAAAGCGATTGTCGTCTGACCTCCGCAACCCTAAGGGCGAACCAGTAACTCATTGGATAAGAGCAATTTACTTATCGAGAGTTAACGATTATTATCAGATGTTATGTGATAACAACCGGGACTGACAGCTTAACGTGCTCTCCGAGGCACGATGGGGAGACCCACAAACGCCCAGACCGAGACAGAAATTTAACAAACATCTGCCCGGTAACAACGGTGTCAATGACTACCAACCTCATAGATATCATAAAGAAGAGAAACATACGATTCAGGTGATGGGTTACAGTAACCATAGCCTAGGTAATAATTGCGTGTGAAGTGCTTGGGGCTGAACCATGTCACCCCAAGGACCGACCTCAGCTAGCCACAAGCGAAGCACAGTGCTTGTCAGGTCGCGTTGGTTCGTTCTGCGAGAGTGGCAAACGGACTGAGGTCGGTCACCGAGGAGGTTTTAGTGGGTCCCCATAAGGTTACCATCTTTTCATGGAACCCCACGTAACCCGGTACCCCAGGAAGCCCCCTTCCCTCTGGCAGCCGATTTCCTCGATACCAAAAAAAAAGGTAATATTGATGGGCCTCAACAACACAATGGTGCAACTTCACCTCGGCAGTCTATTTAAATATGGTACTTATATGCTCTAGCTGGTCTATTCCAATAATTGATGCGGCTACCGAAAATTTAATTCTACATAAATGATTTGGTTTCATTCTCAATACCAAAAAGTTTTCAAAAAACAATCGAATAATTTTTTTGGCTTGACAAGCTATTTATATGTATGGTTGTTTATAATTACCGCACTAATTATTTTAAAACCAAAAAGTGATGAATATCTAATGAAATAAAATATAATTACCAGTCAAGAAACTAAAGAGTTCCGCAGCCTGGTTATGAAGGATCTTACGGAGTCTAAAATAATAACGAATTAAAATCGCCCGAAAAAATAAGTTGGTTATTATTAAAAGTTATGAAAAGCAAAGATATGAGAAAACTTATTTTAATATCTGTAATTTATAGATATTTCTTTTTCAAACGAAATGTGGTTGAATGTCCATTTTATGTTCTACACCCTCAAATTTTAACTCAAAACAATTTTTATGACTTCAGAAGCTAATATCTCAACTACAGACTTATATAAAAATTTCAAAATTAGAAGTTATCATTTTTTTATTTTTTTATATTTTTTTTTATTTTTTTTTTTATGTTAGAAGTTGGCAAACAAGCATACGGCCCACCTGAAGGTAAGTGGCTGCCGCAGCCTATGAGCGTTTGCAGCACCATTAGTAGGTACCACTCACGCGTTGCCAACCTCGAGATATTAGTTCTTAAATCTCGTTCGCCCAGTAATTTCACTAGCGTACAATGCCCTTCAAACCGGAACACAGTAATGCCTAAGCACTACTATTTGGCGGCAGAATATTTGACACTGCGGTGGTGCCTACCTAGCCGGCCTCTTGCAACAAAAGACCTACCACCAGTGTGACTGATTGCACTGGTGGAATGATCTATTGACCCTTTAACAGATTTCAACATATGAGAGCATATGTTGAAATCTGTTAAAGGGTCAAAAAAGAAATAGGCAGTCGAGTACAAATTAGAACCAGAAATGTTATCTAGTAAACACAAAAAAATACTCAAATCCGGTCTTCCTTTTCAAAGTTGGATAATTTTGCGAAATAACCCTTCCACGTTTACCTGAATACAAAATCGTGTGGGAGATTATACCAGAGAAGCGAAAACATTGCGGCGGAAAATATACTTTGCTAAACAAAAACAAAACCTCTGGATAACAAGCTTATTTTTATTTTTTTATGTTAGAAGTTGGCAAACAAGCATACGGCCCACCTGATGGTAAGTGGCTGCCGCAGCCTATGAGCGCTTGCAGCACCATTAGTATGTGCTACTCACGCATTGCCAACCTCGAGATATTGGTTCTTAAATCTCCTCTGCCCAGTAATTTCACTAGCGTACCCTTCAAACCGGAAAACAGTAATACCTAAGCACTTCTATTTGGCGGTAGAATATTTGACACTGCGGTGGTACCTACCTAGCCGGCCTCTTGCAACAAAAGACCTATCACCAGTATGACTGATTGCACTGATGTAATTATCTCTGCTGTGACAGAGATTATCCCAACAGTGGGCGATGGGGTCGTCACATCCCGACGCCGGGGAAAAGGATAAGGATAGAGAATTTTGTTCGAAGAACGTAAATAAAACCGCACTCATCTCATCCAATTTCACCATCCCGCCATTTACCTTAATCTCAATAAGTCAACGAGTGTTATCTTAAATAACAATCAACCCTGCGACGTACCGGTGTGATAATTTAGGTAATTTCGTCTAACTAATTAATTCGCAACGCGAACTGAATTCATAGAAGATAACAACGCTTCTCTTTTAATATATTTAAGTTAAGCAGGGTATAAAGTATATTGCAGCTAAATAAAGGAACGAATGAACAACTGAATGAATGAAAATATACACTCAATTCAATTTTTCAGATATATTTTGAAAGTAAATAGAAAATTATTACTTTAATTTTATAGAGAAGGCCTAGTCCCAATTTTTTGTTGACAGAAAGGAAAGCTTTTTTCAGCTACCCAAACCAGCTTACTTAGAAAAATACCAGGGCTAAGTGGAGTTAAAACTCTCTTCTTCTTGGAGACAGATTTTAGTCCATGTGAAAGGTGATAGGGTCTCTAGCAGAGCGCTTCAGTGCGTCCTCTTTCAGGCGACTCTCCACGGACGCACAGGTTCCACCCTATATTTTTATGTAATAACGGTTGGCAAATAAACTGTCCGCCTAATTGCAAGCAGTCACCTAGACCTTTGAACGCTTACGATACTGAAGGATCATATGCGCGTTGCCAACCCAAAGGATAGGAGGCAATAGATGAAAATAAAAAAGGGAACAGAAAGGGTGGGAGATTGGGCTTCCGGTGCTCTCACTCATCGCACAAAACGCAACAGTAATGATACTGTTACTTTACGCCGATTTATACGTCAAATAATATGTCAATAAAATACAGTATAAGACGCTATTAAGATTTTCAAAATTTACAAAGGAATCCTAAAAATCACAGGGATAACATTTTGTAATTGTTTGATCGTTAAAATTTTATGTAACGAACAGAAAATTGAATCCTGAATCTACAAAAGCAGTTTAGGGACTGGGTTAGATGACGGTTATCGTTACATTAAAATTTCGGATACAGCTTCGCTAGCATTAAAGTAATTTTTTTTGTTGGAAAAAGACCTTTATGGCTTAAACTTAAAGTTTAAATTGAAAAAATCATGATTTTTTAAAACCAATTTAAAAAAAAACAATTTGTTTTATGGAGATAGATTTTGACAATGTTGCCTGATGTGATTACCGCCCATGAACATCTGCACCGTCAGAGGGCATATAGGTCTGTGTTTTGCCGCCATTTAGGATACAGCTGGTTTTGCGCTGGCTGGCCTCGAAACTGGGCTGACGCGAAGGTAGCTAACCAGACGGACCTTTTAAACCCTACCACCTTACTTACTTACTTCCTCCGGCGCTACAATCCTTTGTCGGTCTTGGCCTCCACATTTCTTTCACATCTTTCTATATCTGGCCTTCTTTCTCCACGATGTTTTCCTACCCATATTTTTCAGATCCTCCTCGACATAATCAATCCACCGCCAATTCCTAGGTCCAATTCCTAGGTCTTCCTCCAGGTCTCTTCTGTTGCGGAGTCCATTTCGTAAGCCCTATCACCAGTATTTTGTATTTAAGTATTATTGAAAAAATTACAATATTTTTTATTAATTATTATTAAATATGTACGCAGCCTTAGTTTGTCTTTCAAGGGCGAGTCTACTGTGAGTAATAAAATGAACTGTTTTATGATACATGAAATTGTTTTAATACGCTTAAAATAAATTTCATACTAATAGATTAACCAGTTTTGAAGGTTTTATAAATGAAAATTCACTCTTATCTTTCAATTATGTACAATATAATAATTATAATACCGCTTATCTCTGTATCCACTAATAATAAAGTGTAAGTTTATATTCCTTATTCAGAATATGATGTAATACGTGCTCTTAGTATGATGTATTTTAATCAGTCTCGTTTAATATGCACTAGCACTCGGTCGGAATAAAGTTATAGAATAATAAATAATCCTTTTATTTATATAACTCAGCTACAATCTTATTGATTTTCGGTAATAACTCGTTAATTTTTATCACCGAACAGTACACATCTTTTTGTCATTATGACCCTACAGAATTATTAGTAACCCTACAGAATTACAGAGTGTTGCCCATGATTTAAATCTTATCTTTTATTAATTAAATGAAAAATATACCCATCATCCTAAATAGTAATTAATTTACATTACCTAAATAACAACAGTGTGGTTATTTTAAAAAGTAGAAATTTTAACATATATTAATTACTAGCGGCCCGCTCCGGCTTCGCACGGGTATAAATTATATAGCCTATGTCATTCACTGAAAAAATGATTAAAATCGATCCAGTAGTTTTGATTTATTCATTACTGCCCGTGGCCCGCACGCGTTAAATGTAATTATTTACGACATCACATTAGAAACCTCAAATTTTTTTTTTCTCTCCACTATTTAATGGATGTTATTCTATATATAAATCTTCCTTTTCAATCACTCTATCTATTAAAAAACCGCATCAAAATCCGTTGCGTAGTTTTAAAGATTTAAGCATACATAGGGATATAGAGACAGAGAAAGTGACTTTGTTTTATACTATGTAGTGATTTTATTTATGCATGAACAATTTTTAAGCTATTGTATAGCTTTTATCGTGATCTCCAAAATAAAATAATAAACAACGCGAAAAGTGAAAAAAAAAAAAGGTTTGTAAATACTATATCCTAATCTAAAATATTCTGGCCACCGCGATGTAGAAATGTCATTTCTAAATATAATATGTCTTCAAATAAATTAATAATAATCATTAATATAAAAAAATGCTTTGCAATAGCTTTACCGCGCAGTCCGCGAGTGCCACAGGTTTTTTTTACATTTCTATGTATCAATAATCAATCAATCAATCTGATAAAATAAGAACTACAATTATTAAAAAATTTACAAGAACAAAAGATGTTACGGCAACTATCCGAAAACTTAAATGGAAATGGGCAGGGCATACAATTAGAGGAAGGGAAAAATGGTCAAAAATAATAATGTACTGGTTCACAAGCCACAAGAAACGAACACGTGGCAGACCACCTAGAAGATGGGTAGATGAGATAACGAAGGTAGCAGGTAGCAGATGGACAACAACAGCAAACGAGAGAGGGAAATGGAAACAGTTGGAAGAGGCCTTTGTCAAGAAAGGACAATCAGACACTCGTGTTGACTAAATACATTTTTAAAAACTATGTATATGTGTACATTATGTTATTGTGATGTCTGAATAAAGGCTTTTTTATTTATTTTTATTTATGTATCAATGTATGTATTCTTTACACAACCTAAACGTTATATTTTCGGTACACATAGCAATTCAGTACGATGGTACGCCATGCTACCGAATTGCTGCATATCCCTTGGGAAATCACTAATAAACGCTTGTACACTATGTTTCACAGCTACTATAAAATACGAGCTTGTAACTGACCCAAGTCGAAAAAAAAGCTAGACAACTATACAGTAGGGCTTGATTATATTGCTTTGCTCGGTATTTCACTCCATTATTTTAAATCAAGCATTCGATTAATGTTTCTAGTAACTAACTGTTTCCTTTTATTTAAAGAAAGTTGATACGCAATGCATTTTGAAGTCATAATAGTTCTATTTCCTTTCGAACTAAGCGTGATACATATGCTGGGTGAAGAATAAGGGTTTGCAGAGTCGTTCACTTCCTCCTTCCCTGGGCGTCACCGGCAATGAATCATTCAGGTAGGCGAGGTTTACAACGTGGGTCGCTCTTGGTAGTTCTTTATGCATATGAACCTATGTGAGGAAGAAAATCTCGTTAAAATCTCGTAAAGCAATTGGTGTTTACTCCCCGATCCGGTGTCCCGATGGACGGAGGCGATCGGAGAGCATCTGGCTATTTGCTTTCCTCGCCTGCACCTAAAGTGATCTCCAATTATTGATCCTTACCAGTCCGGGACAGGTTGGCAATTTATACGGGAACACAAAAACTGGGCTCACGCCCGAGGCTTCAAACGTTGGGCGTACTATAATGTCGTGGGAATATAAAAAGGAGTAGATATACCAACAGGCTACCGTCTTTGAAACAACCTAATTATTTAATAAGATACCGAAGATAGTACATACTGTACAGTTTATTAGTACCTAAATCACGTGTATCTTCCGCTTAGCTTAAATATATTAAAGGCGAGGCGTTGTTATCTTCTATGAATTCAGTTCGCGTTGGAAATTAATTAGTAAGACAAAATTACATTAATTATCATTAAGCTTCGTAGTCCTGAATTGCTATTTAAGATAAAACTCGTTGACTTATTACGATTAAGGTAAATTGACGTAAAGCTGAGATGGCTCAATGGATAGAAAAAGTGGCCTGCCAATTACTATTATTATTTACATTTTGCTATTTTTATGTACATACGTGTGCTTCTTCGATTGGTTGTTTGCGCGTCCATATTCCATTGCGTCTTCATTTATTTATTTATTTTTATATTTATTTATTAACATTTTCTAAAGCCTACAAATATTTTACTTGCTTCGTATAAAACCACACAGTTTTTTAAATTTATTTATTATCAATTACAGATAAGGGGATACTTGCCCCGACAATGTAAGCACACTTGAATGACGTGTTTATTTTTCCAACTTAATTGAATATTCCTCTTCGGTACTCGTGTCTCATTTTGACCCGATTTTCATCGTAATTCCGAAGTCCTTTAAACTCTCATTCAAAATTCACGCCGGACGATTTTCCGGATTTGTCGAACCGCAAAATTTTACCTTTGAAAAGCCTCCGCTCCATAATTCAGGGTTAACGGAATTTAAATTTTATTTGACGTTTACATTCAAACTTAAGTATTCAATTTGAGTATAGATTATTGAATTCGTGCAAAGATTACGTTAATTTTAAGTGAGAGACTGGTTTATTTTTATAAATAATCGGATTACATGTCTTTTAGCGCAAATAAAAAAGTATCTATATTCTGTTATCTAGATGTTGTTAACAGTAACTATCACGCTACTGAAAATAGCAGGAAAAACTAAAAGAAGGAAAATATTAGTGGGAAATGCAATAAACGTAAAATGTTTCATAATAAATAAAGAAGTTTACCAATTCCTTTCTTTGTCGTACTTTTTTTTAATGTGAAAGGGGCAAACGGGCAGGAGGCTCACCTGAGGTTGTGCGATCACCGCCGCCCACGACCATCTGCAACACCAGAAGGCATGCAGGCGCGTTGCCGACCTTTAAGGAAAGAATACGCTCTTCTCTTGAAGGTTACCAAGTCGTATCGGTTGAAAAGACCGCCGCCGGAAATTGATTCTACAGAGTGGTTGTGCGAGGAAGAAAATGTCTTTTAAATCGCGCTGTTGTGGATTTCCAGATATCGAGGTGGTATGGATGGAATTTAGAGTTTTGTCGCGATGTCCGATGGTGAAATTCTATCGGCGGGATCAATCCAAACAATTTCTCAAACCACGTAACACTTCCAAAAAGTGGAATTCATTGGCGGCTCTTGTGTTACCCTCTACGTACAATCTGGGCTCCTTCAAACGAGGCGTGAAGGGGCATCTTGGGGGTTGGCAGGGCGAAGGTGGCTAACACGGTTGCATTCCGCAACTCTGTTAGCCGCCTCCGTGTAGTAGAGTAGTAGAGTCATGTGCCCTACTTTCCAAATAAAAATAAAAAAATATTATGATATGATCTTTAAAACGATATAGAATCTAAATCAAAATAACTTTTAAAAAAAATCTTAGTTCAAGAAGAATGTCTGTTTTCTTACTGCATATGGAAATCGCACTTACCAGTTTTATACTATTCTTAGCTAAAAAATCGTAGCTATTTTTTCCTTGAATATATAATAAGCAATCTTCATTGTGGTCTTTTCATTCCGCTTATATATTTGCCCCTGTACGAGTTCTGTAGATACTGGAGTAATCTAATCAAGACTCGCATAGAAATGCAAAGGCATATTATGAAAATCCTTATACTTGAGCATCGCGTCAGACTGTACGACTATTTATCCAGAAAAAATGAATACTTTCATATTTCTACTCGCTTGTATATTAACTGTTAATTAATTTTTATTGTTATAATTCTTTTTTTTTATTAATTAGTTCTGTTTTTCATTAATTACGAAATAATTTCAATATTCTCAATTCTTATTATGACATACTTTGATTCAATTATTTGCTTTGACTATGCAGATGCCGGTATCACAATGAGAGGGTTGTTATGTTAAGATTGACGTGTCTATGTGTCTCTCTGTGGCATCGTAGCTCCTAATATACTAATTATGTGTGTTTTTTTTGTTTATAGCTTAAGCTAGAAGTGTGGTATAATATTGGCAGGAACTAAGTAGACCTAGTAAAATCATTTGATATACAAAAATAAGTTTAGACGTGCAATTTGAGATTGGTACATATTTTCTATTCCTTACATCTATGTAGATATAACTTATTACACTCCTTCACTTAGCGGTTAAAAATATAAATAGGTCACTTTAATGAAGTTAAAGAGCGAAAAAAATTACCTATAATTCTTGAACTTCCATATTTTTTAAAGTCACGATTAGTTTCTAGTGTATAGACCGTAAGGCTGTAGCCATCCCTATAGGTACAGGAATGGTGTGCTAGCGTACGCTGAATGTGGGCATGTTCACTGCTAAGATAGATTATACGAGCCATTGGAGAGTACACTGGGTAGTTCAAAGGCGTCGGGATGTGACGACCCCATCGCCCACTGTTGGGATAACCTCTGTCACAACAGAGATTATTCCACCAGTGCAATCAGTCACACTGGTGGTAGGTCTTTTGTTGCAAGAAGCCGGCTAGGTAGGTACCAACGCAGTGTCCAATATTCTGCCGCCAAATAGTAGTGCTTAGGCACTACTGTGTTCCGGTTTGAAGGGCATTGTACGCTAGTGAAATTACTGGGCGAACGAGATTTAAGAACTAATATCTCGAGGTTGGCAACGCGCGAGTGGCACCTACTAATGGTGCTGCAAGCGCTCATAGGCTGCGGCAGCCACTTACCATCAGGTGGGCCGTATGCTTGTTTGCCAACTTTTAACATAAAAAGTTCAACAGCTTAGCTAGCTTTGATCAATGTCATTATAGCTGTCGCTGTAGCCGAACACGGCTGAGAGGCTATCGTCAGAGTGTAGGCGTCGGGACGTGGGTCGTCACGTTTCCGCATGCGGCATCATCCGCTATTAGGATAACCTCTGTCACAGCAGAGATTGTTCCACAAGTGCAATCAGTCACTGGTCGGCTAGGTAGGTACCACAGTGTCTAATATTCTACACCCAAACAGTAGTGTTTAGACATTACTATGTTCCAGTTTGAAGGGCTCTATAGGCTAGTGACATTACTGGGCAAAGGAGATATAAGAACCAATATCTCGAAGTTGGCAACGTGTCAGTGGCTACGGCAACCGTTTACCATCAGCTAGGCCATATGCTTGCTTAAAGTCAATAAATTAGCTAAATTAATAACTATGCGATCCACATACCTGTAAAATATTTGCTTGTATTAAGCAATTCACAAACTATCAAAATAGGTTTTCGAAAGCTTTAATTATGCGTTCGTATACCAATGTTTGTACAGTTCTGAGCGTATAATGTGTTTTACACGAACGTTTATTCCACATATGCTATTTGTTCCTGACTTTGTTTGAGTTATATTTTTTTTATATTACCAGTAACAAGCTTTATTATTTCAATGGATTTTGTATATTGAAATATGTTTAGAATTATCAATATTAAATACTTTTAAAAGATATTTCGACGCTACAGGCCTATCATTAACTCCTATTGTGATTCAAATTCTGAAGCCTTAATAGCTCAGCGGGCAAATGATTTTTTTTTTTTTTTTTTTATGTTAGAAGTTGGCAAACAAGCATACGGCCCACCTGATGGTAAGTGGCTGCCGCAGCCTATGAGCGGTTGCAGCACCATTAGTAGGTGCCACTCACGCGTTGCCAACCTCGAGATATTAGTTCTTAAATCTCGTTCGCCCAGTAATTTCACTAGCGTACAATGCCCTTCAAACCGGAACACAGTAGTGCCTAAGCACACTACTATTTGGCGGCAGAATATTGGACACTGCGGTGGTACCTACCTAGCCGGCCTCTTGCAACAAAAGACCTACCACCAGTGTGACTGATTGCACTGGTGGAATAATCTCTGTTGTGACAGAGGTTATCCCAACAGCGGTCGATGGGGTCGTCACATCCCGACGCCTATAAATTTTTCCACTCCATATGGTGGTAAGTGGTAGTAAAATCCAAACGCGAAGGCGGCTAATACAGTTTTGGAAAGCAACTGCGTTAGTCAACCTTGCCCTGCCTATCCGCAAGATGCCTCTTCACGCCTCATTTGAAGGAGCCCATATATTATAACATATATATTATGATATTTATACGTCATGCTCAAATAAAATCTGTAAGTCAGAATTAAATTGGATACATTTGCTTGTCATTTGAATCGCTATAAGAGTTAATGGTAAGCCTCCTGAAAATGATAAATCTCAAGACATAGAATAAATAATAATAATAAATAAATAAGCGTTGCACACTCAACGGCCCCATTAGGATAGTAATATCCTGTGTCGGGGGTCCGGAAAACATTCACAATGACAAGGACATATACACCCAGACCGGGAAATATGCTTGCATGGTCAGTACAAACATATTATGGTCCGAGCGGGAATCGAACCCGCGACCTGTGGCGTTTAAGGCAGGTTCGCTAACGCTGCACCACAACGTCATCAAATAGAATCACATAGAAGTATAAAATTGAGGATGCTCGACTTCATAAATAACATTCCCATAAAATTTGATCATAGAAATCAATGGCTAAAGAAGAATTAAAAAAAAAGTTTATCAATAAAATGTCACCAAAATCAGTTTACAACAAAAAACAGATAAAATAATAAGACGATAATAAATAATATTATAACCGTATTAATAATAAAACAAAAAAGTTATAATAGTACACTAAAACGACTTACTTTCATTCAAATTCAAATTTCTTTATTTGCTAAAATGTGGTACGACCTTGGTGTTACACTTGAAAAGTCCATAGACACATTCTACCTAATGGCATGCAAAAAATCACAGAATAATTATTATAATACTAGAATTATAAAAGAAAACATTGGAGAAGAATAAAATATAGCGTCATTTGTTATTCATCAAGTGAAAGTTACTAGGGTAACATAAATCAATAGGAGTTTTAGTGAGAATCTCGAGAGGCTGCGTAAGTCTGAGTAATGTGGAGGATGCATGTAGAATTTGCTCAGTAGCATTCTATACAGTCTGTCTAAATGGTATACGCTAATTTATTGTATGGGTAATGTATAGACTTATCTTTTTTTAACGAGCTTTTATTAATTACTCTTAGAACTAATAAAGTAATTGAATTTTATAAGTTGGTTTTGGCTTTATTATTCTATTCGATATGAAACTTTGCGTGTTTAATAATTATACATAATTATACATAATTATACATAATTTTCAAAAAAAAAAAAATTGAGTGGATCTGATGATGGAGCCAGGAGGTGAATAGCATAAGTCATCAATTACTGATAGCAAATCTCCCCAATTTGTGTTTGTATTATTAGTTTTAAGGAGTCCAAAGATTGAGCTTAGTTATAGGGTCTGATGATAGAGCCAGAAGGTGTATAGAAATTAGGCCTGAAATCTTAATGTAAATATATAATATATAATTAAAAAAGGAATACCGACTTAAAAACTCATAAAAAAAAATTCAAACAGTTTTGATAAGCAAATAGTTGTTACTTTTTAAAAGCTTTTATATTATATTTTCTTCAGCTGTAATTCACTAAAATCTCATAATTATAATCATGAGTTTCAAATAAAACTGCTTTAAATGAAGACAGGGGATAAGTTTAACTAATCTAGGTTGGTTGTATGGTAAATCCACCTCAAACCTTTAATTTAATAATTAGCAGTCAAGTGAGTTGTGGACTACGCACCGTTGAAACTAAAGGGTTTCGCAGCTTGGTTATGAAGAATCTTAAGGCCTTTAAAAATAATAACGAATTAAAATCGACTGTAATTTCATAGTGATTATTAAAACTTATATGAAAAACAAAGTTATGAGAAAAACTTATATATCTCTTAAATTTGTAGACCTATCTTCTTCAAACCAAATGTGGTTGAAATTTAATTTGATCTCCTATAAGATCAAATTTTTTCAGAATTTTAAATCCCATAGTTCAAAAGTTAGAGGGGCAAAATTTTTACGACTTTAGGAGCTAATATCTCAACCACTGATTTAATGAAAAAAGTCAAAATTAAACCTCCTTATCATTTTGAAAGACTTATCCAAAGATATCTCACACGTTGACATACGTTGACATTTTTTTTTCAACACTCACTTACATTTATGAACTGCTACCGTTAATTCTTATATATTTTAAGATTTCATTACAGAATCGTTGTGCGGTTCATAGAATACACCTATTTAGTAAATTTCGTATAGATAGAGCCAATGGTCTCCGAGTAAAATGACTGTGACAGACGGACGAACGGACAGACGGACATGACGAAACTATAAGGGTTCCGTTTTTGCCATTTGGCTACGGAACCCTAAAAAGATTTTTTAATAATAATTGAGATAACAGCAGCCTCAGAAATACAGGCTCAATAAAGATTTCCAACTATTTATCCATTACTATTCGTTAGATACAGCCCGCAAAATGACGGATGGACGGACAGCGGACGCTTATTTATAGGATTCTGTTGGCACTCTTTTGGTACAGAGCCCCAAAAAAAAAAATTATAAATTTACAAGTAAGCACAAACTTTATTATCTCTATAAAAATCACTTCCCTAACCGCACCTAATCTATTTTTAATTCATTTATAAGTAAACACAAACCTTATTGTCTTAGCTTTCATAACATAAATTACAAGAGACAGTGGTCAATCGTTCGTAAATATTGTCAAAATATATCATTATTCTGGATGACGTAAAATTTTCCAGAAGACGAGAATCATGTTAGATTCTATAGGATTTCATTTATCATGTCTATTATGTTAGGTACAAAGCTGCGTATGCGGGAAAATAGATTATGGAATTAGTTTGAGTGAAAGATCTCGTATTGAATGGGGCATTTACGAAATGTTATTTGATTTTCTGAAAATGTAATGGTACATTAAATTTAATCAGTTAAGTTGGTTAATAACATGCTTATAGAAGATTGGATAATATTTTTGAAAAGAAGTTCCTTAACGCGATTTAGTGGATCATCACGTAAAGAAATGCCAATGAAAAAATTATACATAAATGACTTATTTTTAATTATATGTAATATTTTTTTTATAAACAACAGACACCTGAAATTTACATTTTTATTATATAAGAAGATAGATATTTGCATGACATATCTATATTTTTCGTTGCGTTAAATATACTACCGCAAAGCAGTAGTGTCATTGGAATTACTGTGTTCCGGTTTAAAGGGCACTGTAGGCTAATGAAATGACTGGGCAGAGAAGATTTAAGAACCAATATCTCGAGGTTGGTAACGCGTGAATGGCACCTACTTATTATGTTGTAAGCACTCACAGGCTACGGCAACCGCTTACCATCATGTGGGTCGTATGCTTGCTTGCCAACTTAATAACATAAAAAATCAAATAGTTATCCCTTATACTTGGATCGAATTAACATATAACGAAACCAGCTCGTTGAAAACCAAACTGTAGTGTATTTTTAATTAATCATTCCATAATACGTATACGAAATCGATATCAATCGTTTAATAGAACAAAGTGGATGAAAATATTGGAAAAGCGAGTCCTGGGCGTGGTTTTTAATAACGAAAGCTTTTAAACCAATCCCACTTTCATCACGTTATGGAACTAACTATAGACATGAATACATTAAAATGCTGCTTTTTTATAACCGATTTAAAAAAGAAAAGAAGGTTTTTATTTTTTTATTTATTTTTATTTTTTGTTAGTTCCCCTGATTGTATTATATTGTTTTCAACATAATATGAGCAGAAGCATAGAAATGTAAAGTAAAAAAAACACATAACTATAAAATTTTCATCGATCGATATGATAATTTATTAATTTGAATAAAAATGGCGAGGGATGAAAAGCGATGAGCCTCCAAACAAATTATGATCTAAAGGCGTCGGGATGTGACGACCCCATCGCCCGCTGTTGGGATAACCTCTGTCACAACAGAGATTATTCCACCAGTGCAATCAGTCACACTGGTGGTAGGTCTTTTGTTGCAAGAGGCCGGCTAGGTAGGTACCACCGCAGTGTCCAATATTCTGTTGCCAAATAGTAGTGCTTAGGCACTACTGTGTTCCGGTTTGAAGGGCATTGTACGCTAGTGAAATTACTGGGCGAACGAGATTTAAGAACTAATATCTCGAGGTTGGCAACGCGTGAGTGGCACCTACTAATGGTGCTGCAAGCGCTCATAGGCTGCGGCAGCCACTTACCATCAGGTGGGCCGTATGCTTGTTTGCCAACTTCTAACATAAAAAAAAAAAAAAAAAAAAAAAAAAAAAAAAAAAAAAATGATGATGCCTACCGGACCCTGCCCAGACGTTAATGTTGTTGCTATAAAGTTAAAAACGTGATCAAGGACTACGAAGATATTACGTGGCAAAAATATAAATCTATGGGAAAATATAGACTTGGCAGCGGGCACTGCTGTGCCCCTTAATTAGAAACAATCATAACAAAGGGATAGACACAAGTTTCAAATATTAGAATCAAATAAGGTAGCCTATGTCCATTGGGTTGTAAGGAATTGATAACAAAAAAATACACGTAGAATTTACTCTAAAAATAAATTCCAGCCCAAAATCTTACATAAAAATACATAAACAACTTGATTCTCATTAAAAACGAACGAAATATTCCTATCACGTTTGACGCCATCACAATTCTGCAGCTTATTTACGTCTATAAAACTCGTATGATCATTAAAAACAACCTTATGATAAGGATCTAAGGTTACATTTTGTGAAGATTGATAACAGTTATAAGTTTTCCAACGGCATTTATAAATTTGTTTCCCGCGATGCCAGAGGCTGCACAAAATTTCCATTTTCCACACGATTTACCACAAATTAATGCTCTGAATCCGTCGGCGCTTCGCCAATTTATGTGAGGATCTGCATCTAACCAACAAGACCTAAATTTTTTACGGACGAACGCTGATTGCTATTCGCCTAAATATTTTTGGAAAGGGCTAGGGACATCTATGTGTTCTCGTGAAGTAATTAAATTAATTTGCTCTCAACAATTCAACACTGTAGTTGTTGTCTGTTTGTAGTTGTATATAGACGAAATTTAATCAAAATTTGTAGTTGTATATAGACGAAATTTAATCAAAATTTGTAGTTGTATATAGACGAAATTTAATCAAAATTTGTAGTTGTATATAGACGAAATTTAATCCAAAAATATATGTGTATGTTGTATATAGACGATATTTAATCAAAATTTGTTCTTTTTTTTAACGGAAAGCATATTGTTTGAAATTATTATTTGTATTTCAAAATGGCGTTTATTCTAAGCATACTGAAAATATCTAATTTTGTAGACTCAAAGGTAATACTATATAGGGATTATTATGCTTACTTGACGTTTAAGACGCAATAATTCAAGTAAGATTTACTGACGCCTGTACGCTAAGCCCTATTTAATTTTGAAAATTGTTACCTTAGAGAAACTAGATATAACAAGATTAATTCACAATTCTGACTTTTCGTGTTATAAATTCGAAGATTTGATTATTTGATTAATTTTATATTTTTAAGAATATCAGAAATTTTTTTCAAGGTAAGCTCGAATCTTGCGCTAAGAGTGGGTACGACAATAGCACAAGGGAGTTAGGATCAAACGCGCAACTCTCGAGTTCACGGAGCAGAGTCGGCTCTTTAAGCGGTGAGCATAGACCATAAATCGCACAGATATTTTACAAATAGATACACCTATTTAATATTTTGTAGCAATAATTTTGTTTTTTTTTATCAAACAAAAACAAAATCCAACTCGTGTAACGAGTTGAGCTCGAAAGGTCTATGGACGTTAAGGTAAAACTCTAGCGGCTGCATATTAGAAGACACATCGTTAGCAAACCTTCCATTAGGTAGACAAATTACATTAAAAATAGATGAACGCCAGTCTGGTAAGTGGAAAAGATCGTTTCTGATGGAAACATTTAAAATAATCTGCAGGCATTAAGGACATTAAAGGTAAAAATTATTAATTAGTAATTTCCCTAAAAATTCATCAGAATATAATACGTAATTTACGGATACAATTATAATTAAACACCAAGCCCATAACGTTTTATTTCCTAATTACATGTCCAAAAGATTTACTTAAATTGGAAAGAGAAATGCACAGAGTCTTATATAACGTAGAACGTTTTGGTAAATTACTAAAATTTTCAAGTAAAAGCTTCTGTTGGCGATATATTCATTTTGCTAAATTGTTTTGTGAGGCTACTTTTGCATGTGAATCAAGAAATTTTACAAATGCAATTTTTATGGTATTGACTATCATTGCTTAAATAAACCGAAAAATTTTCAACGTGAAAAATATACTGAAACCGATATATAAAACTACAAGAACTATACCTGTAATATATTATGTTTAAATTATTATTTATCAATATATTTAGCATTCTACAGCAGCTTCGCGAGCCTTATATAAGAACCATCGTTACCACCTCGATGTCTGGAAATCCACAATAACGCGATTTACAAGCCTTTTTTGCCTCGAACAACCACTCTGTGGAATCAATACGACCGAAACGTCTTTCGGAACTGATACGACCGGCAAACCTTCAAGAGAAGAACTTATTTTTTCCTTAAAGGTCGGCAACGCACCTACATGCCCTCTGGTGTTGTAAATGTTTATGGCCGTTGGTGATCGTTTAACACCAGGTAAGACTGATGCCCGTTTGCCCCTCTCACATAAAAAGAAGTTATGGTTTAAGATATACCAGAAACTTTGATCAAAACCATTTATCCGCTTCGTAGATTTTATGATTTTGTCTGACACGATGCCAAATTTCAACAAGATTGGTTTATCAGCTTAGTTGCGAAAATGTAAGTTCTAATACATATTGTAACAAAAAGGATAAAGTTTTCATTTTTTTTCCTAGCATCTGTCCGCAACTTCCTCCGCGGTTATCTTAGATTTGGCTAAAGAGATATGATACATCTATACCTAATTTCAATTAAATACGTCGTGTTGCGTGTTTTTTGGTTATTATTATTACACCTAACTGTTTTTGATAAAAAATATTCCATCCATCCATCCATCCAAACTTCCACATAATATTAGTTAGATGTAAATAAAAATTTTGTCTAACGAAAAATCAGATGTTATCAATAATGTGTTTTACCTAATAGATCGTTGTCGTAGTGGCCAAGAACTGGGGCGGAGCTCATTTGGTACGGATTAAGAATTAATTTGCCCGAGGCTTCAATGGTATGGCGATTAATTTCTCGACGCTCCTGGATAAGCCCATTCAGCTCTATCCGATTGAATTTTAATTGGAACACCTGATTTAATTCCTACGGGTTCCACCTAAAGGTGGTAATTGTGCCAAATCTTTTATAAAATTGTTTGTATTTTATGATTAACATTTTTAATTAAATTCATTGAAATGGATTAGTATTTTTTTATAAATAGATTCATGCTTCTTTTAACACAGATGGGCTGGCTTCAATGGGTTTCGGTCTGGGCGTTTGTCCTTGTGAGTCTCCCCACCGTGCATCAGAGAGCACGTTAATCTGTCGGTCCCGGTACTTATCACATAACATCTGATTATAATCATTAACACTTGATAAGTAAATTGTTCTTATCCAATGAGTTGCTGGTTCACCTTTAGGGTTGCGGAGCTCAGATGAAAATCGCTCCGTGTAAAAACTAGTAACCTGACAAATACGGTGATTGTTGAGAGCATAATAATATTATGAATTAGTTAGCACAATTACATTTTTATATACGTACGTAATTGTATATTAATTAGTCGAAGAAAATTGAAAAAAGTTGTTTATTTAATTTTTAATTAAAAAAATAACTACTTTTTCCATGCATAAATTATATCATTAAAGTCTCAAAGGGAAACCAAAAAAATAATTGTTTCTCTAATCTTATATTCAAATAAAAGAATTTAGTACGTTAATGGACTTTGTTTGAAAACAAAGTCTCATAATTAATATAATTTTTATTAATAAATGTTGTTCTTTTTCCGACATTTCGTCACGTTATTGTAACATTTATTTTATTTATATAATGGAGACGGGTCGTTATCAGGTTGGCCAGAGATGATCGAGATCAAAAATAATAAACACAGTACTTAAATCAAACGTCCATTTAATGAACAACACAAATGATTGCAAATAATCGTAAAGATCAATCGGATTAATAAAGATTGAAAACGCGGTGAGTTCAATGCCACGTGGTGAACATAACCTCTTGCTTTGCCCACACTAATCAGACTGTCCTCAACTTGTTAACTTCCAAACACTTGACAGTCGAACATAGACAACTATCAAATGTCACCATAGGCATCGACCACATCCAAGCAATTGCTTGACGTTTTCAATAGATTGCGCTGACGCTGCGATATATATAATTATTGTAAGGAAATATTTTATATTTTTACTGCTACCACAGACGATGTTGTGGTTCTTTGTTTCAGTTTGTTTCTTCGCGCCTTTTACTCTCTGAAAGTTGCGGCCGTTAGCCGCCAGAGCAGCGACAGCTGTCAAAGTTGACGGACATAATGTAGTCGTCTTTCGGAACACGATGCTTACGCACAGATACCGCTGCCCGTCACCACTCGCTATTCGCTTGCTTACAAAGTGCATATTTCGTTCGTCCTAAAAAAAGAATGATTTCATTGATTTGGTGCAAGTAGTTAGCATACGGAGGCGTCCCATCGACTTCTGTGCTGGCGGCTGCAAGAGGTATCAGGTTAGTGAGAAATTTCTACATCTTAAGAATACAACATCGTATATTAAATGGGGTAGGAATAACCGGGAACAAAAATACACTCCACTTTTACTATCCATAAATTCCCCTCGTTTCATACTAACTCAGCATCCACGATACTAGACTAGTTCACTAAGATCCCGTACACAAAAACACGCGGATTCCCTACAATGATATCAATAGCTTGCTTCAACAAAGATCTTACAATGGTTCGTAGAAATATAGCTTTTATATTAAAATTAAATTTTCTCATGTTTCATTTGATAACGATCAAGTTATATCCATATTAAGATTTAAAAAATAGCTTCTGGTTAAAGATTAAAATATTCGTTTATTACAGACTAAATAAAAAATAAATATTCTTCATTATTTAGGTGCCATTAAATCGGTGCTTCACGTGGATAAATCTACTTTCAGTGATGAGTAACGAGTTATGTGGGTAGGTATGCTAGTATTTATACGCCTTTTACGAAAACCTGGCTAAGACGATTAAAAATTGAAAAAAATTTGGAAAGCAAAATTTACTAATCCGTAGTCATAATCTTCAATTCCATTGTACCCATTAGTATGGTATCAAAAGGTTGACGACTACGTCAAGACCAAGGGGACCTTTTGACTAGTGCCAATTTATAAATAATCCATGAGAATCTGAGTTTAGGGATCAAAATGTACGGGTTAGATTTATCTGTGATTGTAGAATTCAATTGCCTTTGTTAACTTTTCATACTAATGGCCAATTTACAAAATTTAATCAAGCGTCTAAAAATAACACGGATTTTTGACTTGATGGATTTTAGAAAGAAACAAAAGTCATGAATAAAACTAAACTAAAATGCTCATTTAATTATCCTTCTCGACTACGCTTTAAAAAGGAGGAAGTTAGTGATTTGATTGTTTTGTTTGTGTCTATCTTACGCATTGTCGTTTGTGAACTTACTGTCCGAAGGTGCACTTTTAGATCGAGAATCAAGTTTGATTAATAGGCTTCTTTTTATGACATGATACTTGGCAATGATACTTGATATATCACATGTGCGTTGCCAACACTAGGGATATGAGGGAAGAGATGAGAGAGGAAAAGGGAAAGGAATAAAGAGGGGAGGATTGAGAAACGCAACAATAACGATAATGTTACTTTAAATAGCTTAGCAAATGTAGAAAAAGCAATAATTGTTGAGGAAACGACTGTCCTCTCTTGGGACATTAGTGTAAAGACAAATTGGTACCCAATCACCTTTAATGAGGGTATAGGGATTTATCCGTGGATATAAAGGCTAATGAATTAAGTAAGAGTTACTTATAGACA
Source organism: Hestina assimilis (assembly GCA_023373885.1). Taxonomy (NCBI): domain Eukaryota; kingdom Metazoa; phylum Arthropoda; class Insecta; order Lepidoptera; family Nymphalidae; genus Hestina; species Hestina assimilis. The sequence goes on from CM041745.1 coordinate 14,350,901, forward strand.
AGGATCAATAATTTTTGCAACCAAAAACATTCTGAGATTGTGAACCTTTACGGTAGTAATGTATATTTTTTTACACTATCAGAAAGTAGAGATTTCGACGAAAAAAAGCCCACCGTCTTTTTAAAGAACAAATATTTTGACGTGAGAATTTTCGATTAAAAATTTTGGTGCTTTTTCGATATTAAGTCAAAATGAGGTGAAAAAATAAATACTTTAAATTAAAAAAACAGCATGTTTGGGACATAAAAGGTAAATTTTCACCAAATTTTGTAAATTATTTTATAAGTAAAAGATAAAAATAAATATTCAAAAACTTAGTTATTTCAATGTTTGACATACATTTTGAGGTAATGTGCAAAAGTGTAAATGGAAAAATTGTAGATCTTTAACTAAACTATTTTCGATGAGTTTTTCTAGTATTTTTTTTTTTCACTATTACCATTCAATAGTGTTCAGAAACGATTTTTTTATGACAAAAACATGATGGACAAGCGATAAGATTGTACTTCAGTATAGTATTTCAGAATAGTCTCCTTTATCCGTATAGTTGCAAATACCAGAAACTATTACGTTTATTAATGTGATTAGAGTTCAGAAACGTGTCTGATCTTCGTGATATCCACTATTGTAAGCAATTACAAATTAATCTTATTACCAGTGTTGTGCAATAAGCCCTTGTGCTCAGCATTAAATGATCGAATTGTATTTCTTCTCTACTAGCTTCTGTCAGTGGCTTCACTCGCGTGAATAACCATTTTAATACAAACTTTGAAACCTCCATTTTAACTCTTTCAGAGGTGGAATTTTAGAATTGCGTTTCTTTATTTTTCATTTTTGCCAAAATAAAAAAACATGCTTTTAGTTTTAAAGTGACGGATTCCATACAAACTTTTAACATCTTTTTCACCCGGCAGCCAGTTTTTGTCCTTTTATATATCTTCTTCTTCTTCATCTTTCTAGCATTATTCCCGGTACTATATGAGTATTTACTGGTCTGCTTACTACTCTTGTCCCAGACAGCTTAACGTTCTCTCCAAACGGTAGGGAGACCCATAACAAACGCCCAGACCGAAACAGATATTTATAACAAACATCTTCCCGAGTGGGAATCAAACTCGAAGTCATAGAGACTAAAAACAGACTCGCTACCCATAACGCCACAACGGATCCGAGAAATCCCATTGGCTAGTAATTGCAACCCACATAGCTTTGCCTGAAACTAACTAAATTGGCTATTGTTCCTTAATTTGTTCGTGTCACCACTATCTAACGAGAGAACTACTAGTCATTAGTAACGAACCATTGCTTCCTAACACAGAAACCAGAATTGTTCTGTTTTAAAAGCCTATACATATAGGTTTATATAGTATATAACACAGAAAAAAACTTACAGACTACTTAAATATATTAGTTATGATAGAAACGTATTACATTTTCTAAGATGGCGAATTTTTAGTTAATATATATAGGGGGAAAACCATTGTCTTTTAGCAACAATTCTATTGCGATAAAAATTCAATTCAGATAGTAAAACGATTCAAATCGGTCAGGAGGCTCAACTGCCGGGCATGAACATCTGCAACACCAGAGGGCATGCACTGGCTGTACGCTGGTTGACCTCGAAACGCGGAAAAACTAATGAATTTTTTCCCAACATGATACGGTGTTGTTTGACATAGATTTCACAAACTGGGAATACTTCGAAGGAAGGTGCGACCGGTGGAGGAAACTAACTTCAGACGGGATTGTAATCCATGACGATGCTTGGTTGAAGGTGCTGGCACAAAAAGTGTACGCAGAAAAATACAAGTGGTATCTCAGCACACCCTTTACACCTACAGAACTTTACCTGCCGGCGCTGCGGTCGCTGCTGCAGATCCCGCATCGGTCTGTTTAGCCACGGACGCAGTTGTAATTAATCTCATGACACTGCATGAAGCATCTGATAAAGATGTCAAAGGCCTATGTGTGTGTGGTACGGTGTTACGATGGTAACTAACTAAGTGGGCCTTTTAAGCCCTACAAGCATATTTCTTAAAATAATTTATTAAGATTTAATAAATTTCTAAAGCGCTGCAGTGAAAGTGTGGGAATCTCTTATCTGGGAAAGGAGAATTAGAGTAATCATGATACTTTTATACAAACGACTGTGCCATTACTCAGTTCAGTTAATTAATTCCAGTTAGAGATTTATCTGGTGAGGAAATTCCGTTAAAAGTGGAAAATAATTCTTGCTCTTTTGATCTTAGCTATTTCGTAACTACGAGACGTATTTTTTCTTCATAGGTTTAAAAATATTGTTGTAATTCGCGTGACGTTTTCCCGCCATATTTTTTGCCGTTTTGTAAACTGATCATCTTGATGACCATTTTTTGTTAAAGAGTGTGTGTGTTAGGCGATTGTTGACTGACGATACTTTTGAAACAGTTATTGTGGTCTCTTCCTAATTTTAACCTGGCGATGTAGTTTCAAATAAAAGTCCACAAAATTTAAAATCCTGAATCGATACCTGAGATAGAGCTAATAGTCTACAAGGAAAATGATTGTGACATACGCACAGATGGACAGACGGACATGATTAAATTATAGTTCCGTTTTTGCTATTTGGATGCTATGGAACCTTAAAAAATCATTAAGGTCACAAAAACAATAATGCCATAAAACCTTATTGAATCTGGTCCCAGGTCCTTTGTTGTCGGGTGAGTCTATCGTATAGAATGCGCTCGGAGCGCTGCCTCCATCTCCGATGACGTCCTTAGCCGTGGTTCGGCTTCGCAGGAGGCACCCTAAGGACGGAATCAAATTTGACCCCCGTGAGGGTTGCCCTTTATCACGGCTGAGTCTCTGTACTCGGCCCCCGCCCGGTGACGCTGTCAAGGCCAGTAGGGCCAACAGCAATACACATTCCGAAAAAAAAAAAAAGAATCTGGTAATGATTTGTCACGAGTAGATTATAATTTTGAATTTGTTTCAGCAATCAGTGTAGGATAAACTAATTTGTGTTTATCTTGATTAGAACGATTAGGGATATCCACACGGGACATGGAGCTGAATTTAATCAGTGCTCTAATTTCTGAGTGAAGCTTATTTTCAACGTAGGGTTAGATAATTAGGTCGTAAATTTATTACTTCAAATTAAATAGCGAATTTTGGTGAAAAGCCTCAACATTATTTTTTATCACGTAAATTTATCAAATGTATTTATGCGGTTTTTTTTAATTTATGAAGGTTGGCAAACGTAACGAAGTATCACATGCGCGTTGCCAACCCAAGGGATGGGAAGAAAGAAACAGAGAGTGTGGGTGATTGGGCCACCAGCGCTCTCACTCATCGCACGAAACATACTCTGTTATATTACGTCGATTTTCTGTGAGAGGGTAGTACTAAAAAAAAATGTGTTATACCTAATAATAATCTTTTCAAAGAAAATCATTTTAAAATAACAAATCTCAAAATAAAACAAAACTTATTAGAATTAAGTTCGTCGAGATTAAAGGTTAGAAAAATAATTTATTTCACGAATTTAAGACTGTTATCAGTAAAAATGCTGTGATTTTACTTAAAAAAACCTCTCTCGAGTTTTATCTTGACGGTTTTGGGTGATAAATATTTATTGCCTTTACTGGTCCCCCTTAAAAGCTTAATGAAAAGGACACATAATAAATAGTTTTATTCATCTGTTATCATTAGGTAGGGAAAGTTGAAAGGGAATGGTCTTTTCGTCCCCTTCTTCTCTCAACCTATACTACGTACATAGTATAAGACTTAAGATTATTTAAGCAGTCAGTCGGGGTCATCCACAGATTTGTTACGCAGGTACGTGAATGGAGGGGTACCTAACCCAAACATCTTTTCAGAATCTATTTTTGGAAAATTTCTAAATGATGACGCCGTTAACATTCTAAAAGTGAAACGGTGGATAAAGTTAGTGGCTATCACCGGTTGGTTGTGGTGATAGTAGTAAAAGCTAGAAGACCTTGCCAAGTTGTGTACAAATTCATCCGATGATTGAGTTTTGAGATCCCGGTCGTTCACGTCATACCTAACATACCAGCCGGTCGGTGTACATAAAATAAATATAATAGGTCTGTTTTAATGTTGTGTCTTAAGGGTTAGAACAACTGATTTCGCAATAATTATCACTGCGAGTTATTGTCAATTAAAGATTTATTTCACCACCACAGTTCTCAGACGATCACGTTACTATAATATTATTAACAATCGTCATCAGTATACAAACGCATGATTGCTCACAAAAAAAGTACGGGATGGTATATACCTAGCTATTATAGTTAAGCCAAAACAACAGTTCTTCTTTAAACTATTAAGTACACGTGGCATTCAAATACGTGTGGAATCGAATAGTGGTAATATTGGTATAGTGATATTAATCCTTATCCATTAATATAATTTCATAACTAAGGTTTATTATGTATGTGTGAATTTCACTATAGAGTTACCTCATTACAAACGTCATTCAATCGGCCAAATTCGTAGGCAGATGCTAGTATAAAAGACCCCAAATTGACAATTATCTCCTTTACAAAGTCTCCTAAAGCGCAAAAAAAATAACGTCTTAATTGCGAATTGCCTAAAAATAAGTTCTAGAGTGTTTACTTTCAAAGTAAGGCGTTTATAAAAAGAAAAGAGCGAAAATTATTTAAGCCTCTTTTAGAGGAATTTTCGCACTGAATAAATTTCCAACTTGAATTAATTAACTAAACTGAGTAATAAGACAGATGTCGGTGTAAAAGTACTGTTATCACTTTCTTATTTTCCTTTACTAGATAAGAGATTGGTCTTAGTCACACTGGAATATTTCTAATTTTTTTATTTAGACTTCACCTAAGTAAAATAACGTAAACGTACTCGAAGATCAGCCACATTTTTCACTTTATCGTTTTTAGAATCCGCTAAAATAAGATAATGTATGTATTAAGATTTTTGAAGTTATACTTCTTTTGGCGCGTAAGAGAAAAATGATGAGACTAAATTTTTACGATGCGCGCACACACCGTCACAAAAAACCGACACCCTGAAGTTAGCTATAGTCAATTTTTTTTGTGATATTTAAATAAACTTTATTTAACTAGATAATGCGTTAATAAAACTTTCAATGTATTAAATATCTTTTTTCTATTGTTGGTGTAGTTTTTTCTACAAACGTAGAATAAGGCGAAAGATAAAATTTTTGAAAAGATTTTTACCTTGTTACGCCAAAGAAGTATAACTTCTAACGCGTATACACAAGTACACACACACTTTTTTTTATTTCATGATTGCTTTCAACCTATTTGCTAATATGCTGTTAGTATGGTTGAAGTATCAAATGTACGTTGCTGAAAAAGAAAGGAAAAGATACGAGACTGGGCTTCCGAAACTGGGCTGGGCTTTCGGTGATTTTCTAAGAATGGGTAGTATTTCCACGGTCAAGCCGACCTATTTGAGCTAAGAAAAGAATTGCTTTACTACTAAATAATGCTTCCTCTACAAGTTAGTGTTTCTTGCTATCAGGTCGTTAGTGGACAAGCTTTCAAAGTTGTTCAAGTGGACAAAATAGACCTTAAAAATTTATCGACTAATATCAAACTGAACAGCCGGAACCAAATTTTGAGGTAATATTCTAAACAGGGAGATGGTCTTTTAGAATACCATTATACGGCCACCCATCCATAAAATGACCGCCTCTATAGCTACTTCTTTTATTTTTACCGACCAATGACTGGACTCAACTAAGAACATTTCAAATACATTACTTATACAGTTATTACAGATTAAAAATCCTCATAGATTTTAAAAATAACATAAATATAAATAAAATTGGAATGTCTATTTCAAACGCTTAACCAACAGCTTTTAATATAGAACCAAAAAAACAATTTTCAAAAATTGTCGTCTGCCTGTCTGTTGTCTACTAATATCCGAAATAGCAGGGCATATTTTAAAAGGACTTGGTGTTTTGGCTGATGTTATAAGAAGTAACTTTTGCTACATTTATTTAAGAAAAATAATTAAAAAAAATATCTGTAGACTACGTGCACGGTACCATGCGCACAGCTATACCTTAATAAAAATATAACTTTCCTGAAAGTACTTCACGTTTTACGGCTCATCGGCATCGGGTACTGGATTATGGGTATTAAGGACGAGGTTTATGATACGATAATCTACTTATACATAAGTGAAAATCGATAATGTGTCACATGTTTTCCCGAAATTAGCGACAGATATGTAAAACAGAATACACGCCAGTAATACCTATAAATAAATAAATAAACTCTACACACTCAAAGGCCATTAGGATAGTAATATCCTGTGTCGGGGTCCGGAAACATTCACAATGACAAGGACAAATACACCCAGACCGGAATAAATGCTTGCATGGTCAATACAAACATATTATGCTCCCTCCCGAACCCTCGACCTGTGGCGTTTAAGGTAGGTTCGCTACCGCTGCGCCACAACGTCGTCTATGAAATTACCATCGATAGTAATATATATTTTATATGTATATAATAGTCCACTTATATACCGGCGTCGGGATGTGACGGCCCCATCGCCCGCTGTTGGGATAACCTCTGTCACAGCAGAGATTATTCCACCAGTGCAATCAGTCACACTGGTGGTAGGTCTTTTTGTTGCAAGAGGCCGGCTAGGTAGGTACCACCGCAGTGTCCAATATTCTGCCGCCAAATAGTAGTGCTTAGGCATTACTGTGTTCCGGTTTGAAGGGCACTGTACGCTAGTGAAATTACTGTGCAGAGGAGATTTAAGAACTAATATCTCGAGGTTGGCAACGCGTGAGTGGCAACTACTAATGGTGCTGCAAGCGCTCATAGGCTACGGCAACCACTTACCATCAGGTGGGCCGTATGCTTTTTTGCCAACTTGTAACATAAAAAAAAAATATATAGTTTAATAGTTAGTGATTTCAAAAATGTTTTTGTAATAGTTGGCAAACAGGCATATGGTAAGCGGTCACCGCAAGCTATGTACGCTTGCGATACTTGAAGTATCATATGCCAGCCCAAGGGATAGAAGAGAAGGAGTGAGAAGGAAGGAAGCGGACAGAGAGGGTGAGAGATTGAACTTCCAGCACTCGCACGAAACGCAACAGTACCTACTGATACACTTTACTTTAAAGAACTCTAGACCTATCTTCTTCAAAATAAATGTGGTTGAAAGTTCAATTCATGTTCTACAACCTTAAAATTTACCAGAATGTTTGATCCCATAGTTCAAAAGTTCCAGAGGGGCGGGGGGGAGTCACAATTTTTATGACTAAATGAGCTAATGTTTCAACTATTGACGCAATGAAAAAAGTCAAAATTAAATCTCCTTATCATTCTTCAAGACCTATCCAAAAACATCTAACATGTTCCTATAAGTTGAATCTCTATTCAACCCATAGTTACATTTATGAACTGCTTGCTACCTTTAATTTCTATATATTGTAGGATTTCATTACAAAGTCGTGTAGCGGTTCATAGAATACACCTATTTACTAAATTTTGTATAGATAGAGTAAATAGTTTTTGAGTAAAATGACTGTGACATCCAGACTGACGGACGGACGGTCATGACGAAATTGTAAAATTTCTGTTTTCTCTATTTGACTGCGGAAACCTAAAACACACTTCTTAAAACAACCTCCGAACCTTAGTTTCTCGGCTTGCAACAGTAAAATTAGCAAATACTCTTAAAGATATGAGTATAATTCCACTGAGCGTGCGGTAAAACAAGGCTATATTTTAAAGTCCTACTTAAACCTTAATATTGGCTTCCGGGATTCACTCGTTTATTTTCCGGGTGAAATGAGAGAATTACATTTTTACTTATTAGAGTGCCTAATTAGCTTAACGGTGAAAATGCTGAATCAGTTAAAGCTAGAGTTAATCCAAGTTCGATCCTGACCTTTTTGATCAGTTTTCATATTAACGCAATGTCTACACTTTGTTGAAGGCGATACAGGAATTTTGATGGAATTTTAGGGCGTAGTAAATATGATTCTAGAGTCGTTCCTAGACGACCATTGCAATTCCTAATCTGCTAATAATTTTTTCAATGATTTCAACTCGTCTGGAGAAAAATAATACATGGGATTTTTTCTTTGAAACAGGATTATTTGTAATATTCTTGTGACTTTATGCATACCATTTCAGCTGACGTGTTTATACCTTAAAGAGTTATTTTATTAAGACTTTGCTTATCATATTAATTGTAAGCCTTTTAGGGTTCACAAATAAAAAGAGAAGCTCTTGTAATTTTGGTACATTGACCTTTATAATAAATATAATAAAAAATTTAATCGTTCAAAAATTTTAGTTTTTCTAGAAAATAAAAACTTTCTGCACGTTCTCGTTACATGAAAATTTTAAAAAAAGCAAATTGTAAACTTACATTTATGTTCCCAAATGAAACTAACGCTGTATTCAAGTTTTTGCACAGTTTTAACTAATAAAAATGTATCATATCTGTCAGTGTTTTGAGCAAAAAATAACTCTATACTAAACTTATTTTAGCTCCCTTTCTAACGCTTCCCAAAGCGACATATCAGAAAAGGACGTCACCAGATCCTGCACTATGAGACGATTTGCCCATGACGTGCATACCGACTGTGACTTTCGTTTGCTAACTTATGTATACTTAATGTCTTTAGGTCTATTAGAATAGGGTTCAAAATTGCTAAATTCTACGCTAGAATGCAATTGTACGCTTCTAATGACCAGGGGATCTCTCGAGAGACAGTGGTGACACGAACAAATTAGGGAACAATGGGCAATTAGGCTAGTTCCAGACACTACGTGAGTGCCAATTATTTGAGGATTTCTCGGATATATTGTCTGGAAAGCCGGATTACGGATAAAACAGAATTTACACGAGATCTTACTGAAATACTGATGAAATCTAAGGGAATGAGCAGCCCCGTGAACACGAGAAAAAAGGTTCTTATATAACTATTTTATTGCTTTCGTTTCAGACTTTTGTAAAGTAAATCCTGTAAACAAAAGGATCCACTAACCAGCTTCTTGAATATCTTAGTAAAGGAACAGTAGCGAGAAATTGTTACTCAACTTTATCTAATTATAAAGATAATTGACGAAGTGAAGTTAAAGCCTTCTTGGAGACATTGTTGATGCGTATAAAATACATTTTATGCTAAACCGATTGGATAAAGGATTAATTTGGAATTGAGGTTATATAAACATTTTTTTTCATATCACAGCGATTGGTAAACGAGCATACGGTCCATCTTTTTTTTTTATGTTAAAAGTTGGCTTGCAAGCATACGGCCCACCTGATGGTAAGTGGTTGCTGTAGCCTATGAGCGCTTGCAGCACCATTAGTAGGTGCCACTCACGCGTTGCCAACCTCGAAATATTTGTTCTTAAATCTCGTCTGCCCAGTAATTTCACTAGCGTACAGTGCCCTTCAAACCGGAACACAGTAATGCCTGAGCACTACTATTTGGCGGCAGAATATTTGACACTGCGGTGGTACCTACCTAGCCAGCCTCTTGCAACAAAAGACCTACGACCAGTGTGACTGATTGCACTGGTGGAATAATCTCTGCTGTGACAGAGGTTATCCCATCTGATCGTTTGTAGTCACCGCAGCCTCTGGACGCTTGAGATATCTGAAATATCACATGCGTGTTGCCCGGGGATGTAAGATTAGACTTCTAGCACTCTCACATCGCATGAAACGCAACATTATTGATACTGTTACTTTTCGCCGATTTTCTATGAGAGGGGAGTACTTCCCCGGTCGACCCGATCCATGTATGGAGGAAGGGGCACGGTTCTACTACTACAAAGCAATAAACCTTAGACTTTCAGTCTACTAGGCCAGACCCGTGTTCATTTAATATTAATATTGTTAGAATATTTGTCGTGAGCTCTTGGTAATTTATATGCACACAACCTTTGATGTTATTGAAGTTATCTAAAGAAGCAGTAAATTGCAAATGTTGGCGCATGAAGAAGTATGGAACCTATTTAATATGTTGGATTAGAAAGACAATTCTTAATACAATAAGACAATATAAAGAACAGAGCAATTCATGGTTATTTCAATATTTCACCATACAGAAAATTAGTGTCGTACCGCATATGAAAGGACGATTCCTTGAAATCCGACGTAGTAGTTACAGTGTTGTACAATTGGTTGTGATATCTAGTAAAGGATTAAAAGCATTGTTGGTTACAATAAGTTGTTCATAATGTTAACCTAGTTGGACGAAATTAATAAAGGCTTATGGCTACCCTTAGCTTAGTTTGATTCAAAATGAATACTGCTCCACAGGCGTGATTTTACATAGATCCATTTCAAAACAAACTACTAATTATACAAAAAATCAAAGTAAAAATTTTGAAAATAAGATATTTTGCTTGTAACTTGCATTTCAGTCATTATGGTGTCGAGTGCGCTCATGCACAACATCTCGGGTAATGTTCCACTATATGGAGTCTTGGACTATTATTCTAATTGAGTTCTCTAACTGACTGTAGGTTACTAATGAAATACTAATTTTAAACCAGTATAATTGAACAATAACAATATTAATATGTCGCAGCGTCAGCGCCATCTATTGAAAACGTCAAGAAATTGCTTGGGTGTGGTCGATGCCCATGGTGATATTTGACAGTTGTCTGTGTTCGACTGTCACGTGTTTGGCAGTTAAAAAGAATGAGGACAGTCTGATTAGAGCGGGCAAAGCGAACGGTTTTTAATATCCGATTATTAATCTTTACGATAATTTATAATCATTTGTGTTGCACATTAAATGGACGTTTGATTTAAGTGCTGTGTTTGTTATTTTTGATTTTGACCATCCCTGGCCAACCTGATAACGACCCGTCTCCGTTAAATATATCAATATACATTTTCAAGGCATCCACCACCGCATTGTCAGATATTCTACCGCTTAGCATTACAGTGTTTTGGTTTAAAGGACTCTCTAGCTAATGGTATTACGGGCACAGGAGATTTAAGAACGAATACCTCAAGGTTGGCTATGCGTGAGTGATACCTACAAATAATTGGTCTTGTAAACGCTCATAGGCTACAACCGCTTAATATCATTAGTCGTTAGCTTGCTTGCCAACTTAATCACATAAAAACAATAAACATTACACATGTCGTCTACAACAATAAAGCAGAGAAGTTATTGACGACTTGACGATCTTGTGCCGCGGCGGTAGGCAACCTGCATGCATGTTTTTCGATCTGGGTGTGTTTGTCTTTGTCTTTGTTTGTGTTTCCAGACCCCAACACAAGATATAACTATCCTAATGGGGGCAGTTGAGTGTGCGTTTATTTATCATTTTTTTAAGAATATCAGCAATGCTTTTTCAAGGCATTACTAATATTCCTATTGCCTCTTGCAGCTTGAAGCTTGCGCTAGGAGTGGGTACGACAATAGCCCAAGGGGTCAGGATCGAACCCTCGACTGTCGCGTTAACGGAGTGAAGTCGGCCCTTCTACTGTTGAGCTATTGAGGCTTATTTATGTATTTGTTTGATTACTTATTGCCATTGATAAATTCTGTTCTTCCGCATATAGTTCCTCAGTTTACGGTTCACAAGATGAATGACATCAAACACTAACCTGGTCCATATCTGAAATGGTACAAAGCATTTATTTTCCTGCTATTATGCGCGCTCACGTAGTTGTTAGACACGGTCGGTTGAGACTAGTACAATTTCTTTTTGTTGAAATATAACCTCTACGCCATACACAATAAGAGCCACAGTTTGGCCTATTAAGAATTACTGCTGGTAATGAAGTGGTTGAATGCTGTAATCGCGTATGACGGTTCAGGACATCCATTCATTATGCGTTGTATTTGGAACGTGAGTTTTGGTGTTAAATATAGCGTCCATACTAAGTGTATTTATTTCACTGACGACCCGTCCACGCTTAGCTTTATGACACCTTTTTAGATCTGCAATCTGCTTATTATCATCAACAGTTTTGGCAGCACACGTCATATCATGACTTCTACAAAAGGATTTTTTTAAAGGCTACACACTCAACGACTCATTAGGATAGGTTTATCCTGTGTTGGGCGCCCGGAAACATACATAATGACAAGGACAAACACACCCAGATCGGAAAACATGCCTGTATGGTTAATACAAATATCTTCGCCGAGCGGGAATCGAACCCGCGACCTGTGGCGCTTAAGGCAGGTTTGTTACCGCTGCACCACAAGGTCGTCTTTATTTAAAAAAATATGATATCTTGGGTTATATTTTTATGATTTTCGTTGGGATTTTTAATTAAAACACAGCCCTTTTTACTGGTTGGTAATAGCTTTCCATAGAATTCGTGGATTTTTCGATTAGTGCACCTAAAACTTTTGAATAGAGGAGACTGAATAAGAATAACATTAATATCACCAATAATCTTGTTACGGGCTGGGGTTCGCATTACGAAAGAAAGAGTCAGAGAGCGTAGAGAGTGATTTCGAATTCGACGCCCGCATTGTGACCCCATGGTAGCGTCCGCACTCCGTAGGTTAAATTTTTTTATGTGACTAAGTTGGCAATCAAGCGTACAACCCATCTGATGCTACAAGGTTGTCGTAGCCTATTAGGGCTTGTAAAACTATTTATATGTAGGTGTAATACACGTGTTGCCACCCGAGTTTAAAAAGTTAATAATAATAATAATAATCACACACACACACACTACTGATTTGCGGTTTATCTGACACGGTGATATCTGTATAGCCAGCTAATAAATATATTCTTTCTTTCTTTCTTTCTTTCTTTCTTTCTTTCTTCGTACAATAAAAGGCCTAACACCAGTAAGCTACCTTCCGTTGATGTGTCATCATCATGATATAGAAAAAAAAAACTAAGAAAATCATATTCCTCTTATATCTCGTCTCATCTTAATGATAACAAATGATGAAAATATACATAAGACGTCCTCTTCATTAAGCCTTTTAAGGTCTCCGGTAACAGAAACAAAGCACTTATCACATTAAACGGTCAAGATGAAGTGACTCTAGAGTGCTTTTTAGGAAAAATCACAGCCCTTCAGATAACAGGGTCTGAATTTCTTCGTGGAATTAATTCTCTGTCCAATCTTTACCCTTGAGGGCCTTATATAATTTGCCCGCAGCAATAAATAAGTTTAAATGAGTTGTCTATTAAAGAGCCTTTTTAATTTTTTCTTCGTGAAAAAATGCGCATCATTAATTAAAATGGTGGAATATTTTAACCAGTTTGCTTTATTGCAAAGCTATTTTATAATAATTTTATTCGAAGTTGTTCGATGTTCTCGTCAATAAAACTTTAGGGGTGTCCAATCTGTAACTGGTTCTATGTTATACTTGGTAAAATGTCCTGGATAAAACTATCCAGTAAGAATAAGCAATAAGAATAACCTGGCAAAATGCCTTGAATATTTATAAGAAAGAAGAAGATGTCAATACTTTTAAATTATTCTGGCGTATACGAATTAAGTCTGTAAATAGAGGTAGGACTTTTATTGCAAGAGGCCGGCTAGGTAGATCCCACCTCATTATCACTTATTCTACCGCAAAGCGCTTCAGCTAGTGAAATTACTGGGCAAAGGAGTTTTAATAACCAATATCTCGTGGCCAATGCGTGAGCGACACTTGCAAATGTACGTTACGCTACGACAAGCGCTTACCATCAGACGGGTCAAAGAACATTAAAAATCGCATAATATTATCACGTGGACGTTGAAATAGAAAAACAGTTTTCTTAATAGTAATATAAGAGTCGTTAATTCATTAGCCGTTGTATTCACCAATAAATCCTCAACCCCTCATTAAGGGTGATTGCGTACCAATTTATCTTTTCTGTAATGTCCAGGGAGCGGCCAGCCGATGTTTTTAGAGCTTGTTTTCATGCTTATCCTATTTTGAATACAAAAATAATTTTGGATAAATTTATAATATTTTATATATTTACACGTTTCACTTAATTTTTTTAATGCTTATTTTTTCAGATCAAGACTATTTACTATCACATAAATATTTTCAACTATTAAATATAAATTCTTTTTTTCTTCCCAGCATTATTCCCGGTATTTACACAGGATCTGGTTATACTCTTATCTAAATTTGACAGGTAACTAGCTATATAATATAACATATATAACTATAACAACTGGGACCGGCAGACTAACGTGCTCTCCGAGGCACGGTGGGGAGACCCATAAGGACAAACGCCCAGACAGAAACAGAAATTTATAACATACATGTGCTCCGAGCGAGAAGCACTAGCACGCCACAACGCTTAATAAATATAAATATTTATAATTATACATATGGTTTCGTAAATTATAAAGTTGAACTAAATTACATAATTTATTCAGTAGATCAATTGTGCAAAACGTATTGTGTAGTATAAAAATGATTTGCTTCAACATCGGATTCAAATATCTTCTCGTCCCTCTTAAATGCCCTTTTCTATTTATACATTTCAAAAGTCAAATCAAACCATAATTTGAAATGCTTGTCATATCCTTAATTAAATTTACAAATTGTCTATTAATTTGGAATTTTAACGAAGGTATTTGAATTCTTCCACCGCAGGTAACCAGTATAATTTGATCTTTACTCCTTGATTTATTACGTTTTATGACGTTATAAAGTTTTGGGTTTAATTGAATGGAATTCAATTCTTAAATTATACCAATTATGCCAATTGAGCATAGATTTCTTGCCCAATTTTACGTAGAAAAATTGCATTTTATCTCGGTATTGTTAGGATAATTTGTTTTATTATTGTTTTATTACATGTGACGACATCAAAGTATTCGAATGAGTAGAATATGTTGCCGTACAACTGCCAAGTTTCACTCATAGTTATACAGAAGATAAGATCTCATCACTTTTTGTAGTAGAAAAACTACGTTGCGAGAATTGAATTTTTTACATTTTGTTTTTAATGGTATAACCTTTACGAGTACTAGTGTACCAGATTAATCAAATGATTTGTGTGTATATTATCTGATACTTTCGCCATATCACAGTATGTGAACCTTATTACTATGATTGTTGTGATGTATTATTTTTGTGATTTTGGCAATAGAGATTTTTTTATGTTACATACGATTCATCTTTTTTTTTTTTTTATGTTAAAAGTTGGCAAACAAGCATACGGCCCACCTGATGGTAAGTGGTTGCCGTAGCCTATGAGAGCTTGCAGCACCATTAGTAGGTGCCACTCACGCGTTGCCAACCTCAAGATATTGGTTCTTAAATCTCCTCTGGCCAGTAATTTCACTAGTAGGCTAGGACTAGGACACTGTAGGCAGTGCCCTTCAAACCGGAACACAGTAATGCCTAAGCATTACTATTAGGTGGCAGAATATTTGACAATCTTAGATGCCAAAGCACATTGTGTTTGTAAAATAAAGCTACAGTATTTACGTTTTAAGAAGTAAGTCATGTACTGTATTGCTACATAATTGTATACTATTTAAATAAGTTTGATGATATCAAAAAAAACCAACACTTACTAGTGGTAGGTCTTTTGTTGCAAGGGGCCGGTTAGGTAGGTTCCACCGCAGTGTCAAATATACTACCGCAATGCTGTCTTTGGCATTAATATGTTTTGGTTTAAAAGGCACTGTAGGCTATTGAAATTATTGCAAAGGAGCCGTATGCTTGTTAATTATACTTTCATAATATTTTGCCCAAATCTGCCTTCACAAATTTAAAACCGCGATCTTTGATTAAAGTCTGTGTTCTGGCTTTCTATCCCAGTTTACTTTTAAGAAAGATTTATTCAAACTGTAACTAAAAAGCAATTTAAATTCAATTATTTATTCAGAGGAAGTACTACCTCTTTTTAAAATAAACAGTATGTTAACTTTAAAAGCTAAAGTTTTACCACTATATTTTCACCGTCGAGATTAGTAATCAGACGAGAATGCGAGAGTACTAGAAAAACTTTATCTATATCTTTCCTTTTCTTCTTTTTTCTTTCAACAGTCCATTTCAGTAAAATTCTATTACAATTGTAATATGAAGTAGTATATATATATACATTTTAAGTAACAGTGAGCAAACGGACATGAGGCTCACCTGATGTACAGCGATCACCGCCAATTATGAACATTTGCAATACCAGAAGCCATGCAGGTGCGTTGCCAACCGTTATCTGTGTCTGGAAACATTCACATTGACAAAGCTAAGCACACCCACATCGGAACACATGCTTGTATGGTCAATACAACATCTGCCCCGAGCGATGTCGAACCGCTAACGCTGCGCCACAATTTTTTTTTTTAATATTCCCGTTGCCCTCCAAATAAGCTCGAAGCTTGCGCTAGGAGTGGGTACGACAATAGCCCAAGGGGTCAGGATCAAACCCCCAAACATTCTAATAGTTAATTGCTTAGTGTAATGATAACTTTAAATGATAATTATTTGAGGAGGAATCCTCAGCTGACGAAATATTGCATTAGTCAAGCCCTAAATTTCATATTTAATAATAATTTCGCCTAACTGCAACCACAGTTATCTCCATACACAAGCTTTGCGTAATTTATGCATACATAATTTTATTTGCAAATCAAAATTGACAAAGTTTAGTTGAAGTGACGATCACAAAATTATACTAATATTTTAAACAAGAAATGTGAGAATAAATTTTAGTTTGAATGGATGGATGTTTGTTAACGTAAAGAAAAAACTGTGAACGAATTTGGATAAAATGTTGTACAGAGATAGTTTTATGTATACCTTTTAGGGTTCCGTAGCCAAATGGCAAAAACGGAACCCTTATAGTTTCGTCATGTCCATCCGTCTGTCAGTCTGTCTGTCCGTCCATCCGTCTGTCCGTCTGTCCGTCTGTCCGTCTGTCCGTCTGTCCGTCTGTCCGTCTGTCC
Source organism: Hestina assimilis (assembly GCA_023373885.1). NCBI lineage: Eukaryota > Metazoa > Arthropoda > Insecta > Lepidoptera > Nymphalidae > Hestina > Hestina assimilis. The sequence continues at coordinate 14,367,782 of CM041745.1, forward strand.
GTCTGTCCGTCTGTCCGTCTGTCCGTCTGTCCGTCTGTCCGTCTGTCCGTCTGTCCGTCTGTCCGTCTGTCCGTCTGTCCGTCTGTCCGTCTGTCCGTCTGTCCGTCTGTCCGTCTGTCCGTCTGTCCGTCTGTCCGTCTGTCCGTCTGTCCGTCTCACCGTCTGTCCGTCTGTCCGTCTGTCCGTCTGTCCGTCTGTCCGTCTGTCCGTCTGTCCGTCTGTCCGTCCGTCCGTCCGTCCGTATGTCACAGTCATTTGACTCGGAGACCATTGGCTCTATCTATACGAAATTTACTTAATAGGTGTATTCTATGAACCGCACAACGATTCTGTAATGAAATCTTAAAATATAAATGAATTAAGGGTAGCAGTCCATACATGTAACTGATTGTTGGAAAAAAAAATTTCAACGTATGTCAACGTGTGAGATATCTTTGGATGGGTCTTTCAAAATGATAACGAGGTTTGATTCTGACTTTTTTCATTAAGTCAGTAGATGTTGAGATTAGCTCCTAAAGTCATAAAAATTGTGTAACTCTCCTCCCTCTAACTTTTGAACTGTGAAATTTAAAATTCTGGAAAAATTTGAGCTTATCAAACAAAATTTCAACTATAAAATTTCAACCACATTTGGTTTGACATCAAATAAAATTTCAACCACATTTGGTTTGAAAAAGATAGGTCGACAAATTGAAGAGATATATAAGTTTTTGCCATAACTTTGTTTTTCATATTAATTTTAATAGTTACTATCAAATTACCAACTTCTTTTTGTGGTCAATTTTAATTCGTTATACTTTTAAAGCCCTTAAGATTCTTCATAATCAAGCTGCGGAACCCTTTATTTTCAACTGTGCATAGTCCACAACGCACTTGACTACTTATTATTTATTTTTACTTCACGTAACGGTCTCGGTTGTTATCACTTAACATAATAATCGGTACCCCTTGATGAATAAATTGCTCTTATCCAATGAGTTACTGGTTCACCCTTAAGGCTAAGGAGGTCTGATGGCAATCGCTCTGTGTAAAAACTAGTAACCTGTCAAATCCTGACAAGAGTACTAAGCATACCCTGGGTAAATACTCGTATAGTACCGGGAATAATGTTAGGAAGAAGAAGAATTTAATTGGTGATATAAATGCTAATTTATGCATTTTAGTATTTGAGATACAGTTTGGCCAGTATCCTTTGGGAAATCCCTTGGAAACTTTTCGGAATCGACAGTGAGCGTGCTGAAATATGCATGGCGGGCGAATTGCTAATATTATGCTAAACTGTAAAACTCAACCTTAATAAATGAAAAAAATACTATTACAATGGTCGACACATCATTTCTTTTTTTGGTCTAAGTCTCTTTTTAACCGACTGCAAAAAGTGGAGGTTCCTTACTTTTCGACTGGGTGAACCGATTTTGATGATTCCCTATGGTCTCATTTCAATTAAGTCCAATTCTGATAATGGCATCAATGAGAAAACCAAATAAGCCTTAAATTTGCGTTAAGTACGTTTGTTAAATTTGTAACTAAAAAGTATATAAAATAATTTAAAAAAAAAAAAGATTTTTTTTTTTTTCAAAAGTCGGTCCTAAGTAAGACATCGAGATATAGAAAAAAGCGTGAGGATACCAACAAGTCATAGTAGAAATTTTGAGACAGGTATATCCGCCAGCCCGCAATGGATTAAGCTCCTAAGCCTCCTAAACAGGAGTTTGCCCAGCAGTGGGTCATTAACAGGCTGTTTCTTTACTTTTTACAATTATTATAAAGTTTATTCATCACTACATAGTATAAAACAAAGTCGATTTCTCTGTCCCTATGAATGCTTAAATCTTTAAAACTACGCAACGGATTTTGATGCGGTTTTTTAATAGATAGAGTGATTGAAGAGGAAGTTTTATATGTATAAAAATAGCGGAGATAAAAAAATAGAGGTTTCTAATGTTATGTCGTAAATAATTACATTTAACGCGTGCCGGCCACGGGCAGTAATGAATAAATCAAAACTACTGGATCGATTCTAATCATTTTTTCAGTGAATGACATAGGATATATATTTTATACCCGTGCGAAATCGGAGCGGGCTGCTAGTGAATAATAAAATATTGTTTGTAAGTAAATGTTTTTCATTTACCAAAGTAGATACAATTTTTTTCATAAACAATATCTTATATGAGAACAATGATTTCGTAATAGGAAAATTCATTGGAGTGTACTTACTCAGTAATTTATATTACAGTTTTTTCATACAACAAAGAACTTTCCTTTTCAATAACTTTGCCGAGTACTTATGTATGTATACGATCTTTTGGCAGCGGCTTCGCTCGCGTGAATTACAATTTTAATACAAACTATGAACCTTTGTTTCACCTCTTCAGTTGAGGAATTTCAGAAAATGTTAAAACACGTCTTAATCGTTCGTCAAAAAACAGAGTTTCATGCTTCTACAAAATCCGTTTCACCTATTTCATTATCTATGGATTGAATTCCGAAATATTGATTCCTTGTGCTCGTTTACGCTTTAATAACAACACCTGTGAAAAAAAAACAGAAATAAATTATTTCAAGTTTAGGCTAGAGTTGATATGCCATTTATCGGATAGTTTTCAAACATGTGTCAAAATAAAATGTAATTTAAATCAAAAGCACTAAAGAGTAATTGATATAAGCTTCGAAGCAAAATAATTTACTACCCGTTTTTAACACCGTTGGGGGATGAATTTCAATAAAATACGAAACATGTCTTTCATCAATTCTGTTAAAATAGGTTTATGCTAAATTTGAAGTAGACTGAACCAAGGAATGACGTTGTGCCATATAAAGTTTGATCTCCTTTTGAACCCCCTTTGGGGTAGTATTTCAGAAAATCCTTTCTTATCGGATGCCTAAGTTTTACAAAGAATCCACAACCAACACGCCACAAAGGTGTCACAGTAAAGTCAGATAATCTGGTCCATATCTAAAACGGCACAAAACATTCATATTCCTCTATTATGTGCGCTCACGTTGTCCTTACCGGCCCACGTTAATAGGATATTTTGTTGAAATATAGCCTTTGTGGTTATTATAATAAGAGCTATGTTTTCATGTTGTAGGATTAAATACGCCATGGTAATGAAGTGGTTCTCGTGTATGACGCTTTAGGCGACATCCACTCATTATGCTACGGATTTAGGATGTGGATTTTGGTGATGCAACATTTGTGTTTTAAACTCACATTTGTAAAACACGTTTCATATTTGAACGAAGTTCCTTAATGCGGCTTACGGGTAGTGCGATTTAGTAGAAATACCGTATGCGTCCCGTAACGAAATATCGTATGTTGTGTATGTGTGCGTGTGTCGAGCCTACTACAAGCTAATTAGCCGTGTGCGCAACTCTCTCTCTCTCTTTTACTCGCCATCTCTGTCTCTTTTTATTTCATTCCGAATTACACTCGGGGTTGAAGAAAATATGTAAAGAGCTTCCTGAGGGGGGTCCTCCGACCGCACATTTTTTTATATAAGCGCCTTAGTTTAAAACATCTAAAAAAGGGGAAATTTATAATACGTAAAATTTTTAGCTTCGACTCAAAGATATATATAAATAAATAAATAAATAAATAAACGCTACACACTCAACGGCCCCCATTAGGATAATTATATCCTGTGTCGGGGGTCCGGAAACATTCACAATGACAAGGACAAACACAACCAGACCGGAAAACATGCCTGTACGAATAATACAAACATCTGCTCCGAGCGGGAATCGAACCCGCAACCGGCGAGGCTTAAGGCAGACTCGCTACCCACACCGCCACAACGGTGTCAAAAATATATAAAACGGAACTTTTATAATTTCGTATTACTCGGAGACTATAAGCTCTGTTTATACGAAGTTTGTAAATAGATGTATTCTATGACCCGTTATACGATTTTGTAATGAAATTCTAAAATAAAATATAAAGATTAAGGGTAGCAGTCCATACATATAACTGAGGTTTGACAAAAAAAAATTCAACGTATAGCAATTTATATAATTAATAAAGATCGCGTCAGTTTAAATATTTTAAAGCATGCAAGCAAGCATTTTTATCACTATGATTTATAGTAATATTTAACTTTTAAATTGAAGCAATAAAACAAATTGCAAAAGCGTCAGATAAAAATTACTATAATTATAAAAACGACTTCCCATTCATGACACTAACGAAAATAAATATATACATAAATTTTGTTTATTGAATTTTTATTGATACTATAATAAAAACAATGTCGCTGGGGCGACAGGAGTCCGCATTGCACAGGCCCCCGCGAGGATGAGAGCGAGCCTTATGGGTTTCTGCTCGCTCTCATGCCCAACAGGGCGAGGAGGGTCTGCGTCCGTTTTTGACGCAGACAACGCTGCGACAGCCAGACGGGGTCAAGTGCACAGCACGAATGCCCCCGGCCGCCGCCCGGCGTAGAGACGAAACCTGGTGGAGTTTTAGTGAGTAGGAGTCTCACATAACCCCGGCAGCCCCAGCTCCGGGGTATCCATGAGGATTTCTCCACCTTAAAAAAAAAAAAAAAACTATAATAAAAACAGTAATATTCCATGAAAATAGCAATAAATTCAGTTTACTCCATGGTTAGATTTTACAAAATTCAAAATTTTCATTAGAAAGTTCCACATTAAAAAAAATTACTTATATAATTACTAATTGATAGTTTTTTCTTCTGAATTTCTGCTGGCTCTACTGGCCTTGATAGCGTATGGGCGAGGGGTCGGGTACTGAAACCCAGACGTAAATAAGACCTCGAAAGTTACTTCTGTTCTAAGGGCCTCCTCCAAGACTTGAATGCCACCAGAAAGTTCCGAACGCATACTAGTCGATAGACTCACCCGAAGTGGCAACGTGGCCTTCGCTGTCCGTTCGTCTGTCAGAGGGCTGACCATCAGCTATATTTTTTTTTAAACTGCGGTGGTACCTACCGAGCCTCTTGAAACAAAAGACCTACCACCAGTGTGACTGATTGCAGTGGTGTAACAATCTCTGCTTTGACAGAGCTTATCCCAACAGCGGGCGATGGGGTCGTCTCATCCCGACGCCGGTATTATATACAAAGACATGAAGTTTTCAAAGAATGTGTACTTCTGGTCCCATTATAACGGTGAAAAATTAAAGGGACTCCAACTATTATGGCATACAACATACTTGATATTTTTATTCAACGGTGACACGGAACTTTTTATGTGCGAATCCGACACACTTGACCGGTTAGTAAAGCTTAATTTCATTTTTCATTTTTTGACGACGTTGTGGCGCAGCGGTAGCGATCCTGCCTTAAGCGCCACAGGTCACGGTTTCGATTCGCGCTCGGAGCAGATGTTTGAATTTTTTTTTTTTATGTAAGAGGGGGCAAACGGGCAGGAGGCTCACCTGATATTAAGTGATTACCGCCGCCCATGAACATTTGCAACACCAGAAGGCATGAGGGCGCGTTGCCGACCTTTAAGGAAAGAATACGCTCTTCTCTTGAAGGTTCCTAAGTCGTATCGGTTCGGAAAGACCGCCGGCGGAAGCTGATTCCACAGAGTGGTTGTGCGAGGAAGAAAATGTCTTCTAAATCGCGCTGTTGTGGATTTTCAGACATCGAGGTGGTATGGACGGAACTTAGAGTTTTGTCGCGATGTCCGATGGTGAAATTCTACCGGCGGGATCAATCCAAACAATTCCTCAGAACACTTCCTGTGATATATGCGATAGAAGATGCAGAGTGATCTGACATCTCTACGCAATGCCAAAGGATCAAGCCGATCGGAAAGGACTTGATCGTCGACAATTCGAGCCGCTCTACGTTGGATGCGGTCAGTTGGAAGTAGCTGGTACTGGGGAGCTGCCGCCCAGAGGTGAGAGCAGTACTCCACGTGCGGTCGAATTTGTGCCTTGTAGAGCTTTAGGCGATGAGCCGACGTGAAGTAGTGCCTCGCCTTGCTGAGCACACCAAGCTTTTTAGAGGCCAATTTGACCTTTCCTTCCAATTGACCGCGGAACTAAACGACGCTCGAAATGTCGACACCAAGTATTGACGATACAGGCATGTTTCTCGGTCTGGATGTGTTTGTCCTTATCATTGCGTATGTTTCCAGACCCCCGACATAACTATCCTAATGTGGGTCGTTTAGTGTGTAGCGTTTATTTCTTTCAATGGTTTTTAGTTTTTTTATGTTACAAGTTGGCAAACAAGCAAACGGCTCACCTGATGGTAAGTGGTTGTCGTAGCCTATTAGCGCTTGCCGCACCATTAGTAGGTGCCAATCACGCGTTGCCAACCTCGAGATATTAGTTCTTAGATCTGCTCTGTCCAGTAATGTTACTAGCCTACAGTGCCCTTCAAACCGGAACACAGTAATGCCTGAGCACTACTATTTGGCGGTAGAATATTTGACGCTGCGGTGGTATCTACCTAACCGGCCTCTTGCACAAAAGACCTACCACCAGTGTGACTGATTGCGCTGCTGGAATAATCTCTGCTGTGATAGAGGTTATGCCGACGCCGGTAAAAGTTGTAGGTTAAAAATTAATATGTAACGTATTTGACTGTTTATCTATGCCCGCTTTAAATTATAAAAGTTAATAAAGAAGAATACATATTTCGAAGCGACGTCAACACATTAACAACGATAAATGAACGCCATTATGGTCCGCGTTCATATGTATTGGAAACAATAAAAATGCTAAATGAATCCGCCCAATATCTGTATTGTTCGCATTTTATTATTGTTAATTGTTTTGCAATCATTTAATCCTTATTAATAATAATTGATTGGGGAAATTTCAATTTTATAAAACATTGAATTTCGATGGAATTAAATAGAAGAAAACCTTTTGTTAATCTTCTATACATATAAAAAGCTTTGTCCTGAAGGACTGAGGGATCAACACACAGCCTACGCCGCTGATCTTAGAGAAATGAAACTTGGAGGGTTTGTTCTTTAATATAATAACGTAAGAAAGGATTTTCCGAAATTCTACCTCTAAGGGGGTGGAAAAGAGGGCAAAGATTTTATGGGACACTGTGAAATCTGTCCAATCTTTTTCTAATTTTGCTTAAACCTTTTTAAGCAGAATTGATGGAAGTTGTGTTTCGTATTTTAAAATGATATGAAATTCATTCCATAACGCGGTTAAATAGGGATAGAATGTAATTTTGCTTCGAAATTTATCAATACATGGCATATCGACGCTCAGTCTAAACATATAATATTTTTGGAATTATTTTTAAAGGTGTTGTTTTTAAAACGTAAACGAGCACCATGAAACATTTTTAGAATTCAACCCACAAGGAAGTGAAAAGGGTTTAAAAGTTGAAACAGTTTGAATATTGGATGTCTATCATTTTTGAAACTTGAATAGAAGCATGAAATTTGTTTTTGGTGAACGATTAAAAATAAAGAAACAAGTGTTGTAATATTTTCTAAAATTCCACCCCTAAAAGTGTGAAATGAGGGTTCAAAGTTTGTATTAAAAATGTTATTTAAGTGGGCAAAGCCGCGTAATAATATTCGCGTATAAATTTCTGTTTTTAAATTTAAATTTAAATTTCATTTATTTCAGGCATTCACCCATAAAAATACATTTACATTTGGATAACAGTTAAAAACCTAACGTATAAATACAAAATAAATTCAAAAATATAAATGTAAGAATATTTGAAAACTAAATTAAAATCAAAATTGTCTAAAATTAAATTACAAATTAAAATTAAGATTAAAAGCTCAAAATTTTATAGATATTTTTTATTTGTAGTTATTAGTTTAATTTGTAGCTTATTTATATACTCATATAATAAAATGTTTCGATATCGTGAAAAGATTGCTATTTATTTATAGAACTATACCCACCGAACGCAACTGAGTCGTACCCACTCCTAGAACAAGCTAGACGAATAGTTGGAGGAAATAAGAATATTAGTAATAAAATGGTAATAAGCATTGCTAATACACTTAAAAATGTATAAACTTAAAGTAGGATTAAAATAATGAAAACAATTTGTAGCAATCTATAAAGAAGTTTTAACACAATATAACACTGTCTGAAACGGCTATCAACAGATTTTGACGTGACTTGGGAATGCACCTGGATACCTGGTGCTGCAGATGTTCATGGGCGGCAGTGATCACTCACCATCAGATGAGTCTCCTGCCCTTTCCCCCCATCTGATATAAAAATTAGAAAACTTGAGAGTTGTCAAGGCACAGTTGGGTGGAACGAAGCTCCTTTCGATTAATTAGTGAAGGAATTGTAATAAAATTTTATTTTTTGAGTTATAATAATATTTTTTTATTGTATATTTATTATGTACAAAAAATCTGTATACACTCAACAAAAATAATCGTCGCGACACCACACTGTTCAATGGGAAATAGAAAGACGTAACTAAAATAATAATGGCTTGCTTTCTATGAGAGAGAGAGAGAGAGAGAGAGAGAGAGACAGACAGAGAAACACGCGCACGACCTCACGGCTTACAACTATAGCAAAAAGTGTCGTTACAACTTTTGGTCTTAATTTTTTCCGTTTAGCCCCTTTCGTAACGCGCGACATGGAATTTCGTTCCAGTTATGTTATTTTATAGAAGATAATGTTCAATTTCAATCTGTATCATTTTTAAAACTTATTCAAAAAGTTGTGCAACAATTACGATTCATTAATACTCTTACGTGATCGGGGACTTTTACTTTAAAATGTCAACAATACTAGGAAATTTAAATGTTGAGTATAAATTTCATTTATTGCTTAAGCCCTCAGGGTAGAGCGACATTTATGATGCCGTATATCAAACGATTTCGTTGGAACAACAAACAGCTAATGTCTATGGAAGTTATCATTGGTTTAACGTCAATGCGGTAATTGCTTGACGACGTTGTGGCGCAGCGTTAGTCGATTCCCGCTCGGAGCATATGTTTGTATTGACCATACAGGCATGTTTTCCGGTCTGGATATATTTGTTCCTGTCATTGTATATGTGCCGTTGAGTGTGTAGTTATAAAAAATTGCGTCTAATTATGGAAGTATTTGTCTGTCATTAATGATGTTTTAGTCAATATCTTTCGAGTTTGATTGATGAATTGTATAAAACCTAATATAAAATGAAGTTGCTTCCGGTGTCTGTTCATTTACATATTTTAAACTATTTAACAGATTTTCATGTAGTTTTCAGCAATAGATAGAGTGATTCATTAGGAAGGTTTATATGTGTCTAGTAATTTTTTCTAGTTGTTTGTAGATTATTAACTAGTTTCTATTTGGTAATGAATATCAGGGTTACTTCGGCATAATGATGTCACTATGATTTCTGTAAGGCTACGTTTAACCATAAGTTTTTCCCCAACCAAATTACTCAACGACGGTAAAGGAATTTTCATTACAAAAATGTAACTTGTTATTTTTAAGGCTCTATCTGAAGGAAACTTATGTATATTTAACAAAGAGATGTGTATATTTAAATAAAATATACTTCATATAGAATAACATAACGTAGAAATATGTGCTTGGTTCTGTCATTGGAAGATATGTCATCAAAATATCAAACATTTCTGTACAACTTCAATAAGATTTTCCGAGCGAAACTTATTTTCTATCATCGTACGATTTTAAATTTCACTTTCAAATATATAGCGATACGATGAAAATTGATAAACATAATAATATCACATAACCACCACCAGAACCAGAACTGTGGAACCAGATTCTGCTGGAGGTCTTTCCGAACAATACGACTTGGGAACCTTCCAGAGCCTATTCCTTTCTCAAAGGTCGCCAACGCACCTGCATGCCCTCCCCACTGGTGTTGCATATTTTCATGGACTGCGGTGATCGCTTAGCATCAGGTAAGCATCCTACCCTTTTACGTCTTAAATAAAAAAAATATATATAAGATTCCGAAAGGAAAAAATTAATTAGACACAATAAAATAATGGCCCCTACATGTAGGTCACTGAACAACTACAGTGTTAAGATAAATCTAAACGACATATCCATAAAACCCAAAAAAATACGTTTTTAAAAACCATAACTCTCCTTCTGGAGCAGTGGCCAAAAAACCTACTTCGAATATGTAGAAATTATATAGTAGGCTTACTATTATAGAACCACTGGGAATTTTCTTACCTGACTGTTTTTATGGTTTTGCCATTATTTTTCCTTGATAAAATGCTATTATTTTATAGTTTTTTTTCCTTAGACTTAATAAGGCTATTGTCTATCAATTACGAGTCTTATGTTTTATAAAGTAAAACCCAGTAGTCTTACTGGTATTAGATATTATTCGTTTTGACCTCGATAAAAAAATTATTTTGGTATTTCAGAATTTTATTGGTATTTTAGACTTCGTTATAAAATAACAATGCCACTTTTCACACTGGTGGTAGGTCTTTTGTTGCAAGAGGCCGGCTAGGTAGGTACCACCGCAGTGTCATATATTCTGCCGACAAATAGTAGTGCTTAGGCATTACTGTGTTCCGGTTTGAAAGGCACTGTAGGCTATTGTAATTACTGGGCAAAGGAGATTTAAGAACCAATATCTCGAGGTTGGCAACGCGTGAGTGGCACCTACTAGTGGTGCTGCAAGCGCTCATAGGCTACGGCAACCACTTACCATCAGATGGGCTGTATGCTTGTTTGCCAACTTGAAAAAAATGACACATCTAATTATAATACTGCTAATGATACAGTAATTAGTTGAATGTTTTGGATCACTCGTTTTCGCGTTTGCTTTAGGCCCTAATTGATGACTCGGTTTAGGCTAATGGATTACTGAAGTGGCAACTCTAGGCCGATATATAATCTTGCTAAATTGTTCCCTATGCAATAGACATAGAATTCAATGTTGTGTAATAGAATAGAAGTGATCGATGACATTATTGCGTCAAATAACTAACATTGTGTATACAAATAAATAAAATTGAAGTGTCTGTTTGTCATTCCAAATTAACAGCTTTTCACTTAATGTATATGAAAGTATATACGGTCTTTACATTAAAGAAAAAAAATTAAAAATGTTGTCTTTCTATCTGTTTGTTCCGGCTAATCTCTAAAGAGTAACTTAGGCTACTTTTATTTTATAAAAAGAATAAGGTTTCCGTGCAATAAACAAAAATAGGTACACCTAGCGAGCAGAGTCGCAGGCGCAGTTAGTAAATAATAAATTCCACGTGTGGAAATTAATAACGAGAAATGGTCATGCTACGCAACGAGATTATACAATTAATCAGCATTGAAAACAGTCGTTTTACAGAATACACTAAAAGCGAAGTTTATGGGCCATTTTATGATATAACATCCTTTTCTTTACATCATTAAAGGTGGTAAATCAAGGTTCTGGCCTCTCTTTGGAAGGCACTAATTGTTAGGCTGTTTTAACAAGAAAGACCAAAAACTTGGTGAGTTCCATCTACGATTGATTGAAGAGTGAACGTATTTTGAAGTTCCGATACTCACACACATTAATCAGACCACAACAGTACAAGTACTGCTACTTCACGTCGATATGTGAGTGGGCCGTCGAGACGGTCCATTTGGCGTATTAGGGCCTGGATTACATGTTACAAGTTGGCAAACAAGCATACGGCCCACCTGATGGTAAGTGGGCGCCACTAGCCTATGAGCGCTTGCAGCACCATTAGTAGGTGCCACTCACGCGTTGCCAAACTCGAGACATTAGTTCTTAAATCCTCTCTGCCCAGTAATTTCACTAGCGTACAGTGCCCTTCAAACCAGAACATAGTAATGCCTAAGCACTACTATTTGGCGGCAGAATATTTGACACTGAGGTAGTACCTACCTAGCCGGCCTCTTGCAACAAGAGACCTACCACCAGTGTGACTGATTACACTGGTGGAATAATCTCTGCTGTGACAGAGGTTATCCCAACAGCGGGCGATGGGGTCGTCACATCCCGACGCCAGTAAAATTCAGGCGTAACTCTATTAGTACTAACTATTGTTACAAAGATAATAGAATATATCGACAGTGGAAAAGAAAAACAAATGTAGCTGTGTTCTTGTGTGTATGAAATAATATTATGCTCTGTATTTGCTTATTTCGCTAAAATAAACATAACATAAATATGTGTAAAAAGCGAGATCTGTATTTGTAGAAAACTCATCGAGAGTTTGCGGTCAAACAATTTAAGTTTTTCATTAAAAAAGTTACCACAGTACCACATTATTGACACAATAAGAAACTTTTACAATATAAAATGTTTCTATAAAGATTTGATAAAAATAATTAAACTTCAAAGCAAAATATTAATACAATCATTTTTTTTTAATGATTTTTTTGATTTTGAATTAAATTACGTTTTAATTTTTAGTATACTTATCTATTTACGTAATACTACTAAGGTGAATATAAAGTAAAAGGCTTGCATAATGGTAAGCTAATACAGCGCGCTTTACAATCAATACCTAAGGTATTATGGTGCCTAGCCACATAATTTGATAGGTAGATCATATTGTGACTAGCCACATAATTTTATAGATAGAGTATAAAAGGAGTAATCCCTTCCCTCCTGCGCCACTTCATAGGTTCATAGGTTGCGGTTGCTGCTGACCACTAGGTCGATCGTATGCTTCTTTGCCAGCTGGCCTGAAATAAAAAATATGTTATTCTCGTGAGGATAACTAACACACGTACTGAATTCTGAATTAATTACTTTTTTTTTTTTAATGTTAGAAGTTGGCAAACAAGCATACGGCCCACGTGATGGTAAGTGCTTGCCGTAGTGTAAGAGCGCTTGCAGCACCATTAGTAGGTGCCACTCACGCGTTGCCAACCTCGAGATATTAGTTCTTAAATCTCGTTCGCCCAGTAATATCACTAGCGTACAATGCCCTTGAAACCGGAACACAGTAGTGCCTAAGCACTACTATTTGGCGGCAGAATATTGGACACTGGACACACTTAATTCTGGTATAGCAATTAGTATTCAAAAACTTAATAAAACTCAATAGAAGCAACAGAAATTGGATTTACTACAGATAGTTGCTACTACTACAGAAAGCATCCTGATAGCGTTGTGGCGTTGTGGGTAGCCAGTCTGCCTTTAGCATCGACGGTTGCGGGTTCGATTCCCGCTCGGACAGATGTTTCCATTAATCTTACAAAATATATCTGGGATGGGTCTGCTAAATATCAACTGGATGCTTTGGACTCGGTGGAGCGCCGAGCGAAGAGGATCATAGGTAGTAACTTACTCGTGGAGGCAAATCTTCTGAGCCTCGAACACCGTAGACGAGTGGCCTACCTCTCGGTTTTTTATCGGTTACATTTCGGAGAGTGTGCGGAGGTTTTGCATAACCTGATACCCTCTTCCCCGTTCCATCACCGAACAACTAGGCGCGGCGAGCGATTTCACCCTTACGTCGTAGACATTCCTCCTTTACGCACGAAGCGGTTTGCCTCCTCTTTCTTTTTTTTTTTTTTTTTTTTTATGTTAGAAGTTGGCAATCAAGCGTACGGCCCACCTGATGGTAAGTGGCTGCCGCAGCCTATGAGCGCTTGCAGCACCATCAGTAGGTGCCACTCACGCGTTGCCAACCTCGAGATATTAGTTCTTAAATCTCGTTCGCCCAGTAATTTTACTAGCGTACAATGCCCTTCAAACTGGAACACAGTAGTGCCTAAGCACTACTATTTGGCGGCAGAATATTTGACACTGCGGCGGTACCTACCTAGCCGGCCTCTTGCAACAAAAGACCTACCACCAGTGTGACTGATTGCACTGGTGGAATAATCTCTGCTATAACAGAGGTTATCCCAACAGCGGGCGATGGGGTCGTCACATCCCGACGCCTTTCATTATGCGGACGGCTAAAGAGTGGAACTCTTTGCCGCGGTCAGTTTTTCCAGAATGCTAGAACCTGGACACCTTTAAGGCTATAGTGAACAGACACCTTCTAGGCATACGTGCTCCATCATAGACCTCATCTTCGCCTTCCACCAAGCGAGATTGAGGTCAAACGTAAGCCTATTTTGCATTAAAAAAAATATATATCAATTACGGTCTGGGCATTTGTAAAGCTTGTTAAGCTGTTATCATATAACATCTGATATAACCCTTAACTCTTGATAAGTAAATTGCTCTTGTCGAATGAGTTACTATTTCACCCTTAGGGTTACAGAGGCTAAATGGCAATCACCCTGTGTAAAACTAGTAACCTGGCAAATCCAGACAAGAGTAATTAGCAGACCCTGGGTTAATGGTCGTATGTTCCGGGGATAAGGCTAGGAGAAAGAAGACTACAGACTCCAGACTAGACTCTAGACTAGCGTCTATTTGCTGATCATACTGAAGTAATTATCGGTTTATAAAATAATATACTTAATACATAGGCGAGGCAAGTGAAACTTTATTACTAGTAGTTAGTAACGAGTTGTCGAAACTAAAGGCAATACCAGGCCCGTCTCGATTTGCGAGCAGTGTTTAACCACGCGGTGTTGTTTAAGGCCTAAAACTGTTGAGCCCTTGTAGCGGAAGATTAAGCGATTTCTGATATTGGATAGAGTTTTATATATTGTAACTAGCGGGCCCAGTAGATGTTGTCTTAACCCGAAAAAAAATCTAGCTGAACGTAATTGTGACAAGAAGTGACAGTGGTGTTGTTGAATTACTAATATCGCTATTAAAGAGTGGGAGTTGATGGTAGAAGAGTGAAAATTTAGGGTTGTTTGTATTTTTTAATGCCACATCATAAAAAAATTACAAACTGTGTCCAAAAAATTAAAAATTAAAATGGGGGTCGACCACCCAAATCATTAAAAATAGATGTTGACCGATTCTCATACCTATCCGATATGCACAGAAAATTTCATCAAAATTGGTCGAGCTGTTTCGGAGGTGTATGGTAACTAACATAGTGTTTTTTTTATCGGAATGTGTATTGCTGTTGTCCCTACTGGCCTTGACAGCGTCACCGGGCTAACATTGTGATACGAGAATTTTATATATAAGATTTCGAATTGTGGCATACAACGTTGAGACACTGAGATGTAGTTGTTTGAATTTGTTAAGTAAGCGTTTGATTAAATCTTAACGTTTGGTTTCGATCGTAAACTGGCAAACCGCTTCCGCTTATGACTGTATTTTAAGATTTAACGGTTTAACTCTGGATATTGAAAATGCCCGGTTAATGCGCCAAGCTACAGCGGTTCCAGGCTGCAATGAAAGTTTGAAATTGACGTTATACTTGCCTAGAGTGTGAGTTATTTGCGTTTTGAAACCGAGTACATATGAAAGCACATGTAGAAATTGCAATTGAAAAGCTGCTACATGGAGAGCCTTTCTTTTTAAAATAAATATTCTCTCGTGGAGATTATGACTATCGAACAATCAAAACAACTCTTTCAAAATGTATCTTCCTATAGTGAAGGACACAAGTCCTCGGAACATCAGTTTTAGAAGTAAAAATATTAAGGCAAATATCATTTTGCGCAACATCATTGAAAAAATGACAAATTTTATACTACTACTTCTTATTTTTAATTTTTTTATGTTCTTTATTTACTTTTAGAAGCCTCAATAGCTCAGCGGTAGAAGCGCCGACTTCACTCCGTTAACGCGAGAGTCGAGGGTTCGATCCTGACACCCTTGGGCTATTGTCGTACCCACTCCTAGCGCAAGCTTCGAGCTTATTTGGAGGGGCAATAGGAATATTAGTAATGCCTTGTAAAAAGCATTGCTGATATTGTTTAAAAAAATAATTAAAAAAAAAAATTATTTCAATATTTGAACAAAATCATATTTCCTTCTTTCCTTAGTCAGGCTAAGAACATGAATGGTATTCGAATTATAACAGAGTTCATCTTTGCATAGGAGAAACGATATCACAGTACGCCGTATTTATAAGTATGTACTTAATTTATCCCATACATTTGTATACATTATAAATTTTATACACAATGCTTTTAGTGACAAGTGGGAACTTAAAAAGATTTAAATGAGATACAGAAACTATGCATACAGTTCACCTTTTAGACGCTTTGACACGAAGATAAGATTATTTATTTCTATAAGGTCTTTTATTTTTATTACTAATAACGAGTTTTTCATATTATGCCGACTCGCTTTTCTGCACCATTCTGCGATAAGTAGTACAATTGCGACGACAATGATGACGTTGTGACGCAGCGGTAAAGAACCTGCCCTAAGCGCCACAGCTCGCGGTATCGATTCCCACTCGGAGCAGATGGTTGTATTAACCATAAGGGTATGTTTTTCGGTCTGGGTGGGTTTGTGGATATAACTATTCTAATGGGGGGGCATTGAGTGTGTAGCGTTTGTTATTATTATTAATTGCAATAAAGAGCTTATATTCGTAAATAAAGGAAACGCATTCCGATAATGCTTATTTTTTTCTGGCTACTGCGCCAATCCGTTTCCCGCTAAGGAATTTCCTTCCGATGACTGTTTTATCTCTATTGCTATTAAAGAGGTCTCTTATATTAAATTTTCTACCTGACCTTACTATAATAATCTGCCTCACTAAGTACTTAGAAAGTAGAACTAAACTTATCTTTCGTCTTCTTTTTCCTAATCTATATCTTTACTATTCTTCTCCAGATTAATCGTACGCATAAAGATACTGTTGTACTGATACTGTTTCTTTTTTTTTATTTTTTTTTTATGTTAGAAGTTGGCAAACAAGCATACGGCCCACCTGATGGTAAGTGGATGCCGTAGCCTATGAGCGCTTGCGGCACCATTAGTAGGTGCCACTCACGCGTTGCCAACCTCGAGATATTAGTTCTTAAATCTCGTTTGCCCTGTAATTTCACTAGCGTACAATGCCCTTCAAACCGGAACACAGTAGTGCCTAAGCACTACTATTTGGCGGCAGAATATTGGACACTGCGGTGGTACCTACCTAGTCGGCCTCTTGCAACAAAAGACCTACCACCAGTGTGACTGATTGCACCGGTGGAATAATCTCTGTTGTGACAGAGGTTATCCCAACAGCGGGCGATGGGGTCGTCACATCCCGACGCCTGTTGTTGTTGTGTTGTACTGGAGTACTCTATTTGTACTTTAATAACTATAAAAATACTTTAATAGATCGATAAAGTGATGGACGTTGGCATCCAAAGGTTGTAATGCCGACTCGTCAGTGAAAGGCCAGAAGATCTTCCCTGATGGTAAACAGCAAACCACAATCTAAGAACGTATGTAATACTTGAATATTACACAGGCGTTGCCGACCTTATGGGTAGGAAGAAGGGAAGTGAAGAGAAGGAAAAACAGGAAGGGAACAGAACTGGTAGGAGATGGGATCTCCGGCACTCTCACTCATCGCAGAAAACGCAACAGCAGGTACTCTGTTACTTTTCACCGATTTTCTGTAATAGAGTAGTACTTCTCTGGTCAAGCCGGCCGGATATCAATTTATAGTTAGATTTATTATATATTTTTCTCATATATGACTGTCAGTACCTATACAAATTTAAAAATATTTTATAATAATATTATGAACCTAAATATTTTTTTAATAGTAGCTATTTTATTACCTACACAACGACGTATGGCTTAACAAAGCTTGCAAATCAAGTGGTATCACCTCTTTTTTCCGAACTCGTTACAAACTACTAGTGAAAAAGTTTCCCTTCCAATGCATGTACAGCGAAAATTGGATGCCGTAACGAATGTTAAGCGTAAAGCATTGTTTTATTGGACTTTTTCAGGTGTTATCACAATACTTGAGACTTTATTTTCTTTTATATAAACCGCTATGATGGCAACAACTTATTGACCTATATAGATGATACTTCTGGATTATTATTGTAGTAACTGCCTATGTATTGTTACGGAGAACCTTATTCTGGACTAGGATTGACCTGGTAATTGGAGCCTTATTTAGATCTATCAGGGGTTTTAAAACAAATATTAGAACGCATAACAGTATAATTTAACAATCGCATTTAGTTCGTTTATGCACCATCACGCGCTATTCGAGTGATGGCTGGATATTGACTTAAGCCCCATTCGTCAACTTCTCATGGCAACGTATGGGCTGGAGACAAATGTCATGTAAAGTGTTTTTTTATTAGATTATTAAATTATGGACATTAAAAGAATACCTGAAAAGTAAAAATTGGAAAATACTAGGAAATTGTAAAATTCAGTAGATACTATAAGCACTACAGCTTTAATATTAATCACAAATATAGAAATATGATCACGTAGTTGCTAGCAAACAGGATTCGTATTCATTCCTATTTAATTATTCAAATCACGATTATCACAAGACTATGAGTAGCTGACATAACAAGTTTGAGATTGTGACTAAAATATAAGTAATTTTATCGATGAATTAGTTCACACTTGTACTTACTTCAAAATGTACAATTTCATCTTTTTTACTGCTGTGTGGTTCGGCAGAATATGGCGATCGGGTTAGGGCGCACACCCGATGCCACGCGCGTGGTTGCAGCACCCGGCAACCGTGAGAAATGGAAGAGGGTTGCTGCATCACGGACGGGTGCAAATCCAAGCAATGCGAATGAGGTTAGTCACATGGAATGTAGGAACCACGACTGTAAGAGAGACTGAATTGGTGGACGAGTCGAAGAGTGAACGTAGCATGCTTGCAGGAGAAAAAAAGGATCGTTGCCTTCCTTTTTTCTCCTCTCTGATCGAGCAAGGGAAATTGGATAAGAGGATATGCGTAGAAAGGAAGTGAGTGCAGAGATGACTAATGATAGAAAAGAATGGAAAAAGAAGACGTACTGTGCCGACCCCATTTAGCGTGGGATATATATAAGGGCAAGATGTAAGGGCAAGAAGTAAGGCTTCTAAGTAGAAGGAAAAGAAGACGGCCACATACACCAAATTAAATTATTTAATGATAGTATCTGACGTTTGTTTGCAACAAAATATTGTATTTTTTTATGTCACTCTATCAAAAACTTAGAATCAGTTGTATTAAGTAAGCTCAATGTTCATTTGATGTATACTGTTGGTACTAGAAGTTAACTAGCTTCGTTTGGATGGGTTTGTGATAAATTTACAAAGCCTCAATAGCTCATAGGTAGAAGGGCTGACTTCGCTCCGTTACTACTACTACTCCTCGGGCTATTGTCGTATCCACTCCTAGCGCGAGTTTCGAGCTTATTTAGCAATAGGAATATTAGTAATGCCTTAAAAAAGCATTGTTACCATTCTTTTAAAAAAAAAGTCTGCCAGCGAGTCTTTTTTTATGTAACAAGTAGGCAAGCCATACGGCCCACCTGATGGTAAGCGGTTGCCGTAGCCTATAAGCGCGCGCAACACCATTAGTAGGTGCCACTTGTGACGATCTCAACATTACACTTTATTTAAATCTCTAAAACAATGTATTTTCTATAATATGAACCTATTTATGGACGGTCACCCATCCATTTACTGACCGCACCCAAAGTTGCTTAACCTAAAAGTCGTTTGCCGACCACGTGACTATGTGCAACGTAATACTAAGTATGGACATACCCCGAAAATAATATTTTTACAAAATCATAAATTTATAAAATTTTGTATGAAAATTTCCATAGAAAAAGGAAAATGTATGGAAATTCACGGAGTCAGGTGCCGAATGTCATTGCAGCTGTTTCACATATATAAGGGGTGTGGTGTCGGCGAAGGTGTCTCCGAGCGTATGCTTGGTGAGTGCCCGTCTGACGTCTCTACCCCCGCGTATATGTGGACGGTTTACCAAGGCGGTGCGTTCGGGCGGCCATGCTGCTAGAATGCTAGTTAAGGTTTCCGATCTTCGTATATGGTTTTTATACATATTATTAATGGTGATTGGTGATGCATGGCGAAGAGTATATATAAAGTATATATTAAATATATATACAATAATTAATAAATAATGACGGTATGGTGGTCCGTCTATGATTACTGGCAAAGAGATCTAATATGAATAATATGATCTATACATGTTAAAGGCAAATTTATATCGTTGAAATATATTGAATATAATTTATTATTATAAATTAAATATTTAATGACGGTTTGTGGGTTCGTCAATTATGAATGTATATATGTTTGATACATATTAAGAAACGAAGTTTACTTTGTTTCTGTAATATTATGTGATATTGTAATTATGAATATAATAGTGAAAGTAATGCTTCGGCGCAAATATTGTTTATGTTTCAGAATCTAATGGATTATTTGAAACCTAAGAAGAAGCGAATTCAATGAAGATTTAAAAGTATTCGTTGGGAAGAATTTATGCGTCATAACTAATAAATAATTATATTTCAGCAGTATACGTGTATAATGTTTTGGCGAGTTTTAGTTGACCCGATACTTGAGTTTGAGGCTCTGATGTGACCTGAGTCATGTCTATAGTGTCCTTAAGCGAGGCCCGAGGATTTTTAATCTTAGTTGACCCGATGCTTAAGTATGAGGCTCCGATATGATTTTGGTCATGTCTATAGTGTCCTCGAGTGAGGTCCTTTGACTTTGCTGATGTGATGTTGACATGGGGTTGACTCTGTGGTGCGATTTATATCGATGCAGTAGTTTCCTCAGGTCCATTGCTGAAGCGGCCCCAGTGATACAGATTAGAATTGCTGCGGTGGTGCGACTTAGGTCGATGCCGTGATGTAATTCGGTTTGTTGCTGAGGCGCTGGAATGTTATACATCGTTTGTAGCAAAATGACTCGTCTTCTTATTAGAGACGCCCCCTTAGCTTAGCAATAGGGATTTTTATAATTGACATTGTAGCATGTCATACTATTAGGGCAACTGGTTGCTTCTCACTTCGAGATAGCTAACTAGTATTAGACAGTGTGGCCTGCTTAACTGTTATCATGCGTGTTTATCACGTCTTAAATAATGAACTGGATTCGGATGTATGTTTGAGTATTGAGCCAAAGGGTAATTTGCGTGAGCAAGTGCTATGGTTTTTATGATATAAAACTATAATGAGAAAACGACATAAATCAAAGAATATTAGTTGTAAGACAATGCGATTACGAATACGATATAAGCCCACGAATATTAATTATAAGACAATGCGATTATTTAAATACCAATTAGGTAGGGTTAAGTAGGACTTAGTTTTAAGGAATTGCGGTTGTGATATTATAAAGAATTGAATATTATCAATACTATATGACCCATATATAGTGATAAAAGAAATATACGCTATAAATAGCATTATTGATGAAAATACCTTAACAAAGGTGAAGTTTATGATAAATATAAACTATATTAACCACATATAGTGGTATGACAAATATACGTTATAAATGATATTATTTATTATTATTGATGAATTTTACTTCACTAAGGTGAGGTTGACGATTATAGCATTGTGCTTACGGAATGCCGCCTGGCGGTTTAATGTTCGAATACATATCTGAACCAGGGATTTATTCCCTTATATATAATGACCAGGGCTTGTCCCTCAATTATTATGGCGTTTAGCCTTCTCATACAAAAATGAATATAAAATATTATGTGACTTCGGTCTTGATTGATACTATTACAAAATATCAGGGCTTGATCCCTTTCTATGCTTGAAAATAAGAACAATATGAAATAAATAAAGATTAGACTGATGTCTTAATAACGAAATTACTATAAATATAATTAATCAAATTGTGTGTCGCAGGCGCACTATAAATAGCCTATCCCTTACCCGGGAGGGCTCGTAGCTATGGTTGGAGCCCACAGTCGGTGGCGTGTGCGGGGCCATCGATCTCCCCTCTTCTTTATATTTTTACTATAGAGTTTAAGTATATAAGAATTGGAGGAGCGGACTACTTTCAGCTACTCGTAAGAGGTGTTGAAAGTATAGGGTTATATTTATTATCTCACCATTTAGCCTTTATTGGCTTATATTAATATTTTTATTAAGATAATCATATTACACTAATATAATTAAACTATATAATAAATAAGGTATTATTGTTTTCCATTGTCGAGTTGAACCTGTTGCCTCTGATGCTCTAAAAGAACACGGGTTATTACGATCACAACGTAACAAGGGTCCTGGCCGCTTAGACGATACACGTGCCAATTTCGTAGTTTTATGCTAATTATTTTCGTGCATTTTAAATATATTTATTTAAATATATTTTATTTCTATATTATATATAAAAAGTAAGGTAGGTTTAGTCACACACTCACGCGTTACCAACCTCGAGATATTGGTTCTAGAATTTCCTTTGCCCAGTAATTTATTTTACCATTTTTTCTGCATGGAAGTGCCGCTTCTTAGTATTTGATAAGTATATGTTAAAATTTAATATAGATTTGTCAATGAAACGGGGAATTTTACTTAATTTCCCTCTAGAGTTAGTACTTACATCAATGCGGACAAAGTCGTGGGCTGGTGCTAGTTACAATTATTATATATTCAGAATATAAGCAAAGCAAAGCTATTGAGTATCACATAATGTATAGAGAAAAGAAAAATATTTTCCAATGGATTCACAAATTATTCAAAAGAAGAGCAGCGATTGTGCCTGAATAAATGTAGTTGTTTACTCTCCGAAAAAAAAAATGAATATGTTACGGCCATGCATACATCATTTGCACATTTTAGATTTGGGACATATGAAAACAAACTTAAGGCTGTTTCATGACTTTAATTAGTTCTAGTATCGTTAAAGATCTAAATTAGGGGAGTGTGCTGACGAGCTCTATATTCTTATACCGCCATCGCCATTTTTCTACCGTGATACCAGGTGCACTGCGGGGTACCACCCATATCTGGTCGATATACCCAAATTAGAACTATGCGCTTTAGTTCTTTATTCATAATGCGCACGGCTAGGGAGTAGAATTCTCTTCCGGCGTCTGTATTTCCGAACGCATACAACCTGAACCTCTTCAAGGTGCGAGTACACAGGCTTCTTATGAGTAAGCTCCCTCCACCGTAGACCTCATATATGCCTTTGCGCTCGATGGAGGTCAAGAGCTTGCCCATTTTAGAATAAAAAAAATTATAGATATAATACATAAAACATAAATGTTAAATCTGTGTAAATATTAGCTGAGATTTTATAAAAAACACTACTTTTTATACGGACTCATCTTGGCTTCAGTTAATTTTTAGAAAATGCTATTATGTCGTATTTATAGGAAAGAAAAAATAAAAATTTTATAAGCAACCACTATTTATTTATAATAATTATAAAAATCAATATGCACGGGGTATGATGGCAAATTTTCCCGCTGAATCGCTATCTCAATTCTTTGGGCGAGAAACGAACCAGCCTGTCTGTCACCTGTGACGGCAATGAAAAAGGCTGTGAGATCTTCTTTAAAAGGCTAAGAACCAATGCTCCATGGCAAGAGTTTTTATTGCAAATTTAATATAATTTTTTAAAAGAATATTAGCCATGCTTTTTTAAGGCATTACTGATATTCTTATTGCCCCTCCAAATAAGCCCAAGCTTATGCTAGGAGTGAGTACGACAATAGCCCAAGGGGGTCAGGATCAAACCCACGACTCTCGGTCCCTCTACCGTTGAACTATTCAGCCTTCAATATATAATATGTATATAAATATACAATATCTACTGAGTTAAGCTTTTCCGCAGCGGCTTCCCATCGCGTCATCTCCCTGACAAGAGATAGAGACAATGTGTCAACGAATGTAGTAACTGGTACCCAGGCAAAAGAACGTGACCTCTCTCCCAGGGAACCAGTGTATTAATTCCATTTAACTAATTTATTTAAAGCAACTTTTTCGTTTTATCAACATTTTTACAGTTTTATTTTAAAACTTACCAACTTAAAAATGAACAAGCAAAAATTGTAGAATAAATCCAACATACTGTCAAAAAGTTACGAACCTGCAAACAAAAGCCACATAAAAGTTACACAAAACGTTCATCCGTAGAAAAGTATATTTTATCCAACTTTACCACTTTTCAACTGGAAAAGCCGATGTTATACTATACTTTAGTAACTCGTTTTGTATCTAAAGATTAAACAATGAATAAATGTGTATACTTAATTACAGGTGGTAGACTTTTTATTTCAAGATGCGGGTTAGGTTGGTACCACATTGTGTCAGATATTCTACCGTAAATCGATAATTTATGTATTTTGCATTACTTTTTGGCTTGACGGACACTGTTGCTATTGAAATCAAAACTATATCGCTGAACAGTACTTTTTGTTTATTAATAGTAACTATTAGGCTATATCATACTGATATGAAGTTACCTGACTTTTATTGCAACAGGCCGGCTATGTAGATCATCGCAGTGTGAGTTTACGATTTGAAGGATACTGTCGCTAGTGAAATTACTGGGTAAAGAAGAATGAAGAAAGAAAATTAATATCTCGAGATTGCAAATGCGTATATGATACCTAAAAATGAGAGGTGTTGCAAGTCCTCATAGGTTACGATAACGCTTGCATTGAAGAGAGTCATATGATTGCTTGTCAACTTACTCAATAAATGATTTATTCTATGTGAAATATCTCAAGTATAAATAACAAGGCGATGTTGTTATACGAGTTACGTATGCTACAGCCGCCGGATGCAAAAGAAACTCCATTTTACTTAAATTAAATTTTATTAATAAAAGAATACATTTTTAACCTAACTAGCCTAGTGATTCCCGGTCGAAGTGGGACCAAAGAATGCTTTCTCACGGCCCGCACCCGGCGGGTGTCGGTTCCTCCTTTTGAGGCTTGCGACGCTGACACGGCGGTTCATATTTCTTATGTGGCAATATGGATATATGCACTTTAGACGATTTATGTAGAATTGGTATACGTAAGTTACGTCTTATGTGAATTTATTTTATATATTTACCAGTCTCTTTGGTCTTGCTAACAATAAAGGGATCTTTGAACAATGAACAAAGTAATCAACGACTTAGTATTGAAAGTGCTGTCTATGACTAAGCCTTTATACGTTAGCCTGTTGTATTTATCTCATAAAAGGTCTAAAGGTGTTCTTTAAAAATGTAGTATGTCTTATTAAAATTATGATTATTTTATTATATGTCTACAGAATTCTTTTTTAAAAGCATTTTATAGAGCGCAGAACCCTAATTACTGTTCTCAAATAAAATTAGCCTTAGTTTAGCCAACATTAGCTATCTGCCTGCTTAAATCAGTCCAGCCCTTTCGGAAATTAGCCGGTTTCGACAATATATATGTAAATATATATATTTTGGTATATAGTAAGCACGTTGCAACAAACTGGGTAAGAGCGTTCAAGAAAGTGAGAGCCAATGTGCGCCACTATATCACACCATACTGTACCACACCACACCACACCATTTTTTTTTAAATAAGTTGTCATAGTTATGTTATACTAATTTGTATATGTATTATTTAATTTATCTTAAAAATATTATAATATCTTCTTCATCCTAGCATTATTCCCGGTATTTTTATGTACCCAGGGTCTGCTTACTACTCTCATCCGGATTTGACAGGTTACTAGTTTTTACACAGAGTGATTGCCATCTGACCTCCGCAACCCTAAGGGCGAACCAGTAACTCATTGGATAAGAGCAATTTACTTATCAAGAGTTAACGATTATTATCAGATGTTATTGATAATAACCAGGACCGACAGCTTAACGTGCTCTCCGAGGCACGGTGGGGAGACCCACACGGTCAAACGCCCAGACCGAGACAGAAATTTTAACAAACATCTGCCCGAGCGGGAATCGAAACCGCAACCGTCGAGACTAAAGGCAAACTCGCTACCCACAACGCCACAACGGTGTCCTAAAAATATTATAATATATAAATAATATTATGATCTTGCAGTCAAACCTATTATCTTTGGGTTGGCCAGACTATTATCTAAAAAATTGTGAACAATTTTATGATGTAATAAATAAATAAATACCATACCATACAATATTATACCATACCATACCATACAATATTATACCATACCATACCGTACTATACCTACACCATACCTATTTATAAATATTAAAATAATGTTATTTTACATGTTATCAGAATATCTCTGAATGGTTTAACATAATCCTTAATATTCATTATACGGTCCCACGATTTCAATTAGTGAGGGACCGGTGTCTATCTTATCAGACTCGTTAATTGTTACGTGGAATTCTAATGTTAAGCTTGTCACTCGTTGGCCGTTTACATTATATATGTAAGTACTTTTTGAATCATTTTGTTTGTTAAGAATTATTCATATTATATATTGGTAGTGGCCATAGGGTTGCGGATTGGTCGCCCATAGGGTTGCGGAAGTCAGATGGCACTAGCACTCTGTAAAAAAATAGTAACCTGTCAAATCGTGAAAAGAGTAATCAGTAAACCCTGTATAAAATACCGGGATAATGCTAGGAACATGATATTATATTTTGGCAATACACAAATCATTAAATGTGACGTCTGCCGGATCCGCTAGTATCTATTGACGATAAAAGATAAGTTTAAAGGTACCGGCGTCGTTTAAAGGCAAAAGCGTCGGGATGTGACGATCCCATCGCCCTCTGTTAGGATAATCTCTGTCACAGCAGAGATTATTCCACCAGTGCAGTCAGTCATACTGGTGGTAGGTCTTTTGTTGCGAGAGACCGGCTAGGTAGGTACTATCGCAGTGTCAAATATTGTGCCGCCAAATAGTAGTGCTTAGGCATTACTGTGTTCCGGTTTAAAGGGCACTGTAGACTTGTGAAACTACTGGGCAGAGGAGATTTAAGAACCAATATCTCGAGGTTGGCAACGCGTGAGTGTCACCAATGGTGTTGCAAGCGCTCATAGGCTACGGCAACCACTTACCATCATGTGGGTAAAATAATAATAATGACCGTAATGCGACACCGTAAAGACTTACATATAATACCTACATATATCAATGTCGTATCTATTTCTGACTTACATTCCGTAAATAAAAAATTACAAAAAAAGATAAAAACAAAAAGTAATTAGGCCTTGCAACAAAAGATTCTAACACAATAGCGTAGGAAATAGGACTACTAAGTAATATTAACTTTGGTATAGGAACACTAACTAAGTTAGCTTTGTGTAACCGATGGCAGTCGAGACTAAGTAAGGTCCAAGTTAAGCTAGTCTTTATTCTACTTAGCCTGTAATTGTAATGATTAAAATAATCAAATTGGAAGACTTTCGTAATTAGGTTTTGGTAAAATCACAGTCTTAATTAATTTAAACAAAACCTAGTTATGTACTGTGTATATCTGTGGGTGATACAATAAAAATTATGGTTTGGGTATTCTTAAAATCTTCCCCGATTACTATGCTTTACTAACATTTAAGTTATATTGTTATTATTTACGCTTGTTGCGCATTTTTAATGCAGTCTGGTTTTTTTGTTGCATTTACTGATTTATGTTATCATGTCAACACTGTAAACAAATATTGTTATGCACAATTTATCTTGGGAGAAGAGAGAAAAGTCGCACAGTACATTCACATATTATGTCGCCTACCTACGGGGTAGGAAAATGAGATGGAGGAGGCGGAAAATTGAGGATACAGGTGCCGGCTGAGTGCCAGCATCGAATAAAATATAACGCTACGTATGCTACTATTTCAGGTCGATATTATTTAATAGAATCGGTATGACAGTACAAATTTTAAAAAGGTGCGGTTGGGACCCTGGCACGTCAGGAACGAAGTTTCTTACGTTTTTCTTCTCTCTTACTCCGAATGTAATAAAAAAAAATCGGTATATTTCAATAGGTTCTATGATAAAAAGAGACAAGAACAGAGAGAGAAAGAGAGAGTTGCGCATCCGACTGCGCACTCACTTACTCGTGTGCTCATTTGCTTGTAGGCTCGATACACACACGCACACACACACACAGCATACGGCATATCGTTATGGGACGATTTCTACTAAATTGCACTACCCGTATGCCGTGTGAAGGAACTTCGTTCCAACAAAATGAATAATTGAAACACAACCTTTTTAAACGTCTTTTGACATTATTTTTAAAATGACAAACTTCATTATTGTCTTGATAAAAGACGATTAATTGAAGTCACTTTCAAACAGACAAATAATTTGCAAGAAGAAAAAAAAGTCCAACGAATGCCTGCTGTCTCTTAAAGTGTCTAAAA
This sequence comes from Hestina assimilis, assembly GCA_023373885.1. Lineage (NCBI taxonomy): Eukaryota > Metazoa > Arthropoda > Insecta > Lepidoptera > Nymphalidae > Hestina > Hestina assimilis. Next base: position 14,395,838 of record CM041745.1, read on the forward strand.
GGCGAACTTTATGCATAATTACTGTCGCTCATTTAAATATTTTCAACTTCGTACTTGTTACTAACAGCATTGTGTACAACATTTGAAAAGTATACGAACCAAAGTGGAAAACAAAATAAACATTTTTTTTATATTGTGGAATAAATATGAGAGTTTCTTTCATTTATTTATTACTATTTTACAATATAGATAAAAGAAGTTGTAGTCTGAAATTTAAAAATAAAGCTGTTGACTGTTGATATCCGCTGTATCGGTCATGGTTCATTTATATTCAGTCGGGATCATGGATGGTAGATTTTCAAGGCAGTACCTATGGTGACCGAGGCATTGATAAAATTATTATGGCAGACACATACATCAACCACGCAGATCATAAATTAGTGGATTCTCAGACATATGTGTATTTAGTTGGAAATCAAGCGTACTATGATACGCAATCACCGCAATCAATGAACGCGGGCGATACTTGAAGTATCACATACGGGTTACTGACTGGGGTGGTAGATTGAGCCTACGTCGCTCTCACTCATCGCACGTTATTTTCGATTTTCTCGAATCCGATTTGGTGATCGAATCGCCTTATTTGTGCTGCGAGAAGCATGGCTCTTCTACTAATATTATGTATTAGTTATATTATGTATGTATTACTAGATTTTAATGCAAGGGTAATGTTTGTCAAATTAACACTTGTCTTCGGTAAACATATTAAAAGGCAATACATAGAATAACTAAAAATACTTAGTACTACTTTCTCATGTAAAATTATTTCATATTGTATATTGTGTGATATAATTATGACCAGTCTTTGTGTTATTTGTACTGCGTACGCTAAATTACAGGGTTTTGAGTGACAGCGTTTATAACCTGTAATTTACAAAATTTAATAAAGCTGGATACACATTATGAAACAAATTCAACACATTTAGAGTGAAAAATGAATGCTATTACGTTCTGTGTGAACAAAGGTAATTGGAAACGGTGAGAATGGTTAATTAGCAAATCTAAATATCATGGTTTTTACTGTCCGTCTGTGTTTCAGTAGATAATATCTCACGAAACGTCATAGAATGTTTGAATTTTCACAAAATGTGTATTTCTGTTGCTGCTACAAGAAAAAATATATTAAAAAAGTTAAAAAAATGGCATTATCGTAATTCAAAAAAAAATACCTTTCTTATAATTATCTTATATTCAAAACATATTAGTGAAAATTAGGTGTATAATTTATAATATTAATTAAAATGTAGACATGACTAGTTATGATCAAAATAGTGTATTACAATATTAACACAATAATTAATTTTAGACACGTTATTTGTACGTCTAATGATGTACATCAAAACAATAACATGTGCATTATCTGTTTTACCCTGAAGGCAGAGGCAGCTTTAACGAGTGAAATTTGAAACCACCGAAGCTGTAAAGGATAGGCAAAACAATATACAACTGAAACAGGCAGTGATGGAGGATTTAACTGGAGAAGTTATTAGTTTCAAGCGGAAAAGTATGCAAGTAAGTACATTTAGTAGTAGAGCAATACTTTTCCCAGCACAATAGGCTGCCTCGTCCGAGGAAGTACTACCCTCTCACAGAAAATCGGCGTAAAGTAACAGACTATTGTAGCGTATCATGCGATAAGCCCTCTCCTACCCCCCTTAATTCCTTTTCTTTTTTCTCGTCTCATCCCCTCCCGTCAAACCCTTGGGTTGGCAACGCGCATGTGATACTTTAAGTAGCGCAAGCTCTCATAGGTTACAGTAACTGCTTGCCAAATATTTTATTTAAAAATAGTATGAAACATCATTAAACCCTATTATTGATAAGGGGAACCTCTACCAAAAATCGTTCAGCGCGGTTAAAGAAGTTTATACTTCTTTAGTTTATAATCCAGTACCTGGTTGACCGAGCTATGCTCGGTTTTTTTTGTTTTTGGTAAATCGAAAGTCGTGAAGGGTACGGTAGACTCGATTGAAACCTTACCTGGATAATAAAATAATGATTTCGACAACAAGTTATATCCGCAAAAATTGGGATTATTGAGTATTTTGTTAAATTCTAATGGACGCATCGCTGTCAGTCAGTGACATAAAAATTAAAGAAAACGTCAACTGTCATTGTAGAAATGTTTGTCATTCTATTCAATTCAATAAATCCTTGTTGCCATAGCAACGCGTGGTCGCTCAAGTGCGCTGTGAATTTATTTATATATTTTGACATTTTTAATTTATTTTGTTGATAATAGATGGAGTGTCGACAACGGCCTGAAAACACATACAAAGCCACATTTTCTAAAAATAAATCCTAGCTAGATCGATTTATCGTCCCCGAAAACCCATGCATACTAAATTTCATGATAATCGGTGCAGCCGTTTCTGAGATACCAATTATATATATATATATATATATATATATATATATATATATATATACAAGAATTCCTCGTTTAAAGGTATTAGATAAACAGGTACATCCACTTAACCAATCCGTCAAACTATTAATGTTTAGATCCCCAAGCAACAAGGCGAAGTTAAACACAGCTCGCAAGTCAAGTGGAACGAGCTATTGTCCTTAGTTTCGTCAACTCGTTACAAAACTCCCAGTGAAAAAGTTTCACTTGCGTCGCTTATAGTCATATAGCTACTCGCGTACAGCTAGTATTAGCGTATATAACAAATAGCAGCGCTATTTCATTGGAATTTTTGAGCTGTTATCCAACTACTTACCGCTTAATCCTCTTTGGATTAATTTTGAACATTTAACTCGTAACATGAGAGATGAAAATTTTGTGCATAAAACAGACTGAAATTTATTGCATACTAGAATCGCCCGCGGCTCGCATGTTGTATTGCTTTTTCTTTACTGCACGGAGTCCTAATTCTTTTTCTAAAATAAAAGTAAGCCTAAGTTAGATAGCTGATGTTATAAGGTAATATCTGCCAGTGAAAGTCCCGTTAAAATTTGTCCAGTCGTTGTAGAGATTACGCGAAACAGATACACGGACAAAAATTAAAAAAGTATTTTTGTTTACACATATATACGGATGTACCCCCGTATATATTTACTTTCATATGAATTTAGTGAAAAGCTGTTAATTTGAAATTACCAACAGAGACTTTAATTTTATTAATTTTTAGTGTTAGTTTTTAACCAATTTTTACATACTGTGCTATTACAGAGAAGAGATAACAGTACGTTGTTTGAGATTTTACAGTTCCTATACACCATACGATTGAATGATTCAAAAATCAAATATTGCGTAAATCAGATGGCAATTGCTCTATTCAGAAATTAGTAGCATTTCGAATCTAAATGACAGTAATAAGCATGTCCTCGTATAATACATCCGCTATTGGATGAATTTGCATTAAATTTAGTATTTTAATAGTCCATATCCTAGATTAATAAATAATAGACGCGAAATATTGTATAATTAATTAATTAGTATTTAGTTTTACCTTCGAGTAATGTGACGAGAAAAAAGTGCATAGAAATATTATAGTTCTAAGAATAATGATAGGAAGAAGTTCCTAGCATTATTCTTAGATATATTATACGAGTATTTTACCCAGTGTCTACATATTACTCTTATCCGGATTTGACAGGTTACTAACTTTTACACGGAGCGATTGCCATCTGACCTCCGTAACCCAAAGGGCGAACCAGTAACTCATTGGATAAGAGCAATTTACTTATCAAGAGTTAACGATTATGATCAGATGTTATGTGATAACAACCGGGACCGGCAGCTTAACGTGCTCTCCGAGGCACAATGGGGAGACCCACGGACAACCGCGCAAACCGAGACCGAAATTTTAACAAACATCTGCCCGAGCGGAAATCGAACCCGCAACCGTCGAGACTAAAGGCAGACTGGCTACCCACAACGTCACAACGGTGTCATTTTACTCAGAGACTATTGGCTCTATCTATACGAAATTTGACAAATAGGTGTTTTCTATGAACTCACAATTTTGAAATTCTAAAATACATAAAAATATATATATTTTTAATTTAAAATATTAGCAATGGTTTTTCAAAGCTTTACTAATATTCCTATTTCACCTCCAAATAGGCTCGAAGCTTGCGCTTAGAGTAGATGAATCAATATCCCAAGGGAGTCAAGATCGTGCCCGCGAGTCTCGCGTTAACGGAGCGTAGTCGGCGTTTCTACTGTTAAGCTATTGAGGCTTCAAAATTTTTTTAATCGAATTTTATATGTTATGAAGTAAAACGTCTTTATTAATCACGCATATATTTTTATTAAGTCGACTGTAGCTAGGCTTACTCTCTCAGGCTGTCTAATATATACCTTTCATACACCATTAATTACACATAATTGACAATTAATATAAATTATTCTTACATTAGGGGTACAAAAATAAAATGTAAAAATCACTATCTACATGTTAACGGTCTATTACAATGTTCAAGTCACTAAATTAAATTAACTTTTATTTGCTTAATTTAAGTGAAGGGATGAAAAAAAAAATGTAATTAATTTAGGTGTGTGACGTTTATTATTTTTTTATTATTAAACAAAACAGATGGAATACTTTCATTGCGGACCCAAACTCATAACTTGAAAAATTGTTATAAAAATGTAACGTAAAATCATGACATAGATTTTAAACAATCAAAACTTGTCAATGAAAAAAATATAAACTACATTATACAATTTGACTTATAATTATGCTATTAATAGTCTAAGAGCCCGTGAGCCTCAGACCTTCGTTATTTTAGATAAGCTGAAAGTTTGTCAGCACATGCTCCCAACACGGGTAAGAACGATGGACCATTATCAAGTTTGGGTTACTGTGGCTTTGGCAGGTAAACGGTACTAAAGCTACTAAGAGAGTATGCCCTGACAAAATTTCAGCTTTTATAAAATAACGAAGGTCTGAGGTTCACGCGCTCTTGCACTATAAATACAGTATCGCTTTAATATTCTTAGAATATTTGAATCTAAATACAAAATGGTAAATTTCGTATAATAGTATTATCGTATAAGATCTGACGTAATTTTTCTTATATTCTATGGGATGTACACTAATAGCCTTATTTTCTTATAATTTGTTACAAACATAGATCAGTACAATTAACATGATTATCTAAATAGCATTTCACATTTAGCTAATTAAAAGTATTATTCGAGTATTAAAAACAGTTATTAACTAAGCTATTACAATTTGCTATCAGTCTGTCAACAACAGTATACTACTTTATATTTAAAATTTATTATTATTTATTAATAATACGTATTTAAAACATTAATAACATTGTTTTCTTGATACGTGTTATATTAAACTGATAAACTCCTAAGCTATAAACATCAACAATTATTTAGTATCGTTTATAAGTTTTTAGGATTTCATTAATAACGTACTGCTATTTCGTAATAACTTACTGCTATTTCGTAATATTATTAGTATAAAATTTTACAACTGTTCATAACATATGTTTGTTACTAAATTTCGCAGTTATTTTGTAAGATATAGTTCAACAAATTTTAAAACGTATTTTTCAAAGATTCCGCTGGTAGAGTTATCGTATTTGGCTATTATCCAGATATAATGTCGGTTGCATTTCTGTTCCTAATTTACGAACTATTATTATGTCGAAATTTTATTTTTACGTTTTAAAATATATTATCGTTTCTAAGGCAAATGCGGACATAGTTTTAACCATCCAGGCACGTATCAAAACAATTGCTAATGAATTGTTATTTTTCTTTGGTAACAAAATCAAAAAGATTTAAAGCTTTGGATACAAAACATCACCTTAATTGTTATATATCTTTTTTAAAAACGTTGGGATGTGACGACTCCATCGCTCGCTCTTGGGGTAGTCTCTGTTACAGCAGAGATTATTCCACCAGTGTAGACACACTGGCAATAGGTCTTTTGTTGCAAGAGACCAGCTAGGTAGGTACCACCGCAGAGTCAAATATTCTACCGCAAAGCAGTAGTGTCTTTGGCATTATTGTTTTTTGGTTTGAAGGCACTGTAGGCTAGTGAAATTATTAGGCAAAGGAGACTTAAGAACCAATATCTCGAGTGAGTGGCTCATAGTAATGGTGTTGCAAACGCTCATAGGCTACGGCAACAGCTTAGCATCAGGTGGTCCGTATGCTTGCCAACTTAATAACATTAAAAAAATCTTTGGTTTCAATTGTGCGTTTTAAACAAAATCGATACGAAGTTAAAAAACTGTTCTCCATCAACACAAATATAAAAGATAAAAAAAGTTTAATAAAAAAATGAGCGACTTGAGCATTATAAAATACCTACAGAACAATTGATACATACAGCATTATATAATAACACTTAGCAATTTACATCATTTTATTATCTATAGTAAGTACATGTTAGATAATACGACTTAATAAGGATGTAACTTATATACCTAAAACTTTAAAGTGTTTCTGTCACTTCACTACAGTCGGGTTATGCACTAAATGGTTTTAGTCACAATACTACTATCACTTGGGCTGGAGCTATCTTCTAGTCTTTGGTTTTTGAGGTCCTGAAAAATAAAATAAACATCAATTACTTGATAAAAAAATGTATTGTTAAATCTATAGTACCTATATATTGTACTTGTATATTTATCTTTTAGTGCAGCAATAATTACACCATTTTTTTTTGGAGCCCACAGTATTCTGTCGAACCATTTTTTTTCTGTCGAATACTGTGGGCTGCGAAAAAAATGGTGACAATCTTGAGCACGATATTTTATAAAAACCAAAAAGGGAGAATTATAAACTATTTAATAAGAATTGATCTTCGTATTTTTGAAATGCTTTCTGTATATTACTTTTTGAAAGCTTGACTTTCAATTTAGAATTCAGGATTCAAGGGTCCACCTCGAGGGAAGTAAGTTGCCAAGCTGATGTTATTTTGGCGCCTCAATCAAGTAGAACTTGAACTTAATCAAGATTATTCGAAACGCTCATGGCCGAGTGCACTGATCGGTAAACGATCGGTAGGTTAAGCAACTTTAGGTGCGGTCAGTCACAAGATGTGTGGTCACATAGTGGTATTTCAACTGAGCGTCTCCGTGCTTCGAAGGGCACGTAAAAAGTCAGTCCCGGTTGTTGACATTTTGACAACAGTCGAAAAGTCAAGTCAGAGGCCTACGGGCGACATGAACAACTCTGACACTAGGTTGGCCACTAACCACTCGATAAGAAGAAAAAGATCAAGATTATATGAGAGGTAAATTACCTCATAGATGCTCATAGTTTGAGCACTCAATAGTCGGGAAGCAAGCAGTGCTTAAAGCAACTTCAGGCGCATTCAATCTATAGATGGGTGATCACAGATTGGTATATCAACTGATCGCATCTGTGCTTTAGAGCGCAAGTTAAAATAAGTCAGAGGCCTATATCGGTGATCTGAACAACTCTGATACTGAGTTAGCCACTAACTCCACAAAAACAAGATTTCAGAGTGAAGGTACACTGCATTAAAATAAATAAAATCCATTCAGTACAACGAAAATACAGTTTTTCGTACAATTCTATGAACGCAGATGAAATCATGGACAAAAAATATTACTTGGTAAAAATTCTGCCGGTTTTTCGTCCGGGCTAATCACCGTAATAGCTCAACCCATTATGAAGGGTCTTTCATTGACAGGTACAATTTTTTCAGGTTCAATTATCTAGACTACTTATCATCACGAAAATTTAGATATAAAGTTTTTGGAAAATGAAGAGCAAAATTGTTTGATATAAAATTCATGCTTAGTTTTGTATAAAGAATGATTTTAAATGTAGCAGAAGAATCAAAACTAAAAAGCCTACATTAATAATATATTATAGAAACGATAATATTAAGGTCTTTATCAAAACGGAACGGCTTAAAAATAAGGACCGTAAAGGAAAATTCGCTAAAACCACTCGCTCGTAAAAAGGTTACCCTTACCTTGAATAAATATGTGTACATTAAAACATAAACCTTATTCTTTCTCACTAAACTATATTTTACTTTGTACCTGATAATTTTTTTACAGACGGATTAGTGAAATATATTAGTCTTGCTTACTTTAAATCGATTTCTATCTGTTTTCATTTTTATTGCAGCGAGATTTAATATGAACAAACGAAATATCTGTTAAGAGTATATGGTCACTATTCAATTTAACTTTGAACCTAGATGAGTAAATATAATCTTGTACTGCAAGGATAATATTATCCCACCAAAAACATCCTGTAAAAAATCTAGCCAAGTCTCGATGGAAGTGCTTGTTTATCTCTAAAAAGTAATGAAATCTAGACAAAGTCGTGCCAAGCCTAAGGTTCCTTACTGCGATTTCTTTATTATTATAGTTAATGTTGTGTGACTTGGCCATTGGCCGACAACGTACAATTGACTGGTTATTGAAACTTTGCTTTCGCATAACTTCGGAACTAAATGACTTACAGACTTGAAATTTTTTATATTAAGTGTTATTTTATAGCTTACTGGATGACGAAAATTTCTGCGTTCTAGTCTTATCCAGAGGTTCTCAAATAGGGGCCTGTAAACGCGGCGAAATGGTTCGGGTAAAGATGGTACGGCAGTGTTTGCTTCGTGCTCGACTTGGCGGGAGCACTGCCGTGCCACCCGATAATAACACAATTACACATAGTACCTTTCAAATGTTACTGTTTTTATGAATGTATATGGAAAACGGGTTAAATAGGGTTAGATTTAACACCAGTGTTATTGAAGTGAAACTTCTAATACGACTTCCAACAAGGTTGCGTTAAGCGTTTAACGCTACCATGGAGGGGGTATGAAAGAGACAGCGAGAGTGAATGCGTGGCACTCGAACGCATGCGCGTAGTACACCTGTTAAAGGCCAGCGCGAGCGTTAATAAAGTTATTATTATTATATGTTAATAAACTTTGTCTTAAAAAAATTAATTTCTACCCCTTCCTATTTTCATTTCCACATTACGAAGTTTCACTTCTTCCGCGCGGAGGGACTCCACGCACTATTTTGCTGTGTTGGCAAGGAGGGTTAGACGAGATGAAAAGAGATAGAGTGAGTTAGCGATTCAACTGTCTTGGTTCCTATCGAAGGTACTAACAGTATCAATATTGTTTGTTTATTTAAATACTCCCCTTTTTAAGCCAACCCATGTATTCCGAAATAGAAGCATTTAAATATTTCAAATTCCATCTTGTACACATTTATAAACGGTACACACTCAACGACCCCCATTAGGATAGTTATATCCTGTGTCGGGGATCCGGAAACACTCAATGACAAGGACAAACACACCCAGACCGAAAGACATACCTGTATGGTCAATGCAAACATATGCTGCGAGTCGCTACCGCTGCGCCACAGCATCGTCAATTTTTATGGAAAGTATTATATTTATTATTAAGTAACTAAGTATAATATATATATAACAATTTATATAATCAACTTACTCTACTAGTTGCCATCCTTTGCACCACTATCTCGAGCCTGTCTCCGGCGGCGGCGATCAATGGTACTGTTAGACAGCAGTCGTAATCAACAGTTCTTGTTCCGTTCACCTGTTACAAGCGATTTACATTCATTAGCTCTATAATAACAATGTCATGTTAAGTCGAAAATCCCTTGAGACTTTAATAATCCAATACGCATATCAATTGTAAACAAAATGTTGCTAAAACTTTTATATACTAGAAAAAATACCAGATTTTTTTAAATGTCATTAAAATTATACAAGTTATTTGTTTTAAAGTATTTTAGCAAAAATAGTGATATACATTCAGTCAACACTAGAAACAAAAATAAACTTTATAATCCTAGCTTTCGTCTGCGTAAAGTCAGTAATTCTTTTAAGGGGCTATTCGCATTTTTAACAAAATTCCAGATTGCTTATTGGAACTGCCAGTAAGCAAGTTCCAAATGTACATAAAAAATAAACTTATCAATAAAGCCTATTACTCGTTAGAAGAATATTTTTCTGATAAAAATGCTTGGGACTCTTAATATTGCTGGATCTCATTCAAGAACCAAATTTTATATTAAAAATACAATTGTAAAAACATATATTTGAAAAGAGTAACTGTCGAGTTTCTTGTCGGTTCTTCTCGATAGAATCTATCTTCCGAACCGTCGGTAGCGCTTGACTATTCAAAAGTACTTTTAAAAGTCTACTTGAATAAAAATAATTTTGATTTTGATTGATTTTGATTTTGTTTTACACATTTCTATGCCTAACTGATTTCTCTAAACAATAATAGTTAGATTAACATCAAATCAATTCATTTAAATTATTTTCTATTTTTATAATTAAACACTAGCTAACTTAAGTAGCTTCACCTGTTAAGGCATGGTCTAATAATAAAAATTTAAATGCGAGTACTGCTCATTTATAATTTGAGGAGGTTTGTTCAATATCTTTGAAAATTACAATATTTAAAGTATTATTTCTAAGTAATCAACACTATATTTTTCTTAAAATCGGTTATTAAATGTTCAATGCATTGCGTAAAATACTCAAAAAAAAATCTACTTGAATCGGGATTATCTTTCAAATTAATTACTAAGTAAAAGTTTTAAGGAACTTACTTGTAATATTCTATCAAATGGTCTCAACAGGCCTACTATATCAGCGGGTCCACCTTTTCTTATTCTGTTAATATAAACTCCCCGTTCATATAATCCATCTGATACGGAAAACCCATAATCATCATAAATCGCATCTTTGTATAAAATAACATGATGAACAGATCCTCTTGCGGGTGAAAGGGTTTCACTGCTGTACAAGCCTGTAGAATAATAGGATACAAATTATATTATCGTACTGTTGGGATAACCTCTGTCACAACAGAGATTATTCCACCAGTGCAATCAGTCACACTGGTGGTAGGTATTTTGTTGCAAGAGGCCGGCTAGGTAGGTACCACCGCAGTGTCCAATATTCTGCCGCCAAATAGTAGTGTTTAGGCACTACTGTGTTCCGGTTTGAAGGGCATTGTACGCTAGTGAAATTACTGGGCGAACGACATTTAAGAACTAATATCTCGAGGTTGGCAACGCGTGAGTGGCACCTACTAATGGTGCTGCAAGCGCTCATAGGCTGCGGCAGCCACTTACCATCAGGTGGGCCGTATGCTTGTTTGCCAACTTATAACATAAAAAAAAAAAAAAATTATATAATTTCGTTATTCATCGTAACTTTTAATATTATGGAACAAATATATTATAACTAGCGAGCCCCTCAGACGTTATGGTGCCCCGAAAAACAATCTAAGACCCGATAGCATCGCCTCCTGAGTCTAATTGTGAATAGAAGTGACAACGGTGAAAATTATTGAATTACTAATATCGCTATTTAAAAAAAGGGTTGATGGTAGACGGGTGAAAATTTTGTGTAGTATTCATTGTTATTGCCAGATCATAAAAAAAAAAATTTGTAAAAAAAAATTAGGTAGTATTTGCTTTTATCTGGATGGTTCCGCTTCTTTGTGTGTTTTGAGAAACACAATAGAAAATATAGATACTCCACTGGGTCTTGAAGTGCGTAGCGTTTATTTATTTATTACTCATTTCAAAGGCGTGAGAGAGTAGCAAACATCCGTCCCTCCATCAATCCATCCCCACAAACTTACACATTTATAATATTAGTGATTCTATCCTGATTCATAAAAAATAATATGTCAATGAATATCACTAAATTAAACTAAGAACGTAAATTGCTCTTATCCAATGAGTTACTGGTTCGCCCTTAGGGTTGCGGAGGTCAGATGGCAATCGCTCTGTGTAAAAACTAGTAACCTGTCAAATCCGGATAAGAATAATAAGCAGACCCTGGGTACATAAAAATACCGGGAATAATGCTAAGACGAAGAAGAAGAAGAATGAATATCACTTACTGGGCATATCATTTTCATAAATGGGACTGGTGGAGAATTGAAAACTAGTTCCTGGGATGGTTGGTTTCAGCGGCGATTTCTGTGGCGTCGTAACAGTATAAATACCATTATTCAAAAAATCGCTATCCCAATTCGGCCTTCGACTTTTCGGTGAAACGATACCGTAGGGACCCATTTGTACGTAATCGCATTTGCAAGATGATTTCTCCATGTTATGTAACTGGCAGTCTTTCATATTGGACGTCAATATTTCGATTTGTTGCACGTCATCCTCTCTCGTAATATTCTGTTTATTTTTTAACGTGCTCTCCGGAATGATACAGGTATTCTCGTAATGGAAGGTTTTTAGTGAATTATTAAGTGAATAGTTTGGTAGTGGAAGATCGTGAACGCTGTAAGGGGCGCTCGAATTGAAACTGGATGCCATAAGTTTATCTTCATCAGTTGGTGAGTAGGGTTGTTTATCAATTATTCGACTTTTATCAGGTACCGCATATTCAATGACTTCAGAGTTGCCTGCAAATTAAAGAGTTATTTTATTTTAGGTTATAAGATATTATATTTGGTGGTAGCGGAATTTGAAACTTTGACAGCTTTATTTATTTATTATTATAATGAATCTATTAATTTATTATTACTAAGCTTACACTATCTTTTAATAATGTAATAGCATAACAGGATTGAAGTCAAGTACAAGCGGTAGTATTTTTTATTGAAAGAACCTGGCTAAGTACACTGTAGCTAGATAAATGATTGCGCAAAATAGATTTGAAATCCAAAGTCTCGAGGTTGGTGAGTGATAATGCGTGAGCGCTGCGAGCGAGCGTGACAATTGCTTACCATCTGGTAGTAACCTTGTTTACCAACTAAGTTAAATAAAAAAAAACCTTACCACAATTAGCACTGGTTCTGACTGGAGTATTCTGATCCCAGGACTCAACTGCACTATCATTCGATAGTCCAGGGCTAGAAGTTGAATGACTGGAATCTCTTACACTGGATTCAGCACAATCTATTGAACCTGTAACATTATCTTATTATTTTGTTTTATTTCATTCAATATATAATAGACTAATAAATAGCATTAAACTCAATGCAGGGAAATGATGATACGAAGTACATCATATATTTTATATTAAAATTTTATTATTAAGGCTATTCTAAAGAAAAAAAATGATTACCAAAATTTTTAAATTCCAATTCAAAAAGAAAATTTTCCTATAAAATTTTATTAAATTTATTAATTTCCGTACAAACATCTTGTACAAACATCTTGTACGAGTTTGTTGTTGTGCCAATAATATGAAATTGTGTTGACTTAATTTTAATGAAAAAACTTAAATTACTTGACCGCAAGCGCTCAATGAGATTCCAACGACTACGGAACTCGTAACTTTTATGATAAAACATAAAATGAAATTGAAATTACGTTTCATTATGCCGAGTTAACTAATTAACAGTAAGATAACTTTCTGTATAGAAAATGGAATTCATCAATTATTAAAAAAATCGCGATTCATACGCGTAATTATTATGTACTAAAGAATCTGAATTTTGTAATATATACAATAAAACTTAAATATATAAAGATAATTCATATTAGATACCGGCTATATTATCTGGAGACTTATTAAATATTTGGAGACTTTTGTATAACTTATAAGTTCGGGTATGTTTTGTTAGGACCTTAAGGAGTTTAGAAGAGAGAATTACACTAAAATATATATAGGCAGGAATATAATATAATTATATAAAGGCAACTTAGAATGTTTTAAAAATTTCAAATTTATGATTGCGAGCCTATTTTTGATAAAAATTGTAAGACTCAACTACAAATTACATTTGTTTACATTTAATTACATTCGCTTTCATACTGGTACTGCGAATTATTAAAATACAATTGTGGTTCATTCTTTGAGCCAGGCTTGCCATGATCTTTTATTAATAATTCTATTTCGATCCAATTCAATTCTGGCAGTAAAGCGATTCAGTTTTTATATGACTTATGGTACGATAATATATATATAAACGAAATAGCGATGTAGCTCAGTTGAGGTTGCCACTTTAATCGCAATAAGAGTTTATGGTAAGCTTCCAGTCCAAAAGCAAAGTATAATTCCCATACCTGTAATTTTTCTACACATTTGTAACTGAACTCGTTGTCCACATTGTTGTAATAGCTTTATTGCTTCAGATAAAGGCTTGTTTAATACACTTTCTCCATTAATACTCAATAGTTCATCCCCGATTGATAATTTACCACACTTTTCTGCTAGCCCTCCTATAAAACCAAAAGAGCACATTAAATAAATTGTTTTTTTTTTTTATATACAACGGTAAACATTTGCCATAGCTTAATTGTATTAGTCAGCCAGAAGTGTCATTGCCATTAGTGATAGAGGATCAGATATAGAAGAAGCCAGATCTTGCAATAAAAAAGTAGATACAGTCTTCAATTCCTAAGATTTAATTAATTTAATTTTCTTATGATTAAAATTCAAAAGTAGATACTGGGTTATGATTGAAGGTGGAAGATCTATATTAATATTAGTACTATCACATGAGAGAATGACTAACTTAAGAAACATAAAGAGTGACAGAAGAAGAAAAAGGAAGAGAACAGAGAAAATAGAAGATTGGGCATCTCTCATTCATCAAAAACAGCAAGGGTTAACACAATGTATGAGAGATTAAATATATAAGCTAGAGTTAAAATAAAAACCTTCAACGAGTCCACTTAGAAGAATAGGTTGTGTAACGTCCTCACTTCCAGCGATTGTCAAACCTAGCGGTCCATTTTCCTGCCTTATTAACTCAACTATAAAGACAGCCGTACTATTATCACTGCCGTGACTTCTTTCACTTTCCTTTGCACTATTGTTTGGACTGTCTGTATGATGACCTGAATCTTCACCACTATGCACAACAGCCTTAGTTTCAATGTTACTAAAGCTCTGTAATGTCAACTTTGCATTGTGTTTGTGAATGTTTGACCAGTCCTCAGTTAGATCACGTTTTCGTATTTTCAAAGTGATTATATCTTCCGGCGAGTTTTGTAATATGTTAAAAGCTGTATCCTATAAAATTTAATCAAATAATTTGACTAATATTCTATATATTTTACAAAAAAGCATTTAAAAATCAACCAGACGTAGCAACAAATGAACTAAAATACTCATGACACATTATTTCAACAAACATATTAAAATTTGAAACTTAAAAGCATGGGGCTTTATTAGGAAGAACTTAAAATATAATTTAAGTTTTGTGCTTACCAATGATAAATTATGTAGTGGTTGTCCATTAATTGCCAGTAGCTGGTCACCAGGAGCCAGGGCTCCACTTCTATGAGCTACTGAGCCGGGTTTAATATCTGATATCACCATTGGCTCTTCGTTACTGAGGAGTTTCTGTTTGCAACCTGATAAAAACAAGGATTTTATATTAGATAAAAGTGTAAACACAAAAAAATTACACCAATTTGCTATAGATTTGTATGGCCGGCCAAATGGCAAACTTGAACGCACTTTGTACACAAAATGAAACTAGATTTAAATACTTCAAATTTTATTTGCGTTTCGTAGTTATTCTTTTCATTATAAAAAGTTGTGGTAAATTTTGAGACATAATAACTTCAGCGTCTTACATAAGACTTTTATTTGCAGGTAACTTAATTTCTATTTAACAGTTTGTATCGTATTTATAGATAATCTTGAAATACTATATCCATTTTAGATTAACTAAACGACTAAACTACGTTACGTTCATTCAATGTTTAATTCGGTATAAAATTCAACGTTAAAATAATAATAGCAAGAAATTTAAAGCTACAATTGATGTTAGAAAGTAATTAAATAAATATAAGAAAAGTAAATTCAGTACGCCAACCAAACTGCCAGGTATCAATTAATTCAAGTTTTAAAAGGAAAGGAGAAGGAAGAAAAGGATTACAATAAGAACGAACGAATTATAAAAAGCATATGAATCAAGAGACCCAAAGAAGTTGTCATACTTGACAATACTCCCAGTATTGGAGACCCAAATTCCCACCCCCTATGACAACTTATTTTCTTCTTCCCCTCATATTCCTGGTAAATTTGGTGGTGCTGGTAGTGTTAAAAGCCATCAAAGGCTAATAATAATAATTATAATAGAATAATCTGGTAAATTGTACTGGTAATGTTAAAAGCCATCAAAGGTTATGGTGATCGTTTATCATCAGTAGATTGTAAAATTTTGAGCCAAAAATTTAGTATAAAAAATGTACCTATAAATCTTCAGTATTTTATAAAGCATTTTATGTCAATTACAGAAAAATATTTCTGTAATTCAACATTCATTACCTGTAATTGTAACACCAAGTCCCGCAGATGTCTTGGCGAGTTTTACATTAAACACTCCACTGGAAGCTTCTATCGTATTGGGCATACTAAATTCAACGTTCAGAGTTAAATATTTCGGATTATGTGAATCATTTCTCCTTTGCAATATTTCATTTGCGACATCTGCTGTTAAATTTTCATGGCCGTTAATAGACATTACTCTATCCCTTATTTGTAGACAGCCAGATCTGAATATAAAAATATATCTTTGTTAAAAAAAAGTAAAAGAAGAGCCATTCTTCTCCCAACACAAATGGGCCGGCTCGACCGGGGTAGTATACCTACCCTCTCACAAAAATCTACGTAAAGTAAAAGTATCAGCAGGTACTGTTGCTTTTCGTACGATGAGTGAGAGCGCCGGAGGCCCAAGTTCCAATTGGCAACGCGCATGTTATACTTTAACTGTCACAAGCGTTCATAGGTTGTGATGACTGCTTACCATCAGGCAGATCAAATGCTTGTTTGCCAAATAAAATAAAAAAAAAATTAACGTATCAAAAAAAATTCAAACCAATTTTTTAAAATAAGCTTATAGATATTTTATATTCCATAATTTTTATGTCATCGTTAGTTATTTGTTCATAAATAATAAACCCTATTTCAAAAAGAATCCCAAATCTTGGTATTATTTTCGTTTCCTCATGACGTGGCAGTTTCTTGTTATGAAACGATATTACCTGTAAGCAGGAGACTGAGTGGCAACATGGGAAATAATCAACGCAGCATTTTCATCGTGAACGGCCAAACCGCTAGTCTGTCCCGGGAGAACTTCCAACTGTATATTCAATGATTCAGTCCTACATACTCCCATACTCATGTAATTCTGTTGCCCATCTGTTGAATTAATTAACACCGTGTAATGCTTTACACAAATATATTGTTTTGATCTCAAACTAGGAGAATTAATTAGAACACAGTAAGTCCTAAGTAAATATTGACTTGACCGTAATTCACGGCCCCTCGTTCATTAGATAGACAAAAAATATTTGTCCTGAGTTGAATTTCGCAGTACTGATCCTTAAATTCATTGGAACTGCTCTTTTCATTATAAATTGTTTTGTGAATAATTCAGTAATTATTGAAACTCTACAAGAAAGAAGGCAAATTATGAACAAAGACTGGCTCGATTTTATTAATATAGCCTTGAAATGTAGTAGGCCTTTTTATTTCAAGAGACCGGCTGGGTAGGTACCACAGTGTCAGATAATCTAAAGCAGTAATGTCTTTGGCATTACTGTGTTTCGGTTTTAAGGACGCTGTAGCTTGTGAAATTACTAAGGAGATTTAAGAACCAATATCTCGAAGCATCTTGGCAACGCGTACAAATTAAGGAGGTTACAAACGCTCTTAGGCTACGAAAAATGCTTACCATGAGGTGGATCAAAAGTTTCCTTGCCAACTTAGTGGCTTAACAAATGTAAAAAAGCCACCATATTGGTGTAAATATACATGATATATAATATATTCTTACCATAATCATCTTGTAAGCCTAGTTTTGGCATCGAGCTTTGTCTGTAATTTCTTTGTCTATGTTTTTTTGGATTTAGTGTAGAAGCACCGGACATGGAATTTTCTGAAATAAACACGTAATACTTAATAACAATACAACCAATAACATGTTGTAATATTTTATTCAACAAATATCTTTTAAAATATATAATACTAGCTATGCCATGGCTCTGCTTGTGTAATATAGTTTTTTGATGATCCAACGAGAACCCAATATTTTACCGGTATAAAAAGTATCCTATATTCTAATCCAGGTAATGAGCTATGTGTGTACTAAATTCCATCCAAATCTGTCGAGAAGTTTTGCCTAAAAGAGTATCAACAACAAAAGATAAACATCCATCCATTCATCCAAACTTTTACATTTATAATGTTAGTTAGATTTAATAATTATTATATGCCTTTTGATTTCAACCTAATTTAAGTATTTCAACTATTAATCAAGCATCATCTTCTAATGTTATATCATTTCAAATATTCAAATTCTCTAATAATTAAATATAAAATAGCGGGGAACAGATATATATAATAATATTTAATCTAATATATAAAATTCTCGTGTCACAATGTTCGTTCCCATACTCCTCCGAAACGGCTTGACCGATTCTTATGAATTTTTATGCATATTCAGTAAGTCTGAGAATCGGCTACTATCTATTTTTCAAACCCCTCAGTAATAAGGTGTCCACCACAATTTTTTTAATTTTAAGATAAAATATTTATTTTTTATTTTTTTATTATGTGGCATTGAAAAATATATACGACCCTAAATTTTCACTTTTTTATCACCAACCCAATTTTTAATAGCCTTATTAGTCAATCAAAATCTTTCACCGGGTAGAGGGCGCTGCTATCGGGCCCCAGATTTTTTTCGGGGCAGGACAACGTCTGCCGGGTCCGCTAGTTTTATATATATTATTACAAAGTAAGAAAAGATACAACAGAACGGAGGCACTAAGTTATATTTGTAACATTGCATAATTATAATACTTATTTCATTATGAATAATGAGTTTTCTAAGACCTGAGATAAAACAATCTGATGACGATAAATAAAGATTTAATGGACATAATCTTAAAACAAAGAAATGTCAAGTAAACAACGTCTTTTCAATATGATTTATGGCATGGAAAAAGATATTTTGTAACATTTTAAATGTTGTATCTTTACGAACTTTTAATTGATTAAATAAATTAAAATGTATAGAAAGGTTAAGCTTATTTAGTCTTAGGCTACGGCCTTTAAGCAATTTTGAAATAAATAAATAAACATTGCATACTCAATCCAAATGGGGGCCCATTAGGATAGCTATATCCTGTGTCAGGGGTCCGGAAACACATACAAGGGCGAGGACAAATACACACACAGCGGAAAATATGCTTGCATGGTCAATACAAATATATGACACCGTTGTGGCGTTGTGGGTAGCAAGTCTGCCTTTAGTCTCGACGGTTGCGGGTTCGATTCCCGCTCAGACAGATGTTTGTTAAAAATTTCGGTCTTGGTCTGGGCGTTTGTCCGTGTGGGTTTGTGGGTGCCTCGGAGAGCACGTTAAGCTTTCGGCCTCGGTTATCATCGATAACATCTGAAAATAATCGTTAACTCTTGATAAGTAAATTGTTCTTATCCAATGAGTAACTCGTTCGCCCTTAGGGTTGCGGAGGTCAGATGGCAATCGCTCCGTGTAAAAACTAGTAACCTGTCAAATCCGGATAAGAGTAATAAGCAGACCCTGGGTACATAAAATACCGGGAATAATGCTAGGATGAAGAAGGTACAAGGTACAATACAAATATATATGATCATGCTGCGTCACAACGTCGTCAATACCAGATATTAATTAATGTGTTGTTATAAGCTTTAATCTATTCGAGAGCTTTTAAAATAAAAACGCCCGACGCTTGTAATTTGTAGCTTCAAAACTTTCCCCCAAGTTTTGGGGTAGAAACCACAAGATTCGCAGTGTTGTTAAAGAATTAACCCCGTAATAATCCCTCAGATACCTAATTTGATATTGACCAAGTTTCGAAGTGCTTAGAATATTGTTTATTGGAGTATGCAAAGTATCGGTTTAATCTGGTCTTATAATTCAATCGATCTTAACCTTGTTATGAAGTTTTCATGGTATTAATATTTCTAATTATAACGTAATATGTATTTTTAAGTTAGAAGTTCTCAATATTTATTGAAATGTGTACATTTTAATGTACTTAACTGCGTCCCTTATACTTTCTTCTCCCTAGCATTATTCACGGTACTATACGAGTATTTACCCAGGGTCTGGGTATTGTCTTTTTTTTTTATGTTAGAAGTTGGCAAACAAGCATACGGCCCACCTGATGGTAAGTGGATGCCGTAGCCTATGAGCGCTTGCAGCACCATTAGTAGGTGCCACTCACGCGTTGCCAACCTCGAGATATTAGTTCTTAAATCTCGTTCGCCCAGTAATTTCACTAGCGTACAATGCCCTTCAAACCGGAACACAGTAGTGCCTAAGCACTACTATTTGGCGGCAGAATATTGGACACTGCGGTGGTACCTACCTAGCCGGCCTCTTGCAACAAAAGACCTACCACCAGTGTGACTGATTGCACTGGTGGAATAATCTCTGTTGTGACAGAGGTTATCCCAACAGCGGGCGATGGGGTCGTCACATCCCGACGCCTAACCGATGTCTTGGCCCGATTTGACGGGTTATTAGTTTTTTACACAGAGCGATTGCCATTTGACCTCCATAACCTTAAGGGCGAACCAGTAACTCATTGGATACGAGAAATTTACTTATCAAGAGGAAACAATTATTATCAGATGTTATGTGATAACGACCGAGACTGACAGCTTAACGTGCTCTCCGAGGCACGATGGAGGGACCCACTAAGTTAAACGCCCAGACCAAAAGAGATAATCGTAACATCAACGCAAACATCTCTCCGAGCAGGAATCGAACCCGCAAACTTAGAGGCTAAAGACTCGCTACCCACTACGCCACAACGGTGTCACCTATAGCATCATTATTATAAGCACAACGTATCTATTTCTGACAGTCCTACTTATTTGTTGGTTTCAAATTGGAAGATACATGATTTTGATTTATATGAAAATAGGAGAGCCTTCTTTTACCTATTCCTCAAGAAGTTTATTTGTCACTAAGAATAAATTACAATTCACTTACATGAGAAAAATAAGTACAATTCTAAAAGGTATTTTTAAAGTGAAACTTCTTTAGAATCGTTGTGATTTCAAACTCGATGAAACGAAAAAATAAGTCCATGGAGAAACAAATACAAAAATGTGTAGGAAGAATGAGACAGAAATATACATACTATTTTATATTATCGGTCTCTTCTCTTTGCGCTATGCTTTAGTGACCCAGACCGAGAGAGCAAATGTCGGTGTGTATGTATCTATATATGTATGCGGCTGTGTATTACAGCTTTTTAGTAATAAGTCAGCGTGGTGTGTTATTATTTAACAGTGATTGTGAATATTTTTATATCTTGTTACATATATTCATCTCATTCTTTTGTCGATTTACTAAAGTTTCACTTCTATCGCGTGTGAATCACACACACACTTCTTTTTAAAACATATAATGCAAATTCGTCTTATTAGTAATTATCAGTAGAAGACAATCTTTCATACCTCTTGTGAACCTTCCACCATGAGCCAATACATGTCTGGGAGCGACGTGCAGCCTCGTGAATCCAGCTTCACAATTTTCGAGATAACACATTACTTCTTCCGCTGTATAATTATTACCATCTATGACATGATCATCAAATGCTAGTAACTGGTCCCCAGGATGTAATGCTCCACATCTGAAATAATTTCCAATATCAAATACCAGAATTTCAAAACACTATCTGTGGTTTAAACGTTACACACTCAACGGCCCCCATTAGGATAGTTATATCCTGTGTCGGGGTCTGGAAACATACACAATGACATGGACAAACGCACCAAGACCGAAAAACATGCCTGTATGATCAATACCAATAAGGCGCGTTTGCTACCGCTGCGGCACAACGTCGTATGATAAACTAATAACCTTATAAAATAAGATAATGACGTATCAAGAATTCAGGTCTTTTATTAGCATAGCGAAGGAATCAACTACACTTACTTCAGAACAGTGGTCTTATAAAAAGTAAATATACAATGATAGTAAAGTAACGGCCTGTTAATGTCCCACTGCTGGGCAAAGGCCTCCTCTCCGATTAAGAAGAAGGCTAAGCAGCTTAATCACAGTGGATTGGCGGATGTATACATGTCTTAAGTTTCTACGAAGACATGCAGGTTTCCTCACAATGTTTTCCTTCACCGTCAAACACGAGAATTCGAAACACATGCTTCCCCTCGATTTGAACCAGTGCAGTGTTAAAGTCTACGTTTTCTATTCCCTGGGCTATGTCGGCTTACATACAAAAACTATAATTAATTTAATTAAGGAAATATGATAGTTTTATTTTGGATAATGTTGGTAAATAATATAGGTTCATAATTAGTTATATTGTTCACCAAAAATTGTATATTTGCACACCGCAAGGTAGAATATGTTGGACTAAATCAATGTAAAATTCCGTGTACAACTTGAGAACCATATTCTAGCAAATAAAGAATTATATATAATTATTATTATTATTAAAAACATAAAACCCTATTCTTATTTAAATAAAAATATGATTTTATAAAGAAAGTAATTTAAAACTTTTAATCATTTTGAATTTTCACCTTGCTCAAAGTTATACATGGGAATTTAAATCCAAATCAGCTCAAATAGTTCAAATAATTGTTCTAATCGGATAACCAAAGCTTGTAGATTGGTTTAACTAGGTTAGAATATTTACATATCATTAGAGGAATTCCAATTACTAAATAGTAATACGCCTCAGTGGACCTTCTCATTCCACGCTAAATTTTAGTAGCTACTTTACATTCAATTTTAATGATATAAAACGTACCATAAAATAAAAAATCAAATTTTCTTATTCAACAATTTTAGACGTAGTATGATGAATTGTTATTTTTATGAACGTGTTTGGATGTTGTTCCTACTGGTTTTATCAGCGACAACCCCGAGGACTTAAATCCAGCTGTAGAAATAGGACAGCCCTTAAGGGCCGACCATAGATTTGTCAACGATTGAGCTTTGAGGTCGACAAGGATAATAAGAAAGTGCAAGTAAATCTGGACTTGACAGGTTAATAGTACTATACCACATAGAGCGATTGCCATTTGGTCTTCGCAACCTCAAGGGCAAAACAGTAACTCGTTGGATAAGAGAAAATTACCTAACGAGACTTAACAATTATTATCAAATGTTATCAACAACCGGAATCGACAGCTTAACGTGCTCTCTAAAGCACCTGGGGTCTGGGTCTGTGGGTCTCCCCCACAAACGCCCAAACCGAAAGAAATATTTGTAAGATCAATACACACATCTACCCCGAGCAGTAACCAGAACCAACGACCGTCAAGACTAAAGGCTGGCTTACTACCGGCACTGTTATATTATTATTTGTTATATTTCAGTAAGCAAATAAAAAATTAAACTATAACATTCAAATTGATAGATTTTTCATTTCTTTATCAGCTCTAATCCTAATTTATGGAACACCTGGGGATTACTATTAACTCTTATTGCGATTCAAATGACGACCTAAGTTGCAACGCTATTTCGTACCATGAAATATTTGTACGTCATGCTCATATAAAATCAAATCCATTATTACTAAAAGTTAATGGTAATCTCGCAGAACACTCTTTGTTGAGTGAATTAAAATGATGCATTATATTATGTAGATCATGGATATTGAATAGCGAAAATATTGTAAAAAGACGACTTTTAATGATTATTTAAAGTGAAGCGTTTATAAAAAAGAAGCCAAATGTAAGAAAATCGAACTATATTAAAATAAATTAGCATATATTTGAATGGTTTATGAAAAGCCTCATTTTAATGGTAAAAGGAAAATAAAAACCAGCAGATCAAAAATTTAAAACTTTTAGAATATAAATTTATATTCAATTCTAAGTATACATTTATTATCACGTTACAATAGAGAGGTTATTGTACTTGACAATCAAGTCCCTGGTATTGAAAATGTTGTCTAAGCCTACTTACTTAAGACCTATTGTCTTGTCCTTACAAAAGGCCTAAGCAACTGTTCAATGGAAAACATAAAGCAACCCTCGTTATGTATATGAATACTGAATTAAATGTTTCAATTTCTATTGGTAAGTCGAAATTTATAAGCTTATATTTCACAATGAGATATTCTTAATGTTCAAACAAAAGATTATTAAGTTATAAAATATTTTCGTTATTTTACACCATTCTATTATATACTTATTTCTTTAAATCTATGACATGTTGATTTTTATGTTAAATAAGATATGAGATCATACAAAATTATTTATACGTATATTACAGAACATACACTGATATGCATACATTTAAAAAATATTATCCTCCACCTGTAGCATTCCGATAAAACCACATAAATACGAAACATAAATATAATAGGCACCATAAATCTGCATATTTTAATATATTTTTTACGCTGAAAAGAATAGTACCTGTCACTGATACTAGCTGGTAAGATGCTATCAATATAGATGGCATTGCAGGTACCAACTCTTTGGTAAGTATCCGAACCGGAGCTATATACGTCATCGGAATATCTCTGATTGCTTAAGAACAGTCCCAAATCCTCATTACACGGTCTCTCGATTTCAATCAGTAGCGGACCGGTTGCCATCTTAACGGATTCCATGATTGATACGTCGTATTCAATGGTTAAGCTTGTCACTTGTGGACAGTTTTGTAAGATTTGATGTACTTCTGATAATGTTTTGTTTGTTAATGATATCTGAAAAATATTCAGGTTCATCAGTTAGTTATACTATTATAAGCAGTGACATGGGTCAATTCGAAAAGGGACATTATGGAATACGTGAATAAGAAGCATTCAGTGAAAGCGCATCACGAGGCAAAACATGGTATTACTAGATTTAGATTAGTAAATGATTTACAAAAAGCTGACTGTATGCTGATTAAGCAACTTGAGGTGTAATAAAAAAGATTTTAAAATTACAAAAACAACGAAAATGTATTTTTTTTTAAATCTCTAATTGGATATTTTAGCTCAAAAATACTTACATGATCTACTTTTAAAAGTCTATCACCAGGCTTAATACGAGATGTATTGTAAGCTGCACCACCTGGTCTCACATGAGTAACAACTAAGGGCAAAGCATCCAATGATCGACTATTCAGTACTAAGTCTGCACTAGGCGCCGAGTTCTCTGGCAGACCTCCTCTTATAGTCACACCTAATGAGCCATTGACTTTCTCAACCGGTACTTCTGCTAGCTTAGTCGTAATGTACAGAGAGTTTTGGGATGCTGAAAGAGAATTTGAACTGAATGATCCTGAAACATAACCTCAGTATAAATATAGCATAACTAAAACAGACAGAAAATGTACGAGAAATAACAGTTTAATGAAAAATTCTAAATTGTATAAAATATTATAGTATCTGAATTTTTACGTATTTGTTTGTAGTTTTATTAACTGGAAGTCTGATTAGTTCAACAATTTTCTCATCTTTATTTCCGATTATTTAGTATGTGTTAAATTAAAAGACCGAAACTTACCATAATTAGGCATATAATATTCCACTTCCAAAGATGCCCTTTCTTCAACATTGTCTAATAATCTCAATACTTCATCATTAGTTAATCTTGCTGTTGATATACCATTGACACTGCAGATCCTGTCTCCTGGAGCAAGGCGATCTGAATCAAGTGCCACTGAGTCTTTTGTAAAACCTACAATCGAGGGCACAACTCCTGGCTCTGATCGACCTGATGACAAAAGAAATTGACCAATTAATACTGTGAACTACATTTTACATATTAAGCATATTTCAATTATTTAGGGGTAAGTGCTATAAAATTGGACTCTTCAAAATTTACAACAAAACATTGTTTTTTTTAAATATATTTTTATTGCTGAAATAATTATGGCACAGTTATCTAAATTATTAATTAACCTTTAAAAATAAATTACAAACATTGTTATTTAAATTAACATCTAAGATAAATTCAATGCTTTTTAAAAAGATGCTAACTGTCCACTTTTCGTTTGGACGTTACATGTAACATTGGAACCTATATATTGACAATATAGATATTAAATGAATATCTGTGTACAAAAAGAACGAATTAAAACCACACAATTTCATCCACGTTCAATGCGCAATTATTTTGTGTCAGTTTTAACATTGTATTATTATTTTTGTTTTCTCGGATTTCGGGTCGTGGTTGAAAATTAAAACGTTGCTTTGGTCATGCAAACGTGCTTCAAATAAAATTATTATTCATTTATCGAACAACTATCGTATCCATAAACGTCAAATTTCGTAATAGAAGTGGTAAAAGAAATAAAATCAAATTTTAATTTTGTTAAACCGGTTTAAAGTTAAATAAGTTCAAACGTACTTCCTAATTTAATTACAGAGTTTGTTTCGCTAGGGTTAATTCTGGAGCCCGTGGTAGAATTTAACTTTCAACAAATAAGGCTAATACTTTATAAATTGAATATAATATTTCATTTTTCTTTTATTTCCATTTTTCATTAGTTAAGGCTCAGTTTTAATGCTCCCCTGGCATTGAGTTTTGAGTTCATTAAAGCCTTAAGTCACACTACCCGACGAAAGTCTTCGCCTCCTGTTCTTTGTAAATCCGTGAACTTATTGCGTATGCAAAGTTATACTATTATGAAGATCCCATAGAAATATTATAAGAACTAATACTTCTATGGAAGATGCTTATTTTACGTAATTATATAAATTACACTAAACATACAATTATTACGCACTACGTTATCAAATCTATTAAAACGAAATCGAATAATTTAAATTAGTAAACAGGCGAGAAAAATATCTGGCAACACATTACATTCCTGAATTGTATTCTTTCTTCTTCTTTCAGTAAATTAAAAATGATATATTTTACCGGCGTCGGCATGTGACGACCCCACCGCCCGCTGTTGGGATAACCTCTGTCACAGCAGAGATTATTCCACCAGTGCAATCAGTCACAATGGTGGTAGGTCTTTTGTTGCAAGAGGCCGGCTAGGTAGGTACCACCGCAGTGTCCAATATTCTGCCGCCAAATAGTAGTGCTTAGGCATTACTGTGTTCCGGTTTGAAGGCCACTGTACGCTAGTGAAATTACTGGGCGGACGAGATTTAAGAACTAATATCTCGAGGTTGGCAACGCGTGAGTGGCACCTCCTAATGGTGCTGCAAGCGCTCATAGGCTACGGCAACCACTTACCATCAGGTGGGCCGTATGCTTGTTTGCCAACTTCTAACATAAAAAAAAAAATCAATCAGCAGCGCCATTGTTAGAAAAATAATGAAAATCCAATTAAAATATCAGGCAATGAAAGAACAAAACGAAAAAAAAATGAAACGTTCATCAATTTTTAATGGTTAAAATTAAACATTGTGAACAAAATAAAAATAACTAGAACAGGCGTTAACAGTGTAATAAAGTCACCTCCATAAAATAATAACGGTTGGTCGTAAAAAGGTAGCGAGAAATTAAATTGCCTATTTCGATGCTGCGTAATTTAAAACTTTACTAGTGCGGGATTTATTTTTTTGTATAGTCTATGCTTACAGTAATATCAGCAATAGTGGCTGTATTTCCTAAAATAAGAGATTTTCTATAAGAAGCTCAGGACACTGATATTTTTATGAACATGCTTCCTAGCATTAACTTATCGGTATTTTTCCAGGGTCTGCTTATTGCTCTTATCCGTATTTGATAGGTTACAAGTTTTTAGACAGAGCGTTAGCCATCTTGAACTAGTAACTCATTGGATAAGAGAAAATTATAAAACAGTACAGAACTGACAGAACAGACCGAAACAGATATGTGTAAGATTAATACAAACATCTGCCCAGGGAGGGAATCCAACCCGTGATCTTCAAAGCTAAATGCAGGCTCCTTACTGACATGTTACAACGGTCATCGGCCTCTGGTATTCTCATTGATCAAAGGTAATGCAGCATTACAGTCGACGACGTTGTGGCGCAGCGGTAGCGAACCTGCCTTAAACGCCACAGGTCGCGGGTTCGATTCCCGCTCGGAGCATAATATGTTTGTATTGTCCATGCAAGCATATTTTCCGGTCTGGGTGTATTTGTCCTTGTCATTGTGAATGTTTCCGGACCCCCGACACAGGATATTACTATCCTAATGGGGGCCGTTGAGTGTGTAGCGTTTATTTATTTATTACGGGCATTGGCATAACAATCTTTGAGTGCGTATTACCTTATGTAATCGGGTTTTAATAACATAAGTATAATAAGACGCTCATAGCTCGGTGCACTCACTGATCGGTAAGCGATCGGTGTGGTAAGAAACTGTAGGCACGGTCAGTCAATAGATGGGTGATCGCATAGTGGTATTCCAACTGAGTGTCTCCGTGCTTCGGAAGGCACGTAAAAAGTCGGTCCCGACTGTTATCATTTCGATAATAGTCGATAAGTCAAGTCAGAGGCCGGGTGACCTGAACAACGCTGACACTAGGTTGGCCACTAACCACTCGATAAGAAGAAGAAAAACATAAGTTATATTTTATAGCGAACAGAAATTTCAGAATTTCTTGTAAATAAATAAATTTTAGTGGCAAACACCTTTTTCTATCTCCCTTTTGTAAAAGGAATTAAACCATTACAAGCATTTATGATAACAGATGTGACGTATTCAAGACCTGTAGGGCCATACAGAGAAAGAGTATCGAATACTTTAATAAGTTTTAGAGACTTAATTAAAAAGTTTATATCTATAAGACTAGTTTCGCATTAACACACTCATGAATACGCTAAAGTCTTAAGTGTTATGAGCTCACGTTATTCGCATTGTTATAACTACAATGCAACGACTTTAGGGAAATTCAACGAATTCTAGTTTCAATGCATGGAAGTCTCTTACAACGTCGTCAGACCATATTTGTTAGACCTGCTGAAAATAATGGTAATACAATTTTTTTTAATGTTACTAAGTTGGCAAGCAAGCATATGGCCATGATGGTAAGCGGTTGTCGTTGCCTATGAGCGCGCGCAACACCATTAGTAAATGCCACTCACGCGTTTCCGACAGAATACAGAATGCCTACGACACTACTGCTTGGCGGTAGAATATTTGACACTGCGATGTACTTACCTAGCCGGCCTCTTGTAACCAAAGACGAAGATATGATTTAAGAGCAAAATTATCTTTAATACTTAATGCCTAGTAGTTGTAGAGCTTAATAATAGTATACATAGTATACACGGCTACACACATCGAATAACTGACCTACTGTAACCTACCTAGCCGGCCTCTTGCAATAAAACCACCAATTAACAAAGCGAGTAAAAGATTAATTGCTACCAAGTTTAGGTATTTGATGATTACTTTTTATACACACTCACACTATTGAAAATGTGCTTAGTTTTAGAAAAAAGAATTTAATATCAGTTTAAGCCTAAATAAAACAATACAACCTCTTTATTAAAATGATATACCTCGAGATCTCAGTTTAAAAGAAACTACTAGTATATTAATGTCAAATTTCATTTTATAAAGGGTCGAAGGGTACGATTTACCTACTAAAAGCATCAGATATTCATGTTTTTATGAAAGCAAACAACTTTATTTATTCAGTCGCAATCGCAACTCTTTTCTCCTGAATAATTTGTGAATTCATAGCCATTATAAATATCATTTTATTCCGATTTATTTATCTATATATTCTATATATATCATTAATAATAATAATAAAATATTCTTTATTGTACGAAAAACAAGAAAAAAAACAATAAAAAGTTTTACATTACTAAAAACAATAATATGCACAATCAGGCGGCCTTATTGCTAAAGAGCAATCTCTGCCAGGCAACCTGAGAGAACAGAGATATTAATAAATTAAATTTAGGAAGGTAGGTGGCGTACAATACATGAGACATAAATAAAAATGTACAAACATAGATAAATATATGTATATACATAGATAAATTAAATAATTAGTAAATCATAGAATAAATAAATACATTTAATATAATATTGTATACATATACATTCATCATTATAATTCTTAATGATCAACATCATATTATCATAGATCAACAGGATCTACAATCGATATAAAAACTTAATTTTTTATGGTCTATAAGTTGGCAAGCTAGCATTCGAACTACCGTATGGAAAGCGGTATGTCATTTATAGGTATCACTCACGCGTTGCCAACATCAAGATATTGGTTCTTAGATACTAACTACAGTGTCCTCCAAACCGAAACACAGTAATGCAAAACACACTACTGCTTTGCGGTAGACTATCTGACACTGCGATGGTACCACAATTTGCAAAATAATGAAACGTAAATTTAATTTTGTTCAAAATGAACACGATAAAAGTTTTACAAATAGAACTTCAAAGGGAACTGTTTCAATTAACAGAACTCATGATCATGATGATTATGGAAATACAAGGGTCCGATTTTAATACAAACAACGATCACTAAGGATATAATATTAAGTGGAGGAAATAAATTTTATTTTAAATCTATAAATTAGTTTTTTTATGTCATGATGTTAGTCAAACAAGCATACGGTTCAGCTGATGGTAAGCAATCATTGTGACTTATGAACGTTTGCGATTTTTAAAGTCTTACTTCAAATAGTAGTCTGCGCGTTACCAACCAAGGAATGAAAGAGAGATTGGGCCTCCGGCACTACCTTTTGCATCGATGTGATTTTCTGTGAGAAGGTAGTAATTTTGAGCTGAGCCGTCTCATTTGTTCTGGAAGAAACATGGCTCTACTACCACAATATATTACAAAGTGAATATCAATTATTTTTGAGCAATAAAGTCACATTATTATTAGATAGGCGACATGTTTGTAGCTTAAATTCGAGCCAGATTGAAAATGCAATAATTACGATACGAATTGAAAAAGGATGTCGTATATGTAAAGCACTATGTTAACAAGCTATAAAGTACGATCGATTTCATGTAAATGTTATCCAATGCCTGTTGTGTTGGATGCAATCAATGTTATTATGGCACTATTACGTACAGAGCACGCTTTGGATGCGAACCAAATGACTTTGTTGAACGAGGCATAAACCCGTTCTGACCGCAACTGCCTGTTCTTGCGAATAAAATGTTGTACCGATATTGCACGGAACTGAAATAGGAATGCCTTTTCGGATTGAAATGAACATACAGGAAATATTGGCTGTACATTTTTGTACAACTTTAAAAGAGTTTTTGCATGAACTCTTTTATCAGATTTGATATTAAATGGACACTTTCAATATTTCGAAATAAAACATTATGATTCTAAATTTCTTTGACTAATTTTTTCAATTCGTCGCAATATTTTATGTTTCCGTCTGTGTCGACGGTATATGTGGACGCAAATAAGCAATACCATGACAACCTACAAAATTGAAAAAACTAAGTTATATATGCAGAAGTGTTGGTAAATGGCTGAAGAACATTTTTGTTTAATATTAGTAAGATTTTAAGATTTTAAGCTTTAAAACCTCTAAAAAGCCATTTTTAATAATGCAATTTATGTATAATGTTAAACGTTTTGGGTTATATTATATACGAAACATGCAGTTTGTATACTTATTTTTTGTGAAAATAAGTAAAATAACTTACATAAATCTAAAATTACCAAAAACTTGACCAATACATAAAAAAATCATATAAAGCCAGTTGTTCAAAATTTTCAAACGCGTTTTTCTCGAAATGACATTCGTGTGGGTTGACATCGTATTGCTTATTTGCGTCCATGTGCGCATTGCTTAGTGTGGAGGTGTAGGAGAATTTAATGAGTGAGATGAGTGAGAGCACCCTTTGTCCCCTTCTTCTTCCCTTCTCATCCTTCCCTCCTACCTTGGGTTGGCAGCCCCATATGATACTTCAAGTATCTTTCATAGGTTGCGATGACTGTTTAACATCAGGCGGACCGTATGCTTGTTTGCCAATCGTCATGAAAACAAAAGAAGAACGGAACAGAAATGTTTAAAAATAAAATAAATAAATAAACGCTGTAAAATAAACACTCAACGGCCCCCATTAGGATAGTAATATCCTGTGTCGGGGTCCGGAAACATTCACAATGACAAGGACAAATACACCCAGACCGGAAAATATGCTTGCATGGTCAATACAAACATATTATGCTCCGAGCGGGAATCGAACCCGCGACCTGTGGCGTTTAAGGCAGGTTCGCTACCGCTGCGCCACATCGCCGTTTGAAACATTTTCTTAAGTAATACGGAACTTCCAGACACGATATATGTATAAGTACCTCTAAGTAAATACTAATTAGGTCTTCGTATATCCTGTAATTACGTAACGTAATCAACGCTAAGCAAAGACAGGTAGCTGACCACTATAGTTAATGATTTAATGGCAGGAATACGCGGTATCATTAAAGGTAGTCGACGTCGACATACATATGTTATTATAGTAGTGTTATTAGTTGATGATTTAATTGGAATATTAGGATACAATTTTGATATTTTAATTATATTATACATTTATATATAACTAGCTTCTGACCACGGCTTCTTTCGCGTTAAATTTGGAGTAACATAGAACTTCTTTTTCATGAAGTTTGAAATATTTTACACTTTCAGGTTTGGATTTCATGGAAATGATAAAACAAGTATTTCTTGGGCTTTAATTATTTTTCTAGTTTAAATAATAACAAATGAAATATATAAACTTTCATCCCCCTTATCAGCCCTTCAGAAGTGGAATTTTAGAAATTGTTATAACAAGTGTTTTCTTATCTTTAGTTTCAATCCCCTTTTCAGCTTTACGTTTTTAAAATAGCACCTGTGAAAAAATTATTCATGGAGTCGAAGGGTTTCGACTGGGCCTTCTCAGGTTTTCTCCTTTTATATATTCGTATACAGATTTATACATTTAACTTAATTATACATTTTATGTTGATTGTCTACAGGAATATTACAAATACTAACTGTGCCTTACAGTTTCTACTATGATACATTTGTCATACACATGTCGCATTAGAAGGCGATCCACATACAATATAGTTGGCCACGCACGGTATACTTTCGCCTATTCCCGGGGGTCTACCATGAACTTTTAGTAACAACTCTATTGCGATACAATTCAATTAGTTCGTAGTTCGTAAAACGATTAAGATTTTATATAGTGTTATAAGTTATATATGTACATATATATTGAATCGCAATAAGAGTTCACGGTAGGCTCCCTGTTCTTTGAAATATATCACTTAGCAGCCTATATTATGTAGAAATTACACTATAAAGAACCTTATCTAATATAAGCTAAATATATTGGTTAATGTTAATAAATGTAACTAAACTGGTGTTGCAATATCAACAGTACTAATGTTAGTGGTTAATGAGTACTAATTGCACGTTTGTGCCATAATAGGCCATGTGAGCCGCGAAATAGTGGCATAATTTAATTTCGTATATTGCAAACTAGGTCTAATTTGATTTTCGGCCAATCAAAATGTGTGAACGTAAAATATTTGTTTATTTTGTGAAAGTCATTAGTAGCCTTGCTGTTTTTGGCATGCATGAGTCGGCTAGATTGCAGAAGAGCAGTCTTCACATAAGTATGCTTAAGACTGGACGCCGAAGGTCCAAAATTTTTGTCCCTTTCTTCTTCATTACTATCTCCTCTCCTCATGAATGACACATTGTGGTGCCTCTGTTGTAGATACTGGCCGTTTCCTGAGACCCAGCTCAAGGATTGATTTCGTACATGAAGCAGGCCTGTGAGGCTAAACCAAGGCTAAGTCAAGACATCGAGAATGGTAGCGCTCCGAGCGCATTCTAATCGATGGACTCACCTAACGGCTTGAGCGCGTCGCGACGTGCGAATCAAGAGTCTTTATTGCCGGAGATGACGGTTTGTGTGCATTGTAAGTGGCCAGAAGACTAGAATGTGGCCTTTATACTAGTTTACTATCCTTGTTGGTATAGATTAATAGAAAAAATCAGTAGGTATTTATTTGTATTGTTTCATATTATAATAGGTGTATCAAAAACAGAAATAATTTACAATTTTACCACAATTATAATTAGATCGTGGGTTTGATGTTTTGGTTAGCCGCAGTGTGGAGATATTTTTTAAAACCAAAAGCTCGAAAATTATAATTAATTTTTATGGTAACATGCTTTATACATAGATATACATTATGTTAAGATAACAAACTAAATTATTAGACATAATTATTAAAACACAAAAGGAATAAATTTGTCAGTAGTCAAGTTAAATAATAATAATATTGGACAGAACAGGACAGATGTTTGCATTGATCTTACAAATATCTGTTTCGATCTGGGCGTTCATCCTTGTGAGGCTCTCCACCGTGCCTCTGAGAGCAAATTAAGTTGTCGGTCCCGGTTGTTATAATCGCTAACTCTTGATAAGTAAATTGCTCTTATCCAATGAGTTACTGTGTCACCCTTAGGGTTACGGAGGTCAGATGGCAATCGATCTTTCCAAAAAACTAGTAACGTGTCAAATCCGGACAAGAGTAATAAGCAGACCCTAGGAAAATACTCGTATAATACCGGAAATAATGCTAGTAAGAAGAAGACAGTTATTCTATTTAGCAAAATTTCAATTCAACTTTGATAGGATTATAATGATATCCCTGTATATGAATGACACAATACCTTCATCTTCTGCCAGATTTACACAACAAACGCTGCCGGCGTAGATCTTAAAATATTCAGGTCACTTGCAGCATTTGCATATGAAACGTTACAGTAGATGCATTGAGTGTAGTTTCGGTTCCTATTACAGGATTCAATGATAGGAATTGAAAAAATATGGACTTTGCTATAGCGGACTTTAAAAAAGAGATTACTGATTTTTCTGAATGTTGTGTATGTTATGCGATAGATGTAATTGATATCTTAATTGTTATGAAACATTTATGTAGTATCTACGCCTATTTCAATCATAAATTCATTTTTATCACTGTCATCATCTTATGATCTTAATTTTTTTTTTTTTTTTTTTTTTTTTATGTTAGAAGTTGGCAAACAAGCATACGGCCCACCTGATGGTAAGTGGCTGCCGCAGCCTATGAGCGCTTGCAGTACCATTAGTAGGTGCCACTCACGCGTTGCCAACCTCGAGATATTAGTTCTTAATCTCGTTCGCCCAGTAATTTCACTAGTAATTTCACTAACGTACAATGCCCTTCAAACCGGAACACAGTAGTGCCTAAACACAGTTAATTTTCACCAAGCATTTATATAGTATATACGCCTTCTTCAACCTCATATTCACTTTTATCATCGTCATCATCTTAAAATCTTAATTGAAACTAACCATTTATATAGCATCTACGCCTAATTCAATCTTGTATTCATCTTTATCTCCGTCATCTATAATCTTAGTTTTCACCAAGCATTTATATAATACGCCTATTTCAATATCGTATTCATCTTTATTATCATCATCATCATCTTATTATCGTAAATCCCAGCAAGCATTTATATAGTATCTAGGCCTTGTTCAATCTCGTATACATCTTTATCGTCGTCATCATTTTATCATCTTAATTTTCACCAAGCATTTACTGATATAATATTATTATTATTATAGAAAATAGAGAAGAGATAACAAAAGAAAGAATGGTTAAGAAACAGAAGGTAGTTTGGGTATCTGTTTCTCACTTTCATCAAAGGAAAGGTGTACTGCTATTTCGAGTCGATATTCTTTGATAAGTTATTGCTTTCGCTAACGATCCCTTCCATTCATGTCAAATATATTCAAGACTCATCATTATAAAATTCTATTGAAAGAAAGAAAGAAAGAACTAATTTATAAGCACATACATGGTTATTAAAATAAAAGAGAAAAAAAAAACAATTAAATTTAACTATAACTTACAAAACTAATATAACTTAATTATATCGTTTTATAGTTACTTCTTCTTACTTCTTCTTCTTGTTTGACTTGCGTATTATATCTTTTTATATCTTTTTATTTTAAAGAAACCGATGCAAACGTACCCATTCTTCGGTACTATGTTTAAAATAAATGGTAATAAATTGAAGTCTAGCACTTAAAAGTCGTTCAGATGAAATTGTAAATGCTCTCTTAAAAAGAGCATTGGCTAAGTGGATCTGTTGAATTAAAGATAGTTCGTGTTCCATTTAAGGCGAGAGTAGACAATAGACAATATTCGATTTGTAAACTGTTTTAAATATTTAAGCGCGTTACAATTCTTCTTCTTCTACTTTTTCCTTTTGTACCATTAATTCGTTTAGTTTACATTGTGAGTACATTGAACCTTTTTAATATTTAATGATTTTGAAATAATTACTCTTGTTTCTTTCTAGTATTTACAAAGAGAAGTCAACAATTCTAGATTCGTTGCCTCTGCAATGTATGCTTGTATAACTCTCAAGGTACGGGTAATATTATGTCAATGGTAGGCTACATATTAATAACATAATAATAGTGCCAAAAAAATTAAAAGGTTTGAAATTTAAATTTCATTCACAGTTTTATTAAAAATAATCTTACATGGCGGTCTTGCAATATTCATTCTTCGGAGGCTTTAATAAAATAATTAGAAATTAAAAAAATAGCCTCGTTTGAGAAATGTAATAAAAGTATATTTTAAAATCGAAGAACAAAAAATCTGATCTGATTAGCCTTAGCTGTAACTTTCTGTAACAGAAGATCGGCGTCAAGTAACAGTATCAGTAGGTACTGTTGCGTTTCGTGCGATTCGAGAGAGCGCCGGAGGCCCAATCTCCCACCACCTCGGTTCCCTTCTTTTTTCCCTTCTCATCCCTTCTATTCTGTTCCTCGGATTGGCAAAGCGCTTGTGAAACTTTAAGTATCGCTAGCGTTAATGGGTTGGAGTGACTACTTACAATGAGGTGGACCGTACGCTTATTTGCCAACCGTCATGATATAAAAAAAAAATTATCTTATTTTTACTATTTCTTTCTGTAGCAGCAATACACAAAACATACAATCTACTTCTTTTTTATATTTAATAGTTATTTAATTTATTTAATCGTCAATTATTCATATTCAGCCCTTTCGAAAAATATTAAGTTTCATAGCATTATTATCTAAACTGTTTTTTAATTACAAAATAATTGCCTTCATTTATTTTAATTGTAAAAAATTGTTAAAAATACGTCGTGGTAAGCGACCTAATTTACGCTACTATTAAAATATTTACTGGTGGTAGGCCTTTTATAGCAAGAGGCCGGGTAGGTAGGTACCACGCAGTGTCAGATATTCTAACATAAAGCACTTACTGTGTTTCGGTTGGAAGGACACTGTAGCTTGTGATTACTGGGCAAAGAACATTTAAGAACCAATTTCTCGAGGTTGGCAACGCGTGAGTGACACCTACAAATGTATAGTTGTTGCAACCGCTCATAGGGTACGACAACCGCTTTCCATCAGAGTGGCGTATGCTTGTTTGCCAACTTAGTAAAAAAAATGTTCTAAGAAATATCTATATATATGTACTATCCTAATCCTGTCTTTATGTAATACTAGTCTTAATGCTCTATCGAATAGAGAATGTACTTAGCTCTAATGCATTCATTTTATATAAAATTGCTTACCCTGTAATAAGTGTAAAGATGGTAGCTTTGTTAAAATTACTTTAAGTGTTTAAGTACTAAGTAATACTGCATGTTGGAACATGTAAAGTACATGTAATATTATATAAAATACCGACTTCAAAAATAAAATAAAATATGTAAATATTATTTACAGAATATTTTCTTTGAAACCTGGTTCTCAAACGCTACACACTCAAACGCTACACACTCAACGGCCCCCATTAGGATAATTATATCCTGTGTCGGGGGTCCGAAAACATTTACAATGACAAGGACAAACACAACCAGACCGGAAAACATGCTTGTACGATTAATACAAACATCTGCTCCGAGCGGGAATCGAACCCGCAACCGTCGAGGCTTAAGGCAGACTCGCTACCCACAACGCCACAACGGTGTCTAAATACTTCTTAGTTCTAAGTAAAATATCGGAATAAATGATAGAGGTATGCCAGAACAAGCATAAAAAATATATAATTTTTTGAATTCTGTACCTCCTTCTTTGAAATCGGTAATTATTTCGTTCATCCGACAATAACATAAGTATAATCTTTTTTTAATGAAAACGTTACTAAAAGAACTTTTAAGGTCAATAATAATTAAATAAGGTTGATATTTTGGGGTATTATTAGGATATATATATAATGAAAGCAAAAACCAATTTTATTAATTTAACCTATTTTTTGTGAAAATACAATAATTTTATAACAACGTAATATACCATTTTTTATTCTAAAAAATGCCTTTATTCAACCATGAAACTGAATAATATGAATCAATTAAAAAGATTTACCGAGTGCTTAATTTTATTGACGCTAGAAACCTTAATAATGTTACAAAATAACAACACAAGTTGTTAGCTTCCTTGGTACTGTTCATTAGGCAAGTAAGTAGCTTAACTACAGACACTGGGGATTGCATAAACACTTAAAGCCGATTGTTGATATAGCGAAAATGATATCAGTACTTATGTGCATTTGATACGTGATCCAATCAAAGTATAAACTGTATAAGTCATATTTGTAACTATAAAATCGTGATGAAAACCTATATATAATAACAAAAACGTATTACCAAAAATGGAAAACATGGAAAAATTTTAGTAAACATTTTCTAACATTTATAGCCACTGTGAGGAGACAACTGTAGCCGGTAGCTGTATCTTTCAAACTGATACGAGGAACCTTCAAGAAAAGATCATATCGTATCAAAAACATAAGATGTAAAAAGTATAAAGTTGTGAGTTCTCGTGTAAAACCACGACTAAAACTTGCTAATTGCATGACAGTAATTTGATTAGTGGAATATGTTGCTATACGATGGCCAGCTCCATTGCAAATGCCGCTTACTCATAGAAAATTTCACCGATGTAACCAACCGACAAAAGTAAGGCGTCCTAAGCACGTCCTGCAAGACCCTGACAATAGGATTACATTAGAAAATGCCCCTTACACAGCACAGACACGCACACAACACCGTCCTCGCCGGCGAGAACGAGTTCCTTTGTTTCGCACGTCGCTTCGCGCTCACACCGTTGGGTGAGTCTATCGTATAGAATGCGCTCGGAGCGCTGTCTCCATCTCCGATGACGTCCTTATCCGTGGTTCAGCTTCGCAGGAGGCACCCTGAGGACGGAATCAAATTTGAGCCCCCGTGAGGGCTGCCCCTTTATCACGGCTGAGTCTCTGTACTCGGCAAGGTGACGCTGTCAAGGCCAGTAGGGCCAACAGAAAAAAAAGCTTTTCTATATCTACATATCTAAAGAATTTACACTATATTAATAATAATATTATTTCACAAACTTTTTATGTTAGAAGTTGGCAAACAAGCATACGGCCCACCTGATGGTAAGTGGGCGCCGTAGCCTATGAGCGCTTGCAGCACTATTAGTAGGTGCCACTCACGCGTTGCCAACCTCGAGATATTAGTTCTTAAATCTCGTCCGCCCAGTAATTTCACTAGCGTACAGTGACCTTCAAACCGGAACACAGTAGTGCCTAAGCACTACTATTTGGCAGCAGAATATTTGACACTGCGGTGGTACCTACCTAGCCGGCCTCTAGCAACAAAAGACCTACCACCAGTAATAAAAATACTAATGATGCTACAAGCGGTCATAGGCTACGGTAACCACTTACCATCAGGTGGGCCGTATGCTTGTTTGCCAACTTGTAA
Organism: Hestina assimilis; assembly: GCA_023373885.1. Lineage (NCBI taxonomy): Eukaryota > Metazoa > Arthropoda > Insecta > Lepidoptera > Nymphalidae > Hestina > Hestina assimilis. The sequence goes on from CM041745.1 coordinate 14,435,468, forward strand.
CATAGAAAAAAATGTCCGACCTCTTTAAAATCACGTACTAAAATTAGTATACGTCTAACCTCATTCTAAGTGCTAAAGCATGCGAAATTCGAGTGTAAGTTCATACGCGGTAGAATTGATAGACTGAACTGATTTAATTTGTAAGAGAATGAGAATGAAATTAAAGAATGCTCTGTCACTAATAAGATTGCAAAAGTAAATAAATAATTAAATTCAGAAAAAGCAATGCATACGCAACAACAATATGAAACAAAATTAGTTATTAAAAAAAATAATTGAGAACCTTTATTATGCAGCCTAAAAGTTGTGAAACTTAATTTATTCACAGCACTGAAGCGCTACTTTAATATTTTAATCTTTTACGACTCCCTTCTCACTATTCTTTGTCTAATCCCCACTAGTCTTGAGCTCTTGAATTAAAGATATCTCACGTAACACCCTCTGAGATTTATAACTCAGCACATTTCTCAAAAATAAATATCGAGTTATGAAAGTTGAGAAAATTTTAAATTATCTAACTTCTTTGTTGACATAACTATTGATACTGGCTGGTTGCACAACGCTTTATTGAACAGGGACTTGTTCTCACTTCGCTACAGATAGATTGATACTAGCTTCTGCTTGCAGCTTCACCTGCGTGAGTAACGGTAAATTTCGTTAAAATTCGTTTTTTATTTTTGATGTCATAACGGTTGACAAACTAGCATACGGTCCACTAGATTGTAAGTAGCTACCGCAACCTATGAACGCCTGCCATTATTAACGCCGGCACGTTGCCAACCCAAGGAATAGGGGAAAAGGATGAGAAGAGAAAAAGGGAATGGAACAGATGGGGTGGGAGTTTGGGTCTCAGCGCTCTCATTTATCTCACGAAACGCAAAAGTATTGTAACTAAATAGTAAGAATCAAGGAATGACTTTCATGTTTTAATCAAAAGGGTGTATTGCACATAAAATTATCTTATTTCTGTTAAAAGCTCTTCTATCTATCTGTGTTCTATCGAAGCCTCAAAATGTAGATTATTCTGAAGTCAGCTAAGCTAGTACTTATTTTACCCTGTATCGAGCGATTCTCTTCACTACTCGTAGGTAATCCTCTGAGTTGGCTGTCGCTTGCTAGAGAACTTGAGCCAATGAATTAAAGATAGTACACGTCTTTCGAGTCAGTTGCTTGACTCACTTTGTACAAAAAACTAAATTACGCAAAGCAACGTTCAGTAAAAAGAAGTGAGTCCTTTTTAAAAGGTATACGGAGGTATACTAAGTTGTATTGTCTTGGTGTTTAATAATATTTTTCATACTATTTTTTTCATTTTTACATACAAGGATTGAGGTGTAATAGTGTTGTATTAAAATCCTATCAATGCTCTATAGTTTGGCACAGACTGCCCGTTTCTTCGTTTCCTCTTAAGGAGATACGGAGTCGGATTACAAGGATAAACTACACCGGACTTCATGGTATTTGATTTTTTTTGTATGCAATTGCATACTTTTTTGCAATGCATTTCTCAGCGTAGTCAAAAAAGGGGGACAAACCACTTCGTGTGTGTCTCAGAATTTCTCTCTAGAGATGTAGGTTTCTTCAGGGCGTTTTCCTTAACCACATAAATTTTTATGTGACTTTGCAAGCAAGCGCTAACCTAATGGTAAAGCTTTGATTTTTAAATCTACTTTACACAGTAAATTCACTAGCTAGTGTTCTTTAAACCGAAACATAGTAACTCAAATGGTGTATCCATTGCTTTGCGGTATTATATATGACACATCCTACTTTAAACCTACGTAGCTGGCAACTTGCAATAAATGGTGTTATTGTAAAATATATAAATTTTATTTTTTAAATGATATAATCGGTGACACCAACTCACATTATTAATCCTTTTTCTTTAAGAAGTATGAAAGAAAGAAGGAGTCCCTTTTCCTCTTATTTTAAGTGATAGTGTGCTCTAGTATTACAAGGGAACGTAGTCAGTTATTGCTAAGCATCAAGTAGATCTATTGTTTGCCACCTTTTGTGAAGAATAAAACATCTTCCTATACTTAAATGGTTCTAGACAACCCTAAATAGATAGCTTTTTAAAACTTGGAATGTATTTCAACCGGACATTGTCTTGGCTACCAGATCTGTGTAAATGAAAATATATTTAGCTACAGACTCATTAAGACGTCTACGGGCGTTTCTTTCAATTCAAACTAAAAATTCATTATTTTTTCTCTTTCACTTTTAAAACGAATGCTAGCTATGTTTGTTTAACAAATATTTAAATATTAATTGATTGTTTGTAAAATAATATTGAAGCTTAAGTGAATTTAAAATTCTTACAATGCCTTTTAAATATTTTTTTTTTTTTACGAAAATTTAAGGAAAGAATATTTTAAAGTTTCAATGGCGGTAAATTGACAAGACTTTAAAAAACACTGGCATTTCAAAGTCCTCTGTTTTATATAATTTGATAAAAGTATAAGTAAACAGTTTTATATATAGTTTAACCTGTCAATAGCTTAATAATAACAGCATACGGAATAACAAAATACGAAATTCTGACTCATTGTTTGTTTGGGTTTGCGTGCTACGGTGAGTCAGTAAGTGAATTTTTACTCATTAACATATGACGTGACTGTAGAACGTTTAACTAGCGTTATGTTTTATGATTCACGTTTAGAAAGTATCTAGAAAAAAGATAAAGAAAATCAAAAATAAAAATCACACAAATCAAAGGGAAAAAATCCTAAAATTTTTAAAATTTGTACAGTTTTTTATTGGTATCAAGTTTAAAAAAATAGGAAGTTCTTTTGTTTACGGGGTGAGTTCAAGGAAAGGGGCCCCTTTATGATGATCTCTTTTAGCTTTTCGCTTATATCTCGTTAGCTATCACTCGTAGCGAAAAATTGTCTGCATAAAAATTAAAGCTCACAAAATTTACTATACAAATTATCAAATAGTTTTTTACGCAGGACAAATACTTTCGGAGTTATGGCACCAAGAAATTACCAACATTTCAATAACAGTCATTATTTCATGAAATTTGTAAGTATAACTTTTGTAAAAACATTTTTTCAGAAATAAAAAATATAATCATACGTTTTGTATGCTTGAAACCTGATGGCTTAATGAAGAAAAATAAATATTAAAATCGAATTTTCCAAGCATAAACTACAGAAAATCATATTTCAGACGAGTTCAAACTGCAAATATGCTTTCAATAGCTTCACTTAGGCTGATCTTCTACCTCTTTTAAAGCTTCAAATAAGGATATTTAACTAGTGAAATAATTATTTAAATTTAATTATGTCACTTTAAATATTACATATTCATATCGTGGTGTTAATACTGGAAAAATAAATTGTAGGCAAATATATAAATTTTCATATCATTAAGACTCAATAACTCAAAATTAAATTATTGCTTATAAATTAAACGACATTTATACCCTATATAACATCGCGATTTTTTTTTTTATGTTAGAAGTTGGCAAACAAGCGTATGGCCCACCTGATGGTAAGTGGATGCCGTAGCCTATGAGCGCTTGCAGCACCATTAGTAGGTGCCACTCACGCGTTGCCAACCTCGAGATATTGGTTCTTAAATCTCGTCCGCCCAGTAATTTCACTAGCGTACAGTGCCCTTCAAACCGGAACACAGTAGTGCCTAAGCACTACTATTTGGCGACAGAATATTTGACACTGCGGTAGTACCTACCTAGCCGGCCTCTTGCAACAGAAGACCTACCACCAGTGTGACTGATTGCAGTGGTGGAATAATCTCTGCTGTGACAGAGGTTATCCCAACAGCGGGCAATGGGGTCGTCACATTCCGACGCCGGATAATAACATAATCACCACAATCCTGCATCACGCTATCAAAGTTATACCGAAACTATCACGTTATCCTACGTCAGTTATGACTCGCACGTCATTACGCTATTGAAGCCTCAATAGCTCAACGGTAGAAGGGCCGACTTCGCTCCGTTAACGCGAGAGTCGCAGGTTCGATCCTGACCCCCTTGGGCTATTGTCGTACCCACTCCTAGCGCAAGCTTCGAGCTTATTTGGAGGGGCAATAGGAATATTAGTAATGCCATTAAAAAGCATTGCTAGTATTCTTTAAAAAAAAAAAAAATTATCACCAAACTGGTCGCAGGATTGCATTTGTCTTAGAGGGTTATCATAACCTTATCATAACCTTATATAGTAAGTGATGTTTTTTATGTCACGACTAGAGAGAAAGGAAAAAGGAGGAAACGCACGAAAGGCAACAATACTGATACCATTACTTTACGCTGATTTTCTGGGAGTATGTCTCTAGTTCTACTATAATATACTAAGACATTTTATATAGCGCTATGTGATGCTATATAGCTCTATAACCAGTGAGCTGTAAGTCTAATGTAGCTAGATCGATCAGCTACAGCTCGGAGAGATTCAATTTTCACCCTTTTAGGGGGAATTACGCGTATCTCAGTTTAATCCAAGAGAGATTCAACTAACAGCGTTCAATGCTGAAGTAGTCCGGATAAATTATATTCTAAAAGCGGTTTGTAAAATTTATTTCAAGTAGAAATCGTTTTTGTAATCAATATAAAAGAGGCACCTTTATTTGAATATTGGTTTTGTTATGGTAGAGGAGCCCACGATGCTAAATGGGGATTTACTCGAGCGTTGTAGAGACCTATTGGGATGCAAAGCTTAGATGATAAGAAGAAAAAATGTTATATGATATATACCTTTACATCGGTGGGGGAAGCGGCTATAGATTTTTAAATATGTAATAAAAAAACTGTTGCATGGACATCCTCGAGCGCGTCAGATATTGATAGCATCAATGCCCTACGTATTTTTAATAATGTACGTATGTTAATCTGATTGTTTGCATGATGCGGGTGGTTGTATTTAAGGGTTGAAAATGAAAAAAAAAATTAATCGAGCGCGTCAGATTTTCTAAGGGAGTGTTAAGTGCACCAAAAAAAAAAAAAAAAAAAAGGACAGGATGTTGATGGAGCAGAAAGTTAATATATTAGAAGATAAGGAATGGATCTTTCGCCCAGTGTCCTTACACTGGGTGCTAAAGACCATATGAATGAATAGAAAGAAAAAAAAAAATAATAATAATAAAATTAATTAAGCAGTCTAACAAAGTCTTCGATCATCATGTCGAAGGAGAGAGTAGGGACTCAAAAAAAAAAAAAAAAAATAGCATGCAATTAAATAGTTATATTATTTTCTTTTAAAAAATAACTACAAACGTCAAATACCATCCTTCTCTCCCGTCGCCTTAAAGTTGATTGTGGTCGAGGCATTATTTCGAAATAAATGTTAACACACTTGACAAAACTAATTTATATTTAAATTTATTTTTTAATAATTTATTATTAAAGAGCTAAAACAACCGTGAGCGAGTGTACTAAACCCTGCCCCCTTCATACCGCATACGGTTGAGACCCAAAAACGTGTTACTGCGCAGGGTTCAAGTTACATTTAACAGACTATACCACGTGTCTTTATGATCAGTTGTGATGGCGTCATGGCAGCAGAAACCAGAGTGGGGACGGAGTGAGAGAGTAATAGATAGAGAAAGAGTGAGAGAGGAATAGAAACGCGGAGAAGGAAATGTAGGCATCACGCAACTGCACGCATTTAACTTTATCGACGAATTTTTGTTATTTCGGCTTGCGGAAATCGTCAGATTATATATTTTTCATTATTCTTGAATTAATTCCTTCAAAATAAAAAAAAATTAGCTACGCTCGAGAATGTCGAGATGACGTTTTTTTACAACTTTTTTGCCCTCTCCTTTTTTTACGTCACTCTCAAATTGTCAGATTAGTGGAATATACACTTTTAGGATGTAATTAACTCACCCTACCTTAATCTGACGCGCTCGAGAATTTCTGATGGTCAATTTTTTTACTAATCTGATCCTGTATCCTTTACGGGCGGCCTTATATATGGGCTTCATGTTTTGTGGAGGTACTTAACCGGGTACAAGGTATCCCCTGTATATTAATCTGACGCGCTTTAGTAAATCCCGAAATCCCCGCTTGGGCTCCCCTACTATTAATGATCTAAATGAAGACGTTGTGGTGCAACGGTAGCTAACCTGCCTTAAGCGCAACACGGGTTCGATTCCCGCTCAAGTGTTCCAATCTGAGTGTGTTTGTCCCTGTCGTTGCGTTTGTTTCTGAATCCCCGATACAGGATCTTCTATCGCATATATCACGGAGAGTGTTCTGAGGAATTGTTTGGATTAATCCCGCCGGTAGAATTTCACCATCGGACATCGCGACAACACTCTAAGTTCCATCCATACCACCTCGATGTCTGAAATCCACAACAGCGCGATTTAGAAGACATTTTCTTCCTCGCACAACCACTCTGTGTAATCAACTTCCGCCGGCGGTCTTTCCGAACCGATACGACTTGGAAACCTTCAAGAGAAGAGCCTATTCTTTCCTTAAAGGTCGGCAACGCGCCTGCATGCCTTCTGGTGTTGCAGATGTTCATGGGCGGCGGTGATCACTTAACATCAGGTGAGCCTCCTGCCCGTTTGCCCTCTTACATAAAAAAAAAAAGGATATCCTAATGCTGCACACTCAACGGCCCCTCGTTGAGTGTGTAAGGTTTGTTTATTATTTTTTAGTTTTCTAAATTAGAGCACATTGGTGAGCACATTGGTGAATAGAATATTTGATTATGTCAAATATTCTATTACTATTATAAGCGTGTATGTTTGTTTTTTTTTTTTTTTTTTTCGGAATGTGTATTGCTGTTGGCCCTACTGGCCTTGACAGCGTCACCGGGCGGGGGCCGAGTACTGAGACTCAGCCATGATAAAGGGACAGCCCTCACAGGGGCTCAAATTTGATTCCGTCCTTAGGGTGCCTCCTGCGAAGCCGAACCACGGCTAAGGACGTCATCGGAGATGGAGGCAGCGCTCCGAGCGCATTCTATACGTTTGTATGTTTGTTTCCATACATGGAAACATAGATGAATGAATGTTTGTTACTATATCATGCAAGATAAATAACATTTCAAACATTACATTTAATTGCTAGTAATTTTATATAGTTATAATATTAACACATATATTTTAACTATTTTATCTGATCACTAACGCTTAAGTTTTATTTGTCGTCAAAACGTCTGTCGTTTAACTTAATGGAAAACCCTTCGGCGTCAAAAGCCGATCCGATTACAAATCCGAATCGTCTTTTGTCGAGGACACAATAGTTAGACGGACGTTAAATTTTTAGGCATATAATGGACACAAATAAGCAATACCATGTCAACCCACACGAATGTCATTTCGAGAAAAACGCGTTTGAAAATTTTGAACAACTTGCTTTATATGATTTTTTTTTTGTATTGGTCAAGTTTTTGGTAATTTCAAGAGCTGTGTAAGTTATTTTACTTATTTTCACATAAAATAAGCATACAAATTGCATATTTCATATATAATATAACCCAAAACCTTTAAAATAATACATAAATGGCATGATTAAAAAATGGCTTATTTAAAAGTTTTAAAGCTTAAAACCCTACAAATATTAAAGAAAAATATTCTTCAGCCATTTACCCAACACTTCTGCATATATAACTCAGTTTTTTCAATTTTGTGGGTTGACATGGTATAGCTTTATTATGTAGTATTACATAAAAAATAGTATATATGTCGGAGAATTCGTTAAATTAGTATCTGTATGGTTGCTGTTCGTGTCTGTCCTAATAATTTTATTAATCAGTGCCTCAGTCGTCATAGGCACTGCCTCAAAATACGTCCATCCATGATCCCTTGAATAAAAGCGCATCATGATAGATACGATAAGCAAACAGCTCTACTTTATGTTAAGACTACAACCTCTTTCGTCTATATTGTAACATGATAAATAAATTAAACAAATTCCCAGATATATATGTTTTCTTTTGCCTAAACTTATTCTAATCAATCTTCCCGAACCGATACGACTTGGGAACCTTCAAGAGAAGAGCGTATTCTTTCCTTAAAGGTCGGCAACGCGCCTGCATGCCTTCTGGTGTTGCAGATGTTCATGGGTGGCGGTGATCGGTTAACATCAGGTGAGCTCTTACAAAAAAAAAACTTTAGTGTCGTAAAATTGCTAAGTTTCAGGTGTGAGTTTCATACATGAGATCTCACCACTTTCTGTAGTAGAAGAACTGCTTTGCGAGACTTGGACTTTTTAACATTTTATGTTTTTCATGGGATGATAATATTTTATGTCCTGTTCATACATATAATGACCCGTAACTACCTCTTGGCATAAGCATTAGCTTTATTATCAGCATTGAAATAATTAATTTTTTGAACCACTAAAGAAACGCTACTATAGGTTGTCAGTCTTCTTCTAAAATTACCGAGAATAATTTCCGGTATTTTAAACAGGGTACTTATTACTCTTATGAAGATTGGATAGATTAGTGATTTTACACTGAGCGATTTCCACCTGATCTTTGCAACCCTAAGGGCGAAACGGTAAGTCAATGGATAAGAGCCAATTACCTATCAAGAATTAACGATTATTATCATATGTTATGTAATAACAACCGGGACCGACAGTTTTACGTGCTCTCCGAGGAACGGTGGGGACTCACAAGGACAAACGTCCAATTTGTCGAGCGTCTGCCTCGAGCGAGAATCGAACCCACGATCATCGAGCTTAAACGAAGGGTCGCTACCAATGCGCCAAAATGGTCGTCACTCCTTCCACTTATACACTTTGTGTTATATTGAAGAAGTCATCATCGATCAAGTTGTAAAATAATTTATTTCATAACTATATTTTTAAATTAGCGTTTTAAATTAACCGGGTAAATAAGCTGTAGTTATTTCCTGTCTGGATTTTCGTATACACATACATAGTTTGACTTTAGCTTGATTTACGTCAGCAATAATGCAACAGATTTTAAACTGCTTTGAAAACTGAAATGGTTATGTGAAAAGGGAATTTTTCGCTTCATACGTCGGAAATGCTTTCAAAAACTGGAGTAGCCGTTTTTGTTTAAAAACTTCAACGCTTTCACGAAATTTCTATAATATTTAATATAATAATTGGAAAATGTTTTGGTGAAAGAAGTCACATAATGTAAAAAATACAATTCGGCATAATATAAAATTTTTGTCAAAAACCAACCACTGTTACTCAAGACACTGGTGGAAAGTCTTTTGTTGCAAGTACCACGTTGACAAATATTCTACCGTAAAGTAGTGTCTTTGGCATTATTCTGTTTTGGTTTGAAGGGTACTGTTTGCTAGTAAAATTAAATAAATAAACATAAAAAATCAGATTTTAATTACATCACGGATAATAATTGTTTAAGGGATTTTTGTCTCATATATTTTCACAGTACTTAATTAGAAAATAGGTCTATAAAGAATTAAAAACTTCGTCGGAAGTCATAATACTTCTAACACTTTCTGAGACTTATATATAAGACTAACTAATATAGCAAGTTGAATGGGATAAAAAAAAAACTATTAAACATCATAACAGAAATGTAATCAAACTAGTAGTAACGTCACTAGAACAATGCTAAGGTTTTTTCGTGTCGATACTTAACGGCTTACTAAGATTTCCTTTCCTTTTATCAATTGTGAAAACAATAGAACGTATTGTGTTTGAATAGTTCCTGGTTTTTGTAAAATGGAACATTTATTACCGATATTCAGAGTATTATTTATCTTTTTTGATCATTAGCTTCGCCTACAGATGTAAATACTATCTATTGTACTGTTTTCATAATTAAAATATAAAATGAATAAACCACTTTTTTATATATTTTTGTATATATAATGTTCTATGAATTTATTTGTAATACCAGAGTTTTTTTTTAAATATGGATGCGGTGAACAAGGATATAAGGACTGATTCTTACGCTTGCAAAAGTAGTTGCGAAAAAAGAATATGAAATACTACTCGTAACAGTATTGCTAGAGTACTTCGATCGTTGCATGCCGAAAACAGCAAGACTCTTCTACGCATATTGTAACACTTTTTACTAATTTGTTTTTTTTTTTAAATATTAAGTATAGCTGGCTCTACTGGCCTTGACAGAGTCACCAGATGGGTGGGCTGAGTATCTTCCGAGACAGCGTTACCGGATGGATCAGCCAAGAATCGTCCTTACGGTGCCTCCTACACGGCTAAAGACATCATCGGGAATGGAGGAAACGCTCCAAGCGCATTCTAGTCGATGGACTCACCCGACGGTGTGATTAATAAACTGAAACGTACTAAATTATTTCTTGAGCTAACTAGAGCGATAGTTATAATGTTATTGTTAGTTCAAGGAACATCAGCGCAATTGAACTCTTGATTAAGTGAAATAGCTAGAAATTCTATAGTCAAAGTCAGTTAAACATAACTAAGAGGTCCGTAGCAAGTTCTGCAGTTAGAACAATCGGTAACGAACGTCAGCTGTGCTTGGTTAATTTAGTAGACTGTTAGGTTGGGATTCAAATGTTCAATTTAGTCCTAAACGGTTGAGTACTAAGTCAAATATTAATTTCACGAAATTAGTAGAATTGTTCAAAATTTGGCTATGTAGTTATGTAACTCTTATTACTAACATACACTTCCTATCAAATTTTGTGTTAAAATATTACAATTTTTTTAATTATTAAAAACTAGCTTCTGCCAGCGGCTTCGCCCGCGTGAATGACGATTTTAATACAAACTCGGTTAGAGTTTTACAAACCTTGAATGTCATATATATTTATATCAAATCAACAACTAAAAAAATTTCAAGTTTTTAGCTCTTAAACTTAAAACGTCATGAGATAAATTATATTGCTTCGAATTTCATTATTTTTCTCCTATAAATGATACTATAAAGAATCCCAAAACTTCCTAAATTAATTGGTTCTCAGTTTTAACTAAAGTCGATAAATAGCTTTTGCTGAAATGTTTCTGACATTTTGAACACCGTCGGCCGCAGTAACTTCTAGTAACAAGTAATCTAAACAATGAATTTGGAAACTGTCAAAGTAACCAAAGTTTTCGACCCTAAACATTTCTATCGGTGGCCTGCGATATGGTTACAGGTTGGATAAGGGTCGCTGGAGTTTGGTATTAAGGTTGGTGCTTATTTATGTACTTTTTCATTACTTGTTCTCTCAATTTAAATTAGGCCGGGATGAAATTAGAGTTACCAAGATAGAAAATATGGACTTATATTTGGACGCAAATAAGCAATACCATGTCAACCCACACGAATGTCATTTCGAGAAAAACGCGTTTGAAAATTTTGAACAACTTGCTCTAGATTAATTTTTTTTAATGTATTGGTCAAGTTTGTGGCAATTTCAGATTTATGTAAGTTATTTTACTTATTTTCACAAAAATAAGTATACAAACTGCATATTTCGTATTTAATATAACCTAAAACGTTTAACATAATACATAAATTGCATGATTAAAAAATGGCTTTTTAGAACTTTTAAAGCTTAAAACCCTACAAATATTAAAGAAAAATGTTCTTCAGCCATTTACCAACACTACTGCATATATAACTCAGTTTTTTCAATTTTGTGGGTTGACTTGGTATTGCTTATTTGCGTCCATTTATACTTATCACGTGTTTTATAGATTTAATTGAATTTAGAACTACGTTCTTTGCAATAAGATGACACCGTTTTGGCGTTGTGGGTAGTGAGTCTGCCTTTACCCTCAACGGTTGCGGTTGATGTTTGTTATAATTTCTGTTTCGGTCTGGGCGTTTGTCCGTGTGGGTCTCCCCACCGTGTCTCGGATAGCACGTTAAGCTGTCGGTCCCGGTTGTTATCACATATCATCTGATAATAATCGTTATTTCTTGAGAAGTAAATTGCTCTTATCCAATGAGTTACTGGTTCGCCTTTTGGGTTGCGAAGGTCAGATGGCAATCGCTCCGTGTAAAAACTAGTAACCTGTCAAATCCGTATAAGAGCAATAAGCAGACCCTGGGTAAATAAAATACCGGGAATAATGCTAGGATGGAAAAGAATTAAAAGAAGAATTCTTTGCAATGAGATATGAAAGGTGTTTTTTTAATGGAAGATGGAAAAGAAAAGAAGAAGTGAAACGACGGAATGGAGAAGATAGATTAAAGGATGTGTGGGTGGGATTCACACTTATCTATCGACACATTTATAATTATAATATATTATTATTTTTTATTTGGAAAGTAAGGCAGATGACTCTACTCCACCTGATGGTAAGTGGAAATAAAGTCCAAACGCGAAGGCGGCTAACAGAGTTGCGGAATGCAACCGTGTTAGCCACCCTTGCCCTGCCTACCCGCAAGATGCCTCTTCACGCCTCGTTTGAAGGAGCCCAGATCGTAAGAAGGAGGGAACTCGTGAGCCGGCAATGAGTTCCACTTTTTATAATATGACATTATTATTTCTTTGTCTGTCAATAATATAATCATTAAGGGTGCTATACGTGTTGCCAACCTAAGGAATAGGAGGGAAGGGATGAAAAGGGAAAAAGAAAGGGTGCCGCGGGGATAGAAGATTGGGCCTTTGGCACTCTCACTCGTCGAACGAAACGCAACAGTACCTAATGATACGGTTACTTAATACCGATTTTCCGTAGGGGGTAGGACTTCCCTGGTGGAGTCAGCCTATTTGTGGCGGGAAAAGCATAGCTCTACTAATACTAAAATATATATTCGAAGTGATTGAAGCAGGTGAACGGAAATAAAATGTACCGTTTTGTTGCTAACTTCGTTACTTTCGTTGCATTCAAGTCGTGACATGTGACAATCACTGTTGCGAATGTCAATAATCATTTGGCTCTAGCTGAATTTGTGACGAGGGTTGAAATTTTTGTGCATTTAAAAATATATTCATCAAACTATTCAAAAGCTACTTTTAGAGACTATTTTTGCGGGTTTTATATCAGCGGGCTTACCATTAACTCTTATTGCGATTCAAATTACCTTCAATATATACTATGACATATTACATTTTTATACGTCATGCTCATATAAAATCTGAATGTCATAATTTAATTGAATTAATTTTGAATCGCTATAAGAGTTAATTGTAAGTCAATAATAAAGCTATCAATATACACAAACCATAGAGACCTTAAATATTTATAGACACAAAATCTGAATAATCGTTAGCTCTTGTCAGACAATTTTATCAAATGAGTTACTATGTAGTTATACATTTTAAGAGATAAGACGGAAATCACTTTGTGAAAAATTTTTTTAGATATCAAATAATATAGATTTAAATTTCATGACGGTTTCCAAATACGCATACGGTACGCCTGATAAGCAATCACCGTAACCTATTAATACTTGCGATACTAATATCACATGCACCGTTGGCAACCCAAAGGATAGGAAGGAACGAATGAGAAGGGATAAAAGGATGGTTACTGAGGGAGGAGGGGGGAGGGTGGGAGAGTGGTGATTTGCTCAACATAGAATTTTACCGGCGTCGGGATGTGACGACCCCATCGCCCGCTGTTGGGATAACCTCTGTCACAGCAGAGATTATTCCACCAGTGCAATCAGTCACACTGGTGGTAGGTCTTTTGTTGCAAGAGGCCGGCTAGGTAGGTACCACCGCAGTGTCCAATATTCTGCCGCCAAATAGTAGTGCTTAGGCACTACTGTGTTCCGGTTTGAAGGGCACTGTACGCTAGTGAAATTACTGGGCGAACGAGATTTAAGAACTAATATCTCGAGGTTGGCAACGCGCGAGTGGCGCCTACTAAAGGTGCTGCAAGCGCTCATAGGCTGCGGCAGCCACTTACCATCAGGTGGGTCGTATGCTTGTTTGCCAACTTCTAACATAAAAAAATAAAAAAATAAAATAGAAACTACCAATGCTGTTAGAATTGCGTCAGCTTATACAAGTTTTACTTTACACAAATAATAAAGTATAAGGTAAGAAAATTTCAGCTGAGGAATATAATAAAATGCTATAAAGAATTTCAGGTTAAAATTTTCATACTATACCAGGAGATGTTATAAAGGGAAATAATGAAGCAGGGAATAAGGCTAAGTTATCAACTTCACAAAGATGTTAAGTAGACAGATATTTCATTTTATAAAACAGCGTTATATTATCTTCTGATGTAAGAGTTGCTTTATCGCTTTAGAGAAAAATTTTAAGTTCAACGAAGTCACTATCTCTTTTACTAAACCACTTTATACCCATATTCGCTTGGTAGGAAAGTACTTGGTTAAAATTTATCGCCTCTTAAAACTTCCTCAATGAGAATTGCTAAAAAATCAGCAGTTACTGTCCTGCAGTGCTTAAATTGTTTATTTATTGCATGTAAATAAGAAATCTTAACTTTGTTTTTAATTTGAAAATATATAATTGGTATGTTTTTAAGAACAACTTGTAAATCTCTAAGGTACTTAAAACAAATGCAATTAAAAGATATTGTATTTTGAGTAGCTTCATTTTTCTGTCTTTAAAGCGCTTGATCATGTCTTCACAAAATTTATATAGAAATAATCCGAAAGCTAACCGTATCAAACAAAAACTAATTGTAACGAGCCGGTCTCGTTCACGAAGTGTTTGTTCCGTACCATCTGTAAAAACGGCAAAAAATCATGTCTGCTGTGTATGTGTGCCGTTAAATATTTGTTGTGTTTTAATTACATTATTTACTAAGTTTTCCCTTTGGGTCTGGAACCCTAAAAATTGGTTCACGAACGTCGAATTTATCATGTAGCATCGGATAAATTGATAACTTAATTTTTGAAGTCACTTCAAAATAAAGACTCCATATTTGCAGGTGTTATGTTCGTGACAATAATATCGATACAATTGGATATAAGCTCTCAAAGTAAAACTATTTTCAAGAAACAAAGGAAATATACACATTCAAGCATCGTTGGCCATTGGTCCGCTCCAGTACATTCGAGTGCTAACCTACTTCGGGAGCTGTAAATTTATTTGCCACTAGCTGAGCCTACGGTTCTGCTCGCGTGGTATGCCGATTTTTCTTTAGTGCGCGGACCCCTTGTTCTTTTTCCAAGGAAAAAGTATCCTAATTTACTTCTTATAACATCAGCTATCCAGAGAAAGTCCCTTTAAAATTCGTCCAGCCATTTCAGATAGACGGATAATTTTTTTAAAATTAAATTTATGTACTCGTAAGTACTGTATACACTTTAATACCCATTTTTTAAATGCTCTTAACTTGAAATTACAAACAGACATTTCAATTTTATTTATTTGTGTGCATATAGAAAAGGAGATTTTAGAAATTTCGTTTCGCCGTACCCAAAATTGAATTCTTTTACGACTTGCTCCAATAATCAAATGAATAATCCATTTTCAGTCCTCGCGGGGTGTCCGCGTGAATCAAAAAGAAAATGGCCGTGAAAAAATTTGAGCTTCACTACGCTACGTGCTCCGTCGTCCGCCCAAATTGTATTTTCAATGTATTTTTATTTCTGATGCTCCATTACGACAGGTAAGATTGAGTTTATCAGAATTTTTATTATGTCTTGATAGATTTTAATCCTTACCGTACTTGGTACATATCTTGCAAGTTAAGAGCTAATATTCATTACTTTTTAGAGTTCCGTAGCCAAATAGCAAAAACGGAACCCTTATAGTTTCGTCATGTCCGTCTGTCCGTCCGTCCGTATGTCACAGTTATTTTATTCGGAGATTGTTGGCTCTACCTATATGAAATTTAGTGAATTAGGTGTATTCTGTGAACCGCACCACAGTTTTGTAATGAAATCCCAAAATATATAAAAATTAAGGGTAGCAGTCCATACATGTAACTGAAGTTTAAAAAAGAAGTTCAACGCATGGCAACGTGTGAGATATACATCCTTGTAACATCGGCTATCCAGTGAAAGATAGTGATGAGGCTTGATTTTGAATTTTTCGTTATGTCAGTAGTTGGTGAGATATAGTCATGGATATTGTGCCCCCCCCCTCTTTACTTTTGAACTTGGATTAGATTTAAAATTCTGGAAAAATTTGAGCTTGTAGGACGTCAAATGAACTTTCATCCACAACTGGCTTGAACAAGATAAGTCCACAAATTTTAGAAATATATAAGTTGTTCCCATTATTTTTTTTTTATACTTAAATAATTACTATGAAATTACAAACTTATTTTTGCAGTCGATTATAATTCGCTATTATTTTTAAAGTCCTTAAGATTCTTCATCAATCAGCTGCGGAACCCTTAACTTTCGACTGCGTGGTCCACAACACACTTGACTGTTATTTCCACTTATTACTATTTACTGCTGTGATTCATTGAATACACTACATTCTAATATTTCATAAGTACATAGTATAAAAACAAAGTCGCTTTCTCTGTCCCTATATCCCTATGTATGCTTAAATCTTTAAAACTACGCAACGGATATTGATGCGGTTTTTTTAATAGATAGAGTGATTGAAGAGGAAGGTTTATATGTATAATAACACCCATTAAATAGTGGAGAAATACTGTGATGACGTTTCTAATGTGATATCGTAAATAATTACATTTAACGCGTGCGGGCCACGGGCAGTAATGAATAAATTAAAACTACTGGATCGATTTTAATTATTTTTGCAGTGAATGATATAGGCTATATATTTTATATCCGTGCGAAGCCGGAGCGGGCTGCTAGTATTTCATAAAGATGTGAGAATCTATTGTCAAAGACATATTCTAATTGTCATTTTTAATTACATTAAGTACATTCTGCGAACGTTATCTGGATTACCATAGCTCATTTTTCGTAGTGGCGATAAAAATAACAGTTCAGGCAATCGGTGGCTGCAGACTTCATTATCATAAGCCCAATTACTTACATTTACCCCGCCTTCTGAATACGGTACAGAGTCGCTGGATGAAAATAATTGGATTCAGTATGCATTCCAAGTCGTATTTCTACCTGAATGGAGGGAAATAAAGCCTTCGCTAGCAAGATTAATTTTGTATTTACATAATATAATAATATCACGATTTCTTGTAGTTTTTTTTTAAGTAAAGATACGGTTTATTTTATGTTACGTAATTTTTGCAGGCAACTTCAAAAAAAGGATGACTGTTTCTATTTTGACTGTAATTTTGTGTGAATGTTTTGATTCCGCGCTAGAACCACATAAGCGTAATGATCTGGTGATCTTTAGAAATAAAGAACGAAGATCAATATACTTTAGTATTAGAGCTAATTAGGAATGATCACCGTTTTCAAATCTGGTAGTGGAACCCCACATTAATATTAATTTTTTGCCAGAATATATATATATATATATTTGTTTTTAAAGAATATTAGCAATTACAAATCAAGGTTAGTCAATATTAGCAATTATTAGTCAAGGCATTATGAATATTTTTATCGCCCCTCCAAATAAGCTCGAAGCTTGCACTAGGAGTGGGTACAACAGCCCAAGGGCCAATAGCAACATTTCAGTTGGAATTTAATCAGTTCTAGACTGTGAGAAAAGAAAATTAAATAATTATCATTCGATAAAAAAAACCCTTTTTTCCGAATGATAGCTATGTCAAATCTATTCGGTTGGAAGTGCTTATTCTCTAATACGTTTATCTCACTTGTATGGCTTTCCCTAACGTGTTGATGCGAAAAAACAGCCGGACTATGAAATCGGTAGCAAAATTCATTCGGGCCTATTTCTGTATGATATCAAGGTATGTATGCGAAATCGCTTCGCTTTTGACGGGTCAGAGTTAAGGGTGAGCCCGCATGGACTTACGGTTACGTGACTTCGACATCCTTTGCTTCTTGAAAAGTTTTTTGGAATTTTCTTTTTACTTAAATAGAAGAGGGTTGTACTTTGTATAGTGGTTAGTTAGAAAATAAGTTTTAGTGGTGGTAGGCCTTTTATTGTGAGAGGCCGGCTGAGTACATCCGCAGATTCAGTTGTTCTACTGTAAAGTTCAAGTTCCAGTCCTCCAAAGCGAAACACAGTGTATACTTTGTGTGGTATGTGTGGAGGAAGCGGTAATGAAATAACAAGGCAAATGAGATTTAAGAATCAATATCTCGAGGTTGGCAACGCGTGAGTGACGCCTACGAACGTATGGTGTTGCGAGGGCTTATAGGCTGCGACATCCGCTAACTATCAAGTGGGTCAAACGCTTGCTTGCCAACTTATCACTTAAAATAATTGTTTTATAAATAAGTAATTATAACAGGTAATGTAGCAAGAATTATCATAGTTTGGAATGAAATCTATTTGTTATAATTGCTGCATAAACATTATCATTTTGACACCGTTGTGGCGTTGTGGGTAGCGAGTCTGCCTTAAGCCTCGACAGTTGCGGGTTCGATTCCCGCTCGGAGCAGATGTTTGTATTAATCGTACAGGCATGCTTTCCGGTCTGGTTGTGTTTGTCCTTGTCATTGTGATGTTTCCGGACCCCCGACACAGGATATAATTATCCTAATGGGGGCCGTTGAGTGTGTAGCGTTTATTTATTTATTTATATTTGGTTCTCTTATCAGTTCTAGCACACTGATTGCAAGGCATTGTTTATATTGGCTGTATAGACGTGTGATTTAGTCTGGCTGATTGTGCTTGTGGCTGTATGTGATTCCAACTCCCGACACAGGATATAACTATTCTAATGTGGCCTTTGAGACTGTAGTGTTTATTTATCATTAGTTGTGCAATTTATCTATTTGTAGGAAATATAAATAACCATTGTGTATAAATACGTATACTGTTATTTAGAAATATTTAGACATTTCTTAGAAAATCAATTCCTAATCCACTAGATAGGCGTTACTTTTGCCATTTATATTTATTATTTAGAAAATGTTTACGTTTTCTATCTATTAGGCCTTCTAGGCTGTTTTCTATTGCAAAAGTATTTTATTTTTCTATTTCTTAAATATTTTGAATTCGAATCTTTAGAAAAAAGTTATTATCAAAGAATTCTCATAAAATTCAATTTTAACGCTAAAATCCTTCAACGCGTAAATAAACGGTTTCCCCGACCCTTGCCAAATGCGTCATATAGTAAAAAATGTTGGCTGTCACCACATTATAGACGGTTGAATAAAAACTTCCTCTAATTGTTTACCTCGCCCTAGTTGGTACCATAATTAGGGCCGGTTACGTAATCATCTAAACTTAGATAACTCAATGGGTAGGCTGAAGTGACAGACGTAATGGATCCAATGGCTGTTTTCTTTCAAATGCTTCTTTATTTAGATTTGAAAGCAAGAACCGAGAGAGGTTATTAGGTCAACATCCGATCCTCTTAGCTATATGCATGGTGTATATTTAAAAAGCCATTACGATAAAGACTGTATGTATTTTTTGTTTCAATCAAATCCTTTAAAAGGAATTATTAAAATATTTCTAAGAACTGTTTTAGTCAAACCGTTGAAACTATGTTGCATTTAATACGAAACTATTTTCAATTTTTAACTATTAAGACTTAAATATTTATACTAAGCAGTATGGTATGTATGTTAAATTCGAAGCGTTTCAATTTTTTTATATAAAATTCTCGTGTCACAGTTTTAGTTACCATAATCCTCTGAAACCGTTTGACCGATGTTGATCAAATTCTATATGTACCTTCATTAGGTCTGAGAATATAGGTTTTTACCTATTTCTTATAACTTTAAGTGATAAGGTGGTCCATGCCATTTTTAAAAAATTTTTTTGCAATTGAAATGTGTCATTTAAAATACATACAACCTTAAATTCTCACACTTCTACCATTAACCCTTATTTTTTATTAGCGATATTTAGTTATACAATATTTTTCATCGGTGTCACTTCTGTTCACAATTAAACACTGTTAGGAGGCGCTGTTATTGGGGCCCAGATTTTTTTTCGGAGCAGGATAACGTCAGCCGGGCCCACTAGTAAAAAATTAATTAAATTTATTCTAACAACTATTAAAATACAATATTACAAGACAAAAAACTTATTATAAGGTAAAGTATGTTTATTTTAGTGTTTGAACTACGTTTTATGCATTTTTATGTAAGTAAAAGGTGTTATGTGAAAATGGTCAGGGGTATACTAAAATATCCCTTATAGTAGTAGTAGTAAGCCAACATTCATAGGTGGCGATTACTACTTACCATCATATACGTTTAATTACCACTATCGTTAAGAATAAAACGTTTTGACGTGATAAAATAATATTGTAACCAAAAAAACGATCTTACATCCTGCCGTGTAGCCTTCACAGGAAACAAAGGTTAGTTTATTATGCGCCCAAAGAATCGGGATTGCGATTCAGAAAGGAAACCCTGCTAGCATTCTTGCGACCATTCCGCGCGGAAGTGATTTAAATAATAGTAATTATTTATACAGTACGTGTTTAGTTTGTAAATAGGTTTAGTTCTAATCGAAAATTAGTAATTGTATCCGGTAATTTACTTGTGGCAAAGGTAAACTTGAAACAGTCCAACCAGTCACTGACACGTGGTCCCATAATAAAACGTGTTGTTTACAAATAAATCCTATTTATACCAGGAGCGTTATTGGATTTCGAGAATTTATATCCTTCGTAAATATTTAAATGTTTAATTTTCGTCTTATTGAAATGTTAATTGTACTGTTGTACTGAAGTATCAAATTTAAAATTGTATATATTTTTTTTACTATATAATATTTATAGTCTTCTTCTTATCGAGTGGTTAGTGGCCAACCTAGTGTCAGAGTTGTTCAGGTCGCCCGTAGGCCTCTGACTTGACTTTTCGACTACTGTCAAATTGTCAACAGCCGGGACCAACTTTTTACGTGCCCTCCGAAGCACGCAGACGCACGGTTGAAATACCACTATGCGATCACCCATCTAGTGACTGACCGTGCCTAAAGTTGTTTAACCTACCGATCGTTTACCGATCAGTGGGTGCACATATTTATAGTAATTTATCATTTATATAATATTATTTTTAACGTAATGTAATTTAAAATTCAAAAGAGAAACATGTACTTGTTAAATTTGAAATAGCAAGAAATGACAAACTACAAAATCGTGACAGCGCAACGCTTTCACAGTCTAGTGGAAAACTTTATACGAGCCGAGATTAACTACACCACCCGGCACATCCCATTAGCGAACCGTCTAATCCAAAGTTCGTACGGACCACCTCATTAACCCATGTTTATACAGAAATATAACCAACTCACGCCTTTGATGTTTCGCGCGGGACAAAGTCGGAGTTCTGGGTGGTTTGGTTTTAACACTTCTATAGCAATACACCTCCTCTGTCCCCTTGTGCTTCGCTAATTTGAATCCGGAGAACATTTCACAGCACAGCACAGACACAGAACACACACTAAGCCATGATTGTTTTACGTTAGCGCGTGCTCGCGCTCAGACGGTTCTTCCACGATTCCGTACGTTGTTTTGTAAGCACGCTTCAGATATATATAGAACGTCGTCGGTAGCTACGTCCGTTATATTTTTATTAATAAACAAGAATTAGTGGCAATAAAGTGTCTAATGTTGCACTAATTTTTGGGTTACTGTGATGCTGTGATGCTACGTATTTCGCATGCATCATTTTTATTTGTAAACTTCAGTTTCATGTTTGGTCACGTTATGAATAAATTGTTAACAGTATCGACAATGTTGTAACGCAACGGTAGCTAACCTGCCTAAAGTGCCACAGATCAGGGGTTCGATTCCCGCTGGGAGCGGATGTTTGTAATAACTGGTCTGTGTATGTCATTGTGTATGTTTCCGGACCGCCGACACAGGATTTCAATATCCTAATGAGCCGTTTAGTTTGTAG
The DNA here is from genome assembly GCA_023373885.1 of Hestina assimilis. NCBI lineage: Eukaryota > Metazoa > Arthropoda > Insecta > Lepidoptera > Nymphalidae > Hestina > Hestina assimilis. Next base: position 14,457,187 of record CM041745.1, read on the forward strand.
CGTTTATTATGTTTAATATTTATATTGTTGTGTTTAAGTACTTAGTTTTGATATTTTCTGTTAAATTATAGTATATTTATAATAACAATGGGTCTGTTAAAAAAATATCGTCGAAGTCTTTCTTATTCATTAAAATTTAATTAATAACAATTCTAAAACAAACAGATAAAATGGAAAACTTGATCGCTATTTTAGATTTTCACATAAGCTATTACCTTGCTAAGAAATCAACACAAAAGTTGGTCTATTCTACTCAACCTCCATGGTCATAGATGTAATGGACGATCGTTAAGGACGTAATTAAAACCTACCGCACGTCCCCTCCGTTCGCAGTCCCAAAGCACTGAGTAAAACGAAGGTTTTTTGAAAACACACAGATTATATTTTGGGGCAGTACTGCTAACAAGGCTTTGTAATACAATTTAATACAATGTATATAAAAAAAATTACAGATGCAATTCTATCTAAAAAAATATCGTCGAAGCCTAAAGTATAGATAAATACTTTTTATGGTAAAAAGACAGAACAATCTGAATGTAACAATCGTTGGTACGAGTAATTGCCTCTTATATTAAAAAGTTCCCTCCTATAATATCTCTGAAATCATTGATAAAATAAACTCAAAAAATTTAAGCACCCTGGAAGCCAACCCTATTTAACAAAAAATCGGTCGAGTCGGATTCGCTCACGAAGGGCTCCGTACCATTATCTGTTATAAATATTTCTTTTACACAATACCACAATTGAATTCTACCTTATTTGAGGTAAGTGCCAATTAAGCTAGTCGTCTAAATTGTATGAGCGTCCGTACAACTCATGGGTCGATCTTAAGTGGCGTCAATTATGTATGTATGGGAAAACCCTTTAATTTTCAACTTGTTTTTATTTTTTGGAATTTTTCCCTTTACTGGCGGTGACCTGTCTTTTTGCTAAATTTTGTCGCTCTAAGTCAACGAAAACTACCATATTAGTTTTGGATCCAAACAAAGGGAATCTTACAGCTCAAATAAAGAGAAAATTCCGAAAAATAAAAAAGTTGGAAATTAAGGTAAATTTTGGTACTTTATATTTTTATCGTGTTGACTCAGGACCTTGATGTTTATGCACTTAATAGGGACTAAAGACTGAGAGTATCTGGTATAAACTAAATTCACCAGTTCCTGACAAAATCGGTGGTAAAACATAGGCAGATTAACAAGAGAATACTCGGCGTCGCGATGTGACGACCCCATCGCCCGCTGTTGGGACAACCTCTGTCACAGCAGAGATTATTCCACCAGTGCAATCAGTCACACTGGTGGTAGGTCTTTTGTTACAAGAGGCCGGCTAGGTAGGTACCACCGCAGTGTCAAATATTCTGCTGCCAAATAGTAGTGCTTAGGCATTACTGTGTTCCGGTTTGAAGGCACTGTACGCTAGTGAAATTACTGGGCAGATGAGATTTAAGAACTAATACCTCGAGGTTGGCAACGCGTGAGTGGTACCTACTAATAGTAACCACTTTCCATCTGGTGAGCTGTATGCTTCTATGCCAACTTGTGATATAAAAAAAAAGAATGATCCTATAAAGGTTCCTTTTTCACCTTTTACCGAACCCTAAAACACAAAATGGTTTTAGTGCTAAAGTTATAGCTTAATCATATTTTTTGATATAATACATAATATACGATTAATCAGAAGCTGCATGAAAGCAGCCTTAAACAGTTATAATTAGAAACTGATACAAACCGAAACGTTGTTTGTTTTCTTTACTGGAAACTCAATATAAATATTAGGAGTAATAAAATATGATAACGCCGCATCGTGTAGCCTTTTATGTTGCTGATGGGAATGTTTATTTTTTATTAACATCATGTGTTTGGTAACTATACTTGTTTAAGATCTTACTACAGTATTCATATCATGTAACAAAATATACGTATAATTATGTTAGTTGACGTCGTTGCGGCGCAGTGGGACCTGCCTTAAGCACCACGGGCCGCGGGTTCGGAGCAAATTGTATGTATTTAATTTTAGTGAGCCATTACTGTAAAAACCGAGAGTATCTGCAACTGTAAACCAAAACACAGGGTATCCTAGTTTGGTTATAGATGGTTTACTGCTTTTAGTGAAAAATTGTTGGCTGTAGCATGAAGTAGGTAAAACTGTAAAATTTTTGGTCAGTGGACTATTTATATTATTGTTAAATATTTTTACTGCAATCACATGAACTATTATGAAATATTTAAAAAAAAACAGTTGTTGGTTTAGTTGATGAGTATGCCACTGTAGGGGTAATTAAATGTAAATTCTATATTATAAATCATGGTTAAAGAATTCAGAGATAAAAAAATAATTCTTCAAACTATTATAGCATTATGACGACGTTGTGGCGCAGCGGTAGAGAACCTGCCTTAAACGCCACAGGTCGCGGGTTCGATTCCCGCTCGGATCATGATATGTTTGTATTGACCATGCAAGCATATTTTCCGGTCTGGGTGTATTTGTCCTTGTCATTGTGAATGTTTCCGGACCGCCGACACAGGATATTAATATCCTAATGGGGGCCGTTGAAAGAAAGAAAGAAAGAAAGAAAACTTTATTTTAGACACGCAAAAAACAAAACAATAAAAATAAAAAATTAACTAATAATAAAATGTAAAACAATTTAAAAGCATGGATAAAAACAGAAAAAATTTAAGAATAAATAAAAAAAGAAAAACAAATAAAAAATGTAACCTATTGTAAACAACAAAAAAAGAAAAAAAAGAATCAATAATAAAACTACGCATATATCAAAAACAACAGCAACATTGCGTGTCCTAAAAAGGTGTGCCATTCAGCATATTTTAGGTGAAATGAATGCACCTAAAGCTGATTTTCAATGGCAACCTGTTTTTAATGTATGACGCGGAATGTGCAACGTTTATAATAATAATAATAATAATTATTCCGGGGATAATTATGTGTCTACTTTGTCTTTTGTACCTATGCTCTAGGTATATCTGTGACATCAGATTTCCATGAACTAGTTTTATTTTTCAAGTACTAATGCTACAGGTGACTATAGCGAAAAACGTGTCTACTCACAAGACGCGTTGCTTTCTTATTCATTAAAATTTAATTAATAAAAATTCTAAAACAAACAGATAAAATGGAAAACTTGATCGCTATTTTAGATTTTCACGTAAGCTATTACCTTGCTAAGAAGTCAACACAAAAGTTGGTCTATTCTACTCAACCTCCATGGTCATAGATGTAATGGACGATCGTTAAGGACGTAATTAAAACCTACCGCACGTCCCCTCCGTTCGCAGTCCCAAAGCACTGAGTAAAACGAAGGTTTTTAGAAAACACACAGATTACATTTCGGAGCAGTACTGCTAGCAAGGTTTTATAATATAATACAATATAATTTAGTATTTTGTGTTGGCGCATGGCGAAGTATAGAACCTATATAATACTTTGGATTAGAAAGACAATATTTGAAAAGATGTCATTATGGTTACTTCAATATTTCATCATGCAGAAAATCATTTTCGTACCACATAAAATAACGAATCATTGAAATCCGACGTAGCAGTTACAGTGCTATGCAATTTATTGTGTTATCTAGTAAAGGGATTAAAAGCATTGTTGGTTACAATAAGTTGTTCATAATGTTAACCTACTTGGATGAAATTGATAAAGGCTCAAGGTTATCTTTAATAAAATAAAAATAAAAAAATAAAAAGCCTTATATTTCTTGGAAAAAAAAAATTACATTTTGTTGTTAGTTGAATAATATGTATGCTTAACCTACTTTTTCTATTTCTTAATCGTTTCTAAAAATTTTTTATATTATGATGAGCATCTTACTTCTATTCCAGAACCCCTCCTCGGGTAAAGGCCTCCTCCAAAGATTTCCAATGTTCCCTATTCTGAGCTCCTTGTATCCAAGCATGTCCAGCGATTTTAATGATTTCATCATGCCAAGGTTATCTTTAGCTTAGTTTAATTCAAAATGAATACTGATAAAACCACAGGCTTGGTTTTATATGAAATTGTTCGAAGATGGAATTCCATCTTAAATACGCATATTTTAATTGTTTGAATTTAGCTTATAAGCGGCTATTTTGATAACAGTACGAGATACGTAGTCAGATTTGAATTATATCTTTGTTATCTAAGAACCAACCTAGTGTAATTTTTATTTATTCTTATTTTATTTTTCTGTTGAATAAAATAAAGTGACATCTAGTTTTTTATATAATTAGGAACCATATTTTGATTTTGAAAATACATTTATTGACAATATTAAAAGTGTATAAGCTTAATTTGATAAAAAAAAAGTATTACTTAGCTCTAAGAATTCGAAAATCTTCAGAATTCGTTGGTTTCAGGTCATTTTTCTGTACGGTAATGCAGGGACCCTCAGTACAGATATTCTACCACAAAACATTAGTGTGTTTGGTATTACAGTGCTTCGGTATGAAGGACACTGTAGCTAGTGAAATTACTTAGCCGGCTGACTAATTATGGAGATTTAAGAACCAATATCTCGAGGTTAGCAACGCGAGAGTGACACCTACAGCTGAATGAGATTGCAAACGCTCTTAGGCTACCACAAACGCGTACCATCAGGTGGGCCATATGTTTGTTTTCCAACTTAGATAAAAAAAGCCGCTGCGTTTATAAAAACATCGTATGTTTTCTAATCAGCTTTACCTGACGGTATAATGTCGGTTCGACCGCGGACCCAGCTTCGCGTTACGGATAATGAATGCTTTTATTGCTAGCATTGTAAAGCCAGTAGAGAATGTGCCGGTAAGTGTTAGTACTAAGTCGAAATGTGCCTGAAATAAATGACCAAAGTATAATGGAACGTAAAAAGAAATGTTCCATTTTATGTTGATAAAACAACGAAAAATTCATCAAGAATTTCTCATTTTAAATTATAAGTTCTTATGAATTTATTAATATAAATAACTACTCAGACACGACACCTTTATGGCGTTGTGGGTATTGAGCCTGCCTTTAGTCTCGACGGTTGCGGGTTTGAATCTCACACATCGGAGAGCACGTTAAGCTGTCGGTCCCGGTTGTTATCACATACCCTCTGATAATAATCGTACACTCTTGATAAGTGAATTGCTTTTATCAAATGAGTTACTGGTTCACCTTTAGGGCTGCGAAGGTCATATGGCAATCGCTCTGTGTAAAAACTAGTAATCTTTCAAAACCGGATAAGAGTATTAACCAAACCAAGCAGACCCTTGGTAAATAAAATAACGGGAATAATGCTAGGACGAAGAAATAACGACTCAGTAAGGTGGAGTCGTTATTTCTTCTTCGTCTCAATTCCAGTGATTTTTATATATTTATGATGATTTTTATTTATTTATCAGTTATTATGTTATATATTATTATATTACAAGGTACTTGCTTATTAGGAGAGGCAGTAGGAATATAAGTAATGACTTGAAAATAGCTCCTACACAAGCTATTACTGCTACATACGCAGAGCACGACGATATCATGGATTTTATATCACATTGCATAGTACGTTTGTACTGCTACGGGTATTGAATAGCTTATACAGCAGTGGTAAGCAAAGTGAAAAAACGAAAATAATACACGCTCGGACTGCTCGTGGCTGATAAGTCACAATTCCGGTGACAAGGTCACGTGAATATTCCAGATCTAGTACCTTATTATTAAGATTTCTATTGCCAAATAACAAACAAGAACAGCACACTTAATCGTCTTTAATATAATGGGAAAACTTGATTCTTTCATATTAGTTATCACCATAAAAACTTCCAAGCTATATACAATTACTCAAATAATCTACTACGCAGCTGGTTTAATCGAAATTATACTCTATTCCGTTGCAATAAAGTCGAAACAATCTGTAAAAATAATGTTTCGCTTGTAATTTTATCACGCACATTTGAAGCGCTTGTCTTTGCCAAAGGTTGTAAATTTCTCCGGCTCTTTTTATCTTTTATACACATAATTACATGACTTTATATTACATTTATGCTCTTAGCTTTCCCTAAACAAAGGGAAATGAATTGAGAAAACGATGTTTTTTGTAACACTAGGGTAGCAAAAAGTATTCGCACCGCCTAAAGATTCTTGCAATATTAGTAACGTCACAATTGCGCTATTCATCTAAGGGATGAAAGGGAAGAGAAATTATTTAATAGGAAACAAAAATTTTGGATGTTTCGAGCTTGCGGTCTATCGATCTCTAGAGCCCTCGGTCCCTGTCAACACGAGCCCATTGATAACATTTAATTATTATTTTTGGAACGAAGTTCCTTATCGCGCGTTGTGAAAGGGGGCTAGACGGAAAAATTCTTACGAAAAGTTGTCACGACACTTTTTGCTATAGTTGTAAGCCGTGCGGCGTGGCGTGTTTCTCTGTCTGTCTCTCTCTCTCATAGAAAGCAAGCCAATTATTTTCGTTTCGTCTTTCTATTTGTTTTGAACAGTGTGGTGTCGCGACGATTATTTTTGTTGATTTGTTTTTTGTACATAATAAATAATAAATTAAAAAATATTATTATAACTTTTTTAAAAAAATATTACAATTCCTTTACTAATTAATCGAAAGGAACTTCGTTCCATCCGGGTGTCCCTTGACACCTCTCAAGTTTTTTGTTTATAATACATCAACTGAAAATAGATAGAAAAATAAAAGCATATTTTTTTAATTATTTTCATATGAAATTTTTGATTTGAAATTGTTTTCATTTTAAAGAGACGTAAGCGTCAATTGACGCCATGTATACGGCGGAGTAACGACATGCGTTTGCTAATTTCTCTAGAATTTTCAAAGCGCTGACGTTATTATTTTGCTATGATTATAAAATAACTTGTTTGTCAGTTGAAATTTATCATATTTTTAAATGTTAAACTTTTACACGGGCAATGATCATTTCACCGAATCACATAAACGTCTTCTCCGAAATTAAGCAGAAGAAACATTTGAAAAAAACAGACATGTATTTGTGCATAGAATTCGAAAATTAAAAAAATGTATTTCTATTTTTGAAATTTTTAAATGTTGACAATTCTACCAAAATCAGTGAGCCTCTACTCATTGAAATTGATATTGTTTTGATACAAATTCTAAAGGTCAAATAGACGCATTCATTTTTTTTTAATACTGTATGTAATAACTGAAATACCAATGGCAAAACTACAGATAATATTGTGAACTTTTTCAGCAAAAATAAAACGTAGCAATCACAAATTTTATAACACTAATTTGGCGTTCTCTTTCCTTCCCAGTTCACCTTATCCTAATGTACCATCTTACGTCAGAATACATAAAACGTTTCAGTAAAACATTCCTTAACGCCTACAAAAAGCATATAATATTCTTTATGCCTTGTATTATGACTATATATATGGGGTTCTTTGTTGAATATAACATATTACACGCGAAATATATTATGTAAATGTGCCCCACATTGAACTAAAAGAATTTGGCCTGTTTTAGCGCATAACATAGTATAAATCAGGTTTATGTAAATGTTTTTTGGGAGAAGAATAAAGTTGTATATTAAAAAGAATAATATTTGAACGGTTGTTAAATGTACCGAAAATTTTCGAAGAGAATTATTACGACTTAAAATCTTATATGTTATAGGAGTGTAAGCGATATATTTAAGTGTTTACGTACGTATGTTTTGATATATCGCACGATGTTGTGAAAGCATTTCTGCTATAACTTGTAAGGTCAAACAAACTGAATGGTCCACGTTTTTTGGGACACAACACTGTATTATTATTCTTCATTTTTTTTTAATTTCTTACTTATTTTGTAATATAATGGTTTTTGTGCCCCAAAAATTTAATTCTTTCTTTCTTTCTAAGGGTGGTTTTAGAGTTGCGTTTTTTTTTTGAGCGTATACGGTTGTTTCGGCATACGCTGTTACACGTGCGCTTCATTTTGCGCTTCAAAAAGCCAAATGCGCATACTTCCGGCGTGTACGCTCGAACCTGTGGTGGTGACATTTTTTTTATTTCATGACGGTTGGCAAACTAGCATACGGTCCGCCTGATGGTAAGCAGTCACCGCAACCTATGAAGGCTTGCGATCACATACACGCTGCCAAACCAAAGGATAAGAGGGGAAGCAGGCGGGAAAAAGGTAGGGATCAGAGGGGTGAGAGATTGGGACTGCGACGCTCTCACTCATCGCCCGAAACGCAACAGTACCGTCTGATACTGCTGCTTGAAGCCAATTTTGTGAGAGGGTACTACTTGTCAGGTCTATCTGGCCATTTGTGGTGGGAGCAGCATGGCTCTATTCCTAATTAAATAATTATAGCGCTTGCTATTACTCACCTATACGAACCTGTATGATAAGCGCGTCAAACTTTGTACGAATAATGCGTGTTGTAAAAGGCGCTTCTATGCGCGCTTTCGAAAAATTCGATGATAAAACGCTGGCCTGAAGCCGCCAGAAGAAAACAGGTCCACTCATAAGTCGTTAAAATATGACCGGTGAGTTAAGTAGCTCTATGTGCAGTCAGTATATAGATGGATGACTCCAGTCTCCATATTTTGGAAGGCACATAAACGTCACTTTCAGTTGTTACCAACTTCATAATAGTCTATAAATTGAGTCAAAGATCTAAAGATATATACTTTGAACTCTGGCATTAGGTTGGCCATTACATTAGTAAAATCAGGGAACAGACGTGTGCTAAAGTAAATGCAAATATAATATAAGATTTATATCAATTCGAGAATATGAGAAAATAATTTATTAGAACATAATATAATAAATTTAAAAGGCATACGAGTCGTAACGTAGTCGTCACGTAATGAATCAAACGGCTCCGGATGTCGACCGGGATTCTGTGGCGTGACTTACGACCCACATCCGCCCGCCATATTTGCTTTACTCGCACGACTTCCGGTATTGGTTGCGTAACTAATAATACCCTTCTAATCGTTAGACTCTGATTGATTCTTTATTAGAAGTTAGTTTGATTTTTCTTTTTTTCCCAAGATAATAATGAAGATTTGAATGTAAATGTACGCGTAACTTTTTTAGTTTTGCGAATCTTTGTCTCTGTATATAATGACTCATTAAAAATGAACACTCTAGGACCTCCTTAAGGATAGTGATATCCTGTGTCGGAGGTGCGGAAACATAGAAAAGGACAAGAAAAAACACACCCAGACTGAAACTAGCCGGTATGGTGAATAAAAACATCTGCCCCGAGTGGCAATCGAACCTCTGGGAGGTTCACGACCGCTGCCCCGCAACGGCGTTATAATATCATTGATTGTATCTAGTTTTATTTTTAATGTAACAAGTTTTCAAGCATACGGCCCACCTGATGGTAAACGGTTGCCGTAGCCTACGAACGCGCCAAACACCATTAGTGTACGTGCCACTCACGCGTTGCCAACCTCGAGATTGGTTCTTGAATCTCCTTTGCCCAGTAATTTCACTAGCCTACAGTGCTTTTTAAACCAGAACACAGTAATGCCTTAGCGCTACTATTTGGGGGTAGAATATTTGACACTGCGGTGGTACCTACCCAGCCGGCCTCCTGGAACAAAAGACCTACCACCAGTGAAACTGATTGCACTGATAGAATAATCTCCGCTGTGACAGTGATTATCACAACAGCGGGCGATGGGGTCGTCACTAGGTAGTTAAATTACAATCAAACAGAAATCGATTCATGACGTTGTATTAATAAATAGTCAGTCAATGAAAATACATGACATTAATACAGTTTTTGTGATGGAAATTGCATAATGAGCAATGTAAGTAGACACTGGTATAGTCATATTGAAATGTTAATTATACCCAATGTTTAATTTACACGTGTATCGTTTCAGTGAAATATATATGGAATGCTTTTCGCCAATTCAGTATTTAATCAGGAAAATGCTCTGTGTAATATTGTATGTAACTTATACTATTGTTTTGAGGCACTTATTGATAACCATGCTTGGGATGGAGCTTCGCTGTGACCTAATTCCCAGGGATCACATCGAAGCAGTTATTAAAACTGCTTCACGTAAAGTCGGAGTACTGAACAAGGTTCAGTAATTCTTTAAGGGGCTAGGTATTCGCATTTTCAACCAAATTCCAGATTGCTTATTAGAACTGCCAACAAGCAAGTTCCAAATGTATATAAAAAATAAACTTATCAATAAAGCCTATTATTCGTTAGAGGAATATTTTTCCGATAAAAATGCTTGGGACTCTTAATATTGCTGGATCTCATTCAAGAACCAAATTTTATATGAAAGAATACAATTGTAAAAAACATATATTTGAAAAGAGTAACTGTCGAGTTTCTTGTCGGTTCTTCTCGATAGAATCAACCTTCCGAACCGTCGGTAGCGTTTGACTATTCAAAAGTACTTTTAAAAGTCTACTTGAATAAAAATAATTTTGATTTTGATTTTGATTTTGATTTTGGTGCGGCGTTTCTTCACGCCACAACAACTGTGCCTGCTGTATAAAACGCAGGTACGGTGTTGCGTTGAATATTGCTCGCACCTCTGGGATGACTCCGCTAAGTACTTGCTTGATGCCCTGGATCGGTTGCAGCGACGCGCCGTTCGAATTATTGGTGATGTGGAGGTTTCTAACACCCTCGAACCTCTACAACAGCGACGTGAGATTGCCGCTCTCAGCGCTTTCTATAGACTATACCACGGCGAGTGTTCAGAGGAATTATTTTCCCTCATCCCTCCCCCCCCTTCCATTCAAGAACTACGCGTGCCGGTCTCCGGTGTCACCGACTAACTGTGGCATCAATGCCATCGCGAACTAAGAAGTTTGCCAACTCTTTTCTTTGTCGCACTTCAAAAAAATGGAATGCTTTACCGGCACACGTGTTCCCTCATTCTTACAACCTGGGGTCCTTCAAACGAGGTGTGAAGAGGCACCTTGCGGGTAGGCAGGGCGAGGATGGCTAGCACAGTTCGCCTTCTGCAACCATATTAGCCACCTTCGCGTGTGGACTCCAGTTCCACTTACCATCAGGTGGAGTGGAGTTATTTGCCCTCCGGTGTTTATATATAAAAAAAAATAAGAGAAGAATAAGAGGAAGAGGAAGAACTTACTAGAGGAAGAATTTACTATGTGGATTCTTCAGGACGAGCCGTTTTAGTCTGGGCGTGTCTTTGTAGGTTTTCCCACCCTGAATTGCTGCTTGAGGAAGCACATTATGCTTTCGGTCTCGGTTGTTATCACATACATAACATCTGATAATAATCGTTAATTGTTGATAGGTAATTTCTTCATCCTAGCATTATTCCCGGTATTTTTATGTACCCAGGGTCGGCTTATTACTCTTATCCGGATTTGACAGGTTACTAGTTTTTACACGGAGCGATTGCCCTCTGACCTCCGCTACCCTAAGGGCGAACCAGTAACTCATTGGACAAGAGAAATTTACTTATCAAGAGTTAACGATTATTATCAGATGTTATTGATAATAACCGGGACCGACAGCTTAACGTGCTCTCCGAGGCACGGTGGGGAGACCCACACGGACAAACGCCCAGACCGAGACAGAAATTTTAACAAACATCTGCCCGAGCGGGAATCGAACCCGCAACCGTCGAGACTAAAGGCAGTACTCGCTACCCACAACGCCACAACGGTGTCGAAATTTGTTGATACGTAATTTGGTCTTATCAAATGAGTTACTGAGTTCGCGCTTAAGGCTGCGGAGTTTAGATGGGAATCACACTGTGTAAATATTAGTAACCTTTCAAATACGGATAAGAATAATGAGATGTTTCAGAAAGAAGGTAGTATTTTTCAAGAGTATGTTAAATTATTAGTCGGTAGCATTTCTATACCTAATAGCAATTACAACACACAACATAAAGTAATATTATATTTTTTTACCAGGGGGCACGGCAGACGTCGCCTTGGCCCAAAAAATACTGGGACCCGATAGCAGTGCCTCCTAACTGATTTTAATTGTGAACAGAAGTTAAAATTGTTGAATTAAATTTTTGTGCGAAAAATAAAAAAATAAAATTTCGGCGTGGACCACCATTAACATTTACGGTTATTCTGAGACTTACCCGATATGCACACAAAATTTCATAAAAATCGGTCGAGCCGTTTCGGAGGAGATTTTTACAAAACACGACACCAGAATTTCATATATTAAATAATAATAAATAAGTCAAAGAGCGTCGTGAAAAGATATAAAGAGTATCCAATTAAAATTATCGTCAAGTTGTAACTTAATTAAATCAAATTTATATTCTAAGCACGATAGACACTTGTTGTAAAAGTACCGACTAAACGGTTATAAAGCTTCAGCTTTGTTAAAGACTTTACGAAGCTTAAACATCTCACATAAAGTTTTAAAGCAAACAGTTCGATATCCAGACCTAAAATGCTCTAACCAGATTCTTTTTCATCCTAGCATTATTCCCGGTATTTTTATGTACCCAGGGTCTGCTTATTACTCTTGTCCGGATTTGACAGGTTACTAGTTTTTACACGGAGCGATTGCCATCTGACCTCCGCAACCCTAAGGGTGAACCAGCAACTTATTGGATAAGGGCAATTTACTTATCAAGAGTTAACAATTATTATCAGATGTTATGTGATAACAACCGGGACCGAGAGCTTAACGTGCTCTCCGAGGCACGGTGGAGTTCCCAGAGCGAAACAGTTATTTCTAAGATAAATGTAAACATCAGCCCGAGCGGGAATCGAACCCGCAACCTTCGAGGCTAAACGCAGTTTCGCTACCAACAAGGCCACAGCGGTGTCAATGATTTAACCCGACAAAATTTTCAAAGGCTTTATCGGGAAAGTTTTAACTTAGACGTTGATATACATTGCTTTCATTCTCATAACGGTGTCGAGTGATCTTTTAAACGTTTTCAATATTGCATTAAACCTTTTCTGACACGAGATTGGCACTTACAAATAAGTTACTTTGATCGGAAATTAAATTATTGGTTATTCTATAGAGGCTCTCACGAAAATTTCCCTCCGGAGAAATTTCGTCTTTAATTTTTCTTGATTCAATTTATTACTATATTGATTAAATTGCTGATGGTAGGATTCGTTCTGCATTAATTATATTGAAGCTATTTAAATTTTAATTTTTTGATATAGATAGCCAAGGTTTTTCCGGATAATCTACGTACAATTATTGCTCTATGTAATAACAGATATACATTATTATTATTATTATGGTATCAATAGGGTTAACTCATCCTTCCTTGTCCTTACTTCCTTATTAATATTATAAATAACAGTAACTCTGTCTCTCTGTCTGTCTGTCTTGCTTTCACGCCAAAACTATTGAACTGATTAAAATGAAATTTGAAAAAAGGGTTGGAAGGGGTTGAAAGGGGGGATGTAAAGTTATATGAAAGTATTTTAGGCTGTTTATTCGATATAAATAAATATGATATTTAAAGTTTGTGGAGGAGGGGGTGAATACTCCCCGTATTCGCAGTTTGTATTAATATCGTTATTCACGCGGGCGAAACCGCTGGCAAAAGCTAGTTATTTATATACATTATTTTTCGTCCTTCGTTCTCGATATATCGTATAAATAAATAAATAAATTACTATATTATCCACTACCCTTATATCAAGTACCATACAACTTTTCTAAGTTTATTAGTTATTTCAGTTTTATCTAATCAAAATGCCAAAATACTTATATTATATTGACGACATTGTGGCGCAGCGGTAGCGAACCTGCCTTAAACGCCACAGGTCGCGGGTTCGATTCCCGCTCGGAGCATAATATGTTTGTATTGACCATGCAAGCATATTTTCCGGTCTGGGTGTATTTGTCCTTGTCATTGTGAATGTTTCCGGACCCCCGACACAGGATATTACTATCCTAATGGGGGCCGTTGAGTGTGCAACGTTTATATGAAGAATATACAGTGAAAAATGAAGCACTACTAAATGTGAAAAAAAAATGTGAAAAAACTTATCTACTTCAAGAAAAAGTTACACGTTAAGTTACTTGAAAAAGAAACCACATTATAGACTTTCATCGCAGCTTTATCAAACGTATCACCAAGACCTGTTCTCATCGGATCTTAATCTGAGGATTTAGAGACATCTGTCCTTAGTCGAGTTGTATAAAATACCACTAAGGCTTGAGCTAGGCTTTGTAGGACACTCGTTAATTTTGTCCGTACTAAGACGACTCTGATAGTGAATTTGGAGACAAATCTTGTGTAGATTAAGGACTTGTTTCAAAGTCCATTTCTTGTTACGTTCATGTTACAGGTTTTTATATAAAATAAAATAACTATAATAGGACGCAAATAAGCAATACCATGTCAACCCACAAAATTGAAAAAACTGAGTTATATATGCAGAAGTGTTGGTAAATGGCTGAAGAACATTTTTCTTTAATATTTGTAGGGTTTTAAACTTTAAAACTTCTAAAAAGCCATTTTTTAATCATGCAATTTATGTATTATTTTAAATGTTTTTTGTTATATTATATACGAAATATGCAGTTTGTATACTTTTTGTGAAAATAAGTAAAAAACTTACATAAATCTGAAATTGCCAAAAACTTGACCAATACATAAAAAAAACGTTTTTCTCGAAATTACATCCGTGTGGGTTGCTTATTTGCGTCCAATAATGCTAACTATAGTTTCCCGTCGATTTTTAAATGTAGAATTGACGCCCCTCTTTTTTTTTTTTTTTTTTTTTTTCGGAATGTGTATTGCTGTTGGCCCTACTGGCCTTGACAGCGTCACCGGGCGGGGGGCCGAGTACAGAGACTCAGCCGTGATAAAGGGACAGCCCTCACGGGGCTCAAATTTGATTCCGTCCTTAGGGTGCCTCCTGCGAAGCCGAACCACGGCTAAGGACGTCATCGGAGATGGAGACGCCCCTCAAGGAATAATCGCTTATATATACTATACCATACAATTGACGACATTGTAGCGCAGCGGTAGCCTATCTTTAGCGCCACTGGTCGCGGGTTCGATTCTCATCCCATTTGTATTGACCATATAGGAATGTTTTCCGGCCTGGTTGTTTTTGTCCTAGTTATTATGTATGTTTCCAGCACAGGATATAACTATCCAAAATGGGGCCGTTGAGTGTGTTTGTATTGACAATACAGGTATGTTTTCCAGTCTGGGTGTGTTTGTATTCGTTATTATGTATGTTATTCTAATGGAATTTACTGTTTATTATATAGCTGAAGAGTTTGTTTATTTATCTGTATACAGCATTACGCTACGACTAATAGGAGCGGAGCATCAATGAAAAATGTGACAAAAACGGAAAAAAAAATATTCGTTTTATAGTTTCCGTTGCGTACGCTGCGTAAACAGTTTAAAAGTTCTAAACAAACCTTCTTCTTCATCCTAACATTATTCCCGGTATTTTTTATGTACCCAGGATCTGCTTATTACTCTTATCCGGATTTGACAGGTTACTAGTTTTTACACAGAGCGATTGCCCTCTGACCTCCGCAACCCTAAGGGCGAACCAGTAACTCATTGGATAAGAGCAATTTACTTTATCAAGAGTTAACGATTATTATCAGATGTTATTAATAATAACCGGGACCGACAGCTTAACGTGCTCTCCGAGGCACGGTGGAGAGACCCACACGGACAAACGCCCAGACCGAGACAGAGATTTTAACAAACATCTGCCCGAGCGGGAATCGAACCCGCAACCGTCGAGACTAAAGGCAGACTCGCTACCCACAACGCCACAACGGTGTCAAAAGTTCTAAAAAAACCTATCGAGCATAATTATGTCTATCTTTGAAGGCTAGCTCACTACAATTTTTTTTATAATAATCAAATGTTAAATTGTTCTATAACACCACGATACAACACAGTAATCATAAACACGGATGAAACCTCGGGCACAACTAGTTAGTATAACCGTAGTACTCTTTAGCCCAAGTGTTTCTATAGTGCCAAGAATAATTTATGTAAAATAAATATTTAACTAAAAGCTGCGACGCGGTAATTGGATTCAGTCTTCAGAAGTTAAATCTCCCCTTGTAGCCCAACCCTTCAGACGTGAACATGCTTAATAATAGTGATTAGGTAGTGTTCGAAGCTCGGTAGATAGTGTCATTCTACATACCTATGTTTAATATATTCGTATGTCTTTAAGGGTGTCTTATAAGATCTATTATTTTATTCATATATATTATGTGTATTTAATTCAACTGACGATAGTGTAGCGCAGTGGTAGCGAGCCTGTCTTAAGCGCCACAATCCGCGGGTTCAATTCCCGCTCAGAGCAGATGTTTGTATTGATTATACAGGCACGTTTTCCGGTCTGGGTGTGTTTTGTCATTGTGTGTCTTTCCGGACCCCCGACACAGGATATAACTATCCTAATGGGGGCCGTTGAGTGTGTAGCGTTTATTTGTTTATTTATTATGAAAAAGTTTTACCCATTTTAATAAAACTTAAGTAAGCTTAAGCTTGTAATATAATGTTATTGTTTTTAATATCTCAAAACTCTGAGATACTGTTTCATGTTTTTAACAAAAATAGATTTAAATATTTTTGGATTATTTACCGGCGTCGGGATGTGACGACCCCATCGCCCGCTGTTGGGATAACCTCTGTCACAGCAGAGATTATTCCACCAGTGCAATCAGTCACACTGGTGGTAGGTCTTTTGTTGCAAAAGGCCGGCTAGTTAGGTACCACCGCAAATATTCTGCCACCAAATAGTAATGCTTAGGCATGACTGTGTTCCGGTTTGAAGGGCACTGTACGCTAATGAAATTACTGGGCGGACGAGATTTAAGAACTAATATCTCGAGGTTGGCAACGCGTGAGTGGCACCTACTAATGGTGCTGCAAGCGCTCATAGGCTACAGCAACCACTTACCATCAGGTGGTCCATATGCTTGTTTGCCAACTTCTAACATAAAAAAAAAACAAAAAAAGATTAACTGTAATGGTTGATCGAATAAGTTATATTTGTCAAACCTAATTTAACAATTCTTAACTATGTTGTTAGGTAATAAAAGTTAATTGTGATTATTATTATATTTAAAATACGGAAAATTACAATTTTGTTATTTTGCTTAAGAATAATAGACCCTAGACCACCCCATCTCAGCCCATCCCATACCATCAAAGACCATATCAAAATATACATAAATAAAAATTTACAAAGCTATGTATTTCATACTGTCATACATATAGATGACTCCACCATAAATCGCCCAACTATTTTTCATATCAAAAATTGATCAAAATGTTATCACAACTGTCTTTAACTTTTGGAAATAAAAGTTCTATATTTTTATGGCATATTCAATTATCCCTTTGAATAGGAATATTCCAAAAATAATATTCAACAAAAATGTCACTTTTGTTTTTGTTAAAAAACTATGCAGTTCACGAATGAAAATATTTTCATAAGAGTTTCACGAACACGTCAATGTAAAATAATACTTTTGATACGCATATTTCGAGTGACAAGCTTTTGATGAATCTGAAAATACAAGCAGAAATAATTCACTTTATATATAAAGTTAACGAAAAACAATCTTTTTTGCGTTAACATTTTAACAGGCTTCAAAATTTTATTCATAAGACATGAAATTTTTTTCACCTGACAATTATAATAAATAAACGCTACACTCTCAACGGCCCCCATTAGGATAGTTGTAGACTGTGTCGGGGGTCCGGAAAATACACAATGACAAGGACAAATACACCCAGACCGGAAAATATGCTTGCATGGTCAATACAAACATATTATGCTCCGAGCGGGAATCGAACCCGCGACCTGTGGCGCTTAAGGCAGGTTCGCTACCGCTGCGCCACAACGTCGTCAAACGTCGTCATTATTTTGACATTACAAACGGATACTTGAATTTATGTTATTACTGTTACTACTATACTACAACTTACTATAGCCGTGCTTCGCTCCCGTCGTGTGAGACCACCCTGTTCAGCTAACTAACCGCATCTTATCGCCCGCCCGCATTTTCTTTCATATTGCTCGGGATTTAAGTATCCTATCATGATGTTATATGACCTATAGCCTTCCTCAAAAAATGTGCTATTAAATGTAAAAGTAAATTTTAAAATTCGTTCAATAGTTTCAGAGATTTGTGCGTTCAAATAAACAAACTCCTCAGCTTTATAATATTGGTATAGATTTGTGTAGATAGCATCACTAATTCTAGAGATATAAGTCTCCTCTGTGATATAGAAATAATAAAAACATGTTATAATATTAATAATATTGTGGTCCTAATACGAGCCTCGATAAAAAATCCTCAGCTTTTTCCGCTCGAAGGATCTTAGAGATATTGCAACGCGATGCAAAAAATATTCCATAGTATTTTATTTTTATTACAATGATCGAATCCAGAAACCGACCTCTGGGTATATTAAAGGGAAGGATTAGTAAGAAATAGATTTTACTTTCGAAATATTTTTTTCTGTTAGTTGATAAATCTTGTAATATATTTCATAGGATTTATGATAAAACTTATTTTGGTTATAAAAGGGACTAACTGCTAATTGCGTATTGCGTATTGCGTAGTAATTATATATGGATGGTCATAAACAGATAAAAATACTGTTTAAAATTTGAATAGAATCATAGAAGATTATAATAATATCATTGTTGTATATTAGATTATATGAAGCGACCATTGTTGCGTGTTGGTAGCGAGCCTGCTGTTAGCCTGTTGTTTGTATTGTTGTTACAAATATCTGTTTCGGTCTGGGCTGGTCTGGTTTGTCCTTGTGGGTCTCCCAACCGTGCTTCAGAACGTTAAGCTGTCGGTTTCCGTTGTTATGACATAACATCTGATAATAATCGTTAATCCTTGGTACGTAATTTGCTCATATTCAATGAGTTTCCTATTTGTCTTTAGGGTTGCAGAAATCAGATTCCATTCACTCTTTGAAAATATTAGTAGCCTTATATATGGATAAGATTAATAAGCAGAGACAGACAATAAATACCGGGAATAATGCTAAGTATTCACTGAATTGTTATTGTTTCACTACGACAATGACATTCATCTTTGTAGTAGTAGAGCCATTCTTATCCCAGTGAAAATGGGCTGGCCCCATCGGGGCAGAACTATCCTCTCACAGAAAATCTGCGTAAAGTAACTGTACTGTTGCGTTTCGTGTGATGAGTGAGAGCACCGGAGGCCCAATCTCCCACCCACCTCTCTATTCTCTTCCTTTTTTCCCTTTTAATCCCTTTCTTCTTGTCCCTAAGGTTGGCCACGCATGTTATACTTCAAGTAGCGCATTCAGAGGTTGTTGCGCTTACCATCAGGAGGAGCGTATGCTTGTTTGCCATGAAAAAAAAAATATATAAAAATACTTAAACATAATATTGACATTAGATTTATTCAATTTATTCTTTAATACCAAAGTCTTTTAACTAAGAAAGAAAAGTTTTCAAATCCATGGAAATAGAAACTTTTGATTCCGATTCAAAAGTAGTCGTTGACCCAAATAAGGAGTAGAAGTCAAGATCTCTTTTGAAGTTACCTCCTCAAAGTACACTCCAACTAACTAATTATGCTCAAAGCGTTTAATGAGTCAGTTTTAGTTTAATAATCAGGCTTTAATAGTGGACTGCTGAAGTCTTTTGTACTTAAGACTTTGTGGATTAAAGTTATTATATTATAACTGTAGAATAAAAGCAGTGTCTTTAAGTAATACACATGTTTAGATGAGATTTATTATGATAATTATTATATTAGCTAACTTTGAATGAGATGTTTTTCAGACTAAAACTTTTTTATGTTATGGCTGTTGGAAAACAAGCATACTGTCTGCGTTATGGTAAGCAGTCATCGCGACCTGTGGAAGATTGAGATACTTGAAGTGTCACATGCGCGTTGCTAACGCAAGAGATAGGAGAGAAGAGACAATTGAAGGAAACTCAATCATCACACTAAACGCAACAGTACTGATGCTGTTACTGTGTGAGGGTAGTACTGCTTCAGAGGAGTTCACTGGTGGTAGGTCTTTTGTTGCAAAAGGCCGGCTAGGTAGGTACCACCGCAGTATCAAATATTCTGCCGCCAAATAGTAGTGCTTAGGCATTACTGTCTTCCAGTTTGAAGGGCACTGTACGTTAGTGAAATTACTGGGCAGAGGAGATTTAAGAACTAATATCTCGAGGTTGGCAACGCGTGAATGGCACCTACTAATGGCAAGTGCTGCAAGCACTCATAGGTTACTCATAGGTGGGCCGTGTGCTTGTTTGTCAACTTGAGACATAAAAAAAAGAAGCATGGCTATATAGAAATTACTATTGTGTATACCCAATTAGCGAATTGGGTCTGATTATAGGTATGCTTATGTATATAATTCTAATATATATAATTCTCGGTAGGTCTGAGAATAGGTCAACATTTATTTTTAATATCCCTCCTTGTTAATTTTTATGGTGGTTTGCCCCAATTTTTTTTTTGGACAATTATTTTATTTAATTTTTTATAATGTAGTATTAAATAATACATACAACCCTATATTTTCACTCTTCTACCATCAAACCCTATATTTTAATAGCGATATTGGTAATTTAACAATTTTCACCGGTGTCACTTCTGTTCACAAGTGGACTCAGTTGGGGTTCGCTGCTATCGGGTTCCAGAATTTTTGGAGTATGACAACGTCTGCCGAGCCCGCTAATAGTAATGTATGATTGAGAATTTTTGTAGGGAGAAAATAAAAATATGTGTTTTATTTGTGAATCGAAAGCACGTCCTCAGAGGATTTTTTTCTGAACCGATTCGTTTGTTCCTTCGAATTCGTTGCAATACTAACTTCAAAATCCGTTTAAAACTTTATAGCGATTACAATTTTTCGAAACGCCATATTTTACGTTTTATTTTTACTTTATTATTTTTTGAGGTGATACTTGAACTTTACTAAGAATATATCCTGTGAAATTGTAACGTTTTTATTAACTGTGACTTTTATTAAGTTTTTTTTACCGTTATTCGAATTCGAAAAAATTCGATTCGTTGTGGCGCAGCGGTAGCGAACCTGCCTTAAGCGCCACAGTTCGTGGATTCGATTCCCGCTCGGAGCAGATGCTTATATTGACCATACCGATATGTTTTCCGATCTGGGTGTGCGTCCTTTTCATTGTGTACGTTTTCGGACCCCTGACACAGGATATAACTATACTAATGGGGGCCGTTGAGTGTGTAGCGTTTATTTATTTATTAATTAATAACATATTTTAATTTGTATTGTTTCTTAAAAGCTTAGTGCATACTTGATCTCAGTTTTATTTATTGTCTATATACTTAATATTCTGGTTACTTAAATATATATGTATATACTTTGGGTATACTTAAAATTTCTGTCTCGGTCTGGGCGTTTGTCCGTGTGGGTCTCCCCACCGTGCCTCGGAGAGCACGTTAAGCTGTCGGTCCCGGTTATTATCAATAACATCTGATAATAATCGTTAACTCTTGATAAGTAAATTGCTCTTATCCAATGAGTTATTGGTTCGCCCTTAGGGTTGCGGAGGTCAGATGGCAATCGCTCTGTGTAAAAACTAGTAACCTGTCAAATCCGGATAAGAGTAATAAGCAGACCCTGGGTACATAAAAATACCGGGAATAATGCTAGGATGAAGAAGACTTAATATTCTGGTTGGCGAAGCCTTTAATCTGATTTACGTGAAATATGGCCGTCTTGTTTCTCATTCTAAGAAAGTTTTATCCTTAAAATATAATGAAGAAATATAGAGCAAATGTTTTATCAAGAAAGTTGGAAAAGTCGTTCCTTTGTGTCTCACGTTAAGGCTGTTTAGCACAAGTTTAAATAAGCACACAACGTTAAAAACAAATATCATCTCAAGTACTACCTTATTCTAATCTACAGTATAATATTTTTTTATCATAAAATATTTAAAGGAAGAAGACCTGATTGACATATCAATGCCTCGCCAAAAGTCTTGAACCTAAAAAAGTTAAATATTTTCACGCGTGTTGTTTTTAAAATGTAAACGTGTACTAAAAAAGAATTTTTCGAAATTTAATCCTTAAGGGCTTGAAGAAGTTGGTTCAGAATTTTGTATGGATGTCCGTCATTTTCGTGATAAGAAGCACTTTGATTAGGAACAGTTTGTTTTAACAATTTCAGATAAGGAAACACTTGTTTTAACATTTCCGAAATTTGATTTCGTCCCGTAAGTGTTGAAATGGGGTTTCAAAGTTTTGAGGTCAACACCATCAGCTCACCCTGGGGTGGCCTCAGTTGGGCGATGTGTTTGAGAAGCCCCGGAATGCGTTCCACAGTTGTTCCCGGAGGCTCTCGCACGCACTGAGGTCGGCCATCGAGGAGGTTTTAGTTGGACGCCATGGTCGGACATAGAACTCCGCGTAACCCGGTTCTATTACTCAGAACACCGGGTATTAGGTTGCAGATTTCTTCCACGAAAACAAAAAAAGGATGATTCAAAGTTTTGTACAAAAAACCTTATTCACGCGGTCGAAGCCGTTGGATGAAGCTAGTCGTAAATAAATACGCGCCCTTTTACTAAATGAATTTATTGTTATTTTCAAATTCACCGCTTTGGAAAGCACAAGAGTTATAAAAAATAAGGATTAAAAAGGTTTAGAAAATCAAAAATGTTTATTTTGATAGACTTTTACAGGGGTCGTGTTTCGACCCCTTTTGCCCTCGGGTACAATTTACACGTGCTCTTGAAATGTTAAACAGAATTATTTCAAATGTACCGGTTTACTGTGTCAAAGATAATGTTACACATATGTCGACAAAATCCGGATTTCTATTATATCTAAATACCTGGAATAAAACAATATGTTTGCTAAATAATAATATAAATATAAAATTTAGCAGAAATTTCCGAATTTAGGTCCTTTGTAATTTATTTTTTTGGCTTTGTAATAAATACTAGCACCTGTCCGCGACTTTATCCACGGTGACCTTAGAACGTGCTCAAGAGAGAAATGAATCGTTGTAAGTAAATAATGTTCCATAGGCCACATATATAGCAAGTTTGTATGTTTAAGTCAGGCGTCGGGATGTGACGACCCCATCGCCCGCTGTTGGGATAACCTCTGTCACAGCAGAGATTATTCCACCAGTGCAATCAGTCACACTGGTGGTAGGTCTTTTGTTGCAAGAGGCCGGCTAGGTAGGTACCACCGCAGTGTCCAATATTCTGCCGCCAAATAGTAGTGCTTAGGCACTACTGTGTTCCGGTTTGAAGGGCATTGTACGCTAGTGAAATTACTGGGCGAACGAGATTTAAGAACTAATATCTCGAGGTTGGCAACGCGCGAGTGGCACCTACTAATGGTGCTGCATGCGCTCATAGGCTGCGGCAGCCACTTACCATCAGGAGGGCCGTATGCTTGTTTGCCAACTTCTAACATAAAAATAAAAAAATAAAAAAATTAACCTAATACCTCCTGTAGCATGTCTTTAATAATTCCGCAGGAATTTTTCAGCGGAAAAGTATATTATGTGTCCATCCATGTCTGTACCGAATGTAATCCGTATAATTAAGTCACAATCATGTTTCTGCCAGCAGAAATGGGCTAGCTCCACACGAGAAGTACTACCCCCTTACAGTAAAAGTATCAGTACTGTTGCGTTTAGTGTGATGAGTGAAAGCGCCGGTAATCTTTTACCTCACCAGTTCCTTTTTTTTCTTCTATCCCATCTTCCGGGTTGGCAATACGCATTTAATACTTCAGGTACGCCTGAACGTCTGCGGTTCATATGCTTGTTTAGCAACTGTCATGACATACAAAAATAATCAAACCAAAATATTAATGATAGTTATTAAAACGTACATTCAATATTTATTTAAACAATGTTTTGCAAATTCAGTAGCATTCATAAAGTAAATACGAATTTGTAATTATATTCAGAAATCTGTTTGTCCTAATTATGCCTTTGAAATATTCATACATCAAATACCCAAATTGGCGACGTCTAATTATAATTGCTTACATACATAAGGCTTACATTGTAATTATAATAATTGCGTGTAGAAGTGATCTCAGATGGTTAGGATTTATTAATATCACGCTACTTTTATTGACGGCAAAATGGATTTAGCCTTCAGTGGCATGGTAAGAAAGAAAAGCAAATATAAATTAAGCATTTCTTTATTTAAGATTAAAATCAGTCCAGCCGAAATTTAATTAATTTTACACACTTTTTTACAAACTTTTAGACACTTTTATTTTATGTATTTGTATTGTTAGTCATGTATAAAATCTCATTGTTAGCATTGTGCGTAAAGCCACTTTCAACAAATCCCTTTTCAAAGGTACAAGTATACGTTTTCGGTAAATTATCTCAGCGTTGCAGGCGTCTTTGCAGACTTCATTATTAAACCGATTAGCAGCTGCAAAGCGCTGTTTATACCGTTTTCCCTAAAGACGCTTAACTTAAGCCAACTCAGTTAAAATGCAATAAGAAATTTCATTTCAGTGAATATAGTTTTTATTCATTTTTCGTCCTGGTTTTTATACAATTGTTTAGTGGGAAATGGAAAATGAACAAACTTTTATTAATTCTCTGGCAACATTCGTCTTTCTAGCATTAATACCGGGTATTTGTCCAGGGTCGGTTTATTACTCTTATCCGGATTTGACAGGGTAATAGTTTTCACAGAGCGACTGTCATCTGACCTCTGCTACACTAAGGGTGACCCAGTAACTCATTGTATAAGAGCACATGACCTATCAAGACGTACTGATTATTTTCGCATGTCATAAGGACAAAGTCACAGATCGACACAGATGCTTGGATGATCAATACAAATATATTTTGTTGAGAGGAAATTGAAAACAAGACCGTCCGAACTAAAATCAGGCCCTAATGGTCATCAATTCTTTGCCAACATTCTTCTTCGTCCTAGCATTATTCCCGGTATTTTATTTTACCCAGGGTCTGCTTATTACTCTTATCCGGATTTGACGGGTTACTAGTTTTTACACGGAGCGATTGCCATCTGACCTCCGCAGCCCTAAGGGCGAACCAGTAACTCATTGGATAAGAGCAATTTACTTATCAAGAGTTAACGATTATTATCAGATGTTATGTGATAACATCCGGGACCGACAGCTTAACGTGCTCTCCGAGGCACGGTGGGGAGACCCACATACAAACGCCTAGACCAAGACAGAAATTTAACAAACATCTGTCCGAGCGGGAATCGAACCCGCAACCGTCGAGTCTAAAGGCAGACACGCCACCCACAACGCCACAACGGTGTCAATTCTTTGCCAACATTATTTCTCTCAATTCATGATAGATGTCGGAAATCCTAAATCATGCGTCTTCTGGAAATTGCCAGATAATGGCCTGAAACTATAACTAAGGATGAAACAACGCCTTCACATTAACTGCGAAAGTCTGTTTAATTGGAAAACTTTTTTTCTTAACATCGAAAGAGAAAGGAAAGTTTAATTTCATTAACAAGTAATTACTTGCACATTGTTGTTCTAACCATTATGAGTGAAGATTTAGATAAGGCAAACAAAAGTGGGACAAATGTAAGTGCGAAATCTAATATATAAAATTCTCGTGCCGTGACACGATACATACGAATATTTTTGATTTTTTTTTTTATGTTAGAAGTTGGCAAGCAAGCATACGGCCCACCTGATGGTAAGTAGCTGCCGCAGCCTATGAGCGCTTGCAGCACCATTAGTAGGTGCCACTCATGCGTTGCCAACCTCGAGATATTAGTTCTTAAATCTCGTCCGCCCAGTAATTTCACTAGCGTACAGTGCCCTTCAAACCGGAACACAGTAGTGCCTAGGCACTACTATTTGGCGGCAGAATATAAAATTGATACCAAACTCCTCGACCCAACCGAAGTTTATGATATTTTGTGTGCATATCGTGTAGGTCTGAGAATCGGTCAACATCTATTTTTCATACCCGTAAATGTTAAGGGTGGTTCACCTCAATTTTTTTTTTTGAACAATATACTTTAATTTTATTTTTTTTATGATGTGGCATTAAACAATACACACAGCCTTGAATTTTCATTTTAATTTTCACCGGTGTCACTTCTGTTTACAATTGGACCCAGTTAGGGGGCACTGCTATCGGGTCCCAGATTTTTTTTCGAGGTAGGACTACGTCTGCCGAGCCCGTTAGTCTATATATGTAAAAAGAGAAGACCTGACTGTCTTTTAAACGCCCAGCCTAAGCTCTGGGACATAGAAAACTGAGTTTTTGCACAGGTGCTGTGTTTAAAACGTAAGCGCGCACTGTGAAAAGATTTTTCAAAATTCAACCCTTAAGAGGGTGAAAAAAGGGGTTGAAAATTTGTTTTGAAGTCCGTCATTTTTTAAACTAGAATCGAAGCTTTGTTTTTAGGCGAACAATTAAAGATAAAGAATCACGTATTTTAACCTTTGCATTTACAAAGCCGTGGACATAAGTTAGTATATAATATTTAGGCCCATTTTCCACCAAAGAGTAGACGAAACGAGATGTACGATACAAGTGGCAAAGTGGGTATATAAAACAAAGTAAAACATAGAAACGAGGAGAGGCCTTCTAACTCCTACGAGAGCGACATATTTTGTGTGGAAAAACGGCATGTTCCCACTGAAACTGAGTGGAGACGAGATGTGAAGATAGCGAAATTCTATTAGTTGCTTGATTACATATCTCGTCTCTTGTTTTGTCTCCGCGTTGGTGGAAAACAGGCCTCAGATTTCATTTTCTTTATGTTCTTAAAATTAGGACTGGACAAAAGTGAAACTTATAGTCCCTAATAGATGTATAAAAGTCAAAAAAATATGGGCAAATTAACAACTTTTTTTTATAGAAAGTGCAAACATCAAAAGTCCAGATTCCATCTATATCACCTCATTATATGGAAATCCACAACAGCGCGATTTAGAAGACATTTCATTCGGCAGTCTTTCCGAACCGATACGACCTTGGAACCTTCAAGAGAAGAGTATTCTTTTCTTAAAGGTCAGCAACGCGCATGAGGCTTTCTGGTGTTGCAGATGTTCATGGCGGCGTTGATCGCTGAACATCAGGTGAGCCCCTGCCCGTTTGCCCATTCTCGCATAAAAAAAACCTAATTTAATGGATCTAGGGATTTTAAATATAGATATAATTTAAACTGTGTTTAATATTCACGTATACAAATATATATGCCATTTCAGTAATGCGGTTGAATCCTATATTAATTGACTCATTAAATATGAATATGATATTATTAATTGTTTAATATTAACCTTTTGCATGCTATTATTGTGATAGGATAATTATTGATATTGCCTGTCCACTGATTTTATTAGATAACGTATTGCTCATTTCGAATTGAATGAATAGCATATTTGTTGATTTACAATACGTATTTCATAGTATTATCTTTTATCCATAATAAATTTATTTCTGTCTTTTCGTTCTGTATTTCTTTTATAACTGTTGGTAGGTCTTTGTTGCAAGAGGCCGGCTAGGTAGGTACCACCGCAGTGTCAAATATTCTGCCGCCAAATAGTAGTACTTAGGTATTACTGTGTTCCGGTTTGAAGGGTACTGTATGCTAGTGAAATTACTGTGCTGCAAGCGGTCATAGGCTACGGCAACCACTTACCATCAGGTGGGCCGTATGCTTGTTTGCCAACTTGTAACATAAAAAAAATATATATTGTAAATTTGTTGTGATGAATTGGACTAATTATAACTAATATTGTAAGTGGGAAAGAGAGTTTGCTCGTTTGTGGTGCCTTCACTCTTAAGCGGCTGAACCGATTAGGATGAATCTTGGGATGGATATAGATGTGACGGTTATAGGCAGCTTTTTGGAAAATAAAACAAAAGAGGATGAAATAAGGGATGAAAATTGATATGGGAAAACAATTGGATTTATATTTCATTAAAGGTGACGTATCGAAAATCGTTATTCACGCTGACGCAGGCGAAGCCGCCAGTAGAAGTTAGTATATTATAATAATTTATGTTGTAATATAAAACTTTCATTTATTGTTTAATATGAATTAATTAAAATTGAAAACTATAGGCATTTTATAATTATTAATATAATGTGAAACCACGTGCAGAATGTAGTGAATTATATTGTTGAACTCAGTACAGACCTAATTTACACATCGCAGAACAGTGGTAATATGACTAAAGTTCATAATTCAAATACAGTCACAATATCTTTCACAACGTAACCCATCCGAAAACAGAGCCCTTCAGATACATGAAAGAGGTCTTATTACTCGGTGACACACTTTTAACAAGTTATTGAGATTAAAAGACATCTGACTCTATTTCACAATCTATGTTATGAATGAGTTTAACGCTTTGTTGCTAGCTAAATTGTTTTTCTTTAGATGGCAAACGACTTTACTATCCGCCTTATGGTAAGCTGACGCCATAGCAACAACAATTATAGGCCTATATGCATCTATGAAGAGGTCTTCTTCTTATCGTGTGGGTAGTGGTGAACCTAGTATCAGAGTTGTTGAAATCGCTCATACAGGCCTCTGACTTGACTTATTGACTACTATTAATTATATAATATATTATATTACTTTAAAGGCGTCGGGATGTGACGACCCCATCGCCCGCTGTTGGGATAACCTCTGTCACAGCAGAGATTATTCCACCAGTGCAATCAGTCACACTGGTGGTAGGTCTTTTGTTGCAAGAGGCCGGCTAGGTAGGTACCACCGCAGTGTCCAATATTCTGCCGCAAAATAGTAGTGCTTAGGCACTACTGTGTTCCGGTTTGAAGGGCATTGTACGCTAGTGAAATTACTGGGCGAACGAGATTTAAGAACTAATATCTCGAGGTTGGCAACGCGTGAGTGGCACCTACTAATGGTGCTACAAGCGCTCATAGGCTGCGGCAGCCACTTACCATCAGGTGGGCCGTATGCTTGTTTGCCAACTTCTAACATAAAAAAAAAAAAATAAAGTTTATAACAGCCGGGACGTTTAAAGTGCCCTCCGAAATACTAAGCTGCTCTGATAAAACAGTATGTAGTCTCAGATGAAATTGCGACTATGAACTAGAAGTATGAAAAACTGAGGGACACAGGAAAAGGAGGCAAAAGGATTTGGCTTTCGGTGGTCTGTATTGTTACACTTGTATAGCGTGACTCAGTGACAAGTACAATTAAATTGCGTAATCCTATCTTATCCGTAAAGTAAATTATAGATTCACTTTTTTTTCGAATGTGTATTGCTGCTTGTTATTGCGTTGGGGAGCCGAGTGTTCAGAACTAGCCGTGAAAAAGTGAATCTTATAAATAATAAATAAACGTTGCACACTCAACGACCCCCATTAGGATAGTAATATCTTGTGTCGGGAGTCCGGAAACATTCACAATGACAAGGACAAATACACCCAGACCGGAATATATGCTTGCATGGTCAATACTAACATATTATGCTCCGAGCGGGAATCGAACCCGCGACCTGTGGCGTTTAAGGCAGGTTCGCTACCGCTGCGCCACAACGTCGTCAAATCTCGTCAAATCGTTATCTTCGCAAACAAAGAAGCTTGGTAATTCTTTTCTTTGTCGTACTTCTAAGAAGTGGAACTCATTGCCGGCTCACGTGTTCCCCGTCCTATAATCTGGGTTCCTTCAAACGAGGCGTGAAGAGGAATCTTGCGGGTAGGCAGGGTGAGGGTGGCTAATGCGATTGCATTCCGCAACTGTGTTAGCCGCCTTCGCGTTTGGACTTTACTTTCACTTACCATCAGGTGGAGTAGAGTAGTCTGTTCAAAATAAAAAAAAAGTGAGAGCTCTCGCAAGGGCTCAAATTATCATAATTAGTACGTTTATTGTTCTCAAATATATCAGATATTTAAAATCGTAAATGAAAAAGTTAATGGTGTCAACTTTTTATTTAAGATGAGAAGTACGGAAAAATAAAATGGCAATTACAGCAGTTGGTGCAAAATTTGCATACGATAACGTCCGGGACCGCAAAAACTGCACAAATATCACAATTTTCGCGAATCCGACAGCCGCACTTGATTTGTAACCGTTGGAATCCACAATAAATCTTTTGCTTTCTCACACGTGGTGTGGTATAAATATAACGATGTAGCGATTCATTAAAATCTTTTTTATAGGTCGTACTTAACGACGTAAAAAATATATTTATTATGCGTATTAATACTTCTAGCATTATATTAATGAATAAAAATGGAGCGGAAAACGATATAATCCGCGAGATTAAAATTAAGGTAATCCCATATTTAACAGAAAAACCTTCATCAAATCATTAAAAAAATGTATGAGTGGTCTCACATTGGTTGTAACAATCTTTTTTATTGAATAATTATGATTTTCTTTTGTCATAACGGTTGGCAAACAAGCATACGATCTGCCTGATGATAAGCAGTCACCTCAACTTATGAACGCAGGCGATACTTGAAGTATCACATGCGCATTGCCAATACAAGAGGTAGGGGGGAGATATGAGAAGGGAAAAAGGAAGGGAGTACAGTAGTTGGGCCTCTGGCGCTATCATTCACGGAATGGGACACTACTAATACCTTACGCCGATTTTCTGTGACTGGGTACTACTTTCCATGGCTCTACTACTACAAAAATGATAACCAGAACGTCTTTCTGTATGTCCTTTTCTCAATTTTTGAGCTTATACCTTCACACATTTACAGTCCTGACCGTAGACACAATAATAAAAACAATTGCTGTACCACATACGGTACACCCGACTGCTCACAAGTTGAAAATTTGGTCTGATTTAAATTACCTTTTTAACTTAATTTTAGTGTACATTTTGTTTGGTTAGGTAACCTTGTCACAATTTTACTTTATGTTTGATGATAAATCAAGTCTAAGTAAGGGGGCATTAAAAGAGCAAAGTAAAAAAAATATATCACGCAAGTGAAGTCACTATAGTTATAAATGAAAATATATATATTTTTTTTTTTTTATGTTAGAAGTTGGCAAAGAAGCATATGGCCCACCTGATGGTAAGTGGCTGCCGCAGCCTATGAGCGCTTGCAGCACCATTAGTAGGTGCCACTCGCGCGTTGCCAACTTCGAGATATTAGTTCTTAAATCTCGTTCGCCCAGTAATTTCACTAGCGTACAATGCCCTTCAAACCGGAACACAGTAGTGCCTAAGCACTACTATTTGGCGGTAGAATATTGGACACTGCGGTGGTACCTACCTAGCCGGCCTCTTGCAACAAAAGACCTACCACCAGTGTGACTGATTGCACTGGTGGAATAATCTCTGTTGTGACAGAGGTTATCCCAACAGCGGGCGATGGGGTCGTCACATCCCGACGCCAAGAAATTCTTCCTCTTATCAAATGGTTAGTGGCTAACCTAGTGTCAAAGTTGTTCAGGTCGCCCGTATAAGACTCTGACTTGACTTTTCAACTACTGACAA
Organism: Hestina assimilis; assembly: GCA_023373885.1. Classification (NCBI taxonomy): domain Eukaryota; kingdom Metazoa; phylum Arthropoda; class Insecta; order Lepidoptera; family Nymphalidae; genus Hestina; species Hestina assimilis. Next base: position 14,488,564 of record CM041745.1, read on the forward strand.
ATTAATAACAGCCGTCCCGTCTGGATTTTTACGTGCTCTCTGAAGCACGGAGATGCTCAGTTGAAATACCTCATCATCATCCATTTATTGACTGTTTGCAGCTAAAGTTGTTTAATCCACCGATCGTTTGCCGATCAGTGACCACACCCGGCAATGTCCGTCGCGACATATACCTAATAACAATGCTCGATTATAGATAGATGAATCGAGAAAATATTATAAAATTACTAGCGGGCCCGGCAGACGTTGTCCTGCCCCGAAAAAAATCTGGGACCCGATAGTAGTGCCCTCGACCGGAGACCAGAAGCGTCACCGGTGAAAGTTTCTGATTTACTAATATGGCTATTAAAAAGCAGGGGTTGGTGATAAAAAGTGAAAATTTAGGGTCCTATGTATTTTCAATGCCACATATTAAAAAAAAAAAATTTTGGGGTGGACATTAGATAGTAGCCGATTCTCAGACTTACTGAATAGGCATAAAAAAATTCATAAGAATCAGTCAAGCCGTTTCGGAGGAGTATGGGAACGAACATTGTGACACGAGAATTTTATATATTAGATATTTATTCTTAAACCATCTTAGAATAATATTTATTATTCGCTATATTTTTATGAGATGTACCACAGCATGTAAAAATTCTCATTGTTCTCTGCGGCGAAAGAAAGTTTATTATTAAAATGTTATTAGACATTTCGGGACTAAAGGTCGTGACATGGTTGGCTTTTTATAAATTCCAGAATTTTCTTATGAGTATTATTTTTTCTTTTGATAATATATATCTTTATGTCATATTACAGACTGCTAAGATTTTAATTTGTTGAATTGTTATTTTCGGTATGAAATGGCTGTAGAAATAACTATAGGATTGACACGTCATAGCAGTAATCGTACTGCTGCATTTCATTCGATAACTTTATTTTTTTTAACAGTCATGTCGATATGAAACTTCGTGAGTATAATATATTGTTACGGAGAACCTTAACACCGGGCATAAGGTTCAAAATCACTACTCTAATATTATCGCTCTCTGTCTATTTGCTTCGCTACGCGTAGGATCTAGAAAGATGTGTTCTCGAAAAGTGCCGTATAACATTCCGTGGACGGAACTTTCTGGAACCCGTGTTCCACACTATATAAGCGGCCCGTCGCGTCGACTGTTTCATTCAGTTCTGAGCAACGAGCGAAGAAAGTACAAGCGATACAAAAGATCAAGTGCTATAGCTAGTGACTTCGGGTATCCTTTTAGACTTCGATTGACACGTGATTTGGGTCTGTGATTTGTGAAGTTCTGGTCTGTGACCTTTGAAGATCTCTTTAAAGTCTTTTGAAGCCATCATGTTTTTCAATCCAAATATTCGAAGCCTAGCACGTGACAGTATGTAATCCAGATGATAAAACAATTGTTTGAACCCACCGATCTGATCTAAAGATTGAGCCCGGAGGTGAATAGCGAAACTCAGAATTACTGATATTAAACATCCGAGTTTTAATGAGTCCATAGATAGATTGAGTAACGATGGTTTGATATTGGAGTTAGAATAGATAAATTATCGAAATATAAATGTAACAGAAATTATAAACTTTCTAGTTCAGTTTGTTTATGAAGCGTGTTTTTAGAGTTTTTTGAACTATATTATATATTAGCCCTCCCCGAGGCCCTCGAGAAGATGGGAGTCTCTTTCAAGTCACCGATCTTTTACCACCTATCTTTACTTTGAGTATTCTCATACAGTTTGTCTCCTTATCTCATTCATGAATATTTTTGTTGACTGGTCGCACCAAAAAGATTGTGAAATGTAAAAATATTTTCGTAGTTTCACTTCTTACGCTTACCTGCACAGCGAAAAATTTTTTTCTACAGCACGGAGCTACTTTCATTTTGTTATGACACATAAGTATAGTCATATCGGTAGGGGAAATAATCTAAGTTCCTTTATAGCACAGTATTGTTCAACTTTATAATATTAATATATAATTATAATTATATTATAAAAAAAATACTTAATATATAATTTAACTATATATAACGGCAGATTTAAGATGATCATACTTTGTTCTTAGTTTATTCTTTACTGGGTTTCTTACAAAGTTCTGTATTGTTCCTACACTAATTATATTACCTACCTTTGTGAGATATTTAATAAGGTGTTCAGTTGATTATATTTTACCTTATATAGTATTGCTTGTTTTAATAAACATGTATTGTTATAAAATTGATTTATAGTATTACTAAAAGCCGCAGCCCCGGGGGCTTTTTCTGGGCAAAATGTGTTTGTCAAATTTCATTTCCTTTGGCAACAAACAAACATCCATCAAACATAATTATGTAAATTAATTCTCGCAAACGTTTTACGTCAATACTTTTAGTATAATTTATAATATGACAAAGGCGTCGGGATGTGACGACCCCATCGCCCGCTGTTGGGATAACCTCTGTCACAACAGAGATTATTCAACCAGTGCAATCAGTCACACTGGTGGTAGGTCTTTTGTTGCAAGAGGCCGGCTAGGTAGGTACCACCGCAGTGTCCAATATTCTGCCGCCAAATAGTAGTGTTTAGGCACTACTGTGTTCCGGTTTGAAGGGCATTGTACGCTAGTGAAATTACTGGGCGAACGAGATTTAAGAACTAATATCTCGAGGTTGGCAACGCGTGAGTGGCACCTACTAATGGTGCTGCAAGCGCTCATAGGCTGCGGCAGCCACTTACCATCAGGTGGGCCGTATGCTTGTTTGCCAACTTCTAACATAAAAAAAAATAGAGGAGAGTAAAGATGCTAAACGCTATCAGAATAAAATAAATTATTAAATGAATCAAAAAACCCAACTGCATTAATAATAATTTCTAAAAAGCTAAAAACAAGCTCTATAATGACTACTATAATATAAATATTTCTTTAATGTTAGTAAAGGTACTGCAGACGGAGACAAGCGTTGAAATAAAACATAATTATTATATTTTTCCGTAATTTAAGCACTTCCCTTTAAACTCCATCATCAATTTACAAATTGATTGATCGGCTTGTCCCCGTCTGAACCTAACATTTTTTTCGCAATAAAAAGTATTTTATGTCTTAATCCAGGTAACAATCTTTGTATGTGCTAAGTTACATCCCAATCCATTAAATCGTTAATGTGATGTGTGATTGAGTAACAAGCATCTAAACATTTTTGCAGTACGTTTTTTGATAATGCCGAGGAAACCTAATATTTTTTCTGGTATCAAATGTGTTAATTCAGGGTGTGTTAATTCAATATAAGCTCTCTGTGTGCTAAATTTCATCCAAATTCGATCAGCGGCTTTTGCGTGAAAAGGCTAAACTACTTTCTTACTCCTCTGTCATACTTGGCTTACGTTGTCATCAAGATTGCATTACATATTGATGGAGTGAACGCATTTTACGAAACAAAACTGAATGTTACTCGAAAATATGCTTTATCATTTCTTTGCTGACTTTGAAGTTGAAAATTGTAGTTTTGCAGCATTGCGTGAGAGGATAAGGAGTGCGGAGCGCCGACAAACAGGCAGACATTTGCAAAAAATATAAATATATGATATTTCATCATTTAGTTTTTAGTTCCGAGTAACATTTTTTATAAGAACCTAAGATGTAGGTATAGACACTTAAAATTTATATTTTTCTTACATTAAACAAATTACATGACTAGGAATCGAAAAATACTTTTATTATAATATATTATGCTTATTCCTATATTTTATTACTTAATTATTTATTAATTGTACAATACATTGAATAACATTTTTTTTAACATTGATTTGCTGGATATTATGTTTTTATACAAATTGTTGAGGAATATTTTGGATTGCCCCAGATTACTTGAAAAAATCAATTTTTCGGTAAATTGTATTTAACTTTTTTTAATGTATTTTGTAAACTCAAATTAATAATGTGCATGTAGTGTTTGCTTTAAACTGATTTTACATAATTATGTATACATAAATTGAAACCTTATATTTGCATTTACTTAAAATGTAAAAATCGCTAGCAAACCAATAAATAAATAAATAAATAAAAAATAACATTATATATTATAATAGTTTGCGTTTTAGAAATTTAATTATTTTATTAATCTACCTATTTATATAACTACGCCGTATTTTTTTATTTATAGAAAATGCTTTAATTAATTATTCTAGACATTGGGAGTGGAATTGGCAATCACTGGCCAAAAAAAAAAATCAAACTTCAATCATCGATATCTCGAAAACTAAGCAATATATCGAAAAATTTTATTTTTACTTTTCGTTTTATTTTATTGAGTTCTACAAGGAAACATCATCAGATTTTAACTCTGAGCGAACTGTGATATTCCGCTTTGAATATCTTTGCTTCTGCGGAACCCATGTTAAAATAATGTAGCCTATGTCACTCTCACAACTGAGACGAATCTAATGATACCCTATAAGTCGATGTACGTCCAAGGGTTTAGCCTGTAGAGCGTCACAAAGAAATAGACATACATACATACATACATACATACATACATAAATACATACATACATACGCTCGAAAAACATTACCCTCCGGCAGTCGGGTAAAAAAAAGCAAATAAGTAACAGGCTGTTAAGTCCTACTATTAATTGCTAGAGAAAGATAAAGCCGGAAACATACTTACGTGTCGAAATATATATAAGTCATGTCGTGTGACAAACCGATTCCTCACGACACGCCACGATACGTAAGTATGTTTTCGCCTGAATGAGATTATTCAACCACTCTGCTCGACTGTGAATTGGCTGATATACACTAGTTACTTCTTAATTGTTATTAGCGGAGTGCAATCCACAATATTTTCCTTTACAGTAATTAAAAGCAAAGCTGTTAATGACTTAAGCTCCACAGGTCGCGTGTTCGATTCCCGCTTGGAGCAGATGTTTTCCGATTTGTGTGTGTTTGTCCTTATCATTGTGTATATTTCCGGACACCCAACACAGGATATAAGTATCTGTCGGCAAAAAGCATTATAAATATCTCATCGCCTTATCTATTTTTGAAATAGCCTTGTACGTTCCCGCCCTAGTTATATGACGTATATATTTCACGCTAACCTTCCTAAACAAACAAGTTCTTTGCTATGGCAACATTGATAAAGTAAGTACATATATTGGCGTTCGCCCAAAGCTTAGTTCAATATTTAAATTGAAGTTGTTCGGGTGTCAGTTGAAAAAGAATAAAAAATATATATTCATAGTACCCTTGAGGGTTTTTGTGAGCAATTTTCTTTTGTTACCATAAATTAGCAGTCCATTTGCGACTCGGGTTCGTGTAACGAGGTGTTCTTTTTAGAAATTATCTTTAAACGATAAATCGTTTCTTTTGAGGATCCTTATCTTTGATTTCTTTGGTTTGTGAAGAGTTTTTAAAAATTTCTTTGTATTCGTTTTTGGAACGAAGTTCCTTATCGCGCGTCGTGAAAGGGGGCTAGACGGAAAAATTCTTACGAAAAGTTGTCACGACACTTTTTGCTATAGTAAGCTATTGTAAGCTGTGCGGCGTCGCATGTTTCTCTGTCTGTCTCTCTCTCTCTTATAGAAAGCAAGCCAGATATTTTCATTTCTATTTCGCATTGAACAGTGTGGTGTCGCGACGATTATTTTTGTTGAGTGTATGCAGGTTTTTTGTAAATAATAAATAATGTTAATAATAAAAAAATATTATTATAACTTAAAAAAATAAAATTTTATTACAATTCCTTCACTAATTAATCGAAAGGAACTTCGTTCTATCCGGGTGTCCCTTGACACCTCTCAAGTTTTTTTTTATTATCTTTACATAGTATAAAATGTCAATGCTTCCGCTGCCTGTTTGTTTAGATCTTTTAAACGAGATGTATATGACTGATCTCGTCCTAAACGGTTGGACCGATTTTGATTTTTTTTTGTGTATCCCTGTGGATTGGACAACGGTTTCACAATTTGATACAGTATTATATTATTAAAACTATCGTGAGACATTATTAACTTAATGTAAAAATCTAAACGGCTCACACTCACGTATAATCGGCGGTGGCAGAGCACGCCGTCTACTCCGGCACCTCTCATTATATTAGGTACGATAAGGTCAAAGTACTGTCCCGCGAAAAGAATTTCGTATCGCGCAAATTTCGTGAGGCAATAGAAATCGACCGTCGTCCTAATTTTAATAGAGACAAGGGGTGGGCCCTGCCACCTCCTTCGAAACCTGTGCTACTAAACGCGACGCCGAAGAATATCGGAAGTGTTGATGAGTGTGTAGTGGATATTGTGAGTACATTCTGTGCGCCCGTGAACTCCAATTGTGACACTAGTGCATCGGTCTCTCCGGCTTCACCACCAGCGCGGGCGCATCCCCCGCCCGCCGCCCTGTCCAGCCGCGCGATGCGAGCACAAGCGCGCAGTGCGAGACGGGTTGCGACCGCGAACGTTACCCACTCACCCTGAAGAAGGACCTCCGATGAGTCCGAAACTAGTCGGTACTTACACCGATTATACGTGAGTGTGAGCCGTTTAGATTTTTACATTAAGTTAATACAGTATATGCAAAGTCGCAGTTTTTTTTTTGAGGCAGGACAACGTCTGCGAAGTGACCAAGAAACTTAACATTTCCTATGGATACTTCACGGGTTGCGATACATTTAAGTACTTTAATATAGTTTCTTTGCCTCTTGCCTTGTTATTCTTAAGTAAAAAGTATAGAATAAAATATTTTTATTAAAAAAAATTAAAAACTAAAAATCAAACGAAGCTTGAAGAGGCATTTTACGGGTCGGCAGGGCGAGGGTGGCTAGTGTAGTTCGCATACTACAACCATATTAGTCACCTTCGCGTGTGGACTCCACTTCCACTTACCATCAGGTGGAGTAGAGTCATTTGCCTCCTGGGTTTAATAAAAAATATAAATATAAATATTTTATTTTTGAAGCCGGTAATTTTTTTGACGTTATACTTCTTTAGGCATGTTATGAAAAAATGATGAGAGTGAAATGAATTTTAAGATGCGTGTGCATGAGCGTCACACAAAATTCACAGATTGAGGCTGTCCGCAAAACCGCTCATTCAGTCTCGAAAACAAATTCTAACTGAGCTTTATTGAGTGTGTTGACTATTCTTTTCCGGTACTTTTATTATTTTACTGTAATTAATTATTTGCATGCAATTAAAAATAGCTTTTTAATGACGCCAAAGTTGTATAACTTCTGACGTGCGTACATAAGTACATGCACCCACTTTTTTTGTTAAATTTATAGATATATAATAATTTATATATTTTATGATAAATATTCATCAATTTAATGGAGTTATGAAATTTTGCCAAACGCATTGTTATATAAGAGTTTCTGTTTTCTATCCATTTGCTTGATAGAACTTGGCACGGATTCGTATGAGATGTTATGTCATTACTTATTTCTTTTAAAATATTGATACTTTGCTGTGATTAAAATCAATATCATATGTACTATCTTTTACATGTGTAAAGTTTTTAATATTGCATGACATATTTCGACTATGTCTTTTCAGTGATAGATATTTGGAATGAATCGCTGTTTTTATAACTATCATTGTTTCGCTCGCCTGATCTACAAATTATTTTAAGAAACCTTTTTTTTTTTGTTGCGACTAAGTTGGTTCTTTTTTTTCTACTTATCGAGTGGTTAGTGACCAACCTAGTGTCAAAGTTGTTCAGGTCGCTCGTAGGCCTCTGACTTGACTTATCGACTGTTGTCAAATCGTCAACAGCCGGGACCCACTTTTTTACGTGCCCTCCGAAGCACGGAGACTAAGCAGTTGTCGTAGGCTATGAGAGCTTCCCCCCCAACCGCAGAGGTCAAACTATGCGGTACCCTGGGCTTGTCGTGCCGGGGGGGCTCAGTAGCCGGGAGTGGATTGTGCAGGTGGCACCTTCGACTGCCCGGTGAAGCTAATAGAGTCAGACGGTTCGGGCGTGGGGCGTTTTACGCTAGACCGCGCCTAGGAGGGTGGTGTCGTATGGGTCGCTCCGGTACTTTTCTGCTTATCAGAATGGACTGCGGGCGGCTCCTGCGACACCGGAGGTGTGCTTAGCCGGGGCCATCAGCCCCGGTCGGGCGGTAGAGGAAGAAAACCTCTTTAAAAAAATAACGGCGGTCGGTCGTAGAGGGAAACAACCTCATTAAAAAGTTAGTCTCGGCGGGGGAGCCCTAGGACCCAGGGCTCCATTGGTTGGGTTTGCCGGGGCATTCTGGTCCCGGTCGGCGGGGTGCGAAAGCGCCGTGGTTTATTGTATTTATGTATTAATATGTATTTATGGCGGCAGTAGGTTGCCGCCCCAGACGGTGGCCGAAAGGCCTAGGCGCGCAAGCGCCTAGATATATTATATATTGTATATATGTATAGTATGTATTATTATGTATGTATGGCGGCAGTAGGTTGCCGCCACCGGTGGGCCCCTCGGGGCAAGCACCGGGGCGTCGCGGTGGTATGCTTCGGTGATCCCGCGACGTCCCACTTTGGTGCTAGATGGGACCTTGGAGTTTTAGTGGGTATGGGAGCTCGGCTCCGAGTCCACACACCTCTTGCGCCATTGCACCCGTCCCGGCGCTCGAGTGCGTAACTGCATTTCTTAAGGTAAAAAAAAAAAAAAAAAGGCTATGAGAGCTTGCAAGACCATACATTAATTGCCAGCCTTGAGATATTGGTTGTTAAATCTCCTTTGCCCTTCAAACTGTAAGACACTATACTGCTTCTTCTTCTTTTTTTTGTTATAAATACTTGTACTATCACGTGCTTTCACTAAACCGCTGTTATTTTAACATTACAAGTAGACACTTCAATTCTATTTATTAGTATATAACGGGCATGAAGGACCGTTGTTATCATAGTCTATTTGTAACTTTAAAAGCATCAGTATGCAGCAAATTAGCTATATAAGATTATGGGGAAGAAGAAAAAGAAAGAAAGAAGAAAAGCAAAGAATACAAAAGACACTTTAAATAAAGCACAACAGTATCAAAAATCCTATTTCTTTTGAATATCTCCGGTCAATTAATGTCGAAAAAGAAATGCTACTAATAAAACTGCTGCTTTCAGTGCAGCAAAAATTAATGGTATAGGTTTAGTTACCTACTTAACTCAACTTAGTTATGAACAAAATATCAGAAAGTATAAGAACGAGACGTGACTTTTAATATAAATTGAACACTTAAAGCATCAACGTTTCATGAGAAATTCTACAAGAAAATATAATATTTGGTATCGAATATTTCATAGATACGATGCCTGCAGGGCAGAGATTACCAAGTCTCCTAAATTTCGACCCTCGAATTTTAGAAATTATTGTATACGAAATATAAAACGTTGTCCGTAAATTGTATCTAAAAGACATTTTGTGTGACATAAAAATGACTCAAGAGATGAGATACTAAAATTGCTTGGGATTGCTAGTTTTTAGTTTAGCGCCTAAGCTAAAATAAGTTTACAGACATTTTTTCTCGGAATTTTTCGGAGCTTACTCCTCAAGAATCGATTTTCATATAAGGCCCAAAGTATGGAATTTTTATGATTTTTTTATTTATTCAAAATTAAAACAAAAATCGTTACGAAGCAGATTAACTTGAAGGAATTAATTATTTATTATTCTAATCGAAATATTTATGTATTTTTGCGTGTCTGTTAAACTTTAGGTATAAAATCTAGTCGTCTGTCGAAGCTGCCACACTAACACTGTTTTTTCTTTATTGCTAGTATATTCTTCATTTTCATCTAAATTTTGATAATGAAAACCAAAACAAACTCTTGAAGACGGTACCTCCTTGTCCTTGTCCATTTTCATTGAAATAACGTAAACTTGTTTGTATTTTAATTGAATTTTCCACGAAAAATCTTTACTTACTATATTTCTGTTCTTTGCTCGTAATTTTCATACCTGAAAAATAAAACAAAATATTATTATTTGAAATCTTATATACATTATATTTTGATTATTCTGAGAAAAACTGATACATTTTAAAATGTACGAGTGTACGCTTTGGACTCGTGAATAAAAATTTTTATAGAGACAAATTGAAAATTGCAATATAGAAAATAATTGGCTAAAAATCCATATGTGATATTTTATCCCCTATTTCACCCCCTTCAAATTTGGTTTTCCTGGCAAAAAGTAGGCTTTAACCGTATCCATGGTACTCTCTATGTCCATACCAAAGTCTATCATAATCGGTTCAGCGGCTAGGGCATGAAAGTGTCACAAGTAAATAAACTCACTTTCGCATTTATAATATTACTAGCGGCCCGCTCCGGCCTCGCACGAGTATAAAATATATAGCCTATGTCATTCACTGAAAAAATTATTAAAATCAATCCAGTAGTTTTGATTTATTCATTACTGCCCGTGGCCCGCACGCGTTAAATGTAATTATTGACGAAATCAAATTAGAAACCTCAATATTATTATACATATAAACCTTCCTCTTCAATCACTCTATCTTTTAAAAAAACCGCATCAAAATCCCTTGCTTAGTTTTAAAGATTTAAGCATACATAGGGACAGAGAAAGCGACTTTTTTTTATACTATGTAATGCTAATAATGACTAGCAAACTTTCATCTCCTATTTCTACTTTTAGCTCTCTTCACTTTTTTTGGGCAACAAAAAGTATCCTAATTTTTCTTGTCTGAAGTGCCATCTATTTATATACCAAAATTCATGAAATTTATTAGTATTATTTTTATTAGTTAACCTGGTATTCCATAGTTGTAGTTCGTTTTTGATAATCTCACAGGAACCGAACATTTTACCGTAGAAAAAAATCCTGTCTTAATCCAGGTAAAAGTCTATATATGTGCTAAATTTCATCCGAATCCGTTCTGCCGTTTTTGTGTGATTAATACAAACTTTCACATTTATTATATTAGTAGGATATTAGGATACGTAGCTACTATATAATAGTTTTTAGTTACAAGCGACAAGGAATTGAAAAACTTGAACCAAATAAAAGTCAAGAAAGCGGTCTTTTACGACAAGGGAGTATATCGAGTCGATCCTTACATTTCCTATCGCAAACGTGTGAAAGGTCCAATGAATTCTTTCCAATAAAATGTCCGGCCCGCATTTAGCTACTTAGAAGGATAAACCTTATTACATTGGAATAAAGGTGTTTTAGGAAGGCAGCATTTGAAATTTAGATGCTATAGCAGAAGGGCCAGCTTGGACATGTGCCAATATTCTTTGTGGATTTTTTAAGTTAATTTACTGATTGGATCCTCGTGATTTTGAAGCGTTGGAATAGAGAATAGAATTTTTATAGTAATGTGTAGATACTATTTGTTTTATATAAAAGCAAAAGTAATATATTTCTCTTGATAATAATTTTATAAAATTGTGCGGTCGAGAGAACGCCATCAGGACAGATGTTCTTTACGTTTTTTCTTTCAACTCCGAATGTAATTCGAAATTAAATCTGTATATTTCAATAGGTTATACGAAAGAAAGAGATAGGGACAGAGTGTGAGAGAGTTGCGCACCCAGCCACAAACTCACTTGCTCGTATGCTCATTTGCTTGTAGTAGGCTCGATACAAACACGCACATATAAACAAATTAAGACATGTCGTTACGAGACGATTTCTACTAAATCACACTATCCGTAAATCACGATAAAGAACTTCGTTCCAAAAAAATAACGTATGTTAATGTAAGTTGTGCATTGTACATTAATGCATCATAACAGAAGAAGTCTTCTCCCAGCTGTGGGACATTCACAAACTATATAAAATTCGGTTGAACTGTTTTTGCGTGATTCAGTACCAAACATCCAAACATAGGATCATTTATAATATTATTCATGAGATTTAAATGATAATTTAAAAGCATTTATTTGTGATGCAGAATTATCTTTTAAAGTAAATTCATGAGAACCATGTCTTGCCAAATAGGAAGACGCGAGACACCACAGATAAGGGAGTCTTCAAGTAAATTGGAGCGACGTTTAAAATTAAGTGTAAAATAACTGAACCTAGCTTTTATTACATTGGAGATATACTATATTCGATATATGCAGTCTTTTTCCTTATATATGAAAGAGTAACTGGGAGTGATAACTTAACCTATAGTTACTAAATTATAATCTATCGTCCGATTTCGCAATTTTAACCAACCAGGAATTAATTTGTTTTTATGAATATTAGCAAAGTTTTTTTCAAGTAATTACTAATACTCCTATTGCTCTTCCAAATAAGCTCGTAGATTGCGCTAGGAGTGGGTACGACAATAGCCCACTCTTTCACCGACAAAGCAACTCTCGCACTTTGAATGTTCCGAATAATTAAAAAGTATACGTCGAATAACAATTAATTATAGTTTTGCTTAAAAAAATACAAAAATTGTAAAGTGATTATTTCAGCTATCTTGATTTTGTGGATCGTTTGAAATAGATTTTTTTGGACATGTAAAAAATATCATTATCCTTTTATGCGACTTATTTAAAATTCATGAGCACACGCTCGCGTGATTTATCGCAGGATGCTGTGAGATTGGAGCTGAGACGAGATGCTTTTTTAATGATTTTCGCACAGAACAGAGGTTTCAGGAAATGTTATACGTACATATGTACTGAAATTTTCATAAACTATGTAGTAGCAAAAACAATGACTTTTATGTATAGATGACGCCTTGAACAGAGGTAGCGAACATGGGCTAAGTGCCACCGATCGTAGGTTCGATACCCGCTCGGGCCATATGTATGTATTGACCATAAAGGCATGTGTTCTGGTCTGGGTGTTCTTGTCGCTGTTATTATTTCTGTTTTTGGACCTTCGACACATGATATAACTATCCTAATAGGGGTCGTTAAAAGGAAGAGAACAGAGACAAGGAGATTGGGCCTCTAGCGCTCTCACTCATCGCACGAAACGCAACAGTACTGATACTGTTACTTTTCTGTTAGTAGATAATTGGAAATCAAGGCTCGTCATTTCAAACGCCCCTTAGCACTTTTATTACCCGCAACACGCTTCCTACACTCGAAAACGGTCCCGCCTCCTAACTTTATTTTGCATAAGATGTTGTAAGATGTGTTTGCCTATAAAACATCAAAGATATATAATTTTGCCTAAATAAATAGCTTATAATATATTTAATTTTCGTAGCAAAGAGTAGCCTATTTCCTTCTCCAAAGCTTCATTTATTTCTATACCAAAATTGATCAAAATTGATTAAGTTCAGACATGGTTACTTGCACATTTATAATATTAGTCTGAAATATCAAATTTTTATGAATCAATGTACCAATTTAATATGAAAAATTTGAAAATGTCACCAGCAAACGAAAATCTAAAATAAATTGTTAAGAGACTAATTAAATTATTTTTTTTTTTTTTTTTTTTTTTATGTTAGAAGTTGGCAAACAAGCATACGGCCCACCTGATGGTAAGTGGTTGCCGTAGCCTATAAGCGCTTGCAGCACCATTAGTATGTGCCACTCACGCGTTGCCAACCTCGAGATATTAGTTTTTAAATCTCGTTCGCCCAGTAATTTCACTAGCGTACAATGCCCTTCAAACTGGAACACAGTAGTGCCTAAGCACTACTATTTGGCGGCAGAATATTGGACACTGCGGTGGTACCTACCTAGCCGGCCTCTTGCAACAAAAGACCTACCACCAGTGAAACATTTCATTTCCAAAGTATATGGCGGAATTTTTCACAAGAAAAACTTAATTAACGCTAGCGAGAATCGTTCAGCCGCGAATGGACAAGAAGCCTAAAATAATTACGGTCTTGTCATTGCCTTTTTTTACAGTTGAATTGATTATCTCAAGTACTGTAGTTGGACTCTTCGGTGTATTTTGAGATTTTGATGAATATTTATGTCTTCAATGCCATTCCTTTCTAGCCCCGACGAAAAAGCTATGGGGTATTATAAATATGACGTGTCTGTGTATGTGTGTGTGTGTGTGTCTATCTGTGGCATCATAGCTCCAATCCATCGTATCTTAGCTTTGTGTGATGAAAATCGGGCCAAGATTTTTGTAACAACTCCCTCATTGTGGGTATCAAATGAAAAGGCTTAAAATTTAGAATACTATGATAAATTTCAAATCTAAAATGGCCGCCAACATGAAATGGCGACTAACATTTTTTCAACGCTTATCCGTGTATTTAACATAACCATTGCAATAAGATAGGGTCAACAAAATATTGACTCAACCCAATTTGTGTACCTGTTTTGTGATAGATATTGGGACCGACAGCTTAAAGAGCTATCCAAGACAAGGGTGAATGGAGTAACTAAACCAAAACAAAAGAATTTGTGCCGAATATACTATTACAATTTGGAGAGATACAACAAAGCGGATTATATATCCCTCAAATATAGACCCTGATTGGGAAAAAACCTCTACTTTACAGAAGATCGTAATCAATCAAATATACTTTCGTATTTTGTAGTGTAATGTTGTTTCCTACATACTATATGGACGCAAATAAGCAATACCATGTCAACCCACACGAATGTCATTTCGAGAAAAACGCGTTTGAAAATTTTGAACAACTTGCTATATATGAATTTTTTAAATGTATTGGTCAAGTTTTTGGCAATTTCAGATTTATGTAAGTTATTTTACTTATTTTCACAAAAAATAAGTATACAAACTGCGTATTTCGTATATAATATAACCCAAAACATTTAACATAAAAAATAATTTGCTTGATTAAAAAATGGCTTTTTAGAAGTTTTAAAGCTTAAAACCCTACAAATACTAAAGAATAATGTTCTTCAGCCATTTACCAACACTTCTGCATATATAACTCAGTTTTTTCAAATTTTGTGGGTTGACATGGTATTGCTTATTTGCGTCCATATACGGTTACTCCGCTATTTTTTCTTTCGTGACGTTTGGAAAATTAGCGTATGGTCTGCTTGATGGTAAGCAGTCACCGCAACCTATGAACGCTTTCGATACTTGAAGTATTACATACACGTTGATAACCTAAGGGATAGGAGGGAAGGGTTGAAAAGACAAAGAAGGGAGGGAACAGCCGGGGAGATTGGGCCTGCGTCCCTCTCACTCATCGTACTAAACGCAACATTACTGTGTTACTTTACGCCTAATTTCTATGATAGGGTAGTGAATTCCCGATCGAGCCGGCAAATTTTTGCTGGGACAAGAATAGCTGAAAATACTTGTATACAGCGAAAAATCTGCAGAGTCGTTTAGTATAATACTTAGAGTTAAACTACTTTTAGGAAACTAATGGTTGGCAAGACGCAAATGGGCCTTTGGCGCAGCAAGCTTCCATGGTCTACTATGCTTGAACACATACTACGAAGATCATGACTATTCGAATGGGTTCTTCTGTCACTACAACAGATGCATCACCAATTTCGGTGTGGTGGTGGTAGGAGTTAAAAGGTCTGGTTGGTAAAGTATTGGTCGGTGAAAAATTTGCGAAATGACTGCTCGCGAGCCACGTTTCGAGATCAGCCAGCATATAACTATTTGTATCTTTAAAAAGGCTTTTTTTTTTTTTTTCGGAATGTGTTTGCTGTTGGCCCTACTGGCCTTGACAGCGTCACCGAGCGGGGGCCGAGTACAGAGACTCAGCCGTGATAAAGGGGCAGCCCTCACGGGGCTCAAATTTGATTCCGTCCTTAGGGTGCCTCCTGCGAAGCCGAACCACGGCTAAGGACGTCATTGGAGATGGAGGCAGCGCTCCGAGCGCATTCTATACGATAGACTCACCCGACGGTGTGAGCGCGACGCGACTTGCGAAACAAAGGACCTCGTCCTCGCCGGCGAGGACGGTGTTGTGTGCGTGTCTGTGCTGTGTAAGGGGCATTTTCTAATGTAATCCTATCGTCAGGGTCTTGCAGGACGTGCTTTGGACGCCTTACTTTTGTCGGTTGGTTACATCAGTCTGCGGTTTAAAAAGGCGGTAACGCACGCATGAACTGATGTTGCAGATGTTCATGGGCGGCGGTAAGCTCCTAACATCAGGTGAGCCACCTGCCCGTTTGCCGCTTCTGGTATGAAAAAATACTAATATATTCCAACCATTTATTAATGAATATGTAACATGATTTCACATGCACCATAGGGATGTAAATAAAATTAACGCTTGTTCACCGATAAACTTGTTTAGCTAAATTGCCGGCTCCACATCAAAGTTCCCGCGGGGATGGCACCACATTTGAAATTCAGATGCGGTTTTCTTATTTTTACCGTCTAAAAGGTCCAATGATTTTGTTTTGTGTTACGAAAAATGTAACCATTTATTTTATTTCACTTGGGGAATGTTTTGTATCTGAATTGTAGAAGTAATCAGGATAGTAAAGGAAAATGAGGTTAAATTTGAAGGAAGCTATTTCTATTATTGAAAAAAAAAAACATTATTCTACCTCAATGAAATGTTCGCTTTTTGTCTCTTGCACGAGGGAGAAAAGTGCCCGATTCTCTCCCGACAAGATGACACTACTTAACTCGTTGTACCTCTAGGTCACCTAGCAACCGTATGTTTATCCCTCGTACTAGCGACTAAAAGCGAAGTCTTCATCGCAGGAAAAAGAAAAAATCTATATACAGGTTTGAAATCATAATATGAGATACAACAGTGCATTACCCACCACGGGAGGATAGTAGGACATTGCCACCCACAGCTACACTTTTTTTAGAAGTATTAGAAGTAATTAACTTCGACGTAACACCACCAAAGCTTTAAAGTCTAAGGCACACAAGTAAACATTTCGTTTGCAATTACTTCTTTTAATTTAAAATAATCCATGAAAATAATCCTAGTAAATATTTTATAAGTCACTCCACCAAAGAAAATTATAAGTATCTGTGTCTTTAGTAAGTATTTCTTCTAATAAATAATTTGCTTCAACTTCACAGACTTACATAATTATATACAACAATACAAAAACGCACCTGTGTGCCCATAAACATACGCACAGCCGCGTCAATGATCAATCTCCCTTCATAATTTGAAGCCTCAATAGCTCAATGGTAGATGGGCCGACTTCAATCCGTTAACGCGAGAGTCGAGGGTTCAATTCTGTCCCCCTTGGGATATTGTCGTACCCACTCCTAGCGCAAGCTTCGAGGTTATTTCGAGGGGCAATAGGAATATTAGTAATGTCTTGATAAAGCATTGCTAATATTCTTTAAAAAAAAGCATCAGACGTTTCCCAACTGAGGTTCATGATAAAAGTTAAATTGAATTCTAGCATTGCACATTTCAGAACAAAACACGAACTTGAAATATGTCTTGCTTGAAATAAGTGGTATAATACGGTGTCACATTTGGAATTCAGATTCGGTTTATTCTGTTCGTTTTGCGGTGAGACTGAACAGTATTGCATACGCTGTTTGAACTTATAGGCTGGGAGGTGGACGTCGAAACTCTAGCAATTGTTGCAATTTTTTTTGTTTTTGAGCGTCACTCTAAGTCTAACTCTAATGGAAATAGGTCTGGCCTGAAGCGTGACTCAAAGACAACAGATAGACCAACACAGTAACAATATGAATAGGTGATACAGAGGAAGACTGTATTAACGCTAAGAAGCAAAAATAGTTGGATAAGAAAAATATTCTTTTAGGAAAGAGCTCATGTAAGGATCCTTGGTAAAGATAGAAAATGTGTGATGTATATACTGAAGCAAGAAAAAGGACTTTTAATTTATTTTATTTATTTGTAAAAAATGATTGGATTGGATTGGATTGGATTTTTCTACACAATAATAATTGTTATGAAATAATTATTATCGATATGTAAACTACTGAACTATTTGGGAAAAATGACAAATTATTTTAAATTTACAATACTCAATCTTAGAAACCATACGTTCCAGATAATCTCAGACTCATTTTGGTTTTAGATTTAAATAAAATAATAAAAACAATTTGTTTTTTTACAAACATTTACTATAGCGTCATAACCTCCTAGACTATTTCGCGACAACAGCTGAAAGGGCGCGTATCGCGACCATTTTGAGTGATTCGTAAACCACGGTTTTGCGTTGGAAACGTTTGAAATTTGCATTTGAAACATTGCTGTTAATTATGTACGTTAACATAACGTGCTGTATACTAAACTGACGTTTATTAAAGAAATAATACAAAACTGAGGGTCTACCATACACTTTTAGAAACAATTCAGATTCAGCGGTTTCACCATTAACTTTTATTGCGATTCAAGTGTCGTCCATATATGACATAATTATATATTTATACGAGGTAATGGTAAGCCCACAGATTTTATATGAGCATCACGTATAAATATACATCTTATGGTAAGAAACAGCGATGTAGCTCAGTTTAGGTTGTCATTTAAATCGCAATAAGAGTTCACGCCATAAAAAAACAAGAAAAAAAAAAAACTATAAAATACTAAAGTTAAAATTTAATAGTATCTAAGAGGTTCTTTTATTTTTCACATGTTTTCCCGTATATCGTGTTACGGAATTCCCTTGAGAGATAGCTACTTACTCTGACAAAACCTTTTTCGTGTCGCACTTATTTTTGTATATATATATACACTTAGATATAATAACACTTCTCACTTAAAGGATATTTGTTTCTTGTCAAACAATGAATACAGACGAATATTAAAGTTTAAGACTGTATTCCTGTTACATTTTTATTATTATATTTAATTTTAATAGTTATGTACGAATGATTTTAAGCCATATAAACTCTAAGACGCGCTTTTTGCAACGTGCGCAACTCGTAGACGTATTAACCCGCTTATAAGCTCGTATACGCGCGTAATAATTTTAATACACGTTTAAAAAAAACATATGTATAAAATGCCGACATGACTGGGTGTTATTCTTTGCGGGGTTCTTCTATAAATTTCGATGTCGTAGTTCACTAATTTCGAAGAACTTAGCGCGGAACCATGTCGCACAAATAAAAAAAAATCTTGAATTTGCACAAAAAGGGGCAAAATGCTGACGAGATCATAAAGAGTTCCTTACCACTATAGAATTTAAAAGAAAAAAACGTCAAAAAATGTGGTTTATTGTACGTAAGTATGGGGACCCTTTTTTAGTAGTCGTTGTAGTGGCAACAGAAATACACATTCTGTTCAAATTTCAAATCTCAAATAGTTCAAATTTCAAATTTCGTATCACTGTTCATACGGTACGGTCCGCTGACAGACGGATAGAAGGATGGACTGACGGACAGCGGAGGCTTAGAAGGGTACAGATATGTAAAAAACATTCGTCTGAATTATTATTTAATGGTTGGTATATTTTGTTCTATATGTTGATTAATAAATGATGTTATCATAACAACCACAAATAAAAATAATACAAATAAATTTAGAATAAATAACACCCCAACCAAAGTACCAAAACTGAGGTCTTGTTTTCCCAGAAACGTATAAATTAATATGTAATTTACATTATAATAATAAACGAATAATGTGGGTTACCCTTTCACATACATAAGAAAAGAAAACACAAATGATATGTACATTAGTACTTTGAAGTTGATTTAATTAATGTGTAAGTTGTCTGTAAAAAAACCACACTAAGACTTAGCACAAATTATTTTTACTACAACCGCTGCTACTAATTGGTTAAATTGGTTAAGTTTAAATTAACGAGTTTTAATTTTTTTTATGTAACTAAGTTGGCAAGCAAGCAAATTACCCACTTGATGGTAAGCGGTTGCCGTAGCCTCTGAGCGCTTGCTACACTGCCTGTAGGTGTTACACACGCGTTGCAAACCTCGAGATATTGGTTCTTAAATCGGTTTTCGCCAATAATTTCACTATTTACAGTGTCCTTCGAACCAAAACCCAATAATACCTAAGACACGGTAGACACTTTGCGGTAGAATATGTAACACTGCGGTATTACCTACCTAGCCGGCCTCTTGCAACAAAAGGCATGCCACCAGTTAAAAGGCCTATGACCAGTGATGATTTCTATCTGAAAGAGCTGGCTCCAGCGCGACATCTGTAATATAAGGCAGCTATATTGGGGACAGAATCCTGAATCGCGCTGTCGAAGTTTTCAACGCGCAGTAACATAATATATCGAGGGATTATCACGTGACTACAGGTACAGGAACTATTAATAGATAATTATAACATTGGATTACAGCTTTGATTAGAGCGACAATTGACAAGCTGTCATGGTAACGAAGCATCACATGTTAGGCGATTACTTCAATTCCTCACGCAGAAAACTTCTGCCATATATATATATATTTGAAATACGGCGCAGTACATAAAAAGTTGTGCAATTTATTGTGTTATCTAACAAAATTTGAATCAATTATGAGAACGCGAGAGTTGCGATTTCGACCTTGACCACCTTGGACTATCGTCGTACTCACTCCTAAGAACTTATTCGGAAAGGTAATAGGAATAATAGTAATGACTTGAAAAATAAATAAATAAACGCTACATACTCAACGGCCCCATTAGGATAATTATATCCTGTGTCGGGGGTCCGGAAACATTCACAATGACAAGGACAAACACAACCAGACCGGAAAACAGGCCTGTACGATTAATACAAACATCTGCTCCGAGCGGGAATCGAACCCGCAACCGTCGAGGCTTAAGGCAGACTCGCTACCCACAACCCCACAATATATATATGCTAATATTCTTTAAAAAAAGTGATAAGATTGTTCATCATAATAAGTTGTTCATAAAATTAACCAGATATTATCGATCGAATTGATAAAGACTATCCTTGGGCAGTAATACTTTCTATCGCGAGCCTGGCAATATAACCCAACTGGACGCAAAGTCCTCCTTTGGTGTTGGAGCGACATCATACGTCGTACCTCTAAAGTCTTTAGTATCCTGACGTGGTCTTCACTCACTCCACAGAGCCCATTTCATTTGAATACAATTATAATTTACTAGCTTCTGACAGTGGATTCGCCCGCATGAATAGCTATTTTAATACAACATCTGAACCCATTTTTACAAACTTTGAATGACATATTTATTTATATCAAATCAACAGCTTAAGATATAAGTTTCAACCTTCTAGCTCTAATAATGACGACACTTTCATACACCTTTTTATCCCCGTTACAACCCTTTTTTCGCATTAAAAAATAGCCTATGTCCTTTCTCAGGCTCTAGACTATCTGTGTACCAAATTTCATTTTAGTCGGTTACAGAGTTACTTTCGCATTTACCGGCGTCGGGATGTGACGACCCCATCGCCCGCTGTTGGGATAACCTTTGTCACAGCAGAGATTATTCCACCAGTGCAATCAGTCATACTGGTGGTAGGTCTTTTTTTGCAAGAGGCCGGCTAGGTAGGTACCACCGCAGTGTCAAATATTCTGCCGCCAAATAGTAGTGCCTAGGCATTACTGTGTTCCGGTTTGAAGGGCACTGTACGCTAGTGAAATTACTGGGTGGACGAGATTTAAGAACTAATATCTCGAAGTTGGCAACGCGTGAGTGGTACCTTCTACTGGTGCTGCAAGCGCTCATAGGCTACGGCAACCACTTACCATCAGGTGGGCCGTATGCTTGTTTGCCAACTTCTAACATAAAAAAAAAAAAAATTATGATATGATAAAATTACATATGATATGATATATATTAAAATTACAAAACAGTGCGAAGTAATATTCAATTAGTATTGTTACGGGCTGGGGTTCGTAGTTTTGGAAACAAACACCTGATGGCTCTAAATAAGACTTTATTAAGATCTAGATTACACAACAGAACTTCACAAATCACAGGTCCAAATCGCAAGTCAATCACAGTCCAAAAGAATAGCCGAGGTCACTAATTATCGCACTTGTTAACTGGTATCACTTGTAGTTTCTTCGCTTGTGGCTCAGAACTGAATGACTCAGTCGACACGGCGGGCCGCTTATATAACGCGGAACACGGGATCGAGAAAGTTCCGTCCGCGAACCTACTACACGTTTCGAGAATACATCTTTCTAGAACCCACGCGACGGTCGAGGAAGTAAACAAAGAGAGTAGCATGCGATTTTGAACCTTATTCCCTTGTGATAAGGTTCCCCGTAACAGTATTATGTTTTATATCACATAATCTCGTTCACGTCCAGAATGCAATCTAGTTATCGCTTACACAGTTCTGATTAAGCTATGACGATAATCCTGTCTCCCGGCTGGGGGTTAAGTCGGTAATACCGGGATTGTGGACGAGATGACATTCGAAGACTTGTTCATTACGAATGAAGGTAAATAGACGGGAGACTCATCTGATGTCAAGTGATTACCAGCAATCATGAACATTTGCAACACCAGAAGGCATACATGTGTGTTAAGAAACAGCAGGTTATACGGTTGCTGACATCAAAACGCGACTGGCGAGCAGACACTTCAAGAGATTTTAGTTACGTATGGTGGTATCTAACCAGAGGCATTTAAGTCCTACCAGCAAGGGCTGTGATGATTGACGGCTACATATATTAGAAATTCAGGTTTACTTACGATGTTTTCCTTCATAGTAGCGTTTTGTCTCAAAAGTAGCGTATGATTAAGTGTTAGAGTTTACTTATTACTAGTATCTTCCCTCGGCTTCGCCCGCGTAAATAACGTTTTGTACTGTGTAAAGGTACATCGAAATGGTTCCCGATACAAACTTTTATGCCATGTTGTAGTTAGTTTTTTGATAATCCCACGGGAACCCAACATATTACGCGATAAAAAGTTGTCCTATATCTTAATCCAAGTAACAGGCAATGTGTGTAAATTTCATCCAAATCCGTGCTAGAATTTTGGGAAGTGCGATTGTTCATATTTTTTTGTATAACAATAGTAAAAATAAAAATTTAAATAATTTAAACCATCATCATATATTACGTTTGATAACAAAATACGTCTTAAGTAAGCTTCACATATATGCAATCTAGTTAGCGTTTATCCGGTTCTCGTTAAGCAGGTACGACTATAATCCGGTTATCCGGTTACCGGGGAGGGAACAATAGTTACGCCACCCGGGTAGGAGACGCGAATCAGAGCGTGTGTAAAATATTTACAATGCTAATAGTTCTTGAATTTGACTGTTTTAATTTCATTACCATGAAATGAAAGGCAAAAAGAGAAATTAATTAAAGGTTTAAAATAATGAATAATTTCGCGGTTTTTGGTAACCTCTGAAACTTCGTATATGATTTTAAAATTAAATTTAAATGAGTTTTATGATAAATTTCATATTTACATGTGTTTTATATGATATCTCACAACTTTTTGTGGCAGAAAAACTGCTTTTTCAGACTTTCATTTCACATTTCATGTTTTTTATGAAATAACATTTTAAATTATAATAGTAATGACAGTATATAAACAAAAATATTTTTTAAAGAATATTAGCTATGATTTTACAAGACAATACTATTCCTTTTGCCTCTCCAAATAAGCTTGTAGCTAGCGCTAGTGGGTACTATAATAGCCACAGGGCTCAGGTTCGAACCCGCAACTCTCGCTCTAACGGAGTAGAGTCCTTCCACCGCTGAACTATTGAGGCTTTCTAGAACAATCATCTTAATTTGTTTTAATCTGAAGAACATACCCATTTTTATAGCTATCTTTAAATAACTAAATAAACACACACAGGCTACACACTCAAAGACCGCATTAGGATAGTAATAATTATCCTGTATGGTCAATACAAACATCTGCTCCGAGCGAGAACCGAACCCGCTACCTACCTGTCACGCATAAGTCAGGTACGCCACCGCTGCGCCACAACGTCGTATATCTATATAATTAAATTATTCTCATTCAATATTCTAGAACATGTAGCTGCCTCAAAACAATTTTGTATTCAAAGGAACAATTTAAATTACACAGGGCTGTCACTTGATAATAAGTGAGTGTAAATAGGATGCTGTCTATATTGCCTCTACAAGGATTCTTAAGAGAGGAAATTAAATTCTAGACAGAAGCACTGTACCATCCTTGATTGCTGTAGTAAATAAGACAGTCTTGTTAAGAACGCTGCAATTACTACACTTGAACTTAGTATGAATATGTATGTATGTTGAATTCAACTACTGAAGCTAAATGTTAATACAAAGTTTTGTAACTGTAGTTGCATACAGTCGCCACTAACGATGAACTTGACGGATACTAGTTTTTATAAAGAGCGAGCCACCTGATCTCCACAAACCTATGAACGAAACAGTAACTCATTGGATATGAGCAATCTAATTATCAAGAGTTAACGATTACACCGGCACAAAAAAAAAGAGGAATGTACTTTGGCCGGTCCAAACCTACCTACCGACATGTATTTCGACCCGCTGAATCTGAATTTCAACTCCGTTTCGCCCGATCACCCTCCAGTTTTGAGTGAAATGCAAAAAACCTCAAAAAAGGGAAAAAACTGCAGTCACAGCAATGAAAAAATTTGTGGACCTGGATCACGTATAATTTTTGTGTATTCCAAATAACTGAATCTAAATCTAAAAGTTAATTAGCCCGGTGAGCCGTTGAAATTTGAAAAAAAAAACGAAAAACCCATAAAAAAGGCAATAAAACATGAAAAATTTAAGTTACGAAATAAAAATTTTTTGGACTCAGATATATGATTTTCATGTATTTTGTTCAGCTAAGTTTGAATCTGAAGTTTTCTTGCCCTGTTAACGTTTTAATTCCCATTCAAAGACAGTGATTCCCATTCAAAGACATTAAATTTATACTACTAATTTGGTGCCGTGACCAGGATGGTGCTATTACTATAATGTTAAATGAAATATATTTTTACATTTTGCCTCCTTAGGGTTACTTCAAATTTTATATCTTTGATAATAATATTAAAATTGCACAACTAAACTATTTCTATCATAGTAAATGAATCATATTTTTGATTATCTTTGAATAGGTAGTTACAATTTGGTGCCGTGACCAGAATTCGAACCTGGGTTACATCTTTAAATTTCTCTGTTTCCGTTATATAGATAATTTATTCGGTAATTTTTATGAAATAAATATAGCAGTATATTTAAAATGAAATACCAAAAATATACGTGTAGAATTTTAAATCCACGAAATATCATTTTCAAGTCATCCTACGTTTTTTATTTACTTGAATTAAAAATGCAACTCGTCCACACAAAGTATTACAAAGTTTATAATAACTTCTTTTAATTTACACGTACACTGAATTATCCAGCGTTAGAAACAAAGAACACGTTGCTTTGTTCATTTTACATAATACTAACTCGATGGTAGAAATGCAAATGCATACCGCTCTCGGGAAGCATCGAGGAAACCAAAATTTATCCTAGTACCGACACCCGCGGTCCTATACTGTTTATCGCAAGAGTGAATCCGCCGTTAACAGCGCGATATTATGAAGCTATTTTCATGGAAAGTAACATATCTGTAACGTAGTAGCGTAATAACAGTTTAAAGATATGTATAGAAATAACGGTTATGTGGTTCGTTTATGTGGAATATGTAATATTTTTATGGTTTCTGTTTTCTATTATTGTAGCGAGATAAAATATGTACTAGCTTTTAAGTCACGGGGTTTATAGTTGTGTGCTCTTTGGTTGGTAGGCGATTATTGGGTTGAGTAGCTTCATGCGCTGTTTGACTGTGGATGGGTGAATGCATATTTTATCTAAGCTTCTCCGAGATTTGGAAGGTAAAAAGTCAGATCTGGGGCTTACCATTAACTAATATTGCGATTCACATGACGACCTAAACTGAGCTACATTGTTATTTCGTACAGTGACATATATATTTATATGTCATGGTATTATAAAAGCTGAATTGATTTACTGTCAGAATTGAATTGTGTCGAAGTAGAGTTTTTACTAAAAGTCAATGGTAACCTGGACGTAATGATCTTGACAATAATCGAAAAATCAAGTTAGAGGCCTATTCAGGTAAATATAAACTGATATGATAGGCCAATGGATTGTTAGTTATATAATCATTAGATATTAATAATTAAAAAAAAAATGGAGTATCACAAAATCCGTTCTTAAGAGCTACATCGCAAATAGAGTCATTGTAAAAGTTTTCAAAGTCAATTGGGTGTATAGTTTTAGATATTATGGTTTTATTCGTGCGACGAGTGAGAGCGCCGGAGGCCCAATCTTCTACCCTCTGTATCCTCTTCTTTATTTTCCTTCTCCTTCCTTTCTTTTTTCTTCAAGTATCGCAAGCGTTCATAGCTTGCGGTGACTTACCATTAGGAGAAGTCTTGAAATTAAAAATGATCTCGTGATGAATGAGCGAGTGAATTGTATTTCTCTTATATAATATACACATATAGATCAAATAAATTAAAGAGTAACATTACATATAAGACTCATATATAAATACCTAACACTAACGGTAGCCAAAAACGTATTAACATTATCACAATTTAAATACTCCAAAACATAATTCACCGCGTTACCTAACTCCACATTAGGGAATAGGCACTTTTGTAACTTTATCTCGTATAAAATCTCCAAGCTATGCAAAACTACTCATAAATTTTAATAAACTCCACGAAATTCTATGTCAGAATCGAGGGACCCTATAATAATGTAACGAGTTTTAAAGCATTTGGTTTAAGGGACCTCCGTATATTTTTAAAAAGTTTTATTATTAAGTTAATGTTACTAGCTTCTGTCACCGGATTTAGCTGTGTTAAATTCCCAATCTCCCACCACTTCTGCACTCTTCCTCTCATCCTTTCTTCCTTCCTTCCTATCCCTTGGGGTGGCAAAGTGCATGTGATGCTAAAAGTATCGCAAGCGTATAAATGCTTGCGGTGACTGCTTACCATAAGTCGGGTTGTAGGCTTGTTTGCCAACCGTCATGACATGAAAAAATATAATTAATAACCAATTTTACAGATATAAATACTAAAACAAGTTGAGCTCGGTACTAATAAAAGGATAAAAGGCTATCAATTAGTCGTGATTTTTTATTGTACCTTTGCCGCAAGTGCTCGAATTCAGTTTTATTTAAACATAAATTATTTAAATTTTTACTAAAAGATCACAAAATTTTGTGATTCTATAACATAATAAAATTGACGCTGATGAAAACAGTATGCTAACATTATGCAAACTGTCTGGATCCAACGCGTAGTTTTGAAGGGGAATGGAGGTCAATCCGATAGACAAATAAAAAGTTTTAATTAACTTAAAGTAACGTTGCTTAACCTTAGCGTTAATATACTGATAAAATAATATGCTTCATAGCTCAACCTTAAGACAGGTGGACTGTTAATATAAGATTTGCATGTTCGATTTTGAACCACCTGAACTAATGTCTTACCTTAGCAGTATTAGTAACTGCTCGTATAAATATTGCTCTTATTTCTTAAAATGTACTAGAGCAATAGACTTACTATATACTTAGACAGGCAGTTACATACATACAGACAAAATGGCAAAGACATGCTGGTCCTACCTTTCTTATCGAGTTAGTGGTCAACCTAGTGTCAGAGTTGTTCAGGTCGCCCGTTTATACCTCATACTTTATTTTCGACTATTATCAAAATGATAACAGCCGTAATCGACTTTTTACTTGCCTTCTAAGGTACGGAAACGCTCAGTTGAAATACCAATTCGATCACCCATCTAGTGACTCACCGCACCTAAAGTTGCTCACGCCAATGATCGTTAACCGATCAGGTATCGCTGCCAGCTATGAGGTCCTTCGTGAATTTAACATCGACGCAACGAAACGAATATAGTCACAAGATACTGTTATACCTTTTCCATAGCGTTAGTTCCGTAAAAGGTGTTAAAAATTCACTTCAAATTATCATAGTCACGCGTTGCCCTAGAAGAACTTTAGACAAATAGGACAGTGACCTAAAATGACGTAGACAAACATCATATTTAATAATGTTTATTATTTACTAGCGACCTTGTCACTAAGCCAGCGACCCACCCCGGCTTCGCACGGGTGCGCACGGGTGCATTTAGATAGTTATATTGCTACGAATTATACAATGCTATAGAGCGAGTTGCGGCCATCTATGTGCTATTTCTAGGCATAAGGCACACCCCGCCCGCCGATCGTTGCCACCATTGACGAAACGTACGGCCTGCCAGTCGCTGTGTCTCCGCTTTTTAGATCTCTGATATCTTCTAAGATATTCGTTTTAATGAAATGTTGCGACAATTTTGATCTACGTGAAATGTCCATTATATGCAATGTATTTAATTGAATAAGGAATAATATTATGTTGTATAAAATAGTGTTACGGGCTGGGGCTCTTAGATTTGGAAACAAACACCTGATGGCTCTAAATAAGACTTTATTAAGATCTAGATTACACAACAGAACTTCACAAATCACAGGTCCAAATCGCAGGTCAATCACAGTCCAAAAGAATAGCCGAGGTCACTAATTATCGCACTTGTTCACTGGTATCACTTGTAGTTTCTTCGCTTGTTGCTCAGAACTGAATGAATCAGTCGACGCGCCGGGCCGCTTATATACGCGGACACGGGTTCGAGAGAGCTCCGTCCGCGGAACGCCATTTTACATTTTTCGATAATACATCTTTCTCAAACCCGCGCGGCGGTCGTAGAAATAAACAAAAGGAGTAGCAAGCGATTTTGAACCTTATGCCCCTGTGATAAGGTTCTCCGTAACAATAGCTTAGTAAATAATACATACTTTTTTGTAATGTGTAAAAGATAAAAATCGTTACTGTGGGTTATCCTTACGAGAAAAATATCATTTGCGATTTAAAAGGACAAAAATATGTTTTTTACGAAATCACGTTATAAATCTTTGAATTTGGCTTTTCTATATTATGTGTATGTAATTAGATATAATACATACAAACCTTCCTCTTGAAGTGGTTGAAACCGTGTCGGCAAGCTTACTTGTAATATTATTTTTAAACCTTTTAATCACGAAAAATAGAAATAAAGGGGCTTATTTTAAGATAAATTCTGAAACGAAACAGTATAAATGAAGCAACCACGATAATAAAGACGTCAAGGCGATGACATACAAATTGTTGAGCCATAACCATTATTTGCAACCACAATTTCACACGGGAAGCAGTTACTCCGACAGCCATTACAGTTTGAAATTATACAAAGCTAATTACTGTTAAGAAGCAGTTATGAGGGGCTGGAACGCAAATAGAGTTATTTACACGCTGTAAACAGAATATGGAAGCATCATAATTGTACATGTGATTATGACACAATTGTCCCTTTTAGGAGTTTGAATTATATACAAACGGTTTCGCTTGCGGCTCCCCACACGTGGTTTACCGATTCTACTTTATTGCATGAAAGTTCCGTTAAAATCGGTATAGATGTTTTAGACGGAACAAACAGACAGACAGTTTTTTTATAGTAAGTATTGTATATACTATATGCATTTCGTGAAAAGCTGTTAGTTTGGATTTACAAAGATTCTTCCATTTTATTTATTTGTATACATGTACATTGTACATGTTGCCTCAAAGGCATTTCATATTAAGCGAAATGTTGTATTTCCATTATTTGTTGAATGATAGAAGATGGCGAAACAAAATCAGGGGTTCTTTTTTAATGTATTATTTTTTTAATGTCAAAGTAGCTTACAAAATAATTATTATGTTCACTGAAAAGCCTGGAGTGATTGTCTCATTCCCAAGGTGTGGTATCCTCAAGGTATTCACTAATTTTACAATAGCCGATACCACACAAACGTCCCATGACCTTTTTTTATTTTTTCCTATTTTAAGCTGATGTCGTTTTCCATAATAGTCTAAGGTAGTAAAATTATCGCTATTTTCACTGAACTTATAACTGTGAGGAATACTACTTACGTGAGGCGTGAACCAATGATATACGAGCTCTTTGAAGTGAACAGTGACGGAAGTGTACTCAATTGAACCTATACACTAATGGGCAAGTGCGTCAAATTGACTGTACTGTGTCCATAATTACTAAGCACTCATAGGACATAATAATATGTGTCTTAAATTTAATATTTTCATTTTTTTTATTACTATTTTTATATTTAGAAAAGTTGTCAAGCTATTAAGACAAGGAAACATAAACAAGTTCCCAAAGATTCTAATTTATTTTTGTCAGTTTTACTATTTTTTTTACTAAGTTGGCAAGCAAGGATAATGCCCAGATGATGGTAAGCGGTTGCCGTAGCCTATGAGCGCTTGCAACATCACTAGTAAGTCCTACTCGCGCGTTGTCGACCTCGAGATATTGGTTCTTAAATCTCCTTTGCATTTAAAATGTTGTGGACAAGTTTCGTCCTTCATATTTTACCTCGATATCTTCAATTTTTAAAAAATTACTATAATTTTCAAATTATTTCACTCGATTCTGAAAAATCGGTGTGCAAATAATAAACAAAAGACATGCGACGAACATCGAGTCTAACTTTTTGAAGTCGTTTAAAAATCTAACATCACACCGATATCGAAAAAAAGATAGTAAAGAAAGGAATTCATTTGCAAAAATCGTTTTTGAATACACGCACCAATGGAACCTGCAAATCGGAAAGCGAAATCGGAGTTTCAAAAACGTTCACTTTTGAGATATTTGAGATATACATTTTTGGCACCTAGCTTCAACGTGAAATGGTTTTTTCCAATTTACTAGAAGGATATATTGCCATTTTATACATTCGCTTTTTGATGGTTTAAGTCGAGATTGAATTGAGAGTTGATTGATATACTTCAAATTGACATAAAAAAAATAGAAAGATAAACGAAGCCTATCTAAGATATTAATTGTAAATAAAAACGAATAGTATTTTTTTATTTCAAAGGGATTACTTTCAGGTTGAGTAGAAATTTCATTAAAATCGCTAAAGTAGTTTTTGGTTTTGAGCCAAAATAGATGGATGAATATGTCATCGAAGTAAAATTGCGTATTTTGTTTTCCTGTGAATTTTTACTGGTTTTAACAGTAAAAAATCACAGGAAAACAAAATACATGCATAACAAATAAAGTAAAAAAGATAAGTAATAAAAATTAGAAATGGAAAAAAGAACGAATTCAAAACTAAAAAGAAAAAAAAATCGACCACAGAAGTCGGTGCTAAATAAAACCAAACACTAAAAGCACTCTGTACATCTGTAATGAGGTACAGAGATCTTTTTTAAAAAGATTTCTTTTCAGATAATAGACCCGTCTGATTAACATGTAAAGAGATAAATAAAACAATACAGCATAATATGAATATTATTTTTATATGTAGTTAATTAATTAAAAGAGTAGACTCAAGTTCCACTTTAAAATACTCAACAGCTTGAAATTGCAATATCAATTCAAAATTTAATTAAAATTATGAACAAACAATGACTTTGTTGCCGTGAAATGTTGAAATACAAACAAATTAAATTTTATAACTTTGAAACTTTTTTAATACCAGAACAGAACAAAGAAAATAATATAAATACAGACTCAGTTGAAAAGGAAACTCGAAAAAATATTTAAATAAATTAACGTTATAACTGACGATCCCAATTATGATAGTTATATATTGTTTGAGGGCCTAAGAAATATTGTTTGAGGGCCCAGGAAAACAAACAAAATCAAAAACATCACTCGTAATGGTAAACTTGTCGATATGGCTTAAGGATTCCCTACTTCCGCACCAGAATTGTGTTTTGAGAGTATGTTAGAGGGGGCAAATGCCAGAAGATCACCTGATGTCAAGTGATTACCGCCGCCAACGAACATCTGCAACACCAGAGGACATATAGGCGCATTGCCTTCACAGAAGTCACTTCACGAGTTTTCACCAACGTGCAGTGGTAGATAACCAGGAGGGTGTTTGAAGTCCAATCCCCACGTTCGATTCATTAAAATTGTTAAATGCTGTATTTTTATCACTCTTAATAATCATATTTCTTACTATTTATAGTCAGTCTAGGTCATGACAGGAACATGAATTTTTTTTTTTTTTCTTTTTTATGTTAGAAGTTGGCAAACAAGCATACGGCACACCTGATGGTAAGTGGCTGCCGCAGCCTATGAGCGCTTGCAGCACCATTAGTAGGTGCCACTCACGCGTTGCCAACCTCGAGATATTAGTTCTTAAATCTCGTTCGCCCAGTAATTTCACTAGCGTACAATGCCCTTCAAACCGGAACACAGTAGTGCCTAAACACTACTATTTGGCGGCAGAATATTCGACACTGCGGTGGTACCTACCTAGCTGGCCTCTTGCAACAAAGACCTACCACCAGTGTGACTGATTGCACTGGTGGAATAATCTCTGTTGTGACAGAGGTTATCCCAACAGCGGGCGATGGGGTCGTCACATCCCTACGGCTTTGTACATACAATGATAAACAAAGCCAATACACTTATTGACTTGGCAGAATCTTTACACAAAATTTTTATTCTAATGTGTTAATACCCGATTTAATTGTATCTAAAAAGTAACTCAAGTAGTAAAGCCAGGTTAAGCTCCAAGATTCTTGAAGTGTGAGAGAGGGGTGAGTGAGGTGATTTTGAAATTAACAACACCCAAATTTGTTGTGGGCTAAACGTAATACGATGTTAGATTGTAGTGTAGAAGCGGCCTAAGTGTTAGGACCAACATGAACATTAAGTGTGCCTTGGAAATGTGCCAATATAATGCCATAACGTTATCGAAGACACCGCGTTTTGGGATACATTGTTTTTGTCAGACGTAATAGCATTTGGTTTGCTCACATATAAATAGTATAGATTATGTCCATCAAAAACAGGTTCAGACCTAATTGCGAAAATAATACCATTAAATTTTCGTGCCTTATTCCCAAACTTTCATCTTCTTTCATCTCGTCAACTTTTTCCAATATAACCTTCATTTGTGATAACACACAATGATTGGCATTGTGTGTTACAAATTAGAACAAAGGCTTAGAATTTAGGACAGAAAGAAAAAAAAATTGTAACCGGGAATTAGTAGTTATTAATTCAGTTTTCTCTCCTCTTTACTACGCGCAGATTTTAATTCACTACAATTTTAAAAAAGCTTCCTTGTTTATTACTGATAGTCATAGTGTAGACAAATTTAAATAAAGCTAAAAGCTGACAGGAAAACCTCCTATATTTATGGGTATCATAATATTTGTTATAAAAGTACAAAAAAGGGTGAATGAGTTGTAATTTTTATTCACAATAAAAAGATTTATGAATGCATACATCGCGTAAACAATGAGATAAGCGTTATTATATGTAATAAAAGATTTACGGGTAATATAACATAGCTGGAATTGATTACTTCTTTCTTTGTTTTTGATTGTAATGTAGGTAGATCTTCGCAAGAGGCCAGCTAGGTAGGTGCCACCGCTGTGTCAAATATTCTACCGGAAAGCAGTAGTGTATTTGGAACTAATATACTCCAGTTTAAAGGTCACTGTAGGCTAGTGAAATTCATAGGCAAATAGATTTAAAAACCAAACCAACCAATCTTGAGGTTGGCACGTGTGAGTGGCACCCACTAATGGTGTTGCAAGTGCTCATAGACTACGGCAAAAGCTTACCAGATGGTGAGTCGTATGCTTGCTTGCCAAGTTAGTAACATAAGAAAAGGTTGCTTCAATTTCTAAATTTTTATGCATATTAAAGCTTTGCTACTAACACTATGCGTCAATAGCACTTAATCATTAAAGATGGTACTTATCAAAAAAATGTTCCATGTTTATTGTGTAGTTAGTGCTCAATCGAAGGTAAATTTTTCATGTAGCTTATATGTATTCCTTGATTTCCATGTCTATTATTACCAGCCACTTATAGTATTGATCGTGTGAGGGCACATCATAAATGCTATCATTTATAAGGCACTGACGTCATATTGGCACTATAACAGAACATAAACGGCCTAAGCTGTAATTTATTAGATTCAACTTCTATTGAAATCAAGTTTAATCTTAATAAAAATATTAAACTAAAATTCTTAGATATACAATCAAAAAGTCACCCTAATAGCTTATCAAGTAAGGAGAAATAATATTATTAAGACAACCGCAGCCTTCAAACATTTTAGTAAGAAAATATATTCATTTATGCTAATAATTCACCGCTGAAAACAATATCCACCGCGTATGAGTTCCTGGTACTCGCTTCGTGAAATATACGAACATTAAACCCGAATATTACAAGATCAGATTGGTTGTTTTTCCACGCTGTTTGCTTAACACGGTGAGGGTGGAACAATTTTTTGGGTAATTTATCCTAGAGAATATTTCTCTTATTCTAATGTAAGGATATATAAGTTTCTTCATGTGTTTTCCCTGTTTTATGCATAAACACAAAAATAGAATTTGTAAAGAGGTGAACCACAATTTTTTTTTTATTGCAATTTAGTCTATTAAATAATATCAATATTTCATTCAACTAAAGCGAGTATGCTATTTGTTCATCTAATAGAACTAAGCGATAATTATTCCGTGTATTGTCTTATTGTTTTCGATATTAATATGACTTGAACACTATAATAACATTAATTAATTAATTAATTAATTGATCAATTTTATTAATTCTTTTAACATTTATTCTAAATATTATTGTTTTATATTTTAATGGACCTTTTTCTAATGTAATGTGTAAGCTATATTGTTTGTAAATGAATTTATTGAATGAATTGTATTTACAATATTAACTGACATAATTGAATGAATGTATTCATAAATTGTGTTCACATGGTTTTGGATTTTAACTTGCTCAATTTGAATTACGGTTTAAGATCGTTTATTTCTCATAAGAATCAAACAATTCACTTACATGAGAAACAATAATATAACTTAATATAACGTGTAATAATTGGGTACATTGAACACTTGCAAACAAACTTTTTGTACTAATTTAATACTAACTATACAAAATCTAAAAAAATGTGGGTAAGTTCAAAATATGACAACAGAATTTATACAGAATAAGCACTACTGGAAGTGTCTATATTAAAAATATTATACGTGTGATGATAATAATATAATAGTTTGAAAACTTGGTAATATAAAGCTTGGTAGTATATTCATGCTACATAAAGTTTTAATATAGTTTTAACTCACTAAATTTATTTAATTATATTTTATAATACGATTTTTGCTTTTTTATTTAAAAAGAAATTATAATTATATTCTAGACTGTAAACAATAGACAAAGTATCGATAATTAAGTGAATTTAAGCGCATTAAAAAGATGTTTTTCTATGTACCATAGATGAAGATTCTTTATTCACTATATGATTTTTAAGTAATCTTTTGAAGGTTAGCATACTTTTTGCTTCCCTTATATCTTTAGGTAGTTTATTATAAATTTTGGAGCCCTCATACATAATGGATTTTTCCCGTAATTTGTACGTGGGGCATATAAGTCAATACTGTTGATTCGTCTTAGTTTCATTTTATGTGATTGCGGCTTTTTTGGAAATGTAATTTTAGAAGAAATATCTTTGTTTAATATTTTTCGAATAAGTATACAGTTATAGTATTTATAAGTTTGGTATAAGTTCATTAATTTTAATTCTTTATATAGTTTTTCTGTAGGGGTCAAGTAATCATAATGAAATAAGACTTTTAGTAATTTATTTTGTGCGATTTGTAGCGTAGTCAGATGTACTTTTGATGATGTGCCCCATATTTCAATGAGATATTCAATATGTGGTTTAACCAGGGAGTTATAAATTGTGTAGCGAACACAGCGCGGTAGGCAACGAACAATACCACGAAGTGCACCCATTAATGATGTAAGTTTAGATTTACATTTTTGAATATGTGGAAGCCAGGTCAATTTACTGTCTAGAATTAATCCTAAGTATTTTTCATGATCTACTTTAGTAATTTTTATGTTGTTAA
Organism: Hestina assimilis; assembly: GCA_023373885.1. Lineage (NCBI taxonomy): Eukaryota > Metazoa > Arthropoda > Insecta > Lepidoptera > Nymphalidae > Hestina > Hestina assimilis. The sequence goes on from CM041745.1 coordinate 14,524,291, forward strand.
TAGTTAGTGGGGTAAAATCACCAATTCTTTTGTTTTTTGAGGCAAAAATCATGTAATTAGTTTTAGCTGTGTTTATTGTCAATAAATTGGATTTAAACCATTCATCCAGAATATTTAAATCTCTTTGTGCTTGCGCTATAATTGTATCTATTCTAAGTCCAAAGTAAAACAAGCAGGTATCATCGGCATATAAAACTACTTCCCCTGTTAAGCCAATGCAATTAATGTTGTTAATGTAAATAAGAAATAGCAGAGGCCCCAAAATTGAACCTTGGGGTACTCCAAAAGTTATGTTTTTAGAAGTACTAGTAGTTTCACCCATCTTTACTAGTTGTTTCCGGTTAGATAAATATGATCGAAAAATATTATAAACGTTACCAGTTATTCCAATTTTTGATAATTTTTCTAGGAGCAGACTATGACAAACAGTGTCAAATGCTTTTTTTAGGTCTATAAAAACACCGAAACCTATTTGTTTTTTATCAATATTGAGTTGAATATTAGTGACTAAGTCTATAGTTGCAGAAAGTGTATTTGATTTAGATCTAAAGCCATATTGCTTATCGTAAATGTAATTAAAAGAATTTAAATATGATTCAAGACGAGTATAAATAACTCCTTCAAATATTTTTGATAAAATTGGAAGTACAGATACAGGTCTATAATTTTCTGGGTTTGATTTAGATCCAGCTTTGTATATAGGAGTGATCTTTGCTACTTTAAGACTATCAGGAAACCATCCATTTTGTAGGCATTTATTTATACAACGAGTTAGTTCTTCTACTATTAAATTATTTATACATTTAATTGATTTTGTATTCACACCATCTAATCCAGAACTAGTATTGCAGTTAAGATTTGTTATTATTTTAGAAACTTCATCTATGGTAGCAGGCTGAAAATCAATTAGTTTGTTACAACTGAATCTAGAGCTACTTACTAAGAATTTATTTGATTGGCTACAATTTTTCTTGATTTCTTCGGCTAAATCAACACCAACATTTACAAAAAAGTTATTAAAGTATTCACAAATATCATCTAATTTAGATATCACTTTACCTTCTTTAGTTATAAGTCTATTTGGAGTGGTGTTGTCTTTTGCCTTGTTATTCGATAGACTGTTTATAAGACTCCACATCTTTGATGACTTCTTCTTACACTCTTCAAAAGTTTTGATATAGTATTTACTTTTAGTTTTTTGAATAAGTTCTGTTACTTCATTTCGTTTTTCTATAAACTGTTTCTTTTTATTTTCATCGCTCTCGTCTTTTTTATGTTGTTTCCATAGAACGTTCCTATATTTGATTTCATCTATTACAGATTTATTAATCCAATCTTGACTCGGCAGGTTTTGAATTTTAAACTTAATACATTTACTATTTTTAATGCAGTTATGAATTCGTTTTTCTAGTGTAATGAAATCATTTTCTTTGTTCCTGTTATCCTCCTGTTTCATGATTTCATAAAGTTTTTTATAATCTATAGCTTCATATTGTATTTTTATTTTTGATTTTTGTTTATACCTTTTTATTTCTAAGTATAGTTGCTTATGGTCCGACAATGGAGTATCAATTATAGCAAGGTGAAAATTGTTATGCTTGATATTAGTGCAGACATGATCAATTATTGATTTAGATGTTGATGTCTCCCGTGTGCAGAACTCTCCGTCGATATTATTTATAAATCGATAACCATTTTCTTCTATTGCTTCTTTATATATTAGAGGAGTACTACTCTTTGCTTAATAGATTTATGTTAAAATCACCAATTATTATAGCTCTTCTTTGTTTGCAAAGTAGTCTTGAATAATCTTCTAAGAACTTTTTTACATTTGAGTCTGGTTTTCTATAAACTACGCCAACATCTATAGAAAAGTTTACGAGATGAATACATAGATGATGGTTTCCATCAGTATATGCATCTTCAATATAGGAGTGTTTAAGATCGTTATGAGCAAATATGGACACCCCACCACCTCGTCCATCATTTCTATAGTTATAGTAGTGAGTATAGTTTGGGATCTGGAAACGCTTTGCCTCATCATCGGATTTGATCCAAGTTTCAGTAATAATAATTAAATTTATGGTATTTTTGAATGCCTTCAGAGTACAAATTAGTTCATCGAATTTTCCGGGCTTCACAATACTACGAATGTTGAGATAGAAAAACTTAAGTGATTTCTTATGAAAGCTAATTTGGTCATAATTATCGACTACTTGATGAGTATTGTCATCTATTGTACTAACTAAGGTATCACTGTCTGTGCCCTTGATTGTTTTAAGTTTTTTGGTGATGTTTTGATGATCTTTGGTATACCTCTAATATATTTAATAGATAAATTATTTTCTCCTTTTTCTACTCTTTCGTTCATTTCTTCAATTAAATTCTTCATATGCATTCTTTGCTGAGGTGTTATGTCAGAATATATTTTTAACATTTTTATCTTGCAGATTATTTTTGTTTTTCTCCTTTGCAATCTTTTTGTGAATTAAATATTACCTTGATCGGCCGATTTCTATCTGAGTTATATTTACCAAGTCGTATTATTTTCTGTGGCTCAGGACAAATATCCTGAACTGTATTCAATAGTTTCATTATTGCATCTTTGTCGATTTTATTTCTTCTTCTCTTCAAGGCAACTGCTTCGGATATCCCCGTAATTACGATATTTTTACTTCTGATTTCACGTTCATTTATTTCTGATAAGATAGATTCAGGTGTTGCAGAATTTTTATTTTGAGTGGTCGTTAAAGGGTTTGTTTTGATTATGGAGATTTCGGATTCAATATTTTTAATCTTTCCTTCTATGTCTTTATTTCTATCTATCAGTATAGAAACATCTGATTTCACAATTCCATATTCCTTGTTCATGTGATCCAGAGTAGATTTCATATCTCCAATCTGCTGTTTTAAGTTAGTCACATCCAACTATATTTTATCCATGATTTCGTTTTGTTTGGTTGTAAATTGAGTGAGCATCGACATGACATTTGACATCTGTTTACCTAATTGAGATACCTCATTTTTTATTAATGTTAAACTTTCACTATCATCTGGTTGTTTCCTTTTGTTTCGTAACGAAACCCTTTGATTGTCAGTTAATTCGGATTGTGAATCAATGCTTGTTAAGTTAGGAAACGAGCCACATCGGCCGACCGGAGAGCCACTTCCAGTTGGAGAGCGTAGTAAGCTCATTTTTGATCTGTGTTTATGCGTTGTTGTATCTGAGGGGTATTCTATGTTGGATGTAGTGAACGAGTCAAAAATATATATTCGTCTTTTGCTTACCCGCGGGGTGAAGAGCTGTTACGGCAGCAATTCTAAACTTCGCTTGAATCACAACAGCGTAACTAACATATGATAGTGCAATGAATTATAATGCTATTGGTGAAACTAATAAATATGGTATTTGCTTACAAGGGATTTTTTTTTTTTTTTTTGCTATTAAAACGTTTTGAACACGTCTTTTCTGTTCGGCCCCCAATGTTCAATTTGAATTGTTTGATTATATATTGAATGTACTTTAGTTATAATCTGTTTTGTGAACCATATATAAACAAATAAACAACAACAACAATCGAATACCAAAATAATTACGTGCGTTTTGTTTGATGAGGGATTTTATTTTGCTCCTTTGCTTTTCTTCTTTTTACTTCCCTTCCTGTTTATCTTTTGCCACCCATGTTATACCTTCAATGTAATCTATGTTGTTGCATGTTTGCTGTCGTACAGTTCATTCTCACCAATGCTTGAATTGCTTTGAAAACGGAAATGCTTTTACTGAATTATAATTGATTTTGTTTAATATTCTTGATTCTTAAGATTTTGTTAATTTTTTCTACATTTCATTTTAACTTTAGTTCTTACATATAAGAAAGAATAATTACATCACACCTAAGGTTTCGAGAAAAAGTTAACAACTTAAGTGAAAAAATTTTGTTCCCTAAGTTGTATTTAAACCATAAACCATAGCCTCACGTTACCTTACTGATAAATTAGAGAACGGCGAATAATTCAATTTAGCGGTTAATTAACGCAAATTGCTCGTGATGAAAGTTGGAATGAAAATTTGTAGTAGAATAAATATAGGTTTGTGGTATTCAATTTAGGAAACCGATGAATTAATTTAGAATACTATTGTATTTAGTTATCTTTAGCGCCAAGAAGATCGACTTGAAAAAGAACAGGGCCATCAGCGCCGCCAATAATAGGAGTTATGAGAGAAAGTATTTTCTCTAGAAGAATGGATTCGGTTTCCTCTTTCTTAGACTTTTTATGGTCAGCAAGCATGTGGCATTGATGGTAAGTAGTCTGAGACTCATTTCTCACAATTGAGGAATACCAAGGAAAAACATGTTCAATTATTTTTAATATATTTAAGGAGATTTCTTAGACTATATATATATATAAAAATATCTGAGAAAGGCTATTTATTTAAAAAATTCATTTCACATGGAGTGAAACAAAAATAGTCAAGTCACAAGAGCGAGATATAACACTGATGCCTGACATAGATATGATTTGAATGGTAAGTCTATCTGCCCGTATTTGTCCTACTTTTTTATATCTAGTCTAGTTTTTAGACAGAAAATTCTAAAGCATAATCAAGCTGAACTTCGTCATGATGAATAGCAGTTTTTAATAGGTTATGAAACTAATTAGCTACATTGATAAATTCTAAAGAGCGTGACGTCAAAATTTTCTCAACGGAATCAAAATATTATTTTAAAATTATTAAATGCTTTCTTGAATAATCCATTAAAGCCATTTTGTTTTGTTCAAAAGTGTTTAGAATTGTAGTTTCTATAACGATTAATTTTCGATTACTTTTCATTTTAATTATTGTTACGGGCTGGGGTTCTTAGATTTGGAAACAAACACCTGATGGACCTAAATAAGACTTTATTAAGATCTAGATTACACAACAGAACTTCACAATCGACGACGACGTTGTGGCGCAGCGGCAGCGAACCTGCCTTAAACGCCACAGGTCGCGGGTTCGATTCCCGCTCGGAGCATATATGTTTGTATTGACCATGCAAGCATATTTTCCGATCTGGGTGTATTTGTCCTTGTCCTAGTATATGTTTCCGGAACCCCGACACAGGATATCATTATCCTAATGGGGCCGTTGAGTGTGTGTGCGTTTATAATTACAGGTCCAAATCACATGTAAATCACAGTCCAAAAGAATAGCCGAAGTCACTAATTATCGCACTTGTTCACTGGTATCACTTGTAGTTTCTTTGCTCGTTGCTCAGAACTGAATGACCCAGTCGACACGCCGGGCCGCTTATATAACGCGCAACACGGGATCGAGAAAGTTCCGTCCGCGAAACTACTACACGTTTCGAGAATACATCTTTCTAGAACCCACGCGAGGGTCGAGGAATTAAACAAAGAGAATAGCAAGCTATTTTGAACCTTATTCTCTTGTGATAAGGTTCTCCGTAACAATATTATGCAAACCATACTGGTAGTTTTTTATTGCAAAAGGCCGGCTAGGTATGTATGTACCATATTAGTGTCAGATTATACCTTTACTACCTTTGGAGTTACGGTAGGTAGTGAAATTATGCGGACGAGCGTTGTGACGAACCTGCCTTAAGTCTCGACAGTCGCGGGCTTGATTCCCGCTCGGGGCGGATAATAATAACCTGTCAAATCCCGACAAGAGTTCTAAGCAGACACTAGGCAAAATACCGGGATTAATGCTAGAAAGAAGAGTCGGTTGGCAACGTGTGAATGTCACCTAGAAATGAATGAATGAATACAAGCGTCCATAGGCTACGACAACCACTTACCATCAGGTGGGTCATATGCATGCTTGCCAACTTAGTCGCATATAAAATACTTAGACTATAATACTGCTTTGATTGAAATAAACGTAATATATTCGGAAAATCTTTAATAATGCCCAAGAAAAATAACGCTTATTACAATTCAACCGTGCAAAGTTACAAGGACATTACATTACACGTTCTCAAGAATTTTTATTAAAAAAGTATGACTTATAAAGGTACTTAAGAAACTTGGAACGATGTTTTGGCGAATTCTCGAGTTGATATTGATTAGAATTTGTATTTTGTGGCAGTTTTCAGTTTTTAATTTTTTATTACAGAAAGTCATACTTCTGATGTTTGAAAATTAGAGGCCAATAAAACGTATTCTAATATATTAGGATCTGCACGCGTCTTTAACTGCGTCAGAATTGGGTACTAAAAAGATGAAAGATCATACTAAGACGAAATTTTAAGTAATTCCGGTAAATATACGTACTCGTATTGATTTCCTTACGAATTTCAGTCCCCTATTTCACCCCCTCAGAAATCGGAATATTCATTTATTTCTTCTCAAAACTCAATACAAAGTTTTATGATTCTATCTTCGATAATGATGATACTCCACAAAAACTTACAAAAAATAAAGGATTATAACAACCACTTCAAGATTTTTTTCGCGATAAAAAGCCTATGTCCTTTCCTAAAGTCTAGTCTATCGTATCTCTCCACCAAAACTAATTAAATCGATACATTCCGTCCCAAAAGGGAGCACTAAAGGCCTGAACTTCCTCTTCCTCCAATAATTTAGATCAGCAACGCGCATGTAACACACACCATGTTACAAGTTACAACCTTTAAAAATCTATCGTAATAGTTTCCCATCAGGCCGTACTATTGTGTAATAATTTTAACGTAATTTATTACGACAAAACTGGTTTATCCCTTTCATTGATAAAAATTGGGAACATTTCCTCAATTAGAACACTGTTTTTATCTTCATCGTAATTGATTAATTCCAAATTAAATGGGACATCTGTAGACATAGGATGGAATAATTGGATTTGCCGTAATAATTGTTGTACGACTCCTTGTTAATGACCCGCCGAGCCATGTCTTGGATTACGCCATTGATCAATGAAAGAGAGACATGAAAAGACGCTTTTCTTTTAGAATATGGATGGAGTGAGATTGGCATAATATTATTTGTAAGAATAAGCACTAGTTACGTAAAGCAATTCTACAGAAATCGTCTAGAGTGCATAAGTCCATATTCCCACATAAGTCATATGAGGAACCCGGGTGCGGGCCGTGTGAAAGCATTCTTTGCCCCCACTTCGACCAGGAATGACTAGGCTAGTTAGGTAAAAAATGTAACTTTTTAATAATAAAATTTAAAATACCTTCCCTATACCTTCTTTTTATTCAAAATCTTTTACAGTACAATCCATACGACTGTGGAACTCTCTTCCAGAAAACATAAAAGTGCCAAAACTGTGTCTATTTTTAAAAATTACTTAAAAGTCACTACTTGTCTTTATAACTTTATTTGTCCTATCTGTCGTTTTTATGTCTATTTATGTATGTATAAAAGTATATATGTATTTGTTATTTATATAATATATATATACTTGTATTTGTATTTGTATTTATCTATATTTATTATTTATTTATTTAATATAAGTATTATTTATAACTTATATATTTCTATGTACACCGTCCTACCATCCTATCTCCTAGCAGTTATGACTTTTTCACAACAATAAAGGTTGTCTGGAAGAGATTGCTTGTAAGCAATAAGACCGCCTTTTGTGCATAATTTTTGCTTCCTATATTTTCATGTCTATATGTTTTTGTATGTGGTGTGCAATAAAGTATTATTATTATTATTATTATTTAAGTAATATTCTATAGCTCACGTAACTCACTCTCAAACAGTAGTGTTGGGTGAGGTTTGATGTTCTTGGTTTGAAGGGCACTATAGGCTAGTGAATTTACTGGGCATAGGAGATTTCAGAACCAATATCTCGAGGTTGGCAACGCGTGAGTGGCACCTACTAATGGTGCTGCAAGCGCTCATAGGCTACGGCAACTACTTACCATCAGGTGGGCCGTACGCTTGTTTGCCAACTTGTAATAAAAAAGACCCTGGGTAAATATAATACCAAGAATAATACTAGGAAGTAGAAGTTAATTAACGATCACAAGAAAATAACAAAAACACTATTTACAATCGTTTACGATTTGCCTCTGAAATTAAGACCATAACTTAATAAGTAATTGAAATTTCCTGAAGCAGAATTTTATTTGGGAGAGAAAATTTTAAATTCTTTGGATTTCATAATAAAGCCCATCTAATATTCAGTGAGTACATACTTCAACTGGCGGTGATATTAATGTTCCATAACTCAAGCTAAACCCTAATTTTCCGGGCAAAAGGTGTCGACATTCATCTAGAGGTTTATCCCACACCGTAATAAACGCCTATAGGGAAATTAAAATCTGCTTAGCCACTGCTCTTTTATGTACACGTAATTTTATGGGGTACTTGCCATTATTGTTATTCATGGGGCTAGAAATGAATTTAAATTGATTACTTTCATAAAATATAATTTATCATCTTCCTGTTTAGAATTTGTGACGTTAAACATAATATATAATTAATTATGTATATAGTATATTTATACAGTCAAGATAGGCTTTTGAACAAATTATTAACACAAAACAAATACGCAAACATGCATGCGAACAAACATAATTATATGCACCCCGTTAGCGCGAGACTTTCAGGTTCGATCCTGACCCTCTTAGGCTTTTGCCAAAACAATGTCAAACACACTACTGCTTTGTGGTAGAATATATGACACTGCGGTGGTACCTAACTAGCGGGCCTCTTGCAAGAAAAGACCTACCACCAGTGTGACTGATTGCACTGGTGGAATAATCTCTACTGTGATATAGGCTATCTCAACAGCGGGCGATAGGATCGTCATGACCATCGGGACATTCCATATTATTAGAACATACATTTTCAAATCACGTTTAAATAATATTATTCATGATTTTACTGAGATGGAGTGTTATCTGAATTTCAAAATTGGGACACCATAATACTTCAATATCTAAAATAGGCCGTTCTGACGATGAGAGCGTTCAAGTGATGCGAAATTCTGAAGGGCTTTGAACGACTCGCAGAGTTTGTTAGCTGACGTCCAAACTCTTGAGGCGATAGGCTGTATTCACGACGAGACCACTTCGAGTGAGACTTGTGATTCTCGATTCAACTTTTGTATTTATCTTGTACTCGAATTTTATATTTAACATATTTTTAAACGAAAAATATGATAATTTTTACAACTTTTTTTATGTTACAAGATGGCGAACAAGCATATGGTCCACCTGATGGTAATCGGTTGCCGTAGCCTATGAGGCCAGGCAACATCATCAGTAGATGCCACTCGCGCGTTGCCAACCTCAAGATATTGGTTCTTAAATCTCCTTTGCCCTGCCATTAATTTAACTAGCGTACAGTGGTCTTCAAACCGGAACAAAGTAATGCCTAAGCATTACTTATATAATAATATTTTACACTGCGGTGGTGCCTACTTAGCTGGCCTCTTGCAACAAAAGACCTACCTCATATAATATTATTAAAAACTATTTATAGTATCTGCCCGCGGCTTCGCCCGCGTCATCAAAGTTTTGTAATGAAGTTCCTTTATTGCAACAAAATAAACTGGTTTCCGATACAAACCTCCGTTATTTATTTCATCCTTTTCTCTGTTATTGTCCAAAGTTATCCATCTATTTCAATACGAAAATTCATATCATTTTTATTACTATTATTCTGGATTCCTTAAGACTGAACTTGACTGTATCGAAATTCAATCATCCTTTTTTCTTACAACCTTTATTCCCATTTTCTAAGTAATAATAACTTGATTAGAGACCCTCAACAATCAATGAGTCAAGCTGTTTTAGGTTTGATCAGTCTGTGAAAATTGTTGATCAGGTTATTTTAGCTGGTTAGCAACTAAGTACAAGTAATATGGACCGTTTTTAGGGTTCTTTACCTAAAGGGTAAAATAAGATCCTATTACTAAAACTCCACTGTCCGTCCATCCGTCTGTCTCTACGTCTATCACCAGACAGTTTAATGTACCGTGATAGTTAGACATTTGAAAATTTTTCAGATAATGTATTTCTATTGCCGCTATAACGGCGGCTCTCATACAACAAACGTGATTTTTTGCCGTTTCCATAGTAATTATTAATGTGTAAGACAATTTATTTTTTATATAATTCCATGACCAAATCCTTATGTTCCTCCAATATCAGGATGCTACGTTAAGTTACTTATACCAGAGTAGGTAGTTAAGTTTAGTTGTTCACCTGAGCTGTAATTAGGAGTTTCCAGAAAGCCCTTACTTGGCAAATGTCAAATTTATAGCCTCTTTCAAGACTAATTTTATCATAATAATAAAATTAGTGTGAAGCGTAAATAAATATAAAACCACGCCTGTGGCTTTATCAGTATTCATTTTTAATCAAATTTAAGCTAAGCAATTGAGCCTTTATCATTTTCATCCAACATTTGTGTAGGGTTAAGTAAGATAACATTATGAACATCTTATTATTTCAGGTATATAATGATATAAAAGTTCTTAATGTACGACAGAACTTTATTCTACGAACAGTTCTACAACAGCATCGAAACACACCGTACACTAAAAGCAATAAACGTCGAAAAGACAAAATTTTCTCACTTCCACGAATACGATCAGCCTTCAGTAAAAGATTTTTCTATTACCTAGGGCCATCTATTTACAATAAGATTAGTGCAAAATGTCCAATATATGGTTTATCCTATTATAATTGTAAAAAAAGTGTACATTCATTACTTTTAAGCCAAACATACGATGAAACAGAAAAATATCTAACCTAGAGGTATATAACACAAAAAGGTATACAAGAACACATACACAAGCACGCAAACACACATACACACACAAATACATACGCGCACAGTCAAACACACAATTACACGCACACACATTCAATATTTACATAAATGACATAACATATATTCATTTTCACAGTGTGACGATCTCAACATTACACTTTATTTAAATCTCTAAAACAATGTATTTTCTATAATATGAACCTATTTATGGACGGTCACCCATCCAATTACTGACCGCACCTAAAGTTGCTTAATCTAAAAATCGTTTGCCGACCACGTGACTATGTGCAACGTAATACTAAGTATGGACATACCCCGAAAATAATATTTTTACAAAATCAAAAATTTATAAAATTTTGTATGAAAATTTCCATAGAAAAATGAAAATGTATGGAAAATCACGGAGTCAGGTGCCGAATGTCATTGCAGCTGTTTCGCATATAGAAGGGGGTGTGGTGTCGGCGAAGGTGTCTCCGAGCGTATGCTTGGTGAGTGCCCGTCTGACGTCTCTACCCCCGCGTATATGTGGACGGTTTACCAAGGCGGTGCGTTCGGGCGGCCATGCTGCTAGAATGCTAGTTAAGGTTTTCGATCTTCGTATATGGTTTTTATACATATTATTAATGGTGATTGGTGATGCATGGCAAAGAATATATATAAAGTATATATAAAGTATATATTAAATATATATACAATAATTCATAAATAATGACGGTATGGTGGTCCGTCTATGATTACTGGCAAAGAGATCTAATATGAATAATATGATCTATACATGGTTAAGGCAAATTTATATCGTTGAAATATATTGAATATAATTTATTATTATAAATTAAATATTTAATGACAGTTTGTGGGTCCGTCAATTATGAATGTATATATGATTGATATATATTAAGAAACAAAGTTTACTTTGTTTCTGTAATATTATGTGATATTGTAATTGTGAATATAATAGTGAAAGTAATGCTTCGGCGCAAATATTGTTTATGTTTCAGAATCTAATGGATTATTTGAAACCTAAGAAGAAGGGAATTCAATGAAGATTTAAAAGTATGCGTTGGGAAGAATTTATGCGTCATAACTAATAAATAATTATATTTCAGCTGTATACGTGTATAATGTTTTGGCGAGTTGTAGTTGACCCGATACTTGAGTTTGAGGCTCTGATGTGACCTGAGTCATGTCTATAGTGTCCTTAAGCGAGGCCCGAGGATTTTTAATCTTAGTTGACCCGATGCTTAAGTATGAGGCTCCGATATGATTTTGGTCATGTCTATAGTGTCCTCGAGTGAGGTCCTTTGACTTTGCTGATGTGATGTTGACATGGGGTTGACTCTGTGGTGCGATTTATATCGATGCAGTAGTTTCCTCAGGTCCATTGCTGAAACGGCCCCAGTGATACAGAGAGTAAATTGCTGCGGTGGTGCGACTTAGGTCGATGCCGTGATGTAGTTTGGTTTGTTGCTGAGGCGCTGAAATGTTATACATCGTTTGTAGCAAAATGACTCGTCTTCTTATTAGAACGCCCCCTTTAGCTTAGCAATAGGGATTTTTATAATTGACATTGTAGCATGTCATACTATTAGGGCAACTGGTTGCTTCTCACTTCGAGATAGCTAACTAGTATTAGACAGTGTGGCCTGCTTAACTCTTATCATGCGTGTTTATCACGTCTTAAATAATGAACTGGATTCGGATGTATGTTTGAGTATTGAGCCAAAGGGTACCTTGCGTGAGCAAGTGCTATGGTTTTAATGATGCAAAACTATAATAAGAAAACGACATAAATCAAAGAATATTAGTTGTAAGACAATGCGATTACGAATACGATATAAGCCCACGAATATTAATTATAAGACAATGCGATTATTTAAATAACAAATAGGTAGGGTTAGGTAGGACTTAGTTTTAAGGAATTGCGGTTGTGATATTAAAAAGAATTGAATATTATCAATACTATATGACCCATATATAGTGATAAAAGAAATATACGTTATAAATATAATTATTAATGAATTTGCCTACACTACGGTGAGGTTATTATAAATACTATATTACACAAATATAGTGATAAAAGAAATATACGCTATAATTAGCATTATTGATGAAAATACCTTAACAAAGGTGAAGTTTATGATAAATATAAACTCTATATTAACCACATATAGTGGTATGACAAATATACGTTATAAATGATATTATTTATTATTATTGATGAATTTTACTTCACTAAGGTGAGATTGACGATTATAGCATTGTGCTTACGGAATATCGCCTGGCGGTTTAATGTTCGAATACATATCTGAACCAGGGATTTATTCCCTTATATATAATGACCAGGGCTTGTCCCTCAATTATTATGGCGTTTGCCTTCTCATACAAAGATGAATATGAAATATTATGTGACTTCGGTCTTAATTGATACTATTATAAAATATCAGGGCTTGATCCCTTTCTATCCTATAGAAATAACAATAATATAAAAGAATAAATCTTGCGTCCCGATAACGAAATCACTATAAATATAAATTACCAGGACTATGTCCTTTCACGTTATAACAATCAAATTGTGTGTCGCAGGCGCACTATAAATAGCCTATCCCTTACCCGGGAGGGCTCGTATATATGGTTGGAGCCCACAGTCGATGGCGTGTGCGGGGCCATGGACCTTCTCCCGTCCTATATAGTTTTCCCAGAAAGGGTTAAGTATATAAGGATTGGAGGAGCGGATTGCTTTCAGCTACTCGTAAGAGGTGTTGAAAGTATAGGGATATATTTATTATCTCACCATTTTGCCTTTATTGGCTTATATAAATATTTTTATTATGATAATCATATTACATTAAAATAATTAAACTATGTAATAAATAAGATATTATTGTTTTACATTGTCAAGTTGAACCTGTTGCCTCTGATGCTCTAAAAGAACACGGGTTATTATGATCACAACGTAACAAGGGTCCTGGCCGCTAGACGATACACGTGCCAATTTCGTAGTTTTATGCTATTTATTTTCGGGCATTTTAATTATTATTTACTTAAATATATCATATTTATATATTATATATATAAACCATGCTTGGAGTTAGTCACAACAGCTCGATACATTCTTTATTGTTTTTTTTTTTGTAATTTCTTTTAATTTTTCTATGTATAGTATTAGATAGTAAGCGAAGCCTTAAGCAGCCATAAAACTTAACTCTGTACAAAAACTTTTTCATTTACTGTAACATTAAAAAAAGGGAACTGAACTGTTTATTCCTTAATACAGGTTTTCTATAACCTAGCTAGGAATACAGTACATCACCCACTTGATTGATATTGAAAATGTACACACCAAAAATTTTGTAAACAATTTATGACTGTATGCTTTTCAATCCTTATATACGAATAAAGATTTATTATTATTATTATTATTATTATTATAATTAATGCTTTTAATCACTTTCCTAGATAACACAATAAATTGCACAGCACTTTAACTACTGCGTCATATTTCAACGATTTTTTTTATGCGGTACGACAATGACTTTCTGCATGATAAATATTGAAGTAACCATCGCGGTACCATCAATGTGAAGCTTCGTTGTCAGTTTTTCAAATATTGCCGTTCTAATCCAAAGTTTTAAACAGGTTCTAAAGCTGTAGTTACCTGTAGTACTCACATATGGATTTAGTAAAAACGTGTCAATTTGGAATTACAACCAGACACTTCAATTTTATTTGTTTATATGTATAGATTATATCTTGGTCTCTCTTTAAAGTTAACATAAAAAGTGGAGCTTATACATTCAGCTCAATGTTTTTGTTGCAAAGATTACGTATCCTAGGAGTCCTATAAATAAATTTGATGATATTCGGATAAAGGAGGCCATACAGGAAATAATTTTCGAAATAAAAGTGATTATTACTGCGATTACTGTACAGTTTTGAAAAGAAGTTCTTTATCAAATGGTTTTCAAGGTAGTAGTAACCACTCTTCTCCTAGCACAAATAGGCCGGCTCGACCGGGAACGTTCTACGCAGAAAATCTACGTAAAGTAACAGTATCAGTAGGTACTGTTGCGTTTCGTGCGATGAGTGAGAGCGTCCAACGTCCCACATAGGTGGTAGTGTTCCCTTCCCTTTTAGCGGTAAGCGGTTGTACCTATGAGCGCTTAAAATACCTTTCAATGGTTTAACACACACGTTGCCAACCTTGAGATCTTACATCTTCTTTGTTCAGGCATTTCATTAGCTACAGAACTGAATACTGATAGTGCGATGCTACCTACCCAGCCGTCCCCTAAAAACAAAAGGCCTACCAGTAAATAAAACTAAAAATTCTAGTTTCATGTTTAAATTTTACCTCACTAATATTCTTCGACTTAAGAGAGGAAGCCGATTAATTTTCCGCTACAGAACAAAAGCCTTTTCAACGAACGAGAATTCGAAGCTTAACCTAGTTCCCTAATCTAAGTTAGCGGACTACATGTCTACAAGTTACACGTAAAGACTTACCGAATGTTTTATCAAAGTAAAACCCGTTCAATAACTGTATAGTTATTGAACTGGTTGTTTTAATGGTATTCTAAGCTCGTTTGATACATTTTTTTTCGTGGTTTAAGATCTTTATTTCTCAAAAGAATTACAAAAATTCGCTTATATGAGAAACAACAAAGCTTAATAAAAACAAATATGAGCGTACTATTAACAATTATATATCTGCCAAGTTTTACAAATTTTAACAAGGACTAAAAATAATTCACACTGATATCATAGTAAGTACAAGCACAAAAAAGACAATAATAAATCAAGAACAAAGATCAATAAAACAGTATGTATTTTTTCTTTATTAAAACAGTTTCAATCAGCTATTTCATATTTAAAATATATTATTGAGATTTAACGGTAGTAGAGCCATGCTCCTGGCACTTATAGGCTGGCTCGACCGGGAAGGTATCCTCTTACAGAAAATCATCGTAAAGTATATCAGTAAGTACTGTTGCGTTTTGTGCGATGGGTGAGAGCACCGGAAGCACAACCTTCCACTCATCTTTTTTCCCTTCTTACGCCTTCTTTCCTGTTCCTTGGGTTGGCAACGCGAATGTGATTCTATAAGTATGTCAAGCATTCACACGTCGCGCTCACGCCGTCGTGTGAGTCTATCGTATAGAATGCCTCCATCTCCGATGACGTCCTTGTCCATGGTTCGGCTTCGCAAAAGGCACCCTAAGGACGGAATCAAATTTGAGCCCCGTGAGGGCTGCCCTTTTTCACGGCTGAGTCCCTGTACTCAGCCCTGCTCGGTGTGAAGCTGTCAAAGCCAGTAGGGCCAACAGCAATACACATTCCGAAAAAAAAAAGAAATCTTTCTGCTAGCCATAAAGCTAAAAAATCTTAAACAACATGAAGTATTTAAAAAAAAATTAAAGCATGAACGATAGTCATCTACGCTATCATACTTACGTAATGACTCAAGTCAAGGATCTAAACTCATCGAAGGCTTCTTGCCAAAACGCTGACTTGACGACTCAGTACTCTAGCTACCTCGAGAACTCTTAACTTGACGCTCGCGTCTCATCAACTCGCTCTCAAACGTATTGATCAAAAAACGGATATTTTGAAATGGAGACATAAAAGAAACGCGCTTCATTCGTACTTTCGACATTTTATTTCGCTTTCATTGTGATTTATTCCCTTCGCCTTTGAAATGAATCGAAATTGAAGAGTGTTGAAATTTGGTATAGATTTGAAGATTGGTGTTGATGTGAATTAGTTATAGAAGTTTTTAAATTGTTTCAGCGAAATGTTTTATAATCTACTTGAAGATATTTTGTGTGTGTTTTTAATTGAGTTGATTCATAAATTTATAATTAAAAAAAAGAATATGAGCAATGCTTTTTCATGGCATTACTAATATTCTTATTGCCCCTCTACCGTTGAGCTATTGAGGCTATAATTGACAAAATACTGCCCGTGTTGCTAAATAATATTATCTGGGTGATTACTATAACTGAGTTTGAATTTGAAGTGTTGTCTATGGGCGGTTGTAAAATTAGCGTTTTATACGAGCGTTTAAACTCATGCGTGCGCGCGTGCGAGCTCGTTTAAGCGCGTTATATACAGCGCGATAAATATACAACTTACACGACGAAACAAACCAGGGTACGCCCGTTCGGCTTAAACGACCGTATACGCTGCCTGACACCATCTTTTAAACGTAAGGTGTCAGTCCAGGGTGTACTGCTAACATTTGATTTGTAAGGTTTCAGTATCAACCATATCACTCAACCTAAGCTCGAAAATTGACAAACGGGAATTATAAAGGTAAAAACAAAGTGTTAAGTATTTTTAAAAATTACAAAAGTTCCCAACAGTTGCTTCATTAAATGGTTTAAATTTACATATGTATAAACTGCTGCCATTTTTTCACTTGGTATTATTCAAATACGAACTCAAAATTGAGCAAGTAAAGAGCTTAGGGCTACTAAGTATAATTAATCACTCCTAAACAAACAACACAGAGCGATTTAACACAAAGTACGTTCAAAGTATGATTCTGGCAGTGAAGCCCTAAGATGAAACATAGGATCACTAAAGCTAGTGTCCTATTAGTCATATAGCGCAATCTGAAGCTATCGCTAGCGATCCACATAAAATTTAGTATATATCGGGATATTACATGTTATCTAGACCAAGACAGCAATAATTGGAAATTATTCAATATTACTAGATAATTAACGACGGTAGTTAGATATTTACCGGCGTCGGGATGTGACGACCCCATCGCCCGCTGTTGGGATAACCTCTGTCACAGCAGAGATTATTCCACCAGTGCAATCAGTCACACTGGTGGTAGGTCTTTGTTGCAAGAGGCCGGCTAGGTAGGTACCACCGCAGTGTCCAATATTCTGCCGCCAAATAGTAGTGCTCAGGCACTACTGTGTTCCGGTTTGAAGGGCATTGTACGCTAGTGAAATTACTGGGCGAACGAGATTTAAGAACTAATATCTCGAGGTTGGCAACGCGCGAGTGGCACCTACTAATGGTGCTGCAAGCGCTCATAGGCTGTGGCAGCCACTTACCATCAGGTGGGCCGTATGCCTGTTTGCCAACTTCTAACATAAAAAAAAAAATATTTGATGCTAGTTTGTGTCTCTGATCCCACCTACATTGTCAGTGAATTTCTATAAACAGCTATGTTTTGTGGTATCTGGAACCGTTTCTAACAATTGCGTCTTAGTGCACGGACCGTTGCCTCGTCCAACGATCCATCCCAACCTACCCTAATTCTCATTTCCATTCTATTGGCATTGAAATTATATCACGGCCTATCCTCATTGTGATTCACTACTATCATTATAGTTATATTCCAAGTCATTATTACGACTGCCACCATATATCCTATTTATTTCCGATAAATACATAATTAGTACTAGTCGTGCCTCGGAGAGCACGTTAAGCTGTCGGTCCCGGTTGTTATCACATAAAATCTGATAATAATCGTTAACTCTCGATCTCTCGAAAAAGAAGCTCATGGCCGGGTGCGCGCACTGATCGGTAAACGATAGGTAAGCAACTATAGGCGCGGTCAGTCACTAGATGGGTGATCGCATAGTGGTATTAAACTGAGCGTCTCCGTGTTTCGGAGGGCACGGAAAAAGTCGGTCCCGGCTGTTGACAATTAGACAACAGTCGATAAGTCAAGTCAGAGGCCTACGGGCGACCTGAACAACTCTGACACTAGGTTGGCCACTAACCACTCGATAAGTAAGTAAGTAGTACTCACGATAAGTAAATTGCTCTTGTCCAATCTGACCTCCGCAACCCTGAGGGCGAACCTCAGGGTTGCGGAGGTCAGATGGCAATCGCTCTGTGTAAAAACTAGTAATCAAAGTCAAATCCGGATAAGAATAATAAGCAGACCCTGGGTAAAATAAAATACCGGGTATAATGCTAGGACGAAGGAAAAAACATTATTAGTACTAGTAAAGCCTTACTGTCTTCATACTTCGTTTTGTTTGTATACTAGACTTCACCTCTAGTTTTAAATACAATATCGATTTAGAATTGTTTTGCATAATATATTTTTTCTTTTCTTTCTTCTGCCTTATTTTTTCTTCATATTGTCCCACATTTACTGGTGGTAGGTCTTTTGTTTACTGGTGGTAGGTCTTTTGTTTACTGGTGGTAGGTCTTTTGTTGCAAGAGGCCGGCTAGGTAGGTACCACCGCAGTGTCAAATATTCTGCCGCCAAATAGTAGTGCCTAGGCATTACTGTGTTCCGGTTTGAAGGGCACTGTACGCTAGTGAAATAACTGGGCGGACGAGATTTAAGAACTAATATCTCGAGGTTGGCAACGCGTGAGTGGCACCTACTTCTGGTACTGCAAGCTCTCATAGGCTACGGCAACCACTTACCATCAGGTGGGCCGTATGCTTGTTTGCTAACTTCTAACATAAAAAAAAAAAAACATTTTATGAAATGCACGGTGATACCACTTATGTTGTAGGCTACAGTAAATGCTAACAAACAGACGTACAACTTGCTCGCCATGATTAAAAGCATAAGAGCAATCGGCTCTATTCGTCAAACAACGTAATATAAAAAGATAATTTTAATAATTTTATTATTTTTCGGGTTTTCTATTCTTAGTGAAAGTGATACATTATATTGTACACAATATAACAGAACACATATGTATTGTGTTCATAAATGTAACGTTATTATTAGTACGTGTAAATTTAAAATATTTCTTATAAATATAGCTTACAACTGTGCAATTCGATGCTACATATCCAGTGGTCAGTCAACTTAAAGTTCGTGTTATTAATTAATGTGGCTACGATTACAGGCAAGTTATTTTGCTTTGCAACATATTAAAACTATCAAAAATTTAAACATATTTTCTCTCTTGTACAGGCTGTCAACATACTATATAATATGAACTTAGGAATTACCTAAAAAATAATACTAAATAATATTATGATTCTTCTAATCAATCATCATGAACTTAGCATTAACATTGTCAGAGGTACGGTACAGATAAGGACTCTTCGTCCTAGCATAATTCCCGCTATTATATTTTACCCAGGGTCTGCTTATTACTCTTATCCGGATTTGACGGGTTACCAGTTTTTACACAGAACAATTGCCATCTGACCTCCACAATCCTAAGGGCGAACCAGTAACTCATTGGATAAGAGCAATTTACTTATCAACGATTATTATCAGATGTTTTGTGATAACAACCGGGACCGACAGCTTGTCGTGCTCTCCGAGGCACGGTGGGGAGACCCACAGACAAACGGCCAGACCGAGACAGATATTTAACAAACATCTGCCCGAGCGATATCGAACCCGCAACCGTCGAGACTAAAGGCAGACACGCTACCCACAACGCCACAACGGTACAGAAAAGGACATTGAATAATAAGTTCTGGACTTTTGTTCGTCCTAATAGTTCACCCAAATGTTTTAGATATTAATAAATAAACGCTACACAGTCAACGGTCCCCATTAGGATATCCTGTGCCAGGGGTCCGGAAATATACACAATGACAAGAACATATACACCCAGACCGGAAAACATGCCTGTATGGTCAATACAAACATGCTCCGAGCGGGAATTGAACCCGCGACCTGTGGTGCTTGGTGGCAGTTTCGCTACCGCTGCCCCACTACGTCATCATATATAATAGATTGTAGCATGAAAATAGGAGTATAGAAAATGAACTGAAAACATCTGATCGGAACATGATTTAGTCCACGCAGACAAAGCCGAAGACGGAAGCTACTTATTATTCAAGAGTATTAGCGTAAATCTGCGACAACTTTTTGTATACGACCTACTTTATAGAATTTCTCGTTTTATTTGTATTAGTGACTTTGTAAATTTAATTAAGATAGACTTAATTTTTATTATGACTACGCGTTTAATTAACATCATTATTGAAAGAAGATTGAGTTGCTAAAAGTAAATATCAAAATCTTTAAGAAAATAATTAAACTGAAAGAAACCTTTATTTTCATCTTTAACTAACTCTTTCCACGGCTCCGCTCGCGTCATTTAGTTAGTTGACAATCCCATAGGAACCTAATATTATTCCTTATGTACTAATCCAAGGAAGTATTTGAGTAAAAAAACCGAAATAGCTACATACTCTTTTCTCATTCTCACTAAAAAATTTTTTATGTGAATAGCAGCAAGTATATGACTCACCTGATGGGTAGTGGTTGTTGCACTATGAGCGCTTGCGACACCATACATATGTAGGTGTCACTCATGCTTGCCAATCTCGAGATATTAGTCCTTAAATCATTTCACTAGCTTCAGAATACGAAACACGGTATATTACTGTACGTTAGAATAACTGAGTCTGCGGTGGCATTTACCTAGCCAGCCTCTTACAATAAAAGGCTTACCAGTTAACATACTCAAGTACTTTGAAGACTTTAGGAATTCTCATTATCAAATTAGACAGTCATTTAACCCTTTTTACATTAAAAAAAACATTTAAAAAGATATAGCCCCTTAGTTAGTTTCAACGGTTCTTCTCAGGTAAGGGTTTAATTTTGAAACCTGTGGTAGGATCTGACTTTCAACAAAAAAGTGCTATGCTTTTTATGATGAATAAATTTAATCTAATAAATTGATTAGTATAGCGCAAGTTTGCAGGTAGATACTAGTATTTTATAGGTTAAAAATATACGAAATGAGACCCTCTACGAATAAGATTATATTGAACATACAGTACGTGCTTTACTTGAATAATTACTGCAGTGAATTCATACTTATTTCAATACGAATAGAGCTTATTTTATTCTATTCCAAATAACTCTATAAAAAATCACTAGCATTTGTTTTGAATCTTATTCCTTGACTGTTAGATTGCATTTTCATTTGCAAAGTTTAATTATTTAGTAAGACAATAGCAAAACCGTTCCTTTATCAGAGTTATTTAAGTTTTTTACCTTGAACAAAGAGTTCATTTTAACCTTTGTACAACTGGAATTAAATTACACGTGGGATTGTCTGTTAGTACTATTGTCGAAGTAGTAATTGTGTCTCTGTTCTTAGTAATTATTTTTATTATCTTTCTTTATTTTAATTATCAAATAACATTGTTTAATCTATATAAATTAAAATTGAAAAGTATGTTTGTAATGAAAAAACAGCTTTTTATTTGATGGATTTATTTATTTTTACAGGCGTCGGGATGTGACGACCCCATCGCCCGCTGTTGGGATAACCTCTGTCACAGCAGAGATTATTCCACCATTAGTCACACTGGTGGTAGGTCTTTTGTTGCAAGAGGCCGGCTAGGTAGGTACCACAGCAGTGTCCAATATTCTGCCGCCAAATAGTAGTGCTTAGGTACTACTGTGTTCCGGTTTGAAGGGCATTGTACGCTAGTGAAATTACTGGGCGAACGAGATTTAAGAACTAATATCTCGAGGTTGGCAACGCGCGAGTGGCACCTACTAATGGTGCTGCAAGCGCTCATAGGCTGCGGCAGCCACTTACCATCAGGTGGGCCGTATGCTTGTTTGCCAACTTCTAACATAAAAAATAAAATGTATGATTTTGAAAGTAACATACATATATTCATAAGATACACAAAAATATCTGTTTGTTTTTGTATATTTGGAGAGACTTTCACTAGCAGATATCTGATGTTATACAGGGTAACTTGGGCTATTTTTTATAGTGTTCCACGCAAAAAAAAAACACGAATTTATATTTCACCGCAATATTGAGGTTATACTTTTTGATTGGTCCCAGATAAATTTCATCAAAATCTAAACCGATTTTTTCTAGATCTGATGAGTTTGGCTTTAAAATCTAAGTATATAAAAATGAACTCAGTTTTTTGTTTTTTTTTTGTGTTTTAAACCAGATAAACTTGATCAATCGGAGTGTCAGAGGCTCCAACTTTTGAATCGTTTTTCTCCTCGTTCTTCCTTCACAAGTTGAAAGAGAGATTCGACTTCTTATCTTAGTTTAGATCACCTCCTTCTGATGTTATTGTAAGTATAAACAAATTGTAGCTGTTTTCTATAGCAAACCGTAGGCCTATTCACTAACCATCTGTTTTAAAAGTGTTTGTCAATAGAAAGCTTCTATATCCAACAGGTATCCCTAATATTATAGCAAGATTAAGCACAGGCTTTTTTACAGAATAAGTTTTATACAACTATAAGTTGTAAATTGAAAGTATAAGAAGAAAAACGATTCGTTTCGTAAGATTAATAGGTTACACCGACGATTTGTTACGAGACAACAGTTCTGTGGGAATGTTTATTTGGTATAAAAAACATGGCGGACTCTTGTTTCCTCTAAAGATTAATCACCTTTTGCCGAATAATGCCAGGAAGGTACTCCATGGTTAAAAGATTATCAATAGTATTTGTAACCACACATTTTGATTTTGAATGTGTTTTACCAAATTTTCTTATTTTTGGAACTAAGTTCCTTATTGCGTAGGCGTAAGAGAGCGAGTCAGAAAAAGAGATAAATTATTTTATTTTTATTTTATTAAAAAAAAAAAAAAATTATAAATTATCTTTTATTAAATCTAAAATCGTTATCAACCACAACTACATTTGTATAGTGTTTGTTGCTCTCACCTAATTCTTTTAATCCGTTGTATATAAGCGAAAACTTGTTATTGGCTTACTATTATCTAATTAAGGTAATATATACTATATGTTTTTATAGCTGTAAGTTTTCCATGTAATAAATAAATAAAAAACGTAATGAGAACGTTTAGCCTTTATTTACAAGCTGCTTATTACAATTGTATTTTGATTCAAGTACCACATGCAATTATTTTATTTATGTTTGATTTTACTGATCTTGACAAAGTCACCAAAAAGAAATGCTGAGATCTGGGGCTCATTTTTATTATTACTGTAGTAATTCCATCCTAAGTGAGCCTCTATTAGGCCAACCCATGGCTTAATACGGCTTCACCTGGAATAAGATAGTATTTTGAGCGTATAATAACCGCCTCATTTTAATATTTTATTAAGTTCAAGGGATTCGGTAGCTAAGGTACCTAGTGCTGCTTGTCCATTTTCTGATGCATTAATTGCGTTTTCGCTTAAATCCTTACTTCCTTACTTAATCTTTACTAATATTATAAATGCGAAAGTAAGTCTGTCTCTATTTCTGTCTGTCTGTTAAAAAGAGATTTGGTACACAGATTTTTTTTGGCTGTCGCTTACTTATTTTTAAGCTGTTGATTCGGTTTTCAGGGTTTCTATTAAAACAGTTATCCAGTCGGGCCAAGCCACTGGCAGAACCTAGTAAAATATAGAAACAAAAACATTAATTTCTGTTACATGTCCATTCACGTTTTTGTAGCAAAGAACTCCTTATGATTTTACGAATTCCATCAGATTAATATATTATAGGGTCCTAATGTCAGCAAATAGAAATGAGATCTCATATATCTACTAAACCACTATTGAGTGGATCATAAAAGTGACCATCACTATAAAGATTTTATAGACACTTAGGTTTGGTCTCTTGCCGAGATTTTGCTTGCATGTCAGAAATATCCTATCATTACATAAGTACATAGGGCAATCCGAGAAAATGTATATAAACTTTTTCGTTCAAGTTTGAAAGTTATACAGAATAAGTTTCTTTTCACACGTTTCGATTGCCGGGTAGCCGGCAACGGGATAACGGGCAAAGTGTATGGGCGTGTATGGCAACTTTCACACATACCGGCGTAATTTTGCAAAGTGCACGCCGGATTCACCACTATGCGTACGCTTGATTCAGAGTTGGGTCGTGTGAATACGTCCTTAGCCGTGGTTCGGCTTCACAGGAGGCACCCTAAGGACGGAATCAATTTGAGCTCCCGTGAGGGCTGTCCCTTTGTCACGGCTGAGTCTCAGTACTCGGCCTCCCCGCCCGGTGACGCTGTCAAGGCCAGTAGGGCCAACAGCAATACACATTCCGAAGAAAAAAAAAAGGGTCGTGTGAAAGCGAAATGAGTTACCGGACAATCGGCTCTGGATACCCGGCAACCGGCACGTGTGTTAAGGCACTAATATAGCGTACAATGTACAAGAACAACTATACAGTATGGTTTTGTTTACAGTTACTTTGAAACCATCAAAGACACAATAAAATCGTCACTATAAAATATCCATCATTAGTATCATAATATCTATACAAATAAATAAAATTGGTGGGTCTTTTTGTAATTCCAAATTAACAGCTTATCACTAAATGCATATGAAAATATTATCGGGAAAAAACCATTTTAATTTTTTTTTTCTATGTGCCTTTTTTTTTTTTTTTTTATGTTATAAGTTGGCAAACAACCATACGGCCCACCTGATGGTAAGTGGTTGCCGTAGCCTATAAGCGCTTGCAGCACCATTAGTAGGTGCCACTCACGCGGTGCCAACCTCGAGATATTAGTTCTTAAATCTCGTCTGCCTAGTAATTTCACTAGCGTTCAGTGCCCTTCAAACCGGAACACAGTAGTGCCAAAGCACTACTATTTGGCAACAGAATATTTGACACTGCGGTGGTACCTACCTAGCCGGCCTCTTGCAACAAAAGACCTACCACCAGTGTGACTGATTGCACTGGTGGAATAATCTCTGCTGTGACAGAGGTTATCCCAACAGTGGGCGATGGGGTCGTCACATCCCGACGCCGGTAAAAAGATTAGGATTCCGTGCAATAAAATAAAATTGGTACACCACGCGAGTGGAGCCGCAGGCGCAGCTAGTCTCTAAATAAAATATAAATCAAATTGTATCAAAACAAATCCTTAATAGCCTAAATAATAAAAGATATTAAGAAAAAAGTAATATCCACACAGATTTCTTTAATTTGATAAGTAATAAATCATCTTTACCGTAACACAATTACATGAAAACATTTATTCCATGAAAAGAGTTTTCTCACAAAAAGACTCAGTATAGGCATTACTTCACATCAATTTACGATGCTTCAGAGGCATGATGAATCCCAAGAATATTAGAGGGGATCTTACCGTTGTTTTCTTGCGTGGTAGTATGCGAATAAAATTCAAGATACACACCGTGGTTAAGATTATCTATCATTTTATTTTTATAAAAAAAATGACACGAGTCTGCCTTAAGGTATCTTCTACGGTTGCGGGTTCGATTCCCGCTCGGGCAGATGTTTGCGTTGCTCCCAAATCTTTGTTTCGGTCTTGAAGTTTGTCCGTGTCGATCTCCCACCGCGCCTCGATGAGCACGTTTAGCTGTCGGTCCCGGTTGTTATCATGACATCTGATAATAATCGTTAACTCTTGATAAGTAAATTGATCATATAGAATATATCAGCCCCATAGTGACCTCTATATTGTATTACATGCGGTGAATAATATCTACCTTAAATAAATTATACAGCGACCTGCATGATACAAAATCATCTATTGGAAAAAAAATATGAGCTCAAAGGTAGGCTTACTACCAGCCATTGAAAAGTTCTACTATCTAGCTAACTAACCATTATAAAACCGTTTTCTTTGACGTCATGACTGTTGGCAAACAAGCATATAGTCCGCCTGGTGGTAAGAAGTCACCGCAATCTATGAACGCCACACTTAAAGCATCACATGCGCATCGCCAACCCAAGGCTTAGAAGGGGATGACAATGTCACTCATCGCACGAAACGAAAATACCTATTGATACTGTTACTTTACGCCGATTTTCTGTAACAGGGTAGTACTTTCTAGGTCGAACCGGTCCATTTGTGCTGGGAAAAGCATGTTTCTACTACTACAAGCACATTAGAAAAATATAAATTAATAATAATAATAATATCGTTATAAATGAGAGGTTACTTGATAAACAAAAACATATTTCTTGTAGCAATTTCTCTGTGATAAGAGTAATTGAAAAATATATTTGCATTATGACACAACATTGTTTGATCTACCCTGCGGGCTTAACATACATTGTATCAGTGTGTCCTTGATATTAAGGCTGTTTTCATGGATAAAGCAAATATGTTGCGAAAAGAATTAACAGCATTTACCATCCATTATTAAATAGATATTTTAACGTAAATGTTATTGATATAATTCTTCTTAACGAGTAGTTAGTGGCCAACCTAGTGTCAGAGTTGTTCAGGTCGCCCGTAGGCCTCTGACTTGACTTATCGACTGTTGTCAAATTGTCAACAGCCGGGATCGACTTTTTACGTGCCCTCCGAAGCATGGAGACGCTCGATTGAAATACTACTATGCGATCACCCATCTAGTGACTGACCGCGCCTAAAGTTGTTAGCCTACCGATCGTTTACCGATCAGTGGGTGCACTCGGCTATGAGCGTCTCATTGATATAATTAATTTTGTAATAATAAACATTAGCATTTGTTAAAAATAAATTTAATGTATTAGGAGTATCATGTAGCTTTATGAGTTTTCGTAAGTATATAACAATTATTTGAGTAACTAAGTTCTATTTAATATTGAAATAATTATATATCAAGTTATTTTTTATTATTGCAAATACTATTCCACTTTGATAATCACTTAATATTCTTCTGTATTCTGTTTTTAACTCTTTCTATCACTCTTGTAACCCTATCTATTTTTGTGTTTTTGAATGTGTATTGCTGTTGACCCTGCTGGGATTGACAACGTCACCAAGTGGGAGAGCCGGGTACTGAGATCCAGCCGTGAAGAAGAGGGCCCTCGCAAGAACGAGATTTAAGAACTAATATCTCGAGGTTGGCAACGCGTGACTGGCACCTACTAATGGTGCTGCAAGCGCTCATAGGCTACGGCATCCACTTACCATCAGGTGGGCCGTATGCTTGTTTGCCAACTTCTAACATAAAAAAAAAAGAGCTGTCTTTACTCTTCCACGACAGCAAGCAATGTATTACTAGGTAATGAAAATTAAGGTAGCTGTATAATATGGTTATTTGTAATTTTTGGGCAGTTACAACGTTAAGAAGTCTAGTACATGCCTAGTAAGGAACTACTCCTTTTTTCTCCAGCATCCCTGCCCTCTATCCCTTGAATTGGCAACGCGCATGGGATACTTCAAGTATCGCGGTTCATAGTTTCCGGTGACTGCTAACAATCAGGCGTACCGTATGTTTCTTTGCCAACCAACATAAAAAAAACGTCTACGACAAGACAAGACAGTCTTAAAGCGATTTGTCTTACTTGTGTAGGATGTATCAATATTCGAGTACCGGCATAATAAATGAGAACTCGCTCCCAAGGTAAGGTCGTTCTTTCATTTTTCTCACGCTCGATTAATCTTCCCAGTAAGGTATGCTTCTAGAATATCGACAAATGTTCTGTGACTTTATTGGTTTTTGGCTGTATTGATGGTTAAGTTCTCCGTTGCTAATATAAATTTTTGTCATACGTGTTTTGCGTGTGCAATGGACTCGAAGTAATTTTTTAATATAAATACTAGACATATTAAATTTGGGAAGAAATAAGAGACGAAATTTTATTATGATCGATACAGCTATGTAATCGTAATCCTCATGTCGGTTGCTCCTGTTGATAGTCTGATTAAATAATAAATTAAAACGCTAATTTTTTTTTAAAATTTATTACCGCCCTTGAACATCTGCAACACCAGAGGGCATGCAAGTGCATTGCCGACCTTTAAGGAAGGAATAGGATCTTCTCTTGAAGTTTTCTAGGTCGTATCTTATCGGAAAGTCCACCGGTGGAAGTTGGTTCCACAAAATTAAATTGGATTTTTATCCCGGAAAAGTGTTTGATTTCTATGGCTTTATAAAAAACTGTATTAACGTGAGAAAAGCAGCGGGCATTGTTAGTTTATAATAAATAGTTATAATAAATATAGTATTTAAATTATCCGATAAGAACCTGTAATATATATTAATGCACAGAATAACAAACTTTGGATAAGCCGTCATAGAACGTGCCCCGTTTCTTAACAAACTTGGAAAGTAAATATCGAAACTTTATATGTTGTTTAGATTTAGAATACAGAACATTCTTTAGATCATGCGATCCGATATAAATTAAATCAATCAATAAAAGTATTGTCTTAACTTTTATATTTGAACTAATAGTCGTGTAATAGGTACATTGATTTCAAGAAAAACTTTTAACTAATTTACATACAGGTAAATATTTGTTTATTTCATCGTTGAAAATTAAAAACTTATCCTATATATTTAAACAATAAGAAAACAGATGTTTTCAGAAAAACTTACGCTACTTAAACTTCTGAATTTATTGTCCGTTCGTCAAAAATATATATATTTTGTAATTTATGTAATATTTAAAATAATAACACATTTTAACACAGCGTATAACTAAGTTGTGTTATTTATTATTATGTGAAATGCTAATATATTATGTAAGTATTTTTATATCATCAGACAAAAATACCCGATCCGATTGTCGTAATGAAAATCGTATGTTTAAATTTGCACTTAAATTCAACTGGAACCTGCGAACCGAAACTTAAACTCCGATGTCTCCCTCAGTTTCCTTAAAGTCTTGTATTTAAATGCCAAATTTGTCACATACAATCACGAGTTTCCGAAACAGTTTGTGGTGTTTTATCAAGCGATAAGCGAAGGGGCGATACGTGACTTTACCGTTTTAGTCAAAGGAATAATAGAACTACATAATAAATTCTGAAGAAATGTATTTTCATATGAAGATTTACATGTTAATCTCCAATAAGAATTATTTGGCGAACAATGATTGTAAGCAGTCACCGCAACCTATGAAGGCCCGAGATACTTAAAGTATTACATTGGCGTTGCAAACCCAAGAGATAGGAGGAAAGGGACAAGAAGGGAAAAAGAAAGGAAGCTAAGGAGATGGGAGATCGAGGAAGAAATCTACTACCAGATACGGCATCCTGGGAAGGGACAACTAGGTTATGTGGGGTTCGTCATGGGGCCCACTAAAACCTCCTCGGTGGCCGACCTCAGTGTTTTTGTCAGGTTACGGGAAATCTCGTAGAACAACGACGTGACCTGACAATCACAGTGCTCCGATTGGTAGCGGAGCTTGGTCCCGGGGGGGCGAGATGGTAAGCCCCCCAGCGCTTCCCTTGCAAGCGCACACGGCAGTCTGGACCACACCGACTGCCGCCCTCTTTAGTGCCGATCATCACGGACGTTAGATAGCTTATAATAAAGTCGCTTTCCCGCACTAGTCTCAACACTAAGCTTTTTACAAAGTATTCTTTGTAATGAAAAATATATTATCAAATAAAAAAGCAAATCGTTGAAGTAATTTAAAGCTATAAAAAATACTGAGAAAAACTCTAACATGTCTCTCCCTTTTTGTAAAGGAGACTTCAATTAGTTCCACTAACTAACTCCGCCAGTACTGTGGCCACATGAAGTTGGCAAACAATCCCCCGAAGCCTATTCAAATAGCCACATAGTTACTGTCTATGAACTCTCTTTAAATATTTAATTAAAGCGGCTAACTCATTTGTAGAATCAGTTAATTTAATTATTCTCAAAGGGCCCTCGAATGTGAATGCCACGAGATTAGCAATTTTAATTCTCATACGGATTTATAGCTGAGAATGTCACTAGTTTTTTGTATCAGGTGTATAAATTTATGTTAATTAATTATTATTTATATTATTTTTTTTTATGTTAGAAGTTGGCAAACAAGCATACGGCCCACCTGATGGTAAGTGGTTGCCGTAGCTTATGAGCGCTTGCAGCACAATTAGCAGGTGCCACTCACGCGTTGCCAACCTCGAAATATTAGTTCTTAAATCTCGTCCGCCCAGTAATTTCACTAGCGTACAGTGCCCTTCAAATCGGAACACAGTAATGCCTAGGCACTACTATTTGGCGGCAGAATATTTGACACTGCGGTGGTACCTACCTAGCCGGCCTCTTGCAACAAAAGACCTACCACCACTGACTGATTGCACTGGTATCTCTCTGGTAATAATCTCTGCTGTGACAGAGATTATCCCAACAGCGGGCGATGATATGGATGGTAACAATTCATTTTATAGAACGCCACAAATCGATTTGCCACACAACTCGTAATTCACAAATTAAATAAACGCTCTAAACTAGTTCCCATTCGAAAGGGCACGAATTTTGTGACCGCTTAATTGTAACGACAAATAAAACAGTTACATTGATCAAGGTGTCTGATGTTAATAACGAATAGTGTTGTTTGTTATAGCAATTACTGCTTTCGAACAATTGAATTTTGTACTCCATACTATTACTAGTACTACTATTACTTCTGCCTGTGGCTTTGCCTTCTTGAACAACGTTTATTTTCATCCCCTATTCCCTATAATTTTTTTACACCCTTGAGGGTAAAAGTTTTACAAACATTGAATGTTATATTTATTTATATCGAATCAACAGCCTAAGTTTCAAGCTAACTTAAAAATTACTAATTACTTGCACACAACTTTTAATTATATTAGTATTTTTTGTCCATTTTAATTCCTGTTTAAATAAAATTAATAAAGGTAAATGAGCAAAAAAATTTTCCGAGAGAGTGATTGCGCGTAATATCTGTTATACTTTAGAGAGCTTTTTTTGAGGTGGTCTTTGATCTACTTTATCTAAAAAAACAAAAGTCAAGCACCTTACGGATTTATTCAGCTGAAAAGAAGTCTGGAACGTGAAAAAATATTACCAACTTATTAGCGAAATGCAGTGCAGGTAATTTTGTAGTAAGGAGAAATTTTCTATAATTAAGAAATGGTATCGTGGTAATAATTGCTTAAATGAAAAGCATTATGTATAAATATTAAATATAAATAAGTAGTGCATCGTAGTTACTTATTTAAAGTTTATTTTTTTTTAAATGCCTAGAGCTTTTTTTTTGCCTTTTCATGACACTTCACTTCATGTACTTTTAAGATGATTTTGGATTATGATTTTGGAGAGAAGATGGTGGTCATAGTAATATTATTCTCAATAGAACTCTGGGAAGTTTGGTAAAATTAGGCTAGCAAGATTTCCTCTTAACATACATATATGCATACAAACATTCAAGTTAAATAAAAGCCTTTAAAACACCACGTAACGATGAAATTATTTACATGTCAAAACATCCATAGAGGCGACGTGACAAACAATTTACTAAAAGCATTTACTTTTGTTTGAAATATTTGCTGGAAAATTGGAAACGCCATTCGATGAGTAGCGGCAGGAAATATTCGTCAATATACAACATAAATAAATTAAGTTATGTTGGGATAACCTTTGTCACAACAGAGATTATTTCACCAGTGCAATTAGTCACACTGGTGGTAGGTCTTTTGTTGCAAGAGGCCGGCTAGGTAGGTACCACCGCAGTGTCAAATATTCTGCTGCCAAACTGTAGTGCTTAGACATTACTGTGTTCCGGTTTGAAGGGCACTGTAGGCTAGTGAAATTACTGGGCAGAGGAGATTTAAGAACTAATATCTCGAGGTTGGCAACGCGTGAGTGGCACCAACTAATGGTGCTGCAAGCGCTTATAGGCTACCGCAACCAGTTCCCATCAGGTGGTCCGTATGCTTGTTTGCCAACTTACAACGTAAAAAAAACTAAGTACTTATTTATTACGTTCTCCGTTTCATTCGTCGTCATGAAACTCGCCGCATGTAATTAATTATATATTCAGATCAATGGATATTTACAAGTGATTAATACTCTTACACGATTATATTTCATTAATTCAAATCAAATTGAATGAAAATGGGCTCTACAGGTTATTTTAACAATGTATTTTTTAATGTGTATTGGTGTTGGCCCTACTGGCCTTGACATCGTCATCGGGTGGGGCAGCCGAGTACTGAGACCCATCCCTAAATAGTCAATTTAATATGATGAAACAACAGGAATGTGGAATTTACTAAGAACTGCTTACTGATGGACTAAATTACCTGCCCGGCTACAACAGTTCTTTGGTGAAAACTCGTGAAGAGACTGCTCAGCCATGTTCCTAGGTCAGACAGCGTATAAAGGTGCTTTATAAAGGTCAGCAACGCTTCTGTATGTTCTCTAGTCAGCGGCACTAATCGCTTGACATCAGGTGAGCTACGTGCCCATTTGCCACCTCTAAGAAATAGACTAAATGGCAAGAAATTGGTAATAGCTCCTACGAAACCAATGATCAACATTACTATTAAAGTTTTATGAAAATATCTCCAAATTTTTTTTTGAGTTTCTACTGCGGTTGGCCCTTGTAGCCTCAGAAGCGTCATCGGTGGGGAGGCCGGGTTGGTAGACCTCAGCCGGTAAAAAATTGACATCTAAAGCCAGGGGCTCAAGTTGAGTGCAGCATAACAAATCGCTTCGGGCGTGTACCAAAATTTAAAAGTCTACGGACCAAAACGAGCTTAAATAAAAGACCTTTGTCAACGGAAACGGGATATTGAATATAAATTGGGTTTTTTAAATCATTTATTTAATGTATAGCAATATATTAAAATGCTTTATTTGACGATCTCCATTGCCCAGTAATTTCACTATTTACAGTGTTCTTCGAGTTGAAACACGGTAATGCAAAACACATTACTGCTGTGCGGTAAAATATCCTACCGTGCAGTGGTACCTACCTATCGGCCTCTTGCAATAAAGGCCTACTACCATTATACAATAAATTTAACTTAACGTAATTATATTAATAATTCTTTGCCTAGGTCAATTTAAAACAAACAAATTAAATAAATATTAAAAAAATAAATTCAGATTCAGATTTAAAAACATCTAACCAAGTAGCCATACTCGGTCGTAATCATTTGTTATTTTTAGGGCAATATAAAATACAGAATAACCGCAAAATAAGCTTCCGAGATAAAATTTTACATTTACCATTAAATTCACGAAATATGAAATAGCATGTACAATTAGGTCGTAAAGAGGGAAACGTATAAAAACAATTTACAGCGGCCGTTATAAAAAACGATCGAAACGTCCTTGGAGACATTAAGCCTGCGCCCACGAGACCGGCGTCGCTCATAGTCGCTCATAGCCGGGTGCACTCACTGATCGGTAGACTAGGTAACTTTAGGCGCGGTCAGTCACTAGATGGTTGCTCGCATAGTGGCATTTCATTAGTACTTCTATACGACCGACCTGAACAACTCTGACAATAGATTGCCCAATAACCACTCGAAGTAAAAATCGAGACTGGTGACCGCCGAGTAAGAGCGGCCGTGGGGTGGCTAGCTGCGGTCCGAAAAGGCTGCGATGTCCACGCTGGTACAAAAAAGCGGTCACTCAGTTGCGCTAGAACAGTTTTGTGACGTAATCAAAGTGACGATTTTTTTTTCGGATTGTCTATTACTGTTGGCACTAGTACCCTTGACAGAGACACCGGTGGACATCAAAGTGACGAAATGAAACTAATTTGTTCTAGACCTATTTACGCCGCTACCAACCCGCCGTTTCGCGTTTCTCTTAAATTTAAAACTCAATATCCTTTATTCAAATAAGCCCTAAGGCACTTTTTCTTTAATATACAAATCTATGCTGTAGTTGTGAATATCTCTGCCATATCGCTGTAGCCTCGTGGCCGCGCTCGCTTGCTCACCGCCGGTCTCATGTCCGCAGGCAAACGCGAAAATGCTGTAATGCTGTTATTACCAAATGATGTAAAAATTATTATTTTAGGTGAAGAATGCTGTATATTAAAATAAACTGTCAAGTAATATTATCATGAAAAGCGTTGTTATTAATTTTACTAAACTTCATGTCAAGTCTAACAAGTTTTAATGAGAAAAGAAAGTATATTTAAGTAACATAATGTGACTTATTTATTCCAAATACACAAATTGTATCAAATATATTTGTACCTGTAAACTGAAATGAATTTACTAGTAGCAGAGCCATGGCACTCCGGGAACTTATAGCATTTATGGGCCGGATCGACCGGGGAAGTACTAACCTCTCACAGAAATTAGGCGTAAATAACAGTATCAATAGGTACTGTATCGTTTCGTGCGATGAGTGAGAGCACTGGAGACCCAATCTCCCACCCCTGTGTTCCCTTCCTTTAATCCGTTCTCAAGACCCGTCATTCCCATTCTTGGTTTGGCTGCACGCACGTGATACTTCAAGTTTCACAAGTGTTCATAGGTTGCGGTGACTGCTTATCATTAGTCGGACCGTTACCATTCCTTGTTTGCCAACTGTCATGAGATAAAAATAAAAACAAAATTTTCTTCAGGCATAAA
The DNA here is from genome assembly GCA_023373885.1 of Hestina assimilis. Lineage (NCBI taxonomy): Eukaryota > Metazoa > Arthropoda > Insecta > Lepidoptera > Nymphalidae > Hestina > Hestina assimilis. The sequence goes on from CM041745.1 coordinate 14,559,202, forward strand.
AGTAAATATTATATGTATGATATTCTATTTTTTACCAAGCACACGATTTTCAATTACAAATAAGCAATTCAAAAGTCAGAAGTAATAATTTTATTCATAATTTAAGTCGTGTCTTCGAATAGTTTTTCAACCACGGGGCTGATTCGGATTATTGCTATAACTATACAATAATATAATTCTCTAAGCCTACATCCATTAACAGCATTTTGCATTATACATAATACTTAATCTACATTGCCTATATACTCTTTCACCATGAATATAACGACCTCATCCATCATCGGAAAATCCATCAACGAGCTTAGAACAGGTGTCTCAGACATACATATCATTGATATTTCCAAATATTTTAACAATACTGCAATCTTTTAAAATGTCTAAATTAATATTCTAAAGCTTATTCTACTACTAGAATATCTATATTCCCAATATATAATTAATTAATTACAATAATTGTAGAAGTAGTGCCATGGGCTAGATAACAGCTTTTGCTTAATACTGAAAAATGTACGAATATTAAAGTTTTTAAATATTTACCTAAAAATCATACAGAAAATAGGTATTTTGTCTAACATAATATGTTACAATTTTGTGTTTAAGAATCTTAACATTTCTGACATGAATGGCTTTGGCCGGGAAAGTATCTTTTATCGTGTATTTACGTGAAGTAACAATATCTAACTTGATGCGTAACCTTGTTTTGTAAATGAAGAACTGGAAGCCCATACGCCTTCCACCAATTTTTCTCCACCTTTGACTAATAATGCAAGTGTACAGGAGACTACCATAATCAGATCCCTTAGTCATGTTGGCTCTAAGCTTATGTCCCAATTTTGTAATACAAAAATAAAATAGACCTTGTTTGATTTTGTATCAATAAAGGAAGTGGTAAAAATTAATTCCCAAGCGTTCCCTTAAGATATCATATAAGATGATGGAACAAAAGCATCCTTCACCTTTCTTACTAAAAATAAGGATATTTTATTTTTGAAGTCACAAACTTTAACATGAATCACGACATTAATGTTATTGTAGCGTTTGAAATATCATCGTCTGTTAATATTATGGTATTCTTACTTGAATTTCATATTGTTGAAAAGCAACTTTATCACAGCTGAGATATAACTGTTGAATTTATTTACAACCACTTTTATTTTTCTCATTCATTATATTCAGCAATATTTATCTTTTCCAAGAGAAAACATCAGTAGGATCTTAAGAATAAAGAACTAAACAACTAAGACGATCTTCGAAACTCGCTAACTCGTGTAACGTATATATTCACGTAAACAGTGAAATCGTGTACCTTATTGCTTTAAACATAAGGACTATTATGGTTGAAAAAACGTACATCTCTTTGCGAAATAAGTCACAACACGGTTCCTTGATCCTTAACTTTATGGAGTCCGGAACTTTTAGAGCGTGCACAGTCATCTAAGGATAATGTTCGGAATCTGTTTGATGCCATTAGTCTTACAAGTAATTTGATGAATGAGATAATATTTTTAGGTCTTATGCCCAAAGCAGGAGTTCTTTGACATCCTTGTTGTCTTTAGCACAGGTCAGCTTCTAATGAACGAACAATATAAGTACTGATAGGTTTCGTTCGATGTTTGAGAGAGATAATTCCGGAGCAACAAACTCCTAACATTTCTGTCGTCTTTCCTTACCTCTTCTTCTTTAGCCCCATCAATACCCTAACGTATTAACCGCTAAAAGACAATGATTTTCGCTGCTTACGATAAGTTAGGACGTAATATTGCTTGCAACCATTGTAGTATAAGAAAAAAAATGTTCAGAACTAAAGTTGGCATTGAGAATTTTCTGACTCAACTTTCAAAGGCAAAGAAAACATCTGATAACAATCGTTAATTATCGGTTCGTTATTACTAGTTTTATCGTAAATGATGAAGCCTCAATAGCTCAACGGTAGAAGGGCCGACTTCGCTTCGTTAACGCGAGAGTCGCAGGTTCGATCCTGACCACCTTGGGCTATTGTCGTACCCACTCCTAGCGCAAGCTTCGAGCTTATTTGGAGGGCAATAGGAATATTAGTAATGCCATTAAAAAAGCATTGCTAATATTCTTTAAAAAAAAAAAAAAAAAGATGGAGGGCATAACAACTGATACCAAATCTTTTTTTTTTTTTTCTTTTTTTTAAACTTATTTTATATCTTTTGTTATTTTTTTCGTTCATTTTTATTATTATTTGTTTTTTTTTTTATATTTGTATTTTTTTTGTTTTAAATTGTACTCTGCTGTGTTTCGAATAAACTTGTTCTTTCTTTCTTTCTTTCTTTCTTTCAAATTGTGGCATTTTCAAGGATCCGCTGGATACTGTCCAGAACCTATCAAGGCTACTAGCTATTAATTAGAACAAATGATAATTAACTTCTTTACACCGTTTCTACAATCCTTTAGGGAGGGTGTTCTTTTGATTTCTGTGTATGCGACTGGGCCATAACAATTATTAATTATACCAAAAACTTTATATTTTTTCTGAAATATGGCTAACCTTGATAACATAACGTTATAAATAAATAAATAAATAAACGCTACACACTCAACGGCCCCCATTAGGATAGTGATATCCTGTGTCGGGGGACTGGAAACATACACAAGGACAAGGACAAATACACCCAGACCGGAAAATATGCTTGCATGGTCAATACAAATATATTATGCTCCGAGCGGGAATCGAACCCGCGACCTGTGGCGTTTAAGGCAGGTTCGCTACCGCTGCGCCACAACGTCGTCGTTATAATGTGTAATGTTTCTTAAAAAAAGATATGTGTGCGATTCACACACGATAGAAGTGAAACTTTAGTAAATCGACAAAATAATGAGATGAATATATGTAACAAGGTATAAAAATATTCACAAACACTGTTAAATAATAACACACCACGCTGACTTCTTACTAAAAAGCCGTAATACGCAACCGCATACATATATATATATACATACATACCGACATTTGCTCTCTCGCTCTAGCTCACGTAAGCTTGCTGCAGAGGAGAGACCGATAATATAAAATAGTATGTATATTTCTGTCTCATTCATTTCTACACATTTTTGTATTTCTGTCTCTTACCTGTCGTTTTTCCGTTGCAAGATTTCAAATCACAATGATTCTAACGAAGTTTCACTTCAATAATTGTTTCAATTAATTGTAGGACAAGCAAGGAATTAGTCCTATTTCGTTCACCTACCCTATTTAAATAAATTTTGATTTCTGGATTCCATTGTGAAAATTTAAACTTCGTAATAGAATTTCTGTACATTCTTTACAAGTTGTTGCTATTGTAACATGGAAAAGAAAAATGTTGAGTGACGCAAAAATACTTCGCCTAAATCATCCAATAAATAGTATACATATTAAATTAACGTCCTCACCGCTAACCACTAAATCCAATCATGTACAATTTTTTCTCAAAATTAAATCTGATTTTCTTGCAGTTTCTTGCAGTTAATGCAATTACAAGGAACTAAAACTTGGAACTAGCTATAAGTTAGGTAACAACCTTACTGACCTCAGGCTACTCATCTTGGTCAAGATTGTCATTAACTAGATAGTCTTGTACATAAATTTAAGTTTCCGAAATTGCCTTGAAACGTAGTTTTAGCTGTAAGTGACTTTAGCATCAAGGGTTTAGGTCTTTGGATTTAGCCACACGAAAATTTGATTATTGGGTATTCGAGGCTAGTGTCAATTATTTAGTCCATTGAGTCTTTTAAAGTAAAATTATCACTTGTCTGTTTTTCATGTTTATGGTTCCTTACCCAAAAGGTGCTAACCGGAATCGTATTTCAAAGCCTCCACAGTTCCATCCGTCCGTCTGTCTCTCACCAGATTATATCTAAAGAGCCGTAATAGGTAGAGAGTTGAAATTTAACTTTATTTGCTACAACAGCAAATAAAAAATTAAAAAAATTAAAAATAATGGTCCCCATACAAGAAACTTCATATTTTTTACTCTACGGTTGTACGGAACTCTTTACGTGCGAGTTCAACACGCGCTCGGCTTTCATTAATACACGTACACTGAAAATAAGAGATAGGTCTCGTTAACGTGTTGGCTAGAACCTCATATTAATCATTTTTACAACTATAATTCACTAGATTTGATTAACTATCTAATATCCATTTATCTGTAGGAAAATTAAAGATGAACCTTTAGTGTTTAGTTGAGGAATAAATTCCCTAAAGTAGGGTGGCCAAGCTTAGTTCCATTCTCATTTAAATAGCGGTTCTATCCTGATTAAAATCGTTGAATTTCGAATTAGTTTGGGTATGATGGAGGTAAGACCGCTGGGGGTAGTCAACCGTGTGATAGACGCTCCGAAATATTTCCATCGCTATTGGTCATTATAGTACAGGGTTTTAAAATGTCTCTTGTACAACGGAGATAGTGTTTGTTGTCTTACATGTTTTTTCAAGAATATTAGCAATGCTTTTTTTTGTGTTCAGGTTTTAGACTCACTGCAAACACATTCACTCTATTTAAGTTAAATAATAAAAAAGTTTGAGATCTGTTTGTTTGAGATCTTTTTACTAATTATACTAAATTGCTGATTTGTTGTGAGAATAAAAAGGGTAGCTAAATGTATTTTCAAGGTCACAAATGGTCCTGTCATTGAAAATCGGCGTAAAGCAATTGTATCAGTACTGTTGGGTTTCTTGCGATAAGAGAGGACACTGGAGGTCCACTGTCCGAGCCTCTTTGTTCCTTTCCTTTTTTGTCATCCCTTCCCTCAAATCCCTTAGGCTAATATAATTTAAGCCTCAATAGCTCAACGGTAGAAGGGCCGACTTCACTCCGTTAACGCGAGAGTCGAGGGTTCGATCCTGACCCCCTTGGGCTATTGTCGTACCCACTCCTAGCGCAAGCTTCGAGCTTATTTGGAGGGGCAATAGGAATATTAGTAATGTCTTGATAAAGCATTGCTAATATTCTTTAAAAAAAATATATCACAAGGTTGCAGTACTGCTTACCATCAGACGTACCGTATGCTTGTTTGACAATTTTATGACATAAAAGAAAAATGTAAGAATAATAAGCAAAGATTTGATCCATATTGAGACAAATGCATGACTGTGTATCCATTATCAAAAAGGTAGAACAAATTAGTGCATAGAAAACTATCATATAATATCGCTAGGCAGACCTTATTCTGATATTATGATATAATAAAGGGATGACCCGACCCATTTAAGCCCTTATAGGGAATTGGAATTCTTCCTTTACCTGAGCACGGATAGTGAAAATTTAACGTAAATTAATTTAGGGATTCCTTTTAAAATTGTCAGATAAATCTGATTCAAGATAAATTATCTTTTGAACAGGTTTTTTTTATAGAAATACTATACTCGAAACCTCAAATTTATTTAAAGTATAAAATTATATTTTTTTAGCTTTTGGTAGATCCACCTTAATTATGTATTTTCTAGGAAAATTTTTAGATTTTTTTTGTAATGTTAAATTATCTTAAGGTTTTTAATTAGTGTTATAAACATTACAGCGCAAAATTAAGAAGGTTGGAAAAGGAGATAATAAAATTGCAAACTTTTCATGGTTTAGTATAGTGATAAACAATCCTACCATGTACAAATTTAAATAACTTTTAATTGAACTAGAAAAATCTACTAGCAATTTCAACATATGTACATGAACATTAATATTACTTTTCCATTCCATTGTACAAATTTCACAAAAATAATTTCGTTTTAAACACGATGTTTTTCCACTTAGCACAATAGGTGCTTTGTTACAAAAAGTTTACCGCTAAAAACTAAACGGGTTACCGCTGGAATTACGTAATACTAAGTACAGTTTCGCGCAAAACTGTTTTGTTCCATTGCAAAATGTTCATGCTCACGGACACAACTCTTCACGGTGTGCGGGTAACTGGATACTTTTCTCTATATTTTTCTCTCGCGCTCTCAGTTTTAAAGCCAAACTAGTCACATATCTCGACAGCTGTGTCGTGTCTATGACGTCAGAGTTATGGCCACTAGATGGGGCTTGTAATTTTGTTAGCGCTGAGTGTTGTAACGAACTGTGTTTGAAGAGTACGATCTAAATATATTATTTCAGATCTTTCTAAGTGATATTTTTAATTAAGACCTTGTATAGTATGGCGTACCAAAATGGTGACACCTGTCAGCATTGTTGGGAAAGACTTCTCAAACACTGATTTTAACATTAAGTTTTTTTGAAATAAAATATACAATTTAGTATTAATGTTATATATTTTTCTTAGTTCCAATATTCAACACTTACGATTGCTTTACTCTCTATATGTCTGTGGATTTTAAATATATTAAACGAATATCAAGGTCTTGGATTAAAATGTGATGTAAGAGATTTGTATAACATACTACCCAAATAAATCTTTATTAATATAAGAGAGGTATGTAGCCTTGTTGATTTTACTATAAATAGGAGAGTTTCGACCTGGAAAGTTTTTGATGTTGCATTTCCTTCCATAAGTTCTGGAGTTTAAAACTTTACATCCCATTTTCCTCCTTTCTACCTTTCTCTATCCTTTATTTCCTTTTAATCGGCAATACGCTTAACTTCTAGTACTGCATGCATCTAAAGACTGCATACCATCAGTTCTTTGCAAGATTAAATTCGCTCAGCAGAGCTACATCCATTGATATCATAACATAAATAAAAAATAATGGAAAAAAACTGTCATATTTTGGCATAGACATCAAAAAGCTCTTCCAGAAATCGTCTGTCTCGCACGAAACGCATGAAACTATTTTTAACGTGTATAAAATTAACTCCCCCTAGTGGCGGGATACTAATTGACGCTTTAAATCCGTCCTCGCCTTCTTGTATGGAACATGTTATTAATAATTTTATATGAACGTTATGAGTTATGTATGCGAGTATACTGAGTTTGCATATATGCTTATAAACATTTTAAAACATTGGTTCTGTGAATTCATTATCAATACATTTAATTCGTATTGCTTTTTGACAACGGTTGTGGTGTGCTTGTTGTAAGCCTGCATTGAGCCTCGAAGGTCTCGGGTTCAATTCCCGCTCGGAGCAGATATTTGTTATAAAATATCTGTTTCAGTCTGGGCGTTTGTTCTTATGTCATGGTCTCCCCATCGTGCCACACGGAGCACTTTAACCTTTCAGTCCCTGCGGTGTTATCATTACATCTGATAATAATTGTTAACTCTTGAGTTACTGGTTCGCATTTTAGATTGTGGAGGTCAGATGGCAATTATTAATTAACTGTGGCATCAATTCCATCGCAAACAAAGAAGTTTGCCAACTCTTTTCTTTGTCGCACGTCAAAAAAATTGAATTCTTTACCGGCACACGTGTTCCCTCATTCTTACAACCTGGGGTCCTTCAAACGAGGCGTGAAGAGGCACCTTGCGGGTAGGCAGGGCGAGGATAGCTAGTACAGTTCGCCTTCTGCAACCGTATTAGCCACCTTCGCGTGTGGACTCTACTTCCACTTACCATCAGGTGGAGTAGAGTCATTTGCCCTCCGGCGTTATTTAAAAAAAAAAAAATCCCTATGTGTAAAAACTATTACCAGTCAAATCAGGATAAGAGATAAGGTATACCTGGAATTATGCTAGGCAGAAGAAGAACTGGTATGGCTAAACAAATTTTTATTAGTTCTGTTTTGCTTAAAAGTTTATTATATGACTAAGAGACTATAACAACAAGTTTGTTTTAACAAGATTTATATTATTGATTCACTATTGATATACATCTTATGTTTCGAGTTTGTTCAACATTTCAAAAAATTGTATGGATCACCCCGAAAGCAAACCCATCTAACACAAAATAACTAACTAGAACATACAAAACCAAAACCTCTTCCTTTTTGAAGTCGGCCAAAAATAGGGTATATTATATGAGTTTCTTAAACTCACAAATCTTTTACGACTAAAGTCAAACAAAACCCAAAATAAATTTGTGTAAACGAGTCCGCGGTTGTATTTTGCGGTTTCTTTGACGAGGCGCGGATAGTAAATCAGACAGACTTAACAGGTCGTAATGTTTGACTATTCTTAGTTTGAGCCAAGTCCGTTAGGGAAATCGACACCGTTGTGGGTCTCCCTACCGTACCTCGGATAACACGTTAAGCTGTTGGCACCAGTTGTTATCACATAACATTTGATAATAAGTTACTGGTTCATCCTTAGGGTTGCGGAGGTCAGGTGGTAATCGCTCTGTGTAAAAACTGGTAACCTGTCAAATCCGGACAAGAATAATAAGCTGACCCTGGGTAAATACTCGTATAGTACCGGGAATAATGCTTGGAAGAAGAAGGTTAATTAGGTAAATTTTGTGTTGGAAGATCCATTTAAGAAGATTTGTAGAATAAGCGGCCAAAATATTGTTTAAAACAATCAAACAATTTAGATGAATTAAAATACACATAAGAAACCAGTAAAAAAAAATTTCAAGTCTTTACTTATACTCCAACGACAACAGCCCAAGGATGGCAAGATCGTAACCACAACTCTCATGCTAACGGATTTCAGTCGGCCCTTAAACGCTGAGCTATTATTATTATTATTATTATATATATATTTCTTTATTTTGAAGTTGGATGAGATATACATACAAAAATCGTCGAAGCCAAAACTTGGCTAAAACTCACATGGCGTAGTTATATCACGAGAATTAGATAAAACAATGTATTGTACTTATATTATAAATAAAATTTATATTCTAGACACACAACATCAAACCGTAGAACGTAAATGCAAAGTTTAAAACTAATGCAATAACATCTAATATCTACTATCTCTACCTGGAAGCTTCAGGCCATCTACAAACTCCATCATATACTTGAGCACTTATCTCATACATGTAGCGAACCTGCCTTTAGCGCCACAAGTCGCCGGGTCGATTGTCGCTCGGAGAGATGTTTGTATTGACCATACAGCCATGTTTTTCTGTCTGGATGTATTTGTCCTTGTCCTTGTACGTGCTTCCGGACCCCCTCAACAGGATATCACTATACTAATGTGGGCCGTTGAGTGGGCAACGTTTATTTATTTATTTATACATTTTTCTTTTAGTCTTATAAAATCATGTATATCAACGCCTCGGGTTTCTATAAATGCAAAACAGCGCGACTTAGAATGTATTTTCTTTCTGCGCAACCACTCTGTGGAACCAGCTTTCGCTGGCGGTCTTTTCAAACTGATAGACATGGGAACCTTCAAGAGAAGAACATGTTCCTTCTTAAAAAGGTTGCAACGGACCTGCATGCTTATTGAGGATCTTCTCTCACACCTACTGTTAGGGGCGTGAGGGTGCCATGTTGCAGGGCTCTGGGCCCAGTTCATGGGGTGTCTCTTCGCCGCCCGTGAAGACGGGCGGGTCCTTGGTGGTAAACTTAGTTTACTCTGTTGGTGTCTTGATTTTGTGTAGAATCCGGTGGGGGGCGGCAGCGAGCTGCCACGATCATGTCAGTGTGGAGTGGTAGCTTTTGTGCCGCCTGAGAGCTCCCTCGCCGCCTGTGCGATCAGTCCCTACCGGGTGAGACCCTCGGTTGCCCGGGGGAGGCCCAGCAGGAGACGATCTGCGAACCTGGCGGCGACTTAGGAGGCTCAGGGCGGTGATGTACTATCATCGCGAGCGATGAGGTCGCGCGGGGCCCTGCATGCCCTACGACGTTTAGCCCATTAATATCTGGTGAGCTTGTTACCCATTACCCTCCCTTTTCCTTGCATGTTAAAGGAAATTCTACCAGTAGTTTAAATTAACAAATTCTAAATTTCTATGCATATAATATGGTTTTTTTATATTACTAAGTTGGCAAGCATACGACCCACCTTATATACACCAGTGATATTCCAGAGCTCCAAAACAATACGATTGCTACTTTTGCGGATGACACCGCCATCATGGCAACTGGAACCACTCATGAAGAAGCAGCAGAAAAACTTCAAACGGCTGTAAATAGATTTTACGACTGGACAAAGCAATGGCGAATTAAATTAAATGAGAGCAAGTCTATTCACATTAACTTTAGTAACAAAAAGCCAAATTACCATCCAATACTTATAAATAACGTAGTGTTACCATATGAGAACACCGCTAAATATCTAGGCATGACACTTGATGCAAAGCTTCGCTGGAAAGCACACGTCAAGAAGAAACGTGAAGAATTGAACATTCGATACAAGAAAATGTACTGGTTACTGGGACCCAATTCTGAACTGTCAGTACAAAATAAAATCTTGCTGTACAAACAGACATTAATGCCCATTTGGACTTATGGTATACAGTTATGGGGATGTACCAGACCGAGCAACATTGAGATTATTCAAAGATTCCAAAATAAAGTACTTAGAGGCATCGTTAATGCTCCTTGGTACATTAGAAACGAAGACCTTCACAAGGACCTTAAAGTGGACTTCGTAACCAAAATAGTACAAAAATATGCGGAAGCTCATGAATATAGGCTTCATCACCATGTAAACGTTGAGGCCATTCAGCTACTTGACGTTACGGACACAATTAGGAGGCTCAAAAGGAAAAAGCCTTTTGACCTGGTGTAGTGTTTTGGGAAACAGTGATATATGATAGTGACAGTGATAGGTGACAAACATAATTAGTGTAAGTGCTATAATATAATAATATATATATAGTTGATAATAAACACAAGAACAAAGTGTCTTCCCCTTAAGTTATTAGAGACAATAAGATACGTGTTATTAACGCGGTCTTAGAATAGCTTAGAGTATAAGTTTAGGTTAAAGTTAAATTACTTATTAGCCATTAAGGCTAGATTGTAATCTTATAAAGTGCATATCTTTTATATGTACTTTATCAATAAAAAAAAAAAAAAATACGACCCACCTGGTTCAGGTGCCAACCTCTAGAGTCTAGATATTGGTTCTTAATCTCCTTTGCCCAGTAATTTCACTAGCTACAGTGTCCTTCAAACCGAGACACACTAGGACAAAATACACCACTGTTTTGCGGTGGAATATCTGACACTGTTGGTACCTACCTAGCCGAACACTTGCGATAAGAGGCCTACCGCCAGTAAACATTAGAACAAGATGTACAGAATCCGTGCTTCATGAAACGAAATAATAGAAAATATATTTCAGAAACTAGCGGCCAGATGCTAGTAATACAATAAAAATTTTCTTTCATTTATTTTACATTTTCTTCTAGTACGCTGGATAAGTTACATTAATGGTAATAGGTTCGAGCGGAGGTAAGGTAATTAGGTTATTTAAAAAAATGTAACCGAATTTAAACTTTAGCGAGACCGCTATACTAACTAAATATTAATTGCTGAGCACTTTCTGCATGGCTCTTCTATTTTAGATAATTAGATTTTATTCAAAAAATTATTGGTTCGTGGTGAATAGAAGATAGTTATGTATAAAAAAAATTGTATATAAAATACTAGTGTATATGGTTTAGTTTTAATTGTCTTATGCAGTTGTAATATTATAAATATGAAAGTTTAGATGTTTGATAATCAATTTAAAAAATGGATTAGAATAAAATTTGACACACTGCTTAAATTTCAATGCCTGGATTAGCACAAAAGATACAACACTTATTTAATGTGGGATTATCAAAAAAAAACTAGCGAATGTATCCAGTTGAAATTTTGTATGAATATAATAATAATATTAAACTCCACACACTCAACGGCCCCGTTAGGATAGTTATATCATATCCTGTGTCGGGGGTCCGGAAACTTTCACAAGGACAAACACCCAGACCGGAAAACATTCCTGTACGGTCAATAAAAACATCTCACCGGAAATCGAATTCGCGACCTGTGGCACTTAAGGCAGGTTCACTACCGCTGCGCCACAAAGTCGTGTATGAATAAATATGGCTATGATAGAGAAAATGGCACCGTTTGACACCGTTGTGGCGTTGTGGGTAGCGAGTCTGCCTTAAGCCTCGACGGTTGCGGGTTCGATTCCCGCTCGGAGCAGATGTTTGTATTAATCGTACAGGCATGTTTTCCGGTCTGGTTGTGTTTGTCCTTGTCATTGTGAATGTTTCCGGACCCCCGACACAGGATATAATTATCCTAATGGGGGCCGTTGAGTGTGTAGCGTTTATTTATTTATTTAAAATGGTTTTTATACGGAGGTCTGCCAAAATAATTACAGTACGGAGAGTAAAGCCGCAGGCACTGCTAGTAATGAATAAATAAATGCTACTCACACACTCAGTGGCCTCTATTAGGATAGTTAAATATCGTGTACAAAGGTCAAGATATACAGAAATACAACATACAAAATATATAGTGAATTATATTGAAAACAATTTTCAAGTTCCATTTCCTTTAATTTTTCAGAACTTTCACCATTTATGACAATTAAAAAAATCACGATAACAATTATTGCCAAAATCTAAATAAAATCATAAAATAATATTTTTTTATGTAACAAGTTGGCAAGCAAGCATACGGCTCACCTGATGGCAAGCGGTTGCCGCAGCCCATGAGCGCGCGCAACACCATTAGTAGGTGCCACTCACGCGTTGCCGTCCTCGTGATATTAGTTATTAAATCTCCTCTGCCCAGTAATTTCACTAGCGTACAGTGCCAAACCGGAACACAGTAATGCCTAAGGACTTCAAACCGGAACACAGTAATGCCTAAGGACTACTGTTTGGCGGTAGAATATTTGACACTGGGTCGATACCTACTTAGCCGGCGTCTTGTAACAAAGACCTACCACCAGTGTGACTGATTGCAATGGTGGAATAATCTCTGCTGTGACAGACATCATCCCAACAGCGGGCGAAGGAGTCATGACGTCCCGATGCCGGTAAAATATAAATATAACCCAAAAACAATTATTTTCAAATGCATAACTGCTAAAAGCGTAGGCCGTTGCTTGCAAAGTTGTAATTACTCGTATTTCCAAAAATACATTTCAAAGGCTTCTATCAGCTTATCATACCAAAAACATACAGCTGAATATGCCAATACTCGCCTCCCTAAGTCAAAGGCGAATTTAATGATAAAAAGTCCCCCTTCGTTTACACGAGCCGCGAATTTCTTCTCTGCAGGGTTAATCCGGGCAAAATTTACATATTTATTGGATAGCTGGGACAGATGCGGTGCTAATCGATATCCGCTAACTTTTGGGATGATTATGCATACGAAATTTTATGTAAAGACAAATACACTTGACTCCTGGACGTCTGGCTATTATGATTAAGTTATTTACTATTATTTTAACGTCAAATACTTACTTAATTATTTACACAATTTTTAAGCTGACACATAAAAATTACCAGTCAAATGCGTTGTGGACCAGTTGAAACTAAAAGGTTGTGCAGCTTGGTTATGAAGAATCTTAAGGACTTTAAAAATAATAACCAATTAAAATCTACCGCAAAAATAAATAAATAAATAAATAAATAAACGTTACACACTCAACGGCCCCCATTAGGATAATTATATCCTGTGTCGAGGGTCCGGAAACATTCACAATGACAAGGACAAACACAACCAGACCGGAAAGCATGCCTGTACGATTAATACAAACATCTGCTCCGAGCGGGAATCGAACCCGCAACCGTCGCGGCTTAAGGCAGACTCACTACCCACAACGCCACAACGGTGTCTAAAAATAAGTTGGTAATTTCATAGTAATTATTAAAAGTAATATGAATAACAAAGATATGGGAATAGCTTATATATATGAATATCTAAAATTTGTAGATCGTATCTTCTTCAAACCAAATGTGGATAGAAGTTCATGTGGTATTCTATAAGCTCAAATTTTTCCAGAATTTTATATCCCATAGTTCAAAACTTAGAGCAGGCGGGACACACAATTTTTATGACTTTAGGAGCTAATATCTCAACAAAAATTGACTTAACTTGAAAAAGTCAAAATGAAACCTCCTTATCATTTTGAAAGACCTATTCAAAAATATCCCACATGTTGGCATACGTTGAAATTTTTTTAAACTTTCAGTTACATGTATAGACTGCTACCCTTAATTATTTTTATATATTTTAGGATTTCAGTACAATATCGTGGTGCGGCGTATATAATTCATCTTTTTATTAAAATTCTTATGGATAGAGCCAACAGCCTCCGAGTAAAATTACTGTGACATACGGACATGACGAAGTTATAAGGGTTCCGTTTCAGCTACGGGACCCTTATAAAGCCTTAAAAGCCGAACAATACTTTGTCACTAATCCAGTACTGTTCAGGTCGAAAGCTTTTTTATTTTATTGTGTACAATTCTGTTTGATGGATAACGGATCAGGCACAAGGGTTATTTTATTTTGTACTACAGCCACTTCGCTTTGAAACCGTGTCCGATATGACATTTGATCGGCCAAAATATAATTACTGGCTGAGTGCTGATTTCGTTACATAATCTGTCTAAATAGTTATTGTTTAGTTATATAGTAATAATAATAAACGCTACACACTCGACGGCCCATACACTGGAAAACGGAAACATACACAAGGACAAACACATCCAGACTGGAAACATGCATGTATGGTCAATACAAGCATCAGCTCCGAGCTGGAATCGAACCCGCGACCTGTAGCCCTTAAGGTAGGTCGCTACCTCTGCGCCACAGATTCGTCAAGGCTTTATTGAAACTGCTGATATACAATTTTCAAATTTACATAAAAAATTAACTTAAATAATAAATAAATAAAGCACAATATTCGTTACAAGAATATTTTTCCAAAAAATAATGCTTGGGACTCCTAATATTGCTGGATCTCATTCAAGAACTAAATTTTTATAATAAAGAATACCAATTGTATTCTAAACAATATATTGTAAACAATATATTACATTTGCAAAGAGTGACTGTCGACTTATCGGTTCTTCTCGATAGAATCACCTTCCGAACCGTCGGTAGCGTTTGACTATTCAAAAGTACTTACTAAACGTCTACATGCTTAAAAATAATTTTGATTTTGATGTTGATGTTATATATTAAAAAAATATACATAAATCAAGTATAGATTTGGCAAAATTATACTTACAAGCAAAGTCCCAGGCAGAAGATAGTATTTATTTAAGCTGGATTCGAAAACAATATTTAACTATATGCAATATTTATGTAAACGAATGAAGGTTTATGCATATTTATGTTTAGTAAGGAAACGATGTACCCGCAAGGCTCGTTTCTAACAGGGTACTTTAAATACCCTCAAGGGCACAGCTTCATAAATATTATGTGAGGACGTAATAACATTCTCTGTATCAAAGTTTAATTACATAACTAAGAAGTTATGTATCGATAAACTGTTTAACTAAACCGTCATATAAATTAAAGTACAAAAGTTTTATGAGTGCATTGAGAATTGGATGTCCTTGCTACTAGGAGAGAACGTATTTATATGAAATTATGGTTTTTGCCATTTGCCTACGCACCCTAAAATGACCAGAGGTAGTTCAACGTTTTATATTGTTCGTCATTGATTTTTTTTTATATTTTTGACAAACGAAGATAGATATTGGGACAAATTATCATAATAATCAGAACGTCCACTGCTGGATATAGGCCTCCACAAACTGGGACACAATGACCAATCCGGTTCCACCCGCATCCAGGACCACGTACCGAAAGGCGCAACGTGGGTATAACATCCACAAGGTGGACTGATGACTTGGTCAAGATCGCAAGACGATTTATAACGTAACAAAATTTTAAAGGTTTCATTTGGCTACATACTTGAACCAACTTTTTTAAAACAAAAATTATATTAATATGACGACATTATGGCACACTGGTAGTGAACCTGCCCTAAGTGCCACAGGTCACAGATCCAACTCCCGCTTGGAGCAGATATTTATATTGACCTTGCAGGCATATGATTTCTGGGTGTTTGTCCTCTCCTTGTACGCGTTTCCGGACCTCCGACACAGGATATCACTACGCTAATGGGGGCGTTGAGTGTTCATTTATTATATATATAATATTATGTTTGTATACAAAGCTTGTTGCTAAATAAAACTGAGACGTTAAGAGACGATAATATAACCACTTCTCATATATAATGGTCGGAAAAACAAATCCCGGAAAAACAAATGTTGTTCCCTTGTAATAATGAAATACAGTAATGTAAATTACTGATATATCTTGCGAAGATAAATTTAAAAGCGGACATCAAATTTATTGTGTGAATTTATGAACAGTCAGGCGTTTCCAGTTTAATGACAGGAACATAAAGATAAATTTTTCCCATGAATAATTCATCAATTTTGACATAACCTTATCTAAACCAAACGCCGGAAACGCTGAGTATGTTTTCATATTCTATTAGAAACATATTATATAAGAAAGCGCGTCTTCGTCCTAGCATTATTCCCGGTATTTTATATACCCAGGGTCTGCTTATTACTCTTATCCGGATTTGACAGGTTACTAGTTTTTACATGGAGCGATTGCCATCTGACCTCCGCAACCCTAAGGGCGAACCAGTAACTCATTGGATAAGAGCGATTTACTTATCAAGAGTTAACGATTATTATCAGATGTTATTGATAATAACCGGGACCGACAGCTTAACGTGCTCTCCGAGGCACGGTGGACGACCCACACGGACAAACGCCCAGACCGAGACAGAAATTTTAACAAACATCTGCCCGAGCGGGAATCGAACCCGCAACCGTCGAGACCAAAGGCAGACTCGCTACCCACAACGCCACAACGGTGTATATAAGAAAGCGCGTATTCTATTATTATTAAAATAATATTACGCGCCATCAAATAAAAATCTAGTTTCCATTTACAATAATTATTATAAGTTCAGGTTATAATACGTTATTGAAATGTAACTTAAAAGGAAAGAAGTTATTGAAAATAAATAAATAAATAAACGCTACACACTCAACGGCCCCCATTAGGATAATTATATCCTGTGTCGGGGTCCGGAAACATTCACAATGACAAGGACAAACACAACCAGACCGGAAAACATGCCTGTACGATGAATACAAACATCTGCTCCGAGCGGGAATCGAACCCGCAACCGTCGAGGCTTAAGGCAGACTCGCTACCCACAACGCCACAACGGTGTCAAACTCTGCACACTCAACGGCCCCCATTAAGATAGTGATATCCTGTGTCGGGGGTCCGGAAACACATTCAAGGACAAGGACAAATACACCCAGGCCGGAAAATATGTTTGTACGGTCAATACAAACACATTATGCCCCGAGTGGGAATCGAACTCGTGAAGTTTCGCGAAGTCAAATTTTTGTAGTTTAGTATCACAATACACTACTGGGGGCTTACTATTAACTTTTATTGCGATTCAAATGACGATTAAAAACATGAGTTACATCGTTATTTCGATGACTTTAAGTTGAGCGATTTAAAAATAGCATATTTTTGTTTGTCACCATTTCAGTCGTATCCTTGATGAAGTCACGTACAGTCGCTAGTCATGAATAATAAAGCATCACAGTGCAGTGAATTATTACTTTTTCCAGTAATATAGTTAAATATAATACCATTTCTAACTTTTTTAAATAACAAAGTTGCTCCACATGTATATCGTATGGTCACTTGTGTCCGAGTTGTCCAGGTCACCCTTATAAGACTTGACTTTTTGACTATTATCAAATTGATCACAGTCGGATTCGACTTACTACATGCCTTTCAAAGCATGGAGACGCTAAATCAAAATACAAATATGCGATCACCCATTTGTTAAGCGACGGCGCCTAAAATTGGTTAACTCACCCATTGTTTGCCTATCAGTAAGCACAACTGGCTATACATTTGAGACGCTCATAGCCGAGTGCACCCGCTGATCGGTAAACGATCGGTAGGTTAAGCAACTTTAGGCGCGGTCAGTCACTAGATGGGTGATCGCATGGTGGTATTTCAACCGAGCGTCTCCGTGCTTCGGAGGGCACGTAAAAAGTCGGTCCCGGCTGTTAACAATTAGACAACAGTCGATAAGTCAAGTCAGAAGCCTACGGGCGACCTGAACAACTCTGACACTAGGTTGACTACTAACCAATCGATAAGAAGAAGAAGACTGGCTATAAGCCTTCACCTACCTTTTCAAGAGCAGTTTCATTAGGATTGAGTTGAGGGGTATGATTTTACTCTCTGAGCTTATTCTTTCTTATGAAAGATTGTGTCGTGGAAGAAATTCAAAGACATGTATACATGGCAGTCCTATTGATGATCTTTTGCTCGCTCTGCTTAAATGCCCACCTGATCATCTATCACCGCACGTTGGTGAAAACTCGCGAAATAACTGCCGCTTTTCAGACGCATTTTGAGGCCAGCGACACTATAACCAGTTGCATCTTGCGGATGGACAAGGTAAGAGCAGCTAGTGCAGTTCCCCCAACCGCAGATGTCATCCCTGCGGTACCCTGGGCTTGTCGTGCCGGGGGGGCTCAGTAGCCGGGAGTAATAGTCGACGGTGCTTAGGGGGGCACCGTCGGCTACTCGGTGAAGCCAACAGGGTGTACCGACTTCCCGAGTTCGCAGACGACTCGGGAGTCGGCCGGCGAGAACCGCAAGTCCCAGGCGCGTTTACGCTCCAGGTGTTGTATATATGTAGATACGTATGTATATATGTATATGTATATTGGGGTTTTGCCGACTTCCTGGGGCTGCTCGGGAAGTCGGCACAGGCGGAGGCCGCAGGGCCTGAGCGCATTAGCGCTAGGGGGTGTACAGGTGTATATATGTAATAAATGTATATATGGGGTATCGCCGGCTTCGTGAGTTTATTGAAAAATAAACTTCCCGAAGCCGGCAGGCTGAAGGCCGAAAGGCCTAGGCGCGTAGGCGCCAGGGTGGTATAATTATAAGTTTATATATGTATTCGTATGTAATAGTATTTATATATGGCGGCACTATGTTGCCGCCCCAGGAAACTCTTCGGGGCAGGCGTCGGGGCGTCGCGGTTGAATGCGCAAGCGATCCCGTGACGTCCCACTATGGCGCTAGACGGGACCTTGGGGTTTTAGTTTGGGTATGGGGGCCAGGTCTCATAAAGACCATTGCACATGGCCTCGAGTCCCACACTCCCCGCGCCACTTTTACCATCTGTCCCGGCGCGGGGTGCGTAAATGCATTTCCCCAAGTAAAAAAAAAAAAAAAAAAAAGCTAGTGCAGTTCGCCTTCTGAACGGTACTAGCCTTTGCGTTTGGAACTTCCACTGCGCGATTACCTATCTAGTGACTGACCGCGCCTAAAGTTGCTTAACTTAACGATCGTTTACCGATTCGTGGTTGCACTCGGCTATGAGCGTCTCATAAAAAAAGTAAACAGACTTGTCGAAGTTTGGACCCCAGCACTAACACTTATAGAACGAAATGCAGCAGTCGTCGTCGTCAACCTATAGACGTCCAGTGCTGGACATAAGTCTCTCTTAAATGATACCACCGGAAACGATCCTGCGTCATTTGGATCCAGAGTTTACCATCGACTCGCTTTATGTCATCAGACCGCCTTGTAGGAGGCCTGCCGACGCCACGACTTCCGGTGTATGGTCGCCATGCTAACACCTTTGGGCTCCATCGTCCATCGATTTTCCAGCATGCAAATGCAGGAGTACGAATAAATAATACTTCATGCTAATATGGTTTAGAAGGGCAGTACCAGTTTAAACCTGCCCATTCATGCCAAAAGCAAACAGCATACGCATGTTTAAGCAAACATTATATTTAGCTTAAGCATTTGTAAGTCGAATACCTAACATCAGCAGATAATTATAGCGTACTAACATAGATCGTTCTCTTGTTATCATTTATTATTGTATCGGATATCAAACGGTATTACAAAATAATAGTACATTATACTTGAGGCTTAATTAATCATGTACATAATAATTATCTTGCTCATACCAGTTATTTAAGATTGCTTTAGGTTAGAAAAGATAATAATTGTATCCTGTGTTAGGATTGAACTTTCAGTGCACTTCCACGTCACAGCGGTTGAAATGTTATGTCAAAAATTTCTAGTGAAATGTGTATTAAAGGTTATTAAAATATCAAGAATTTCTAGTGAAATGTGTATTAAAGGTTATTTAAATATTTATTGATATTAAGGCATAAATGAGTCAGCTTGATTGGCAATTGCTACACATATAATATTGTGGATGTGGAGTAGCAATATGGGTACTATTGCTTATGAGTCATGATAATATGAGTGACACACAGAGCAAACGGTTTCTCTGACTTCGTAAACTTTTTTCTTTTGATGCTCTCTCCTTCTCCCACGCCATAAATTGGTAAGATGTATGTGATGGCTCCTGATGTTAAGACTATCATAGCCCGGTATGCTCATTAGTCGTCAAGCTATCAGGGAGTTAAGTAACTTTAAATGCTTCGAAAAGCAAGTAAAAAGTTGGTTCTGGCTGTTACCTAGACAATAGTCGATAAGTCAAATCAGAGGTCTGATCAATTCTGTCATTAAATTGACCACTAACACGATAAGATAACGAAGTACTGATGACTATAATCGTCTATAGATTAAAGTAAATCCTTGCCTTTAGGCTAGTCATAAGCTATTTAGCAACCATTGTATAAAAATATATAAAAGTCTTACAACACCAATGTATAAATAAATTGCCGAATTTTGGTCATTGCGGATATTGCTCACGCGTCACAACCCGGTATCGGATATCCTTAAGTGTGTGTTTCTCGCAACCCGATATGTCTTGCTAAGACGAATTTAAATAGCGGTCACGAAATTTATAGGTGAAATTTATGAACGGTCAGGCAATTTCGGCTCAATGACAGGAACATAAGTGCTTGACCACAATATCATACATCAATATGGGATAAAATATTATTTACCATCGAGAATATCTCGATTTTGGTCGCTCTAATTCCTTACTGACATTCTTATTGTAAAGTTGTTGTTGAACCCTCAATCGCTGAACGGTAGAAAGGCCGACTCCACTCTGTTAACGCGAGATTTCGATCCTGACCTCCTTGGGCTATTGTCGTCCCATTTAATAGGAATATTAGTAATGCCTTGAAAAAGCATTGTTAAAATTCTTCAAAAAAAAAAGGTTCACGAGTTAGAATTTTTCTTTATAAATTACGCTGAACGGATTTAAATGAAATTTGGCATATATATAGTTTGCCACCTGGATTTTTCTTCTTCTATTTTCGGTTATTAGCGGTTAGTGGTCAACCTAGTGTGAGAGTTGTTCAGGTCGCCTGTATAGGGGTCTCAATTATCTTTTCTTTATCAACCTGGGTATGAGAGTGATAAAATCTGTGATAATTCTTATCCAGGTAAATAAGATGGCTTAAGACTTATTAAATTCAATAATAATAGACAAATTTAATAAAAACAACAAGTTGACAAATAAAAATAATATTTGACCAAAATGATAGAGAAATTGGTCGTGCCTCGGACAGCACGCCGCAGCTGTTGGGATAACCTCTGTCACAGCAGAGATTATTCCACCAGTGCAATCAGTCACACTGGTGGTAGGTCTTTTGTTGCAAGAGGCCGGCTAGGTAGGTACCACCGCAGTGTCCAATATTCTGCCGCCAAATAGTAGTGCTTAGGCACTACTGTGTTCCAGTTTGAAGGGCACTGTACGATAGTGAAATTACTGGGCGAACGAGATTTAAGAACTAATATCTCGAGGTTGGCAACGCGCGAGTGGCACCTACTAATGGTGCTGCAAGCGCTCATAGGCTGCGGCAGCCACTTACCATCAGGTGGGCCGTATGCTTGTTTGCCAACTTCTAACATAAAAAAAAAAAAAAAAAAAAGCACGTTAAGCTGTCGGTCCCGGTTGTTATCGTATATCATCTGATAATAATCGTTAACTCTTGATACGTAATTTGCTCATATCCAATGAGTTCGCCCTTAGGGTTGCGAAGGTCAGATGGCAATCACTCTGTGTTAAAACTAGTAACCGGTCAAATCCGGTTAAGAGTAAAAGCAGGCCCTGGATAGATAAAATACCGGGTAAAAATCTAGGAAGAAGAAAATGGGTGAAATTTGTATTTCCTATTCTTGCTTACAATTTAGATTCTAGATTTAAATAAAATAAGATAATTTCATATCAATGTTGTGAGGCTTCGAAATGTATTAATTTTAAGAACATCTTAATAAGAGGATTGAACGGATGAGGATAAAACGTAAAGGCCGCTTTTCCCGAAAGATGTTTTTCTGATATCATTATTTTTTCATACATGAATTTTTGCGACTAAATCTACAATAAAACTGTTGTGTGCTTTGTCAATGTAATCTTAACAAATTCTTGTATAATGTATACATTCATCACATATGAATTCATTGTTTAAAAGTATACACTACAGTAATAATAATAATAATACTTTATTGTATACCATGACATTGACAAAAAGAAAAACAAAAACCATATAAATTTAGCATAAATGGTACAAGTCTTATTGCTAAAAAGCAATTTCTACCAGACAACCTGAGCGCATAGGAAAAAAAATATATATATATATGTGATAAGTAGGTGGTAAGTATTATAGATTATATATTAGACAAATTATATATGTATATATATATATATATATATATATATTTATACATAAATTTTTGTCTGTCTGTCTGTTTTTTCCGGCTAATCTCCAAAATTGTTCAAGCTATTTTAAACATTCACTGATAGCTGATGGTAGAAGGAGTAACTTATGCTACTTTTATTTAAGGAAAAGATTAGTGTTCCGCGCCATAAAAGACACTTTCACCCTGTGACGTTGTCAAGGCCAGTAGAACCAACACCAATACATATCCAAAAAAAAATTGATTGCATTCCCACCCTAATTTTTCGCCATCATTTCATTTCACATCCCATGGCACCAACATCGCTTACCTTACCCTTATATCACCTCAAGCTTCCCCACTTTATGCCACCCGATGCCACACCATCAAGAAATATCAAGAATTAACGATTATTTATTATGATGATATTATGATAGCCGAGACCGACAGCTTAACGTGCTCTGCGAGATACGCTGTGGAGACTCACGAGGACGTCTGCACCGAGCGGGAGTCCAACCCACGACCCTCAAGGTTTAAAGCAGGCTCGCTACCTAATTAGTCAAATGAATCCATTAATATATAATCAAAGCATTTTTTTAGTGAATTTGATGAAGGCAGATAATATAACTATACAATAGCAGTACAATATACGGGATCCAGTTGAACCCAAATGCCCTCCTAGGAATGCCGCGGTCACCGAATTTATGGCTCTGAGCGATTTATGAGCGGTGGGAGCTTTGATGTTACGTTAGCTATGTACGGGCAGATATATGCATGTTTTACGCTATATCAGATTATGCTATACATAAACTAAAATAGTACTAAAATTGAGATATTTCTGTCGTTATTTTATAGTTGAGTAAAAGAGATAGAAAATAAATGGATCTGTACTGAATGATACGATATCATGATGATCGTTTCGTCTTATCGAAGATTATAATTTATCTTGCAAGTTTCCCTAGGGTCTTTGAATGTTGTACAAAATGAAATAAATTAAGGTCGATATAATCAAAAACGAGTAAAAAGCATGTCATTGGCATTATAGACTAATTCTAGATACATAAAAATGTAGAGTATTCGTTACGCCTTGGTAGGAAAAATATTATAATTAAATTTTGTTGGTGCTCCATATAAAGAAGTTTCGAATCGGCTAAAAGCAACTTTTTAGACTACCTGTATAGGTACACTTACGTTTTGAATTACTTGAAGTTCATTTGACCTTTATTAGAATAGTTTAAATAAATTAAAATTTTAAGAGAAATAATTCCAAGTTTTACTCCAAAATCGATATTTATTAAAACTTCATTGTGTCATAAATATATGAATTACTAATCTCATTATATTTATTATAATAATTTTGATTGCAGGATATTTTGTAGTTGTTTTAACATAAGCTAACTAAAAGTAAATCTAAATTATTTTGACAGTTATTGTAAAGTTTTTATTTGCTTAGATATATGTTTATTTTTTGCACTTGACCCGTTTCTGTAACTGTAATAGTTCTGTACGTCGCTGGAGCGGAGACGCTCTTGGCCGGGTGCGCTCACTGATCGGTAAATGATCGGTGGGTAAAGCAACTTTAGGCGCGGTCAGTCACTAGATGGGTGATCGCATAGTGGTATTTGAACTGAGCGTCTCCGTGCTTCGGAGGGCACGTAAAAAGTCGGTCCCGGCTGTTATCAATTTGATGACAGTCGATAAGTCAAGTCAGAGGACTATACGGGTGACCTGAACAACTCTGACACTAGGTTGGTTGTTAGGATAAGAAGAAGTTCTGTACGTCAAAAGGTTGTCTGTAAGAAATTGCGTGTAGCAATAAGACTAGCTTTGCACACCAGAAACTATACTAAGTTTAATTGTGTATTATATAATTTTTGTTTTATGTGTAATAAAGCTTTTTACTTATCTATCTATCTATCTTATCTTATTAACACTTACCTGCCAGTTTAAGTCCGATACGTTTTCCTGGAGGCTTTATGAGTTCAATGTGAGTTCTTCTCAGGCCCCTCTCCGTACAAAGACCCGAGTCTGTTGACAACGATGTTTGTGATTTGAAAACTGAAACAAAGAATATTATATAATTCTAGTTAATTATCTTGGATAGCGTTTATGATGACTGATGTGGCGGGCTGATGGTTCTGCTTTAAGTCTTGACGGTCGCGGTTTGGATTCCCGCTCGGAGCAGATGTGTTTTATAAATATTTATTTCCGTCTAGGTGTTATTTATTATTTTGGATTGTATTTAGATGATTGTGTAACTTACTTAAAAAATATTGAACGGATTTGGGTGAAATTTAGTACACACATAGCTTAATACTCAAATTAAAAAGTAATTATATTTTGATGCTCTAAAAATGTTCGGTTTCTGTGGGATTATTCCAAAACGTACTACGAGACATGTTGTCATAAAATTTGAAAATTTGAATCTTAAGATCTATTTATACGATGGATATTTTTGTTAGAACTTTCTAAAATCAGTAAAATATAATTTTATTATTTCATGACGGTAAGCAAACAAGCTACGGTCCGCCTGATGGTAAACAGTCACCGCAAAAAGGAAGGGAACGGTGGGAGACGGTAGTTTGGACCAACAGTGCTCCTACATATCGCACCATACGCAATAGCACACTGTTATTTGACAACAGCACTTTGCTACTTTCCGCCATTTATATCATAGCCACCACATCCATATCACCTCGTGTCACACTTTTTACTTTATTTACTTGGGAAAATGCATTTACGCACCCCCGCGCTGGGACAGATGGTAGAAGTGGCGCGGGGAGTGCGGGACTCGAGGCCATGTGCAATGGTCTTTATAAGACCTGGCCCCCATACCCACTAAAACCCCAAGGTCTTGTCTAGCGCCATAGTGGGACGTTACGGGATCGCTTGCGCATTCAACCACGACGCCCCGACGCTTGCCCCGAAGGGCCTCTGGGGCGGCAACATAGTGCCGCCATATATAAATACTATTACATACGAATACACCTCGTGTCACCCTACTTTATGCCACCCCTGCCACACCAGCAAGAAATGGCAACGACTTTACAGCAGGCATACAGCGTGTTTTTAGATTAAAAAAATGTAAATTTTTACGTATTTATTCAAATGACTCCTTCTTCTTTCTAGTCCTCTTATCCTGATTTGAAGAGTTACTAGTTTTTATACAACGCCTTGTATTTCCATCTGACGTCCGCAACTCAAAGAGGGAAGCAATAACTAATTGGATATGAGCAATTACCTATCAAGAATTAACGATTTGATAAATTTATTTATTTTTTTACAAAAAATATTAGCAATGCTTTTTCAAGGCATTACTAATATCCCTATTGCCCTCCAAATAAGCTCGAAGCTTGCGCTAGGAGTGGGTACGACAATAGCCCAATGGGGTCAGGTTCGAACCCTCGACTCTCGCATTAACGGAGCGAAGTCGGCCCTTCTACCATTGAGCTATTGAGGTTTCGATTATTTATTATCATGATGTTATGATAGCCGGGATGGGAAAAGAAAGGAACAGTGGGAGGCGGTAGTTTGGGCCAACCGTGCTCCCACATATCACACCATACGAAATAGCACACTGTTATTTGACAACAGTACTTTGCTACTTTGTGCCGATTTTCGGTAACCGGGTAATACTACCCCAGAAGGCCCATTTGTGCTAGAAGGAGAAAGGCTCTACTTCTACTAAAATGCGCATACACAATATATCACTACATAGTATAAAACAAAGTCGCTTTCTCTGTCCCTATGAATGCTTAAATCTTTAAAACTACCCAACGGGTTTTGATGTGGTTTTTTTAATAGATAGAGTGATTGAAGAGGAAGGTTTATATGTATAATAACATCCATTAAATAGTGGAGAAAAAAATTGAGGTTTCTAAGGTGATGTCGTAAATAATTAACATTTAATGCGTGCGGGCCACGGGTATGAATAAATCAAAACTACTAGATCGATTTTAGTCATTGTTTCAGTGAATGACATAGGCTATATATTTTATACCCGTTCGAAGACGGAGCGGGCCGCTAGTTATATGATAAATATGACACCGTTGTGGCGTTGTGGGTAGCGAGTCTGCCTTAAGCTTCGACGGTTGCGGGTTCGATTCCCGCTCGGAGCAGATGTTTGTATTAATCGTACAGGCATGTTTTCCGGTCTGGTTGTGTTTGTCCTTGTCATTGTGAATGTTTCCGGACCCCCGACACAGGATATAATTATCCTAATGGGGGCCGTTGAGCGTGTAGCGTTTATTTATTATTTTATTTATTTATTTAAATATATCTTACAGAACCGTCTAACATGAAGTCTCATATCGCGACCAATTTAGTTTCTCAACTAAACCTCAACGTTCTCGTTGTTTTTTTAAATCTCAACTCAAAACAAAACTACTCATTAGCGGCAGCCCTGCGTTGAAATCTCCAATTTGTTGGAAGTTTACTCGTTAGCAGTGACTTTCAGAGCAGCAACCGTAAACTCCTAAAATAATAGCGCAGTCTGGACAATCCGCCAGTTAGGGCTTTTAGGCTTACTGACCGAGGAATTTTAAGCGACGCATCACGAGGACTTTCTCGTTATCTAACAAGCATCTGCTAGTGGCTTTGCCCGCGTGAGTAACGATTTTTAATGAGGCACCTTCAGGGGTAGAATTTTAAAAGATGTTAAAACACGTATTTTATAATTTTTAATTGTTGGTATACAAAAAGATTTCGTGCTTCTTGTTGCTATAACAACGGACTTACATACAAAGTTTCAAACCCCTTATTGCCCCATAAAGATTGAATTTAGAAAAGTCCTTTCTTAGTGCGGGTTTATGTTTGGCTAAAAACAATAAAAAAATTTGCAGTCCAAGGGGTTCAATCAAGAAAAAAAATTACAATATTATAAATAAAATTAACATTTTTTAAACATGATTTTAATTATAACGTAACATATGTACCTAGATTTAATCAGACTATTTAAAAGTTTTTGTTTAGTTTTGATTCTTGCGTGGGAACCTTTTTAGTTTTCTAAAATAAATGTAGTCTTTGCATGAAGTAAAAAGTTGTTATTTTGACTGCAATGTCAAAAGCCATTCAAATTTATGCAGTATATTAGTGGACGCAAATAAGCAATACCATGTCAACCCATACGAATGTCTTTTCGAGAAAAACGCATTTGAAAATTTTGAACAACTTGCTTTATATGATTTTTTTATGTATTGGTCAAGTTTTTGGAAATTTCAAGATGTATGTAAGTTATTTTACTTATTTTCACATAAAATAAGCATACAAACTACATATTTCGTATATTACCCAAAACGTTTATTCGTTAATATAACCCAAAACTTTTAAAATAATACATAAATTACATAATTGAAAAATGGCTTTTTAGAAGTTTTAAAGCTTAAAACCCTACAAATATTAAAGAAAAATGTTTTTCAGCCATTTACCAACACTTCTGCATATATAACACAGTTTTTTCAATTTTGTGGGTTGACATGGTATTGCTTATTTGCGTCCATTTATCAAATTGTTATTAACAATATGCGTATTTAGAAAGGAACAACAATAACGGAATTCAAATTCGTGAGCGAGATAAAAGGTTTTATTTCGTTGCATAAAGCTGTTTCACGATGAACAGTCGAGCCTAAACTAATAGTCTATCATGGCAACGCTGCGGGTTGCCTTTGAAATGCGAAGCGGCTGAAATTAAAAGCCTAGTTCGAGGGTTTTAAACTAAATGTTTGCTCGCGAACTAACTTTTTTTTACGAGTACATTCTGTACAACTGAAGAATTTTTATACGGGTTTTTTGGTATATGACTAAAATGTCGACTCGTGTCACCAAAAGCTCAAAGATTTGAAGTAATAGAGCCATGCTCCTCTCAGCACAAAAAGCCGATGAGTGGGAGCGTCGGAGCCCCAATCTCCCACCCCTTCCTTTTTCATTCGTGATTTTCCTTAATTTTTCAATATCATAAAAATCTGATTTAGTATATTTATAGAAGATATACTATAACCATTATATTATGTTGTATCACCATTGGTAGGCGTAGAGGTAGTGAATCTGCCTTAAGCACCACAGTTAGTGGGTTTGATTCCCGCTCGAAGCAGATGTTTATATTGATTTGAAAGGCGTCGGGATGTGACGACCCCATCGCCCGCTGTTGGGATAACCTCTGTCACAACAGAGATTATTCCACCAGTGCAATCAGTCACACTGGTGGTACGTCTTTGTTGCAAGAGGCTGGCTAGGTAGGGTACCACCGCAGTGTCCAATATTCTGCCGCCAAATAGTAGTGCTTAGGCACTACTGTGTTCCTGTTTGAAGGGCATTGTACGCTAGTGAAATTACTGGGCGAACGAGATTTAAGAACTAATATCTCGAGGTTGGCAACGCCTGAGTGGCACCTACTCCTGGTGCTGCAAGCGCTCATAGGCTGCGGCAGCCACTTACCATCAGGTGGGCCGTATGCTTGTTTGCCAACTTCTAACATAAAAAAAAAAAAAAAAAAAAGATCATACAGGCATGTTTTCCGGTCTAGATGTGTTTCTTCTTATCATTGTGCATTTCCGGACCCCCGACACAGGATATAACTATCCTAATGGGGGCCGTTGCGTGCGTGACGTTTATTTATTTTATTTATTTACTATGCATTTATTTTTTTTACAACTTTAATATACAATTGTATTGTTAAATTTTGTATTATTTCAAGGCTTAAGAACACAAAAAGAACTTCCTGAACGTAAAGAGATGATTTGTTACTTTGAGCGTTATTATCACCTCGGAAGCTTTACTCGGACCTTTTCTTATTTCAAAGTGGGAACGAAAGTTAGGACAGTTACACACAGCTTCACATTATAAAACATTCAAGTGACGAGCGGACTGAGGTTTATATTTTCTTATACCAACGCGATCCAGTTATTTCTTTATTTGTTTACTATTCGCATGAGTATAAAATATATAGCCTATGTCATTACTATTATTATATACGATATATAGATATATTGTCATTATTATTTACGACATCACATTAGAGACCTCAAAAAAAATTTTTTGTTATATATAATATTATAAAATTTGTTATTATACATATAAACCTTCCTCTTCAATCACTCTATCTATTAAAAACCGCATCAAAATCCGTTGCGTAGTTTTAAAGATTTAAGCATACATGGGGACAGAGAAAGCGACTTTGTTTTATACTATGTAGTGATTCACCAGTGGTAATTGCGTCAATACATACACACAATACTAACACAATAAGGTATTTTAAATGCATTATTTTTTAAGGCAAATACAGCATGCAGTAATTGTTTTTAGGGAGCAGTACATGTTTTGCTAACCGATTACACCAAAATTAAATTGATTAAAAACTACTTATAAAAAAAGAATACTGAAGCTATAACTTGATTCTTCTTTCTATCACTATACCCGGTAATTTACCAGGTTCTGCTTTTTACTTTGATCCGGATTTGTCGTCTGACTTCCGCAACCCAAAGGGCGAACCAGTAACTCATTGGATAAGACCAAATTACCGATCTAAAGTTAACGATTATTATCAAGCTAAAAGTGCTCTACGAGGCACAAAGGGTAGCCCCACAAGAACAAACTCCCAGAATACATATATTTACAACAGATATTTAATCCGAGCAGGAATCGAACTGACCAAGGAGGCTCAAAGCAGGCTCACTATCAGCACGCCACAACGGTTGTGTGTGTAACAAATAAGCATGTTTGTAAAACATATTGTTCATTTGATTTTGATTTTTTGATTTCCGCATGGAGCAGATGTTTACTGGTAGCTTGTTTGTGTGTTTCCGAATCCCGATACAGGATTTTAGAATGATATAATGAGGGCCTGTTGTTGTGCTACTTTAGTCAAGTGGATTTTAAAGAATGAGATGAATATAAATAACAAGATATAAAAATATTCACAAACACTGTTAAATAATAACACACCACGCTGACTTCTTATTAAAAATATACATACACACCGACATTTGCTCTCTCGCTCTGGCTCACTAAGGCAAAGAGGAGAGACCGATAATATAAAATAGTATGTATTTTTCTGTCTCATTCTTCCTACACATTTTTGTATTTGTGTCTCTTACATGTCGTTTTTTCCGTTGCACGATTTCAAATCACAACGATTCTAAAGAAGTTTCACTTCAAAAGTAATCACTTTGTGACTTTCAAACACTTCACTTGTACCAAAACACGTTGTTTTATAAATTTACCAGCGGGTCGTTAGTGAAACTCGGAGTTTCATTAAAAGAAGGATTGCTTTTATCTGTTCCTAATTTAAGACGGAAGCTGTACAAGTTTTTTGTCGGTGCGGAATCGTTTTGTTGTGCCGCTGTATTGTTTTTATTTTGGAATGATTAATTATGTCTTATAATGACGTCATTTTAGGGTTCTGTACCCAAAGGGTTTGTTGAAGTTTTCATAACCAAGTTTTTTTACCATGTGGTGGTTATCCCTACGACGAACCCTACTCTTTTATCCGGACTTGGGACCGGCAGCACAAGGAGTTCCCCCATTGTACCGGCAGAGTTTGAGCAAAATAGGGCACCCAAGGTAATGAGTCTGTGGAAGCCACAACAGAAAAGACCAAATGGGAGGTCGAAGCTGAGATGGTGCGATAGCATCGAGGAAGATCTCAGAGCCATAAGAAAGTTTACCGCCTGGAAAAGAAAAGCCAATTATCGGAACGAATGGCAAAAAATTGTTGAGGTGGCCAAGACCCACAAAGGGTTGTAGCGCCGCAAATAGTATAGTAATACCCAAAGGGTACCCAAATACTCCGCTGTGTGTCCGTTCGTTTGTCTTTCAGCGGACTACTCAGTCTGCCGCTACAAAAAAAAACTAAAAATAAAATTTCTAAAGTTTTCTATACATTGCGCCTTCTAGGCTAAAGCGTTTATTTACACGACTTCAACAAAAAAAAATTGTTACGATTACTTTATTCGTTCACTACAGAATTAAAATTCGTTATGGAATGCCAGGTAATCTCTGACGCCAACTCAAAGGTCGGATTTGAGTTCTTTGATAATTTCTTCCTAAATCATTCTCTATCATCATATTGTAGCTATACATGAATACTTGAATAGGTGAGTAAAAAGAAGGTTGAAAGAGAGTAAAACTAAAGAACTCAAATCCGACCTTTGAGTCGGAGTCAGAAATTAGCTGGCATTCCAGAACGAATCATTTATCAAGGCGAGGAAATAAGAACTACATGAGCAAATTGCAAGCTCTCGTTAAATCTGCGTTTTCCGCACGTGCTTCTAATAGCGATTTCATAAGCGTAGCGGAAGTAGAAGAGAAGTTTGTTTTTACAATAATAATATTTTATGTAAGATATGCTGACCATTATATGACTAAGACTCTCGACGGTCACGGGTTCGATTCCCGCTAAGCAGACCTTTGTTTTAAATATCTGTTTCGGTATGGGCGTTTGTTCTTATGGGTCTCCCCACTGTGCCTCGGACAGAACGTTAAGCTGATGGTCCCGGTTTTATCATAACATCTGATATTAATCGTTAATTCTTGATAGGTAATTTAATTTTATACAATCAGTCACTGGTTCGCGTAAAAACAAGTAACCCCTCAGGAGAATATAAGCAGACCGTAGGTAAATAACGGGAATATGCTTAGAAGAACAATATTGCTTACGTTACTTTAAAATCGCCAATAAAACTCAAAACGGTTAACAAAACTATAAGGTTTTTAAAATAAATCTTTAGTAAAATAAAAATAATAAATTAAAGCGTTTTGTTGTTTTGATTTATGTTCCTTATAGGTTATTTCAAATGGTACAATAAAAGTTTAATTTGAGTTAGAAAATATGCTCGCTATAAGTAGGACAATACATGGTCGTAAAAAGAGCAGAGAACGCTTCCCGGGACGCTCGCGTTATTCGTCGAGACGGAATTCTCAGCCGTTACACCAAAACAAACATTTTGTCCTTCCGTTGTATATTTATACATCAATTAGTTACTTAAATTAGACACGTTTTACATTGAAACACACTTAAGATTAAGGGACCGGTTTATTTATTCATTTAATTAAAAATATATATATTTTTTATTTTACTTTTACAAGTTGGCAAACAAGCATACGGCCAACAGATGGTAAGTGGTTGCCGTAGCCTATGAGCGCTTGCAGCACCATTAGTAGGTGCCACTCACGCGTTCTCAAATTTGAGATATTAATTGTTAAATCTCCTCTGCCTAGTAATTTCACTAGCGTACAGTGCCCTTCAAACCGGAACACAGTAATGCCTAAGCACTATTTGGTGGCAGAATATTTGACACTGCGGTGGTACCTACCTAGCCGGCCTCTTACAACAAAAGTCCTACCACCAGTGTGACTGATTGCACTGGTGGAATAATCTCTGCTGTGACAGAGGTTATCCCAACAGCGGGCGATGGGATCGTCACATCCCGACGCCTTTAAAAAGTTAAATTAATTAAAGTCTCTCGTTTATTAAAACAACAGACGATACTTTACAGTAAGGATAGTTTAACCGACAAAGAAATTCGAAAGGTTTTGGGATGTTTACATTTTTTGTGTGTTCGCTGCTTGAAAATTAAAATATAATAAATAAAATCCACGGTTATTTATGATGAATGGGCGTTGCTTTCACATTAATACAAAATTATATATTTTGTAATGGGCTTCGAAGTCTTCAACTTTAAAATAACCTGCGTAATTCTATTATTTTTGTGTAGTTTTTAGAGCTACGGTTAAAAAAATAATTTAAAAAAATTAAATATGGTGTAGTAATTTACGATTGAAAAATTAGTTAAAAAAAAATTATTGTTGCTATGTTTTTTGTAGATTAAAATATTTATAATCTTATTTATAATAAACATTTAGCAAAATATTGCTAAGACTTTGACTAAGAGTAGAAACTTTATATAGAATCCTAACAAGTTTTGTCTAGATCGTTTCAAAGCATTAGTTAATGATAGAACTTAGTCCACGTATCGCACACCAGAGTTTCTAAAGAGCAGATTTAATTACAAATTAACAATCTTACCTACGATAGATTTGTAAATATTCAGTTGCTTTTAACAACCGCAATAGCTCAATGGTAGTAGGGCTGACTCCACAATTATATCTCCAGGTAGGCAATGCGTGAGTGACAAATGAACCGTGATAACCGTTTGCCATCCGGTTGTGAGTATGCTTGCTTGCCAAAATAGTAAAAAAAAACAAGATTGTTTTCAGTATGAATGGACTTGTTGTTTTCAGTTTACCCATTCATCCTTGACCGAGATCTTAGGTACTACCTTCACACAGAATATTTCCTTTCGTTCTAGTTCTGCTTCTTGTACCACTTCTGTCCTCTTCTTTTTACCCTGGTGATTGCTACTTATATTATGAATGAGATATTCATTCGTTCGTTCGTTCTATCGTTCGTTCATTCGTTCGTTTGTTCATTCATTCGTTCATTCATTCATAAAACGGTAGTTCCATTAGTGCGTTGCTGAGTCTCAGTAATCAGATACCCCCGCCAACCGCACACTTAAAAATGCGTGGCTTGTGACAAAAATTTATATAATTTTTTTGTATGAAAAGAGTAAAACTCACGCACATCAATCTTAGCATTATATTATAAATAGATTCAAAATATTCAGGTACTACATATTTTTATTTCGGACAATGCTTTCCGAGACGTTTTCCTATATTCAGGTTGATACATAAATGTCTTCTGAGAGTTTCAAAAGCCACGAGGTCACGTAATACATTACCATGGGACGCGTGACTCTCAGATCGCCTCTTGGAGTTTTATTTATGTTCACTGGATGCAAGATAAATATACAATGCATTGTAGGTCAAAAGATATTGTGAAAATTCTGAAATGTATAAAATCTATTTACTATAATGTATAGTTATCTTTCTCCTTTTCCCATTTATTTCTCCCATTTTCTCATTAATCTTATCTAGATGAAAAATTAACCATTATTATCAAGGAATCATTATTATTGATCATCAATCAGTTCGTCTGCTTTTTGGAACAAAGTTCATTAACGCGGTTTCCGGTAGTACAATTTAGTAGAAACCGTCACGTAACGAAATGCCGTATGCTGTATGTGTGTAGCGAGCCTACTACAAGTAAATGAGCACACGAGCAAGAGTGTACGCAGTATGGTGCGCAACTATCTCCCTCTCCATCACTCTCTGTTGCTGTCTCTTTTTATCATATAACCTATTGAAATTTACATATTTTGTTTCGAATTACTTTCAAAAACCGTTCGGCATTTTTGAAGCGATTTCAATGATTCCCGTTGCTTTTTTGTTATGCTTTTATACACGAAATACTAAACGGATTATGATTAAACTTTTTCAAGGGTAGAAGGGGTGGAAAAGAGTATAGCGTTAAAAACAAAAGACAGACAGAAGGTGAAACCTTCTCCAGAAGCAAGTGCTGTATTTGAGAGACAAAAAAAAATTTATACAGTCGTTCAGCATAACAACTTGGTCTATTTAAATGTTTTTGGTTGTAATTACTCAGGCTCGCCACTAACATACTTCCATGAACGTCAGGTTAAGAAATTTTTATATTAATTCCGAAAAATTATTGTATTTTCTTAACATATTAGATTTATAAAAAAATATGTTTCTCGATCCCATTTTACAAAAGCCTATTCTCAGAATGGAGTAACGCAAACTCATAATAAGACGAATTAATATTTGAACAGCTCTATGAATAATAATATTGCTATGGAATTTTTTATCATCTAATATAAGGCTTTACATAATACTAGGCATTATTATATGTACTGAGCGATTCTTAAGAAAATACAGTTATCCTATCCTTACAAATATTTTTTTAAAAAGAATATTAACAATGCTCTTTGAAAACATTACTAATATTCCTATTGCCCCTCCAAATAAGCTCGAAGCTTGCTCTTATATTAAAAATCAATTTTCAAATTTTTTGTCTTTTGCCTGTTTGTCACCGGGTAACCTCTGAAACGGCTAGACAGATTTCAACGTAGCTGATGTTATAAGAAGTAACTAAGGCTATTTTTATTTTAGAAAAAGAATTAGGGTTCCCTACAGTAAAGAAAAATCGTTACTCCACCGAGCGGAACCGCGCTCGCAGCCAGTTCTTCATAAGAAAGACTTAATATACTTGAAACCTATAAAAAGCACCAATCTCAGGCATGAAATAGGAGGTAGTCACGATTTAACTTAACAAAGCAACCCAACAGGACGATTAATGTTAACTAACTTGAATTTTCTGTGAGAGAGTAGTAATGTTCCAATCTACATTACCTACTTCTAGAAACAATGGTGTAGTTATACTCTCATCCCTGATTTCAGGTTTCGAAGACAGCCGCTAAACAGACAACCGATGAGCGTTCTGTATTTGGTGTCTTAACTTATCATTAATTTGACAAACGTACGAGAAACCAGAGGTTACTATTTTTATGAATTAAACTCCGTGCTTAGTACAGCAATAGTGTCGTTTATTATCCGTTACATAAATCAGATCAGGGTTAATACATTAATCGTCTCGTTATTTTCCCAATATAAATCAAGTCATAGCTAATGCATTAATCGTTTCATCATTTCCAAATAGTCTTGTGTATCGTCTCCCGAATTCAACCAAAATCCCCTTTCCCACCTTTTTTTCGCGCTATCTCAACCCATTTTCCCGCCAATATTTCGTTGGCTCTGATTGGCCAACAAGAAACCCGCGTCCGCCATTGTTTTCGTTTTTGGCCAATCAGATAGGAGGTGGTGTTGTCAGATATAAAAGTAATAAAATTATTGTTCATTAATTAGGAAATCATGACACTATATAGTATATACTATGGTCGAGCCCTTCCATACAGATAAAATATCATACACTCGTTGGTGCCCCTTCGTGAATCATCACCAATACAATCAAAATAATTCCCATTCTAACTTCATTTGATATTTCGGATTAGCTCAACTTACCATTAAGTTGGTGTTGAATTCTATGTGGCACCACCGAGTCTGGGTAATTTTGTATGTATGAAAGAGTCATAGACCATGACGACGTTGTGGCGCACCATTAGCGAACCTGCCTAAAACGCCACAGGTCACGGGTTCGATTCCCGCTTGGAGTATAATATGTTTGTATTGACCATGCAAACATATTTTCCGGTCTGTATTTATCCTTGTCCTTGTATGTGCTTCCAGTCCCTCGACACAGGATATCACTATGCTAATGAGGACCATTGAGTATGCGTTTATTTATTTATTATTATAGTATAAAGTAATATAAAATACTTTAAATATCGTAGAGACTCAATCTCCTAATCCCTCTGTTTCCCTATCATTCCTTTCTTCAAGTATCGTAAGCGTGTAGGTTACGGCGACTGCTTAGAATCAAACGGTCTATATCTGGGGGCACGGCAGTGCCCCCACCAAGTCGAGTAAAAAGCGGCACGGCCGTACTATCCTTTTCTCGAAGCACTTCAGGCCATTTTCGACTCCCTATAACTTCGTTGTTGATAAATTTAAAAGCCTGAATTTTCAGTAACCAAACAGGTATTGTATGAACACGGTATATTTAAAATTTCATGCAATTTGAAAGTGTAGTTTAAGAATTATAGCTAGTCAAATTTCTTAATTTTGTCACTCACTGACTGACCGATCATCTTTTTTTTTTTTTTTTTTTTTTTTTTTATGTTAGAAGTTGGCAAACAAGCATACGGCCCACCTGATGGTAAGTGGCTGCCGCAGCCTATGAGCGCTTGCAGCACCATTAGTAGGTGCCGCTCACGCGTTGCCAACCTCGAGATATTAGTTCTTAAATCTCGTTCGCCCAGTAATTTCACTAGCGTACAATGCCCTTCAAACCGGAACACAGTAGTGCCTAAACACTACTATTTGGCGGCAGAATATTGGACACTGCGGTGGTACCTACCTAGCCGGCCTCTTGCAACAAAGACCTACCACCAGTGTGACTGATTGCACTGGTGGAATAATCTCTGTTGTGACAGAGGTTATCCCAACAGCGGGCGATGGGGTCGTCACATCCCGACGCCTTAAAATCATCTAAACTCTAAGGCACTTCTAGCAGACATGGAAGCTTCAAATTTAGAATATAATTAGTGTTTAGTGTAAAAATAAATGAAAAATTAAATTATTTTGTAATTTCGGTCCAGTTTTCTAGATACACCAACTGCATAAATAACTTTGTAATCGCATATAAATGTATAGGATTACAAAGTTACATTTACAGTTAATCAATCAGTGTACCCGTATATTATATGCATAATATAATGGAATAATAGGTGTAGGTGGGTACCTAGATAATATACGATTAAATTCAAGAAGTGGGTAGAAAAAGTAGGACTTTCTACAAAAAGAAATGAGATCCCATTAAAAACATAAAATGAAAAAATTTCCCAAGTCTTGCAAAGCACTTCTTCTACTACAAAAAGTGGTGAGATATCATGTATAACTACGCCTGAAACTAGGCAGTTTTACGACACTAAAGTATTTGTATGAGTAGAATAAGTTGCCGTACGACTGCCAAGTTTCAGGCGTCGTTATACATGAAATCTCACCACTTTTTGTAGTAGAAGAAGTGCTTTGCGAGACTTGGGATTTTTTTACATTTTATGTTTTTAATGGGATGCCTATTTGCCAAACGTCATGAAATTAAAAATAGGCAAAGCCCTAAGTCCAAACTAGTTTTAATCCATTTATGATTTGCGTTTACATTTTGTATCCCTTACGTATCATAACTTAGAAACTTGGATATGTTATTATTTGATTTATTATACGGAAAAATAATAAATAGCTTTTCAGAAGTTTCTCTTTTTTGCAAATATTCGTACAATTTATATGTATCATGCGTGAATAAAGAGTAGGTACTCGTAAACATGATAGAAATACATTTCCACAAGCCTCCTTCCTTAGCTAAGTATCGAATAAAATAACATCGCAATAGCACTGAAGGAATTATTATGCATATAAATGAAATAACCTTATTTTGTTCCAGACTAAACAGGATTTTTAAGGAATTTTAGTTTGCGGATTTGACTTTTCAGAGTGTAATCTGGTATACATTTGATTACCTAATATTGAGAAGTTATCAAGGTCACACGGTCTGCCTAATCTTATACGGATTTCACAAGTTACTAGTTTATACACAGAGCGAATGCAATCTGACGTTCGCAACCCGAAGGGTTGAACTAGTAACTCATTGGATAAGAAGAAATTACGTATCAAGAGCTAACGATTATTAACAGATGTTATGTAATAACAATCAGGTTATGGGTGGGAAGACCTACCCACGAGGACAAGCTCTCAGACTGAAACACATATTAAACCCGCGACGATTGAAGTTCAAAGTACGCTACCAGCATGTCACAACGACCGTTACCTTATTGAAAATCATTATTTTTCGTCAACTCAACGATTCCCCTGGAAATGTAATTTGAAATCTAATATTGTAGAACAGCTATAGTTTGGAGACAACATAATTGTATTTTAATGTAAATTGTAAAGGCGATTACAGATCAGAGTTTTATACGAGATCATTAGAAAAATCGAAGCTACGGACACAGATAGTTATTAATAAATAAGTACAAACCATATGTCTTTGGTGTAATACAATATCATAGGATATAAAAGAAAATAATAATGAAGATAGACTTCAATTTTCCTGTCTGGTTTCCAGAAAAAATCCAATAACACGGCGTTGTGAGAGGCGTTTATTGTTTTATTTTTTGTTTTTCATTGAAAAAATGACGAAACTTTCACTTTGGTACTACACTACATAGTATAAAACAAAGTCGCTTTCTCTTTCCCTATGTATGCTTAAATCTTTAAAACTACGCAACGGACTTTGATGTGGTTTTTTTAATAGATAGAGTTATTAAAGAGGAAGGTTTATATGTATAAAAATAGTGGATATTTTTAGGCGTCGGGATGTGACGACCCCATCGCCCGCTGTTGGGATAACCTCTGTCACAGCAGAGATTATTCCACCAGTGCAATCAGTCACACTGGTGGTAGGTCTTTTGTTGCAAGAGGCCGGCTAGGTAGGTACCACCGCAGTGTCCAATATTCTGCCGCCGAATAGTAGTGCTTAGGCACTACTGTGTTCCAGTTTGAAGGGCATTGTACGCTAGTGAAATTACTGGGCGAACGAGATTTAAGAACTAATATCTCGAGGTTGGCGACGCGTGAGTGGCACCTACTAATGGTGCTGCAAGCGCTCATAGGCTACGGCAACCACTTACCATCAGGTGGGCCGTATGGTTGTTTGCCAACTTCTAACATAAAAAAAAAAAAAAAAAGAAAAAATTTTTTTTCAGCTTTCTAATGTGATGTCGTAATAATTACATTTAACGCGTGCGGGCCACGGGCAGTAATGAAATCAAAATTACTATTTTTTATTATATATATATTATATTATACTACTATTTTTTCAGTGAATGACATAGGCTATATATTTTATACCCATGCAAAGCCGGAGCGGGCCGCTAGTAGTATATATATATAATAACGAGAGATAGAGATATTTTTCCAATAAAAATACCCTCAGATATTTTAAATAACACATTATTTCTTGCTTAATCTAATAACCAGTAACCATTGATTTTTATATGAGTGCAATATTTTTTTTTATGTCATGACAGTTGCCAAACAAGCATACATTCGCCTGATGGTAAGTAGTCTTCGCAACCTATGAACACACGCGATACTTGAAGAATGCTGACACAATCGGTTCTCATTCCGCTTCTAGACAATGCGGACACTTGTTATCTGGATTTGTCTCAGGACCTGCTGAATAAACTGGAACGCCTGCAGAATATGTGCATTAAGTTTATTTTCGGCCTTAGAAAATTTGACCATATTTCTCAGTATCGCACTCAACTGCAATGGCTTACAGTACACCACCGCCGTAACTTGCGCACTCTAACTCTCCTATACTCATACTTTTCCTAGTGTAAGGACACTCCTTCATATCTTAAAGAGCGGTTCTCTTTTCTTAGCTCAAAATCCCAACTCCCTTTCGATCTTCGCTCCCAAAATGGTAACTTGTTGGATGTCCCTCTATGCCATTCTCGGTGTTATAGTAACTCCTTTACCGCCAAAGCTGTAAAGCTGTGGAACGCTCTACTGCGGGAGATTAGACATTCAGAATCTATCGGCACATTTAAAAGTCGTCTAAAAAAATTCTATTTGACGCTTAGCAATTAGCACGCAATATTTAATCGAAAGTATATTTATGTATTCTATGTATCAAAACATTTTGTATATATATGTATGTATCTATGTATTTGTGTATTTTAATAAGTATTTTCTAGTATGTATGTCTATTGTAGGTATGATTATATGTGTAGTATTATAACATATATTATATACATTAATTGCACTATTCTCAGCCCTTCAGACTGAAGATTCTCTTACTTGTATGAGGTTGCCTGTAAGAGATCACTTTTAGTGATAAGGCCGCCCTTGTACCATTTATGTATATTGTAGCATTTTGTTATTAAAATATCTTTTATGTGTGTGCAATAAAGAATTTAAAATTAAAATTAAAATTAAATTGAAGTATTACATGTGCGTTGCTAACCCAAGAGACAGGAAGGAAAGTATAAGAGAAAAGGGAACGCACGCATTACATGTAATAGTATCTACTGATATAGTTACTTTACGTCAATTTTCTGTGAGAGGTTAGGATTTCCCAAGATTCGTGCTGAGAGTAACCATAATACCTTCTTCTTCATCCTAGCATTATTCCCGGTATTTTATGTACCCAGGGTCTGCTTATTACTCTTATCCGGATTTGACAGGTTACTAGTTTTTACACGGAGCGATTGCCAACTGACCTCCGCAACCCTAAGGGCGAACCAGTAACTCATTGGATAAGAGCAATTTACTTATTATCAGAGTTAACGATTATTATCAGATGTTATGGATAATAACCGGGGCCGACAGCTTAACGTGCTCTCCGAGGCACGGTGGGGAAACCCAAACGGACAAACGCCCAGACCGAGACAGAATTTTTTATTTTAACAAACATCTGCCCGAGCGGGAACCGAACCTGCAACCGTCGAGACTAAAGGCAGACTCGCTACCCACAACGCCACAACGATGTCCAGTAACCATAATAACTATATGAATAATATAAATAGAAGCATAAAAATACAAGTTTACCATCACGCGGACCGTTTGCGTCTTTGCCAACCGTCATGACATAAAAAAATACATGAACTGATGAACATTTATAGTATAAGTTTTCTTGTAAGGGTTTTCTTTTAAAGGGAAGGTATAAAGACCTATTGTTACTACCTTTTTCAATCAGAAGGCAGTGTAATAAACTCATGTTTATACTTTATAGGTTACGTGAGGGACTACAGTTTCTTTTTAATTAAAAACCATATGACGCTAGTGGAGTTTCGGCTCTATGTTATTATGTATCAATGTTATGTAACCTGGATTATCTGCTCACATTTCTCTTCGTGGACTTCAGGACTTGGTTTAGGGGAAAATGAAAAATTTGTGGCAATGTTGTGGCGCTGCGGTAGAAAACCTGCCGTAAGCGCCACAAGTCACAGGTTTGATTTCTGCTCGAAGGATATGTTTGCATAACCATACAGGCAAGTTCTCTGGTCTGCAAGTATTCATGCAAACAAACAAATATACATACGAAAATAAAAATTAAAATAAATAAAGACTCTACAGCCGGCTATAATCCGACATGCTAAATATAAACGAAAAAAAATTGAGGCGATGTAATAAAAGATTCACTTTAAGTTTAAAGTCTTCTCGATCTATGTCCCAAATTTTATTCAAATCCGAGCAGTAGTTTTGAGTGATTGAGTAAGAAACTTCCACCCATACACAATTTCACATTTATAATTTCTGCTTTTAGCATTAAGATAATTAACATGTTATAAAATGTGAATGCAATGTGACCATCCAAAAGATTATACAAAACGATTTACCATCAGCGAAGAAATCACAATATTTGTTATATATAGAGGTTCAGCAAAACCAAGAATCCTTAAATTTTTACGAACTATTATACTACTGTAGAAAAAAATAAAATAAATTCGAGCACAAAAATTTTAATTTATAAAAATCAACGTTATATATATTCAACTAGCGTCCCGCTCCGACTTCGCACGGGTATGAAATATATAGCCTATGTCATTCACTGAAAAAATGATTAAAATCGATCCAG
Source organism: Hestina assimilis (assembly GCA_023373885.1). NCBI lineage: Eukaryota > Metazoa > Arthropoda > Insecta > Lepidoptera > Nymphalidae > Hestina > Hestina assimilis. Next base: position 14,601,866 of record CM041745.1, read on the forward strand.
TACTTTTGATTTATTCATTTCTGCCCGTGGCCAGCACGCGTTAAATGTAATTACTTACGACATCACATTAGAAACCACAAAAATAACAGTATTTCTGCACTATTTAAGGGATGTTATTATACATATAAATCTTCCTCTTCAATCACTCTATCTATTGAAACAACCGCATTAAAATCCGTTGCGTAGTTTTAAAGATTTAAGCATACATAGGGATAAAGGCGTCGGGATGTGACGACCCCATCGCCCGCTGTTGGGATAACCTCTGTTACAGCAGAGATTATTCCACCAGTGCAATCAGTCACACTGGTGGTAGGTCTTTTGTTGCAAGAGGCCGGCTAGGTAGGTACCACCGCAGTGTCCAATATTCTGCCGCCAAATAGTAGTGCTTAGGCACTACTGTGTTCAGTTTGAAGGGCATTGTACGCTAGTGAAATTACTGGGCGAACGAGATTTAAGAACTTATATCTCGAGGTTGGCAACGCGTGAGTGGCACCTACTAATGGTGCTGCAAGCGCTCATAGGCTGCGGCAGCCACTTACCATCAGGTGGGCCGTATGCTTGTTTGCCAACTTCTAACATAAAAAAAAAAAAAAAAAAAAAAAAAAAAAAGGGATATAGGGACAGAGAAAGCGACTTTGTTTTATACTATGTAGTGATTGGCATGCCATGTTTCCACAATTAAAGCATGTTTGACATTGATTGTTTTTCCAAATAACAAACAATCTTTTTAGTAAGAGAAATATGTAAATATCTTTTGAATAAGAGCCTTTTACGAACTGTATTTAAGGATTGATTGGCATCATTATATAAACGCTACAAACTCAACGGCCCCCATTAGACTCAAAAACTCAAAACTCAAACTCAAAATATTCTTTATTCAAATAGGCTTTTAAGCGCTTTTGAATCGTCAAATATATTAGGATAGTAATATCCTGTATCGGGGATCCGGAAACATTCACAATGACAAGGACAAATACACCCAGACCGGAAAATATGCTTGCATGGTCAATACAAACATATTATGCTCCGAGCGGGAATCGAACCCACGACCTGTGGCGTTTAAGGCAGGTTCGCTACCGCTGCGCCACAACGTCGTCAAAGCGTGAGTGTGAGTGTGTAGCGTTTTATTATATAGAAAGCGTAATCTCAAAAATCTTGTTTTGATATATTTTTGACATTGGTTGTTTTTCCAAATAACCTTATTCTTATTTCACATATACATTTTACTTTTTTAGAATCTCACAGTTGAAAACCATCAGAAATGTTGTAGAGAAGTAAAGAAATTCACGTGAAAATGTTCAACAGATTTAATGCCGGCATCTTCGGGTATTCCGTTGTTTTCTCAAGAATGTGGAACCTTTTTTGATGTTCGTTTATTGTCTGATTGTGAGTACACTTTTTGAAATGCGCAACATTGTACTTATCTTTCTGTAGTTATAGATTTCATGCACTGTTTTCTTTTTAATACTTCAATAGAAATTACTATGGAAGTTTTTTTTTATCTGAACTAACATCTATTTTTAGGGTTCTGTACTCAAAGGGTGTTAACGAAAACGTTCATCCGTCTGTCAGCGGGTTATATCTTAAACGGTAATATTTAGAGAGTTGAGATTTTCAGAGAATCTGTATTTCTGTTGCCGCTTCAATAACAAATAAGTACTAAAAAATAAAATAATATTTAATAATAATTTTGACGTTTTTTTCTGTTTCTCATGAACTGTAAGAGATAAACACTTTGTTACGTTAATCTTATATTTTGTACAAAACCCTTTATGCTAGTCCCAAACGCAACAAAAACAGTAACTTGTGATTCAAAAAAATCATTTCACATCCATTTTTTATTACTCCTAATGTTTGGATATGAATGGCCGCGAAAGGTATGTACTTAACATATTATAATTTACTAGCTTCGGCCAGCAGCTTCACCCGCGTGAATAACTTTTTTTTTTTTTTTAATACAAACTTTGAAACCCCATTTCACCCTTTGAGAAATGGAATTTTAGAAAATTTTAAAACACGTGTTTCTTATATGTAATTGTTCGCCTAATAACAAAGTTTCATGTTTAATAAATGACAGACTTCCATACCAACTTTCAACCCCTCTTTCACCCTCTTAAAAGTTGAATTTTGAAAAATGTGTTCATTAAAAAAAACACCTGAGAAAAAATCTGCTTTCTAGGTCCGGTTCGAGGGCTGGACGTGTATATGTCAGTCAGGTCTTCTCCATTTATATACATACTAGCGACTCGCTCCGGCTTCGCACGGGTATAAAATATATAGCCTATGTTATTCACTGAAAAAATGATTAAAATTAATCCAGTAGTTTTGATTTATTCATTACTGCCCGTAGCCCGCACGCGTTATAGGTAATTATTTACGACATCACATTAGAAACCTCAAAAATAACAACATTTCTCCAATATTTAATGAATGTTATTATACATATAAACTTTCCTCTTCAATCACTCTATCTATATAAAAAATCCGCATCAAAATCCGTGGCGTAGTTTTAAAGATTTAAGCATACATAGGGATATAGGGACAGAGAAAGCGACTTTGTTTTATACTATGTAATGATATAGATTTGAATCAATAAAGTTTGTTATCAGTAAGAGAAAGATAGTTTTGAAACTGCCACCTTTAAAATTGAAATCTTATATTAAACATTGTTTACTAAATAAAGTTTATTATATAGGAATTAATGTACGTTGAATTTCATGACGGATATAAAACTTTATTGTTATTTAAATGATTATATTTGAAAAAAGTAACTGTGGAGTTTCTTGCCGGTTCTTCTCTGCAGAATCAACCTTCCAAACGAATTGCTTCACTTAGACGGATACAACAAACTGTATATTTGACGATTCAAAAGTACTTAAAGACCTATTTGAATAAAGAAGTTTGAGTAGAATCGTAGCAGTATAATATATCGTAGTATCGCAATCTCGAATATATTACGAGAAAATATGTGAGTACAAAGAACCAATTTCTAATATCCAATGTCTTTAGCATATCATTTCACTTCCAGGCTATTTCCCTCAAAGGTTGCTTTGTTGATATAATAACCCTTTCGAAAGCTGAGATATCGTTCAAGAATTCCCTTTTTAATAATTACAAAGGCAAGTGTACGTAAAATGAGATTTTTTTTGTTTTTTATGTTAGAAGTTGGCAAACAAGCATACGGCCCACCTGATGGTAAATGGCTGCCGCAGCCTATGAGCGCTTGCAGCACCATTAGTAGGTGCCACTCACGCGTTGCCAACCTGGAGATATAAGTTCTTAAATCTCGTTCGCCCAGTAATTTCACTAGCGTACAATGCCCTTCAAACCGGAACACATTAGTGCCTAAGCACTACTATTTGGCGGCAGAATATTGGACACTGAGGTGGTACCTACCTAGCCGGCCTCTTGCAACAAAAGACGAAAATAAAATCTCACACTGGTGGTAGTGTGAGATTTTATTTTCGTCTTCATCTGTATGAGAACACATCGCGGCAAAAAATTTTGTCTTTCTACCCCAGACTGCATTTCTACGTGCAAAATAGTTCGTGGAACAAATAGCAGAATAATATATTATTATCTTGCTCGCATTTGGAGCAAAGAGACCGGGAAGTTACTCCACTTTAAAAAATACCGCCACCAGATATAAATTTTTGTTTTTGTTAGTTTCGTTTTTGTGTAGTAAAGGATTTAGACGACGTTGTGGCGCAGCGGTAGCGAACCTGCCTTAAACGCCACAGGTCGCGGGTTCGATTCCCGCTCGGATCATAATATGTTTGTATTGACCATGCAAGCATATTTTCCGGTCTGGGTGTATTTGTCCTTGTCATTGTGAATGTTTCCGGACCCCCGACACAGGATATTAATATCCTAATGGGGGCCGTTGAGTGCGCAACGTTTTTTTTTAAAGGATTGCTAACATCAGCATGAGCCAGCTTGACTGGAGAAGTACTATCCTGAAATAACAGTATATATACTATTGCATTTGATTTTCTCTTTTCCGATAATTATTATTTTTTAGATGAAAGCAACGGACCAGCGGCAGTCGTTGTCGCTCACGCAATGCCAATCTCAAGATATTACTTCTTAAATCTCCTTTGTCCAGTAATTTCATTAGCTACAGTGTGTTTCGTGACAGTACCTACCTAGGCGATCTCCTGTAATAGGAGAATAAGAGGTAAAAACTTCAAAGGTCGAGTACATACATGATGAGAACAGCTAGGCACTATTCCCTATAAAAAAAAAAGACGACCCTAGTTAATAGCACGAGTACTTACCTTTTCAATTCGAACATTGCATCATAAACTCCTGTCTTAAATTTTATAGTCTATGTGAGGGTTATAGTTTATTTTTATTGGAACGAAGTTCCCTATCGCGTGTTGCGAAAGGGGGTTATACGGAAAAAATTAAGACCAAAAGTTCGCATTGAACAGTGTGGTGTCGCGACGATTATTAAAATAAAAAATAATTAGTTTTCAATAATTAAATTAATTAATTTTATTAATAAAATTTTATTACAATTTCTTCACTAATTAATCGAAGGGAACTTCGTTCCATCATGGTGTCCCTTGACACCTCTTAATTTTGTTATATTTATATAAGTACCATATGGCCTCTGCAACTTTTTGGTTGTTGACCTAACATTGGCTAACCCACCGATCGTTTACCTATCAGCAATCACAATTGGCTATGGATCGAACAGTATTTAAACTGGTTTTTATTTCAATGGGCCACAAAATATCGACATGATGACTCATTTCCTCTCCTAGAAAATGGAGAGCGATAATCTGATAGTCATCTTACACGTAAACTGCGTGCCCCAACACCTTCACGTAGGAAGACTTAGTAGCGGCTTCCGACAACACAGTCAATGTGCGTTTTGGGCCAGAACAATATAGGTATTTGCCGTCGAAACGCTAAGAAAAAGATCTGATAGTGTTAAAAATTACGTTGTCAAAAATTTCAATAAACTGATATTTGTCTTTCTAATACCTTTTTTATGTTAGAAGTTGGCAAGCAAGCATACCTGATGGTAAGTGGCTGCCGTAGCCTATGAGCGCGCGCAGCACCATTAGTAGGTGCCACTCACGCGTTGCCAACCTCGAGATATTAGTTCTTAAATCTCGTCCGCCCAGTTATTTCACTAGCGTACAGTGCCCTTCAAACCGGAACACAGTAGTGCCTAAGCACTACTATTTGGCGACAGAATATATGACACTGCGGTGGTACCTACCTAGCCGGCCTCTTGCAACAAAAGACCTACCACCAGTGTGACTGATTGCACTGGTGGAATAATCTCTGCTGTGACAGAGGTTATCCCAACAGCGGGCGATGGGGTCGTCACATCCCGACGCTGACCTTTAAACGAACAATTCTTGCATATATATATATAATTTGAATCTCGGAAACTGTATGTGGGGGTATCAGGGGCGATAAATCGATCCCGCTAGGATTAATTTTTAGAAAATGTCGTTTTATCCGAGTTTTTCTTGGTTTGAGTCCAGACGTCTCCAGTCCGACTATTTTGTTTTCCTTTTTTCAAGTTACTTCTTTTTTAAGAAAAACTGCTATTGGGAGCCCTTTATCAACTCATCTAAATATATTTTTCGATTTACCGAAAGAAATACCGGTCATCCAGGTACTAATATTTATATCGAAAACATCTATAATTAAATTTTCGCATACAATTAGAATACTCGCCCTAAAGATAGGATATTTATTCTCCAATTTCTCCACACAAAGATGAAAACGTAAATCCATTTCATATTCAACGAAACGTTTATCCGCGTAATTATAAGAAAGGAATTATTAAACGGTACTTCAAGCTAGCTTACGAACAGGTTATTACATCGACAAAACAACCTTTGTGGGAAATTTCTCGAAGGTTTCGCTTTGAAATGAAATGCTAAAGATATTGGATATTTGGAATTAGGTCTTTGAGAGTGTTTCGGCGGTAATGTATTGAGGCGTAAAATGCTACAATGGTATTTTCTTTCCATTTTTCTTTTGTAGATATTTACCAAAAATCTTCTTTAAAACAGACAAAAGATAGACATTTCTCAGACACCACGACTGAATTTAGAACTAAATTTCACTGTATTTAAAAAAAATACTATAGTTAATTAAATCTTCAAAGTATATATAATTAATTTAGAACGAATAACAAATGAAACAAATAACGCTGTACACTCAACAGCCCCCATTAAACTCAAACTCAAAATATTCTTTATTCAAATAGGCTTTTAAGCGCTTTTGAATCGTCAAATATACAGTCTGTTATGTCCGCCTAAGTGAAGCTACCGCCGATTCGGAAGGTAGATTCTGCAGAGAAGAAACGGCAAGAAACTCTACAGTTACTCTTTTCAAAAATAATCACATTACATTTGTCAAATGTACAATTAAGATATATACCCCCCATGAAACTCAACGTATATTAATTCCATGCCACATTATCTGCAATATATTCATTAACGGAATAATAAGCTTTATTTAGTAAACACCGCTTGATATAAGATTTAAATTTCATAAGTGGTAGATTCAAAATTGTCTGTGGAATTTTATTATAGAAGCGAACACCTTGCCCCAAAAAGGACATACTCACTTTGTGAAGCCGAAAACTTGGTGTAAGTTTATCTTTTCTTCTTGTATTAAAGCAGTGTCTGTCACTGTTTGTGTCAAACAAATCAACATTTATAATAATCAGCTGGATATTAGGATAGTAATATCCTGTGTCGGGGTCCGGAAACACATACAAGGACAAGGAACAACACAACTATTGCTTTGAAAAATAATTTTCTCTTTTAATAATACGATTAAAACCACGAATAAGTATTTCTAAAAACATTTTTGCAAATAAAATGGATGTACATAAAATAAAGATTTTCGTTATTTTGAAAACGAAATATAAGGTGTGCGTTAGGACCCCCGTAAAAAACGAAGTTTCTTATTTGTTCGTTATATCCTTATGCTTATACGTGAAAGAAGTTCGTTTCATAAACGAAAAAATTTAAATTTTAATTACTTTAATGTACTAACCTTCTACACCCCTTAACGTCAATGCTAAGCTATTAGGAATGGCATTGACGATTAATTTGTATATTTTGAGTTTTTAAAAACTTGAACATAATTAACTACTAGTGCTCTAAAATGTAAATAATAAGGAATTGATATTTAAAAATAGTGCTGGTAAAGTTAAACGGGGTTAGAAGATTTTGTTGAATTTCAATATCATCTCTCGATTGAAGGCTTTAAGGTGGTAAAAACTTATTGTTTTCGGCTTTACTGCACTGGATTTTTTTTTTTAATTAGGAGGGGGAAACGGGCAGGAGGCTCACCTAATGTTATGCGATCACCGCCGCCCATGAACATCCGCAACACCAGAAAGCATGCAGGTGCGTTGCCGACCTTTAAGGAAAGAATACGCTCTTCTCTTGAAGGTTCCCAAGTCGTATCGGTTCGGAAAGACCGTCGGCGGAAGCTGATTCCACAGAGTGGTTGTGCGAGGACGAAAATGTCTTCTAAATCGCGCTGTTGTGGATTTCCAGACATCAATATTGATGACTGTACATGTAAATCAATATCAATATAATGGATATTGATTTACATTTATAGTCTACTATGTAAACCTTGGATATTGCATCATATTTTCCAGTAATAAATAGAGGCCAAATGTCTACAACCAAAAAGTTGCAGAGGCCATATAGTACTTACATAAAAAAATAAAAATAAACTATAACTTTCACATCACTACATAGTATAAAACAAAGTCGCCATCTCTGTCCCTATGTATGCTTAAATCTTTAAAACTACGCAACGGATTTTGATGCGGTTTTTTTAATAGATACAGTGATTGAAGAGGAAGGTTTATATGTATAATAACATCCATTAAATAGTGGAGACAAAAAAACTGTTATTTTTGAGGGTTCTAATGGGATGTCGTAAATAATTACATTTCAAGCGTGCGGGGCAGGGGCAGTAATGAATAAATCAAAACTACTGGATCGATTTTAATCATTTTTTCAGTGAGTGACATAGGCTGTATATTTTATACCCGTGCGAAGCCGGAGCGTGCCACTAGTAGACTATAAAATTTAAGACAGGAGTTTATGATGCAATGTTCTGATTGAAAAGTAACAAATATTGCATTGGCTAGGCAGCGCTTTAGCCTTAACTTCTTCAATTAATTCGTTTTAATTTTTTTTTTTTTAAACAACAATTACCTTTGTATAGTGTGTATTACTCTCACTTAAATTCTTTTGATCCGTTTCCTACAAGTGAAAACTTGTTATTACCTTTCCATCATCTACTTAAGTTAATATATAATGTTTTCCATGTACTAAATAAATAAATAAATCAAATCAGAGGCCTGTATGGGCGACATGAACAACTCTGACACTAGGTCAGCCACTAAGCACACGACAAAAGATAGAAAATAAAAAGAAATAAATAAATGCTATTGTAAAAAGTGCAAGGATACTTTAAGTAGTAGCACAAAAAATTCGTAGATCACCTCATTGAGTCCAGGTGGCAAACACGGTAGTTCATTTTACGCCCAAAGAAATCGCAATTTAGCTGAGAGCGATCCTTGCAGCATGACAATTTTATTATTTATTATAAATACTTTATTTACAACCAATATAACAACATATTTACAATTCGATACTAATTATATTTACAACTGTACAAATCATGACCACAGGGAATGGTGGCCAGCTGCATTTCTCGCAAGAGCGATTCTTTGGGCGAAAAATGAACAAACACTCCTGTCACCTGTGAAGGCAATGAGGCAGGGTGGTATGTATTTTGGATTTTTTTTACACTAACGCTTCACGGCCAAAGTGATTCTACTGCAAACGCCACAAAGATGTAATTTGGAATAACTGACCAATACTTACGTCGCTTACAAAAATCAGCCTTTCCCGCAGCGGCTCCCATTTGTAACACAGTCTCTTTGACATGAGACAGGGCCAAAATTATTTTCATATAATTTAAAACAATTAATTCATTTGAAACTAATCATCCCTGTACCTTTATCGTACCTATGACACGGGCTTTTATACTTAAAATTGACATCACTAAGCTAATCAACCCCTATGCAATATTAAACCGCTAAACTTCGAAATGCAGGCCATTTTAATTTAGTCGGGTAATATTTGCGTACAACTCCAAAGTAACTTCACTCTCAAGCCTCACTCGCGGCAATCTCAGGATAATTTCCCCCTAAACCGCTGCGAAGTTTTAATGTCCTACTTTACCGGAAATTTTCTTCTGAGCTAGGAATTTTTTAACCGAAAATCCTTTATATTAGCTTTAAGTTACTGTTATTTAATTGAATTACTAAGTGATTGGATATATACTAATTTCATTATATAAATATAAAAGGATAAGACCTGACTAACTGATAAACGCCAGGCTCTTGGACTTAGAAAGCTGAATTTAAAATGTGAAAAAGAGGTTGACAGTTTGTATGGAAGTCCTTCATTTTTGAAACTAGAAGCATGTAACTTTGTTATTTGGCGAAAAATTAAATATAAAGTATGTATTTTTGCGTTTCCTAAAATTCCATCTTCAAAGGGGTGAAATGGAGGTTCAAAGTTTGTATTAAAATCGTAATTCACGCGGGCGAAGCCACTGGCAGAAGCTAGTTCTTAGCATAAGGCAACGTAATAAAAGACAAGATTTCATGATCCTCAATCGCGGTATCGAAGTTATGGTTAAGTACAAACAAGCCTTCATCCAAATATTCAAAATCTAATGGTTGCAGGCCATGGAACAATACTAACCTTTGCGTTGATGTTGTTTTATATAAATAAAGTAAATCATAATGACTTCTGCATAACCAATTATACCAATTTACCGGCGTCGGGATGTAACGACCCCGTCGCCCGCTGTTGGGATAACCTCTGTCAGCAGAAATTATTCCACCAGTGCAATCAGTCATACTGGTGGTAGGTCTTTTGTTGCAAGAGGCCGGCTAGGTAGGTACCACCAAATTGTCAAATATTCTGCAGCCAAATAGTAAAGCTTAGGCACTAATTCCGTTCCAATTTGAAGGGCTATGTATGCTAGTGAAATTACTGGGCGGACAAGATTTAAGAACTAATATCTCGAGGTTGGCAACGCGTGAGTGGCACCTACTAATGGTGCTTCAAGCACTCATAGGCTACGGTAAGTGGTTGCACTTACCATCAGGTGGGCCATATGCTTGTTTGGCAACTTCTAACATAAAACAAAACACGGGATTTTAAAATCTGCTCTCGTAATAGTAGACCAAAACTTCTCCCAGCACAAATGAGTCGGCCAGACAGGGGAAGTACCAGCTACCTACTCACAGAAAATCGGCATAAAGTAACAGGATCAGTAGATACTATTGCAATTCATGAAATGAGTGAGATTGGAGGCCCAATCTCCCACACTTTCTGTTCCTTTCTCATACTCTCCCATAACGTCGTGTCGTGTCATGGTAACTGCTTGCCATCAGGTGGACTGTATGTTTGTTTGTCAACCGTCACAACATAAAAACTATATATTTTTAAGATTTACATTGTTTTCCCGCAAGTCTTTGATATGAAAATATAGTTATAAAGACTAAGTTTCCCAACTAATAGACCACTTTTAGTGAACATTTGAGTTGTTGAAAGAAAAGTTTATAAGATTAAATAATAAAAAAAGTTTTAATGGACTTCGTTTTTTATCCTTACTTAAAACCTACACATTTTCTGTTAAGCTAGGGTAGACTGATGGAGGATGCTTTTATGCATTTACCATGTTATGAAAAATTTTCCAAATTAAATACTTGCATATTTAGTTGTTTCTTATTTTTAGGATAAATAGCGTGGTAAAAGAAGATAATTGGATGTTTTGAAAACCAAACTAACCAAGCTCTGAAACAGAAAAAGAAATACAGGATGGATCCACTCGTTTCAATTTTCTCTGGATCCGACTATAAGGCCAGCACGGACAGCGTGGCATTGGTACTATCAATGCCACTATGCTATCAATCTTGTATGTGACATGTAATTACTCGTATTTAATAGTTCTGTAAACTACAATGCATTATTTCATCATACAATTATTGCTTTGATTCTAAAACCCTTTTAAGATAGTTTGATCTAAAACCTTTCTAAGAGAGATAGATCTTGATATTCTGACAATGTTACTATACTATATGCCCCAATACAGTACGGAGACATAGATAAAGAAAAGCGCAAAATTCCAGTTTTGTAGACACAAAAGCGCAAGGACACGTTAGTATGGTTAATACAAACCCCGAGCATGAAACGAACCCGCTACCATAAGGGTTTAAAACAATTCTCTACCGCCGTGTCACGACGCTTATCATTTGGAATTTATATATTACTAGCGGCCCGCTCCGGCTTCGCACGGGTATAAAATATATAGCCTATGTCATTCACTGAAAAAATGATTAAAATCGATCCAGTAGTTTTGATTTATTCGTTACTGCCAGTGGCTCGCACGCGTTAAATGTAATTATTTCCGACATCACATTAGAAACCTCAAAAATAACAGTGTTTTTCTTTATTTAATAGATGTTATTATACATATAAACCTTCCTCTTCAATCACTCTATCTATTAAAAACACCGCATCAAAATCCGTTGCGTAGTTTTAAAGATTTAAGCATACATAGGGACAGAGAAAGCGACTTTGTTTTATACTATGTAGTGATATCCATAACCAGTTTAGCATTTTGATTGCTACTTAAAAAGATGTAATATTTGCATACATAATTTTCGGTATATTTAGAGGGAGACGCTCATAGCCGAGTGCAACCACGAATCGGTAAACGATCGTTAGGTTAAGCAACTTTAGGCGCGGTCAGTCACCAGATGGGTGATCGCATAGTGTTATTTCAACCGAGCGTCTCCGTGCTTCGGAGGGCACGTAAAAAGTCGGTCCCGGCTGTTTACAATTTGACAACAGTCGATAAGTGAAGTCAGAGGCCTACGGGCCACCTGAACAACTCTGACACTAGGTTGGCCACTAACCACCCGATAAGAAGGTATATTTAGAAGTCCAAACACTCAATAAACTCTGTCCTATTACTTCCTACTCCCCCTTCCCACCTATCTCAGATAAAAAGTTAGAATTTATAATTTTTATCAATAACCAATTTCTCTTTTTAATCCCGTCCTATTTGACAACAGAAAATATACCCCATTTAAAACCTTTTAGTAATACGATACCAAAAGTTTTAAGTCGTCACAGAACAAGGCGCCTGGAACCTTATTTTTTACGGAAAATTTTCAACGTTAATTTGAAAGCTTTTAGCTGTAGACCCGATTACCTACTTTACAACGGATCAAGTTATATCTTTAGTTTAATTAGCTTCATACACGTAGTAGCGTTGTGGGTAGCGAGTCTGCCTTTAGTCTCGACGGATGCGGGTTCGATTCGCGCTCGGGCAGATGTTTGTTATAAATTTCTGTTTCGATCTGGGCGTTTGTCTTTGTGGGACCGTGGACCGTGCCTCATCGTTAACTCATGATAGGGAATTTGCTCTTATCCAATGAGTTACTGATTCGTCCTTAGGGTTGCGGAGGTCAGATGGCAATCGCTCTGTGTAAAAACAAGTAACATGCCAAATCCGGTTAAGAGTAATAATCAGACCACGGGTAAAAAAAAACACCCGGAATAATGCTAGGAAGAGGAAGTTGGGGTGTTAAAGAAGTTGCTGTCCTACGTTCAGTATAATGAAGTCTTATGTACGAAAGTATAAGGAAAAACTAAATCTTGGTTGGCAAGCAATCATAATTACGGTCCGCCTGTTGGTAAGCAGTCACTGCAACCTATGAACGCCTGCAATACTTGAAGTATCAAAAGTGCGTTGCTAACGCAAGGTACAGGAGGGAAGCGGTGAGAATGGAAAAAATAAAGAGAATTGAAATTGGAAATTGTGGGAGTTTGGGCCTCCAGCGCTCTCACTCATCGCACGAAACGCAACATATATATATATATATAGTCCTCCTCATCGATTTCGATGACAGCGACCCTTGCAAAATGAATTATCTTTTAGCATGAGGCCGGCTAGGTAGGTACCACCGCAGTGTCAAATATTCTGCCGCCAAATAGTAGTGCTTAGGCATTACTGTGTTCCGGTTTGAAGGGCACTGTAGGCTAGTGAAATTACTAGGCAGAGGAGATTTAAGAACCAATATCTCGATGTTGGCAACGCGTGAGTGGAACCTACTAATGGTGTTGCAAGCGGTCATAGGCTACGTCAACCACTTACCATCAGGTGGGTCGTATGCTTGTTTGTTAAAGTCAATTTCTCTGCTAGATTTTGTGCTGGGTGGGGCTGGCTCTACAACCGCACTTATATGACAAACTTTTGTCACAAAGTGGCATCCATAATTATATAATTTCCTATATTACAAATACATACTTATTTAATTGAACAATAATGTATATGTTAATGTATAATGCTTTCTATTTAACATCTTTGCTTGAATTAACCGTGTCATTGGTCCGGAAACGTACATTGTACATAAGTGAATACACTAACGTTGTATAGTTTATATACACTAGCATCCACCCGTGACTTCGTCCAATACAATATAATAATATTTTAAAGTACTAAATAAAATAAAAATAAATAATAAACGCTACACACTCAACGGCCACCATTAGGATGGTGATATCCTGTGTCCGAGGTCACGGGGGTCCGGAAACACATACAATGACATACATACATAGACCGGAAAATATGCTTGCATGGTCAATAATAACATTAATATAATGCTCCAAGCGGGTATCGAAGCCGTAACCCGTGGCGTTTAAGACAGGTACAATACCACATGCTACAACGTCATCATTCCGTAAAACGTTTAATAATAATTATTATTTTATAGTATTAAGTTTTCAAGAGGAGAATGAGGCGAATTCGAAGAATTGGTAACGTAACAGGGTACCTGTCCTGGTACCTGTACCTGGGTTAATATCTATACGATAATTGGCTAACATCAACGTTATCTTATCCTGACTATCGTAGTATAAAAAACAACGTTATGTTAGTTTTAAAAACACAGCGGTAGCGCACCTTACTTAAGCTCCACAGGTGCAATTGCCGCTCGGGGTAGATGTTTGTATTGACCATACAGGCATTTGTTCCGGTTAGGATGTGTTTTTCCTTGTCCACGTTTCTGTTTCCGGACCCCGACACAGGGTTTAACTATCCTAATGGGGGCCTTTGAGTGTGTAGCGTTTATTATTATTATTAAAAAAGTACAAGAAATAAGAAGACAAGAATAAAATACTATAGCTTTGAGACTCCGTGAATAAAATTTTCAATTTCTAGAAGATTTTAAAATAACTATCTCATTTACAAGATACTTTAAAGAGATGCATCAAAATATGATGGGAATGACATAAATTTAAAAGCTTGCAATTTTTTTACTGCAATAAACATTTTCAAGCGGAAGCGGTTACGAAGATTTATGGAAATGACGCTATTTTTCCCAACTCTCTGAGAACGAAGCTTAATGGAGAAACCGTGGATTTAATAATTGCTAGTCGACGGAATAAAACTAAGATGCTTAAAATATCTGGTTTTTACATTGCAGATTGTTGTTTAAGCCGTATTCATTAGGGATCGAAATGAGTTTGGGTATTTCAATTATTTCTTTTATGAAACGCCGGGGGGCAAATGACTCTACTCCCCTGATGGTAAGTGGAAGTCCACACGCGAAGGTGGCTAATAAGGTTGCAGAAGGTGAACTGTACTAGCCACCCTCGCCCTGCCTACCCGCAAGATGTCTCTTCACGCCTCGTTTGAAGGACCCCAGGTTGCAAGAATGAGGGAAAACGTGTGCCAGTAAGGAATTTCCTTTTTGACGTGCGACAAAGAAAAGAGTTGGCAAACTTCTTATTAGTATTTTACTTATCTTAAATTGTATTAAATTGATTTAAATATGTCGCAAGATCCACTAGATTAGCATCTGCGTTGTTGTTTATATCTACCATGATAATTTTATCAATCAGTGCATCGGTCGCCATAGGCACCGCCTCGAAAAACGACTCCATTGTTATCCCACAAATAAAAACGCACCATGACAGATACGACGGATGTCAATAGCCAACAGCTTTACAGACTACAACCTCTTTATATAGTGCGTTTCAAATTAGAATGGGACTGGACTCGTTGCTAACTTCATACTAACGACCAAGTAAAAGTAGTGTTAGCAAAATAAATCATAAATAGTAATTATTTTTAAATATAAAGAGAAGTGATTTATTGATTCTTTTAATGTATATATCTATTTGGTTTTTGGGGTAAAATACAAGGAATAAATTTGAAAATTTAAAATGAACTCCAGAACAAAGAAATTATTAGATCAATTAAACTCAAAATCAGACATATAAATATAAAAAATAATATTGTCTTATTATCTATTAAAAAATTAATAATATCATATTCTGCAGAAACTACGACTAGCTGTTAATAAAAATATTAATTTCCGACATTTTTAGTGCAATTATTACACATCATTAAAAGATTATCCGTTGGAAGTAAACATTTGTCTAAAATACTCCTATGATTATGAAAAAAATTAGATTTATTAAAATACACTAATAGAAAATATGTTCGTTCCTTCGTTGCCTTTTTTTTCACATTGTACTCAAAAGTGTGAAGTTGTTGACCATTGCGGTTCAAGATGGCGGTTTTTTCAGTCCTATCCATATTTGAAACGCATTATATACTGTAGCATGATATTAAAAATAAAGACGGTAACCCTGTTATAGCCAGTTTTAATAGCAAGGTTAAATTTGTATAAAAGAAAATAATAATATGTAATACGAAATAAACGAAAAAAATTGATAAAGTAATTGCGAAAAGTAAATTCTTTAATAACCCCTTTTAATATAAGGAATCCATTCTGTATTATGTATGGAGAAGGATTTTTATAAAATAGAATCACGAAAATCGGAAAGACGAAAGCTTTGGCGTAACAAAAATAGCAGCTTCCTCTTTTATGAAGTCTGTTAAGAACGAATAACAATAATCTTATAGAGTAAATGTTACGTAAGCTATCATCTATTATTTCAATTCATAATGTAACTTAAATATTATATGTATACTAGCGGGCCCGGCAGACGTTGTCCTGCCCCGAAAAAATCTGGGACCCGACAGCAGCGCCCTCTACCCGCTGAAAGTTTTTGATTGACTAATCAGGCTATCAAAAAGCAGGGGTTGGTGATAAAAAAGTGAAAATTTAGGGTCGTATGTATTTTTAATGCCACATAATAAAAAAATAAAAAATAAAAATTTTACCCAAAAAAAAGAAAAAAATTTTTGGGGTGGACAGCCCTTATCACTGAAGGGTTTGAAAAATAGATAGTAGCCGATTATTTTATATATTAGATATAAATGTGAAATTTTATATGTTTGTATGTTTCTCACGGTCACGGATTTCATTCCCGCTCAAGACAAAATTTTTCAGTCTGGGCGTCTTTGTGGGTCTATAATAATTGTTAGCTTTTGAAAGGTAATTTGCTCTAATCCAATGAGTTACTTCGCCCTTAGGATTGCGGAGGTCAGATGGCAACTGCTCTGTGTAAAAACTGACTGTCAAATCTGGATAAGTCTTATGGAAAATTATTTACTTACACGTCTTTCATTGTAAATTCTAAAGTCTTCTTCTTATTTTTTTATCTAATGGTTAGTGATCAACCTAGTGTCAGAGTTGTTCAGGTCGCCCGTAGGCCTCTGACTTGACTTATCGACTGTTGTCTAATTGTCAACAGCCGGGACCGACTTTTTACGTGCCCTCCGAAGCACGGAGACGCTCGGTTGATATACCACTATGCGATCACCCATCTAGTGACTGACCGCGCCTGAAGTTTCCTTAACCTACCGATCGTTTCAAAATTCCAAAGTCGAGACGGACAAAGTCACGGGCACATTAAATGTATTTTTGCCACACCATTGGTATTTATATTAGTACAATAACATTACGAATGCGTAAAATTATCCCTTTATAAGGGACTCAAATAAGTAAAATGGTCGTTTTAATTTAATGGATCCAGTGAATGCCTTTACATCCGCAAGATTTTTTTTCTCAAAAGAACTGAGAAAAACAGATCATCCTTTGCCTTTTGTCGTTTACCCTTGGAAATTGTTTCTATGTACCGAAATTTTAACATCAATTCTCTTTAAAAAAGGTATTTTTGTTTACAAACAAAAACTGACTTGGGTGCCTACCATGACCTCTTATTGCGAAATAATAACCTAAATTACGGTAGTAGAGCCATGCTTCTCTCAGCACAAATGGGCCGGCTCGACTGGGAAAGTACTACCCTCTCACAGAAAATCGGCGTCAAGTAACAGTATCATTAGGTACTGTTGCGTTTCGAGCGATTTTCAAGGCGTCGGGATGTGACGACCCCATCGCCCGCTGTTGGGATAGCCTCTGTCACAACAGAGATTATTCCACCCGTGCAATCAGTCACACTGGTGGTAGGTCTTTTGTTGCAAGAGGCCGGCTAGGTAGGTACCACCGCAGTGTCCAATATTCTGCCGCCAAATAGTAGTGCTTAGGCACTACTGTGTTCCAGTTTGAAGGGCATTGTACGCTAGTGAAATTACTGGGCGAACGAGATTTAAGAACTAATATCTCGAGGTTGGCAACGCGTGAGTGGCACCTACTAATGGTGCTGCAAGCGCTCATAGGCTGCGGCAGCCACTTACCATCAGGTGGGCCGTATGCTTGTTTGCCAACTTCCAACCAAAAAAAACTAAAAAGATGAGTGAGAGCGCTGGAGGGTATATCCCACCCCCTCTGTTCCCTTCTTTTTTTCCCTTCTCATCCCGTCCTTCCTGTTTCTGGGGTTGGCAACGCGCTTGTGATACTTCAAGTATCGCAAGCGTTTATAAGTTGCGGTGACTTCCTACCATCAGGCGGACCGTATGCTTGTTTGCCAACCTTCATGACATAAAAAAAAACGTAAACTGAGTTACATCGTTATTTCGTACCACAAAATGCTCATATAAAATATAAACGCTATACACTCACCGACCCCTATTACTATAATAATATCATGTGTTGGGGGTCCGGAAACATAACCGTGACAAGGACAAACACACCCAGACCGGAACACATGCCTGTATGGTCAATACAAACATCCCGAGCGGGAATCTAACTTCGCTACTGCTGCGCCACAACGTCGTCAAAATCTGAATCGTTTTGCTATATGAATTGAATCGCAATAGAATTGTTACCAAAACTTCCTAGTACTGCACTACGGCATATGCCTTATCCACAAAAGTGGGAAGAAAAACCTTCCGAAAACTATAGACTAAATATAGATAATCACTAACTCTTAGAAAACCCTTTAAACATACGGTTCTTGTACATCTCATAGGAACCATGCATTTTTCATGGATAAAAATTAGCCTTTGTCATATGCAAAAAATCATGTTACTACTACTACTCCGCTGGCTCAGCGACCCGAAGTGTGTCATGGCCTCCGAAATCAGAGATTTCCAGCTTTGTCTGTCCTGCGCTACTTCTTGCCAATTATGGACTTGAAGGTCACGCAGGTCAGCTTCGACTGTATCCCTCCAGCGATACCTCGGACGACCCACTGGACGTTTACCAGTAGCTCGCTCTAGGTATGCTCCTTTAGTTGACCGATCATTGTCCATCCTTTCAAGATCTTGAAAAAATCATGTTGAACCTTTTTTTTATTTATTTAAAATCAGGCGACAGGGCCCATACATATATACCTTACAGACTAACATACATATTAAATATTATAACACACCTAAATCTAACACCACATAACATAACGTTATATTTCGTTTATGAAAAATTAAAACAAATTTATCCCACGAGAACCATTCATTTTACCGGGATAAAATAAGTGCCTATGTGCTATTCCAGACTATAATCTATCTCTGTGCCAAATTTCATCCAGACCCGTTCAGCTGTAGTATATCTCGCGAAACTTCATATATCTAATAGTAACTTCACTTGAAAATTAACCGTGAAATGGCAAAGTAAGTTATGGCACTTTTAGAGCTTCAAATTAGCATGTTCCGCTCCGAGTGTTTTACAATTTTCAAAGAATAAAATTCCGCGTAAATTTTCTGGCCATTGTCAAACAATTTTCTCTACACTTAAAAGAATACAGGTACTGTACAATAGGAACGATCTTCTTAAGATAAAGATTTATTTTTAAAGAACTTCGTCGCCTTTTCAACATCCATTGTTCCGATCGTGTTGATACACAAAAGTCTTACGAGTTCTTATCTGTGCAATAGAGCTTTATCTAATAAGACAGTGGTTCTGTTGAAAGGAGTATATTCCTATTGAGTTTTACGTTACATAAAAACTATAAAACCACCGTATATTGGACACCGTTGTGGCGTTGTGGGTAGCGAGTATGCCTTTGGTCTCGACGGTTGCGGGTTCGATTCCCGCTCGGGCAGATGTTTGTCAAAATTTCTGTCTCGGTCTGGGCGTTTGTCCGTGTGGGTCTCCCCATCGTGCCTCGGAGAGCACGTTAAGCTGTCGGTCCCGGTTATTATCAATAACATCTGATAATAATCGTTAACTCTTGATAAGTAAATTGCTCTTATCCAATGAGTTACTGGTTCGCCCTTAGGTTTGCGGAGATCAGATGGCAATCGCTCCGTGTAAAAACTAGTAACCTGTCAAATCCGGATAAGAGTAATAAGCAGACCCTGGCTACATAAAATACCGGGAATAATGCTAGGATGAAGAAGAAAAAAAACTATAAAAATCACCCTTTTTTTTAAGAAAAACCAAAAGTTACTTGTATTAATGTCCTACTGCTTATTAAAGTCTTTTTAAGACACCTCTTAATTAGACGTGTAAAAGCGTCACAGCCTATTAGACAGATAATTATATACAGAGCATTATAGCCGTATTTTAAAACTGCATGCCGAAGCAATTATTGAATATAAGAGGAATTGGAAATAATAAGAAGGAAAGAAAAGGACTAGTTCTTTTTTCTAGGGTTTAATAATTATTACACGCGTATACGAGCCTTGAAGCGCGTTAAAGCTTATACGAATTGCACGTGTGACAAAAACCGCAACTGTACGCGCCTATACGCGCTTCAAAAAATGATCTTATACGCTCATATAAAACGTCTGGTCTGAAAACACCCTAACAAAACATTTATTATACCTATCTAAGAGTACATCAGCGACGCTTACCGACCCAGAATGAGTCACCGTGGCAGATTACGGAAGGAAAGATCCACTTGTGGTGATAGTCTCAAACTTAGTCTGAGGATTTTTGGAGAGTGTACAGTAAGGGTGAATTAATTTAGTTATATGATTATATATTTCGATTTAGAAGAGTGATTTTTTTATGTTACAAGTTGGCAAACAAGCATACGGCCTACCTGATGGTAAGTGGTTGCCTTAGTTTATGAGCGCTTGCAGCACCATTAGTAGGTGCCAATCACGCGTTGCCAACCTCGAGATATTGGTACTTAAATCTCCTTTGTCCATTAATTTCACTAGCCGACAGTGCCCTTCAAACCGGAACACAGTAATGCCTAAGTACTACTATTTGGCGGCAGAATATATGACACTGCGGTGGTACCTACCTAGCCGGCCACTTGCAACAAAAGATATACTACCAGTATGATTTTTGCACTGGTGGAATAATCTCTCCTGTGACAGAAGTTATCCCAACAGTTGTTGGGAAAGTTGTTGAAGTTGGATTTAATTAGAATCGTTTCCGATAATAATCTGCTCTGCTATATTATTATTTATTTTTCCAATGTCTTCTATCCAAGTTTGAGAAGTTCACAGTTTTATACATAAAACTCTTTATCAGTGTTCTAGAGGTATAATCTCGCTGATGGTGACGTTGCCAAGGCCAGTAGGGCCAACAGCGAAAATAACACATTTACAAAAACTGGAATCCTACGGTACAACATGATTCAAACCTAAACACAAGCAGAATAAGATAGATAATTACATGTCAATGATTTTTAAATAATAAAATGCTAAAGAGAAAACCAGACGAGAGTTTTCTTGTTTAAAATTGAAATTTAAATTCAGCTCGTTCACTTTCAGAATATAAAGAGGTATATTCGAAAGCAGTCCCGAACGAAATTGGCAAATCATTGCAATCTTAGACAGTGTTTCGTGGGTTTGAACAATATTGAATTCCTTTGGAACGTAAGAAAAAGCAATGTTCCGCGACAAGATGACGCCTTCATGGATTCTCGTAGAAAAATGATTATATATTTAATAGAAATAAATAATAGTGAGTTTGGATCTTTAGGGTGTAAATTTTTTTTAAGCAGGCGATAGTAATGTTGTTAGCACTATTGGTACAGTTTGAAAAGGAAATTACTATTATCTAAGAATACATCAAGAAAGATTATCCATACTGTTAGGTATCATCAGATCTGATAAGTGAGCGCCAGAGGCTCACACTGAACCAATCGACACTGTCCTATTCCTTGTGCTATCAATTTTCTTCCCCATTATACTTGGCAACACGCATGAGACATACTACTATCTCGCAAACATCAATCTCTTTCTTCTTAGCATTACTCCCCTTATTTTCTCATAGTCTGCTTGATATTCTTATTCGGATTTGACAACTTACTAGTTTTTACACAGAGTGATTGCGACTTGATCTCCGCAACCCTGAAGGCGAAACAGTAACCCGTTCGCTTATCAAGAGTTAATGATTATTGAGATTCAGATATTATGTGACAACCACCAGGACCGATAGTTTAACTTGCTCTCCGAGGTATAGTGGGAAGACCGACAGTGGCAAACCCAGACGGAAACAGATGTTTTTAAGATCATTACAAACATCTGCCCGAGTTAACATCAATTAGATCTCGCGCTGGTTTATTGATGTGATACAAAATAGTGTTACGGGCTGGGGTTCGCTAATTTGGAAACAAACACCTGATGGCTCTAAACAAGACTTTATTCTAGGTCTAGATTAAACAACAGAACTTCACAAACAACAGGTCCAAATCGCAGGTCAATCACAGTCCAAAAGAATAGCCGAGGTCACTAATTATCGCACTTTTTCACTGGTATCACTTGTAATGTCTTCGCTTGTTGCTCAGAACTGAATGAACCAGTCGACGCGCCGGGCCGCTTATATACGCGGACACGGGTTCGAGAGAGCTCCGTCCGCGGAACGCTATTCTACATGTTTCGAGAGTACATCTTTCTCGAACCCGCGTGGCGGTCGTAGAAATAAACAAAAGGAGAAGCAAGCGATTTTGAAGCTTATGCCCCTGTGATAAGGTTCTCCGTAACTATAGTTAAAAATTAGAATGTTTTTTAAGCTACGTCACTCACCATCTAATTCGTAGCCCTGTCCCCACTGCGGGAGGCCTTGCGGATAACCTTTAGGATCGGTTTTGCCTATCGATATCTTAAGGCTTTTCCACAGCTTCATCTTGACCACATATTTCTTAATCAAACTTCACTGTACTCCATCACCACTTACACTGACACTTAAGAACGGCTTCTGTAAAAGAAAAATAAAATTTAATTTTATAGACCTAACTGTTATAAAACCTACACTCTGTCACAGCAGAGATTATTCCACCAGTGCAATCAGTCACACTGGTGGTAGGATTTTTGTTGCATGAATTCAGCTAGGTAGTTTCTTTGGTATTGCTGTGTTTCGGTTTGAAAGGCACTGTAGGCTAGTAACATTACTGGGCAAAGGAGATTTAATAACCAATTTCTCGAGGTTGGGAACGCGTGAGTGGCGCCTACTAATGGTGTTGCAAGCGGTCACAGGCTACAGTAACCGCTTACTATAGGTGGCCCAACTAGCTTATAAGCACAAGCTTGCTTGCCAACTTAGTAACATAAATTAAATTGACGATTGTTCGTAAATATTTAGCAAAACAATTGATTACCACGAAGAGTTTAAAGGACATGGTCATCCTAACGTAAAACAAAATTTATTTATTTATCTTGCTTGTAAGTACTACTTAAAGAGTATGTCTTGGTCTAACAATATAACAGTACAACTTTTAAAAGAGATTAGCTCACCTACTTATAATAGTTATTGGCAAAGATGTAAAGAACCCTTGCTCTTAAACGTTTATAATGAGTATAAAAATTATAATGTTCATAATTCAAATCCCCTTGAAATGTATAAATTAGATGTTTGGGTGAGCTATATACAACTTGATAAAGTGATTAGGTCAGAATTAGATTGTATCAAAAGATCAAAAAATAATCAAATTAATTGTATTAAGTTTGAGGTCATACAAGAGTTAAACGCTAAATATTTAAATTGGAACAAACTGTTTACTGATGGATCAAAGAATGTGAGTGGATTAGGTGCTGCTTTTTACGATCCCATTAGTGACATATCTTTTATGTTTAAAATTAATGAAAAGGTTTCTATAATGACGGCGGAACTCATTGCAATCTCAAAAGCAATTAATTACGGAAACTTTGTTGTTCTGACTGATAGCAAAAGTGCATTACAACACTTGGCTCGATGCGCCTCTGGGTATAGCAGAGGTACAGTGATAGCTTACACCGTTTTAAAAAATATTCATTATCTGAATAGCAAAAGTGATATTAATTTGAGATTGCAATGGGTTCCGTCTCATATAGGCTTAATAGGAAACGAGAAGGCTGACCAATTAGCTAAATTAGCTGTCAAAAACGGAACTAATTTTTCAGTAACGCCTTTTTATAGTGAACTACTTATTATGGTTAAAAATAAATGTTATAATAAATTTAAAGAATATTTTGATAAAAGAAGTACCGAAAAGGGAATATGGTATAAAACAATACAGTGTCAGCCTCCTCAAAAGCCATGGTTTCATAATTCAAAATTAAGTAGAAAGTATATTGTTATTTTACATAGATTGCGATCTGGACATTATCCGACTAAAAAATTTGCCTTTTTAATGAAAAAGGTTAATTCTCCGAACTGCGAAATATGCAACAAAATTGACGATGTTGAGCACATTCTTTCGGAATGCACTAAACATGACGGTGAGAGAAAGTCTTTGATGCAAAAGTTTAATATAAACAAATACAATTTAGGTTCTTTTTCATGTATTCTTGCCAATCCTAATTCTGATGTTGCAAAGCTTGTGGTAGAAATGGTTAAGCATCATTGACTTTCTCTCGCGCGCTGTCTTATTATTATTATAGGTTAGGTTACGATGGGGCTGACATGTCCGTGTCGGATAAAAGTCTCTAAATAAAAATTGATTAAAAAAAAAAAAAAAAAAACAAAATTATGAAAGCTGATCAAAGTCTTAAGAATATTGAAAACTGTCGTCAAGAATAAAGCTTGTCCGTTCTTGAAGCTAATTTTTATTTGGATATTATTATCTTTACGAGTCATATATAATAAGTATATGTGTCTTTACATTATGATTTACAATATACTATAATTGAAGGTTTAAAAGTCCCAGAAATTAATAAATTGGCCCGTGATGTAGCAATATTTATTCACAAAGAGCACTTATAAAAGGGTCACTTAGCATTGTTTTCACGGGAGCGTAACGCCTTACAAGCAAGTGATCTGTGACGGACGGATATTGCATTTACATCTAAAGTTACATAAGTACATTGAAACAATTGATTTATGACAATTATTTTTTATCAGTAAACATACTCATATCGCCTGTCTGATGTATAGAGCGTTTTTAAACAACCGTTTTTTTTTTCAAGTGAATACGGTCATTTCGACATTCGCGCTTAAATACATCATTTTTGACGACGTTGACGACGTTGTGGCGCAGCAGTAGCGAACCTGCCTTAAGCGCCATAGGTCGCTGGTTCGATTCTCGCTCAGAGGATATGTTTGTATTAACCATACAGGCATGTTTTCCGGTCTGGGTGTATTTGTCCTTGTCATTGTGTGTTTCCGGACCCCAGACACGGGATATAATTATCCTACTGGGGGCCGTTGAGTGTGTAGCGTCTATTTATTTAAGTTTGGACAAAGGGCACCTTATACGCTTGTTTTTTTTGGATTGTGTATTACGGGGGCTCAAATTTGATTTCGTCCATAGGGTGCCTCTTGGGACGCCAAATCATGGCTAAAGACTCCAAGCAGCACTCGAAGCGCTTTCAATACGATAGACTCGAACAACGGTGTGAGCGCGACGCGACGTGCAAAGCAAAGGATTTCGTCCTGTGAAACGGTGTTGTGTGCGTATCTGTGCTGTGTAAGAAGCATTGTCTAATGTAATCCTATAGTCAAGGTCTTGCAGAACGAGCTTAGAAACCCTGACTTTAGTTGGTTGGCTACAACGGCTGTATAGATACAAGCCTGTCTAATTAGAGGTTTCGGATGGAAGATAGTTTGATAAAAATAGCTTTGCAATAAGTGCTTCAAATGTTTGGAGATCGAATCAATTGTGCCGGTGGCTACACAGAATTGTTTTTTTTTTTTTACCATACGGAACCCTAATTTTTTCAAAAAAGTGGCTCTATTCACTTCTTATATCATCTGCTAGGCACTAGTGAAATTTTTTTTTTTATTGTTTAGTAATATGATAGTAGTGGTCTTTATAAACCAACAGTCTTACAGTTCAAAATGATTTGTCATTCTATAAACAATAAACGCGCCATACAGTCACCAAGGAAGCTGACTCATATTTTACTATAATAAACTAACAAAATCATGCTCTACATAAAATACCCGCCTTATAATAGCTTTGGAAATTAAATGACAAAACAACTATTTATAAACATTGTTGATGTCCATCCGGTTACTGCATATAAATGAGATTTTCATGAATGGTTTAAAAGCTATTGCATATTTTATTTTTGATATTAAATAATTATAATATTTATTATAATTATAAGAAATCATAAATAATAAATAGGTACTACACACTCAAGCCCCTCATTAGGATAGTGATATCCTTTGCAGGTAATAAGTTTTTTGTGTAGTAAATTTCATGCAAATCCGTGTAGTATTTTTTACGTGAAAGAGTAACAAACATCCCACCAAACTGTTACATTTATAATATTAGTGGGGTTAGTGGGATAACGTGTTCTAAGCTGGAATAAATCACCCTATGACGACGTTGTGGCGCAGCGGTAGCGAACCTGCCTTAAGCGCCACAGGTCGCGGGTTTCGATTCCCGCTCAGAGCATAATATGTTTGTATTGACCATGCAAGCATATTTTCCGGTCTGGGTGTATTTGTCCTTGTCATTGTGAATGTTTCCGGAACCCCGACACAGGATATTACTATCCTAATGGGGGCCGTTGAGTGTGCTGCGTATGTATGCTTAAATCTTTAAAACTACTCAACGGATTTTGATACGGTTTTTTTTAATAGATAGAGTGATTGAAGAGGAAAGATTATATGTATCAATAATAACATCCATTAAATTGTGAAAGAAACTGTTCTTTTTGAGGTTTCTAATATGATGTCGTAAATAATAGTGCAGGCCACTGGCAGTAATGAATAAATCAAAACTACTGGCTCGATTTTAATAATTTTTTCAGAGTATGACATAGGGTATATATTTTATACCCGTGCAAAGCCTGAGCGGGCCGCTAATTATACATTAAATATACAAAATGAGAGTCAATTTATTTAATTCGTAAACCATTAAAACATCTAAATACCAATTAAATTGTAGATAGAATTTTGTGGCAAAAACATTACTTACTCAGCACCTTAAAGTCTCGAGAAAATCACATTAGCAATTTTGTAGAGCCCGAGGTCCAAGCTATTTACGGGGAGAGAACATTTTGTACCAAAATAAAATTCCTTCTCGATCCTTTGTTACGAGCAAGTGGAGCATTTTAGATATTTTCCAATTTATGTTTTCGGCGGCATTAGAATTTAATAAAATTTATACGAGAACGAATATATCAACTACGTCGTAATAAAATCTTATATTAATATTAATAACGTGCTCTTGTTTTCGGTTAATCTAAATAGATTACTTCACTACATAGTATAAAACAAAGTCGCTTTCTCAGTCCCTATGTATGCTTAAATCTTTAAAACTACGCAACGGATTTTGATGCGGTTTTTTTAATCGATAGAGTGATTGAAGAGGAAGGTTTATATGTATAAACATAGTGAAGAGAAAAAAAAATTGAGGTTTCTAATATGATGTCGTAAATAATTACATTTAACGCGTGCCGGCCACGGGCAGTAATGAATAAATCAAAACTACTGGATCGATTTTAATAATTTTTTCAGTGAATGACATAGGCTATACATTTTATATGCGTGCGAAGCCGGAGCGGGCCGCTAGTTATTAATAAATAATACAACACTGGATGGCTGAGTAATGAAACCTGGGGGCCTACCACGAACTGTTATTGCGATTGAAATGAAGACCAAAAACATGTTAAAACTGAACAACTCATATAAAATTTGAATTAATTGTCAAAATTGAATAGAATCGTTATTAAAAGTTAATGGTAAGCCCGCTGGGGTCCTACCATGAACTCTTATAACGATTCAAATGACGATCTGAACTGAGCTGCATCGTTATATCTTACCATGACATATATGTACGTCATGATACAATATAAAATCTGGATCGTTACCATAAGCTTTTAGTAATAATTCTATTATAAGACAAAATAATAATAATAATAAACGCTGCACACTCAACGGCCCCCATTAGGATTGTAATATCCTGTGTCGGGGGTCCGGAAACATTCACAATGACAAGGACAAACACAACCAGACCGGAAAACATGCCTGTACGATTAATACAAACATCGGCTCCGAGCGGGAATCGAACCCGCAACCGTCGAGGCTTAAAGCAGACTCGCTACCCACAACGCCACAACGGTGTCGTTACATACGGATAAATTGACGGACAGACAGATAGATGAACGGACGGCGGAAGCTTAGTTATAGGGTTCCGTTGATACCTTTGGGTCTACTCGTTATGCGAAATATAACACCCATTTGGCCAGTTTTTAACTCAAATGAGCATTATTTATTACAAAAAAAGTACTGCGACGTATATTTTGTTGGTATTAATGTTAACAAAGAGCTAAGATTAAGTAAGGCCAGAGACTTCGTTAAATTTAAAGTATCACTTTAAATCATTTTTATGTGACGTCTCTTTAATTTTGCTACAATAATGTTATTTGTAGCTTAAACGTTCGTTTTACATCGAAGAAAAATAATTTTTAGAAAATTTATTTTCTACAAAAGAAATTGGTGCTAAGTAAAAAATCGCTGTTATAGTTACGAATGATAGTAGTTAATGATTAATTCAAATTCAATTTTAAGACTTACATGGTTTTCTAATGGATGCCACTGTCGGAACTGGAAATGGGACCACACGGAACGCAAAAGATTTCAAATAAAAAAAGAATCATCAAAATCGGTTCACCCAGTTGAAAGTTCAGAGGTAATAATCAAAAAAAATACAGTCGAAGTGAACCTTTTCCTTTTTTGAGTCCGTTAAAAAACGTACTTTAACAGATTAAGATCATACATACACAAAATCAAGGATAAAATTATTGCGTGTAGTTTTATAATTTTAGCTGTTTCATTTGTCTGGAGCTCGTAATCATATCATCACAAAAAATAACTTTAGAATTGTTAAATTCTAAAGTTTGGAAAACAAAAAAGAATTTCTGAGATTTTTTTTTTTTTATGTTAGAAGTTGGCAAACAAGTATACGGCCCACCTGATGGTAAGTAGTTGCCGTAGCCTATGAGCGCTTGCAGCACCATTAATAGGTGCCACTCGCGCGTTGCCAACCTGGAGATATTAGTTCTTAAATCTCGTTCGCCCAGTAATTTCACTAGCGTACAATGCCCTTCAAACCGGAACACAGTAGTGCCTAAGCACTACTATTTGGCGGCAGAATATTGGACACTGCGGTGGTACCTACCTAGCCGGCCTCTTGCAACAAAAGACCTACCACCAGTGAGACTGATTGCACTGGTGGAATAATCTCTGTTGTGTCAGAGGTTATCCCAACAGCGGGCGATGGGGTCGTCACATCCCGACGCTTTTAAATATAATTGTAATCTTTTTGTATTTTTATTAATTCAATGGCTTGATCCGATATTAATATTAAAATATTTTATAATTTGCTTACTCATTAAAATAATAATAATAATAATTAAAATATCTCTGCACTAATTTCATTTAAATCCGTTCATCCATATCCAAACAACTAACAAACTTTCATATTTACTATATTATGATAAAAGATCATGAAATATAAACAATATTTCAATAAATACGAATATATTTCACAAAGTATCACTTAAAATAGATACTGTTACTACTTTTGAATAGGATTTGAGAACATCCGTTCCGTTCTGTTATATCGGATTAGTTCTGACAGCGTGTACTATTTCAACTAGTTATTTTACATACATTGATTTAAATAACTTAAAGCCACTAATTAATATTATTTATCTGAATGCATGGATCATAACGTGAATGAATTGTTTTGTTGCAAAAGATTGAGTTTTTTTAGTCTTCTTCTTATCGTGTGGTATGTCTGGAAATCCACAACAGCGCGATTTAGAAGACAGTTTCTTCCTCGCACAACCACTCCGTGGAATCAACTTCCGCCGGCGGTCTTTCCGAACCGATATGACTTGGGAACCTTCAAGAGAAGAGCTTATTCTTTCCTTAAAGGTCGGCAACGCGTCTGCATGCCTTCTGGTGTTGCAGACGTTCATGGGCGGTGGTGATCGTTTAACATCAGGTGAGCCTCCTGCCCGTTTGCCCCTCTTACATAAAAAAAGGTGACTAGTGGCAGAGTTGTTCAGGTCTAAGCCTCTGACTTGACTTACCGATTGCTACTAATACAGCTGACTGATTTTTCACATACCCTCCGAAGCATGAAGACACTGAGTTGAAATACCACTATGTGATCACCCATCAATAGACTGATAGGGGCCTAATGTTCCCACTGATCGTATACTAGTGAGCGCACCCGGCTATGAGCATCTCTTTTTTAGTTTATCCTCAATAGATCAACCAGGTCTGAATTTCAGGTTCCATCGTCAACCTGTTGGGTCGTACCACACATACACACTATACGGTTAGTTGGAAATAGGAGTGGTTGGGTGTTTTGAAAAGATATTTTGATTTTTTTTTATTTCATGGCATTTGGCAAACAAGCATGCCTACAGTCTGCCTTATGGTAAGCAGTCACCACAACTTATGACCACGATGAGAAGGGTAAAAAAGCAGGGAAAAGGGGGCCTGGGAGTTTTTTTTTTAATGTTAGAAGTTGGCAAACAAACAAGCATACGGCCCACCTGATGGTAAGTGGCTGCCGCAGCCTATGAGCGCTTGCAGCACCATTAGTAGGTGCCACTCACGCGTTGCCAACCTCGAGATATTAGTTCTTAAATCTCGTTCGCCCAGTAATTTCACTAGCGTACAATGCCCTTCAAACTGGAACACAGTAGTGCCTAAGCACTACTATTTGGCGGCAGAATATTAGACACTGCGGTGGTACCTACCTAGCCGGCCTCTTGCAACAAAAGACCTACCACCAGTGTGACTGATTGCACTGGTGGAATAATCTCTGTTGTGACAGAGGTTATCCCAACAGCGGGCGATGGGGTCGTCACATCCCGACGCCTTTCAACTTTAAGCCGATTTTCCGAAGGTAGTAATTCCCCGGTCAAACCGACTGATTTGTGCTGGGAGGAGAACAGCTCTACTACAGTTAAAGTTACCTTTATTTCATATACATCCATTCCGTTAATTTTGCGTGATTCAGGACCAAAAATCTAAACATCCACACATCCAAACATAGAAACTTCACATTTATTATATTATCTTTTTCAAGTCTTTAATTTGGCATTACCACTTGTACAAGTGTACAAAAATGGAATATAATGGGCAACAGGCCACAGGTGCTATTGTTCTGCAATAAGTTGTCTTCTCCACTGCAGAAAATTGGTTGTAAAATTTTCTAATACAAATATTATGGTCAATTTTGAAGTCACCTCTTGCTAGCTATAAAAAAATTTAATAGTATATTATAATTCTATACAAATAATTTTATTATAAAAATTCTAGGCATCTAAAGAATATTCATTAACAGTGACAACATAATAATTTTCAATGAGACAAAGGACTCTCGCTGTTAACTAAAACAATTTAGGGTTTATTTTACTAATTTTGCTATGCCGATAATTCCCAATGCTTTTCCTCACAAAAAGATACTTCTAAGATTCAAATTAGGTACTGTACTTATAAACTTAGAGCTATAATCTATTATATGACCAATAACCAAAAATAAAGAAAATATAACAACTCTCTACCTAAAACGATTCCTAC
Organism: Hestina assimilis; assembly: GCA_023373885.1. Lineage (NCBI taxonomy): Eukaryota > Metazoa > Arthropoda > Insecta > Lepidoptera > Nymphalidae > Hestina > Hestina assimilis. The sequence continues at coordinate 14,633,145 of CM041745.1, forward strand.
ATACCATCTACAGTAATGGGATACCCTTTATATGCGAGTTCAACACCAGTTTTTTTTTATTTTATCAACGGCGTAATGAACTTGCTTTAAACGCCACAGGTCGAATGAAAATTGACATTATGCGTACACGTTATGCGTATGACGTTTTTTTATTGCATAAACGTACAAATGAGCTAGCGCTATTTGGTCTGACCAATGAGGGCGCACGGTGAGTTGGTTACATGTAATGTCAATGTTGCATACCAAAGTGAGGTTTGATATTTTTGATTTTATATGCCTGATTTACATATATTAGCATCGATCAGAATTCTCATGTCGAAGATGCGTAAACATCAATTCTCATTTCAGCATCGATTCGGAATTCGCATTTTTCTGTTTTAAGGTAGGTGTCCATTCTAGACAGGAAAAAACAGGCTTTTTTCGAAAACGTTTTTCTCAGCTTGTTTGGTATATATTACGATAAAAGTTTCATTTTATTTCGTTTAGCATCTTATTATTAATTTATTTATTCCTTTGATGTAAGTATAACATTTGATACAGTACTAAACAGCCGTCAACTTGTGCTGAATGATCCGTACGTATGCTTACGGATGCTTAGTGCTTTGACACCGTTGTGGCGTTGTGGGTAGCGAGTCTGCCTTAAGCCTCGACGGTTGCGGGTTCGATTCCCGCTCGGAGCAGATGTTTGTATTAATCGTACAGGCATGTTTTCCGGTCTGGTTGTGTTTGTCCTTGTCATTGTGAATGTTTCCGGACCCCCGACACAGGATATAATTATCCTAATGGGGGCCGTTGAGTGTGCAGCGTTTATTTATTATTATTTAGTCATATGATGCTCATAAGTGTGTACAAAACTAAATGCTGGTCGATGCTGATAAATGTAATTCAGGGCTTACATTTCTAATTTAATCTTAACGCTTTAGAATTAACTAAAATGTCATTAATATTCACTGCGATATTCTTTGTCTAGTGTCTTATTATCTACAAGATAAAGTCTATTGTTAATAATATTACAAGTAAAGTAATCGTAACGAAGATCATTGAAACAGATAACAGTATTGTAATAAATTTACATACTTAACAAACACAATTATTATTCGAAAATGCACTTCATTGGCGCCATTCCAAATGCGATTCGAGTCGATTTGTGAACATTAAGTTGGAGTAATTCTGTTATGACCATGATAGTAAGAATGTAAAGCGTGAGTTATGAATATTGCGGATTTAAGTTGGATGAATATCGAAGATTGAAATCCTTTCAAGAACTTGTGTCGTTTTATTGGTTTTATTTTTAATGCGTCTAGACATTCATGCAGTTAAATAAATAAATTAAATAAACGTTGCATAGTCAACGCCCTCCATTAGGATAGTGACATCCTGTGTCGGGGGTCCGGAAACAAATACAAGAACAAGGACAGATACACCCAGAGCGGAAAATATGTTTGCATGGTCAATACAATGCTTCGAGTGGGAATCGAACCCGCATCCGTCGAGGCTAAAGACAGACTCGTTACCTACAATGCCAAAGTGGTGTCAGAAGACCTAATAATATTGTGTTAAATTTGTCACAAAATTTTCGAACATTATGTTGTACAATCGTGATTGAATCTTCTATTGATTTTACATGTAAGAGAATCAAATTATTCACGACGCGTGTGAATAATTTAATTTTCGCTATAAATTGATCTAATATTCACGTTCGATACATACCGATGCGACGGCCGGAGATGAGTTCGTGTTTTAATGTCTTGGGTATAATATTCCGGGAGAATTTTATATTAACATACATTAAAGATATTGTGATATAAATTATATCTGATAAAATGTTTAATATTATGTATGATGTGATTAAAATGTTACAATACAATGATTTAGTTTATTAATTCGACCAATAAAAAGTCTTAGAAGATTACATATACTTTATGTAATGTTTGTTGTCCTTCTCAGAGTATTGACGTAAAGTTGCAGAATCTATACTGTTTAATCTGTTATGTCGTCTGTCCCATCGCTTTCCACATCAGCTACTTAACAGATCAACGAACACTAAACACAGTTTAGTAAATAACAAAAAAAATTCTGAGGTCGGAATGAACCCAACCCCGTCAGGAACGAAGTCCTTACATTTTTTCTTCAACTCCGAATGTACTTCGAAATCTGTAGATTTCAATAGGCTAGGTATCATAAAAAGAGACAGGGATATAGAGAGAGTTGGACACCCGGCTACGCACACACTTGTTCATGTGCTCACTTCCTTGTAGTAGGCTCGATACACACAAGCACACACAACATACGGCATTTCGTTACGTGACGATTTCTACTAAATCGCGTAAAAATAAAAGTTATACGACAGCATGCCCGTCAACGCTAAATTTTTTACTTGCATAAAAACAAGACGCCTTAAAACGTACAAATTTGACAGGCATTCACAAGGACAGGCATATTGAACTGTCACTGAAGACGTTGTCGACTTTGTAGTATCACCGCGCATATAATCACGTGAGGCTTGAATGGTGGGGTGGAGGTTTTGTGTGTTTAGCAAAAATCATGAAATATCAAACGCACGGTTAAACCGAAAAGCGGCGTGTAATTTGAGGCGGCGAATTTTAAAAATGGTAAAAACATCACGTGATCAATGGACGGCACAATATTTAAAAATCAACAATAAGTCTATGGGCTATGTAAGAAAAATAGCACTTTCTCAGTTCCGGAAAACTATAAGTACGGTCTGTCAACGTATTAAGTTTTAAAAGTAGTGCTTACGCATTACTGTGTCCCGTTTTAAAGGGCACATAGGCTAGTGAAATGACTGGGCAAATGAGATTCAAGAACCAATATCTCGAGGTTGGTAACGCGTGAGTGGCACCTACTAATAATGTTGCGTGCGTTCATAGGCTACGGCGACCGCTTCCCATCAGGTGGGTCGTATTCTTGCTTGCCAACTTGTAACATAAAAAGTACACCATCCGTATTAGCAATGTATTGTGAATGATTCAAAATCGAACAGTTCAAGAACATTATCGAATCATGTCGCGTTAATCTCAACGAGAGGAGACACGTACTGTATGTTCGTTTGACTAAATTATTTGTACGTTAAACTTATATATCCTATTTGATTACACCCGCTTCTGGCTAAGTTCCAACATACATGAATCACAAGTGTCAATGAAACTCGAGCTTCTATAATAACGGACAAGTTATTTTGAGAAAAGTGAGTACTAAGTACACAGTACTAAATGAATTACATTTCTCCATAGTGATAAATGTATAAAAAATAATCGTGCCTCGGGATACGCGGTAGGATCGGAGTTCTTTTCGCTTTCTAACAAAAAAACGGTGGTTTTATGAAACTACAAAGCAAGAGAAAGTTTTAACTTTTTTTTTATTATTCAATTTAGGATATTAAAATTGCAGTCTTAATATTAATTTTAAATATATATATATATATATATATAAGCCAAAATTAAAATCAATGAGGATAAAACAGATACGCAAACCTGCATGCGAAAAAACATACGAGTACATAAAGATAGTAAAAATTTAAATTAAAATAAACGAAGTTCCCGTGGCCAGCTGTAATCCGACATGCTAAAGACAAACGAAACATTTTAAGGCGCTGTAGTAAAAGTTTCACTTTAATATTAATATTTAGTATTAATTATAGTAAAAAAAAAACTAACTAATTAACTATACGAAAAAAAAAAACAGGACAGCATAAACTGGCTCCCTCCCATCCACTCAGAGCCACAAATAAGAAACACACGCGAAATAAGGAATTCGTGCGAATCACATAACTTTTTTAAATATCACGACGGGGATAGGAAGTTTTTTTTTTTTTATGTTAGAAGTTGGCAAACAAGCATACGGCCCACCTGATGGTAAGTGGCTGCCGCAGCCTATGAGCGCTTGCAGCACCATTAGTAGGTGCCACTCGCGCGTTGCCAACCTCGAGATATTAGTTCTTAAATCTCGTTCGCCCAGTAATTTCACTAGCGTACAATGCCCATCAAACCGGAACACAGTAGTGCCTAAGCACTACTATTTGGCGGCAGAATATTGGACACTGCGGTGGTACCTACCTAGCCGGCCTCTTGCAACAAAATACCTACCACCAGTGATGAGTATGAGTATATAGTATGAGTATGGGATGAGAAGGAAAAAGAAAGGATACACAGGGGTTGAGAGATTCACTCATCGCATGCAACGCAAGAATACTCTTTACGAAGTAAAGTAACAGAGCATTTTCTGTGCAGCTAAAACAAGTAATGATTTTTATACAAAACATCGATCGAAATTGGTATAAATATTCTGAATAAGACAAAACAATATAAAATCTAATTTTGCTACTAACAAACTATGATATAACTAAAGCGTGTTTGTAGTCAATAAGGCTTCAAGTATCTTTTGTAGCGTCAGCTTTTCACCTAATTAGGTCGAGACGGTGTACCTCAAGGCTCAACGTTTTATGCCTAGAACGCAATACTTAAGCACGAATCTATTAACTAAACAATGGAGAGAAGATACGTAAGGAGATTACTGAGAGCTGTAACGCTTTGATATATACATATGTATATCTTAATACATAAAATTCGGGTTTGCGTGTGTTCGTAAATCTACTCCTTACCGGCTTAACTGATTTTGTGCTCAAGGGGTTTATGTGAATGTTTTATAGTTGGACTTTTGTCGATCTCAAGATTATTTTTATTTTTTATCAAATTTTAAAAATGTTTTTTAGATTTCCCTTTACAAAATTTGGTAAGTCAGATAGTACTGTTATGAAATTGTAAAGGAGTGATGTCTGAATATTTGAGAATTTTTTTAAAAATGTATATAACTATTTTTTACTATAATTATACGTTTTTATGAGCAAAAATAACTGATTTATAGACTATTGATTGATTAGAATTCACATAAGTGAAGTTTCGTCTCATCTTTTTCAAATTTTTATTGGAACACCAAAAATAAACTCAAAAAAAAGTATCATCGAAATATTCCGTAACGTACAGACAAGAAAAATGAAACAAATCCTTATCTCTCGTTTTTCTAAAATCATCTATAATTTGAAACTCTATACATTTTAACAGTAATAATGAAGTTAATATTTGAATAAAACTAGAAAACATTTGCATATCAAATGGTCCAAACAGTACTTAACTATGCGAAATAATAAAAGTAAGAGATACATCTCTAAAAGGACAATATGATGGCGCTATTACTCAGATGTTATCAATTTTATTGCGACCTATAAATGTCCGAAGAGCCCGCGCCAAACCTTCGGTGTGAATAAGTTGTTCTCCGCTTATAGAATTTTAACGTTTCATTCTCACAATAAAAGAGCTAATAGTGTTATTAGATATCCGAGAATTATAGCTTTCGCCACGCTCTTCCCATTTCGTTTTTATTGCGTTTGATTTGTAAAAATGTTTTACTGGTTCTGTGATTTTTATTTCTTACAATGTAATCATTTTTGTTTTTACGTTTTTACTTTTCTTTACCTTCAGTGTTTTTACGCTAAGTTCTTTTTTAGATACATGTAAGACTAGAAACGCTTTGCCATAAAATAGAATTACGGATACTTTTACTTCACGTCAAAAGTATTGTACTTGTAAAGGATTGTACTTCTCAGGTTGTTATGATTTAAATGCTATTGCTATTAATTCATGCTAAAAACAACAATGTTGTATTACATATCTTACAATAATGGACAAAAATGTTAGACAAAAATATTGGTTTCGCCTTATTTAAATCGATTCTTTATAAAGTGGGAAAACAAAATTAAGTATAAAACATAGTTATTATTTCTTCTAAATTCAATTAATTATTTATTTATTTATTATCGTTATTAATTACACTGGTGGTAGGTCTCTTGTTGCAAGAGGCCGGCTAGGTAGGTACCACCGCAGTATCAAATATTCTGCCGCCAAATAGTAGTGCTTAGGCATTACTGTGTTCCGGTTTGAAGGGCACTGTACGCTAGTGAAATTACTGGGCGGACGAGATTTAAGAACTAATATCTCGAGGTTGGCAACGCGTCAGTGGCACCTACTAATGGTGCTGCAAGCGCTCATAGGCTACGGCAACCACTTACCGCCAGGTGGTCGGTATGCTTGTTTGCCAACTTCTAACATAAAAAAAAAAAATTACTTAAATAAAATAAAACAACTAAATAGTATAGAAAAAAGGTACTTATATATAAAAAAAAATTATGTACATTATTAATAGTGGGACAGACTTCTTCGTATCTACCGCAGTTTTATTCAGAGAATTAGTTATATTAAAATTTACCTTCAAAAATACCGTCCTTCTCTCCCGTCTCCTTAAAGTTGATTGTGGTCGATTATCTTGAAATAAATGTTAACATACTTGACAAAACTAATTTATATTTTTTATTTAATATTTGATAATTTATTTTTAAAGTACTAAAACAACCGTGAGCGAGTGTACTAAACGCACCCCCCTTCATACCGGCGCGTGTACTAAAGCCGGCCCCTTCATACCGCATACGGTTGAGACCCAAAAACGTGTTACTGCGCATGGTTCAACTTACATTTAACAGACTATAAGTATGTAGTTGCCCAAGTCCATGAGCGTTTGGAACATAATTCATTTGTAGGTGTCACTCAGGCGTTGCCAACCTCGAGATATTGGTTCTTAAATCTCCTTTGCTTTATAATGCAATATTAACTACTGCTTTGCGGTATAATATCTTACACCGCGGTCGTATCTACTTAGCCGGTCTCTTGCCTACCACAATTAGAAGTTTATACTTTTTTCACGGCTCGGGCTTAGTACCTGGGTTTTCTCTCAGTCTAAAAAAATATTATTTATTTGATAGTCAGAAAGAAAAAAACAGAACTTATTTATTCAAGCTGATAGCAGATTGATATGTAAATATTTTGTTTAAATTTTCCTCTGACTTTTTTCAAGCGTAAACTGATACTGTACACCCTTTAATGATATTTGCATCAATAAAAGATGTACCATAAAAGATATAGAAACGACCAAGGATATAATTACAAGCCAAGTAAAACGTGTACTAAATTTTTCAAGTTTAAATTTTATTTAGATTGAAAATATTTTGATAATAATAAGAAATAATATCATAATAGATCCCAATATAACAGAAATAAATCTAAAGAATAATAACATTAATTCATGTGTGACAAATACTGTCGACGTTCGTAGATACAATAAGCAGATCAAAATCATCTCTCTTCCACGAATGACACAATATAAACTTATCCTTCGTATACAAAAGTAACACAATATATCGATCCACCCTTACCCTTTTCAAATCTATCGCCACATCTATTTTTGTCGAACATCTGACACCATCACTCGGTATTTTAATTATCTTCATCAACGGCCTCCCACCACGCGGGGTATTTCGGTTCTTATACGTCAAACTTGTGGTTACTTCAGATATGTTATGACTAGTTTCTTGACTTTGTTTATCAGGATGTACTATTGGAGATATCATAAATAATTTTATGTCTAAGGGCAGTTGCAGATCAGCGTTTTTTTTTTCGAGCGCAGACGCTCGTTCTTCGAGAGTCTGTCTTTAGCTTCGACGGTGTCGACATCGATTCCCGCTCGGGCAGATGTTTGTATTGATCTTAGTAATATCTGTCTGGGCGTTTGCTCTTGTGGATCTCCCTACCCCGAACATGCTAACACGGTATTATTCCGGCGTCTACGCTTGAATGGGCGATGGCGAATGTCAGTAGCATATTACGCAAAACTATTACTAATTATTTTATTTTATTTTTGGCCTTTAATTTGTATATATCTTAATATCTTAATTTTAATTTGTAATTTAATTTTAGACAATTTTGATTTTAATTTAATTTTTAAATATTCTTACATTTATATTTTTTTAATTTAATTTGTAGTTATAAGTTATTCAAATGTAGATGTATTTTTATGGGTGAATACCTGAAATAAATAAATGAAAAAAATTAAATAAGCACCTCAACGCTCGTGCGATTTGTTCTTGTGGTGAAAGGAGTGTCTTTACGCATATAAGTGTTTCAAAACAAGCTGTTAAACGCCTGTCTTAAGGCACCCTAAAATGTTATTTTCCTTCATAGTCAATATGTAACCACATCCATAATAAGCTTTAAACTTAGGTGCTCGTCTCATAATATTATTTAGTTATATGATTATATATTATACCACTAAACTAATGGCCTAAGTAACATTCTAATTTAATTCTGTACCCCAATAAATTAAGAAAGTTTCAACATCAAAATGTTTAACTAAGCATTTATACTCAATTTTAGCCTACTTAAAAACTTTATAAATTCACGTTTTTATATGTTATGCTTCAATAACCTATCCATTACGCGATGTGATGATTTGTTTGAAAACTCCGAAGATACAAACTTTGCAAAGTAATTGAATAATATTTTGTTGTATATATTATATCTAACTAGATGCGATGCGCCCGCGGTTGCGCTCGTGCGGTTTAACAATTTTTCTTTATTGCAAGGAACCCTAATTCTTTTTCTTATATAAAATCTAAGTTACTCCTTATAACATTAGCTATCTGCCAATGAAAATTTTAAAATTCATTTTTATTTACGTAGTCTTTTATATGCATTTATTAAAAAGCTGTTAATTTGGAATTATAGACTTATTTAAATTTTATTTATTTATATAAATAATGTATATGGCTTATAATTGAATACTAGCCTAACTTTTCGTTGAATTTTTGGAGATAGAAATTAGCAATTACCAGAAATAGGTATGCTTGAAACAATTAGACCATTTTCGCCACTTGTCGTTCTGCATCGTTTAATTCGAGTTGGCATTAAAACTGCATACGCGAAACTAAAATAAAGGCATAAGTGGTTTAAAATAGTCGTGAAAAGAACCATTTTATATTAAGTATAAAACTTTTCGTTTTTAAGTTACGTAAGTTGTTATACTATTCTTCTGTGACTAGTTCTTTAATAATCGAATAAAATAAATGAAATGAAATGCGTTGAAAAATTATGGTAGGAAATAAAATGAAAAACTTTGTTTTTAATTTTTTTTTCTTTTCGATGTACGGTTATACTTTTGGTGCTGACAGTAAACAAAAAGAAATTAATCTTAATGTAATATTTAAACGGCTAACACTCACGTTCAATCGGTTTAAGTACCGACTAGTTTCGGACTCATCGGAGGTCCTTCATCAGGGTGAGTGGGCTACGTTCGCGGTTGCAACCCGTCTCGCACTCACATTAATCTTAAGCCAACTTAAATCAAAATCAAATATTTTTATTCAACGTAAAAAGCATTACGCTTTTGTTGAACGTTAGAGTTTACCTCCAATTCCAAAATTACACCTCTTCCCGAGAAGGACCAGCTAAACAAACTCAGGGGGATTCTTTGTTGTTTTTAATATTTTTCTTGAACGGTGAATTTTGTTTTATTCATATACACTTCTTCTTCTTATCCAGTAGGTAGTGGCCAACCTAGTGTCAGAATTATTCAGGTCGCCGTATAGGCCTCTGACTCTACTATTGTCAAATTGATAACAGCCCGGGCCGACTTTTTACGTGCCCTACGAAGCACGGAGATGCTTAGTTGGAATACCATTATGCGATCACCCATCTAGTGACTGACCGCGCCTAAGTGCTAACCGACCGATCGTTTACCGATCAGTGATCACACTCGGCTGTGAGCGTCATATACACTGAATGCTGAAACGCCTAGAGGGATAGCCTCATTCCCAAGGTGTGATGTCCTCAAATAAAATATCAATTTATATAAATAACTTCAGAGATAATTACGCAAGTTTTCAGATACGTATATATATATATATATATATCACAAGTTTAGTAAAATTTATTTTGACCCAATTCACTTCTGAGCACGATTGTTATAAAGACGTACTGTAATAACAATATATTATATTATTATTGTCGAAATTTCTCGTAACCAGAACATTCGCCCATTCTAACCCTAATAATAGATAATGAATGGGGGTCCTTTGGCAGATACTATCTGATTGTGATTTCAGAGATTAGCCATGTGTTCGAGTATGGCCTTGAAGAATGGGCGCTTATCTATAAGTAGACGAATTCGTCCCAGATTAAGAGGGCTCTAGAAAAGAATAAAGGATTAAGGATTAAGTTTCTATTACAATATAAAAGTAGCATCTACCCAATGATGTAATTGTGGTAGGACTAATCTAGATAAGTATATCAATTCTGGTGTTTGTCCCGCCCGGTGAAGCTGTCAAGGCCAGTAGGGTCAACAGTAATACACAATCACGAAAAAAAATTGTGCCAAAGGGATTAAACTAAACTATTTTTATTTATAATAATCTATCCGTCTGATATTACTAAGAATTGTCAACTCTTGATTATGGTTTGAATTATTATTTTGCCAGACGTCTGAATAATTTATAGTATGAAGATAAAATTTTGGACCCCTTTTAATGGCTGTAACAGAATCGACAATAAACTTCATATAATTATCGAACATGCTCACAAAATTTCACAAGAATTGGTTGAGAAGTGCAACTATAGGAAAGAAAAGATAGAAATCCGGATATCAAGAAATGGAGACGCTTCTGCACGCTCAAAAAAAAACGAAAGTTCGAAACAGAGAATGAAGTAAATACAATAATACCTTCAAGCATATTAAGTAAATAATCAGTGTAGTACTGGTACAACCATGGTCCTCCTAGTACAAATGGGCCGGCTCGATCGGGAAAGTACTACCATCTCAAAGGAAATCGGCGTAAAGGGGCTTCCTTCTTTTCTTTTACTTTTTATTTCTTCCCGGCTATCTCTTGGGTTGGCAACGACTATGTAATACTTCAAGTATCGCGATTGTTCATAACCTGCAGTGACTGTATACCATCAGGCGGACCATTTGATTGTTTGCCAACCGTCATGACATTTATCAAAAAAGCAGTTTATGAAGATTTAAAGGTACTAGCTTCTATACATTATTAAACCCATTACAATCAGCTTACGATTGTAATACGTCTTCCTATCTCTACGCAGTCGTACTTCTGTTCATTATATTCAGTGTAGCGTGTAATCTGATTTAGTTACAAAGGAGTTTCTCGCAGCTTATCTCACTAACGTATATAAATTGTGAATATCAATGCAATTTCGGGTATAAATTAAGATACATTTCAATATACAGTAGAAACCAAATCGACTTTTTTCGTCGATTTCGAAAAGGCTTCATTTGACTTTTTTTCCTTACGTCATATATTTTTAAATCATGTTGGGAAGTTTTGGGATTAAACTCGGTAATTTTGGTTGTTTTGTTTTATTGGAACGCATAAGCCTTCGCTGAAACTGGCTTAAGCGTTTACGGCGTTTCTAAAGAATTGATTAAAAACAGATTCAAATTAAGTATGGAAATTTATTTTACTTGTTTTTTTATACAGTTAAGTTTATGTCACAATATAGTCATGCATAAAGGCAATTGTTAAGAATATTAGAAGGTACAAATTGTTTTCTGCATGATTTATATTCATCATCAGCTTTAGTAGAATTAATTGGATAGAACCAGTTACATATAAAAACTTTTTCGTTGGTTACAACGAGCCAACCACATGACTAAAATCGTATGTATGATTCAAGTTAAATAGAAGAGTAAGAACAAACTAGAAATAAAGTTTCAAGTCTGTGGATTGAGTGAAAACAGTGGGTAGTTTTAAGAGTGAGCAAAACTTTAAGTGTATCCACTAACTTTAGTACCTGAACTAACTTGCTTTAAAAGGATATTTTCGTGAGTGCTATACTTTATATCGTATAAACTGAAATTTTTACATATTCCAGAACGTTTTCTAATAGTTTATTCAAAAGCTGTTTAGATTTTGTATCTTGCTGCTTTCAGTTGGACCTTTTATTATCAAGCCTAGAAAAACGTCTTTTGCACAGAATATCGAGTAGGAAGCATATAATAAAAACTTGAGAGGTGTCAAGGGACACCCGGATGGAACGAAGTTCCTTTCGATTAATTAGTGAAGGAATTGTAATAAAATTTTATTTTTTTAAGTTATAATAATATTTTTTTATTATTAACATTATTTATTATTTACAAAAACCTGTATACACTCAACAAAAATAATCGTCGCGACACCACACTGTTCAATGCGAAATAGAAATGAAAATATCTGGCTTGCTTTCTATAAGAGAGAGACAGACAGAGAAACATGCGACGCCGCACAGCTTACAATAGCTTACTATAGCAAAAAGTGTCGTGACAATTTTTCGTACGAATTTTTTCCGTCTAGCCCCCTTTCACAACGCGCGATAAGGAACTTCGTTCAAATAAGTTCATCCAACGGGTGAAATCGTCGAATGTTATCGCTGATCCATTTTCTTCTTCCTCTGGATACCATACACCGTCTTTATACCTATGACATAGCAAACAACAATCACATGGACAATCGAAACAACAATGTGGAAAGGGCCAACTGGAAAAAGATGACTTGGGAGACCATCACCAGAATTTTTCCGGCGTCGGGATGTGACGACCCCATCGCCCGCTGTTGGGATAACCTCTGTCACAGCAGAGATTATTCCACCAGTGCAATCAGTCACACTGGTGGTAGGTCTTTTGTTGCAAGAGGCCGGCTAGGTAGGTACCACCGCAGTGTCAAATGTGGAAAGGACTGAAGAAGGCCTTCACCCGAGGAGGGGTCCATATCCAAAAACAGAAGCTGCCTGTACTAACATCTAGATACTAAGGAAAATACTAACAATTACTAACAACATTATGATTAAATTATTAAAACTATCGTGAGACATTATTAACTTAATGTAGAGACGCTCATAGCCGAGTGCACCAGCTGATCGGTTAACGATTGGTAGGTTAAGCAACTTTAGGCGCGGTCAGTCACTAGATGGGTGATCGCATAGTGGTATTTCAACTGAGCGTCTCCGTGCTTCGGAGGGCATGTAAAAGTCGGTCCCGGCTGTTGGCAATTAGACAACAGTCGATAAGTCAAGTCAGAGGCCTACGGGCGACCTGAACAACTCTGACACTAGGTTGACCACTAACCAATCGATAAGAAGAACTTAATGTAAAATCTAAACGGCTCACAATCGCGTTTAATCACGGTGTACGGTGTACTTACACCGTTTATCCTTATTTAACATTTGAAATATTAAATAAGGATATTAAAGTAAAGAAGATAGAAAAAGAAGAAAGATTTATTGTTTATTTTATAGCTGTCGTCACCTATTATAGGCTACAGGGAATGTATCAAGAAGCGCAGTGTGAGTCGTGGGTTCAGAAGACTTTTAGTTAACAATCTATAATAAATTCATCATTAGATAATTATAGTTTCACTTAATTCTTTGCCCATCTTAGACATAGAAATAGATACAAATTTAGCTTCACGAAACTAATATGAATTTACTTGTATTATGAATGTACAAAAGATATCAATTACGCTGATCCTGATCAAAGCCTTTGACGGCTTTATTAGAAGCATGATTCGTATCCAACCGAATATTGGTTTAACTAATGCGTATTAACTAAAGTAATGGACCATCAAAGACATCGGTACCCTACATCTTAACTGCGCTCAATTGGTAGGATGAGGGTCAATTGTTCGATACGCTGAAAATCGTTATAAGCGTTCACGCTTAATACATCTTTATATACTCGTAATAATATCTATAATTCCATTTTTATGTTGTGTGTATTATTACGTTATTCTTCTTGGTAATTTGGCCGTCATCTAAAGTTGCACTGATCGTAAAATAATACAAGCGATAATGACTTTTATTGTAAATGTCATAAAGTTTATTGTCGTCAGGCAATTTCTGTGTGCTGTATAATTTTGTTACGGACTTATTAAATATGATTCTTTATAGTAATTTGTGGAGATAACTTTATTATATTTTTTATTATGATGTTATGGAGGGGTTCCTATTGTAATGATTTCATAGTTAAAATTGATGTTAAATGATAATATGGGGTCTTTTTTGTTATCTTTCCCCTTTCAATTAGGTCTGTGGTTTCTATGATTATTATTATAATACAGTCAGATGATAAAAAACTTTCATGAGTTTTATGTCGTGGATGAAACTAACTTCAACTTAAGGTCTTAACTATAGGTAATTGAACTAGTGATTACAGTTTATAATAGTAATAATACGGCCAGAGGCCTAAAACCATATTACATACGCATAGGCGCAATAAGTTACATCCAAACGCGCATGTGTTAATAATAATAATAATAATAATACTTTATTGCACACCACATACAAAAACATATAGACATTAAAATATAGGAAACAAAAATTATGCACAAAAGGCGGTCTTATTGCTTACAAGCAATCTCTTCCAGACAACCTTTATTGTTGTGAAAAAGTCATTACTGCTAGGAGATAGGGTGGTAGGACGGTGTACATAGAAATATATAAGTTATATAACCAAATACTTATATTAAATAAATAAATAATAAATGACATAACTGTAGATAAATACAAATACAAATAAATAATATATATATATTATATAAATAACAAATACATATATACTTTTATACATACATAAATAGACATAAAAACGACAGATAGGACAAATAAAGTTATAAAGACAAGTAGTGACTTTTAAGTAATTTTTAAAAATAGACACAGTTTTGGCACTTTTTATGTTTTCTGGAAGAGAGTTCCACAGTCGTATGGATTGTACTGTAAACGATTTTGAATAAAAAGAAGAGGAATGGGAAGGTATTTTAAGGGTCAGGAGTTTTTGAGAGCGAAGACTACGATTGTGAGTATCTTTGAGAAATTCAAAACGTTCTTTAAGATAAAAAGGAGTATTAGTATGAAATAGAGTACAGTACAGAAGAGAGAGAATGTGAGTATTCCTGCGAAGTCGGATTGGAAGCCACTCAAGCTTTTTGCGAAAATCGGAAACGTGGTCATATTTGCGAAGTCCAAATATAAACCTAATGCAAAGATTTTGAATACGCTCGAGTTTGTCTAACTGGTCTTCCCTGAGATCCAGGTAACATGTATCAGCATAATCAAGAATCGGTAGTAGGATAGATTGTGCTAACGCAATTTTGGTAGGAATTGGAAGAACATTACGCAGACGCCGGATGGATCCAATGGAAGCAAACATTTTTCTGCTCACCTCACTAAGCTGAGGAGTCCAGGAAAACGCTTGGTCAAAGATTACGCCTAAATTTCTCACTTTATCACTATAAGGAATTCTCGTGTGTTTGGTTCATGGTTGGTTCATGTGTTTGGTTCATATAAACAATTGCTCTGAGCTGGTATCGAATCCGTCACAATCAGGCCACATTAATTAAATCCCTTACTAAAAACTATATTCCCACCAGTCCTTAATCAAATCTTTATTTTTTTTTTTTTATGTTAGAAGTTGGCAAACAAGCATACGGCCCACCTGATGGTAAGTGGATGCCGTAGCCTATGAGCGCTTGCAGCACCATTAGTAGGTGCCACTCACGCGTTGCCAACCTCGAGATATTAGTTCTTAAATCTCGTTCGCCCAGTAATTTCACTAGCGTACAATGCCCTTCAAACCGGAACACAGTAGTGCCTAAGCACTACTATTTGGCGGCAGAATATTGGACACTGCGGTGGTACCTACCTAGCCGGCCTCTTGCAACAAAAGACCTACCACCAGTGTGACTGATTGCACTGGTGGAATAATCTCTGTTGTGACAGAGGTTATCCCAACAGCGGGCGGTGGGGTCGTCACATCCCGACGCCTTTAAATATTCAAATAATATATCCTATGTAACACGCAAAATTGAGACGAATCGCATGAAATCTTATATATTTTGAAATCTGTTAAACTGTATACTCTAAAATCAATATCCTCCTTTGGAAATCACGTAAAAACGAATCATGATAGCGGGTTTGAAAAATATATTATTGAATCCAGATAGCCTCTGTCCTCTGTCCCTTTGATATTAAAACTAATAAATTAACAAAGACAATTCTTTAGTGATCTTAAGACTTACTACATTTTAAATATAATAGGCGGTAATTACAATTAGAAATACTATTCATAATTTATTCCTCGTTAACTCTTGATAAGTAAATTGCTCTTATCCAATGAGTATTGGTTCGCCCTTAGGTTTGCGGAGGTCAGATGGCAATCGCTCTGTGTAAAAACTAGTAACCTGTCAAATCCGGATAAGAGTAATAAGCAGATCCTGGGTACATAAAATACCGGGAATAATGCTAGGATGAAGAAGAAGATTCATAATTTATTCCTTAGAACTGCATCTTGCTTATACACGACTGTACTTGGTTTGACTTTGAATCAAACTAATTTAGATGTTTGTTAACTTCAACTGAATTCAACCAAGCGAAATGCTGAAGTGACTGTTAAATTAATCAAGACAAGCTTCAAAACATCTCTGGGTTGAATAGGTGATATTGGATTCTCTCACTTGCAATTAAATGCATTTATAATAGGTATATTCCAGTGGAAATTTGACAAATGAATCCTATTCTTAAACTAATAATACCCTTTTTGCCTCTTGAGTCACTGGTAAAATAAATTAAAACAAACTATTGAGATACAACTTTTTTTTTCTTTATACTTTTTCAAGGCATTACTAATATCCCTATACATATATGTTGACGACGTTGTGGCAACGCTCGGAGCATAACATGTTTGTATTCACCATGCAAGCAATTTTCCGGTCTGGGTGTATTTGTCCTTGTCTTTATATGTGTTTCCGGACCCCGACACAGGATATCACTATCCTAATGGGGGCCGTTGAGTGTGCAGTGTTTATTATTATTATTTTATCCCTATTGGCCCCACCAAATATGGTCGAAGCTTGCGCTAGGAGTGGGTACGACAATAGCCCAAGGGGGTTAAGATCGAACCCTCGACCCTCGCGTTAACGGAGCGAAGTCGGCCCTTCTACCGAGCTATTGAGGATTTAAATGAGGCAAATAAGCAAAACAAATACTGTACCAACCACTATTTACAAAAAAACACCACAATATATGTATATATCGTTTTTCTATTTAAAAATCAAAAGATTGGTCATAAAATTTCGGAATATTTTTGTTAGCCAGGTGGCAAACTCAGTGACTCAAGAATAGTAATGCGAAACTGACTATGAACTATAGTATACTGTAGTAAATAAATATAGTATACTGAATACTATGTTTCGGTTTAAAGGAATACTGTAAAATTACTGGGCAAAGGAGATTTAAGAACCAATATCTTGAGGTTGGTAACGCGTGAGTGACACATGATTTATTTAGTGGTAATTTTAGATGGTTTACTATTCAAATCACTTTAGCCATTGAGTTACAAAAATAATAATAAACGCTATACATTCAACGGTCCCCATTAGAATAGTGATACTCTGTGTCGGGGGTCCGGAAACATACACAAAGATAAGGACAAAAATACCCAGAGCGGAAAACATCCCTGTATTGTCATTGGTCAATATAAACATCAGCTCCCAGTGGGAATCGAACCCGTGACCTGTAGCGCTAATGGCAGGTTTGCTACCGCTAAACCACAACGTCGTCATAATTATAACGTTCGCTTTGATTAATTGAGTCTCTTTATACTCGTAAACTAAATAAAAAATATCATTTGAACAATATTAACTCTGATACTAAAGTTTATTGTGATTTATTGAATTACAAATATTTCTGTTCTTAGAAACAAATTAGACACTTGAAGCAGTTATCGGCAGTTCAAAGAAGTTGTAAAAATAAAGCAGGATACGACGCGTCACATGTTTCTGATGTGAGGTATGTTTGTCCTTTTCTGTCTCGTAGCAATGATGTATGTCTGTCACTATCCGTGGCGTTAGACGTTTCCGAGAATGCCCAGAACTTTTTATTGCTCAAATTATTTTCAAGCATACACAAGGTTAACGCCTTGTACTTTTACGGGTTTTCTTTAAATTACATAACCAGCTAAAGTCATATTTTTTGTATTATAATAAGACGTGTTTTTTCATAATCTATTGCCGTCAATATAGATGTTTTTTAGAGCCGAGTACTGAGACCCAGCCCTGAAAAAGAGACAGTCCTCGTTGAGGCTCAAATTGATTCCGTCCTTACGGTGCCTCCTGCGAGGCCAAAACACGGCTAAAGACGTCATCGGGAATGAAGGGAACGCTTCGGACTCACCCGACGGTGGGCCCGACCGGATTACACACACATGTGTGTAAAGTCAACACGAACACCTGTTCAAAGCGAGATCGAATCCGAGACGATCCATGCTTAAGACAGGCTGGCTACCACTGCACAAGTACTTCAAAATGTTGAATGATATAAATTGTATTAATACCACATGAAACTTAAATGTTGGTATGTTTGTATATCTCAGAGACGCGTGCGTAAAATGCGTGAATATTGTCCCGACATTTATAAATAGTTGAACAGATGTAATTTATCTTAATGCACATCGAAACATCCGGTGATGAAAGAAAATCATAAATCCATTTTAATGAATAGAATTTATGATATAAACTTACAATTTTACGTACCTGTGTTGCATTTTGCGGTAATTGAAAAGCCGTCATTTAACCAAAATGCTATACGTAGGTATTATTATATCTACTTGGCTGTATATTAACCCATTCACAGTCCAGGTAGTAGAAACAACAGTTAAACAATTAAAATTTATATATAATTATGACTAAAAGGACAGGGAACTTGTTAAAATTTCAATATACAAGTATTTGACGACGTTGTGGCGCAGCGGTAGCGAACCTGCCTTAAACGCCACAGGTCGCGGGTTCGATTCCCGCTCGGAGCATAATATGTTTGTATTGATCATGC
Organism: Hestina assimilis; assembly: GCA_023373885.1. Lineage (NCBI taxonomy): Eukaryota > Metazoa > Arthropoda > Insecta > Lepidoptera > Nymphalidae > Hestina > Hestina assimilis. Next base: position 14,651,915 of record CM041745.1, read on the forward strand.
AAGCATATTTTCCGGTCTGGGTGTATTTGTCCTTGTCCTTGTATATGTTTCCGGACCCCGACACAGGATATCACTATCCTAATGGGGGCCGTTGAGTGTGTAGCGTTTATTTATTGAATACAGATGAAATGTGTTTTATTTAATTTTTAAAGTGTTAGAATATATTTTTAATGCGTAAGAGATGGAAGACGTTTTGATCAATGCAATACTAAAAAAATTGGTGAAAAAAGGGCCATGTAAAGTGATCGTACAAAATTAGCTGGAACACCTTTTTTAACTGACTTAAAAAGGACGGTGATTTTTTTTAAGGGTATACTTTAAAGTTACATTATAATGTAGTCAGGATCTGATGGCGGAATCTTGGACAAATCCAAAGAACTCTTCAAATTTTATAGGCACAGTTATGGTGATTTGATTTTTTCATGATGTGGAAATTCTGGTGACGATCACAGGTGGCCACCGACACTACACAAGCTCATTGCACATATCAAATACCACGCACTTATTGGTTGAAACAAATACCGCGCATTCACTTGTCATATCAAATACCGTGCACTTATTGGTTGAAACAAATACCGCGCATTCACTTGTCATATCAAATACCGTGCACTTATTGGTTGAAACAAATACCGCGCATTCACTTGTCATATCAAATACCGTGCACTTATTGGTTGAAACAAATACCGCGCATTCACTTGTCATATCAAATACCGTGCACTTATTGGTTGAAACAAATACCGCGCATTCACTTGTCATATCAAATACCGTGCACTTATTGGTTGAAACAAATACCGCACATTCACTTGTCATATCAAATACCGTGCACTTATTGGTTGAAACAAATACCGCGCATTCACTTGTCATATCAAATACCGTGCACTTATTGGTTGAAACAAATACCGCGCATTCACTTGTCATATCAAATACCGTGCACTTATTGGTTGAAACAAATACCGCGCATTCACTTGTCATATCAAATACCGTGCACTTATTGGTTGAAACAAATACCGCGCATTCACTTGTCATATCAAATACCGTGCACTTATTGGTTGAAACAAATACCGCGCATTCATTTGCCAAATCAAATACCGCATAGAGTATTGGTACAAACAAATAGCCGCGCTTCGAAATCACTTTCGAAAAGAACGATGCCACACATCACTAATAGGACAGAAAGTTAGCAGATTTTGTTGCATCACAGATTTATACTCATTAAACGAAATATAAAAATTAATTTACTTCAGATAAACGGATTCATGAGTAGAGCCAGAAACATAATACTGACATTTTACCGAATATGTACTTGTATGTTGTGTAATGTAAGCCGATTACCCATTTCAGAATTGGTGCCAGGGGAGAAAGCATTCCTCATTGTTTTAGTATATTCTAAGCTTCAATGAAAATATATTTTCGTAGTAGCAGAACCGTGTTTCTCCCAGAACAAATAGGCTGGCTCTATTGGTGAAGTACTACCCTTTCACAGAAAATCGTAAAGTAACAGTATCAGTACTATTATTTTTATTCTCTCTTTCCAGCGATGAGTGAGGCCCCGGAGGCCTAATTTCCAACCCCCACTGTTCCCTTCCTTTTTTTCTTTTCGGATTCCATCCACGCTTTGCGATCCACTTTCGTTTGGCAGAGCGCCTGAGAAACTTTAAGTATTTTCTATTCCGTTTCGTTTATATTATGTGAATATTATTATTAATAATAATAAAACATTTTATTGTACACCAAAAACACAACAAATAGAAATGCAGACACGGAGAGAAAGAACAAATATTATGTACAAGTGGCAGTCTCATCGCTAACAAGCGATCTCTTCAAGACAATCATGAAATATTGCGTAAACGTCATAAATATCAAAGTAATTGGGTGGTAAGAAGGTGTACATATAATACATAGAATTATAAAAAAAGTTATATAAACAAAATAATTAAAATATACAATTAAAATTTTGCTATGCTTTTTCAAGTCATTATAAATACTCATATTACCCCACCACTTTGTGCTAGGAGGGGATACGATAATAACCAAAGGGATCGAACTCGCATCTAACTGAGTGGAGTCGGCTATTTCACCGTTGATCTATTGAGGTTTTTATGTATCATGCTAATATAACCATAAACATTTTACCGTTATAAAGTAAGTTGTTAAAGCAAGGGCGATGCCTGTAATATACGTTTATTTTTTGAGATACTCCAGATAGAAAAATATTATAATGTACAAGCTTAATAAAAATGTAATGAAATAGTTAATTACAAGAAGAGCCGACGGTGACAAAAAATAATAAGGTTATAAAGAACGCAGAGATTATATTTCGGTACGTCACTGAGGTTGAGATGACTTTTACCTTACATTTCTACCTTAGCCCAGGGCTATGTCCCATTTACGTAAGTCTTTGTGGTAATGTAAGAAGCTCGGATGTCTTTAGGATTGATATTATCATTATTTTTTCATATGATACAGAGTAAGGAACTCTCGGTAAGAGGATTATTAATGAAACATTGTTAGATACGAATATAAATACCGACCTTCGTACAATATATACACATTTTTTTTTGCAACACACTTAACGGCCTCAACTAAGATAGTTATATCCTGTGTCCGGGGTCCTGGGGTCCGGAAACATAATTATGGTAAAATAAAAATATCTGCTTCGAATGGGAATCTAACCCGCAACCTGTGTTGCTTAAGGCAGGGTTGCGCTACAATCTTCAAAAAAAAAAACGTCAAAAATATCATTTTTATTTGTAGCGTAAGCAGAAATACACATTCTTATTTTAGTTTATCACTATTTAAAAAGCAAATAAAAGCTCATTATTTTAATGTTAATTATGTTAATATACCCTCTATTACTATGTATTAAGCCCGCCATATTTATTTATACGTATTTGATTATATATATATATTTAAGTATTTTTTTTAGTAATTTATTTTATTTATTTATTTATCTATTTATATATATTTATATTTATATCATTATATCTATTTTTATATATACATATACATATATATATATATATATATATATATATATATAATTGTCTAATATATAATCTATAATACTTACCACCTACTTATCACATATATATATATTTTTTTCCTATGCGCTCAGGTTGTCTGGTAGAAATTGCTTTTTAGCAATAAGGCCGCCTGGTTGTACCATTTATGCTAAATTTATATGGTTTTTGTTTTTCTTTTTGTCAGTGTCATGGTATACAATTAAGTATTATTATTATTATTCTGTAAAATTTTCAACTTTCTACGTATTACGGTTCATGAGATACAGCCGTCTGAGAAATGTAAGGACGGACAGCGGAGGCTTAATAAAAGAGTTCCGTTGCTATCCTGGGGTTCGGAACCCTAGAAATAATTCCATATAAATAAGAGTATGGACAATTATCGAGAATCGAATTTGCATACACGTATAAAGATTAACAGCAAAGCCTAAATTTTAAGAAGTTAATCATAATAATCATAATCATTTATTGCATATTATTGTAAATGTACAGTCATGAGGTGTTTATAATCTAATATATAAAATTCTCGTGTCACAATGTTCTTTCCCATACTCCTCCAAAACGGCTTGACCGATTCTTATGAATTTTTTATGCATATTCAGTAAGTCTGAGAATCGGCTACTATCTATTTTTCAAACCCCTCAGTGATAAGGGCTGTCCACCCCAAAAATTTTTGATTTTATTTTTTGGATAATATTTTTATTTTTATTTTTTTATTATGTGGCATTGAAAAATACATACGACCCTAAATTTTCACTATTTTATCGCCAACCCCTGCTTTTTAATAGCCTTATTATTAGTCAATCAAAAACTTTCAACGGGTAGAGGGCGCTGCTATCGGGTCCCAGATTTTTTCTGGGCAGGACAACGTCTGCCGGGCCCGCTAGTTAATTTATAAAAATTGCTTTACAATTAGCCAATTATATAACTTGTCAATTATATTCTATACAATAATTTAACTATAATAATCATAACATGCAATTAAATAGTCAATAATTTTTCATTCATTAATAATAAATTAATGTTACAATTAGTATCTATTAAATGTCATTCTAATAATTATACAATATCCACCTCTTATAAAAACTCACTGAGCGCATAATTTCTTTTTTCTTGCAACCGATTTTTTATTTTATAGTTAAATTATCTTATGGGAATTTAAAAAAAAAATTGCACATAGTTAGTACAGTGTTGTTTTGGAGATTCCCCAGAAGAAGTGGTCAGTAAAAGTATGTACGCTCTAAAGCATTTTCTCATTCTTAGCCAAACCAGTACTAAGTATATAGTCTTTTAATCCCAGTTTCTCAATACGAAAATTGCTCGGTGCTTCTAAGTTTTTGATTGTTAATTCTCTTCAAAACTTTATATTAATAAAGTTTTTCAGTCAGATATAAAATAAAATTTTCAACAAGTACTATTTCAAGTTGAAGTTAAATTCAGCCTAGAATTATTTATGAAGTTAATTTAGTTTACTTAAGATTTAGTTTTATTGAATTCATTTTGAAAATAATTGAAATATTTTATTTCTAATATATTCTAGTACTTTAGTTACTTTATTAGTTTACAAGAAATTCTAATACATAAGTCACAAGCAATCTATAATATGAATACAAAGCAAAACATTCGGAGACCTGTTTTAGAATATTCTGACCACGAGGGCGAATACCTTTGATGAGTTTGAGAATAAGTTATACACAATTATGTTTTGAAAACAATAACTTCAATTAAAAAAAACATTGACTAATAAATTATTAAAACTGTCGGCAGTCAATATTTAACTTAATGCTAAATTTAAACGGCTAAAACTCAGGTTCAATTGCTTTAGGTACCCATTCCCAGTGCGAGACGGGTCGTGACCGCGAGCGTAGCCCACTCACCCTGATAAAGGATCTGCAACGTGTCCGAAACTAGTCGGTACATTTTTTTTATGAGAGGGCAAACGGGCAGGAGGCGCACCTGATGTTAAGCGATCACCGCCGCCCCTGAACATCTGCAACACCATAAGCCATGCAGGCGCGTTGCCGACCTCTAAGGAAAGAATACGCTCTTCTCTTTAAGGTTCCCAAAGCTTAAAGTCTGCATTAAGTTAAAACATTGACTGTTCATGACGAATAAGTCTGTCAGTTAATTCAATTCAATAAATCCTTTGTTGATACAGCAACGGCCACAAATACACTATGTACAGACAGACAGTTAGAAAAACGAAAATTTATATTTAAAACCACGCCTGTGGTGTTATTTTATTTTATTTCATTTTGAATCAAACTAAGCCATGGATAGCCTTATCAATATCATCAAAGTAGATTAACATTATGAACAAATTATTGTAACCAAAAATGCTTTTAATCCCTTTACTAGATAACACAATAAATTGTAAAGCACTGTAAATACTACGTCGGATTTCAACGATTCGTCCTTTTATATGCGGTACGACAATAATTTTCTGTATGGTGACATATTGAAGTAACCATCAATGTGACGCTTCGTTAGAATGATATCTTTTCAAATATTGTCATCCTAATCCCACGTATTAAATAGGTTCTATACTTCAAAATAATTTCTTCTGGCTAAACTTGAATATAACTTAATTTGATCACAGGTGTATCACGGATTGCGTGGTGAGACATTAGTCCCTAGAGACGTAACCTTTTCAGTTCAAGGGTACAAATTGGCTTTGATATTATAATCCTACTAGACCCTTGTTCTTTTCGGTAATAATAATAATAAACATACAATAAACCCCACACTCTAAACGGCTCCATTAGAATGGTCAGACGTTGTCAAGAGGTGTTCAATTGCATAAGTTATGTTCACTACCACTATCCCACAGAGGTATGACAGTGTCGGCTCTTATTAGGGGGTAGTACCACAACACAAATAGGTAATGTTCTTAGATTGTAATCCCATATTTTTAAGGTTATATATATTCTCATTGATACTCAACGAAAGACGATTTTTAATAATAAATAACAATAAACACTACACACTCATTATATGTGTCGGGGGTCTGGAAACACACAATGACAAGGACGAATACACCAAGACCATACAAACATCTGCTCCGAGCGGGAATCGAACCCGCGACCTGTGTGCTTTTAAGGCAGGTTCGCCACCGCTGCGCTTAGCCAACATCAAACAATTTTGGTTGTCAGTTTCTCATTTTGTTTATTTAGGTTACGTGTTAATTTCGGCGTCTGGAAATATACTTTTTTAATATGCTTCTGAAACATTTCCGGTGGTTTCTTAAACCTATAAGATTCTGGGGTTGTTAAACTGAACACCTCAAAGTACAATTTAAAAACCTGAAATGCTTTCATTAACATTACTTTTGTATTTTGTAATAAAGTCATGTCTTTTTAAAACAGTTTGATTATTAAAAAAATAATAAAAATAAAAATCATTTATTTTACTACTACTTACTATTTATGATATTTAATGAATTTAGGAATCTGACTAAAATAATCTTAATTATTAAATAATTGCAATACTGTATGATTAGTATGTAATAATCGTAACGATGAATATTTGTAATGCATGTTCAATCAAACATATTATTAATGCATGTTTTGATTTTTTAACTTATTAATTCAATTGTTACTATTTTTATTTTTTTGAGTTTATACCTTGTTAATACATGTCTAGTAAAAATACGTTAAGTACCATTTTTGTGAAATGAAATATGTGATCGTAAATAAAGGCTATTATTATTATTATTAAATGAAACACAATTTCCGCGTTCAATAACTTTTTACGTTTTGTTGGTTATGCTAAACGATCACATTTTAAGAACAGAAGAAAGTTTCGAGTGGTTCCGATTGTAGTTCCGACTTCGTAATTAGATGCTATTCAAAAGTATAAAGAAAATTTAAAATTTTCAATATTATTATAGCATCCATTTCCTTTTGAACTTCTTTAAATTACCCTATGATAATTTCTGCTGATATAAACTAAGATATTTTATACAGGATCTCTTGAAACTCCAAAGACTAGTCTTACAAAAAGAATTTTAATAGCTTCATTAATTTTGATTTGTTTCATACACTGGTGGTAGGTCTTTTGTTGCAAGAGGCCGGCTAGGTAAGTACCACCGCAGTGTCCAATATTCTGCCGCCAAATAGTAGTGTTTAGGCACTACTGTGTTCCGGTTTGAAGGGCATTGTACGCTAGTGAAATTACTGGGCGAACGAGATTTAAGAACTAATATCTCGAGGTTGGCAACGCGTGAGTGGCACCTACTAATGGTGCTGCAAGCGCTCATAGGCTGCGGCAGCCACTTACCATCAGGTGGGCCGTATGCTTGTTTGCCAACTTCTAAAATAAAAAAATAAAAAAAACCTTAATGTTAATGATAGCATCCCGTCTTTTGTGACATTGTTTTTAAAACAATGCTATTAAATAAATAAACAATGAGCTCTGAGGTATAAACAAATTTAAGTATTTATTGGTTTATTTTACATATTGACATCGTTATAGCGTTGTGGGTAGCAAGTCTGCCTTTAGTCTCGACGGTTGCGGGTTCGATTCCCGTTCGGTCCCGGTTGTTATCACATAGCATATGATAATAATCATTAACTCTTGATAGTTAATTTACTCTTATCCAATGAGTTACTGTTCGCTCTTAGGGTTGCGGAAGTCAGAGGGTAATCGCTCCGTGTAAAAACTAGTAACCTGTCAAATCCGGATAAGAGTAATAAGTAGATCCTGGGTTAATAAAATATCGGAAATAATGCTAGGACTTAGAAGAAGATTGGTTGATTTTACAAAAAAAAAAAAATTAAACATTTAGTATAAGGCTTTTCAACTTTTCAACAAAGGGTTTCAAAATATGGGTGTGATGCCTGGTATTGACAGCCTCCACAGGTATGACAGCCCACCATCAAGGGGTCTGTATTTAATGATAGAAAATTAGCAAGTTGCTACTTTAATTTAGGTAAGTAGATATAATACGTTTATCTGCTTTAAAATTTATAATAAAAAATAATATTTTTGATGTTTTTACAGCAGTATACAAAATAAAAGCTACAAAAAGACATTTGTCATATTTTTTTACCTTAAATTGTATTACTAAGTCCAGATCTAGATTTAACGCTTTGAAGTGAAATGTTCGCTAGACCATAAAAACTCAGAACGTGGAAAACTCTTCGGAGTGAGGAAACTCGCTTTGTAAAAACAAATATTGAAATGAAACAGTTGCTTATAATTTATTAAGTTAGCTAAAAGGAAAATATTCTTTAGTAAGAGCTTCCTCTAAGCATTATTCCCGGTACTATACGAGTATTACTCTTGTCCGGATTTGACAGGTCACTAGTTCTTACGCAGAGCGATTGCCACCTGACCTCCGTAACCCTAAGGACGAACCGAGTAATTTATTTGATAAAAGCGATAAGGTTATCAAGAGTTAACAATGATTATCTAATGTTATGTGATACCAACTAGGACCGACAGCTTAACGTGCTCTCCGAGGCATGGTGGACAGACCCACAAGGATGATGGGTTTTAGTGGGTATTACTTAGCTCGATTAGTGAGGGGTGAGTCCCACACTACCACTACTTGTAGTGGTGGTGAACCTTCTTTAAGTGCCCTAGGTCACGGGTTCGAATTCCGCTCAGAGCATATGTTTGTATGGACCATGCATGCACATTTTCCGGTCTGAGTGTGTTTGTCCTTATCATTGTATATGTTTCCGGACCCCCGACACAGGATTTAACTCTGCTAATGGAGGCCGTTGATTGTATAGCATTTATTTATTATGTATCTACTACCTTAATATTAACTTACAAATACTGGAATATTAAATAATAATTTTCATTTCGGAGCCCAGCGAATAAGGAGCATATGAGTTTGCTGAAAATTTTTAGAGATAACGTATTTGCATGATTTAACGCCAGACTATCAAGCCTATGAAGGTCTTATTACGTTATTCATAAAAGCTATATCCATATAACGATAGACAAATCAAATTGTTTATTCCGACCCGTCCGTACATGAATAGAAAAGTACCCACTGCTTTGATATTCCTCCAGTTCAATATTTTATCAGAATCAAACTCCAAATAAGCAATCTTGTTATGTTTTATTCATACTATCCATTCGTGCGCTGATCAAGCTAGATTTATTTGTAAATTTCAATCTATTTTGTAGGTTCTCTAAATATGCATTTAATACACTCTCAATATAAAATATAATATGCTATTATCTTTAAAGTTAACGAGCTTCTGACAGTGACTTCGCCCGCTTGAAAACGATCAACAGCCTAAAAATCATTTTCTTAGCTTCTAGCTCCAAAAATATCGATACTTATTGTTAACTTTTCACCTCCCCTTTCAACTCTTTACAAACCTTTTTTGGCATTAAAAAGTAGCCTATGTCCTTTCTTAGGCTCTAGACTATTTGTGTACCAAATTTCATTTAATTCGGTTCAATAGTTTTATAATCATCATAATAAGTAAAGATCAATCACCGCTTCTGTCCAGGCTTCGTTTATGTCATAATTAAAGCATTGTGTACTTTTGCTTTTACATCTCTAGTTGTATCTCTAACGTTCATTCTTTCATCTATTTTAAATGGCATAATTATATCAGCAATCAATCTTAACAAAATAATCCAAAAATGTTATCTGTTTTAACAATGTCATATATACAGACTGTAAAACTTACTACGCCAAGAGTTCTCTTTCACCGCACATAAATAGCATTCTTGAAACCCAATTTGGCTTTACATATTTTTTTACCGTCCGCTCGGGTTCGATATGCCGTAAATTCGTAATCCGGACAAATTGCTTGGCCACCGGTACGTTGTAGATACCGAGTAACATACAAGCGATCCTGGTTTTACACTTCATTTGTTTGACAGATAGCCTCGTAGCTTTTATCTATTACTGCTCCCATGAATTTATCTAAGTATCGATAAGGTTTTAGAGACTTCTGAAACGTGGTATTTTATCGCCCAATATCAGGAGACGAGAAATTTTTATGTTTTGTTTTTGAAATGAAAGTGATAAATGTGTGTTTTTTATTGATCAGGGTTGAAATGATATTAAATTTATTGCTTGTGATGCCTCTGTATTTCTTTTAATAATTTACAAAATTATGTTTGAATATTGATTTGTACTGATTCAAGGTTAATATCAGATTGTAATTTTTTTACTTTAGCTGAAGTATTAAAACTTTGGATAGCATATTTTTCTTGTCCAAGCAGAATTCTTTTAACGATATTCGACAAAAACAATGGAAAAGTAAGAGCTAAAACAAAAATACTAACGACTTTCCGAACTCGAAGTTGATAAAGGCAAAGTTTATGACGATATCGATTTCTAATGGAAACTCAGCGTAAAGTAATTTCAGCTGATGTTTTTAGTCTCTATGGGTTTCGAAGACCATTTTCTCGGAGTGGAATAACAAATTGAAAACAATATTTCAAGTCCCAAATGCTTTATAGTCACTGGAAATATATATATTTAATCTGACGTTTACGGATTTTTCGAAATGTCGTTATGAGTTTTTGTCAGAAATCGTCAGTCGGCTCAGGCACATTACTGTTATAAATCATACATTCTCGTAGCTTTTCTAGATATTTTTCATCATCAATAACAGATTTTTCACTTTATTCAAAATTACTCATACATAATGTTTTTAACTATATCTTTAGATTTATTTGATGCCGATAATTATGATGTGATATATTTCATAAAATTATGGAATTTAGAATATTTCTTGTCCACGTTGTGACACAGTGGTAGCGGACCTGCCTTAATCACCATAGGTCACGGGTTTGTTTCCCGCTCAGAGCAGATATTTGTATTGACCATACAGGCATGTTTTCCGATTTGGGTTTTTCGTCCTTGTCATTGTGAATGTTTCCGGATCACCGACACAGAATATCACTATCCTAAAGGGGGTCGTTGAGTATGTAGCGTTTATTTATTATCTACATTGATGTTTCTATTATTTAATAAAGACTTTCTTTTTTATCCAAACATAATTTGCTTCAAAACTCTTAAATTTTATATTAAGAAATTTCTTTTGATTTTTTAACATAGATAACCTTTTAGTTAAGTTTATTTCAACTTTATTTAATATTTTGAAATAACATTTTAAAAATAAATTTCATTTAGCACTATAGAGTATTAAACAGACCAAACCTTGCAGTCCGTCCCCGTAACACAAGAGATTGGTATTAGATTTGAGATTTAATTTAATTTATGGTATGTTCTTACTGTCACCTCAAAACGCCTAATTCTGTTAGATAGAAAAAATAATAATTTACGTAAAATATGTTTGAATCTAGACCGAACAAAATCAAATCAAGAAATTTAACATTTCTCATCCATTTACAACTTCATTTGACCTTTTTAAATTTAATAAAGAAACTTCACCTTCGGAATAGAAAATCAGAGGGATTTCTTAATATAAAACAATTTCATGTAATTCACTTTGATCTGAATAATGAATTAAATAATCTCAAGATAAAACTATCCGTTGAGAAATTGACTAAGAGTATCTAATCCTCGGTTTCTCGACTTCGTTAAGAAATTGCCAACATTTGCTCGATTCGCCCTGTAATTAAATTTGAAAAGTTCCAGGGAGGTTTTAATGATAAATTATTATAAGGTCAAGATTCTTCAAGTCAGACATATTTTGAAATAAATTGATCACCTTGAAAATAAATTAATAAAACTGGCTAAGTTCAAGTCGGTCTTGCACAAATTAATAATGACTTTGTGTAAATATATTGAAAAACATCAGACCGTTAAATAAGGAACTTAATTGTCTATGAACTTATCTTTAATATTTTCTATACATAAAAAATAATGATAATTGCACTGCTTAGACGTTTTATGCGAAAATTTGTGAAGTGTTTTTTTTTCAACTTTTTCTATAAGCCTATCTTTCTGTGAAATATAAACAGATAGATAGATAAGCGGAAAGTATGCTTGTACCTAGAAATAGGTTTCTATATCATTAAAAAATTTTGACTTAGAAATAATGTTTCCTTTGAACATGAAAACATTAGTTAAGATTTTTTAATTAGTTTAAGTTTTATTTACATACGTATTCCATCCCAGTGTATTAAATTGTTATTACACTAACGTTGAGTGTGCAGCGTTTAAAAAAATTTAAGCGTCAGTATTATTATTGTAGGTCAAAGTTAGTTCGGAATCCAGATTCAATAAGGCATCCTTTTCTAATGAAGCGTTCACGATACTTTTTGAATCTTCTAATTTCAACTTTAGTCTTCTATGTTAAAGCTCAAAATCTATCTAGCTTCTTACACCTAAATTACTTTAATTCAGCAATGTTGGGCCGTCTTAATCCCTTGAGACTGGCTCTTTTCTCGAAATCGCTTCGATGTGATTTTCGACTTTTATCTCGAGTTTCATTTCTATTTCCGCCATATTGAGTGGACCGGGTTTATTGGGCTCTTAGTTAAACACCTAACAGTGATTGAGATTGTGAAATTGCCAACGAACGAGTAGTGATAAAATATAGTATGTAATATTTGTAAGTAAAGTAAAAATTTATGCAAAAGAGATCAAACTGACTCCGGTTGAACTGAGGGGACTTGAATGGAACGCCTAGATTTTTGGAACCTAAAACAATCAAAAGAATTTTTGGCAAAAAATAGTCACGCTTACTGACAATAGTGTTAGAAAATGTTTAGACTCAAAGACTTTAGACACAATGTCAATGACTTTTTGAAAAACAGCCAAGCTTGACTAAAAGGCCATAATATTCTATGGTCTGTATAATTGTACAATACTAGCTTCAGGGCAATATAAAACATTGGGATTTTGGTTAATAATAATATTCGGTCAGTGAACGGCGTCTAGACAGATGCGTCTACATGGAGTTCTCCAAAGCTGTTCTCAAACTATCATAGTTAAATTAGAATTATCCACTGATCAAAGTGTAAAATGATAGCAGCTTCAATTCATACTTCTACAATTGTACACGATATATAATAATTCGAGTTTTATAAGAATCATCGTAATCAATTTCATCCTAAAAATCAATAAGAAAGTTGTCCCCGTAACCTAAGCACATAGTGAAACTACCTACTTTGTCAGCTTTGATAAGGTTAAGAGGAAGAGAAAGAGTTCGAGGATAGATTGGTAGGCACTCCCGATCTCTCTTCCGATAATCTCCCATCTTATGGGTTGAAGTGATTTTTAAGATCATCGGTGGTAAGGTTATTCATATCTATATTATTGTAATCTGATTGGGCTAGCCCATTAATTTCCATAGCTTCAAGATTCTTCTACTTTTTTTATTAAAAATTTTAAGACTTAGCATACACATTTGTCATTTAATACATATTTTTGTCATTCATCACCATTACGGGCTTACTCTAAAAGCAACAGAATAACAAAATGCGTTTTGTGAATTATGTCCTTTTGCTCGTTTTTTGGAACCATTAACAGTTGTAGCGCTATATGCCGTGCCATTTATTTGCCATTTTTATGGCCGAACGTAATTTAAGATACGATAATATTTTGCTGAATAATTCGCATGTGTATACCACTTATATTATTGTTGTAAGCATTTAGCTTCTTCCTAATATAATAAATAATGCGCAATTTTCTGTTTGGATGGTTCGATGTTCAGATGTTTGTTACTCAATCAAGCAAAAACAGCTGAACGGTATTGAATGGAAGGCACAGATATAGATTGGTACTTGAAATAATACATACTATATTTTTAACCCCTGGTTATTAAAAGATACCATGAGATAACCAAATAAACAAACTACAAAAATAAATAAAAAAAGTGCTACACACTCAACGGCCCCCATTAGGATAGTTATAAGTGGTTTTGGGGTCTGGAAACAAGGACAAACACACCCAAACCAAAAAACATAGCTATATGGTCAATACAAACATCTCTCCGAGCAAGAATAGATAATTTTGAAAAAAGAGTTTTGAAATAGGCGATGATAGTTTGTAAAAAGAACCTTTTAATTGTATTAACGAAATGTTATTCAAGCGAACGAAGCCGCGGGCAGATGCTAGTACAATCTAAGTCTGAAAATCAAACAATATTAATATTATCTAGACATTTAGAGAGCAAGCCATCAGTGATACATTCAAGCCGCAATGAGGTCCTCGTTCAAGATTTAAATTTGAATTTTGAAATTGAAGAGATGAATTTGGAAAAGGCTATTTATTTGCAAATAATTCCAAGACCAAGATTGTTAACAATTAGTTTTATTAGAATGCTAATTCTTAAATCAACAATATAAAGTGTGAACTCATATTTTTTTTGCAATCATATTTAGGTAACGTACTCAAAAGAGTACTCATTGGGCTCCAAATGACCACAGCTCTGAGGGAACCCGAGGACAGGACGGGCTGTAGAAACCTCATAAAGAGCGTGAACCTGGACCAAAGTGGATACGACCCTCAGCAATAAAGCAAACGACCGAGAAGAACCCAAAAAGAGAGAGAAAAGAGAGGGAGTTGAAACTTCCACTGAATATGTATTATATTACATAACTATTATTAAATAATTACTATTGCCACTAAATTAAATTCCACTTCTATATTTCATACTAAATTTCAAAATGACCCCTTAGCTGCGGAACCCTTTAGTTTCGACTGTGCATGGTCCACAACGCACTTGGCTGATAATTGCTTAACACATAGGATACTTTACGAAAAATGTTCAGTTTCTGTGGAATTATCAATAGATGATATTATGTATATCACGGAATAGAAAATAAAGCTCTTACATTGATATCCGGTCATAACAAGTAAAATTACGCGAGCAAACCCGTGGGCCGTGCTAGTATCTAATATATTACAAAGACTATGTAGTTGAGTGCGTGTAAGTATGTATAAGTAAGTGCTGAGTCACTTACAAACATACTGTCTAATAATAGTAACGTAATGAAATGCCTATGAAATAATACTGCTTGCTGGTTTTCTAACATCACATGCAATACGTGTACATTCGTATAGTGGAGTAGCGCGTACTGTACATGGAAATTTAATCAAATATAATTTCAGCAGATTTGTGTCCTGAGCTTTATCGGTAAAATATGCTATGAAATTTCTATACAAGTATCTTGTATAGAAGTAGACTCGCAGCCGGAGCAGCAAACCAGAACAGACATGAACCCATGAACCATACCGGGAAACCTTTGCATATAAATTCCTTAGAATTTTACAAAACAAAAAGACCTGCTCTCTTCCCACTTTCTCCTACAAAAATAAACCTAAATAAATAAAGAACTTGATTTAAGTGCCACAAGCCACGAGTTCGATTCCCGCTCTGTTCAGATGTTTGTATTAATATGTTTGTGCTTGTCACTGTTAGTGTTTCCCACTATTACTGTTTTACCTCTTAACCTTCTTAATAATTATTAATTGTGTATAGAGTCTTTTGAAGAATATTATGTAATTCTAAATAATGTAATTAATGGACAAGTCGTGGCATAAGTTGTTTAATTCTAGGAGGCAAAAACTTCTCCTAAATACAGGTAGCTGAGCTACCTAGCTAGAAGAAAACATATAAATTTATTAAATTATTAAATATTACTAATCTAATGAGAGCTGTCGAGTGTGTAGTGCTTATTTAGAATTTTATTTGAAAACGTAGTGGAATTTATTTTATCTTGGGCATTTCGGTGTCAGTCTTAATTTCCCAATCCACTGGACTATCTACGGTATGAATATAAAATTTTCAGCTAGACGTATTTTTAAGCTTGTTATATACATATTTGAAATATACTGACGCAAATTAGAGTGAAGGGTCGATGTAACATGTAAAAGCATTGCACAATATCACATATCAGATAACTGTATACGAACAACTCTCCAAAGGATGCATTCCTATTGTGGGCACTAAAATTGTTGAAGCATAACAGTTATCCGACCATGACACGTCTCTTGATAACAACGCTCAAATTTTGACCAGAATTTTCGACCTAATTCTGATAAACGTAGAGGTTGTTCTTCCTTAAGTTTTCATGTCTCAGTGTGTATTTTATTGCAACAAGGTTTATTCGTCCCTTTAGAAGACCGATCTGAGGATTTAGATGTTAGTAAGTCGTTCAACTATCCGTGTAGCCCTTGGGTTGTACTATTTTTACAACGGTGTAAAGATCGTAATCGCTGTAAATTTAGATGTGAGCTTTTTGTTTTTTTGCTTGTACCACCATAGGTTACATATGCTAGATACGGCCTGCATGCTAGGAAGAATTTAAGATACTTTTTCTTCTTCTTCTTCTTATCAAGTGGTTTTTTTCTTATTCTAGTATTTTTGCGGGGCCTTCGTAGAAGCTTACATGTCGGCCCCATCGTTACAAACTAAATTACACACTAAAACTTTATTTAAGAAATTAAAACTACATTAGTTTGAGATATCAAGTGGTTAGTGGCCAACCTAGTGTCCGAGTTATTTAGGTCATACGGGCGGGTCTCTGGTTTGACTTTTCGACAATTGTTAATTCGATAACAACCGGGACCAATTTTTACGTTTTCTCCGAAGCACGGAGACGCTCAGTTGTAATACCGATCGTTTGCCGATCAGTGAGCGCACCCGGCTATGAGCGTCTTTACGATATTAATGTTTACTATCAAAAACAGAAGAATTAACATATTTTGCTATCTGAATTGGGAGGTAAGAGAAGAAAGAAGAAGAGATCAGGTAGGGGTACGACAATCACAAGCAACGAGCGAAACCCAAGAATACAAGCACTGCTACTTCAGCTACACGAGGTTCGGAAAAAATAGTACTTACCTAGTCAAATAATCCCACTCAAGCCAAAAGCAGATACAGTTAGCCACACGTGAGTGACAGTTACAAATGTACGGTGTTGCAAGCGCTCATAAGCTACGAAAACAGCTTACCATCAGGTGCGTCGAATGCTTGCTTGCGAACTTAGTCACATAAAAAAACAATGATAAATGATAAATTAATTCAGTTAATTGATTTGTACTAAACAAATACATAATATGGAACTATATAATTTAATACAATAAACATAACGGAACTGCAAGATACATAAACAGATACTGACGTAAAGTTAAACTCTAAATCACCGTTCAACGCCCGCTTAATTTCGTTACCAACAATGTTCTCTACAAATAGATCAATAGCATAAACTCGAAGTAAAAATAAATTCCTAGAAACCGATACACCATTACAGAAAATGAAACTCTATTAGAAGATATATTAAATTCAATTTGATTTGAAGATTTTCAGGATAGACATTAACGTGTAGACAGAAGTATCGATACTTTGGATTGACTTACTTCGTTAATTAGAAGCTAATTATATTGGTGTAATGTTGCTTCCTCATTTTCTGTTGTCAATATTTATAATTTAAGAAAAATTATAAATATAGTTAATTTAATTAATAAGTTATTCCATTAAATAAACATATCATTCCAATGTGTTAGTAAAATTATTTTACTTTGATAAACATTTTCAAGTTTACTTAATCTGTCCGAAGTGGTTGTGCGTGTATAGTTTATTATTGTCGAACGTAATTTTGTTTATCGCATCGTACAAAGCCGCCCGGCCGCTAGGCCAAACCGGTTTTGTACCGAGGGAAATAACTATATAGAACAAAATATGGTGCGTATTGACATTCTTAATGGATGATTTTAGTACAGTAAATGCGAATATGGATGACGGAGAAAAGGAAAGTTTATCAAGTAAAAGCTATAAAGATGAAATAATGGATTGTGTAGTAAGTCAGGAGCAGAAAAACTTATCAGAAAGCCAAACGTTGAAAGCTAGCAAACGCGAAAGAGATGAAAATACTTCAGAAGAAGACATTGAAGATGGGTGGATAACAGTTACTCGTAGAAAAGATAAAAAACTAAAAGAGGAGAAATTGGAAGTTTATATTTCTTGTTATGAAAAATTACCTAAGCAATTTGAGTTAGCACGTATGTTGAAATTATTTAATATTAACGAAATTAAAAACATAAAATATCTATCTCCGTATAAAATAAAAATAGAATGCGAGACCGATGATTGTATGATGAAATTAACTTCTTGTCAAAAATTGTTAGATAAAGGGTGGAAATTTCAGAAAGCATTTGAAGTCAATTTCTCTTATGGGGTTATCAGGAATGTCGACATGGATTTATCAGAGGAGGAAATTCTGGAAAATATTATATGTAATGAACCAGCGGTTTTATCATCTGTACATCGACTTTCTCGTTTCAACGAAGATGGTAAATGGGTTCCGAGCGAGACAGTACGCCTGTGTTTCCGAAATTCATATCTTCCGCCTTATGTTACAGTACATGATTTACGTATACAAGTGGAGCCTTTCGTATTCCCCGTCTCACAATGCTCGAAATGTTGGCAACTAGGCCATACTGCCAAAAGATGTCCTACGAATAAAATAGTATGTCCCAAGTGTTGTGGCAACCATTCTAATTGTGATACAGAAATATTTAAGTGTGTGAATTGTAAAGGCGATCACATGGCTTTGAACAAGTCTTGCCCAGTTTATCTGAAACAGAAAAAAATCAGACAAATTATGTCTGACTTTAATGTTACTTACAGAAAGGCCATGTCTATGTATGTTCCAGAACCTCCACCTCTCTTAGATAATGCTATTCCGATTGAAAATGTAGCAGAAGATAAAGTGCCAGAAAAGGAGTTTATTGGAAGAGGTTTGTTTGAAAGTCAGTCTGCCGTATCAGAATCGTGGTCTCTGGAAACACCTAATAATACTCCAACATATTCAAAGGTTTTAAAGAATAAGAAAACTACAAAGTTCTCATATAATTCGTCTCATAGTAAAAAAAATAATTATACCATCCCAGAAGATCCATTAGCTACAGTAGAATCCGAAGAATACATTTTAGATACAAATAATGATACATCAGAAATTGAACAAAATAAAAGATTTAAGATGACAAAAGATGTTACATTTATGGAACTTTTGATTAGATTGAAAGAAATAATTTTTTTAAAACGAATCTCTAATCAACAAAAAACGATGAACGTTATTAAATGTTGTGTGGAGTGGTTGATTTTACTTGTAGTAGAAAATATCGCAGAATGGCCCGTATTGAAAAAAGTGTTAGAATTATTTGAGATTAATGTATCATAATGAATAGTACAAATAATAAGAATTTAAGTTTAAACATTGTTCAATGGAATGCACAAAGTTTGAGACCAAAATTGTTGTCATTAGAAAATCTTCTTTTACAAGATAAAATCCACATTGCTTCTATCTGTGAAACTTGGTTAAAACATGATTTTTACTTAAAGATGAAAGATTATATACTTTTTCGCTGCGATCGAGATGATTCTTACGGTGGTGTTGCAGTTTTTATTCATAAGTCTATAAAATGTAGAAATCTTGAGGTAAGAACTGTCAATACAAATATTCAAATTATACACGTTGAACTTTTCAACTGCGGACAAATTAAAAATTTAATTTCAGTCTACTGTCCCCCTTCGGTTAGTACAAGATCTCACGATTGGGACCAAATTTTTTCGCTGGCTACTAATAATACTATAGTTCTTGGGGATTTTAATGCCCATCATGTGAGTTGGTCTCGAAAAACAGATGCCAGAGGTAACCAAATATTTGATGTTTTAAGTGATATTCAGTTCGTAACAATAAACGATTGCTCCCCGACGCGTATCAAAATGGTTAACGCCGTTCTTCAGGAATATTCACCTGACATAGTTTTTGCATCTACAGACATTGCGTTAACACTAAAATTTAAAGTATTAAAAGAGACGTTAGGAAGCGATCATTGTGTCATAAAAGTTTGTACGAATATTGAAACGATAGGTAATCCAGTTATTAAAAGGAATTTTAAAAAGGCAGATTGGGTATCCTACAAAAAGTTATTGGAAAAAATGTATACGAATATGCGTTTACATAGTGACCCCCAGGAGGCTTATAACTTGTTTATAGAGTATATGAATATTTCCGCAGATTTACATATCCCAGTTATTAAAATTAATCAAAATCCGTCCTCTAAATTTAATCCTAAGCCATACTGGAACATACAGTTGTCCAAAGCAGTAGCTGAACGCCGCCTTGCACTTTCCATTTTTCGCAGAAACCCCACCCCTTTAAATTTAAATGCTCTAAAAGACAAAATCCACAATGTTCAAAAACTTTTACGCAAATTTAAAAATGACAGTTGGAAAAACTTTTGTTCATCTTTACACCAATCTGCATCACCGAGTGAGGTATATCAAAAAATGCGCTGGATAAAAGGAATTAAGTCTTCGTCGGCTTACATTGAAGAAAACACTGCCTGTAAGCTATTACACAATTTATGTCCTGATTTCGTGATGGAAGACAAACCCATTTTCAATGTCTTTGATTCATGTTTAGATTCTGAAATAACATTATCTGAGTTAGAGCGTAGTATTCGGCAATCTGACACAACTCCTGGATGTGACAATATTTCATATAGTATGTTAAAAAATCTACCAAATAATGGTAAACTTATTATGCTAAAACTGTTCAATAATTTCTATCAGTCAGGCTTTGTACCCATCCAGTGGAGAGAGGTTAAGCTGATAGCAATACCCAAACCTGGTAGGGACCATAACCTTTTATCATCTATCAGACCAATATCAATGCTCTCATGTGTCTGTAAAATATTCCACGTTATATTAGTCAATAGATTAGAATGGTTTTGCGAGAAAAGGTGGGTATTTTCAAATAACACAATGGGTTTTCGAAAAGGACGTTCGACTTATAACTGCCTAGCCACCTTAGTAAACGAAATTTTGATAGGATTTTCAAAAAACCAAAGCACTATTGCCTGTTTTGTCGATATCGACAGCGCGTATAATAACGTGAATGTTACATTTTTGCTTAAAATAATGAATAAATTAAATATTAGTTCAAAGTTATGTTCATATTTATGGAATTTTTTGCAAAACAGAAATCTTAAAATTTATGTTAATGATACTGTCCTTTGTAGAAGTACCTGCTGTGGCTTAGCTCAAGGCGACCCCTTATCACCTTTGTTATTCAATATAGCAACTGTAGATATCTGCCAAAATATACGGAATGTCTCCATAAATCAGTATGCTGACGACTTCGTACTCCATACTACTTGTGAAGACCTGCATGTGGGTAAACGTAATTTACAATCTTCTATAAATATATTTAGTAAAATGTTGGCTATGTTGGGGCTAAAAATATCTCCAGAAAAGTCAAAAATTGTTATTTTTAATAGGTACCGCAAAATTGGATCTGTTCAGATTGAGATAAATAATAATATTCTAGGAGTTGTAGACAGTATTAAATATCTCGGAGTGTGGCTTCACTTTTCACTCAGATGGACTAAACATATAAAAGAGGTAACCGATAAATCATTAAAGTACGTAAATATTTTAAAAATGTTGGTTGGACCGGGGTGGGGAATTCACCCAACACACTTGAGGCGTTTATATATTTCTTTAATTCGAAGTCGATTTGATTATGCGAGTTTTCTTTATGATAATTGCTGCAATAGCCATTTAAAAAAAATAGACAGAATTCAAAATTTATGTATGCGTCTTATTGGTGGTTTTATAAAATCGACCCCTATTCACGTAATGCAATGTGAACTTAATTTACAACCCTTATTTATCAGAAGACATTTTTTAGCTGGAAAGTTTTGGCTCAAATGTAAATCGTTTCAAAATAATCAAATTATCCTTACGCTTAATACACTACAGGTTTTATGTCGAGACAACACATATTGGCAACGTAAAAAGATACCTCTCCTTATAACAATTCATCAATACCTCAGTGATGTCACTTTTTATCAAAGTGAACAGTTAGAAATGTTTACTTTAGACACGTGGGTAAGCAATGTGGATTTATCACAATATATTAATTGTAACATAGATTATATCGATAGACCTAAACATAGTTTGCATAAAACAGAAATGCGTACAATTTGTGAAACATTTTTGTATGAAAATTATTCGCAATTTTATAAGATCTATACAGATGGATCTAAAGATGCCCAGGGAGGTGGTGCAGCATTTTTTGATTATCAGACTCAAGATAATGTCCAGTTAAAAATTAATTACAATATGTCTATAATGTATGTCGAAATGATAGCCATCTTGGAATCTTTATCTTATATAAATTCTATTAACTGTAGTAACTTTGTAATTTTGTCCGACTCAAAAAGTGCTTTACAGCATCTGGCTCGATGCTCCTCGACCTTTCGAGGTGCACCGATAGCCTATGCTATAATAGATTCTATTGTAAAATTAAATAATAGTAATAAGAAAGTTGTGTTGCAGTGGATTCCTGCTCATGTTGGTCTAGTCGGTAACGAAATAGTTGATAGTTTAGCCAAACAAGCTTCTACAGAAGGTGTGGGTGATTCAGTAAATTATTTGCCATTTTATACAGATGTTTTATATATCGTCAAAAATCGATGTAAACAGATGTGGAAGGTATTTTTCGATGAGCGGTCTCTTACTAAAGGCATTTGGTACAAAACAATTCAGGTAGAACCTACAGGATTTACCTGGATAGACAGAACCAAAATGAGCAGGAATGACACAGTAACAGCCTTACGACTTCGTTCCGGGCACATACCTTTGAACAGTTTCGCATTTTTGATGGGAAAAGTAACAACACCAAACTGTTCCGTGTGTGGCGTTGTGGAGGATGTTGTTCATATTATTTTGGAATGTGCTCGAAACGAAGCGGAAAGATATCAATTTTTACATAGTTTTAACTTTTTATTTGAAGTAGGTTTTTACAATAGTGTTCTTGCAGCTCCGGAATCAGACGAAGCCAGGGCATTATATAAAGTTGTGTTAAAAGGTGTTAGACGTAGATAATATATAAGTTAATAATATTGTAAAATTGTATAACTATGAGGGTGACATTTTCTATTCAGAAAAACCCTCTTAAAAATAAAAGAATAAAAAAAAAAAAAAAAATAAATAAATTCCTAGAAACCGATACACCATTACAGAAAATGAAACTCTATTAGAAGATATATTAAATTCAATTTGATTTGAAGATTTTCAGGATAGACATTAACGTGTAGACAGAAGTATCGATACTTTGGATTGACTTACTTCGTTAATTAGAAGCTAATTATATTGGTGTAATGTTGCTTCCTCATTTTCTGTTGTCAATATTTATAATTTAAGAAAAATTATAAATATAGTTAATTTAATTAATAAGTTATTCCATTAAATAAACATATCATTCCAATGTGTTAGTAAAATTATTTTACTTTGATAAACATTTTCAAGTTTACTTAATCTGTCCGTCGTGAATATCTCTTAAGACCCCAGCACGTGGTTATACGAATATGGTGGTTACGAAGACCTTAAGTCTACAGTGTTCAGGGTCACATGCACTTCTGACACTTCAACGCCGACAAGAGGTGGCACGGGAGAGCCATGACTGTTATCCGCCAGGATAAGGGCAGAACAGAACGGCAGAAGCTCTCCAAAGAACAGCCTTAGTACAACTGTGCTTAAATGACCCTTGATTTTGCCTTCCATAATAAATAGAACCTCTCGTACTCACCGATGTTTCTACATAAAATCTCACATATCTCAATTCCATTTCCCAGGAAGCCAGAATTCTTTTAGCAGACTTCTTACTGTAAACATGCCATCATTATACCCATCTGCAGGTTTACCACAATTGCCGTATAAAAAACCGTTGCACTAACGATTCTTAAAACATAATACAAATGCAACACTGCCTGCTTCAACAATTAACTAAATGCATTCTCGCATTTGCTATTACATGCATGGGCTGCAGCTGGTAAATATATATCATACAATTATGAGTTTGAATAGCGTTGTAATTATGATGTTTTTTCCGTATTATTTTTTGGTCAAAAGATAAAGCAATTATTGTCTTCTTCTTTTTCGTCCTAGTATTATTTCCATATTATTATTAGGTATTTTATTTACCAAGAGTCTGCTTATTACTCTTACCTGGACTTGATAGGTTACTAGTTTTTACATGGAGCGTTTGCCATCTGACCTCTGCAACCCTAAGGGCATACCAGTAACTCATTGGATAAGAGCAAATTACGTATAGACTTAACGATTATTATCAGATGCTATGGTAACAACAGGTACCGACAGCTTAACGCGCTCTCCGAGGCACGGCACGGAGACCCACAAGGACAAACGCTCAGACCGAAATAGATGTTTACAACAAACATCTGCTTCAAGCGGGAACCAAACCTACCACCTTCGAGGCCCTAAGCAGGATCACTGCCAGAACGCCACAACAGTCGTCTAGCTATGAAATAGAAATATGACGATTAAATTTAAAAAAAGTTTCAGAACCAAAATACTTACATCAGACGCCAATGACTAGTTACTCCTGCAGGCGAATGTCTGTTAAAGTCATCAAAGTTCATGACGTGTGGTATTTTCGTTTTATTACATCTGGTAACATATTTAAAATATCAAAATGGAATTTTAGCCTCTAACGACATTTCCTGCTATTTTATATTATAAACTTATAAACTTGATTTAAACAATAGCGCTAACAGATCTTCTAATTATAGCTAAGAACTATCTAGACTATCTATCTAACTATCTACAAAAGTAAAACGTAAGTAAAAGTAAAACGATATATAAATCATGTTTTTTATTTAAGAACTGCGTATCAATTTGAAAAGTTTCAGTTATAATGAAGTTATACTTCTTTTGGCGCGTTAAAGAAAAATGATGACAGTAAATTTTTACGATGCGCGCGCACACCGTCAAAAAATACCGACACCCTGAAGTTAGCTTTAGTCAACATTTTTTTTTGTAATATTTAAATAAACTTTATTTAACTAGATAATGCGTTAATAAAACTTTCAATGTATAATAAAAAGGTATTTACCTTTTTTCTACTGTTAGGTAGTTTTTTCGACAAACGTAGAATAAGGCGAAAGATAAAATTTTTGAAAAGATTTTTATCTTGTTACGCCAAAGAAGTATAACTTCTAACGCGTGTACATAAGTACACACACACTTTTTTTTACTAAGGCAGATTCCGAGGTGTTTCAACAAAAAACTCACGTTGATCTCGCCAAAGATTTCAGAGACAGAGGACGGAAATCTTCAAAGCGTAAAATCTAATTAGCCGTTATGTCTGCTTCATATAGCTGTGTATTTTTTGCCCACCATTTTCTTGTCGAATGGGTATATAATTTTCGTTATTTGAATTAAATCCAGTAACTATAAGGGCTTTTTCACACATTCCGGTTGCCGGGTGCACGCCGGATTCACCACTGTGCGTACGAGCTACTAGATTCAAAATTGGGTCGTGTGCAAGCGAAATGAGTTACCGGACAGTCGGTACCGAATACCCGGCAACCAGTACATCTGAAAAGGCACTAAATCTTTCATTTCGTTGTCTTTAAAAAAAAAGTAATAATATTATAAGCTCTCATATTTTATCACAAAAACATTATCATTAATTTAGAAGAGATTTTAAAGTTATTATTATTCTAGAGAAGTAGTTACCAGGTCTTTTAATAGGAGACAACCTTCGAAAAGTCATATGGAAAAGGCACTCCTATTCTTTTACGAATATATAGCTCGCTAAACTAACTACAAAAAAGTGAAAACTCGTAAAAAAAAATAATCATATTCTATTATAATGCAGAATAAACCCCGCACTAGTAAAATATACTGAGAGAAATAATTTAATTCAAAAGGATAAATGAAAAATTCAGTTCCCTGGCTTAACGAAGTTAATTTTCACAATACTGGATTAACGACATAAGCGGGGCTCGAAGGAGATTTTAATTTAATTACAGAGGATAAAAATTCCAGTACATTTTTTATGAAGCAAATTTATTCTTTGTTCATTAATTGATTTTTTATACTGCAGTAAAATTGAAATAATGAAAGGCTTATACAATTTTTAAAGCGTATCAAAAGGTTTTACGACCTGTCTCTGATGTCGACGGAGTATAGCGAATGTCCATGAGATATATGGATGAGAAAAAAGAAAAAGGAACGATCGTGAAGTAGGTACGTTTGTACTCACCCTCAACAGTAATTTAAAATGAGAAGGATTCAGGTTGTTATCACATAAAATCTGATAATATATAATCGTTATAGGTAATTTGGTCTATTCGAATGAGTTATTGGTTCGCCCTTACGGTTGCGGACGTCAGATAAAAACTAGTAACCTGTGAATGATGAACCTCCTCTAAATTTCTATTTCACCTGTTTATTTTAGCTTCTTTGTACATGTGTCTTAACGCTTTAGCGATTGGAGTCTGATAGTTATTATTGAAAATGATTCGCTCGCATTATATCTTGCTTTGTGAATTCTAAAATAAAAATGTATGACCTAAAAGTTATTTGTGTAGAAGTATTATATAGTATTTGTATTGGAGTTTTAATCCTTGTTAAAACCAGTTCTGCGCATTGCTTCGGAATCGTAACAGCGTAGCATAAAAAATATGAACGCAACAGTGATTTTGTGAGTATAAAGTGCAGTCAGTTTCAGTGTAAATTAAATTTTTTCCGGCAACTGAAAACAATCGGATTTACATGAAAATCTGTGACATGACGGTACTTAGCTGTTTCATATTTTATGAAAAATAAATTTTCGTCACTTATTCCAAATTACATCTTTGCGCCATTTGCAGTTGTACAATTTCTAATAAATATTACACTCTGACTCATTGCCTCCACAGGTGACAGGAGGAACAATTTTTCCCCCAAAAAATAGGGATTGCGATTCAGCGAGGAAAAGCGGCTAGCATTCTTGACAACATCCCCTTGCACATAATTTATACATAGTAAAAATATTTAGTATTGAATTGCAAATATGCTGTAAAAGAAAAATGTTTTTAAGTAATTTTTTTTTTATGTAAGAGGGGGCAAACTGGCAGGAGGCTCACCTGATGTCAAGTGATCACCGCCGCCCATGAACATCTGCAACACCAGAAGGCATGCAGGCGCGTTGCCGACCTTTAAGGAAAGAATAGGCTCTTCTCTTGAAGGTTCCCAAGTCGTATCGGTTCGGAAAGACAGCCGGCGGAAGTTGGTTCCACAGAGTGGTTGTGCGAGGAAGAAAATGTCTTCTAAATCGCGCTGTTGTGGATTTCCAGACATCGAGATGGTATGGATGGAACTTAGAGTTTTGTCGCGATGTCGGATGGTGAAATAATAAACAATAAAGAATTTTTATTGCTTTTAACAATTATGATTGAACGGTGATAATGTATGACCGTCGTAAAAAAGAAAGGTTCAATTCATTTTAGAGCATTAAAATAGTTAAAGCTACTCAATAAAACTTAGGGCGGTTGCAGATCAGAGTTTTCGGTCGTTTGGTTAGTTCTGCTAGTGCGATTGCACTAGTCATACTTGTGGTAGGTCTTTTGTTGCAAGAGGCCGGCTAGGTGGGTTCTACCGCAGTGTCAAATATTCTACCGCCAAGCAGCAGTTCCGGTTTAAATAATATCTTGGCTATCTTTTGAGTGAGCGTAAAAATAAAAATAAAAATTTCATATATTCCATTCTATATTCGTTAGTCAATGGTTAAAAAAAAAACATTTTTTAACATTATTAAATAAGTTGTTTAAGTTCCGTATTTCTCCACTTAATGCAAATGCTAGAATTACATAACACACTGCAGAGCAACATCAGCCTAACGTAAGTTATATACACAATTTCATCTCATATCGTCTCTACATCCACTTTGCTGAAACAGGGAACACGTGATGAACAATTCTTTTGGGAAATGGCCAGACGCGATAAACGGGCAACTGAGATATAATACTAGGCTTCTGATTCTTAGGGATGTATTGCTACTTTTTTAACTTACTTTGTTACATCAATATTAGTATTGATGTAACAACATACCTAAAGGGCACGAAACTGTTCGTCAGAGTGCTGTATCTTACAAATGGTAGAGGGTTGAATTTTCACAGAATGTGTATTTCTGTTACGTATAAATAAAAAAAAACTAAAAATAAAATAAAATTAAAAAAATATATATTTTTCACGTATTATAATGGATGTATGTTTTATAGATTTTGTAATTCTATTGCCGCTTTAATAATAATAATAACAAATAATAATAATCCAAATTAAAGGGAGCCCCCACCCAAAAGACTTGCAATTTCTATTCTACAATGGTATATGTAGATATGCGACCTTTATGTGCTAGTCGAACACGCATTTCGCCGGTTACTACATGTATATGAATAAATATATACGGCACATACCCAAAACATTTTTTTTACAAATTTTGTCTGTGTGTGTCTGCCTGTTTGGTCCGGCTAATCTCTGAAATGGCTGGTAGCTGATGTAATAAGGAGTAACATAGACTTTTTTTTAGAAAAAGAATTAGGGTTCTGTGCTATAAAGAAAAAATGGTACAATACGCGAGCAAAGCCGCGGGCGCAACTAGTAAATAATAAATATGTGACCCAATCTGCTTTCCTACATACGCAACACGAGTCTATCTGTACTGTCATGAAATGTCATGACAGCTACAGACACAGACAATGTCTCATACATACTGTTTGTGTCTGTAGCTCTTAACTTTCACAGACACAAGCACATTGTATGTATAATTTTATAGGTATAAAATTATAAAAATAATGAACCTTTTCCAAGATTTGTGATCGTAAAACGCTTTGAATATAAAAGAAAAGTTATTAAAATAATATTAAATCGTGTACCAATTAAGATGCTCCTACGCTCGATTAATCTGTACCAATTAAAACTTTTTAAGAAAGTATTATGTTTCGTTTTCGTATCGACAATACTCCACATAATTGTGTAGATATTTTTTCTGACACCGTTGTGGCGTTGTTGTTAGCAATTCTGCCTTTAGGTTCGACGGTTACGGGTTCGATTCCCACTCGGTCAGATGTTTGCATTGATCTTACAAATGTCTGTTTTGGTCCGAGCGTATTTCCTTGTAGGGACCTTGCCCCCACCGTGCCTTGGAGAGCACGTTAAGCTGTCGGTCCCGGTAGCTATCACATAATATTCGTTAACTCTTGATAAGTAAACTGGTGTGTTATTATTTAACAGTGTTTGTGAATATTTTTATATCTTGTTACACATATTCATCTCATTCTTTTGTCGATTTATTAAAGTTTCACTTCTATCGTGTGTGAATCGCACACACACCATTTTCTTTCTTGTGACTAAGTTGGCAAGAACGCATACGAATCTGATGGTAAGCAACTTCGGTAGCCTATGAGCGCTTGCAACCTCACTGTGTCACTCACGCGTTGTCAACCTCGAGATATTGGTTCTTATATTCTTTTGCCCAGTAATTTTACTAGCTACAGTAAATAAATAAATAAACGCTGCACACTCAACGGCCCCCATTAGGATAGTGATATCCTGTGTCGGGGGTCCGGAAACATATACATTGACAAGGACAAATATACCCAGACCGGAAAATATGCTTGCATGGTCAATACAAACATATTATGCTCCGAGTGGGAATCGAACCCGCGACCTGTAGCGTTTAAGGCAAGTTCGCTACCGCTACGCCACAACGTCGACAACACAGTGTCCTTTATACTGCTTTACGGTAGGATAACTGACATTGCGGTGGCAGCCACCTAGCCGACCTCGCTACCACCATTAAAAAGTTTATTAGTCATGTACATGGGGTGTGGATGGTTGTGCTTGGGTTTACGTGTCTTTCCGGCCCCCGACACAAGCTATACCTATCCTAATGGGGGCCGTTGATTGTGTAGCGTTTGTAACATCCCTTTGTTAGTTTGTATTGGTACGGTTTCAAAACATGGTAATAGCCTGTTACATATTATAAGATCATGCTTCGACCTGTCCATCAAAAACCATATAAACCAATCAATCTGGTAAATTATAGGTGAGTACGCAAATTGATATGGGGGCGGCGCGTTGATGGCTGGGAGTGTAATACTGGTATGAATCATCAGAATTAATCAAATTATGTAAAACCACAGGTAGCTAATGTAATATTAAATAATTAAATATCATTGTAATTTTTTACGTTAGAGGGGCCAAGCGGGCATCTGATTTTAAGCGATTACCGCCGCCCACGAAAATCCACAACACCAAAGGGCATACGGGTACGTTGTTGACCTTTAAGATTTTATGCTGGCTGACCTCGAAATGCAGCTGACGAGCAGTCACTTCACAAGTTTTTCAGACAGGCATTTAAGCGCTACCATCAGCAAATGTAATTGGCAAATCGTTTTTTGGTCACCAGTGGGTGGTTCAATGGGTTGACCACTAAGGTGCGGTCACTCATTGGATGGCTAATACCCGCTTATCATCAGGTGGACTGTACGATTATTATCACTACCGTAATAATATAACTATTTCGAAAAAAGACAATGTTTATATTTGAACAGTTAGTACCATCATTGCGCACTGCAGGCTATTAGAATAAGGAAACCGCATGAAAACGTGGAGGAAACGAATTTATTCCACTGTCGGCATTCTGTATTAAACTACCTAAAACTTTTTACACTGTCTACTTTGCACTATCTTCTGCAAGTTTTATTTCGCTCTTGACTTGAATAAGCCGAGTTTGTGCTGCTAATGTTAAAAACACAGTAATTCTACCATTATTTAAGACTGGTGCTCACTACGCGGGACTCGTGGGACATATTTTTGTTTCGCACATACAATAACATCATTTACACTCAAGCTTCTTTATTTACGCGGCTTATATACACGTTTGTTTCTATTGTACTATGCTTCATTTACTTGACTATTTTTTATATTGTATGTACTATTTAACCCACTAATTATTCTGTACCAGTCAACTTACAAACTAAATAGTTTAAATGTCGATATGTATCGATTGTAGAAATAAAGTTATTTTATTACTTTCAAATTTTATTTTTAACTAGCTGTACCCACGGCTTTGCTCCAGTCAGGTGAGACCATCCTGTTCCACAAACACTTTCTTTCTTATAGATCGGCTTCTAAGTATCGCATCGTGATGTTATTACCGTATAGCCTTCCTCAAAAATTGTCAAATGCTAAAATATGTGTTCCGGTCTGGGTGTGTTTGTCCTTGTCACGGGTAGGTTTCTGGACCCCCGAAACAGAATATTACTATCCTAATGGGGGCCTTTGAGTATATAACGTTTATAATTGTATTCATAGTAATATACTATAGACAGGCCAATTCATACAGTCAACATTTTTGCAGGCTCTTTGGTGCCCTGGTTTTCAATTCAACGCGGTAACTTCATTCAGTTATGGTGTGCAAGTGGTAATCGAATTAAATTAACTTGTAACTATTTATTTCTTAATTTATTAATTTATTTCTTTTCTTGTATACATCATAGTTCTCAAAGAGGATGCTCTAATATTTGCTAATTTAACGATAAATGAAATTACGTTAGTTCGCACGATCATATCTATTCTACTACTTATTATATGGTCACCCCAAGTTGATTGGTACAATTTTACAAACAAAATATTACTACTTACAGAAGTCCAATAATAATTATCTAATTTTGCGAGGCGTATGCGATAATTCGTCGACCACAATGCCGAAATACGCATCATCAACAACCCAATCACTCGCTTAATACCTCTTAATAAATATACGAAGCTTACGAAGCCTTAACTTACACGGCATTATAGTTATTACTACAATAACATAGACACTATTTTAGCGTCACATATTTTTTGATAAGCACGCTGTTAATTGCTCGCTACAACACTACAGCTCTGGATTGATAGCTGAAAAATTTGAAACCATTCGGTAATAAACTTTATGACATGTAGTTAAAGATTAAATTCCTGTGCAGCCATAGGGGAAATTAATACAATTATTTCTCATTAATAACACGCGGGTGGAGAACAATTCGGCTTTGGCGTAAATTGTAATTATTTTGATATCGCTTTATATAAACAAAATTTTAAATTTATTACGTTTAATCGTAGAACATACAAGAAATGCGTATTATTAAACATTGTTTATCATCATTTATGTTGGATTTTAAGCGTTGTGTAATGATTTAAAACGTATAATATTCATTAAATTACGACGGTATTTTTTATTGTTGTTATTATACATTAAATTATAAATCATTTCCGACTGTCAAATCTTTTTATAACTTATCATCTGATGATAATGACAATCGATGTGGAAGGTAATTAATTAGTAGGTAATTACTTTTTCTTAGCACAGTTGTCAGTCATAAATAAATACAAAAATACTCAATTTTTTTGTTTAAAAAGGTTCACATCTGTAAAGATAAGGAGATGAAAGGGAGTTGAAGCTTTTTTTTTTTATGTTAGAAGTTGGCAAGCAAGCATACGGCCCACCTGATGGTAAGTGGCTGCCGCAGCCTATGAGCGCTTGCAGCACCATTAGTAGGTGCCACTCGCGCGTTGCCAACCTCGAGATATTAGTTCTTAAATCTCGTTCGCCCAGTAATTTCACTAGCGTACAATGCCCTTCAAACCGGAAAACAGTAGTGCCTAAGCACTATTATTTGGCGGCAGAAAATTGGACACTGCGGTGGTACCTACCTAGCCGGCCTCTTGCAACAAAAGACCTACCACCAGTGTGACTGATTGCACTGGTGGAATAATCTCTGTTGTGACAGAGGTTATCCCAACAGCGGGCGATGGGGTCGTCACATCCCGACGCCGGTGAAGCTGTTGTATATTCTTGCTTACGATGTAAATGGTTCACCATTTTTGAAATTCTAATGAACTTTAAAAAATAAATAATCATAATAAACGATACACACTCAACGGCCCCCATTAGGATAGTGATATCCTGTGTCGGTCCGGAAACATTCACCAGGATAAAGACAAACAAACAGACCGGTACACATGACTGTATGGTCAATACAAACATCTGCTCCGAGCGGGAATAGAACCCGCGACCTGTTGCACATAAGGCAGGTTCGCTACCGCGACGCCACCTAGGTACCCTTTACCTTCCTCCATCATATCGTAAATAAACGTAACAAAAAACAACAAACTAGTCTAGATCAAACCCCAAAAAAAAGAAACCTTAATGATGACTGAAAAGTATAAACAGATTCTTTGATATTGCCGATGAAGGAGTTGACAAAAGTTCATGAAACATACCAAAACTAAATTCTCCTCAAGGTTTCTCGGGCAGATTATTGTTAGTTTCTCAGAGGCAACACTCGATAATGCCTTTGAAATTAATGTCAATGTAGAATACGGTAAACGTTTCCCATCAAGCGGGCCGTGCTCCCAACTGCCCCCGCAATAATTTAAGAGCGAATGAGTTAGTAACTAATTGAATTAAAGTAATTTGTCCAGAGAACTAAGTAATTACATAGCATCTAATGATAGTGACAATCAGCCTAGAAGGTTCTCTACAATTTAGCTACTTCTTCTTCTTATCGAGTGGTTAGTGGCCAACCTAGTGTCAGAGCTGTTCACGTCGCCCGTTAGCCTCCGACTTGACTTATCGACTGTTGTCAAATTGTCAACAGCCGGGACCGACTTTTTACGTGCCTTCTGAAGCTTGGAGACGCTTGGTTGAAATACCACTATGCGATCACCCATCTAGTGACTGACCGCGCCTAAGTGCTAACCGATCGAACATCGCGTCTCAATGATAGTGACAATCAGCCTAGAAGGTTCTTCACAATTTCACCACTAAGGTTGTCAATCATATAAATACTCAACTTTTATCCTTAACGGTCCACTTTATATCTCTATGATATACAACGTCAACCCTTAGTGAAATCCCTTTATTATTATAAATGAAACCACTAAATTATACTCTAAACGCCCCATGTTTGCTTCCCCAAATTACTTACCCCAAACAAAAATATAATATCATATTTATATTCTCCCGTTTTATAATATTTTGATCGGAATCGTGCCGTCAATTTTATATTGTTATTGTTTATTGGAATAATTTTAAATCAGTTACTGTACGAATGAAAGTGGGTTTATTTATTTATATGTTTGTTACGTGTTCATGCATTAACTACTTTACTGATCATTACCTTGCACGCTATCAGTAATGCAAAAAAAGTTATAAGGCCACAATATATCTAGATAAAATACTTTTCACGTGGTATATAGCATAACGACTCGGCATATTGACGCTTCTTACTGAAAATGAATCTGTAATCGACGCAAATGGAGTTGTGTTAGATGATTTAACACAACACCCCTCAAACTTAATCCTTGCCTAAAGACAAATTGTTACTGTTAAATATGATAGCGGTAAAATTTTTAATGTTAATATTTTGTTCATTTTATGAACAATTTCCACAATTTTATTTCAAAATTAATTTGAAATTAACTTGTAACCTTATGTGTATACAACAAATTATTGTTAATTTTTTAGTCATTTTCTCAACTTTTGTTTACAGCAAATATTACGACATCAAATATCATTATACAAATCATGCCCAGGTCATCATTGCCAACTCTTTTCTTTGTCGCACTTCCAAAAAATGGAATGCTTTACCGGCACACGTGCTCCCTCATTCTTACAACCTGGGGTCCTTCAAACGAGGCGTGAAGAGGCACCTTGCGGGTAGGCAGGGCGAGGATGTCTAGTACGGTTCGCCTTCTGCAACCATATTAGCCACCTTCGCGTGTGGACTCCACTTCCACTTACCATCAGGTGGAGTGGAGTTATTTGCCCTTCGGCGTTTATATAAAAAAAAAAAAAAAAAATCATGTCGTGGTAAAAATATTGGATACCTTTTTCATTTTATCAGTACTATCCTTACTTCATTACAAATATTATAAATGCGAAAGTAACTGTCTCTCTTTATTTCTGTCGCGCTTTCACGCCAAAACTACTGTACTGATTTAAATAAAATTTTGTACACAGATAGTCTAGAGCAGAAATAAAGGCGTCGGGATGTGACGACCCCATCGCCCGCTGTTGGGATAACCTCTGTCACAACAGAGATTATTCCACCAGTGCAATCAGTCACACTGGTGGTAGGTCTTTGTTGCAAGAGGCCGGCTAGGTAGGTACCATCGCAATGTCCAATATTCTGTTGCCAAATAGTAGTGCTTAGGCACTACTGTGTTCCGGTTTGAAGGGCATTGTACGCTAGTGAAATTACTGGGCGAACGAGATTTAAGAACTAATATCTCGAGGTTGGCAACGCGTGAGTGGCACCTACTAATGGTGCTGCAAGCGCTCATAGGCTGCGGCAGCCACTTACCATCAGGTGGGCCGTATGCTTGTTTGCCAACTTCTAACATAAAAAAAAAAAAAAAAAAAAAAAAAAAAGAGCCTGAGAAAGGACAAAGGCTACATTATAACGCGAAAAAAGCTTTGTAAGAGGTCGAAAGATAAATAGCTTCTATGGAAGTATCGTCAGTTTTAGATCTAGAAGCTTGAAACTTATTTATAGGCTGTTGGTTCGACATAAATAAATATGACATTCAAAGCTTGTAAAAGAGGGAGGGGTTCAGAGTTGGTATTAAAATCGTTATTAACGCGGGCGAAGCCACTGGCAAAGGCTAGTTTTTATATAATTATTAATCTAATTTCGTGATACGAGCAAAGTATGTTTGCTATTTCTTATCAATTTGAAAGTCATTTATCTGTGATCTTTTTCAGCTCCTGAGCAGTTTTTACCTTCCGATACGACATGTACATCGAAACGATCCTAGCGTATGGACGTTTAAAGCGATTCAGCGGGTATATGTAGCCAGCATTCTTTGGGGAAGTGATTTGTACAGTTGTAATTATTTGTAAATATAATTAGTGTCGAGATGAAAATGAAATCTGCATATTTCAATAGATTATGTGATAAAAAGAGACAGGGACAGAGAGAGAGAGAGAGTTGCGCACTCGGTTGCGCACTCACTTGCTCGTGTGCTCATTTGCTTGGAATAGGCTCGATACACACACACACACGCACACGGCATATAGCATATGACACAATCTGAAAGGCATGGGTGGAATAAAAAAAATCGTATAATTCTACAACCGTTATCGCAATGTATAAATAATCCACGCTTTTCTCAGATATCGTATAAAATTCCACGTATCTATACTCGCCCTGAATTCCACCCTCAGTGGCGAAAAGGAATTTTTATTGTCAATATAACGGTGCACATGAAACTATCGTGTTGTTTATCTTTTACTATATTATCTTACGTCTTATCTTACGTCATAAATCAAAGATTGTTTTTGTCTTACAAAAGTGTATTCGTTATTCAAAATGTCGATGTTTGTGTTTTATATTTCTACGAAATGGAGCACCAAGAATTGTTAATTTGGAGAAGCTCATTGACAGATGCCTCAGTCATCATTTCCATGTTTCAGAAATCTAAACTATATCAGATAAACTTAAAATCAAAAATGCCTGTGGTTTATCTGTTAAGATATAAGGTTGCACGAGATTAGCAAAATGTGATGAAGTCGACTGAAAATAATGTAACAAAATATATACCCGATTCATCTTTCTATTGACCATTTTCGTCACCAATTAAGAAGAATCGAACGAAATTTTAAATGAAAACATTTTTTTAATGAAAACCTCAAATTTCCATAAAGGCATAAATTAGCCCATAAAGTGTGATAAAAATAGACTTACATACATAACAATTTAAAGACAAAATGAATTGCTGTTTCAATAAAACACAAAAAGGTAAAAAGCATGAAAAAAACACCATGTTTGTCATAACTTCCCATGTAAATTGTAAATTTATACCTTTCTTTGTGAAACGACGTTGTGGCGTAGCTGTAGCGAATCTGCCTTAAGCACCACATATCGTCGTTTGTATTGACCATACAAGAATATGTTCCTGTTTGGTTGTGTTTGTCCTTGTCGTTGTGTGTTTCCCGTCCCCCGACACAGTATATAACTGTCCTAATGGGGGCCGTTGAGTGTGTATCGTTTATTTATTATTTGCAAATGTCTCCAATGTCACAGTTTTGTTATATAATAGAATGATAGATGATATATACACATTAGAATATGCTACTACAAATTATTGTCTTGAACATCAATCAAGTTACGCATTATTATCTCAGCAGTAACCGCATTTCACGGATTTGACGCAGCTTGCGCTATGATTGATGACTCATTAACAAATTCTGTTTAAAGTAAAACTATTCGAACTATGATAAGTTTATTGCAATTATTATGATTTATTATATAAGCTAACTTGACAGTTGTGCCACAGAGAGTACAAAAGTCAACAACAAACAAATACTTAAATAAGTGTCACCTTTAATAATCATTCAATAAGTGTTTTTTTAGGGTTCCGTAGCCGAATGGCAAAAATGGAACCCTTATAGTTTCATCATGTCCGTCTGTCCATCAGTCCGTCTGTCCGTCTGTCCGTCTGTCCGTCTGTCCGTCTGTCCGTCTGTCCGTCTGTCCGTCTGTCCGTCTGTCCGTCTGTCCGTCTGTCCGTCTGTCCGTCTGTCCGTCTGTCCGTCTGTCCGTCTGTCCGTCTGTCCGTCTGTCCGTCTGTCCGTCTGTCCGTCTGTCCGTTCGTCCGTCTGTCCGTCTGTCCGTCTGTCCGTCTGTCCGTCTGTCCGTCTGTCCGTCTGTCCGTCTGTCCGTCTGTCCGTCTGTCCGTCTGTCCGTTCGTCCGTCTGTCCGTCTGTCCGTCTGTCCGTCTGTCCGTCTGTCCGTTCGTCCGTCTGTCCGTCTGTCCGTCTGTCCGTCTGTCCGTCTGTCCGTCTGTCCGTCTGTCCGTCTGTCCGTCTGTCCGTCTGTCCGTCTGTCCGTCTGTCCGTCTGTCCGTCTGTCCGTCTGTCCGTCTGTCCGTCTGTCCGTCTGTCCGTCTGTCCGTCTGTCCGTCTGTCCGTCTGTCCGTCTGTCCGTCTGTCCGTCTGTCCGTCTGTCCGTCTGTCCGTCTGTCCGTCTGTCCGTCTGTCCGTCCGTATGTCACAGTCATTTTACTCGGAGACCATTGACTCTATATATTCATATAATCATATCATTAAGCCAGTAGTTGTTGAGATATTAGCTCCTAAATTCGTAAAAATCGTGTCCCCTCTAACTTTTGAACTATGGGATTTAAAATTCTGGAAAAATTTGAGCTTGTAGAATACCACATGAACTTTCATCCACATTTAGTTTGAAGAAGATAGGTCTATAAATTTAAGAGATATATAAATTTTTCCCATAACTTTGTTTTTCATATTACTTTTAATAATTACTATGAAATTACCAACTTATTTTTGCGATTGGTTTTAATTCGTTATTATTTTTAAACTTTATAAAGCCGTTAAGATTCTTCATAACCATGCTGCGGACAGAACCCTTTAGTTTCAACTGTGCGTGGTCCACAACGAACTTGACTGGTAATTTTTCATGTACAGACATTTTTATGGAGTTATAATTACGTTCCAGGTAACGAACTTTTCATCCAGGTAGGAAAAAAAAATTAAATCAATCATTTGGCTATCAGTGGACCATGTCAATCATGCAATGCTATGGTAAATTAAAATCAATCAAAAATCGAATTAAAATTTATTTTAAATAAAGTTTAAAGGCATTTCAAAAGATTTAGGTAAAGTTAAAAAATATTTACTTAACCAAAACTGTTTTTATTTCACTATCGCAACCCTTTGAAGACAGCACTATTTGCAGACCGTAACAGAATAAGACCAGAGCGCTGGATCTTTGTCCATTGCATTTTCTAGCATTACTTTCAACCATTTTTGCATCCAATCTGCAATCGTTAAAACAGCACGGCTATAAATTCGTTGAACTCGCGAACATTTTACGGTTAGCAATAAAAACTATGACCCAGAACAATGAATTCGATAGTCACTTTTATACCCAGCATATATTATGTAATAATTCAGAGAGAATGCAAGTGTTGGACGAGTTTCGCGCGACTGTTTCCGAAGTTTCCTGAAGTTTCGTTTGGCTGACTTGAAGCTGAATATCAAGTAATTTTCTGTGATATTTGAGAGAGAATTTTGAGTTCATGTCATTGGTTACTATCGAGCAATGTCGATATTAATTTTCAACATTCTTGGGATGGACATGTGGAATGTCGTAATATGAAAGTAGGTAAATGTATAACATAAGCATTGAAAGATACTCTCATGCACTAATATCTTATTAAGTTTTATTTACGACGTTGTGGTGCAGCGGTAATGAACCTGCCTTAAACGCCACAGGTCGCGGGTTCGATTCCCGCTTGGAGCATAATATATTTGTATTGACCATGCAAGCATATTTTCCGGTCTGGGTATATTTGTCCATGTGATTGTGAATGTTTCCGTACCCCCGACACAGGATATAACTATCCTAATGGGGGCCGTTGAGTGTGTAGCGTCTATTTATTTACAGTCATATTTTATTTTGGGCATATCGTGCTTGTGTTCCAGGTTACTTACAAAAGTATTCTTAAACCAAACCAGATAACGTCTCTCCATCTATTTATCGAGTTATAAATGAAAATAAAAAGAAAGTACTAAATCCCATTATTACTATTATATACATTGTATAATTTTTACTGACATGCACTTTTAATGTGATAAAGCATATAGCACTCAACTATTATATCACATAAAAACATTACAACCTCACTTAAACCTTTTTTAAAATCCCTTAAGCAATCATCAGGTTTATATGCATAAAAGTAGGCACCATAGTGTGCATAAAGCCATTTTGTATTCAAAACTGTAGCCTTCCACGTTCCGACAATTCGTTGACAGCATTCATAAGCTCAAATGTCAAGTATGAATGTACAGTGTACTGTCTCATCTTATCAACAATACGTTTATCATCCAACATCATGTATCCATTGTTTCATATGTGCAACATAGTGTTGTGTTGTCCAGTGTCAAGTCAATAGTCATGCATTAATCAACAACAATTTCATCAACAACAATACGCATTCTATTTTTGAATATTACCCATTGAAATTATTGTTGTTTATCACAAAACAACAGGATAATTTATCATGCTAAAATGCGTCTGCGATTATTTTGATACTGGTAAGTCTTAGTGACAAATCTAAGTATTTTAATACGTTTAGTATTTTTATTTTTGTATAATTGAAATCTGCAACTGTATGTAAAATACATTTAAAAAAAGAGAGATCTACTGTATATGAGGGTTGAATCCAGAGCAATTATTTTTAGATTTCTCTATCTTCTCTCTTGTCTTGTCTGTTTTTCAATTGTTTTTACAACTTGATAAATGCTAGGTTCAAGAAGAAGATACCTAGATTTAGTTGAAATAATTTCAGTATAATCACAAGTAAATTTGTTTTCTATGTACTACAAAATTTCACATGAGCAAAATGGCAGGAAATGAAAACCTCTATAAAAATAAAACCAACAGTATTTTCAGCTTTATAAAAATATAGGCAACAGCGTGTAGTTCAACGAGAATCATAAAATTAAACGAATGCCCAATATATATACCAGAATTGTACATATTTGACAATTTAATGTTTAAATTCGGACCAAAACGACCACTTCGAAGAATAAATTAAATCGATGCAGCTGGATGCAAGTTTTTTCGTAAAAAAAAAGTGTTAAGCGTGACGCTTGCCATGAGTGTTCTATTATATGGTTTTTTAAGTAAATTTAATCCTAATCTTTTGTAAAACGTATGGTACATTGGTGTTAAACATATGAAGTGACTGCTCGTCAGCCGCGTTTCGAGATCCGCCAGCGTATAACCAATTAATAATAATAATAATCGCTAAACACTCAACGGCCCCTAATATGGTAGTAATGTCTTGAGTGGTGGGTCCGAAAACACACAATAACAAGCACAAAGACACTCAAAACGTCGTTAAAGTCTTTACATTTTAAAGCCTCTGGTCAAAAACCGGGGAAGGACCATCTCATAGTTTCAGTAGCGGAATCCTGAATCTCCCTTTGTCTCAATCATTTATATTTTCTCCTTGAGCATAGCAACGGACGGTGATTAATCTGATGTTCCTTGAGAACATATATCATCGTATCTTTTACCATAAAAAATTCAAGTTTAATTTTTTTTTTTTAAGCTGTTACATAAAAATTTCCGTTTTACTTTTTTTATCAAAACAAACAAAAAGTAGGTCAATGCACTTGACGTTTGACACCTGACATCTTGCCATTGCGCAGGAGTCGCGTTATTATATTTTTTTATCCCTACCCTACCGTTATTAAACATAACATTCATAATCAAATATCTAAATTAATTAAAATAATTAAAACTAATAATTAAAATATTAATTTTATAATTTTTCAAAATTAAATTGTTATATTACTTTTTTATTTTAGAACGTTTCGTTCCAGGTGACAATGATCGTCATTGTCGATGCGTAGGAGTTTGACAGGTCGTTGTCATCTGTATTTGTTTTAATTAATATTTTGTAATTAATCTATGCAAATGCTTTGTTTTGTGCCGGTTTCCGCTAGTTTTCGAGAAGCTTCGTTTTGTGTTTTGTTTGGTGGGGCTTCCGGTCGTGGCGAGGGTATAAATACCCTGGCCCGGGCTCATTCGACCTTTTTGCACTATTTTTGCAACATTTTCACCTTGGGTCTCCTGTCGGCATCGTCGTGCGCAGCTCATCAGCTGGTGAGTATTGCTGCCGCGTGTTTACCCGGTCTCGCCGGTACGTGATAATAATTCTTTGTGTCTCGTGTCTCCTTTTTCAGAGCTATAGTTGCCGACAGTTGCCCATATAGTCGTAGTGCGGTACAATCAACATCCAGCATCATCCACGTGCCAACGACACCTTGGCCTGAAGCCGTTTCGTTACTACCTTTCGTAAGTTTTGCATATTTACTTTACTACTCCAAAGTGATGTGTTTGGCAATATCATTCGTTTTGCATTAAACCTTCCTATTGTATAATTATAGTGCACATCCGTGTGTGTGTCGACCACGTGCTGGGGACTGCCGTGGGTCTGTCCACCACGCGGTAGGGTGCTTGACTTCGTTTCGCTGGAGGCGCAGGAGTTGACATAGGCCTGCCAGTTGTAAGCGGGGTCTTTTTCCTCCAAAAGGTATTTATTTCCTTTTCTTATTAGAACCAGTGCAGACCTTAGTGATAGTATGTCGTTTCATATTGTTTTCTGGGTCTTAAACCCAAATAATAGTGTTTCTTTATAACTTAATAAAAGTTAGAGTTATTGTGGGGATTCGGGAAGCAACGTGGGTACCAGGTGTACTGATTTTAACCCATGTGTGTTTCTCGTTTCCAGGAGGTGTCAAGTCAGAGGGCATCTTTGTGAAGTGAGGGCCTTGTTTGTCTACGGAGGGCCTTGTTTGTCAAGTCAGAGGGCATCTTTGTCAAGTGAGGGCCTTGTTTGTCAAGTGAGGGCCTTGTTTTTCCACCGGGGACATCTTTTCCCGTGGGAGCGCACCTTGCAACCGGGGGCGCATATTTTCACTTCGGGGCATCTGTTCCCGAGGCATATTACATCGAAGGGGCTCATCTTCATTATTATTATAAGGGGCTCATAATATTTTATAAGGGGCTCATCTTCATTACTGAGGGTGCTCGTCAGTCGGCGAGGACACTTCTTCCTGGAAGACTGCATCGTGCTGTGCGAGTAGTTATTACCGCGCGGGCCGTCTCTTCAGTTCCCGTGCTGGACTGCCCGGCGCTCGGCGAGCTCGAGGCGTCGAGGTGGTTGCGGTCTGCACGTGGCCGGTGGTGACCACGTGGCATCGCGATCTTCTTGATTCTCACATACAGGACGGTGACGTTTCATATTTTAGTTTAAATATTATTAATGACGGACCTTTCTTTGGATTTTAGAATATTAACTATAACGTAATAAATTTAAATGGGACTGTCAACCCATATTATACATTGTTCTTGACAGTGGCGCCCTATTTTTAATTATTTTGGAAAACCAAACCTTAAGCTTTAAAATATCTCTAGTGACCCACCGATGAGTTTAGCTGGCATTTTTTTTATATAACCTATTATATTTAAGAATTAAAATTTTTTATTGTATAACAATTATTTTACCGTTACAATAAATACATCTATAAATTTTACCATCTTTTATTGCCCCGTAACAGTGGCGCCCAACGTGGGGCACAGACTAGGAGATACTCAGTGTGTCTTTTTGCTACACTGGGAAATTTAAAGCGTTTGGTTTTTCAATTTTTTTTTAATTTGATTGTATATTTGTATACATTTATATTTTTTTTTAAAACTGTTTTAGTGTTTAGATTCTTATTATTGTTAAGCCAGCTCGACC
Source organism: Hestina assimilis (assembly GCA_023373885.1). Taxonomy (NCBI): domain Eukaryota; kingdom Metazoa; phylum Arthropoda; class Insecta; order Lepidoptera; family Nymphalidae; genus Hestina; species Hestina assimilis. Next base: position 14,695,017 of record CM041745.1, read on the forward strand.
CATTTATTTCGGTTCAATTCTCTTTTAATTTCATATTTCATTTTAATTTTTTTTGTTTTCATTACTTTTTTAACCATGGAGCGTCCAATATCTTATCATTTGTTACACAAGGATGAACTTATTTATGAAGTCTGTATTCGAGATTCCAAACCAAAAAATACAGTGGAGGAACTTAGAGTTCAAATTAGAGATTTGGCATCTAAAATACCGGCTGATGAGATTTTGGAAACTTCTTTGGATCCGGCAACGGAACTCAATATTATTGAATCGAAACTCAAAGATATTCAAATCGCGTTATCATCAAAACCTTCTTTTAAAAGTTTTAACCGTTTAAAAGCCATAGCTCATCATTTGTTTCATCGCTTCAGTAGGGTTACTGACGATGCTGAATTTTATGCTCGTAAAGAGAATTTAAATTTAATTCTAAATGAATGTCTCTCCGCAGTTGATGGGTTATTCAAATCATTTAAGGAATCTTTCCAAGAAGCAACGGCAGGGGTTTCCAATAATGATCCACCACTTGTTACTCAGGGGCCACCCATAATTCATTATGGTGATTCAAGTAAAGTAAAAATAATAGACAAATGGAATCATAAATTTGATGGGAAATCCTGCGTTCGTTTGTTTTTGTCAAGGCTGGATGAATTATGTCATTGTTATGGTGTTACTGAAGAGCAACTTTTTCAGTCGGCTATTAACCTTTTTTCAGGCGATGCTTTATTATGGTACCGGAGCGTCTGCTTCAACATTCGAGATTGGGCTGCGTTGTTGAAGGAGCTACTGGAAGAGTTTGTCCCGGAAGATTACGACGACAAGCTATTGCAAGAAATCCGTCAGCGTACCCAGGGCCGTGATGAGTCCAGCTCAATATATATATCGGTAATGTTGAATTTTTTTAATCGGTTGTCATATCCTTTATCGGAGGCTGAAAAATTAAAAATTATCCGTCGCAACCTTAAGCCGAAATTCATTCAGGCTCTTGCTTTGGAGGAAGTTGGTTCGATCGCAGTCCTTAAAAGCAAATGTAAAGTCTTGGAAAACAGTTTCTCGCAGATGTCAGATTTTAGGGATCCGCCCAAAGTTTCTAAACAAACTTTGGCGGGTGATTTGGCTTATAAAGGAGGTTCAAATAGCATTACTACTAAGGTCGAGTCTATTCAGAACAATGATAGGGAATTTTGTGTTCGTTGCCGAGTCAACGGACACACTGTAAAAACTTGTAAATCTAAAGCAGTCGTTTGTTACAAATGTGGGAACAAGGGGTTTAATACAGTCTCTTGTCCCAAATGTAATCCTAAAAAAGTAGGTCCCGTTTCAAAAAACTAATTAGGCCTCCGTCCAATTCTACTCGGAACTTTGATCCAGAGGATTGGCGGAGATACCTTAAACAACTTTCTTTTTTCTTCTCGCACGGCGTCGCGACTTTACATGATACTAATCCGCACGATTTGCGCCCTTATTTAAATATTCAAATATATAATGATGAGTACCTTGGATTACTTGACTCTGGGTCGAGTATTTCCATTTTAGGCTCCTCTATGGGCCAAACATTTATCGGTCGGGGTGTCACGCACCATTATGATTCGCACATTTCTCATATTTCGACGGCCAACGATTCAACATCTCCTGTGTTAGGTTATTTATTTTTACCGGTTACTGTTAACAACGTAACCAAAATTATTAAGTTTTACATTATACCTAGTATAACTACGCCTTTAATTTTGGGTATTAATTTTTGGCGTGCTTTTAATTTAGCGCCAGATCTTTTTTTTAAAGCCACCTTTAAATCTGCTTCTGAGACATATGTCTCTGAAGTAAAATTTTTACATCAGTTGGAGGACCTTAATACCTCGCAACGGGTGATTGCGGATAGGGTGATTCGCAAATTTGAAGAGGTGTCTTTTGAAAAGAAAGGCTTAGGTCGTACTAGTATTTTAACTCATTCGATTAACACAGGTGATGCTTCCCCTATAAAACAGCGTTACTACTGCTTATCACCGGAACGCCTAAAAATATTAAATCGTCAACTTGATGAGATGTTACAATTAGGAGTTGTAGAACCTAGTTCGAGCCCGTGGAATAATCCAGTTTTGCTAGTATCTAAGGCTAATGGGGAATTAAGATTTTGCTTAGATAGTCGTAAGCTGAACGCCGTTAGTAAGGGAGATGCATATCCTCTCCCTTATATTTCTAGCATCCTTGACCAACTTAAGGGGGCAAAATATTTATCCTCCATTGATTTAAAAGCCGCGTTCTGGCAGATACCTTTAGATTCTCAGTCGTCTCGTGAGAAGACTGCTTTTACTGTGCCAGGCCGTGGTCTCTTTCAATTTGTAGTGATGTGTTTTGGGTTAAAGGGTGCACCAGCTACTCAACAACGTTTAATGGATAGGCTTTTTGGTCCCGAGTTTGGGAATAGGGTTTTCGTTTATCTCGATGATATCATCATCGTTAGTTCTACGTTTGAGGAACACATAGACCTTCTCTATAAGGTATTAAATCGGTTGAAGTCTGCTAACCTTACTATTAATTTACAAAAATCTCATTTTTTTAGAAGGGAGTTGAAATATCTAGGCTACGTAGTTGATCACAAGGGTTTACATACTGATCCTAATAAAATAAAAGCTATAGTTGATTATCCAACCCCAACTAATAAAAGGGAGGTTAAAATGTTTCTTGGTACCGCTTCTTACTATAGGCGCTTTATTAAAAATTTTAGCACGATAGCTGCTCCGCTGAATACTCTTACCAGTACTCGTAAGGATGCGCCATCTTTTAAGTGGTCCGAGGACGCTGATAGGGCTTTCAACCAGCTGAAGGCTTCTTTAGTTTCTGCGCCGGTTTTGTCTTGTCCAAATTTTAAATATCCGTTTTCATTACATTGCGACGCGTCTAGTTTCGGCATCGCCGGTACCCTTACTCAGGTGGGCGAAGATGGGAAGGAACATCCAGTGGCCTACGCCAGTCGTTCTCTTAATAAAGCTGAGCGTAACTACTCTGCCACCGAGCGTGAAGCATTAGCCGTAGTATTCGCCGTCGAACATTTCCGCGCTTATTTAGAGGGAGGACAGCAATTTAAGGTTATTACGGATCATTCTAGTTTAAAATGGTTTTTTAATCTTTCAAATCCTACCGGTCGTCTTGCTCGTTGGGGTTGTAGGCTTTCACCTTTTAATTTTGTTATCGAACACCGCAAAGGTAAAGATAACGTTGTTCCCGATGCTCTTTCTCGTACCGTTCCCGTAGTCGATGAAGTCAAAATTTTTAAAAAAGATATCTGGTATACAAAATTATTTAAAAAATGTTATCAATTTCCGAAATCTTGTCCTAATTATATTATTAGACAGGGTAAGTTATTTAGATATTCTAAAAATAAATTTGGCTTTTCTAGTGAATATGATTGGAAGGAGGTAATTCCTGCCGATCTTAGAGACTCCATACTAAAAGATAATCACTCTAGCGAACTCTCTCCACATTTTGGTATTTTTAAAACATATAAACTGATTTCGCTAAGATATTTTTGGCCTAACCTCTATAAAGATGTTGTTGATTACGTAAATAAGTGTGATATTTGTTCTGCTTACAAGCATAAGCAAGACTCCACCCCAGGCTTACTGGGAGAGCAAAAACTTTGTTCTCAACCTTTCGATACTATTAGTATTGACCTTGTAGGGCCATTACCGCGTTCTCGGGCCGGTTTCACCTTTTTATTAGTGGTAGTTTGCTGTTTTACTAAGTACGTTTTAATTTTTCCTCTGCGTAGGGCCGTAGGGAAAACCATAGTTTCATGTTTGGAGGATAGAGTATTTCTGGTACATGGTATCCCGCGCACAGTGGTTTTGGATAATGGTACCCAATTCACTGGTAGCGAGGTCCAGTCCTTATTTAAGAAATACAAAATTCCCCAAGTACATTTCACCCCTAAGTATTGTCCCCAAGTTAATACCGTGGAAAGATATAACCGCACGATTATTACAACTTTATCGACTCTTGTGAAGGACGACCATCGTTCCTGGGACACTCACATTTCGAAAGTCCAATTCGCGATAAATTCAGTTGTAAATGAGATTACTAGATTTAGTCCGTTCTTTTTGGTTCACGGGAGAGAACCTAAGACGTGTGGTAGTGTCTGGGGTGAAAGTTCTTTATTACCTCTCGATTTAAAATGCGAATCCAGGGAAACTTATTCTAAGAAACTTGGTGCTCTTGAAGGTATATATACCAGAGTTAATGATGCCATTACCAAGGCTCATAAACGTACTAGGTACTATTATAATAAAAATAAACGTCATTTAGAATTTAAAGTAGGTGATGTTGTTTGGAGGAAGACTTTCCCTCTAAGCGATGGTAGTAATTTTTTACTGCAAAATTGGCCCCGAAGTATGAGAAGTGTCGAGTTGTCGCCAAAAAGAGCCCTCTCGTATATGAGCTTGAGGACTTTAATAGTGGGAAAAACGTTGGCACGTGGCATATTCGAAATTTAAAAGCATAACATACCAAACGTCCGGACAGCAGAGATAATAATGGTTTGTAACAATAGTCCTGACAGTTGGCTTAATTAGGAAAGGTTTAGAAATGTCTTTAGGTTAGATGGTCCACGTCCGGACAGCTGAGATAATAATGGAATGTAAGAATAGTCCTGACAGCTGGTTTACTTAGGTATGGTTTCGTAATGTCTATAGGCTTGGTAACGGCTGATCACCCTATGAGAGCATTGAGCATATTATAGTGGGTCTGATCAGTTAGGTTTAAGTTGTAGTTTAAGTACTTTTTTATATTTTTTTAGTTAGTTTTTTTAGTTACTTTTTTCCTTTTGCCCTATTTCGAGTCAACATTGCATTAAATGTTGATCTCTTATAGGCTAAGTCTAGGTTTAATTTGTTTATTTTAGTATTATTTTACCATAACATTGTTAGGCTACCTTTTTAGGTTGTTTTTTTAGTGTTCTGTCTATTGGGAGGCAGACCACATTTAGATGTGTTGTGAGTTTTTTTTACTGTCCGAGGGTTGAAGATACCTCTGACAGGTTTTAGTGTTCTGTCCATGGTGCGACAGAACACTAGTTGTTGTATTGAGAGATTTCGTGTCAAGTGGTTGTATATACCGCTGGCATGTTTAGTGTTCTGCTGTAGGGCAGACCACTATAATTTGTGGTTTTAAGTAGACCACTATGAGTTGTGGTGTTGAGAGATTTCATGTCAAGTGGTTGTATATACCGCTGGCATGTTTAGTGTTCTGCTGTGGGGCAGACCACTATAATTTGTGGTTTTAAGTAAACCACTATGAGTTGTTTTGTTGGGAGTTTTCGTGTCTAGAAGTTGTATAGACTTCAGACATGTTTAGTGTTCTGCTGTGGGGCAGACCACTGTAGCTTGTGGATCCAGTAGTGTTGCTGGTAGGGGTTAGAGTACACCCCTAGCAAGTTATGTTTTGCTGATTGTTTCAGGTGTGGATAGAAGAGTGAGTTCTGTAGTCTGAAAGAACTCACTTGCTGTATCGATTTTGATGGAGTTTGTAGGGATGATTGAAAGTGACATTTAAGATGTTATGGAGGCGAGTTTTTTTTATTATTTACTCTGGTAAATAATAAGTCACTTTTAATTTAATTTTTTTATTATTAATATTTGGTGGGTTTCACCTATTTTCATCATTTTGTTATTATTTAAACAGAACTACTATCACTCATGGGTCTGGTCTAATTTCATTTGCTTAATTAATTTAGGAGGAACACTTAATTTTTTTTAAATAGTCTGGAAAGGTTATTTTTGGATTTTTCTTTAGTTAAGGATCAGTGTTTCGAAGGTCGGTGACATTCCGTAAATTAAAATATTTCCCTTTAGTATCATTTGACTTTACTTTTTCCTTCTTTGTGGGGGAAATTGTTAAAATTTTTCTTCTTGCTTTTAAGCAAGACTTTTTCTTCTTTATCCTTTATCCTTTTCTCTTACTTCCTTCTTATTCTTTATCTTGGAGGTTGAGAAAGTTTTTTTTTACCTTTTTCAAATGATACTTGTTTTCTTTTCTTTTAAGGTGATATTTTCTTCCTTCGCTGATCTGAGGCTAGGTAAGGTTGTAGGGGAATATTATACTCTCTTGTTTGTTTTGATTGAGCTGGTGGGCCAGCTCGAATTTTCCTCGTTTTCTCTCGTAAAATTCTACCGGGGAGAGGGGTACTGTTACATAAAAATTTCCGTTTTACTTTTTTTATCAAAACAAACAAAAAGTAGGTCAATGCACTTGACGTTTGACACCTGACATCTTGCCATTGCGCAGGAGTCGCGTTATTATATTTTTTTATCCCTACCCTACCGTTATTAAACATAACATTCATAATCAAATATCTAAATTAATTAAAATAATTAAAACTAATAATTAAAATATTAATTTTATAATTTTTCAAAATTAAATTGTTATATTACTTTTTTATTTTAGAACGTTTCGTTCCAGGTGACAATGATCGTCATTGTCGATGCGTAGGAGTTTGACAGGTCGTTGTCATCTGTATTTGTTTTAATTAATATTTTGTAATTAATCTATGCAAATGCTTTGTTTTGTGCCGGTTTCCGCTAGTTTTCGAGAAGCTTCGTTTTGTGTTTTGTTTGGTGGGGCTTCCGGTCGTGGCGAGGGTATAAATACCCTGGCCCGGGCCCATTCGACCTTTTGCACTATTTTTGCAACATTTTCACCTTGGGTCTCCTGTCGGCATCGTCGTGCGCAGCTCATCAGCTGGTGAGTATTGCTGCCGCGTGTTTACCCGGTCTCGCCGGTACGTGATAATAATTCTTTGTGTCTCGTGTCTCCTTTTTCAGAGCTATAGTTGCCGACAGTTGCCCATATAGTCGTAGTGCGGTACAATCAACATCCAGCATCATCCACGTGCCAACGACACCTTGGCCTGAAGCCGTTTCGTTACTACCTTTCGTAAGTTTTGCATATTTACTTTACTACTCCAAAGTGATGTGTTTGGCAATATCATTCGTTTTGCATTAAACCTTCCTATTGTATAATTATAGTGCACATCCGTGTGTGTCGACCACGTGCTGGGGACTGCCGTGGGTCTGTCCACCACGCGGTAGGGTGCTTGACTTCGTTTCGCTGGAGGCGCAGGAGTTGACATAGGCCTGCCAGTTGTAAGCGGGGTCTTTTTCCTCCAAAAGGTATTTATTTCCTTTTCTTATTAGAACCAGTGCAGACCTTAGTGATAGTATGTCGTTTCATATTGTTTTCTGGGTCTTAAACCCAAATAATAGTGTTTCTTTATAACTTAATAAAAGTTAGAGTTATTGTGGGGATTCGGGAAGCAACGTGGGTACCAGGTGTACTGATTTTAACCCATGTGTGTTTCTCGTTTCCAGGAGGTGTCAAGTCAGAGGGCATCTTTGTGAAGTGAGGGCCTTGTTTGTCTACGGAGGGCCTTGTTTGTCAAGTCAGAGGGCATCTTTGTCAAGTGAGGGCCTTGTTTGTCAAGTGAGGGCCTTGTTTTTTCCACCGGGGACATCTTTTCCCGTGGGAGCGCACCTTGCAACCGGGGGCGCATATTTTCACTTCGGGGCATCTGTTCCCGAGGCATATTACATCGAAGGGGCTCATCTTCATTATTATTATAAGGGGCTCATAATATTTTATAAGGGGCTCATCTTCATTACTGAGGGTGCTCGTCAGTCGGCGAGGACTCTTCTTCCTGGAAGACTGCATCGTGCTGTGCGAGTAGTTATTACCGCGCGGGCCGTCTCTTCAGTTCCCGTGCTGGACTGCCCGGCGCTCGGCGAGCTCGAGGCGTCGAGGTGGTTGCGGTCTGCACGTGGCCGGTGGTGACCACGTGGCATCGCGATCTTCTTGATTCTCACATACAGGACGGTGACGTTTCATATTTTAGTTTAAATATTATTAATGACGGACCTTTCTTTGGATTTTAGAATATTAACTATAACGTAATAAATTTAAATGGGACTGTCAACCCATATTATACATTGTTCTTGACAGTGGCGCCCTATTTTTAATTATTTTGGAAAACCAAACCTTAAGCTTTAAAATATCTCTAGTGACCCACCGATGAGTTTAGCTGGCATTTTTTTTATATAACCTATTATATTTAAGAATTAAAATTTTTTTATTGTATAACAATTATTTTACCGTTACAATAAATACATCTATAAATTTTACCATCTTTTATTGCCCCTTAACAAAGCTTTTATAATATTGTTATGGATCTCGAAAAGGTCGAAACTTGTCCATCATTGCGGATTGTACGTGATACTATTTGCTAACCATTATAGCTGTGCATTACTCTGTGGAAGCTCATGCGAAATAAACGAGTGCATATGACATTAGTGACGTCATTCATAGGATTTATTTTATCATAGTTACAGTTTAAATTTGTATGGAATTTTAAAAATAAATAAAAATACCACTAAACATTTTTATGATATTATTCCCGCGGTTTCGCTCGCTTTGTGTATGGATTTTATTATTGCATGTAATCTTAATTCTTGATCTAAAATAAAAGTAGCTTAAGTTACTTCTTGTAACATCAGCTTTCTGCCAGTCCCGTTAAAACAAATAGGCAGGCAAAAAGCATGACAAAAATGTTAAGAGTTGATTTTTTTTATGTAAGTACCGTATATACTTTCATATGCATTAAGTGAAAAGCTGTTTATTTGAAATTACAAAAAGACACTTTAATTTTATTTATTTGTACAGATACTCGAGCCCTTAGGTGCCCTAAAAAATAAAAAGACATAATAAATATTCGAAAAATTATAAGTCATTACTATTACTAATGTTAATAATTACTTACTTTTTTTTTTTAAGTTATAATTTGGCAAACAAGCATACGGTCCACCAGATGGTAAGTGGCTGCCGTAGCCTATGAGCGCTTGCAGCACCATTAGTAGATGCCACTCACGCGTTGCCAACCTCGAGATATTAGTTCTTAAATCTCCAGTGATTTCACTAGCGTACAGTGGCCTTCAAACCGGAACACAGTAAGGCCTAAGCACTACTATTTGGCGGCAGAATATTTGACACTATGATGGTGCCTACCTAGCCGACCTCTTGCAACAAAAGACCTACCACCATTGAAACCATGATTGTAAATTCAAACTTCTAGCTGAGGTGTTAAAACTTTTTTACCGCGCATTCTATACCAAAGAGTTTAAAATGAGCTCACAACCAAATAACCCACAGATAATCCTTTTTTTTCAGTTCGTGTGAGCCGTATTGTATTCGACAATGAGCCAACTCTACTTTCAAAAATAAAGATGTGTGACCGTTGAAGGATAAAACTCCTTTCCTTTGTAACCCGTTTTCCTTCTCCTTTATTCCCTTGTTAACTTGCATTTGATATATTCTTTTTTTGAAAAGCTAAAATAACAACACTGAACTCGGCAACCGAGAAGTGTTAGTGAGGCCCTTGACGTTACCATCTTGTCTACCAGATACCTGGTAACGGATTTCTAACCCATTAAATAGGTAATAACCTTCATAATGAAAGAAATTCTCTCCAGAGATGGAATAATAGCAACCATAATTAAAATTAACGTACAATCTAGTCGTTCTAACAGTACCTGAACTATAAAAGGATGAAGAAACGTTGTCGTTTCTTGTTATTGTTCCTTCGTGGCCTTCTTTGTCTATTTGGTTATAAAGAAATGTTAAGCGATGAGAGAAAATTCTAGTTTTACATTGTATAATAACTTTAGCTGTTTTTTTATATCAGCAATACTTTTTCAAGTCACTATTATTATTTACCGGCGTCGGGATGTGACGACCCCATCGCCCGCTGTTGGGATAACCTCTGTCACAACAGAGATTATTCCACCAGTGCAATCAGTCACACTGGTGGTAGGTCTTTGTTGCAAGAGGCCGGCTAGGTAGGTACCACCGCAGTGTCCAATATTCTGTTGCCAAATAGTAGTGCTTAGGCACTACTGTGTTCCGGTTTGAAGGGCATTGTACGCTAGTGAAATTACTGGGCGAACGAGATTTAAGAACTAATATCTCGAGGTTGGCAACGCGTGAGTGGCACCTACTAATGGTGCTGCAAGCGCTCATAGGCTGCGGCAGCCACTTACCATCAGGTGGGCCGTATGCTTGTTTGCCAACTTCTAACATAAAAAAAAAAAAAAAAAAATTGCTATTATTCTTTCATGCTTGAAGTGTCCACAAAAATATCGCAAGATTGTAAGAATTAAACTTGCAACTCTCACTGTAACATAGCACTTTATTAAGCATTCGAAGATGATCAATTATGAATTATTGATACAGCTCATAATATGCATGTTTAGAATCAGTAAGTTGAATACACTAATACCATACGAGTATATACATTAATAGATAATTTTTATAAAATTATAGGACCACGATTTTCTGGACACTCAGTTTCAGCATACATCCTGCCCCGAAAAATAATCTGGGACTCAATAGCAGCGCTCCCTGACTGAGTCTAAGTGTGAACAGAAGTGACACTAGTTAAAATGATTGTATTACTAATATCGCTTTAAAAAAAAGGGTTGATGGTAGAAGGGTGAAAATGTAGGGTTGTATGTATTTTTAATGCCACATCACAATAAAATTGTCGAAAAAATGAAAAATTAAATTTTGTAGCCCACCTTTAACATTGACTGATTGATGACAAAAGTTTGAAAAATAGATGTTGACTGATTCTCAAACCTACCCGGTATGCACAAGCAATTTTCTTAAAAATCCGAAATAAAAGGTCGAGCCGTTTCGAAGGAGTTTGGTAACAAGAATTTTATACATTAGATATTATATACTATATATTATAGTAATACTGTGCAAATAATTATTCGATCAAAACTATTGTGTAAAGGAGACTGAATTAAAATGTACTCTACATATCTCAGTGTTTTTAAATAAATTGTGAAACTGTCAGTCATCTTCAATGAATGCGCTAACACCTTATCCATTACATCCAGCTTCGCCTATTTTTTTCCTTCAAGTAAATCTGCAAAAAGGAAATCCATTACGTAATGAGTGAGCTCTTGATATCAGCTCTTCATAATTAAGTGAGAAATACTGTCTACAGACTTCTGTATTTATACTAGCTTTAACCCGTGACTTTGCATTTTTAATGCAAAATATAAATAATTGGTTTCCCGTACAAAAATCTCTTTTTTTTTAATGATGTTTGTCAAACAAGCATTCTGTCCGGCTGATGGTAAGCAGTCATCGTAATCGCTTGTGATACTTGAAGTATCACATGCGCGTTACCAACCCAAGGAACAAGAGGCGCTTTTACACATCGCACGAAATGCAATAGTACTGTTACTTTTGTTAAATTATCGAAAACGAAGTAGTAGTTGGGTGCGGTAATATTGAAAAACTGCAATAATTTATTGTAGTTTTTAATAATCACTGTTCACTTCAACCGTCGGTATAGGAATGAATTCAAATAAGACGAACTGTCACTAAACAAATGTCTTGTTATGAGTGGGGGTGACAGTCGTTAAGCTTCTTATTTAATCAAAGCAGTCAATTGACTTCATTCTTATACTCACAAAATATAAATTATTATAAGTAAGATTATATTTAATTATTTATAACACCTTAATTAATATATATTAATAATCAAGCAATATTAGAACATAATATTTTAACAATATAACTCATGATATGTAACACTTTGTAGATCTTCCCCAGTCGAGCCAGCCCATTTGTGGTGGAAGAAGCGTTGCTGTACTACCGTTTATACCATTTCTCTACCTTCAAGATTTGTTTTGAGGGTGAAATCAAAAAAAAAATCTTACTTTCGCATTTATAATATTAGTAGAAATTTAGAATAGCAGAGAATGGCATTTAAGAACATACAAGAGATAAGAAAGCTATTCAGACCTCTGCGTGGTGGAACAATTCAGGTTCATTAGCCTGAGTTGATTTAGTCGCGCTGGAAATGAAGTTATACGTCCTATTGCTCACATTACACCTTAGACCATTTATAAAAGAACAAACATACAGAAGTAAGGCACAATTGCCTCTAACCCTTAATGCATTAACACAATTCACTACGATTTTTTTTTTTATATAAACGCTGGAGGGCGAATAACTCCACTCCACCTGATGGTAAGTGGAAGTGGAATCCACACGCCAAGGTGGCTAATATGGTTGCAGAAGGCGAACTGTACTAGCCATCCTCGCCCTGCCTACCCGCAAGGTGCCTCTTCACGCCTCGTTTGAAGAACCCCAAGTTGTAAGAATGAGGGAACACGTGTGTCGGTAAAGCATTCCATTTTTTTGAAGTGCGACAAAGAAAAGAGTTGGCAAACTTCTTTGATCGCGATGGCATTGATGCCACAGTTAGTCAGTGACATCGGAGACCGGCACGCGTAGTTCTTCAATGGAAGGGGGAAGGAGGGATGAGGGAAAATAATTCCTCTGAACACTCGCCGTGGTATAGTCTATAGAAAGCGCTGAGAGCGGCAATCTCACGTCGCTGTTGTAGAGGTTCGATGGTGTTAGAAACCTCCACATCACCAATAATTCGAACGGCGCGTCGCTGCAACCGATCCAGGGCATCAAGCAAGCACTTAGCGGAGCCATCCCAGAGGTGCGAGCAATATTCAACGCAAATATACTTCAAATAAATATATATATATGTATATTCATAAGTCCAGTTTACTTACTCGATGTACAAACTAACCATATATTAGCTGAACAAAACAAATCTTCTTTACTACACGTAGCTTCAGCCATTTCAAGGTACTGAGACTGTGGAGAGGCTATCCTAAAAACCACGCGGAATATGGAGATTTAAAATTTTGATGTTAGTCCCTGAGACTCATTCTAGTGAATTACGGAAGTATATTTCAGTTCTTGCGTATTTAGAAACGGCAAAAATTACACTGGAAAAAATGTATTATAACACTCGTTATTGGTTGTAACGTCTTTATTGCGATAAACACGAATAACAATGAATGTTACAAGAATTAACATAAATATACATATATGAGACACGTTTATAATAGACGGCAACGGCATAGGCGGCCGTTATATTATGAACCGTGTGTCCGGCCGGCGCGGCGGCAACGAGGACGACAACGACTGAACTAGTGATTGGCGAGTGGCGCGGGCGTCGTTCCCGGTCCTCCCGCAGGACATACCCCTTTCTCGCGCTAGGCCCGAGCGACAAAAATATTAATAGGGATGGCGCGTTACAGTATGAAATAAAACCATATATATTGCACAATATATTTCGATTATTATACATATAAACGCTAGAAACGCTTTTCGAGAAACAAAATATATAATAATAGAAAATTACTATTCTTCCAATCCAAATATCTCCCTTTGTTCGGTGACATCTCAAAAGTGTCCTTATCATTACATTTGTCAACTCAAAGACATACTTATACGATATGCCTTAGTCTCGTCACAAAGAAAAAAAGGCCAGAGAACTCTTTGATCTTACATATTTGAGACCATTTCGATTTGTTAGATATTCGCTCAAATATTATTAAAAGTCTTTGTATTTACATACAGACGTACTATGTGATTTTATTTGAATGTCAATTAGGAACATGTTTAGTAACTTAGTAAAGTAAACGTAAAAGCCTGTTAGTGTCCCACTGGTGGGCAAAGGCCTCCACTCATGTTAAGATAACGATGTTATTTTAGAGTAATTTCGTACCTCGTGCTAATTATAACGAGCATGAGTGACATATCAACGTCCAGCCTAAACTCTTGAACGTCGAAAGATTTATTTCTTCACAGGTGTTGTTTTTAAAACGTGAACCATCACTAAGATAAGATTTTCCGAAATTCAACCCTTAAGGGGGTGAAAAAAGGGGTTAATTTTTTTAAATATAAGTTCGTCATTTTTGAAACTGGAAGAAAAACGTTTTAAACCTGCTTTAAGCTCCACAGGTCGCGGGTTAGATTCCCGCTCGGAGCAGATGTTTGTATTAACCATAGAGACATGTGTTCCGGTCTGGGTCTATATGTCGTTGTCATGTATTTTTCCGGATCCCCGACACAGGATATAACTATCCTACAGGAGTTGAGTGTGTAGCGTAAAAATTATAAAAAAACTTGAAACTTTTTTAGGCGAACAATGAAATATATAAGGAACATTTTTTTTTTTTTTTCTTTTTTATGTAAGAGGGGGCAAACGGGCAGGAGGCTCACCTGATGTTAAGTGATCACCGCCGCCCATGAACATCTGCAACACCAGAAGGCATGCAGGCGCGTTGCCGACCTTTAAGGAAAGAATAGGCTCTACTCTTGAAGGTTCCCAAGTCGTATCCGTTCGGAAAGACCGCCGGCGGAAGTTGATTCCACAGAGTGGTTGTGCACATGTGATGTAACATTTTATACCACCCTTGAAGGGTTGAAATGGGGAATCGTGGGCGAAGCCACTGGCAGATGCTAGTGATAAATATAATTATAGTTAGAAACATTAAGAATTTGAACGATTTTAGGGATCCTTGTCAGTACCCAAATCAAACGGGACTATCCCTTCTTATCTATCCGTCTGTGCGCTTATAACTTAGTAACCTCTGACCCTATTACCATAGATTACAACAAATTGTATCACGACACGCTACAATCTCTACTTCTTCTGACTCGTATCCGCATTTGACGGGTTTTTAGTTTTGTACATAAAGCGATTACAATTTGACCTCTGCAACTTATAGGGAGACCAGCAACTCATTGAATAAGAGCAAATTACCTATCAAGACTTAACGACTATTATGAGATGTTATTGTGAAAGCAATAGATACCGACAGCTTAACGTGCTCTCCGAGGCACGCACGACACACTGCAATAAAAAAAATAAGTAAAAATTCTAAATTCAATTAAATATTTATTCATTATCGTTATTAATTACTTAAATAGAATAAAACAAATACATGGTATAGAAAAAAGGAATATAAAGAAATAATAATAGGTAATGTACATTTTTAATCACTGTCACTTACTGGGATTGGATCTTGAAATGACGTTCACACAATTCTCACACATTTGACAAAAATAATTTATATATATTTTTATTTTTAACATACATGATTAAATTTTAAAGAAATAAAACAACCGTGAGCGAGTGTACCAAAAGGGTCGAGCGTCGCTGCGTTGCTATAGTTACGCGGCCCCCTTCATTCCGCATTCGGTTGAGACCGATAAATGTGTTACTGCGCATGGTTCAACTTATAATGAGACAGTTATAGTAATATTTAATTCTTAATATGATAATCTGGGTTGATATCGGGATTTCTATTGAGTAGTAAAGGCATTAATAATAAACAAACTCACTTTCGCATTTATGATCATCTAATACCTTTAAACGATGAATTCTTGTATATATATATATATATATATATATATATATATATATAATTGGGATCTCAGAAACGGCTGCACCGATTATCGTGAAATTTGGTATGCATGGATTTTCGGGGACGATAAATCGATCTAGCTAGGATTTATTTTTTTTAAAATGTAGCTTTGTCCGTGTTTTCAGGCCATTGTCGACACGCCATCTATTATCAACAAAATAAATTAAAAATGTCAAAATATATAAATAAATTCACAGCGCACTTGAGCGACCACGCGTTGCTATGGCAACAAGGATTTATTGAATTGAATCGAATGACAAACCTTTCTACAATGACAGTTGACGTTTTCTTTAATTCTTTATGTCACTGACTGACAGCGATGCGTCCATTAGAATTTAACAAAATACTCAACAATCCCAATTTTTGCGGATATAACTTGTTGTCGAAATCATTATTTTATTATCCAGGTAAGGTTTCAATCGAGTCTACCATACCCTTCACGACTTTCGATTTACGAAAAACAATAAAAAAAACCGAGCATAGGTCGGTCAACCAGGTACTATCATTTTATTCAAAGAATATTTTATAATAAGCATAAAATATCAAATCTAGTCCCTGGTGGATTTTCTTTGATGGATGTATTCTATATAAATTATTTCTGTCTCCATTGTTATGTACGTAGCGGCTCAGTTTCTCGTCTTACTGACTTAAATCTGATTGATAGTGTAATATCTTCTCACCAATACACGAAGAATCTTGATCCATGCTTGCAAATTGAAATTATGCCAAATGAACCGTGTTTCGGGGCTACTATGAACTTTTACTGCGAATCGCCTTTTGAATATTTTTTGGTCTATTTTACCGATTGTAATAATCTCTAAACCGAACCATTTTTGCTAAATCTACACTGACTATTGATTTATGTTTTAATTAAAATTAAAATTTGAGCAGTCCTTTTGAGTACTTAGAGTAGGAAAAATAAGATATCTCTGTATATAACTTGCTAAAATTTTCTCGTTTGACGTTAACAATTCTCACTGTATTCCCTAAGAATTTAAACGTAGCGCTGCTGGTATTACATTCGACCCTCAGCTATTTACAAAGAGCCGGATTACTCTGAATGTTTTCCCGTCGCTGATAAATATGTATTAACGGCAAACTTTATATCGCACTATGACAGGGCTGGCGAACGTGATACCTTTCTCCAATACGTGTGAAAGTAGAAAAAAATAAAAAGGCTTTTTATGGATTATTAATAACAAATGGACAGGCTCGATTGGGAACACTATTGCGGCGTGTTGGTAACGAGTCTGCTTATCCTCGATGGTTTCAGTCTAGGCGTTTCTTCTTGTGGGTTAAGCTGTCGGTCCTGGCTGTTATCATAATATCTGATAATAATTATTAACTCTTAATAGATAATTTGCTCTCATCCATGAATAACTAGTTCGCGCTTCGGGTTGTGGAGGTCAAATAGCAATCGCTCTGTGTGAAAACTAGTAACCCATCAAATCTGGATAAGAGTAAAAAAGCCAACCCTGGGAAATACTGGGAATAATGGTAGGGAGAAGAAATAAGAGTGAGAGGGCCGAAGGCCTAATCTCCCACCACCTTGGTTCCCTTCCTTTTTATCTTTTACCTTTTTTCCTATTCCTTCGGTTAGCAAACCGCAAGTGATACTTCAAGTAGCACAGCCACCAAAACAGAGACGTGTCTGAAGTGGGCATTTAAGGCAGCATCGAAATGGCTGCGTCAATCGTTGTTAAATAATTATGTGAGGCTTCGTTAATTTTACGACCAACGGTGTATTCTTCTTCTAAGTCGAATCCTCATGACTGAGGCTCGTGTCTGCCTGGAGCCAGCGCACTGGTGTTGATCAGATTTCTCCATTTGTCCCGGTCTTGAGCCTGTCTTAAAGGAATGTTAAACGACACTCCGGATAGTTCTCGAATTTGGTCAGACCACCGTGTTGGAGAGCGTCCTCGCGGTCTTTTGCCTTGTACTTGGCCAGCTATCACGAGCTTCTCGAGGCTATAATACACCGTTGCCTCGAGAACGGTGGATTATAGCAGTGTATATTGCAACATCAGTGTGATTTCACTGGTGGTAGGTCTTTTGTTGCAAGAGGCCGGCTAGGTAGGTACCACCGGTGTCCAATATTCTGCCGCCAAATAGTAGTGCTTAGGCACTACTGTGTTCCGGTTTGAAGGGCACTGTACGCTAGTGAAATTACTGGGCGAACGAGATTTAAGAACTAATATCTCGAGGTTGGCAACGCGTGAGTGGCACCTACTAATGGTGCTGCAAGCGCTCATAAGCTGCGGCAGCCACTTACCATCAGGTGGGCCGTATGCTTGTTTGCCAACTTCTAACATAAAAAAAAAAAAAAAAAAAGATGTTACGCGAAGAAGATGTAGGACCGGAAGGGGTGGGAGATTAAGTTTCCACGTTTTCAAACGAAACACAACAGATACAGTTACTCCATATTCCGTTAGAATACTTCCTTGAAATGGTATTTTCAGGTTATAATAAATAATTAGCCGGTTATACGGAATACCTTTTCCCTTTTCATTTCAATTTACAGGAAAAATATACAGAGAAGTATTATTGATACCCAATCATATAACATCCATTATATTAAAGATTATATTGTAATAATAGATAAAAATATATACTCGTGTTCTAATTTTTCTGAAACAACTTTTATATTGGATACACTAAAAGAAGAAACGTAAGTAATAAGTTCTATCCTTGATAGATCACTCAGATTTAATAAATATGATATACAATTACTATATCTGTTGAGGGTGCCCTCTTCTCAGGTCTTGCCTGGTTTACCGAACTCCCGCCCTGAGACCTTCAGGGAAAGGGTGGCCTCGGCTTCCCTCCTACGAAAACAGTGTCACCTAGTAATACAATTACTAATATAATATATAATAATCATAGCATAGAAATTATTATATAGAAATTTATATTTTAAATTTCATGTACCTTATTGTGTAATAAAGCATACAAATTCTAATTCATTTGCAAATTAATATAGTAATTTTTAAAAAATGCTTTAACTTGTTACATGATATTTTTAGTTAATATTTTCTAGGTATCAAAAAAAATGATTTCGTTTTGAATTGACGTTGTGACGCAGCAGTAGCGAACATGCCTTAAGCGTCAGCGCCAGGTTTGATTCTCGCTCGGAGCACATGTTCGTATTGACCATATAAGCATGTGTTCCGGTCTGGGTGTGTTTGTCTTTGTGTATATTTCTGAACTATCTAGACTATCTGTGTACCAAATTTCATTTCAATCGATCTAGTAGTTTTGTCGTGAAAGCGTGACAGACAGACAGAGACAGAGTCGCATTTATAATATTAGTATAATTTAACTGGATTTATATACTTTTTTATAGTTTATACTTCAAACTTAGCACCGGCAACCTTATCCGTAGACGCATTAACGCACCCTCGCTACGTAAGTAAGCCCGAAGTATCTAAAGTGTTATAGCTTTTGAGATGGCTTCCATGTTCAGTCTCCACGTAAAAATATTGAAGAGTTAGAATAGTATGGTAAGCAAAGTGGCTACAAAGTGTGCTTCTACTTTTATGTATACAGAAAATGATATCAGCAATGACAACATAATGGAAACCATATAAAAAATTCGCAAATTCTTAATAATATATAATAAGTATTACTAGATAAAATACTAGAGAAAATATTAATAAAATAAAAATAAAGATAATTTATAAAAATAAAGATAAAAAATAAAAATAAAGATAAAAATAAATAAAATTTAAAAATGATACTTAATATTTAGCTTTTGCCATATTAATAATAATTATAGTTTCGTAAATTCATGAAGCAGTTCATTTCATATTTATAATTTATTAGTTCGT
Organism: Hestina assimilis; assembly: GCA_023373885.1. NCBI lineage: Eukaryota > Metazoa > Arthropoda > Insecta > Lepidoptera > Nymphalidae > Hestina > Hestina assimilis. The sequence continues at coordinate 14,714,194 of CM041745.1, forward strand.
TTTTATTTTATTTATAAGAAATAAAATTAAAAGCACTAACTATATTAAAAAGTGTTTTTAATGGCGGTTAGCACAGTTCGCCTGATGGTAAGCATTCACCGCAACCTAAGAACACTTACTTTAATATTTGAATTATCACATGCACGTTGCCAACCCAAGATATAAGAGAGAAGGAATGAGAAGGGAAAAAGGAAGTGAAAAGAGGGGGAAGTGAACAGAGGAGCATGGCTCTATTACTCTATAAAATAAAGCACTAAATTACTGTCCCGATTTTTTCTTTGGATAAAAAACTGAAAAGCTATAAACCAAGATATAAACCAATCTAAAGTAAAAGCTTAGACCTTTACTCACATTTCACTGTAATCTATCCTAAGATTTCTGCATTATCTGTACAATCGAATCAAGTGAAGCAACATTATAATATACATAAATACAGCTAAGACAAAAATACTGTACAAGTTAATGTAAGATAAGATAATATATATGTTTCACAATACATTTCTACGTGCGGTTGTGCTACTCTGGATATTGGAAAGATTACACAACAATAGTGTTGAAAGATTACACACAAAGTGAATAAATGACACCAATGCATGCTTGCACCGCACGTGGCTCATAAGTCACAATTTTGGTCATCGAGGTCGACAAGGTCACGTGGATATGTCACTTCTAGTGTTTTATTATTAAGATTTTTTTATTACATAGATCTTTTAAAATGTCAAATTTATTTCGAAAACAGAAGCCTAAGAATTATGAAACAGGCTTTGAATATTTTAATATAAAATTAACTATAGATTCGAGAAGGTCATAAGACGGCCTTGGATTAGAGTGTTTTGAAGAATCCATTAAAAATATGAAACAATTTGTGAATATGATTCCAGAAATGAATTCGGAAATGAAATTGTTACGGCGGAAGTCGAGCGGGGCGAGTTATTGAATTGTAGCTGAGGTAGTAGAAAAGTTTTCAACGAATAAACGGTTTTAGAGGGAATGTTTGGGTCAGAGTTCGCTTTATTGATTTAAATGCACCCAGTGTTTTCTTTCATGCAATTCACTTTAAAGCTTTTAAAGTCATGTTCTTATTATATTTTATAATTGTATGGATGTGATATTTTAAATCTATAATTATTTTTGTTACATTGACCGGCGGATTACCATCATCACTCAGAATTCTAAAATATATGTAATTGGGTCAAAAACTGTCACACTATCACACACGTGAATATTGTTTTATATTATACGGTAGCAAAAAGGCTTTCGGTCAGACTAATGGAAAACAGAAATCACAATCAATGTTCAAATTAACACCAGTGAAAACGATTGGGATAATATCGAAGCGGTAAGGAAGCATGATGACGAAAACGAAGAGGTCAGAAGCTTAGCTTAAAGAACGCAAAAAATAGTACAGATCCTTTGAAAGTGTATTAATCTCGGTCGAACTGACACAATTATGAAAAGAACAGCAAGCTCTTATACCGAGAAATATTATATTAATATGGATTTCATAAACTACAAGTTTTTCCAAGTTATTACTCTGAGCAATTGCATTATGATTTGCAGAATCAGAGAATAAGAGCTGAGTGTTTCTACCAAATATAATGATTTTATTAAAGTATTATATAATAACATATACGAAAATTTAAAGCACTCTTTTCCAAGGCGATAGGATCCAAATGGACAGCATATGAAAACGGTTTCCATAAATTTGAGCCAAGCCAGAAATTGGAAAATATTTTCTAGTTTATACATTTCTGCACAAACCTGATGCTGATTATGTAGACATTGACAAGTGCCTTACATATGGTATCTAAATGCAAGGCTTACTAACCTAGTTTTCACAGTAGCCAAGATTTGATAAGTGGGTACCAGCAGAGCTGAACATAAATTTTAGCATTTGCTCAATTCACCACATCTAAAATTTAATACTTGGCTCGAATGTAACAAACAATGTTATGAAACAACTAACACAATTGGCGATGTTAATAATTAAATTATTTGTGACTATTCAAAATGTAGAAACAATTTTGGCTTATATTATTTCTACTACAATGAATAATATTATACATATACATATTAAGTATATTATGACTTGATAAAAGGAGCTACTTTATTATTTCCTCAAATTTAAAATATTATTGATTCGAGTAGTTTTTTAGAATTTCTGAATCTTCGTTACATTTTGTTGCAAAAGTGAAACTACTGTCATTTCGAAAAGTAGGTTATGGAGAGAAGAACCAGCATTTCATTTAAATTATTTATGTTTAATAAGACGTAAGTGATTATTACTTATACTAACTGATTAATTACTTTTAATGAGTTTTTATAGTTACTAACTAAAGAAAAATAGCCAACGTATTATAGCGAACTAGCGTCTGCCAGCGGCTGCATCCGCGTGAATAAGAATTTTAATACAAACTTTGAACTCCCATGACATAGGGAATTTAGAAAATAACAATTTCTAAACACGTGTTTTTTATCTCTAATGGTTAGCCAAAAACAAATATTCATGCTACTAGTGCCAAAAATAGCGTACATCCCAGACAAAGTTTCAAACCTAATTTGACACCCTTAAGGGTTTAATTTCGAAAAATTCTTTCTTAGTGTTTTCACCTTTACGTTTTAATAACAACACCTGTGAACAAATTCAGCTGTTTAGGTCCAAAGGCTAAGGCTGGGCGTTTATAAGTCAGTCAGGTCTTCTCCTTTTATAAATATAGATAAAGTAGTGAATAAAACGATAGTCTAAAATGTTATTATCTTTTTTAAGATAAAAATATCCAACAAATCTCATCATAGCAAACCGTAATCTTTTCCCCAGTTCCATTCTGACAGGGCACAATAATAAAAGCTTAGTGCGATGAAAAATATCACGTTTGTTCGCGACGAAACTTCAGAAATTAGAAATTGTTGACGCCGCGACGCTACGACCTTAATCTTGTGGTTAGTTTTGAAGAATTTGTTGAACTTTTTACGATATTACTGTTTTTTTTCGTTATCATATTTATAATATATATCCATCATCTGATATCTGTTGGGCCTCTTATTGCAAGAGGCCGGCTAGGTAGGTACCACCGCAGCGTCAGATTCTACCGCAAAGCAGTCTACTGTGCTTCGGCAGCTAGTGACATTACTGGGCAAAGGACATTAAAGAACCAATATCTCGAGGTTAGCAACGCGTGAGTGATACTTACAAATGTATGATATTGCAAGCGCTCATAGGCTACCGATTGCTTGCCAACTTCATAGAGAAAAACGAAAATACCATGATAGTGTCTAAAGTACGACACGTTTCATCGCAGCAATTTATAAAATTTTACAGTGAAAGTATAAAGCTATAATTACATTAAACAATAAGCCTTACGTTCTGGTGTTGACACTGTTTTTTTTTCAGCCCATGGCTTAACCCAAGTGAATAACGATTTTTAATAAGGCATTTTTATTACAATATAGAAATAATTGGTTCCCTATACAAATTTTCATTCTATTTCACCACTTTCAACCTTTTTTTCGACATCAAAACCTATGTCCTTTAAAAGTCAGATAGATAGAGCTACTTTCGCAGATGTAATATTAGGAGAAATTTCAAAAATATCCTTTTTTCAAGTTTGGTCAGACGCACTTAAATTAAATAAACTAGCAGATACCATAAGGTGGATGTCAGAGGAACATCACGTATACATGATAAAACTAGTCCCATGTTTTATTCAAGACGGCGTGTAGGAAATCGTCGGCTGAAAGACTGTGAGATATTGGATACAGTGGCCCGAGGAATCCAGCGAGTATGATAAAGAAAAATAACTTTAATATTTCAAGGATTTTACTGTCTTGCAAGACTTTCAGTTTGATAATTCTATTCAGCTATTATACTAGGTGCGTCCATGACTTCGCTCGCGTGTTGTTCACAGTCAAAAACGAACGAACAATTTATTATGCTTTATTATATTAGTATAGGTAATGACGAAGGCAAACAGCTGTTTTGTACTCAACACATTTTACCGCCCGCCCGCACTTTCTTTCTTATTGCTTGGGTTCTAAGTAACATATCATGGTGTAATATATATAAATAAATGTACTATCAAACGCAAAAAGAATTTTTCAAATCCGATCAGTTTTTCAAACCCTAGGCAAATACTCGTATAATACCGGGAATAATAAAGATTCTAGTTAATGTCTATGGTTTTAAATTAAATGAAGGATTTCAAGAAGAGGTCTTACGGACGGCTGTATAATATAATAATATAATTTAGTTATGTCCTTCTAGCCGACTACAAACATCCAATTTCTAAAGCATATCCTAAAGGTAACTGAAAACAATATGGACAGCATTCTTGGATAGGAGTTTTAGGTTCCATCTCCAAGGTCCTTCACCACAAAGTCATAGCATAGCACCACTACCAAGAAATGTATTAACAAAATTAATACAAACGGCCAGTATATCTTGAAATAACGTTATAAAATGTCAAAAAATGAAAGGGGAAATGTAATCTTCTTCTTCTTATCAAGTTGTTCACGCAAAAACGGGTGAACGAATTTGGATGAAATTTTACATAGAATTTGGATGAAATATAGAATAGATATATATATAATAGATTAACCTGGAATGAAACATCGAATTATTTTTTGGAAAAATGTGAAGTTCCTGTGGGATTATCAAAAAACATATTACAGTACGTATTCCATTGAAATAGTTATAATAGAGGTGTCGTATGGAACATTATTTACTTATAAATAATTCTTTCTTGATACAATTCTAAGGCGACCGCGGACGAAGTTGCGGGCTAATGCTAGTTCTCAATAAATACAATTATGATATTGTATGTAGCTTACTTAACCTAGTAACTATAGGCAATAACATCACCTATAGCAGAATGTATCATTTTGAGCATGATTTCAATCCCAGTATCACAATATACTCGTGTTTTCAATATCGCACTGAGGCCTGACTCGTCTGTTAGCGTAGTTTAATAAAGCGAACGATGACACTCTTGTATTTTCATTTTGACGTTGCCGTGTTACTCTACACCTTCTCCTGATATTTTTGAGATTTTTTTGATTATTTTTTGAAAAATTTTAATTAATTGTACAAAAATATTACTTTTTTTTCTTAGCCATAAACTTACTATATATACAAACGCTAACTTTATTCTCTTATGTTGCAAGCTTTTGACTAACTTCACTCAGTTGCGATGGTGCGGAATTAACGATTGAGCACCAGCTAGCCTTTGACATTTTATACTAAAATATTAATTTTCTGCACTCCTAAGTTTGCTAAAGATGCGGACGGAATATGTATTCTAAAAAAAGGATTCCAAATTTTTCTCTTCAAATATTAAAATAGATTCTTTACATCAAATTTATACTTTGATAAAGGTTTTGACTTTGACCACAGAAGTGTCTGAATTTCTCGATCAATGCAAAATGGTCGTTACGAAAAAGATTGATGCGAAACGACCCAAAAGTATAAAATTGAATTTGAACGGACCGAAAATGGATAGCTGATAACGGATAAGTGGGTAAACAGAATTTTTCCAAAAAGGTGTAAAACTTGTTCTTACAAAAACCTTAGCAATCTTTTATATAATAACTAGCTCCTGCCAGCGGCTTCGCCCACGTGAATAACGATTTCAAATCAAACTCTGAACACCCTCCCCCCTGACATTCAAAGTTCTTAAAAGGGAGGGCGTTTTACGAACTTTGAATATCATATTTATTTATATCGAATCAATAGCTTAAAAAGTAAGCTTAAACTCCTAACCCGACAATACTGCCATACAAATTATTATATTCATATATTAATTATTAATAATTTATTATAAATTTAGTTAGTATTTTGAAATTACTATATTATTATTAGTTATTTTAAAAAATGGACATTATTATGTTCCGCTTTGAAGGGCACTGTAGGCTAGTGAAATTACTGGGTAAAGGAGATTTAAGAACCAATATCTCGTGATTGACAACGGGTGAGTGGCACGTATTAATGGTTCTGCTCTCGTAGGCTATGGCAACCGCTTTCCATAAGGTGGGCCGTATGCTTGCTTGCCAACTTAAGATATATAAAAAAAATTATACACAATAGAATGTTACTAAAAAGCAATCTATTATGGTTGTGGCGAAGTAAATTGAACAATATCGCTAAGAAGATAAGTGACGCAGCAAACTAAATTCGTCACAGTAAAATCTATTTCAACAGTGTCACAAAACAAATTATTTCCCGACATTATTGTTGGTGAGTCATTGTTCGGTACAGAACGGAGTTTAATAAAAAGGACTCAGCAGCGTCGGCAGAATGCAATATTCAATGGCTTTGGCCACATTATATAATACGGCTGTGTATTGTATCATTCGTTGAGGAAAGTCTTGACTCTCTCTTAGAAATGAGAAGATAAAGGTTTATTGCTTTCTTCAAGATATAACAGAAAATTATTCAGTTTATTTCTTACTGTAAAAACTACCTGTATATTATGTGTTTGTATACGATGACTCAATCGCATGATTAATATAATATAATTCACAGAATCTTGAAATTCATCAGTATCCGTACTAATCTCTGCGTTTGATTCCGTAAGCAGGAGTAACAGACATCCAAAATCCACCTTAGTTCTTTCTTATTCTGCCTTCACTTTATCTCCCACTTTATCGTATAATAACAGGGAAGCATGTTTTATATTTTGATAATATTTTTTGAAAAAATATCAGCAATGCTTATTTCAAGGTTATTAATATTCCTACTGCCCCTCCAAATAAACTCGAAGCTTGCGCTTGGAGAGGGTATGACAAAAGTCCAACTGGTCAGGATCGAACCCGCAAGTCTCGCATTAACGGAGTGGAGTCCGCCCTTCTACCGTTGACCTATTGAGGCTTCAATATTGAACAAGATATACGAGCGATGGGAAAATTGATATCACGGAGAGCAAAGGCGAGACACAGAGCAAAGTGGAGAACCATCGTAGAGAAGACCAAGAGCTACAAGAAGTTTTAACGCCATCGGAAGTGAAAAGTATTATAGCGTTCGCCCACACTTACCAAACTGAGCTAGGTTTCACAATAACTAGAACATTCTTGAATGATCTTTATTTGACGACCCCATCTTGTAGTAGATAATACCATCAAACATGACATGGTACTGACGTTTAAAGCTTAATATCCCTAAGGCACGCAATAAAGCAGCGTTCTTTTCAGGAAGACTTGTAAGCCTGCCTAAGGTGGAGTAAGCCATCCTTTTAAACTTTTCATACATTTTATTACTAAAATTCAGATTTTTCTAGATTCATTCTCGTACAATAAACAAAACAAATTACTTAATATTTACTGGCTTAACAAACATGAATGAAAAAAGAAATGGACAGTTTGGATTAAAATGCAGAATTACGATGTTAAAAAACGTGATTCTTTATTTTAAAATGTTTAACGAATGGCAAAGTTTCATTTTTTTTTTTATGTTAGAAGTTGGCAAACAAGCATACGGCCCACCTGATGGTAAGTGGCTGCCGCAACCTATGAGCGCTTGCAGCACCATTAGTAGGTGCCACTCACGCGTTGCCAACCTCGAGATATTAGTTCTTAAATCTCGTTCGCCCAGTAATTTCACTAGCGTACAGTGCCCTTCAAACCGGAACACAGTAGTGCCTAAACACTACTATTTGGCGGCAGAATATTGGACACTGCGGTGGTACCTACCTAGCCGGCCTCTTGCAGCAAAAGACCTACCACCAGTGTGACACCAGTGTGTCATGATTTGTATAAAACCTCTCATGGAAACTCTTAACACTTTTTTCACTTCTTCAGGGGTGGAATTTTAAAAAACATTAAAATACATATTTATTCAACTCTAATTTTTATTATAGCCTTCATGATTCTTGTGTCAAAAATCATGAACTTCCATACAAACTATCAACCCCTTTGTTACCCCCTTAAGGGTTGAATTTTGGAAAATCCTTTCTTAGGGCGCGAACGTAAAAACAACAAGTGTGAAAACATACAGCTTTCTAAGTCCAAGGGTTTAGGCTGGGCGTTTATAAGCCAGTCAAGTCTTTGCCATTTATATATTATATATAAATAAATACCAGCTTGTTACGTTCCCACGTCTCGCGGATTCAAAGAAATAACAGACCACCGGGTTTTCGCCGTAATAACCATTTCATCGGAAAGTTCAAAAGTGTTTAATCAGAGTTCACCGTATTAGTTGAATTCGTTGTAAATGTTATATTTTAATTTAAGATATTGATTTAATTTTATATTCACTCTTGTCTCGCACATCGAGTAAGTAGTACTAGTTTTAAGTTTAGCCATGTAATATTATTTTTATTTAATTAAATTAATATTAAATAATTTTGTTTTTTTTGGACCCTCCGCTGCCGTCGTACATAATTAGCTAGTAAATATTTAGTCTGGGTCCTTATTTATTAAGAACGTAGTCATTAATAATGATTTGCTCAAATTAATCTTTATAATAAATAACGTTCTATAACATCTCCAAGCATCTAATTAAACGTCTTGTTTCGGAATCTCTTGAATTTTAATTAATTAATTTTGATGTACGTAATACGTTACGGTTCTATATTGTGTACATGATTTGGAGTCTTTAATATTCTTAATTAATTAACTTCACGTCACAAGTATTATAAAAAATATATCCTTCTATTTTTAATCAACCTTAAATAGGAGGTTTTCGGTTTATCCAATTTTTGTATGTGCTACATTCTTCTTCCTAGCATTATTTCAGGTACCCTGGTTTCCCAGGGTCTGCTTATTACTCTTGTCCAGATATGACAGGTTACTAGTTTTTACACAGAATTATTGCCATCTGACCTCCGCAACCCTAAGGGCAAACCAGTTACTCATTGGATAAGAGCAATTTACTTATCAAGAGTTAACGATTATTATCAGATGTTATGTACAAGCGGGACCTGTAGCTTAACTTGTTCTCCGAGGCACGGTTGCAGACCCTCCAGGACAAACGCACAGACGGAAACAGATATTTGTAAGATCCATGCATACATCTACCCGAGTGGGAATCTAATCAGCAACCGTCGAGCTAAAGGCGGACTCGCTACCCATAACGCCACAACGGTGTCCTTGCACGTGTTACATTCAGTTTGATAATTCTTTTATGTTGTATATGATTTTGACTTTCGAGGCCAATGAGTGGACGTATAGTATTCTCACTTCTCGAACAAAATACAAAAGAAGCAAAAAATACAAATACAATTAAATTAAATCGAAATTCTGTGTGAGGGTAGTATATCCTCGGTCAAGAAAGTTTTCATGCCGAAAAAGAAAATTTATACTACTTTTTTATGTTACAAGTTGGCAAACAAGCATACGGCCCACCTGATGGTTAGTGGTTGCCGTAGCCTATGAGCGCTTGCAGCACCATTAGTAGGTGCCACTCACGCGTTGCTAACCTCGAGATATTAGTTTTTAAATCTATTCTGCCCAGTAATTTCACTAGCCTACAGTGCCCTTCAAACCGGAACACAGTAATGCCTTAGCACTACTATTTGGCGGCAGAATATTTGACACTGCGGTGGTACCTACCTAGCCGGCCAGGCATCTTGCAACAAAAGACCTACCACCAGTGTGACTGATTGCACAAGTGGAATAATCTCTGCTGTGACAGAGATTATCCCAACAGCGGGCGATAGGGTCGTCACGTCCCGAAGCCAAAAACTTCATATTAATCATTTAAAGTTAATCAAGGTCCTAAAATATAACTTTAAACATAACATATTGTCGATGTTGTGACACAGCGGTAGCGGACCTTCCTTAAGTGCCACAGTTCGCTGGTTCGATTCACGCTTCGAGCACATCTTTGTATTGACCATACAGCCATGTTTTCTGGTCTGGGTGTATTTTTCCTTGTCGCTGTGTATGTTTTCGAACCCCCAGGTAATCAATACAATACTGGATGCCTTTTTAGAATAGCAATATACACTTTATGTAAAATTTTATAGAGAAATTTTGATCCGATCGAAATCATTGTCATGGAAACTGGCTTAAAGCAGTGAAGCTGGCTGAAGGTGAGGGAATAAGAATAATAATCCTATATATATTTTATCTTTCAAAGGACCTTCCTAATGTTGGCTAAATTTCCTTCAAAAGAATAAGGTACCGAAACTAGTTTGGACCCGGAGGGTCATTTCAATTATTGCCCTATGCGCGTGACATTTTACACACGATGTCATTAGGGTCGGACCTGCAAAGTTTTTGTATTGGATACATTTGAACGGACCAATAACATATTTTATTCTAACTAAAACTAACTTTGGTAAATGTTTAGGAAAGGTTTGGTTTAACGGTGCTATATACTTTGTATTTTATAGTCTGGATATCTATGGATGAAATTTGATACACAAAACTTGTACAGTTTGATCTATGTCTTGCGGAATAAATTTGTTGGGGCTAAATTAGTTAGTTGTATCCAGTGAATCTTTAGTGCTTTTATGTTAGAGGGAGAAAACGGGCAGGAAGCTCTCCTAATATTAAGCGTTTACCACCCCCTATGAACATATGCACACCCGAGAGCTGGTAGATACAACCGGTTATACGCTGACGTTGTAACGAGGCTGACGTACAGTCACTTCACGACTTTTTCACCAACGTTTGGTGGTAGCCACCAGGCGGGTACTCAAATGGGTCGGCTCGACCACGAAAGTACTACCCCAGAAAATAAGTGAGAGCGCCGGAGACCCAATCTTCCGACCCTCATCACTCCCTTCTTACTCTTGGGTTGGCAACGCGCATGTGTGAAAAAAAAAAAAAAAAAGTATCGCGCGCGTTCATAGGTTGCAGTGACTGCTTACCGTCAGGCGGACCGTATGTTTGTTTGCCAACCATCATGAAAACAAAAACCAGCTAATGTTATTTCTTTTTTATGGAACTGTTTGTTAACAGTGTACGTAATGCGAAAACTGATACATTTAGTTACTTTTCTTTTACAAAAAGCGTCAATATATTTGACGCAGGTTGCTTAGATCGGGAGTGTATTCATATATTCGACGTCATCATGTTTTAAAAGCGACGTAGGAAACGTGAAAAATGTCATGACGTCTTAGCAATTGGTGCAAAAATATATCATAGAAAACAGGTCATGTCGATATGATTCATGATCCTTGAATATTCCATATAATATGTATTTTCGTGTAATCATCTAAACTTTTATATATCATGAAAGATATTTTATCATCCTGTCATTATTTTACGCGCTGACGTTTACTTTCAATGTCGTAGTAGTAAATATCGTCATATATAAATGTCGTGTACAATTTTTATAAACATTCTGCTATATAAATATAAATTAAAAACGTATATAATACTAGCGGGCCCGGCAGACGTTGTCCTGCCCCGAAAAAATCTGGGACCCGATAGCGGCGCCCTCTACCCGGTGAAAGATTTTGATTGACTAATATGGCTATTAAAAAGCAGGGGTTGGTGATAACAAAGTGCAAATTAAGGGTCACATAATAAAAATAAAAAGAAAAATTTTATCCAAAAAATAAAAAATAAAAATTTGGGGTGGACATCCCTTATCACTTAGGGGTTTGAAAAATAGATAGTAGCCGATTCTCAGACTTACTGAATATGCATAAAAAATCATAAGAATCGGTCAAGCCGTTTCGGAGGAGTATGGGAACGAACATTGTGACACGAGAATTTTATATATTAGATTTTATTTTTAATGTTTTTCTAACTGCGTCCGCGGCTCCGCTCCGCTCGTAGTTTACCATCGCCATACATTATATATGTATTATTTGTAGCATAGTATTAATAATGTATATATATTTTTAACTGTGTGAAGTAGCACCATCTAGGGTAGGTGGTTCTTGCTTTTTGCTCATTTCATCTGAAACCAGGTTGTCTGGAAGAGATCGCTACGTAGAGTTATTGTAACTCTTGCTGTATTTTATTTACCGATGTTTTTTACTACACGGAAACTTAATTCTTTTTCGAAAATAAAAAGATTAGCATATGTTACTCTTTTTAACATCAGCTATCTGCCATGATGCAATGCAATCAGTCCACCTGTTTCAGAGATTAGCCGTAACAAATAGACAGATACACAAATATTTTTAATATTTTTAATAAAAACCCGGCGGTTATCAAGTCGATAAGTCAGAGGTCTATGAATATGGACGACCTGGACAACTCTAACACTAAGTGGGCCACTATGCCAAATGAAATAATATGTATCTCAAAAATGAAAATCGGTGTATCTAAACACGAGATAAAAAAAACTATGCCACAAAAACGAAACACTCATTTTGTTACGTTGTTAAGTGATTGATGGAATCAAGTTATGACGAGTGAGAACAGGAAAAAACACAAGGAAAGAACACACAAAAATAATAATTGATATCCTTCCTCCTATGAAAAGTATATATAAAATCGCAGTTGATTTTCCTTTATTATTTTTTTTTTTATGTAAGAGGGGCAAACGGGCAGGAGGCTCACCTGATGTTAAGTGATCACCGCCGCCCATGAACATCTGCAACACCAGAAGGCATGCAGGCGCGTTGCCAACCTTTAAGGAAGGAATAGGCTCTTCTCTTGAAGGTTCCCAAGTCGTATCGTTTCGGAAAGACCGCCGGCGGAAGTTGGTTCCACAGAGAGGTTGTGCGAGGAAGAAAATGTCTTCTAAATCGCGCTGTTGTGGATTTCCAGACATCGAGGTGGTATGGATAGAACTTAGAGTTTTGTCGCGATGTCCGATGGTGAAATTCTACCGGCGGGATCAATCCAAAAAATTCCTCAGAACACTCTCCGTGATATATACGATAGAAGATGCAGAGTGATCCGACATCTCTCCGCAATGCCAAAGGATCAAGCCGATCGGAAAGGGCTTGATCGTCGACAATTCGAGCCGCTCTACGTTGGATGCGGTCAATTGGAAGTAGCTGGTACTGGGGAGCTCCCGCCCAGAGGTGAGAGCAGTACTCCACGTGTGGTCGAATTTGTGCCTTGTAGAGCTTTAGGCGATGAGCCGACGTGAAGTAGTGCCTCGCCTTGCTGCTGCTTTTATATCATTAAGGATCGCAAACAACCATCCTTCCTGATAGTTTTTTTTTTTATGTTAGAAGTTGGCAAACAAGCATACGGCCCACCTGATGGTAAATGGCTGCCGCAGCCTATGAGCGCTTGCAGCACCATTAGTAGGTGCCACTCACGCATTGCCAACCTCGAGATATTAGTTCTTAAATCTCGTTCGCCCAGTAATTTCACTAGCGTACAATGCCCTTCAGACCGGAACACAGTAGTGCCTAAGCACTACTATTTGGCGGCAGAATATTGGACACTGCGGTGGTACCTACCTAGCCGGCCTCTTGCAACAAAAGACCTACCACCAGTGTGACTGATTGCACTGGTGGAATAATCTCTGTTGTGACAGAGGTTATCCCAACAGCGGGCGATGGGGTCGTCACATCCCGACGCCATTAATGTCACCTTACCTTATGTTTACTTGTATTTTGATAAGATTAACCAATTACCGTATGCTCCCATTGAAGATGAAGTCAAAAGAGAGAGTGAGGAAAATAGAAAAAGAGACAGAAGATTTTTTATCGTTACTGGGTATATTATGTTATTGGGTAGAAACTTCCCTGTTGTATCATTATTGTGTACCAATACAATGCATCTTACAAGGCCAGCAACGCACCTGCAAAGCATCTGGTGTTACAGATGTTCATGGGCAGCGGTAATAACATAACATTAGGTAAACCGCACCGCGTACGATTATTAGATTACGCTGAAGAGCGCTCCCTACTTCCTGATTACGTCCTAAGTCTAGGCTCGACCATGCAGAACCTTTGGGAGGTATTCAACTTAAGCTTGATTAAGCTTACTGGCTGGGGCCAACAGTAATTGAGACTCCGGAAAAGCCTTATATTCAAAATCAATAATAAGTAAGCATGATATGATTTCAACGGAATACGATATTTCTACTAGGTGATTTAAATAAATAGACAATTCACTCAACTGCCCCCATTAGGATAGTGATATCTTTTGTCGGAAGTCCGGAAACATACACCCAGACCGGAACACATGCCTGTATGGTCAATATAAACACACAGGCTGTTGCTGTGCCACAACGTGGTCAGTAATAATATTTTTGGTTTAATAATATCATATTATCCTATCACAGATATATTTGGCAAAAACATAAATACTACAGGTATTTTGTTGTGACAACTGGTTTTTCATTTACAAACGTCACTCAAGCACTCGTTGGCTCATCACTTACGTGACAAGGGTTGACAACATCCCTTTAGGTATTAAATAATGGAGTGTTGTTTCACTGTAAAAACTCTTTTAGGAGACACTTAAGCCTAATTTTCCTACGGAAAATTTTATGTATATTCTTAAAACCGAACAAAATATTTTATCCGAAAAGCTTTTGTTTCTTGAGTTTAAATGTTTAAGGTTACTTTTATATATGTATTATTTTCCACTAATTTATGAGTTATATAGTAGTATTAAAAAGCATTGCTAATTTTCTTTTTTCTGCTTCTTATCGAGTGGTTAGTGGCCAACCTAGTGTCAGAGTTGTTCAGGTCGCCCGTAGGCCTCTGACTTGACTTATCGACTGTTGTCTAATTGTCAACAGCCGAGACCGACTTTTTACGTGCCCTCCGAAGCACGGAGACGCTCGGTTGAAATACCACTATGCGATAACCCATCTAGTGACCGACCGCGCCTAAAGTTGCTTAACCTACCGATCGTTTACCGATCAGTGGGTGCACCCACTCGGGTATGAGCAAGCTAATTTTATTTAAAAAATGTCATAATAATTATTAAATTATTTATTGTTGGCAAAAACTCAAAAAGTGATTTTTGATTATTATTCCTAAGATAAGATGATTCAGGTTATAAATTGTTATTTCTATACCAAATATCATTCAAAGTAATAGACCTATTTTATGAGAACTATTCACTTGTTTTTTTATGAGACGCTCATAGCCGGGTGCGCTCACTGATTGGTAAACGATCGGTGGGTACAGCAATTCTAGGCACGGTCAGTCACTAGATGGGTGTTGCAGAGTGGTATTTCAGAGGGCACGTAAAAAGTCGGTCCCGGCTGTTATCAATTTGATGTCGATAGATCAAGATAAATCAAGTCAGAGGTCTATACGGGCGACGTGAACAACTCTGACACTAGGTTGGCCACTAACCACTCTATAAAAAAACCTATTTTATAATTGAGTACTTAAGATCGAAACATTCATAACACCTTTAAAATATTAGTAGGATACATAACAAGTTGTACCGAACATACAAACATTTAAGATTTTCGATAAATTATAATCCCTTTTTCAGTAAACCATCCTTAGCTACTGTCAACATTGCTTAACCGAAGTAAATCAACATCTAACACGATCAAACACTAAAAGTCAAGTAATATTAACGTTGCCACGCTAATTTAATGGAAGTATCGATATTCGATACCGTTAAATTAATTCCCAGTAACTCGATCTTGTAAGTAATTAACCCGTAATGTGCGGTGTGTAAGCACTTGACCCCAAAATCTTATAAACAATTACTGTATTGAGTGTCAGAAGAGTCCTGGTATAAATCACTTGGTTTGATATAGCGAATACCATTAATATTATGTTGCGTAAATAGAGAAAAGAAAAAGATAATGATATGATGTATTTGTGACCGGATTCTCACGTAGCTAGAGTATATTTTGTACTTATTTATCTTTCCAGTATCAGGAACTTTTTAAGTTTCTATGGCTTTTTTTTTTTTTTTATGTAAGAGGGGGCAAACGGGCGGGAGGCTCACCTGATGTTAAGCGATCACCGCCGCCCATGAACATCTGCAACACCAGAAGGCATGCAGGCGCGTTGCCGACCTTCAAGGAAAGAATACGCTCTTCTCTTGAAGTTTCCCAAGTCGTATCGGTTCGGGAAGACCGCCGGCGGAAGTTGATTCCACAGAGTGGTTGTGCGAGGAAGAAAATGTCTTCTAAATCGCGCTGTTGTGGATTTCCAGACATCGAGGTGGTAGGGATGGAATTTCGAGTTTTGTCGCGATGTCCGATGTTAAAATTCAGCCGGCGGGATCAATCCAAACAATTCCTCAGAACATTCCCAGTTATATAGGCGATAGAAGATGCAGAGTGATCCGACATCTCTACGCAATGCCAGAGGAACTAGGCTTACTTTTTGGAACGTTTAAAAGTATCCAATAACTGTCGATACATAGATTTAGGCAGTGATTTTTGCTTAGGTAAATAAATGTTAATAATGACTTTTAGTATTAGAATTGTAGACTTACTGTATTATTGTTGACTTTGTGTATTGTTGTGGGCCCTACTGGCCTTGACAAGGTTACTGAGTGGGGCCGTGTACAGAGACCCGGCCGTGAAAATAGGACAACCCTCACGGGGGCTTAAATTAGATTCCGTCCTTAAGGTGACATGCGAAGCCTGGGGAGGACGGTGTTGTGTGCGTGTCTGTACTGTGTCCCTTCTACAGATAAAACTATTTCTTATATGCCCTTACCAATAACAAAAACAGAAATATCGTGCAGCATTATTTAAATTGAAGTGCTCCTAATTTTTGGCTACATCAAGTTACATCTAGTTTCATAATAGATTTGTCGATGTTTTGAAAAAAGAAACGAATTATTTAAAAAATAAAAAGGTGTTAAACGTTTTTCAATAAAACATTGATACCGTAAAAGGCACAAAGTATTTTAAGTCAAACGATGCAAGTCGTATCGAGATCTCTCGAGGATTTTAACTTAAAATCAAAGGTTATTGTGAGGAATCCATCTCTTTGAACCAGACCTTTTCAAGCAAGCATTGATCTGTATTGTTATACTTCAGCCGCGACTGAGCATATAAAAGAATTGCACATTTTAAAATCTTTTGACTCTATCAGATATTTGATCTTAAACATGTTTCTCGAACGCTAGTATCATATAAAAGATTTATATATTGTGAATTATAGAAACTGGTAAAATAGGACGACCGCTGTGGCTTGCTGGTAGCAAATCTACTTTGAGCTTCGACGGTCACGGGTTCGATTTCCACTTGGAGTAGATGTTTACACATGTTTTTGATATCATAATTTTTGAAAATTAAGTATTTATTACGGAAACACGGAAACAAAATCGCAGTCAATCGCATCAGTGTCGCAAAATATGTGGGAACTAAATAATACCAGCCTCGCATGCACTACAAAAACCTTAATCTTAGGGTTACGATCTATTGGGGTCAGAACTATTTGCACATGTGCTTTTTATTTTTTTTTAGTTCAGGCCAGTCTTTGTGACGCTACTTTACCAATTTCGATCCAAACCGTGCTTAATCCAGATATTATAGAGATTAATGCGCCTTGACGTAGCGAGGGGGAACAAGCGGGGTACGGTAAGCTGACCCCTGAGACCTTGCGAAATACTGAAAAATGCACTATTTAAGTACTAACTATTGAAACATATAGTTCTTTTGCTTTCCTCTGGACCCCAAATTAATTTTGGCCTCCCCTTGGCCAAATGCTGGGTACGCTCATGTTAATGGGCAACATAACAGTGGTTTACACTGAGCATTAGAATTTGTTAAGCGATGATAGGCTATTTGAAATTGTCAGAAAAAATGATTTTCAGTTCATAAGTAAATTCGAAAGACAATTTTAATAGTGCCTTTCACGTATCAGCTGTAGTAGCTACAACTCGAATATAATATAAACAAAAGTCGAAAAGTTATTCAAAAGTGCTATTTCTCATAGGAATTTTTGCAAGTCACAAAAAATTCGGCATCATAAACTTCGGAAGCGTAATAAACCTTAACACGTTTTTATAACATCACATTTAAGCAAATAATGAGAAATCATATAAAATCATTTCGAAGAAATGTTGTTGAAATAAAAACGTTGGTTGAAAATAAGAGTATGTTCAGAGGATGGGCGCTAAATTGTGCGCGCGTATATGGTGCGCGGTTGTCGTTGAACGCGCGTTTTCACGGCAGCCGCGGTTCGGATTGAGTTCTACATTTATAATGTATTAAGATGGATGTAGAAATAGTTTTAACGAACCCTGAAATACGTCTGTCCACATCAAAGCGCGGCCTCAGCTGAATGGTAATATAGAAAATCAGTGATCTCAAAGCGCGTGTTTGTGCGTGCTGACTACGGTACGGCACTAGCGCAGCGTTGAACGCGCGTTGTAATGAAATGCTTATGGCACGAGACGGCGCTCAAACTGGCACTCAAACTCAACTCAAAATATTCTTTATCCAAATGGGCTTTTAAGCACTTTTAAATACTACTGATACTGTTACTTTACGCCGTTTTTCTGTGAGACGGTGACACTTCACTGCTCAAGCCGGCCCATTTGTGCTGATTTGAGCATGGCTCTGCTGCTAAAGTAAAGTCCTGTTAAAATACCACAATGAAATCACACATTCAGAGACTTCCGAGTCTACAACTGTCTAACTCACTGATCATTTAACAACCAGTGGGCGGACCCGGAAATTTATGTCGACGAGATTCTGAGTTCGGTTTGTAAGCCGCTTTAATGGTAATAAATTAACCTCTTTTTTGCGTTTTGTTTAAATAGTTAGTAGGGTTTGCTTACGATGTGCATAAAAATTGTGTAATGATCAATTGTGTTTTTAAACAAAGCCAATCAAACTTTCCAAAGTTTAAAAGGTAATATTATTACCGTTATTCAACCGTTTTCATGTTTAAGTTTAGACTAACTGTAGCAACCGGCAGCGGCTACGTACGCGGAGTCCTTATAATTGTCTCCAGAGAGAAATGAATCATTTCTAAGGCAATAATATTTCATAAAGCATATCTATACCGAATTTCAATTGAAAACGTCATGCAGCATGTTTTTTTGATAATCTCAAAGAAACCTAACATTTTTTTGGTATAAAATGTATCTTATGAATTAATCTAGGTAACAATCTATATCTGTACCAAATCCATCCAAATATAATTGCAGTTCTTTTTTGGCAATTCCACAGGAATACATTTGAAGCGCTTATCGAAAAACTACCTCGATCAAACTGCCTGCTATCCAAATCCTTTGATTAGACAGTCTTGACAGTGTTGACCAGACATTGTTGGTAACATCTATCTACACAGACAGATGTAACCAACCGACAGAAGTTAGGCGTCCTAAGCCCGTCCTGCAAGACTCTGACGATAGGATTACATAAGACAATACACAGGGCAGAAACGCACACAGCACCGTCTTCGCCGGCAAGGACAAGGTCCTTTGTTTCGCACGTCGCGTCGCGCTCACGTCGTTGGGTGAGTCCATCGTGTAGAATGCCTGCCTGCAGCCTGCCTCCATCTCCGATGACGTGACATGCCTCCATCTCAAATAACGGAATCAAATTTGGGCCTCGTGAGGTCTGCCCCTTTTTCACGGCCGGGTACTCTGTACTCGACCCCACCACTCGGTGACGCTGTTAGGCAGTAGGGCCAACAGAATTACACGTTCCATAATTTTTGGGTGATTGAGTACCAAACATCCAAACATTCAAACATTTACATTTAATATAATAGAAGTATTATAAATATCAAAATATCTTTATTTGTTTACTTATACTATACTAAAGACTTAATACATTTAATGGGGATATTGTTTAAACTACCAATTACCAGTACAAAACTAGCACTTACTTTATATTCTTAATCGAATGCAAAAGCAATTACCGAACAACACACCTGTTATCGTATTCAATAGATTTAATTTACATCAAGATCGACAGTTGGAAATAATTTAATCCTATAATACAGAATTTCCGCGTATGCAATTATTCCAATAATGTCGTTTGGAATAGAATTTTCTACAAAACATTTCATTTGCAATGGGTTTGATTTTCTTATTACTTACAAGCTTATGCTCGCAACTTGACTTTTTTAAATCATGATGGTTGGCAAACAAGCATACGGTCTTTCCCATGCGGGTTGCCATCCTAAGGGTTAAGAGGGAAGTGATGAGAAAGGAAAAAAAGGAGTGGGAGATTGGGTATTTGGCGCTCTCACTCACGGAACGCCGCGATGAGTGAGAGCGATGCTGATTTTCTGTGAGACGGTAGTGTTTCCTCGCTCGAGCCGGTCCATATTTGCTGAAAGGACCACGACTCTCCTAGACGGAAATGTATGTAAAATACTGTACTGATTTGTTACAAAATATATTCATAGTTCAGCATTTAGTCTGCGTATTGCTGTTGTGACGCAGCGGTAGTGAACCTGCTTCAAGCGCTTCAGGTAGCGGGTTAGATTCCCGCTCGAAGCGGATATTTGTATTGATCAGACAGGCATGTGTTCCGGTCTGGGTGTGTTTGTCCTTGTTATTATGTATGTTTTCGAACCCCCGACACAGGATATAACTATCCTAATGGGGGCCGTTGAGTGGGTAGCGTTTTATGTTTTATGTTACTACTGACAAATAGTATTTTAAGTTAGATCTATTAAAAACAAACTGTGAAAACCGCCTTAAATTTTATGAGATGGTTTTTACGCGATGCTCGTACAAACAATCAGATAGACAAAAAAAACGAAAATAGTCTTTTTAGCTTAAATTGCTGTAATATAAAATCGAAAAGGGGTATTCCCTTAGACTAAGAATATCATGAACGGAGCCATACCCTGTTGCCGCTCTTGTAAACATATTTCAAAGGAGATATTGCTATCTTAGTCTACTGCTCGAAGCACTAATACGAGTAAAAGAAATAGATATATAGGTTTGGCAAATTATTTTTTATGTCTTAAATGTAAATAGTGGTATGTTTTATACCCGGTCAAGGGTGTCAATTGTATAAGAGCATTTATCAATTATATAATACGTAATTTGAATAAAATAATTGTAAATGGTAAAATTGCACACACTTTATGTGTGAAAAACATGGGCACTCGTTTTTAACTAATGTTTATTCTATCTTCTTTCGTTTTCTACGGGTATTCCCTTATACATTTTCTCAAATATATTTGTTGCACATATAGGATTTTTTTATGTTACAAGTTGGCAAACAAGCATACGGCCCACCAGACGGTAAGTGGTTGCCTATGAGCGCTTGCAGCACCATTAGTAGGTGCCACTCACGCGTTGTCAACCTCGAGATATTAATTCTTAAATCTCCTCTACCCTGTAATTTCACTAGCGTACAGTGCCCTTCAAACCGGAACACAGTAATGCCTAAGCACTACTATTTGGCGGCAGAATATTTGACACTGCGGTGGTACCCACCTAGCTGGCCTCTTGCAACAAAAGACCTACCACCAATGTGACTGATTGCACTGGTGGAATAATCTCTGCGATCGGGCGATGAGGTCGTTATATCCCGACGCAGGTAAAAAAAAATTGATAGAATAACAAAGATTCGCCTAAATTTTATCAAAGTAAGTAGCTTATTAGTATACACAATTATCAAAACACACAAATTACACAATTTCATTGTTATTTCAGCTTTCATTATAGCAATTTCAAACATCTGTACCAAGTTTGTACCTCAAAACTATTATACGCATACATAATCTAATTAATTTATTTTCTCATTAAAATTATAATATTGTTCTTTACATGAAATCTAATTAATTAATATCATATTTTTGTTCCATATTTCATGACGGTTGCTAAACAATCGTATAGTCCGCCTGATCGTAAGCAGTCACCACAACCTATGAACGCTTGCGATACTTAAAGTATTACATGGACGCAAGTAAGCAATACCATGTCAACCCACAAAATTGAAAAAACTGAGTTTTATATGCAGAAGTGCTGGTAAATGGCTGAAGAACATTTTTCTTTAATATTTGTGGGGTTTTAAGCTTTAAAACTTCTAAAAAAGCCATTTTTTTATCATGAATTTATTTATTATGTTAAACATTTTGGGTTATATAATATACGAAATATGCAGTTTGTATACTTATTTTTTGTTGCTTGCTAAAAACTTGAATAATACATAAAAAAAGGATCATATAAAGCAAGTTGTTAAAATTTTTCAAACGCGTTTTTCTCGAAATGACATTCGTGTGGGTTGACATGGTATTGCTTATTTGCGTTTGCACATGTGCGATGCCAACCCAAGGGATAGGAGGGAAGGGCTTCCAGCGCTCTCACTAATCGAACGAAACGAGGGTAGGACTTTTCTAGTAGGATCATTTGTGCTGTGAGAAGCATAGCTCTATTAATAAAATCACGAGTGAATATGACGTAATACAAATCTATTGTGAATACCTAGATCGTGTTTAATTTTTTTATTTGTTAACAACAATGAAACTTTCATCCAATCCTTCCAAAGCTCTCCGATCTTCTTCTTATTCTTCCTAGCACTTTTCCCGGTTCTTATTATTACTGTTACTATTTATCAAAGTATGATTGTGTTTATAAATAAACCAAATATTTGATATACTTCAAAATGTAACAAATATAATAATTTTATCAGCGTCAAGCATATATAAGTACTGATTTGTCATAAAAACCTAAAAAGAAATGACGAATTTTTCTCAATTTAAGTAAGACTCTTAAGACGGCACTTTAATTAGTGTATCGTGTGATACATTAGTTTTAATCGACCAAAAAGTTAGTATAGAGAAGTTATTTGTACAAATAAGGTAAATAATGGAAATAGAGAAAAATGCGTTTTAACAGACTTTAAAAAAAGGAGGAGGTTCTCAATTCTCACAATGGAAATGAGAAAATCCAACCAAAAAGTATAAAATAAAAAAACTTGAGAGGTGTCTAGGGACACCCGGATGGAACGAAGTTCCTTTCGATTAATTAGTAAAGGAATTGTAATATATTTTTAAAGTTATAATAATATTTTTTTAATTTATTATTTATTATGTACAAAAACAAATCAACAAAAATAATCGTCGCGACACCACACTGTTCAAAACAAATAGAAAGACGAAACGTAAATAGCTGGCTTGCTTTCTATGAGAGAGAGAGAGACAGACAGAGAAACACGCGCACGCCGCACGGCTTACAACTATAGCAAAAAGTGTCGTGACAACTTTTCGTAAGAATTTTTTCCGTCTAGCCCCTTTCACAACGCGCGATAAGGAACTTCGTTCCAAAAAATCTAAAGAAAAAAATTGACTTCAAAACTAAAAAGCTTTTTAATTTTTATAAAATGTTTTCTACAACAGAAGTCGGTGCCTTACGTGGCGATGTTTTTATCACTTACTAAAATACACTAAAGCATTTGTAAGGTCGTACACAATGAATACACTTATAATATGTGTATTTAAAAAACATGGACCTGTGCCAATCACTACGTATTTATAAATGCATAAGCAGAAAATGTATATAACAAAGATGATACTGAGATATCCTGATTCAACTTTTACTTTTATAAATTGTACCGCAAAACATTTACGTAGGGGAAAGAAAAGGAAAAAACTAATTTCAATAAAAAGTAACGATGGAAAACGTGTCGACGAGACATTTGGAATTCAAATCATCTGGCTGTTAGAGGAAATGACGAAAATATAAAATAAAACGTAGCCTTAATTATATTTGCCGACGGCGATTTCTCGATGAAATGATTGAGGAAACAAGATTTGATAATTGAAAACAAGTTATAATTAAACTGAATATTGTTTATTTTCGTCGGTCAAAAGAGTCTTTCGTGCCTTTATCTCTGGAACTTGTTCGTTTTGGTTTGCTAAGAAGATTGCGGCTTACCTAGCCGAGGGTTTCTCGTACGTTGATCAAATTCATGTCAACTTAAGGTAATAAATACAGAACGCTCAGTGGGTAAAGAGAGACATGCGTAGCCGGACTTTAGGCGCAGTCAGTCACTAGGTGGGTGATCGCATAGTGGTTTTTTTAACTGAGCGTCTCAGTGCTTCGGAGGGCACGTAAAAAGTCGGTCCCGGCTGTTGACAATTAGGCAATAGTAGAAAAGTCAAGTACGGGCGACCTGAACAACTCTGACACTAGGTTGACCACTAATCAATCGAAAAAATATATCGAAAAATGTCGTTTCGATATTTATCGATATATTTTTTCACTTCACTATCCCTGTACCCCTGTGTACGAGTAAAAGTGTACCTAACATCATTCTATATAACGAAATTACTGTTATCTAACGTACACAAGGGTACCGACACTGGCAAAATCCATTTGAAGGTCTTAGTGGCTATAAGAAAAAAGAAGAGAAGTATGCTAGTTTAATTGCATACCATCATAATTATAAAAGACAACGACGGATGATGGAAGACGAACGTTCCTATAAAACAAAACAAAAAAATCAAACTTTTGATTTGGTTATAATAAAAAGCCAGTACTCAGACTTGCGGTAATAGTTCAATTTTTTTTTAATGGACTTCGTAAACTACTTCCTTAAACTAACTCCAGTTTGAGTGGTAGTTGGAAGTTTGCTTCAAGTTCTTTATTCGATTTCAAAAATTTTTCATTGCGATATCAATTTGTTTTTAAATTTGCACGACAAAAATTAAAAAAAGTTTTAGATCTAATCAGTGCCAAGCCTAAGCCAGTGGCTACGCCCGCGTGAAAAACGATTTTAATACAAATTTTGAACCCCCTATTTCAACCCTTCAGGGGTGGAATTTTAGAAAATGTTAGACCATTGGGGGTCGGTACTCAACTGTTAACTGGTCAGCTGTTTATGGATTCTCGAAGCCCACAACACACATTCTTACGCTATATTATCTACCTATAAACCTTGAATAAAATTTAAGTAAAAAAATATAGAATATGATTATAATAATATTATATATTCGAATTATTATAAATTCCTATATCTACAATATATTTCAAAACCTACTAAAGAACTATAATAATAAATCTGTTATACTTAATTTATAAATAAATTATTATTTAAGTGACTTACGAATTTCACAACATAAATAAGATTTTAGTAATATAAATAAAATGCTTTTGAAAATATCAGTTTATAATTAATTTAAAATCAAATTATAACCTGAATCATAACCATTTATTAATAATTATATATAAAACATATTAAAACCCTATTCAAACATTTACGTAATCGAAAACACGGACAAATGAAAACAAGAGCAAATCATTACTTCAAAACCGACCAGCATTTCCAAACAATAAATAAGGCTTTTATCGTTCAAAAGACGATGATTCATCAAAGACCATTTCATTTTAATTAACAATATAGTAAACAATGACAATACTTACGTGAATATAGAAAATCCTATTATTTTTGTCAAAAAAATTTAAGGCCGATTTAAAAATATTCGTTTTAACACTACACAATTCAATGTCACACAGAACACATGATACGACGCTCGACGTTAGGTCACACTGACTATTCTCGTAACGAAACTTCGAAGCGTAACGCGCGCGACCGCCCCTCACGACGGTCTGTACGGTACTGTTCAGTTTTCTACACCAAAAGCTCAAAGATGCAAGGATTTAATGTTGTTCAGCCAAGCAGTAAACTTATTGGTGCAAAATAATATTGTACGCTGAAAATGAAACATTTATAATGTCTTTTACTTCTATATCGATATTGCAAGCATTGAATTCTTGAAGATATAGACTTGTATATTCAAGTTCATTGTACCTATGTAATGGAATCTTAAAATAAATAAGCTTAAAATAGTTTGAAGCAGTGTAAGAAGTAGCGTGAATTCAATGCTTGAATTTAAATTGAGTTTTTGGAATATAAAGTAAATTAATTTTATTAATAATACTATCCGCTAGCCCAGACTTCGTCCGGATAGATAGTGAAATTTTAATCCCGTTGATCCCGGACAAAAAATTTCCTGGAAGATACAAACACAAAAAAATAATTGTCCAATATATACATTTCGAGGATTCATTTTATTTATGCAGATTAAATAGATTTTTCCACAACACCAATACTACAATTTGCGACCATTAAAAATGTATAATGCTTACAAACGTTCTGTTAATTGTTAATAATTGTGTTTTACATATTTGCTAAGTATAATCCTTAATATCCTTACTACTATTATACAGACGAAAGTAACTCTATCTCTCTATCTGTCTGTCGCACTTTCACACAAAAACTACTGAACCGATTTAAATGAAATTTGGTACACATATAGTCTAGAGCATGAGAAAGGACATATGCAAACTTTTTAATGCGAAGCAATGGATATAACGGCTTGAAAGGGGGGATGAAAAGCTCTATAAAAGTATCGTTATTTTGAGAGTTAGAAGCTTGAAACTTATTTTTTAGTCTGTTTATTCGATATAAATAAATATGACATTAAAAGTTTGTAAAAAAGGGGGTTCATAGTAACTTTTAAAATGGCCACCCTCGCGCGGCCGAAGCGGCTGGTAGAAGCTAGTATTATATAACAGATTATTATAGACGTAATCTTACTGTATACTTATAACATATATAATTATGCTAAATGATACTTGAATTATACACTCCAGTGCAACAAAATATGCTCTAAAATCAGTTTCGGCACATCATTAGAAGGAGAGCCTCTCGAGTCGCGGACACGATTGTACTAACGATGTTAGATGAATGCATAAATTCGTATATTCGTTATTTTACTGTGCACTACATATGAAATTATACAAGTCATATTTTAATAATAAATAAATACTACAAAGTCAACGGTACTCGTTCAGATAGTTATTTTTATATTATACATCAGTATCCCCAAAAACAAATACACCTACTGTCGTGCTGCTTGCCAGCACGAGACGGCAAGGGAAACTTTACCATCAGTTCCCCCAGGGTGAGGGTAACACGATCAGCTCTCCCTCAGATGGGCTCTGTTGGGCGATGTGCTTGAGAGGCCCCGAAATGACTCTACTCCACCTGATTATTAGTTGATGTAAAGTCCAAACGTGAAAGCAGTCCTATACACATGAACATTTCACTGGTGGTAGGTCGAATTGCAAACCAGCCCTTGCCATGTCTACCTGCAAGATGCAACTACTTTTTTTTTTTTGTTTTTTTTTTTTTTTTTCGGGGAGGAAATCTACTGCCAGATACCCGGCGTCCTGGGGAGGAACAACGGGTTATGTGGGGTTCCATGACAAGGTCGAAACGTCATGGGGACCCACTAAAACCTCCTCGGTGGCCGACCTCAGTGTTTTTGTCAGGTTACGGGAACTCTTGGAGAACAAACCAACGCGACCTGACAATCACATGGCTCCGCTTGGTAGCGGAGCTCGGTTAACCCGCGGGCAGATGACTCTACTCCACCTGATTATTAGTGGATGTAAAGTCCAAACGCGAAGGCAGTCGGGACCACACCGACTGCCGTCCTCCTTAGGGCCGCTCACTTATACTAATCTCAAAACGCAGCTGAGACATTACTAGTCACATTACGAGAGTTTTTCACCAACATATTATGGTAACAGCTAACCAGTTCTACGATCAGTAAAATATGAAGTAAGTTTTAAAGTTTCTTACGCCGGTCGTATTTTGATATCTTTTGCTGGTTCGCCATTGCATTTAAATGGGACTTTATTATTTTAATAAAGCACCGATGAAACCACAAGCAGATAGTCATATATACTATTCATAGACCAGCCATTATAATTTACAATAATAAGTAGAAAAAATCGTAATTTTTGCGACACCAATGAAGATCACTAATCACTAACTTTAGATTCGGGTCACGTTCTGTCCCGAAATCTGAGCTTCCTCGAGAATAAGACTCTGAGAAGGGCGATTGTCCGTAAATGGTGCAAACTAACGTCTTCTATTAATTAGCAATAAATACTAAACGTGTTATTGCCGAAGAACTTCCCAGCATAGTGATAACTCAACGCTGGTCTCTGGTTGGATTTTTATATTAAGATAGATATTTGTTCTGGCTATAAGGACATTTAGCCTAGATATTAAATATATTAAAGGCTTCGGGACTTGACGACCTCATTACCCGCTGTTGGGATAATCTCTGCTACAGCAGATATTATTCCACCAGTGCAATCATTCACACTGGTGGTCTTTTGTTGCAAAAGGCCGGCTAGGTAGGTACCACCGCAGTGTCAAATATTCCACCGCAAAGCAGTAGTGTTTTTGGCATTACTGTGTTTCGGTTTGAAGGGCATTGTAAGCTAGTAAAATTACTGGGCTAAGGAGATTTAGGAACCAATATCTCGAGGCTGGCAACGCGTGTGTGACACCTACAAATGGATGGTGTTACAAATACTAGGCTACAACAACCACTTACCATTAGATAGGTGGTGGGCATCTCCTTTACCCAGTAATTTCACTAGTCACAGTGTCCTACAAACCAAAACATAGTATACTGTCTAGCCGGTCTCTTGCAATAAAAGGCCTACCACCAGTCACTTTTTTATTTCGTTTCATGAGTGTGATTGCCAGATGCCTAAACCCTAACGGTATGCTGATTCGCCACCATGATGATATAAAGCCAACCACCCCAACAGTTCACCTTACCAAATAATTTCGTCTAATCCAATTAGTTGCTGATTCGCTTTAAAAGGTTTCAGAGGTCAGTTGGCAATCGCATTGTATAAAAACTCGTAACCTTTCAAATATGAATTAGAGTAATAAGTAGAGCTTGGCAAAACGCCATGAAAAAATTTCATACAGAATTTTATTTTGTACTATAAAGTTATGATTTTTAGAGATGAATGACTTAATACTGAATTTGTTAAAAAAAGTTCGTGGTTGTAGCGACATCTACACGCAACATGACGTAACGCAATAGAAAGACAAGATTGTCACAATGTCGCATCAAGCTACAACGACACCTACAGGGCATACTACGCAACGATATGGACGACCAACGAACGTCACGATCCTAAATCGCGCTATCAAAGTTTCCTACCCACTTGTGGTATATATACAACTTTCCAACGTAAGTTGTTGGGCTTCGGCCCAGGGCTTCGATCCGCCAGGCAATATCACCCGCCTGGTCGGAGGATCCTCCCTTCGTGTTGGGATACGTTTCTCACGTCGTCACACCTCCACAGTGGTTAAAAAGGGTATGTTTTTTTATATCATTAAAGTAAACGGCCTTACTTGCAAATGTTCTATTTCAAATCATCATCATCATCATCATCATCATGTCAGCCGAAAGACGAAAGTGCCACAATTACCGGTCCTGCGCCACCTGCATCCAGCGCCGTCCCGCCGACCTTTACCAGGTCATCAGTCCACCTTGTCGGGGGTCTACCTACTCTGCGCTTTCCGGTACGTGGTCGCCATTCGAGAACCTTTCCGCCCCAACGGCCATCGGTTCTACGTGCAATGTGCCCCGCCCACTGCCACTTTAGTTTAGCGATTCGGAGCGCTATGTCGGTTATTTTGGTTCTGCTACGGATTGCCTCATTTCTGATGCGATCACGCAGAGAGACTCCCAGCATAGCCCTCTCCATTGCCCTATTTCAAATATTATAAATATATATTATAATACTGTTCAAATGATTCCCGGTATTATACGATTATTTACCCAGTGTCTGCTTATTACTCTTGTCCGGATTTAACAGGTTACTAGTTTTTACATAAAGTGATTGCCATATGACTTTCGTAACCTTAAGGTCGAACCAGTAACTCATTGTATAAGAGCAATTTACTTATCAAGAGTTAGCGATTATTATCAGATATGTAATAACAATCGGGACCGACAGCTTAACGTGCTCTCCGAGGTACGGTGGGGAGGCATAAAGACAAACGCCCAAACCGAAACAGATATTGTAAGATGCAGTAATGCAAACATCTGCCCGAGATGGAATCGAACCCGCAACCATCGGGGCTAAGGGCAGACTGCCTACCCCAACGCTACAAAGGTGTCTGTACTGCAAGTACACAACTTATATTCACAGAACACCAGCAGTATAAACTTAGTTGATGCATGTCAGGACAGGAAATTCAAGTGGTCTCAACCGCAGAGGTAAAAAGTCTGCGGTACCCTGAGCTTGTTGTGCCGGGAGGGCTCAGTACCCGGGAGTTGATTTTGCAGGTGACATCTTCGACTGGCCGGTGAAGCTAACAGGGTTCGACGGTTGGGCATTGGGGGATAAGAAAGGAAAAAAGGAAAGGAGCAGATGGGGGGAGATTGGATCTTCCGCCCTCTCACTCATCACTCAAAATAACAGTACTCTATTACTTTACGACGATTTTCTGTGAGAGGGTAATACTTCCTCGAACCGGCCCATTTGTGCTGAGAGAAGCATGACCCTATTACCACTATTATTAACACTTTATACACAACAAAATGATTTGTAAATAGATTTGAATTAAAATACATAAATATTTTTACATTTCCAGTAAGCTTGTTAACTCCGTTTTTAACAGTTCCGTTTGCACTTCACAATTTACACATGCGAGTGCATTTACTTGTAGCTAAATAATTAAATAACTTTGCTAAATTTAAAATGTTTTCTCTTTCGGGCGGAAATTTCGGAAGTATTCGTTTTAACAAGTGAGAGTCGGATTCCGAGTTCTGTAACAGAACGAAGAGTTATGTACCATTATCTATAATAAAAACGGCAAAAAAAAACATGTTTGTCGTATAGAAGAATAGAATTATATTCTGTGAATATTCTTTTTTTTATGTTAGAAGTTGGCAAACAAGCATACGGCCCACCTGATGGCAAGTGGTTGCCGTAGCCTATGAGCGCTTGCAGCATCATTAGTAGGTACCACTCACGCGTTGCCAACCTTGAGATATTAGTTCTTAAATCTCGTCCACCCAGTAATTTCACTAGCGTAGAGTGCCCTTCATACCGGAACACAGTAATGCCTAAGTGCTACTATTTGGCGGCAGAATATTTGACACTGCGGTGGTACCTATCCAGCCGGCCTCTTGCAACAAGAGACCTACCACCAGTGTGACTGATTGCACTGGTGGAATAATCTCTGCTGTGACAGAGGTTATCCCAACAGCGGGCGATGGGGTTCCAAGCATCTACCTGTTGCCGTTATCAAAATCGAGCAAAACCGCTAAAAATCAATCAATTCCTTTTGTTGTATGGGAGGTCCCTTAAATATTTACTTTATTGTGTTTTTTTAGTATTTCTTATCATAGCGGCAACAGAAATACATCATGTGTGACAATTTCAATAGTGTAACTAGCATGGTTCATGAAATACCTGGTGACAGACAGACGGACGGACAGCATACCCTTACTAACAGAGTTCCCGTAACCCTTTGGGTACCGAACCCTAAAAAGTACGAAAGTCGAAATGTACTATTTTTTGTAGTTCTCCTGAATGTGCCTGAGAGATATATTCTCACAAACTTGTGAAAACGTTGAGAACGTGCGAGTATCATATGAAATGGCTTACATGTTCCAAACATTTTATCTCGAATTGTATCGTATTTTATACTTAAACCGTCTTTACTTGCGACTTTTAAAGCTGAGATGACCCAATGTATCGAAAACTTAAACTTTAACAGAAGGTCACGGTTTCAAATCCGGTCAACCCCTGAGTTTTCAAGGGCTTAATTTGTGTTTTAAATTTACCTCGTGCTTAAAGTGAAAGAAAACCTGCATGTCGTGAAAGAAATTCTAAGACATGTATATTCTTAAAAGGCCCGCCTAAAGGTTACCTACCACCGTACGATGGTGAAAAACTCGTGAAGTGACTGCTCGTCAGCCGCGTCTCGAAGCCGGCCAGAGTATTTGTAGCTGTATCTTAAAGGACGGCAAAGTACCTGCATGCTCTCTGGCTTATAGTAACTGATTGATAAAACTAATAGGTACTTGCAATATCAGGAGTATCAAAGTATAGAAAGACAGGAAGATACAGATAGTTTGAGAAATGATGGAAATTCCGACCGCCATCATCAAATGTTTTATAGAAGTAAAATTCAATCATAGCTCTTCGATTAAGCGTAAGAGTGAATTTGATTTTTATATTTTATATTCTTGTTACAAATAGCTGTAGTACTTGTAAATACCTAGTGTGTTGAGTGTTTGGATTTTGATATAATCTCAGTTTTTTTTTTATGTTAGAAGTTGGCATGCATACGGCCCACCTGTACCTTTAAGTAACTTATCATTTTAGTCTAAGTACTTTATAAACTTAAATTGTTTTATTGTTGTTGTAAATGATATAGTTGTTGGTAAACCTAATAAATTAAAAAATAATAATAATAATAAAAATATTCACATATTAGACATAAAGACAGAGAGAGAGAAATTAGCTTTCCGTTGACATCCATAACACAAAATCCAAAAAATTGCACTTAACACAATTTGCACTTAAAACATTACAATTTGCGCTAAAATTGCACTTAAAACATTACAATTTACAGGTATTAGATATTTGACAAATAATAACTTTTCAACAAAAACTCATTTATCAAAAGGCGAAGATCTCTGCGTACTATACACAAAAAAAAACTTTGCATTGTATAAATATTATATTTAAATCTCATTCTTACGTTGATATCGGGCACATCTGTTCAAGAGATATGCAGTTTCACGGAATGCCGATGGCATGGCCTAAGCTACATCACACTTTTTGTATCACGTCGGAACGTAAAAGTGTGACATTTTTATGGAGTACAAAAAATGGTTACTTTTTAAGAATTTTATGAACGAAATATAAATAAATTTTACCTTCTGAAAAACTTTAATGGTTACAAAAAACACCAAAACAATCCAATCTTGGATCAAACATTGGCGGATCCAAATATGACCGTGGATTTGGCATCACGCCAATGCCAATGAATCATCGCAGGCGGCGCAACCAACGATTTGTCAGCATTACGAGTCCTCGCACACTAGAAACGAACATATGTGTAAATACTGAAGGATCTTGGCGGAATCGGTCGGGTGAATTCTGATATGACAGCTGCGGTGATATTCTAAAGATAGACCGAAGAAGTGTTCGTTAAGTTGGTTCAAGCTTAGGTGTGGCAAACGCGTGTTTTGAAAGACTCTTTTTAATGATTTCTTTATCATTAAGTCTGCTCTAGATATAAATCTTGTATCCTATTTTTTATTTTACCTTTATTAGAAATAAAACTTTTGTTTAAAAAAATGATGCCTTTTTTTAGTGTCTGAAAATCATTCTTTTTTTAGTTCGTAATTTATTTATTCATACGTTTTTGGGACATGGGACATGGGACATCATTTATATTTGTATGTCATTTGTATGCCAATCGATTAACTACTTTAATCTTGTACTGATGTGTGTTTTGTTGATGTGTCTTTTACGTTTTATATTGTTTTCTACCTAACTTATAAGAATATAATATGTATATAATCATTAAAAATATATATGTATATATATTCCTAATACATATATATCTAATATTTAACAAAGAAAAATCGAGAAAACATATAAATTACATTAAAAATCATTATTTTAGTATGCAGTTCTAAGCGCATCATTTTTAATTAAAACGTCAAAACTCTGCATAGACTCCATATCCGGATGGAAGATGGACTGAGCCACATAACAGGAAAGAAGCTCTGTTACAATTAATCGTTAGCACAAATCAATATAATGCAGAAGACACTAAAGTTAAAGCATTTCAAAATTCATAGCAATTATTCAATAGTCCTGGTAGTTGTTTTGCATAGTTGTAACATATTTAATATATAAGAAGCATCGCAGCTGGTATGGGAGCATCACACGGGATTCCCAACGGGTAGAAGTGAAAAATGATAGTGAAATAAAGAACTCACTCATGCTGGTGGTAGGTCTTTTGTTTCAAGAGGCCGGCTACATAGGTGCAACTGCAGTGACAAATATTCTACCGCCAAACAGTAGTGCTGAGGCATTAATGTATTCTGGTTTGAAGGGCACTGTACGCTGTACGTGAAACTACTGGGCAAAAGAGATTTAATAACCAATATCTCGAGGTTGGCAACGCCTGAGTGACACCTAGAAATTGTGTTGCTGATAGGCTACGGCAACCGCTTAACATCAGGGGGGCCGTATGGCTGCTTGGTGACTTAGTAACATAAAAAAAACTCAGAGGTGGTGAAAGCCTAAATTATTAGTAGATACTATGAACGTAAGAGAAAGTGAAATCTTATGACATAGAACACAACTGATTTTATTCACTGGCGTTAACAGTAGCAAAATAATAAAAACTCATACATTATATAGACCACAAAAATATCGTCAGCTTAACATTACATCGCTATATGCGCTTGTACCGCTCCAGATATTGAATAGCTTATGCAGCAATGGTAAACAAAATGAATAAACGACACTAATGCACCGCTCGTGGTTCATCAGTCACAATTGCGGTGACAAGGTCTTGCGGAGTGATATTTGTATGATATGCGACTTCTTATAAGTCCCTTATAAGTTTTCTAGGCTTACAAGAGTCGCATATAATGTGTTACATACAATATCTCACCTTTTTAAAAAGATTAAATTTATAATTATATATACATCATCGTGGATAACGATGACACTGTTGTGGCGTGTAGATAGCAAGTTTGCCTTTGGCCTCGACGGTTGCGGGTTCGATTACCGCTTGAGGCATATATTTGCATTGATCTTATATATATCTGTTTCGATCTGGGCGTTTGTCCTATGGGTCTCCGCATCGCACTTCAGACAGCACGTCAACCTGTTGGTCCCAGTTGTTATCAACTTTAACTTTTGATAGGTAGTCTGCTCTTATGAAATAAGTTACTGGTACGGCATTAGAGTTTCGGAGGTCATATGGCAATCGCTCTGTGTAAAAACTAGTAACCTGTAATCTGTATAAGAGCAGTGAGCAACTTCAACTCAATATGATTATAATAACTTAGTGTTCGGATAATATAAAATAATGGATCAATATAGCTATCATGATACCGCTTCCACAATTTTCTTGGTGTTTGTCTTACTTCAAATCTTAAGAAGTAATTAGAATTCGAAACACGAAAACTTGTTTCTTACATGTCTTTGAATTATGGTCCTGAGGGTTTTGTCCCGAACTCATTGGAATTTAACTAAAGTCATTATCATACTTGAGAACATTAGAGCCTCCTCTCAATTTGAAACAAAACCCCGAAATTCTAATGGCAGAAAGTTTATAATTAAGTTAAACATTTTTTTCAACTTTCATTATAATTCTCGCTTCAACGTTTAACCCGATAAAATTTGGACTACTAACGGCTAAATAATGAACTGCTTAAAGGGTTTAGTAATTTTTCGGTATCTTCATCTTAAATATTTGAATTGTAATATAAAAGAGATATTGATTAATAATATTATTTACTCATTCATTCATTCATTCGTTCGTTCGTCCGTTCGTTCGTACGTTCGTTCATTCGTTCGTTCGTTCGTCCGTTCGTTCATTCATTTATTCATTCGTTCGTTCGTTCGTTCATTAATTCATTGATTCATTCATTCATTCATTTACTCATTCGTTCATTTATTCATGCATTCATTCATTCGAACTTTATTAGGTTTGTAGCTACACAACAATCTTATAGAATTAGCTTATACACAACAACAACAATAAATTAATTCAGAATATTAATGTTAATTATTAACGTTAATTAAGTATTGAACAATTTGGAAATAACAATGAGATACAGAAAGCGCGACAGACAGACAGACAGAATTACTTTCGCATTTATAAATAAATAAATAATTAAATAAACGCTACACACTCAACGGCCCCCATTAGGATAGTCATATCCTGTTTTGAGGTCCGGAAACACATACAAAGACAAGGACAAATACACCCAGATCGGAAAATATGCTTGCATGGTCAATACAAACATATTATGCTCCGAGCGGCAATCGAACCCGCGACCTGTGGCGTTTAAAGCAGGTTCGCTACCGCTGCGCCACAACGTCGTCATAGTGTAAAGTAAGTAATAATCCAAATTTAATATCTCCTACTTTTTCATGTCGTTTAAAATACTGTAGAAAAAAGTTGAAATCTAATAAAAACCTTGTACGCCAAAAATTCAAGGAATGTAAAAACAATTAATCCCATAAGATCTAAAATTTTAAATAAGATTGTTAATCATCAAACTGCAAACCCAAATGGAGCATTGCCAAAAATACCTGTTTTTTGTAGCTGTTATATTCTGATGAATTATGCATGGGCTTGGCAAAGATCTGTACTTATGCAAAGATAATCAGATAGAGGATTATTAAGAGAAATGCAAACCGCTGCGTTAGTATGCACAATTAATAAGTACTGTTCAGTGGCGGATTTACAAATGTTCAAGGTATAGGCTGTAAGGTTTTTCCGCTTTTCTCTCTGGTTGATTCAAGAGGGAAATACATTTTCTATAATTTCGCTCTTTTCACTCATACAAAGTGTGGGCAGAGAGCGCAGAGGTCAATTACTAGTTGGGAGACGGCGATCTAACCGCTTTACTATGGAATATGGAAGTTTTCTACACGGGATGTACAAGCGAGAAGGGAAAGTGATCGAAAAATTTGTTGTAGATGTACCTGTAAAGCATTACAAAACCGTCATGCAGAAATCTTTTTGATTTCTATGAGATAGCAAAAAAAAATAGACATTGGTCCCCTAATTTGCGCCCTAAAAATCTGCCGCCCTAGGCTCAAGCCTACTCAGCCTGCTGGTAAATCCGCCACTGGTACTGTTACGGGCTGAGGTTCGAGGATTTAGAATAAAACACCTGATGGCTCTAAATAAGACTTTAATGTGAGATCTTCCAGATCACACAACATAACTTCACAAATCAGGTCAATTGTATCGCTTGTAGCGTCTTTACTCGTTGCTCAGAACGAAATTTTTCCTAAAACTCTTCATTAGATTTTCGCATTCCTTATATTATCATTTAACAATTATTCTTCTTCTTATCGAGTGGTTAGTGGCCAACCTAGTGTCAGAGTTGTTCAGATCACCCGTAGGCCTCTGACTTGACTTTGCGACTATTGTCAAATTGATAGCAGCCGGGACCGACATTTTACGTTCCCTCCGAAGCACGGAGACGCTCAGTAAAATATCACTATGCGATCACCCATCTAGTGACTGACCGCACCAAAAGTTGCTTAACCCACCGATCGTTTATCGATTAGTGAGCGCACCCGGCTATGAGCGGCAATTATGAAATAGTATGAGTGTTCCAACACAAAACCTTGCGTAAAAAGCATTATTTTTTAAATAAAAGTAATATCAATTTTATTTTTAATTTATTTTCTTAACATAAGTACGTTGTCCCAGTTGGTTAAAAACAAAATAAACATCATTAGACGGCGACACATGCACAATGATCACGAGCGAGGCAGCGCGCAAATAAATGCAATTAAAACGTGATGTGCGCTCTGAGGAATACTTTTGATTGTGGTTTAAGTGACAAGAGTAAGCGGTATTTAGATATTATAATATAAGTAAAATAAACCCTAAATGAACGCTACACACTCAACGGCCCCCATTATTGTAAAATCTTGTGTCGGGGGTCTGGAAACATACACAACGACAAGGTCAAATACAGCCAGAAAACGTGGTTCTATGGTCAATAAAACATCTACTCCGAGCGGGAATCGAACCCGCGACCTGTGGCGCTTAAGGCAGTTTCATGAGATCTTCAAGCTTACAGAATAGAACTTTCAAATCAAAGTTAGAAGTTCCATCCATGGAATGTATTTTTTAGTTTCAGAGATTAGGCGAAACAAACAGACAGACAGAGTTAAAAATGATTTTTATTTATGTTAGTAGCGTATACACTTTCATGTATTTAATGAAAAGCTGTTAATTTGTAAGTAGACAGACACTTTAATTTAATTTATTTGTATGTATAGATGAACAAAACTACATAATTAGCCCTTAAAAAAGAACTACTGAAATATGATTATTATATTAATTAAAAAAATTGCATTGCAATATTTCTCTCCGCTTCGCTTATCCAATTAAACGTACACCCCAAAAATAAATCATAACGAGGACAGGTCGTTTGCTTTAAATAAACTTAATTTTTTTATTTAGAAATAAAATTATTTAATCCCATAAATTGTACCACATCATTAAAGCTATTTGCCGTGAAGCAGTACAGTGACATCGCTTAGGGCGCGGACTTACTTGTTTTATTTATATATTGACAAAGCAATTTAAAAATTGTTCCACTTTGCTAATTAAATACAGGTTCATAAAAGTTATAACAATTGTGAAAATAAATTTGAAAAAAATAGGAATAAGTTGACGACGTTGTGGCGCAGCGGGAGTGAACCCTTTTTTTTTTTTTTGGTAATGGGGGAACTCCTGGGTGACAGACCTCATTGCGTTTGACATGTTACGGGAACTCTCACAGAATGTACCCTCGCGACCTGTCAAGCACTGTGCTTCGCTCATGGCCTCAAATCAATGCCATTCACTTAGCTCTGAACTACTAATCCTTATACTAATATTATAAATGGGAAAGTAACTCTTTCTCTCTGTCTGTCTGTCGCGCTTCCACGCCAAAACTAGTGAACCGATTTAAATGAATTAAGGGGGGGATGAAAAGTTGTATGTCAGTATCGACGTTTTAGAGCTAGATGCTTGAAACCTATTTTTTAGGCTGTTGATTTGATATAAATAATAATGACATTCAAAGTTTGTAAGGGGGGTGTTCAGAGTTTGTGTTAAAAATGTTATTCACGCGGGCGAAGCCACTGACAGAAGTTAGTTACAAATAATTACAACTGTACAAATACCGTAACTGTACAAAGTTACCCACATTTCCCCGTAGAGTCGCAGTCCCGATTCTTTGGGCGAAAATGAACCATCTATGTCACCCGTGGAAGCAAAAAGAAAAAATGTAGGATATCTTTACGATATAACTATATTTACAGTTGACGGAATTTCCGTTAAAACACAACCCATCATTATGTAGTTGTATTCCGTACAAAGCAATGTGTAATAAGTTCATAATCGTACATTTTGTTGTTAAACAAGCAAAGCGGAACCGCAATAAGATAGCGCCAGTCCATAGCCTGCCAAAAACAGAAATTGTACAAGTTAGACAACGAAAACTTTCAACTTAGTAACAATAACAACTAATATTATAAACATTTGTGATTAGGTATTCAAACTATCGTTTAGTAGAGACACTCGTGAAGCTCGTGATAAGTCTTAATAAGATAAAAATAATTTACTAATATTGTAAACACGAAAGTGAATAGGTTTTTAGAGTTCCATAGCGTAATGGCAAAAACGGAACCCATATATTATAACCTGACTGTTTATTAATGAATTGCCTTGCCTTACATATGGTTGTCAAACTTGGACACTGACACATAAATATTTACTGAAACTGAGAACATGTCAGCGGGGAATAGAAAGAAGCATGTTGGGCATAACACTAAGAAATCGTAAAAAGGCCGAGGAAGTTAGATCAAGTACAAGAGTTGAAGATGTAATACAAAAAATTAGACAATTAAAATGGAGATGGACTGGACACATGACAAGAGACAGTAGATTCAAATGGACTAAAATTATAACAGAGTGGCAACCAAGGGATGGAAAAAGAAAAAGAGGAAGGCAACACAAGTGATGGGAAGACGATATAAAGAAAGTTGGAGGTTTTTTTTTTTTTTTATGCTAGTAGTTGGCAAACAAGCATACGGCCCACCTGAT
Organism: Hestina assimilis; assembly: GCA_023373885.1. Classification (NCBI taxonomy): domain Eukaryota; kingdom Metazoa; phylum Arthropoda; class Insecta; order Lepidoptera; family Nymphalidae; genus Hestina; species Hestina assimilis. Next base: position 14,753,621 of record CM041745.1, read on the forward strand.
GGTAAGTGGCTGCCGCAGCCTATGAGCGCTTGTAGCACCATTAGTAGGTGCCACTCACGCGTTGTCAACCTCGAGATATTAGTTCTTAAATCTCGTTCGCCCAGTAATTTCACTAGCGTACAATGCCCTTCAAACCGGAACACAGTAGTGCCTAAGCACTACTATTTGGCGGCAGAATATTGGACACTGCGGTGGTACCTACCTAGCCGGCCTCTTGCAACAAAAGACCTACCACCAGTGTGACTGATTGCACTGGTGGAATAATCTCTGTTGTGACAGAGGTTATCCCAACAGCGGGCGTTGGGTCGTCACATCCCGACGCCTTTAAATCTGGAGAAGAATAGCAAACAACAGGATGGAATGGTAACAGCTGGAAGAGGCCTACGTGTCACAGGACACGTTGATCACAAAAACTGAAAATCCGATGTGTTAGAATTTGAATATGTGTAAATGCTTAGAATCAGCAATAAAGGCTTAAATAAATAAATAAATAAAAATTTAAAATATCGAAGTCTCAAGTTACCGCATTCATTCAACATTATTTGCTCAATATTGATCAAACCCATCCGAGTGTGATGATATCGACGCAAATCACGCTGTGTGACGGTGCAGAAACACCGATGCATATTTTTTGACTATCGATAAATCATTTATTCATCGTTCATTTACCCTCCATCCGATTTCTCAATTTGTATGTTTTATGTATGAGCCTATTTCTATATTGGCTTCGGATACAGTAAGTTGAAAACGGTTTCACGAAACTTATGCATATATTTCTTATGAACGATCTCCTAAATAGTTATAGCAAATGTTAAGTCTTGATGCGTTTTTTCTTTAACTCAAACTCAAAATTCAAAATATTATATATTCAAAAGGGCTTTTAAGCACTTTTGACAATTGGAATGTTAACATAAAAATATAAATTGTTTGTTACTGAACTTAGTAATAGTAATTTTTAGTAGTAGTAGAGCCAAGCCTTTCCCAGCACAAATGGGCTGGCTCGACCTGGGAATTACTACTCTCAGAAAATCATGTACGACGAGTGAGAGCGGCGGAGGCTCAATCGGCAACGTGCATGTGATAATTTAAGTATTACAAGCGTTCATAGGTTGCGGTGACTGCTTAACACAAGGCGGATCGTATCGTGGTATGGTAAATGTCATGATTTAAAAAAAAATTAAATGTAAGTTCAACGAGGGAAGTGTAAGACTAACACAATATCAACGTGAAACCATAATATAATGTTTCGTTCGATGTATAAATATATTTTTAATTTTTTTATTTGAAAGTAGGGCAGATGACTCTACTCCATCTGATGGTAAGTGAAAATAAATTCCAAACACGACGATATAATAACCTCCTGCCCCTCTTACAAAAAAACCTCTCATATGTACTCTATTAACATCTACCAAACATCTGTTACAATTAATCACATGATAGTACAACCAAACAGTTTTTCAAAACATCTTGTTTTCACTACTGAATTTTCCAATTAGGAAAAGTTAAAAGAAAAAAACATGACAGTATTCCCAAGTGACTTGTACTATTACTTCTATTATTCGGTACCAGATGTTGTCGAGTGTATTATACAAGGATCGCATTGAACGCGGAACCGGTATCGACAGCGTGATGCTTCATAACGGATGCTGTCTTGCATCTAGGGAAATCGCTGAAACTCCCACAAGGAAAGAATTTTTTAAAAACAATATGAGAAAAGTTTAAAAAAGTAGTTATATTATTGTTACGGGCTTGGGTTCGCGAATTTGGAAATAAATACCTGATGGCTCTAAATAAGACTTTATTGAGGTCTAGATTATACCTTTATATAAAAACCTTTACATTATATACCTATTACTTTTGCTCATATTAGTCCTGCGAGCAACAGACTAAGACAACGATATCTTCTTTGAAATAACGTTATAGGAGCGGCAACATGGTATGACTCCGTCCATGAGATTCTTAGTCCAATGCACGCGGTTTTTATGTAATGTTCTTTCTATCTTCTTCTTTCTATATTCTTTCTCTTTCTAAGACCACAGCGCTCTCGAGAGCACACTACTAAGACCAACCCGCCGTCGTTAGATGAAATAACTTAAATGAAAACCTTTTTTGTATTTTTACATCGCAAATGCAATCTCAGGTCGATTAAAATGGATTGAGCTCATTGAAACCGGCCGTAAGCTAATAATGATATAAAACGCTAGATATTTTTCGATTCATCTATTTTCATTTCGTTCAGATTCTTTGAAATATACTATCCTTAGATCATTAATTTCCCTCTTCACTGGATTGGATAAACCTAGACTCAAGAGTCCTCGAAGGATTTTATTGGTTTTTTAATACTTTAATATTAATATGTCTATCATTTCACTTCAAGATTCAGAAGCTTCTACATCATTTTATTTACAAGAATATTAAAAAATAAGTTGAGTTGTTGAAGACTGCTTGCAGAATAATACAAATAATTACCAGTCAAGTGCGTTGTGGACCACGCACAGTTGAAACTAAAGGATTCCGCAGCATGGTTATGAAGAATTTTAACGACTTTAAAAATAATAACGAATTAAAACCGACCGCAAAAATAAGTTGGTAATTTCATAGTAATTATTAAAAGTAATATGTAAAACAAAGTTATGAGAAAAACTTATATATCTCTTAAATTTATGGACCTATCTTCTTTAAACTAAATGTGGGTGAAAGTTCATCTAGTACTCTACAAGCTCAAATTTTTCCAGAATTTTAAATCCCATAGTTTAAAAGTTAGAGGGGGGGACACGATTTTTACGACTTTAGGAGCTAATATCTCAACAATGAAAAATCTTAAAAAATGGCTTAATGAAAAAACTCAAAATCAAACCTTATCATTTTAAAAGACCTATCCAAAAATATCTCACACGTTGTCATACGTTCAATTTTTTTTTCAATCCTCAGTTATATGTATGGACTGCTACCCTTAATTCCTATATATATATTAGGATTTTATTACATAATCATTGTGCGGTTTATGGAGTACACCTATTTAGTAAATTTCGTATAGATAGAGTCAATGGTCTCCGAGTAAAATTACTGTGACATACGGACGGACGGACGGACAGACGGACAGACGGACAGACGGACGGACAGACAGACGAACAGACGAACAGACGGACGGACGGACAGACGGATATGACGAAACTATAAGGGTTCTGTTTTTTGCCATTTGGCTACGGAACCCTAAAAACGAGTAAAGATATTTAAAATTATAACGCCTCAATGGCGTGCTGTTAGCGAACCTGCTTTGAACCACGACGGTCGCGGATTCTCGGTTTCGGTCTGGGCGTTTGTCCTTGTTGGTCTCCCCACCGTGCCTCGAAGAGTATGTTAAGCTTTCGGTCCCGGTTGTTATAATTACTCTTATATCTGATTATAATGGTTAACTCTTGATATGTAATTTTCTCTTATACAATGAGTTACTGGTTTTCCCTTAGGGTTTCGGAAGTCAGTTGCTCGCTTTTTTTTTATGTTAGAAGTTGGCAAACAAGCATACGGCCCACCTGATGGTAAGTGGCTGCCGCAGCCTATGAGCACTTGCAGCACCATTAGTAGGTGCCACTCACGCGTTGCCAACCTCGAGATATTAGTTCTTAAATCTCGTTCGCCCAGTAATTTCACTAGCGTACAATGCCCTTCAAACCGGAACACAGTAGTGCCTAAACACTACTATTTGGCGGCAGAATATTGGACACTGCGGTGGTACCTACCTAGCCGGCCTCTTGCAATAAAGACCTACCACCAGTGTGACTGATTGCACTGGTGGAATAATCTCTGTTGTGACAGAGGTTATCCCAACAGCGGGCGATGGGGTCGTCACATCCCGACGCCTTTAAAATCGCTCTGTGTAAAACTACTATCCCGTGAATCTTGGATAAAAGTAATAAGCAGAACCTTTGAAAAATACCGGGGTAATGCTAGGAAGAAGAAGAGTGAGGCCTCAATGGGTTTTTTTTATGTAAGAGGGGCAAACGGGCAGGAGGCTCACCTGATGTTAAGCAATCACCGCCGCCCATGAACATCTGCAACACCAGAAGGCATGCAGGCGCGTTGCCGACCTTTAAGGAAAGAATACGCTCTTCTCTTGAAGGTTCCCAAGTCGTATCGGTTCGGGAAGAACTTAATACTTGTTTCTACTTTTATTATAAATGTATATCGGTTTATTTATTATTATTTAAGAGTTTATTAAGCACTAGCTGTGCCCGCGGCTCTGCTCGCGTGATGTACCATTTCTTCTTTATTGCACGAAAAAGTAGTCTATGTTATTCTTTATTACATCAGCTACCTGCCAATAAAAGTCCCGTCAAAATAGGTCCAGCAATTTCAGAGATTAGCCGGAACAAACAGACAGACAGACAGACAAAAATTGTAAAAATGTTATTTTGGTGTATGTACCGTATATATATACTTATATACATGTAGTAAAAAACGGTTATTTCAAAATTACAAACAGACACTCCAATTTTATTATATGTATAGATTAATTATAGTTATGTATATACATATATTTTTACCGTTTTCTTTTTTATGTTTCATAAGGTACTCAATTACAAACGAAACGAAATAATACAGAACGAAAAAATATTCAAAACCCGTGATATTCATTTTAAATAACAAACATCTTTTTAATTTTAACAAACCCTTTTATAATAATGTACTATGTAGGTCAAAAACATATTATTTAATTAAAATAACAATACAGGCCATTTATAATGTACAGAAATATATTAATTAACCGCAGAAATTCATACAAATGGAAAGTATGAAATGAGGTGTTGTAAAATACACTAGCATTTTATCCGGTTTTTTATATAATGAAGGTTGGCAGACAAGTATAAGATCCGCCTGATGGTGAGCAGTCATCGCAACATTAAATTTGAACGCTTATGATACTTAAAGTATAATATACGCGTTGCTAAAGGAATGAAACAGAGGATGGGAAATTGGGCCTCCTGAGCCGCCACGCCACAGTACTCTATACTCTTTGCTGTGAGAGGGTAGTACTTCCACTGTCCAGCTGGCTCATTTGTGCTGGGAACAGCATGGCTCTACTACTACAAATATCTTAGTTTATATCGAGCAAACTTAATAAATTGTATTTACGAAAAGTAAACACAATATCAAAAAATGTGTGTCAAAAAATAACAAACTTATAGACACACAAAATTATATATTTATTCATAACTTTATGCTATATACATATTGTTTTGGGTTCAAATACGTCTGTATATTGTGAATGTCAGCTTCATTGTATAACAGTACTAGGTCTGCCGACGGCTTTGCTCTCATGGCTTATAGAATTATTGTTTTTTTTTTATTGAACCAAACCATAATTTAGAATCTAGAATAGCAGTAGCATAAAGCTCATTCTAACATCAACTATATGCAAGTGAAAGTCCCGTTAAAGTCAATGCAACAGTTTCGGACCTTAACCGGAAAAAGTAGACCGAAAGACACACAAAACATTTGGAAAAACGATGTTTTGTAAGTATCCTATATTCTTCCGTAACAAGCTATTATTTTGAACTTACAAACATACAATACAATTCGCAGAATCTGCTACATTAGATAAGATACCATAAGAAGATACCAGTGACCTCTACTAATCTTTTGGACTACGACTGACCTGTGATTTGGACCTGTGATTTGTGAAGTTCTGTTTTGTGATCTAGAAGATCTAAATAAAGAGATCTTATTTAGTTCTAGAAGTTCTTATTTAGATCAGGTTTTTATTTCCGAATCCATGAACCCTAGCCCGTAACAATAGTATTAAAAATAAACTCTAACACGGCCATTCTGCAAATCAACGCGCTCCTTCGTTGATACAAATAATTCAAAACCGTTTCTTACGCATGGCCTCGGGCTGTCCGTGGTACGTTCGCAACGTAGATCTGCATAGAGACTTTGAAATCGATTCGATCCCCAAACATTTGAAGCGCTTATCGCAAAACTATTTCGATCAAACTACTTTCCATCCAAATCCTTTGATTAGACCGGTGTAACCAACCGACAAAAGTAAGGCGTCCGGCTGCGGCTTCGGCTTTGCAGGAGGCACCCTAAGGTCGGAATCAATTTGAGCCCCGTGAGGGCTGCCCTTTATCACGGCTGAGTATCTGTACTCGGCCCGCCCGCCCGGTGACGCTGTCAAGGCCAGCAGGGCCAACAGCAATACACATTCCGAAAAAAAAAAATCCTTCGTTGCTTTTCAAAACCATATAATATAACATATAGATAGAGAAAAGTTATATCGCTTGAACAATCACGTGAGTTGGAATATAATTTATATTTAAAATTTTCATGTTTAAAACATGTACCGCGGTTTCATACGTGACCTTTTCGATTTATAGAGAATTAATAGTGTATTTGTGAATATTTAAAACATAATTATTACATAAAGTATATTTATAACTTTTTTTTATATAAAGAATATTAGCAATGTTTTTTACAAGACATTACTAATATTCCTATTGCCCCTATAAATAAGCTCGAAGCTTGCGCTAGAACGACAATAGCCTAAGTAGTCAGGATCGAACACTCGACTCTCGCATTAACGAAGCGAAGTCGGCCCTTCTACCGTTAAGCTATTGAGGCTTCAATTATTAAATAAATAAAAAATAAACGCTACACACTCAACGGCCCCCATTAGGATATTGATATCCTGTGTCGGGGGTCCGGAAACGTACACAATGACAAGGACAAATACACCCAGACCTGAAAATATGCTTGCATAGTCTATACAAACATATTATACTCCGAGCGGGAATCGAACCAGCGACCTGTGGCGTTTAAGGCAGGTTCGCTACCGGGGCGCCACAACGTCGTCAAATTAATCGTCGTCGTCATTTTAATTCATCTTTATATATAAAAACAAAACTTTTAAAGGCGTCGGGATGTGACGACCCCATCGCCCGCTGTTGGGATAACCTCTGTCACAGCAGAGATTATTCCACCAGTGCAATCAGCCACACTGGTGGTAGGTCTTTTGTAGCAAGAGGCCGGCTAGGTAGGTACCACCGCAGTGTCAAATATTCTGCCGCCAAATAGTAGTGCTTAGGCACTACTGTGTTCCGGTTTGAAGGGCATTGTACGCTAGTGAAATTACTAGGCCAACGAGATTTAAGAACTAATATCTCGAGGTTGGCAACGCGTGAGTGGCACCTACTAATGGTGCTGCAAGCGCTCATAGGCTGCGGCAGCCACCTACCATCAGGTGGGCCGTATGCTTGTTTGCCAACTTCTAACATAAAAAAAAAAAAAAAAATAAAAAAAAAAAAAAAAAAAAAAAAAGCCCCAAATCTCCCACCTCTGTGTTCCCTTCCTTTTTACCCTTCTCATCCCATCCCTCCTATCCCTTGGGTTGGCAACATGCATGTGATACTTTAATTATCAAGCAGTCATAGGTTTTAGTGACTGCTTTCCATCAGGCGGACCGTGTGATTGCTTGCCAATCGTCATGACATAAAAAAAACTCAGCCTAGTAAGTAAAGCTGAGTTTTTTGCGGGTTTTGTTTTTGAAACGTAACGGTGCACTAAGAATGGATTTTTCTAAAATTCTATTCTTAAGAGGGTAAAAAAAAAAGTTGAAAGTTTGTATGGAGTTTTGAAAAGCATTATAATAATCGTCATTTTTAAGGCTAGAAGCTTCAAACCTTTTTTTTTGGCAGTTGATGCGATATCAATAAATATGACATTCAAAGTTTCATTCAGAGTTTGTATTAAAATCGTTATTCACGTGGGTGAAGCCGCTGGCAGAAGGTAGTTTATTATATATTGAATAACCTTAGCTGTTAATTTCAAGTTTCAGAACGAACGCTCTTAATCGAAACGCTAAGAGAAACTTTTAGATTTAGAAGTACTTTATTGAACCGAACGCTGGTGATTCCCGTGGTGTATCAAAATAATATAACTTTAAAACCCTTCGGGATTATGAACAAAAATAAAAGTAGAATTAAAACAGGTATACCTAATAAGATATTAATTGAAATAAAACTTTTTTATCTGTCCCTTATGGCTGTTAGGGGTCATCCAAAAATTATGTCGCACGATATCCTGTAACGCGGCTTACGGGTAGTGCGATTTAGTAGAAATCGTCACGTTACGAAATGCCGTATGCTGTGTGTGTGTATCGAGCCTACTACAAGCAAATGAGTACACGAGCAAATGAGTGCGCAGCCGGTTGCGCAACTCTCTCTCACTCTATCTCTTTCTTTCTGTCCCTGTCTCTTTTTACTCTCTACTGAAATATACAGATGAGGAACTTCATTCCTGACGGGGTCCCCGACCGCGAATTTTTATATCTCTTTTTGTTCTTAAAAATACGAGTTGAATCTATAATTATGTCTAAGCAGGATAGTATTAAATTATATAAAAAAAATCAAAATATAAGGGATTATCTTAATAACTTGTGATTGCAAGAAACAGGAGATATGAGTTTACCAGACACAATATAAAAACACCTGTGTCTGTAAAACGGTTAATTTTTTTATTCATTCTGTACTATAATCAGTCTATATTTATTTAGTAGACATTACGAAAGATCATTTCTGATGGACGTCCAATGGAAAAGTCTGTGATGTGGAACGATTCTTAAGTGGTAAGCGATCTTGAACTCAATATCTTAATACCGTCAGCAAATAATATTTAAAAACACGTCTGTTTATTTTATCGATATTCATTCTGAATCTAACTAAGCAAAGGATAGCCTTGAACCTTTATCAATTTCATGTATAATTTCTGTAGGCTTAAGTAAACTTTTATTCACTTTACTAGAAAGCATAAAAAATTTAGCAGCACTTCTACTGCGTCGGATTAAAACGATGATTTTCTGCATGCTGAATATTGAAGTAACCATCGCGCTGCCAGCAGTGTGACGCTTCCTTAGAATTACAGCTTTTCAAATATTATCATTGCAATTCAACGTTTTAATTAGGTTCTATAGCTGTAGTTAAACGACATTTCGCTATGCGTCAATATTTCGTTCGACGTAAATAATTTTATTATAGGCCCATGCTTAAATGCTCGCATGGTTAGATACCACCGTACGTTAGAGGAAAACTCGTGAAGCGACTGCTCGTCAGCTAAATGTAGAGATCAACCAACATATAACCAGTGGCATTTTGCGCGTTTTCGCCTTATTCAACGGTACGTGAAGGCTAGCCTTCACGTTTGGACTCTACTTCTTTTTACCATCGAGTAGAGTAGACTCATGTGCGCCCCTAAATAAGGGAAAATATAAAATCTGTGTTCGTAACATACTCCCTGCACATATAAGCTGGCTCGACTGGGGAAGTACTACATTCTCAGAAAACAGTATTAGTACTGTTGCGTTTCGTGTGATGAGCGAGAGTGCTGGAGGCCCAATCTCCCACCTCCTCTGTTTGCTTCTTTCTCTTCTCATACCTTCCCTCCTATCCCTTTGCTTGGAAACGCGCATGTGATCCAAACATCTCATTGCGTCTGCTTACCATCAGTCGGACTGTATGCTTGCCAACCAAGTCATTGTCACGAAATAATTTTTTTGGTTATTTCTGCTGACCGTACATTCATTGTGGTTACTCTTATTGACGTCAAACTTCATTTATAAACGTAGCCTATTAATTATTTTTACGGTATTAGAAATGACGGCGTACTTGTCTATACCAAAATTATTATATTTTCCCATGTAATTATGATCAAGTAACAGGGCAAAGCAGATGCTAAGTGGTTGCTTCTGAACAAAGATTTTGGCATCGTCAACGGAATTAATTATCAAGTGCTTTGCTATAACGCTGTTAATTATATCCTATCTCGATATAATAATAATTTTGCTTCGTAATTTAAACTATATAATAAACATAAATAAACGCTACACACTCAACGGCCCCCATTAGGATAGTTATATCCTGTGTCGGGGGTCCGGAAACATACACAATGACAAGGAAAAACTCACACAGACTGGAAAGCATGCCTGTAAGGTCAATACAAACATCTGCTAGTCTAGGTGCGAGCAATTTTAGATGGACCAAGTTATTTAGCCAGGTCCAGTAAAAGTCTGGTGTAGATTTGATTTCGACAAGCTACCGAGAGTTTTAATAGCAACGAAATTTATTACAAGGGGCTAGGTAGGTACCACCGCAGTGTCAGGTATTCTACCGCAAAGCAGTAGTGTGCTTTGCATTACCTTATTTCTATTTGAAGGACACTGTAGGTAGTAAATTTACTGGGCAAAAGATCAATATCTTTGACGAAAGGTCACGGGTTTTATTCCCGTTCGAAACAGATGTTTTTATTGCCCATACACGCATGTTTTCCGGTCTGAGTGTGTTTGTACTTGTCATTGTGAATGTTTCCAGACGTCCGACGGCCGACGTCCGACGGCCGTTGAATGTGTAGCGTTTATTTATTTATTTAGCTATTCCATAGCTTTTATCGCGGGCTTTGAGTGCAGCGACTGAATCAAGAAAATCCGTAACGAAAAATAAAAACTAACACTGAAGGCTCGGCCGAGCTATATGGTAGGCAGAGTATCAAAAATGTCAGATCTCCAAAATTAAACAACGCGAATTTATCAAAAAATAATTTATGTTATAATATATAAATTAATAATTATAATTAATATAAAAATGCTATGCAATAGCTTTACCGCGGCAGTCCCCGAGTGCCACAGGTTTTTATTTATTAATATCCTGAGGGTGGCACCTTCAAGTTTTAGGCGTCGGGATGTGACGACCCCATCGCCCGCTGTTGGGATAACCTCTGTCACAGCAGAGATTATTCACCAGTGCAATCAGTCACACTGGTGGTAGGTCTTTTGTTGCAAGAGGCCGGCTAGGTAGGTACCACCGCAGTGTCCAATATTCTGCCGCCAAATAGTAGTGCTTAGGCCCTACTGTGTTCCGGTTTGAAGGGCATTGTACGCTAGTGAAATTACTGGGCGAACGAGATTTAAGAACTAATATCTCGAGGTTGGCAACGCGCGAGTGGCACCTACTAATGGTGCTGCAAGCGCTCATAGGCTACGGCAGCCACTTACCATCAGGTGGGCCGTATGCTTGTTTGCCAACTTCTAACATAAAAAAATAAAAAAATAGAATTGTGTTGCAAGTGCACATAGGTGGACCGTATGATTTCTTGTTAACTAATTAATTAATTATTTTATTTCTAAGGCCGCGAAAAATAGTAGTGAATTATATGTAATATTAGTATTGATCGTAAAATATGTAACAAAATGAGGGTGGGGTCGATAACCCCTTTTAACTTGGGGTGAATACGAAACAAACTGCCTCATTTTTACAACGTGACTAATTCGCGATTGATCAATATCAGAGGACATTTAGGGGAGCGTGATAGATATTTATTATTATTTTTGCACTCGCGTGTACATTCCCTAATGTAATTGCAATATAAAATGCTTGGACAAAATTAATTTCCATGTTATTAATTTAACAATTGACTTGCGTACTTATAAAACAAATTTGGCATATTTTTTTTGTTTTTCTTTAAGTGCGTTGACATTATCGATTGTATCAGCAAGTTTTCAGTTATCCGTACAAAACATATTTTTATGGGAAATATTCTTTGCCAGCCTCTATGAAAAGACAAGAAAAGACTTCTTAAAGATTCTTAATCAAATCTGGATAGGATTTGGTGGAGTACCAGGTTTTCCACAGAGCAATTTCCATCTGACCTCCGCAACCATAAGGACAAACTTATTGGATAAGAGCAGATTACCTATCATGAGTTAACGATTATTATCAGATTTTATAACAAGACCGACAGCTTAACGTGCTCTCCGAGGCATGCTGGACTTCCACAAGAACAAACACCAAGACCGAAACAGATATATGCAAGACCATAACAAACATTTGGTTCGAGCGGGAATCGACCCGGCGACCTTCGGTAAACGCAGGCTCGCTGTCAACGTGCCACGATGGTCGTCAATCTCTTTAGTATTCACTTTCTCAATTACTGGAGTATGAATCTATGTCGTTATACAAATTCTAAGATATAAAAAGTATTTAATTTTTTTTTATGTTACTAAGTTGGCAAGCAAACATACGGCCCACTTGAAGGTAAGCGGTTGCCGTAGCCTATGAGTGCTTGCAATACTATTAGTTTGTGCCATTCACGCGTTGCCACCCTCGAGACATTTATTCTCAAATCTATTTGCCCAGTAATTTCACTAAGCTACAGTACCCTTCAAACCGGAACACAGTAATGCCAAAGACACTACTGCTTTGCGGTAGAATTGGTGCTACCTACCTAGCCGGTCTCTTGCAACAAGAGACCTACCAGTGTGACTAATTGCACTGGTGGAATAATCTCTGCTGTGACAGAGGTTATCCCAAAAGCGGGCGATGGAGTCGTCACGTCCCGACGCCTACAGAAATGGACTTTATGTTAAAAAAAAGTAAACATTTAATTATTTACATTACCGTAATCGAGTTCAAGTATTTAACTTCATTTTAACCCACAAAGTATACATGTAATAAAATTATTAACCCTTATTTTACGCATAGCTAAATTAACCGCAAAGGGGACCGGACACCTGGTGTTCATTTTAACATTGATATCTTGTATAAATAATTATTATGATAGCTTACTTACTGATAATATTTGTAAATAATAAATAAAATATCCAATGTTCTTTCCAAAATATTAAATTAATTAAATAATTATTAAAACTGCTTCACGTAAACTCGGAGAAATAAGGTGCAGCGTTTCTCCACTTCGCAACAAATCTACCTGCTGTACAAAACACAGGTACAGTATTGCGTAGAATATTGCTCACACCTTTGCGATGGCTTCGGATCGGTTGTAGCGACACGCCGTTTGAATTATTGGCGATGGAGGTCTCTAGCACCCTCGAACTTCTAGAACCGCTTCGTGAGATTGCCGCCCTCAGCGCTTTTTACAGACTGTACCACGGCGAGTGTTCACAGGCATTATTTTCCCCTATCCCTGACTCCCCCTTCCATTCAAGACGTACGTGTGCTGGTCTTCGATGTCACCGACTAACTGTGGCATACAAAAATAGAATTCTTTCTTACAACCTGGGGTCTTTCAAACGAGGCGTGAAAAGGCATCTTGCGGGTAGGCAAGGCAAGGGTGGGTAGTGCAGTTTGCCTTCTGCAACCATATTAGCCACCTTCGCTCGTTGACTCCGCTTCCACTTACTATCAGGTATAACCACTCTGAGGTTATAAAAGAAAACCAAACGTTTTCTTTAAGCAAAAATAAAAGTAAAATCTTTGTTAATTTCTCGTAGAAATTTATTTCACATCGTATTACAAAACATCTTACTTATTTCAAATAAAAATAAGATAAAGAAACTTAGACTGAATTTCAAAATAAGAAAATTAATTTTCTATTCAATGCTATAGCCTAAGATCACCGGCTCGACCAAGCGCCGAGCGAGGATCCGTCAACACTGAACGCGACATAATCGATCAGACCATCATTTGTTCTTGCGACATGTCATCAATCACACAGCACTAATCAACGAAGCTGAGAAGTCAAGTCAAACGTAGATACGAGTAGATAACGTCAGAATGGAACCCTAACTAATATAAATGCGAATATAAATAAGTTTAATTAATTTGTTTTCAGAACTTCAGAAACTGCCTACTGACATTTTTTAAAGTCCACGCACACAGTTACGGCTAGTTAGAATAGCTCAATGGTAAAAGGATTAACTCCAATAACACTCGAGCTGCAGGTTCGATCCTGAGCCGCTTAGTCTATTTTTGTGCGGTCTTCTAGCGCAAGCTACGAACGGGCAATAGGGATAAATAATTAGCAGTCGAGTGCGTTGTGGACCACGCACAGTTGAAACTAAAGGGTTCCGCAGCTTGCTTATGAAGAATATTAAGACCATTAAAAATAAAAACGAATTAAAATCGACTGCAAAAATAAGTTGGTAATTTCATAGTAATTATTAAAATTTATAAAAAAAAAACAAAGTTATGGGAAAAACTTATATATCTCTTAAATTTGTAGACCTATCTTCTTCAAACCAAATGTGGTTGAAATTTTATTCGATGTCCTACAAGCTCAAATTTTTCCAGAATTTTAAATCCCATAGTTCAAAAGTTAGACGGGAGGGACACAACTTTTATGACTTTAGGAGCTAATATCTCAACAACTACTGACTTAATGAAAAAAGTCAGAATCAAACCTGCTTATCATTTTGAAAGACCTATCCAAAGATATCTCACACGTTGACATACGTTGAAATTTTTTTTCAACATTCAGTTACATGTATGGACTGCTACCCTTAATTCTTATATATTTTAAAATTTCATTACAGAATCGTTGTGCGGTTCATAGAATACACCTATTTAGTAAATTTCGTATTTATAGAGCCAATGGTCTCCGAGTAAAATGACTGTGACATACGGATGGACGGACGGACGGACAGACGGACAGACGGACAGACGGACAGACGGGCAGACGGACAGACGGACAGACGGACAGACGGACAGACGGACAGACGGACAGACGGACAGACGGCCAGACGGACAGACGGACAGACGGACAGACGGACAGACGGACAGACGGACAGACGGACAGACGGACAGACGGACAGACGGACAGACGGACAGACGGACGGACGGACAGACGGACATGATGAAACTATAAGGGTTCCGTTTTTGCCATTTGTCTACGGAACCCTAAAAACGCATTGCTAATATTGGCGTTTGGCGCTACAACTGAGTCACATTGTTCGTCGCCATAACAAATCAACAGACTGCTATGCTTGCTTCAAAGTTGTCTATAATTTAATACATACAGACTTTTTATTCTTTTATTGTCAAATGTTTGTATTCATTATGTTTGTATTCCAAAGGTGTGTGGGTTATTTGTTGTTCCAGTGTTGGTGCTTTTGCATGTGTTTGTGTATTCGGACCCCAGACACAGGATATTACTATCCTAATGGGGGGCGTCGAGTGTGCGTTATAATTATGATGATGATTGATAGTTTGTAGTTCCACTAAAAATCTAAGCATATAATTGAAATCCGTTTACCATAAACGAGAGATCAGTTGTATTTCCCTGGAGTGTAAAACTCTATGCGAACAGAGTCACGGGCAGGATACATGTTTCACAATAAATTCCTTGTTATTTTCAATAATAAAACTACAAATCTAACAAATAGGAATAGTTACTACAAAAGCTACTCCAGTGGCTTGAGTATCTCTAACTACAGCTTATTAAACTAGGAAACTAAAGTGTATGAAACGGAATATTACGCAAAATGAAATGTATTGTTCATTTGTTGGTTATTGTATGAACTTATTATGAAGCTATTTTAGTTTGCGTAGTTAGAAAACTGTACATTACAAATGAGTTTCATCTTCTTCCTAGCATTATACCCGGCCTATTTTTTTTTTCATATTATATAGGGGCAAACGAGCAGATTGCTCCACCTGATGGTAAGTGGCAACTATCACCCATGAACATCCACAACACAAAGTGGGTCGAGAATGCGTTGCCGACCTTGTTTTTCTCATGGTCTGCTTATTACGCTTCTCGTTTTGAAACTATGGTAACCTCTAGTAATGCCACTTGGCAGTCACCTATGGCAGTGTAAAAAAACATTAGGTTTCATTCTCGACCTGGTTCTTTTAAGATATATTCTGTGAAAATTATCGTAATAAAATCATAAAGGCATATGTTCCAGTCTGAGTGTGTTTGTGCTTGTCATCTTTTGTGTGTTTCTGGACCCCCGACACAGTATGTTACTATCGTAATAGGTGGCCGTTGAGTGTGTAGCGTTTATTTATTAATTTATTATCATAATATTGCCTATGAGGCTATCATATTTATTAATTTCGTTCCTGTTTTGAAACAATAGTTGTTTCTGAATCAATATGAAAACCCAATCATACGGTAATTGAATTTGGCAATCGAAATCTTTGGATGGAAATTCCATTTATTTGCGAGGTAGCCTTTAAATTAAGCTTAGCTAAGGAAACTTTTACGCTAGACTTATTTGTATTTATGGCAATATTTAATAGCGTTTTTGCCATTAAATTTAATCTTACGTTGAAGTCTATCTAAATAGATGAATGAACGCTTCACACTCAACGGCCAACGTAAGGATTATATCCTGTGTCGGGAGTCTGGAAACGTACTCAATGACAAGGACAAACACACCCAGACCGGAAAACATGCCTGCATTGTCAATACAAACATCTGCTCCGAGCGAGAATCGAACGCGCGGCTTGTGGCGTTTAAGGCAGGTTCGCTACCGCTGCGCCACAACGTCATCACATATTTTGACTTCAGATTATATTGTCAGGAAGTTTATTATATAACGTTTACTTCACTATGCTTTATAATTTATGCTGTCTCATGCACCATGTTAATTATTCATAACTATCTATCGATTATGTTGCATTTTATTTCATAAGCATAAATTAATTTATGTTGAATTTTATGCTTGTACTTAAAAGGGTAGTTGTTTGATAAGAACTTTTTATATGTTATTAGCTTCTGCCAGCGGATTCGCCTACATGATTTATGATTTTAATACAAACTATGACACTATTTTTTTTAGTCTATAAGGACATATTTAAATTCTTGTTTGTTTTTTGATAAGTTAACAGGAACCTCAATTTTAACGAGATCAATCTATATCTATATGCCAATTGTCATTCAAATCCGTTCAGCCAAAACGTGTGGTTTAGTAGCAAACATCCACAAGCTTTCGCATTTACTTATTTATATCATATACATATACGATACAACAGTGACATCAATGTGTGTGGCCTGGAGTTAATGGTATGGAGAAACGAGAGAGGAGGAGAAAAAAGAAAATAAAAGAAGACCAGAAGGTAAAAGGAACACCCGGTGCTCATACTCATCTAACACCGTTTTGACACCGTTGTGGCGTTGTGGGTAGCGAGCCTGCCTTAAGCCTCGACGGTTGCGGGTTCGATTCCCGCTCGGAGCAGATGTTTGTATTAATCGTACAGGCATGTTTTCCGGTCTGGTTGTGTTTGTCCTTGTCATTGTGAATGTTTCCGGCCCCCGACACAGGATATAATTATCCTACTGGGGGCCGTTGAGTGTGTAAAAAAAAAAACCTATAGATAATGCTAATAAACCAAGGTATTTTGTGTCAAGTTAGTATTTCCTTGGTGAAATCTTTATTATATTATATTACTAAGTTGGCAAACAAGCATACGACCCAACTGATGGTAGGCGATTATCGTAGCCTACGAGCGCTTGCAATTATGTAGGTGTCACCAACGCGTTGCCAACCTCAAGATATTGGTTCTTAAATCTCTCTTGTTCAGTAATTTCTCCAGCTACAGAGTCCTTCAAACCGGAACAGAGTAATGCAAAGTACACTTATGTGGTAATATCTGACACTGTTATGGTATCTACCTAGCCGGCTCACAATAATAGGCCTACCACCAGTAACAGAGTCGTTACATTATGTTAAAATCGCCTCACATAAAATCTCACGAATTGAGAGGTGCTTAATTTTTGAAGTCAGCTACACAAATCTAGTGAGTCATTGTTATGTTATTGCCATACCCTAATATCACTTCTTTCATTACGGTAAATGCTTATAGAATAGAATAGAATAGAATAGAATAGTCTTTATTGTACACCACTAAAAACGAGTTACATTCAAGAACTTAAAAACTATATATAAATGTACATGTAGGCGGTCTTATCGCTAATCAGCGATTTCTCCCAGACAACCTCGGATTTAGGAGAAATGAGTAAAGAGAGGGTAGGTGGTGCTTCTTTGTACACATAAATATATTAAATAGATCTCTTATACAAAAAAAATATTTTATATAAAATATGTAAAAATAAATAAATATAAATATATACAATATATACATAATAGATATATTCTATTCAATAATATTATACTTACTTTTATTTTAAGTTATCTTGTTTGCTAATGTTTACTAGAAGTCATATTTTTGCTTTATAAACCTGTATGTATTATTATTGCTTGATAAAAGACATAATTCTAAAATTAGATACTATTATCTCTAAACGCTCTTTCGACCGACAAAACAATAAATTTAACGGCACTGCAGCATCCCAGTTAATTTAATACATTACATTTCAGTTAAGCTATAATTGTGTCTTGGGGAGGAATAAGTTGTTATAAAGTTTTGTGATATGATTTCATTGAAACCATTGCCTTAAATTATTTTGAATTAAAACAAAAAACATCAAAAATTCAGATCTTTTTCACACTTCACTTTCCAAGTTATTACTAAAATTTTTCCTCAATAGCTCAACGGTAGAAGGGCTAACTCCGCTCCGCCAACAGCAACAGAGGAATATTGGACGCAAATAAGCAATACCATGTCATACATAAATTGCATGGTTAAAAAATGGCTTTTTTATAAGTTTTAAAGCTTAAAACCCTACAGCTATTATGTTCTTCAGCCATTTACCAACACTTCTGCATATATAACTCAGTTTTTTAAATTTTGTGGGTTGACATGGTATTGCTTATTTGCGTCCTATTAGTAATGCCTTAAAAAGCTGATATTATTTGCTGATATTCTTTTTTTTTTTAAATGAGTATGTTGCTTGTGCGAGAAGTAAGTACGATAAAAGCCAAAGGGGGTCAGAATAGAACCTGTAACTGTTGCCTTAACAGAGTCGGCCCTTCTACCGTTAAACTATTGAGGCTTGAAGCTAAGGTCGTTAGGTTGGCAACGGCGCCTGCATGCCTTCTGGTGTTGCAGATGTTCATGGGCGGCGGTGATCACTTAACATCAGGTGAGCCTCCTGCCCGTTTGCCCCTCTTACATAAAAAAAAAAGTATCATAGCCGAATCTTTATTTATCTTTATCATCACCTCACCCTTAATCAGTGAATTGCTGGACATGAGCCTATGCCAAGATGTGCCACAATACTTTGTCCTCTGCTATTCTCATCCAGCCAAGAGGCATTTGCCAAATCTCCACCGTGCCTCGGAGTGCACGTTAAGCTATCGATCCCGGTTGTTATCACAACATCTGATAACAATCGTTAACTCTTGATACGTAATTTGCTCGTATCCAATGATTTACCGATTCGCCTTTTGTTGTAAGATGGAAATCGTAAAAAATACAATGCAATAACAATACAATAGCCAATTTCTGCCTTTATCATTATATTTTAATATTGGTTGATTTGTTTATTTTACATGAAACAAGTTCTAATCTAAATCGATACAACGGAAACATATTATGACAAACAAAATATAGGCCAAGTTTCAAAGACGAAGTTTCTGTCGAACACTGAATTTTCCTTCCGTTAAAGATATTTGGTACATGATATCTTTTGGGACATCTCATCGTTCAGATTCAGATTTTCATATCTCCCCTACTTTGAATGGCCAATTTGAAGTATTCCTATTCCAAATTTATATTAATGTATTTGTTTGCGTAGAAATTTGAATATTTATCTCCTTTATATATTATAACTATGACCAATTATAATATGGCTAAAAATGGTTTATTTACATATTATTATAAAAGATCGACTCTTGATCTGTCTGTTTCTTTGTACGTTTATAAACTTATATAATAAACGCTACAAACTCAACGAGTTCCTGGCTCTCAGCTGGCCTGGCTCCGAGTGCGAATGGAACCGGCGAAAAGTGGCGCTTAAGACGGGTTCTCAGGTTCTCAAGTTTAGGCAGGTCGAATATCAATGATATCTCGAATAAAGTTTTTCAAGACATACCATAAGATCAGGTTTGACAATGCTCTATATACAGTACAGTCTTCGCCAGCAGAGCAACGACGTACCTGGTTTTGCACTTCGTGGGACGCGACAACAGTCCGACTGTTGAGTTAGTCCATCGGCTAGACTATCTCCAGACTGATGATCGGTCAAAGACAAGGTGCGGTCTTGATAACAGGCCTACGAAGGTACCTTAAAATCAACTTTGAGTCTCCGAGAAGGCTTTCCTATTTGAATAATCGACATTGTCTTAAAAACTAAATGTGGTTCTTTATATTTTATATTAAATAGGAAGTCAATAAAAATAATATATATTTACCTAATAAATTTATGCTAAGCCTCAGGATGAAAATAGCGAAATTACGATTAGATCGCTCGCCATAACATCGAATGTATAAGAAATTGATTCAATTTTGTCGGAAAATCCACAAAAATATCAAAAGGGTCCAACGTTGAGGACGAAAGTTAATCTCTAAGAGTCAACATAATTACGTCCTTCCTTTCCCGGAATCGCTCGGAAAACTTTTACATAAGAGTTTTAGTTTATGGATCAAAAAATACCTTATTATTTCATACTTATTTTATCAAACATGACAAAAAGAAAGATTTTGGCAAAGAAGTTACGATTTTTATAAATCTTGTTGTCCTTTTATGTAGCTTATTTCTTCTTTTTTACATGGACCGGAAGGGAGATTACTCTTCTCCACATGACGGTAAGAGAAGAACGGTATTAACCGTTGTAAAAGGCGAACTGTACTAGCCAATCTCGCCCGGCCCTTCCGAAAACTGCGACTGATTATGCGTTAGCTGAACTCGAAACGCGGCTGACGAGCATTGACTTCACAAGTTATTCACTAGCGTAGAGTTCTATTTTTTAAATATTTCATGATGGTTGGCAAACAAGCATACGGTCCATCTGGTGGTAAGCAGTCATCACAACCTATGAATGCTTGGGATACTTGAAGAATCACATGCAGTTGGCTTCCCAAGACAGAACATGTGGGAGATTGAGCCTTCGGCGCTCTCACTTATTGCGCGAAATACATATTTATAAATATTGTTACCTTAAGCCGAATTTCCGTGAGTTGGTAGTACTTCCCCGGATCAAGCTGGATAATAAATTATGCTGGTACTACCGTAAAATCATGCTGGCAATTTAGCCTTACCATTAGTATATACTGATATTTGACGACGTTGTGGCGCAGCGGTAGCGAACCTGCCTTAAACGCCACAGGTCGCGGGTTCGATTCCCGCTCGGAGCATAATATGTTTGTATTGATAACATGCAAGCATATTTTCCGGTCTGGGTGTATTTGTCCTTGTCATTGTGAATGTTTCCGGACCCCCGACACAGGATATCACTATCCTAATGGGGGCCGTTCAGTGTGCAGCGTTTTTTTATATACGTATTGTAGCATTACTTGTACGACATGCAGGCTTTGTCATAATGAAAAAAAATCTTCATCGTTAAGTAAAAATTAAAATTGAAAAACAACATAAAAACATATGATAAAGATTTTACAAAAAAAAAATAGCGTCTTAATAGAAATTATATTGATATTAAGTCAAATATATTGAAAGAGCAATTCTGAATACCCAGAAGATACAGTCGTAAGTATATTTTGTATTCGTTAAAAAGGCAATGCATACGAAATGTAGAATTGATATGTAAACGAGAATGTACGTATTGAATTATTGTCATTGGATTGATTGAAGATATTCAATATCTGATATTTCATTATAATTTGACTTTAAAATATTAATAATAAGTTTTTGCTATCAATATATTACTAAGGGTTGGGGTTCGCGGATTTGGAAATAAGCACCTGATGGCTCTAAATAATACTTCACAAATTAAAGGTCAATCGTAGTCCAAAAGAGTAGCCGAGGTCACTGGTTTTCGCACTTAGTCACTTGTACCGCTTGTAGTTTCTTCGCTCGTTGCTCGGAACTGAATGACTGTGTCGACGGGCCGCTTATATAGTGCGGACCACGGGTTCAAGAAAGTTCCCTCCAAGGAATGTTATACGGCACTTTTCGAGAACACATCTTTCTAGAACCTACTCGAACAAAGCAAATAGAAAGAAAGGATACCAAGCGATTTTGGACCTTATTCTCCGGTGATAAAGTTCACTGTAACAATATGTACACTAGCATTTGCCCTTCATCTCGTCGGCGTGGACTTGAGAAGACATTTTGGTAGGTTGAGTTGTAATGTTGACCCTCTAAAACTTATTAATCCAGCCTTTAGAATGAATACATTTTTTACAGGTGAAAGGTAACCTATATATGTTCGTACGTCTAACAATAGGTTGAGGAACGGTTGAGTAGTAAAGGCGTAAACGTAACATTTAAACATTTCATTTTTAATATTAGTTAAATTAAAAAAAATCGAAGAATAAATTTAATAAGTACCTACTTTCATGGTAGGACAATATATGGAAGATATAGTTTCAAAGGTACGACCACGAAGATAACAGCCAAGGGCCATAAATATATTTGTGAGAAATGTTGATTAATAGCATGTCAACATAAGTTATGACCCTATTCGGGGTCCCATACAAATGAGTTGGACTAGCTAATGCATACAAATATGTTGGTATAGTAAAATTCCAGTAAAGTATGTTTTTCTCATGTAGATTGATGTAAAGCCAGTGAATGAGGTGAAGACCATAGGACAGTTTACCTTTTTTAACGTTAGAAGTCGCATTTACTCGCACCACTACAAGTAGTTTTAGCGTGGGGCTCACCGGTCACTAATCAAGCTAAGTAATATCCACTCAAACCCAACGAACTGCCTTGCACATAGTGGGACACCAAGGGTTCGCTAGTGCAAACAACCGTGACTCGCCGACCCCGAGCGTCAATGCAGAGAGCCCTAGAGCCCCATCCACCGAGACTAATTTTTTAATGAGGTTTGTTCCTTTTACGACCGACCGGCGTGATTTTTCAGACAGGTTGTCTGCCTGTTCCATCGACCAGGAAAACCAGGCCTTGGCAAATATCAAAGCAGGGCACCCTAAGGTACTCTCTTCCAATACTCAGTTTTAAAAGAGATTGTTTCTCTCTACGACCGTCCGTCTTTATTTTTTAAAGAGTTTTCCTCCTCATCCACCTGACCGGGACTGAAGGCCCCGGTTAAAAACACCAGTGTCACAGGATTTGCTCACAGTCCATTTTCATATACAGAAAAATACCAGAGCGACCCATACGTCACAAAACTCCAGGGCGCGGTCTGCCGATAAGCCCAACGCCCAACCTTCGAACCCTGTTGGCTTCACGGGGTACCAATAGTCGATGGATGGCACCATCGACTATTACCCCCAGCTACTAAGCCTCCCCGGCACGACAAGCCCAGTTTGACCCCGGCGGTTGGTGGGGACAGCTTACCACCTGGAGAAGACAAGCCAAGGATCGAAACGAATGGCAAAACATTGTTTAAGTGGCCAAGACCCATAGAGTTGCAGCAAGCAAAGTAAGTATGTAGTGAAATTACTGGGCAAAAGAGATTTAAGAACTAATATCTTGAGGTTGGCAACGCGTGAGTGGCACCTACATACAAATGGTGTTGCAAGCGCTCATAGGCTACGGCCAACGCTTACTATCCGTGGTCCGTATGCTTACTTGCCAACCTATTAACATAGAGATGCCTTATAAATTAAGCGTGATATTATGATTTGATAAACATATTGCTTAACTAATACAAAGCCAATAACCAAAGATTACCAGCTCGACCAAGCATTGAGGGTGAATCCGTCAACATGGAACGCGACATAATCGATCAGCCCATCATTTGTTCTTGCGGCGTGTCATCAATCACACAGCACTAATCAACGAAGCTGAGAAGTCAAGTCAAATGTATATGAGATAACATTGAACTGAATCAAAACTATAAGTCAATATTCCATAAATAAGTAAATAAATAAACGCTACACACTCAACGGCCCCCATTAGGATACGAATATCCTGTGTCGGGGGTCTGGAAATACATAATGACAGCCACAAACACACCCAGACCGGAAAACATGCATGAATGGTTTACAGACAACTATTTAGTACTCGCTCATTTTACTAATTGGACTATTTTTTAGAAAATTATATGCACCGTCAATACCTATTAGCTTCTCCACTTTGAATAATTCCATTCTTTACCTTATGAATCCTTGATTAGATCTAAAAACCAAAATTGAGAATTCGCTCTGTTTTCAGTCAACAAATCAATTATTGTCAATATTATTAAAGCCGTATTATATTACCTTAAACGCCACAGGTCGCGGGTTTGATTCCGGCTCGGAACACAATATACTTGTATTCACCATGCAAGCATATTTTCCGGTCTGTGTGTATTTGTTCATGTCATTGTGTATGTTTCCGGACCCCCAACACAGGATATAACTATCTTAATGGGGGCCGTTGAGTGTGCAGCGTTTCACAGTAGTCAGCATTTTTGAGCAGAGAAGTAACAGTTTTGTGTAATGAGTGAGAGTGCTGTAGGCCCAATCTCCCACCCCCTCTGTTTCCTTCCTTTTTCTTTTTGTAACCCTTCTCTCTTATCCCTTGGGTTGGGAATGCGCATTTGCGCAAAGTAACATGACTGTGATAATTCAAATATCGCAAGCGTATATAAGTTACGGTGACTTCTTACCATCAGTTGGACCGTGTGACTGTTTGATACTTCAAGTATCGTAATGGTCATAGGACCATATATGTTTGTCAACTGTTATGACAAAAAACCAACACACCGACTCGACACCGTTGTGGCGTTGTGGGTAGCATGTCTGCCTTAAGTCTCGACGGTTGCAGGTTCGATTCCCGCTCGGGCAGATGTTCGTTAAAATTTCTGTCTCGGTCTGGGCGTTTGTCTGTGGGTCTCCCCACCGTGCCTCGGAGAGCACGTTAAGCTGTCGGTCCCGGTTGTTATCACATAGCATCTGATAATAATCGTTAACTCTTGATAAGTAAATTGCTCTTATCCAATGAGTTGCTGGTTCGCCCTTAGGGTTGCGGCGGTCAGATGGCAATAGCTCTGTGTAAAAACTAGTAACCTGTCAAATCCGGATAAGAGTAATAAGCAGACCCTGGGTAAAATAAAATACCGGGAATAATGCTAGGATGATGAAGGACTGTTATGACAATAAAAACAACTAAAACTCGCTATTCATACATTCACAAGTATAAACTAAAGAAACAACGAAAACACCTCTTTGAAGATTAATTCTAGTTTCGCATTGTTAGCTTTGTTGCTATTACATTATATTGATATTGAATATCGATGCCATAAATCTTCTTTATGTTCGCGATAATATAAATTATGTAAGCTATTAGTAAATACACAATTCGGTCTGTTTCGACAGTCCCACCATTAGTCTTGTCAAAAGTGACCACAGTCTTGGCCTCAAGACGGAAATTTATTTGTTTGATAAGTTCACTGACTTACGTAAATGGTATTCAATGTTTTGAATAGTGAGAGAAGGTAAAATCAATTATGATCAACAAAACAACAAAACGATTAATTATATGGACGCAAATAAGCAATACCATGTCAACCCACAAAATTGAAAAAACTGAGTTATATATGCAGAAGTGTTGGTATATGGCTGAAGAACATTTTTCTTTAATATTTATAGGGTTTTAAGCTTTAAAACTTCTAAAAAGTCATTTTTTAATCATGCAATTTATGTATTATTTTAAACGTTTTGGGTTATATTATATATAAAATATGCAGTTTGTATGCTTATTTTATGTAAAAATAAGTAAAATAACTTACATACATCTTGAAATTGCCAAAAACTTGACCAATATATAAAAAAAAAACATATAAAGCAAGTTGTTCAAAATTTTTAAACGCGTTTTTCTTGAAATGACATTCGTGTGGGTTGACATGGTATTGCTTATTTGCGTCCATATAAAGTATTTTTTTTTTATTTCATGACGATTGGCAAACAAGGATACGTTGCGTCTGATGCTTAGCAACCTATGACCACTTGTGATACTTTAAGTATCGCATGCGCGTTGCCAACCAAAGGGATAGGAGAGAAAGGATAAGAAGGTAAAAAGGAAGGGCGAAGGGGTGGGAGTTTGGCCTCTGGCGTCTTCAACCTGTAAATAATATCGAGAGGGCTAGGAAATTTAAAAATGTGGGATAGAGTTTGGGCTTTCTGCATTCTTACCAAATGAAATGGAACTGACTGATTCAACCTAAACTGAGCAAGGCTGTATTTCAGCTCCTTTTGATGCAGTTTTTTTAAACACTTCACACTCAAAGGCCCCCATTATGACAGTTATATCCTGTGTCTAGGGTCCGGAAACATATGTATACAATGAAAAGGACAAACAAACACAGACATGAAAACATGCTTATATAGTCAATACAAATATATGCTCCGAGAGGAAATCGAACCCGCGACCTGTGGCGCTTATAGCAGGTTCGCTACCGCTGCGCCATAAGGTTGTTAAATAATAAGAACGCCAGTTCAATAAAAACTTAAACTAGTCTAAAACTAAAATTGGTCGTCAAAGGTGACTTCGTCTTTGTAATTGTAAGAGTCTTTAGAGATTAGGTATGAAGTGAAACTGTTAATGTAATTCTTGAGTATTAGACTGACTGAATTTACAAAGGCTTTTGTATAAGTTTAATATTAATTGAATTACGTTAATTACATCAAAGTATTTCGTTTGTCTGAGCGCGAGAACCAAATCTTAGAATTAGTTTGGTTTCAGTTGGCAGTGACTTTAATATCTTAGTGTCTTTAAGAGTCTTTATTATATTATTAAAAATTTTTTTTTTACAATATCAATACACATTATTTATTATTTTTTATATACTGTAAGTAATATATGTAATAATAAAAAAAAATAAATCAAATACTTTTATTCAACATAAAAAGCATCTGAATTTCAATGAATAAGTGTTATACTTATTTATTGAATTTCAATAAATAAGTGTTGTACTTATTTATTGAAATTCGGATTCTACCATCCGCTCCAAAATTAAACCTCTACCTGAGAAGAGCCAGCGAATCCAACGCAGGAGGTTATATATATATTTTTTATGTCTAATTTTTAATGTGAAATTAGTTACTTACATAATTATTATAACCACTGAAAAGCCTGAGTAACTATCTCATTCCCAAGGCGTGGTGTCTTCAAGATATTCACTAATTTTATAATAGCCTTTACCACACAAGAGTTCCTTGACCTTTCTTTCCGCTTCCTTTCTATAGAAAATTAAACTTTTTTTTGGATGGGAGCTAGTACGGAGCCCTGAGGGACTCCTGCCTTGATGGGACGAGGGGATGACAAGGTACCCTCTACTCAAAACGTGCTACTCGGAACGTGCGATTCGCCAAGTAGTCTCGTATGATAAGCACGAGTCTGTCTGGGAGTCCTAGACGATACAGCTTATAAATTAAACCGTTATGCCAAACTTTGTCGAAGGCCTTAGCGACGTCGAAGAAGAAGGATCCATACAATTAAACAGTTTAGTTTTGTAGTACTGAGAAATTTCAAAGTTTAAATTTTTTGACGACACTGTGGCGCAGCGGTAGCGAACCTGCCTTAAACGCCACAGGTCGCGGGTTCGATTCCCGCTCGGAGCATAATATGTCTGTATTGACCATGCAAGCATATGCATATTAATAATATAAGCATATTTTCCGGTCTGGGTGTAATTGTCCTTGTCATTGTATGTGTTTCCGGACCCCGACACAGGATATAACTATCCTAATAGGGGCCGTTGAGTGTGCAGCGTTAATTTAATTTAATTTAATTTAATAATAATTTAAATTAACTTAAAACCCATATTAAATGAAGCCATTATACTTTATACTCTCTCTGAAAAATATTACCTAATTAAATATTTTAGTTGTATCACAATTGTTATTCTTAGAAAATTTCACTTATGTACAGTTCCTAACGACTACCAAATGGAGACTGAAATAGGTATATGACGTCCTTAGCCATGGTTCGGCTTCGCAGGAGGCACCCTAAGGACGGAATCAAATTTGAGCCCCGTGAGGGCTGCCCCTTTATCACGGCTGAGTCTCTGTACTCGCAAGGTGTCAAGGCTAGTAGGGCCAACAGCAATACACATTCCAGAAAAAAATAGGTATTAGGACCTTTGCCTTTTTTCTTGTCCATTGTAAGCCAGTTATCGGTGATATGATACAAGAAAAGACCTTTCGTGTGAACAAAACTCATAACTAATCAAACAATGAAAATTCAAAACAAACCATGATAATGCTGTCTCATCTGATTTTAATAAGAATGTAAAAAAACTTAAGCACTATTTATGTGTGTAGCACACGTTATACATTATTGGTTATAGCCCGGTAGCGACACAATTGTGTCTGTTTCGACAGTGCTACCATTAGTCTTGTCAAAAATGACCAGAGTCTTGGGTTCAAGGGGAAATTTGTTTAATAATTTCTGTGTCTCGTAAATGCTTGGAATTTGCCTCAACGTTGTCCCGAATAGTAGGAGAACTGTGTAAATTATAAATTCCTTTTTTTTGTAAGATAGAATTTATTACATGACAAGAATTCTGGTATAATAAATTGTTATCAAGATTTTTATTACACTGTTATAGCTTTGAGAGTAATAATGTAACAAAACATTTTGATTTCGTAATTGTTTCTAAGTACAACAGCTTTAAAAATATTTTAACACAATAATCAAAAGTGAGACACCGTTGTGGCGTTATGGGTAGCGTGTCTGCCTTTAGTCTCGACGGTTGCGGGTTCGATTCCCGCTCGGGCAGATGTTTGTTAAATTTCTGTCTCGGTCTGGGCGTTTGTCTGTGGGTCTCCCCACCGTGCCTCGGAGAGCACGTTAAGCTGTCGGTCCCGGTTGTTATCTCATAACATCTGATAATAATCGTTAACTCTTGATAAGTAAATTGCTCTTATCCAAAGTTACTGGTTCGCCCTTAAGGTTGCGGAGGTCAGATGGCAATCGCTCTGTGTAAAAACTAGTAACCCGTCAAATCCGGATAAGAGCAATAAGCAGACCCTGGGTAACATAAAATACCGGTAATAATGCTCCTAGCATGCAAAGAAGAATAATCAAAAGTGAAGTGGTAAAGACAAACAATACATAACAAATACACATACTCCATATAACGACTATAATTGGTGCCTTCAGAACTGAGTTAAATTTGAGCACCAACAAAAGAATAGTAGAATTAGAGCCACACTCCTCCCAGCACAAATGGGCCAGCTCGGCCGACCGGAGAAATAATTTTTTTTTTTAATAACGCCGGTGGGCAAATGTCTCTACTCCACCTGATGGTAAGTGGAAGTGGAGTCCACAGGCGAAGGTGGCTAATATGTTTCCAGAAGGTGAACTGTATTAGCCATCCTCGCCCTGCCTACCCGCAAGGTTCCTCTTCACGCCTCGTTTGAAGGAAGTGATTGGAGATGCGTGAAGCAAGTAAAATTTGTCACGACAGAGTCGGTCAAAAGCGTGAAGGCTTCCCAAGAAATTGCCAAAGGAGAAGAACGCTGATCTGCCGGACGGAAGGGCCCCTGAACCCCAAGAGTAGTCGCCGGGACCCCACCTTCCGGTCACCAACCGGCACGACGATCTACATTCAAAAAAAAACAGAACTCGCAAAGTGACAGAGTGCTTGTGTACCAACCATCATGAAATAAAATTGGATTTAATGCCACACTGCCTAAAAAGACAAACATTTTAATGGCTTAGAAATGTTAATAGGAATTATAAAAAAAATATCTACAAATATAATTATGATTAAAAGCAACCGGTGATGAAACATAATCTTTACAAGATAATACAATTATACCATACTGCTTCTTACGCCATCTGATACATTTTCATAATAATATCCGTTTCTGGGTAAGATAAATGGATTATACTTCTTACGCATTATATCAGAACTGACAATCAATGGTGAAAAAATAATTCTGACTGGCAGAAGAATAATATTTCATTTCTTGATAATATCATATTTTTAGGTATCGCTGTATTTTAGCCGATTTTGATCCGATATTAATGATTCGTTTTGGGGTACTTTTTTGGCCTATAATTGAAAAATGCTTCAAGATTTCGGAGATATAGTGTGAAACCTTCTTAAAGCAAAGGGACTGATCGGCCCTTTCAAAATATTTGTATGTCCCTTAGATTTTTTATTTCGAAAACATTGACGCACATTTCTCTTCATTTCTATTCGAAATACCAAAGCAATTTCCATGAATTTCCGTTAAATATATACGGTTTTTTTTTTTTTTTATGTTAGAAGTTGGCAAACAAGCATACGGCCCACCTGATGGTAAGTGGCTGCCGCAGCCTATGAGCGCTTGCAGCACCATTAGTAGGTGCCACTCACGCGTTGCCAACTTCGAGATATTAGTTCTGAAATCTCGTTCGCCCAGTAATTTCACTAGCGTACAATGCCCTTCAAACCGGAACACAGTAGTGCCTAAGCACTACTATTTGGCAACAGAATATTGGACACTGCGGTGGTACCTACCTAGCCGGCCTCTTGCAACAAAAGACCTACCACCAGTAAAAGGTGTTTCAAAAATCTTTTAATCCTTTATTGTTTAATTTTCTTTCTTGCCTTTTCACTTTCATTGTCTTTCCTTGTAATTTTTATTGCCTTTGTCAGATTAAAGAGGTTAACTAGTTGCTATAATTTTATAGCTCATGATTTTTTGCAGTGAAGTGAAGTGGCCAAATCTTCTGAAGCACAATAATTATTGACATGGACTAGAACTTTTCTTTACATA
This sequence comes from Hestina assimilis, assembly GCA_023373885.1. NCBI lineage: Eukaryota > Metazoa > Arthropoda > Insecta > Lepidoptera > Nymphalidae > Hestina > Hestina assimilis. The sequence goes on from CM041745.1 coordinate 14,784,094, forward strand.
CAAATATACATCAAGTTCGACACGTATTGCAAGACACCATTATATAGAATTTACTTAATACTCCGTTTATTCAATAAACTAGCAAACAAGTCCAACCTCATTCTCAGATATGAAATGGTTAAATGCAACTATATTCCGAAATTCCGTTTCCGTTCCGATCCGAATTGTCGATATTCAAGAGTTAGTTCGGCGTGTAACTATAGAAGTTTCTTGAGTTTAGTAATAAATAATGCTAGTTAAATTAAATGCATTTAATATAGTGTTATACGTTATATGGTTTGACGATGATATAAAAACCTCGTTGTGGCGTTGTCTTACTTCTATCTCGGTCTGGGCGTTTGTCTTTGTGGATCTTCCCACCATGCTTCGAAGAGCACGTTAAGCTGTCGGTCCCGGTTGTTATCTTAACATTTTATAATAATCATTAACTCTTGATAAGTAAATTGTTCTTATCAAATTAGTTACTGGTTCACCCTTAGGGTCAGATGGCAATCGCTTACATAATAAATATGATTATTAACCTAAATAAATTGTCTAAGTCAAAATAATAAGAAGAAAATATACGACACTAAGCTATTTGTGGAAATTTCGAGCTGAGATGTTTATAGCGGTAATTATGTGATGCGGTCTTTGTACAATTATATAAAACGTACATAGTAATATTTTATGTAGTATTATAATGCTTACAGGAAAATAATTGTTAGCGCAAGTAATTTATTAAACTAAAGTCCTCTTATGTGTAAAATATAAAGAAACTAGCATCAGCCCGCGACTTTACTCGCGTGAACAACGTTTTATGATGAAGACCTTTGGGCATAGGCATAGATATATAGCTAAACTTATTATTATTAGGCTGGATTCCATAAAACCAAAACAGAAGCCTATATCTAAATTAAATTCTTGCTGTTTGTTTTTGTTTATCTCACAGGAACTTCACATTTTTCCTCAATAAAAACCGGGTGAACATGTTTACCTAATAACTGCCTACGACTTTGTTATATAATGAAACACCACTTCAAAGTAAGGAACTGTATTGAAAGACCAAAATATATTTACATTACAAATGACTTATACTTTTAGCCGGGGTTCTGGCCAGCGCGATTCAGAAATGTTCAATGACATTAATAATGCCATCTATTGGCATATATACTCAAACATCTATATCTGTGCTAAATTTCATCTGAATCCGTTGAGCCGTTTTAGTAACCAATATGCGAACATCCAAACATTCAAATTGTCACATTTATTACATTAGTAGGATTAGTGAGACGTGGGATAATCATTTTATAGTAAATTTTGTATAAAATATTTATTAACACATCAATATATAGATATCCAGAAGTTTTCTTGTGACGTACGGTTTGCTTCCAATATTCCCAACGGAACTGCTCGAAATATAAGACATAGTTACCCGTGAACACTGCATTGACTTTGTTCAACAATTATAACAATATGAAGCACACGTATCACTATAAATAAATAAATAAATAACAAATAAATAAACCCTACACATTCAACCGCCCCAATTAGAATAGTAATATCTTGTGTTGGGGTCCGGAAACACAAATTGACAAGCACAAATACACCCAGACCGAAACACATGCCTGTAACTACCAAATCGTCGTCAAAAATAATGACAAAATTTATCTACATAAACCTAAAAACAGAGTAAGTTAAAGTCTCCCGTCAATATTTACACCATTAAAATTATCATCAACTTGAATTAAGAGTTCCATAAAAATATCGAAAAAATGGCTAGAAGACGGATTTTAATCTCTTAGAGTCGATGCAATTATCTTCTGCCGTTCCTTCGTCCGCCCTCTGAAACATTTCCATAACAATTTCCGTTTATAGGGCAAAAGAAATAGCTTATTATATCGTACTTATTATATCAAACCTGAAAATCGATGGGGAAAAATATTCCGGCAAAGGAAGTGATGTTTCATTAAACATAATGGTATACTTACTAAGAGACGCATTTTGAAAGATTAAAACCTAACGTTGTGACGCAGCGGTAAGTGCAACAGGTCGCGGGTTTGATTCCGCTCGAGATGCTTGTATTGACCATACAGGCATGTTTTCCGGTCTGGGTGTGTTTATCCTTGTCTTTGTAAATGTTTCCGGACCCTCGACATAGGATGTAACTATCCTAGTGGAGGCCGTTGAGTGTGTAGCTATTATTTATTTTAAAAATCATCAATCATTAAGTTAAATAGTTTTAGGCTTACCTACGATTTCTCGTCCGTTTATCATTTTCATGTCAGCTTATCACACCAAATACAGAACCCTCATTGGTTGCCTGATGATCATCGGTCATCTTCAACCAATGAAATTTTGTATTCGGTATGTTAAGTTGACATAAATTTGACAAACTTAGAAAAAACCGGAGATTAGTATGTCTGTGGATGGGCAACCGAATACAGGTATTTCAACCAAGCGTCTCCATGTTTCAGAGGGTGCGTTGAAAACGTAACTTATCTGAGCCCACCTTTTGCCACATTGAGTAGATATATTACAATTTTCACTGTCCTAATTCACTTGTGACGACGTTGTGGCGCAGCGGTAGCGAACCCGCCTTAAACGCCACAGGTCGCGGGTTCGATTCCCTCTCGGAGCATAATATATTTGTATTGACCATGCAAGCATATTTTCCGGTCTGCGTGTATTTGTCCTTGTCCTTGTCTGTGTTTCCGGACCCCCGACACAGGATATCACTATCTTTATGGGGGCCGTTGAGTGTGCAGCGTTTATTTATTTATTATTTGTCGATTGAAGACAAAATCCGTTGTTCGCATTTCCAGACAAATGGTGTTTGAATTTATTTCTTACCAAGTCACAAAACAAGTGTTTTTCTAAGCTAAATAAGACATAGCTTTACAACTGAATCACAAAGCATAGCTGTCACAATACAAAATTATCCGCAAATGGAACTCAGATCTTTATATCAAAACATCAAATGGCTTCTCAAGAAACAAAAGGAGGATATATTTGTTATATAAGTAAATGGTCAAGGATATTTGTGAGAATATATGATCAATAGTATGTCAACATAACTTATGAGTCTTTCTAGAAGGTCCCGTACAAATGGGATGGCCTAGCCAATGCATACAAATGTATTTTATGGGTCAGCTTTCGATGAAATCTTTTGCATTTCGATATTGATTCATGATATTTAGGGATCCCGAAAGATGCTAACGGGACACTATTTTTTTGAAAGAATATTAGCAATGTTTTTCAATTTAAATAAGCTCGAAGCTTGCGCTAGGAATGGGTACGAGAATAGCCCAAGAGGGTCGAGTTCGAACCCGCGACCCTCGCGTTAATGGAGTGGACTCGGGCCTTCTACCGTTGAGATATTGAGGCTTTACTATTTTACTATTACTTAAAGCATCATTCACTGACCGAGGCTTGACTGTATCTCACAGGCCGTATTACTCGTAGGTAGAGAGAGAGTCGAAGTTTTCACAGAATGAGTATTGCTGACACTATAATAACAAATATTGAAAATATCATTTAAAAATAAAGATGGTCCCCGTACAAGAAACTTGATATTTTTACGTTTTTGGTGTAAACTCATAAATAAATAAAAGCTACACACTCAACGGCCCCCATTAAGATAGGATTATATCATGTGTCGGGGGTTTGGAAACATACACAATGACAAGGACAAACACACCCAGACCGTAACTATGCCTATATGGTCAATACAAACATCTGTTCCGAGTGGGAATCGCACCCGTGACTTTTGGCAACGTCGTCAAACCATGAACGTTATAGATAAACAGCTGGCTTTGATTAAATTTTAATCTAAAATATAATAATAAAATCATTATTTTGATGCCGCTCGAATAAGTTCGCGAATAGCCTAACTAGATAAAAAGTATAGACATAGGAATCAAAGATTCCAGAACAAAGTTCTTCGGTGCATTGTAAATGCTCCCTGGTACATAAGAAATGACGACCTTCATAGGGACCTCAATATAGACCCGGTCGCAAATATAGTGAAAAAATCACCAACAAAGACTTCAGAAGAAGCTCACCAAAAAGACTTCATCATCATGTGAACGTCGAGGCTATCAAGCTCCTCGACAACACGGACATAGTGAGAAGACTTAAAAGAACAAAACCTTTTGAGTTAGTGTATTAAATTAGTGTAAATGATAGTTTAGTGAGTGCTACATATATATAAAGACGCAAAAACAAAGTACCCCTTAATAGAGACAGTAAGAAAATTGTTGATGGACACATTCTTAGTTTTACTCTACTTAGCAATTTATGTTAGATTTAAATTACTTATTAGTCTTTCTAGGCTAGATCGTAGTATTAATGAAGTGTCTTTAAATAACTAAAGGATACGTCATGAAAAGCAAAAAAAAAAAGATTGTATACTTTGCATGTTGAGTTAGCCTATAAGTGTGTATACAATGATGCAAACAAAGTAAGGCATTTATTGTAAGTTAATAATATTGTTATCGTTGTGTACTGTTGGCTTCCTAATAAATAAATAAAGACATCGGAATAAGAAAGATTTCTTTAAAAAATATATTTAGTTGCGATTTATAATATTAGAATAAAAGTAGCCTTATCTATCGTATGATCTTGTGAAGAGAAGGGGACGTCCGCATGAGGTTCCCAACTTATTCATAAGCCTATAACATCTGTTAAAAGTTCTTGTGGTTTGTTATGAAAGCCTTATCTCTCGGTTTATACAATGTTTCCTATGAAAGACGCGGTTCGGAGGCAAGAAGATGAAGAGTAATAAGGAATTGGCTTCCTTTTTTGGTTTAGAATTTAAAAATAGATTTATAAAATTCAACTTCTTTATAGTATTATTATATGTATTTTTAAATATAAATATATGTTTATTTACTACGTATAAATTGTATATTTTATTTATTTTGATAAGTCTGTGATTCTGTTATTTATGACTTTTACGTAATGGGTCATCATTGTCTGGAAGAGATCGCTTGTTAGCGGTAAGGCTTTATATAAATGACATTCCGAGACCGACCAAAAGTGTTCATCTAGCACTCTTCGCGGATGACACCGCTCTTTACACGACTTCTGTATCAGCTTCCGCCCTTACCAGGCGTCTCCAATCTGCAGCCGATGCCCTAGGAAAATGGCTTAAATCTTGGAGGATTGAAGTCAAAGTCTCCGTGAGGGCTGTCCCTATATCACGGCTGAGTCTCAGTACTCGGCGCCCCCGCCCGGTGACGCTGTCAAGGCCAGTAGGGCCAACAGCAATACATAATCCGAAAAAAAAAAAAAAAAAAATAGCGGTAAGACCGCCAACTGTACATGTCTGTATATCTATTTGTTTTTCTGGGGTGCAAATAAGTGTTTTGTTATTAATATACCAACCTAGTGTCAGAGTTATTCTGGTCGCCCGTATAATAGGTCTCCGACTTGACTGTGCGACTGTTGAGAAGTTAATTACAGTCATGGCAAATTTTTACGTGACACCCAGAACATGAAGATGGTCAATTGAAATACTTATATGTGGTCACCCTTTTAGTGAAAAAGTCGCCTAAAATTGCTTATCAGTAATCGCACCTGGCTATAAACAGCTCTCTTCATCCTAGCATTATTCCTGGTATTTTTATGTACCCAGGGTCTGCTTATTACTCTTATCCGGATTTGACGGGTTACTAGTTTTTACACAGAGCGATTACCATCTGACCTCCGCAACCCTAAGGGCAAACCAGTAACTCATTGGATAAGAACAATTTACTTATCAAGAGTTAACGATTATTATCAGATGTTATTGATCGTAACCGGGACCGACAGCTTAACGTGCTCTCCGAGGCACGGTGGGGAGACCCACACGGACAAACGCCCAGACCGAGACAGAAATTTAACAAACATCTGCCCGAGCGGGAATCGAACCCGCAACCGTCGAGACTAAAGGCAGACTCGCTACCGACAACGCCACAACGGTGTCAGCTGGCTATAAACAGCTCTAACTATACTAAACTATAATTTACAGGAATAAAGTGCAGAAGCTCTCTTAAAATCACAGGTCATTATTACTCCCTAGAGATAGACCCTTTGATTCATTTCAAATATTTTAAAATCCAATTCCACTCTCATTATGCGCTATACCATCTTCGACGATGCATTTTTACTGAAAGAGAATTTCATCTTCAGAATCGATCATAAAACGATTTATTCACAAAGAACTGCTGCGTCTACATCTTAAATCGCACCTTTGGATCAAAGGTGACCTCGTTGCTGAAATCCTAATAGACTTTAAAGATTATCGATGAAGTGTAATCGATAATGGTCGTTTCGTTTTCGCCTCGACATTGACTCACTTACGTAGCTATTAAATACTTATTGACATTATATTATACTAGTGTCTGAACCCGCGGCTTCAAAGTAAAGAAAAATAATCTTTCATAGTTTGATAATTTTAATGCTAATAAAAAATTTAACATATAATGATTTCTGATTGGTTTAAAAAAAATGTGACACAACTTTATTACCCAAAATTCAATCTGTGATACAGGTAAATTTTTAAAATATCGAAATAAAACATTTTTGACAGAGAGACCCAGTCAATTTAACAAATGTCCCATTTTTCGATATTCATTAGGGAATACTAAAAAAACAACTCCAATCTCTCGTCCAGTGATGGCAATTAAAAACAGGATGAAACAGTCGTATTTGTACTCGGATTTTAATTGGCCAGTACGTACTGACACACCTTTTTAGACAATTAGCTTTAGTTGACTGCTATTCCCGTGTAATTTTTTCATCTCAACCGAGAGTTACATGCCAGCTTATCAACTGCATAATGACGCTCGCAGATCGGTAAACGATAAACGATTGATGGGTTAACTTTAGACGCGGTCAGTGAATGGATGGGTGATCGCATAGTGGTATTTTATCTGAACGTCTCCATGCTTCGGAGGGCACGTAAAAAGTTAGTCCCGGCTGTTTTCAATTTGACAATAGTCAAAAGGTCAAGTCAGAGGCCCATACGGGCGACCTGAACAACTCTAACCACTAACCACTCCATAAGAAGGAGATCTGCATGATGGAAAGAAGTAGCTATAGCTACTATAGTTAGACCAGAGGCACCGTGCTAAGCTATCTTTTTTTTTTTTTTTTTTTTTTATGTTAGAAGTTGGCAAACAAGCATACGGCCCACCTGATGGTAAGTGGCTGCCGCAGCCTATGAGCGCTTGCAGCACCATTAGTAGGTGCCACTCACGCGTTGCCAACCTCGAGATATTAGTTCTTAAATCTCGTTCGCCCAGTAATTTCACTAGCGTACAATGCCCTTCAAAACTGAACACAGTAGTGCCTAAGCACTACTATTTGGCGGCAGAATATTGGACACTGCGGTGGTACCTACCTAGCCGGCCTCTTGCAACAAAGACCTACCACCAGTGTGACTGATTGCACTGGTGGAATAATCTCTGTTGTGACAGAGGTTATCCCAACAGCGGGCGATGGGGTCGTCACATCCCGACGCCTTTAAAACTGCAACAAGGGTCAGAAGGAGAGTGAGAAATAGGAGGAAACAAGAGGAAGAAGAGATGTTTTGGGCTCCCAGCTCTCACATTTATCGAATGAAAGAGTATGAATTCTGTTGCTACACTGTCGCCTAAATTAACAACATTTAAGATTTTGTCACTATTAATATAACTATATAGCATATACTATAAGGAAATGAACATTTCTTTTTTAATACTTAACGCATTATTTCGTAAACATTTTGTTTGTTTGAAATAGTAGCGAATATGGATCAAATTCCACTGAACACTTAATTCACATTAGTTGGAGGAAACAGAATTATGGAAATTAGCTGCAAGGGACAAATAATTTAAACCTCATTAGCTCAACGGTAGAAGGGGCGACTTCGCTCCGTTAACGCGAGAGTCGCAGGTTCGATCCTGACCCCCTTAGGCTATTGTCGTACCCACTCCTAGCGTAACCACTTCGAGCTTATTTGGAGGGGCAATAGGAATATTAGTAATGCCTTGAAAAAGCATTGCTAATATTAAAAAAATAAAAATAAAAATAGAATAAACTTGAGGCTCTTTTGTTTAATTTATACTATATTCTTTATTTTATACACAAAGACAATAACCACAAAACACACTTAATGATAGATGGTCATTATAAGCTATAAACGAGTGCAATAACACTCAAAATTGTCAATCGTCTTACAAAATTCGAAAATTCGTATACTGCGACTCTGTGATACAGAGTTATATTCTTTGTTTCATGCTCAACATTCATGTCAACATATTATTCATACAGTTTAGATTAAAATTCATTTTTAGCTTCAAGATTTTTGAAAATCATATTTTTACGTGTGATTGTAACAACAAAGAAGTATTAAATATGTCCTTTTTCAAAAATCTTTAAAAATAACGACAACTAAAACACACGAAAAACTATGCTTTATTAACAACATCTGATAATCAAAAATGGGTCGGCTTTGATGTATATTTTACGCAATTATGATCTTTCTTGTAGTAACACTAATGCATTTTATTGCTTGTACCTGAATATTACATTTTCTATCTAAAAATACATCATTGATAAAGTGACAACGATAAATTCCAAACCAATTAACTGTTTGACATGTGCTGCGTTGGCGCAAAAAAGCTGGTACAAAAAGTATACTAACAAGATTTTAAGTTGAAAATCGATTTGAATACTTTAGATAACAACGAGATACCTTTTTTCGGAATGTGTATTGTTGGTCCTAGTGGCCTCGATATCGTCACCGGTGGAAAGCCGGGTCAATAGTTCCGGCCGGTAAAAGATTGACAGCCCACAAGAGGTCAAGTTAAATCCTTAATGCCCCTATTGTGAGGTCGTCGAAATGTCGAGACTTGGGACATCACCGGGTCCCTCCCGAAACAAGGAACCTTGTCTTCGAAATCGTCGGGAAATGTTTGAAATAGTGCTAAACATACAAAGAATAGTTTAGCTTATAAAATCGAAAACGTCACCAATGAAATTATTTTATAAAAAATATACTTCCTCTTTTATATAAACAGTTGCGAATATGCTGTTGGGATAACCTCTGTCACAACAGAGATTATTCCACCAGTGCAATCAGTCACACTGGTGGTGGTAGGTCTTTTGTTGCAAGAGGCCGGCTAGATAGCTACCACCGCAGTGTCCAATATTCTGCCGCCAAATAGTAGTGCTTAGGCACTATTGTGTTCCGGTTTGAAGGCCATTGTACGCTAGTGAAATTACTGGGCGAACGAGATTTAAGAACTAATATCTCGAGGTTGGCAACGCGTGAGTGGCACCTACTAATGGTGCTGCAAGCGCTCATAGGCTGCGGCAGCCACTTACCATCAGGTGGGCCGTATGCTTGTTTGCCAACTTCTAACATAAAACAAAAAAAAAAAAAAAAAGAATATACATGGCTTTGACTAATTTGCTTATATTCTCTTGTAGCATCACCGTGCATAGACACCTGAGACTAAGAAGAAGAAAAGAACAGAAGAGAATAAGAAGGTAGCAGATATTGAGAGAGTTTGGCACAAATACAAATACCAAACAAAACACAAAAGTATAGATACTATAATTTTATATCCATGTTCTGTAAAAGGGTAATACCTCCAAGTCAAGCCATTAAATAAAAATCGATGATTCTGCTGATGTAATCATATCACTAAATATTTGACATTCTAGAATTCCTAAGTTCAGTAACACGAGTTATAAGTCGCATAGTGTCGTAATAGAATAAAAATCCATACCATGTGGTTGAAAGATGTCTATAAATTAAGACGAATTAATATGTTTTTAAAGAAAACAAGTGGAGGCGACGTATCAAAATTCATTTAAGTTTTTTTTTACATTGTTTACTTTGCTCCTGCGGCGTTAGTGTTGAAATACTTACTGTGACATTTAATGAAGCATTAATCATTGATACAACACTTTTATTTTTCGTGACGGGTCAAACAAGCATTTTTTTTATGTTACAAGTTGGCAAGCAAGCATATGGCCCCACTTGAAGGTAAGCGGTTGCCGTATCCTATGAGCGCTTGCAGCACCATTAGTAGGTGCCACGGAAGCGTTGCCAGCCTAGAGATATTGGTTCTTGTATCTCCTTTGCCCAGTAATTTAACTAGCCTTCAATGCCCTCAAACCTTAACACAGTAATGCTTAAGCATAAGGTCTGCCTGATGGTAAGCAGTGACTACAATGTATGAACGCGGGCTATACTCTACTCAAGTACCAACTCAAGGGATAGGAAGGAAGGAATGAGAAGGAAAAAAGGAAAGGAGGGAAGGCATGAAAGGGAAAAAGAGGGTGTACAGATGGTCTGTTAATTTACGCCGATTTTCTGTGAGAAGGAAAAGCATGACAGTGCTTCTATTAACATAAACATTACTTAATATACATACCAATCGTAATTAAAATAAAAACTTAATATGTAATCATATTACTTGTCTTTTTAGGGTTCCGTAGCCAAATGGCAAAAACGGAACCCTTATAGTTTCGTCATGTCCGTCTGTCCGTCCGTCTGTCTGTCCGTCTGTCCGTCTGTCCGTCTGTCCGTCTGTCCGTCTGTCCGTCTGTCCGTCTGTCCGTCTGTCCGTCTGTCCGTCTGTCCGTCTGTCCGTCTGTCCGTCTGTCCGTCTGTCCGTCTGTCCGTCTGTCCGTCTGTCCGTCTGTCCGTCTGTCCGTCTGTCCGTCTGTCCGTCTGTCCGTCTGTCCGTCTGTCCGTCTGTCCGTCTGTCCGTCTGTCCGTCTGTCCGTCTGTCCGTCTGTCCGTCTGTCCGTCTGTCCGTCTGTCCGTCTGTCCGTCTGTCCGTCTGTCCGTCTGTCCGTCTGTCCGTCTGTCCGTCTGTCCGTCTGTCCGTCCGTCCGTATGTCACAGTCATTTTACTCGGAGACCATTGACTCTATCTATATGAAATTTACTAAATAGGTGTATTCTATGAACCGCACCATGATTTTGTAATAAAATCTTAAAATATATAAGAATTAAGGGTAGCAGTCCATACATGTAACTGACGATTGAAAAAAATTTCAACGTATGGCAATGTGTGAGATATCTTTGGATAGGTCTTTCAAAATGATAAAGAGGTTTGATTTTGCTTTTTGCATTAAGCCAGTAGTTGTTGAAATATTAGCTGCTAAAGTCGTAAAAATCGTGTCCCCCCCCTCTAACTTTTGAACTATAGGATTTAAAATTCTGGAAAAATTAGAGCTTGCAGAATACCGCACGAACTTTAATACACATTTGGTTTGAAGAAGATAGGTCTATAAATTTTAGAGATATATAAGTTTTTCCCATAACTTTGTTTTTCATATTACTTATAATAATTACTATGATAAGGCCTACCCGTTTGCACCCTCTTACATAAAAAAATATATATTATCAACTTGTTTTTGCGGTCGATTTATATTCGTTATTATTTTTAAAATCCTTAAGATTCATCATAACCCAGCTGCGGAACCCTTTAGTTTCAACTGTGCGTGGTCCACAACGCATTTGACTGATAATTTTTTATTTTAATCTCTTTTGTAACGATTTTAATAATCAAATTTTACCCTTAACATTTTTTCATACCGGCCGATTATATGAAAATCGATTCAAGAGTAAACTCCAAAAATAGTAGTATTTAGTAAAATACATTATAAAATATATTTTACAATATTCTCAAAAGTATGGACTGTGGAGTTTCCTTTTTAGAATTAATAAAACTTATGTCAAAACACTCCGCGCTTAATCGTAAGAAAATTGATTTAACAATTATTCGCTTTTCTTTCTGTAAGGGCACAGAATAAATGTTATAGTTTAGAAAACGGTTTATTACATTACCATCCATATCTGCGCCCCAAAATCATATCCAGGCGATAAACTTGAGAAATATATTCGTTTTCAAACGCACCATTTGATATTATGGCCTCGCTTCTGTTGCTAAAACAAATGTATTTATCGCGTATATTACTAGGGAATTATTAAATGCTCGCAAAATCAGTGAACTACGAAAATAGGCTCTATTGCGATTGTATTAAAAAGAAATATATGCGCTAGAATTGTTTTACGACAGAAAACAGGTTTGTTAGAAACAACGAGAAATCATTGCGGAGAAGGCAGTTTGTATTTGGCATCAAAACAAATGAAAAGGTTTAAAATTAAATACAACGAAAGAATAATTGTTGACATTTTTTTATTTTGGATATAATAGAATTCTGTTACGAAGTTTTTTAATAAATGATTGGATTTCCGACGATTTATAAAGGATTATATTGTCTGTGACTGATTTCAATAAGGTTGGTTTGTTAAAATCTTTAGATTTTTTGTGCGTTATTCTATGACTTCGACATCTATAAACCGATTTTGATGATATAGATTGTGGAAGAAATAGTATAAAGTATAAAAGCAAAATACCCAATAATCCTATATATATTAAAATATTTTCGGATATAATACATTTGAATAAAATTTAATAGTTTATTATTGGAATTAACGCATAAGATACTTTTTCTTCCGAAAAAGTGTTTAGTTCCCGTGGGATTTACAGAAAACTAACTATAGATGGGACTTATGGAATCTATACAAATTCATTTTTTTATTATAGTAGTAATAGTTATATTATGAATTTAAAAGTTACTCTGTCTGTATAAGTATGTTGCGTTTTCGCGTTTAGCTCGTTTTTGATGAACTTTTGACGTGAAGAGAGTGAAATGGTAATGCAACTTTGTATTGGAAACCGTTTATTTTTATTGCATTGAAGATTCTTTTTAAGAATCGTTATTCACGCGAATCTAGCCACGGGCAGAAAATTGTGTTTATTATTATTTCATTAAGTCCTATAAAATATAATAAGAAGCTAGAAATACTTACTTATATTCTAAATACGGATTAAGATTTGTTATTTTGTTGATAACACGAAAGCACTTTATATATTTTTTGGGAAAATCTCTGTCACAGCAGAGATTATTCCACTAGTGCAATCAGTCACACTGGTGGTAGGTATTTTGTTGCTAGAGGCCGGCTAGGTAGGTACCACCGCAGTGTCAAATATCCTGCCACCAAACAGTAGTGTTGGCTTAAAGGGCACTGTGGGCTAGTGAAATTACAGAGCAAAGGAGATTTAAGAACCAATATATCGAGATTGGCAACGAGTGAGTGGTACCTACTAATGGTGTTGCAGGCGCACATAGGCTCCGGCAACCGCTTACTTATACCATATGCTTGCTTACCAACTTGTAAAATAAAAAAAAAAACTTTAAAATATTTTTATATTATATACAAGACTTGTATATCTCAAATAAAATTTTCAAGGTTTGGAAGAAAGAATTCAAATAGTCAAAAGATAGTCTTTTATTCGAGGCCTTTCGCAACAATGTTCGAAATTGCAGATAGTTCCGTATATTGTTCCGAAGTTTGGCAAGAACAGAACTATGCATCTGCTCTTTGTACCTGCAATCTGCGCTAGCAAGCATTTCAATATTTTACCTATCATACGATTTGTAAAATTGGTAATTTAATTTACTTTAATGCTCCCAGTTTCAATTATTTTAAAGCTAAAGATAATTTTGGGTTTTATTGATTTATATACATTCTTACTATCATAGAATATTGTCATTAATTTTGTACTAAGGGCTTACCATGAACTCTTACATAACTCTTATTGCGACTGAAATGATGACGTAAACTGAGCTAGATTGCTATGTCGTACCATGACATATATATTTACTAGCGGCCTGCTCCGGCTTCGCATGGGTATAAAATATATAGCCTATGTCATTGTAATTTTACATATAAACCTTCCTCTTCAATCACTCTATCTATTAAAAAACCGCATCAAAATCCGTTGCGTAGTTTTAAAGATTTAAGCATACATAGGGACAGAGAAAACGACTTTGTTTTATACTATGTAGTGATACGTCATGCTAATATAAATTTGAATCCATTTTATTACCTGAATTGTATTCGATAGGAATAAAAGTTCATGGTAGAAACAATTGTGTTTTTTCGGAGTGTCTATTACTCTTGACAGCGTCACCTGTGGAGGGGTCGGGTCAGAAGACCTCAGCCGGTAAAAGATTGACAGCCCACACGGGGCTCAAGTTGAATCCGTCCCAAGGACCCCTCCTGCGAGGTCGAGCCTGGGAGGGAGTTCCCGATGACGTCGCAAGACAGCAATTGAACAAAAGAGTGAATGAAATGAATTTCACATTTTCTTATAAGTAAAGCTTAGTAAAGTTATCGTATATTACATATATCGTTTAATTTTGACAAAAAATTTAAAATTCAAATTACAAAACAAACATATTTCATAAATTGCAGTATTTAGACTTAAAATAGCGAACTCATTCTCACTTTATTATATGGTTTGACAGATAGTGCGCGGCGCAACGTGGAAATCAGACAAACTCATCTATTACACTTGCGACATCGCTTACGCAAAATGCATCCTTATCTCCTAACGATACGGTTGAAATTGGTATCATCTATTTAATGGGGTGTAAAGCTAAGTTTGTATTTCACTAGTCCATATTCAAACCACGCACGGCTGGCATAGCTCCTGAATAGATATCTTGCGAAATGATACAGCTCTCTCGATGCCAATAAAGCTTGATTTATATTAACTGCATTATTCTTAAACTGGTCAACTCTCAGATGGTATTCTCTGTTTTTACGGATTATTTGCTAAATGAGAGTTTTTTATTGTGGAAAATTTTATGTTTTTTGGCATTATTTGAATTTAATGGTTTATTTTAGAGCGATAGCTTTTTTTGAAGCGATTGCCATCTGACATCTTCAACCCTAAGGGCAAACCAGTAACTCATTGGATAAGATAAATTATATATTATATAATCAAGAGTTAACGATTATTTCCATATAACAATTGGAACCGACAGCTTAACGTGATCTCCTAGAAACGGTGGGGATACCACCAAGGACAAACGGCATGATCGAAACAGATACTTATAACAAAAATCTGCTCCGAAAATAAAAACCGTCGAGGCTCGAAGCAGGCCCGCTACCAGTTCGCTAAAACGGTCGTCAGTTTTCAGTAAATACAAATGTATATTGCAAAAAAAGTTTTTTTATTTTTTTTTCATGACGCTTGGCAAACGAGTTACTCTTTTACTCTGTTACTTTACGCCGACTTTCTGTGAGAAGGTAGTACTTCCCCGGTATAGCTGGCCTATTTGTGCTGGAAAAACATGGCTGTACTACTAAATTCGGTATTTCAGAAAGTGATTTCAAATCAATCAAAAAAATCTCAATTATAAAGCTTTCTATCATCGATAAATATGAATGAATGAATGAATGAATGAATGAATAATAAATTTATTTGCTATAACAACACACAAGAATACAAAGAAATAGTAGAAACTTATTGTATTTACCGGCGTCGGGATGTGACGACCCCATCGCCCGCTGTTGGGATAACCTCTGTCACAGCAGAGATTATTCCACCAGTGCAATCAGTCACACTGGTGGTAGGTCTTTTGTTGCAAGAGGCCGGCTAGGTAGGTACCACCGCAGTGTCAAATATTCTACCGCCAAATAGTAGTGCTTAGGCATTACTGTGTTCCGGTTTGAAGGGCACTGTACGCTAGTGAAATTACTGGGCAGACGAGATTTAAGAACCAATATCTCGAGGTTGGCAACGCGTGAGTGGCACCTTCTAATGGTGCTGCAAGCGCTCATAGGCTGCGGCGACCACTTACCATCAGGTGGGCCGTATGCTTGTTTGCCAACTTTTAACATAAAAAAAAAAAAAAAACAAAACTAAAAAAATATAAATGAAATAAAACGAAAGTGGTTTTAACATGCAAAAACTTACAAATATAAATGAAAAAAAGTTAAAAATAAAACGTAAAATAATATAAATACTTATAAAAATATTTGATTATTTAATATAGTGATTTAGTTTTGAAAATTAACGATGGAAGACATTTTAGCCATCACCAGCAACCTCGAAACAGACAACGACATTATAATATCATAAATATTATATTTCAAATCAAGTATCAATTTGCGTCCGTTCAGCTACACGCCTCTCTTGTGCCAGTGAGCCAGTGAATGCACTGACAGTTTGAGATCAAGTATGATACCAATTTCCTGGACGCATCGGGTTTTAATATAAGCGCTGTATCGAGAGGGACGTTGTTATGTATACAATAGAGGACAGTCCCTATTGTAATGTGACTCTTTAATCGTGAGACATGTATGAGAAAGCTTCTTTCATAACGTGTTTTGTAAGAATTTTAATATATCGACACTCTCTTTCATAGCCATATTGATATGATTTTGTAGTGACCCTTTTTATGACAAAGACTAGCTGTGGTGTTACGTAGGGGTATGCTTCCCCGAGTACAAATGGGCCCCTACCCACTAAAACTCCAAGGTCCCATCTAGCGCCATAGTGGGACGTTGCGGGGTCGCTGAAGCATACAACCGCGACTCCCTGGCGCTTGCCCCGAGAGGCCCACCGGTGGCGGCAACCTGAGTACAAATGGGCCGGCTCAACTGGGAAAATACTACCCTCTCACAGAAAATCAGGGTAAAGTAACTATACTGTTGCGTTTCTTGCGATGAGTGAGAACCCAAAGGCCCATTCTCCCACCTCTCTATTCCTTTCCTTTTTCCCTTCTCATCCGTTCCTTCTTGATCCTTGGATTGGCAACTCGCATGTGATACTTCAAGTGTCCCAAACGTTCATAGGTTGCGGTAACTGCTTACCATCAGGCGGACCGTGTGTTTGTTTGCCAATTGTCATGAACTATAAAAAGAGAGCCTAAGTCTTAGTACTTCTTAAAACATCAGCTATCTGCCAGTGAAAGTCCCATTAAGACAGACCTACAAAAATTTTAAAAATTGTTTATTTTTTGTAAGTAATATGCGTTTAGTGAGAGCTGGTAAGTTGGAATTACAAACACACACATTTTTATGTCCTTAGTCATCTATACATAAAAATAAACGAGGACTTAAAATAATAATAATATTTGTCATGAAAAACATCAACACCATGCATGTTATAAATGCATCTTATCCTGCTATTATATTCAATTGGAAAAGTCTCTCCCCTATAATTATTGAAGTTAATTAAAATTATCAAAATCGATTAAGCTGTTTAAGAAGAAAATTTTAGGAGGATAACCGGTAAAATAACATATAAATACTGACACATGAATCGAATATTAACAAATAATTGCCCATTCGCTTCGATATCGTATGTCAAAGCGAAACTCGAAATAGGATATGAAATGTGGTCAACGTTTTAATTAAGTAAAATAGCTGCATAAACTTTGAAAAGTGTCTGTACGTATTTATCAATATATTATTAAGTCATGGGTACCATTGAAAATAACTAAACAAAGGCTGAATGGTACCCATTTCGGGTCACAGCACATTAGTGAGTTTGTAAATGTATTTATTTTTAGTTTACTTTCTAAATTACATTTTTTATTTATTTACATTTTCAATTCTCTTTTTTATAATTATTATTGTTTTTATGGTATTATTTCATTTTCTTAGTTTTCTGATAATAAATCTTTCTTTCGTTCCTTCATAACTTCAAACAAAATGATTTTGTTATATGAAATCTAGGCATCTTTTAAAGCGTTTATTCTTATTTACGAGATGCATGAATTTGATAGTATTAAAAGCATGAGGAATAAGTTTACGAACAGCGAGCAGTCGCTCTAAGAGATTGCGTCACGGTTTCATTTTTTCAAGAGACAATTTTATTCAAGTCTTTATATTTAATACTACGAGGGTAACCAATAGGTCAACACTTTAATTATTTTGTCATTATTTGGAAACCTTTCCCACTATATGAAGCACAAATACGAACACAAACTCATAGAAGTCTTAGAATCTTTCTGTTATTGGAGTGATAGACTGTCAGTACCGGTAAGTAACACTTTCACACAGAATAACTTAAACTACTAGTAGTTGTGCTGTTAAGTTTTTGTCATCCTTTCACTCTTCTTTTATTTCCCATATTGATTGTTATCATCATTAGAAATGAATGGTAGTACTCTTAATGAACATCCTATCCTTTTTATCTCAATAACTATCTTAATATAATAAATGTGAAAGTTTGGATGTTAGGATGTTTATTTCTTATTCAGTCACGTAAAAACGGCTAAATTTGGATATAATTTAGCTATTTTATTTTTATATCTCCTTTATAAAAAAGGTATAAAATAAAAAGCAGCATTGCTAATTACCGGGCGAACGAGATTTAAGAACTAATATCTCGAGGTTGGCAATGCGTGAGTGGCACCTACTAATGGTGCTGCAAGCGCTCATAGGCTGCGGCAGCCACTTACCATCAGGTGGACCGTATGCTTGTTTGCCAACTTCTAACATAAAAAAAAAAAAAAAGTTGCATCCAATGATTTTACGAACAATATTATGATTGGTTGAATATAAATAGCGAAAAGTGAAAACGGTTTCCAAATCTGAACAAATGGCAAACACAGCATTAAGCTCCATTTGAGGACAAGAAAGATTCAATTTGAAACTTTTCAAATTCAAAACTAAGTTTGAGAAGTTGGTAATTTGTTGGCGAATTTCAAAATTGGACTGAAGCCATTTTGTTCCTGGTTAAAAATAAAGTTATTGAGTCCTGGGAGATTTTAATCTAAATAAATTAAAACAAAGGGGTGTTGTTGTTTTATAAACATGTTGTTCCAAGTGGTTATATTTAGACCTATTGCACTTGGATTCCGTACCTCAAAAGGTAAAAAAGAAACCCTTTTGAAATCACTTGTCCACTGTCCCTGTGGCACCATTGACTTTCTCAGGAACGGATAGGCTTAGCAAGTTGAAATTTATACCAGATACTGGGGTCTATATATAGGTGTATAAAAATCAATGTCCTGACTCAACATGATAAAAAGATATATTTATATAAGAAGTACTTGTCACCTTCCTAGTAGTGCACCCTGACTGTCGCTGGCAATTGCGCCTTTATGGATGGTGTCGTTATAGACGATGGCAAACGACGGGCAAGGAGGTTATTTGGCAAGTTGTATATTACGTTGAATAGTGATGTCACCTGGTTCGCTTCTGTTACCTTTTTGAGAACACCCAGCCCTCGATGGTTACGCCTCGGTATAGTCAATCTGTTCGATGAGTCCGCTGAGTTTTAGTGGGTATTAAATAAATAAATAAATAAATAAACGCTACACACTCAACGGCCCCCAATAGGATATTGATATCCTGTGTCGGGGGTCCGGAAACATACACAATGACAAGGACAAATACACCCAGACCGGAAAATATGCTTGCATGGTCAATACAAACATATTATGCTCCGAGCGGGAATCGAACCCGCGACCTGTGGCGTTTAAAGCAGGTTCGCTACCGCTGCGCCACAACAGGTATTGCCACGCTTCTAGCAGTCGAGAATGACACTACCTATGACATCTTCAGGTGCTTCATCTTTTAAATTAATCTCGGTAAGGAAAACCATGGGAAATAAACTTTTGAAAAAAAGAAGAGATTCTGAATATGAATATTTTTATAGCATAAATGTAGCAGACCACCTCACTCAATCTTGTGGTCGAATCCAAACTGAAATGAGATTAGTCAAACACTATCTAAATTATTATGAGTATGCTCTGCTCGCGCTTGATGTAGTGTTTAGATTATTTAACAAATTAGAAGTTTTGTACAACTCATGCATTACAATGATATATACTAATTTACTTACTAGCTTTTTAATTTTATTCTAATTTCTTACATTCTGTTGTGGCAGCACTTGCATAAGGTGTGAACTGAAAAGCAGCTTTAAGCTGAGTTCGCAACCTTATTACGTACGTACATGTTCTACTAATAGTTATTATATAGTATTTTATTGCTTTGTAAAGCCTTTTTGTGTATGCTTAGTGAATAAAATTCTTTTATTATTATTATTATTAAATTCTTTTTTTTTATTTATTATCAGCATAATTATGTTATTTCTAAGAAGTCACCTAAGATCTCCTTGTTATATTTTATCATCACATACATCCTCTAAGTCATTATTTGATAGGAATTCAGTGCATAAATTAAACTTGCTAAAATATAATATAACACGTAAAAATTCTATGAAAATGGTCTAAAGAATATTTTTTTTATATTTAGATGGAAACGACAAAAGTCTTTCAAAATCCAATTCTCGTCAAAGGGAATTTACGTTATCCTGATTACGAAATGTTAAAGAAACTTGAAACGTAACGTAAATGCAATGACAAAACTTTGTTAAAGCGTTTTAGTGACAGTTCCATTTCGAAAGCAAAATTATTACAATGTGAAACTGAAAAAAAATTTAAAACCTTAAAAACTGGTTTTTGTCGTGGAATTTTCTTTATCCGAGTTATATTTGACAATGTTGACTCAAACCTAAATAGGAGTCACACAGCTTTACTTTTTTTGCATAAATGTAACTGTCTACGCCTCATCTTTTAAAAATCACACAGCTCAATAGAGCCACCCGGCACCCACTCCGCACCACATCGCCTCGTGTGGTTAGTATTATTTATATGGACTTGTATGGGTATAACATTACATCCATTGCATAGCGTCATAGGATCCCCTCGGTCGTAAGCTCTCCACGCGTGGACGGTGGGTGGACCACTCGGTGGTCAACTCGTTACTCATATGCTTGCCTTGTGTTGACTGCGCATTGACAGTCATTTGACATATTGACATATTGACATAGTCACGACTGGACCCTGCGCTGCCATGGTTTGTAAAATTTGACATTACGAAATACTAGTGTCAATTGGTAACAGATTACTCGAAAATATTGGTTTTTAAACGATTTAAATCAAGTTGCAATTTAAATGAAATTAACATCTCATTTGACATGATGCGTTACTTACGAGATATATTGAGACATGACTGAAACCATAGATATAGCAAAAAATATAGATTGAGGATTCTATGTATGTAGGTGATAAAACTTTAAAGCATAAACTGGCGCCACCAATGAAGTGGCTAGAACTAAAAAAAATAGCGCATGTGCGAAGGAAAGAATGAAGCTGAGAAATTGACTTGTATCATTCAAGTAGCGCATGCGTACGATAGTATTATTTAGTTCTCAGCCACTTGCAGGGTCTTCAATATTAGACACGTTCTATCATTTTGTATCAAGCATAAACCTCGCTGGTTGTATGGTATAAAAGCCCGTTTGGTTCGCTACCACCGTACATTGCTAAAAACTCGTAAAGAGACTCCTTCCTCGTCAGCCGCATCCTAAAAGGCGGCAACGCACCGGCATGCCCTCTGGTGTTGCAGATGTTCATGGGCAGCGCTAATCGCAAAGCATTATGTGAGATTCCTGTCAAATTGCTCCTTCTGTCAAAAAAAAGTTTTCCTGTTAAGTAAATAAAATTATCAGTAAAGTGCATGGTCCGCACAAATAAAGCGAAAAAACGCGAAACTAAAGGGTTCCGTAGCTTGTAGATGACGGATCTTAAGGACTTTAAAAATAATAACGAATTAAAACCGACCGCAAAATAAGTTGTATTGGATATGAAAAACAAATTTATGGTAACTATTTATATATCTTTAAAGTTTGTTGACCTATCTTCTGCAAACCAAATGTAGATAAAAGTTTATTTGGTTTTCTACAATCCCAAATTTTTGTGACTTTATGAGCTAATATCTCAACAACTACTGACGTAATGAAAATTGTCAAAATCAAACATCCTTATCATTTTGAAAGACCTATACAAAGATATGACACCGTTGTGGCGTTGTGGGTAGCGAGTCTGCCTTAAGCCTCGACGGTTGCGGGTTCGATTCCCGCTCGGAGCAGATGTTTGTATTAATCGTACAGCCATGTTTTCCGGTCTGGTCGTGTTTGTCCTTGTCATTGTGAATGTTTCCGGACCCCCGACACAGGATATAATTACCCTAATGGGGGCCGTTGAGTGTGTAGCGTTTTTTTAAAAAAAAAAAAAAAAAATATCTCACACGTCGCCATAAGTTGAATTTTGTTTTCCACATTCAGTTCTATGTATGGCCTACTATCTTTAATTTTTATATATTTTAGGATTTCATTACAAAATCGTATAGACGTTAATATAATATACCTATTTACTTTAACGACACTGTGGCGCTGCGGTAGCGAACCTGCCATAAGCGCTACAGGTCGCGGGTTCGATTCCCGCTCAGAGCATATGTTTGTATTGACGATACAGACATGTTTTCCGGTCTGGGTGTATTTGTCCTTCTCATTGTGTATGTTTCCAGACCCCAGACACACGATATAACTATCCTAATGGGGGCCGTTGAGTGTGTAGCGTTAATTTATTTATAACTAAATTTCGGGTACATAGCGCCAATAGTCTCCGAGTAAAATGAGTTTGAGATATGGACGGATGGACGGACAGACGGACATGAAGAAATCATAAGGGTTTCGTTTTTGCCATTTGGCTACGGAACCCTACGTTTTTTGTCACACATTATTCACTTTGAGCTAAGTTTCAGAATCATAAAGTTTTCATCATGTAATTAAAAATCGCTGTTCAACTTATCAGAGTACTAAATTAGTCTAGAAAACTTGACTAACAAACTTCAGCTCAAGTTCGTGTCAACTTACTTATAAGAGGTGAAGCCTTGAAGATATTATCTCATCTACGTCAGCTTTCTGAATATTTTACAAATTGGAATATGGACACGTTAATAGAAATAAGCAAGCATTTAATTTTTATTAATGAAATACATTGCAGGAGAAGAATGTGCACGTACGACGACAGAGAGAGAGCGAAAGGGTCAGAGAGAGTTTGCCTTCTCAATAGCATTTATACATAGACAATAAAAGTTAATAGTTGTTTAGATTGCGTCCATATGTCTAACACGCGTAAAAGAATATTTACGAATATGATTGATGGATGAATGATTTTTAGTATTAAGTTATAATTTTTTTTTTCGAAATTAAATACATTACATTGGAAAAATGTGTACGTAGAAGAACCGAGAGAGAGCGAAAGGGTCAGAGAGAGTTTGCCTTCTCAATATACATATTTTTACATAGACAATAAAAGTTAGTTCTTGTTTAGATTGCGCCCATATTTCTAACACTCATAAAATAATATTTACAAAATGCTAGCCATATCCAGTGAAGCACCTTTAATGCAACATATTACCAAACCTTTATTACCGCAAAAAAATTTAATCCCCTATTGCACTTTCAAGTTCTGTTGTCGCGATAAAGGGTTCTAAATGTCTCAATGATCCAGTCTATATCCATACGCAACACACAACGTCCCCACTAGGATAGTGATATCCTGTGTCGGGAGTGCGGATACATACACAACGACAAGGACAAACACACCCAGACTGGAACACATGCCTGTATGTTCAATACAAACATCTGCTCCGAAACAAGAAACGAACTACAAGATTAGAATGCTGTTAAGAGGATCATATGAAATCCAAACAAATTATTGGTTACTTTTGTGACAAAAAAGTTAGAGGTTTTTTATGTTACAAGTTGGCAAACAAGCATACGGCCCACCTGATGGTAAGTGGTTGCCATAGCCTATGAGCGCTTGCAGCACCACTAATACGTGCCACTCACGCGTTGCCAACCTCGAGAGATGGTTCTTAAATCTCCTCTGCCCAGTAATTTCACTAGCGTACAGTGCCCTTCAAACTGGAACACAGTAATGCCTAAGCACTACTATTTGGCGGCAGAATATTTGACACTGCGGTGGTACCTACCTAGCCAGCCTCTTGCAACAAAAGACCTACCACCAGTGTGACTGATTGCACTGGTGGAATAATCTCTGCTGTGACAGAGGTTATCCCATCAGCGGACGATGGGGTCGTCACATACCGACGCCGTTGAAATAGAGAATGACAACTTATATCGGGAAATATTTAGTTTAGCAATAAAGGTGCCTTATTTACAATACGCCATTCGCGATAGTGAAGCCGCGAGCAGGTACTAATATAAAAATAAAAAGATAAAAATACACCCAATAGTAATTTTGTCGCACTTCATATTCATCAAGCTTTCAACTCCACTTCGAGTCTCTGAAACGGGACATGAATGCAAATAACTTATACGATCAAATTATTAGATTAGTCTAAGAGCTGGTAAAGTTGAACACGCTCACAATAACTTGCTGAATAGCGACAGCTAGAACTCAGTTGTATTAACTGTCCTCTAACTGTCACCAACCTAATTTGGAGACATCACAATACCCAAAGGACATTGGCTTTGTCAAATTTACATATGTAAATTAATTAACAAAGTAATACATTATAATATTAAACACCGTTGTGGCGCTATGGGAAGCGAATCTGCCTTTAGCCTCGACGGTTGCGGGTTCGATTCCCGCTCGGACAGATGTTTGCATTGATCTTACAAATATCTGTTTTGGTCTGGGCGTTTGTCGTTGTGGGTCTCCCCAACATACCTCAAAGGGCACATTAAGCTGTTGGTCCTGCTTGTTATCACATAACATCTGATAATAATCGTTAACTATTGATAAGTAAATTGCTCTTAACCAATGAGTTACAGAGGTCAGATGGCAATCGCTCTGTGTAAAAACTAGTAACCTGTCAATTCCGGATAAGAGTAACAAGGCCACCTTGAGTAAATAGTCGTATAATACCGGGAATAATGCTAGGAAGAAGAAGCATTATAATATTACTAAACTGGTGGTAGGCCTTTTATTGCAAGAGGCTGGCTAGTTACAAACGCAGTGTCAGATATTCTACCACGAAACAGTAATATATTTTGCGTTACTGTTTCGGTTTTAAGGGCACTGTAGCTAGTGAAAATCGCTTGGCAAAGAAGATTTAAGAACCAATATCTCGAGGGTGTAACACACATACAACGCGTTAGATATACAAATGAAGTGTGTTGCAAGTGCTTATTGGCAATGGTTACCGTCAGGTGGCTTGTATGCTTATATACGCCAACTTAGTGACATAAAAAAAAATTAATAATATAATAGACTTAAATCAAATATATCTGTTGCTGTAGAACTTTAATGTCCATACTTGGGTAAAAGCTTCACGCCTCGTTTACGAAAATGATAAGACGGTGCTGCAACTTGTTGTAAGTTGCCAACAATGCATGTTTCAGAGTTTCTTCCAAGACTTGAAAGTAACTCTACAGTTCCTACAACATAAAGCAAAAGATTAATTGAAACCACTCAATATTGCCTATTATTTCTAGGCAATTTGCTTAAATTTAAGTTCGTCAACTTTTATTGGTCTACTTTTTCGATGGAACTCTTTTATTCCTTAATAATATTCATTCACGTTATTAATTAATACAAAAGTAAGTTCTGTGTATTTTTGATTTTTATATTTTAACGAAACAACTAACGATTTATTTATTAACTTTATATGCAATATAGAAATAATTTGCTTTCCATACAAAATTCATTCAACAAAAAATAATAGGGCCTTACGCGTCTTCGAAATCTATATCTATATCAAAATTCACGATAATCGGTGTAGCAGTTTATGCATGAAAGAGTCATAAACAGACAAACTCACTTTCCCATTAATATTATTTAGTATTTTTTTATTGTAAACCAAACCGAATAACAAGCTTACATTTCAACTAAAGCGAAATTGTGAGCGTTACTTTAGCACAAACAAATTCCTTAGGACAATAGGATTTACAACGTCCCAATGGAAAGGAATTAAGGAATTAGGTAATAACCAAAGGGAAATAAATTAAAGCGTAAAGAAAGAAAAAGGATTAATTGTACCAATGTATTTTAACATGTAATAATATTTCAACGCCTAAAATTTCATTATCAATACTATTGAATAAGTGAATTGCTATTATTTGAGTAAAGGCGCTAGTATTTTAAAACATAGGAATTCGAAATTCAGTCTAATTGATATAAAATAAGCTTTTGAAGGCAATATTTTGTTAGATCTTTAGGAGGATCATGTATAGGAAAGTTTGATAAGAAAATTATTTTCTGAAATATATTCAGTTATTTATGAAATTATCAAATTTTAAAATACAATATACAATTTATTTCATATTAGACAAAAATGCTTATTACACTTTTCAGTGCCACTACAGGGTACAGGTGCCACCTGATGGTAATTGGTTACTGTAACCTATCAGCGCTTGCAATACCACATGGGTAGTGGTAGTACATGGTTGTTGCTGACTCAAGGAGGAAAAGATGAAGAAGGTTTCCTCCTTCTGTCGTCACCGTCACCAGGAGTAGAAAAATTGTGGAGTCTTGGTAGCGAGGCTGCGTTTAGCCTCAACGTTCACGGGTTCGATTGGAGCAGATGTTTGTATTCATCTTGCAAACATCAGTGTCGGTCTGAGTATTTGTCCTTGTGGGTCTCTCTGTCGTGCCTCGGAGAGCACGACAATCTGTTGCTTCCAGTTATTATCACATCTGATAATAATTGTTATCTCTATATAGGTAATTTGCTCTTGGCAAATGAGCTACTGGTTGCAGACGCTCATAGCCGAGTGCACCCACTGATTGGTAAATGATTGGTGGGTTAAGCAGCTTTAGGCAAGGTCAATCACTAGATGGGTGATTGCATAGTGGTATTTCAACTGAGCGTCTCCGTGCTTCAGAGAGAACGATAAGAAGTCGGAAGTGTCAATTTGACAACAATCGAAAAGTCAAGTCAGAGGCCTACGGGCGACCTGAACAACTCTGACACTAGGTTGGCCACTAACCACTCGATAAGAAGAAGATGAAGGGTTGCAGAAGTCAGATGGCAATCACTATGTGCAAAAATTAGTAGCCTGTCAAATTCGGAGCGTACTTCTCTGGTCGAAATGGCCCATTTATGCAGAGTACACCAATTTTTCCCGCTACGCTGGCTGTACCAAGATAATTATATACCGGCTGAATCACTGAAAATTTTTATAAGATTTTGGAAAACCTGATGCCAAGGTGGTAAATTTCTAGGTTTATATGTTTTAAGATTGCATTGTCTGGCATTCAGTCAATCAATCGAAGTAAATTGGTAGTCATTTTCAAACTTCAAAAGACTAAGCTATCCTAGTAAAATTTTCCTACTTTAGAAAGAGAAAGCATTAATTATGTACTTTCCAAATTTATAACAAAGTTTGGGAATAAGGTGATTTGTCGGTGGGTGCGAGAATCGTGCTGCAGCGATTTGTCATAATATATTTGGCTGAAATAATATTTATGTACTAAAAAATCAATATTAGAAATAAGTTAATTATTATAAAAAATATGACAACAAATTATTTTCGATATGAATTTTTTTTATATAGTAAAGTAACTATAATTCAATCGAATCTGGCTGAAACCATTAATACCGTGTGGGTATTGGTCAAACGCACAACACTCTTCAAGTACACACCAAAGCTGAGGAGAGTGTAAAATCTGACTTGCTATATAAACCACAGTTGTGGAATCTGGTTGTCGAAGACAATAAAGAAGGCTGTAAATTTTAATATTTGAATTTGGTTTTGTTGATAAATAGCTTCAATGTTGAAAACAATTTAATACATTAATCAGCTAATTTCATAATCAAGCACACTATTTAAACTGAAATCCAGTGATTGTTTTGTTATCCAGATAAACATTGTATAATCAATCTGTATTAGTGAATACAGTATCAATTATTCATAGGCATTTGCAAACCAGATCTTTATGGTAACATGTGTACAAAATAATGAGTCAATCAACCTATATTAGTATTATAGCTACTAAATTATTGGCTTATTGGCGTCGGGACGACACTACCTCATCGGCCGCTGTTGGGATAACCTCTGTCACAGCAGAGATTATTCCACCAGTGCAATCAGTCACACTGGTGGTAGTTCTTTTGTTGCAAGAAGCCAGTTAGGTACCACCGCAGTAACAAATATTCTACCAAAGAGTGAAATAGGGTTCAACGCATTTTTCACTTCTGAGGTGGAAAGTTTCTATGGGAGGTTAGTTATTATTGAAACTAGAAATTTTGCCATTCGGTCAACAATTAAAGTCCCATCCCCACCCCTGAAGGGTTGAAATGGGGGTTCAAAGTTTGTATTCACGTGGGCGAAGCCGCTGGCAGAAACTACTTGTATTTTTAAAGAGTTACTTATTATGTAAAGTTACTTATTATGTCTAGTCTTTATTTATTCCTTGTGCTAATAATAGAAGTTAAAATTACAAGTATTTGATAATTCATAAACGAATTTAATAAAAAAGTCAAAACATAATTGATGCTATATTCAAAAAACGATTTATCTCATTTGGCCTTCATCCCGTGGGTATCGTTACAAGGAAACAATTTAAATAAATGGAAATAAATTCGCCATGACAAACGTGTTTTAATTTTTAACTGATGTTAAATTCTACTGACGACAATTGTACACACGATGTTGTTAAATACACGAGCTTTGTAAATTGATTAGAAAGTTAACAAATACTATAATTATTCTATTCTTACGTAATAATTGATGACGTGGGGCAGCGGTAGCGGTAGGGTTCGACTTTTAGGATTGCATTGACCAGATATGCGTGTGTTCTGGGTTTGTTTGTCCTTATCATTGTGTATGTTTCCGGGCACCCAACACAGGATAACACTATCCTAATGGAGATCCTTGAGTACGTAGCGTTTATTTATAATAATTGTTTCCAAATAATCTCTTCAATGCGAATCAAATCTAGCATGACGTGATGTACAAGAAAATGAATTAACTGCTTTTATTTAAGAAAATACTTGCACACTCAACGGCCCCCATTAGGACAAAAATAATATCCCGTGTGTTTGGGGTTGCGGCCACAAACACAATGACATGCACAAACATACACAGACAAGAAATGCCTGTGTGGTCAATACAAACATTTGCCCCGAGCAGGAGTCGAGCCCGCGACATGCGCTGCACCACAACTTTGTAAAGTTTATACTTATATTTATAAAGCCAAATAAGTCCTTGTCACATGATTTTCCAAAACTCTTCTGAAATTCAATTGTCGCTAAAGAAAATTGCGTAAACATAATTCTGATTACGCGAAATATAAAAGGAGAGCTCGTGGAACACATAATGCCGACATGACATAACTTTGTTTAGCGCTCTTCAGTGACAGATTCATTTTACAAAGGGAAAACATCACAACGTCATGCCATTTCAAGCAGAGAACGGAAAACATTTACTTTAGTCATTTTAGTGATTTTTCTTTCACAAACATTTTCAAGCAAGAATTTCTTAATTTGAATGCATGTCTTTTGTGAATCTGGAAACCCTTAATTTTTTGTGTTTAAATATACATATAATAAAATCATGGTATTATATAAGAATGTTTGATAAAGAACTTTGGAGATTTATAATGTAACTTTTCAAAGTATACGTTGATTATGGGCGATCACTCTCTAGATTGTTTTGAGTACAGTTGTGAGACCTTTCGATATCTTAAAATCGGTGGTCTTAGCTTACATATAAAGCATAAGGTCCACCTGATACGGTAAGAAATCACAGCGACCTATGAACGATTGCGTTAATTGAAGAATAACATGCGCGTTGCCAAGCCAAGGGTGTTTTACCGGCGTCGGGATGTAACGACCCCATCGCCCACCGTTGGGATAACCTCTATCACAGCAGAGATTATTCCACCAGTGCAATCAGTCACACTGGGGGTAGGTCTTTTGTTGCAAGAGGCCGGCTAGGTAGGTACCACCACAGTGTCAAATATTCTGCCGCCAAATAGTAGTGCTTAGGCATTACTGTGTTCCGGTTTGAAGGGCACTGTACGCTGGTGAAATTACTGGGCAGAGGAGATTTATGAACCAATATCTCGAGGTTGTCAAAGCGTGAGTGGCACCTACTAATGGTGCTCCAAGCGCTTATAGGCTACGGCAACCACTTACCATTAGGTGGGCCGTATGCTTGTTTGCCAACTTTTAAGATAAAAAAAGGGTTAGGAAGAAAAATATGTGAAGAGGAAAAGGAAGGGAACAAAGGGGGTTGGGAATTGGACCTCCAGCATTCTAACTGAAATTCATCGCTCGAAACGCAAAAGTACGAATACTGGTATTTAACGCCGATTTTTGTGAGATGGTAGAACTTCCTCGGTGGAGTCGGTCCATTTGGGCTGGGAGGAGCGTCGTTCTTCAACATCATAACTATTATAGCTTAAAAGGTGGGAGTCTGTTGGTAAAAAGAACATATATTGGTAATTTAAAAAAATCGGTACTCATGTTGAAAATAGTTTTATCAATTAAAATGGTTTCAAATACATCAAATAAAAATCGAAGCATAGCGAAATAAGCTTTTAAATGTTAGTTATTTTTTGCCAAATCGTTGATTTAATCCTCGTGAAACTTAGTAAGGTAACGGTTATATCAATAGACGTTTTTAATTTGCTTACGAGCTAAATCTGTTTTGAACGGTAAGGTCTTAGAGTTTCTTAAAATAAATGGGATTAAATGAAGTAAAAAATTTTTTCTTTCGGTTACTTTAGGTCTTATAATTTATGAAGTGGATTCTCAAAGATTTTTGAATCAAAATTCTGGGTAAAATACGAATAATATTGAAGGAGGAGCATAGGAGATTTAATATTTAAAGAAAAAAATGTTTGTTATGATGTAAACTTTTCTTGTAAGATTGTAGTAAGTCAAAACATGAAAACTTATAGATAATTTTTGGAAATGGATATTTTTAATGTAACTAAGTGGGTGGGAAGCAAGCCCACCACCTGATGGCAAGACCTTGCCGTAGCCTATGAGCGCTTGCGACACCATTAGCGGGTGCCACTCACGCGTGGCCAACCCCAAGTGATTTCACTAGCCTACATTGCGCTACTACTGCTTTGTGGTAGAATATTTGACACTGCGGTGGTACTGTAGCGACATCTACACGCAACATGACGTAACGTGATAGAAAGACAAGATTGTCACAATGTTGCATCAAGCTACAACGACACCTACAGGGCATACTACGCAACGATATGGACGACCAACGAACGACACAATCCTGAGTCGCGCTATCAAAGTTTCCTACGCGAAACGACATTATATATACAACTTTCCAACGTAATTCATTGGGCTTCGGCTCAGGGCTTCGACCCGCCAGGCAATATCACCCGCCTGGTCGGAGGATCCTCCCTTCGTGTTGAGACACATTTCTCACGTCGTCACTTCCACAGTGATGACTTCCGACGTGATCTTCACCTTCCACAGTACCTAGCCTTGCTGCGGTGATACAAAACAAAAGAACTACCCCCAGTGTGATTGATATATAATTACCTACACATACACATATATTCACGGACACAGATATATGTACACGTTAAACTTATAATACTTCTCTTTTTGTCAGGGTTAAATACTACTGATTTTTGTAAAATATCTTAAAATCTGTTTAGAGCCAGACTAAACCGAAAAGCTGCTAGCGAAGTTTTTACGATTCTCTGAAATTAAATATAAAGTTCAAAGCCCTGGTTATATATTTCATCTAAGAACATAAAATATTCTGATAGAGCTGTCAAAGAAATAAGTCTGAACAAGCCGAATGCATTTGTTGTTTGGAAAGAAAATTATAAAATATATATATTTTTTTTTTTTTATTTTTTTAAAGAATACTAGCAATGCTTTTTCGCTGGGCCACGTAAACGGTTGAATGCGTCAGCGATCCCGTGACGTCCCATGGCGCTAGATGGGACCTTGGTGGTGGTGGTATAGTAGGGGGGCCAGGCTCTATGTCCCACACCTCCTGCTCCATTGCACTCGTCCCGGCTCGAGTGCGTAACTGCATTTTCATAAGTATTATATATCTTCTTCGTCCTAGCATTATTCCCGGTATTTTATTCTACCCAGGGTCTGCTTTTTACTCTTATCCGGATTTGACGGGTTACTAGTCTTTACGCAGAGCAATTGCCATCTGACCTCCGCAACCCTAAGGGCGAACCAGTAACTCATTGGATAGGAACAATTTACTTATCAAGAGTTAACGATTATTATCAGATGTTTTGTGATAACAACCGGGACCGACAGCTTAACGTGCTCTCCGAGGCACGGTAGGGAGACCCACAGACAAACGCCCAGACCGAGACAGAAATTTAACAAACATCTGCCCGAGCGGGAATCGAACCCGCAACCGTTGAGACTAAAGGCAGACACGCTACCCACAACGCCACAACGGTGCCAAGTACTATATATATATATATATAAAAGGTACGATTCCCACAAGCAACTTCAATAAAAAGTTAGTCTAGGTGGAGGGAGCTTTAGGGCTCCCTACATTGACGATCGGCACCGAGGCGTCCCACTAAGATGCAAGGCGGATTGTTGGGTTTTAGTAGGTAGTACCTAGTTCGATAATACATAAATAATTCTAATAATCCTAATAATTAATCTGATCATTAAAACATAACGGCAAAAGAGCCGATCTGTAAAGCGAGTGTTGCAGGTTCGATCCCTCTTGGGCTATCGTCATGGCCACTCTTTGCACAAGCTACACGCTTAGTTGTGGTGGAATCAGGATTGTTACTAATGTCTTAAATTGCGTATTCTTAAAAAAAAATAGTTTCACTATGGGTTAAAATTATATCGTACAACCATATAAAATATAATGCATGTTTTTCGCGTCAAAATGCCAAATGCTACTCTCACCACCTCGACGTCTGGAAATCCACTACGGCGTGATTTGGAAGGCATTTTCTTCTTTTCACCTACGACTTGAGAACCTTATAAAGAATAGTCTATTCCTTTCTTAACGCACCTGCATGCCCTCTGATGTTTCAGATGTTCATGAGCGGCGGTGATTACTTAACATCAGTTGAGCCTCTTGCCCCTCTGATGTTAAGTCTTAGACGTCGGGATGTGACGACCCCATCGCCCGCTGTTGGGATAACCTCTGTCACAACAGAGATTATTCCACCAGTGCAATCAGTCACACTGGTGGTAGGTCTTTGTTGCAAGAGGCCGGCTAGGTAGGTACCACCGCAGTGTCCAATATCCTACCGCCAAATAGTAGTGCTTAGGCACTACTGTGTTCCGGTTTGAAGGGCATTGTACGCTAGTGAAATTACTGGGCGAACGAGATTTAAGAACTAATATCTCGAGGTTGGCAACGCGCGAGTGGCACCTACTAATGGTGCTGCAAGCGCTCATAGGCTGCGGCAGCCACTTACCATCAGGTGGGACGTATGGTTGTTTGCCAACTTCTAACATAAAAAAAAAAGTCATCACCTGAGCCTCCTGCCCGTTTGCCGCCTCTGATAAAAGAATGTGTTATTTTAAATTAGCCATCATCAAACTTTATATTTATATCAATGTGTAGAGTATGAGTCTATTTTATGTGTAAGAAAGATGACCTTGTTTGTTCGCTACAATTGAAGCTATATTTCATAGAAAATTTTGTAAAACTGTCTGACTTGTCAGAGATCTTATCCTGTAGGAAAGTTCATTTTCTTCTCAAATTTAATAATATCTAACATAATTTAAATTCAAAGTTAAATTTTCTCTGAATGTATATTAAACACTATTTATTCTATTACATAGTAAGCCAATGTTGTATATCTCGGAGATATGTTGTGGCTGTTGCTTCGAGACTTCATTATAAGAAAATAATAATGTATTTATTATGGCTGACTCAATTGAGGAAGTATTGCCCCCTCAGAGAATGGTGTAAAATAACAGTATCAGTACGTACTGTTGCGTTTCGTGTGATGAGTGAGAGCGCCGCAGGCTTAATCTCCCACCCACCTGTTCCCTTCCCTTTTTACCATTTTCTTTGGGTTGGCAACGTGCATGTGATACTTCAAGTATTGCGTTTACAGATTGCGTTGACTGCTTACCATCAGGCGGACCGTATGCTTGTTTGCCAACCGTAAAAAAACTAACTCATCGGATGAAACGCAAGAGTACAGTTACTTTACGCTGATTTTCTGTGAGTAAAAATAATTTTAAAAGAGTAATTTTCCCTAAGTATTTAATAATTTCTTTTGTATAATTCTACACACGTCATACACGTAAATGTTTGAAGAGATAATTATTATATAGCATTATTGTCGTATTAAATTATTCAAGCGATGATCGAACATGGCTAGTTATCCATACAATCAATGGACTAATCACTAGAATTGACAAATGATTATGCATTGATAATTTACATTAGGTAAGTGTTTATTTGAATATGTCATTGAAGAAGACAAGCGTTAAATCGCTTCAGTACCTCAATACATATTTATATATATACAAATAAATAAAATGCAAGTGTCTGTTTGTAACTTAAAAAGCGAGTTTGCCTTAAGCCTCGACGGTTGCAGGTTCGATGTCAGCTCGGACAGAGTTTGCATTGATCTTACAAATATCTGTTTCAGTCTGGGCGTTTGTCTTTGTCATCGTGAATGTTTCCGGACCCCCGACACAGGATATTACTATCCTAATGGGGGCCGTTGAGTGTGCAGCGTTTATTTATTTATTATTTATTTATCGTGCCGTTAGCACCTTAAGCTGTCGGTCCCGGCTGTTATCACATAACATCTGATAATAATCGTTAACTCTTGATAAGTAAATTGCTCTTATCCAATGAGTTACTGGTTCGCCCTTAAGGTTGCGGAGGTCAGATGGCAATCACTCTGTGTAAAAACTAGTAACCTGTCAAATCCAGATAAGAGTAATAAGCAGACCCTGGGTAAATTAAAATAGCGAGAAAAATGCTAGAAAGAAGTTTGTAATTTAAAAACAACAGTTTGTTTTGAAAAGACAGCACAAACGATAGGAACATGTAGTTAAATACTCTATACAAGTAAATAAAATTGATGTGTCTGTTTGTAATACCTAATTAATATTTAATGCATATAAAAATGTATATGGTACATACATCAAAAAAATAATTTTAATATTTTTCGACGTTTGTCCGTTTGTTTAAATGGGAACTTTCAATAGCAGTTATCTGATATTACAAGGGTTAGCTTAGGTTTCTTTTATTTTACAAAAATAATTAGGGTAGCGTTTAATAAAGAAAAATTAATACACCACGGGATTGGAATCGTGGACGCAGCTAGTATTACGAAAAGTTTTACGTCAATCGTAGATATATCTTAATCTTATATACATAATTATAATGAACTGTTATTAATTTTTTTTAAAGTTTTAGAATATTTAAATATGTATATGTTTTTTTATGTATACATTAAAAATTTAAATACGTCATTCATATGTTACTAACTAACTGAATATTTCCTTATACGTATTATGACTTACATTTAATTTTTTTTATAAAATTCTTATTTAAATAATTAATATTCTTATTTAAATTATAAATACCTGATCGAGATTTGCTGGTTATTTGAATTTGGTAAATCGAAAAATATACTTTCATACGAATTAGATGCGTTGATGAAGGGCTCCTAGTAATAGTTTTTGTCAGAACTTGGAGAAAAGGGCAAAAAAGTCGGATTGGAGATATCTGGCACTTTTCATTGCCTTAAAATTTCCTAAAATTCCTAGCTAGATCGATTTATCGTCCCCGAAACCGCTTGCATACTAAATTTCATGAAAATCGTTGGAGCCGTTTCCAAGAATTTCTCGTTTACAGATATTATATTACATTTAATTAAATAATTATCAGTTCAACTAGTGGGCCCGGCAGACGTCCTGCCCGAAAAAAAGTCTGGGACTCTGTAACAGGCCCTTTAGTTTAGTCTAAATGTAAACAAAACTAACATTGAAAATTATTTTAATACTAATATTGCTTTAAAAATAGGGTTAATGGTAGAAAGGTGCAAATTTAGGGTTGTATGTCTTTTTCAATACTAAAAAAAATTGTTTAAAAATAAAAAAGAATTGGGTTGTATCACGGTTAACATTTAGCGGTATGAAAAATAGATGTTAAACGATTCTGAGACCTATCCGATATGCACACAAAAATTCATAAAAAATCTGGCCGTTTCGGAGGAGTTTGGTAAAAGCCGAGCGACACGAAAATTTTATATAAGGGTTCCGTTTTTGCCATTTGGCTACGGAATACTAATATTACAT
Organism: Hestina assimilis; assembly: GCA_023373885.1. Classification (NCBI taxonomy): domain Eukaryota; kingdom Metazoa; phylum Arthropoda; class Insecta; order Lepidoptera; family Nymphalidae; genus Hestina; species Hestina assimilis. The sequence goes on from CM041745.1 coordinate 14,820,008, forward strand.
TACATTTTCATAGACAAATAAAGCTTAGGAATGAGACCATCATTTCAGGCTTTTTAGTGAACATTATAATTATGTAAACTACTTTGACATTTTAAAGAGATAATACATTTAAAATAATTAGCAGTCAAGCGCGTAATGACCACGTACAGTTGACACTAAAGGGTTCCGTTGCTTGGTTATGAAGAATCTTTAGACCTTTAAAAATAATAATGAATTAAAATCGACTGCAAAAATAAGTTGGTAATTTCATAGTGATTGTTAAAATTTATATGAAAAACAAAGTTATGAGAAAAACTTATATATCACACAATTTTTACGACTTTAGGAGCTAATATCTCAACAACTACTGACTTATTGAAAGAAGTCAAAATCAAACCTCCTTAAAATTTTGAAAGACCTATCCAAAGATACCTCACACGTTGAGATACGTTGAAATTTTTTTTTAATCCTCAGTTACTTGTATGGACTGTGTGGAGGTATGACGTGTGAAATGTCCCTCCAACACAACGGAGGGATCCTCCTACCAGGCGGGTGATATTGCCTGGCGGGTCGAAGCCCTGGGCCGAAGCCCAACGACTTACGTTGGAAAGTTGTATATATACCTCAAGTGGGTAGGAAACTTTGATAGCGCGATTTAGCAACGTGACGTTCGTTGGTCGTCCATATCGTTGCGTAGTATGCCCTGTAGGTGTCGTTGTAGCTTGATGCGACATTGTGACAATCTTGTCTTTCTATTGCGTTACGTCATGTTGCGTGTAGATGTCGCTACATCACTTCCCTCCCGAGACCGGAGGTCGATGAGAAGTTTGAAGAGTCTTGAGTGCTTGCCGGTGCCAGTGGATATGGTTCCAGTGAGTCGGAACCAGCTGCCGCGTAGTTCACGGTGAGTCGGAACTGTGTGCGGTGAGTTGCTGCTACACGTGCTCCAGTGAGTTAGAGTGAGGGCGTGTAGTGAAGGCTGGCTGCTGCGTCGACCAGGAGAGAATGGCTCTGCTAGATGACCGGCCGAAGTGCAGTGTGCTGTGCCAATCGCTGATGAAGCCGAGGGTGTTGACCAGGCCTGCGCGTTCGCTGCATGCTTGTGGTCGGGGTACCCGAAGAGGCTGAGTGCTGCTGGCTGGCGGTATGCGTTGCTAGACTGGATGCTTTCTTGAAGGGGTCAGGGAATGATGTATGATAATGCCACTACAAGGGCTGCGAAGGTTGCATGTTCTGAAGGGGTCACCAAGTGGAAGGTGAGGATCACGTCGGGAGGTCACCACTGTAGAAGTGACGACGTGTGAAATGCCTCCAACACAACGGGAGGTTCCTCCGACCAGGCGGGTGATATTGCCTGGCGGATCGAAGCCCTGGGCCGAAGCCCAACGACTTACGTTGGAAAGTTGTATATATACCTCAAGTGGGTAGGAAACTTTGATAGCGCGGACAGACGGACAGACGGACAGACGGACAGACGGACAGACGGACAGACGGAGGGACGGACGGACGGACATGACAAAACTATAAGGGTTCCGTTTTTGCCATTTGGCTACGGAACCCTAAAAAGATAATATCCTCTAAGGTGGTTTCGCCAGCTCTTCTTAGGTAGAGATTTAAATTTGGAGCCGGTGGTAGAATATGACTTTCAACAAATAAGTTCTTTTTACGTTAAATAAAAATATTTGAATTTGATTTTTTTTTGCTTCTAAAAGTAAAGAAAAAATATTTCAAGAATGATAAAATTCGTCCTCGATAAATTTTCAATTCTCGCCCATCCAAGTTGATTCCTTGGATCACAATATTACAGTGAATAATGGAGGTAACAAACGAACAGGCGACGTATCGAGCCGGTACAAATGAGAGAGGAGGTCGGAGTGCGCGGTCTGGTTAATCAGTTGAGGGCTTTAGAGGGAATAATATCAAGGATGACTTTCCTTTGTTGTGAGAAACTTGAGATTAAAATTACTCCTGCTTTAATATTAACTGTATATGTTGTTTGAGGGTTTGAAGTTTATTTATTTTGAAATAATTTAAAGCGTTCGGCTTGTCGACACCGTGGCGCAGCGTTAGCGAACCTTAAACGCAGGCCGCGGGTTCGGTTCCTGCTCGGAGCATATGTTTGTATTGACCATGCAAACATATTTTCTGAGTGTATTTGTCCTTGTCTTTGTTTATTTAATAAATAATAAATAAATAAATAAACGCTACACACTCAACGGCCCCCATTAGGATAGTGATATCCTGTGTCGGGGGTCCGGAAACATTCACAATGACAAGGACAAATACATCCAGACCGGAAAATATTCTTGCATGGTCAATACAAGCACATTATGTTCCGAGCGGGAATCGAACCCGCGACCTGTGGCGTTTAAGGCAGGTTCGCTACCGCAGCGCCACAACGTCGTCAAATATACCTCTTCTTTTTCCTAGCATTAATCCTGGTTATTGTCCCAGGGTCTAATTTTTTTAATATCATATAGGGGCAAACGAGCAGATAGTTCCACCTGATGGTAAGTGGCAACTATCGCCCATGAACATCAACAACACCAAGGGGGTCGAGAATGCGTTGCCGGCCTTTGGGGAAAGGTGTCTAAATACTCGACGCTTGAAGACTCCTAAATCATTTCGATTAATCAATTATTACTCTTAAACGGATTTGACAGATTGCTAGTTTTTACACAAAGCGATTGCCATCTGGCCTCCGCTACCCTAAGATCGAACAAGACACTGGGTAAGAGCAAATTATTTATCTATCAAGATTTACCGGTATAATTATGATTATATTAGATATAATGACCACAGCTGAACGTGCTCTCCGAGGCACGGTGGGAAGCGCTCAGACGGAGACAGATATTTATAAGATCAATACAAATATCCGCCCCGAGCGAGAATCGAATCCACCCACACAATTAAATTAAATAAATTAAAAACAAAAACTATTAAAAAAAATATTAACCAAGAGTACTATCCATCTTGACTAAGTTTTCAACTAGGCCTTCTTCACCACCGCCCGACACCTAAGGCCCTGGTAGAAATTCTCTGCTGCAAGGCTGTTTTATAATAATCAAAACGCGACAGTACTGGCGGATGTTAAACGCCCCGCGCCCAACCGTAAATTTATTAAGCTACAATTTTATTAATGATTAATTAAAAAGACCTAATTAAAAAAAAAGTAAAAATATCAACTCCATTTATAATGAACGCGAATTTTTTTGTAAACTTGACTTAATGATAATCATCTTCTTCTTCTTATCGAGTGGTTAGTGGCCAACCTAGTGTCAGAGTTGTTCAGGTCGCCCGTATAGGACTTGACTTGACTTATCGACTGTCATCAAATTGATAACCGCCGGGAACGACTTTTTACGTGCCCTCCGAAGCACGAGGGCACTCATTTGAAATACCACTAGGCGATCACACATCTAGTGACTGACCCCGCCTAAAGTTGCTTTATGGTAATATAAAACATCACAATGCAATAATTTGGTCTAATTTTCCTTTATTTACTTAGTACTCATTTTAATCAGCCAATATACAAACAAAACAAAATTTCGGGTGTAATATAATCACAGTCGAATTTCTCATTATACCTAATAGGATTTTGTATTATGTCCATGCAAAAGGGATTGAGGACATTTACATAATAAAGCAAACTAAATAATTTTATAAATAAGAAATTTTGTATTTTTTCCTTTTATGTCACGACGGTTGACAAGCATACGTTCCGCCTGATGTTAAGCAAGTACGGCATGCGCGTTGTCAACCTAAGGCATAGGAAGGAAGTGATAGAAAAGTAAAAAGGAGGGAACTTGGTTGTAAGTTAGGGGGAAGCGCTCTAACTTATCGAAACGCAACGGTAGTCTGTTACTTTAGGCGGACTTTTTGTGAGAGGGTTGTACTTCCCCCCTCGAGCCGGCCCATTTGTGCTGGGAGAGGCATGGCTATACTCCTACCAAATTATATGAAACGATAATCATATTATCGACTAGTTTTTGTCCGCGGTAACCTCCACAACCCAGAGGGCGAACCAGTAACTCATTGGATAAGAGCAAACTACTTATAAAGAGTTAACGTTTATTATCAGATCATAAACAACCTCTCCGTGCTCTCCGAGGCACTGTGGGGAAACCCACAAGTACAAACGTCCAGACCGAAACAGATATTTATGACAATCATCTAAGAGCGGAAATCGAACCGAATTGAACGGTCGCGACTCAAAACAGGCGCACTTCTAGAATCATCAGAATGTTATCAGAACGCACTGTGAGCGGCTCCTGCGACTCCTGTTTTAACCGGGGCCTTCAGCACCGATCAGGCACCAGAGAAAAAAAGGCTCACTGCCAGCACGCCACAACAGTCGTGCACGTGCGTGTTTTAATTTTTTTAATGTTACAAGTTGGCAAACAAGCATACGGCCCACCTGATGGTAAGTTGTTGCCGTAGCCTCTTGCAACAAAAGACCTACCACCAGTGTGACTGATTGCATTGGTGGAATAATCTCTGCTATGACAAAGGTTATCCTAACAGCGGCCGATGGGGTCGTCACATCCCGACGCCGATGACAATTATTATTGTGTTCACCATCACACCACTAGGCCTTCTAAATGTCAGATGAATTCTTGTGATCAGGTGATTAGGAGGACTTTTTTTCTAGATTACAGAACTCCAAATAACAACGTTAATAAGGCCAATAAGGCCAACAGCTGGGGCCCCATTATGAAAAAAATGCATTATAAGGCTTCATTCATAGAATTGCTATTGTTGAAAAGAAGGCACTTATATTTTTACTCCATTATAATTATTTTTGTTCAATAGTAAAACGAAGCAAATAAATTATGTACCTCTAAAATTCTTAAATAAGCTTTACAGTCAACGAACCGTATTCGGTTAGCCTGAGGCGGAGTTCCGGAAAATCCTATAATATAAGAGCTTAAGGCAAATTCTCCTCCGAAATAGTATTTATAATATATTAATAATATTATGATGCTAACTTTTTTTAAATATTACAGGCGTCGGGACGTGACGACCCCACCGCTCGCTGTTGGGACAATCTCTGTCACAGCAGAGATTATTTCACCCGTGCAATCAGTCACATTGACGCTAGATCTTTTGTTGCAAGAGGCCGGCTAGGTAGGTATCACTAGTGTCAAATATTCTTCAGCAGTAGTGTCTTTGGTATTACTATGAAGGGCACTGTAGGCTAGTGAAATTACTAGGCAAAACAGATTTAAGAACCAAAATCTCGAGGCATCTTGGAAACGCGTGAGTGGCATCCAATTAGTCCTGGATTTGTCAATAGGACGTATAGGCCGCGGCCTAGGGCGGCAGCGTCTTAGGGACGGCAGATTTCTCATGGTTTTTATTTATACTAAAACTTTAAATCCCTATAGAAATTCTTATTGAAAATGATCATAATGTTCAGGAGGAAGATCTTTTTCCACCTCGAAGTATGGACCAAGGTAAACTTAATGATTTGGCATTACTGTGTATTGAAGCTCAACTAGTTCAAGAAATTGGTTACGATGACATGGTTCACGTTTTTGTACAGACGCAAGCCAGATAGAAGAGATTTACGAATTTAGCAATACATTATAGTTTAAGAAAAATAATTATTATTTATTGCGCTAGATTTTATTAAACAATTATTTGTATTGTATAATAATTATATTTTAATAAAATAAAAATTGATAGAATTAATAATATTAAACCAACAGAAATAGATGAGATGGAATGACTTTAACAAGCATTGGTAATATTCTAAAGAAAAAAAATTATTTACCCATTTGTACACTATTCCAGATCTACGCAAAAAATCACATTATAAATTTTAATTCAGCAAAAGCAATACAATAATAATTTATCTCATTTTCCCGGGTCCGTTGGGCATCGTTAAAAGGAACAATTTAAATAAATTATAATAAATTTCACGTTGTTAACGTGTTTTTTAACTGCGGTTAAATGTAACGAGTATAATGAGGCATTTAAATTGTTTTGACAATTGCGTTTTAACTGTTATAGTTTATTCAATTTCGGAATCCCACCGACTAAAGCCCCACGGTGACGTCTTATATCGGGATCGTGGAGCTTTTTTATTGTCAAACATCAAGGGCCCATAGATAATATACATAATATATGTACAGATAATTATATTAAATACCTTACGGACTAGCATACATATTATTTATAATTATATAAAATAAAACACTAACTTATCACTATTTTTAGGTAGTCTTTGCTTCCCTATATTTTCGGTACACAACTCCTGTTGGCCAATAGTTTGGACTTAAGAACATGGATTTAGGCTGAGCCTTAATTTCGAGGAGATACGATTTGAAATTGGTAGTCTGGTTTTTGTGCTATTTAGGGCTTACCCTTCATTAACTTTGAATATGCGTACCAGCTTTAGGCTGAAGGTAAACTGTCATACTTTGTAATATCATATTTCTGTTCTTATTAGACTAGAAAGGAGTTCTCCCCTACCCTTCCAAGCATAAGATTTATTCAAATCGGTTCTTAAATGTCGTTGTTCTGGGGTAACAAAAATAAACCGAATTGAGAACCTCCTGTTTTGAAGTCGTTTAATAATACGCGGATGCGGAATTAATTTTATGTACAAAAAGTATAACTAGCTAATAACTAATATTTTCTGTATAAACAGAAAAAAAAATGCAACGGAATATTATAAAGAAAATACATTTTTAAATATTAATAAAAATATAATGTTATTTATTTGTAATGTATATACATTAAAAAATTACTCTCTATACGAACGCGAATGTTCCTAAAGGTGAGATTTTAACACTATTTCTTTGTAAATGACTTTGCAAAGCAATGTTATTATATAAAACTGAATTAAGATTTCATCCATTTCGATGTAGAATAAAAACGAAACATTAAAAAATTCTGATAAAAATTCTCATCATAAAGTATAAAATAATGTTACGGAGAACCTTATCACCGAGACGCTCATAGCCGGGTGCGCTCACTGATCGTTAATCCGATCGGTGGGTTAAGCAACTTTAGACGCGGTCAGTCACTAGATGGGTGTTCGCATAGGAGGTCATATAAAAAGTCGGTCTCGGCTGCTATCAATTTGATAATAGTCGATAAGTCAAGTTAGAGGCCTTTATGATCTGAAGAATTCTGACACTAGATTGTACACTAACCACTCGATAAGAAGAAGAATTGGTTAATGATAAACGATGATCAATAGGCAACCAGTGAGCTTTCTGTATTTGGTATGCTAAGACATGAGAAGAAGAAGAATCCATCTCCGATGACGTCCTTTGCCGTGGTTCGGCTTCGCAGGAAGCACCCTAAGGACGGAATCAAATTTGAGCCCCGTGAGGGCTGCCCCTTTATCACGGCTGAGTCTCTGTACTCGGCCCCCCGCCAGGTGACGCTGTCAAGGCCAGTAGGGCCAACAGCAATACACATTCCGGAAAAAAAAGGGGTATAAGGTTCAAAATCACATGCTAACCTTCCTATCTATTTGCTTCGATACGGCTAGGTTCTAGAAAGATGTATTCTCGAAAAGTGCCGTATAACATTCCGTGGACGGAACTTTCTCGAACCCATGTTCCCCACTATATAATCGCTCGGCGCGTCGACTGAGTTATTAAGTTCTGAGCAACGAGCGAAGAAACTACAAGCGGTACAAGTGAACAAGTGCGATAATTAGTGACCTCGGCAATTTTTTTGGACTACGATTGACCTGTGATTTGTGAAGTTCTATTGTGTGATATAGAAAATCGAATTAAAGTATTTTTTTCAGTATTAAGTTTAATTCCAAATCAGCCAGTAACAATATTTTATAATATAATAAAAAAATCTTTTATATACATAGTTCGTATAGTTTTATTTAATTATTAAAATTAACCAAGTAAACGGAGCATTTTAATCGAATTTAGAATTCAGTGCGAATTAAATTGTAAAGCCGGCATACCGAGGATTCGTAGAAATAAGTTACTCAAGAGATATTTACAATACCCGAAAATGCGAAAGGCCTGAATAATGTTGAATTATAAAGTCTATATTTTACTGATGAAATAGTGTTTCACTTTAGTATACTATTCATTAACCGACATTAAAAAAAGGAGGAGGTTCAATACGTCTGTTTTTTTTTGTTTGCTCGGAACTTTTAGCTGAAAGTGAAACTGAAAAAATGACACCGTTGTGGCTTTACGGGTAGCGAGTCTGCCTTTGGCCTCAACGTATGCGGGTTCGATGTATTGAACTTACATATATCTGTTTCGGTCTGATCGTTTGTCTTTTTGCCTCCTCATTGTGCCTCGGAGAGCACGAGCGGTCAGTCCCGTTTCTTATCACATAGCATCTGATAATAATCGTTAAACTCTTGATAAGTAAATTGCTCTTATCCAACGAGTTACTGATTCGCCCTTAGGGTTGCGGAGGTGATATGGCAATCGCTCTGAGTAAAAACTAGTAACCTGTCAAATCTGAACAAGAGTAATAAGCAGACCCTGGGTAAATACTAGTATAATGCCGGGAATAATAATAGGAAGAAGAAGACCTCAAAATTTTCTTGGGTAAACCAATTTTAATGATTCTTTTTTATATTTGAGAACTGGTGCTTCCCGTGTGCTATTTAAATTTGGTCCAGTTCTGATAATAGTATCCATGAGAAAACCATATAAGTCTTAAATTTGCTTTAAATAGGTTTGTTAAATTCTTTACTAAAAATTATAAGAAAAAGAAGTTTTAGGAAAAAATACCGATTAAAAATTAAAAAGCAAAACATAAAAATAATATTTTTTAATACTTGCTTCAGAAGTCAGGGCCATGAGTGACGATATTTTATTTAGCTTTTATATAGCTGAAGAAAATATTCTGTAGAAAGTGTTATTTTTTAGTTTTGACGTCAAATTTTTTTTGTCTAAAAATTATAATTACTATATTATAACATTTCTAGCTTCTGCCCGTAGCGTCGCCCGCGTGATAACGCTATACAAAAATTGCTTGTTCGCCATACAAACTTTCAAACCATTTTTTATCTCGTTTTAATTTTGTGTGATATAATTATTAATACCCCTTAAACGACCTTTATGTTTACCAACCGATAGCGCCATCTATCGTTAAAAACTAAAACTTTTATATGCTCTGGCAAGTCCTTTGCGATGGTTTAATCATAATATAAAGGCCAACCCACAGAGGGCGTCTATGACATTTTTATTATAACAAATAAAATATTTATAAAATGGAAAATAAAGCACAATATGTTTATTTGAAGTAAAACGAGTTTTAAATGATACTTAGTATTATGTTTTTTAATTCCACGACGCAGAATAATAACATGGTCCATTTGGTAATAAACGGTTACTGACGACCGTTGTGGTGTGCCGGTAGCGAGTCCACTTTGAGCCTCGAGTCGCAGGTTCGATTCCCGCTTCCGAGCGGTACTACTATCTACTCCGATAGATGTTTGTTATAAAAATCTGTTTAAATCTGGGTGTTTGTCCTTGTTCTGTATGTCCCGGTGATTATCATAACATCTATAATGGTTAGTTGTAGGTTGCTCTAACCTGATGTTTTTTTTTTCTTCGGAATGTGTATTGCTGTTGGCCCTACTGACCTTGACAGCGTCACTGGGCGGGACTAACCTGATGACTTACTGGTTAAATAACGGGAATATTGCTAGGAAGATGAAGGTAGTAAATCGTTATTGAAGGTAATGGACGCTTGCAGTATCACAATCGTACTTCTTGTTTCTTGATCTTATTCTAACAAAGATAAGAGAAGATATAAAAAGGTGTTCAAGATTTGGAGTTCTGGCGTTCCCACTCATCGAACGAGATTGAAAGATACCCAGACTTACTGTTGTGTCTTAACATCAACATTCTTTGAGAAGGTAGTACGTCCCTGCAAGCCCTAAAAACCTTTAAGGCTCTACTACTATAGTTGGTTGTTCCGAACTGGTTTCAGGATCATCAGACGGTTGCTTGCAGGCCTTGAAAACTAAAAAAAAATACGAACCTCTTGACTACGAAGTAACTTTTATTTTCAATTTTGATCTACCTTAACCGTAGTTCACACGCTTTAGACGTTAAAGCTCTACTATCACGAAGCAACATACTACTACTTCTATCATAGTCTTTGTTCCGAACCGGTTCCTAGTTCATCAAACAGTTCCTTGTAGGCCTTGAAAACCAGGAAAAAAACGAATCGTTTAAAGCCGAAGTAACTTTAGTTTTCAATTTTGCACTACATTAACCGCAGTTTAACCACTTAAGGAAAAGAGTTCAAACTACTATAACCGAATTTGATAGTACAATATAATACACAAAAAGAAAAATAACTAAATGAAGAAATTTAATGAAAAAATAGAACCAAAAACAAAGAAAATTTATGTTATCTTTTCCAACAACAAAGCAGTGTCCTAAACAAGTGTGCCATTCAGCATACATTGGGCGACCCGAGTTCACCTAACACTGATTTTCAATTTTTTTTTTTTTTTATGTTACAAGTTGGCAAACAAGCATATGGCCCACCTGATGGTAAGTGGTTGCCATAGCCTATGAGCGCTTGCAGCACCATTAGTAGGCGCCACTCACGCGTTGCCAACCTCATGATATTAGTTCTTAAATCTCCTCTGCCCAGTAATTTCACTAGCGTACAGTGCCCTTCAAACCGGAACACAGTATTGCCTAAGCACTACTATTTGGCGGCAGAATATTGGACACTGCGGTGGTACCTACCTAGCCGGCCTCTTGCAACAAAAGACCTACCACCAGTGTGACTGATTGCACTGGTGGAATAATCTCTGTTGTGACAGAGGTTATCCCAACAGCGGGCGATGGGGTCGTCACATCCCGACGCCTGAAAAAAACTTCAAAACCAAACGTCCAATTTTAATCATTCAAGGACCAAATATTATCTACATAAACTGGACTTAGAGAGGATTAATAGTATGAGTAAAATAAATGCGTTTATATGTAGTCCAAAAAAATTCAAGATTTTTAAATAAAAAAATGGTTGTTGTGCCTCACTCGACATAGATAGGTATAGTGTGTAGCGGACTTTTTTGTAGATATTTATAAGATCTACAATTATTAAGGACATTTTATGGTTCTATCTTTTATAGTTTAGGCAGCGTACGCAAAATAAGTAACTTTTCTGGTTGATTTTTTACACCTTGTGTCCGAAAAACCCAAATATTTTGCGGAACGCTATTTTTTTCGAAAATAAAATTTAACCTATGTTACTCGTGGATAATGTAGCTTTCAAATGGTGAAAGAATTTTTAAAAACGGTCCAGTCGTTTTTGAGCCTATTCATTACAATCAAACAAACAAAGTTTTCCTCTTTATAATATTATATAGTATAGATATAAATTATATAGTTACTAAAGACAATTAATTTTTTATGTTAGAGAGAGAAGGATGAAGCAGACAGGAGAATCACGTCGTGTTAAGCGATTACCGCCGCCCATGAACACCAGAGGTCATGTAAATCCCAGAATCCCTTTAGGATGTAACTGGTTATATGCTGGGTTACCTTGAAACGCGACTGACAATCTATCCCTTTACAAATTTCTCATCAGCATACCATGGCAGCTAAGCTCCTCCGAAACGGCTCGACCGATTTTTATGAAATTTTGTGTGATTTTGCGAAAACCAGTTTGTTACGATTACAAAGCTATTTTAACCTTAACACTCTAAATAAAGTAATCGATCGAAAAAATATTACTTTTATTAACCGGTATTTTTCAAACCGGTTCCAAGACTTTGTCCTTTAGTAATGTAAGGGTATGCTAAAAAGAACTATTTTAAATTCTTTTACTTAGCCAGTTACTACAATGTATTGGCGTGCATTCCATATAGCAACTAAGCAGTTCTAGCGCGCAAATTATTTACCGTATAATACTGACAATGACACCGTTTTGGCGTATTGGTAGTCCGCCTTTAGCTTCGACGATTGCGAATTCGATTCCCGCTCGGTCAGATGTTTGTATTGATCTTACAAATATGTGTTTCTGTCTGGGCGTTTGTCCTTGTGGGTCTCCCCCACCTTACCTCGGTGTGTGGTTACAAGCTATGGTATGGGGCTCTTTGGGGGTGAAAAAGTTTTTAAGGGGCTAGCGATAGACATGCGATACCTCTGGGTTTGAAAGCGTTCATAGGCTACAGTGACCGCTTACCATCGGGCGGGCCGTACGGTTGTTTGCCATCATCGTGGTATAAAAAAGTATAAGAATCAAATCATACATATTCTATATTTAAATTAAGTAAAACATTACATTTTATATTTGGTAAGACTTTAAATGAATAATTATGTGGGTCATTAACGAAATATTACTTAATTTTATTTTAATTAAATGATAAAATTAAGTCAAAATTGGGCAACACGTGTGACGATATGATCCATAGATTTGAACAATACTAACAACATTGACCCAAAGGTTTTTATATTGTTAAAATGTAGTACACAACCTATTTAATTATATTCGAAGGGCTGTAACAAAAAGTAATAAAATCGCAGTTAAAACAACCACAGTTAATGTAAAGTGGTGGTTATTTACTCTTGACATGGCACTTTAGTTTGTATATCTACATATAGTCAACAACCTTTGTTATATGTCTATATTGCCCTATCAAAAATCGCTCACGCCTCAAACAAAAAGGAGTCAAAAATTATAAGAATTGAAAAAAAAGCTTTTAAAAGTTGTTGTGCATATTAGCATTGCTTTTTAAGGTGTTACTAACAATTCCATTGACTCTTAGCTTGCGCTAAAAGTGGATACGACAAGATCTCAAGGGGTCAAGATCGGATCCACAACTGAGGCTTTATATGCACCCTGAATCAGAAGTCTAAGAAAAAATACACACAAATAACACACAAATAACACACAAATAACACACAAATATTTCTCTGATGATTAAAAATAACTTTACCTAGTAGAATCGAAACCGCAACCAAAGGTGGTTGCGTTTTTATGAGTTATTGGTGTCCGGGAGGAAATCTACTACCAGATATCCGGTTGCCTGGGGAGGAGAACCTGGTTATGTGGTGTCATATGATAAGATGGTAACGTCTTCACTGAAACCTCTTCGGTGGTGTTAGTAGAGTCATGCTCCTCTTAGCACAATACTACTCTCCCACAGAAAATCGGGGTAAATTAGCAGTACTCTTGCAGTTCATGATTTGAGTGATGGGGGTCCACTTCCCACCCCCTCTTTTCCCGTCCTTTTTCCCTTCTCATTCCTTCCCCCCTATCCCTTGAGTTGGCAACACGCATGATACTTCAAGTATCGCGTTCATAAGTTTCGGTGACTGCTTACCATCAAATTGTAAAATAAAAAAAATCAGCTACGATTATGCTATTTACATTTCTATTTAACACGTTAATATGTAATAATTACATTGCTATTAGCAAGTAGCATCTATTACGTGTTAGTTTATATATAAACTATAGTACCTGGTTGACCGAGCTATGCTCGGTTTTTTGTTTTTGGTAAATCGAAAGTCATTAAGGGTAACTCGATTGAAGCCTTACCTGGATAATAAAATAATGATTTCGACAACAAGTTATATCCGCAAAAATTGGGATTGTTGATTATTTTGTTAAATTCTAATGGACGCATCGCTGTCAGTCAGTGACATATTATAATAAATTAAAGAAAACGTCAACTGTCATTGTAGAAATGTTTGTCATTCGATTCAATTCAATAAATCCTTGTTGCCATAGCAACGCGTGGTCGCTCAAGTGCGCTGTGAATTTACTTCTATATTTTGACATTTTTAATTTATTTTGTTGATAATAGAGGGCGTGTCGACAACGGCCTGATAATACGGACAAAGCCACATTTTCTAAAAATAAATCCTAGCTAGATCGATTTATCGTCCCCGAAAACCACTGCATACTAAATTTCATGATAATCGGTGCAGCCGTTTCTGAGATCCCAATTATATATATATATATATATATTTACAAGCATTCCTCGTTTAAAGGTATTAGATATATGTATATGTAGCTATTGTGTAATGTTTGTTTTATTAATCTATGTACGTGTCTGACTCGGATAGAAAAGTTTCCGTACCACCGTGGAATAAAAATATTAAGCTTCTTGTATATTGACCTCCTACATTTTGAAATTATATTATTTTTCCAAAATACATATTCTGTGAAAATTTCAACTATCTACTTATTTATTTAGACAGCAGAGACTTACTAATAAGGTTCCGTTGGTACCCTTTGGGGTACAGAAACCTAAAAATGGACCTAACTTTCACCCGGTACGGTGTATCTTGAACAAAATCTCTTTTTTTCTGATTGTGTATTTTTGTTGGCCCTACTGGCCTTGACAGTGTATAGCTTACCATCAGTAGCACAAAACAATCGATACCATGATAGTATCGATAATATTGACATATACGAGTATGGCGACTCTATCGATAGATTATCGTCACTATCGCCCGCTGTTGGTATAACCTCTGTCACAGCAGAGATTATTCCACCAGTGCAATCAGTCACACTGGTGGTAGGTCTTTTGTTGCAAGAGGCCGGCTAGGTAGGTACCACCGCAGTGTCAAATATTCTGCCGCCAAATAGTAGTGCTTAGGCACTACGGTGTTCAGTTTGAAAGGCATTGTACGCTAGTGAAATTACTGGGCGGACGAGATTTAAGAACTAATATCTCGATGTTGGCAACGCGTGAGTGTCACCTACTTATGGTGCTGCAAGGGCTCATAGGCTACGGCAACCACTTACCATGAGGTGGGCCGTATACTTGTTTGCCAACTTTTAACATAAAAAAAATACTTTTAACATAACTATCGATAGACTATCGACATATATATTCAATAAGCAATAATAATGTTTTTTAAAATCTGTGCCTATTAATTACTTAGGTTCATTGTCATTTGAAGTGAATATTCAAGTTCATTGTCATTGGGGACCAGAGGGCTAACCATTAACTTTTACTAACAATTCTATTTCGATCTAAATCAATTTTGCCATTAAAACAATTCAGATTTTTCATAGCGATGTAACTTAGTTTAGGTCGTCATTTCATTGAATAAGAGTTCATGGTAAGCCCCTAGAGATTTGAGTGAAAATTAAATTGCATTTTCGCTGGCACTCATTCCTGCTCTTAAAACATATTGTGACAGTATCAGTAGGTACTTTTGCGTTGCGTGCGGTGAGCGTGAGTGCCGGAGGTCCAATCTCCCACCCCCTTTGTTCCCTTCCTTTTTTCCTTTCTCATCCCTTCTCTTCCGTTCCTTGGGTTGGCAATGCTCTTGTGTTACTTCAAGTATCGCTCGCGTCCATAGGTTGCGATGACTACTTACCAGGCGGGCCGTATGCTTGTCACTGACTCATAATTTATCAACCGAAATCATTCATCCTTACGACATTCGAAAGTAACACATTCGGTAATTATTCTCATAATTTTGTCACAACCGGTTAACCGTGAAAAGGTGCTTAACTTGACACAATTGCAAAACCGATGCAAATATATAAAATAATCATATTATGCTTTAAACACAATTAGTAAAACATCTTTCACAATAATTAGCATCGACCGTCGCTCATTTGAAAATAAATAAATATAAAATAATAAATAAAAAAATACCAGACAAGTGCGTTGTGGACCACGCACAGTTGAAACTAAAGGGTCCCGCAGCTCGGTTATGAAGAATCTTAAGCACTTTAAAAATAATAACGAATTAAAATCGACCACAAAAATAAGTTGGTAATATCATAGTAATTATTAAAAGTAATATGAAAAGCAAAGTTATAGGAAAAGCTTATATATCTCTTAAATTTGTAGACCTATCCTCTTCAAACCAAATATGGATGAAAGTTCATGTGGTATTCTACAAGCTCAAATTTTTCCAGAATTTTAAATCCCATAGTTCAAAAGTTAGAGGGGACACGATTTTTACGACTTTAGGAGCTAATATCTCAACAACTACTGGCTTAATGAAAAAGTCAAAATCAAACCTTCTTATCATTTTAAAAGACATCAACTTGAAAGCAGGCTTATTCAACAGACTATTATAAAGAAATCTTCCTCAAACTGTAGGTGTTACATTGATAAAATTAGATAACATTCCTAAGAACTAGGTAATAAATCACCTATCCAAAGATATCTCACACGTTGACATACGTTGAAAATTTTTTTTTCAATCTTCAGTTACACGTATGGACTACCCTTAATTCATATATAACTTAAGATTTTATTACAAAATCGTTGTTTACAATACACCTATTGAGTAAATTTCGTATAGATAGAGCTAAAGGTCTCCGAGTAAAATGACTGTCACATACGGACGGATGGACGGACAGACGGACATGACGAAACTATAAGGGTTCCGTTTTTGCCATTTGGCTACGGAACCCTAAAAAGCCGACTTGTTGAAAGAGGCCGGCAAGGTAGGTACCATCGCAGTGTCAAATATTCTGCAGCCAAATAGTAGTGCTTAGGCATTACTGCGTTCCTGTTTGAAGGGAACTGAAATGACTGGACAGAGGAGATTTTAAAAACTAATATCTCGAGGTTGGCAACGCGTGAGTGGCACCTACTAATGGTGCTGCAAGCGCTCATAGGCTACGGCAACCACTTACCATCAGGTGGGCCGTATGCTTGTTTGCCAACTTTTAACAAAAAAAAAGAACATTTTTCTTTAATATTCAGCCATTTACCAACACTTCTGTATATATAAGTCAGTTTTTTCAATTTTGTGGGTTGACATGGTATTGCTTAATTGCGTCCATGTATTATGAGTACTCAGTATGTTCATCAGACTCGCTTAGTGAAATCGTAAAAAAACTCTTATTTTTGTTTTTTCGTTTTTATTAAAGACTATATGTTATATATTTTAATGTGTTTGTATATAATTATGTCAAAGAATTTGTAAAACTTGATACAGGGAAAAATTTTAACAAAACTATTCAATAAAATAACAATAACTATATTGACGTCAATACTTTTTCTACTGGTTTCCATTTTTGTTCTCATTCAAATAAATGTCACTATATCTATTTCAATGGGCATTATTTATCGCTAACGAATGGCCATTTAATAAATATATACGTATTTACGCCATTCCAAATATAACGCTTATGTATAGTAAAGGCATGTTTCTTCCAGCATAAATGGACCAGCTCGACTGTGAAAGTACTTCCTTCTCATAGAGAATCGGCGTAAAGGCGAGGTCCAGTCTCCGACCCCCTCTTTTCCCCTCCTTTTTTCCCTTCTCATCCCTTCCCTTCTAACTCTTGGCTCTTCTAATGTGATACTTCAAGTATCGCGCGCGTTCATAGGTTGCGGTGACAGCTTACGATTAGGCGAACTGTATGCTTGTTTGCCATCATGATGTAATAACCAAGAAACTTTAAGTACCCACGTACAAAACGTTTCCTTCCTCACTCAGTTTCGAACATTTTTTGGTTTACATAGTTGTCGCCCACTGTTGGGATAATCTCTGTCACAACAGAGATTATTCTACCAGTGCAATCAGTCACACTGGTGGTAGGTCTTTTGTTACAAGAGGCCGGCTAGGTAGGTACCACCGCAGGGTCAAAATTCCGCCGACAAATAGTAGTGCTTAGGCATTACTGTGTTCCGGTTTGAGGGGTACTGTAGGCTAGTGAAATTATTGGGCAAAGGAGATTTAAGAACCAATATCTCGAGGTTGGCAACGCGTGAGTGGTAGCTACTAATGGTGCTGCAAGCGTTCATACGCTACGGTAACCACTTACCATCACGTGGGCCGTATGCTTGTTTGCCAACTTGTAATATAAAAAAATGTTTTCTTAAGTGGATAGTTGTTTTGTCTTACGAACCTTGGTCATTGTCGTATGTGTACTCTGATCTACACGAGCCACCGGTTATGTCAGTGAACTTAGCAGAGCATTTGCTAGCAGATCAAGAAAAAAAGTGTGTTCTATTCGCATGCACCATAGTTCTTTAGTTCCTGATACTTTTCAGAAATAGTTCTGTCGTAATTCGCGAAAAAAATAAATATATTTTTTTCAACCAAATGCTCTGCCAAGTTCACGCATTTAGCAGATCATTTTTTTCAAATTCCTTTTTTCCATCAGATCAGTTGCGGTTTGCAAGTTTTTATGCTATTTAATAATAGTTCTACCTCCGAATTATATATACATATAGCAAACAAGACGTTGTATATTAAAAAAGTTGAATTTATCGTTATTACAAATTATAATAGCTTACCGTAAATATTATAAAAATCTCTTTCATTTAATCGATTTAAATGATTCTCAAAGGCCACAACTCAATAGTTTTTACTAGATAGAAAGTAGAACTTTCTTCTTAAGCAAAATGGAAAACTGGAACTCATGCTCACTGACAGCAGAGCACGTTTGAAAATAAGAAAAGTCTAGAAAAGACTCGAAATAAGAAAATATTGATGTGATTATTTCTTAGTGTTCTGAGACGCTACAGCTAATAGTATAACCATGGTATAAAAGAACTCTTCTTTTTCTTGTAGACGGATAGGATCTTTACGACTTACAGTTATAGTTGAAACCAGAACTCCCACGACAGTGTCAGCAGAGCATGGTTGAAAATTAGAAAAGTTGTACTAAGACTGAAAATAAGAAAATATTGATATGATAAAATTTTGGTAACCATAGAAGCAAGAACTCTTCGTTTTCTTATAGACAGATAAAACCAGCTTACCATATAATAAAAATCTAGACCAGAACTCCCACAAAACTGTCAGCAGAGCATGGTTGAATATTAGAAAAGCTCTAAAAACACTGAAAATTGAAAAAAAAATGTATTTCTAAATTTCTAGTATTCTCAGAAGCCGGAACTCTTCGGTTTCTTATAGAAAGATAATACCAGCTTAATGTGCAATAAAAATTGAGACCGGAACTCTCACTAAACTGTCAGCAGAGCATGGTTGAAAATTAGAAAAGTCGTAAAAACACTGAAAATTAAAAAAATATTTATTTCTAAAATTCTATTATTCTCAGAAGCCGGAACTCCTCGTTTTCTTATAGACGGATATTACCAGCTTATTATGTTATAAAAATCGTGACCAGAACTCCCACAAAACTGTCAGCAGAGCATGGTTGAATATTAGAAAAGTTGTAAAAACACTGAAAATTAAAAAAATATTTATTTCTAAATTTCTAGTATTCTCAGAAGCCGGAACTCTTCGGTTTCTTATAGCTAGATAATACCAGCTTAATGTGCCATAAAAGTTGAGACCGGAACTCCTACTAAACTGTCAGCAGAGCATGGTTTAATATTAGAAAAGCTCTAAAAACACTGAAAATTGAAAAAATATTTATTTCTAAATTTCTAGTATTCTCAGAAGCCGGATCTCTTCGGTTTCTTATAGAAAGATAATACCAGCTTAATGTGCCACAAAAATTGAGACCGGAACTCCCACTAAACTGTCAGCAGAGCATGGTTGAAAATTAGAAAAGTTGTAAAAACACTGAAAATTGAAAAATGCTGATTTGATAAAATTTTGCTATTCTCAGAAGCCGGAACTCTTCGGTTTCTTATAGAAAGATAATACCAGCTTAATGTGCCACAAAAATTGAGACCGGAACTCCCACTAAACTTTCAGCAGAGCATGGTTGAATATTAGAAAAGCTCTAAAAACACTGAAAATTAAAAAAATATTTATTTCTTAATTTCTAGCATTTTCAGAAGCCGGAACTCTTCGGTTTCTTATAGATAGATAATACTAGAATAATGTTTCATAAAAATTGAGATCAGAACTCCCACAAAACTGTCAGCAGAGCAGGGTTTAAAATTAGAAAAGTTGTAAAAACACTGAGAATTGCAAAATACTGATTTGATAAAATTCTGTTATTCTCAGAAACCAGAACTCCTCGTTTTCTTATAGACGGATATTACCAGCTTACAATGTTATAAAAATCGTGACCAGAACTCCGACAAAACTGTCAGCAGAGCATGGTTGAATATTAAAAAAGCTGTAAAAACACTGAAAATTAAAAAAAAAATTATTTCTGAATTTCTAATATCCTCAGAAGCCGGAACTCTTCGGTTTCTTATAGAAAGATAATACCAGCTTAATGTGTCATAAAAATCGAGACCAGAACTCTCACAAAACTGTCAGCAGAGCATGGTTGAAAATTAGAAAAGTTGTAAAAACACTGAGAATTGAAAAATACTGATTTGATAAAATTCTGTTATTCTCAGAAACCAGAACTCCTCGTTTTCTTATAGACGGATATTACCAGCTTACTATGTTATAAAAATTGTGACCAGAATTCCCACAAAACTGTCAGCAGAGCATGGTTGAATATTAGAAAAGTTGTAAAAACACTGAAAATTAAAAAAATATTTATTTCTAAAATTCTAGTATTCTCAGAAGCCGGAACTCTTCGGTTTCTTATAGACAGATAATACCAGCTTAATGTGCCATAAAAATTGAGACCGGAATTTCCACTAAACTGTCAGCAGAGCATGGTTGAAAATTAAAAAAGCTGTTAAAACACTGAAAATTGAAAAAATATTTATTTCTAAATTTCTAGTATTCTCAGAAGCCGGAACTCTTCGGTTTCTTATAGATAGATAATACCAGCTTAATGTGCCACAAAAATTGAGACCGGAACTTCCACTAAACTTTAAGCAGAGCATGGTTAAATATTTTTTAATTTTCAGTATTTTTACAACTTTTCTAATATTCAACCATGCTCTGCTGACAGTTTTGTGGGGTTCTAGTCTCGATTTTTATAACATAAATAAGCTGGTATTATCCGTCCATAAGAAAACGAGGAGATCTGGCTTCTGAGAATAACAGAATTTTATCAAATCAGTATTTTTCAATTCTCCCAGTGTTTTACAACTTTCTAATTTTCAACCATGCTCTGCTGACAGTTTTGTGAGAGTTCTGGTCTCGATTTTTATGACACATTAAGCTGGTATTATCTTTCTATAAGAAACCGAAGAGTTCCGGCTTCTGAGGATATTAGAAATTCAGAAATAATTTTTTTTTTAATTTTCAGTGTTTTTACAGCTTTTTTAATATTCAACCATGCTTTGCTGACAGTTTTGTCGGAGTTCTGGTCACGATTTTTATAACATTGTAAGCTGGTAATATCCGTCTATAAGAAAACGAGGAGTTCTGGTTTCTGAGAATAACAGAATTTTATCAAATCAGTATTTTGCAATTCTCAGTGTTTTTACAACTTTTCTAATTTTAAACCCTGCTCTGCTGACAGTTTTGTGGGAGTTCTGGTCTCAATTTTTATGAAACATTAAGCTAGTATTATCTATCTATAAGAAACCGAAGAGTTCCGGCTTCTGAAAATGCTAGAAATTAAGAAATAAATATTTTTTTAATTTTCAGTGTTTTTAGAGCTTTTCTAATATTCAACCATGCTCTGCTGAAAGTTTAGTGGGAGTTCCGGTCTCAATTTTTGTGGCACATTAAGCTGGTATTATCTTTCTATAAGAAACCGAAGAGTTCCGGCTTCTGAGAATAGCAAAATTTTATCAAATCAGCATTTTCTATTTTTCAGTGTTTTACAACTTTCTAATTTTCAACCATGCTCTGCTGACACTGTCGTGGGAGTTCTGGTTTCAACTATAACTGTAAATCGTAAAGATCCTATCCGTCTACAAGAAAAAGAAGAGTTCTTTTATACCATGGTTATACTATTAGCTGTAGCGTCTCAGAACACTAAGAAATAATCACATCAATATTTTCTTATTTCGAGTCTTTTCTAGACTTTTCTTATTTTCAAACGTGCTCTGCTGTCAGTGAGCATGAGTTCCAGTTTTCCATTTTGCTTAAGAAGAAAGTTCTACTTTCTATCTAGTAAAAACTATTGAGTTGTGGCCTTTGAGAATCATTTAAATCGATTAAATGAAACAGATTTTTATAATATTTACGGTAAGCTATTATAATTTGTAATAACGATAAATTCAACTTTTTTAATATACAACGTCTTGTTTGCTATATGTATATATAATTCGGAGGTAGAACTATTATTAAATAGCATAAAAACTTGCAAACCGCAACTGATCTGATGGAAAAAGGAATTTGAAAAAATGACCTGCTAAATGCGTGAACTTGGCAGAGCATTTGGTTGAAAAAATATATTTATTTTTTCGCGAATTACGACAGAACTATTTCTGAAAAGTATCAGGAACTAAAGAACTATGGTGCATGCGAATAGAACACACTTTTTTTCTTGATCTGCTGGCAAATGCTCTGCTAAGTTCACTGACATCCACCGTTTGGGCTACTAGTACACATTGTTTTGCGTTAAATATTGATAAGAACACGTGTCAATACACATCACACCCACAGGCATAGCTCACTTGCCTTTTTGTGATAGAACGGCTATATTTTCTTCACCTATCTTAATTATATTCTATATAATTCATTGCCACGTTCTATAGCTTGTAACCTGTTGTCGGATTTTTACATAATTATAACGAGTCATGTGATCTCTGTCGAGGGTGTGTCATAGTAAGTTTATTACTAGTTACGATTTATTTTTTCAGTCGGTGATTTGTTCTATTTAATGTTTTTGAA